>CM057452.1:1431420000-1436220000 GCA_016271365.2 Neoceratodus forsteri
CTTATTATCCCACCCCTTGCTTTCTCTTCTCACTTATGTACCTGATGAAAGACTTATCCTCCTTAGCAACCCCTTTGGCAAGCCTTTCCTCTGTCAGTACCTTTGTCCCCCTAACCACCTTACCTGCCTCCATCTGCTTTACTAGGTATGCCTGTCTGTCCTCTTCCCTCTGTACTTCTTTATACTGCCTGAAAGCCACCTTTTTCCTTCACCACCTTTGCCACTTCTCTAGAGAACTATAAGGGGCTATTTTTCCATTTGTTTTCACTCATTTCTTTCAAGTAGAGATCGATTGCTTTAATTATGGCCTCCCTTATTTTTCCCCACTGTGCCTCTACCACTCCTTGGCAATCATCTCTTCAAGGCAGTTTCCGAGGAGATCCCTTATTTCTTTAAAATCATCCCTTCTAAACTCCAGGCCCCTTGTTCTCGTGTGGTTAGCTGCCAGTCCTATCTTTATGTTAAACCACACTCCACAGTGATCACTGGTGCCTAGGTGAATGCCACTGTGATGTCTGTAACACTGTCCCTGTTTGTAAGTACCAGGTCTGGCACTGCCCCATCCCAGTGGGTACTTTGACAAGCTGCTGAGAAAAGCCCCTTGTAGGGAGTAATGAATGGTCCTGCTCCTTGCTGAAGCTTCAGCTGAAAGGCTCTGAGATAGCTTTGTTTTTTTTCCCCGTTTACTGCAAAGTGATTGATTTCCCTTTGGAACTGAAATTGAACAGGAAAAAAGAAGTAATTAATAAAAAGTAAGTGGGGCTCAGAGATGTCTCTTTGCTAATTAAGACCATCCCACTATAATTTCTTAGGATTCCAGAACCACTCAGCTTTGCTCCTTGGTTCTTTTTTATTTATATGATTGTATGCAATTGATATGTATCATTTGTGGATAAAGATAATACCCCAATACAGTTGAACCCTAAGAAGTCACAAGGAGACACTCCTGATTAGCCCAGAGACATCTCCTGAGCCACATTTACATATACTATCAGGCAAGTCAGAAATATTTTATTTACAGTATGGTAACATAAATCATGTCCTTTGGGTCTTGCCAGGACCTTTGATGCTTTATGTTAATTTTATCAAGATTAATGTAACCTTTTCTGTGAATCAGTGGTGCATTAGTTGTGTGGCATGTGTTTTTGCACAGTCAATGTACTGTACTGCTGGCTGAAACTTGTTGCTACACAGTTACACAGCACAGCACTGGAACAAATGTCTAACATACACTTAGGAGTCCCTGATAGGAACACTCTCACTCTCAACTGCTTACCATTCTGCTCACATTCTATTTCCATTGCTCCTGCTTCCAGTGTAACTTCTGATGGGGGGTGGTTACTAATCTGGAAAATGCAATGACAAGCCATACATTTCTGGGGGGGGGGAGAGACTAGGGCAACTTTCAGAGGAGTTGCCACAACTGATGACAACATTGATAAAAGCTTTTTGTAGCCAGTAGCCTGCATTGCTCATTGCAATATCATAGACACATAGACAATGATGGAAGAAAAAACCCAAAGGTCTATCCACACTGCCCAAGTTCCCTATTTATTCGACTCCCAGAGCAATGACTAAACCTTTCATTCTGTACCAGCCACGCTCAAAACCATTAATGGTTTTTGCACTCACTACCTCAGCTGGCAGTCTGTTCCATGTTTCCACCACCCTTTCTGTAACATAGTATTTCCTTATGACCCTCTTGAATCTCCTTCCTGTTAGCTTCCACCCATGACTACATGACCATGAGCTGGTGTTCAGGTTAAATAGTTCCCCACAGTTCACCCTGTTAATTCTTTTTTAGGAATTTGAATGTCTCTATCATACCTCTCCTCTCCCTGCTGGCCTCCAATGAGTACATGTTAAGTGCCTTGATGTGCTCCTTATAGGACATGCCCTGCTGGCGCTGAATCATTTTTGTTACCCTGCACTGCACTGTCTCAAGCCTATTCCTAGTTTTCCTGAAGTGAGGACCCCAGAATTGGGTGCAGAACCCCAAATGTGGCCGCACCAAGGATCTATACAGAGGAGGTATTATCTGCCTTTCTCTGCTATCAGTACTCCTCCTGATACATCCAAGCATCCTATGTGCCTTCCTGTAAGTCTTGATGCACTGACTCAATTGCTTTAGGGAGTAGCTGATAACTCTAAGGTCTTATTCTCCAGCTGTGGTACTGAGTCTCACCCATCCCATCCAGTAATCTGTCCTGGGTTTCTTGTTCCCTAGGTGGATCACCTTGCACTTTCTGGCACTGAATTTTAACTGCCAAATCCTTGACCGCTTCTCTAGCTTTAGCAAGTCTCTCTGCATTTCCTTTATTCCCTTTTCACTATCCACCCTCCCACAGAGCTTATTGTCATTTATGAAGAAACACAGCCTGCCCTGGATCCCCTCACCAATGTCACTGATGAACTTATTGAAGAGGACCAGACCCAGGACAGATCCCTGTGGAACCCCACTTGTGACCTACCTCTCTTCTGATTTGACCCCACTGACTACTACCCACTGCTGTCTCCCCTTTAGCCAGTTACCTACCCAGCTTACTACCTTTGCTGCACCCAGATCCTCAACCTTCTTCAGCAAGGATCTGTGGCATACTGAGTCAAAGCTTGAAGTCAAAGTAGACCAAATCCACAGTGTGGCCCAATCCAATTCTCTCATCACCCCATCAAAGAAAACTATCAGGTTAGTCTGACAAGCCCTCCATGCCATGAGTCCATGCTGCTTACTATCCTGGAGACGCTTGCTGTCCAGGTAATCCACAACATCCTCTTTGACCTTTGGCTCCATCAGTTTTCCTACAATAGAGGTAAGACTGACATGTCTGTAGTTCCCTGCTGTTCCTTGTCCCCAGCCATGAACCAGAACTACATCTCCCACCATCCAATCCTTCAGAACCACTCCTGTCCTTAGAGTGCTGTTGAACAGACTTACCAGGGGATCAGACAGTTCTGCTGCCAATTTCTTGAGTATCCTCAGATGGAACCCATCTAGGTTCTATCAACCTTTAGGGCTGCCAGCCCTATCAGGACCATTTCACTAGTAAATGTTGGCTGCCTCATCTCTGGGACCTTCTTAATGGCCATTTTGATGCCACTCTCTAGCAAGGGCTCACCATCCTCCTTAGTGGAAACTGAGCAAAAGTAATTGTTAAGGATGATGGGCTTTTGCCTGTCCACTTCAATCACCCTGTCTTCTCTCTTAGCCTCAAAATTCCCCTGCCTTTCTTTCTTTTTTCACTAATATAACTGAAGAACGGTTTTTCTCCACTCATGACCCCCTCTCTGCAATACATACCTCTGTGTCTGCTTTTGCCTCCTTAACTGCCACCCTTACCTCTCTATTTTTCAGCAAATAGTCATCATAATCTCCCTCCTCCTGCTTTTCTTTAAAGTCATAGAAGTCCTTTTTTTTTGGCCCTCACCACTTTCCTGACCCTTGCTGACAACCATAGTAGTATCTTACACCTGTTCTTTTTGGTTACTGTTCTCATGTGGTTTACCACACCTGAGAGCAGTTTGAACCTAAAGGAGTTATGGTCACTGTTCACTAACATTTCCCCTACTCCCACAGCTCCTACCACCTCCAAGCTGATGAGTACCGCATTAAGAATTGTGGTTTGCCTGGTAGGCTCTTTAACTAACTGTACCAGCAGATGGTCCAGCAAGACCTAATTTCTGGAGACCCTAGCTGCAGGAACATCAAGAAATAGGCAATAAGGTAATATCAAGAAAGAGCAGTAGTTCCTTTGCAAAAATAACACAAAGTGAGCATCAGAATAGGTGTGAGAAAGCGATGCTTCACAGCACCCGTCTCTATATGCCTCAGTAGTTTAAGTATGACTCTCAAACTTGTATTAAGCTTCTTAAATAGCTTTAATGTTTCAATCTCTTCTTCCAAAAATGGTTTCAATGCTATTTACACAGTTCACAAACTCAATGCTTTGTGCATGAAAGCACTTCAAATAATTTATAAAGAGTTGACAGTGGTGAGTGGCTTGCCACTAAACTTGGGTACAATGTGTTATCTTGTTGTAATAGGTTTCTACTATTTTGAATGACTTTGAGCACCCTGTTAACTCTTTATAAATTATTTGAAGCACTTTCATGCATGAAAGCACTGAATTTGTGGACTGTGTGAATTGCATTGCAACCATTTTTGGAACAAGTGATGGAAACATTAAAGCTGTGTAAGAAGCTTATTACAAGTTTGAGAGTCATGTTTAAATGGATCCATGACACCGGCGAGACAACCCCAACTGCAACATCCACTACAGCATCGGGAACCCATAGACATCCCTGACTGTGACGCAACCCTGAACTGACCGGCAACACTGTGATGCACCATGTGGGGGGGCTGCGTCCCCCCGCATCCCCTACTATATATGTATATATATATATATATATCTAACGCCATGTCACACAGACAGTGGAGTTAGATATTTACCCCCCGTCACACTAAAGTGTCTTGAAGCAAAACCCCCATTGCTGCTGATTTAGGCGTGGTGGGGGGTTTTGCTGTGTGAGTGTCACTTTAGTGGAGGCATACCATGCTTAAACTACAGGAGCATATAGAGAAGACTGCTATGAAGCTTAGCTTTCAGTTGTTTAGAATATATTTTCTCACACCTACCCTGATGCTCAGTTTATGTTGTTTTTTGCAGCAGAACCTCAGCCAGGATTCCACTGAATTGACCACCCTCCACATTACCTTAATTTACCAAGTGAGCACTAATCCTTTTTTCATTTTGGATGTGGTCAATATCAAGAAAGCCTTCTAGGAGCAGGAGACACCTTTGTATATTGAAACATTGATAAAGCCCTCCTATGTGCAAAACATTTCTACCTCAAGCTGTAATGTACATGTTTGTAAGTGTGTGTGTGTGTGTGTGTGAACCCTGGCCAGTCTAGCATTATTATCTTGTGGTGCTTTCACAGGTGAAGTCTGCAAAAGCATAGGATATTTTGTACTGCTGGAAGGTGGGGGGGGGGGTGGAATGAAATGTTCACCATGCAATTAAAGAGCACTTTTTCCCGGATTTTTCTATATGTCTGCAACATCATCAGGAGGCTCCCTTACCTGACTGGGAGTTCCTCCATAATAGTTGTAAAAATTTCTCTGTAGCCCCCTAAGGAAGGGAAGGGATCATATTTTGTCCCCAAGGGGGCTAGTCACTTGATTCCATCCACTTCCTTGTTTTCCGACACCATCCCCATGCTTCCTTGTTTTCTGATGTCATTATATGACTAGCACAGGGATGTGTGCCATTCAAGCCTATGGAGCATTATTTTAAAAGTTATTTTCATTGTTTTAACTGGACTTTTAGTACAAATCGGAGCCAGTGTTCAAGTAACAAGAGCCTTGTTACTTGAATACCGGCTCCGATTTGTAATAAAAGTCTAGTTAAAACAGTAAAATGAACTTTTTTTTTACGGTTAATTAGTTTTATTGATTTGACTTTAACAAGCATTACATGGAATAAAGCTGTCAGATACATAACAATAATATTACAGACCTGATACATACATCTGTATGATACAGTTAGAGGGACAGGCTTACAATAACTTGAGGAGCAGAGCCTAAACAAGCGGGCAACAAAAGAACTGTATTATTCCCTGGATGGACGAACAACACCTGTTCAGCCAGGAAGTAACCTATGGGAGTATTACCCGTTGGTGCTCATGTCCTGTAAATACCAATATAAATTGGCTTAGCTGGACTATTCTCGATGATACCTGCATTGCTGGCACAACTGTAGAGTTCTAAGATGGTCCAAGGCCACTTCCCTCCAGTCAGGAACTTCAAAATACAAGAGAACACATAAAAAGCAAACCTATCTAGAGATTGTCAGTGAATAAACTAGCAATTACTTATAATATTCCAAGTTGCTATTGGCACAGGGGGCCCTGGAACCACAAAAAGTGCCTCTTCCACCCCAGCTTCAGACTCAAACACAAGAGTAGGGTTTACGTAAGTGAAGAGGAGCTTTTTCAGTCAAATCTCTCCCTAGGTTTCAAGTACATTATAAAGGGTTTCCACATCTTGATATATTTAGAGAGGATAACAGCTACAGTGTGTGACATTCTGGACCAGTTGGCCACCTGAACCAAGGAGCTAAGTACCTCCTCCACTGATGGGATTACCTGTGTCTGCCATTTCCACAAGAGGAGACTTTTTACCTGCATGCTTAGGGTCAGGAGCAATTTTATCTCTGAGAGGCTTAAGTGGGGGGGCTGAGGACTGAATTCCTAGTATCAGCAGCTGGGGAGACATAGGAATGGATTTCTGAAGAGTACTGGACCCCATCAAAAATAACTTTTAAAATAACGCTCCATAGGCTTGAATGGAGCATGTCCCTGAGCTAGTCATATAATGACATCAGAAAACAAGAAAGCGGGGACGGTGTTGGAGACAAGGAAGTAGAAGGGTTTGAGCGGCTAGCCCATCGGGGGCAAAATATGATCCTGTCCCTTCCTTAGGGGGCTACAGATAACATTTTACAGTTACTACAGAGGAACTCCCAGTCAGGTACGGGAACCTACTGATGATTTTGCATTGCACTGAGAAAGGTGCTCTTTAATGTCATCAGATGAATAATAATGATGTTACGACTACAGTTACAAAAGTTGCTGAATTTATTTTTGTTTAGAATAGTATTTAAAACTGTCATGTAACTCCATAAAGAACCATTTGTTGTGCCTCCTTGATCTATCTCCCTCACTGGGTCCTGAATACTTCCTGTTAGGGATCCTGCTTTCCTGACTGAAAGGATGGGAGACTAAATATTTATGGCGAGTGCTGATTATAGCCTTCCTCAAAGCTATGACTCATCACTGGCTATGCCCGTAGCCACCCACTCTTTCAGAATGGCTAGACGTAGTCATATTCAAACAATGGAGAGACTTACATTTGCCATACAGCACTGACTTACTGCTTATAACAATAGATGGACATGCTGGGTGCTTTATCAGGAGGAGTTACCCCGTACAGAAGCCCCTACAATGTGAAAGATTGGGAAGGCCTTCCTGAATCAATAAACTTTTTACACTGACAGTTCAACATGCCCCCCCTCTTAAAGATATATAGTCCTCATCCTTTTTTTTTTAGACAGCAGGATTAACTGGTTGCTGACAGCATTGTTGTAGTTATGTTTGTTTGTCTTTTACAAGGTTAAAGTATTCATTTTACATTGATCTCTTTTTTTTTCTATTCTTTTTGCCCTGGTGAGCCCTTGCTGTCAGTTCTTCAGCCCTGGTCATGGCCTCTGGGACCTCCACCTTCCATCGATTGCCACTATCTCCCCAGTTACCCCTGGCTTACCCCCGGAGGGTGGGGCCACAGCACCAGACCCCATATCTGAGCTGCGGGCTAGTATCTGGTCGGGGAGTGCGACGATGGCAGGCTAATCAAGGCCCCAGGGAGGGCTTCACTGAGACAGCAGGCTCACCCCTCCTGTTCCATTTTTCCACTTTTCTTTGGAGGAGGGGACGTGCAATGATGTCAGCGTCTGCACTGCCTCCCTGTATATCGAGCGCCGGTTAGCATGAGTTACTCCTGGCCTCTGCCAGGGTCCTCCTGCGCGGACGCTATCCCTCCTCCCCTGGAGAAGAGAGCTGTCCATGGGATGCTCCATCCTTCTCCCCAGTCGGCTCCCTCTGATGACCGGGTCCATTCCTGAACCGGGTGCGCACCGCAAGCAGAAATTAACCACTGTGCCGGGCGGGGTTGGCGATTCTTTTTATTTTAGAGTTTATTATTATTTACTGTATTTATTTGAAGTTGAAATTTTGTTTTTTTTAGATATAGTACTTTTGCAAAATTTGTGTTCTTGTGCTATTTGGATTATTGTGTCTTTCTTATACAACTTGGATTCATTGAGAGCATATCAATAAAAAATTAAAAAAACTAATGTCATTTTATGTATTGATGCAAAACATAGTATTGATGCAGTCTGTCATTGCAAAACAGTAGTAGCAACACTATATATTTGCTATTTTTTGGCTATGTCACAACTAAAAAACATGTATTAACAATATACTGAAAAAGCAGGGTCAAACAGTATTGATACCTATAGAATAGTATCAACACATAAAAGCAGCATCGTCTGAGATCATTCTTAACAGGTGGACTCCAAGCTTTCATTTAAAGAAAACCCCAACAGTTCCAAAATTAGAACTTTCAAAAGAAATTTCTTTACATGTGATAACTTTTGACCTGTTAGTGCTAGAGTCTTTTTTTCTTTATATGAAAGATTTGCATCAGCTAAGTACATGTTATTAACATAGTACTACAGTGATCCTATAAGTATATAAACATAGCATTTTACATATTAATATAAAAACACATAGAATGGTTCACTACATTTTTCAAGGTCTGTCATTTCAAAAAACATATTATATTTTGCAGATTCATAGATTTCATAGACGTTTTCGAGCAAAGAAAGGGTGTTTGCCCATATGCAGCTCACCCTTACTGCAAAGGGATTAGCCAAACACAGTGTGTGTAAAACAATAAATGTCTAATCTCTTTTTAAAAGCATTCATATTTGTGCTGCCTACCACCTTCAGTGGCAGCTTATTCCATAAATCCACCACCCTCTGGGAGAACCCTGCTGATCTTTTCTTTGTATGACATAAATCCCCTTTTAGTTTTAACTCATGTGATTTCATGGTCCGGCAACCGGTCTTTAATTCTAATCCCAGGCATTCTCACAAGTCATTATTTGTGAATGTTGTAAAGATCAGACACGTCCCCTCACAGTCATCTATACTTAAGCTACTATAAACTTAGGGCTGCCAGACTATCCCCGTGGCCTGTCTATGTAACTTGGGTGTCTAACTGATCTAATCATTTTTGTAGCCCTTTGCTGAACCCCCTCCAACAGTAAAATATCTGTGTTGGTATAAGGAGGTGTAAATAGTGCAGAGTACTCCAGGTTTGGCTGTACCAGGGAGGTGTACACTGATAGCACCACCTCCCTCTCCATACTCACAATGTGCCTAGATATACATCCCAGTATACCTCCAGCCTTTCTTGCTATAGTATTACAATTCCTATTCTGTTTGAGGTCCCCAGTTATTATTAGGGCTGTGCGAATACCTTTTTTCGAATATTCAGCCGAATATTCGTTATTCGGTGCCAAAATATTCAGTACTCTACACTTCAGAATTCCCTAATTCAGCAGGGCAACTCTCTAAGACAAATTGACAGAGAATTTGAACGGGCCATACAAATACCACAAGTCATTCTACTGGAATACAGGCAAAGACATCAACCTGACTACACACCCCTAGTGGTCACTTACAGCCCCATGCTAAAACCCCTTCAGCAAATTATCAAAGAACTATAACCCATGCTGAGAGAAGGTGAAACACAGAAGGACATCTTCCCTGAATCACCTGTCATTGCCTATAAGCAGCTCCCCAGCCTCTCGAACATAATGATTCATAACAAAGTCCCAGCAGACCATGATAACTGAAAAACAAGAGGGACAACACCATGCAACATGGCAAGCTATAAGACCTGCACCCACATATGCACACAGGCCACCATCAAGACAAGCCAGAACAACATAATACAAATTAATGGATCCTACACATGTCAATCCAGCAATGTTGTTTAACTAATTCAGTGCAAGAAGTGCACAAATGGATACTATATTGGGGAAACTAGTAAACCACTGAAAACCGGGATGAATCACCATCATCACACAATAGTAAACCAGATTAGCAACACACCAGTAGGAAACCATTTTTCACAAACAGATCACTCTCTCTTGGATTTATCTGTCTTAATACTAAGAGGCAACTTCAGAAACACACAGAACAGAAAGACGGAATTGAAATATATTAAACAATTTAAATCTAACATTTCTGGACTGAATCAGGACATTGGATTCATGACACACTATGGTAATTTGTAATTCTTTTTTGTTGTGAACTAAATCATCTCTTTATTTATCATACTTTGATTCTGTATTTCTCTTATTATTGTTTTTTTTTTCTGAGTTCCTGCCTAGTCTGCTTTTTGACCTGTATCTTACATCCCCCCTGCCTCTCCTACTAACTCTTCAGCTCAGTCCCAACCACTCCCTGACTGTTTTCACACCTACTGTTTATACTACCTCACACACTGTTCATCTGGGCCTTTGTTCTTTTGTTTCTTCTAATTTCTTGACTTCCATTTATTTCTTAGGCATCTCTTGTCTATTCTACCCTTACAGCCAACCACTGATCTCATAACTTTCTTATCTGTGTGCCTTTGTTTTCCCTTTAACTTCCTTTCATCTCCTACTGACCAGTTCCTACTTAGTCCCGTCCCCATTTCTTCTTACACATCATTTTTTTTACTTTGCATCTCAGACTTTAATCTCTAATCCCCTTTTATTACCTTCCTTTTTCACTTCCTGATTTTTTAATTGTTCCACAGTGGATATAAATACTGCTTTTGTTGCTCAGTTTTGCTATTCACCTGAAGAAGGGACCTTTGGGGCCCTGAAAGTTTGTGTATAATTCCATCTTTGTACAAGACACTTGGTCCAGTAAAAGGTATCAAACCTTCCATCATCTCCTAGAATATTATCTGTAATGTTTGCCCACTTCTAGACACTACACAAAGCTGATTTATTTTTGTCACTGTCACAAATGGAACCAATTTCAGTTTCTAATGGGTGCCATTTTTTGTCCAGAATTTCTTTCACCTTGCGCGCCTGTTGGTTTAATGTAGTGGCAAAGTTTAACTGTCATACAGAACTCATGGATCCATTGCTTAACTCATGTTAATTCTATCATACATCAGGGTCTGTCCCCTAGAAATGAACACCACCCTTTTCCAAATGCGATACCTACGTGTGTGGTAGATATAAGTTCTACTGCCATCTAACTATGAGAGACACCATTTCCCTCCCTGTGGCTGGTACTGCATATAAAATTAAGGAATGCATCAACCGAAGTGCCAAATCTGTTGTCTACCTGGCACATGTGATTCATGTGCCACCTTCTCCATCAACAGGAAAATACAAATGTTCAAACTCCGAATAGGTGAGCATTTGAGTATGATTAAAAGAAAAGAGAAGGATAAAGCAGTAGTCCAACATGTTACAACATATGATCAGGTCAATACATTTCATTTTCAGGGTCTGGAAAAAGCATCTGTTGCGCCAAGAGGAGACCTTAACAACAAGTTGCTTCACAGAGAAACTCATTGGCAGTATAGACTGTAATGAAATACACGTCCTGGCCTCAGTGATAATTTCAAACTAAGCCCTTTTCTGGAAAATTAGTCTCTGTTTTAGACTCTAGAAAACTTCCCGAGATTGTGCCCTTTAGATTTTCCTCTGCTGATGGTTACATATCAGAATATAACACCAGAAATATAAAGAAATTTAAAACTTTAAACCATACTGCTCATATATGGAAACAATGGTTTATTAGGGTATTGGCAGAACCCTTCCTCTTGATTAAGAAATGTCCTGTTATGTCCCTAGCAGGTGTTAACCACTAGGATATTTTCAGTCTGCTCACTGTTTGCACATTGCCTGGCACTACTACGGGGTTATTGGTGTAACTGTCACTTCTTTATATGAAATATGCACCTGTCACTTTAAATTTGTTTTAAATGTGTTAAATAAAAAGGAGAGTTCAATGACTGATGGTATCCTTGTCAAAGCTCACACACACAAAAAACATTGGATACTGGAGCAGAGTGAGTATGCATGAAATAAACTAGTTTTCTGCATCATCCTCTGATCCAGAGTGGATTCTTTCAGTTCATTGGAGATGTATAGCCAGTCTTCCTGCTAAACTCCACTATCTCTTTGGGAGGCAATGCCTGGACTCAGGCTTTCCAGATGCAAAAGACTAGTGAGTGATCATTAATGGAGTCAGGCAATATACCAGAGGTAATAATCTTCTCTTTTCTATTGGTGAGGATCATGGATTAGATTCACAAAGAGAGCAAACAATTCTGTACATGTGAAGCATATTCTCAGTCAAAAATACTGCAGGTGCAAAAAAGGCAAATTACAGAATTCTGGACTTGTCAAAAATATACACATGCAGATCCGCAGGCATGGAAAAGGCTCAGCAGCCAGAACAACAGGTGATCCATATTAACTGGAGCACGAAACTTTGACAGTCTTGCCATAGATGCAGCAGAACCAGCACTCCCAGTGAGGCCAGCAGCCAGTCCTATAACTGGGACCACAGCAGCACCACCTGAACCAGCAGGACCATGCACCACAGTGGCATTCTGTAACTGCTGGTTGTGTCTCTTCCTGAGGTGTTTCTGTTGCATGTCTCAGCAGCACACATTTCTGGCTGTTACCACCTCTGCCTCTACTGCCTGTGAGGCTCCACTGTGGGCTGCACTGGGTCATATGGTTGTGGTGTGTTGCCTTTCAATGGAAATGTGTGCTATTTTTGTTGTAACAACTGACACTACTATACAGCCCACATGTTTCAGTTGCTTGGTGCCTGAACCCCCACTATAATTGTATCCCAATTGTTAGTACACTGCTTTTTGCTCAGGGTGAGTTACGCCTCACTCTTCGTGGTGCAGCATGTACACAACATTTTTCTACAACTGCAGAAAAATAGTGGCTGAGAATAGCCTTTAAAGGGACATGCCATACTTTTTGATGTCTTTTTCATTGCATGGAATCTTCCACAGCTGTTTTTTTTTATAGTCCGCAATGTATTTTTTCCGCAGCTGCAGACCGTTTGTGTATGTAACACAGCACAATTACCCCTTTTTTCTGCAACTGTGCAATGCTTGGGGACTTGCACATTTTTGGAACCTTCAAAGTGTTTTGAGAGTCCAGCCCCAGGTTTTTTTTTATCCAGCACACCAAAATGTTTAGTTTTTGGACTCTGCAGAAACTTTTTGCATATTCTAGCTGTATAGCTTTTGCTGTTATTTAATCTTTTTAATCTGTGTATTGTGCAATACATGTGAATTATAAAAACACTCTGAGCACTGGACACAGAAAATTAGTTGTGTTGCCATATTGGTCCTTGTGACAAAAGATACAGAAAAAAGAGATGATTTGATACCTTTTATTGGACCAAATTAGATGTTACACAAAAAATAGGTGCTTGAGCTTTTGGATTACATAGAATTCTTCATCAGAAAACAATGACAGTTGGTTTGGAAGATTACACAGAAACACAGACTTTGATGGCAGATAAGGACCACTTGGCCCACCTAGTCTGCCTATTTTCATACCTAATGGATAAGCTGCAGATCCTAGTTAACCAACAACCTACTTCCTCCTACCCTTCACTATAAGTGCCTTATGTCTGTCCCATGCATTCCTGAATTCCCCCACTATTTTTGACCCCACAACCTCCTCAGGAAGGCCTTTCCGTGCATCCATCACCCTCTCCATGAAAAAATATTTCCTCATGTTCCCCCTGAGCCATTTCCTCTCTATCTTCAAATTGTGCCCCCTTGTTCTTGCACATCTCTTTTTCTGAAAGTTGCTACCCTTTTGGACTTTGTTGATTCCCTTGAGGTACTTGAAAGTTTCTATCATGTCCCCCTCTCCCTCCTTTCCTCAATGGAATACAAATTAAGCTCTTTTAGTCTCTCTTCATATGGCTTCTGCTGCAGACCCTACACCATTTTAGTTGCCCTCCTCTGGACTGCCTCCATCCTGTCTATGTCCTTTTGGAGAGGAGGTCTCCAGAACTGCACCCAGTACTCCAGATGGGGTCTGTCCAACTGTCTGTACAGAGAGATAACAACTTCTTGTTTTCTACTGGTGATGCCTCTCCCTGTGCATCCCAATATCCACCCAGCCCTACTTACTTCCTTCTCACATTGCTTGCCTACCTTAAGGCCATCGGATGTGACTACTTCCAGGTCCCTTTCTGTTTTTGTTGTTTTTGGTACCACCCCCCCCCCCATTATGTACTCTTCCCATGGGTTTTTGTTTCCCAGGTGCATTACTTTGCACTTCTTTGCATTGAATCTTAGCTGCAATACTTTTGACCATTCCTCCAACCTTGCCAAGTCTCTTCTCATCCTTTCCACTCCCCTTGTGTATCAACCCTGTTGCAGATCTTTGCATTGTCTGCAAATAGGCATAGTTTTCCTTCCAGCCCCTCTGCAATGTCACCTATAAAGACATTAAAGAGGACCAGTCCCAGTACTGAACCCTACAGTACCCCACTAGTAACTCCCCTTTCTTCAGAGTGTACTCCATTTACTATTACCCTCTGTGTCCTGTTGTCCAGCTAATTAGTTACTCAGGCTACCACCCTGGGACCCACTACCAGGGTGGCTAACTTGTTCATTAATCTCTTGCGTGGGACTGTGTTAAATGCCTTGCTAAAGTCTAGGTAGGCCATATCCACAGTCCCTCCCTCATCTACTGCTTTGGCACCCAGTCAAAGAAATTTACAAGATTTGTCTGACATGACCTTCTTGCTGTGAATCCATGCTGCCTCAGGTCTTGTGCCCCACTGACCTCTAAGTACACAACAATTCTTTCTTTCAGAAGTGATTCCATTATTTTCCCTACCACTGAGGTCAAGCTAACACGTCTGTACTTTCCTGCCTCTGCCTTGCTCTCACTTTTGTGAAGGGGAATCACATCCGCCCTTTTCCAGTCCTCAGGTACCACCCCATTCTCCCATGATTTGTTAAAAAGGGCAGTTAGTGTTGTCACTAGGTCTCCCCTTAGTTTTTTAAGAACTCTGGGGTGAATCTCATCAGGCCCTATTGCTTTGTCCACCTTGAGTTTTAGGAGTTCTTTCAGGACCCTTTCTTTTGTGAATGGACTGGTATCGACCCCCCTGTCCAGAGTGCTTCTATTATTTGGTTTAGGTACTTCCCCCTCTTCTTCTATTGTGCTTGATGAGCAAAAGTATTCATTCAGTACCTTTGCCTTTTCACTGTTACCCTCTGCCCATCTCCACTCCCCTTTAAGCCTCGCTATCCCTCCCTTGGTGTTTCTTCACTCCCTAAAGTACCTGTTGAAGGCTTTATCCCCCTTCTTAATTGAGTTGGCTATCTTTTACTTGGTTTGGGCCTTCACTATTCTGACTGCCTTTCCCACTTCCTTCTGCTTTAACTGATACAGTTCTTCGTCCTACTCCTTCTATGATTCCTTATACTTCTTGAATGCTCTCTTTTTCTCCCTAACCTTCCCCGCCACCTCTTTGAGAACCATAGTGTTTTTTTTACTTCATTTTGTTTTGTTTATTTGATTCACAAAAAGGTTTGTTGCCTCTGTGATGGCAGTTTGAATTTTCCCCATGTTCTTCCACCCCTCCTTCCTGCCCATTTACTAGTGTATTCCTTAGGCACTCACCCATTTTGCCAAAGTCAGCCCTCCTAAAGTTCTGTACCCTCATTTTTGTATGGCTTGACTCTATGGCTGTGTTTATCGTGAACCATACTGTTTGGTGGCTGCTTGTTCCCAGATGGCTACCCACTACTAAATCTGAGATCCTCTCTCCATCCCATTTGAGAGTACCGGTTCTAAGATGGCTCCCTCCCAAGTGTGTTCCAACACTAGCTGTCTGAGGCATGCCCCCTATAGGGCATTGAGAATGACCCTGCTCTTAGATGTGGCTGCAGCAAAGGTGCTCCAGTTAACATCTAACATATTCAGGTCCCCCATCAACAATATCTCCCCTTTTTCAGCCATTCTAAAGATGCCTTCTATCATTTCCTTGTTCATTTCCTCCCATGAGATGGGGGTCTATATACAACCACCATGTGGATTGTGGTGCCATTTCCTGTTTCCATGGTGACCCACAGTGCCTACTCCCCTCCCTATTTACCCTTTAGTTCCATTGCTTTGATACCTTCCCTTACATAGAGAGCTACTCCTCCTCCTCCTCTTTTACCCTCCTTTTCCCTCCAGTAGATTGTGTACCCTGGTATGTTGACATCCCATTCATTGTTCTCTGTGTACCATGTTTCTGTGACTGCCACAATATTCAGATGTCCCTCTTCCATCAAGGCCACTAGTTCAAGAAGCATGTTACCCAGACTACAGGCATTGGTACTCTGCGCCCTCCCTTTTTTAACTTTCTTTCACACTTTCTTAAAGTTCAGATCATACATAAAAAACAGATAATAAGTTCTTAAAAATCCCATTGGCCTAAACTACTTTTAAAAATCAGCACAGGATCATATAAAGACAACAGAGTTCCCTCAAAGGAAAGGTATGTCAAGGTCAAATGTCACAGAATAGGTAAGCTTCTTCCCTGAGAACAGCCATTAAATATACTAAATCTACATTTGTGCATCTGTGCATGCATTAGTAAATGTCCATGATTTTAAACCACAAGATGAAATAAGCTGAAAAATACATAGGGCCGGATATTCAGACTGCACTGGGCAGTGGCACAAGCCTGGGTGCAGCGTAACTGGGCTACGCCGGGGCCAGAACCAGGCGATATTCAACGGTGCTGCGCCATGGCTCAGCACCATTGAATATGGCACAGAGGGTGCTCACTGTGTGCATGGCGCAGTGGCACTGCGCCAGCTCAAGAGGCAGAAAGGGAGCAGGGGGATGCACCAGCACAAGTGCAGTTGTGCTAGGCACATCACTCGCGATATTCAGCCTGGGGGCATGCAAATGAGGCTGTAATGCATGCAAAGCACAAATGGGGCCATTAGCATGTCATTACGGCCCCATTTGTATACGTTGTGCAGGGCAGCCCAGTGAAATGTGCCCAGTGCCCTGCACAGACTGCAGTGAGGACTAAGGTGGTCCTGGGGCATCCCCTGCCCCACAACCGTGAGTGTAGCAGAATGTATCGATCCCATGCCCTGGTAGTCTAGTAGAACCCCCTCCCTCCCTATTAGCCCGATGGTGGGCAAAGGTAACCGTACAATCCCTGGTGGTCTAGTAGTATCCCCTTCCCTGCCCGTATCCCCAATAGCTGTAAGGAGGTATGGTGTAAACACTCTGGAGGTCCAGTGATTCCCCCCTCCCTGCCCGTAACCACAATCACCATACAATGTACTGAATAAACTCTGGTTGTCTAGTGGCATCCCCCACCCTCCTGTTCTGCCCGATCACGGGCATCCATCCAATAATGCTGTCTCCTGTGTGCCAGTGGAACCCCCGACCCATTCACCCTCTGAGGTCCCCTGCCACCCAGCCTCCCCCATCATCAGTGGGTGGCTGCAGCCCACCCGCATACCGCCTGGCTCCCTACAGAATTACAGCTTACAGTATGATCTGTAAGCTCATTGGTCCACAGCGTGGACAAGTAGGTTGCACACCATACTGTACTATACAGGCACAGGATCTGTGAATGAACCCATTCACAGATCCGTGCCTGTGTAGTGATACTGAATATGGCTCATTCATCCACACTGTGAACCAATGAGCTTACAGATCATACTGTAATCTGTCATTCGGCGGTCGTACGGGTGATATCCGGGTGGGGTGCAGCCACCTGCCAATGGGGGAGGCGGAGTTGGGTGGCAGGGGTCCTCAGAGGGTGGAGGGAAGTGGGGTTCCACTGACAAACCAGGGATAGCGTTATCGAATGGATGCCCGTGACTGGGCAGAATGGGAGGATGGGGGATGTCATTAGACCACCAGGGTTGTATTCATTACATTGTATAGTGATCACGGTTATGGGCAGGGAGGGAGGGAACCACTAGTCCACCAGGGAGTTAATGTCACACCGTATTACAGCTATCAGGGTTATGGGCAGGGAGGGGGATACCACTAGACTACCAGGGCATACAGGGTGCTTGTACACGGTGTTCGGGGGGATGCCACCCATGGCTGGCGGCTGCTGTGTTGTGCCATGCAATACAGCAGCCCACCTGTGGGTGGCCAGGACTTGTGCCTTGTTTTTTTCTGGAACAACTTTGAGCCCCCTTGTGCAGCGCAATGCAGGGTTGTGCCAGCATGTGCGCCACACATCCCGGGCTGAATATCGGGATGTGCCTCATATTCACGGGCATACCCCCTGTATTTGTGCCACATATATTACCAATGCACCCCAGTGCATCAGGAGTTGCTCATCACAACTTGCTCCTTTAAATATCATGCTGGGGTGCATTGGTGGGTTGCGCATGGTGTATCCCTATTGCACCATGTGCAACCCCTTTGAATATCCAGGCCATAGTATATAATGTTAAAAGTCTTCTAAATAAGAAAATATCTTTGTGTTAGTCAAAAAAGTGGGTTTAAAGACAACCTGCCCTAGTGTAAATTAAGCATAAACCAGCTGTTTCCCACATTTATACAGTGTAAGTACTATTCAGATATGTATCTCTTAAAACCAGTGTACAATAAGTCAATATTAGTCATAAATATTCAAACTTAGACTGTTTAAACCTGATCTACAGTATCTGGAACTCTGTAACAAGTGACTAGTGTATCTGCACATTCAACACCCAAACTTAACACAGACCCCTTGTAACTGAGATGTAAGTATTAATGTATCATTAAAAATCAACCCTAACAAAGACTCCCTAGCAATTGAGATGCTATATCCCAATATGTTCATTGTTTTATAATGTGTCAGTATAAAATCAATCTAACACAGAAACATAGAATTTGACGGCAGATAAGGACCGCTTGGCCCACCTAGTCTGCCCATTTCCCTACCTAATGGATAAGCTTCAGATCCTAGTTAACCAACAGCCTACTTCCTCCCACCCCCCAGTAGAATTGCCTTATGCCTGTCCCATGCATTCTTGAATTCCCCCACTGTTTTTGACTCTACGACCTCCTCGGGAAGGCTGTTCCATGTATCCACAACCTCTCTGTGAAGAAATACTTCCTCACATTACCTCTGAGCTGTCCCCCCTCTATCTTCAAATTGTGCCCCCTTGTTTTTGCACATCTCTTTTTCTGAAAGATGCTACCCTCTTGGACTTTGTTGATTCCCTTGAGGTATTTGAAAGTTTCTATCATGTCCCCCTCTCCCTCCTTTCCTCAAGGCTATACATCTTTAGTTCCTTTAGTCTTTCTTCATATGTCTTCTGATGCAGACCCTGCATCATTTTGGTTGCCCTCATCTGGACAGCCTCCACCCTGTCTATATCTTTGCGGAGATGGGTCTCCAGAACTGTACACAGTACTTCAGATGTGGTCTTACCAACTGTCTGTACAGAGGGCCAACAACTTCCTGTTTTCTACTGGTGATGCCTCTCCCTATGCATCCCAGTATCCCCCCAGCCCTCCTTACTGCTTTCTTACATTGCTGGCCTACCTTTAGGTCGTCTGATATGACTACCCCCAGGTCCCTTTCCATTTTTGCTGTTGTCGGTATCTCACCCCCCATTGTGTACTCTTTCCCTAGGTTTTTGTTTCCCAGGTTCATTACTTTGCACTTCTTTGCATTGAATCTAAGCTGCCATACATTTGACCATTCCTCCAACCTTGCCAAGTCCATTTTCATCCTTTCCACCCCACCTTGTGTATCAACCCTGTTGCAGATCTTCATGTCATCTGCAAAGAGACATACTTTCCCTTCCAGTCCCTCTGCAATGTCACTTATAAAGACATTAAAAAGGACTGGCCCCAGTACTGAACCCTGCAGTACCCCACTAGTAACCCTCTTTTTTTCAATGTGGACTCCATTTACTATTACCCACTGTGTCCTGTTGTCCAACCAGTGTTTTACCCAGGCTACCACCCTGGGACCCACTCCCAGGCTGGCTAATTTGTTTATTAATCTTTTGTGCGGGACTGTGTCAAATGCCTTGCTAAAGTCTAGACAGACCGTGACCACAGCCCCTCCCTGGTCTACTGCTTTGGTCACCCAGTCAAAGAAATCAATTAGATTTGTCTTACATGACCTTCCCACTGTGAATCCATGCTGATATGGGTCCTGTGCCCCACTGGCCTTTAGGTACTCAACAATTCTTTCCTTCAGAAGTTATTCCATCATTTTCCTTACCACTGAGGTCAAACTGACAGGTCTGTAGTTTCCTGCCTCTGTCTTGCTCCCACTTTTGTGAAGGGGAATCACATCTGCCCTCCTCCAGTCCTCAGGTACCAAACCATCCTCCCATGATTTATTAAAAAGGGTAGTCAGTGGTGTTACTAGTTCTTTCCTTAGTTCTTTTAGAATTCTGGGGTGAATCCCATCAGGCCCCATTGCTTTATCCACCTTCAGTTTTAAGAGTTCTTTCAGAACCCTTTCTTCTGTGAAAGGACTAATATCAACCCCCCTATCCAGAGTGCTTCTATTGACCGGATTAGGTATTTCCCCCTGCTTTTCCATTGTGAATACTGAGCAGAAGTATTCATTCAGTATCCCTACTTTTTCACTGTTGCTCTCTGCCCAACCACCTTCCTCTTTGTTCAGCCTCAGTATCCCTGCCTTAGTCTTTCTTTGCTCCCTAATGTACCTATAAAAGTTTTATCCCCCTTCTTAACCGAGTTGGCTATCTTTTCCTCGGTTTGGGCCTTTGCTATTCTGACTGCTTTACCCACTTCCTTCTGCTTTAACTGGTACAGTTCTCTGTTCTGCTCATTCTGTGTTTCCTTATACTTCCTGAATGCTATCTTTTCCTCCCTTACCTTCCCCACCACTACTTTTGAGAACCATAGTGTTTTTTTGCTTTCATTTTGATTTGTTTATTTGCTTCACACAAAGGCTTGTTGCCTCTCTGATGGCGGATTTGATGTTTCCCCATTGTTGCTCCACCCCACCTTCTTGCCTGTTTGCTAGTGCTTTTCTGAGGCACTCTCCCATTTTGACAAAATCAGCCCTCCTGAAGTCCAGTAACTTCACTTTTGTGTGGCTTGACTCTGCTGCTAAGTTTATCATGAACCACACTGCTTGGTGGTCGCTTGTTCCCAGATGGCTACCCACTTCAAGATCAGAGATCCTCTCTCTGTCCCCATTTGAGAGTACCAGGTCTAAGATTGCTCTCTCCCGAGTGGGTTCCAAAACTAGCTGTCTGAGGCATGCCCCCTGTAGGGCATCGATAATGGCCCTGCTCTTGGATGTGGCTGCAGCAAAGGTGCTCCAGTCAACATCTGGCATATTCAGTTCCCCTATCAGCAATATCTCCCCTTTCTCTGCCATCCCAAGGATGCCTTCTGTCATTTCCTTGTCCATTTCCTCCCCCTGAGATGGAGGTCTGTATACAACCCCTGTGCAGATTATGGAGCCATTTCCAGTCTCCAGGGTGACCCACAGTGCCTCCTTTCCTCCCTATTTACCCTTTAGCTCTGTTGCTTTGATCCCTTCCCTTACATAGAGAGCTACTCCTCCTCCTCTTCTTCCCTCCCTGTCCCTCCTGTAGATTGTGTACCCTGGTATGTTGACATCCCAGTCATGGTTCTCTGTGTACCATGTTTCTGTGACTGCCACAATATCCAGGCATCCCTCTTCCATCAAGGCCACCACTTCAGGGAGCTTTTTACCTAGACTATGGGCATTGGTACTCATTACCCTCCATTTTTTTCTAGCTTTATTTCTTTTAGCCCCATCCCTGTCCCTACTGCCTTTGTCTTTTTCTCCATCTACCCCTGCCCTTCTCCCTATCGACTGCTCTATCTTGGTGTTTACATCACTAATTACCCTGATTTTTTGGGGGGGCTAGGATTTCCCTTCTCCTCTTCAGTGCCTTCCCCCTCAGCTAGTTTAAATGCTTGCCATTGAAGCATTTAAACCTATCAGCTAGGATCCTGGTATCCCTCCAGTATAGATGCAGACCATCACGCCTGTATAGGCCTGCATCCCTCCAGGTGGAGCCCCAGTCCCCAATAAAGCCAAATCCCTGAGCTCTGCACCAACTTTTCAACCAGTCATTGAATCCCATGGTGCGGAGTGCCCTAGCCTTATCCATGCCATAGACAGGTAGCACTTCCAAGAAAGTTAGCTTGTGTGCTACTTGTCTAAGGCCCCTCCCCAACTCCAAAAACTCCTGTTGCACTGCTCTGATCCCATTCTCAGCCAGGTCATTCATCCCTAGGTGGATAATGACATCCAGCTCCCTCCCCCTTCCCACTGCTCCCATGATCCTGAGGATTAGTTTCCTGTCCCTCCAAGCCTTGGTGCCGGGCAGGCAACTTACCTCCCTTTCCCCTCCTTCCCCCAGTTCTACCCCCTAACAATTGACTCCCCCACCAGGAGTTGTTTCCTTCCCCTGTGGGGTCCTGGGCCACCCTCCTGTGGGTCTCCATTGTGGAGGTTCCCAGTATCCTCCTTGGTCTCCACTGCAGGTGCCTCCATAGAGGAACCATGCTTCACCAGAGTGGCAAATGAATTGTGGAGAGGCACAACTGGAGGGATGCACCTCTGTTCCACCACCTTCACCCTCCCTGAGCCCACCTTGGTCCAATCACTCCTCTTTCTTGGCAATCTCTGCGGTAGTGGTGGCCTGGGTGGTCCCTGGGTGGGGGAGCAAGTTTCCCAAATCATTGCCAGGTGAGCATGGAGACAAACAACCTCCTCCCTCAGACCAGAGAGGTGCCTGCAAATAGGGCAGCAACGCAGTCTCCAGAATGTCTCCCAGAAGACTGCAGTTCTACAGCCAGTGCATTGCACCACTCCCCACATGTCTGTGTGCCTTCCAGTTACAGATGCTTTCTTGTTTTTATGTTTTTGTTTCAGTGTGTGCAAGCTTGTGAGTGTCTCCACCCCCATTCAGTGTGCTGTGCTTTTAAGGATATGAACAGGTGTATGCTGTTAGCAGTTTTGGGGAAGTGACGTCAGAGCCCCTGCTATAAAGGAAGTTATGTGCTTGGGATGGGTGGGGTGAGGGGAAGGGTGGGGGGAGTAAACCTATGCTGTCCAGAAACAATCACCTACAACTCTTACCCTCCACCCCAGGGAGTGCCTTCCTTCCTTTCAGACATCTATTTCACAAAAGCTAACTAACAGGTCTAGTTACAAGTGACTGCAAATATCTCCCAGCTACAGTTCCTCCCTGGCAAACTAAAGTTAAAACTAAGAAAAGTCCACCCCAGAAACAGAATCAATACTAGTTACTTACACAGGTCCAAAAAGTAATAATTCAGTTCAGTGTAGTCTAGAAAATAACCTCCTTGATTCAATGAAGCTGTGGTTGCTTTCTCACTCTCCCTGTCTCAAGCTCAGCAGACAGAGACCACAGACAACTCCAGTTATAAATCCTCAGTTCAACTAGGCCCCTTTCAGCTCCTCCCCTTAACAGACACCTATTTCACAAAGGCTAAGTAACAGGTCTAGTTACAATTGACTGCAAATATCTCCCAGCTACAGTTCCTCCCTGGCAAATTAAAGTTAAAACTAAGAAAAGTCCACCCCAAAAACAGAATCAATACTAGTTAGTCTAGAAAATAATCCCCTTGATTCAAGGAAGCTGTGGCTGCTTTCTCACTCTCCCTGTCTCAGGCTCAGCAGCATCTGCTATGTATACAGTAACAATCCAAGAAATCTGAAACAAAACCTAAGGAAATCCCTTCCCCAGGAACACCAGTAACTAGTCAGATAGAATTATATATCCATTTTATATGTGAACAAATAGTCATCACACAACATAACCTCATTATGTCATGTACTAGATGCCAAGAGTTAGTGCACATTAAAGAAACAGACACAACACCAACTAACTAGTAAATGAGATACTGTACCTAAAATGTCCATGTGTGAACATGTATCTGTGTATAAGCTTTACCACATACTACCATCCCACCCCACACCCTGATTTTGTTGGGTGAAACCAACCTAATGATAACCAGTTAAAAGGGATTCTATATCCATTTAGTATTAAAACATATAACAAAACCACAATGTACTACCATTATACGCCCATTCATTGTCCCTCAAATAGGTGAAGGTTTATGTAGTGTAATGTGACATAAAATCTAAATCAATGTTCATACCATCTCCCACCATATTGAGAAGTAAAATTAGCTTGATCTCGAAAGTCCATCTCTGTCATGTATTTTTGAAACGTCCTTTCAAATCCAGAACTGACATATCTGAGATGGAGTGATCAGACTGAGAGAAGTGTTGTCCCACTGGTTTTTCAGTCATCTTCATTTTAGTAGTATGTCTGTGCACCTCTACATTGACTACTATTGTTTGAGTGCATAGGTGTTGCTGCACATTGTATTTTCTCCATTTCTCGTGGACTTCTGAGTTTCAAGCTTGAATACTTTTTACAAAAATTGTTAAAGCAATAATAGAGATGTGCAGCTGTAATAATATTCCTCACAGAAAAGCATGGCTGCTATTAGGGGTACAGCAGATCTCTCAGCTAGAAAAGCACAGAAAATCCCCACTTCAGGAGGTCACACAAGCACCTGAGTGGAGTGGCCACCTAAACTCTCTGCTCTGAGCCACCTCCACTGTATCTGTCTTCATTGAACAACTGAGTGCAAGCGGGGCATCCCAAAAATAGCATCAGAAGGGGGAAGAAAGATTATGCCATAAGACTGGGCTGTCATTCCTGAACTAACACCCCACAAAAACTTAAAAAAAAAGGATCAATACCTCTCCTCCTACAAGTCATCTAGAGACTGAGATGGCTGCTCCAAGAGATCATGTGCACCAAACCAGCCTGCTAGAACAGTTTGCTGTTTCAGTTAAAACAATCTGTCAGACAGTCACAGAGATCTAAGCTAGCATTTCATCTTTAAAAGGTCGAATGACTGTAGCTGAAAATAGACTGACAACTCTGTTAGATGAGAACTTTGTTCATGATAATCATCTGCATGTAGCTGAAGCACAGATTGTCTAGCTAACAGCTAAAATGGAAGATCTCGAGAGCCGGAGAAGGAAAAAAAAAACATCTGGATAATTGGGCTGGCAGAAGGACCTGAAGGAAAAGACCCTGTGCAGTACTTGAGGGCTAACCTCCCAGTATGGCTGCAACTGAAGTCTGGTGAATTAAATTATGAGATTGATCGTGCTCATAGAATTCACCGAGCACAGAGGGCCAAAAGTAATGGCAAATCTAGACCCCCTAATATTTAAACTATTGAAGTACCAAGGTAAAGAGCTGGTACTATGCAGAGACAGAAAATGCAAAGATATTGTGATGGGTTGGGGGGAGGATCCGCCTCTCATTATATCCTGACTATACCAAAGGCATGCTAGCCAAAAGACAAGCCTATGACAAGATCAAACTTGGCATTTGAAACAGGGGCATCACTTACTCATGCCTGCACTCTGCAACTCTGGCAGTGAATTTGCAAGGGAAGGTACTGCACTTCCAATATCCAGCTGAGGCAGACCACTATCTACAGGAACAAGTGGGACTGGCCCATTCCCCCCTTTCTGCCCCAAATAGAGGATGACAGCTAGGAAGCCTCAGTGGACATTCTGTCACAAGGAGCTACTGTCTCAGAGTCAGGGAAGCTATGAGTACCCCAGCCACAACAGTTAAACTCTGATCTTCTACTGTTGCAACAACCTCAGAATCAAGCAACTTCTCTAATTAGAGGTGCCACTTCTTACTTTACATTAGTGGTCCAGTTGAGACGTACCTCACAGAGAATGATGAGTTGCCCTGACTGAATTTGTGGTCATTCTAAAGTCTAGAGTTGAGTACTTTTCCAAACTGCCTCAGAAACATTACAAGCTACATTGCTTCAGTGATTATGTCCCTGCTCCTTTTCTGCTATTTGCAGACCTGCATTGGATACAGAAATGGGGCAGAAAGATTGAAACTGTTAGCCCCTGTTCCTCTTCTTGCAGTTCAGGCTGTTCATATCCTAGCTGTTAAGGAATATCCTTTATTGTAAGTGGTATTAGCAGAGGTTTGGGTACTTTATAGAACAGTGAAATGTGGGTACTCTGTTAGAACTGGGGAAATGTGCTCTCCTAGTTTATCCACCTTCCCCCACAATAGCATTGTCTGGAAGGTAGAGCCATTGCTTTGCATGGAATTTGTGCCTCATGGTGGCTGCTTCCCATCCTGCTGCATCCCATTGGGGTGTACAACAGACATCTCTTGCAATAAACCTTTACTTCCAAGGTAGATACATGCTGCATATGAGTAGAATTAAAATTAAGAGCAGGGGAGAAGGTATAGGTTCACTGACCTACGCAGCCAGTATAGTGTTATGCTTATGCAACTGTGTTAGTTTGGTTTTGACCATTCACACTCTTTATTCCAGAGGAATTACCACCTTGTAGGGGTATGATGGCAAGGAACACTCGGAGAGGGTTCCACCCCTAGAGGTGCCACAGGACGGTTCCCGTGACTAAAGGTACCTTAGGAATCCCCCAAGGAGAGAGTTCTGCCACTGGAGGAGGAGGGGAGGATGGTGGGGGCAAAGAAAAAATGCTTCACAGTGAGGCTTAGAGGAACTGCTTACATAGCTCAGGAAGTGGGAGTGGCTGGCTGCTTGGCCACTGAACTTCAGGCATAGCCTTACATTTCACTGACCTACACAGCCAGTATAGTGTTATGCTTGTGCAACTGTGTTAGTTTGGTTTTGGCCATTCGCACTCTCTACTCGAGAGGAATTACCACCCTGCAGGGATAGGACAGCAAGGAACTCTCAGAGAGGGTTCCACCCCTAGAGGTGCCACAGGATGGTTCCCATGGCTAAAGGTACCTTAGGAATCCCCCCCAAAAAAATGTAGTATCATCCCCAAAAAGGAAGCAACACGAAGCGTAATGCAAGCAGTAACAGTGATGTAGAAGCAGCAACTGTAACGTAGTAGAGAAGCATAGGCAGTTTGATAATGCAATGATATGCTCAGTTGTCATAGTAACAGCCCAGGTTTGCGTAGCATGATACTGATGGCTTGTTTTGTGAGAGAGGATCCCCTAAAGAGAGATGGAATGGCAAGACATCCTCCATCTCCATCCAACAATGGAACCTACCTAAAGAAACTAGGGAAAACAACTATGCTAACTAAGTGTTATGACCTGAGGCAACGGAGGAGAGAAAAAAAAACCCTATGAGGAGGAAATCTCTGGGGATCCAAGGCCTAGGTCACCTTCCCTCCAGGCTTGGGAAAATTTATTTAGTGACGGCTCTGCAGCTGCAATTTGGAAAACCCAATTAAAGGGAGGTGGAAAATATTCCAATTTGGAGGGAGGCTCTCACTCAAACCCTCTAGTGGTAATGTCATGGAAGGTTGCGGGAAAACTCTGCAACAATACGTGCATCCAAGACACAGGAGGAGACCAACAACTGCTGAGGCACTCACCTGGCCTACCCACCCTAAATCAAACCAGGTGAACCAGAGGCAGTTGTAGGGAGAAGGCAGTGAAGGTGCCTTGCTAGGGAAACCACTAAAGTCAATGGCCAACCGTTGTAGTGGAAGACTAGAGCCAAAGGAGATTGTCGTAACCACCCCTCACCACTAGTCTTAAATTCTACACCAGGAGCTGCTGTCATGTAGCAGGCAGCTAAAGCCAAACCTGGGGTGAGGACATTCCCAGCTATGGGCCAGGTGAGAAGGATCCCACCCCAAGTTGGATATGCTTGATGATGCGGACTAAATGCAGAGTGAGACCGTCAGCTGCAGGAACCCTGCACCAGATTAGAATGGCTGGCATGCCCCAGAAATTGACTGAGAGCTGAAGCTGGTGAGCTGAATGAGCACAGCGTGCTGAGATCGTAATGAGCATGAAGTGCTGAGACCTTGCAAGGTTGAATGCAGATCGAGTGCAGCAGAATCCCAGGCTGAAGCCAAAGGGATGGCAGTATGCATGAAGTAATGGTTTGTGTAAGCAAGGAGTAACAGCTGCGTAAGCAAGCACAGACCTGCACATAGGTCAGTAAGCAGTAGTCGTGATAGGTAAACCAGCATATCAAACTTGTATAGCAATTAAACAACTGAATTGGGAGCAAGCCAGCCAGATAGTACAAAGTCAAATCAAGGTGACAGACTCCGAGGATTTTTGACGGCAAAGACAGATTTTTTAATATCAATCTATATTAACAGCCTCAGCAGGAGCTAGTTGGCTGACCTCAGAGTTATAAGTGCAATAAAACAGGGAGACAATGCTTGAAGGCAGGTGTAGCCAGGCAGTGCAGAAAAGCTGCAAGTAAAATGAGAAGCACAGGTAGGGTCAGAGTAAACTGTGTCAGGTGAAAGGAATTGAGCATGCAACATGAAGCAGCTAGGGCTGAGCTGAAACACAGGTAATGAATGCAGTTGCATTGCAGTAGTTTGAGCGTGGTGAGCACAGTGCTAAAACATAGGCATTGGTACAATAGTAATTAAAGTAAACAGTCAGCAGCGGTGGCTGTAGTTGTAGATAACTGAAAGCAGTAGCATGAGCTCTGGGTAGCAGAATGCTAGGTTTTGCTGTGCAAGTAATTTGAGTTGTGAATAAGTAAAAGCAAGCAGCATGAGCTCCAGAGTAGCAGTATGCTAGCAGCTGAGAAACAAAGCCCCCCCCCCAAAAAAAAGGTAAGGAAGCACACACAGCTGAAGGAAAAATACAAACCAGAAGTAGAAAAATAAGCACAGAAGCCCAGCAGAGACAAGCAGAAGTGGGGGTGTGGCAGGCTTTAGCCAGCCAGGGAGGCCTAACCAGCTCAGAGGACAAACCAGCAAAGCCTTCGGCTGCAAAGAAAAACTGCTTCACAGTGAGGCTTAGAGGAACTGCTTATATAGCTCAGGAAGTGGGAGTGGCTGACTGCTTGGCCATTGAACTTCAGGCATAGCCTTACATTTATATCCCTGGAATTTTACAAGATAGCCATAAACATGCCCCCTTCCCCCATCAGATAGAGGATCTGGGATACAGGTTTTTCAGGGGAATTAAAGGTATATCTCAGGCTTCCCAGAGTTTTTTTTCCTGAACCTGACCATCTCACTTGAGAAGGTATGCCCCCAGGAAAACTCAGCAGTCCCAACTGACACAACCCCAATTTTATACCCAAGGGTCTTAATTCCGGCACTCCTCATATCATGCTGCTGACCATGCTTGCTTCCCTCAAAGCCTTGCCAGGGTGATGGCTCATGGAGGTGGCAGGAGCTTCTCTTAGAAGTCCATACTCAGGTTCTGTGTGAGCCATGATGTAAGGTTCCCCCATCACTTCCAGTATGGAATGTGTCTAGTGTGCCTCAGCTAATAAGGATCACTGAAAATATTGAAAGCAAATTTATATTTTGAGTTCTGTTTAAACTTTCTTTCCCAGTTGGGAGTTTCTGGCATGTAAGAGCCACTGGTCTAGTTCTCCAACCAACCTAGGGGTACCTGTTACAGTATTTTCATAACATTTAATTCACAGTTGCCTTATTACATGTCTGTAACTGTCTCACTAGCCTTTGTTCAAGTTTTGTTATTGTTGGTGGTGAGGTGGATGGGGTAGTGGGGGGACTGGGGAAGGGGAGGGCTTACTTTTATGAATATTGCATTGCCAGACTCTTCTAATAGGGTGCCCCAGGGCCATCTAAAAATTATCCCCTGGAATGCCAGCATCTCAACTGCCTTATTAAAAAGTGCAAAACACCCCAAAATGAAAAGACTTGCAATGCAACATTGTGATTATCCAGGAGACACACTTGCTTGACACAGCATCCCATCGATTTTATTGTATGTAGGGTGGCATGCACTGCCACCCGTGCCTTCTCCTCCAAACAGAGGTGAGTGGCCATTTTGTCTCAGAAAGGCATACATTTGGGCATGCAGAAGGAATAGAAAGACCCAGAGGGCAGATTTTCCCTGGAAACACTGTTGAATGGTTATAAATACCTACTCCCTACTGCACCATCCTTTTTCCTGTCCATTGTCCTGCTTCCCACCCTAGCCCCCTTTGCCTTCACCAGGGAGCTCACTCCCATAGCAAACAGAGACTATCTTGCATATTTCCAGTCTCTCCTTAATATGAAACTCTAGACAGTATGAGACATAAAGGACATGAACACAGTGTTGGGGGTGAACATCAAAAACTTTTATTATTGAATTAAGTGGCAGCCATTATAATTAGGCAATTGGTGACACTCCATTGGTCTTGCAAACTAGACATCATCACGCAGTTTTATTCATTCTCCTTACCTCCACTTGTACCCTGGAGTTACTTTCCCAGCGCTCTGACTTCGATATACTGTAGTATCGCATATTAATTATAACTCTGTAATCCCAGAGGAGTACAGAAATAGCAATGCTACAGAACTCTCTTTTCACTAGATTATGATGGACTCTTACAGTAGCAAAAGCAATGTGTAGCCTGGTTACTATATAGTATCTGTAGTCCACTATTTTCCTTTGCATTTGTTTGTTAAATGTTTACTATACCCAACACTGTTTTATGTGTTATCAGCTTTACTCTGTAACCATTACTGTATAAGTGAATTTTATTGTTGCCTGGATGTAATCTTGTTGCATAATACTGAAAAAAAAGAACATTTCATAATAATCTTGATGGGAAGAAATAAAATCCCCATTTTGGTGAGTCACCCTTTATCACATAGCTTATTTTACACTAAATGAAGAGCTTACATAACCAAGACTTTCGTTATGTACTTCATTCAAACACGGGGTGAGTAACAAATACCACTGCACAAAGATACCTGATGAGAGTAGAGTATTAATTGCCTGGGCATCTAAAGCTAATGGTTTGGCAGTAATCTGTATAGTTACAGGGCTAGGATTTCAGCCAGACTGCCGCAGATATTTGGCCACATTTTTGCCACTCCTGCAACAGCCTGGATGTGCTTGATTGTGCATGTCAAATTTGTTTTAAAGGATCAGGCACATTTATGGCAGTTTGACATGATTTATGTAAAAAAATGAGAAATACATCATTGTTGTCATGTACACAACTCCAGAACTGCTGCAAGTCATGGTAGCTGCATACGTAAGTTAGATCACTTTTTAGATGGTCTAACATTATTGCATGTTTCAGGATGTGATTGTGCTCCAAGTCTCTGACATATGTCTGGAAATCCAGCCCACACTCTAAGGCACTGTACCTTTTTTTTTTATAAAACACCATCCAATAAATATATATATATATGACATTTAATAGAATAATGCATTCCTATCAAATTTGTTTTGAAGTAAATTAAGTTGCATTGCTGCCTTTCTTGGAAAACTGTTGAAAATGCAATGAGAGCAAATTTATTTTTAATTGACAGGTCCACAGACAGTCACCCAGCTGTTCCTTAGCAAACCTTTCTACCAGAGGGAAAATGAACCCAGCTGTAAGGCAAAAGGGATTTCTTTGTAGCCTGGTACTAAAACCAGCCTTTGCAGAATATATGTGTTTAGGCTTATTCTTCACTCACACCGAAAATGAGAAGCTTGCTATTCTTAGGATAAAGGCCCATCATAGCTTTTTTCAGATGATATATTCAGATTTTGCCAGTCCCAATTCTGTAAATAATGCATTCAGATCCACTTGAGTATTTATTTTGGTAGTGCTTCTGCTGCAGCAAGCTGAAGTGCACGTGACATAACTGCCAGCACCTTTGGAATTTTAATGTAAATTCTTATAGTGAATTTAGTTTTTTTTTTTTTTGCCAGCAATGATATGTAGGGAAAGTAATGATAAGACTTTCCGAAGTATCTTCTTGCATAAGATCACTGAGCTGTTTCTCCACAGTGTTCCTTTTGAACTGTCAGCGGAGTAATGTATGATGTTTCAGATCTGTTCTGTATAGTAACAGTAAGTCATTCAATGGAAACATTTTCCTGCATTATTTTGGGGTCATTATACTTATTGGATGTGTGCTTCCCCTGGCTGTTAAGATAGCATGTGATTTAGAAATGTTTTGAATACAGAATGTACAGTATGTCTGTGTTCCATTTACAATACAGTGTAGTTAAAAAATGTTAACAATAGCATCGTGTGCCATAATGGCGTGGTAATTCAAAAATAAATCACTCTGCTCAGTGTCTATTAGGCATTCATTATATTTCACCGCATACAATGGAAATACATGAGGGCTGGAAAATTGCAAATATAACATTGATTTTACAAGAAAGGTTTGGATGTATGCTTACCTCAGTGGTGAAATAATGTCTTGAAGACCATTTAAAGGGAACCTACTAGATGAAGGTAAAGTGAAGCAGAAACTGATATGAGACAGCCACAGGGTTTTCCTGTGGATAACTTCAAGATACATGTTATGTCTTGCAGATGTACTAGAAAACAACAGTACATGTCAAATACTTAAACTTTTAAGCGGCATTTGATAAGGTTCCACATCCGAGATTAGTGTTAAGACAAAATGAGTCCTGTAACTGGAGGTACAGTTACAGTAGGAGCCGAATAGAAAGATAGCTTAAAAGTTGGAAGCAAATGGTAATCATTAATGGAACTTCTCTAGTTGGTAGGGTTTGTGAGTGAGGTTCTGACTGGGGCCCTTTCTGCTTCTTATACTGTACTGTATTTATACTGTACAGTAAATGATTAGGTGAGGGTTTCAAAAGCAGGGTTTCCAAATTTGTGGATGATACTAATGGTGGAGGCACGTATAGTTAAATGATGCATGTCACTGTAACCATATTCAAACAGAGCTGGGTAGTCTTGGGAATTTGGTTTGAAGGTGGCTGATGAATTTCAATGGAGTCACATGTAAAACAATAGGGTTTGGAATAAAGAAATGCAATTGAAAGTATATTTTGATAGAATCCTTGACTTTTAAGCCCAGGATTGTACTTTTCTGCCCTTCTTGTGTATTCTGAAATTAAACACTTTTTCCTAGACTCCATATATACCAATCTCATACCCATCCTTTTTCCCCAGATCCTTTAATTTTTCATTTTAGAGTGATCACCTAGCTCCCTTTTGAATGTTGTGGCAAGACATTCCACAACCCAGAAACCACCTGCATGGAAAAACATCTAATCACACAATTTCTAAATCATGCACTCATCTTGATATACAGTGAAGTCCTTTTGTTTTTTGATTCACATGCCAAAAGGAATCAATTAGTAGTGTACTGAACAGGGGCATGACAGTGGATGTGGCATATTTGAATTATTCCAAGGCATTCGATATAGTGCACCACTCTGAGTTAATAAAAAAGGTAACGGATATGGAAATTAATAAAAATATAGTGAGTTGGATAGCTTCCTGGCTCAATACGTGAAAACAGAGGGTTTGTATTAGGGAATCTTATCAAGGTAGGGGTAGAGTGTCAAGTGGGGTGCCACAGGCTTTGGTACTAGGACCCACACTGTTCAAAATCTTTGTGTCATTGATGCAATGTAATGGCACAGCTTAGTTATGCAAGTTTGCAAATGACACAAAGATAGGGACTACTGTAGATAATAAAAAAGCAATAGAAAACTTTCAACAAGAAATAATTAATCTTGAAAACTGGGCAAATCAAAACAAGCTTTCTTTTAATACAGATACATGTAAAGTATTGCACTATGGATCAAAAAGCAAAAGAGCAAACTACTGTCTTCATGGCAAAGAACTAATAACCATGGAGGAGGAGAGGGACATAGGCATTCAAATAACAAATAAGTTAACTTTGATCAACACTGCCAGGCTACCACAAAGAAGGAAAATACATTTTTGGGTTATGTTAGCCTTAACATCAGAAGCAGATCCAGGGAAGTTGTAACACTCCCTGTATGGTGCCCTGGTGAGGCCCTAACTGAGTATTGCATGCGGTTTTGGGCACCCCATAAAAAGAGCAGCATTAGGAGACTGGAGGGGGTGCAAAGGAGGGCCACCAAACTTGTCACAGATATAAAAGATCTAGCCTATGAGGATCAACTCAGGGACCTGAAAATGTATTCATTGGTGATAGGCTATCAGGGGACTTACATCTGTTTTTTAAGGCACATAAGGAAGGAGACTTTTGGGAATGCATTGGACTAGAAAGTATGGAACAGTGTAGCAACACAAGGCATTATGACCTTCAGTTAAAAAGAGGATACATACAAGACAAATCCATGAGGAGCTTGGTTAAACCAGAGAGTGGTTTCAGTATGAAATAATCTTCCTGACCACGCTGCACATAGTATTTATTTTTATTTATTGAATCTCAGATTTAGCACCATCTGAGCAATATTGCTCCTTTACAGTGGTTCCACATCATAGGGTTGCATAATGCAAAAATCAGGTAACACAGAGAAATACAGAAATCAAAAATACATTGCCATACAGCAGAATAAAGCATTGCTATGTTTGGGAAGGCTTTAAGCCTGAGATTCAATGGGCAGAGCAACAACGTCACTCCTCCATCAGGCCTTAAAGGGCCACTCCTCCTGGATGTTCTTCGTTGTGGCCAGAAGCACAGCTCTTCCTCGCTCTCTGCCTGATACTCAAGTTTTTACCTCTTTCTGCGGCCGCTTCCGACCACTGGCTCCTGTCGTCTTCTGCCCCCTTCCAGTACCTTCTGTTTCATCCCTACCTCCTCCACTCCACGCTGCCCTGTCTTGTTTCTGCGGTGTCACTTCCCTCTAGGTACTATTCTGCCACCGACCTGTCACTCTTTTATTTTTTTCAGTGTGCTTTTCTCCTTCTGTCGCCAACTCCTCGGACCGCCGACCTGGACTGTTGCATATCTTCCGGGTCAGCGTACCTATCCCTCTTTGGCTGTGTCAGGGCTTCTCTCTTTGCCCTGACTAGCTTCACTTTGCCTTCTTCCCCTTTCCTGTTGGAGTGGCAGTTTGTCCTGCCCGTTGCAAATTTGATGGGGTTCTGTTGCTCCTGGCCGGGGTTTCCTCTGCCTTTCTGGAACTCGAGGAGGGTTTGTGATTCCCTGTTCCTTCATGCTGCTGCACTCTGACTCCACCCACCTACCTCTGGTTGGTATTTTTGGCTCTCCCTTCAGACCACCGTTACCGTTCCTCATTCCCGATGGCTCACTGCACTTGGTGTGCCCTGTCTCTTCTACTTCCCAGCCAACCCCCGATGCTCTGAGCTCTTTCATTGAGACACCTCTCCCACACCAGGGGCATTTGTTGTACACTATAGCAGTACTTGAACTAGGTTTTGGTGTTGTTTGAAGCTCCTGCTGTTATCCAGGTTCTCAAATATTCTTTGGTTATCTTAAATCTAGCTCTAGTTTTGCAGTCCCTTGGGTTGCCATTTACTCCTCTGTGATCTGGAAGTCACCTGTCTCTTTCAGAAGTTTTAGACCTACTTTTTGTTCATGTAGGTTGCCTTACTGTAGGTCCTTCTTATGTAGGACAGGGTCCACTTCATGGCATTTTTCCCTTGTGGTTTACCAGAATGCAGACTTCTTCAGCTGCTTCTTTGCTTTCTTTTGGGGTTTTCCCTATCCTGCCATCACTTTCCTTATTCATATCCTGCTCTTACTTTAGTCCGTCTAGTGTCCAGGTGCCTGAATCCAATTTGCCTTCACCCAGTCTGACCTCAGGGTCTACTCATTTGCATCAATTAATCAAGCATACCTCTCATTCGGTTTTATGCTACCTCATTGAACTGCTGCACTCCTGCAGTTATTATCACCATCAGTCTTCTCATGACTGCATCTGCGTATCCCTTGCTTCACTGATCTCTATGTGGGTCTACTCCTTCACATTGACTACTCGAGCATAACCCTCTTGGATCCATGCTACCTCAACTCGACCTGCTCTCCCCTCAGAGTCATGCTTTTGTGACTATTGCCCCTTTGCTTGGGGCTAGCAGGCTTCTCTCCATCATTGTACATCATTCATTTCATACTTTACCTTATCCATACCAGCTTCCACAGCTTCACTTCATCAGCGTTCATCTTCCACTTCATATTTCACCTTAACCGTACTGGCCTTCCAGGCCTCATTTTCATATTCATATATCATCCATTTCATTCCTCACCTTAAACAATTCAGGCCTTCAAGGCTTTTTTCCATCATCGTGCATCCTCTCTTGCTCTTGAGCATCTAGTTGCAGAGACATCACTCGCATCCCTCAATGGCTGTCCATTTAGAAGGACTGAGTGAGAGCTTCCTCCAAAATTGGACTTTTCCTCCTTCCCCTGGCTTGACCTTTAATTGCCGTTGCTGAGCCGTTACTAATCAAAATGTCCTTCAGCCTGGTGGGAAGGTGACCTAGGCTTTGAATCCCCAGAGATTTCCTCCTGAAAGGGTGTTTTTCCTCTCCCCTGTGCCAATGGTCATAATACTAGTCAGGATTAGTGCTTTCATAGGTTCCATAGCTAGAATCCGCTGCTGGATGGAGTTGGATGGTGGCCCTAGCTGTTCCCTCTCTCCTTAGGAAGTCTGTCTTCTGCATCTTGTCAGATTTCCTTTCATTTATTGTCCTAGCCTTATATCGTTCTTTTCTTGTCCTTCCTAGCTATGTCTGTCACATTTATTTCCAGTCTTGGTCTTTTCTGATTTCTCACCTCTTTGATGCACCACACCTTTTGGGGTATTCTTTTTGGGCTTCTTCCTAAGCTACTTTTAATGAAGGGAATTATTCCCATGGTACCTATGGGGGGGAACCTTCCCCTAGGGTTACTTGTGTTGTACCCCTTCAGGGTGCTATATCCCACAGATAGAGAGGCAAACAGCCACAATGTATTGAGGTCACACAAGCATACATCTCATCTAGTTGCGTAAGCACAATTGAATGGGAAGGCTTTAAACCTGAGGTTCAATGGGCGGACAACAATGTCACTTCCCCATCAGGCCTTAAAAGGCCACTCCTCCTGGACTGTTCCAGGATTCGTTCTTTGTTGCCCCACCATCCACCCCTCCTCCTCCTCCAGCGACTTGTCTATCTTTCCCGTGGGCTTCTTCCTAAGCTACCTTTAGCCAAGGGAATTATTCTTGCGGCACCTGTGGGGGGGGTACCCTCCTCTAGGGTTCCTTGTATCGTACCCCTACAGGGTGGTATATCCCACGGATAGAGAGGTGAACAGCCACAATGTATTGAAGTCACACAAGCATACATCTCATCCAGTTGCATAAACACAATTGAAACATTGTGTGAAGGCAGACAACAGCAACAAATGAATACCACATTACAATGTTCCAAGGTTACAAGATGAACACTACAGGTAAGAGCATACTAAAGCATGGGAGATTTTCTCAGAACAGGAATCCAAGCTATAGTGCACAAGAAATAAGGGGGGCGGGAGGTGAGCAAGGAGGAGGGTTAGCGTGTTGTAGTAGGGGGCTTATACTGGAGGAGGGCAGGGATCCAGGGGTAGTAAAGTGACATGACAGAAAGAGGTTAGAAGCGGGGCTACCCATAGGGTTTTGTCAGTGTAGTTGTAGAGGAGGAAGACCTAGAATGCAATGAGGTGGTGAAGTAGAGCTGCATGTATATATTCTTTACTATACCTTTGATAGGGTGTACAGTTTCGATGAAGCGTGGGGATGCAGGGCCATGGTTGGGAGGGGATTCTGGGGTGCAAGGAGGGCGTAGGAGGTAAGTGCAGCAGTTGAGTAATACTGGACAAGTTCTTAACATCATTAGTGTTTGGGGTCACAGTCACACACACTGCATGCAGTGAGAAGAGTTCTCAGTTAAGACTTGAATGGGCCAAGTTTTGGTTCCAGAATCAGGTCAGTGCTAAGAGAGTTTAGCCAGACATGGGCCCTATACCTGAAGAACCGCTGTCCTTGTGTTGTGCTGCAAAATGGGACTTGGAAGGCTGCTTTACTTGTTTCCTTGGTTTGTCTTGGGTTGGTAGAGGGGCTGAGGAGAGTCTGGACACCTGGCATAAGGCCTAGTGTGGCTTTTTTTACCAGCAAGCAAACTTGGTATTTTGATCCTGTTGCTCAGGTTAAGCCATCCAATGCGTGAGTAGAGCTCGCAGTTATGAGTTAGGCATCGTATACCTAGAACAAGCCTGCAAGTTTTGTTTAAGGCAACCTTGATGCTTTTTAGAACAGTGCCAGTCCCAGCCCCATAGACTACCAGACCATAGTCTATGACTGACAGGACTGAGCTATGCACTGCTGTCTTGATAGCACTCTCAGTGAGGCAATGTCTGTGACGATATAGTTGTCCTAATCTGGCATTAGCAGCCTTGGCAACATGATCGATATGCAGCCCGTATGAGAGAGAGCAGTCAAGGGTAGTCCCGAGGTACTTGAAGTTATTGACCATTTCGAGAACATCATTGCTGCAGTACAAATATGAATCAATTCAAAAGTTCACTAGATGACTACTTCATTAGTAATGGGATAAGGGTATATCCATTGAGCAATTACTGGTCACTATGGCTAGTGCTAATTGACTTGTATAAATTCTATGACTCCTATGATCTACTTGTGTGTACTCTAGCTAGTCTTGTTATCATTTCAAATACCTCTCCTTAGTCCCCTCTCTGACCAAATGAGTACTGATTTCCCCCCATTTCCTCTTGTGTACCTTATTCTAAGTATCATCCCCATAAATCTATGTTGCACGACACCTTTGATCTGTTTCCAACTCTGCAGCCCTGAAGCATCACCAGCAGCTGTCGGTCCTGTACCTCCACCCACCCTCCTGCAGTAGTAAAAGACAGTGGTAACCATCTGACCACAGACTGACCTGCTGGCAGTGGTCAGTACTGGCTCCGAGGAAACAGACAGTGATGTGGCTAAGGGAGGCAAGGCTCCTCTACTTTAAAAGGAAGCCACTACTGTCAGCATCAATGCAGCACCTTTAAGCTGTTTTCAACTCTGCAGCCCAAAGCATCACCAGCAGCTGTCTGTCCCATACCTCCACCCACCCTCCAGCAGCAGTACAAGACTGTGGTAACCAGCTGAGTACAGACCGACCTGGTGGCAGCGGACAGTACCAGCTCTGAAGAAACTGACAGTGATGTGGGTAAGGAGTGCAGGGTGCCTCTTCTTTAAAAGGGAGCCACTACTAGCAGCATTAGTGTGGCACCTTTATCTGTTTCTAGCTCTGCAGCCTGAAGCATCACCAGCAGCTGTCTGTCCCATACATCCACCCACCCTCCAGCAGCAGTAAAAGACTGTAGTGACCAGCTGAGCATGGACCAACCTGGTGGCAGCAGTCAGTACCGACTCAGAAGAAACTGACAGTGATGTGGGTAAGGGGGCAGGGTGTCGCTAGGGGTTTCATTTGATAAGACCAGATCAGAATAAATGGGGGGAGGGTTTTAATATACTATTCTGATAAATTTCTACCCAAACGACTTCTTTTGGCAGTTGACCCTAATTGCTGTGAATACTTAAAGAAGTTAAAGAATAAGGGAAGGGATGAATGTGGGGTGGATTAAAGCCAATTAAGTGAGGAAGGAGTTAAGGGAGAACTTGGAAAATTAAAGGTAGACAAAACAATGGTGCTGGATAGTTTGCATCCAAGGGATCTTAGGGAGATGAGGGACGAGTCAGCAATACATTTAGCGAAGTTATTTAACTTGTCCCGAGATACAGGGTGTGTTCCGAGTGACTGGAGGATGGCAGATGTAGTACCAATGCACAAGGAAGGCTACAAGGAGGAGGCAGGTAATTACAGACCTGTCAGCCTCACATCAGAGGTAGGCAAGGTGATGGAGGTGCTAATAAAGGAAAGAGTGGTAAAATAATTAACGGACAACAAACAGATGAAAAGCAACACGAATTTACTAGTGGGAGATCTTGCCAAACAAATCTGACAGACTTTTTTGATGAGGTAATGAAGGTGGTTGGTCAAGGAGGGCCAGTTGATGTTGCCTACCTGGGCTTTAGTAAGTCCTTTGACTCTGTCCTTCACCACAGACTGGTAACTAAGACAGAGAGCCTGGGGGTGGGACAGAAAATAACTAGATGAGTGAAAAAACTGGCCAAAGGATAGAAGTCAGAGGGTGGTGGTAAATGGTATACATTCAGGGGTACGAGTGGGGTTCCTCAAGGGTCTGTACTAGGACCAATCCTTTTTAACATATATATTACTGATATATCACAGGGAAATGAAGGGAAAATGTGTCTGTTTGTAGATAATGCAAGTTATGGAATAGGGTCGACACTGAAAGAGGGTTTTAGGCCATGAGGAGGGATTTGAGTATACTAGAGAAATGGTCAGAAACATGGCAGCTGAAGTTCAATACAAAGAAGTATACAGTGATGCATATAGGGCATAAAAATCGACTGGCAAAGTACTCATTGGGGGAGAACAGATAAAGCAAACAGAACAGGAAAGGGATCTAGGGATTATGATATCAAACAACCTTACGGTAAGTGATCAATGTAGTAAGGGGGTTCGCAAAGCAAATAGAATGATGGTGTGCATAGGAAGGGGCATAACGAGTAGGAAGATGATACCATTATGATACCATTATATAAGGCCATGGTTAGACCGCACCTGGGGTATGGGGTACAGTTCTGGAGGCCTCATTTAAGAAAGGACATAGATGTAATAGAAAAGGTTCTGAGAAGGGCAACAAAGATAGATGGTAGAGTGTATACAAGGGAAACCATATGAGGCAAGATTAAGAGAATTAAATCTGTATCTGCTGAGGTTTAGAAGAGACAGAGGAAACATGATAGAGACATTTAAGTACATGAAGGAGATAAATAAAGTGAGGGAAGGATGTCTATTTAAAAGGAAAATCAGAGTTAAAAAAGAGGTCATACTTAAAGATTGGAAGGAAGAAGATTTAAAGGTAATGTAAGGGGATGTTATTTCACTAAGAGGGTGACTTGAACCCTGGAACAGATTACCTGAGGAGGTAGTAGGTGTCAAAAGGGTGGAGGGATTCAAGAGAGTGTGGGATAGACATATGGGGTTGGTTAGAGGACAGAGGATGGGCTCCTTGTGCACTGACTGGTCACAAGTAGGGGAGGGGGAGATGGGCAGACTGGATGGGCCAGGATGTTCCTTTTCTGCTGACACATTACTATGATACTGTTATAATTGGCCTTAGAAATTAAATTATATACCTGGAAACCCCTTTTATTATTTGGAGGGTATAGATCACCACATTTCCCAATGCAAACCCTGTTATCCCTTCATGATATATTACTTCCTTATTCTTACACACATAAGCTGCGGGATACATATGGGATTTTGGTGCTGAGTGGTTGAATTCTGTAAAATCTAAACATGTAAGATCAGTGGCTCTAGACCTTGGATTAGAACAACTACTAGTGGATCCCACTCATATAAATCGTAAAAATCCTGCAGATTCCTCACTAACTGATTTTGTTTTGTCAAATTGTCTACATAATTTTATAAAGTAAGATGTGTTGGCTGACTTTTTAGTGATCACAATGTGGTTTATTGTATTAGAGGCACAAACAAAGCCTGACTGTTTCCTGGGATATCGCTTTGGTGCTCAAAGTCCCAGGAGGTGCAATGCCAGGGGCTGTAATGCCGGGTGGCATGTTACTGTCACCGTAATTGACATTGGCACAGTAACTATTGCACCAACATGGGTGAACCAGGAGAAAGTAGGTGCTATAGGTGGTTGTGAAAACCAACCTGTACTGGAGAGGGTTGTTGGGTTAGTCAGTTTTTTCCTGTTGCTTTAGTTGCTTATATTATGGTCAGTTGCACTGAGGGTGTGTTCATCATGTAAACAGTGTGGTTAGCATTTGGAATAAAAACAAAACAAAATTTCATTTTTGTAAGCAAACAAGGAGGGAGTAAAGGAGACAGGTAATGGAGAAGGTAACAAGGGAAGAGGAGGGTCAGGAGGAGTGTCAGAGAACAGCACAGGAAGGAGGGGGCAGCAGGGAAGCAGGCAGGCAGGGAAGGAGTAAGATATGGAGAGCCATACGTGCCAGTGCAACGAGACTGTTAAATAAAATTCCAGACCTGGAAGCATTATGATGAAGATAGCTTGGATTTGGTGGCCATAATAGAATCAAAGTGCACTGACAGCCATGACTGGGACATGGCCATATTGAGAGGGAATTGAGGTCACAGAAGTGCAGGGGCACCCGGGAGACAAGGAAGAGATGGAGGTGCTGTGGGTCATCCTGGTTGCTAATGACACATGGGTGGCATACAGACATCTAGCACAAGGAAAGAAGTTGGATAAGGCACTTGGGGAAGTGACCATCAGGATGGCAAGTAAAGGAGATGTGCTGCCAGTTGATGACTTTGGTCTGTGAGATGTAGATTGGAGCCTTCCAGCTGCAGCTTTGGCAAGGAGCAGGGCCATCCTTGATTCCCTACAAGGGACTTTTCTCAAGCAGCTAGATAGTGAACCCACTAGGGATGGGATAGTGTTGGACCTGACACTTACAAACAGGGATAGCATTGCAGACATCACAGTGGCAGTCCCTTAGGTACCAGTGATCACCCTACAGTGTGGTTTAAATTAACATGGGAGAAGAGGCAAACCACATGACGATGTGGGTCCTGAACTTTAGGAGGACAGATTTTAAAGAAATAAGAGATTGTTTCAGGAACTGCCACATAAGAGGGATTGGCAAGCAGAGGTAGAGGTAGAGTGGAGAAAAGTAAGAGAGGGCATGATTAAGGAAACCAGACTCTCTGTGAGAGAAGTGAATAAAAGCAGAAGGAAGAAGAGACCATTATGGTTCTGTAGGGAAGTGGCCACATTGGTGAAGAAAAAAGGGTGGTATTCAGGTGGTATATGGAAATGCAGAGAAAGGAAGACAGGTAGGTGTGCCAAGTAAAACAGGGGGAAGGCAGATAAGGCACTGAGTACAGTAAAGGCACAGAAAGAATAAAGGATAGCCAATGGGATAGTTAAAGTGGCTAAGACTTTCTTCAGGTATGTAAGGAGAGGAGGAAGGCAAGGGAAGGGGTAGTAAGGTTAAGGAGGGCAGTGGGGGAAGTATTGCATAGAAGAGGACCAGGAAAAGCAAACATTCTGAACAGGTACAGTAATTCTGCTTAGTCTTTACTGCGGTGGGGGGGGTCGGATCACCAGGAGAAGCAAGCAGGAACAACGGGGGGCACAAGTCCATTTTCACAGGAATGAGTCCTGAAGTGTCTTACAACTCTGAAAGTGGACAAGGCTATAGGACTGGACAGGATACACCCAAGGGTACTACAGGAACTCAGGGAGGTGCTAGCTGCCCCACTGATGGCCTTATCCCACAGATCACTGGAAACAGGTGTGATTCCTGAAGGCTGGAGGAGAACAGAGTGGTCCCTCTACATAATAACCACAGCAGAAAGGAGGCTAGCAACTATAGGCTGGGCAGTCAGACATCAGTGATGGGGAAACTAATGGAAACCCTGTTAATAAAGGTTGTCAAGGTATCTTGAATCCAATGGGCTGCAAGACTACAGGCAGCATGGATTCATTGGGGGGGGGGTCATGCCAGATGAGTCTGACTGATTTCCTTAACTGAGCGCCCAGAGAAATAGTTCAGGGAGGACAGTGGATGTGACCTATCCGGACTTTAGCAAGGTCTTTGACACTACACTGCACAGTAGACTGATAAAGAAATTGAGTAGGAGGGATCTAAAGTGGCGAACTGGGATAAAAACTGGTAAACAGAGGGTGGTGGTTAATGGCACTTACTGTACTCTAATGATGGGAGAGTGACCAGAGGGATACTGCAGTGCTAAGTATTGGGACCAGTTCTCTTCAGTGTTTTCATAAGTGACATGGCATAAGAACTAGAAGGGAAGATATGCCCTTTTTGCAAATGGCACCAACATATCTAATAAAATTGGCAACTCAGGAGGGGGTGGAAAAAATGGACACTGATCTTGGAAAACTCAAGGAGTGATGAAGAGCATAGCAGTTGGGGTTCAATGCAAACAGTGCAAAATCATGCATCTAGGGCATAGGAACCCAGGAGATGAGTATAGGATGGGAGAAGATACTGACAGTCATTAAGCAGGAAAAGGACATTAGGGTTATGCTATCTGATAACTTCAAAGTGGCAGGACAGTGAGACAAAGCAGTGGTAGAGTCAGTGGGATGCTGTGATGCACAGGGAGTGGCATTTCCAGCAAGAGGAGGGAGGTGGTATTGCCACTGCATTGCTCGCTGGTAAGACCCCAACTGGAGTATTGTGTCCAGTTCTGGAGGTGGCACCTTAAAATGGACATAGAGAGGATGGAGCCAGTCCAGAGGAGGGTGCTTCTAAAATGGTCCAGGGGTTGTATGAAAAGCCCTACAAGGAGAGACTGAGAGATCTCAACATGTACACCCTGGAAGAGAGGAGAGTTAGAGGGGACATGATAGAGACCTACAAGTACCTTGCAGGGGTAAATAGGGTCCACAAAGGGAGTCCCTTTCAAATGAGAAAGAGCACCAGGACCAGAGGGCATATGATGAAGCTGGAAGGGGGGAGTTTAAAAAGAATACATATGAGGAAGTACTACATCAATGAAGGAGTTCTAAATGCCTGGAACATACTGCCAGCAGACATGGTGGAGGTGAAAATAGCAGGGGGCTTCAAGCATGTCTGGAATAGACATTCAGGAATATTACTAACTAGGCAGGGTCACCAGAGACCAGTTAGGATCTGTAGAAACAGATTAGGCAGCAACCATTAGGGCAGACTGGGTGGGCCAAGTAGTCCTTTTTCTGCCAACAAATTCTGTGTTTCTATGTTTCTTGTACATTAAATACAGACATATTCTGCATTTTAAGCATTGTTATCTTCTCATTTTAATTAAAAGAGGACAAAAGCTGTTTATGGGGGCTGACACAGTCTCTTTAATTTTATAGGTGAACTAATGTACTTCCAAAATACTGTACATCCCCTTTATAAACAGGTCATAGAAAGAGGAAAAATACAGAAATAGTATGTTAAATTTAAATAGACCTAAGTTTTATCTGTTCCAGGCCTACCTCCTCATCAGTGACTGGTCCTTAATTGACTCTGCCCCAACATTGACTAGCTCTTATTCACCATATCACCACCTTTAACAAAGTTTGTGATATTTTCGCCCCTATACTCCACAAGACCTATCAAAAGCAATTCCTATCCCTGGATCACCCCTTCCCTTCTTAAACCCATGGCCTTGAGGGATGACCTCTAGCATAAAGCCTGTGCCTTTGGAAACCCTGTGAACTAGCAGCGGTACAAGACAGCCCATAACTCTTGTACCCATGAGACTCGCCTAGCTAAAGCTGACCACTTTCAAGAGAGTCTCTCCTTCTCCTGGGGAAATGGAAGAAAGTTTTGTGACAACCTAAAAGGCCTAACTGGTAAGCCTAATACCTCCCTCACCACCCTGCTTAACAAAAATGGCACCACCACTCAAGACCACCAGCTCATTGCTGACACTTCAAACACCAACTTTACGGACCTCAGTGGGGATAGTCCCTCCTGAATTTTTCTCTAACACCCCATTAACTAATGACACCCCATCCACTCAGTGTCTTAGCAACATACATCATTTCTGCTTTAGGATCGTCACACCCAAGGAAGCCAGAACTTACATACTGCATATCCTGGGAAAGTCCAGACACAGCAGTAACATGATGGACCTGAAACTCCTGCACCTGTCCTGTGACGCAGTCTTACTCCCCCTCACCAGACTGTTTAACTGATCTCTCTGCCTTGGTCAGTTCCCCCTGCAATGGAAAGCTGCTGTGGTAACTCCAATTCACAAAAACAGTGATAGAGCTTCCTGTAGTGACAACTGCCCAATATCAATCCTCCCTTCACTCTCGAAAGCTCTAGAAAGAATCGCTGCTGATCAATTATCGGACTGTCTCACTAAATACAACCTTCAATGCCACTAGCAACACGGCTTTAGGAAGGGACAGAGTACCTCCACTGCCCTTCTTGAATTTACTAACTTCACCCACAAAGACCTTGAACACAGTCACCTTGTGGGTTCTGTGTAAACAGACCTCACTAAGAATCTGACACAGTCAACCATGCCATTCTAGTCACTACACTCCCCACCATTGACATCTCATCCGATGCCACCACCTGGTTCTCTGACTATCTTTGTGATAGAACTCAGTATGTCAAAATCTGTGATACCCTTTCCTCCAACCTCCCTGTCCATTCAGGAGTCCCACAGGACACAGAAGGTAATTGTAAATGGAGTCCACTCTGAAGAAAGAGAGGTTACTAGTGGGGTAACGCAGGGTTCAGTATTGGGTCCAGTCCTTTTTAATTTCTTCATAAGTGACACTGCAGAAGGACTGGAAGGAAAAGTATGCCTCTTTGCAGATGACACAAAGATCTGCAACAGGGTTGATACACAAGGAGGCGTGGAAAGGATGAGAAGGTCCCAAGGTGGTAGCCTGGATAAAAAACTGGCTGGACAACAGGACGCAATGGGTAATAGTAAACGGAGTCCATAGTGAAGAAAAGAGGGTAACTAGTGGGGTACCACAGGGTTCAGTACTGGGACCGGTCCTCTTTAATGTCTTTATAAGTGACATTGGAGAGCACCTGGGAGGAAAGGTATGGCACTTGCAGATGACACAAAGATCTGCAACAGGGCTGATATACAAGATGGGGTGGAAAGAATGAAGAGGGACTTGGCAAGATTGGAGGAATGGTCAGAAGTATGGCAGCTAGGATTCAATGCAAAGAAGTGCAATATAATGCACCTGGGAAACAAGAACCCAGGGGAAGAATACACAATGGGGGGGGAGGTAGTAACAACAACAAAAAAGGAAAGGGACCTGGGGTAATCATATCAGATGACCTTAAGGTTAGCAAGCAATGTGAGAAGGCAGTAGGGAGGGCTGGGGGTATACTGGGATGCATAGGGAGAGGCATCAGCAGCAGAAAACAGGAAGTTGTTATCCCTCTGTACAGACAGTTGGTGAGACCCCATCTGGAGTACTGCGTCCAGTTCTGGAGACCCCATCTCCACAAGGACATAGACAGGATAGAGGCAGTCCAGAGGAGGGCAACTAAAATGGTGCAGGGTCTGCAAGAGAAGCCATATGAGGAGAGACTAAAGGAGCTTAATATGTATACCCTTGAGGAAAGAAGAGGGGGGACATGATAAAAACTTTTAAGTACCTCAGTGGAATCAACAAAGTCCAAGAGGGTAGCATCTTTCAGAAAAAGAGATGTGCAAGAACAAGGGGACACAATTTGAAGATGGGGACGGTTCAGGGGCAATGTGAGGAAGTATTATTTCACAGAGAGGGTAGTGGATGCATGGAACAGCCTTCTGAGGAGGTTGTGGGGTCTAAAACTGTGGGTGAATTCAAGAATGCATGGGACAGACATAAGGCAATTCTTGTGGGGGGTAGGAAGAAATAGGCTGTTGGTTAACTAGGATCTGCAGCCTGTCCTGTAGGTAGGGAAATGAGCAGACTAGATGGGCCAAGCGGTCCTTATCTGCCGTCAAAGTCTATGTTTCTATGTTTCTAAGGATCAATTCTGGGCCCTCTTCTCTTCAGTCTTTTCCTCAACTCCCTCCATTTTGTCTGCTCCAGCAATCTTCTTCTTTAGGCAGATGATAAAGTCATCTACTCAAGTCACCCTGACCACGTGCTACTTGAGGGCACTCTACAAAAGTGTTTCACTGAAGTTGAATCCTGGTTATCTGATCATAAACTCATAACTAATTATACAAAGATTAAAGTCATGGTGTTTGCTAACCCTCACAACTAGCACAAGGGGACATGCCTCAACATCCTCAACCTCCACCAGCCACTAGAACAAGTTAGCAGCTTCAAGTATCTTGGGGTTACCCTTGACTGCTCCCTAGAATTCCATGAGCACATCACCCAGGTCTGTAAAGTGGTTAATATTAGGATTGGGTCACCCTACAGGCATAGACACTGTATGACCCCCGATGCAATCATGCTGGCTGTAACTAGTTCTGTCCTCTCTAGCATTGATTACGAGCTAGTTGTATATGGCTCTGCCATGGATACAGTCCTCAGTAGAATAAAGATTGCCCTCAGCAAGGAGTGTCACCTAGTTACTGGATCCCCCAGACTTACCCACACATGGGACCTCTATGTACAGACTAACTGGCTAAACCTCAAGAGCAGACTCACCTACTAGTCTTGCCTTCTTGCAAAGCAAATCACATTCAGTCTCACTCCACCCTCCTTGCAATCGCTCATCATGTATGCAGACAATCCTAGGAACGTGCAAAGTGCCTCCAAAGCCTCTTTCAATGTCCCTCACTGCAGAACATCCTAATGCCAGAGGTCTTTTATGTAGAGGGCACCAGTCTGGCTAAACAACCTGCCTGCCGATGTTCTGACTGAACAAAAGCTGGGGCCCTTTGAACCTAAGCTCCGGCTGCACCTCATAGCAAGTAGTGCCTGTAATTGCACCTAACCCTCCCTGCCTCTCATAATTCACCACCATACCCTGCCCTAAATGTCCCTCATGACTATGTCTTTTTGACTGTTGCGTGATTTTCATAATCCCCCACCGCCATCCTGCCTTGTATGTCCCTCATGAGTATGTCTATTGACTGTTACCTGTTTTTTGCCTGTGTTATTGCATTTTTATGAGCAATACACTCTGTAACTTGCTGTTCTCATTTTTGTATACTGATGTTTTTTGAATAATTGTTACCTATACTATTCTTTCTCCTTTGTTGCCTGTAAAATTTGCTCACTTTACATGGAGCCTTTGTAAATGAGTTTCTGACTCAAAGGTGTGTAATTTCCGAGAAATAAATAAATAAATAAATCTAGTACCAAAACCAAAAAAAAAAGATGAGCAGGCAGGCATCAAGCATGTGAGAACACATTATTGAATGAGTTGGCCTCCCCAGTTCCTTCCTCTTCTCTATTTGATGGCCTTGTGCCAGAGCTTATGACATCTTATTTGATAGAGTATGGGAGTGCATTCTGTAGTAGTAAATGGAGACAGTGTTTCACATACAATTTTTGTAAGGTTATTAAGTGCTGAGTGAAATATCTCTTGTGGTGTAAGAGTGTCATCTCGTAGTTTTAGTGAGAGGACTACGAAAGAGAAGCTAGGTTGCTCTGTCTGCCCAAATTCTTCTAGATGATACTCCTATACCATAAAGAGACATCTCACACAATAGAGATTGGCCAAGTTGGTTAAATTCACTCTGCAAATTAATCTATGACGTTAGCACAATTCGCGAAGTGTGGATCAATCCGCAATGTGCAGAATTTCACCATAAGTGGTGGAATTTTGTCCACAATGGTGGAAGTTCACTCATAAACAGCAAAATTCTGCCTGTGAATGGTGGAATTTCTCTGTGAATGGCAGAATTTGCATTAATTCATGGGTAATTTTCACACTTTCACATTGAAAACTTTGCAATTTCAGGCATAGTTGATGTTGCTGATGGCAGGGAAAACTTTGCGAAACTCCACAGGTGTGAATTTCGGCTACTCTGTGGCAGCTTTGCCGACGGAGTAAAACTTCTCTGGAACACTACACGGAACACACAAACTCATTATAAATCAGTGGAATTACAGTGATTTATAGTAAGTTTTACAGGCACTTTTTAAAATTTAAAACAATGCAAGTAGTGCCTTTCTCCCCGTCTCTTAAGTGGATAGCTCCACTTTAAAATCACCCACTAGTTGGCAGGTATAAACATGACATTCTTTATTGGATCACACAAGCACAGTGTGACTGCCTATATAATCTGGCCCAAAATTTATTTTAAAAAACATTTTTAGTCACACCAGTTGTTAAGCTGTTAGTTCTTAATTCAATGTTAGTAACTCAGTGGGTTGTATGTTTCTGTATTTGTAACAATAAAATGTCTTCTGTAATCCCTTTTACTGGAAATTGAGAGGGCCAGATTTTGTGAGGACTTGTGCTCCTCCACCCTATTTGAATTTGCTGTAAGCTGCACTTTTTGGATTTGAGACTGAAGTACCACAGTTGTGTCACAGTAGTACCGCTTGACGTCTATGGAATGCATCTACCATCTGTGCTGATTATGGATGCTTGCAGTTCTTAATAAAGTTTCCTATAAGTAGCCAAGATTTTGGAAAAATTCTACAAACCAGTCCTATATCTCACCTCCTATGGCCCTCTCAGCTGTCTTCTGCTGGTTGTTCTCTCTGGCACCTCACAAAGGTTCAACTGCGCTTTTCTTTGTCAGTCTCTCAGTGTGATCTTGAAGATCCCTGGCCTCTGTAACTCACTTTTACAAAGCCCCAGGGCAACATCCTTAGTAGGCTGTCCCTGGTGGAAGTGGTGATTAGCGTGGTGGCTTAGGCCCCCTGGTTTTGTCAGAGTTCAGACCCTCAAGTCTAATCAGGAAAATGTCTCTCAAATATACAATAAATCTCAGCTGCAGGCTGGCTTACCTTTACAGGTTGAAGCCCTCTGTTTCAGTTTCCAGTCTGTCTCTCTCCTTATGTGCTGCAAGCAGCAGTCTACTCCAGTGTGGCTGTAAAAGTATAAAAGCACACTTCTCCCTTCAAAATCTCTGCTCAGCTTCTCTGTCTCCCTCTTGCAGATCAGAGGTCTGCTCTTCTTCACTGTTTCCTGCAGAACTCTAGGTGTAGGTTCTGACTCTAGCAGATGATAGATCTGTTTCTCTCCGCATTCTACAGCAGACTGAGGATATGCTAGAAGATTCCTCTCTCTCTCTCCCCACAGGCAGACAACCTTCTGCTTGGTAGAATCTCTCTGCCAGTCACTTGGGGAGGGTCTTTTTGATTGTCACTGGATGAATGACTCATCACCCCATTCCTGAATGAACCAAAGAGTCCTTCTGAGGCTCCCTGTCAGGCTTCTTCAGCCTGACTGGCTGCTGTGCTGCCCACTGGCCCCATTGTTATGGTAATGGGTGTCAATGTTTACAAGATGGTTGCTATTTTTGTAGTCCTTTGGGCTCTGACCCAAATGCCATTATTTGTGAAGGTCTCTTTGCCTTAAACATTTATCTGTACCCCTTCTAGTTTGTGCAGGTTTGTGCTTGAGCACCTGGTAAGTCGAGAGCAGTACTGGGGTGAGACCCTGGTCATTAGAAGTATGATCACTCCATCAGTGGCAGGCAGCTGCCTTTGATGCATGCTGGCACTGAGTTAAGGGTGCTGAGTGCCAAAAATCCCAGCTTCTCCTCTTCTCCCTCCTAATCCCACCTCCAGTCCCTGTCTACAGTGTCCATTTTCTTGGATTTGGAGGGGAGCAGCATCCAGGTAGCTGACTCAGGCTGGGGCTCTGTTGAACCACCGTAAGTCCCCACACTGTCAGCGCAGTTCAGCACACAGCCTATGCTTAATGCACAGTACTATATTTTTACGATGGTCTCCGTAATAGTTCTCAGGCATTTCTAATTGACCCATTATGCTCTGTTAGCATAGAAACTACCCTGTGCCTGAAGAATATCCATTTCTCTCTTAAACTGCATTTGCTTGGAGCCAGCCTAGTGTCATGGAGGGTTGAAGTCCCAGTTGAGGTGCTGGATGCCACACCTGCCACCATGCTGGTGACCTGGCTTAGGGAATGGATTATGGTAGCTGGGGTCAGCTGTAGAGGAGAGGATTGAGTGTCTGCAGGACAGCTCTCTTCTCCCAGGGAGGGAAAGTCTGTCACTCCACTGTTGACCCCCATCAGATGGAGGCCTGCTGGCAGTGTAAGCATGAATGGTATGTGGGAAGTGGCTGTGGTCTGACACATTGCATGTTTGCCTCCACACAGCATGCACTGTTGCTGCAGCAAGGGGAAGGGAGAAAATAAATAAACTGAGGTCACTGCAAAATGAAACCCTACATGTTTGCCCTTGGCCCCACCGCCACTCAGAACCCTGGCTCTACTGAATGAGTAACTCTATAGGGAGGATGGACCTCCTCTCCTTGCCCTAACATGAGGGAATCCTTGGTGGAATGTCAGGCAGGTGAGGTACCAGGGAGGCGGTGACTGGTGCAGGAGACAAATAGGGGCTGAGAGGCCAAGCCTGCACCCTGGGAGAAAAGTCTCCATGAGAAAAAAATGAATTTATTTGAAAAATCATTTAATAAGCAGCAGTTCATGAATAACTGAAAAGAAATATTCTTTTACAGTACCCTAAACAGCATTGAATTATTATTGTACATTTGTTTTTCTAGTTAAATCAATGCAGAAATAGCATTAGATTTGAAGCTTGGGGCAGCTAAAAATTTATACTTTTCAAATGACTCTAGCTTAGTAAACCAGTCATGATACCATAGATGATGCAGTATTAGTATAGTTAACAAACAATGAATCCAACCTGGGAGCAGGACTTTTTCTTCACTGTAGCAGAATGACTGCGCTCGCTAGCATAATAGTGTTCTGATGTGTTGCATGCAGATGCTGTGAACTAGAATCCCAATGTAGCTGGCAAGATTGGGGATTTAGAAGGGCAGAAACATTTCCAGATCACAGACTGTCAAGCTGCTTTGTCACCTCTTGCAGAAAGGCAGCCCTCTGTGGGAAGGAAATTAAAGGCTGAGTGGGGAAGAAAGGCAATTTCATTCCTGTTTACTTGGCCTATGCTACTAGAGCTGTGATTGACACAATGGTAGGGTCTGCAGTTAGGATATTTACAGTAGTGTGAGAGCTAGAGCCATGTCTCCTCTACTATTATAGTGCCTTATTACTGTGTGTACTGGTATAATACTGCAAGAAATGGAGAAATGTTAACTTCCTGGACTGTGTTTAACAAAATGATACACATACATACTGTGCGCTTAACATTTTTTTGTGTCCAATTGCATTATACAGTAAAAGCCACTTACAGCAGACGTATTCATGAACACCCATTTTGTCTGGTCTAATCGATGTCCACATTAAGTGGGTCAGCTTTTTTCAGGTAAAAAAAAAAAAGACACTCATGCCATAATCTTTAACGCTGATACACTTTAATACAGTTTAGTAAAACTCACACCATCAGTGTACAGTCCCCTCGATGCCCAATCTCAACAGTGTTTAATGAGCTATCAGGGTGAAATCAACTCAAGATGAAATGCTGTAACCTCACAATACAGTTCGAGAACCTCACAAACTTTGCATAGCCTTTCCACAGCTCCATAGTACAATACCTTACAGTTTTTAAAGAAAAGCAGTGACGTTTGTTTGATGTGCTCTCGATACCATGTACAGGCACCAAGGTCACGCTGTCTCTGTCATCAATTGCCAGTTGGGCTTGATGTCCATACACTGATATATGGCTTGCCGCAGGATGTTCATGGCTTCCTGTACATACTTGGTGGTTACAATGTGGTACACAGCACTGTGTGTCTCATCCTCCTCTTCTATCTTTAACTGGGCTTTCACAGAGTCCATGACCGACTGGATTTCATTGATCTCAGCCACTTCTGGATTGCAGTCACTGAGTTTGTGCAGCTCTTCAAATTTCTGCTCAGTAAGCCAGGTAGCTGTGGCGGAGGTGGTTTATTTGTGAGTGTGGTGTCTATGGGGTCCTCCTGATTGGCTTGCAGCACAAGGTTCACATAGTGACACAGTATCTTTTAAACATGTAAATCATGCCCATGTTCATAGGGTAAATCACTGATGTTGTGTTTGAGGGAAGAAAAACGCCCTTTTTTTGTTTCTTAGCCTGGATGTCAGGATGACCAGAGAAGTTGTCTAGCAGAAAGACAATCTTTCTACCCTATAGCTTTTTGTCCGACTGCCAATTCCAATTGTCAAAAATCTCTTGCTGTTTTGTTCACACTGTAAAGCACAGGAAGGTGAGAAACTCCAGCAAAGCATTGTGGCTTTGCAGATTTCCTCACAAATAGATATAGCCCAGGCACCATGTGCCAGTGGGCTACTACCCCTATTAGTTGTCCCTCTAACAGGTTAAGGGGCCTGGGTCCTGTTACAGTGGTGTTCAGGGGTCCTATCCCAACGATAATAAAAATAGTATGGTGCTTTCACCCAGAGAGAATTAGAAGTGGGTCAGGTGACTGGCTGGCACAACCCCCTGGGATGTTGCACCTCCCCACCTCCCCTACCAACCACCCCACACACTGGATGGCCAATAATTCGGTATCACCATAAACTATGAACAGAAATACTTTGACAAACTCAGACAATTTGTGCACACACACATTTTCAAATGGTAAACCACAGCTTTATTTGGGGTAAAGGCTAGGAAAGGGGTACCGGGACAATGGATGGCTGTGGATAGAAAACTGGTTAGAGAAATAGGCAGCAACAATAAACATTAGGGCCCACAGGCCAAACCCACCCCCACTGGTACAAGTGTTCCCCAGGATGTTCTTAGGGGTACCCACTAGGTGCAGGCCTGGTTAGGTGCCGTGGGTTGGCTGGCTGTTGGAGCCCTGAAAATATTTGAAAAGGACTTGGTTTGAGAAAAACAATACAAATTCCCTTTGCTTTTTCTTTCCAGGAACCAGGTCCTGGGTACTCGTAGTTTGTTGACCTCAAAACCCTGGAGTATGGAGCTTTGTTCAGTGCAGCATGGGGCAGAAGAAAGGCCGGCCTTGGTCCCTTGGGCAGGATAGACTAGCTCAAAGAGCTTATAGCTGATCACCTTGATTGTAGTTCTGGCCACTTGTCACCTTCAGCCACTTTTGGCCCATTGCAGAGCTCAGTGGCAGGAGAGCACCAGCCCCAGAAGGCCCAGACCCAGGAGTGGCTCCAAAGCCTGGCTCCCCAGATGGGTCATAGGTGCCCTAGTATTCCAGCAAGCTCCGGTGTCCTCCTGAGACAGTGAGTCCCACTTGGAAGGGGTTAGTGGGTTCCCTCCCTGGCTCTGGGTGAGAACCCCCAAATGTTGGGGGTCCTTCTGCGGTCCCTGCACTAAGTTCAAGGAAAGAAAAGTTCACAGGCAGTTATTCCAATACAGTCCAGTGCCAATTGAGTGGGTGCTAGCCTTAGTCCCAAGAAGTGCAGGTGCAATCCAACAAGGGAATTCAAGAACAACAAGCCCCTGCACATCAGTCCGCACTTTCCAGCAAAGCAATGTCCATAACCTTGTCTTCAGCTGCAGCTAGAACACAGCCAACTTTAACCAGTTCACTCAGGAGATGTTCAGCACCTGGCTAGTACCCCGACAACCAGAGATGTTTTGCCTCTTCAAAATTGCACTTGCAGTCCCACACAAGCAACCGAACTCTCAGTAGCAACTGTAGCCTTCAGATAATTTGCAGTCTTCTCAGCTAATTTAGCCAACTAGTACAGGGTTTCTGCAGCACCTAATTTCTCTTAGCAATGTCTATGCAATTTCTCAGTACCTGGGGAATCAGGATCACAGTTCAGTCTCTTTCTGTCTTTCCCCTTCTCAATCCAACTCTGCAGATAGCAATCTCCAACCAGGGCCTGGAAAAAAAAACAAAGTCCACTCTGACAAGATACTCCTGACATGAACAGAGCCCGGGAACAGACTGACTAAATTCCAGAAAGTCCACACTTTTTCATCTGAGAATCTATGGATCTGATTGGCTGGTGAAGCCTATCCATTACTGATAACCATAGAGATCAATATTTCCTGCGCGTTTATTGGGGCATGATCTAGGCACCTGAATTAGTCCCCTCCTTTTTCCTGGAGTCCTTCTGGCAAAGTTTTGGGTGCCTAGATCACTGATTGTCTGCTAGTAAAGGTCCGAGAGCTATCAAAATTTAAGCCCCCTGTATATTTAATGCAATGCAATACAGTTCCCCTACTTTCATGATCTGGATGCAGCCCAACACAGAGTATTGTTATGGAGTTAACAACACCACCGATTGTTAGCCCCAACTGTCCCCTGTCAAACAAGCCCATTGGTAAAAGAATAGCCCCTGTCTCACAGCTGCTGCCAAAACTCTGTCTCCCTAGGTGGCAGGCAGCAACCTTGTTACTATTCATGAGGGCTCATGAATGATTCTTGAGCCCTTGTTCATGCCTCAATTCAAACTTAATCTTTAGCCCCCAAAACGGCTTCTAAGTCGCATTTTTCAGGTCACCAGCCTCTATTTAACTGCTCAGGGTGCCAGGACTGTGAAACACCTCCTAGTCTGACTGCCAAATCAACAGTCGACACTTCAAAGGCGCTGTCTGTGTGGTCGCCGGCTCCCTAGGAACATACCAGTGACTCACAATCAATGTCCCAACCCAAACCGGTTAAAATAAAGCATTGGGCTGTGCTGGGGGAAATACTGGGGCACCAGGAGCAATCGGGGAAAATGGAGGATGCCAGCAGGCAAACGGGAGATCGGAAAAATGGAGCAATTAAGGTAAGCCCTCAGAGGGGAGTTACATAAGAGGTCAAGTTTCTCAGTTCCTGTCATGTTAGGTTCTTAGATAGCTAAGGGTGGATGTGTGCCAAAGGTGCTTCTGGTCCACACACTCCCTCTATCAGTGGGCAACCACTTAGATCCCAAGAGTTAATTTCTATATCGAGTTGTTTTTTGAAACTATGTAGTGTTGGTGAATCTACAATGGACTGTGGTAAACCATTCCAGTACTTCACTACTCTGCGTGTATAGTAAAATCCTCTTTTATTAGTCCTATATGGTTTCCCCAGTAGCTGCTTATTATGAAATCTGATGTTCTATTCTGATTTCCTTAAAATGAAACCAAGGCCTAACATAAGATCAGTATCCTTAAACAGATTATAGAGAAGAAATAGATCACCCTATAATCATCTCCTCTGTAAGATATGCAAACCCAGTTTTGTTAATCTTCAGGCATAGTTCAAAGAATCACATCCACTAATAAGTTTTGTGAAACACTTCTGCACTTTTTCAACAGACCTTATATCAGCCTTGAGACAAAGTTACCAAAACTTGGAACAATAGTCCAAGTAGGGAGTGTCAGTGACCTATATAAGGGTAGTATTGCCATACTATGTCTACTGACAAAATTGTGCTTTATACAACCCAGTATTCGTTGCGCTTTTGCCGAAGCTGACAAACAATGTGACCTAAATGACAAGTTAGTTTGAATTATCACACCTAAGTCTATCTCTTCTGTAAAAGATCTTAATACTATGCATCTAAGTCTATATGAGGATCTGATGTTTTTAGTGCCCCTGTGAATAACCACACATTTGTTAGGATTAAACATCATTTCACAGTTCTTGGCCCACTCGGCAATGGCATCTAAATCTGCCTGTATCCTGTTAGTTTCAACAAGATTGCTAGCTCTTCCCCCTATCTTAGTGTCATCTGCAAACTTGTTCACAGTACTGTACAGGCCATGATGCAAATGCAAATTGCCAATATAAATATTGAACTGTAGGGGAACCAACAGTGAGCCTTGAGTGACACCACTTGTCACATTTGCAGAGTCTGAAGTACAGCCACCTACATGTATAGCCTCTGACTTCTTCCTTCTAGTCAGTCTCTTACCCAACGAACCACATTCCCATCTGTTTTCAGTTTTACAACAAGTTTATTGTGTGATACCCTATTGAATGCTTTATACAGATCAAGGTAAATCACATCACAGGGTACATTGTGGTCTAAAAGGTGACTAAGTAGTTCATAGAATGAAATGAGATTGGTCACGCACGAACAACCATTTGTAAAACCATGTTGTGTCTTATTTTCAGGCCATGACTATTAATACAATCTTCTATATGCCTTTTCTGTGATTTTGCCATGGGTTTACCTAGGACTGAAGTCAGGCGTATAGGTCTGTAGTTGTTTATATCCTGCCTAGAACTCTTCTTAAATAATGGGGTAACAATCCCTTCCTTCCAGTCATTGGGAACCACTCCAGTAGACAGTGATGTGGAGAATATTTTGCTTACTGGTTCAAAAATGATGTCAGCTAAATTCTTAATAAGAGCAGGATGAATGTTGTCTGCTCCCAGTGATTTGTAGGGGTCAGTCAGAAGTAGTTCTTTTTTAACCTTATCTGATGAGAACAATGCAGTAGATAGGTTTAAATTAACATTCATATTGGCAATGTAATAAGATACCCCTACACCAATGTGTGCATCTGCCATAGTTAAAGATGCTGCAAAAAATGTGTTAAACTTCAGTGCAAGATCTTTTGGCTTGTCAATTATAGTGTCATTTATCTCCAGTGGTCCTTTCGCTGTTTTTCTGCCCTTCAAGAGCACATGACAGGGACCCATTCTTTAGCCTTCTTTTGCCCCAGTGGTGCCTCATTTTTGAATGACAGGGTGCCATACCAAACATAGCAAAAGAAAAGGCAGTCTCATCCACACTGAAAATGTTACAAGGGACATAGCCTTCCAGCAACTGGGGGAGCACTTTTTGGAGCCACTGGTTAGTCGCTGGAAGGTCTCCATTTAGCTTCTCCCCATAAGCCTTCCTGAAGGCAATGTTGTTGAGGGCCTTCCATCACTGCAGCCACCCATTAGTCAGTGCGAAATCCCTCCCCATTGCTTCAGCAATTTGTTTTGCCTACTCCTGAAGCATTGGACTGCTAATCATGGCTTCGTATATCCCCGGCATTCATGAACAGGGCTTCACTGGTGTCACCATCCTTGCCCTGTGGTTTTGGTTTATGATCAGGATTCTGTTTTGCATGCCATTCACTCAAAGTTTCCTCTTTTGCTTTTAAGATGCCAGAATCTGTTAACTTAGGGAGACCAACATGTGTAGCAAGGCCTCTGACACTGATTTTGGGGAGAGCATAACTTCCTTTATGACTTGCAAGTTAAAGGCAGTCCAGCATGTTTGGGCAGCATGGCTGAAATGCTGTAAATGCAGGATCAGGTAGGTGAAGATTCAGGGGAGCAGTTGTCCTGCCTTTATACACTCTGACTGACTGACTAACAGGCAGGACACCAGATGATCAGAGAATGAATGATCTGCTAGCTCATCAGCTGGCTGAAGGGCGACTATTACATCAATCAGCTTTTATGAGCTGTACATCTTAAGTGGCTTCTGTATGTGCTATGAATGATGGAGATTGCATTGGATATAATGGATGGCAATCAGAGAAATGGATAATGTCCGCTGTATCCAATTGTCCATATTATCCGTGTCCACTATAAAGTGGCTTCTACTGTGCTGTGGCATTTATTTCTTTGTTTATTTATTTATTTCAAAAGTTTTACCAGGAAAGACATACTGAGCTGGTAACTGCTCATTTCCGCTTGTGTCTGGTAGTGAGGTGGACAAATACAGTGAAGTGCAAAGTACAAATACATGAACAATTGAAGTTATACAAAATTCTGTGCCAAGTTATAAAATGCAAACAAAATAAGGTGCAAAAGTACAACACATTACACCTGCAGGTCAATATTCTGTATACGCTAGGTGCAAAACAACAAGCTGCCTAAGGGCAACACCGAAGGGTAAATACAATTGCACTTGAACTGAGCAGAGAACAACCCCAACTGGGGGGGGAGTCCCAGTGCAACAGAACTTGAGCAAATGGTGGGCAGGGGTGGAGGGCAGCTGCTTAGATCAAAGGTCATGGACAGTGGCAGGAGAGAGTTGTGGGGAAGGGAGGACTAGATCATAGGAAAGCAATATGAGAAGGCAGATTGCTATGATAATTTAGGCTCATCTCAGACATTATATCATTTAAAGACAATGGAAAACTAGTATAAATATGTTAAAAATACCTTCTGGTTAGAACAACAGCAGTACATGTCTTCCTCCTTCATTCTCCTAACTGCTCCTTGTTGCTTTTAATTCCTTTTGATAACCCGTAGAATGTTCATAATTTTGCCACCTTTAAATTTCCTGAAGGCCGTCCTCTGGTTTCTCACTGCCTTTTCACAGAAACCAGAATTGTTTGGTGCTTGCCATTTTACATGTAACTTTCTGTTACCTATTAGTGCCACATTTTATAACTCCTTATCCGGCTTCCATTCCCACCACCTCCTCTGCCCTAATCAAATCCTCCAACTCAGACCTCCTCAGGTCCAGGACTACTGCCTTCAATGTAGAGCGACTACTTCCTGTGGTTGTTTCAAACCACACTGAACTGTGATCACTGGACCATAGCAGTTGCCTTACCTCCACCCCTTCTACAGTTTCTTTGTTGATAAGTACCAGATCAAGGATGGCCTCCTCCCTTGTTGGTACCTTTTCTCATTGCAACAGGAAGCAGTCCTGCACTTACAGTATCTAATTCCTGGCTACTGGGGCCTCCAAGTCCACATCCGGCATGTTTAGGTTTCCTGTTATCACCACTGCCCACTTTGCAGACACTTTCTGGATTTCTTCTCCCAATACCTCTCCCGCTTCTCTTTCTGGCTTGCTGGCCTGTATATCACCCCCATCCTGATCTCTTCCCCCACCCTGCTGTGAGCTGGAACCATAGTGATTCCATTTCACACTACCCTACAATTGTTGAGTCCTCAGTGGTTTAGTTACCCTTGCATATGTACAGAGCAGTTCCTCCTCAATGTTCTTTCTCTGCCTCTACTGAACAGGGAGTACCCAGAGGTCACGAGTAGGAGAAACTTTGCTTCACAAAAATCTTTGCAAAATTTCATGACTTTGCATATTGCAGAGTACCACTTTGTGTAGTTCGTTGCCTGACAAAATGCCTACCTCACCTGGCAAAATGCTGGTGAAGTAGTTACACATAGTTTTCATTGGGTAAAGTAACAATTTATCAGGGAAGATATATGCAAAGTGTGCACTTGAAGTTTTAAAATCCCACTTTCTTAAATTTCAAACCTGCCTCCACTAACTGTGCACCCATCATGCTCCCTTCACCCACCTCCTAGATAATTTCAAGGAATCTCCTCCCAACCAGCCCCCTGCTAGCACCCCCCCCCCCCACCGTCTGGCAAAGTAATAAGTGCTGTTGTAAGTATTATATATGCAGCCATCATACTGTAAGAAACACCACCACCCCCATCTGCTCCAAACAAGTAACTCCCCCATCTTGTTCAGATACCTGACCCCCATAATTCAAGCAACCACCCACCCACCCACAACCTGTAGCATCCAACCTCCCTCCTCACCCCAAGCCCCCCAAAACTTAAAGGATACAGTTGTAGGGTTGTACAAAGTTTGGAAATGCACTGCCTTGTAGGAGCATTCAGCTTGTCTCTTCACTAGCAGCTGAATGAATGAATGAATGAATGATGATGTCCTCCTGAGTACTCACTTTACTGTGTTGCCCAGGTCTCAGTTATCGCTAGTAGCTCAAGGTTAGCCTCTGCCACCACTGCTTGGAGGTAACCTATTTTGGCAACAATGCTGCCCCTAAGCCACCACAAAATGCACTAATACTGTGGAGGATAGCAATTGTCCCCATGAGTGTTCTGAGGTTGCTGTTTCCACAACACTCCTTGGATTCCTCTTGTCAGGGCTAGAGATCAGGATCAGGTTGTGAACCTGGGTCTCCTGTGTTGGTAGCTCAATGTTCTCCCATCTGCACCACATGGTTGGGCCCATAAAAAAATATACTTTCTAGTAAACTACAATAGGTGGATGAATATTTACAAAACTCTATACTGATATAGAGCTCCGTGGTTGGATTCTCAAGTGGAGGGATGCAGACAAATCCCATTGCTTTGTCCAGCTTTGATCCATTCAACCATGATGTCTGTCAGCAAGGCTTGGATGGAAGGACTCTTTTGGAAGGTCTGTCACAAATGCAACAATTGGCCCCACTTTTCAGCATCATGCTTCCTGTTTTGGATGTCTTGTTTCAACCTGAGGGTTAAACCAGTGCCTCTCAAATGAGGTCACCATGACACATGTGACCACCAGTAAAATGATTTGTAGCCACAAAGCTCTTCAGAGCCCCAAATAAAAATGCCATGGAACAGGCTCTTCCCTTGATAAAACATGGTGGGGCAGGGTGGCATTTCAAGGGATTAAGTAGCAGGAACTTGACCTACTGCATGCTAGGTAAAGAGAATGGGGCTCTCAGTAGCAGCTGCCTCTTGGGGGTCCAGCACACACAAAATAAAAAAAAAAATTTTGAGTCCAGAACCAAATTCTCAAAGTTCAGCAGTGTTCCTTTGGAGTTGTTTTTGTACATCTGGTTATTTTGTTGGTGGGCATCAGGCAGCAGCTTTTGCATCCTAAGAAGCCAGCAGTGCAACTAGGGGACCCTTCACACTGATGACCACATATCCCTATGGGCTGCCGATGCATCAAGTTCCCTGGACCCCTAAACCTCCGAGAGCCCTAGAGAGATTTGTTGTATTATGGGGTTGTGAGTCAAAAAATAAAACATGAGGCCACTGGTAAGTTCTGGTGGCTGTACACTCAAGCCATTAGAATCTGGCACTTGAAAATGAATGTGCTAGGACATCTAAAAGGGCAGGTGGGATTTCTAAATGTGTCTGTTATTTGGACACTTTGGAAAATGTAGCTGGATGCAAATGGGATGCAGTATTTTTAGCATTTTGCACCAGTTCTTTAAGGGATGTATTTTATACTCTGAATGAATTGTTCTGCAGCTGACTGACATGGAGTGTTAGTGAAACTCTGCACAGCAAGGGTTATCAAAGAGGTATTCTCCCTAAGGATTTCATTTTCTTTTTCGGGAAGCTGTTTCATGCAAAATCCTATGCTAGCTTCTTGAGCACTAAATAGCATTTCTACCTTTCAGATTTCAGACTGTTTGACATTAATTGGTCTAGTACAGCTGGTTCCAAGCTAGTTCAAACCTGTCAAACAAGACCTGCTAATCCATTTCTCAGTGATGGTCATGTTCTGGTAGTATAGATAATTGCCTAAAGGATGAAGATAGAATAAGCCCTTCAGAGGAAATGTATTTGAGCCCTGATACTGCAATTTGGTTATCCTACCTCAGCAGGATAAAACATTGTTATAACATATAATGTTTTTCTGTTTCCTTGTGTTTTTTATTCCTACAATGCTGTACAGTGGTTCACTTAACCATACAGTGACCTGAGCACAGAAAGTGCTACTTCAGCACGTATGACTGTGACTGCAATATAAAATCATATTTGAAGAGCAGTTGAAAAAATACATGATGTACTATTTTTTTTTTTTAAGATCCACTAGTATGCATCCAACTGTGTACAGAATATGATTGTTGGGTTAGAAATGACAACTGTCAGGGAAGGGGTTCTTACCACTTCCATTTCCACCTGTGTGTTGCTCTGTCTTTATAGTAGCTTCACTGACTGATAAGGAAGCACTTTAAAATATAAACAATAAAACACTTTTTTGTGTAGAAACATGATCACAGCAGGACACTTTTTCGTAAAGTCCTGCCTGACCCACAATGCAACCTGAACCTTGGCCCCCACAAGCTTCCTACCACCTGCTGTCCATTGTGTACCTGCAGAAAATTATGTCTCAAAAACTGCTGTCCAGAGCTATCTGGCATAGCATTTTAGATTTAGATTTACTAGTGTTTATTGTCTGGGAAACCAACGTCTGAATGTCATGCAAAAATGAAACACATGAATACTTTTGTCAAATATAATTAAAAAAAAACACCAAAAAGAATCCACATTTCAAACAGATAGCAGTGCTGTCCCTTATTATGAAGCAACCCTTTCTCAGTAGTCATGGATGATAACCACATCCCAATCCTGGTGAATGTGTCATACTTTTTCAAGTTATTTCATTGCATGATGTCCATAATCCTCACAGAGCAACAATCAAGAGAGTTATGACGTCGAGCAAAGAATGAAAAAAAATGTACATCCAGCATTCATCATGATCAGGTAGTGGTTGTTATTTATCATATGTTTTTGGTGGGTTGACTAAGTTGCACACTCATGGCTGTATACCCTGATGCCACTCAACAAGTCAGAAACACAGCTGTTTTGTGTTTTAGAAATAGCATGTGCACTCAGTGAAACACCCAAAAGAATATTACAATATGATGATACACCCAAATAAGCAGACCAACCTGGTGATGCATATAGAAGAGTAAATACAGGATTTGAATCCTACTGATTCTAACCCAAATATTTTCATTCTAAATACATTATATAATCATTCACATGCAGCAGATGATCAAATAAAACATTACCCCTGCAAAAATATAGAGGAACGCAGAGGACAGTGGTGGCCCTGAAAATAGGGAGATTGTTTTTTAAGTTCTACTTTTTATGCCTAAGGGAACGTCATGCTCCTGCCCCCAGCTGAACTCTCACCCTAACAGAGCCAAATTAATTTGTTTATGTATGCATGTATGTATGTATTTATTTTTGGTTTATCGGGTAAGATACACTAGGCATTTACAGGTAGTATCAGGGAAATTTAGCTCTGTTCTGTCTTAAGATTCTACACCCTTCTATCCCTGAGGTTTTTCCCCTCCTTGTGTTGAAGTTATCCCACCCCTCTCTTTTTGGATCTAGTATGAGACAGGGACTCCTCTAGTGACCAGCAGGTCATTGGGTCTGTGAAGCATCCTGCTGTTACACTCCTTAAAATTTGCTCCCAAAATTAGCCCCCTCATCCTCTTTACACTGCAGAGTCTCTGCTACACTTGGCCTTTGTGGGGGAGGGGGCACACATATCATGTAGATGACCAGTAAGTCATGTGACCCTTGCTGCCCACCAAAAGGAGTGATCAAACAGCCAGGGAAGTAAATCCCCTCCCTCTGGGGTCTGAGCACATTAATGTGACATCACACCTGTCAATAACAGAGTGAGAACTGTAAATAGCAAAGTGTGACTCCTGATTAACAGTAACCCACACCTCCATTTAGTATTCCAGTGCTAGGCTATACATAGGTTCAGGTTAGGACCCACTAAATGTTTGCTCCAGGAGCAAATGAGTGCCTGGAGCAAACCCAGGAGCAAATGAGTGCCTGGAGCAAACCAGATGCTTACTGAAATGTGCTTGGGCACTTTGTGAGCACTAAATGCATGTTCCAATATACCAATCAAGCACTGTACCAACTGAGATTGCAAACCCCAGCCCCCTAGTGGCCACAGGAGGTATGTGGACAATAGGGTGCTATGGAAATTGTGATTGCAATCAGGCTTTTAGGGCCCACTAATGGCGATTGCTTTTCTGGAGCAACCTGCCATTTTCGTTCCTTTAGAGGCAAATGACCGCATAGCACTGGCAAGGCACTATAGGGTCAATTGCATCTACTTTATTTATTTGCTACTTCAGATTGAATACCTTTGAGCTAACAGTTCTTCTACAAAGGTTGCAGGTTGTGTACAAGATCTACATAATAAAGGTAGTTACACAAGAACATACAGAGACAGTAATTACTAATACAGAAGAGATACTAAATAAACTGTTAATATAAGCAGCAGCTCACAGCCTTGTCTAGAGAAAATAGCTATCAAAACAGTTGAGTCTACGGAGGTAGAGGTGTAAGGTTAGGTCGGTGACAGGTGGGGAGTGCTATTTGAGATGGAAGGGTAGATAGAAGAGTGGGACATAAAAGGGGGTAAGGGGGTAGGGAGTAGAGTGCAGGTGAGGTGATGGGGGGAGAATGGCAGCTAAGGTGTTACTATTGAGTGGGCTAATCAAAACAATCACATTTCCCCGCTTGTGAGAGGTAGTTTCTGAGTTCTGTTTTGAAATGGCCAATATTTGTAGTGTTCAACAATGCGTCAGAGAAACTATTGAGCCATTTTAGAGCCCCATAGGTGAAGCATCACTGTACAAGGCTTGTCCTTCTAAGTAATACACAGAGGGTGTTGTTGGTAATGCTTCTGGTTTGATGTCGGGTGAGCTCAGGTTGCAATAGTGTCTGGAGCCCTGGAGGGGTTAGGCTAAGAAGTGTGTTCTTACCCAGGAGGCAGACTTAAGAACATAAGAACACAAGAAAAGCGTCGGCAGATGGGGACCATGCAATCCCTCTAGGTTGCCCTAGAAACTACCTCCCCTCCCTTGGCATATTATTCTTTCTTGAGGGGGATCCACCCTGTTTGGGCATAAAGATTGCAGGTGTTGGTGAGCTTATCTACGCTGAGGACCAGTCTGCAGGACAATCTTGACTCTGTTTAGAGGTGTCTGTGGCGGCGCTGTAGACAGTCATCCAGTAGTTAACAGAGGATAGAGCTGTTGAACACATTGCTTATGGCTTCAGGGGTAATAGAGTTCCTGTGCCTATATAATATAGCTAGTTTTGCATTAAAAGTTTTAACAATGTAGTCAGTGTGTGAACTGAAGGTGAGGGAGTCATCGAGAGTAACTCTGAGGTATCTGAAGGACCTGTTTACGGGATTTACCCTCCCTGTTGTTTATTTCTTTTTTTTTTATATATAGATCTTTTATCTTTTTATTCCTGTTTTCTCCATGTCCCTGTGCCCTGGGTGTGCGTGTGTGGAGGCACATGCATGCCATGCCCCAAGGTGCCCTCCTGCTGCACTGCCACCCGTCCCGCCTGTGCTACCCATCAGACTTCCACCACGGTGGGAGGAAATGCAGGGGCGCAGCTGGCCCAGGGGAGAATCTGCCTTTCGGCTGCTTAATCCTGCTCCCTCCCTCCCCCATGCCAGCTCTCAGATGACCTGAGGTCATTACCAAACCTGGATCACTGGTGTGGCATGAAGTAAAGCATCCAGCGTCTCAACCCTCAGCGCCACTGGGCTAGCCTCTTGTTGTTTATTTCAAGCTGTCTTGCTTTTCTCTTAGCCTGGTGGCTTGAGAACAGCATAACTTTAGTTTTTTTGTAGTTGAGGAGAAGCTTATTCTGATGGAACCATTTTTCCAGGCCATACATTCTTTCGGAAGGCTTGCCTGTAGTTCGATGGGGGAGACATAGCTCCTCCCCTATCCTCTATTTAGCTGTCCAGCTTCTGCTCCCTCTGCTTAGAGTGAGTGGACTTGCTGGTCATGTTGCTGCATTCCAGCTGCTCCTTTGTCTTTTGTTTTCCTCCCCCCATTGCTCTTCTACTGTGCCTTCTCCATCTTTGCTCTTCATTGCCTGCTCCCCCTCCTCTCCCATCATGTTATATCCTCCCTTGCTAGTCCCCCCTTCCCTCCTTCGTTCCTTGTTTTCTCTCTGTGCCTTGCCTTGTCTCAGTCTCCTTTGGGGGGTTTTTGCTCTGCTGCTTCTTGCTCCTTGCCTCCACTGCAGTCTGTTGTATTCTCTCTGATCAGCCACTCACACCATGTCACTGCATAGTCTGCTCACTTCCCCGATGCTGACGTTCACACCCACTGCACTGCACACCAGCTGGACTCCTCACCCTCAGTGCCTCCCTGGATTCTTGGTGCCGCTCCAGTCACTTCTAGTCAGTCCTGTGGCAGTGAGGAAAACTGTTATGTTACATTGTTTGCTCAGCAACTTCATAGCCTACCAAACCTGCATTGCTTCAGTGTGCTTTCTGGTGTTTGCCTCCAGCCTCTATCCTGCCCACAACAACTTTTCAGCCTTCCAATTGTTTTACCATGTGTGGCATCGGGACTCCTCTACCCGACTCCAACAGTGCAGGACATCTCTTTAGCTTACTTATATAGGGATTCCCATGGAACTACATGCAGCATCACATGGATTCATAGTTAACTCTCCGGTGCCTCAGGTGTGACATCACCACTATGCCCTGCTGCTACTCATTGTTACCTGAGCTATGGAGGGCTTCACAGATCCCATGTCTCATTTAGCTGCAGCTACAGTATTTTGCTGTCAGTCACCCATCCTTTCTGGCTTGGTCTACGGTCTAAACTGACTTGTCTCGTTCTGTAGTATACTCACCTTGATTTGCTACCCTTAAGTACTGTGCCTTGCTAAGCATGGTCCACTTCTCCACCTATATCTTAGAAAGGGGTATTGCTCAGTGCTTCTGGATTTCTCGTGTGACAATCATATGTGAGCCTGCTATCCTTCTGCTATGCCCTTCAGCAGGGTGGTTCTCCCCATTCCAGCTCCAGTGCATCCTCAGGCACCTTGCAGTAGTTCACTCATCTCTCGGATGTCCTGAGCTGTTTGCCTTACTTCTAGATCCCTATGTTAACAAAGACTTCTGGCAGTAGGGCCCTGCAGGTTCAGCTAGCCTATGTGGAGGTCTAGCTTGCCTTACTCACTTCTTCTCTGCCTCTGGCAGAGCTACATGGAGGTTCTGTCTGTCCTGCTAGCCATGTGGCAGCCTAGGTCTACTCTATCTTCTACTTATTCAGGAGCACCTATGTGGAGACCTTGCTTGACTCACCTGCTCTATTGGCAAGCCCATGTGGTGGCCTAGCTCACTGCTCATTCGCTTTGCCCACTTTCATTAGTTGGCCCTCCTGGGGTCCTCTGTTGTGCTTTCCATAGCCCTTCTATCACTTGGATGAGTCCAACCTTGACTCATGCTATCCTGATGCCTTGCTGTCCTGACTCTGTGATCGCAGTGCAATATTATTCCTTTTGACATGGAACTCTCTGGAGTTTCTTCCTTCTACTGGACCATGCGCCACAAGATTTATGGCAGACCATGGGGGGGGGCCTTGTCATTCTTTTTTATTTTTTATTTTTATTTTTTAATTGTTTAACCAGGAGTAGGACACTAAGCTGAAAGCTTTTTAACAGGTGTGACCTGGGAGTACAGGGAAGTTAAGTGACTTGTTCTGGTCTGCTGGATGTCACCAGATTTGCAGCTCACAGCCTTAAACCACTGCGCTATACTGCCTCCCAATCTTTAACTGAAAAGCACATTACTATGGCACAGTGGGCTTCATCAGGTCCCGACATCCAATTCTACATGCCCATGAGGGACTCACTTCTTGGTGTATACCTACTCGGGGTTACTGCAGGCTGACTTACCCTGATACTTAATGTTTCAATGTGCAGTGGTAAAGCCCTTGGGGTTCGCACCTTCCCGATCCTATCAGCCTCAGGACATTCCTTGCTCAACTAGCCTATGTCTTACAATGTAGACTTGTGGGTCTAGTCTTCCTCTAGCTGAACACATGATCCTACTCTGTCATTCAAGCATCGCAAGTTGCTCGCACTAGACCTCAAGGATCATCTTCCAGCTGCCGTCAGGGCTACACATTTCCTGGTACATACATTCATCTGCTTCAAACTTCTATTCTGGTCCAGTTCCAACCTAGTATCTGCACAGTACACTTCACAGAGTATAATTCAAATCCTTGGACATTCAGGACATTTCTCCTTTCCGATATAATACTGGAATGTACCTCCTGCTGCACTGAAATTCCAACTCCTGCAAGCTTCCATTGTCATCGACTCCTACTTTCTCACCTTTCTCTACTGCATCATTACCGACCACCTCCTCCTCAAAGACTCTATGTCCTCAAATAATTCCATTGGTACCCATCTTCAACATGCTAACTCCATGAACCCTACTGCTGTTTCATTCACAGCCTTCTCGATCAGGGATTAACCATACTTTTTCATCTTCTTGTTCCTCCTACTTAAATATCTCCATCTATTGGATTGCTGTTTTCAGCATTGCCTTCCTGTGCAGCATTGACTAATCAACAAAACTTGGACATCTTCCATGGAGCAACTCCTCACCTTCTACATCTTTCATTGTATGGATTTGGGTTCATTAACCCTTATGCTAATGTCTCTTCTTGTGGACCCTTTCAAGAGTTGTTCATCACCAGGATTACCAGCTTGCAAATGTAACGCAGGGTATGCCTCTCTGTATAACACCCTGGATCTAATTAGACAACAACTATCACTACTGTCTATCTTAGGATCACTCTCCTTTAATATGCCCAGAGGACAGGCAGGTCAGTAGCCATGGGTCCTCGGAGGTTTCCCTCTAAGGGGGGGGGTTCCTCTCCTGTGCGCTACTGGCCACATTCTCCGGAGCTCTATGAGGTAATTACATAGGTTATTACATTTCTTTTTGTGCCTTAATTCTACACTTACCTAGCATCCCGCCAAAGGTGGGATACAGAAAAAGGCCAAAGATCAAGTTCTACCATTATCTATATATCATACAGCTCTAATACATCTAAGCATCAACCATGTCTCATCTAGTTTCTATGTACTACAAGCATTGACCTATGTAACATTCCTGCTGAAAATATTCTAAGCACCAACCACAGTACTCTGTTACTATATACTGCTAATTACTACGTACCATTCAGTTCAAATGTATCTAAGCACTAACCTTACCTTATCTAACTAAGTACCATAAAGCACTGAGCTATGTATCACACATTGAATTGGAAGGCTTGCCTGTAGTTCAATGGGGGATACATAGCTCCTCCCCCATCCTCTGTTTAGCTGTCCAGCTTCCGCTTCCTCTGTTTAGAGCGAGTGAACTCCCCTGTCATCCTCCCCTGCCTCCTTCTCCTCCTTCTCTGGCACTCTTATCCCACCTATTGTTAGGCTTTAATTCTACACTTACCTTAGATCCCACTGAAGATGGGATACAGAGAAAAGCTAAAGATCAAGTTCTACCATTAACTATATATCATACAGCTCTAACACATCTAAGCATCAAACATGTCTCATCCAGTTCCTATGTACTACAAGCATTGACCTATGTAAAATTCCAGCTGAAAATATTCTAAGCACTAACCACAGCACTCTGTTACTATATACTGCTAATACTGACTTATGTACCATTCAATTCACTGACCTTGTCTTATCCAGCTAAGTACCACAAAGCACTGAGCTATGTATCACACATTGAACCATAATTGAGGCCTCATTACAGGCCCAGATGAAACAGAGTTTGTGAGCCTCCCAGGAATCTGTCAGGGCTGCCTATACTGCTGGTGTAGTGCCCTCCCCTGAATACCCTGATGGTAGGAGTTTACCTATCCTTGGTGTCCAGTGGTCCTCCCGCCCCCAGTCACACCTTATGGTATAATCCCTGGTGTTCAGTGCACCCCCCACCCCTGAACACCTGTGATGGCATTGATTTACTAATCGCAGGTGTCCAGTGGTCCCCCCACCCTGGCCACACCCATTAGTACTTGTTTAGTAACCCTGCTGTTCTATGGTCCATTCTGTCCCTGAACAGCCCTGTTGGTAGTTCTTTAATTATCCCTGGTGTCCAGAGGTCCGTCTCCCTCCCCCGGCAGGCTTAAATTCCCCACCTTCCCTGCCATGCCCCGGCCCTGTAGAATTGACCTCCATTATCCCCCATTCTGTTCTAGCACCCCCCCGCCCTCAGCAGCCAACACAGACCTTTCACTCACCTCCACAGTTGGCTGCCAACTGACAGTGCATGATTGCATGCCTACTGTAGTAGCAGCTGATTTATGATTGCTAATGGGCTTTGAATATCCCAGCCTAAGTGTCTTAGAACTACACAAACCATGTCATATAAGTAGGGTTGTGTGGAATGTGGAATTCCATTGGCAGAATTCCTGTGGAGTATCAATTCCCCTTCCTAAATACTGTTTGGAATTTATTCTTTAATTTCATGGAATTTCAAACAGGATTTCTATGTAAACCATGGAATAACTTTCTGTGTATTACTCTGCCTAGACAAGGGAATTATATTCTGCAGATTGCAGAAAAGAAATCCATTGTTTATGCAAAAGGTGGCTTACTAGTCCACAACAAACATCCCACTTTTGAAATTTTGGAATTCTGCTACTAATGGATATCCATGAAATTCAGAAGAATTTGCCAAAATTCCATGGAATCCCATTCTGCTGGAATCTGAAAATTCTGTACAGTCCTAAATATAACTAATAAAACATGAGTACCTGTTGACAGGTTGGTAATACCTCAGTGCTAATTTCACCTCTCCATTACAGCTTATTCCACCGCCAGCTTCACTTAATGAAATTGTCACCTTGTTGTTTACAGCCAAACATGCATTATCCTACATGTTATGCCTTGTAATCCACTGAAATAAAGGTTTAGAATTTGGGACAGATAGATAGATAGACAGATAGCTAAGGCACAGAGCAGGATTTACATGATACAACCACTACAGAATCAATTCTATACCATTTAGATGACTTGGCCATCACCACTGGGCCCAGGACTTCCATAACCCACATTTCTTCTCTTTAATTATTTCTCACAAGCAACTCCTGGTTTCTTGCAAATATCCTTTCCTAAACAGAAACATAGATGGTGATGGCAGAAAATGACCAATGACCTATCCAGTCTGCCCGAGTTCGCTATTTAGCGATGGGACCTATTGTCCCTCTAGGGTCCTAGCCCCCCTCTTCCCCTCATTCTCCTCCCAGCTTCTGCTGCCTCGAGCAACCACTATACCCTTCATTCTTCACCAGTCATGCTTGAAATCACCAATTGTTTTAGCACCCACCACTTTGGCTGGCAGATTGTTCAATGACTTCACTACTCTTTCTGCAATATAATACTTCCTCATGCTCCTCCTAAACCTCCCTCCTGTCAGTTTCCACTCATGTCCACGTGCCTAAAAACTAGTATTGAAGCTAAATAGATCCCCACAGTTCACCTTTGTAATACCTTTTATGAACTTGAAGGTCTCTATCATACCTCCCTTCTCTCTTCTGGTCTCCAGTGAGTACATGTTCAGTGCCTTGAGGTGCTGCTCATTGGGCCTGCCCTGTTGGCCTGGAATCATTTTTGTTATCCTGTGCTGCACTGTCTCCAGCCTATTCCTATCCTTCCTGAGATGAAGACAACCAGAACTGGGGAGCAGTACTCCAGGTGTGGCCTCATTAAGGATCTATATGGGGAATTGTTACTTCTTCTCTTCTGCTATGAATACCTCTCCCAACACCTCCCAGCATCCTATTCATTTTGCTGTATGCCTTGTTACAGCTAGCTCGATTGTTTGAGGGAGTCACCAATGATAACTCCAAGGACACGTTCCTCAGCCATAGTCCTAAGTTTCACCCCAGCCATCCAATACTCTGCCCTGGGGTTCCTGTTCCCTAGGTGTGTTTACTTGCGCTTGTTGTTGTTGAATTTCAACTGCCAAACCATAGATCACCTCTCTAGATTTTGTAAGCCACTCTGTATTTCCCTGATTCACACATGCCACTACCCACTCGCCCACAGAGCTTAGCGTCAACTGCAAAGAGACACAACCTGCCTCAAATTCTCTTGCCAGTGACACTGCTGAACATATTGAAGAGGACTGGACCCAGAACAGATCCCTGTGTGACCAACCTCTCTTCTGATTTGACCATGTTGACCACAACCTTCTACTCTGAACTGCCTTCCCTTCAGCCAGTTACCTACCCAGTTTACTATCACCTCAGCAGCACCCAGATCCTCCAGCTTCTTCAGCAAGTGTCTGTGAGGCACCGAGTCAAAAGCTTTTCTGAAGTCGAAGTAGAACAAATCCGCAGTATTGCCCCTATCCAATTCCCTCATCACCCAGTCAAAGAGAACTATCAGGTTAGCCTGACAAAACCTCCCTGCCACAAATCCTTGCTGTTTACTGTCCTGGAGTCCATTTCTGCCTGAGTAATCTAGGATGTCCTCTTTGATCAGTGACTCCACTAGCTTCCCTACAATACAGGTAAGACTGACAGGTCTGTAGTTTCCTTGTTGTTCCTTGTCCCTCCTTTTATGGATCAGAACTATGTCTGACACCTTCCAATAGATTGGAACTACTGCCGTCCTTAGACAGTTGCTAAATAGACCTACCAGGGCTTCAGCCAGCACCACTGCCAGCTCCCTGAGTAACTCTGGCTGCAGCTCATCTGGTTCTGAGGACTTATCTATCTTTAAGCCTGCCAGCCCTTTCTGGACCACTTCACTTGTAAATATTGGCTGCCTCATCTCTGGGACCCCTTTAGTGGCCACTTTGATGCCACTGTTTGGCAAGAGCTCACCATCTTCCCTAGTGAAAACTGAGCAAAAGTAATCAATAAGGGCAGAAGCCTTTTGCCCGTCCTCCTTTATAACCCTACCTCCTTTAGTTAGCCTTAAGATTCCCTCTCCTTTCTTCCTTTTTTCTATAATATATCAGAACTGTTTTTCTCCACTTATGACCCCCTCCGCAATATGTAGCTGTGTGTCTGTTTTTGCCTCCATAACTACCCTCTTTGCTTCTTTATTTTTCAGTAAGTATTGTCCCCATTCTTTCTCCCCATGCTTTTCTTTATATTTGTAGAATGTCTTTTTCTTAGCCCTCACTGCTTCCATGACTCTTGCTGAAAACCATAACGGTCTCTTGAGCCTGTTTTTCTTTTGGTGCCCATTCTCATGCATAAATCAGTTGCCTCGAGAATGGCTCACTTTATTTCCCCCATCTCTCTTCCATCCCCCCATGTTGCTCACCTTGACTAATTGTTCCCTGACCAGCTCCCTCAGCCTGCTGAAGTCAGCCTTTCTAAAGCCAAGAACTTCAGCTCTCAGCTGAGGTTTTCCAGACACAAGGGCCCATTCAGACCAAATGGAGTAATGGTCAGTGTTACCCAGTGGCTCCCCTATTCTCACAGCTTCTACCACCCCAGAACTGGTTAGCACCACATCAATAATTGCAGTCTGCCTGGTGGGTTCCTTAACTAACTGTACCAGTAGACAGTCTTGGAAGGCACTCAACAAGGTCTGACTTCTGGTGCTCTTGGCCACTGGAACATCCCAATTGATTTCTGGGAGGTTCAGATCACCCACCACCATTATTTACCCCATTGCTGGATCTACGATGCCACAGTGACAACATAGTTGTCAATATCCGGTACCGTGACAGGTACAGTGCCAACTCAGCATTGTGACATCAGGACCAAAAAATGTTTTTTACGGGGAGCTTCACCCCCCCACCCCCCATGCAAGGGAAGCAGCCCCCTTCTTTAAATAACAAACTCCCTTCTTTAAATAACAAACTCCAAGTCAGAGTTGTTTTGGGGTGGGGGAGAAACACCAGAAGAAACTCTGCCGGTGTACAGCGGGACCATTACAGCAACCTGGCAATATTTGTCACTGTAATGGTCTTCACTGTGATAGTTTCATTGTGCTAATGGTATATGGCCCTTTGCTACCACTCTTTCAAGTTCTTCCTTGAACTCTCTGTACCTCTCTTTCCCTTGCCCCTGAGGTCTATAGATCACCCACAAGCACAGTTTCTTGCCTGAGGTTGCCGTGAGTTGCACCCACAGTGACTCTTTCTCCCCATTACTACCGCTGATGCACCAGTCTTTCACCACCTCAATACCATCTTTGACAAAAAGTGCAACTTCTCCCCCTTTACCTGTTCTGCTATCCCTCCTGAACATTGAGTACCTAGGGAATGTCAGGTATCAGTCGTTATTTTCCAAAGCCCCCATTTCTGTGATGGTCCCAAGGTGCACCTCAGTATCTGCCATCAGCATGTGGAGTGCTCTGATTTTATTACCCAGGCTCCTGACATTAAGCTTTACTTGTGGTCAGATGGTTAGATGTAGATGTGCTTAATTCATATCTTATTTATTTATTTATGTAGACTTTGGTGACTGGGTGGAGCCCATTTACAGGGGTGATGCAGACATTATGTAAACAATACAGGGGTACAGATAGTGATAAGTGAAACAATTACTTTTCAAATCGGGTAAGACAGTTACTTTTACAAAGGTCAAAAAGGTACTGTCTGTACAAGTATTTAAAGCAGAAGTGCAATCAAAGCTTTTTTTTCAGTTTTAGCTACAATTAATAAAAATATAAGCATACCTGTCAAACTTACTTTTCTAGGTACCTCCTATACTGCACTCCTTTCTATTTTCTTGATCCTAACCCTTGCTAGGTCTATAATGCTATTTCTAAGCAAAATGTGGTGCCCATTTTTCTTTCTAAAGAAAAAGCTAAATTAAGACATTTATAAAATACTCGATTTGTGGTGGAACTAGAGCATTTTACCACTGAATAAAACTGAAAGATGCCTGATATCTTTTATAGTAGAAAAGGGTAGTGTAAAATTCTTTGCCTAATTTTTTTGCACTGTTGCTTTAAAGAACCAAAGAGACTTTGCCTCCTTATGTAGGCCAGTAAGCTGTGGGACAGAGCAGGGACAACCTGGACATTCCAGACTTTAGGGGCAACACAAAGGAGCACTGACCCATTGTGGTTCTGAACCAGGGGATTGACAGTAAATTTGCTGATGCTGATCCTCATGCCCAGTGCCTTCTGGGAAATAAAGCAGTTTAAATGAACATGAGGGGCTGCTAGGAGCAAGGATTTCATAAGTGGTGCAGCCCAGTACGTTTTTGAGCCTGGCTTCAGGGATACCCATCCAAGATCCTTACAGATTAAGCAATGGTGCAGCCTTTTATCCACAAGGGCAAAATGTGTTATATGCATGTTGGCAGACATTAACCTAAACATTTCTTTGTCAGACGAGCACATAAAAAGACCAGTGCTATCATCCGGGATGGGGAGAAGGCTGGGGTTTGTAATGGCCAAACAGGCTTCATCAGTATGGCACTGCTTACCCCTAAAAGAGCCCAAGTATTCTACTTGGTTCACTAGCAAGATAGTCAAGGTGAGATTTGAAGGACAGACCAAAATTGGAGTGGATCAGATAGACCAGAATAGGGGTGGATCCGTATATGTTTAAAACTGCTGACAACCTCCAATTTTGAACCATCTTATGTCTCTAAGTCTAAAGCACCAGCAAGGATGTTATTTTGATTGTGGATCAGAAAATCATGGGTTTTGTTTTCTTGTCAATGATGTTGAACTTGTTAAGCAGTTGTGTATGACTAGGGTTATGATAATGTTCTAGTTAATTATCCTCTGGGGCATAATGTGGTACGAGGTGCAGCCAAGTGCCACATGTAACATGATAATCATCTACTAGTTATGTGCATATAATTTTGATATAATATATGTTGTAGACTTCTGCTTAGGAAACAGGCCAAGCAGCAAACCATCATGGATTTGAACAAAGAGAAAAGAAGGGTCTTCTCTTTTCCCTGACCCAGTGAATAAAATAATTAAGAGCTTCCTTTTGATACCTACCTGTCAGTGCCTGTGTTAGCTGATATAACAGATTGCAAAACCAGCCACTGTTTTGAACCTAGGAAACTAGCCATAAAAGACTGCATTTTTATGACATCAGGAGATAAGCCAGCTTCGACAGTTACCTGTGAAATTCTCACATCTAAGAGAGGTGTTTTGCAGGATGTTGCTCTGAGAGATCAAAGGGATATACTGTACTGTCGTAATTCATGCTCTGTGGCTCACTAATTAAAAAGTATATATATATATATATATATATATATATATATATATTTTTTATTGGAATGTTTAGTAGTGTGCAGTGGCATGTGACTAATCCAGTATGCAGGAATGAGAGTGACCTCACAGCCAGCATCACCACAGAGCTGTGACCTCACAAGCTGGGTGGGACTCCAACCCCTAATATTGTCAAGTTGCTGAGGGAACATTGTGTATTTGTGCTTGGACTTTCAAGAGACACTTGTGTTCTGGACTCTTTAAGAGGCGCTTCTGTCAAGATAGGTAAACCACAACTGAAAACTGAATTAGAACTAGTAATTCAGTTACAAGGCGTTTTGTTTTGAAATTTCCATTTCTTTTTTTTTTTACTGTAAGCATTAATGAATATATGTTCTGTGTTTTCTATTTAGTTACTGTTTTTAATTTTAGTAAACTTCTTGGTTTCCTTGATCCTGCTTGAGACATTTTCTTATTTTGAGTGTGAATGCTGGGACAGTGTTGACAATTCTGACATAACTGTTAAAGTGCTTATAGTGTGTCACCATATGCAGCAAGGTAAGGAAATACCTAGGTCTCAATTGAGTCAGAAGGGGGATTGTGAACCAGGTTGTGTGCTCACTGGGTTAAGTATTGCACTGCTTTCCCCAAAGAGAGTGTGATATTTGTATCTCCTACCTGGGCATTCTAGAGAAAAAGAGTTCATATTTGACCTCAGGACTCAAGACTGGTAGTTGCTCAGACCCAAAACAGGCAGAAGGGTTTCCCTGTTTGTCCCCTGTTCACATATTGCACTTCAAGGTTGGGCACTGTGGGATCAAAGGGCCTGACCCCCAGAGTGTGTTTGTGACACCACATACCCCAAGGGGGTGAGTAACTTGAACATTAACATAACCTCTGGGAGTACATTATTAATATTATAAAAATACTGTTAACATGTTGAAATGTGTGCCTAAGTTTTTTTTAATTACCACTGTAATTTTAAGATAACAGAGTTATTGTCAGTCTTACCAAATGTTTTCACAGAACTTCTCTGTGTGCTCTGCGACAAATTGTGTGGGAACTGTTGCCACAGTGATTGCGTGGCAACAGGTTAAACAACATGTTTGGAACTACCAATGGTTCAATTTCCTGTGACAGTGGTTCACAAACTAAACAAACTTTGGCATAAGTGGAGAACCACACTTCTTGCTTGTTTCTGCTACTCTTCTGATTTAATTTTTGTTGTTGTTGTTAGGTACTCTGCTGTTCTAGAGCAGGATTTATTAATTTACACTAAATGCCTTATGTGATCACTCACTAACCCCTGTTGGAGCAAACAACCTGCTTAAAGAAGAGTTTGAGATGGTGGTGTGAGTGAAAGGGGGGAATTAGGATGTGAACAGAGCCAATGATACCAGACTATTGTTTTTTTAAAAGATGATCACTGATCACAGTTGCTCTCGAATTCCCACTGGAGCAGGATTTGTATTTGCACTGACAGCCTGCTGTAGTTGCTCTGTCTTCCCTGCTGGAGAAGATAGTGATTCTAGTTGCTTACCAGTGAGTCAGGGATGGTTGGATTGTATGAAAGGGGACCTCAGGACACACTCTGGTATCGGATATCAGACAGAAGGAATTTGTGCTCGAGGTGAGTGCAAGCAAAACCAGAACTGGGAGGGCACTTTATAATGGCAGTTCACAATTTTTTGAAAATAATTTTGGTAAGGTAGAGACTTGACTTGTAGCAAATTACTACTCTTGTGATGTGGCTCTACATGCATATTAGTGAAAGATTAATGTAAGTTTTTTAGATTCTTCACAGCTAATCAGGATGATCTTTTCCAAATACCCTTATTATAATTCTGAATAAACAAATGTTATGTTGCAAAGTCCTGATTTTAACTAATGTCAGTGTCAGCAATATTGTTGGTGCACTTGTAAATGGCTGCATCATTCATGAATAGCAGAGTTAAAGAAATACTACAGTGAAATGCTAGGGTGTTAATAAACAAAGAGTGTAGAAGAGGGCCCAATATGGAATCCTGAGGAACCCCACTCAAGACCTCCAGGGGGCAGGACAAACTGTTAGAAACTTTAACTATCTGGGGCCTAGAGCTAATGTAACTCTTAACTCATACTAAGGATAGCTCATTAAATTACAGACTGTGTAATCTAGCCAAGTTGATGTCATGATGTATTGAGTCAAAGGCCCTGAGCAAATCCATAAATATGATCCAGTTGCAAGGCATTGTCAAGAGTATGAGACACATGGTTATGAACTTGACGAGTGCTGTTATGCTGCTCATCTGCTAAGAGACTGTGACTAAGTAAAACTGTAGTTGGTTATGTATCACTCTGTCCTGAGGTTTTGCTAAAATATGTAAGATGGAGATTGGTCTGATTTTCTAGGAGCTGTTTGGGGCTCCTTTATGAAGTGGAGTAACTTTAGCCAATTTTCAGCTGTCAGGTACTGTAACCTCACCTCTCACAAAATCAGCACCCTAGCATACAGTACACACCTCCAATTCTAAACTGGCTAATGATGTCCCCACCCTTTTTCCTACAGAGCAGGACTGGAACAAGTAGAGGGCAGAGGAGCTCACTACTGAAACAAACAAACCACTAGTTTCAATTTTATTGTACTCTGCAGAACAAATGTCCAGATTAAAAGGGGCATATTTTGTTTTTAATTGACTGGAAACATTGGTAGCAGATGTTGCTGTTCACTTTTTGTCTCAGACTGCAGTCGAGTGCCTTGGACTACTTCCTAGTCCTTGGCCTAATTAAGAGAGGGCTAGAGTGAGCGGAGTGAGGTCAAGTGGACGAGCGCTAATTCAGCATGCTTGAAGATGCACGCAGACACCCACGTCATAGTGCATGTTACGAATGTTGAGTGTGCTGAGTGGGTAGCCGGGGGACAAAAACAATCAGTAAAGAAGGTCGTCACTGCAAGACAGTTACATTGTGAGTATTCAGAAGACAGCAGGGTCTAATTATAGTAAACAATGGACTCAAATGTTATAACATTGGAAGGGGGACTTCTGGGACTGTGGTGTATCTTATGTAGGAAAATATGCACTGAGGTAGTATATGAGGTGCTACTTTTCCCATGTGAACAACGTATATTGATTAAAGAACTTAAGAGGAAGCTTTTGGAAGCTGAGCTGAAGTTAGTAGCTGTTCAACAAAATATTACACTGCAGGATTTAACAGACTGTGAGCAAGGTTTACACATAAAGGAAAATACAGGGAGAATAGAAAATAGAAAGAGAAATAGGGATATAGAACAAGAACAGGATTGGGAAATACAGGGAAGGACCCCCCCCAAAAAAAGGCAGAAGGAGAGCAATGAGATTTGAGTTGAAAACTAAAAACAGGTTTGAAAATAACAGTATAGTGAATGAAGAACACAGGGAGGATATTGATGATAGTAAAGAACAGATTAAAGGAAGTAGGCATGCAAGAGCAAGTAATAATGACCTGACGATGCCAGACCATAGCAGTACAGATCTGCTACAAGATAATGTGACACAAGTATGCACTGATACACAGCCCCTATTAGAACCCCAGTTACAAATCATAAGGGAGGGTGCTATAATAGAGAGGTCAGAAAACACAGACTTGCAAATGGGTACTGTAGTGAAGCAGCACAGTAATTCACAACTAATACAAGATGTCCATACATTGATTACAAGGGACAGGGAAAGTCACATGAACAAAGAATCATGATATTCAAGGGGAACAAGACATGGATATCACATCCTCTAAAAATCAAACACCAAACTAATTAATATCCCAAACCTAGATCAGGGATCAAAGATGGTATATTTATTAGGAGACTCGATCATTAAGTCTAGAAGTAAAAAAGAAAATATCACCACAAGCTATTTTTCCAGGAATAAGAAAAGGGACATTCAAGAAATGCTAAAAGATATTGTGCAGAATAAGGATGGGACTGAAACAGTTATATTACATATGTGAGTAAATAATATCAAAAAGCAGGGTCAGGAAGAGATCAAAAAGGATTTCAGAAACATATGGGAAGAAGAAAAAGTGATTAACGGTATGGTCTATTTCTCAGAAATGCTGCCACTCTTAAGAGAAACTAAGTTTATCAATGAAAAGATTAAGGAATTAAATAACTGGTTAAGGCAATGGACAACAAAGGAAAATATTGTATGCATTACCCATTGGGAGGAGTTCATAAATGAACCTTCATATTACTGTAAGGATGGGTTACATTTAAGTAAAAAGGAGAGTCGGAGATTAGGGTTGGACTTGAAGAAAATAGTTGACTTAAATTTAAACTGAGTGCACAGGGGAGAGGTGTAATTCACAACAAAGAGAAGAGACAAAGTGAAATACCCATCAAAGAAAAGTACAGTATATCAGGAATGAGGGTATGGTCAATAAACACCAGAAGTTTAAATATCACAAATAAACTGGAATCGGAGGCTAAAATGTGGAACGACAAGGCAGATATTTGTATGATAACTGAAACATGGTGGAACCAGGAAGTAAATTGGAATATAAATATAGAAAACCTAGGGAAAAAAAAAGGGAGGAGGGGTGGCAATATATGTTAAAGATACACTGCAAAGTAAACCGTATAGCAAAGTATTAGAACATGAAGGAGTGGATCATTATGGATTACCATATACGGAAGCTATGTTAAACATTTTTTATGTGGAGTATACTACAGACCTCCAAGTAGTATTAGAGAAATAAATTGCCTTATAAATCAGGAAATTGAGAGGATGGCAATGGAAGGAGACGTTATAATAACGGGTGATTTTAATTATCCAGAGAAAAATTGGGCAGAAAGAAATAATACAAAATCTAGAGGAAGGCAATTCATCAAAATGTTAGATATGGTAGGATTGAAACAGTTAATAAGTAGGCCAACCTGAGGAGAAAACATACTAGATTTATTCATTACAAATAGAAAAGAATTAATAACTAAAATATGTGTTCCGGACCATCTTAATAACAGTGACCATAACATTGTTGAATTCTATATGGGAGTTCAACAGATTCATGTAAAAGGGAAAACAGTTGTTAAAAACTATAATCAAGCTAATTATACAAAAAGTAAAGAGGAATTAAATAAGTGGGATTGGAAAATATATCTAGAAGGTAAAAATGTAGATCAAATGTGGAATCCATTAAAAGATAAACTTCTAAACCTGAAAGAGAGGTTCGTACCAAATAAAACAAGCATTTGTCAATGCCGAATGTTTGCTTGCTGGCATTAGCAGTGGAAGCGCAGGAGTTAGACAGATGCAGTATAGAAATGACAGTGATGTATTGAACTGACACCAATTCCACCCCCACCCTGCAGAGATGGACAGGCATTGGGGTGTGCCTTTGGATCGTCGTCCATTATGGTCATGACATTTCACCTCACCCTTCCCTGCAGACACTGACAAGTGTTGAGGTGTGCCTTGGGGTGTTTGGGCTTTACACTCACCCCATTCCATAAGGAAATATGCTGAAATGGGTGCAGTATAGGAGAATAGTGTGAATTCTGGGGCCAAAGAGTCCAAGGCGCGCTATGATGCCTGTCACTGGCTGCAGGGTGGGGGGGGAGGTGGGTTGGAGTGGCTTGAGCATTACTGTCAACAATCCCAAGTCACACCCCTGATGCCTGTCAGTCCCTACAGGGTAGGGTGTTATAGTCAAAAACCCTAACACCCAGGGCGTTTCTTGGTATTTTTACTCCAAGTTTTCAACATGGGCTTTTTGTGACCCCACTGCATGAACAGTGACATTATCAGTTTGTTAGCTGAAAGATGATTTTGCACAGTGACTGCGCCATTTGGCACCACAGGTGCGAAAACACATTTCGAACACAATGCGAAAAATGACAGCTGTACTGTTCATGAGAAGGTGCAAAAAAATGGTAATGTTGAAAATCTGGAGTGAAAATATAAAAAAACTGGTGAAGTCACGAGCGTGCATAGAAACTGCACAATTCACACCCATAATGCAGTTATTGTGGGAATTTTTTGCATCAGATGTTCCATATAGGCATTTTGGGACCTCTTCTCATGAACAGTGTTACTGTGATTTTCTTAATCTGACCCAAACACTGATTTCCCACAGCTGCCATGCTATTCTGTGCTGGAAGTGCAAAATCACATTTCAGCCAGGATGTGAAAAATGACAGCTGTACTGTTCATAAGGAGGTGTGAAACAATGCCAATGTTGAAAATCTGGAGTGAAAATATTACAGATTCGCTAACTTGCACATGTGCGTGGAAACTGTGCAATGCATGCTCATAAAACAGTTATGTTTGGGAATTTTTTCACTAGATTTGCAACATAGGCTTTTTGAGAGCCCACCTCATGAACAGTGACACTGTTATTTTATTAATCAGTCCCAAAAGGTGATTCCGCGTAGTGATCGCGAAATCACCTTTTGGAACCAAATAACCAGATGACTGTGACTGAATTCATGAGACGGGGTCCCAAGAACCCCATGTTGAAAATTTGGTGTGAAAATTCAAACAAATGACTGAGATAGGAACCAAAGTTGAAAAACCCTATTTATGCCATTATACAGCTTACCGGCATTTCTTCAGTTCGCAGTCAGCTTTGAAGAGTGCAGACGTGTTCCCGGTCCACTGAAGATCATCGCACTGGCCTCCGTAGGTAAGTATGGGGTGAGGGTGGATGTGGGGAGGTGGGGTGCACAGAGAGTGGGTGCAGGTTGGGGCAAGGGGCAAGAGAATCAATGAGGGACCATTTTCTTTTGTTACAGGTTTCATTTTAAAAAAGACGATGCAGGACATTTGCAACGTTGGGGTGGGCTCCCAGTGTGGCACCTGGAAGTTTGTTTGGGGGGGGCAGTGGAGCCAACAGGGGATTGAGCACCCCCCATTGGCCATACAGTGTGTGGTGGGGCACATGACGATGCGGGACATTTGCCATGCTGGGGTGGACTCCCAGCGTGGCACCTTGAAGTTTGTTTTTTTGGGGGCACTGGAGATGATGGGGATTGGGCACCCTGTTGGACATACAATGTGCTTGGGGGGGAGTGTGCATGTGCTGAGGGTGTTTGGGCACCTCCTCAGCACACAACAAATCAGGGGGGCATGCATCATGCTGATGGGAGGTGCAGTGGTGTACAGTTGAAAGACAACAACTGCTACAGTGGTGATGTGTAGGCAGTTTGCATACTGCTGGCGGCATGGCAGTATGCAAATTGCCTACACGTTACCACAGCTGATTGTAGCGGTCATTCTCTTTCAACTGTATGCCACTGCATCTGAACTGCTGCCATAGACAGCTCAGACATTCATTGGTGTGGTGCAGCCCTGCCTGCAGAAACATTCAGGGCATTGGAAGCAAGGGTGCTACACCTACGAAAACTCCTATGGTGGCACTATGTTTCTTGAACATGCGTGCAAGCAAACATAAAAATGTACAACAGAAGGGAAAAAAACACCATTGTGCATGAATAAAATATTAAAATTAAGCACCAAGAAGAGAAATGCATTTAGAAAAATAAAAAAAGACAGGTTCAGTAGATGCAAAGAAAGGAAGAATATAAAAAAAAATTCTTATAAGGTTGAAACTAATAATAAGAAAAGAAAGGAGAAAAGTGGAAATAAACCTTGCATGTAAAGGGGATAACTGTAAAAGTTTTTATACGTATATAAACCAGCAAAAAAAGGGTAATGATCAAGTGGGTCCATTGATAGTCAATGGGAGAGAAGTTAAGCGATCGAAAGAAATGGCGAATGTGTTTAATGAATACTTTGGGACAGTATTTAAACCAAAAAGATTATACTTCAAATTTCAACACAAATATCTTTTATAACTTAAATCTAGCCAAAACCCCACAAGAAATAGTAGGCTTATTAAAACAGTTTAAATCCCACAAGTCAGTGGGCCCTGATAAATTGAACCCGGGATATTTGAAGGAAATAAGTTCCTTGACTTCAGAACCTCTGGCTATGATCTATAATATCTCATTTAAGAATGGAGAAGTCCCTGGTGATTGGAGGCAAGCAATAGTGGTACCACTATTTAAAAAGGGCAGCAGAACGGAATCTTCTAACTACAGACCAGTAAGTCTAACGTCGATTCCAGGAAAAATTGAGGAAACCATTCTTAAGAATAAAACTGAATATAATTTGGAGGTCTTGGGGTATGTGGTTAACAAACAGCATGGGTTCAGAAAAAACAGGGCATGTGTGACAAACCACCTGTGTTTTTAAGAGTACATAAATAAAAACAGCAGTAATAATATACCTATGGATATTCTATTTTTTGATTTCCAGAAAGCATTTGATAAAGTTCCACATAACAAGTTAGTGTCAAAAATGGTAAAAATTGGTTTGGACACTCATATTATCTCATGGATAAACAGTTGGCTCGACAGCAGAACACAGAAAGTCAGAATTATGGGAGAATTATCAGATGCAATTAGGGTGACTAGCGGGGTCCCACAGGGATCAGTGATGGGGCCATCACTATTCTCAATCTATATTAGTGATTTACATAATAACATATCCAATCAGGTGACTGAGTTTGCAGATGACATTAAACTGGAGTGACCTGCTGGTATGCCAGAGCAACAAAGCATCATGGTAGAGGATGTAAAAAAAATAGAATTGTGGGCACAAGAAAATCAGATGTCATTTAGTGTTAATAAATGTTCGGTTATGCATTTAGGAAAAAAAAAATAAAGACAAAAATATTAAGAAGTACCCAAGAAGAAAAGGATTGTGGGATCATTATTAATAACAATTTAAGTTTCAAAAAGCAAAGAACATATTCTATACAAAAAGCAAATTATATACTAACATACTAACATACTAAAAGCCAGCAGAATAGGCCTCATGGTCAGTTGTGTCTGCTCGGTAGCCAGCCCCCTACTTGCTGCTCGCTTTTCTGCCCCCCACCCCCAGAGAGGGTCTTCCTCAGCTTCAGTTTCCCCTTGTACCTGTCCCCTCCTTCTTGAAACCCTCCACCGTGCCCTCTTCCACCAGACTCCTGGGCAGTGCATTCCATGGCTCTACCACACTCTCAGTGAAGCAGTGTCTCTTACACTCCCCCCTGTAATTTCCCCCTTCAGCTTCCACTCATGCCCCCTGGTTGTTCCCACCTTCTTCAGCATGAACACCTCCTTGGCTCTGCCCTTATTGATCCCTTTTACATATTTGAAGACCTCTATCATGTCTCTCCTATCCTCCAATGCGTACAGCCTGAGCTCTTCCAGTCTCTCCTCATAGGGCCTCCCCCCATGCCCTGAATCATCCTAGTCTCCCTCTTCTGGACCCTCTCCAGCAGTGCTATGTCTTTCTTAAGGTGAGGTATCCAGAACTGCACACAGTACTTGAGATGCGGCCTGACCAAGGCATTATAGAGAGGGAGGATTACCTCCCTGCTCCTGGAGATAATCCCCCTGGCTGTGCAGCCCAGTATCCTCTTTGTTTTTGCTGTGGTTCTTCAACAGTTTTCAGTGTTATTCATTTGGACGTCCACCACCACCCCTAGATCCCTCTCACCCAATGTGACTTGCAGTGCGACCCCCTCCAGGGTGTATACATGGCCCAGGTTTCTGACCCCCAGATGCAGCACCTTACATTTTCCTGCATAAAACTTCTATCCTCACCTCCTTGACCACCTCTGCAGGGTATCCTCATCCCCCTGGAGTGCCCCTCTCCCTTCTTCCCTGTCCACCAGTGCTCCCACTTTGAGTCATCTGCAAAGAGACTCAGCTTACTCCTAACACCCCTCCCTATGTCTGAGACATAGACTTTGAACAGGAGTGGCCCCAGTACCGAACCCTCGGGGACCCCACTGATGACCCTTCTGGAGGAGGAGACCATCCCACCAACCACAGCCCTCTGTATTCACCCTGTAAGCCAATTTTCTACCCACCTGAGCAACTGCCCCCCACCCCCATCCCCCAACTTTGTTAGCAGGCCATTGTGGGGTACCGAATCGAACGCCTTGCTGAAATCCAGGTAGAGGACGTCCACCGGCCTATGTTGGTCCAGGGCCCCCATCACCCAGTCGTAAAAATCCACAAGGTTGGCCTGGCACAATCTTCCCAGGACAAAACAGGACTGCTTGTCATCCAGGTGCCCCAACCTTTCCAGCTGCCTCCCAAGCCTCTCCTTGATAATGCCCTCCATTACTTTCTTACCACAGACATTAGGCTGACAGGCCTGTAATTTCCCACCTCATCTCTAGAACCCTCTTTGTGGATAGGCACCACATGGGCCACCCTCCAGTCTTGAGGCACCCATCCTGTCTGCAGAGAGATGTTAAAGAGTGCAGCCAGTGGACCTGCCAGCACATCCACCAGTTCCTTCATAACCCTCGGATGCAGCCCATCCAGTCCCGGCACCTTATCAGTCTTTAGCGACTGAAGGGCCTCCCTCAACCTATCCACTGTGATTTCTCCTTCCCAGCCCACCTCCTCATGCCACCACCCTTCCCCTCCTAGATTTGGCCTAGCCTATTTCAGTCCTCCAGACTCCAACTGACCTCCCAATTTTGTGGGCTTCCCTTCCCTCCCATTGAGATGGAAGGATCCCCTACCTCCCTCGGTAAGGATCGAGCCAAAGTACTCATTTAGCACCTCTGCTTATTCCCCTGCTTCCTGAGCCCTTCCCTCTCTTGTCCTAATCCTGCTGATCTGTGCCCTTGCTTTTCTTTTCTCATCTATGTATCTATAGAACCCCTTTCCTCCCTCTGGATATTTTTATTTTATTTAGTTTTTGTTTATCGGGTAGGTGCACTAGCCATAGCAATGCCTATTTTCAGGCACGTCCCTGGCCAGATTTTGCTCCATCCTTGCCTTGGATCCTCTCACCACTCTGGTGACCCTCCTAGCCAACAACTCATAGTCTCCCAGCTCCCTTTCCCCCTTCAGCGCTTAAAGCTCGCGTAGGCAGCCTTTTTTCCCCTCACCACCTCCTGCACCTCCCTGGTCCACCAACATGGCTTACTGGCCCTACATTGCTTTCACCTTACTTTTGCAGAGGACCTAGAAGTCGTCTCCTGCACCCCCTTCTTAATGGTCTCCCACAAGCTTCCACCATCCATGTCTGGCCTTATCTCGTCCAAGCACCCCTGAAGAATCCTACCCATGCCCTCGAAGTCTGCTGCCCCGAAGTCTACTACTACTGTATTAGTGCGGTTATCTTCCCCCCCTAGGTACAGCAGAAACCAGACCGTGGCACTGTCTGCTAGGACAACATCTAATATCTGGCCCTCCCTAGTAGGGTCCCCCACCTGCTGGACTAGGAAGGCATCCTGAAAGACATCTATCAGTCTCTGCTCCCTGGCCACAGAGGATGTCAAAGTGTCCCAGTCTGCCCCCAGCATATTAAGGTCACCCATGACCACCACCCTGCCCTTTCCAAGGTCACAGTGACCCTTAATGTTCTCAACTAGTTTGTCCTCCAGGGCCGCCTCCATTGCAGGGAGTCTGTACACTGACCCTATTTTCAATCTTTAACCCCCCCATTTGCAGGGTTACCCAAATCACCTCCACGTCCCTGACAGCCTCCTCCACTCCACTAACTACTATGTCATTTCTGACTATCAGTGCTACACCCCCCTTCCTACTCCTCTATCTTTCCTGAATATTTTGTAGTCCTCCAAGTTTAGGTCCCAGTCAATCCTCTGGGTGACTCATGTCTCAATAATTGCTGCCACATCTGCTGCTCCCTTAATTAGCATTGCCTGGAGCTTGGGCATTTTATTGCCTATGCTCCTGGCATTGATCAGGACTGTCCTCCACCCTGACCCCTCTCCACTCCCCAGTCTTTGTGACCCTGCATAGTCCCTCATCACACTTTCCTGCGCAGTTCCCCATGGCTTTGCAACATAGCCCATAGCCTTCATTTCTCTCCCTAGTCCTGAACCCTCATGCAGCCCCCCCCTGGAGCTGGCATTTTTCTTAACCTTCCCTCCTTTACAAGTTTAAACCCCACCTCTAGCCTATGAATCCAGAAAGTTTCAGTTTCAGGATCTCCCTCCCCTCCCCTCCAGGTTAAGGTGTAGCCTATCCATGGCATATAGCCCTTTATCCTCCCATGTATCACCCCAGTCCCCTACCAGCACATACCCTTCTGCCTTGCACCAGTCCCTGAGCCACTGGTTCACCCCTCTAAGTTTTTTCTTGTTCTCCCCAGTCACCCTTGGCACTGGCTGAATCTCAGAGAGGGAGACTGAGCTTCTTATAGAGTGGCAAACCCTGTCCAGCTCCCAGAATCTCACCTGTATTGCTTGTTCACTGTTCCCTTCTAAATCGTTTGTTCCTAGGGATACTAGAAAGTCTACGGATCCTTGGCATTCCCTTGCCATCGAGTATAGCTGGAATTTGGCCTTGTGTATGGATAGGCCTGGAATACATTTAGCCTTGACTGGGCTGCTTTTTCCCTCCCCAACTCCCTCCCACTGTATACCCTGGTCATGGAGTCACCCAGCAGAATCACCTTCACCTCAACTCCCAAATTACTATCCCATTTGTGCCCTTCGAGGCTCCTTCTTCTGTCATTGACCCCCAGCTTGCTCCTCCCATCCCCCCCACAGCCTGGGCATCACAAATCTGTGTGTGCCCTACCAGGCTCTTTCTTCTGTCTATGGCCCCAAGCTTGCTCCTCGCACCCCACACCTCCTGGGTGGCACAAATTGCCACCCCAGATCTACCCTGGTCTCCCCATTTGAACTGGCACCCTCAGATCACCCAACCAGGCCTCCTTTTACTGCTTCCCTTCTTGCTTCCCTCCCCCCTTAGGTTCTGCACTTTCAAACCCTTCTGCCCTATTTCTCCCTACCCCCTCCTCCTCCCCCCTACTCCCCCCTGCCAATTTTTCCCACCTCAAAGCTGGCCTATCCAGAGTACTCCCTACCTCACCCCCCTCCTTGGCTGACTCACCCAGTCTCGATGCTGGCCTGACTTGAGTCCTGCCCACTTCCAAGGAATATCAAGAGCATTTTTATAAATAGATCCATAGGGCGTCTTTTACCATTATATAAGACATACATTAGACCACAAATGGGTTATGGGTTACAGCTGTGGAGTCCCTATACAAAGGGAGAAATTAAAAGGCTAGAAGCAGTACAGAGAAGATATACAAAAATGATTGGATCTTTAGCAAAAACTAGATATGAAGCTAGAATTAAAAAAAACAGGATTATTCACACTACAGCAGAAAAGACTAAGGGGGGACCTGATGACAATGTATAAAATAGTAAAATATAGGGAACTACTGAATGAGATGGGTATAACAATACAGAATAAACCAAGAGGATTGAGAGGTCATATAATACAAATAACAGTTGGTACAGTTAAAAGAAATAGTAGATATTATACATTTGTAAATAGGACAGGCAGAATGTGGAATTCACTTCCAAGCAGAATAGTTAAAAGTGGATCTTTGTTAACATTTAAAAAAGAGATAGATAAATGGCTAGAACAAAACAAGGATAAATGTACCCACTAAGGTGGGGAATGTTTTCAATGGACCAAAATGTCTTCTACTGTTCAAAACCCAGTATAAGAACCCAGTATATTGTTCATGTGAGTGGACAGGGGTGTGCACTTTCCAATATGGCTTCCTTGCTGATGTGGACAGGATGTGATGTTTAACATTTTGATCTTACATACTCAGTTTAGGTGACACAGGGCATGCTTTTTTATAACTGCTCTAACAAAGAATGATGGGAACATATATCACGTTTATGAAACTTAAGCACAAACTGCATCTAAATATGAGGGGTAGGGATTTTCAAAGCCCCTGGCGTAGACTCAAGAGCAAGATCTACCCATTTCTGCATCAAGAAGAGCGTGCCTTCAAAGTTCAAAGCTATTTTCAAGGGCTGCATGTGGTTTGCAACAGTATCATGTGCTTTGCCAATAACAGCTTAATCTGTTTCAATGTCAGTTGGTTTACATCTGTTTCACCTCCCCCCCCCCCCGAGGACAAGGCTGAAAATAGGCAGTATTGTCTAGCCCAGTTTCCTGGTCAACAAAAACTAAATGATGCAAATCAGTCTCACGGTCCAACGCTCATTGAGCATGCATAGGCCAGTTTGTTGCTGTCTATCAGAGCTGATATAAGTCTGCTTTGAAAATGGGGCATGTAGATCTGTGATGAATAGTAGTAACACTTATTTTATTTATTTATTTCATTTTTGTTGACCAGGTAAGTGCACTAGATAAATTCTGCCTATTTTCAGGCATGACCCGGGGGAGGGGGATACAGATGAATGCCAACTGACCATGAACCAGATTAAGCTGTTGGTGGTATTTTTAGTGAATGAGGGAAATTTGGCCAGGACACCAGGGAAATTCCCCTACTCTTGTTGCTAGAGGGCGCTGTGTTGCTATGAGTGAGTGGACAGAGTGTATGAGCTTTCGACGAAGAAGGACGTGTGGGTGACTGAGGAGCGAGCCTACTCCTCGGTCCTCCTATTTTGGACGCTAACATGGATGTTGATTTGGTAATGGAAGATCCATACGTGCTAGCCACGGAAGATATGGATAGTTCAAACTCACAGAATGTTCTTCTAACAGGAACTGGAGCATAGGCATTAAATCAAAAGTCTGCTTTAGAGGACAAAATGGCAGACATATGGCTGCAAATGGAATTGGCAGAGCAGCGCTATGAAGAAACAAGGACTCGGTTGCAAGATGAATTGCGAAAGCAGGAGGAGCTACATGTAGCTCGGAACCCAGAAATGGTCATGAGTAAAGCGAAAGCTGATGTACACGTAGTTGGTTTAAAAGAGGCAGAAGAGCTGCCAATATCTGTTTTAACTGATGATTCTCCTAGCTTAGCAACCGCACAGTTACCAGAAGACGTAACAGATGAATCTCCAGAAAATGATGAGCGGAATAATATGCAGCTGTCTAACACTGATAGGTCTTCACAGTCAGCTGACAAAGGCTTACAGATAAGTAAAGTATCTTCGGGAAAAGTAAATAATAATGAGGAACCAACCTCTTTGTCCCCAATAACATTTTCCATAGGGGTTTCCAAGGGAGGGGGGAAAAAAGTTAAATGGTAAGGCAGGAGCAGGGAAAAATAGAAAATTACGCTCTCATTCCTCGCATTCTGATGCAAAATCCTCAGGTAAGGTCCAAACTACTCCTGATGATCTAGTCACTGAGTCGTCCCCTTGTTCTACAGAATAGGTTTCCATTGCATTAACAGTTGCTGGGTGGGTGAAAAATGTTTCAGGGGCTGGATGGAGTGCTAACCTCTCCGGAAAAGGTGATTCAGTCTCTCAATCGGATATTCTTCTAAATACTCCTACTCCTGAATTGAGCAATGGCTCTCTTCTGACTGCAGGCCAACTTAATCCTTTGACACAAGAATCGATTTCTCAGCAAAATACCTCAGATGATTTATTGCTTGCTGTAAAAAGTATGGAGGGTGATGTTTCTGTACCAGATATACCAGATTCTCCAGTGATTGTTTATGAGGAAGCTTTGGCTAATTATTTGCCTAATAATCAAGATGCTGTCACCTCAGGCTAGGCCCTGAAACTCCTATTTTGACCCCCAACATTTGGCATGATAGAGTTAGAGATGAACTCTTTCCCCCTAATGCCAGATTATTATCAGAACCTGCCATGAGGTGGAACGCTGTACGTTTGAAATATAGGGGCAGCGCCACGGACGTCCCTGATAGACATTTTGTGGGGAGATCCTTGTTAAAAGATAATATGAAATACTATGCTTATGAGGTATATGCCCTCATACACATACCAGGGGATTCGGGTTTTGATATAAGTTTTAACACCCTGCTGGATTAGATCGCTTCTGGAAACAATACCAGTTATTAAAACTTTCTCCTTTATGGAAACCTTTTATAGCTATTCCCTTGACCAAACCCCTAACAAAGAAAATAACTGTTTTGTTTCGAAATGAAAGGATAAATGTGGCAGATATCACATACTGGTTGCTGCAATGTTGCACAGTAAAAGGATACCCAGAACCTATCCTGGATGATGAACAATTATGGACTGGAGGATGGAAATACCGGGTAACATTAAACTTGGAACAAGGCCTGATGAAGCACTTGCCAAACTGTTTTTTTTAGGGTGAGACCGGGGGGTAATCTTTTATCTGGGTCAGCTCAGAGCGTGTTTCAAATGTGGGGATGTCGGGCATCTAAGCAATTTATGTGACAAACAGAAATATGGCCTTTGTGGGGAAATGGGGCACTTGGGGCTCAGTGTCAACAACCTTTGAGATGCAACCTATGTGATGAGCGGGGTCACACTTTTTGGAACTGTTCCTGGGCTTCTCACAATAGCAGAGACCTAGCCATTCATGCTGAACAAGATGCTTATGTCACTACAGCACAAAAGGAGAAACTATGCATGTTGGAATTACTACATACAAATCCACATAGGGATACAATGCCCCCCTAAAGCACCTTGACTGCCTATAGTTGCTCCCACAGTAAACATAAATCAGAATAAAGTGGTACTGAATCCTCAGTTTGTGCAAATGGGACCTACGATTGACATTGAAGACGTCGTAAACTCCTTGGTTACAGAGGATCCCACTGCATTAGGTGATCCCCCTGTACAGATTGAGATTGATTCCTGTAAGCAGGATATCATAAGAACAGACTCTGTACAGCAAATAGAGGTAGAAATAGGGGACAACCCTATGCCTCCCCCTACAGTTCAGCACAATGAATCCTTTCAGAGTCACTAGATCAAAAGCTGGAAAACTCCATGTGGATTCCCCCAAATGAGGCAAAGATCTTGGATGGACTACCAGTACAAAACTCTTATGCATTATTATTTGAACAAGGAAGAGAAGATGAAAGTCATGACTCGGATTTATCATCCATCGCCTCTTCACAGGCAGATGTTAGCACTGAAGGAGGACCTGTGGAAAAACCCAAACCCAGAAAGCAAAAAAAAAGAAGCGAAGATGACTGTGGTTAATTATTTAGCATATTCTGTTATTTCAGCCTTTTTCTTTCCTCCCTCTAAATTCTCATGTCTGACAAAATTTATTTCCTCACAATTAATGTGAATAGCATTAAGTCTTTGGAAAAAGGGTGGATCACCTTAGCTAGCCTGAGAGAAGGGAAAAGTAACGTAATTTTACTGCAAGATACAAGGTTACAATCATTAATAGAGGTGAGAAATGTACAAAGGGACAGGCGCTGGGGTGTCTCGTTTTGGTCATTAGGAGAAGAACCTTGTTCAGGCTTAGGGTTCTTATTTTTGGATGTACAGGTGCAAGTATTACATCTTTTTGATGTCCAGCCTGGGAGAGTCATGGTAGTGGATGTTGTTTTGGGTAATGAGACATACAGAATTATTAATATCTATGCTCCTCAATTAAAGGCAGACAGATCTTCTCTTTTTAGGAGAGTGGAACCTTATTTACACACCTCTAAATCAGTAGTATGGGGAGGTGACTTCAATTGTGGCCTATCAAAAAGGGATTGGGGGAGGGTTACTACCAAATTATATAGCGACACTAATTCTTTGCTTACAATATTAAATACCAATAATTTATGTGATGCTTATGATTTATTAAAGCAGATTCCAACTTGCACTTTTTATAAAGGTCGCTTATCCACTAGGATCGATTTCTGGTTTGTGTCTAAATGGGCTACTTGTCATGATGTAAGGGTTGTTCCATTAGAATCTACCGATCATGTGGCCGTTAAGTTGGATCTAGGTTTTTGGCAGCAGGTTCCTATAGGTAGAGGGTACTGGAAGATGAATGTGGCTGTATTACAGGAGACGGTTATGTAGGATTCTATAAAATATTTTTTTATGTTGAGAGCTGATATTTTGTTTCTGTATGATAGCCCTATAGATTGGTGGGATGATACAAAGAGAGATCTAAAACATCTCTACATGGGTATTTCTAATAAAAGGGCTAAAAATAATTACATTCAGTACTTGGGGCTCAGGGCAAAATACATGCAACTATTATCCAATTCAGTTGATTCAAATAATACTATGTTACAAATGCAAGCTATTAAAGAAAAAATGTACATATTTGAAAGTGTCTGAAAATAGGGCTGTTCAACAACAAAAATATCAAACTAGGGGTACAAAAGAGCAGGTAAATCCAGACGAATTAGGCTTGCATGGAGTACAACGCCTAGTAATGACAGGATTGAAAGATAGTTCTGGGTCTGTAGTAACAGATAATAATGGTCTTTTAGTGTTAATTCAAGAACACATTAGAGCTACTTTTCAAAAGGACAGGGTGAGTTGTCTGGATTTATTTTTCAAAGATTTAGACATACCACAATTAGGAACAGAAGAAGTGCAAAGTTTATTAGTTCCTTTTACAATTCTAGAAGTTAGGTTAGGAATGCCATTACTAAGCTGACGCCACGAACCACTCCAGGGATAGATGGCATATCTAATGATTTCTGTAAATGCTATAGTGATATACTGGCCCCTTGGTTACAGATTTTTTGTTACAGCTATATGGAAAGAGAATAGGCTAGTCCCTACCATGAAAGAAGGTGTTATGTCCATTCTTTATAAAAAGGGGGATGCACAGGACATAAAAAATTGGAGGTCCCTCAGTTTGCTAAACTCTGATTATAAAATTTTGACCAAAATTCTGACTAATGGCTTAGCAAAAATTGCAAAACATGTTATAATTCCTACACAAACTTGCACAGTCCCCAGTAGAAATATTATACAGAATTTGGTTTTTGTTAGAGAAGTGGTGGAACAAGGCCTAAACATGAATTTAGATGGTTATTTGCTGACTATTGACCAAGAAACAGCATTTGATTCTGTACAGCAGGAACGTATCTGGGTGGTATTGCAGCATTATGGAGTTCCAGAAACTTTTCTGACATTGATACAGACATTGTAAACTGAAACTCAGGTCACCCCTTTGGTTAATGGGCATCTAGGCATACCAATATATTTAAAAAATGGTGTTAGACAGGGCTGCCCGATGAGTCCATTATTGTATGTATTTGGCTTAGATCCAATACTTCGCAATATTGAAAAGGCTGCAAACAGTAAAGCCATTATACATAAAATGTGGGGTTGTATTCCAGAAAGTTACAGCCTATGCTGATGACTGTATTTTTACAATTGCTGATTTAGAATCAGGAAAACAGATTATACTAATGTTGGAGTCAGAGATGCTACTACTGGTATTAAAATTAGGTAATAGTAAGGTCTTGGTATTAGGTACAGCATAAATTGTAGAGGGATTCCCCATTACTTTGACGACTAAGGAAATTAAGATATTAGGTCTGTTTTTTGGTTCACGGGAATCTGAAGGGAAAAACTGGCCTGTGGTATATGATCAGGCTAATCTTAAAGTTATATTTTGACTCTCTTGAAAAATGACTCGGAAGAAGACAGTTTATCTACTCAGAGCATATATAGCTCCCGTATTTTTATATGTTTCCCATATCTATCTACTTCCATTTATTATGCATACTAAAATTATGGGTCTTTTTTTCTGTTTTTATGGGGTAGTAGGCTGAATCCAGCAAAAAGAGTACACACATACAGGACCCAGAAACCGGGGGGTTTAAATATGATTCAACCCTTGTTATATTTTTTTGGAAACTTCTTCTTTAGTACTATACATCCAGTAGTACTAGAATCTGAGGGTTCGGGAGTTTTAAATATGAAATTATGGGGCCCTAGTTTTCTGACGTAATGGGGTATGGGTAAATGGCATCCCTCAGAGAAAGCCCTTCCAGGGTATTTGCAAACTACTTTAAAATACATAAGAGCATGGAAGATTGAGTTAGGTTGGTTTTTGCATCAAGAAAAAAAGTTTTGTTTACAAAGTTATGTTAGACAAATGGTACAAAGAAGAACCCCTGTTTCAGGTCTCAGCTACTACCAATGTAGAAGTATTATTAGAAAGTATTTTGGACCCTAGAATCCCTCTCAAGATGTAGGATTTAATATGGTTATGTGGACATCAGAAGCTAAATGTGAAGGGCAATCAAAAACATAAATAGGTTGATGAAAGAGGTTGTAGAGATATTCTTTGTCAAGGTCAGGTGGAAACCATGCAGCATTTGTTTTTTGATTGCGTGAATGTCCAAGGTTTCTAGAAGCAGCTTGCTGGTTGGTGGGTAGAAGATCTTTTTCAATATATGACTTATGGTATTTTGGCGCTAGGACAAATTCCTGCTTCCTGGATGAAATGGACAAAAAGTGCTGTTTCTGTTATTTTAGCATGCCTAAAATGGTCGTTGTGGCAAGCTAGATGTTTACGTTCACTGCAAAGTAAAGAAATTTCTCAGCAGGAAGTTCTGTTTAAAATATAAGTGGATCTAGATAAAATATATAATTATGAATGTTGAACCCTAGGACAAGAAGTGACTTCTAGATTATGGCAAAATGTAGGATGGGTGGGTTAAAGTTTGTTCTTTATGTTTCTTTTCTTTTTTCAAGCACGTTATATTTCTGGTAAATCTGTAATAAAGATAGGTAAATGTCTTAGGGATGGGACCTGTTATGTAGACACTGATCAGTTTTGAGGAGTACTTCTGGTGTATATGGGAATTATGTATGGGTATTTAGGAGGATTCACATAGGAGGTGGTTTCTTGAAATGTATATGATATTTGTGTATTACTTTGTTCATTGTGTTTTTTTTGTCATGCTTTTGAATTCTGAATAAAAATGTCCCCTACTGTTTTCAAGAAGTGCCATGGGATCTTTATCATTCACCTGAACTACCACCAATCCAGGCAGATGGGACCTCAGTTTAACTTCTCATCCAAGAGATGGCACCTCAGAAGTGCAACACCCCTCTTATGCCACACTACAGTGTTAGTACTGGGATATTAATCCAAATGCCAGATGTGGGAACTGAACCCACAGCCCTCTGATCTCCTAGCCTCAGAGGCGAGTGTGCTACCTACTGAGCCACTGACACTGCGTGCTGTGGCTCATTTTCATTAAGACCACCATTAATGCACTCAGTTACAATAGTAAAAGGTTTTTTAAAAAACAGTCAATAATACATGAAAAGGAAAAAGAAATGCAAGCAATATAGTAACTTGTGGAAGAGAGGGTTACAGTCAAGATACAGTATATAACAAACATGTAACATGATATATTGCAATAGGAAGCACTTCTTTAGGGTAATCATAAAACTGTGAGAACTTGGTTCAAGTTGATGGATAATACCAGGCTATGGTTTCCTAGTCATGTTTTTTAAAGAAACGGTAATACATTTTAACTAAAACTCAGCTTTGAGCACTCTGAGGACCACTTAGCTGTTTTCATGTATTTACAGCATCCCTTGGTAAGTTGGTCTCACGCATAAACAATGATTTTACCAAGGGCCATGAGACTTTTCTTTGAAGATTATTTTTTAAGAATTGTGGTAATCTATTCCAGGATCTTTGGCCCTGGCAGTAAATGGAACAGTTACAGTAAAGCCTACCAGGATGAAGCCCAACTCTACAGAATTCTGCAGTAGAGTTACTACAGCAAACAATGCAGTTTCAATAGGAGTTGATCCCTTTTGTCATGCAGGATACTTGTGACACTGCACTTCATCCTGGCAGGCTTCACTCTACCTCTAGTGATTTCCATTTTGAAAATCCAACCCTATGTTTTACAGGTTCCACCATGCTGGTTCAACCTCAGTATCATCGACTGACACTATAGTGATAGCAAAATGTCGACGGCAACCATGTCACCCGGCAATTGTGCCACCCAACTGCCATCATGGCCAAAGCACTGGGGCACATTTTGGCTGTTTGCGGTGGGTGTCATCTCCCCCACATCCCCCATTGTGGGGGGCTTCACCTCTCACACCCCCAGGAATATAATATATTCACCTCCAGGTCGGAGGTGTAGGGGCCAAAGAGTACAACACCCTTGGGGTAGCAAAGACAGTGGGCACTGCAAAATCCCAGTCACCAGAATGACTGTCGAATGGATTGCAGCACCCACATTGTCGTCGCTGTAAGGGATTTGCAGCACTGACAGCAGACCTATTTTCCATATCTTTATGAGGCTTTTGCAGTGAAAACTTTTGAAGGAGGCAGGCAAGTCTTTACTTCAGGAGCATACTTTATTTAATACAGTACCTGATAGTTTATAAATCAGCATTTTATATAATCAAATATATACTGTAGCAAAACCTATTATTAAATTGTAACATAAGAAAATGCTGACTGCTTTCTGTGGTACTGGGTCAATATGCCGTTCCAAAAACATTGTCGTCAAAACCATGCAGGTGATAGCTTGGGACAATACAGTGACGGTGCAAAATACCACAAGTAGGAAAGCTGTATTTCATACCCTATCACTATTGGCTGGGAAGGACTGGAAGGAGTGATGCAGAGGATATGACCTTTGCTGATGGGTGGTTTGTTGAGCAGCTGCTGTGGCTCAGGGGGATGAGCTGATGGCAGTAAAGGGAGGTGGTGCACCTGCAGACTGGGTTTCGAATCCTGGTCCCAGACCACTGGTGGGTTTTATATTTATTTACACTGTTGGGACTTGTGTACCCTCCCGCCCATGTTTGGCCCCATCCCAGTGTTTAACCCCCCATGTTAGTTATTTAAATGGGGGGTATGGGGGTACAGTCCCCAGTAATTGGGGGGAGAAGCCCCCCACAAAAACACAAGATTTGTCTGCCGTTTTCACAGATATTGTTATTCGTCATTGTGTATGAGCGCTAGCAATGTACTCACTGTATTGACAGTGTGGTACATTGCTGCACTGTTTATGTGTGCGACATAATGACCCTGTGCCACTTTCTGTATACCTTGATCTGGCCAAGCAGTAAATTTGCAACTAAAATGGTGTTATGACCAATTAAAACACAAGCATTGGTCAGTAGCAGTGATGTCTGAGTGCATGTAGTAATGGAAATGTGATGTGAATAATGGCTTGGAGGAGATAGACAAAATAGGGGTCTGAACAATTATTTACTGTGTGCTGCAGGAGCAGCTGTACCAGTGAGTACAGTTATTTTATTTAGTTATTGGGGCTGCTATGAGGGATGAGAGACCTGTGGGATTGCCACAGAGCTCAAGTCCTATACAAATACCTCCCTCTCTCATGAGGGGTGGACTGGATCACCATGGAACATGACTACTATGCAGATGCCACCCCTTGCAATGGGGTGGGGGTGCTGAAGTGCTACTCCTCTAAGGATGCCCTCCTCTTCTGAGGGGAGCAGACTGGATCACCACTGAGCATGGTTCCTGTCGCTGCTCCTCAGGGAGACCAGAATGGCCCACCATGGTGGCAGGCAGCTGGTTGGGTTTCTGCCACTCCTACAGCTGATTGGACATTAGTACCCACCTCTGTCCCTCAATGCTGACTCCTCAATGTCCTTCATAAGCAGAATAAATACCTAGACTTCTTGCATTCATAGGCATTACTCTCCCTTTACCCTTGCCCACTTCTTTTTTCCTCTTAGCTTTACTGAATTTTGATTCCTACTTTTACTGCAATGTCAAATACTTCTTATGTTCTGTAAGTATGGAAGAGACCTAGCTTGACTCCCTTTATGTGTTCTTTTGTGTTTCGATGTTCCATTTGTTACACTGTACAATCCTTGCCGAGTTTGAAATCCTGTTGACTTTTACATCCAGTTTCTGCCCTAATGCACTGCTTTCCTACCTGCTTAATGGCAGCCATCCTCACAAACAGCCCACTATCTTCCTAGAAAGATGATCTGTACCCCCAAAAGTGGAACCCATCATCTTTGCACCAACACTTGTGTCACCCACAATGCCAGGAAATGGCTTTGTTGTTGTTGTTTTAAAATAAAAGTCTGGGTGCATGATGCGGGGGGTGGAGGAGGGGAATTGACTTGGTGGGGGAAGGGGTAGCCAAGGAACTAGCACTGGCCATCTAGAAAGGGCTAGAGGTATCTTTTTCATCAATTTGCAGAAGGTTTGAAGTGACAGAAAGCGACCCAAAATACTGAGCGCTCTGAATCAAAGGTGAAAGTGAGGAATTTCAGCACTCTTACCAAATGAAAATTCTACATCAGCTCACCTTTCATTTACTCATTGTGCATTCTTGAACAAGTCCCCTGACTTCCCTATGCTGCTGTCCCCAAACTCTAAAACTGGCTAGACATCGGGCTCTACTGTGCCCCAGATTTTGTATCTCAGCTGAGATATATTGGGTAAATATATTGTAGAACTAAATTGTTTAAATAAGTATATGACTTCACTGAGCAAAACCTCAACATTAAACACACCTAAAGATGGGCCAAGATATTGTCATATGAAGGAAGTGCAAAAGGGTGAGTGATACCGCTTGGGACTCTGCAATGTGAACAGACTCAAGAGATTGTTAGACCTTATTCTGCTGGCACTTTTTGTATGCGTACATATTTCTTATGATGACTGACTATAAAATCAAGGGCCAAATGCAACTGCCTGATTGGCTGGAACCCAAGGGATACTATACAGTGACCACACAAGTTGAACAGTACGATGACAGTGTGTTACTTTTTGTTCTTTTATTTTAAAAGCTATGCAGTGTAGTTTGCAGCCCAGCAATTTGGATCCCGTCCCAGTGAACGATACCAAATTTGGACTGTTTTTATATTATGAACATGTTCTAGGTGGACATGAAGGCTATCACATTTTTTTCTATCTTATTTTTAAAACTAAATCAAGCAAAGCCTCTTTATAATTGTTTGTAAAAAAATCAAGTTAAAATCATATCCTCTGAATGTGCTGTTAGAACCACTAATGTTTTTGCTCTGTTCATGATGTAAGCCAGTACTGTCATAGGCCAGTGTGCATTTGCTTACCTGGCCCCACATTTGTGAAATCATTTACCTCCTTGGATCAGAATCTCTGGGTCACAGTCATGTTTTAAGGATTATTCATGTACACTCATCAAGTGCCAGACTGGTAGTGTTGCTTGTATATTATATTTGTGTCAGACCTGCCAGTTTTCCTGGATTTTGATATCTGTATGTTTACTGAGTTCCTTTATGAATGTGGTATGTAGTAAAAAGTGTAACGGCTGCTATATTGCCATGACTCTCTTGCAAAGGAGATGCATGCCTTCATGGGGTGTGCTATCCTAGTTATATAAATACATTTCAGTCTGTTTCTACATCTCCTGAACAACATACAGATAATTAGAAAGAGTGCCTAATCTGATTATTTCAAACACCATGCTTAATCATGATTTATTGAATAAAAACAAACGTCTACCGCCTGGGAAAAAAAGATCAATTCAACTGGTACTAGAAGTCTGACATTTCAATGCACTCCACTGGAGTTACCCATATTCTAAATAGAATTAGAGCTTTGTATCATGCAGACACACCAAGTGACTGAGAGAGAGAGAGAGATTGGAGTTAATGTCATGTCTTCTTTAGGACAGCTGCACACACTTCAGGTTTCTAGTCCCAAATTATACAGGACATTTAATTTAAATCCCAGGGTACCTTAATGAAAACCATTACCACCTCTGCAGTGATAAAGCACCAGTGGCATCCATTTCAACATAATGAACTTATTTCTAGCACATAACCACTGCTCAAGCACACTTGTTATGCAATACATAGATATATTCATACATCCATACATATATACAGTGGCTGCCACAAACAAAGATTTCCCATTTCTATACCACATATTGCAACAACCAATTGTTTTCAAAAAGGTAATCCAGTTAGCCTGAAGTAGCTTAAAGCATGCATACTGCAGTAAGAGGGAACTCTTTTATGTTCAGCACTGCATATGCTTAAGGACAGATAAAGATTTTCATTCATCAAGTATTCCTGATTTTCTTCCTAATTTTATTAGTTCCCACTTCTGCTGACACCTTACAAACCTGCATTACATAATGATCCCTTTTCTTGCTCTCATTTGATCCTGAAGTGTGATATAGAGCCAATGTTCATCACTTCCCAAGGTAGTCTATCCCATTGCCTCATGGCTCTCTCAGTAAAACCAGCGAGGGTTATGGCACTGGATCCCTGGCAGGTAAGTAAGTGAGTGGGAGGTTGGGTGGGAGATGGTAAGCGGTGGGCTAGAGGCAGCAGCAGGCATCGATGGACTTTTCTATTTTTACAGGGTGTATAAAACCAAAAAAAGACTACACGGGATGCTTTTCTTTATTTCAGGTATCAACACTGAGAATTGGACACTCCAGTGTCAGTTTAACCTCTATGGGTAGGGGAAGGGAAGGGGAAGGGAGGTGGGAAGGATGCTTGGCAGAGGGTGGGATTATAGCAATTTAAAAAAAAAAGTAAAAAGAAGACTATGATGGACAGTTGTCTTAATTTCAGGTACTGACACTGAGGATTGGGAACCCCAGTTGGGGCATGGGGGGTGGACTCCCTGGTGTTACACAGTAAAAATGGGTGAGGTGCGTCTACTAGCTGGCACCAGGGATCAGGCACCCTGGTGTCAGAAAATTAACAAGGAAGGTGGAAGTCATGGGAGGTGGAAGAGATACTTCATAGAGGATGGGAGGGATTGCTTTTACACAGGAGAGGACCACAGCATGTTGACCATGATGCAATCAGCTCTGCTTGCGTGGCAGTGTTATGTAGATCAAACGAAAGAGCTGACCTATGATTCAGGTGGCTTGTTTCTTTGCATTGCATGAAGTTTTGACCCAGCAAGACCATAAGAGTGTCATGAATGATCAGCCTGGCTGATGATTGATCTGATATAGTCGATCCCCTTGCAGACTGTCCTGCATTGGACTGACAGTGACACACCTCTCAAAATCCAGTATCATACAGACATGTTTGCTTTGTACAAGTGCAAGGGCAAACATAAAAAAATATTTAGCATCCTTTCTAAATTTTGTTTCCTGCCAATTTGAGGTTATGACCCCAGGGTCCAGATGTTCATTAATTTACGCCCTGATTGCCCAGGGTTTGCACCCATGCACAATATTCAAATGGAGCTTTTGTGTATGCTAACAGGGTTAGCCACATGCAAAAAAACATAATGTATGCAATGGGCAAATAGTGGGCAGGGACAGGAATAGTGGTTCAGCGTGATATACAGCACATTTGTGTTGCACAAATTTGTTAGTGCAGGCCACTTTGCACAGCGCAGGTAGCACCGACAAAATCCTGACTTAATCTAGGTAGCCCTAGAAGCTGCCAGAGACACTGCAGCCAACAAAAAAGGTTGACAGTTCGGGGAGGACACTCACCCCCTGACACCTAGTGGCATCCAGATAGACTGATCGCTGTCTCCAGTAAAGTAAAACATATCCCTGGCATCTAGTGCCCCCCCACCCTATGATCACTGGTCCTGGTAAACTAAAAAGCTTTCCCTGGTGCCTAGTGGTACCCCTCCCACCATCCGATCGCCAACCTGGTGAATCAATAATTCTTCCCTGGTGCATCATGGTTTCCCTCCATCCTCTGATCACCAGGTCCTGCAAATGAATAATCCTTCCCTGGTGCCTAGCAGTCCCCCACATCCTCTAGTCGGTGACCCTGGTACAGCAAAAACCAGTCCCTGGTGGGGGGGATCATGGTTTAGCCACAAACATGATGGCTGCTTAATTTTTGAGGTCCTTCTTAATCGAGGACAATCTGAGCTTGGGCACCACGATCCCATGGAGATGTAACCCCCCCATCACCAGCTAATGAATGGGTGATCACCTACCTACCGGACGATGGGTCCCTTAAGCGGATCTCGATGTGATTTGTGGTCTTTTGCCAATGCCATTATCTGTGGTGTTCTTGGAAGAGCTAGGCCATATAGGCCCCAACTCAGCTCTGTGCCTATGACCAGAAAGTGGCTACTCACAGTCGCTCTGCAGGCACTGGATCTTATGGCGACTCTCGAGCTAGTCTTAATTACCCCCTCGGTCCACAATCAGCCATTATGGGCCACATCATCTCTCCGTGGCAGTACTCCTCCAACACAGCAGACCTCGGTGAAAGAGTCTCTCCAATACATTACAAAGATGCTAGAAGCTTTGCTGTTTCAGGTAGATGACATTAGCCTTTCTCTCCCTGGCACAGCAACTGAGGCCTGGCAACTACAAGACCAGATGAATGTCACCGAACAGTGTACAGAGGCCTGAGAACTCCAGCAACTTCAGCTATGGCAGTGCTTGCAATCGCATGAGGAGCGGCTGGCGGCTCTATGGGATAGGGCTGACAACCAGGAAAATCGGAGCCGCCGTAACAATCTGCAGATTATTGAGCTCCCAGAGGGGGCAGAGGGTCAGTCAGTGGAATGTTTTCTAAATGACAAGCTCCCTCTTATGTTGGGGGAACGCTAGAGAGGCCCAGTTGAAGTGGAGTGGGCACACCCGGGTTTCTACTCGATCTAACAAGCCCACTGATGCACCTAGACCTGTGGTAGCCTACCTACTCAGATACTCAACTAAAGAATAGATTCTCCATGCTGCCAGAGATCTCAGGGAAGTATGCTTGCAAGGGGCTCAGATTTCTCTGTTTTGGGACTTTGCGCAAGAGACTGCGGTCAGAAGGAGAACTTTTGGCCCTCTTAAATGTTTCCTCTACCAGCATGACTTTCGCTTTAAATTAAAAAATCTTACCAGGCTATGTGTAACCAGGGACGGAAGGGAGTTGACTACTGACTACTATGCAGAGATTCAGCACTGGATTGCTAAATTTTGGCCGGCCTTGCACATTCCTACTACAAATCCCAGGAGGCTCTGGAACCTAGTCAGGCAGTACCACTAGATCGGAACCTTTCTCCCTCACCTAGGGCTCAGAGAGATGCATTACCAGTCAGACCTGTTCTACCTCAGCCTGGTCCCTCATCGATTACTGGCACACCGTCAGCCTCTCCAGTTTTGCCAATGTCTGAAGCTCCAGATTCTCTGCCACATGTGTCCTCTCTCCCTCAGTGCCGGAGTAGCTCCTTCACCAAGTCCAGACAGCACACAAAAAGCGGACCTCTGCGCTCACTCAGTAAGCACATAAGTGCCCCGCCAGCTAAGATATACAGAGAGGATCACTCCCTTCCCAATTGACCCTGTGAATATGGACCTGCCTGATTCCCAAGATATGGACACTGCACAGCCTGTGGATTGGGCTGACCTTCCTGAATCCTCCCTTGTCAAAGCCATGGACAATGCCTCCCCTGTGAGACCAGGTTTAATTATTTATGCTGCAGCAGGTGCAAAGACTTCCATGGACCCTGTGGAAGCCCCTCTGGGCACCTCCTGGGCAGGCTGAAGGACTGTTTTCTTGAATTGTCTCTGTATGATAATTGATTCCTCTCTAAGGTGGTCTAGGGCTATTGCCAGGACACTGCCCGGAATATATTTTTTCTGCAGCTGCCACCCCCCCTGCTGTCCACCTGTGGGTCACGGGAGGGCATGGCAGGCTCTCCTCCCTCCCCCATTACCATCTCAGTTCCTGATTGGCCTCTGATTTAATACTGACCCCTGTATAGGGCCAGATTCCACACCTTGGTCTTCCTGCCCCAAAGACTGCCTTAAATGTGGCTTGCATAACTCTCTAGCATTGCAGCTGTTTGCTACGTTTTCTGCTGTTGTAGTTTTGATTCTTACTCAGCTCTATATTTAGGCCTCCAGGTTTAGTTGCCTCAATGAAGCCGAGCCAAGAACAGTAGGAGGGCGTGCCCACCTCCCTTTTCCCCCTACTCCCCTCCTGAAGTCCCCCCCCCCAAGACCATCCCAGTTCTCCCTCCCAAAGTTGGGACACCTGATGCTAAGTTTTGTCCCCGGTTTGAGGTGACTCAACATTTTTGGACTAACTCACCTCACCCCTAGTACTGAGCTATAGGAGATAGCATAGCTGTAGGGCAGGTTTCCTACCCTCTTTTGCTTTGACCTCCTAACTCATAGCGTGTTCACGCTGTTGTGTACTTATTGCTGTTAGTCCTGTTGGTTCTCAGCTATTTAGCCCTACATTGGTGTTGACTTTTGTACTCTTACCTATACTGTCAATTTTTTGTAGCTCTACACATATAAGGACAGCATTTCTCAGCCATCCAGCTATACTTACACCCTCTCTATTCCTGGGCTATGGATTTACAATTTTGATGTATCTAAGTTGCCTCTCTTCTTCTGAGCCCCCTATTGATTCACTTTCTCCCCTTCCTTGGATCACAGTAAGTACCCTCTCTTGTATGTTTGGTGGGGTTATGGCATCAAATACTTCCTCATCCTGAGGCTATCACTTTGTCTCATGGAATGTTAAAGGGCTTAATCACCCTATTAAGCATATGAAAGTTCTCCAACACCTGAGATCTCTGCACGCAGATGTTGCGCTTATACAGGAAACTCATCTCCTGGCTTGGGCAACATCATGGCTCAAGAAATCCTGGGTGGTAGAAGTCCTAGCTAGTTCCTCCTCCACTAAGACCAAAGGTGTGGCTATCTTTCATTGTACCTCCCCCTGGAAGGTGGAGGACATCAGGAAGGATGTCCACAGTAAATGGGTGGTGGCTAAATTGGCATTCCCAGAGGGACAATTATTGCTTGGCAATTCATATGCCCCAAGTGACGAGCATACCGACTTCTTCTCTGCGGTCAGCCAGGCTCTCTCCTCATTATCTCCAGATGGTCCATCCATCCCACTTGTGATTGGGGTGGATTTTAACACGGTTGGGGGTATCTTTCTTGATAAGTCATACCCTACCCCATACACCTGCCCTAAGGCCAGACAATCCCTTCAGGATATGATCGAGGAATGGGGCCTGACTGACACCTAGTGAAGAGACCATCCCACAGGTCATGACTACACATACTACTCGCCTGCACACCGCTCACACAGCCGTATTAATATTTGGCTTGCCAATGAAGTGGCAGCCAAGGGGCTGTCAGGCAATACCTTAGGTTCAATCCTAATATCCGATCACGCTCCCATCCAGACCACCTATAATCCACCTTGCACCCTTTCCTGTGGGACTCGCTGGAGGTGTAACCCCCTCCTCTTCAAGGACCTAGATTTCCACCCCATGTTGGCCCAAGTTACTAAGGTCTACTTTTCCCTTAATTCCAACTGCACAGTCTCACATGGCATGGTCTGGGAAGCCTTTAAGGTGATCCTACCTGGCCGTATCATTGCTTTCTCTGTTGCCCGGCACCAGGCTCGTCAAGCAACCCTAACCAAGATGCAAACCAATCTGGCTACCCTAGAATGCCACTTCAAATCTACCCCCAATGCAAGCACCGATAGCTTAATCCATCATCAGATTGTAGGCCTAAAATACCAGATTAATGTCATTCTGCACCAGAAAGCTGAATGGCTCCTGCTTAGGTCAAAGCACACCCATTGGGATGGAGGGGAGAAGAGTGGAAGACTTATAGCCTTCCAACTCCAGAAACAGCAGTCTGCAACCCGGATCCATGCACTCTGCACCAGGGCAGGCTCTATAGCCTCTAGCCCCGTAGATATTAACTGTACTATGAGACAATTTTATGAATTATTGTACCAGTCCTACTCCACTACTACAGAGCCGCAACTCTCGCAGAGGGTCATGAGTTTCTGCCAATCTGCTTCCATACCTGTCCTCACCACGAGCAGGCTGAGCACCTTGAATCCCTTTTCACCTGTGAAGAACTGTGCCTGGTGTTGTCGAATATGGTGAGAGAAAAGGCCCCTGGTCCTGACAGGATGTTGGTAGAGCTGTATCAAGCCTTAGGTCTTGATATTCTCCAACCGCTTCAACTTGATCTGCAAGCTTCCCATAAAGGGGGCTCTCTTCCACCCACCATGAGGGATGCCCTCATCACTTTACTCCCCAAGAAATCCTCTGACCCATTGGATTGTGCTAACTACCACCCTATATCTTTGTTGTCCGTAGACACAAAGATTCTAGCCAAGGCCTTGGCTACCAGAATGATGACTGTCCTCCCCTTGATTATTCATCAGACACAGGTGAGGTTCATGCAGGGTAAGGCGTTAGTGGACAATACTAGACTGTTGCTTAACCTTAAGTGGTTCACCTCTAAGTCATCTCTTTCTATGGCCCGCTCTCACAATTGACTTTTTCAAAGCATTTGATTCCATCGAGTGGGATTACTTGCATGAGATATTACACCTGTATGTCTTTGGTGGGTACTTTAAGCATTGGGTGTGTACGCTTTATTGCTCCCCCATGGCCCGCATTGCCACCAACAGGGACATTTCCTCCCCCTTCCCCCTCCATAGAGGCACCAGACAGGGTTGCCTTCTTTCCCATCTTTTATTTTTGGTGGCCCTGGACCCTTTTCTCCGAGTCCTTACAGCCTCCCCACAAACACATGGTATCGAAATCGCAGGGCGTTCTTACTTAGTAGTGGTGTACACCGATGATCTCCTTCTTACCTTGTCCCAGCCCCATCAATCCTTACCAGAGGTACTTACAGTCCTTCAAAACTTTGCCACCTTATCTGGCTTACATATCAACCAAAGAAACCATCATGGCCCTGCTGAATGATGGCTGTACTAAAGACTGTCTTCACGACACAATTTTAACGTGGGCCACTAATGGCTTTATTTATCTCGAGGTTCGGCTTCCCACCAAATGGTCTGACATTGAATTGGCCTGTTTCTCCCCAGTACTTGCACAGCTCTCCACGGTAGTGGAATTTTGGCACAAGCTGCAACACTCTCTCTCTCTGCCTGGCAGAGTGGCAGCAGTTCGAATGCTCCTCCTGCCTAGAGTACTGTATTGGTTTAACAATCTATCAATATCCCTTTCTCCCAAATTGTTCACATCTTTGGAACAGCTATTTTCCCCAATACTGGTGGGATAACAAACCTCCCAGATGGAGTAAACATAACCTGATGATGCATTGGTCTTGGAGTGGTCTGAATGTCCCCCTGATTTTTAGGCTACCATCTCGCCTTTTTGGTGGCTCGTGCAACCAAGTGGTTCGTACCTAACCCCTTGGGCCCTCTATGTGTCCAAGTGGAATCTAACCTGATGCATGGATCTACCCTCTACAACTCTCTCTCTCGCAGCATCACCGGGTAAGACCAGCTCTCCCCCCCCCCCGACCATAACTGACACGAACCACACTTGGAGACTTCTCATGTCAAAGTCACATGCACCCAAACAGGTCTTGTCCCCTCCAATACACTATGCTCCATTATGGCATAACCACACTCTTTTGATAGATGGACTCTCAGTGCACTGGCCCTTTTGGCTTGCCCGTGGTGTTCATATTGTGCAAGACCTCTACCTTCCTGATTCTCTGTTCCTATTATCCTTTGAGCAATTGAAAGCCAAATTCCTCTTACCAAACCGTGACTTTTGGAGGTACCTTCAAATCCGCGCGCAGTGCTATACACAATCTCACAACCCACCACCTGGTCTGTGCTCAATGGCAGTGGCTAGATTCCCCTCCATAAACTCACCACTTTCAAGGGACTTCTTGTTCAGTTTTATATGACTTGGAGAGATGCTCAGCCAAACCCAATGACATCCTGTAGACTGAAATGGTCTGTACACCTTGGGCTCGATATCTCGGAGGGTCAGTGGAACCATTACTTGAAAGATACCCATCAGGTCTACAGCAATACTAAGAGCCATTTCCTCCAGCTTAAAAAACTATTATTTTGGCACTGCACCCCAAAAGCCCTTCATGCCCATGGCCTGCTTGGTCATACTGACTGCTGGCACTGCTCACAACCTGATGCCCATCTGCTGCATGTACTTTGGACTTGCCCACAACTTGTTCCTTTCTGGGCTTCGGTGACTTCAGACTTGTCAAAGGTGCTAAACTTCCTGATTGCCCCAACAGACTCTAGGTTGCTTCTGGGTGACACATCATCCTTGACTGGGTCACCCAAACCCCACCAAGAATGGCTACTCCTTGCCCTTCTGGAGGCTAAATGCTTGCTTCTCATGCACTGGTGCCAAGTGGTACTACCCACCTGGAAAGCCTGGCATACGACCCTAGCCTGTCTATCCCTCCTTGAGAGGCTGTCTTATACACAGTGGAGTGGCCTGCATCACTATCAGTCCAAATGGGGGGCCATATCTGCAGTCTGATCTATGTAAACTTCCTGCACCACCAACTAACCCTCCAGCATAAACCTGATGCTTCAGTCATTGATCTAGCCCTCCTAACAGCCATTGTCTTTATAGGGGATGGTGTAAGCATCTGTCTCAGCTACCTCTATTTAATGTGTAGATAGACCTTATTGCATGTATGGTTGCCCCGTTGTTGATTATGGCTATACAAACTGGCCTATGCCAGACATGTTCTGATCGGTTTTTGCTGACTGTATTGCTGTACTTATCATTGTACTATGTGATGAGCTACCTATTTCTCAAAATCAATACAATCTTATACAATAAAAAAAAATCAATCCCTGGTGCCTAGTGGTCCCCCCCCCCACCTTCTGATTGCCAGTCCCAGGATTAGTTGTCTAATCCTGGTGCCTAAGTTGCCCCCACCCCTTGATATAATACAATAACTCCCTGATGTCAGTGGCACCCCCACCCACTGATCCCTTTCCCTGTATGCTACCACAGAGTCCCTGGCATCCAGTGCCCCCACACCACAGGCACCAACCACCCACCCTGCCAAAGCCCCCATACCTGCCTCTCTGGTACTGCGGGAGCCCATACAGCAGCTGGCGCAGCCCTCCTCTCACCCTCCTCTCGCATCCTTAGCTGTCCTCCATTTGTACATAAAGGGTGCATGCATCCTATGTACTATGCAGGGCATTTGTCCTCTGTACTGTACAGAAAGTGTACAGCCTGGGTATTGTACAAGGCCTTGTACAGTACACAGGCCGCTCACTCCCTGTAAAGTACAGAGGATATGTGCCCTATACAGTAGACAGGATGTGCACTCGTTGTCTGTCCATATGGCAGACAGATGTGAGAGTGTGCGGAGGACTGTGTTGAGTATTGTATAGCCCCACAGCAGCAGTGAGGGCAAGTAAGGGGAGTTGGCGGGTGTGATGGTCAGTGCCCATGGTACAGGGGGGCCACTAGATGTCAGGGACTCTGTGATAGGGTACAGAAATGTGATCAGTGTCTAGGGGTGCCACTAGATGCCACAGAGTTATTTATGATATCGGGAACAGTGATTGGGGTTGGGGAGACCACTAGGCACCAGGGATTTGACAATTGACAGCAGGACTGGCAATCAGAATGTAGGAGGGGCACTAGGCACCAGGGATTGATTTTTACTGCACCAGGGACACTGATCAGAGGGTGGGTGGGAGACAAGTACTGTAGGTACCAGGGATTAATTTATACTGTACTGGAGACACCAATTGGAGGGTGGAGGGAAGACTAGGCATCAGAGAAGGATTATTCATTTAGAGGGGCTGGTGATCAGAGGATGGGGGGACCACTAGGCACCAGGGATTGATTATTCATTCACTTGACTAGCAAATGGAGGGCAGAGGGACCACAAGGCACCAGATTGATTATTCATGCACTGGGCTGGTGATCAGAGGATGGAGGGACCACTAGGAACTAGGGACGGTTTATTTGTTCACCAGGTTTGCAATCAGAGGGTAAGGGGAACCACTAGACACCAGGGCCAGAATTACAATTTAACTGGGATGGTGATTGGAGGGTCAGTAGAACCACTAGGCATCAAGGAATCTTACCAGTTCACAGGATCGGGCAATTGAGGTGGGAGCGGAGCCAGTCACAGAGGCTCAAACCTGCTGCTGCTTCCCATGCAAATATGCCCATAATAGGCATGCAAATAGCCCCTTAGCACCTTGCATGCCCAATGGGCTCATTCGTATGGGGTCATCTGAATATAGTACCATGAGCTACTAGTGCTATTGGGTCTGGTGGTGCTGTTCCCTGCACTGGCAGGATTCATGTTGGGGCAGCATTACTTGGCCTAGTGCTGCCCCAACATGCCCCTATATTTAGTTGGATAGCACCATTGTGCTGTCGTATTGAATATAGCATCCTCAGGGTCATGGGCAATTGGCAAGCACTATGCAAAACTTTGCACTCTGCTTTGCCAGTTTTTGAATATTGGACCCTTGGAGTTTGTCTTACTTATTAGTCTGAATGCTGTAGCTTATGAACATCCACTTTATTTTACCCTGCTGCATTTGTACTTCTCTGTCATGAACCCTTTCTCCCTCTTCTCCTCCAGTGAGTACATGCATATTAGTGTCCATCAACCTCTCCAAGTAGTTCCTGTTTTGCCGCTCCTGTACCATTTTAGCCACCTTTCATTGTATTCTTTCAAGTGTATCCTTATCCTTTTTTAGAAGTGGGTTCCATAAGTGCCTGCAGTACTCTCGATGTGGTCTGACCAGTGACTTGTACTGTGGCATGATTACTTGGTTACTGTGGCTTGTGAATGCTCATCTGATGCATTCTAGTAGCCTGTCAGCTCTCTCATGCAGTATGCTTTTTCATGCTGTTTGGAACTTTTAGGTTAGTGTTGATCATTATGCCCAGATCAGTTTCCTCATACAAGGATCCCACCTCAGCTTCACCTATGCTGTACTTTACATGTGGATTCCTTTGCTAATATGCATCACTTTACATTTTTAGGCATTAAATGTTAGCTGCCCGGTACCCCACCACTGTCCAAAGCTCTCAGCATCTTTCTGTATGCTATTTATTCTTTATTCTTTGTCTACCCGACTGAAAAGCTTTGTGTCGTCTACAACAACCACACCTTGCTGTTCAGTCCTTTCCCTATATCATTAGTGATTAGAGACTGGTTCCAGCACCAACTCCATCAGGAGCCTTCTTGTCATCTTTTATTCATCTGAGAGTTTATGAAAGCAATAATAATACATTTCAGGGTGTCATAAAAGTATATGTGATGCAAGCCTAGGGTTTTGTGAGGCACAAGGCTGAGTGCCAAGTGTCCTCAATAACCCTTGCAAATGCATTGCAAATTCTTTAATGCTCAACCTGAAGTGTATTATTATTACATTTATAAAAATGGATTTGGCATGAAAAAAAGGTTTTTTTCTGGAGGGGGTGTTATAGAAAGGAGATCAGAGACCTGACTGTGTAGCACTAATACTTTAATGGATGGTGAGGTGACAGGTCTTGGCCAATAAGGTTCCTTTATTTGTTAAACGTCTTTTTATAGCATTCAGTGTCACTTTCTGCATCCTGTCTGATAGATAGTTGCCTTCCCATCTTGTAAGTTTCTTCCCTAGTCCCATTTGTCCTATGTTCTTGAGTCAAAGGCCTTACTAAGTCAAGGTATAGGATATCTGCAGTTTGATTTTTGTCTACATCTGAGCTATTTCATTGATGATGTTTATTAGGTTAGTTTGACATACTCTTCCTCTAGGAAATCCTTTGTGGTTCTTTTCTGCAAGTCCATTCTCTTTTAAAAAATCCACTGCTCTTTCCTTGATGATGGTTTCCATCAACTTTCCCACAATAGATGTTAGATTTACTGGCTAGTAGTTGCCAGGGTTGTCCATGTGCCCACTTGTGTGCAGGTGAATGACATTTGCAGTCAGGCAGTCTGCTGGTACATCCCCAATATGCAGTGATTCCATAAAAAGGACTACAAGAAGTGCTACTAGCTGACTCACTTATGCAGCCATGTATAGTTGATACCAGTGAAAAGTGATAAGTAGCATTGCATTTCTGGCTATATCTACATATTGCACATGAAATCTCATTGAAATTAATTGAGATTTCACAGAGATACATCTAAACATATTTAGTTATACTGATGCTTGTCTGTGTCTGCTATTGCACAGTATAGTCTGTTCATTGTAAAATACATCCTATCAGTCTTTAGGGTTATAGGTTCAGCAGCATCTCTCCCAAGTCTAAGGACTGTTGTGAAAACTATAGTATGCTGAGCTTTAATGGGAAATGTGGTCTTGTCTCTGTAGTTCTGTGATCTGTGAGGATGCTCTTTCTTAACTAATGCAAAGTAATCTACCATGAATTAGAATCAAACAAGACAACAACAGCAGATCAGAGGTTCTTTTAACTAATACTAAGACTTCCAGGACTCCACATTTAATTTCAATGGCAGAGCTTTGATAAAAGTATCATGAGATCTGAGGGCTCTACAATGCCAGTTTGACAGCTAAGTTGTCGACTGCCATCACAGCATTTGTATTTATGTTAACCACAACTTGCAGTTGACATTAATCAGACTGGAGACTCGGGCTGTTTTTTCATTGGGGGATTAGCCCCCCCAACCCCCTTCACACCCCAATCTAAAGGATTCTAACTCAGAGTCAGAGTTGGATTTGGGAGGGGGTGCAGGACTGGGAGAGAGAGTGACGGGGTTTCAGGTGGACTGTTGCAGTGAAAATGTTGATGTTGTCAGCATCGACATTTTTGCTGTAATAGTGTTGCTATCCTGGGGGCATATCAGATTGGCTTATCCATTTTTTAATCATAATTTAAACAAGGTCATTCATTATTTGTGTTGATTGATTGATTGATTCGCTCTTATTAACCATTTGAGTGCATTAGACACAGTTGCACCTATTTTCAGGTATGTCCCTTGAGGGTACAAGACAGTAAATACAATAGCGACAAGCAAGACGCAGTAAAAGAATTACAATACAATAAGGACCAATGCAGCAAATTAACAAATATGACAAAGCAAGTTGTGGAGCAGAAAGATAAAAACACAAATATTATATACTGAAATAGATGAAAGATATATAAGCTAGCCAGAAGACCTAGTAAGCCACAGACTGGCTCAAATGTATAAATAACAGGAAATGAGAAAGCAAACAAAATGTACAGTCTTCTAGCACATTTTACCTAGTGATGGGAAATGCACACAGACTGGTTAGTTTAGGCCAGCTGATGGGAAGGCTAAACAGCCTGAGGGTGGGTGATGCCCTGGCAGATAAACGTGCAGGTGCAACTGGAGTTTGCCTTTAGGTGTCCCCATGGAGACATTTTAAATTGAGGGTGAGAGGAGGACCTATGAACTGCAAGCAGCAGAAAGTTCCAGAGTTTGGGTGCAGTAGCACTAAAGGCCTGGTTCCCCCATGTGGGCGGATGTTTTAGGGACAATGAGAAGGGATTTTTCATTAGATCTTGAGCAGGGCGCAGTGGAAATGGGGGTGCCAGTCCTAATTATTTTGTCTGTGAAACAGCTTAAAACAAAATGTCAGCTATTTATGGGGGATAGCCAGCCTAGGTGGCTATAGAGGTTGTAGTGATGTGTTGCTCAATTTAGAGAAGGGGCAACTCTGCAAATGTTATTGCAGGTGGTCTCCCACTTGGCAAACAGCAACTTGGAGGGATTAGAGAAGGATATGAGCCCACAATTGCATGAGGGGAGTAGGACACCCCTGGTAAGGGCTAGGCAGGCATTGGGTATAAGGCAGTTCTTAACCCAATATGCCAGACCAAGCTTGGCATTTACAGACCTTCAAACATTGGGGATGTGGAGGGAGAAATCAAGATGCAGATCAAGTGTAACCCCAAGGTATTTAAAGGATGGTACCACCTTCAGGGTAGGTTCCATCAGTGCACTTGATGGACAGTGGGGTGGGGCAATTTCTAAGTTTGGCAGGGGATCCAGGAAGTGTTCATAACTAACTTGTTTTTGATGTTCCAGGCTTACAGTTTGTGGAAGTCCTCTGTAAGATGGGCATTGTTAAAATTTATGTTCTCAGAATTGTGGAGGAGCATCAGGTCAATAGCATACCATGCACCGCTACACATAGTGATAATGGTAGAAAGGCTGTTTATGAACAGTGAAAAGAGAATAAGCCTGAGGATTGAGCCCTGGGGTATCACAAGTTTAACAGAAGCTGACTCAGAGATGGAGACATTTAACTTTATTTATTTATTTAGCTTTTGTTGACCGGGTAAGTGCACTAGACAAATCCTGCCTATTTTCAGGCACGACCCAGGGGAGGGTCTTGACCACCTGTCATTGATATGACAGGTAGTATCTGAACCAGGCATCAGCATGAGTGGACAGACTCATGCCCTGCAGTTTGTAACACATGAGACTGTGGTCAACCAAATCAAAGGCCTTAGACAGATCAACAAAAATGCCCCTAGTGCGCTGACCCTGATCTATGGTTGATTTAATGCCGGTGACCACAGTGTTGAGAGCAGTGGGGGTGCTATGGTCCTTACAGAAACCATGTTGCTCAGGTATTAAGATATCATGGGTGTAGGGGTGCTTAGTGAGTTGGTCAGCCAAAGCATGCCCAAATAGTTTGCTAAGGGCATGGAGTATTGCAGTGGGGCAATAATTTTCAAGACATTTTGTGCCCCCAGCCTTAGAGACAGGGACAACTCCAGCAAGCTTCCAGCTGTCAGGAACAGTACCAGACAGTAGCGAGAGGTTAAAGATGTTCTTGATCAAGAGGGCTATGACAAGGAAACAGATTCTCAGTAGTTAAGGTTTAAGACTACCACAACCAACACTCTTATACAGTATGAAGAGAGGATGGTTAGGAGCTTGAAGATGGCAGTGATCATCCCACCTTGAGGTAAAAAGGAGTATGACGTGAGGAGGGTTCAGGGAGTATGAACTGCCAGGGGAGTCCTCCACACTGGACGATGGGAAAAATAAATACTTTTATTTGTCTGCACCGCCCTTTAAAATGCCCACAGTGCTCTGATAAAAATGTTAAAGTGCAAATAAAGAACAAATACTGTATATAGCTATGAACAAATGATAAGTAAAATCCAATCGGTCAGTTACGATATAATTGGTGACTAGAAATTAACAACAGCAGCTGACCACAGTCACCTGATGCAGGTATGAATTTGCTTGCCTCCACAGGTGTCTCTGCAACCTGGTTTCAAAAGAGGCAACTGAGGGGGGTTAACTGGACATCAAAAAGCATTCAACAGAACAGGAGCAACCAGAGGGAAAGCCCTAACCCCACTGATGTAAGAAGGGAGGGATCCTAAATAGGTCCTGCTCTAAATCTCTGCTTTTCACAGGCTGACGGGACCAGAAGTTCATGGAGATAAGGGGTCTTAGTTCATTTAGGACTTTGTATGCCTGCAAGAGGATCTTGTAGTCAGCTTGCCATCTAACATGCAGCCAGTGCAGAGAATACAACAAAAGTGTAATATGGTATGACTTCTGCATGGAGGTCATGAGCCCAGTTGCCATAATCTGGACCAACTGCAGGCTACATGACTGGCCACAAGACATGCCCTTGTAGAGCATACTGATAGTTTTAGATCTATTATCTGACATTAAGTTCAAAACATACTATGGAGAGCTTTATTTTTACCTATACCGGATGAAGTGAGGCAACGTTTCCTTTCAACTAGTTGTGACCAGGCTATGAACCAATGTAAAAAATATCTTTAAAGTGATTTTCCTCAAAAAGCTAACTGTACAATTGGTGATTCCAGGTGGTCAGGGCGCCGACATAATGGTGCCGCAATGGCAGCACCGGCAACAGCATGAAAACACTAACAGCACCCCCGCAAGCAAAGCATCAATGAACCTGTGTGCCATGTGCCCTGCAGGAAAAGGCACCACAGGCATTCAGAGCACCAGGTAACTGAGGCTCACACAAAGCAGGTGTGTGTATAGAAATGGCTGTCACCATGGTGACCGGCAACAAACTGCCAGGAGAACCAGTGCAGCCCCAATGCATGTCTGCAACAATGCGCATGCAAGCAGTGGACAAGTGACAACCACCACAAGGAAACCTGGAAAGGGGCACATACCCATTAGGCCAGCACTGACAAAGGACACCAGAGTGGCACAACAGATGGGAGAAGGCTAGAGCCACTCAGAGAGGTTACAGATGGGAGAGGGCATGCCAAGGGAACCAGGAAGGAGGAACTGACTGCAGCTCACATCACTGTTGCCTGCCATGGGCATCTGCTCCCTACCCACCATAGTGTGTGCCTGGTCCTTGTCCCTGGGCAGCATGCCTGCATCCTTTGGTGGTCCCATTTGCACCATTGTGTCCCATCCATGGTGTTCGCTGTGTTGTACCTGCCTCCACATGGTTGCACACACAATTGGCCTGCAGAGGGGTGCTTGGCAGCATGCCCATCCATCATCCCTGTGTGGTCCACCTGCATAGTGTGTGTGACTCCACTGTTGGTGGCCATCAGTATGTCATTCGACATTCCAGTAGCACTGAGCATGTGGGACAATGGCTGTGCCATGTGGTCGTCTACATGGCGCCCTGTACCCATATGCATTGGGTCTGTGGCGGTGCTGTCTATGCCGCCCTGTTCTCCGTGATGCACATTGGTGTTGCTGCACCTCCTGTGGCCCCTTCAGCATTCAGTGGGTTGGTCTGCGGGTGTGCGGTGTATAGCACTGCCAGACTTCGCTGTGTCGGTAGGCGTTCCTGGTCCCCTGTAGCTTTGTGGTTCAGCATTGTTATTTCTGGTGACCTCCTGCTGGTTCTGTGATTGACAGCACTGTGATCACAGCACACTGACCACCCAGAACCACAATTGGCATTAGCAGGATTCCAATCTCATAATATTCCCTGAAAATTTAAATTTCAGGGCTTTCCATTGTTTCTTACTAAATATATTTTCCTGAAACCAGACTCTTTGCTCCTTTGACTTAATCTGCCTGCTGCTTGTCCTGCCTAGAAGTTATTACCATCTGCTGTGTGCTGTATTATCACAATCTGTTGACATGGAAATTATTTTGATTTCACAGATAGAGGGCTGTGATTTCTGGGCAACACAAGCAGTAGAAATGTAGAAAATATAAAGGGTCAAATTACCTGTTTTCATAAAAAATGTCTCCAGTAACAAAACAATTGAATGGCAAGAAATTCAGATTTTTGGAGAATGTTCCATAACAGTTCTGCTGATGTCAACTGTGAATTTATACTGGAAATCAGATAAGCTAAATAAAGTTGTATCATAAAAGATGTACTGTACTCTACTGAGGTAGCCCATGTCAAAGAACAAATTTTCTTTAACCGGAACCATTTTTTTATACCTCAGAATACTCAGTGATCTAAGAAGGTTTGTCATGAAAATATGCTAAATTTTGTACTTGAGGATAGCATTCTCCCAGTCAATAGACAATATGAAACTCAAACTAGCAGTTTCAACTCTGCATGTACTGCAATACAGAAATCATTCAAGTGTTGTTGTTTTTTTTTGTCAATTTCAGTTTTCAATAAAAAAAATCTGAAGGTAGTGAATTATGGTAAGACACAATATTCCTTTTATGATTTGTGACATAATCATTACTCTGCTTGTGCCAAAAAATATTTTATATCAGTCACCAGTAGGGCAGCTTGGATAGTAGTACTCTGGTAACCCTACCATATATGAAATCATATACAGTATTTGCCAGGCAATAGTCTTACTGTACATTACTTTGACCCCAAACTGTCATCAACACCCCGTAGCTATCAACAAGATGCAATGAGGTTTCCAATTAGTTCTAATAAATTAATAATATACCTCCCCCATATTGCTAATAACTGACAAGGGACTGAATGACACTAACAGTTTTGACAACAAATGCAAAATTACTGGCAATAATACACAGAAGATGAACTGTTACCTACTTTATGTGTTTCAGGTCCTGTCAACACCTTTGCAATAGACTGAAAAAATAAACTGGCTCTAAACTTGAGAGACAGTGCTAACACTCATAGTATAACAGCGTTGCATGGAAAATTCATATTTTTTCCACACCTCTTCATATTTAGCTCCATGACCAGTGTAGCAACCAATATTAAGGACTTTGACATATCTCTTTCCTCAGCAATTATGGTCTGTTATTGAATCTCAGTTTTTTCCTTCAGTGTGTGTATCCTGTAAACCGTTCTTTTTTAAGCTGGATGATTTTCCTTATTCAGATTGTAAAACTTGGCCCAACTCTGTAATGGGGTCATTAGCATCTAACAGTGACTTTGTTTAGATGCAAAACAAAGATAAGTAGGGGCCCTGATGCTGGCTGTTATTCAAAGGTCAGTCTGTAGGAAAAGAAGTTAGCTAGCTGCTGGTAGAATATGAACTGGGCAGTTGAACTGTTCTGAGTGTTGCATGCCATTGGCCGCTTTGATTACTTTTTAAGCAGTATCAGAGGTCATTCCCCTTGACCTATTGTGTAACAGGTGTGCTACCCAAACAGATGGGATGCACAGTGCCTATGAAACTGTGGAAATGTAGAATCCTGATCCTTTAGTCACTTCAAAGTGAGTGAGGCCTGTGATTGGAACAGCGCTGTGTGTTCTCTGTTCTGTCTTGTAACAGACTTCCTATTCTGCAAATTACTGGATGCTCTGTTTGAGGAAGTAAACCTATGAGTGCAATGTCTACTTTCAAGGACATATCTGTTGGTAAGAATCTAGACTTAGTTCAGTTTAGTGTTTTCTTTCCTGTCTGTAATTATTTTCATTTAAGAAATTTGTATTTTTATTTCTCTAGTGTGTACTGTATTTCCCCATTTGTTGCTGGTGTATTTTTTTACATTGTGTAGACAATAAATATTTTACATTTAATTAATCTGTGACTGTGCAGTGTTTCTAAAAGGTACAGGTAATTGATTTTACTAGCAACATGTGTTCTTTCTCCGAGAGCATGTACTTAATCAAAGAGAGATTTCTTCGACTACAGAAGGAGGATCAGGAGTGCCTAAAGCCAATAGGGGTTCATATGTCAAAAGGCTATGTGCTGTTTGAATAAGGGCAAATGTGGGACAACAGGGGAGCAATAGGCAAATTTGCAGAAAGCTTTTCGCAGCATTGGTGAAATGTATTAAACCTGTTGTCATCCTGTGGCTCCATGACAAAGACAAAAGTTATCTGCAGAAAAAGCATCTGACTGCTCTTGCAGGATGGTGGTAACCTACTGTAATTCAATTATGACTTTATATATCATAAAGGACTGTATATAGCTAAACATTAGTAGTTTCATGCATTTGAAAAGAGCATAGTATCAAACTAAAATAAAATTACTTGTCTGGGGATGGAAATATCCTTTTCTTAAATAATTCTGTCTCTCCTTTCAGCATTTTTATTTCTTTCTGATCCCTTCCTTGTGGAATCTCTTTATTTCTGCTGCTGCTCATGTTGAACATGTGCCATGTTCCTTTAGTCTCACATCAACCATCTCACGCTTAACCTGCTCCAGTGTCCCCTCTGTGCACTGGCAGTCTTAGAGGGGAAAACACATTATCAATTCAGTGACAAAGAGAAATGGCAGTAAAGAGTTGTTACACACAATGCCAGCACTGAGAGACATGTATACAATCAAAGCAGTTGTGTATAGCCTTCCTACTGGATAATCACAAATGAAGAGTTTTGCACTGCCTGGATGGGCCACAAGTGGACAACTGGCATAGACAGATGCTGCTAACCCACCCCCAGAGGACCGACACATTCAGACAGGCTTTGCAGTGACTGTTACATAAATCATCAGACTGCCTGTGTACAAATTTTGTGAGAGAGGAGCATAGCTCCAAAAGTCAATGCAGCCCTACTAGAATTAGGGGCCAAGGTGACATCATCCACCTGAGCCTCTCCCCATTTTCTTCTGTTTCTCCTACCCATCCTGGACACAGTCACAAATTCCACCCTCCTAATCCTTCTCACACCATCCAGTCTACCTGTTCAATGCTCCTTAGGGCACCAGAGGAACAGTTACAATAGAGTACCATTCACATCTCACAGCAGAGGAAAAGAGCATTCTGTGGACACTCAGTCCTCCTCAAATGTATAGACAAAACTAGGAGAAAATAAGTCTGTTACTAAGTAAGTGGGCAAAGCCATGTTTCCTCTAGGTATTCACAGAGCCATAAATTTAAAGAAGTTTCTATGAACTATTTCTGGATGTATTTTTTTTCTAAATCTTCTTCATTAGTTGTCTACTAATAATCTCTATTTTATCTTGTGATTAATCTGATCAGGTAGAGACATTCCTTCCATCAATTTTAAGACTATCATATTTCATCCTATTCACAGGTTATTAGAAAAAGTAATTTGATTGGTTGACAAACATTCCTGCTCATTTCATTGTCTTACCATAATTGCATGAAAGTGAGATTTCCTAACCAGTAAAAAACAATCTCTTACAGAGCAACCTAATAGTCTAGTAGTAGAACTTGCTGCCATACTGGAGACCCGTGTTTGTGAGCAGATCTAGTCAGTAGCACTCAGGTGGCTGGCTGGGAGAGGCACTACCATGACAGCACTTCCCAGTCTAGGGTGAATGAGGGGTTGTACTCTGCCACTACAGCATCCCATGCTGGAGGGATGGGGAGATTGCTCTTCCAGCAGGAGCATGCTGTATGAGGGAAAGCAGGAAGAAAAGTCTGGCTGAAAATAGGCTGCCATCAAGTTGAAAGGTACTGGAATACTTAGAATACATACTGACCACCCCATTTGATCCCAGAATCATGCATTATTCCCCAGCATTAAATTGTCTGTCTTGTGTTAACCCCTTCACAGTACATGTTCTGTAATTCCCTGCCCTTTCATTTTGTGGATAACATTTTATGTGGCACCAAATCAAGAGATTGGCTAAAGTCCAGATATGCAGTATCTACAAGTTCCTCTTCATTAACATTTTTGTTATTTCCTGAAAGAATGTAATGTAGTTTATTTGGCATTATTTGAATTTACTGAATATATCTTAGCACTTTGAAACTACTTGGTATTTCTTTAGATCATCAGTGATCATATATCAGAAAATTGCTTCCATCAGTTTTTCTGGTACTAATTTTAAGATTACTGGTCTGTAGTTTCTAGGTTTGATGTAGAACCGTTTTAAATATAAGTACAGTACAACACTGGCCTTCCTCCAGTCTTCAGATATACGCCCTGTAATAATTGACACAATGGACTAAATTCACAAAGGCACCCGATACACATTAACCACTTGTTACAGGCATGGTGCAGCAAGTGAGGATTAGGATGTGCAGTGTGCTAGTCACTTTTTAACCACCAAAGACTTCTACAGTACACGACATACCACTGTGGAATGTGGTCACCTGATCACCAGTATCATTATGGAGTCTTGATCCAGTGCAGCACCAAAACCATTAAAATGGAGGGTGCACCCTCAGCCTTGCAGCATGCTAATCATGATGTGGTAGAAGAAAAGGGGCATTAGGACTTGATGCAAGAAACTTAAACACAGCCTGGTGCACTCCACAGACACCTCTCACATTTGGAATGGACACCCCCCACTTATACCTTAGCTGCCCAGTGTCCTTGCTCCCAAACCAACATCAGGAAACACACTCGAGGAATGTATCCTATCCCAAATGACCATGGTGGGGTGTGTGAGCCCTCATTGTTGGTTGCTGTAGATACCTTAGCCTGGCCACACAGACGTGACCACAGTACATCATCAACCAGGGCCAGGGTGTATCTGAAAACTGACTCATGAATATTTATGAAGCTACTACCACAAGCCAGACTACAGTAAGTCAGAAACTCCTTAGCAAGCAGCTCAGGCACAACATGAAGGATCCGAGAATTGACTGATGTGGATGGAGTCAGTAGCAGTACCCCTGCTGGTGACAGTCAGTGCCAACTTTGCGAATTCAGCAGAACTATTTTTATAGCAAGACATTTTTGGAAACTCATAAACCAATTATCTTAGACTTCTTGTGTGAAACCCATCCAGTCCAAGAGCCTTGTTAACTTTACGTCCCCTGAGTACTCTGTCTATAGTACTATATTGCTTCCTTTTGTATGAATAAGTTATGTTACATGTCAATATCATCTCCTTTAAAGAGAATACCTACATTACAACCTAATATTCCTTTCATTTGTACAAACTCACACAAAATAGTTATTTAAGCAATACACTATTCTTTCATACTTAAGTAGGTCAACTCCATTTGATGTCTGTATTTTCTTTTCCCCCTTATGCATTTAAAGAATTTATTTTATTAGTTTTAACTCCAGTGCTTTTTGTTCCTCACTTCTGTTTCTCCACTAATCTGATGATGATTATGCTCTGTGTTTCGCAGAGATCCCTGCAGGCAAATAAAAGTTATATATTGCCTGCAAAAGGGCACTTCACTTCTTCACAAAGGTTTTTTGGTGAAGTGGCCCATTTGCAGGCCCTTCATCTGATCTTCACAAAAGGTAAAGTTTGCCACTTTACGACATCTTCCCTGATGATGCTTTACTTAACATTTCTAGCAATTATCCATTGTGCTATAATGTCAAAAGAAGCCCAGTCTTTTCCTCCTGATTTTATTTGAAGATATCAATGTGTTAAGAGCATCTACAGTAGAAGAATCTGTACCTGCAAGAAACACTTGCTGAATTATTTATCAACTGAGTGCTCATTTTCAATCTATCTTACTGCCCTTTTTTTACAGAGAAGGACAACAGTGTTTGCTTTCTAAGACTATGGGAGCTATTTAGTTAATAAAATAATATTAAATATTGTTTAAGTATTGCTATCCAAAAGGTAATATTAGAGAGTCAAATTTTAGCAAAGATTTAATTTGTTCCAGGGGTTTCCTTTAGGTTATTGTTATACATGGAATGAAACCTGTTCTTCAGTGAGATATGCCCAACATGGAATTAAAATACATTCATTTGTAGGAAGTAATTAGGGGACTGGTAGCTAGAAGATGCTAAGAGAGTTAGGTGGAGAGATTAGGGGACAGACTTTCAGCAGGCCCAGTACATGCAAGGGAGCAAAACACACCTGTGTCTGCATTTGAAAAGAAATGCTGTAGTCACTGACAGGTATTTTCAGGTGCTGCAGTGGGGTTATGACAGTTGACATGATTTACAGCATCTTGCATACAAATAATGATGCATGTGTTACTATTCTGATGCAAGTGCTGATTCTGCAGACATAACTGCATCAAATTTGCAGGTGCTGTTAGACCATCAAATACTGTAGATAGTCTAACAGTGTGGACACAGGTCCACTTTGACAATAGGGCTATCAGATCTGTGACTGGTCTACTTTGAAAATCCTGCCCTAAAACTTTATCTGCAAAAATGTCTGTAAAGTATATAACCCAAATTGGTGAAGGTGTATTAGCAGCACCCTTTGTGGGTAAGAATTGGGCCCATGGGTCCATTGTGTTGTCTCCTGCCTCCCAGGTGGATACAATATTCAGACTGATTAAAACAATGGTTGCACTCACCAATAGAAAACACTACACACAAAAGATGTACTTTCTTCCTTTCCTTTTTTGGAGATCCATCAAACAGAATTCATCAAGTGTCATTTAATATTACTGTATGTGCAGGTTTCACAAAATGCACCAAGGGAGACAGAATCCAAATGTTCCAGTCCTTCCCTCTGAAAGGAGTTTTAGGAGGCCCTATGACAAAGCTCTTTTCAGAGTGAAGTGCTGGGGTGTTTTAAGTTCTGTCTCCACTGGTGTATTTTGTGATACCTGCACATAATATAACAAAAAATAATTATATGAATTCTGTGTGATGGATCTCGATTAAAAGAGAAGAAAAAGGTACATCTTTCATGCACTGTGTTTTCTATTGGTGAGGGCAACCATATGTGGAATCAGTTTGTAGGGTACTGGGCAGGGGCTCCTCCTGCATGGTGCACTGTCTCCTCCTACCAGTAGCGAACATTTGGGTACATTAATAAGGGGGCTTGTGACTGCAAAAGACTGAACATAATATGCTAGGTGTCTGAGGCTGCCTAAGCTCCCAAAACATTGTTTTGATTTTACATGCCCTGAGATGCAATTTGAGCATTTTTCTAGGAAAAAATCATGATGGGTAGCAAGTTGCTACGCACCCTTATTTTGGCAAGTTTAATGAATATAACTTTCCCACTTTCATTTACAGTGATTTGCAGAACATAAAAGGCTGAAGTTCAAGCCAGTACAGTACTCAAAGGCTCCAGCAGCACACTGTATACAAGTCATTCATTTATTCTGAGATCTGAGGACCAGAAAGTAGCATCAAGCTCCCCATCACACCAGCACTACTCCCCAGTCTGTTCACAGCAGGCCCTTCCTACTGCTCCAGGCCTGCATCAAACACTTCAGTCAGATGCCACTCAGCAGTCAGCCATCACAACTTCAGTTCTAATCAACCTGTCTGCAGGTCTTGTTTGTTGGGGTTGTGAATTGAATTTCAGTGGAAAAACAGGGGATCAGAAAATAACAAGGATTCCTGACTGACCACCAAGAATATTTATTTGTAACTGCTGGTACTGGTAGCCCATCACTCACAGAGATGACAACAACACTTCTCTGAACAGCATGTGCACATGCTGACTATATAGCATTGTACCATATAGGTGCTGGTAGAAAACGTTAATCGCACCATGTGGTACAGTGATAGGAGTGTCCTGCACTAATCTGTCACTCTCTGTACTAACAAGAAGTGAGAAGCTGCTTTCAGTCTATGTGCACCAGCACTGCTACAGCAAGGATGCTCAACCAACTTGTCCACCATACCCACCTCGCCCAAGCCAGTGTGCGACACTTTTGCTGTAGCCTGCCTCAGTGTGCATGTGTGTCGATGGAGTGCCCCGTGGTGCACATGATCCAGGTAATGATGACTCCCCTCTCAGTGATGTGACAGTTTGGAGGTGACATTGGCATGAGTGATTTAAGAATACCAGCCAGCTCACACACACACACACACACACACACACACACACACTGCACAGACCATGCAGCAGCAGTTATGAAAAAAAGTGTTGGTAGGGCTCTTGTCAGATCAGTGGTAGTAGGGGGACACAGAGTTGGGAGATAACTATCCCCACTGATCACCAAAACAGAGTGTTAGCTAAGCTAGGAAGGCAGCATCAGCAACTGATTAAAGTGAAAGAAAGAATGCTACCAAACCTGACTAAACTAATGGCAACTTCAAAAGTGGGGGCTTTACCCACTTAGCCACCCTTATGTTTACCACTGCCTCCTACCTATGAGCACTACCTCTGCTTTCTTGTCTATGATAACTACAGAAATCAATATTCTGACTTAGTAGTTCCCATTATTTAATTGTAGGTGTTACTAATTTTATAGACTCTGACACCACGGTAAGGAAAATCACCAGCAGGGGACGCCTTAGGGACCATCAGACCAAGTACAGTACTGCCCCTTTTTCTCCCAGGAATAATAATTCTGTGATAAGGACTGGCTATAATGTAGTTACAAAATGGATTTCTTCACGGGTGCAAAAACTGGAGCAACAACTAAATTTAATAAAAAGCAGAAATCTTTGTTTAATTATCTATTTGATATTTCATGACCGGGTAAACTCAATGAGGAGCAAAGTTCCCTTTTATAGGCATTCCCTGAGACAGATAAAATACAGAATGATGGAATAATGACTTAACTGAAACCAGTATACAATGCATAATAGAAAACATACTGTAGGTAAAGTATGGTTCTCCTTGAAATAAACTGAAGAAAAAAAAATCAACGCTCATCCTTTTTTTAAAAACAAAATGATTTACAGTACCAGATTTCCACTTTGGTGCTTCATTTGAAATATCTCAATTTGCACAAGGTTTTAGTTTGGAAGCACACTGTTAATCCTACAAAAAGAGGGCAGCTTGTATTCTATGATTTTCTGATATTAGACCTACAGTACTTGCATAGCCTCTAATACAATTGGCTTAGTCATGCCTTTGATTAGATATAGTTTTGTCTAAGAAGAAAAAGAATGCCACATTTCTGTTAAAAAAGATACTAAAATCTATTGTTCAGTTCTGTAGTAAGAGCATCAAGTGTATAAACAGTAATCCAGTGCTTTATCCCTAGAGGGATGTTTTCATTTTTTGTACCTAAGCTTGTCACTTCCCTGGCTTACACAGTACATCTGAAATGAGAGATGCTGTCAAATGTGACACAGCTGAAAGCCATCAGCAATATAGCTTAGATTTTTGGATACCAAAATAGACTGGTAACAGATTTAATTTAAGATCCAAAATGGCATTTTATATTATGAAGAAAAAATAGTGAATAATTGGGAAACATAAATAAATAGTGAGTGATATTTTAATAATTTGTTAGTAATTCATGTTGCCCCATCAGATATGCAGTACAGTCAGACTAATCTGTGTGGTAGCCTTGACATATAAAATCTATCAAGCAAAGAACAAACTAACTATTGAGACAATACTGAAAGAAAAGCAAGGAAAGGAAAAAAAGGAAGGAATTATAGTTTTATGTAGAAGACAAAGAACCTCTGTGCGCAAACACCGAGGCAAGGGTTACCCCAAAGGGCATTTGGCTGGGAAGCCAAGTTTCAAGAAAATACAAAATCACACATGCCCACACAATGCAAAGCATCATGGTCTGCATATGCAAATCACCACAGAATGTTATGCTGGTTCAACTTTAAGTAGAATTGCATGGTGCCAAAAGGCCTCTCACACAGTTTGCAAAGGGTGCTAACTGATGACATAAATACGTGTTTCATCCTACCAGGACTCATCAGTATGTCTCATCTGTTAGACACCCCAGTGGCTCTGGCATGGCTCTGGGGTGTCAAACAGATGAGACATACTGATGAGTCCTAGTAGGATGAAACACGTGTCTATGTCATCTGTTAGTACCCTTTGCAAACTGTGTGAGAGGCCTTTCGGCACCATGCAATTCTGCTTAAAGTTGAACCAGCATAACATTCTGTGGTGTTTTGCATATGTAGCCCATGATGCTTTGCATTGTGTGGGCATGTGTGATTTTGTATAGTTTTATGTAGCTCCTTTTCTATACACTGAGTGTTTCACAAACTATGAACAGTTGTTTCAGACACTATGTGAGAACAAAGAGGTTATCCGAAATACAGGAAGACTACGGATTATAAAAATGAGTCCAGGAATGTGCAGTGATTTGAGTGATGTGATTGGCTATTAAGATTCCTGAATATGTTTCATACTACACATATAATAATGTATGGAAGACTGTATTTCAAAATATTGTATATACCTTCAGTTTGTGATGACGTCATAAATGTATCAATCAATCAATCAATCAATCAAGTCTTTATTTAACCAGGCGTTCATTGTTGAGCAGAAGCTCATTTGCAAGATGGACCCGAGTGGAGCATGAACAATTGTATATACAGGTCAACACAGGTATTTACAAGGCAATACAGATAATACTGTTTACAGAGAGGAAGAAAAAGAAGTTCATATGTACATAGAATTATACAGATATTGTACAGATTACAGGGTATGTACATACATAGAAGTGTCTATAGGAAGATAAAGCAGGTTATCTAAGATTTCAGGAGGAAGTAATGGAAGAAAAAAATAAAATAAAAATATACACCAGGTAGAGGTGAAGGTGGGAGGAGGGAGGGACGTGGGGAGAAAGGCTAGGAGGGGCACGGTGCACAGAGAGAGTTGGAAAGCAGGATGTAGAAAGGTGGATGGAGAAAAGGAGTATGTGTGAGCCCCGGGATTAAATGCTATAAAGTACGGGGCATGGTAGGATATCACAACCCAGGGGTAGTGAGCTCCTATCCGAGGTTGGGAAAGGAAAGATAAGGTGGTGGATGGGCCTGGTGTTGATAAGACAGGGGGATAAGAGAGAGAGAACAATTAAGCTTGTGAGGAGCAAGCTGGGGGGTCAGTACTTAAAACTGGGTCTAGGCGTGGCTATATACCAGTGCAGACACCACATAAACCATGACAGTAAAACTTGAGTGGTTTGCAAGGTCGTTACAACAATAACAGAGTTGACACTGTCCCGTATAGTGCATGTTATATAATTACATGTTTTTCAGTGTTTACAAAACAAAGTTAGAAAATTTAGAGCCAGATATTCAAAACTTTGTCCCGGGGCTAAATTATCACTGCCCAGCATGCAAACATTGCCGGACCAAAGAGCCAGCCATATTCAAAAGGAATAGCCCAGTGCTAATCCTGCTGAATATAGCATGCGAAGGAAGCAGGCAAACTGGGCTGGGAGTGCAGGGCAAAAATAGCCCGGGAATAGGACAGCACTGAATATAGCAACAGGGATGTGCAAACTGCAACAGAAGCTCAGTAGACACTGGAACAAGCCAATGTTGCAGGTGGAGAACATTGTGTATGATTGCACAGAGATGTTTCACATCTACTGCACACAACAATGCAAGCCACACACTACAGAACTGTGCTATGCTGCAGTGAGGCTTGCCTGGGGCAACCTGATTGCACAGTGCTAACACATTAACCTGGTGCAAACTGGTTAGCCTGTGACAAACGGGAGCTATATTCAAAGCTTCCATGCAAATGAGCCTACTTAGGTAATCCGTCAGCAAATAGGCACATTTACATCTCATTATGTACTGCTTAGCATACTTTACCATGCAGTTTGCCCAGTGCTACTGCATGGTGCACATAGATCCACCTTTTGGTCAGAATGGCAGTACAGGCTAGACGCTGCAGGCCAAGGCATGCCCACAGCATCCCCTGTTGGTCAGAATGGAAGTACAGACTTGAAGCAGCAGGAACTGTGTGCTGGCAGCCACAGTCAGTGCATACAATGCATCCATGCATCTGTGCAAGCAGGACCTGTATATGTATATACATATATATATATATATATATATACACATATATATATATATATATATATATATATATATATATATATATATATATATATATATATATATATATATATATATATATATATATATATATATATATATATATTTTTCAAAAAACTGTTAATGCATCATTTAGGGTTAAAGCACAAAAAGTCAGTAAATGAGACCTTTAGGGTTGACCCCTACCCTCCCCCATATCGTGTACACCCCTCCACAGACTGACAGATGTCGGGTGTGTCATTGGGGTTGTGAGGCCCAAATGTCACCGCATTCCATGTGTAAGCATGTTGACATACTAAGAATCATACTAAGAAACTGTATGAGGCGGAAAGGCTGGACGCCCATATGGCCTCAGACCTACATATAATAGCTTGGCAGCTTGTTTGATTTCATGAAAATGTCAAGTCTGTTCCATGAAAATGTTAAGTCTGCCACAGTAAAGAAGAATAGAGTGACATTTAGGCCTCACAACTCCAATGACACAACCTGGCATCTGTCAGTCTGTGGAGGAGGGGTGGGTACATAGTATGGGTGGGTAGGTGCCAACCCTAAAGGTCTCATTTTCCTGACTTTTTGTGCTTTAACCTTAACTGATGCATTAACACAGTTTTTTGTAAAGAATTTCCTTACTTTTTGAGAAAGAATAGTAAAGTACAATGTTGCTCAAGTTGGTGGGAGCACGGGGCCACTAACTTGCAAATTTCTGCCTAACATAACAGTACAAGTACTGAATATCATATGCATTGGTGGGTGCACAGGGCCCTTCGGGCCCCACATTTCCACCAGCTTAAAACAGAACAAATTTTCATTCATAGGAGTGGCAAGATTCCACACCTGTTTACATTTTATACACCTAACCACTGAAAATTACTTCTATGGCAGTAAGGCTACATACCGTATAAATGTCAAGCCACAACCACAATGGGAAATGCTATCCGCAAAAATGTAAACTGTGTCATGCAATATCTCCACAGCATAGTAATATTCTGACATCTAAACACCATAATTCACATCTACAGGACATCTTCTCCACACTGTTCCAGTTTCATTCATACCTCAGTCGGCAGCCGGCCATGGTGATGAGAGGAGAGATTAACCAGTCGCTGGCTCAGTTTGTGGATTTTGATTGGGATGAGTGAGGGTGTCACTGCCAGGTGAGGGAACCACTAGACTACTAGGGAAAAGTATTTTATTTTACGGTCAATGGGGGTCATGATTCATGCTGGGGGTGGGGGACCACTAGACTACCAGGAAAAATGATTTTATTTTATGGTCAATGAGGTCGGGATTCATGTGTGGGGGTCACTGCCGCATTACCATCAGCTTCTTTTGGGTGTTGTTGGTACTACTACAGGTCATACTAATACTGGCAACACGGTGCTATACTTTTGAATAGGCCAGTGTGCTGGCATTCAGGGCCCCTCCCTTCAGTCCCTCCCCTACATACATTATAATTTAGTGTTGGTGCTAACACCTAGCACCGGTGCTGAATGTCCTTTTGAATATTGCAGTCAGGTGCAAATTCTGCGCTAGTCCAGCACAACAGATTTGCACCCAGTGTTAACTTTTGAATATCTGGCCCAAAATGTACAGACCTCAGCGTGTCTACGAGCCACAGATGAATGTGTGTGAATAGGGTGGGGGTAGGGGATTTGGAAGGGTGTATTTAATGCTGAATAGCAGAAGTAGTAAATGTTATTGTTCAACAATGTTTGGCTTTGCAGTCTATTACCAAAGCAATTAAAAAGAATATATATAAAATAAGTTAAGATGCCAAAAGTTCAGAAGCAGACAGTTACATAAATGGAATAAATCTTTGACAATCATAAAGTGCCGGTGCATGTCAGTTACATAAACTGTTAAGGGATCACATTTTTAGAGAAACAGATAGAGTCCGATGAAGCAATTGTTATGATCCTAGTGCAGAAGCCATTTTCTTTCCAAAATTGTATATAAAAATAGACCCAGTTTCTTAATAATAGATGGATTACCGGAAGTAAGTAATATGCCAGAAAAGTTGTTCCCATGAACAGAATTACAGCTATGCACCCTATATTCTCCCTATATATATTGTTCAAGGTCTGTTATACAAGGAATAGACGAACATTAAGTGCTAAGTATCATCCTTTTCTGTTTTACAGTCATACAGTATAAGGCAGTTGCTCATTGTCTGGCTTGTTTTTCTATCTATCAATAAGAATATTCAAGAGATTAGCTAGAAAAAGGAAATTCCTAAATACTCTTCAATGACTTGGATCACCTAAACTATCCAAATAAAGATCAAAAGAGTGGGTAATTTTAGTCTGTGAAAGCTGGCTATTAATTCTAGAGTTTTCTATTTTTTTTTAAATGTTGCAATCCTTTTCTGCAGTAATTGAACAAAGCTTGACTTTTTTTCTATAAATTATGAAGTGTGACATTTCTCAATACTAGATCCCACAGATTTTGTTCATTTGTTAACACTAGCATCATAAGTGTTTTTATCCAAGGAGATATCAAGCCTAAACTCTGTAATTAAAGGTTTTCTTTCTAGACAGGAATATTAAATGAGAACTGTCAATTTTGAATACTTTCAAGCTAGAAGTGCATGCTGACTCAGTTCAGCCTTAAGAAAAGTCCCAAGAATGCCATTTGGGACTCCAAGGACTGACATATAAAATGTATTGATCTGAACTTCAATATATTGTAATTGATTATCCCCCCTCCCCAAGTTCTGAGGCATTAGAGAACCTGGAAATAATTTTGCATTAGTTCAATATTTCAACTTCAATAGTTGCATTACCTGAGCTTTCTCAGTAGACTTTGCTGAATCTTAAAGAGACCAGATACATTTTATTGAAGCTTAAGTTTTTAGAAAATAGACATGATTTCTCTATGTATGAGAGCTATTGAATTTTAAACCTAAATAAGAAAAATAGTCTGCAACTTCTATTTATGAGAGTTGAAATACTGTACCCAAATGTATTTGGAAGAACCTTTACCAATATCCATTATAGAAGCATTATTAAATAATGACCTTTTAGAATCAAAGAAGATTATATCTTGGCTACATTATTCAGCTGTTTTTAAGACCTTATGGGAAAAGAGAAAATGCAACAAAATTATTGGTGTATGCCATTACAGGAATTTTAATATGATATATGGTGAGTCTTTATTACCGATAAAAAGCGGCAAAATGATTTCTTGATAATCCCATCGCTATGACGTAAGTGGTTATAAACCTCTCTTGAGTATGTCATAGCAACGGGATTACAAACGGAGCCCATCTGCGCATGCATGTATGTTTTATCTCATGCACCAATGTCCTTCCTGAAATTAGTGCAGTGGCAAGAAAATGATCCAGAATGTCTCTGGTGGTGCCAAAAGGGAGATAGTAGAGTGTATCAGATCATCAACAGACCTATGCTATTAGCATGGGAGCAAGTTGCGCTACTGTTGTAAATCATTCTTTGGGTTATTTTTAGTAGTTTATTTGAGTTGGCGGGTTTCAGTCCAAACACCCCCATTAAAAAGAATAAAACATGGAGGGTGTGGGGGGGCAAAGCCCCCCAACTCAAACAAACTGACACAACATCAACAGTAAGTGCAAGCGCACACTATATTCACAAATGTTTGATGCTACTAGCGTAGCGCTGCTTTGATACTCTCCACTATCGCCGCCAAAAGTAAGACACATTCATTTGTTCTGCCAGTTTATGGGGACCATATACTATAAAATATAATGTATGGTCCCTCTATCATTAACTGGTTTGTGTAACATCTCAAGGTTGCCTTGGTGATGTAAACCTCTCGAGCTTCACTCTTGAGGTTTACATGGTCACCCTGGCAACCTCTCAACAGTTAACAAACTGGTTAATGACAAAGAACCATACATTATCCTCTATATTATCTATAGCAGGAGAATCTATTACATTGTTTGGCAGTGAGAACAAAACCTTACTGATATACATATTGGAATTATTTGCATTGTGTCTCCTAATTTTTTCCTATCCCTCAACCAAGTCACAACTGGAGATCAACCCTCATGGACTCGGTGTGCCGTTTGCACAGTGAAACCCATACAGTGACAGTAACATGGGCACTGCAACCCAATCAATCATCATTCCATTGATCGGGATTTTGCAGTGCCTGCTGTCTTGCCACCCCAGGGGTGTTGCACTGTTTCCCACCTACATTTCTGAACCAGAGGTGATTCTAATATTTTACAGTGGGGGTGCATGGGGCAAAGCCCCCTGTGGTGGGGATGCAGGGGTCAAAGCCCCTGCAAACAGCCAGGACATGTCCCAGTGCCTTGCCATGATGGCAGTTGGGCAGTATGATTGATGGGCGACATGGTCACCATTGACATTCTGTTGTCAATGAGGTGTCAGTTGACAATAACGATGTTAAACAAACATGGTGGAACCTATGGACTCTGTTGGCTTACCTGGTAAAATATGGTACAAATAAATAAACAACATGTATATATATATATATATATATATATATATATATATATATATATATATATACAGTATATATTTATAAAATAGGTTGAAAAATTATCTCTGCTGGTTGGTTGAAACACATTACATGAACATGCGTACATCAGAGTGTGACCACACACCTGCACTTTCGCCCCCTCAAAACAATTTTGCCATTTTATGAGCTAGATAACCCACTCTAGAATGTGTAGTTGCACTCTGATATATGCATGTCATGGACGACTCGCCTGCAGCGCCTTGTGCGTAGTTAAACACACCAAGGAGTCCAGATATCAGAGCTCAACAGCACACCTTAGAGTGGGTTATCTATTACATATTCATTGCAAAAAAGTTCATTAATGCACCATTAGCATTGAAGTATTAAAAGTAGGGAAATATGACCTTAGGGCCCCCAAGTCTAAGACCCCACCCAATTGTGCATGCAGGAATAGGGGTGCGGGGTGTGGCCTTGGGGTTGTGAACCCTAATGCTCACACCATTGTTTTATTCTGTACCCATGTTAGGTTAAATGTTAAAATGGGGTGAGAATTAGGGTTCACAACCCCAAGGCAAGCCCCTCACCCCTGTTCCTGCATACACAGTGAGGGGGTATTAAGCTTGGGAGCCCTAAGGTTGTATTTCCCTGCTTTTGATACTTCAACCCTAATGGTGCATTAATAAAGTTTTTTTTGCAATTAATTTCCTTACTTTTTGAGAAAGTATAATCGCAGCCATATTTCATTATGGGAGTGCAGGGCCCTCTGTGTCCTGCACTCCCATCAGTCCATAGTGAGCATTAGGAGTACATAGCCCTGTGGGCCCTGTGCTCCCATCCATGTTTCTTGTAATTGTCCCTCACTTCCATGAGCAAGTGCAGGGGCCTTCATACCCTGCATTCCTATCAGTCCATAAAGAGTGGTGGTGGCACAGGGCCCTCAAGGCTCACATCCATACCTGTTGTAATTGTCCTTCATGTGTGTGTGAGAGTACAGGGCCCTCTGGGCCCAGCACTCCCATCAGTGCATAATGTGTTGTGGTACAACTGTGCCCTGCAAAGCAGTACTGCTGCCATGTTGATAATGCATGCCACGGTATACTGTAGGTCACATGCGCCCCATTTGTTACAATTCACCAACAATTTAAAACAGGGCCTGGTAACATGCAAAACAACTTAGTACACCCAAAGGTGTACTAAACTACCCATAGTACTGAAGCTGCACTGTATCTCAAAGCATTTTTCAGATATAGCATCTGAAAAGTAACCCAATCATCACAATGTTACCCTAAGGGAAATTTGGAAACTTCAAAGTGTTATAACTCTGATGCACAGTAACATTTTTCCACCAAACAAGCTAAAGGCACATCTTTGGGGGAAAGTCTTTTGTACCCTGACAATTTCAGCCCAAATTCAGCCCCAAATCAAAATAAAAAAAAATCAACCAGAAGTACTGCTACTGACAAGTTGGTGACCCCCTTCAAAAGGATGAAACTTGCCCAGAATTTTGTCCTGTACCTAGGACCAAAATGGTAAAATGAACTACCTGCTAACCTCACTGGCATGCCCAAGATCAGTTCTTTTAAAACTGGGTTCAGATCCCTTCTCAGCACTAAAATGAATTGCACCAGCTTATACTAATGGAGTCAGGACCTCATCCGCCCATACCATACTTTTTCTGCACTCACCCTCCCCCTCCTTCACCTCCTCATCTCATCGGACAATGTCCACTTATGGCTGTGAGCCCCATCTTATGCCCCTTCCCACCTCTGATGATGCCACTTTTGGCTGACCACCCTACCCCTATCCATCCTAGGTTGGCACACTACTTAGTGAACCCCAATCATTAGCCTTGCCGACCTTTTCTTATCAGCCCTTCCTGTCTGTTAATTATCACTCTTTTACGATGTACATTAGTCTCAGTCATATCATACTGCCTCTGTAATTGTTGTATACTAATCTCAATTTCTATTTATACCTGCCAATGTAATTGTCTCAATGTCATCTTCTGTATACCTTTTATTATTGCAACTATTTAATTTTGTTTTTGTAACTCTGACTTGGAACCTTTGAAAATTAGTCCTTGACTCAAGGGAGTTAATCCCAAACTGAAATAAATAAAATAAATAAATAAAAAAACAAAATTCCAAACTGTTTTTTAGTTATGAAGTCACAAAGAAACAAAACATATCTGAAAAAAGTAGTGTCACAGGCAGTACCCTAGTTCTTTTGGCAAACAATGTCACAATTAAGCAATTCAAACAAAGTCAGCCACATCAACAGAACTACACCACAAGACATGCAAAATGTCATGCACATCTATTGAAGGATTGCAAAGTTATTAAGGTGCAAAGCATGCAAAACTGGAAGACTACGAAAATGGAAAAAAACATAAATTTATCTCAGAAACCACATAAATAATTAAAATGAAATTAGCAACATCAACAGACCTATCCCATGAAATTAAGCTTGCAAACCTTCATGTATATCTGTTGAATGGTTGCACAGTTATTAAAGTGCAAAGTATAAAAAAATTGAATGACTGCGAAAAATAGGAAAAACATGTAAATTTAAGGATGTTTGAGACACAGTATCTTTGAAACCACAAAAGCAATTCCAATGGAATTAAACACATCGACAGATCAACACCACAAAATTATTCATGCAAAATTTTATGCACATATGTTGTAGCACTCCAGAGTTATTAAAGTACAAATTATGCAAATCTGGAAGACTTAGTAAAATGGCAAAAAAAAAATGTAAGTTTAATGATGTTTGAGACACAATATCTCATAAATCCCACAAGGTGCTCAAATGAAATTAAATTTATCACATCAACAGACATACCCCCTGAGATTAAGCATGCACAATTTCATGCACATCTGTTTAAGGGTAAGTTTTAATTCCTGGTGTTTCTTTGGAGACCATGAGAAATCCCACTTCTATCCTTACCAGCTTACAGGGCAATCATTGCTACTTACATTGCTTCAGATACAATGGAGAGAATGGCTCCATGCTGCAGATAGAATGGTGAGCATGGCTTCTGTTGTGTGAGAGGGAGTAAACATTCTACCAATGGAATTCAGCTGCAGTTTGAATTCCTGCGTTACATAATAAACAAATATTCCATTTTTTGAATGTGGAAAGATAAATGATTGACAAGTGGGGAAGGACTGCTTTTATTAGTTACTGTACATTTAACAAAATAAACTGTTTTTAATTAAAAACAATTGCATTTTTGATTTTTTTTTAATTGTCCTTAGTTTGCCCACTTTATAAGTGCAATAAGATACCCCAGCTTGTTGGTTGTCTGGGGTTAATGCAGTTCCAAGTACTGAAGACACTCAGGGCAAGCACATTGTGTTTTATTATGCACCTGGGCATGAATTAACTCCCGTTAACCACCACCATGTCATGTATTATCACCTATTTAATAACATACAAAAGGCACACACAACATTTAATGAATTTCTGCATGTTCATTTGATTGATAGGGCATGAGTTGTTGATTCATGGGATACCTTTTATTGGACCAACATTGCTTTTTTTAATTGTTATTATTTATTTACCCAAGATATCCTGGCTGAGTTGCATCTAATTTGCAGTAGGATCAAGTATTTACTAATTTCTCCACTGAGTGAACTGGAGAAGTGAGAGGTGAAGCAATTTGCCCAAGACCACACTATAATAATTTGGCTTCAGTTGACTTTGAACCTGAATCTACTGGTTCTCTCGTCAGTTCCCTACCCACAAAGCCACTCATCCCATTATGACAGTAAAGATGTTATTATAGTAAACAGACCTTTGGACCACGTTGGTCCTTTTAAAGTGACAAAGACATGAAATTCAAATTTGGCTATTTTTACTGTGAGACAAAGATAGCATTTTGCAATTAGAAATGAACTACTCAATTCAAAAGACAAAGCACCATTGGTGCAACACATTTAAGGAAACAAATAGACTTTTGCCACCATGCACGTATGAAAAGATATCTACTTTAGCAGCTTACCACATTTTACATGTGCCATCTACATCACCACAAACTGTATTTTAAAATTCAAGAAACTGACTGTGAAATCATCTATTAACTTCTCTTTATCCATGTTTGCATTACTAGAGTCAACCACTGCATATTAGCTCACCGCTAACATACATGCTGTGCAAGCATAAAACTGTGGCTTTGGGAATTAGCTGTGATATAATGCTGCTATAAAAATCATTAAGTTTAGCTTACACAGCTTTTGTTATGTGTATTTGCACAACTTATACAATACATGCTATATTCTGAGTGCTTGTAGCCCCTGTAGTATAATGCTTACTGTCTCTTCTGATTATTGATTGCAGTTTTCATTGATTGCCTTGAGTTTCCACTGACGCTATACAGCCATTAGTGTCCATATATATCAGAGAGGTTGCAGTGCTTGTATGTTATGCTATGATTACATTTTTTGGTGTAATAAAAAGGGACATTTGGTGTACTGTGAAATATAGGATTTGTGAATCTTTCTGAACTTTTTGTACTAAATATTCTGATGAGCTAGGTCAACTTCCTGGCACTGATTACATTTACCATCTACAGCATCAGTCTGCTTTATAAATTGAGTTTCCTTTCTCACTTCATATCCCTTCATAGTATAGGAAAAAGCTGCTAATAATGGGCCCTAAGCACTAATGGGCAGAGTGGCTATGCACCACATATCTGGGGCATGTAGCCAATATACTTGATCTCCTGGGCCTGCGGACCGCAACACACCAGGGGTGGGCTGTGGGTGTGCCAGAACTATGCACCATGCACCAAGGCGTGTAGTGCTGGCCATTGGTGTGCAGAGGATGGCTCCTGTTACACCAGGGAGAACCCTGCAGTAAGCCCCCTATGCACCCCATACACACATCAGGTTCCCTGTCTGGACAGGGTGGATAGCCCACTCACCCACCAGGACCACTGTGGCTGTACCCCCATATGGCCACCCAGTGCCACCCATGCTTGCACACATTGGTGTGTGGTCCCTACCAGGCACCCCCCAGCCAACACACACACCCATAGGCACCCCCCTAGCCAACACACACCCCCACAAAGGGGCACTACCCAAGAATGCTGCCCCCACAAATGGCACTGCTGGCCCACCCCTGCCACTGGCCAGTCTGGGCATATGGTGGTGGTGTACAGTGCCCCCCAGACCACTCCACCCCATACCTGGGCACCGCTCCAGTGCTGCATTGCGGGAGGACCAATGACTTTCTCCCCTCTAATCTCCACAGCCACTGGTCATCAGACATCCATGGGGCATGCTACCAATGAACACCCCACTGTGTAGGGGATCCACTGCATGACCCAGTCTGGGCATCCAACTGGATGCCCGGCTGGGTCCACAACTCCAGCCCCGGCTGCCCTGTGGAGTCCTGTGCACTGGGGAGGGCAGGGCCACAGACAGGTGGCTGCCTTTAGTAAATACCAGCATGTGCGCACCTGTCCTCAGGAGTGTACCTACGTGGGTGAAATATGCACTGCAGGCATGTACATCCCGCCCATTAGTGCATATGTGCCAATATACCTTATTACATCAGAGCTGTCTGTTTGCCATGGTAGTCCTTTGTGTCAGAGTATATTTTTCTGTGACAGTGGAATGTTTTGGGATTTTGCTTGAGTGTGAGATCCCTGTATGGAGAGCACAAGCAAAGTGTGGGGTGGAAAGGGTGATTGTTTGGGTCACTATAAGGGAAGAAGGTGGCTTGGCACAGAGTGGAGTAGCCTGATGAACTCTGACAGGGTAACTACACATTGAGAATAAAGATCTCACCATGACATAACTGTGCTAAGTTTCCTTACAGGGAAAAATATTGCAGAGATGTTCTGATTCAGATAAAAAATAGGGGTAGGGGGCGGGGGTCAGGCTGTGAAGCATTCCATGTGTATGGTGATAAACAGTTTTACTAGAAGTGGACCTTTCATCTTACATTTTTGTTTTTCAAAAGTACTATAATAGCTACCATTGTATATAGATGTGTATACTGTAAAAGAATTACAGTTGGTGATAGATAGATAGATAGATAGATAGATAGATAGATAGATAGATAGATAGATAGATAACATTTTATTTCTACACAGGAACAATTCGTCATTTACAAAAAAGCCTTGTACGTATAAAATACATTTAATGAATAGTAACGCTTGACAATATTTAAATTATAATTAATGATCTCCCTTTTTTCCCATAGGGAAACTGTGGCATAATTTGTCATAATAAAGGAATGTTTATTACAGCAAACATGCATGGTTCCCCGCACTCTGAGCATGTCTTGCTTACCGACTGCTGTCCCCTTCTCACTGACCCACTAAGCAACACACCAAACCACCACTTGGACTCGGCATTAAGTTTTTAAAAGAAAATCTGGTATCAGAGCAACTTTTTTTCAGCTGCCCAGAAGAAAAACTACAAAAACATTAAAATAAGAAATGCTACTTTGGACGGAGTGCTGTAACCTAACTAGACCATGTGGCACAGCAAAAGTTTTTATTTTATATAATTATTGAGGCAAAAAAATGGAAGCCCAGCAATTATATAAAATAAAATATGGGGTGGTGTGTATAAACTCGAAGTTTACACACACCCTCAGGGTTAGATGCTTTTCATAAACCCCTCGAGCTTCGCTCTTGGGGTTTATCCATCGTCTAACCCCTTGGGTGTGTATACATAGCTATGTGCTGTAGATACATAGACAGTGTCGGCAGATAAGGGCCTATGACCCACCCAGTCTGCCCATTTGAGCTTGTAAGTTTACTTTGTTTTCCTAGAAATCTGTTGCCCCTTAATCCTGACCTCAAGAATTCCTTTATGTCTATCCCATGCATTCTTAAATCCCGTGATTGTTTCAGCCCCCACCACTTCCTCTGGCAGGGTGTTCCACTTGTCCACCACCCATTCTGTGAAGAAATTCTTCCTCACATTTCCTCTGAATCATCCTCCATCCAACTTCATCCCATGCCCTCTAGTCCTGGAACATCTTTTTCGCTTAAAAATAGTGTATTCTTTCACCCTGTTCCTCCCTGTAAGATACTTGTATGTCTCTATCATATCCCCACTCTCTCTCCCTCCTCTCCTCCAGGGAGTAAATATTCAATTCCTTCAACCTGTCCTCATAGGACTTGTGATGCAACCCATGTACCATCTTTGTTGCCCTCCTCTGAATCTCCTCTACCCTGTCTATGTCCTTACGTAAGTAAGGTCTCCAGAACTGTACACTGTACTCCAAGTGGGGCCTCACTAGTGTCTTGTATAGTGGAATTATGACCTCCCTTTTCCTGCTGGTGATGCCCCTGCCTATGCATCCCAGCATCTTATTTGCTTTACCTGCTGCCTTGTCGCACTGTTACCCTACCTTGAGGTCATCAGAGATGATAACCCCAAGATCCCTTTCCTGTTTGGTGCATGCTATATCCTCACCCCCAACTGATATATTGTGCCAGGGTTTTGTGCCCCATATGCATTATCTTGCACTTCTTTGCATTGAATTTCAACTGCCAAACCCCTGACCATTCTTCAAGTTTGCAGGTCCTTCTCATTCTGTCTATACCCTCTGGTGTGTCTACTCTGTTACAAAGCTTTGTGTCATCAGCAAACAGGGAAATTCTGCATTCTAGGTCCTGCACAATGTCACTGATGAAGATGTTGAATAGGACCGGTCCCAGCACTGATCCCTGTGGTACTCCACTGGTCACTCTTCCCTCTGTGGAGTGACAGCCATTTACCATCACCCTCTGTGTCTTGCTGCCCAGCCAGTTACCTACCCACTGCACTACTGTCCTGCCCACACCCATATTCCCCAGTTTGTGTAATATTCTATGTGGCACAATGTCAAGGCCTTGCTGAAGTCCAGATAGGCCATGTCCACTGCCTCCTGATCCACCTCCTAGTCACCCAGTCAAAAAATTCAACGAGGTTGGTCTGACATGACCTCCCCCTGGTGAAACCATGCTGCCTTGGATCCTGCAGTCCATTGACAACCAGATGTTCCACCAGTCTCTCCTTCAGTAGTACTTCCATGATCTTGCCCACTACCGAGGTGAGGCTGACTGGTCTGTAATTCCCCACTTCCTCTTTGCTCCCACTTTTGTAGAAGGGGACTACATCTGCTGTCCTCCAGTCTTTGGGTACCTCCCCTGTTTCCAGTGATTGGCTAAACAGGATTGCCAGAGGTTCAGCCACCACCTCTCTTAGTTCTTTAAGGACCCTGGGGTGCACCCCATCTGGCCCCATTGCTTTATCAACTCTTATTACTTCCAGTTCCTTCAGAACCCTTTCTTGTGTAAAGGGACTTGTGCCCATTTCTGCACCATTCCCACCCCTTATACTCCCTTCAGACCCATTACTCTCCTCTTCCTCAGTAAAGACTGGGCAGAAACACCTGTTCAATATGTCAGCTTTACTGTTGTCATCCTCCATACGGCCCCCATCCTCCCCCTTCAGTCTCACTATCCCTCCCTTTGCCTTTCTTTTTTCACTTATGTACCTGTAAAATGTTTTGTCCCCTCTATCCACTGATTTTGCAATGTGCTCTTCTGTCTGAGCTTTGGCTTCCCTTACTGACCTCCCTGCCTCCCTTTGCTTCTCCTGGTACTTCTCTGTATCCCCTTTCTGCCTGTGTCTTTTTGTATTGCCTGAATGCAATCTTTTTTGCTTTCACTTTCTCTGTATCCTCCTTAGAAAACCATAATGACCTCCTCTTCCTTTTCCCCTTCCTAACCTGCTTAATGCATACTTCTGTTGTTCTTGTAATCCCCATTTTAAATACTGCCCACTATTCCTCAACCCCTGATTCCTGCCCCATTCCCCTTAATGCCTCTTTCAAGCATCTCCCCATTTTCCCAAAGTCTGTCCCCTAAAATCCAGGATACATGTTTTTGTGAGGTTTGGTTCTGCACCTTCTGTGATTTCAAACCACAATGACTGGTGGTCACTGTTCCCCAGGTGCTCCCCCACTGTTACCCCCATCACACTGTCCCTGTTTGTGAGCACAATGTCCAGTATTGCCTTCTGCTAAGTTAGTTCCATGACCAGTTGCTTGAGGAAGGCACCCTGAAGGGAGTCCAGGATAAATCTGCTCCTAGTTGATGCTGCTGCTGGGATGCTCCAGTCCACATCTGAAATATTCAGGTCTCCAACCAGCACTACCTCGCCCTTGTCTGACACCTTTTAGATGGCTAGCATCAGCTCCCTATCTGTTTCTTCCTCCTGGGCTGGTGGTCTATAGACTACACCTGTGCAGATGGCTGGCCCCATTTTCCTTTCCAGCGTAACCCGCAGTATCTCTCCCCCATTTTGTTCCTCCTGGATCTCTGTGGCCTTTATGTAATGTTTCACATACAGTACCACTCCTCCTCTCTTCCTACCTGCCCTGTCTCTTCTGAATGTGTTGTAGCAAGGTATGGCCATCTCCCAGTCATGGTTATCATTACACCAGGTTTCTGTGATGGCCACAATGTCCAGGTCTGACTGTACCATGACAGCCTCCAGATCCTCCATCTTGTTGCTAAGGCTCCTGGCATTTGCACACATGGCTTTCCATGATTTGACCTCCCTAGACTGCATAGCTGTTCTACTCCATCCCCTTACCTGATTGTCCTTTATCCCTGGTTCTCCTTGCTGTCTGCCCTTCTGTTGAATTTTACCCCTTTTCTGTCTATCCACCTCTTGGGCACTTATCTCCATCTTTTGCACACTGCTTTGTAGAGATATCCAATCCTCCGGTTCACTGCTTCCGCTGCTAGCTGTGGGGGGTGGGCAATTATGTACCCTCCTTGCTGGCCTGCCACCCCCTTGGCTAGTGTAAATGCTTGTCAATGTAGCATTTAAACTTATCATTGAGTGCTTGGATTCCCCCCCAGGATGGATGCAGGCCATCAGGCTTGAACAAGCCTCCATCCCTCCAGGTGGGTCCCAGGTCACCAATGAATCCAAACCCTTCCACACAGCACCAGTTCTTCAACCATGAGTTAAAGTTCCTGGTGCATGCACCCCTATGCTCTCCCATGCTTCTCACAGGTAGTACTTCCGAGAAGGTGACAGAAGTAGCTACTTACTTGAGACCACTCCCCAATTTCCTAAACTCTTCCTGAACTTCCTTTGGCTCTCCATTTGCCAGGTCATTAGTACCCAGGTGGATAATGACATCCAGCTCACCCTCCCATCTTGCCTTCCCAGCGATCCCCAGGATCTTCCTTCCATCCCCTCCATGCTGTGGCACCTCGTGGGCACCTAACCTCCCTGCCCTCTCCCTCCTGTGTTCCTAGCTGGATCCCTCTTATGATGGAGTCCCCCCACCAGGATTCACTTCCTCCTCTTCTGGGGTCCACTGCTTTCCCCACTAAGGTCACCTCCTTGGCTAACCTCCACATCCTTTCCTTCCACTTCTCTGGGTACCTCTATTTGGTTTTCCCCATTTGCCAGTGTGACATATGAGTTCTTGAGTGGAATATGATCTGGGATGTGTCTCTGCCTGACCACCCTAACCTTCCCTGAGTCCACTGTCATCCAAGTGCTCATCATTCTCATAATCCTTTGCGGCAGTGGCATTGGACTGGGTGGTCTCTGGATAGGGGTGATGGTACTCCTGACCCAGTTTACTTCCGCTCTGAGTCTGGCTACCTCATTCTGCAGTCCAGAGAGATACATGCAAATAGGGCAGCACCTTGGCATTCAGAAGGTCGGCCTGAATATGGCTGCCCCGCAGCCACTGCATTGCACTACTCCCCACATTATACTGCACTTATACTTCTATTCCAGTACTTGTCTGTTAGTGAAGCTCTCCTAGTTCCCTTTTTTATTAATTTACTGTCTTAAATATCCTGCCACTGCTCCTCATATACTTTTCTTTTAAAAAGGAAAAATTAATAAAAAATGAGTCAAAACACTTGTCTTGCTGAGGGTGGGTTTATTCCCCCTTATGCGCCTCCTACTCCACAACCCCTACTATATCCTGTGCTTAGCTGCTGTCAATCAGATTTAACAGGGCATATCATTAAGAGTTGGGGGGCAGGGGAGGGAGGGAGGAGGGGCAAACATTTGCAGCAATTAAAGACAGCAAAGATATACACCACCACTACAAGCACAACAAACTAGGTTTTAAATTTTCAACAGCCCAAAATTAATTCTAGGTAAAGACAGCAAAGAAATTACAGTGACACTAAAAGCCCACAATCTAAGTTTGAAACAAAAATAGCAATGTACAATTACTGTAAAGCACTGAAATTAATCTGTTTCTTTCCCCTTCTGGCTTCTTCTGAGAAAACAAAAATCATTTGCTACCTCAACTCTGACTAAGCCCCACCTCCAGTTATCATGTAGCTGAGGTCAGAGGCCAGACAATTAGCACCCTCACCCAAACTACAGGGCAAGTCAGACAAGCCAAGACAAAATTTGTAGCAATTAAAGACTGCAAAGAAATACACCACCACTACAAGCACAACAAACTAGGTTTTAAATTTTCAACAGCCCAAAAACACTTCTAAGTAAAGACAGCAAAGAAATTATAGTGTCACTAAAAGCCCACAATATAAGTTTAAAACAAAAATAGCAATGTACAATTACTGTATAAACTTCTTATTACACACACCACCCCATACATTATTCTATATATACTGTAATACAGTAACAGTACAATTAGTGCTCAACAGATATATAGCAAATTAATGGAATTTGCATATAGGCTCAAAGAACTAGTGTACTGCCTAAAACTAATATTAGTTTTTAAAAGCAGACAACCATTACCTTTTACATCTGAGGTACTTTTTTCTTTTCCCTTTGGTTAATTAGAAGACTGTTTACCTGATGTTAATGGGTGTGCTGTGTGGAACAGCACTATACCTGGCAGCTGACATATCTAGCTTTGTTCCACTCATTACATCATCAGCATTGTGACCTCACTGACTGTGACATCACTGCTGCTTAGGAACAGTCACTCAGCAACTGCCAGGTCAGTCACCTGTGGTGACATTGTCTATTAGATCATAATGCTGATGATGTAGTGAGGGTACTACAGAGAGATATGCCAGATGCCAGACTTGAGTGCTATTTTATATACCAGGACCATATTATAAAAGTAGAAAACTTTCTAATGAGCAAACGGAAAAATAAAAATACTGTTTTGGTTCCAGTAGCTCTTTAACATTGAGATTTCATGTGAAGCATTCACGTGGTTGGTGCAATACTTTCTTAAGAGCAGCCTGGAATTCACTAAGGGAATTCTTAACTTGTTTGTCACTGGGCAGTTCATTCCAGGATTTAGCAACACACATCTCTATAATGTCATATTCTCATATTTGTTGTGCACACAAATATAGGGCAGGTTCCTGTCTTTTTTTTTTAAAGATATATTTCACTTTTTAAGAGTTTTTGTTATTATATAATTTCATAGAGGATGTGCAATATTATACTTTAACACTTTAAAATACCGCATAAGCCAGTTGTACTCTCTCTTATTTTCTGGTTTCAACCAATTTAGTGCTGACTAAACCTCACATGATGTGTATCAAATTTACTTGAACTAGCAAATCTTGTGGGTTTGTTGTAAAGACAGTCAGTTTTTTAAGAACTTTTTTGTCGAATTTCTATACACCACCATGCTGTAGGACAAAGATTAGCAGTTGTCTAACAAGTTTTTTCTAGATTTTTTTTGACAAACAAGGGGGCACTTTACATACTGTAGGGTCCTAACTTTTTGGTTAGCTTTTTTTGACCAGCGTGTTAATGTGCACAACAAATGATAGTTTTCCATCAACATGGAAACCCAGATATAACTATTTACATTAGTCACTTTTTGCCTATATTTAAACCCCAAATCTAATTTTAATTTCTTTTTCATCTAGTTCAATCAATCAATTAATCAATCAGTCAATCAATATCTTAATTTAACCAGGTGGAACACCATTGAGCATGACTCATTTACAAGATGGACCTGGAGTAAATACACATCTACAAGTAACAATTCAACAAATTGGAATAGACATAAGTACATTGGCAGACAGTGTACAAGTATTTACAAATAACATGGCATGGCATGGCAACATCATAGAATACATTAGAAGAGCACAATAAGTGGTATATGTTACAGGTAAAGTGCAAAGGCAGGCAGTATACAACTATATACAAATTATATACAAGACAGATACATGTTGGACAATGATAGATTGTTTTCAGACTGACCAAGAATTTTGGTCTAATAAAGCATAGCATAGCCTTTGTGTAGTATGTGCAGCAAAGACAGTATTAGCACAAGGTGTGCACCAAGTTGGAGAAAGTAGGCAAGGGTTAGTAAAAGGATGTAATACTCAGGGCAGGGTGGGGGAGAGGTGAAGGTGCCTACATGTATAGGTACGGTTCACACTGGACAGGCGAGATAAGTCTAAAGAGGTGTGGAGGGAGGGTTCAGAAATGTATAGGTGGGGGAGACAGGTGGGGCTAATGGTAAAGTCAGTGTTAAGGGGTGTCATTCGTGGAAGCAGTTGCAGGTCTCCTGAAAAGATTGTTGGACAAGGTTTTTGAAGGCAGCCAATGGCACTGGTATGATGCATTGTAGTGTTTTTTGAGCATTATTCCAGAGTACAGGTAGGGCATGGCCTATCTCCATGTGACGAAAGTGCATCCTAACTTTGAGGATGGAAAGGGAAATGTGATAGATATTTCTCAGCAGGCAGCCACTGGGGTTGCAGATGGGTAGACAATCCTTGATATATTGAGGCAGCTTATTAGAGATAGCCCTATATATCCAGAGCACAGTATTCTTGTGCCACCTGAGGCTAAGTGAACCCCATCCTACACTCTTGTATAGAGTACAGTGGTGTGTTGAGTAGCGGGCACCAGTGATGAACCTAAGCACCTGGTGATACAAGGTATCAAGTCTGGCGATGGCCATGCTCAAGCTATGCCCATACAAGAAGTCTGCATAGTCAAGGAGGGGCAGGAACATTGTCTGTACCAATCTTAATTTCCCCTCATATGTTAGCAGATGCCTGATTCTGAAGAAAATCTGAAACCTCTGTTTAAGCTTTTTTTTGAGATCTCTTCAATATAGTCTTTGAATGAAAGTTTGAGGTCTATTCACACCCCCCAGGTATTTAAAGGATACTACATAGTATAGTGGTTCACCAAGTAAGGTGAGGATTTGTGGGACTGTCCCCATGGTGTAGAGACTGGAGAACTTCACTGTTGGAGTGAAGATCATGGCTTTCATTTTCTTAGCATTTAACAGAAGCTTAGAGTAAAATAAATTGTTCTGAAGGTGGTTAAATTCTGTTTGAAGGTCATTATGCATTTGTTCCAGAGTAGGTCTGGCTGCATACAACATGTTGTCAGCAAAGAGGTGGATATCTGCTGACTTGACTCCGGCATTTAGTTCATTTATGTAGATGGCAAAGAAGAATGGGCCTAGGATGGATGCCTGGGGTACCACTCTTGGTAGAGTTTTGAGGGGGGGAAGTCTCCCCACACCTTGATCTGCTGAAGATGATTGGTGAGGTAGTTGGAGAACCACTTGAGGGCCAAGTTATGAATGCCAATATTCCTTAAGGTGGCCAAGAGCAAGGTGTGGTCCACAGTATCGAAGGCTTTGCTAAGGTCAAGAAACAGTGCGCACACATAACTTCTGGCAACCAGAGCACTCAACCAATCATTCTTGACCTTAGCAAGCACTGTGATGGTGCTGTGGCTGTGACCGGGAGCTCCTGCCACTCTGGAGGACCGACCTTTTCTTAAATCTGTTGCAACAGTTCTTCTATTTCTAAGACTCATCTATCCTTTACTATTTCTAGTCCATAAGGTTGGCCACCTGTGGGCACCCCCTTCTCCCTCTCTAGAATATGCTATAGTGTCCTCTTTAATTTTCCTTTTCCCTCTCAGGTCCTCTTACAGGAAGGTTATTGTGATGACCTCCAGATGTATGTAAAAAAGGTTGTGTTTATTGTTGTTGGGTTTAGTATGTAATAGCACTGTGTTATAAAATACCTTTATGTATATACCTTATGTTTATGAAACCTGTAAATGTTAAATACCCTGGCACTAGGTGTTTTTTGATAATGGTAAAAAGTACTAGGTGTCTATTATAGAAATTGAGCTAGTTGTGCTATTTAAAATGCATGGAAATTGATGTAAACTGAAAAGGTCTAAATGTCATGGTGATTTTCATATATCCCATGATGCATTGCATTATGGAATTATGTATGATGTTGTATTTCTTTGAAACTTGATTTGTTACTGATGCCCTTTTGGGTAACTGTTCTTTCAGTGATTCTGCATTGATGTTCTTTGTTTATAGCTTGTTTTGTTTTTCTTCTTTTTGGGCCCCTACTATGTAAGTAAATGAGGGCTTGCATAAGGGTTATGGGTTCATCTCGACTAGTAAATTGGATCAGAGATCAGAGTCAGAAGGTGCTGGTTAAGTACAGAGAAAGGACATTCATAGTCTGTTGCTGCAAACTGATGTACTCAGTTCGTCTGAAGAAGAAATATGCATTTGTAAAAGGTTATTTCTTGTATTTTGAATAAACATTGCACAGAGATTGTGCGTTGAACCTGAAGTTCAGTGTCTGGTCCATCTGTTATCCCACAACCCCTCCACAGTGGTGAGACTGGAAGCCAGACTGAGCTTGGCTTAATAGTTTGGAATCATCAATGTACTGTCTAAACTGGCTATTAACAACCTTTTCAAGGAGCTTAAAGAGGGTAGGGAGATTAGGTGGTAATTATTTAGGTCACTAGTACTACCTGATTTAAAGAGTGAAATGACATGGGCAGTTTTCCATATGGGGTGGAGTGAGCCCTGGGCAAGGGACAAATTGCAGAGATGGATAATTGGGGCAACAGGACGTAGAAGTCAAGTTTAAGGAACAATGGCTCAATCAGGTCTGCACCTGCACTTTTCCTGATATCCAACTGGAGCAGAAGACCCTCAACTTCCTTCACTGAGACAGGGGAGAAGGAGAATGCTTTACTTAGGGCTGGTGAGGCTGGGGCTGAGCCCAGGCAAGTAGAGTTTGAGGTATATAATTGTGCATGGAGGTTATTGGCAGGGGACTCGCTGAATGCTAGGCCCGCTGTGGTAAAGTGGTTGTTAAAAAGTTCAAAGATTTCTTGTTTGTCAGTAGTAACAGAGTTGCCAGTTGAGATGTTAGGTGGGAATAGACTAGCACAGCTATGGCCTTGGATATCCTTTAAAGTTTTTCAGAATTTAGTTGTGCTATTGGTGGAAGAGACAAGTTCAGAGTGATAGTAACTAGCTTTTGCTTCCTTAATTGATCTGGTGCAGTGGTTTCTAGCAGCTCTGAAGGCTGCCCAATTGGTAGGCCGTTTGGTCTTCCTTGCGCTCTTCCAAAGTGAGTCTCTATGAAGCAGCTCTGCTTTCAAGCTGATGAAGAACCAAAGGCATATTTTCTTATTAGTACAAGGTTTTACGAGTGGTGTATCTTTATTGATGGAGCCTAGGACAACATTTTGGAAGACTTCATAGGCTTCATCAATTGAGGGGGCCAGGTAGAAATCCTGCCAATTGGAGTGTTGCAGGTCAAAAAGGAAGGCATTAAAATCAAAGTATCATTTTGATCTCTTAAAGACATAGCTAGAGGAGCAAACAAACTTACCGGGGGTCCTCACACGGGCTATGACACAATGATCACTAATGTCATTGAAGAAAATTCCAGCGTGGAAGTATAGATGTTTTTTTTTACCAGTACAACATCAAGGAGGGTACTGTTCTTAGTGTATTTTTTGTTGGGACGTGTGGTCTCCATTATAAGCTGTGACAGATCAAAGTTATCACATAATTCTTTCAGGGATTGTGAGAAAGTAGAAAACCAGTCCATGTTAAGGTCTTCTGCAATAATAACTTCAGAGGTTAAGGAGGTTAGTATATTGGATAAATGATGTAACACTTTGTGCCCTGCAGACGGAGGACTGTAGCAACCTAAGATGTAGATAGGAGTTGATGAGGGAAGCTGTAATTTCAGTGCAGTGCATTCAAATTCCAGGGGTACAGAAGTAGAGCCAATGATGGAGGCTGTGAATTTGTCCCGGACGTTAATGGCTGTACTGCCTCCCCTGGCTAACCTATCAGCTCTATAAATGATGTAAGAGGGGATGTTTATTTCATAGTCCAGCGTAGTTGGCCTCAGCCAGGTTTCTGTTACCACAGCAATGTCTGGGAAGGCAATGTTAAGCCAAGACTGAATAATGTCCAGTTTCTTTAACAAACTACAGGCATTGATTCAATTCAAATCAATTCAATTTTATTTATACAGCGCCTTTCAAGACCAAGGCGCTGTACAAACATTAAAATTTATAAAATCCAAAAATTTAAAATCAACCAGAGCTAAGAACACAAGGAGAATCATTAGATCTACATTAAGCAAGATGTTACACATCATTTATAAAACGTTAATTCAATTTGAAAATGCTAACTCAAAAAGATATGTTTTTAAGGTGACCTTAAAGTTATCGATGGTTGGGCATTCTCTTAACCAACGAGGTAGAGAATTCCACAGGGTTGGTGCCACAAAGGCAAAGGCATGAGATCCTGATGACTTCAAATGAACCCTGGGAATCTTCAGCAATCCCTCATTGGCAGAACAGAGAGGACGGAGGGGGCAGTAGGGAATCAGGAGATCTTTCAGGTAACCGGGTCCCTGATCATGTAGAGCTTTAAAGGTTAGTAAACCAACCTAAAGGTGATCCATCACCAAACAGGCAGCCAGTGCAGTTCACGGAGCACAGGCATAATATGACTGGTTCTAGAAGTCCCAGTCAAAAGCCTGGCTGCCGCGTTCTGCACTAGCTGAAGGCAGAGGATGTCAACCCCAGGTAGCCCTAGGTAGAGGGAATTGCAGTAGTCCAGATGAGTAGTGACAAAGGCGTGGACCAATGTTGGAAGGTCACCTGGGGGAATCAGATGTTTCATCCAGGCGATATTCCTCAGATGGTAAAAAAAGAGGATTTGACAACAGCTGACACCTGAGATTTCAGAGTCAGACCGTCATCAAAAATAACGCCCAGATTTCACACCTGTTCAGCGGTAGGGAGCGGTACACCACCAAGTAATAAACCTGATGTTTGTCCAGCTCTCACACCCATCCCCGGACGACCTGGATCCATCACCAATACCTCAGTCTTGTCCGGATTGAGTCTCAACCAGCTTGAACTCATCCAAAGTCTGATCTCATCAAGGCAGTTATTAAGTACAGAGAGTGCATCACCCTGACCGGGGAGAAAGGACAGATACAGCTGGGTATCATCTGCATAGCAGTGAAAACCCAGACTATATCGCCTGATGATTTCTCCTAATGGGCAGCATATACACTGCAAACAACATGGGAGCCAAAATGGAGCCCTGTGGTACCCCACAAGACAGGGAGTGAGCGCCAGAGGAATAGATTCCAGTGACAACTCTCTGAAACCTGCCTGTGAGGTAAGAACGAAACCATTCGAGGACTATACCAGACAGCCCACAGAAGACCCGCAGGCGCTCCAATAGCACTCCACGGTCTACAGTGTCAAATGCAGCAGATAGATTGAGAAGGACCAGAATGGTACATGCCTTTTGATCTCTGGCCATAAGGAGGTCGCTCAATACCCAGACAAGGGCAGTATCTGTACTATGCCTTTTCCTGAAACCAGACTGGAGAGTATCGTAGACATTGTGAGATATAAGATGATCATCCAATTGCAACGCAACTGCCTTTTCAATAACCTTACCAACAAATGGCAGGTTAGAGATAGGCCGGTAGTCAGCTAGACAATCTGGATCCAAGGAGGATTTTTTAAGGAGTGGTCAAACTACCGCCTCCTTAAGGGGGTCAGGAACCCCCCCCCCCAGGGATTTCCAGACAATGTCTGCAAGGATTAGGTAGATGGCTTCTACACAACCTACTAAAAGTGGTGTAGGACCCGGATCCAAACTACAACTAGTTGGTCGCATTGTTTGGATAATCTTCACGATGTCCCCGAATTCTGACCGGTGAAAGTCTAACCAGACAATCCCCCATAGGAAAGGTTGGACCGATACCGGACCTGATGTCAGCAACCTTATCCACAAAGAACCGAGCAAACTCATCGCATCTTAGCTGAGAAAAAGCTTCTCTGGGCTGAAGACAGACTGGATTGCACAGTCTGTCCACAGTCCGGAAAAGCTGAGCCAGTCGATTCTGTGCCACAGAAATCTCTCTGGACAGGAATTCAGCCTTCTTACGAGTGATTTCTGATTGATAGCTATCATAATGTGCCATCAATCTAAGCTTGTCGGCATCAAGACCCAATTTCCGTCAAACTCTCTCCAACCTTTGGCCAACTAGCCTTAACTCCTTCAAGGAGCCATCAAATCATGGGCTCCTTGGATGGAAGGTGAGAGGCCGAACACGAACAGGAGCAATTTTGTCCAGAGCATCTCCTACAGCCTTATTATAGGCTAATACTAGATCATCTAGACTCATGCATCCACCTGAAAAGCTCGATAGATCCAGCACCGCCATTAGGTCGTTGGGATTAACACCCCTTAAAGGGCAGTACTGAACCATCTCCATAGGGGCAGACCTATTAGAGGGGGCCCTGAAGCTGAACATTATGGTGTAATGGTCAGACCAACTGACAGGTTCCACTCCCAAATCAGTGATCTCCATACCCATGAGAAAAACCAAATCCAATGAATGACCCCCATATGGGTAGAGGAGGTAGCAACCTGTGTCAGGCCCAGCATGTTCATTAGCTGGAGGAGATTTTGACCAAAAGAAGAGAGTTCATCGTTGACCCAGGCATTGAGGTCACCCAGAAGTATCAGTCTGGGAAACCTCAGCACCAGGTCGACGATGAAGTCTGCTATCTCCTGCAGGAGTACTCCGCCGTCACCTGGTGGACGGTAGACGAGGAGAATCCCGCAGCCTGCACCTTCTCCCAGGATATATTCAAAGGAATTGGTATTTCCCCATGGCACATCCACAAGGCCCAGCTCAGATTTAAACATAATGGCCACACCCCCGCCCCTACGATCCAGCCTTGGCAGGTGTAGCACTGAGAACTCGGCTGGAGTTGCCAAGGCCAATACAGGGCCTGGATTTTCATCCAGCCAGGTCTCGGTGATGCAAGTCAGATCAGATGATCCAAGAAGATCAGCAATAATAGCTGTTTTGTTCTTAATTGATCTGGCATTACATAACACCGCCAAGGCGGGATGAACTGTCGGGGAAGACCTCGGCACCTGTCCAATTACATCGGAGCCCTTGGGTATGGGGACAAGACAAGAGTAACCTCTATCCTGACCCGATTTCACCCCAGGGCATCTCCTGGACCCCAAAACCCCAATCCGTCCTCCCCCCTCCTGTCCCTCACCAGGCCCGGCTCTCCACCTTCGTCTATGCTTCCTCAGGATGCCCAACGCACAACAAATAAAATAGGTGTCGGATGTTAATGGTTGGCATTCAAAAGGGCGTAATTCCCTGAGCCTAGTGGGGGAATAATGCCCAACCGCCTCTACGCCTCCTCCAACACATTATAATTAATCAAAACAAAAACCAAAAATGTGGATCAAGCTCATCCCCTTTATACAGGGCAATGCAGAGGGAGCCAAGATAGGGATGGGGTGGGCCAGGATTGAGTTAGATATTACCTGGGGAGCAATGGTGATATGCAGCATGCATGTAATGCAACCCAACCAAAGGAGTATGGGACTCATTCTGTTTCCCAATCTATGACCCAAGGCACACAGTGGAAGGGAGGCAAAGATGTGCAAAGGCTGCAAAAGTGGCCAGATATGTGGTAGCAGAAGCAGGGATGAATACAAATAGTAGATTGATGAGGGGGCAGGGAGTCATATGAGGGCAGGAAGGTACAGCAGAGGAGCTGCAGAGTACAGCTGCACCCAGGCACTCAGAAAGTGAGCTAGAGTGAAGGAATAGGGTGCAGCCAAAGATAAGATTCCTGTGCTAACATAGTGTTGAGGGATATTATTTAGATAAGGTTTAACTACATAATTGTTTCTTATTTATATAAGGTTTAGCTATATAGTTGCAGTGTCAAATACAGAGAGAATAGTGTTTGCAAGATGTGTGTATTTAGATCCTAAAGCAGGTAATGGCGATAGAGAGTAATGTACAGGGAGGGGCAATGGCGTATTTAATAGAGGTCGGGGCCAGGGAGGGCGGGCAGGACAAAATACAGGTTTCCAAATAAATCACAGTTGAAAAATCAGACCCGAGCTAAGGCTTTTTGAGAGCCATGGGGACCAATCTAGAAAGCAGAGCCTGGCTTAGAGCAGCAACCAATGGCAGACCTGGGACTAACAGGTTGACCAATCAGGTCCCTGTGCAGTTGAAGTTGCAGCCAATGGGTGAAAAAGCCACACCAGAGGTCAATCAGCACAGGGAGAGAGCGTACCTTAGATGAGGAGCCAGGCGGTGGAGGGTGGGCGGTGGCTAGGGCAAATGGTATGGCCAGAGAGTGAAGGGCGCAGCCGCTTCTGGCTATGGCACCCAGGAGCTGAGGGATTCTCCTGCATAAAAACAGAGGGTGAGAGTTAGGTGTTAGAAGATAAAGGTAGAAAGCAGGGGGCGGGGATCAGGAAGCAAAACAGAGAGCAGAAGGTGGGAGTTAAATCATCAAGGACAGACAATAAGCAGGCTGCATATCAAAATTGCAGCAGCTATAGAGGCAGTAATTTGGGGGGGAGGCAGGGAGGGTAGACAGCATGGCGGCATGTGTTCCAACTGAGAGAAGGAGAATGTTAGCTCAAGGGGGGGCTTTGGAAGAAAATATGGGATTTAGTACTTACAAGAGAGAGACAGAGAGAGGGACAAGGAGAGAGGCAGGGAACAAGAAAAAAATAATAGCCTGAGAGCAGGGAAAGATTGCAGACTTCTGGGGTCAGGTATTAGCTTATAAGACTAAGACTAGTTCCAAAAGAGCTGTGCATCACACATCTGCACTTACACTTAACAAAACAGAGCTGTAATCCATTTCAGGCATTAGGAACAAGTCATAATTACACCACTAGCAAGTAAGGTTAGAGACACTGCTGAGTAATCAGTATATCTAAAAATAGTACGCTAGCTAAACAGTAACAGAGCAGCAGATGAGGTGAAACAGTAAAATTATAATAGCAAAATACTGGTTTCCAAATAAATTATAGTTTGAAATATCTGACCCACGCTAAGGCTTTTTGAGAGCCGTTGGATCCGATCTAGAAAGCAGAGCCTGGCATAGAGCAGCAACCAATGGCAACCCCAGGACTCACAGGTTGATAAATCACGTCCCTGTGCAGTCAGAGTAAAAGTCAATAGGTGAAAAAGCCACACCAGAAGTCAATCAGTGCAGGGAGTGAGCATACCTTAGATGAGGAGCCGGGCGGTGGAGCATGGGTGGCAGCTAGGGTGAATGGAGCGGCCCGAGAGGGAAGGGTGCAGCAGCTTCTTGCTATGGTGCCCAGGAGCCGAGGGATCCTCCTTAGATGAGGACCTAGGCAGTGGAGCATGGGCAGTGGCTAAGGCAAATGCCGTGGCCCAAGAGGGAAGGGTGCAGTTGCTTCTGGCTATGGTGCCCAAGAGCCGAGGGATCCTCCTTACATGAGGAGCCAGGCTTTCTTACTCGTAAGAAAAGTGAATACATTGGGTTTCTTGCCATTTAGCAAGAGACCTGATTGTGCAAATGACATTTCCATATATGAAGATCAGTCTAATGTTTGCATTCCAGCTCAGTTATATTGGGGTCTGTTGCTGTGCCTGAGGGGCACAATTGCAATTTGGGTCCTGGGAGTCACAATGAGTATCCTTACTTGTATAACACACATGGGATCCCTGGTGTTTTTTCCTTTCCTAAGCGCAAATGATTCAAACATATATTCTATATTAGATTAATGATCCCATCCCTGAGATCACACTGCAATGGCCAGAAGGCCCTGAGCTGGGATAGGGCTGGGGGTAATGTTCTAAAGTGTTTTCAGTATTGAAAGCATTTTTCACTCTTCCTCTGGTGCTGACACATCTTGTGGTCCCACTACTGTGGTACAATTTGGGAGCCAGTGTTGTTAAAACAGCAACTATCAACAACTATGCACTATACACAAGTGAATAAATATAATTTTGTTCCTTTTAGGATTCCCTGTTGCCCACAATAATGTTTGGGGTTGCCCTGTCTACAACCTTCTTCTGCCCAGGGAGCTGGTGAGCAAGTCACTGCCTTCCCAGCCAATGTCAGGTCTGCTCCATGGTTGGCCAGCACAGATGTTTGATTGGTGGGTGATCTACATTCTCCCTCCCTACCTTCCTTTCTCAGTGCTGAGTGCATAATCTCTGTGGCATGCCTGTCCCCAGCTGGCTTTAATGTGTGATTCTGTGGCTCTTGGTCAAGCAGTTATAGTGCAAGTACTCTGCACAAAAGATGCATGAAGACTATCAATTCATTTAAATCAATTCAATTTTCATATTTTGCCTCCAGTTCATCATTTTAACATTAGAAAGGGATTCTTGGTCTCATCAAGTTGTCAAATCATTATTACAGTGCCTTCAGAAAGTATTCACCCCCCTTGGATTTTGTCACATTTTGTTGTGTTACTACCAGAATTTTTAATGCATTTAAATGATTTGTTTCCCCCTTGATTCACACAGCATACTCAACAATTTAAAGGGCAAAAATATTTTTATTGCGTTACAAAAGTGTATAAAACATTAAAAACTGAAATATCTTGTTTACTTACTGTATTCACCCCCCGAGTCAATACTTTGTAGAAGCACCTTTGGCAGCAATTACAGCTTTGAGTCTTCTTGGGTATGTCTGTCACCCATTCTTCCTTGCAGATTTGCTCAAGCTCTGTCAAGTTGGATGGGGAGCATCGGTGAACCGCAATCTTTAAGTCGTTCCACAGATTCTCAATTGGATTCAAGTCTGAGCTTTGGCTGGACCACTCAAGGACATTCACCTTCTTGTTCTGAAGCCACTCGAGTGTTGCTTTGGCTGTATGCTTGGGGTCGTTGTCATGCTGGAATGTAAATCTTCACCCCAGTCCAAGGTCTATTGCAGACTGATGCAGGTTCTCCTCAAGGATGTGCCTGTATTTGGCTCCATTCATTGTTCCCTCTATCCTGACAAGTGCCCCAGTTCCTGACGCTGAAGAGCATCCCCATAACATAATGCTGCCACCACCATGCTTCATGGTAGGGATGGTGTTACATGGGTGCTGAGATGGGTTCGGTTTGCGCCAGGCATAGTGCTTTGCATTCAGGCCAAAGAGTTCCATTTTTGTTTCATCAGACCAGAGAATGTTTTGCCACATGGTCTCAGAGTCTGCCACGTGCCTTCTTGCAAACTCCAGGCATGCTATTATGTGGCCTTTTCTCAGGAGTGGCTTCCGTCTAGCCACTCTCCCATAGAGGCTACATCTGTGAAGTGCTGCAGAGATTATTATCTTCTGGACAGGTTCTCCCATCTCAGCCATGGAACTCTGTAGTTCTGTCAGGGTGGTCACTGGGTTCTTGGTCACTTCCCTGGCCAAGGTCATTCTTGCCCGGTTGCTCAGTTTGGGAGGACGGCCTGCTCTAGGAAGAGTCGGGTGGTTCTGTAATCTTTCCATTTCCTAATGATGGACTTGACTGTGCTCCTGGGAACTTTCAACACCCTAGAAATGTTTTTATACCCTTCCCCAGATCTATGCCTCCTCAAAATTCTACCACGGAGTTCTACGGACAGCTCCTTGGTCTTCATTGTAGAGTTTCTGCTCTGACATGCACTGTCAACAGTGGGACCTTATATAGACAGGTGTATTTCCTCTGAAATCATGTCAACCAACCATCTGAACTGACCACAGGTGGACTCCATTCACATTTTAGAGTGATCTCACAAGGAAATTGGATGCACCTGAGCTCAATTTGGAGTGTCATAGCAAAGGGGGTTAATACTTATCAAATCAAGACATTTCAGGTTTTCATTTTAAATTACATGTACAAAAAATTCCAGACGTTTCATTCCACTTTGACATTATAGAGTAATTTGTGTAGATACGTGACAAGAAAATCCCATATATATCTATTTTAATTTGAGTTTGCAACATCACAGAATGTGACAAACTCCAAGAGGGTGAATACTTTCTGAATAGATCCAGAAGCAAATGATTTGATACCTTTTAATGGACCAACATAGATGTAACAACAAGAACAAAGTGCTCTAGCTTTCGGACCAACCAGTCCTTCTTCAGAAGCTCATGGCAGTTGTTTAGAAAATACAATACTTATAACAGCTAGATAATGCAGAGAAAAACAGAAAAAAATCCCCATTGGTTTAAAATACTCATTTAAAAAACAGAAGATGATGTCAGAGAAGTTTAACAGTACAATACTGCCCTCAGTCCGAATGAACCTTGGGTTCAGATGTGCTTGGTGCAACACACATGCAAAGAATCCTACTGCACATAAATTTAATTGACATAAGATAACACTGCTGAAGCAGATAACTCCCAAATCAAGCCATGAGTGTCACAGTCAGTATAAGGATGTGATTACTGAAAGGCAACCCCCACCCAGCTTAAAGACAAACTCAGATAGTTATAGGGCTCATGAAATTACAATGTATGCATTAAAGACAAGAATTACCAGTAAAGTTGTCTAAAAAACATCAGTGCACACTGTGTGATGTGTAAAACCTAGCTGGACATGCCACCCAGCTGTATTCTCAAGCTAAATAAAAGGCCCAAGAAATTACAAAACCTCAGGACTATATAAATGATAATTTAAATATAAATTGATAATATTAGTGTTAAACAAAAACTCTAGTCGAGGAACCTCAAGAATTCAGACCATGCAGCCTGATATGTACTGATGTCAATATATACTGAGAATGTAGCAACTTCATGTACCACAAGTGTCAAGGAATCTGAAAAGAGATAAAAATGTAATTTATCTCCTCCTGTTCATACAAACAATACAACCTAACCCACCCCACATCACAATAATGTGGGTGGGGGAGATACATAGCTTAAACGAGATGTTGTCTCTCTCTCTCTCTCTCCCCCTCCTTTTTTCTCACACACACACACACACACACACACACTCAATCTCTCTCCTAGTGAACCTATATTAACTTCAGTCACTGTAATAGTTCCCCAAAGGAATACAACTTGTCATGAAATCCTGAGTAAATTACTACAATATTAGCCTAATGTAAAAAGATATGTGCAGGACCCCCAAGCAAATGAGATCACACATCCCAATATGTACAGAGTTACAAAAATTATATATAACAGTATAAGATAACACTCCTGTATGTACACTAGCAGGCTGGGTAATCTGAATATGGTGCAATGGAATCAATCCCCACAGGCAAAGATAAAAGTAAGGAGAAATTCTTTATGTGTGTGAAATAAAATAGTAACACATTATAACTCCATATAGCTAAATAGAGACTTACCTCAAAGTGACAGCAAGTCCCACATCTGTTATATCACATACCTCACAACACATACCCACACACATACATACACACACACGCATCCACATCTCACACATGCTGAAGTCCTATAATATGTCAGTTTGATAAAAGAAAAGGTCTGTGGATATTAGTTTCTGTAGTGTCCCATAAAGCCAATATCCAAGTTCATCCCATCTGCTACCATATTGAGATGTAAAATAAGTTTAATCTCAAAAGCTCGTCTCTGTTGTGTGTTTTTGAGATTTCCTTTTAAGACCATTACTGACATATCTGAGACTGAGTGGTCAGGCTGGGAGAAGTGATGCCCCACTGGTTTTTCAGTCTTCCTTGCTGTAATAGTATGTCTGTGTGAGTTCATCCTAGTGCGGAGCTGTTGGCGGTCTCTCCCACATAACCTGTTTGTGGACATCTCTTGCACTGAATGAAATAAACAACATGTCGTGACATGCATGTATAACTCCCATGCACCTGGAATTGTCTGTTTTGTGATGTAACCACACAGTCTGAGTAGAAATGAGCCCACAAGTCTTGCAGGGCGTCGATTGCAGGGTCGTGTGCCATTGTGTGACATGGTATTCTGTTCGGTGAAAGTTTGCTCCTAATAATTAGGCTGGATAAATTTGGCGGTTGTTTAAAAGATAGTAGTGGGAGTTCCTTAAAAATACAATTAAGGGTGTCATCCTCACTAAATATTGGGTGGAGATCTTTAATAATCTTACTAGACGTTCAGGTCTGGATGATTGTGACTACCAAGGGTATCCTTTCTGTAGCTGTCTTTTCTTTATATTGAAGTAGTTGTTGTCTTGGTACACTTGCGTTGCCCTTCTGTTATCCTGTCAATTTCCTGGAAGAGTGTCCCTGCTCCATAAAGGTGTTTTTCAACATAGCCAAATGTGTATCTCTGTCATCCTCATTTGAACAAATACGTTGACAACAAGTGCTTGACTGTATATGACAGATTTTTTGTATGGTTTGGGTGGTTACTTTTCCTGTGCAGGTATCTCTGTCTGTCTGTTGGCTTCCTGTACATACATGTATGTAAGGTTCCATCCTAATGATGACTGTGGTGTCCAGAAAGTTAACCTTGGTGGTAGAGTACTCAAGGTAAGCTTTATAGTAGGGTGGAGATTATTAAGTTTGTGATGAAAATCTTTGAGTGCATCTGTGCCTTCCGTCCAGATGATAAACAAATCATCAATGTAACGGAAATAAGCTAGTGGTTTGTGGGGATACTGCCTTAAAAATCCTCCTCCAAGTCAGCCATAAAGAGATTAGCATACTGTGGAGCCATTTGGTGCCCATTGCTGTTCCCATAGTTTGAACATAATGTTTACCATTGAAGTTGAAGTTGTTATGTGTCAAAATGAATTCCATAAGTTCCCCACCACTCCAGGGTTGATGTTTTGGTCAGGTCCTTTCTCATGTATGTATTTAAGGCATGCTGCAATGCCATCTGTGTGTGGAATATTAGTGTAAAGGGATGTACATCCATTGTCACTAAAATGGTATCAGGTGGTAAATCCTTATAACCAGAAAGTACACGCAACAAGTGTGTAGTGTCCTGGATATAACTGTCTCTTTCCATAACCAGCGGTTTCAAAATGGTCTCTATAAACCCTGAGATCCCTCAGTCAAGGTACCATTACCAGAGACTATGGGTCTCCCTGGATTGCCAGGTTTATGTATTTTAGGCAGCATGTAGAATGTCCCTGGCTTTGGTTCAGCAGGAATGAGGTGAGCTAGTTTCTTTCGGACATGGTCAGGAAAAGTTTAATTAAGTCACATAGTTCATCTTTATATCTTGTAGTGGGGTCACTCTCCAGTTCTCTGTAGTATGTAAGATCTGTTAGCTGTCTATTAGCTTCAGTAATATAATCCTCTCTGTTTAAAATCACCACTGCAGAACCTTTATCAGCTTTTTGATGACAATGTTGTGGTTTGATTTCAGTGTCCTATAGCTCTCCGTTCCAGTGGAGAGAGGTTATAATGGGTTTGTTTTTGCCTGGTAAGGATCTGACCACTGACTTGTTGGCGGAAACAATTAATATAATTGTCTAGTTTTTTGTTACGCCCACTTGAGGGGGTAAAATCAGATTCCTTTTTCTTATCCATTACATTATTGCTGTTTGCACTGTCTTCACTACCAGTGATTTCTTCCCTGCCATGAAAGAATTCTTTAAGTCTCAATCTACAGAAGTACTCCTCTAGTTCACCACAAAACAGTATGTTATCCAGTGGTATCCAGCTACTTTCTGAAGGCACTGTAGTCTGACCACCGCCAACAAGGTGAACCCCTCAGTGGTCACGTGTCTACACATTAAATTTTAACATGCCAATATGAGTTGAGGTCTCACTGCTTTCTGTCTTGTAGGGAAACCACTCTCTGGCTTCATCTTTTATATAGTATGCTCTGGCCCATAAGGGCTCACAGGTGACCATTGCGAGCTCACAAATTAGGAGAAGGCCACACCTCTCATCTTTTAAATGTAAAGTTAAAAGTTTATCAAGCTCAACCCTGGCTAATATAGAAATGTTATCACATATATGACGCATTTTCTTATATTTTTAAAATGGTACTTCTGTGTGTGGCCAAAATCAAAATTAAACAATTATAGTACCAGTACCGCCCCCCCCCCACAAACCTGCGTGAAAGCCTGCAATTTATTTAAAGGGAAAGTCCCCTCAACCCATTTTCCATATACCTGTGTAGTTTGTAGGCACAAACAATGTATTCATCCTAATTTAAGTCTAAATGAGGTTGCTTCACTTTGTTTTGCCCTGGTGTTAAAAAAAACTGTTTTACTCCATTGCACAGGTCATGACCCCACTGCTACGAGACACCATGGGAGTTGATAATGTGTATCTGCACAAACCTGCAGAAGTTGTACTCTCTGTCAGTACTGTTATATGTCTTGTGAAATCCTTGTATTCTCTAAAAGCATTTATTTTTAATTCAGTTACACTTTAAACTACATAAATTAGCAGAACACTCACTATACCTTGAAACGTTGCACAGCCAGCATAAGACAAGAACATAGGGGAATGCAGAGGACAGCAACAGCACTGACTAACGCAATATAACTTCTACAGGCTTTAGCAATAAAACATCATAAAATTCCAGGATGCCTTACATGAGTTGGGTTATAACATTTGCAGTAGTATCAAACTGGTTTTCACACCAGACTAAAATAACTTAATTTACATTTAATTGCTGATAAAATTAGAAGGTTACAATAGAGACAATCACTGTTCATATCTATAAACTACAGAATAAAAGGCTGAGGGGACCTGTCCTTTAAGTTAACTCATAGAAACATAGACTTTGACCGCAGATAAGGAACACTTGGCCCACCCAGTCTGCCCATTTCCCTACCTATTGGGTAAGCTGCAGATCCTAGTTAACCAACAGTCTACTTCTTCCTACCCCCCACCAGAATTGCCTCATGTCTGTCTCATGCATTCTTGATTTACCCTACTGTTTCTGACCCTACAACCTCCTCAGGAATGCCATTCCATGTGTCCACCACCCTCTCCATGAAAAAATACTTCCTCACGTTGCTCCTGAGCCACCCCCCATCTTCAAATTGTGTCCCCTTGTTCTTACCCATGTATTTTTCTGAAAGATGCTACTCTCTTGGACTTGGTTGATTCCCTTGAGGTACTTGAAAGTTTCTATCATGTCCCCATGTCCCTCCTTTCCTCGAGGGTATACATATTAAGCTCTTTTAGTCTCTCTTCGAATGGCTTCTGGTGCAGACCCTGCACCATTTTAATTGCCCCTCCTCTGGACTGCCTCCATCCTGTCTATGTCCTTGTGGAGATGGGTCTCAGAACTGTATGCAGTACTCAGATGGGGTCTCCCCAACTGTCTGTACAGAGGAATAACAACTTCCTGTTTTCTACTGGTGTTGCCTCTCCCTATGCATCCAGTATCCCCAGACCTCCTTACTGCCTTCTCACATTGCTTGCTTATGTTTAGGTCACCTGATATGTTTACCCCAGATCCCTTTCCATTTTTGTTGTTGTTAGTACCTCCCTCCCTCCAATTGTGTGCCCTTCCCCTGGGTTTTTGTTTCCCAGGTGCATTATTCTGCTCTTCTTTGCATTAAATGTAAGCTGTCATACTTTTGACCATTCCTCCAAGTCCTTCTCATCCTTTCCACACTCCCTCCTTGCTTATCAACCCTGTACAGATCTTTGTGTCATCTACAGACCGGCATACTTTTTCCTTCAGTCCCTCCACGATGTCACTTATAAAGACATTAAAAAGGACCAATCCAGTACTAAACCCTGCAGTACCCGCTATTAACCCCTTTCTTTGGGTGGATTCTATTACTATTACCCTCTGTGTCCTGTTGTCCAGCCAATGTTTAGCCCAGACTACCACCCTGGGACCCACTCCCAGGCTGGCTAACTTGTTTTATTAGTCTTTTGTGTGGGACTGTGTCAAATGCCTTGCTAAAGTCCAGGTAGGCCATCTCCACAGCCCCTCCTTGGTCTACTTCTTTGGTCACCCAGTCAAAGAAATCTATTAGATTCATCTGACATGACCTTCCGGCTGTCAGTCCAAGCTGTCTTGGGGCCTGTGCCCCACTGGCCTCTAGGTACTCAACAATTCTTTCTTTCAGAAGTGATTCCATAATTTTCCCTATCACTGAGGTCAACCTAATAGGTCTGTAGTTTCCTGCCTCTGCTTTGCTCCCACTTTTGTGAAGGGGAATCACAACCGCCCTCCTCCAGTCCTCAGGTACCACACCATCCACCCATGATATGTTAAAAAGGGCAGTCAGTGGGGTCACTACTTTTCCCCTTGGTTCTTTTAAAATTCTGGGGTGAATCACATCAGGCTCCATTGCTTTGTCCACCTTCAGTTTTAGGAGTTCTTTCAGGACCCTTTCTTCTGTAAATGGACTGGTATCAACCTCCCTATCCAGAGTGCTTCTATTGATTGGATTAGGTACCTTCCCCACCTCTTCTTTTGTGAATACTGAGCAGATGTATTCATTCAGTATCCCTGCTTTTCACTGTCACCCTCTGCCCACCACCCTCCCTTTATTAAGCCTCGCCATACCTCCCTTGGTCTTTCTTCACTCCCTAAGGTACCTATAAAATGTTATCCCCTTCTTAACTGAGCTGGCTAGCTTTTCTTTGGTTTTGGCCTTTGCTATTCTGACTTCCTTCCCCACCTTCTTCTGCTTTAACTGGTACAGTTTTCTGTCCTGCTCCTTCTGTGGTTCCCTATACTTCCTGAATGCTTTCTTTTTCTCCCTAACTTTCCCCACCACCTCTTTTGAGAACCATAGTGTTTTTTTTCCCTTCATTTTGTTTTGTTTATTTGCATCACACAAAGGATTGCTGCCTCTGTGATGGCAGTTTTGATTTTTCCCCATTGTTCCTCCACCCCTCCTTCTTGCTCATTTGCTAGTGCTTTTCTGAGGCACTCTCCCATTTTGCCAAAGTCAGTCCTCCTAAAGTCCAGTACCCTCACTTTTGTATGGCTTGACCCAATGGCTGTGTTTATCGTGAAGCACACTGTTTGGTGGTCACGTTTCCAGATGGCTACCTACTTCTAAATCTGAGATCCTCTCTCCATCCCTATTTGAGAGTACCAGGTCTAAGATTGCTCCCTACCAAGTGGGTTCCAACACTAGCTGTCTGAGTCTTGCCCCCTGTAGGGCATCAAGAATGACCCTGCTTTGGATGTGGTTGCAGCAAAGGTGCCCCAGTTAACATATGGCATATTCAGGTCCCCCATCAACAATATCTCCCCTTTTTCTGCCATCCTAAGGATTACTTTTATCATTTTCTTGTCCATTTCTTTCCCCTGAGATGAGGGTCTGCATATAACCCCCGTGTGGACTGTGGTGCCATTTCCTGTCTCCGGGGAGACCCACAGTGCCTTCTCTCCTCCCTGTTTACGCTTTAGTTTTATTGCTTTGATCCCTTCCCTTAGGTAGAGAGCTACTTCTCCTCCTCTTTTGCCCTCCCTGTCCCTCATGTAGATTGCGTACCCCAGTATGTTGACATCCCTGTCATGGTTCTCTGTGTACCAAGTTTCTGTGACTGTCACGACATCCAGGTGTCCCTCTTCCATCAAGGTCACTAGTTCAGGGAGCTTGTTGCCCAGACTATAGGCATTGGTACTCATTTCCCTCTATTTTTTGATGGCATTACCCTTTTATTCCCATCCCTGTCCTTACTGCCATTGCATTTTTCTCCATTTACCCCTGCCCTTCTCCCTATTGACTTTTCTATCTTGGTGTTACCTCACAAACTACCCTGTTTTGGGGGGACTGGATTTTTCTGTTCCTTTTCAGTGCCTCCTCATGGCTAGTTTAAATGCTTGCCAATGAAGCATTTCATCCTATCACCTAGGATCCTAGTGTCCCTCCTGGATGGAAACAGACCATCACACCAGTATAGGCCTGTATTCCTCCAGGTGAACCACAATGAAGCCAAAACCATGAGTTCTGCACCAGTTTTTAACCATTCATTTAATCCCATGGTGTTCAGCACCTGGCCTCACCATGCCATAGACATTCAGCACCTCAGAGAAGGTTACCGTGTGCTACTTGTCTGAGCCGCTCCCCAAACTGTAAGAACTCCTCCTGCCTGCTCTGATCCATTCCCAGCTAGATCATTTGTCCTTAGGTGGACAATGACATCCAGCTCCCTCCCCATGCAGCTTGTCCCGAGATCTTGAGGATTCACTCCCTGTCCCTCCAAGCCATGGCACTGGGCAGGCAGCTTACCTCCCTCCCCTCCCTTCCCCAGTTCTACCCCCCCCAATAATTGAGTCCCCCACCAGGAGTTGTTTCCTTCCCCTGTGGGGTCCCATGCCACCCTCATGTGAGTCTCCTTTGTGGAGGTTTCCTGCATCCTTCTTGTTCTCCACTGCAGGTGCCTCCATAGAGTAACTGTGTTGTTATAGAACGGCATATGAATTGTGGAGAGGTACAACTGGAGGGATGCACCTCTGTTCCCTCACCCTCACTCTCCCTGAGCCCACCGTGGTCCAACCTCTCCTCTCCTCTTTCATGGCAACTTGTGAGCCAGTGGTGACAGCCCTGGTGGTTCCTGAGTTGGAGGGTGGTCCCCAAATCCTGGCCAACTCAGTTTTTTACTTTGTCTTCATTCCATCATTTTAACATTAGAAAGGAGATCTTGGTCTCATAATTCGACCAACTCACAAAAGGCCTGACCGCTGCTGACGAGGTGATCCCCTAATTCGTCAAGTATCTATACTTTAAACTTGAATATGCCAATATGAGCTGAAGTGCCACTGCTATCTCTCTTTCTTGTGTGAAAATCACTCCCTGGCTTCTTCTTAATACAGTGTGCTCTAGACCATAAGGGGCTCACAGGTGACCATTTGGAATGCACTAATTCTATTTGCATTTTGTATATATTTATTTCACCAGGAACAGGCTCCCTTGAGCAAACTTATCTACAATGAGGTCTTTGGTAGGACAGCCAGCATACAATGTTATAAAGACAATAATACAAGATATAGGTCTGGAAGGCATACAGTAATTAGGAGAAGGCCACACGGTCTTGTTTCAAATGCTAAGTTAAAGGTTTAGTAAGCTCAGCCCTGTGTAATAAAGAGATTTTTATCACATTTTTTATATTTTTTCTTAAATGTTTACAAAGGTGCTCTGGCATATGGCCAAAATCAAAGTCAAACATTTATAGCACTAGTGTTCTCCAGCTCAAAGTGATTGACTCTTCAATTCATTTAAGTTAATTCAGTTTCTAAGTGTTTCTACTATGATGAGACCAAGAACCCCTTTCTAATGATAAAATGATAGAATGAAGTCAAAGTAAGAAAACAGAATTAACTTAAATGAGTTGCAGACTTTCAATCAGCTTTGAGAAGCACTGGTACTATAATGGTTTGATTCTGATTTTGGCCACATGCCTGGAACACCCTTGTATAAATTTAGAGAAAAATGTAATAAAAGTATGTGATAAAACCTCTGTATTAGCTCAGGGCTGAGCTATAACCTTTAACTTTGCAGACGCCACCCGCCAGCACAGCGGTAGGATTTAAACATAGAAACATAGAAACATAGACTTTGACGGCAGATAAGGACCACTTGGCCCACCAGTCTGCCCATTTCCTACCTACTGGATAAGCTGCAGATTCTAGTTAACCAACAGCCTACTTCCTGCCACCTCTCACTACAATTGCCTTGTGTCTGTCCCATGCATGTTTGAATTCCCCCACTGTTTTAGCCCCAACAACTACCACAGGAAGGCAGTCCCACACATCCACCACTCTCTCCGTGAAAAAAGATTTCCTCACATTACTCCTGAGCCTTCCCCCTCTATCTTTAAAGTGTGTCCTCTTGTTCTTAGGCATCTCTTTTTCTGAAAGATGCTACCCTCATGGACTTTGTTGATTCCCTTGAGGTACTTGAATGTTTCTATCATGTCCCCCCGTCCCTCCTTTCATCAAGGGTATACATATTAAGCTCTCTCAGTCTCTCTTCATATGATTTCTGATGCAGACCCTGCACCATTTTAGTTGCCCTTCTCTGGACTGCTTCCATCCTATCTGTGTCCTTGCATAGATGAGGTCTCCAAAACTGCACACAGTACTCCAGATGGGGTCTCACCAACTGTCTGTACAGAGGGATAACCACTTCTCTTTTTCTACTTGTGATGCCCCTTCCTATGCATCCCAGTATCCCCTGGCTCTCCTCACTAACTTCTCACATTGCTTACCCACCTTTAGATCATCCGATATGACTACCCCAAGTTCCGTCTCCATTTTTGTTGTTGTTAGTACCTCCTCTGCTATTGTGTACTCTTCTGGGTTTTTGTTTCCCAGGTGCATTACTTTGCACTTCTTTGCATTGAATCTAAGTTGCCATATGTCTGACCATTCCTCCAACCTTGCCAAGTCCCTTCTCATCCTTTCTACCCCCCCTTGTGCATCAACTCTATTACAGATCTTTGTATCATCTGCAAAGAGGCATACCTTTCCCTCCAGACCCTCTGCAATGTCACCTATAAAGATGTTAAAGAGGACTGGACCCAGTACTGAGCCCTGAGGTACTCCACTTTCCGCTTACGATGCCAGTGACCAGGGTTCGGGAATGAGCACGGGTCACTGGAGAGCTGGCCAAGGGAGAAGGATTGAGCATCCCATGGACAGCTCTCCTTCTCCGGGGGGGGAGGGAACTGGTCCGGCACCTGCTGGCTCCTAGCAGAGGTTGGGAGTAGAGCAGGACACGTGGCCCTAAGGGTACTGGGGGAAGAGCAGACATCGGCGTATGCCATGATGTCACTATGCTGTCCCCAGCAGAAAAAAGGGTTGGCTGGCTGGATGATGGTCCCCAGCCCTCCGCTGCCGCCGAACCCACAACCGGTACACCTCAACGACATCCCGGGCCAAGTCTAGAGTGCGCTGGCCAACCCCCACCGGTGCCTTCCCCCTCAGAGGAGGGGAACCCGTCCAGTGAAAAGGATATGCTGGATTACCCAGGGGAGCCACAATATGAGGTGAGTAGCTGGCATGGGGATGGGCAGGCAAGTCGGAAAGGGCCTAGGGGACCCAAAGGAGTGGGCAGCTAGGGAGAAGGAGGGAGGCATAAAAAAAACTTTGCAGACATACTGGGGCTCTTGCACACTTTGATGTGTGAACACAGTGTGCTTTACTGTACCACTGTGCTGACATAAATATTATTTAATTGCTATCATCTCCAGTGGCTATGGGGACCAGCCGAATTTGCTGCATTTCTCATTAAATTACAATGCATGTTGGAGCTGTGCTGACACCTAACACTGCTTCCTTGTAGGCAAGGATATTGAGCTGAAGGGTCAAGGCCTTCAAACCTTTAAGGATATAATCTCAGCTGTCAGCCTGTGATCAGAGAAAACAGAACTCAGTAATCGACCACCATAAACCTTGAAAATCTGATGTAGGCCACAGAACATTGACCCAACATTTACCACATAGGCAGCAACTTCAATCATGATAAATACTCTTTGTTCTTAAACACTTGGGTTAGAGTCAAGTCCCTCATTTTATAACATTTTGGTTGTTATTGTTCCAGTTACCAAAGTTAAATTTATGCTCTGTGTGACCTGTAAGCAACAGATATCCCAAACAGGGTCAATCATTGAGATTATAATTTTACAGAGCTTCTTTCAACAATATACATACTAAAGCAGTTGTCCATAATTATATGGGGAGGCATTGTTGAATGTATAAAGGCTATTGGCTTTTTAGCATAATTCATTCAGCTAATAGTGCCTGTAATGTGCTTAAATACACTTTTTGTAAAAAAAAGTTATATAAAAGTATTTGCTCAGTGCATTTATTCGATCCCTGCAAGTGAAGTACAGGGGAGGAGTACATAACAGACCTAGAGTCCCTTCCAACCTTTAATTACTATATAACTATGCAAAGCTAAATATTATTACATCAGCTCTATATGTGATAAGTATTAACTTCTAACAAACCTTTGTACTACAGTATGTCAAATTAATAATATTGTGTTGCTGAAGTTAATGGTGTTCTTAAGCCAATAATAAGCTGCATGCTCATGCAAAATTGTAATTAGCATTTCCCACGCACAAAAGGTTGGAATGATAAAATTCTAACTCCATAAAACTCAGAAGAACTCAAAGAGTACTTAATTATGCAGTTTTTTAAGCATGAATGCTCATTTCCTGCAACATAAAGCAAAAGAAAGATCAATTATGTTAATGTCCCATCATAAGGTCTTAAAATGAAGTCATGTAAGTAACAGCATTATATTTGTGCAGCTTAATAAGCTGAATTGTGCCACATTGTTACACAAGCATTTGTCAATGCTAAATGTTTGCTTGCTGGCATTATCATTGGTAGTGCACAAGTTAGAGAGATGCATAACAGGAGTGGCAGTGAAGTATTGAACCAATGCCAAGCCACACCCCACCCTGCAGAGACTGAAAGGCATTGGGAGTGTGCTTATGAGTCATCAGACATATCAGGAGAGCGGTTTTGTGGTGATGCACTGAGGTCAGTTATCCAGGGACCAACCAAATAGTGCAACAGCCCTGGCACCACTTGCCTTGCTAATGATATGAGCTCAGCTCCAAAGCCTAAAATGCCATCATAGACCAGCAGCTCTCCTCCAGGGTGGTGTTCCTCCCACTGCTTGAGCACCTCCTGCAGTGGGAAGGTGAAGCTACCTGGATGTTACTGATGAATACACAGGGTCATCCTTCCTCTACGCAGGTCAGGCATCAGTTGAATAGCTACTATACAATGTGATGGGTGGGATTAAGGTACATGAAAAAGCCCCAGGCATCATGGATGAAGGCCTGCCCACTGCACATGTCACGGGGCTCAGACCCTTCCCCCTTCACACCTACAAGAACAGATAAAGGGCAGGCATACCATGGAGGGAGTTTCTTAACAGGAATGGATGTGTGACATTTTGGAGATCTGGGCTGGTAGCCAGATAAATAGAGGACCATTGCCCCATGGCTAAGGCTGGATGAGGTGAGAAATTTATGTAAAACTGGTGATGAGGATCGGCACACTGAGGTGAAGCTCGTTTCCAGATGTGACCCAAGGGAAAGGGAAAGGAGATAAAAATATGGACAGTACAAGTATATTCATAAAAATAGTGGAAATCAGGTATAATATTGTGCAGGTAGACGGCGCAAGTTGGTTAAAACAAAAATACAGTACAATGGTAAATTGAATAAACCATGAGGAGGAGAGATATCGTATCAATCCTCTCAATCTGTTCTGCCTCTTCTCCCTCAAGTCTTGCCTTTGTAAGTTTTCTGCTCCCATCTGCAACTGTCCATGATCCCTACTCCTTTGATCTCCTTCCCAGTACTCATATTGCCCTGGCCATTTTGCTCTCTCCCTCCTCCTGCTTTGCATGTATGGGTAATTTCCCCTTGCCTATCTAAACTCAATTTTATATACTGCAAGTACCCGTTGTACTATTTTATCTTGCAGTGTTATGATTATGCTCCTTTCATGCACTGTACTGCTGTATATGACTATTTTTGTAGTGTAGTGTTGTTAATTACTATTTATTTTTTTCTCCTCTTGTACTGTCTTCCATACCCCTCACCCTCAGGACACATCTGGAAAGAAGCTGTTATCAGATCAGTATGTGTTTCCTGGTAAAAGTTTTGAAATAAAAGTTTTGAAATAAATAAAAATATTTATATCTCTAAGGGAAAATGATAGCATCTTTGTACCTATTCTACCAGTACCAATCATGCAGAGCTTAAACTCACAAGTGTTGCCACCGAAACACCTACAGTGGCCTGGTACACTGTGCATATGGATCCTTGAAACACCCAGAGTAGCCCAGGGATCTCTTACAGAGGCAAACTAACATTACACATCTTTATACTACTGGAGCTGACAAGATTTGCCAACTGAATGGGATATTTGGGTGTCAGATCCAGGATATATAAAGGGGTCATGTGTTTTGGATTCCTGCAAGTTAAGCAGGTGAGCATTCAGTAGATGTGGGAAAGACCTTGTCTGGGTCAAGGCCATGACCAAGGGTGCAAGAGATGCAGCTGCAGTACAGCCCACACTGTCAGGAGGCCCACTGCCTCAGGTCAGCATTAACCAGAAAAATTTAAACTTTTACTGTCAGACAAAAACTTGCAACTTTTGGGGGACATTATTTATCCATTTGAAACTGGGTTTGAGCTGCAGATTCCAACTCCTGTTTCATGGGCTTGGGGTTTGAAACAAAGAAGCATCAGGGCCCATTACTCAAAACTTGTGATTTTGGCGTCAACGTCACCAGCAAGAGCGGTAACAAATTACACTGTTCAGTAACTTATCATGGTGCTGGGGGGGAGGGCATCATGAACAAACTACTGATGTTTAGCAGGACTGCTGAAAAAAAAACTACACTGTATAAAACATTTTATACATGCTAATGGTTATTTTGACTTATTGGTGAGGAGATAAGGGCCCTCAAAATATCTTGGGGGGGGTGGCTTACAGTCATTGACACAGCCCTGGTCTGAGTCTGTTGCTCAGTAGTTCTGGTTTCCCTTTTAATGTTAATTATGACCTCTCCCACCTCATTCAAACCAGCAAAAAGGCTAATTTGTGCAATTTATCAGAACCAGAGGCAACAACCGGCAGCTCACTTAGGTCAGAATCTCCTCATAAAGCTCCTTTCGAAAATGTGACATGAACATCTCAGAGCAGGGCAGCTCACAGTGAAATGAACCTACTCCGAACTGAATAAAAAGGTACTATAAATAACTGAATCAGTATAAAACTAGCAGAGCTGTAATGAGAGTTATTATAGTAAACACTTCCCCAGCTGCCTATGTTGGACTTTCACTTCAAAGCTTTTTGTCAGAGGGATACTGTCTTACAATGCCCTCTGTAGCAAAATGTTCATAAACTGAAATGAGACTTACTGAATGAGAAACCGAGTGCAGTCAGAAATTAGAAATCCATGACTGTTGTGTTCTATTCAAACCAAATTCATTTGTTTTCAGTTTGTTTTTGTATCTGTGGCGGACCACTCTCTGACCGTCTCTCGGTGGTCTTTGTTTACATGTGCACAAGACAGCTCCTGCTGTCTGACATAATTTGATGTGCACTTTTGCTCACTCTTGATCCTCTGTCATGAGCAAGTGTGGCATGCGCTAAGAAGTTGTTTGCCGGTGTCTGCTGTTTTGTCTCTTCAAGCAGAGCATTTAGGTACCTACGGTTTGTGAAAACAGTATGATGTCGGATGAGTGTGTCTATTTTTTTGCAAATTATTGCTGAGAAATCTATGTGTATTTGAACATGTGATACAGCTATTTCTATGAATTTTTGTGCTATTTTCATATATGTACAGTATTTGACTCCGCCTGTTAAATGATCTTGAAAAATATTTTACAGTATAGAAAACCAACCTGGAATTTAATCAGTCTAAAATTTATTTTGAATGTTTTTTATTAATAGCCTGTGACAGTGATTTACATTTACAGTGACACTTCCCCATATAGTACCTTTTCAACATTTAGTTATCACTGCATTCTCCCATTCCGCTCCCCCCAACTTCCCCAACATGCCATGTACATTCTCCTCTTCTGTGTGTTTGACCTGTTATATACCTTACCTTTCTAAATAAGTTAGTAGAGCGAGTGGCTTAATTTTAGTTTAACATTTTCATTATTTGGGTGTTAGTACAGGGCCCCCCCCCCTTTTTATTTGTTCTAAAAGTTAAAACTGTTGACACTTGATCCAAAAAAAGAACAATCTGGCCATACTGGTTGTCCTCAATTCATCTACAGCCGAGTCCTGCTCGAAAATCACATGCATATCTATTGCATGAATGAGGTAATTGTTGGTTATGTTTATTTTCATCATTACACCCTCGTTACCATGTGCAGCAGTAAAAATATTTGTCGTGTAATGATACCTCCACCCCCTCCATCCTATAACTCACGTTCGGTAGAACTCATCCCAGAGAAATGCCCAATAATGTACAGTTGTTAAAATAACCTTCCCTCGTAAACCCCACCACATCACACACACATCAACCCATACACCCACACCCCCCTTCATTCCAGTTTTCTTTTAAAAATGAAAATTAGAAATGTAAAATCATCCTGATAAACTAGTTGGCCCCAACTATATTATCCCTGTCTTTCTTTGCATAGCTATCCCATCCCCTATCCAATCCCTTTCCTGAGATTGGCTCTGCCTTCTTCTCACCATTATGTCTGACTGTCATCTCTGATAAAAAAAGAGTATGTGATTAAACACCCTGCTTGATAGCTTTATGTCACCAGCCCTGATTGTGAGATGGCAGAAGCCTAGACAAATGGTTGAGGCAGAGAAGGGGTCACAGGATGGGGTGGCTTTACAATACCTGACTGGTAGATAATGGTAGCAGACCTCTATATTACCTTTTCTTTTACATAATGAACTGTAAATTCGGTGTGCATGGTGTCAGTGAGTGTGTGTATATGTGTGTGTGTGTGTGTTGGGGGAGTGGTATTTTAATAAAATTACAGCTGTTGGAATATTCTTTGTGAATAATGGGCTCTCGTGGAGGAAGGTCGGGTGGTGAGATAGGTTTCCAATATACCATAATGGATTATGTGGAGAAATCAGGAATATGGTGATTAAGTAAACAGCACTACCTGAAGCAATTGTAGTACACCACCTTTATTTTCAGGTTTTGCATTATCTAATGACACAAACACCTTTATTGTTCCCTGTCTCGTAGAAATGGAGAAAAATCATCAGTCCCCAGATTTGTCCATGGCATATGAATAAAATAAAGCTGTTGGTCTTGAGCCCCCTGCCCCATATTACATATTTTATAATAACTGCAACTGAGAGAACGTGATGAATGGGTGGTACAGTAATTATGTAATGCTACATAATATGGCGCCTGCTGATTATGTTTTTTAATTGATGTTAGCTTCAACCCATGGAGCTCGATTAGCAGCTGAGACAGCCTGATGAGATGCCTGGATTGGTTTACTCTACTTGCAAGTTTGCGGCTGCTAGTGTGTTTGGAAGGGACTAGAGCTCTGTCCCAATCTCCTACTGCCATCCCGATCAGCAGAAAATGTGGTCTCCAAGTTGAATGGTAGTGTGAGAAGGATCTATGGTGGGATGCAATCATAGAAGACTTGTTGGGGAGAGGAAGGAGGAGAGAAATACTGAGGGATTTAAATACAGCATTAGAATAAGATAATCTGACTCTATGCGCTCTTTTGAAAATGTCAGTACATCACTTGCTGTCATGCTGATAACCAGCTAATGAGTTAGTGACAGCATATGGAAAGGGTTGGAGGGTTGCTGTACACTGCTGGCGAAATAGATGCTGCTGGTTGAGGGAGATAGACAGCAGACAGGCGATCAGATGATGAAAGTGTGTGTGTGTGTGTGTGTGTGTGTGTGTGTGTGTGTGTGCGTGTGTGTGTATGCTGTGGGGGACTGGTTTACACATAAGTAATGAATACGCTCATACCAAAAACTTGAAAACTGTGGATTCAACTAAAGTTTGGGCTAGCAAGAGCTGATGATTCCACAGCAGGCTTTTTGAATGTCACATTCTGCTATACATACTGTACAAGAACTGTGCAGGTAGAATTAATTTGGTATTAGGTTGTTCTTAACCCTGTGGTGCATCCTTTGAATGAAGGATAGATATTTGGATAACTAATAATAATATTCATTTTTGGATGCATATAAGGTTTTTTGACATTTTTGTATTTATATGATCCATCAACAATATATATTTTTAAATAACATGAATATTGTGTTTTATAATTTCAGCATCTTATTTTGGATAAAAGAAAGATATGTGATCTCTTTAGAAATAGGCTCAGATATTCAAAAGGGTTGTGCCATGCGCAATAGGGTTAACCTACATGAAGTCGAACTGCTCCATTCTGCGATATTCAGCAGGAGGCAGTTGCACCACAGAAAACATGCTGAGCAACAGCGCAATGCAAATGAATGCATGTGGGACTGGAGAGGGAGGAACCATGCATAAACTGCACAACCCGATATTCAGCAGGGCTGTGCAGAGTTAATAAAGCGCAACTCCAACCTGCACCTGCACAACTTTGAGCCCCAAAAAAAAGGCTTAAGTTGAGGGCCACCCACAGGTGAGCTGCTGCATTGCAGGGTGCAACACAGCAGCTGCCACCTGTGGCTGGCCTCCAACCCAGTCCCTGTGCCTCCCCCACAGCCTCATCGCGGGAAGCCGACTGTAAATCCCCACCACCACCCCCCACTGGCCCGATCGCGGGCATAGTTTAATCCCCCCCCACCAGCCCGATCATGGACAGCAATGTTGCTCCCCCCCGAACATATCCCTGGTGGTCCAGTGGACCGAGCCCGATCACGGGCAGTAGTTGTTAAGAACCCCCGTCGTATCCCTGGTGGTCCAGTGGACGAAAAGCCCGATCGTGGGCAGTAGTTGTTTAAAACCCCCACCTCCGCATTCATCCCTGGTGGTCCAGTGGACTGAAAAGCCAGATCGCGGGTGGTAGTCATTAAGAACCCCGAACATAGCCCTGGTGGCTGAGTGTCCCCCACCCACCACCCATGAGCCCACCACACGCTCCCCGGCAGCTGGCGGTGGCAGCATCCCATCTGCCTGCCACCCCACCACCCACCAACTGACTGCCCAGTAGGGCTGCCGCCATTGGTGCAGAGCAAGAGCCAATGGGCATGCAGCCATACCGTACATGACAGTCAGATTTGTGAATGAATACATTCATTCATTCACAAAACTGGACTGTCTTATATGTATGGGCTGCACACTTGGCTCTTGCTGTGCACCATGGGCGGCAGCCCTACCGATAGTCAGTCGGCGGGCGGTGGGCGGCAGGCGGTGGATGCTGCCGCCTGCCGGCTGCCGGGGAGCGGGTGGTGGGGCTTGTGGGTGGTGGTGGGGAAACACTACCACCAGGCTATGTTTGGGGTTCTTAAATGACCACCACCGGCGATCGGCTTTTCGTCCACTGGACCACCAGGATACGCTGGGGAGTTACATTGTTGCCCGCGATCGGGCTGGTGGGGATAAACCATGCCTATGATTGGGCCAGTGGGGGTGGTGGTGGGGATTGTACACTGTTTTTCCCACGATCGAGCTGCAGGGGGCGTCGGTCCCCGATGGCAGCTGCCTGGCAGGGTGCCAGGCGCAAGTCCTCGGGGATCGGCACACCTGCATGCTAATGGCATGCTAATGTGCCATAATCAGATGCAAATGGCACCCCCTGTGCCTTGCATGAATTATGGCCCCATTTGCATGTCACCTTTTGAATATGGGGATTTTGCGCATGGCGCAATGGTACTTGTGCCACCGCAAGTTGAATGCTCCACTCTGACCACTTGTGGTGGCGCAAGTTTCACTGCGCCATGCACAGTGGCTGTGGCAAGGGGGTGATATTCAAAGAAGTTGCTCAAGGGTGCAACTCCTTTGAATATCACTCTGGACACACCCCAGCGCAACTATTTTGTGCAGCGCAAGGGCTTGCACCACAAAATAGCGCAGTTTGAATATCCAGCTCATAGTATCTTATTTGAGTTCATATTGAGTGTTGATGTTTATAATATTGTGAATATGATATACATATACATATGTTTTCTTTTAAAGTTGGTATATGCATTTTTGTATGTTCTACATTAGTGTAGTATGTTTTTTATAGTAGCTATTTGATATGGTGTTTGTTTCACTTTACACCTATGGTAATTGTGGACACTGATGATGATGTCATCTGGTTGTGCCTATTTAAGGCAATTTTTGAATCGATACAGCATGTCTTTTGATAAAGGACAGTTGGTCTGAAACTAGTCAAGACATGCTGTCTTCTTTTTTGGCACTTTAAATAAAATATTGCACCTGGAATCAGCGAGCAGCATTTTTTTTGTGGTGGTGAGTGCTGGACTTTTTCTGAAAATTATCGCTTGTTTGCCTGAGCACCCAGCCTGTTGCAGCATTCTGCTGTGATGTTCTACACTGGATTTTGAATATGTGCACAGGTTGCTGATAGATAGTGTCTAGTGTTAAACCATGACTGCATGCTCTATTGTCTGTATCCAGTTTGGTGCTATTGGAATATAAGTGGCCAGTTGATATTAAAAAGGTATTAATGTCTACAAAGAAAATGTCTCATGGCAATGTTGCTGATATATGCCTTCCTGAAGAGGATGATCCCTTTCTGTTTTTTAATGGTTTGCTAAAGGAGGCAGGTGAGGCCAATCCATTTTTGATTGATGCTACAAGCCAGGCAGCTGATGTGAGCCTACCAGCTAATTCTCTTGTTGTAGTTTTCAGGATACTGAAAAAAATGATTCTCAAAACTCGTAAGATTTATTGGAACGTTATTAATTTAGAAGCTTATCTTCATGTTAAATGTATCCCCCGTGGTTTAAGACTGATGAAGAATCCTTCATTTGGACTTGATGTAGAGACTTTTATCCATGAATGGAGAGCTATTCTTGAGGATGCTTTAAATAAATTGATGACATTGATTATTAAATATGGGCAAGAGGTGAGTGAAACCCTTTTACGTGATATTAAGGAACAGGAGAAAGTTGTCCTCGCTTTCAAAAATGACAGACTTTGAACCTTATAATAAATGCTTAAAAGACACTGTGGCTAAGCTAGATTTGGAATTGAAAAACAAAAAATTAATTAAATTCAAGAGAGACTTAGATGATTACCAGATGGGTTGCACATACGGCTGGAAAGAAATCTGATAAAACAAAAGGTATTTTGAGACAGGAACAAAGAGTGTCATTTAATCGTAGTACTAGTGATTCTGAAATGGTGTTATCGAGTGAGGACACTGAATCATCTATCCATATATCTGAGGATAATAATATCCCAAGAAGGAGCAACAGGCAAAATCAATTTCAGGGTTTTCACATACTTCCTCAGAGAGGGAAGGGTGAGGGTTTTTCAACAGAGTAAAGGACAGAGGAGAATGGGGGTGGAGGTGGTGAAGAAGAAAGAAATAGGCAAGCAACACCATATCAGAAACCCTATACCTACTCCCATCCACAGTCCCATTATCATGAACAACAGTTTCAGCAGCAGCAATATCAGGAACCAATACAGACTGTCTATCCTTTGACCTGACCCCCGCCACCTCAATGAAACCAGCAGAGAGGAATCAGAAAGTAATTAACATGTCCAGTAGAATCCTGACTTTCAGTGAACTGAAATTATTGAACAAGGGTTTATCCTTTGGTCCAACATGTGGAAGTAATAAATTTGATACATTTATCGACTTTAGCAAACTTTGTCATAATTTGAGTTTAAAACCTTACTTTGCCAAACAAAAAACATCTTTCCAGTGAGACTGTGGATGTGGATCCTGAGACTACACTGACTGATAACATGAACTGCACTAATTCTATACCATCTTCTCATAAATTTAGGAGAGAATCGACATTCTATTCGACCCTCTCAGCAGCCATTAACACTTTCCAGGAGTTATGTGAAGCACAGATGGAGATGATTTTCAACAATTTACCAGACATCTCTTACAACAATCTCTCTACAGATGAAAAAGTGTCTCTGAATACTTTGAAAAATGACACTGACATTGTTATCAACCAAGCAGATAAGGGGAGAGCTGTGGTCATTCAGAATACTGTGGATTATGTTGCAGGGATGGAAAGACAATAATGTAGAACTTTATTGTCTATTGACCGCAGATTTCACCCTAAAATTTAAACGTGCAATATATACATATATTGAAAGGGCTTATAATAATCAATGGATTGATGAGAATGTTAAGAATTTTTTGACAGGGAGTTATCCCAAGAGAGTCACGATCTATACTTTACTAAAAGTGTATAAGTTTTTTTCTGCACCCCATCCCCCTCCAGGTAGACCCATAGTTAGTGGAAAAGGTTCCCTTACAGAACACCTGCCACAGTACATTGATTTCTATATACGACCCTTTGTTCAAACTTTGGGGTCTTATATTAGAGATACAGGGGACATACTTAATGTCCTGGAAGATATTGAGATGGGAGAGGGATCTTTGTTGGTAACATTAGACTCATAGTCTCTATATATGAATATACCTATTCAATGGGCTCTGAAGAGTATCAAACATTTTCTGAATGAAAGAACTGGGAATATGGAGTTCCCTACAGAATTCTTGGTGCAACTTTCAGAATTTGTTCTGACCTGTAATACCTTTACCTTCCTTGATTGTTTTTATTTATAGAGGAAAGGAACGGTGATGGGGCTGCATTGCCCCAAGTATAGCTAATTTGTACATGGGTAGATGGGAGACTAAGTATGAGAGATTCTGATCATAATCCATTTTTTCACAAGATTGAATTGTACCATTGTTTTATTGATGATATAATTCTTATATCAAGGGTTCTCGAGCTGATTTGGAACCATTTGTTGAATATTTGCATGCTTCTAACCCAGCATTAACATTTTAGCTGTACTGTCGGTGATACTGAAATTGTATTTTTGGATTTGTTAATTATTAAAGATTTAGGAGGTACAGTTGAAAAAAATATTACAGAAAAGACTGTGAATGAAATACACTGTTACTGTCCTCTAGTTGTCATCAAGACATGTTATAGAAAATATTCTTAAGGGACAGTTTCTAAGGCTAAAAACGTAATTGCAGTACAACTAGTACATATGAGATGGTTGCAAGTGATTTAGAGGACAGATTTATTGATAGAGTGTATAATAGGACTAAAGTACATGAAATGAATAGGTCAGTTAGTAAGATACCTAGGCATGAGGTGCTCAGGAAGGGACCTGAGAGGAAACAAGATACTAATGTCCTGAATTTTATTTTGGACTATTCAGTGCATGCACATTTAATAGGAGAGATTGTATGAAGTAATTTGTATGTATTAGGAGAAGACAAACATTTGAGAGAATTTCTATATGCTTTCAGATCTATCATAAGATGGGTGAATACTCTTAAGGACCAATTGATTCATAGCAAGTTGAAGAAACCAAAAATCACACATGGCTTACCAATTAATCTGTAGGCTGCTTCCCTTGCAAAAGATACATGTATTGTATGGTCATTTTGTCTGGGAAGGAATTTTGCAGTTTCAATAATACTAAAGTTTATTCTATTCATCAGCTTATGACTTGTGATATAGCAGGGTAGTTTATTTTGCCACCTGCACCTGCAGTGCTTTCTATGTCAGCAAGACAGAAAGGAATTTCAAAAGCCATGTAGGAGAGCACTGTAGGACAATTCAAAATGGAGACCTTACATATGCTACAGCAGCACATGTTATTAAACAGATTAGTGGTGAACATCAGTTTACTTTTGAAGCAATCAAGAAAGTTTCACCTGAAAAGAGGGGAGGGCATTACAAAAATCTAATTTTGCAATGGGAAGGCTTCTGGATGTCCACACTGGGAGCCTCCAGGGGTTGAATGACAAGATTAGTCTAGCATCTTATATTAAATATAGGTAGGAATAGAGATGTAATCTTAAATCTATTAATATTATTTATGGATTTACATCTAGGTGCGTTTGAATTTATTTTTTGCATGAGACTGTTTTTATTCATATGAATAGTGTATGTAGAATTAATTTGGTGCTAGGTTGTTCTTAGCCCTGTGGTGCATCCTTTGAACGAATGATAGATATTTGGATAACTAATAACAATATTCATTTTTGGATGCATACAAGGTTTTTGGACATTTTTGTATATATATGATCCATCAATAATATATATATATTTTTTTCAATTTAAACTTTATTAATACATTTCCATTATAAAGGGCAGTTACAATGATAGTAATATGTAACACAACCACTTGTAGGAACAAAACTGCCCAACCCACCCCAACCACCCATCCCTCCCCTTACAGCAGCAACTACTCCGTATAACCCCTAAGTGCAAAGCTCCGTCCTAGAGGACCTATGAGAGGTTTTAAGATAAGACATAATTACTATTGAGCCAGTGAAATTAAAGAGTGAAGGGGATCCCATATTTTATTATAAACTGCGAGTCTGTTATGGAGACTGGCAATCGCCTTTTCTGTTCGAAGGTTAGCAAGAATTTCATACAACCATTCTTGAAAGGTTGGAGTGTGTTTGTCTTTCCAATGACATAAGATAAGTTTCTTAACAGATAGGGCAATCATGGAAATATAAAATTTCCTTACTTTGACCCTGACAGTGGACAGGTCCCTTAAAAGGTGTATATCAGGGGCGAAACACTCCTGAAGGCCCACTAAGGGATCCGGGGAAATCCTGATTGAATCCCATAAAAGAGAAACTTTGGGGCAGGACCAGAACATATGAAGAAGTGTTCCTTCTTCCCGCATACACTTAGTACTTGTACTAGAATCCAAAAAACCCAATTTCTTTAGTTTTACAGGAGTGCAATACATGTTGTGTAATATATGATATTGCATGAGGTGCAATCTGTCTTGGGGAACATATTTATGGCAGGATCTCCATAGAGATTGCCAGTCCAACTGGTACTGAGGAAGAAGCGAGTTCCAGAGTCTGGTGGGTCCAAAAGAGTCCCGTATCTTTGTGAAACAACACTCGGTATAATTTAGATATGGCACCTGAGGATCCAGTAATTGAGGAAACGTCCGTATCAGGGCTGAAACCATCTGGGAGGGGAATGTTCCCAAAGTTACTGTGAGTAAATGTCTTAACTGCATAACTTTGAAGTGAGAGGAAGCCAGAATGAGAAATTTTTGGTAATATCACCTGGGGACAACCAATGCCTTCGTCATTCAATTAAAGAAAACAGTTTCCATCTCCCAGTTGGGGCAACCATTTACGGGAAATCTGCTTCTTATTGATAGTAATGTATGGGGAATTCCAAATAGACTGAGCTAGGTCTGACTGGGAGGTATAATGTAAAAATGAACATAATTACGCATCTATCCTTAGTGAGATACCTACTGTGGGACAATCAACTATACGTACCTGGGATATTTTAAGGTAAAATAAGATTAGGGGGTCCAGATTCTTAGATTTAATTGCATCTGATTTGATCCTAAGCCATATCGGTTGTTCCTTTTCTGGGCCCGGGGATACCCATCTCAAGCATTTTACTAAGTGACTGGCCCAGTAGTATATAGCCAAATGGGGAATCCACAACCCCCCCTCAAATTTTGGGGCAGCTAATTTATAATAGGCCAAACAGGGATATTTATCTGCCCAGATAAATTTAGTGAATATGCCATGTAATTTTTTAAACCAGTGTAGAGGGATAAAAGTATTGAGAAGAGATAAGGGATAAAAAATTCTAGGAAAAACATTCATCTTGATTATGTTAATCCTGCCCCATAATGATATGGGAAGTTTAGACCACCTGTCAAGGTCATGAATAATAAGCTGGGAGAGGGAATCAAGGTTATCCTTAAACCAAGCTAGGGATTACGGATAGTTTAATGCCCAAATACTTAAATGACCTGGGAGTCCAACATAAACCTAAGGGACCAATATCATTCTTAAATACCTTGTGGTTTAATGGAAAAATAGAGATTTACTAGCATTCAACTTGTAATTGGATAATTCACTTAATCTGGCTATTTCATTCAATAAGGCCAGTATAGAAGATACGGATGGGACAGATGTATCAACAAATCATCCGCATATCGGTGACTTTAATTTCATGACACCATTCCCAAATGTCTTGTATGGAGATGCTATTGAGAATATTTTAAAAAAGGGATTCCAGATATAAATTAAATAAGAGAGGTGATGGAGGCAACCCTGCCTAGTCCCTGAATGGAGTAGGAAAGATTTAGAGAAGGCCCCATTTGCCGAAATTCTAGCTGTAGGGGTTTTATATAGTGCAGCAACCCAAGATATAAATAAAGGAGGAAATTGAAAGGCATCCAGAACTTTGAACAAAAAGCTCCAATTTACCCGATCAAACACCTTCTCGGCATCCAGAGAGACCAGGCCTGCGGGGAACTCAGCGTCTCTGGTAGCTGAGAAGACATGAGATAATGTATGCAAATGGTCAGCTGATGAGCGTCCTTTCATAAATCCTACCTGATTCATACCTATTAACTCAGGGAGTACTACGGTTAGCCTATTAGCTAAGATCTTCGAAAGAATTTTGATGTCTTGATTTAGGAGAGATATGGGTCTATAACTTTGGACGAGCTCTGGGTCTTTGTCTGGTTTAGGGAGAAGTACAATCAGGGCCTCAAAGAGATGAGAATTAACCTCTGCCCCGGATAGGATGTATTGGAATAATCGATTAAGTACTGGTAATAAGAGATCTTGAAACATCTTGTAAAAAAGGGAGGAGAATCCATCAGGACTGGGAGCTTTATCTGAGGGTAATCCTTTAATGACCTCAGTAATTTCCTCCTGTGATATAGGAGAAACCAGAAAGTCCTTATGATGTGCTGAAAGGGAGGGCAAATGGGACTCCCTCAGATACTTCGCCATGCTCCCAGGACTAGGAGGGTGCTCCATGTCACTGTACAGCGTTTTATAGTATAGGGCAAATTCTTGAACTATCTCAGTAGGAGATACTTTCAGAGACCCATCAGCTAATGCCCTAATTGAAGGGATGAATCTCGCAGATTCTTGTTGCTTAACACGGAGTGCCAATAGCGCCCGCCTTTCCTTATCTGTGTAACTAGCTCTAGTACGAATAATAGCTAGTTCTGCCTTTTCCGGAGCAACTCTAAATATCTATCTCTCAGCAGTAAGAGCTTCCTCCTGTCTTCTTCTGGAGCATTAACCGAAATGTTAATTTTGAGTACCCTAATTTGAGATAATACTGATAATATTTCCTTCTCTCTTGTCCTTTTCCTATTCACCGCCATACTAATAAGGATCCCTCTCATGTAGGCCTTAAAGGCCCCCCATATGATATCCAGTTTTGCACTATCTAAGGGACTGGATACGAAAAAGTCCTCAATTTGTTCCCTTATGAGCTTACAGTACTTGGAATCCTTAAGGAGCTGATCATTAAGTTTCCATCTTGTATCCCTATTTGAAAAGTCATGGAATGCCAGTTTACATAGCACCAATGAATGATCAGAGACAGGGCCAGGTTGGATCAAAGAAGTCAACTCCAGGTAGGAAAGCCTGAGAAATAAAAATATAGTCGATGCGGGACTGCGAGTCATGTGCCAATGACCTGTAGGTGAACTCCTTAAAATCTGGATATAAGATGTGCCAGACATCGCAGAGCCTGCATTGATCAAGTAAGTCTCTAAAAGCCCTCTGACCTGGAGAAGTCCATCCTGGCCCACTACCTGACCTGTCGAGATTAGAATCTACAGTTGATTTAAGTCACCTCCCGAAATAATCCTAATAGGAAGCAAAGGCAGGATTATGTTTATGAGTCTCATAAAAACCCAGGATCATCCACATTAGGACCATATATACTGCCAAGTAACAGTGGACTGACCAGAGAGACCTTTAACTAGGACAAACCTACCCTTGAGGTCTTTAATGATTTGTGTGGAGACAAAGGAAATGCCTCTGTTAATAATAAACACCCCACAGCTATTGGTGGAGCCTTGAGCATCGCATACATCGCTCCCACCTGCTGTCTCCTCAACTGTGAATCTTCCACTTCTAATAAATGGGATTCCTGTAGAAAAGTTATCTGTGAACGTAGTAGGCTTAAGTGTTTGAGAACCTGATATTGTTTAGATTTTTTCCTGATCCTCTTAACATTCTACTTTGCAAAAGTCACCTCCTTGGCCACCTAATAATAGTTACTAGGTTTAATAGATTCAGCCCTGCACTCGGGATATATATTACGTGTAACCTAACCCCACAAGTTGCTGCTGTAAGACCCTCCCACCACCCTAACCCCCCACCATTAGCCCATTTTTAAACCCCCTATACCCTCAACCCAACAAGAGCCCATACCTCCCACCCCTCCCAACCCCCCAAACTGTCACAAGCAACATTTAGCACAGTACTGGGTCATTTCCTCCCTCTCCCACCCCCAATAATATACCTCTGCTAATAATGACCCACTTATATCTCAAGGTGCATGTATAAACTACAAACAATTTTAGCTAGCCCCTAAAACCTAAAGAGCAGTCTCGAGCTTCCAGAACCTCTAGACACCTGATTATGAATCCAATAGGACCAGGGAAAATGAAACAAACTGTCAAAAACGTGAGTATGACAGGTAGTCTCACAAACCAGAGTGAGAATTAGGGTTACCTAACCCCAAAAGAGAGCTGTACCAAACCAGAACCAGAGGAAAATCAATAGTGAGGGATATCCCCAATCACGAGCTGAGAACAAGAAATGGGATAACAATTGAAAATGAGACCCTGAAAGAGAAGACAGAAATGTGACTACCCTGGGGCTGCCAGCCCTGATTCCAAAGTACCCCTAAAAAGCTGGAGTATCACAAGGACTGGGAGAGATCCTTCTGAATTCAAAGCCACATAGGATATTAGTTAGGGCGAGCTGCGCCTCTTGTGGTTGTCTCCCAATCCTAACAAGGTGTGTCAGAATGGCAATGAAAGCCTGAAACCGCTCTGGAGCCTACCAACCTAAAACACGGAGACTGCTCCCAAAATCAACAACCCAAAGCTTTCCCCCCATATGCAACCCCCCAAAACTGAGTGTATAATAATGTCCAAACTACACTCCTAAATTAGCCATCCCCAGAACCCTAAAGGGTTTCACCCTGAGTCAGAATTAACACTAGGAAGCCAGGGCTTGGAAGATAGTTAACAATTAGGCACTATAAAGGGTAGCCCAGTTCCAAATGAGAAAACAAGCAAGTCCAATCTCAGTTAGTGAAAAGTGCTTTCTCCAAAAGGAAAAAGAATAACAGTTCCAACAGCAGCTCTCAGTGAATCCAGATACTTTAGAAGAACTCTCAGGTCTCCCGGAACAAATCTGGTAGCATAGATTTAAGGCTTGACAGAGCAGCTTCAGGATCTTCGTAGCTAAACCAGGAACCATTTACTGAGACTTGTAACCTGGCTGGATACCCCATCCTAAATTTTAAACCTGCTGCGATAATCTTAGATACAATAAAGTGAAACGCTTTCCGCTTCAGATGGACCAAACCAGGGAGATCTTGTGCAATTCTCAACTTTGTCTTCTCCCAACGAACGTCTTGTAAAGCCCTCACTTTCTGGAGAAAATGCTGCTTTCCAAATAATTCAGAAAGTGGCAGATAATGGGAGGGGGGGGAAGCATCCGGCGAAGGTTTTAGTCAGAGGGATCGATGAGCTCACTCTATCATGTACACTGGGCCGAAGGGAGAGGGACCAGCAACCCGATTCACCAGTTTCTGTACAAAAACTACAGCATGCTGGCCCTCTTACCCTTCTGGTAGCCCTAGTATTACAACATTATTTCTGCGGCTACGGCCTTCCAAATCTTCAAGTTTAGCCTCTAAGCGAGACAATTTCTGTCTAGTTGACACCAATTCAGGATCCAGGCTTTCCAGCTTCCTCTCCATTGAGACCATTTGAGCAGTATTGTCAGAGACTGTGAGCTAAATCGTCCAATTTTCTTGAGAGGGTTTTCAAATCAATCTCCATTTCTTTCATCTCTTCTTGAAAAGGCTTAAATTCTTTCAAGAACCTATTAAGTGTTAAAGGCTCTTGTTCCCCAGCTTGACACGAAGGATCAGGCTTGTCTGGCCCACTCGAGGCTCAGGATTTCTTTGGGGCCTTTTCAGGAGTAGCGGGGTATGTTTCTGCAGGGCTTTCATGTAAGCCTCCATCTACCAATCTGACGCCCAAAACCAGAGCACAAGATGTTTAAGCAATGGAAGAATTCATAGGCAGAGGAATTAGATAGGTTTAAACATTTAAAAAAGATGACTTTATACTCGGGAGGCAGGAGCTTAGCGGAGGAGCTGCTACTCAGCACTCTGCATTACGTGATTCCTGCAATAACATATATTTTTAAATAACATGATTATTTTGTTTTACAATTTCAGCATCTTATTTTGGATAAAAGAAAGATATGTGATCTCTTTAGAAATAGTATCTTATTTGAGTTCATATTGAGTGTTGATATTTATGATATTGTGAATATTATATACATATACATATGCTTTCTTTTAAAGTTGGTATATGTGTTTTTGTATGTTCTACATTAGTGTAGTATATTTTTTATATTAGCTATTTTTATATGGTGTTTGTTTCACTTTACACCTATGGTAATTGTGGACACTGATGATGATGTCATCTGGTTGTGCCTATTTAAGGCAGGTTTTGAATTGATACAGCATGCCTTCTGATAAAGAACTGTTGGTTCTAAACTAGTCAATACGTGTTGTCTTCTTATTTGGCACTTTAAATAAAATATTGCACCTGGAATCAGCGAGGAGCGTTTTTATTGTGGTGGTGAGTGCTGGACTTTTTGGGAAAATTAGCGTTTGTTTGCCTGAGCACCCCAACCTAGTGCAGCGTTCTGCTGTGATGTTATACACACATGTAGTTGTGCCCCCAAGACATAGAAGGGATTTACCACTAAATGTAGCTGTATTGAGGATGTTCAAGCTAAATCTTTACACATCTTGCCTGCAGAGGTCTACAGATGTTTAATTATATAGTCAGCCATTGCATAGTTTTAAATCCACTGCACATAAACTCCTGGATTCTTCTTCCCCTTCTAACATGCATAACATTAGTTAGACGCAGCTTGGCACCATTACTACACTCCCAAGCAGTTCACAAGTTTGATTTGGTAATTTCTATGGATTACAGGGAGGCAGGATCTACCAGGGGAAAGCAATTATTGCAAATTTGTTTGGGTTGGTGTGGGGGACAAAAAAAAATCACAGAACAAATTTAAACGAAGCATGACATAGGACTATGCTGAGTCATTTAAGCATTTTCAGAACTTTAATGTAATCAATTCTACTGAATGATCATTGGCTGGTGTCTGTGTCATGTGGAAAGGGAGGGGGGAGACCATGGCTGGACCATCAGATGCTGCTCATTGGGGGTTGAGGATGGGTTTATACACCTGGTGTGCAAGTGATTGTTTTTGTACAGGAACTTCAAGTTATCACTGCAGGAGGATGAGAGGCTGGTGTTTGTGTGTGTGTGTGTGTAGTAAAACATGGACAGGCGAACAGCTGCTGGTCAGTGGGGATGTAGGGATTGGTTTACAATCAAGGTGGGCAAGTCATTTTTAGTGTGTTTCGGGTGGACCTTAAGTGTCTCTGCCATCTAGTCAATGACAGAGCGCAGTCCAAATCACTGACACCCTAGACCGTCACATTTTAAAAACTGGACTTGGTTGAACTCAGTGGCACCATGTTGTGGGAATTGTAATCTACCTAAGTCCCCCCACCCACCATCGCCCAAATAAAACAACTGACAGAAGGGTGTAGTAGTGTAAATATGCAGCTTATCTAAATGGTGCACACTGGTGCAGTCTACTGCTTTTACCTTTACTTTTCATAAGTCTAACCATTCTCGTGATACAAATGTATGTCACTAACTGACAATCTACACAGTATGATAAACAGAAATACTAGAAAGGAAAATACACACAGATAACTATTACGAAGCAGATAACTGAGAAAAATATGCTTTTTTTCTCTGCTAAATCCATGTCAGCTGCAAGTAATAGGTCAATATACTGGGTATATCACACACAGCTTATTTATTTATGAGTTTGTTTGTTCGATTAGTTGTTTCTTTAACTAAATACAATCTTTAGACTATACTTCAGAACAGCTTCATATGTGACAGGATGGATGACAAGGAAGAAAACATTGTTACGAGAGACTAATCTGTATGCTGACAACAACCTCCGCACAAGACCCCTATGGGACAGTGAAAAACTGTTACGAGCCACATCACCTTTAGACAGTTTCAACCACGCTCACCTGTCTCCACACATGGCGGCAGCTTCACAGTCCAGACAGATATTTGACCACAACATAAATGGGGGAAAAAGGATGTCAATGCTCATTTGGTTTAAAAATAACTTTTATTCCCTGAAAACTGTACCACACAAGTGAAAATACATTTGACCTTGTAAAATGAAAAATAAATCATAAAAGCCAATCAGCTAAGATGCTTCTCAGGCAGTGTCCCTTTTCACTCAATTGACTGGATGCTTTTTGTTATCAGAAATCAGCCAATCATGCTTCAGTGAAGGTAGCAAATCTAACCAATAGCGTGCTTGCAGGCCTCCACCTGACCTATTAACCAATTGACAATACCTTTTCTCAAGACTGCTGAATTGCCACGCTGATGCTGGCAAAAAATAAGTTAATGTAGCATTCTTGGAAATTTATTTGGGGGATTTAAGACAGTCTTTAATTTACATTTGAACGGAAAAATATTTTTACACCACTTTTAAATACATATGAAGCAATGAGAAGGGGTAGTGAAACACGAAATGTTGATAACAGAAGCCGCATCACTATCGCAATATCATCCTCCTCATTGTCATCCTCCTCACTTCCCTTTCAGACCATTTACTTCCTGGTGAAAGTGTCTCTTACTTTAGCTGCTGCTTTAGTAAGGATCGGAAAAGTAAACAAAAACAACAAGCTGCAGCTAGTGTGACTGGAGATAGCAAGACACAAGAATGGTAGATACAACACTGCCTTTCACTGCTGTGAGTTTATCTGTTCTGAGTTACAAGCTGACAAAAATGCTTTTTGTCTATGCCATTACCCTACATTTACTGCTGAAATCAGGGAACGCCTGGCATCAGACTGTTGCACAAAACAGCTGATTGTATAATGACGAGGCAGTGTCTGACTGCAGCAGCTACTTTCTTTCAAGTTGGTGGCATGCTACACAACTGCTGTCATCCACAGTGTGATCCTATATTGGTGCCACACAGACCATCCCCAAAATGGACTGCTGGCACTGGCAACAACACTGCTGTGCCTCCGCAACTTACTACTACAGCAAGCTGCTACAAAATGTTTCTTGTGCATGCGCGCAAACAAACATAACAAGGATAAGTATTTTATTAGTAGACAGCTAATATTTCCTCAAGTTTACACAGTGAGGTTAGTAGTTTGCTGATAGTTGTCCTGCAAAGAATGCTAACACCTATGGAAGTAGAACTAGGGGAGTTTGTTCCTGAATATCCTAACCACGGAACAGTTTACTTTGCCCATTCTCTAGTGGACTGAGTCTTGGAAATCCACAGTAGAATGTGATCTTTTTCAGTTATTGCTTTTACATTCTGCCCAGATTCCAAACATATTTAACATTATATGGGCACAGTCAACCTTCTTAGGCCTTAAATTGTCCTTACAGTAGTTTAGGCTATTTTAATGATCGCTAACTGTCTGTAGGAGTTGCTGATACAGCTTGTTAATTAATTCATGCATTCTTTTTGTTAGTAAATTGCAATTGTTGGTCATATTGATGTTACCACTCAAATCATGTTTATTGTTACATGTATATCCATGGCATTCAAAATAACTTACATTAGGGTTATGATGCAGTGGGAGAAGATTACTGTCAGAGTGACTGCAATGTTATGGGTTATTCCTAATGTTTGGGAAGAATGCATGGAGAGGAGAATTAAGACTATGAGTAAAACAAGCTTCATATGATTAGATTCATAGCCTGTTTTCACTTTTACAAAGATAATGGAGGCAGAAAAAATTATACAGCTAGATACTTCAGTAAATTGTACAGAAGGTGAGCAATCAAAAGGCCAGCGGTGTTGACATTGTCATTTAAAAAGGCTAGCATTGTCAGTACAACTGATTTGCAACACAAAAGCACAGTAACTAGATTAAATTCAGTACTATTTGATGACTTGGCATGTTATCTGGAACATTTGGTTAAAGTGGACTACTTAGTGTGGTCCAAAGAGAGTAGATTAAATGAGGCTTTCAGTCAATTAAATATATCACAGATTGTTGTTATTCCCATAATTAATAACAGAGATGATACAAGGGGCTAGATTTTCAAAGACCCCAAATTCTGCAAGCCTGGTGCACCAAACTTATGGTGTATGGGGCTTGTAAAGTCTCCTACTGGCGACTGGGATTTTCTATCTCATGCACCAATTGCCGCAAGTCAGACCAACATTTTCTGGTCTATTCTGCAGCACTTCTGGGTAACTTGTTTATGTGGCTTGCACCAAATATTTGATGCAAGGTGCCATAAATTGGGTAAAGTATCATAACTGCACCCAACCTACTAAAATCAGATGCAAATGGGTTTGGCACACCAACAGAACGTAAGTGTCATGGCACAAGGCCTTGGCACAAGCCCTGTGCCATGCTTTGAAAATCTGGCCCAAGGAGTCTAACTGATTTGACCTTTGTTTTGAAAAATGTTAAGGCAGGAGGGGGGTTGTGGATTCACCCTTATTGACTGAGAACTATGAAATTAATTGTAGAATTGAAGTAGCCTGTCTACTGGAGGTCGAGCGTATCCTTTTGTGTGCTTAGGTCCTTCAAGAACTTCAATAAGTTGGCCTTCCTGAATGACCTAGCAAAGGCTAGATGAGATTGACTAAATTTAATGGAAAAGCTCGGTGATGCGGTTGAGTTTTTTTGTTTCTGAGTTCTTGCAGGTATGTGACAAGCATACACCAGTTTATTCTGTGAGGAGAAAGCAAAATGTATGCCATGGATAACTGAACAAGTTCTAAAAAAAAAATTATGAATTTGAACTAGATTATGGCAGAAGGTGAGGAACTCAAATAGGTATAGTACGTGGGAATTTTTTATAAAAAGATTGGAAACAAATGTCAGAGACTCATGAAGGTAGCAAAAGAAAAATATTATAATTTTGAAATGGTGTCTAGTTCCTAATATTTTTGGAAATTAATAAAGCAGCTTCAGTCTCCAGTTAGGTCTAATAACCTTTTATCTTTAGAGGTGGAGAGTAATGTAATTTCAGACCTTAAACAAATTGCAGGAGCCATGAATAAAGTTGTTACTTATGTCCCAAATATAAGCAATGATGTAGGCAATAACAGTAAGAAAAATGGAAATCAGGATGATGGGTCAGAAGTGTTAGGACCTTCAAATATGGGAAACCTTTGTTTAGATATAAGATAATTAAGATGAAACTGTTTGGAAACAATTGACAACACTAAATACATCAAAGTCTGGTGGACTTGAAGGGGTTGAAGCCAAGCTGCTGAGGGAGGGTGTGGGCATAATTATAGCATCTTTGACAAAACTTTAAATAGAAACCCTTGCTGTGGGGGTCATGTTATGGCAAACTGAAGAGTGATCACTCTCAAACTCACTCCCTTAGGCATTTTTATATTGATTTATTGCTAGCGTCTTACATTATTAGCACTCTTTGATTGCTGTGCTCAATAAAGGATGCTTTCACCTCTTGACTGATACAATTTTGGCTTACCAATGCCCTCTAAAATGCCAGCAATGGACACTTCTACACCCTGTAAGCTCTCCCAGCTCACTCTCCATCTTTCAAGCAGCCAAAAGAAGCTATCTCTCCACCGTGCTCCCACAGATCCAGAGGCCAACTTCTTAACATCGGAACACTTTCCTAGGATCTTAATATGCTCAAAGAGGCCTTATTCGAGCTGATGGCTAATATTAAATATGTAAAGCCTTCTCTGGAATCACTCAGTCAGTAAATTTATGATTCTGAAGCCCAAATTTCCTAAAATGCACCAACTGGAATCTGAATTAGTGGATGTATAAAGAAAACTTAATAAATTTGTGGAAAGAATTGATGACCAAGAAGATTGCAGTCACCATAATAATTTGCTTATAGTCAGCTTTCCCAAGCACTCAGAAGGAAAGAACACAATTTATTTGTGCAAAGAGTGCTGGAGAAAACTGTAGACCCTTCGCTACATGAACCCACACACATCATCGAGTGGGCCCACAGATCACTCCACCCAGGGTCTACACCTGGAGAAAACTTTACCCTATTATATTCCAACTCATCAATTTCAGGAATAAAACCCATATTTAAGCTAAGTTTAGGGAGGTAAAGGAGCTCTGGTGGAAAGACTCTCAAATCTTTATCCACAATGACCTTAGCCTCGGTGTTCGTACTAAATAGCAGGAGTACAGGGATATTAAGAAAAAGCTGTACATTGCTGGCATTAAGTTCAGACTGAAGTCTCCAGCCACCCTCCATTTTATGACTTCAGAAGGGGACATGCAGTTTCATTTGGCTCTGGAGGCACACCAAAGCTTACCTAAGTATTTCCTAAATTTGTTTTCTGCACCATGGACTCTAGTGCACTGGCAGAACTGTGGTACTGATCTGCACCAGTGACAGTGACAGCATTTGATTTCTTATCACCTCACTTTTCAATGCAGAGCTCACCTCCTGAATCGATGCTGCTATTGGGACACCAGATGCATAGTGCAGTATAAATTACATTTCTTTTGGGACATCGAAGTTAGCTATACACTGTTTCTCTTTCTGAATGCTTTTGGTGTCCTCTCCACACTCTAAGTCTGTTCCAGCTTTTGGTGTAAACACACTGAATCATTTAGACTGCCCCAGCTTCACCCTTTGGTAATCATTGTGGGACCACATAATCACTTTTCTAGAGAGGCAGGCTGCATACTCATTGTTTGCCTACTTTCCACACCACAGTCTTATTGTAGTACATTCTTTTCATCTTATGTAGACCTGCCTATACAGGTTGTACATTGTTTAGTTTCCTTTACACAGATTCCTGGGTTTCAGAGTGCACTGATGTGGCAGAACAGTAATAAATGTGTTTTTTTGCAGTGGGGACCTGCTCACTTAATTTTGACATTTCAATCATACGTTTGAATTCAGTACCTTCCTGTATGGAAGTAGTAGTTCCAGGTTTCACCTGGTAGCATTTATTTCCTTGTTATAATTTGCCACCCTTATCACTTATTTCCTTCTTATAATTTGCTGCCATACCACAAACAAAACTGGTATTTGCAATCTCACAACCTCTGTTTAAGCCAGTGAACAGTTGAGTGGCTTAGATAATGTTCTGTTATTTATTTTCTTATCCAGATACCGACTTCCTTTTCCCTACTTAGTGCTATGTAATTTTCTTCCTACTGTGTATTGGGGACATTTAGTCCTGCATTATAGCCAATGGAACATGGCTTGCTATCCTTCTGTATATTGCACAGCCTCAGTTTATCCTCTGTCATCCTTTATACTGGGGTCTGTCACTTATATAGATTTTCCTTGGGATTATACAGGACAATGTGGCAGATCCTCCTATATGGCTTATATGGATTCTCTTTAATGTACTGTTTGCACAGCTGTTGTTTTGAAGTTGACCCATTTAATACCTACAGTACAGAGTGTCAATATTTTTCTTCTTTTTTTTAATAGGCACCAAAAGACCAGTAATGGACAGTATTAATTATGCCGGGGCAAGCAGAGAGCCCTCCGACAGATTCTGAGCAGACCTGACTGCTGGAGTGTGGTTCTGGGACTGGGGATAGCTTCTGGTAACAGAGTATGTTACCTTAGGTTGTTTACCATTTTTTCAATGGTTTTATTGGTTTACTAAAGAACTATGGGGGTTGAAGTGAGTGCATTTATTTCTATACCGGTAAAGTCTGTCTGTATTTATTTGGTGGGCATAACTTTACACAGTTTTGTAGATAGAATGTCTTGAAAAATGCAGTATGCATCTTGGAATGTGAAGGGGACAAGATCCAAAGCAAAAAGGTATCAAATTGTTAAATATCTTGCTCAGTTAGATGTTCATAGAGCCTTTTTACAAGAAACGCATCTATTGCCTACTGAATGCAATCTCTTTAGGAGAAATTGTATAGGCCAGGTTTATGGGTCAGGTGATGGCACCAGGCAAAAGGGAGTAGCTATTCTCCTTGCCAGATCCATGACATTTGCCATTAAGCAGCTTATCAGTGATCAGGAGGGCCATTAAATCCTCATACATGAAACGCTGGATAGGGCTGAGGTCCTACTAGGTAGCATATACAGTCCCAACTCGGGCTTTCCTAATTTCTTTATGAAGTTAACCACATTGCTGGTTCTCTTTTCCCACTTACCCCTCATTTTAGGGGGTGACTGGAATCTCACTCTAATGTGTGAACTAGATAGAACTAGTAAACCTATAGCAGGGTTATACCCTGCCCAATGCTCTATATCGGATATGATGGATTCACTTGGATTATGTAATCCATGAAGAATTCTTAATCTCACAGTACACTTATTTTTCCCCAACTCATAATTCATACTCCAGAATAGATTATGTATTAATGAGTAGATCTGCTTTGCCCAGGCTTTATGTATGTGACATAGCCCCATGAGTGATATCAGATTCTTCTTTGGTCTGGCTCCAACATTCATTAGGAAGCAATCTAGATAGAGACACAACATGGAAGCTGAATAAACAGCTCCTTAAAGGTAAACATATTATTTAATGCATTAAGAATGTTCTTCAGGGCTTTATGCAGGACAACTGAAAGAGATATGGAATGGGCTGCATGCAAGAGTACCTTAAAGGAAGAACTTATTAAGTTAGCTTCAAAATGTAAAAAAAGAAAAGGCATCTTCTCTCTTATAATGAACTAGAGACCTGGAGTGAACTCTCAGTCCTTCTTATTCAGAGGCCTGTAGAGCTGAGCTGCATGTTCTATGGGATAAATATGCTGATCTCTTGATGGAAAAATCAGAACATGCTATTTACTAAACCAAATCAAAATACATTGACCAAGACAAAAAGGCTAGTAAATTAATGGCATGCCGATTACGAAAGTAAAAAGCATCCAGACTTGTTCCTTCTATCAGATCTGCCACTGACCAATCACTTAAAATTACCCCCAGGGATGTGGCCAATGAGTTCTCTGTTTATTATAAAATGTTATATGGCCCACTTCCCCACACCACTTTCATCCCAGTCAATTGCCAATTACTTGATTACAATCCCCTTCCCTATGCGGAGCTCGCCAACTGGAACTTATTGCACCAATCACAACAGAAGAAGTATGTGGGCTATAACGTCACTGAAATTAGATAAAGCACCAGGCCTCAATAACTTCACTGCCAATTTTATAAGACTTATACAGCAGAATTAGCTCTTTCTTACCCTGGTCTTCACTGATATACTGAATGGTAATTCAGACCCAACCTTAGAGAAGCTCTGATAGTTTTATTGCTCAAACCAGATAAACACCCAGAACAAGTGGTTAACTACCACTTCATATTTTTAATGAATCAAGACTTAAAGATCTTGCTCACAATTCTGGCTTCTAGAATTAATAAAGTGTGGTGTTCCCTAATCAGCACTGAGCACGCCCACTCGGTCCTCTGCAAATCAACTCTGGAAATTGGCCTCAATTGATTCTGGTGTCTGAGGATCCAGACCAGCTGGCATTTCTGGTATCCCTAGCCACTGAGAAAGCTTTTGACAGGGTCTTGCTTCTATTTCTTGCTGTCCTTGAGTGTTTTGGCTTTCCTGCACAATTTATAGATTGGATTAGGTTGTTATATGCTTGTCCCAATACATAATAAACTGTAATGGGGTCTTCCTCTTTACACTTCACAGCAGAATGAGGCAAGGTTGTCCATTGTCTCCAATGTTATTCAATCACTATTTGGAACCACTAATTCTAAAACTAAAATTAATCTCTCATCACTGGATACCCATAGGATCTGCCCATTATTAGTTATCAGTCTAGGCAGATGATATTGTATGCATGTCACTCATCTTATGACTTCAGTCTCTGCTGTTTTTAGACACTATTAAAACTTATGGACCTCTTTTGAACTATCAGCTCAATACTGGTGAAACAGTTGTCATGCAGCTTAATAATGGATTCCTCAAGGCAGAAGTATTACAATTAGGGCCAGTATGGGCACTTCAAATGTTGTGGTATTTAAGGATAGAACTCACAAAAGACCTGTCTCTCCTTAAAAAAATCCAATTTAGATGACCTTGTTACCAGTGTCAGATCTGACTGGGAATGCTGTAGCACTCTATCATTAATGTTATGGGGCAGACCAGTATCATTAAAATGAACATACTTTCCAGACTCTTGTATCCTCTCCAAATGTTGAATATCTTTCTTCCCTATCTTGGTTCACCAAGCTGCACTCCTTGATATCTTCCTTTACCTGGGCTGGTAAAGCTCCATGCAGACATGCCACAAACTGGTAAGTCCAAAGGGCTCTGGTGGTCTTCAATTACCAGATTTTTCAGCTTTATTACTGGGCCAGCCACATCAGTAAGTACCAGCAATGATGTAGAATAGCTGACTCGGATAGTGCATCATCTTATATCCTTCTGTGGCTCCTCATAGAAGAGGAATTGATATCCTCAAATGGCCTCTCTCCTCAATCACTGTTCTTTATGAAGGACAAATTACTTCCTGCCACTCTTCTCAAAACAGTGATTGGCATTGCCATTAAAGTACATAAGCAAATGACTATGGCCATGTCAGTAAATCCCACAAAAGACGTTGACCAACCCATAGCCAGGAACCCTAATTTTAAGATAGGAGGTAAAATAATATCAGAAAATTAGTTACTGAACATCAGTAATATGCCTCTGTCTGTGCTCCTTCATGAAGGCCACTTTAGTTCCTTTTATCAAGCCAAAATGAAAGTTAATCTTAATAATAGACAACCATTTAAATACATACAACTCAAACATGCAATAACACAACATATGGGACCACAACCATGGTTAACAATGTCAGGCCCTTTCTTCTCTACTCTTAAAGACCTACTACTCCATGCCCTTTCCAAGATTTATCATACCCTCCTAGAAGAGATAACTCTGAAATACAGATGGTACCTGTCCTTATTGGAATAGTGTCTTCCTAAACACTTCTTTTTAACTGGCCCAAAATCTGGAAAGATCTTTCACTTATGTTACACAAGACAAATTATGTTTGACACAATTTTATATCCTTTACAGCCTTTACTATACTCCTCAGAGGCTGGTCAAAATGGGTCATCTTCACTCAAACATTTGTACTGAGTGTGGCTCAGGACAGGGAATGCTCATCTATATATTATGGGACTGTTGCACAGTCCAAAGTCTCTGGCTGCAGATAAAGGTGAAGCTGAATCCCCTCCTGAGCCTTGATGACTACTTCACGCTAGAGCTCTGCATAGAGACCTCTATGCTATAGCTACAAAAGAACAGAAATTTAACATGGATATGATCTTTATGTCCATTAAATGACTGATTGTAGGCATTTGAGAGACCAAGAAGTATTGTCACATATGGAATGGCTTAATGAACTATTGAGTAACCTCTGGCTGAAAACAATGATAGCGAGTATTCGCAATCATATGCCGTTATATGAAAAAACAATGGACTACATTGTACACTCTATATACTTTCTCTGTTACTTGAATTGATTTCTAATACCCCTATTATATATCATTTGTTCTTTGTTTGACATCTACATTTGAAACATACCTTTACTTTGTTACATTGGTTTCCCTGGTTTGCCCACCTTCTATCTTTGTTTCAGTGTACCTGGACAAGTTACTTATTTATGGCACTCACTTCTTGTAGATAATTTGGGGGGTATTTCCATTTATTTGTTTTGTTCTGTTAGTTTTTTCTTGTACTGGAAATTCCCAATAAACTTAAATTTCAAAACAAAAACAAAAAAAAATAATTTGCTGTGGTTCCTTTCCAGATGCATAGAAAAAGGTTGCAATTGTACCAGTACATAAGAGTAGTAGTGGTCCTTTGGAAGTGAATAACTATCAACCCATAGTCTTATTTTCCCTTGTTTCTAACATTTTGACTGTGCCGTTGGTGTACATTTTAATAGCTACATTAAAATAGTTTTGATAGTTCATCCATAAAAAGATCAAGTAGTAGGGGGCCAGGGTCAATTTGAACATTGTTTTACTAGCCCAAAACCTACTACAAATTAACCAGGGTTAGTGCAGCTAACTTTCTACTTGACCACCTTGACTAGTGCAGGTTTGCTACATCAGCTTGGAATGCATTGCCATCAAAATAATGCATTTTACCCACCTACAGCAGTTTAAAAGTAGCTCTTACAACATGACTCAAATTTGAATGCAATTGTGTTTGATTAATTGTTGTATTTATTGTTTTATTGTGTATGCACTGTAGGTGTATTTGTATTGTAATTTTAAATGCTCCTTCAGTTATGGGTGTGGGCAGGACAGTAGTGTGGTGGGTAGGTAACTGGTTGGGTGGCAGGACACAGAGGGTGGTGGTAAATGGCTGTCACTCCACAGAGGGAAGAGTGACCAGTGGGGTACCACAGGGATCAGTGCTGGGACCGGTCCTATTCAACATCTTCATCAGTGACATGGCGCCAGGACCTAGAAGGCAGAATTTCACTGTTCGCTGATGACACAAGCTCTGTAACAGAGTAGACACACCAGAGGGTGTAGACAGAATGAGAAGTACCTGCAGAAACTTGAAGAATGGTCAGGGGTTTGGCAGTTGAAATTCAATGCAAAGAAGTGCAAGATAATGCATATAGGGCACAAAACCCTGGCACAATATATCAGTTGGGGGTGAGGATATAGCATGCACCAAGCAGGAAAGGGATCTTGGGGTTATTATCTCTGATGACCTCAAGGTAGGGAAACAGTGTGACAAGGCAGCAGGTAAAGCAAATAGGATGCTGGGATGTATAGGCAGGGGCATCACCAGCAGGAAAAGGGAGGTCGCTGTACAAGACACTAGTGAGGCCCCACCTGGAGTACAGTGTACAGTTCTGGAGACCATACCTATGTAAGGACATAGACAGGGTAGAGAAGGTTCAGAGGAGGGCAACAAAGATGTTGCATGGATTGCATCACAAGTCCTATGAAGACAGGTTGAAGGAACTGAACATGTACTCCCTGGAGGAGAGGAGGGACAGGGGGATATGATAGAGACATACAAGTATCTTACAGGGAGGAACAGGGTGCAGGAAAACACTATTTTTAAGTGAAAAAGATGTTCCAGGACTAGAGGGCATGGGATGAAGTTGGAGTGAGGACGATTCAGAGGAAACATGAGAAAGAATTTCTTCACAGAACGGGTGGTGGACAAGTGGAACACCCTGCCAGAGGAAGTGGTGGGGGCTGAAACAATCACGGGATTTAAGAATGCATGGGATAGACATAAAGGAATTCTGGAGGTCAGGGTAAGGGGCAACAGACTTCTAGGAAAACAAACTGAACTTACAAGCTCAAATGGCAGACTGGGTGGGCCATAGGCCCTATCTGCCGACACTGTCTATGTATCTATGTATCTACACAGAACAGTCCTGAAAACAGATGTGTACCTAGTACCCTATCCAGTTGAAATATAAATAAATTCAATACATGATAATTCATCCTGATGTAGCTCTTTCTTCTTCTTTATTTATTTTGCATCTATTACAACCCTAACGACAAGTTGTTAACCAATCAAAAGTCCAAATTGGGAGGTCATTAGATCTGCTGGAACTTAAAAGGGAACAGTCAGCACAAAGGGACACATTTCCAAGTGTGGAGCTGATTCCACTGTACACTTTGTGCAGAATTTTGTTTTCCTTATTGTTTACTGTAGTATAGTAGATTGTATCAGACTAAGTTTGTTTACTTCCAGGCTGACATTTTCTGTAACTACAAATCCCAAAATCCCCTGCTGCTGACATCAGAGCAGGACTGCAGTAGTGGCATATTCAATAGCCTGCAGTGCATTATAGAGATTCTGTAAGCTCTAATCAAATGTTTTCTGGTTGTGCTTTTCTCCTGGACCTAAATATAGTTCTCTGTGACTGTTCATAGCCCAGGGAGGACAGTGGAACTAGCAAACAAAAGAACAGAGTTTATTTAAACTATAACATGCACTGTAGCCTATTGAGTCTACCCCTGCTGTAGTCCTGCTCTGATGTCAGCAGCAGGGGATTGTGGGATTTGTATTTACAAAAGATGTCAGCCTGGAAGTAAGCAAAATTAGTCTGATACAATCTACTATACTACAGTAAAGAATAAGTAAAACAAAATTTAATGCACACAAAGTGCACATTGGGAGCAGCCCCACACTTGATTGTAGGGCCCTTGATGCTCGCTGCTTCCCTTTAAATAATTGAAATTACAAAGTGAGAGAAAGAGAAATAGTAGTTAAAAATAAATCTGATATTATCCAATTGCTAGAACATACATTTTCTACCATACTGCCAGGCACATTGCATCTTATTAGCATCCTGCTTCAGAGTATTTTATTAGAACAAATAGAGGGGAAACTGTTAGAAAACAAATGCTTTACTATCACAGAAGGAACACAGTATTATTTTTTCTGTATACATTGTCTCCCAATTGATTGCAACTATCAATCCTTTCAAAGTGGGAAATTATCTTAAACTAATTGGGCTGTCAGTAGTCTATTATGCTTTGGTGATGCCCATATTGCCATGTTTCATGGCTTTAAAATCACTGATGTCATTCACTTATGACTAGTTTGTCTTCGCGCATATTATGTTGTCTCCAGAAGGTTGTCCATATTCTTGACAAATGCAACAATATCAGGAACACAACTCAATCACCAATTAATTAAAAATAAATGAGGATACCCTCTGTAATGGACTAAAATAGAACAGAAAGTTAAAAGGGAAAAAAATACAGTCATTAAGAAGAAAGTAAGCATGACATGTATTTGAATTAAATAGGGCTGCCAAGATACATTCCATACCAAAATGAATTAAGAATGTACACAAGTAGGACAAAAAGAAAGAATAGCTACAACACCAACTTCTCAGCCTGAAGAAGTGGTGTTGCCAAAAAACACTGCTGGTTCAGACTTGCTTGGGAGCACAACCATCCTAGCCCCCCCCTTCCCACCGCAGGTTCTTAGGGTTGCCTCCCACCTCCTCAACTCTCCTGCAACACCAGTTACATTGACTTCTGATAACTAGTGTGGAAGCTAAGAGGTTACAGTTGCAAAGGTGGAGAATTGTGGAGATACCTTCGATAGCCCAGTGGTTGGCAGGGGTCAGAAATCTAGCCACTCTGGACAGAATGTCACATTTTGTATGGAAATCGCCCCCAAATATACAAAGGTGTGGACACCCTTCTTATCATCTAAATACACTATACTGGACCCCACCCTGATTCCCCAGGCAGGCCCTCCTTCTGGCTAGGCCCCAACACACTGTCCAAAACTACTTGTAGCTCCATGGTTAGACTGCTGGGTGTTCCTTAGGAGGACATATAAAGCATGTTAGGACATGCTGTTGTCTCTTTTCATTATGCTTCATGTTATAACCATATGTATATCTGTTCACAGTGACAGGCTGTACACTTCATTTGTACTGTTTTGACTTATCTCAATGTCAATACCACAGCACACTTTTTTGTTGTATTTCTGAAAATCATGCAATAAAAAGACTAACTAAAAAAAAGACATTGCTTGGTGGAAGGTGTTTGAGATTAGAACAAAATTTACAAGGCCACCCAATGGCACAGTGGTAGGGTTAGCACTTGCAGTCATGGCTACACAGATCTGGGAATGAGCCAGGGTCATCAAGGGTTGGCCAGAGGATGATGATCAAACATCTCAGAGGATGCTGTCCACCTCCAGGAAGGGAAAGTGCTGTCCCCCACTGCAATACTGCCTGCTGGGTGACTACAGGTTGTAGTGCGGTCAGAGGGCTGGGTGTGGGGCATGGCATTGCTGAAGTTCTTGTGTTGGCATGCTCTCTGTGCACATATCTTGATGTCCTAGTATGTAACATCCCAGATGATAGCATGACATGCCAAAAATGGCCCAAGAACACCTGTGATGATGGACCCAGTATACCTGGCCCCACACCACTGCCTGGGATGTAGACTGATTATGTTAACAGCTTTGGGGTAATTTCCCCCACACTGTCCCAAGCTTGGGGGGATAGCCAAGGATCTCTGAAGGATACCACTCAAGATATGAGTACAGGAGGATTGGGTGAGTACACCTTGGTTGCTCCTGGCTGAGGCAGATGTTACAGATATAACAGAGCATAAAGAGTAAGGAAAGAAAATGTACAGATTGTTATTTACTTAGTGAGTGAGTTGTGTTCCTGGTCTTTTTTCATTAGTTTACACTGACTGCCCTTGGAACAGATATCTCCTATAGCTGATTAAGATTATACGATCACTGGCACTGGACTTCTTGGTTTCTTCATGTTCATATTCTTACCTACTTTAAAAAAAATTGTAAAATGAGTGAGTCCAACTTCATATTAATTACATTTATTCACCATCACTCAACAAGTTTAGTTTAAGGGTTTGCTTTTCACTGTCTCTGTGGTAAGGTTCCTGTGTACAGTACCTATTTGCATTGCCTCTAGACAGCATGAATGCACCACTGGGTCATTGCTGAATGCTCCTAAGATATGTGCTTTATGATGCCCTAGTATTTTCATATGTTGCCCCCTTTTTCCAGTTGAGGATCTAACTTCACTACAAATTTCTTCAGTGATCCCCGTTCTAAGGTTAAAAGGCAACTGATGCTACACGTACAACTTTGGAAATTATCATACTTCAATACATCTCAGCTTATGGTCATTAGTTTTTCTTTACTTAGGTTGCCTCTGTTCTTTATAGCTAAGAAAATTTGCATGAAAGCTGCAGTTTGGTGCATTGAACCTCATCTGCTCTTGCTACCTGTCAATACATGGGGCCCAATTTTCAGGTGGCCACATGCCCCAGTGTGCCAAACATATGGACACAGTGCTTGCAGAATATTCCCAGCCAATGATACGAATTGTATATCTCATGCACTGATTGCTGTGAGTTAGACCAAATGTTCTGGTCTAACTTGTGGCAATCCTGGGTACCCTTTTTACAGGACTTGTGCCAAGTATTTGTCACAAGCTGTCGTAAATCAGGTAAAGTGTCACAACTGCACCCAGTGTACCAAAATCGGGTGCAGTTGAAGCAGAGGTGTTTGGCTCAGTCATGCCAAAAAAGGGTTTAATGCAGGGCTGGACACAAGCCCTGCATCACCCTTTGAAAATTGGGCAAGGGAAGTTATTATCCTGTGCCTCATACATAATAACCTATTGCTGTAAGGATTATGATGATGTCACAATTAAAGAATTATGGTAAAGTTTGGTTTATTCCCTGCTACTTTTCATCTTTTTTTGACCTGCCCCATCTTCTCCTTCTATTCCCATGAAAACTATGACTCTGTTTTGTTTCCTCCCCTGTGCCAGAACCATTTCAGGGCAGGATATTTTTTCTTACAGACCCACCCGTCTGAAGTCCAGCCCCTTCCCTCCACTCCTCCTCCTCCTCCTCCTCCTCCTCTCCTCTCCTCCTACCTCTTTGTCCAAAACCTCCTACTTTGTGACCAGTGGGACCATCTCTGTTCTGGTACAAAATCCTCAACTTTTCTCTCCTTTACCTTTTCATACCTTCAATTCCTGACCTCCTTCTCTCCATTCCCTCCTTTCTCTCCTGTTCTCTGCTTGAGGTGCCTGTGTCCATCTGCTGCAGCAACTGTTGGTTATCTAGTATTCTGATCCTCAATAGCTGACCAATTAGTTTGTAATGTAGGATACATTTTGGCATGTAATGTTTATATTGCTGTATTTGTTGTTTTCTATTTTACACTTCCAAATTTGCATCTGCCTGCTGCTGTGGATATTTTGCCATTTAAATTCTTTTCATTAACTGTCCATTTCTGATGCACATATTTGACATACATATACAGTAATGCTGTATCAATTCTATTCTACTTCTGTATTTCGATTTTCCTGTATTTTTTCCTACCACCATCTGCAAGAATGTGCTTTGAAATGAGTTGTTTCAGTTCAGTGTATCTTCCTGGTCAACTATTTTAAGTTAATTAGTTGATCGCAAACAGCAAGTGACATCCCAGAGACAATCCTGTTTACAAATAGATGTCCTCAATGATAAAGAATGAAATAAAGATCCAGTACATAGGAAAAAAAAAACATGACATTTAAGCTGAATTATGTCTAAATGCATATATTCCTTGGGACAACATTAGTGCAAGTCGTTATTACAAATATACCACTTTAACAAAGCATTTAAGCATTAATGCATTTTAATGTTGAACAGTATTTCTTAGAATTACAATACTTTAAGATGGTGCAAAATGCTTTTTAAGTACATTACATTAAACTGAATGATTGCTTACTTTTGCAGGAATTTTTTTAGTAACACTTACTGTATGTATGGCATGGCCTCCACTGCTGTTAAGTGATTCAAGAATTAAACTACCTTGGTAGCAATAAATTTTTTTCAGAAGAATCTTAAATCAGCCTGTGGTGGCAGTGTTAGGTAGAAAAGCTTTTCAGCACTTTGGAACCTGAACAAAAAGAAATAACAGTCACAAATCGTATCCCGTTATGCACTGGAGAACAATAATCTGAAATTTACTCTCCTTCACCAAGCCAAATGGTGGGGTAGCAGCTTCCTGTACTGCCATCTAAGAGACCTGTGGCCAGATATTCAAACCTTTGCCCCGGCACAAAACAATGTTAGCTCGTGAAAACAGGTTTTGCATGGAAGTGCCAATATTCAAAAGCCCAAATAGCATGAGCACACTGGGCTTGCACAGGGGCAAGGAGTGGAGGGAGTACAAGGCAAAACAATGCAAATAGCAGGGCTGGGACCTGAATATCAGCAGAGTCCCATATTCAGTATAGTGTCCCATGCAAGGGTGCTTAGTCCTTGGTGCAATTACCTTCGAACATAACCAGGTCTAACCTGCATAGCCCTAGTGGCCACCTGAGTAGTGCATGGGCACCCCCAACACAGTAGCCCCAGGGTCAGCAACACCCCCTCCAGTCCCAGTTCAGGTTTCAGCAGTCCCTCCCCCGTTCACTGATCACCGTCCCCATATACAATAATAGATTCTCTGGTAGACCCATGGTCCCTCCCCTATTCTCTGATCACTGTCCCCGTATAAATTAAACTATTCCCTGGTAGCTCAGTGGTCCCTTCCCCTCCCCTGTTCACCAACTGCCATCCCTGTATAACACAATAGATGCCCTGGTAGTCAAGTGGTCCTCCCTCCTAGATTGCCGTCCATTATCTAAGTTAATAAAATTACCCTAGTAGTCTTGTGGTCTAGGCACCTCCACTCTGGCAGATAGTGACCCACTGGTCTATTTCTCTATCCTGACACCCAGCCGGGTGACCAGTACAGTTTTTCTCTCTCTCCACCATGACCAGCTGTTGACTGAGCTGCCACTGAATGCCTACTGTATAAAGTATGAGAAGCACATACTTTATACAGAAGGTGTTCAGTGACAGTTGAGCTGCAAGGCCCAGCTGTGGTGGAGAGAGGCGCTGCCAGTCATTAACTGGGGGTCAGGATGTGGGAGAGGATGGTGGGTCACCACTGCCAGGGTGGGGTGTGTAGTAGACCACCGGTTATATTTTACTTGGTATTTAATAGGAAGGTGATTGTGGATGGGGAGGGACCACTAGACTACCAGGGTAATGATAACAACTTAGATAACAGAATAGCAATTGGCGATCAGGAAGGGAGGGCTACTAGACTACTGTACCAGGGCATCTATTGTGTCATACGGAGATGGCAATCAGCGAATGGAGGAGTTGGAAGAACCACTGGACTACCAGGAAATATTGTCATTTATATGGGAATGATGATTGGAGAATGGGGGAAGGACCACTGGACTACCCGGGAATAGTGTCATTTATACAGGGATGGTGATTGGAGAATGGGGGAGGGACCACTGGATACCACAAACCTATATTTACACTGCTGGGATTGGGATCAGAGTGCAGTGAGAGCACTGCTAGACACCAGGGATGTATGTGTTCTATAGGGCTTGGGATCAGAGGGTTGTGGAGACCATTATCACCATGGATAGTGCCCTGGACCGGGCTATTTGCAGTGCTAAATGGCCTCCCTCACCGAGCAAATGAGCTCATAATGGTCATGCAGATGGCCCCTTAGCACTTTGCATGCATAATGGGCAAACTGTGGCTTGCCAGGGCCCTCTTGTAGGGGACCTATCGATCAGGGCTAAGTGGCTTAGCCCTGGGCAATGCAGAACCTATATTCAGATGACTACCGGCCTGTGCTGTCCATCTGAATATAGCAATTTTGCCCAACAGTGCTATTGCAAGATGGAGTGCAAATGTTTACACTCTGTTTTGAACTTTTTTTGAATATCTGACCATTGGAATTACATTTGGATTCAGGTTTCCAGCATGGGACTGGGAGTCAACATGCTAGAGTTGAGGTGCACTGTTTTGCAATGGGGGGACCTGGCATTGAAGAAATGCCTTGCCAGTCAATCAGTTTAATGGCAGTCATTCAACCATCCTACTAACTGAAGGATGAGGTAGTGTAGCAACTACAACACTAGGAGGGATGGGCAAAATGGGAAAAACTGGGGTCAGTCAGCCAACCAATAACTTGCCTCCCCAGACAGCTAAGAGGTCAAGCAGCCATTCTAATTATAAGTCAGCATGTGCATATGAACCTAGTGAGAACATTTTGGCTGCTCACCTGCCTGTAGTGCTATAGTATTCACCAATAAAACAAATAGCACCACTGACTATTGAAAACTGTGGTTATCTGGGGATTTAGGTGGCCTCATTCCATTATCCTATAGTGAACGTCTCTCCCTGCTAGAAAAAAATAAAGCTTTTTGTGCCAATTCTAGGCACTGTAACCAATAATACCCAACAGGGTGGGCAGTACTGGAAAATACCAGACTGCTCAAAGGTGTAAAGCGGAGGGCCTTATAGCCCCTGGAAGGTCCAGTATTGCCCATACCACCACCCTGAAGGGTATTATTGTGCTTGAAAAATGGGCTATAGTTAAAATTTTGTGAAAAACATATACAAATAACAATATGTGTATAAAACATAAATAAAAAATAATTTAAAATTGACTTTTTTGGTAAATAGTCCCTGTATTGGTAAAATGACCAGTGGAGGGCATGGCTGTTTTATTTGAATACTTTCTTATGAACATCTCCATGAGCTAATGCTTGCCTACTGCTTTGTCTGTGTCCTGTCCCCCCCCCCCCACACACAACATAGTAGAGAACCGTATAATTTTCTTACTGTTACAAGCACTGAGTCACAGCAGGGGAATGTAGAGTGATCAGCTGTATATGAACAGAGATAATTGTTTTTAACTTTTTGATCAGGTTTTAAATGTAGTGCGAGTCTCCAGCAGCAGTTTCAAAGCCACAGCTACTTGAGACAGAGCACAATTTACTGTGCACTTCAAGAAAGACAACATTTTCTGTTATTTCGGTCACTTGCTGCTGTACCAGAACTGTGACCGTGTGTTGGGGGGGGGGGAGGTTGCCAGCAGTAGCAGGAGCGTATGTCAGCCTGATTGCTGTGGTAGACAGGGTGGCTAGTTTAGGAGAAGTACTGCGTGGCGATTGAAAGATGTGACTATTTAAAAGAAAAACTAACATCTTGTGTTATGTAAAGTTTTTTTTCACCCCTGAATGTGGCCACTGCCAGTGGGTGGGTGGTGGAAGCTCTTACTTACTAAGCAAGAACGCAATATGGAGGTAGTTGCCTTTCTGAACATTCTAGCTGCCCAGCAATATTTAGAACTATATGATAGAACTGAGACTGAGACTAGTTATTTTCTGGTCTCTGTTGTCTCATGCTGGACTGGCAGATTGTCTCTTGCAGCCAATCAGCAACATGAATGCACTTTGACCAATTTCTAAATTTGACCAATGGAACTGCAAGGAGATTTGGTGAACTCATCACTAACTTGCTGAGCATCACTAAGGAGTATCTTTGACTCAGGAAATCTAAGTGAGGTAGTCCCTGAATGTATTTATTTTATTAGCTATCTACTGATGAAGCAATTAGTGAAACCCACCTGGGAACTTTGTTGTCCTGCTAGTCTCAGCTTTCTAAACTGTGGTGAATGAGTTGATATTTTTTTTTTTATATTGATACAGTATAACTTTTCCACATGGTGGCTGAATGTGTCAATTGTATATGTATATTATGAGTATAGTTACCAAGCCTCCTATGGTCATATGAATTAATTCTCAAAGTTTTGGGTGAATGAACTGCAAAGCAAAGCTAAGCAGTTCTGATACACAATGGAGTTTAGAAGACACTATTATATTACACTTATAAAAGGCACAGTAAATATGCTCACAATGTATTATAAATCACGTTAAGGACGATAGTTAAAAATGAAACTTCAATTCTAAAACAATTTTTGCATGTACTTAGAAAAGGTCCATGTGTGGAAATGGACTATGCCAATTGAAATTACAACTTCAGAAACAAAACACCTTCTTATGGTTAGAAAAGTACCTGGGATGTTTGAAAATAACTATTTCTAATTGGCTAAAATAATGTCATGATATATCGTTGCTATAATCTAAGAGTGCCTAAAATGTTTAGAAACTAGAGAAAGGGTGTTGCCCTCCTTTTGTAATACCACTGGTATCTTTCGATGCAGTGGCCAAGTCCATATCAAGCATTATACTAACATACTAAAATGCCAGCAGAATAGGCTAACGGTCTTTCGTGTCACTCGCTTGGTCAGCCCCACCCTGGGAGCTGACCTTGCTGCCCCTCTCTCCTCTCTCTGCTTCTCACTTTCCAGTCCTGGGATATTCTCGCTGCACTGGTTTTTGCTTCCAGAACCCTTCCCTGTACCTGTCCCACCTCTTCTTGAACCTCTCCACTGTTTCTACCTCCACCTGCCCCTGGGCAGTGCATTCCATGGCCCCACCACCCTCTCAGTGAAGTAGCACCTCCTCCTTTCTCCCTGAATCTCCCCTTCTCCAGCTTCCACCATGCCCTCTAGTTGCCCCCCTTCCTTCGAGCACCCTGACTGCTCCTCCCCTGTTTACCCCCTTCATGTACCTGAAGACCTCTATCATGTTCCCCGGGTCTCTTCTCTCTTCCAATGCGTACATATTTAGCTCTTCAAGTCTCTCCCCATAGGTCCTATCCCCCAAGCCCCAAATCATTTTGTTTGCCTCCTCTGGACCCTCTCCAGGAGTTTAATATCCCTCTTTAAGTGTGGCCTCCAAAACTGCTCGCAGTACTCGAGGTGCAGCCTCACCAAGCAGTTATACAGTGGGTGTATCACTTCCCTCCTTCTGGAGGTGATCCTCCTAGCAATGCATCCAAGCATCCTGTTGGCCTTTGCCACTGCACTCCTACAAGTCTCCGAGTTGTTCATCTTGACATCCACCATCACCTCCAGGTCCCTCTCAGCCATTGAGACTTTTAGCATTCCCCCTCCCAGGGTGTACTCTTGGCCAGGGTTTCTGGCTCCTAGGTGCAGTACCTTGCATTTCCCTACATTGAACCTCAGCTTCCACTTTCTAGACCACCTTTCCAGAGCCTCCAGGTCCCCCTGTAGGGCCACTTTCCCCTCCTCCCCATCCACCACCTCCCCCAGTTTTGAGTCATTCACAAAGAGACTCATCTCACTCCTGATACCTTTCCTTATGTCAGAGATGTAGGAGTTGAACAGGAGGGGCCCAAGGACCAATCCCTGAGGGACTCCACTAATGATCCTTCTTGGGGATGAGACTATCCCACCAACCATGACCCTCTGGGTCCAGTTCTGGAGCCAATTTCCTATCCATCTCATCATCCGGTTCTCCACCCCCATTTCTCCCAGATTATCCAACAGGCTCCCATGAGGAACAGAGTCAAATGCCTTGCTGAAGTCAAGAAAGAGGTCATCCACTGGTCAACCCAGATCCAAGGCACTCATCACCCAGTCATAGAACTCCACAAGGTTTATCTGACACATTTCCCTGGGACGAATCCATGCTGTCTATCATCCAGGCACCCCAACTTTTCTAGGTCCCCCAGTCTCTCCTTGACAATGCCTCCATCACCTTGCCCACCACCGATGTCAGGCTGATAGGCCTGTAGTTCCTGCCACCTCCTTGATCCCCCTTGTGGATAGGCACTATATGCACCACCTTCCAGTCTTGGGGCACCACACCATCCTCAGAGAGATACTGAAGAGCTCCACCAGGGGTTTCTCTAGGACATCCGCCAGTTCCTTCAGCACTCTGGGATATAATTTATCCAGCCCTGGTGTTTTCTCCATCTTAAGGGACCTGAGGGTTTCCCTCACTCTCTCTGTTGTGATTTCCACCTCCGTTACCTCATCCTCCAGCTTTGCCTTCCCCTCACCTGACAGTGATGCCCCCCCTTCCCAGACCCGCCGATCGGTAAGGGTCCCCCCCTCATTTTCACCGTCTCCTCCCATATATGATGCAGCATCCCCATTTTCCTTGGTGAAAACTGAGGCGAAGTACTCATTTAGTACCTCAGCCTGCTTCCCCGGGTCTTGTGCCATCCCTTCCCTGTTTTAATCCTGCTAATCTGCCCCTTCACCCTTGATTTTTCACCAATGTATCTAAAGAACCCCTTGTTCCCTCTCCTCTCAGTCTCTTTCACTCCTTGAGCACTTGAATTGCCTATAGGCTGCCTTCTTCCACCAGCAGGGTTTCCGGGCCCTACTGCATTTTCATCTTACTCTTGCACAGGTGCTGGTAGCATCCTACACCCCCCCTCCTGATGATTTCCCGCCTACTGTCAGTGTCCATGTCTGCCCCAATCCCATCCAAGTGCTCCTTAAGGATCTTTCCCATTTCCTTGAAATCCACCCCCTGAAGTCAGTTACCTCCGTCTTTGTGCAGCCTTCTACCCCTCCTAGGTTCAGGCAGAACCAGACCATGGCATGGTGGCTTCCCGTCAATGGGTCCCTTGCCTCCAGGCCCCCAATCTGGTCACTGTCTGCCAGGACCACATCCAGTATCCACTCCTCCCTGGTCGGTACCCCCACCTGCTGAGTTAGGAACGCATCCTGAAAGACATCCAACAACCTCTGTTCCCTGGCCACCAAGGATGTCATAGTCTCCCAGTCTGTTCCTGGCATGTTTAAGCCCCCCAACACTACCACCCTTCCCCTTCCCAATCTGCAGTGTCTCCCAACATCTGCCACCAGACTCCCCTCTAGCTCCTCCGCCAGCACAGGGGGTCTATACACCACTTCTATTTTTACTCTCTTGCCCCCCTTGTTATCAAGGTGACCCAAATTGCCTCCACAGTTCCCTCCACCTCCTCCACTCCTCCTATGGCAATGCAGTTTTTGACTATTGTTGCTACCCCTCCCCCCTGTCCTTCCTGAACATGATGTAACCCTCCAGGTTCAGGTCCCAGTCATGCCCTGCGGTGGCCCAGGTCTCAGAGATCACTGCCACATACACCTCTCCCTCAGTTAGCATCACCTGGAGCTCAGGCATTTTATTGCCCAAGCTCCTGGCATTTAGCAGGACTACCTTCCACCCTTTCCCTATACTTCCATTTCCCCGCTCATGTTCCATGGGATTCTGTCTCTCCCTGGTCCGTGCACTCTACCAGTCGGACTTTTCCTGCATTCTCAACTCCCCAGGTGGTTAAGTCCTCCTTTATCGGACCCCCCTTGACAGCCTTTTCTCCCATCCCTCCCCCCTTCACAAGTTTAAACCCCACCTTTCACCAATGAACCCCTCTATTTTCAACTTAAGGATTTCCTTCCCCTCCGAATTGAGATGGAGCCTATCTCTAGCATACAGCCCCTTATCCTCCCAGGTCTCCCCCAATCCCCCATCAACCCATACCCTCTGGCCCCACACCACTCCCTGAGCCACTGGTGTATCACCCTAATCTTCCTCTTGTGTTCCCCACTAGCCCTTGGCACCAGCAGGATTTCCAAGAAGGAAATTGCACATCCTATATCATAACAGACCCTGGCAAGCTCCCTGAACCTTGCTTGTATCTCTAGCTCACTATTTCCCTCAATGTCATTGGTACCCAGGTGGACCAGTATGTCTGGGGAACCTCCACAATCCTTTGCCAGCTGATATACCTCATGCTTGGCCTGTGCACCGTTAGTCTAGGGAAGCATTTTGTTCTAATCGGGCAGGCTTCTCCCTCCCTATCCCATTTGATCCACCTGATCACGGAATCACCCAATGGGAGCACTCTGGCTGCCCCTTTTCCTCCATTCTCCCCCTTCCATGTCCCTCATCCCTTCTACCGGCCCCTCACCCAGCTGGCTCCTTGCTCCTCCCCCTATCTGGGTGCCACCTGCCATCCCCTCCTTATTTACCCTGGCCACCCCTTCCCCTCGGATCCTATGCCTCTCATCATCCTGAGTATCCTTCTGTACCTGTCTACCCCAGCCATTACTGCTCACGACTGGTCCTTCCCCATCTGCTAAACTAGCCTGGCTCATCCTCCCTTTCTTCCCATCTCTGTTCAGCCCCTCCTTGCTTGTCATGCTCCCCTGGCCTAAATCCTCAGCTCTCTTTACTGTATCTTCCTTGTACTTCTGGTCCTTCTCCTTTCCTCCCAACTGGTCCTTTTCTCATGCTTTCCTCCTCTACCCCTCATCCTCCTGCTCTGATCCCCTGCTCCCCTGTTTTCCCACATTCCAAGTTCCCCTCCTCCTGCTATCCAGCCCCCACCTCCTGCCCCCTACTCCTTTTTCAACTCTAACTGCCTCCGTCATGGCTACATCACCCCCCATATCCTCAAGCAGAAGAAGAGAACTGAAGTGGTTACTGAGCTTAAGGTCCGATCCACCTCCCCCAATTGTTTCCTTCTGCCCAGCCCCAGCCATCTGCCTACTTCCCTGAGAATGTCCTCCCTTTGGCCCCTGTCTGTGAGGGTACCCAGTTACCTGCCTGCTTCCTTCATAGTATCTACTTTTTGGGCCCCATCTGCCTGGATCCCTATGCAACCCCAGAGTACTCTCCTGCACTTCTTTCCCTATATCACCTGCCCTATTCCCCAACCATACCTCCCCCCTTTCCCCAGCTGTCTCCTAGTCCCTTCAAACTCCTCCCTAAGCTGTGCCAGCTGCAGCACACTGGGCAACCACCTAACTTCCAAACCCAGTCCAGTATCATGGCTGCCCCACACCCTGTGCACCCCACCACCCTCCCAAAAATGCCGGCCCTAATGACATGTGGTCCCATCCCCCTCCAAGTAGGTTTCCTTGGGTGAGCCACCAGGTTCCCCAGTAGTCCAAGACTTTTAAACTTGCAACACTTTCGTGGCTGAACTTTACCCCAACTGACTATTAGCCTTAAGAGTTTGCTCACAGGGGAAGTTTGCAACTCCCTAAATTCCTCCCTCCCAGCCTTTAAGCTCAACCCCCAATGGCTGTTCTGTATTTAAGAAAGGCTAAAGCAAGGGTGGGTGGAGGGCTTTCCAGAAAGTTCTTAAGGAGTTGGGTCAATTTTAAAAGACAACTTACAAACAATAACAACTTACAGAAACTTATAACTGGGTTGGACAATTTCCAGCTTCTTAACTGGCTATATAAGTTCGAGGACCTACATGTTATCAACTCCCCACCCCCCCCCAACAAATGCACAGGTTGGAACAAGCTTGGGCAGTGGGACTTGGATACCTCAAATGAATTCATATTTTAAGAAGACAGAACCCTGGGTCCGGGAGACTGACACCAGTGTAGAACTGTTGTACCTGTAAAAGGTGCCTTATGACACCAGTTACCTCAGGTGAACAAAATAAAAACAAACAAAAACTATGGACACTATTAGTTGCAACAACATCTACAAACATTTCATTACATTTATTGGTTAATCTGGTTGAAATTGTGAGCAAAAGGCCTGTTTTCACAGAAATGTTCACACCATCTACAGTGTCCAGATGTTCCTTTATTCACACATAGGCAGATGCCAGCAAGCATAAAGTATGGTGGATACTTGGTTCCATGTTAACAAAATAACAGTCCCCATATACTGTAGTCACAGTCAAATCACAACTCTAAGAGGGTAAGGATGACTGTGTAGCTGGCATGCCTGGTGTAGACTCCAAGACAAAATGCCAATGCAGTGGAAAGGCATTTCAATAAGCAGCTCACATCTCTTTCACTATATCACACAAGATAACTGATGACATAGCATGCGCCTTGGATCTTCAGGCATCCATTAGATATGGTGTAGAGACTTGTATTATTAAAAGTCTCGGTACATGTGGGTACACCACATGGCTAAACATACAAACACAAACACACAGACATGAAATTAAGGTTTGTGTACAACATTTTGCCTCTGCAAGATAAAACTCAAATAATGTTGATGTTCTATGTACTACATTCATACTTAGCACCTGTACTCAACTCATAGCGACCTCACTGTCCACAGTCTGAAAATATTTTTAAAGATATGGCTCTCAATCAGTCTTCAAATAATGAGATACCCACTTCCTCCAAAGTTAGTTGCTCTGTTTCCCATCATGCAACCAATCAACTTGCATCTGCTGCATCAGTAAAATATACTTTAAGAACGGCTACCACTTTGCACCCACAGTCAGACCAGAAAAAGCACAGTGTGAGGAACATCTTACTTTCATCTTGCAGTGGACAGTATCAAAATGATTGCACCACATCATCATGTACACCAGCTAGATCAAAATACAACTACACCAAACACCCTTCCATCTCAAGCGTTCCTTCCACTTCTCACCACCATCAGGATATCCTCCCCTTGTCTGTGGTCTGAAAGTATATTGAGAATAGTAGAGGATACATTTTATACTGGTTTACAGATACTTCCAAAATTCTATATGATAAGGCCCCAAGTACAGTACAATTCAGTGCCATGGGAAGCCAGGTCTCTAAGTAGGTGAAAAGATTGTTGCCAACTAATACTTCACGTAAGCCAGTTAACAACATTCGAGATCCATATTTGATTGTCTAGACATTCTTATTAGACTCTCAAAATATTATTTTCCTTAATAAGCTCATAGGCACTTGTGAGGGCCTTACTGGATTGTTAGACAGTCTCATCAACTGAAGTCTGTAGAGTGTCAACTTTCTTTTCACAATGGAGGACTCTTTCATTGAAAGTATAAATCTGGGCATCAGTTGTTTGTACCCCATTTGTCAGTTGTTGGATAGCCTGCATACAAGATCACATTGTAGTTTCCAAGTCAAAGGATTTGTCTGGTACAGTTGATTGCCATCAACATGCTTTGCCTCACTCTGAGGTTGTTAATTCATGAAAAGTTCCTTGCTAGTAGACTCCTTTGAGCTTGCTAATTGCAAAGTATAATAATTGCAAGCAAAGTTAAACTTTGATAACAGAATAAAAATATCCAATGTAACTGAAAAGCTTAAAAAGGAACATTTTGTCACTTGCATTGCAAAAGCAGGAATTTCTGCAAAATATATCATACTCTACTGATGGCATAGCTACATCTCAAGTTAGCTTCTACTCAACGAAAATAACTTTTGAAAAAGTAGCTTGGAGCTGTTAGGAAGGAAATGTAGCTTTGCTTGAAATGAAAGATTGAAATCGGATAAGTATGTTGAAAGCATGTCGATGCAGTTTCCATCCATTGATATTTGTTGAAATGATACATGCTGGCACACATTGATATATTGTGTCTCATCTTTTCTAATAAAACATTTGGTGAATATATTTTTTAAATGTTCTGTTTTGTAGTTCACATTCGGCATAAACAAATAAGAATGGCATAGTTTTACAAAATTTTTCTAATTTATAATGCAATATAATCATATAGTCAAAAATCCATTTCTCCGATTTCCACAGTCTTCTTATGCAATGGCAACATCAGAAAATAATATACAGTCCTGACTAGCTAAAAATTATGACATGATTTGTTATGTTCAATAAATTAATAATTGTTCTTATTTACCATTAACCTACCCATCTTACTTTAGGATTATTGGATTACCTGTGATTTCAGTACACGTGAATCACTCAGTTTAAAACCAATGCACACTGCAGTAACATGGTATTTATGACAGAGCAACATAAATGTCATTCATTCATTCATTTATGCTGCATTATAGTCATTCATTCATTCATTATGTTTCTTCAGAGAGAATCTAAAAGCCTTTGAGTGAAGGTAATTTACAACAGCATCCAAAACAAGTGCAGGTGCATTAGTTCTTCTCATATTTGATATACAGAACAAGACCTGAAAGTTTCCTAAATAAAGCTTTAGATAAGACATTTTCTTTTTCATTCACAGTTTCTATGCTTGTTTCTATGAACAGGAAAAAAGAATATATAAAGTAATGGTTCTCAAGGTAGCATGGTTATGAGGTAATCTGATATGTCCTGCTGCCACTGATCAGTTATCAATAGGTCATTTGTTATGTATCTAACAGGTGATATCTTGGTAGCTAACAAGTGATATCTTGATATCTTGGAACTTAGCTCAAAGATATTGTTAGTTGTCTTTTAAATTTATACCCAGACCTGTCATCTTCAAAATGATATCTCTCTACATGAAAAGATAATATATTTTCATGATGCATTATGTCATGGTGATATATTTCCTTGTACCATTATGTCACAGTGCATTTCTTCAATCAAAGTAGTTTTAGATCTTGGAACATGCAATCCCAAACAAGCACAAATAGAACACTGCAACTGGCTTGCTTCTGAATTCTACTCCCCAGCTCTAATCCTTGCAGTAAATACAAAAGAGGCAGAACATTAATCACACATTGCAAAGTCACAACCATTTTTAAACATTCCTAATCATGTTCATCCCAGACATAGTCTACAGTATATGAACAGAACATGACATGGCCTGACTGAAGATATTTATTTTCATCTGTGGTTACAAATGTGCTCTTTTATTTACTGGGTAAGCACACTAGGCAAAAAATGCTCGTTTTCAAGTATGACCTGTTTTAACATTGCATGTCTTTTGTAGTGTCTGTATTTAAGTGATATGCATTCTCTTTGGATAAGTACTGTAGCATATCACTATGGCAATATTTTTCACATGTTTCAGTAACGGATTGTAGACACTTTAATTGATGAGAATATACTATATAAGCACTACCTATGTGGGGCACTATCATGCCTTGATAAAGTGCACACTCCCATGTGAAATATTGTCATGATTTTACACTGCTGCTGTTTGTAAGTAATTATTCTCATTCTCATGTCTGAGTATTTATTATAGTTGTTTGACACTGCAATGTTGTGTCTAAGAAGTGGTATAGTCATAGGCCTGAATTTTTGTTGTTGTTGTTCTGTTATATACTGCACCTAATTTGTGTATATGTGTATATGTATATATATATATATATATATATATATATATATATATATATATATATATGTTTATAAACAGTATATATGTTTTTCTGTAAAGGTGCATGAGGTGTGTGTGTTTGGCTGTTTGGAGTTTTAATTGTGAAGGTGGGGAAGGTGCTGGATGACTTTGTTGTCTCTGAACATTGTTGGTGTTTTAATACTTGGAGTCGGCTATTTGTATTCCTACTGCAGGGAAATTCTCTCATATTTCCTCAACCAGCTATGCTAGTGTGTCTCCTCCTTAGATCCAGCCTTCTGAAAATGGTGTTTAACCACTGTAGAAAGATAGAGACTCTGACAGGGGATGAGCTGGTGAGGTAGGAGGAATCAAAAGGAGAGAAAAGAGTGGGATAGTATGTGAAGAGCTGTAAAAAGCATCCCCTCAAGGAAGAAGGGATCTGGACCAGAGCCCTCCTTGTCTGGTTCTGGTCCCCATGGTGCTGCCTGCTTTTGGTACCAAGGGTAGTGATTGACATGCCAACTATGCTGCCACAAGAGAATTTCAAAATGGGGGGGGTGAACATGGAAAAAACAACCCTGGAACAACAAACATAGGAACAGTAAAGGGACCTATAATCTTTATCCTGGAATATCTCAGGTATTAGGGACAAGATGGCAGACTGTACAAGAGTTAATTATTTAAGCTCATTCAAATGCATTTGCTTACAGGAAACCTGTACAAGAGAAAACTTTGTCCAAATGGTTTTATGTCATTCCATAAAAACGGAAAATGATTGAAAAGTTGGGAAGACTGTCTGGTGGCCTTATAATATGGTGGGAAATAAAAAAGGGGACGATGTTAGCGAAATTAAGATGGAGTGAACACATTCTGTGGATCAGGATCAAGGAAAAAATAAGAACAATGATTATTTTAAATATTTGCTTCCCACCTAGTAATTCAAAATACACTGATCTGTCAGGCATAAATATATTAAAATAGTCATTGGATGATTTTGATAATGATTCTCCAGAAAGTAGAATTTTAATAACGGGGGATTTCAATGCAAGAGTCGAATGGCACCTGAAGCCCACCGTGGAATTCCAGTACATTCTGGGTGACCCTGAATTAAGAAGAAGGTTGTTCCAACTCAGCCCACCACAGTATGAAAGGAAAAATATTATTCAGGGAGGAGTCTGAACCAATCAATTGCTAATAAACATCTCTGTACAGAATGTAAAAAAGACTAACTCACCAATCAATTATGAAAGTAATTTGTTCTTTTATCTCTCAACATAAATGAAATACATACTGTATTTCAATATTTACATGTCAGATACAGTGAACGATTCTGTGCAAACATTTTGGAATCATCCTTCTTCAGTGCAACCCTGTATCTGTTAAATCATATGTTAAAATATATATTTTTACCTTCTCACTGTTTGTAGAAAATTGTTTTTTCAAAACTGTTTGTTTATTTCATCAGAAATCTCTAAATAAATTTGTGCTCATCCTAAATTTTCAAGCATTGGGATGTATTCAGTTTGTGCTCATCCCATTTATCTCTATAAAAAAATAGAGTCACTGGGCCAGATATTCAAAAGGGTTACGCCATGTGCAACAGGGTTGCGCATGTGCAAGTCCGAAATTGCGCCATTCTGCGATATTCAGCAGGAGGCAGTTGCGCCACTGAAAACAGGCTGAGCAACAGTGCAATGCAAATGAATGCATGCTCAACTGGAGGGGGAGGAAACATGCATAAACTGCACAGCCCCATATTCAGCTGGGCTGTGAGGAGTTGTGCAGGCGCAACCCCCAACCTGCGCCTGCAGGACTTTGAGCCAAAAAAAAAGGCTTAAGTTGAGGGCCACCCACAGGTGAGCTGCTGTATTGCAGGGTGTAACACAGTAGCTGCCACCTGTGGCTGGCCCCCAACTCAGTCCCTGTGTCCCCCCGCAGCCCGATCGTGGGCATAGTGTACCCCCCCACCAGCCCGATCGCGGGCATCAATGTGGCTCCCCCCCTCCTCCCTTTCACATCCTTGGTGGTCCAGTGGACTGAAAGTATGTTTAATAAATCCCCCCCTCCCGTTCACATCCCTGGTGGTCCAGTGGACTGAAATGCCCGATCGTGGGCAGAAAGTAATCTGAACCCTCCCCGAACATCTCCCTGGTGCCCGATCGCAGGCAGAAAGTAAACTGAACCCCCAAACATCTCCCTGGTGCCCAGTCGTGGGCAGTAAGTAAATGAAACCCCCAAACATCTCCTGGTGGCTAGTGTCCCCACCCCACCCACCCACGAAGCCCCACCCACCCCTGCTCCCCCGGCGGCCGGAGGCAGGCAGCATCCACCCTGCCTGCGCCCACCATCACGACTGACTGCCTGGTGGGGCTGCATGCCCATTGGTACAGAGCTAGAGCCAATGGGCGTGCAGCCCATACCATACATGACAGTCCAGATTTGTGAATGAATGTTCACTATTTTGCGCAGCGCAAGGGCTTACGCCTCAGAATGGCGCAGTTTGAATATCCAGCCCACTATATTTACTTTATAATATTGTACCAAACAACATAAGTAAAGCCATTAAAACCAAAATAATTATTTTCCTACAAAAATCATCATGAATCTCACCTGCCTACTCTATCAGTAGTATAACAAATAAAGCATATACATGTGTAAATCTCCATGTAGAGAGCACTTAAGTTTCAAATATCTTATTTTCACATTATCATTATGCTTATAATGAATTACCACATATGGTACAGGTTTTACCTCCATATTTGTCTCCCGTTTATATCTAAGTTGCTAGGTTTTTTCAGTAATGTTTTCCAACTGTTGCCTTCATTTTCTAAACACAAACAGAAACCCTCCTTACTGAAAAAAACTGACCAGAGTTTTCAAAAGTAACTTTTACACATTGTAATGCAGTTTGAAAGCTGTTTTACTTACTTAAACTCATAACAGCAGAGTGTGGCATGACCTCCTGCTCTCTGTATACAGTGGTAACATGCCCACCTCTACTTGCACTTTAAATAGTGTGTAGGCTAGGAATCAAACACAGGGCATTGCGCATCATTGCATGACATCACAGGACTCCCGCAGTGTGATGTGCTAGCCCTGGGTGCCAAACCTGCTTTTAATAACTAATGCAGCACCTTGAACAATTCAAGGTGCCCTGCCTGCCTCTCCCATTAGTTTTTAACTTGGATTCAGATCTCAACAGCACCAAATTCTCTCTATTTAATAGGTGAATTACTTTCCTTTACATTATAATTTGTTATGTTCTGGGTTTACAAATGACCACACAAATCTGGCAGATCATATGTTTAGCTACTTGTTACCAAGAAAAATAATGTCACTATATAGTCAATCAATATCACTTTTACATATAAAAAACAACTTTTTGCTTCAACACAATCTGCAGTTTAGTTCTTTTATAAACATGGCAACTCATTTAATAACTAAATAAAGACTGGATTTAAAGGAGAGGTGTCAGAAAATTGTATGACATATAACCTGTTTATTTATGGGTTGAGTGACTTATAATTATAAGTCCTATACTACACTAATTATAAACAGAGGGTCTTTTTGTATTTATCTATTTGAACTTTGTGGTGACCTTGATTCTGTTTCTCTATATTATCTATCAATCTACTATATTACATTTTATTCCAACTCTATTTACTGTTTCTTCTCTTAACCCTATTTATTTATGAAATAGGCTGCCAATCAATAGAGTCATTAAGACCAAGCCTCAGATTTAGTGCTTCAAATCTATTAATGTAATGTGCTTCTCTAGTTAAAAAAATTTTCTTATAGTCCCCTCCCCTAGGATCAGGAATGACTTTTTCTAACCTGAAAAGTCTCAACTGGGGCAATTTTCCTACAACTTTGAACACTTTCAACTGGGGCTGGACATTTATGGACATTTGGAAATATATTACTGTATCTAATTCTCTTTGGTCCTACTGTTTATATTATGGTACAAAATGCTTAACTTTGATGAATTAGATAAACTTAAAGATAAACAATTTGTTCCTTTATCTATAAGTGATACAGGAGAACAAAGGATTTTGGCTGGCTTTAGAACTAATAGGGAGTTTAGTTTAACAACACCAACACATTCAATAACTAATCAGTCTGAGTACTTAAAACAGAAACAAATTAAATTAGAGTGGCATGCATTGACACTCACACAGTATCTCAAACAGAAATGCATACCCAAAGGTTTATGTATCTTTGTGGAGGTGAACCTTGGTTATGTAGGTTTGGACTTGGATATTAGATGGGATGGGGTAAGAAACAGGTGCTCTAAGGACTTCATGCTCCTTATTATAGAATCTTTAACCAAGGAACTTCAGAAAATAGACATTGCGATTAACCAGTATGACAGAGAAATTAAGAATAAATACTCACTGGATGAACTTAAAGAATGTATTCTGGGATGTATAGGCAGGGGCATCACCAGCAGGAAAAGGGAGGTCATAATTCTGCTATATGAGACACTAGTGAGGCCCCACCTGGAGTGCAGTGCACAGTTCTGGAGACCATACCAACGTAAGGACATAGACAGAGTAGAGAAGGTTCAGAGGAAGGCAACAAAGATGGTGCATGGATTGCATCACAAGTCCTATGAAGACAGGTTGAAGGAACTGAACATGTACTCCCTGGAGGAGAGGAGGGAGAGAAGGGATATGATAGAGACATACAAGTATCTTACAGGGAGGAACAGGGTGCAGGAATACACTATTTTTAAGCAAAAAAGATGTTTCAGGACTAGAGGGCATGGGATGAAGTTGGAGTGAGGACGATTCAGAGGAAACATGAGCAAGAATTTCTTCACAGAACGGGTGGTGGACAAGTGGAACACCCTGCCAGAGGAAGTGGTGGGGGCTGAAACAATCACGGGATTTAAGAATGCATGGTATAGACATAAATAAATTCTGGAGGTTGGGGTAAGGGGCAACAGACTTCTAGGAAAACATAAACTGAACTTACAAGCTCAGATGGGCAGACTGGGTGGGCTATAGGCCCTTATCTGCTGACACTGTCTATGTATCTATGTAAGAATACCTGGAAAGGGTTACTATGAACCTGAATGAATTTGAAGAAGAACTTAAGGCTAGCAAATAACAAAAATTAAAAAGAGACAAACGATTACAAAAATAACCGAGTCTAGCCCTTTTCAAATAAAAAACAGGGAAACATAAAAACATACCAGTATAATTTAGATTCTGAATCATTGACCATGAGTTCAGGTAGTAAGGCAGAAGGAGGGGCAACACCTTTTAGGGAAAGAGCAGCACATTTTTCTGGATGGGGGTATAGAGGCAGAAGATGTCAATGTCGGAGAGGGAAAAGAGGATACCAGTACACCAAAGAGAGACAAATTCAAGTAACAGTGGAAGATACACAGTTACCAGAACCCTCCCACCCTGTAGAAAGAGGAATAGGCACAGATACAGGAACAACAGAAAAACAAACAGAAAAAAGAGGTCAGGAGACAATTACAGAGGGCAGAACGATGCACTCTGCTCAGATGAAAATAAATTAGTTTATATTTATTTCTCAATGAGTACTTACCGAATTAAAGGAACAAGTACTTAGTAAATGCCTCACTTTTTGCCCCCATAGCCAGATCAATGAATTTGAACTCAAATTAGATTTGAATCATTTTTACAGAAAACTAAAATTAAAATATGTTTTTGGGACCCAGCTAGAAAGAGATGTGGATACTAACATACAAAAATGAAAAATGGAGTTAGGACAAAGTTTACACCACAAATCAAAATTTACTCCTCCCATAACACCTCATATGATTGAGACATATAGGTCTCTGGTTAGTAAGGATATAGAAAACTTACTTAAAGATGAAAGGAACACAGATAGAAGGAAAAAGTGTAACCTTTCAGCAAGACAATTTGCAGTTTTAAGAAATTTAGAGGATGATAGAGACATTGTGATAAAACATGCAGACAAGGGGAAGCAGTGGTGGTGATGGACTATATACAATATAAAGAAATTGTGTAGCACTATTATAAGTTAGGGATAATTATTTACCATTAGATAAAGACCCAACCCGAATGATAATGGGTATGTGAGAACTGCACTTATCATAGCTTTGGAAAATAATGAAATTACAGATTGGGAAAAAGAAATACTGTACAGAAGTACACCAAGTACCCCATTTTTTTATATACTTCCAAAGATTCATAAAAATCTGAGAGCTCCGCCTGGACATCCTATTGTATCAGGTACTAATTCACTATTAGAACCCTTTTTAATTTTTTATAGATCACCATATATGTCCATATGTAGAAAATACACCATTATATATTAATGACTCAACTGATATTAATGTTAAATTACAACAACTACATGAAATAGATATTGTATTACAAAACTGTATATTGGTGACATGGGACTTAAAATACTCATATACTTCCATCCTGCATATGAGGGGGTGTGAAGTATTGAAAACATTCTTGGATTTGGTTAGACATGGGGAGAAACCATTAAAGGAATTACTGGTGAAATGGGCAGAGATAGTCCTGAATCAGAATTATTTTAAATTTGAAAAACAATATTACTTACAAGTGAAAGGCATGGCAATGGGCTCCAGTATGGAACCCTCCTATGTCAATATTTATATGAGTTTTTTTGAACAAGAGTTTGTTTTTTATGAGAGGAATAAGTTTACAAACAGAATAGGACTGTGGAAATGCTTTATCAATGACATTATTACTATTTGGATGGAAACAATGGAAGAACTTCAGGAATTTAATGATTATTTGAATAACTGTATGAACCATTTAATCTTTGTTATGAATTCAAGTTTAAAGGAAATCACATTTTTGGACTTATGCATTTACAAGAAACAGGACAAGTTAGCTATAAAACTGTACAGAAAAACATACAGATAAAAATGCAATGCTTCATGCATATAGTTTTCACCCTAAAAAGCTTGTTGAATCCATCCCTTATGGACAAATGCTCAGGGCCAGATGAAATTGTTCAGAGTTTATAGAATTTCAGAAAGCTAGTACTGAGATGTTTCAGAGATTTCAGATTAGGAGTTATAGAAAAGGGGGCCATGAAAAGGGCAGAAAATAAAGACAGGGAAGTTATTTTAGTTCCAACAGACGGAGGACAGGAAAGGAAAATGGACAGAATAGTCTTTGCTACAACCTATAGTGACAAATGTTATCAAATGAAAAACATACTTAATAAATATTGGAATGTCTTATAAGTAACACCCCAGACTACACACATTGTTTAACAATTCCCACTAACTGTTCCAAAAAGGAACAGAACTTTAGAGAATAGGTTGGTCAGATCAGAGCATAAAGTACCAGACCAAATCCCCTGACATTTTTTTAAACTTGACAACGGTACACAGAAATTACTAATGTGGGCACTGTGCCCACTGTCACAATACTTACAGGATTAAGAAAATATGGAATAGTGCAAAGGATGAAGAAGTAGTCATAAAGCAGTTTATAATCTGCTCAACAATAGGGGTCATTTATATACTCAAATGCCCATGTGATAAAATATATGTGTGCAAAATGGAGAGGATGCTGAAACAATGCATATCAGAACATGAAAGCGACATTGGGGGCTGGATATTCAAACTGCACCATTCTGTGGCACAAGCCCTTGCGCTGCTCAAAAAAGTTGCGCAGGGGTGTGGCCGGGATGATATTCAATGGAGTTGCACTATTGAGCAACTCCTTTGAATATCGCCCGCCACAGCCACTGTGCATGGCGCAGTGGAACTTGCACCACCGCAAGTGGTCAGAGTGGAGCATTCAAGATGCGGTGGCGCAAGTTCCATTGTGCCATGTGCAAATTTCCGATATTCAAAAGGTGACATGCAAATGGGGCCATAAGTTATGCAAGGTGCAGAGGGGGCCATTTGCACTACTTCTGACCCCATTTGCAGGTCATTAGCATGCAGGTGTGCCGATCCTGACAACTTGCACCTGGCGCCTGCCAGGCGCCAGCAGCTAATCGGGACAGCCCCTGCAGCCCGATCATGAGCATGAGTAATCTCCCCCACTGGCCTGATCGTGGGCATAGCAGTATTAACCCCACTGGCCCGATCACAGGCACAACAAACTGAACCCCCGACTGGCCCGATCACGGGCAAAACAGAACTGGAACCCCCACTAGCCCAATCACGGGCATTACAGGAAATGACCCCCCACTAGCCCGATCGTGGGTAGAACGGAGTTCAGCTCCCAAAGACCAATATCCTGGTGGTCCAGTGGACATGAGCCGATCATGGGCATTAGAGTCAAACCCCCAAGGTCCAATTTCCTAGTGATCTAGTGGCCCCCACCCCACCCACCCACAGAGCCCCACCTGCCCCTGTCAGCCGGCGGGCGGTAGAACCCCATCCACCTGCCACCCGCTGCCTGCCAGCTGACTGCTTCGGTGGGGCTGCCGCCCATGGCTCTTGCTCCAAACCAATGGGTGTGCAGCCCTACTGAGCAGTCAGTCGGGGGCGGCGGGCGGCAGGCAGGTGGTGCTGCCGCTCGCCAGCTGACGGGGAGCGGGTGGTGGGCTCCGTGGTGGGGTGAGGTGGGGCCACCAGATCACCAGGGAAATTGGATCTTGAGGGGTTTGACTCTAATGCCCGGATCGGGCTTCATGGTCCACTGGACCACCAGGGATATTGGTCTCTGGGGTTGAACTCTGTTCTTGCCCATGATTGGGCTAGTGGGGGTCATTTCGTTATGCCTATGATCAGGACAGTGGGGGTTCATTTCGTTTTGCCCGCAATCGGGCCAGTCGGGGGTTCAGTTCTGTTATGCCTGCAATCAGGCCAGTGGGGGGTTCATTTATTTTGCCCATGATCGGGCCAGTGGGGGTTGTTCAGTTATGTTCTGTCCACAATCGGGCTATGGGGGTTACTATTATGCCCGCAATTGGGCTGCATGGGGACACAGGGAAGAAGTGGAGGGCCACCCACAGGTGGCAGCTGCTGTGTTGCACCCTGCAATGTGGCAGCTCACCTGTGGGTGACCCCGACTTATTCCTTTTTTTTGCCTCAAAGTTGTGCAGGCACAGGTTGGGGGTTGTGCCTGCACAATTCTGCACAGCCCCGCTGTATATCGGGTTGTGCATTTAATGCATGGTTCCTCCCCCTCCAGTTGAGCATGCCTTCATTAGCATTGCGCTGTTGCTCAGTATGACTTGGGAGGCACAACTGCCTCCTGCTGAATATCACAAAATGGTGCAATTTCAGACTTGCACAGGTGCAACCCTTTTGAATATCCATCCCTTGGTGTCTTAACCTTACATCTCCAGTCACTAGGCATTTTTTTGAACTGGGGCATCAATTGCTCCAGTTGAGATTTTTTGGGTGAGAAAAAGTAATTCCTGATCCGAGGGAAGGGGACTATAATTTAAAAAATTAACTAGAGAAGCATATTACATTAATAGATTTGAAACATTAAATCTGAGGTTTGGTCATAATGAATCTATTGATTGGCAGCATATTTTGTAAATAAATAGGGTTAAGAAAAGAAACAGTAAATAGAGTTGGAATAAAATGTAATATAATAGATTGACAGATACTACAGAGAAACAGAATCAAGGTCACCAGCAAAGTTCAAATAGGTAAATACAAAAGATCCTCTGTTTATAATTAGTGTAGTATAGGACTTATAATTATAAGACATTTGGCCCATAAATAAACAGGTTATATGTTGGACAATTTTCCTGACACCTCTCCTTTAAATCCAGTCTTTATTTAGTTCTTAAATGATTTGCCATGTTTATAAAAGAACTAAACTGCAGATTGTGCTGAAGCAAAAAGTTATTTTTTTATATGTAAAAGGGATATTAATTGACCATATATTGCCACTATCTTTCTTAGTAACAAGTAGCTAAATATGTGATCTGCCAGATTTGTGTGGTCCTTTATAAACCCAGAACGTAACAAATTAAAATGTAAAGGAAAGTAATTTGCCTTTTAAATAGAGAGAACTTGGTGCTATTGAGATCTGAATCCAAGTTAAAAACTAATGTGAGAGGCAGGCAGGACACCTTGAATTGTTTAAGGTGCTGCATTTTTTATTGATAGCAGGTTGGGCACCCAGGGCTAGCACATCACACCACAGGAGTCCTGTGACAACATGCAATGATGTGCAATGCCCTGTGCCTGATTCCTAGCCTGCACACTATTTAAAGCATGAGCAGTCTGACACTTGCAGACTTATATTTTCCATTCTGTTAAAGTCTTAAGATTCATTTCAGCTGGATTGAAACATAGAAACATAGAAGTTGACGGCAGATAAGGACCACAAGGCCCATCCAGTCTGCCCATTTCTTTTTCTACCTTATAAATGTGCCATCCGCCTTTGCTCTGTCAGTGACCTATCTATTCATAGTCATTTGTATTGCTCCCTTATGCCTATCCCATGCCTGTTTGAAGCCCTGCACTGTATTCATAGCCACCACTTCTTGTGGTAAGCCATTCCAGCCATCTACCACCCTTTCTGTGAAAAATTTCCTCACATTCCCCTTAATCGGCCTCCCTCTAATCTCATGCTGTGTCCTCTTGTTCTGCTATTTTTCTTATATTTAAACATGTTAGACTCTTTCACCTTGTTTATGCCCTTAAGGTGTTTAAATGTCTCGATCATATCACCTCTCCCTCCTTTGCTCAAGGGTATACATATTGAGCTCCGTTAATCTGTCCTCATATGTCTTCTGATGCAGTCCCTGCACCATTTGGTTGCCCTTCTCTGGACTGCCTCAATTTGGTTAATGTCCTTGTGAAGGTGTGGCCTCCAATACTGCAGTACTCAGATGGGGGCCTAACCAATGTCTTGTACAGAGGATTATTACCTCCCTCTTACGACTTGTGATACCCCTACTAATACATCCTAACACCCCCTAGCCTTACCTACTGCTTTAGAGGTCTGCTTGATGATTTTAGGTCATCAGTGATGATGATGCCCAAGTCTCTTTCTTCCTTTGTGACTGCTAGCAACTCCTCCCAGCCTATAAGTGGCTTCAGGGTTTCTCTTCCCTATGTGCATGATTTTGCACTTCTTTGCATTAAATCCCAGTTGCCACTCTTCTGACCATTCTGCTAGTTTATCCAGATCTCTTCTCATTCTGCCCACCCATCTGGATCATCTACTCTGTTGCAGATCTTGGTGTCATCTGCAAACAGACAAGCCTTACCCTCTAGTCCATCTGGAGGGTCACTAATGAAGATGTTGAATAGGACTGGCCCCAGGACTGATCCTGAGTACCCCACTTGTGACTTGCATCTCTTCTGACTGTATACCATTTACCACCACTCTCTGTTTTCTGCCAGTCAACCAGTTTGCCACCCAGTTGACCAACTTCTGACCCACCCGAGCCTACCTAGCTTATTTATCAATCTTCTATGTGGAACAGTGTCAAAAGCTTTGCTGAAGTCAAGGTAGGCGACATCAACTGCTCCCCTTCGTCCACCACTCTGGTTACCCAGTCAAAGAAATCTATGAGATTAGTTTGTGGGACCTTCCTTTGTAAACCCATGCTGTTTTGGATCCTGTGCCCTATGGATTCCAGGTGTTGCACTATCCTTTCCTTAAGGAGTGCCTCCATAATCTTGCCCACTACTGAGGTAAGACTGACCGGTCTGTAGTTCCCGCCTCCTCCCTGCTACCACTCTTGTGGAGTGGGATCACATGACCCTTCTCCAGTCTTCTGGGACCTCTCCTGTGCTCAGAGACTCACTAAACAATTCTGCTAAAGGCTCTGCTAGTTCCTCCTTTAGCTCCTTAAGTACCCTGGGATGTATGCCATCAGGTCCCATTGCCTTATCCACCCTGAGCTTAGCAAGCTCTTGTAGGACCCTTTCTTTTGTGAAGGGAGTAGTGCTCACCTCCCTCCCCGCTGTGTCCAAAAAAAAGCTTTCAAACTGCAGTACAATGTGTAAAAGTTACTTTTGGAGACTCTGGTCAGTTTTTTCAATAAGGGGGTTTCTTTTTGTGTTTAGAAAACGAAGGAAACAGCTGGAAATCATTACTGAAAAAACTAGCAACTTAGATATAAACAGGAAATGAATATGAAGGTAAAATCAGTACCATATGCAGTCATTCATTATGAGCATAACGATAATGTGAAAATAAGATTTGAAACTTAAGTGCTCTCTACTTGGAGGTTTACATATGTATATGTTTTATTTGTTATTGGGTACTAAAATTGACAAATACTAATATTGAAAACATAAGAGAATCTCTCTATGCTACTGATAGAGTAGGCAGGTGAGATTCATGATGATTTTTGCAGAAACATAATTACTTTGGTTTCAATGGCTTTACTTATGTTGCTTGGTACAATATTATGAAGTAAATATAGTGACTCTATTTTTTATAGAGATAAATGGGAAGAGTACAAACTGAATACATCCCAATGCTTGAAAATTTAGGATGAGCACAAATTTATTTAGAGATTCCTGATGAAATAAACAGTTTTGAAAAAACCTTTTTCTACAAACAGTGAGAAAGTAAAAATATGTATTGCAACTTATGATTTAACAGATACAGGCTTGCACTGAAGAAGGATAATTCTGAAACATTTGCACAGAATTGTTCACTGTATCTGACATGTAAATATTGAAATACAGTATGTATTTCATTTATGATGAGTAAAAGAACAAATTGCTTTCATAATTGATTGGCGAGTGAGTCTTTTTTACCAATCTGTACAGAGATGACTCTGAATAAAACCATATTGTACAGTACTGTGTTTCTCAAGATAAAAGGGAAACATTAAGAGGACAAAAAAAAATCTGTGCTATTTTAGAGGATAGGAACTTCTTGTTACTTAGTGGTAGAATAGTAGGTGATGAATCTGAGCATTTTACATATATAGGAAGTAATGGTGCCTCTTTTCTTGATCTGGTGTGGGCATCAAAAAATATCTTACAATTTTGTAAAAGCATCAACATTGGGGATAGGGCAGAAACTGAACACTGCCCAATAAAAGTGAATATAGATCTCTGGAACACTCCTAAACAAAGCAAAACAGTTCATGATAATATTATTAGCAATGCCACTGGTTTTTGGTTTTTACCAGAAAACCTGGTAAAATTCCAGAATGTGGGCTGCCTGAGCACTGGCAAAAATAAAGATTTCATGGAATTTGGCATGTTATACCATATCAGTAAATCTATAAAACTTGCATTTTTCTTATAATTGCTTCCTGTACTGTTTTCAATTTGCTTCATTTAATGTGCTGTAAATTAAGCCTTCTTTTACTATGATTATTTATACACATACTAAAAAAATGCCAGCAGAATCCCAGTAAAATCTGGACACTAGAGTAACAATAACTGGTGCAATTTCCAGAATATGGATCCTTGAAAATGGAATTCCATTGTTGTAATCACTGTAAATCAGCAGCCTTGATTATTAAGGTAAGGAAAGGTATAAATTGGGGGTTATTAAAAGAAGAATTTTTAAAGAAAACGGATCAGAGACTCTGGTATAAAAGGACAGAAAGAACACATAATGAACATAGATAATATTAATTGTTTTCAGGACTTAGAGACCATATTTAAATATCTGGCTACAATGCTAATTAAACAAATAGAAATAAAAAAGTTTAGTAAATCTAAATGGCTTGATAAGGACTGTAAAGAGGCTAAAAATAAGGTCAATAGAAATATTATCCCCAACACAGGGAAATAAAAAGATGTTAAACTCTGCAAGGAAAGAATATAAAAGAATATTGCAAAATAAAAAGGAAAATTATAAACAGTGGGTATGGACAGTACTTGAAAAGAGAGTGTGGGAGAAAAATAATATAAAAAAATATGGAAAATAGTAGCCAGTGGACTGGAGAACCATACCTCAACAAAAGAGATATTTGTTGAGCCCCATATTTGGGTAAAATATTATCAGGACCTATTTTACAGAGAAACTCCAAGAGATGACACTGGTAACAGTAATATATGGGTAAACGTGGATAAGGAAATAACTAAAGAAGAGATAAAAAAAAAGCAATGTAAACAGCTCACAGGAATAAGGCACCTGGCCCAGACAGCATCCCTATGGATGTATTTATAATAGAGATTGAACTTTGGATCCCCTGTTTACATAACATATATAAACATATAACAAACTACAGTCAGATTCCTCATTCATGGAGGGAAAATATAATAGTACCCCTATTCAAAAAGGGGGAAAGAACAAATCCAAGTTGTTTTAGGCCAATAAGCATGTTAGATAACACATTAAAAATATTCACTAAAATCTTGAATGAGAGAATCTTAACATGAGTACAGAAGAGAGTGATAATAGATGAGGCACAGGCAGGTTTTATACCTGGACACTCCACAATAGATCAGTGTTATACCTTGTATCATATCATACATAAATATACCAGAATCAAAAACCAAAAACTGTTTTGCATGTTTATTTATTTGAAATCTACTTTTGACAGATTTAGACAGAGCAAAATTATGGGAATATGAGAAGGATGAAGCCATGCTGAATATTATAATTTCACTATATACAGAAAAGACCAGTATAAGATATAACAATGAAGGGGGTTAACAGAAAAGTGTCCCACAATATGCGGGGTAAGACAGGGCTGTGTCCAATTTTGTTTGATTTGTTTTTAAATAAAATATTAACAAAACTTTATGATCCAGATTTACATATGCCCAGGGTGGGCTCCAGGTATTGTCCTTACCTGGCTTATGTGGATGATATAGAACTAATATCTTTGAGCCTTCTGGGAATATTATGAAGCATAGTAAAATTCAGAAAAGAGTGTGAGACAATGAACCTTGAAATTAATTATGACAAAACTAAGTTCATGGTGTGTAGCTCACATGGAGGGATAGATCTAACAAAATACAAACCAAAAAGTAATGACAAAACTATACAACATGTATCTGAATTTTATTATCTGCGAATACATTTTACTTGGAACTTAAGTTGGAATAAACATAAAAATCTATCAAACAGAAAACAGAAAGATGTCTCTTGGCTGTAAACACTTTTGCATATAAATACGGTGGAACATCAATTAAGAGATATTTAAGAGTAGTGGATGCCAAAATTAAAAGTCAGCTACTGTATGGGGCTGAAATATGGGGGTTAGGAGATAATAGCAAATTGGAGGCAGCCATGAATCAGTATTACAAAAACATTTGGGGCTACCTTCTACCCTGGTTAGACTTGAAACAGTGCAATTACTGGTTCAATGCTCCATTGAGGAAAGAATGGTAAAATATCAGTTAAAAATATATACCATGAAAGAGTCCAGATATTTGCACTTATGTATCAAAGAAACAACAAATTATATGAGCTGCCAGACATGCTTCCCAACATCAAACGTGGTGGAGCAGATTATTAAACCTTAAGGTTTGTTGAATATCATAACATAACTTTTTTAAACCATTCCCCATAATAAAAAATATGATGAAAGAAAAACTCAGGGATATACATACCCAAAATGATGTGGGGTTAAGTAGGGGATATAAGATCAGCAGATGGATGGCAAACAGCAAAAGTCACAGGGGTTTTGAAACATGTTTGAATTCGATTAAAGGTTCAAAAAGTAGAAACATGCTGACAAAATTTAGATTTAAATATTACCCAGCCAATGGTTAACAACATTTTATGAGAAAAAGGAGATGAAACTATGCACTGTAAATGTAATCATGATGTAAATGATATAACCCACCTGCTGATCTTATGCCCACTTTATAACAAGAAAAGAAAATAGTTTAGGGACAATTTATTAGTGATCATGGACATGGAACCAAGATAGCTAACAAACTATGTATTAATGTCCAATGATGCATATGTATTAAACAAAGTAATATCATTTTGCAAAATAATTGATAAGAAAAAACTTCACATGGGCAAACAAGGAATTGTACTGTCTATGATGACTGGGTATTTGTATACCTGAACTGAGCAATGTGCAATATTGACATTTTTTTGTATACTTTTTAATTCATAGTATTTTGTTTTGTTGTGTTGTGTGTAATGAAAGAAATGTTGTCAATCAGTAAACTAAAACTGAACTACACTGCCATCCAGGCCATTCTTGGTAATGCTGAAGTAATGAGGAATAAAATTATGGCAATATATGACTTTATCCCAGATTCCTCAGCTGATCTTGTGTGCATCACATAGACCTGGTTGGGTGACAGTGCAGGTTCTCTGTGGTAATCAAGACAAAAAGCCACTCCACTGAGGATAAAGGTGATGCAACTACAACAGATCATTATACAGACCAGTGAGAAACAGTGCACCCACGCCAAAACTGCCACTATGTATTATGTACACTACATAAAACAAGCTGGCTACCTTATTGCAATGCATCTGATTTTATTCAAAAGACTTTATTTTAAAAGTCAGATAATTATAACCTAAAAGTAAACTAAGTAACAAGTCAAACATGACTATCTGACCCAGTAACTATAAGCTGGAACAGCTGCCTTGGCTGTGGCAGACTGAAACTGACATTTCACCCCTGCACAAAGGAGTTTTCTTAAAGTTAGTCTACCTGTTCACTAGCAATGTTTAAATATCTAGCCTCATTAGCATGAAGCAATCATGGACTGAAATGTAAATTGAGAAATGCAGTATAAACAACTGTAGCATCAAAAATGAATTCAATTCTTTTATAAAGATGCCAAATATACAATTAAATTACATATTCATTTAAACTGAACTAGTGGTGATTAGGCCACTTGTCTTGGTGCTGAAATCTATCATAATGCTAGCAAATGCTGTATATAAAGATTTTATCACAATTCTTATACATCTTTCTTATTTTTTATGTTTACAGGGGAGCACCTGGTGTGTAGTCAAAATCAAAAGGAAATAGTTATAGTACAGCACTGCCCCAAAAAAGCTGCTTAAAAGTCGGCAACTCATTCAAATCAATTCAATTTTCTTACATGGTTTTCATGTCATCATTTTAACATTTATTTATTTATTTATTGAATTTTGTTAATCAGATGAGCCCACTGACACAGACATCCTTTTTTCAGGGGTGACCCAGATTTAGTTACAATTAACAAAGCAATCAAATACAGCATCCAAGATATAAACATAGAGTAGGGAATATACAGGAGGATGGTAGAAATGTGTCAGCACAATACAGTTACATGAATTTCATCAGGGTTTACAGTACAATCACAAGATATGGAAGTCAAAGAACATTTAAAGGGGTTATTGGTCTCATAATTTGGCTGAATAACAATCAACCTGAACACCAACAGCAAGTTGACCCATTCATCAGTCAGAAAACTAAACTATGAATTTTAACATGCCAATATGAGTTGAGGTCCCACTGCTATTTCTCTTTCTGATGTGGAAACCACACTCTGCTTCATCTTTTAACTTTAAAATTGTATGAGATGAGGCCCCCATGCTTTCTGTCTTTCTTGTGAGTATATCACTCTGACTTCATTTATTATATAGTGTGCTCTGGCCCATAAGAGGCTCATATTTGACCATGGAGAGCTCACCAATTAGGAGATGGCCACACCTCTCCTGTTTGTAATGCAGTGTTAAAGGTTTAGCAAGCTCAACTTTGGCTAAAATATAAAAAATGTTATCACATTGCTTGTGCATCTTTCTTAATTGCTTTTAAAATGTTTACAGGGGTGCACCTGGTATGTGGCAAAAACTGAAAAAGTTATAGTAGCAATGCTCCCCAACAAAGCTGCTTAAAAGCCTGTAGTTTATTCAAATTAATTCACAATGAAGCCAAAGAGTAGTTTCCCCACAAGAAAGATTGACAGCATGGGTATTTCAGTTCATACTGGCATGGTAAAATTTAAAGTTAAAAGATGAAGTCAAAGGGTGGTCTCTACATAAGAAAGATAGCAGAGAGAGCTAAGCTCATATTGGCATGTTAACATTTAAAATTTAGTTTCCCGACAATGAGTGAATCACCTTGTCATTGGTGGTCAAGCTGAATGTGATTCGGCCACATGATGAGACCAAGAACCCCTCTAAATGTTAAAATGATAGCATGGAAACCAAGTAAGAAAACCAAATTGATTTGAATGAATTGCAGACTTTTAAGCAGGTTTTTTTATTAGGGGGAGGGAGCACTAATGCTATTACTATAACTGTATGCTTTTGATTCTGGCCACACATCAAGTATACCCCATAAACATTTAACAAAATGAAGAAAGATGTGTAAAAATGTGAGAAAATCTTTGTATTGTAGCCAGAGCTAAGTTTGCTAAACCTTCAACATTGCATTGCAAACAGGATAGGTATGGCCTTCTATTAACTGATGGTCTCCCCAATAGTCACTTGTGATCCTGTTATGGGCCAGAGCACACTATATAACAAGCACTGGCAGAGCCACTATGACTGCAAATGCATTGACTAGATAAGGGGGTTTCATGGGCTGAAACATATACATGAATTGCTGTTGCATACACTAACTGAATCAAAGCTCAGTACACTGAGAAAGGGCAGATAAAAAAATAATGCAACCATCTACATTACAGTTAGCTATATGTTTTACATTTTATTCTATGCACTGTTATAGCAATCAACTCAACAGAACCGGGCCATTATATACATGAAGGTACTGTACCTTAGCTGGAAACACTTCTGAGACAACTATATGTTGTAACAAGGTGGAAGATAAACACAATGTTGAGACATGTTTACAAAGACATTTGATGTGTTTAAATGATTTTTTAGAAATTGTTATACAGTACACACACACACACACATATATACAAACACACACATACACATACTCACACAATATTAGTGCTATATAAAAGTACATTTACCCAAATGTCAATATAAATCTTGCACATTTCATTACAAATGTTTCTCCTGAAGGAAGATCTTACTGTACAAGGCCTAAGAAATGGGTGTTAGGTAAAATTAAACTGGGGTTAATGTGTTATTGAGGGCATTGCATAGTTTGTCTTTTATTGCTGCTCCACCCCAGGCACACACAATGTGAAAATCCTTGCATAGTTTGTCTTTTATTGCTGCTCCACCCCAGGCACACACAATGTGAAAAATCAACAACCCCTTGATGTGAAGCAACAGGAATTAGTACGAGGTCAGAAACAAGTAGGAGACTGAGTAAGTGGGTAGACAAGCATGAGTATGGTGTGTCAAATAGCATTTCAAAAAGTCTCACTATTATAATTCATCATTTACAAATGTGTCTGCTCAGTTAATAATTTTTTGTAAAAAAATATAATGGGGGTTATTCCACATAACACATAATTTAAGTGAAAGGAAGGAAGTTAATAAAAATAAAACAAAGTGGAAGAGAAGAGACATAGCTATAAAATGAAAGTGGGAGGGACAAATACAGAGCTATTCCAGTGGCAATAGGTGATGTGTTCAATTGCTCTGCATCTCAAGTGGGTACACAGACAAAAATAACAGAATATATATGATAATAAAGAGAAATAAATAAAATACAGCTCACTGCAGAGCAGATTTGCAGTCACATACAGTATGGGTCAAAACAAGTTAAGTGATCAAGTGCCCGGCCAGTTACATGGGATATCGGTCAATGCCTAAAAGTGATCGCCATTATCGAGAAGTCAAAAGTGCCAAAAATTAATTTCAGCACTCTGACACCCCAGCACACAGCAAAACAGTGTCAGGGACCTCATTTTTTTAATGTGCATGTCGGGGGAGTGAAAACATAAAAAAAAAAGGTTTGGGCTGGGTGCAACAAAAACACACCAGCACCTGGACCCAAACCCAGTACCCTGCTGACCAATGCTGCCAACCCACCCACCACACCACAGGGTCAGCTCAGCAACCCACCATGGCACCACCCCTTACATTCCCTCCCACCCCTCACTGTGCATGCTCGCTCCCCGCTACGTGTACATATAGCAACATCCCATCACTATATTTGCTGGCCCCCCATCCAGCCACCCTATCCTACAGTAGCCCTGGAGATATTTGCTGGGGATTGGGTCACCATTATTGTAGATGCCCAATCCCCAACGCTGATATCTTCTGCTACCCCCCTGCCTTACAGAGTGTAGTTCTTTCCTGAACTTTACAACATAATACTGCATGAAACAGGAATGAAAAATTAAGTTGCAGCTAGTGGCAAAAAAAATTCCAATTGAAGTTAACTCTTGAGCTGCAGAAAAAGAAAAAAACAGTAAGACTACATCAGTAACAGTATTAGATACCAATATAGAAAAATCAGAAAGGGGAAGAAGCAAGTATTTAGCAAAATGATACAATGCATTGGGGCTAATTAAGAAATAGAGGATGTGAAAGGAAAATATGATTGCGATAGAAACTACAAAAAGAAAAAATAAATGATCAGGGATGGAAATGGCACAATGAAAAAAAAGAAACTGATGAATTATAACAAAACATACTACTCAGCTGGAAATGCTGAAACTATATAATGTGTGTAAGTGAAGTGCCTGATACAAAAAAAAAACAGACAAAATATTTTTTTTTTATCAATGAACTGGAATCCTATGAAAAGGCAAACAACTCTGATATCTTGACTAGACGATAAATGCATAAATCAGAAATACTGCAGTACACTGTACATCCGGGGAAAACACTCATCATAACCAACAGTTAATTAACAGGTCAGATAAATATACAAAACAACTAAGAAAGGTATTACTGTTCTTTAATTTGTATATTTCTTGTATGCACTTTTGTGATATTTACTGTTTTGTACTGGTCCCCCCTGCCCAGGAAACTTCTGGAAATGAGCAGTTACCAGCTCAGAATGTCTTTACTAGCAAAAATAAATGTTTAGAAGGAAAACCACACCTCATAAGAACCTGTGCCCCAACAGCCATGTAATCATTGGTTCTGACCCTACCATGAACTTACTATTACACAAAAACATCAGGTCAGTGGCTTTCATGCATTGCACCAAGCCCCATATAAATAAGCAAGCAATTCCAATGATCCTGCACCATGGTACATGTAGTTTTGGGATAAAAGGTGAATGACTATCTGTACAGGGAAGGGATGCTAAGTTTTGCTTGTAGGAAGTTTACCAGGCAATCACTCCAACAGCTGAATATGATGTGGGCGCACAGAAATCTAAAAGAAAACAATAAGTAACTTTGCTTTCATAAAAAGCTTGGGAGGGGTGGATAGAAAGCATCTGATTTATTAAACAGATTACACCAAAATTAAAAATCAAAACTTGAAAAGTAGTGTGCGTTGAAAGGTAAAAAGAAAATAAAAGTATGGGAAAGAAAAAGGGGCAGACATGAAGCTGGCACTAAACCATATCAGCACACATTTTTTGCTAGAAACACAGATTAATAAATGGAGTGAGATAAGGTTAGGAGATACTCAGCTTTAAGCGAGAAGAATGAAGTTAATAAAAATATAACAGAAATTGGAATGGAAGAGAAGAAGTAAGTACAGTAGCTATAAAATGAAATGGGGGCAAATATTGCTCTTCATCTCTGGTGAGTGCATACACAAAAATAACATTACATATACAATAGTAAAGAAAAATAAAATACAGCTCACTGCAGAGAAGATTTGCAGTCATATATGAGCCAAAACAAGTTTAGTGGTCAAGTGCCCTGACTTACAGAGAGTAGTACTTTCCAACATAATATCACATGAAACAGGAATGGAAAATTAAGTTGCAGCCAGTGGCAAAAAATTCAAATTAGACTTAACACTTGAGCTGCAGAAGAAGAAAAAGAAAAACAATAAGACCGCATCCATAACAGTATTAGATACTATTATAAAATGGCAAGAAAAAAATCTAGAAATTTCATTGGCTAAGAGACGTCAGCTGACCATACATTACATTTCTATAAATGAACAGTCATCCTGGTCCTAAACCACATCACACAATGAGCAAATCAGTCCTCCAACAACCAGAACTATCTCCCATCAGTCCCCCTACAACCAGAGCTGATCTTCCATCACAAACATGGCTACTACCTTTACACTGTAAAAACCGTCAACTCCTACCTTAAATAAAAAATAAAACAAATTAATTAAATATAATGTATGGTAGAACGCTGTTAACCTTAGAAATCATCATTTCCTAGATTTGTTAACTCTCGATGTGGCGTAGATATGTTGTTAACCTATCGATCCTACGTCCTCGATAGATTATGCTTAACCAGGAGTGGTCTGCGCATGTGTGCTTTTTTCAACGGGGAACCGACGCCTGGCAACCTCTCGACTGTTAACTGACCGAAGCACTCCATAGAGGACCATACATTATCCTCTATGTTGTTTTCTTGATCATCACACTCTCCTTACACACATAAACAAATTAGAAATATTAAAGAATTGTTAATAGTTTTCATTACAACTGTTTCTTTGCTGACAGTGAAAAATACCCCTTCTGTCTTTACTGTGCTCACCAGGGAAAGCTCTTCTGCTTGCTCTGACAGTGAGATAGTTGAGTCTATGGCTGTAGTAGAGGCCTTTGTTATGTATCTGTGTGTGCACAGAATGTTTGGTTAGGAACATTCCACTAGTGGAACAGATTATTTTGAATCCCTGCATTCCTCAATAAACATTCCATAATAAAATTCCATATCTTGAATGTGAGGAAAACAGAAAAAAATCAGGAAGAAGAAAGTAGGCAATCATACTTTATTATCAAAGAGAAATGTGGCAAAACACAATTATATTGGCAGAGGCAGACTCAAACTATTCAAACATATTCCTGAAGTTTATAAAAGCATGTACATTTGAATCATATATGGGTATTTTCAGGTGAAATCTATCACCCCCATGTCCACCACCACCAAAAAAGGTAACTTGGCAGGTTTAAAATTTTGAACACATTTCCATTAAGAGACAGTACTTGTACTGATTTTAAATGGAAGGTAACATGTTTTTTCTTTCCAGCCTTTCACCTCAATCCTATAAATAAGAGAATCTTGCCTTCAAAGAAACTATATTACAACAGTGTAATGAAAATAATGTTTTGAGCACTGCTTATTTTTACAAATTTACAGATGTTGCTGGGCATTCAAATGAGAATCTACATGTTACAGAAAAAAAATATGTTCAACTAATACTACTAATAAATACTTTTACTGCAAAGTACTAATCTATTGCTGAAATATGCTATTTATGCATTAATAAGGACTACTTTTTCAATTTTGAACAGTTTTAGAGTTAATGTATTGTACACTTGTTTGAAAATAGTAAAGAAGTTTTAATCCCTATCAGAGTGACTCAAATTCATTCTTTTATGATCGTGGCCCATTTTATAAGTGTGATAAGCCACTCTATGGTGTGCATTTCAAGGATTTTAATGCACTTTCCAGGGGCATAAGGACACTTGGTCTTCAGTCTCATGCCATAGCACATCCCTGGGGCATGCATTAGAATCCTTGAAATGCACAACCTGTTGTGGCTTATTACTTACGTATTGAACTAAATCTTGGAGGTCATGAGAGTCACAGTGACCTAATGCATAACTGTTAAGCTATTACTACAGTTTGTGGCAGTTCCCTTCTGTTACACTATTAAATGAATGCCAGTTGTTTGATATACAAAAAATAATAATAAAGTAAGGCTGCTTTACACACAATCCTAACAGAGCAACTATTTAGTGAAACTAAGTTCTTCATTTTGGTGGTCATACTTTTAACCCATGTCTATCTATTAAACCTAGGTGCAAATTTGCCAACCATATAAATGGGAGGTCACATGGGTCAAGTGAAACTAATATGCTCGTCAGATTATTTTTTTACCAAATTATGTTGCAGTTTTTCAATTGCCTGCTTTTTTTTATTTTATTACTTGCTATATACAGAATAAAAGATGGGGTGCCATGTTCCATGAGATTTTACAGACACCCAAGGTGAGGGATGATACATAAACCCTGAGGGTGAAGCCTGAGAGTTTATGAGAAGCACCCCACACTGAGGGTATGTGTAAAATCAAGCTTTATACACTGCTCCATCTTTTATTTTATATAATTGCTAGCAGGCACTTTATCGCCACATAAAATAAAAAAAGAGATATTTTGTTTCACTTACCAGCAAGTGGTGGTTACAGCAGGTGTCCAATGTGAGTAAAGGAAGAGAGCAGCTGGAGTGTGTACACAGTCGGGGAAACCCAGTGCATGTTTGCCGTAATAACCAGTTGGTTATTATGGCAAATATCAACCTGGGTTTTCTTAGGAGAAACACGCCCACCAGTTATTATATTGTACCAAACATCAATTCATACTATTATTATAAAAACAATCAAACTTATTCTATTGCCTGTTTTTTTTATTTTTTATTTTATTACTTGCTATATACAAAATAAAAGATGTGTGACTAGCTATATACAGAATATAGTTATATGGTTGACAAATTTGCCCCTAGGTTTAATAGATAGACATGGGTTAAAAGTATGACCACCAAATGAAGAACTTAGTTTCATTAAATAGTTGCTCTGTTAGGATTGTGTGTAAAGCGGCCTTACTTTATTATTATTTTTTGTATATCAAACAACTGGCATTCCTAATGCAGGCCCTTAGGATGTAGTGCCCAGCAGATGAATGAGTCAGAACCATGGTCCCTTTCATGCATCAGCCACATGAATCTGATGTGTACTCAAAAAGAGATGTAATTCCTTACACCTAAGGCAACAAAATATTTCTCACAGATCAGCAACTTAATTTCCTTGCTCCAGTCAATGGGATGTCAGTGAGGTCAAGGACGAACCTGTATCCTCTTAATGAAAATGTTATTATTTTTTCCTGGAAAAAACATCAGTACAGGTATTACTGTTACTGTCACTATTTTGCACCTGTTTTCAAGTTCCTACACTGCTCATTTCAGATAACCCTCTTACAACATTGTCCCTTATTATGCTTACAATGGTCCACACTATGTAACTTAAACTACACCAGCTATGTTGCCACTTTAACAATGGAACACAGTTCACCGTAAAAGGGGCATATTAATACTATATCTTCTTACAATATTGTTAAGAAAAGTACCACAGTATATACCATTATAAAGGTATATGACTTACACTAAGTACTGCCACACAATTATTCCCTAGCTGAAAAAATATGAATTTCTTGTAAACAGACTGTCTGACAAAGAAATGAGCATTCCATATCTGTACTGAAGGAATCGCAGCTCCTCTCAGGCCTTCCATGCAAGGTATGACATCTTTGACTGCACACTAGAGTTTTAGGTAACTTTATTATAGTTTCTTTAAGAAAACAAGCCACTTGACAATGACAGCACTGTCAGCACACCTGTGTAAATTTCTCTATCCATACCATGTCTTACAATATTCACCAAGAATGTCAGGAGTAGAAATAAAATTGTGTTTATAATGCAGAATTGTGCCACTCTAAATGCATTGATCATCAAATTGAAAGGCAGTTACATATCTGTCATCTGCACATATCTTGCTGAGATTTATGTATTTTTACAATAGATTTCCACACAGAAATTCACAAATAGCTATACTGTCACATCAAAATATGTACATGAATTAAATCTACTCTTTTTAAGCTCCTGACATTCATGGTGTTTACTGTAAGAAGTGTGGAGAGGCAGACAGACGGAGTGATGGAGAGAGAAATTGACAGAGCTGCACTGACAGTGCTGTCATTATCATGTGGCTTGTGTTTTTTTTAAAGCAACAACAATAAAGTTCACCAAAAGTCTAGCATGCAGTCATAGTTATCACACATTGCACGGAGGTCCCAAGTGGAGCTGTGACTCACTGATGCTACCTTAGTAAATTTTTCAGTCCAGACCGTGTTACATGGAATGAATATTTCTTTGGCAATCTGTTTTAAAGCAATTCACATTTATTCAGCTAGTGAGTCATTGCATGCCTGTTTATCTGGTATAGCTGGTGGTGGTGTAAAATGCATTGTTGGACTGTATTATAGCATTTTTTTCTGTCTCTGAATATGTATGTATTGATTTTTATTTTCTTTATCCAGATGAGGTGTAATATTTTAAATGTGCTAAATTGTAAAGGTAATTCCAAAGAAATAAAACATTTATTCTCTTTCATTTCGAGGGGGTCACCTATGAAACAATGTCTACCTTTCTAATTGTGGAAGAAAAAAGAAAGTTGACTAGTTCTAACTGTTCCGTGAACATCTGTTTATGGGGCTAAATGAACATCAGGATGTTTTGTATTTGTTGTAGACTTTGCTCCCTGTCTAGCATGAGCAAACCACTCAGTTGTCACTATCTTATATCATTTGTACAGAGCACTACACACCTAGGAAATTATTCTGTGAATTTGGGAGGGGGGGTGGTGCTCAGTTGATGGGCAAAGGAGTGGCCTGCACCATTCAGGGTAAGGGGAATAATACCTTAGAACAATAACAGCTTGCTACGTTCTCCATAGAGAAACAGACAGACTGAGTTGAAATTCTAATAATATGACAGACCAGTAATCATTAAATGTCAGGTACTAGTGTCTCCTCAGAAGTGCCTGCCTGAGAAAAAGAAGTTAGCATTTAACACTTTAAATGTGTTTATTATTATGGCTGCAGTAGGCAGAGCCTGCCAATGTTTTGCTTCTACAAAAGGAGTGATGTCATGTTTTCTGTCCATGGAACTGACTGAAGGTGTAAGTAGTCTCTTCCACCTTACCCTCCAAGCAATGTTTTACGTCCTCAAATAAACATGCTTTCATGTTAGTCAATGGTTGCAGGGTACTATTTTCTTTCTTAAATAGGTGGTACAAGAACTGGAACCTGAGTAGTGGGAGGCAGCATTAATTTTTTTTGGGGGGGAGTAATATCTACCCCCATCTCCACCCGAGCAGCTCCTAAAGATCCACTCCAACTTTTTTTGATTCATGTGGGAGGGGCATGAGGTGGCTCTATCATGCTGTAACAAGACTCACTAGTTTGGGACCTGTATCAACCAACAGAACAAGTATGTGCAGTGATCAAGTTGTACAGTCCCTGCATTTTATTAAGGACAAGGAGAACAGAATATATTTAATGCCTTCAAATTGACTTAAAACACCGTTGGAACAAATGATTATCAGAGCCACCTGTGGTCTCAGAAGAAGACAGCAATTAAGGAGTGAAACTACAGCTACCAAGGAAAACAATAGACACAGTATTCTAATTTACAGTAAGTTGAAAGAGCCACAGGTTTTTCTTAAACATTTATATGCTAAAAATATAAAGTTCAGCTTTTGGGATTAACAATATTTGTTTACCATATTCTAGATATATATATATATATATATATATATATATATATATATATATATATATACAGTATATAGTTTATCGTAATTTGTCTTTTTAGTAGTTTCAAAACTTTGAAAGCATTGGTGTTAGTAATGCATTTAGAAATACATTTTTTAATTGTCTTTACAGTTAAACATGCAGTTTCATGTTAGGGCACATTTTTGGGGAAGGGGGTTCAAATTATTTTAATCATGAAGCATTGGTGTTAGTAATGCATTTAGAAATAATTTTTTTAATTGTCTTTACAAATAAACATGTAGTTTTATGATAAGGCACATTTTTGGGGGTTAAAATTATTTTAATCATGGCACAATACTTGGTAAACACAGACAGTGATGATAAAGTGTGTTTTTCTTTTAAGTTAAGAAGTATGAATTACAAAACATTGAACAAGAAAACAATTGGTGATTTTAAAAGTTATTCTGATCAGAACTGACATTAAAAAAATCTCAGCTGTATTTTTTATTTTATTTTATCAGGAACACTAGAAACAGAATATTAACATTTACTCCCTGGAACCTGCTGTTCAGGTGTTTTTATTGTATCTTGTCCCAGGCAATCTTCCCAGAGTGCAGTTTGTCAGGGCACATTTTGGGGAGAGGGTTCAAATTATTTTAATCATGAAGCATTGGTGTTATTAATACATTTAGAAATACATTGTTTAATTGTCTTTACAGTTAAACATGCAATTTCATGTCAGGGCAAATTTTTGGGGAGAAGGGGTTCACATTATTTTAACCATGAAGCATTAGTGTTAGTAATACATTTAGAAATACATTTTTAATTGTCTTTGCAGTTTAGCATGCCATTTCATGTCAGGGCACATTTTTTAGGGAAGGGTGTTCAAATTAATTTAATCATGGGCACAGTATTTGGCAAACACAGACTTTGATGATAAAGTGTGTTTTTTAATTTTTTGTTGTTGAAAAAATACAGAACTCCCTGTTGTGGTGGTGCCAAGTTCAAAATTAGAAATGCTGCTATGACACACATTGGGAGAGCACACATCTCATTTCAATGGAGTAAAAAGACCTCCTTCATTTTCCATTTATGTGGATTCAGTGATTACCGATGGCACATCTTGTGATACTACTGCTAAGACAGCTCTTTATTGAAATTATAGGTGTCTCAATACAAGATAATAAAGAGCACCTAGAGAAAAAAGCATTCATGTAGAATTCTTACATATTTGTTTAAGATACCAGCTCAGCATCCAGCTGTTAAAATTCCCAACTGATGTTTTACACTTTGCGCATCCTAAAGTACTGTGCAGCAATTTGTTAGCTATAATTTAAGTTCTGCCAGTGTGTATAATAACCTGGCAATGGCCTTCCATTGATCCAGTTCTTAATTACATGCCTACATTGCTTTGGCATGCAATTGCTAGGTAACCATAATGTCACCTGTTACACATTCATTTTTGGTTCCTAAAAGGCAAAATAGTCTATTATGCCCACTTAAAACAGGCATTTAAAATATGTTCTTTTCAGGCTAGAACAGGAGACAAGATCAACATGAAATGTTTTCCATTTCAAAAATGGAAGCTGCAATTCCAAACAACTCTTGCCCCTCCCCCGTTGTACCTCTGCATGTCTCATTGTTGGAATGACCGATCTGTGTGTTTTTCTTTTTTTTTTTTATAACAGCCTACTCTCTAGGCAGTGAAGGAGCACACCTTGCTCCTGGGGACACTTAGTATATCCCAAACCACTAACTGTCATCATTTACATTAGTCCGGTCAGAAGAAAGGTGCTACTTCTTTTTATCATTAAATTAAAAAAAAGAGGAAAGGCCAAATATCTTGAAACAGATTTAAGAAAAATTATTCTGCACTTACTTTGAGGCACATTTTTTCAGCTCTCCTCTTTATAATCAGAGCTGCTGATGCCACAGTGAAAACTTTGAAAAAACTAATAACTTGGTACAACTCCGTGTACATTTTTAATGTATTCTGTAGATTTCTCCTGCCTGTCTTTTATTACAGAGGAAATTTGGATGAATATATGATCTTTATCTGTTAGTGTTCATCTGCCTCTATAGCTTACTCACTACTTCAAGTCATAATGCTATGTTGTGACATCACAGTCTGCTGTCATGGGAGCAACTGTGATATCACAAGCCATGCATTATGACCTCAGGTAGGAGAAAGCACCAGGAATACATGAACACTTCAGGAGCAATGGTTCTTTTTTCATGCAAATGGCCACAGTAAAAAATAATGGGGGGGGGATACAGAACTAATGTAAAATATAAACTGAACTGTGTCTAAATATTATGTTTTCTTTCTTTCACTTATCCTGAAGGCATCAGATGCTCTTTAAAACTGCCACTCTGCTGGGGGGAGGGTGCTCATTGGAGCAAGGTGGCAACATGTATGTTACATGTATGTTTCAGTGCTAAACTATAACACAATTGCTTTTATTGTTTTTCCTGTACTATAACTGTTTTAAGATATTCCAATACATGCTTAAACCCATAGGTGATTATTGACAGCAAAATAGTGCTGCTTGAAAAGTTTTTCAGCCAAAATTAGTGAACATGACTGTGACTCTAGGGGCAATTGCCTCTCCAAAGTCTGTCATGACTATAACTTCTCCCTCTATCTGTCTATCTTATGTCTATCTATGTAATTATCTATATTTCTATCAATTGCATATATCCCTATTTTTACCTATTGTATATGTAAAATAAACCTGCATATCAAATTTGTCTGCACTTTGAACACATACATATGATACAGTGCATATTTGTACTCCACTCCTGTATAGACCTCATATTGTCCTGATATTCCCATTATCACAGGCATGACTACCTTAACCTTATCAACAGCAACCCCTTATAAGAGTTACTATCACATTTTCTCTCCTAATGAAGTCCATCATTACACCTGACTGCCTAACATCAACACATTACTTAAATATAACTTACATCACAGCATGGACAACCCCCCTCTTTTTCTCTATAAAACTTGTAAATAATCCCAAGACTGAACATATGCCAGCCATTACTTTTCATGCACTTCCACCTATTGTACCTGTCAAACCTATATTGCTTACCATTCCTTCCACTGAAATCTACACTCCATATATTTCCTAATAATGTGTCTGCCTTCCTTAGAATGCAAAATATAACAAATATTAGTAGTTAAAAATCATTGTTTTGTTTCTCCATGTCTCCTTAACAGTTCCACACAACCTCACTAACTTCATTATGCAGCCATGGTGGATCTGACCAGAATTTGTTTGGGAACAGGCATCACTGGAACTCTTTGCTATGGAATGTCTTACAAAGTAGCAGGATGGTTGCTGTTAGGATGGAGGTGTCAAATGGCTTAATGAGGTGCTCATAGGGGCTAAGGGCACAGCAGTGCTTATTTGTTATGCAGAAAGCTCCAGGAAGTGTTTAACACATTCTACTTCCAATAGCTTTGTATGATGTCTGCTATCCATTGGTAACCTGACACAAAATGAGTGCCAGAAGATAATGAGTTAACTTTCTGTGTTTGCTGATTATAGTGTGGAATGACTGAGACTCTGCTGAGGGAGGGCTCAATTAACTCTTCAAGCCAGAGGATAAATAGTCCTCTGCAGCTCCTATAAACACACATGCAGTGTAGTAATGCTGCTCGAGTGTAGGACTCTATTTTTAACGCTTATCATGTCTGGTAGCAAAGATTACATCAGCCCATTTCTGAATACAAAATGTCTGCAGGGCTATGCCCACTGCAGCTATAAAAATGAGGAAAGAGAGTGGTTTTCCCACAAAACAGAGAGAAAACAGGGACCTCAGCTAATATTGGCATGTTAACATTTAAAGTGTAGTTTCCTGACCAATGAGTGGGTCACCTTGTCATTGGTGGTCAGGCTGATCATGATTCAGCTGAATGATGAGACCAATAACCCCTCTTAATGTTAAAATGATGGAATGAAAACTAAGTATGAAATTTGAATTGATTTGAATGAATTGCGTGCTTTTAAACAGCTTTGGTGGGAGCACTGGTACTATGAATACCTTTTGTTGCTGAAATGTACAGCATCTATAAAATATAAGACAGTGCAGTAATCATGAATGCTGTAATATGCAAAGTTAAAGTCCAAGGTGGGGATTTTCAAAGGTATGGACACAGCACTCACATCCATATTTCCAGAATGTGCTGCATTCAAGCAGATGTGAAAATTTATTTATGGGATATTTTCAAACATCCCGAAACATCTGCGACACTTGTCACATTTTGAAGCAAATAAATTATGCATGCGTCATATTTAGGCAATACATATGGTAATTGTTGGAATGCATATTGTGGCAATTGCACCCAGGAGTTAGATCACCTTTTAGGTGGTCTAACAGTCTAGGCCAATATCCTACAGCCATGGTCAAAAAACATATGTGGCTGTCTGAAAATGTCAGCCTATTTGTTTCATTGCATGCAACTGTTTTCCATACAAATTATCTTTTAATTTGCAGGTAACATCTTTCCATCAGAATGGAAGACATAAGTATAAAGACAGTGGACCCCATATTCAAAAGTGGCTGCTGAATTGTGCAAGTCCTTGTACTGAGCATCTCAAATGTGCTGACACAAAACATTGGCATATTCAGATGATGCACCATAGAATGCAATCATGCAAGTCCAGCTGAATATCCTGAACATGCATGATCATGCAGTGGGAGATGTGTAGTACAGTAGGTGACCTGAGACTTGTGTGGGTCATAGGGAAATGCACAATGGGTGGCCACATGTGCTAAGTGCAGAATTGCAATATTCAGCCAGGATATGCAAATGGCCTCATTGCACAGTCCAAGCCCAGTCCCCATCTTTGCATCTCATTACTGGAATGTATTCAGTCCATTTACATACCTGTGGCATGCATGGATCCAGCTCTTTGGGGAAGCCCCACCACTCCACAAACATGAACAGGAGGTACTGCAGCCTAGCAGGCTGGTGTGGAGGTGTGTGTGGGGGGGTTTACTGCAGTGGCCTTAGTACAGTGCATCTGACCATGAACCTGTACAGGTTTAGATTGGGGTACATGGGGCTCTCCTGGGCAATGGCTATAAGATCCCACCTGGATAGGCAACGGGGGCCCAGGGTGACACAAACACTGGTCTGTATTACACACAAAAACAGACTAGCTCTGCATGCATCATACAGTCACCTACAGTGCCCCACAAACCCCATAATAGTGGACAAGGGCAGAGACATGCTAGCAAAGGTGCATCACCATGGATGTGTGCCACTGGTCAGACCATGGACCATGTCATGATGCCACCAGTAGGTCACCTGGGCACCAGTGTCCCAGACATCACCATGGGTGCATGCCACTACCAGGTGGTGCCCTGATGGCCACATGGGTGCATGTTATGGCCCTTGTTACATGTGCTGTATTGTGGCTGTTTGCACTGCCTGTATTCCAGGGGTGCACACAATGGCACAAGCATGTGGCAGCTGGGTGTCTAAGTCCCTGGTTCAGTGTGAGGAAGGTGGCTGTCTGGGTGGTACCAGGGTTGTCACAGCACCTGTGATGTCTGGGCACTGCCCTTCTGGCATGACTGCTGTGTTTGGGTGCCTGTAGCACATTCCAGTGCAACTCCAAGGGCTGTCTCAGGAGAGCCTGTCTGCAGTTCAGCAGCCTGCCTGTGGGTGGTTGGCTGATTTAGGCCATCTTTTTGGTATCCTATCTTTGCACAGCACATTTCTGGGATGCGCTTTACACATTTTTACTGAATATTCCCCACCATGGCACATTCATGTCCCTGCCCACTGTTTCTAAGCTGCATACATTATCTATGCATGATCACACATTCCAACATGTGCACAATGCATCTCTGACATTTCAATATTGTGCTTCTGTGAATTTCCTAGGATGCATGGTGCACCTTCATTTTGGGCCACACAACTCTTTTGAATATGTGGGCCAGTACATTCTTTGACACATATCATGTGCTGTACACAAAGACTTTAAAAAACAGAAGCATAACATTACCATGAGTGCACTCACTTAATGTGTAACCACAGTCAAGTCTGCACAACACTGATACTTGTGTCAACCCAAGATATTTGCAACAAATGCCCCAAATCAACAGAATTATTTAATCCCATTGGATGATATGCACAAGTTTGAAAAATCCATTTACTCTGGATTTTCAAACATGGCACATCCAGTTGCCCCCCCCCGATCTGGTTCTTAGGCAGGTTATCTGTGGTACATTGTCCAAACTGAGGGTGCAACAAGGGGGAAGCATCTGTTTTAGATCTAATCATGAATATGCTAAATCCCCACTTGTCCAAACTTGGGGCAATATTTTCAAAGGGGTGTGGTCAGGATTTACCAGTCCTATTTTCAAAACCAGATATCAGTCTAAGCTGGTAGACAGTCTATAGCTTACTATGATCTGAATTTTGGATTAATTTGCATCCCAAAAAAAACACATTTCTTGACACAAGTTGCCGCAGATAATGACTTTATGTAAAAAATGGATATCTTTTTAACAAACTCTAGTCAGAGCCAATATGACTGTGGAGAGCTTTTAGGAGCAGCAAGAGTGGTGAAAAGAATATGCAGTGCTCTCACAGCCATAATACTGCAGCAATTACAGTACTGCACATGTGTGATGCCCTCACATGTGCAGTTTTCCCAGAGTCAACCTTGTGCAACATGGCAGTGCTGACATAACCACTGTAACAACCCAGTCCCTTCAGGTGACTAGAATCCCATTAGTACTAGTTTTAGGCAGGTAGGAAAAGGTAGCTAATTGAGAGCTCATCAGGGGCTTTCTACATACTGTAATGACATCATTGTTTTCTCAGCTAGCCTGAGAGAAGGATGATTATGTCATTCAGAACTCTCACAGCAGCATAACCATTTTTGAGGCAGCTGCTCTTGGGGAGCTTAGAATGTTCATCAGTAAGTTCAAGTGTGGCAGTCAGAATGGCAGAAGGTCTGCCACTGGGGCTCTGTCATAGGGAGCCCTGGTACTGTATTTCTCACCCTAATTTGGTAAAATATTCAGTTTGGCTGCAGGACTCTTTAGTTTCCCTCCATGAGGAGCGAGAGGGAATTAAATTATTGTGTATCCAAGGGGAAATTCCCTGAAGTTCCTGAAGTTCACAGCTGCCTTAAGGAAGAACAATGAGTAGAATCTGACAGCTACCAGAGAGAAAAAGGTGCCTTTTGTTCTTTCCATGACTGGGAGGAAGGAACAACTAATCTATGAGTACAAAATTTGAGACTGTTCTCTGAGGGAGTTGTCTGAGGTGTATGTGCCCTAGATAAGGCTATATCATACCAGTCAGGACCCCTTTCACACAACTGTGCAGAATTTAAAGTTAAAGTTGGGAGTCTTTAGCAATTAATTGGGGCTTTGAGACTCATTTGGTGTAACCCTAAAGGAATGGCAGAGGCTGTTTGGGGCAAAGGATGGGAGGGACAACATCTGGAGTTTCAGGCAGGGCTAAGTGGCTCGTTGATGGGTACCACTGTTCTCTGGGCAAAGACAATGCACCAGGAGGATTTTAAAGTATGGTACATCCGACAGATATACACTTTGGAAATGGAAATGTGTGGAAATGTTAAATGTGTGACACAGCCTAGAAGTATACACTTTGGAAGACAGATAGGGATGCTTTGTGGAAAACAGTACTGCCGACAAAGTGTCCTACAAAGATAATGTACCTGTATTACAATGAAAACAAACCTTCGGGGACCACCCTTGCTTTAAGTAACACCTGTAAATAAAGCCATACTGCAAAACCCCAGTTACTGCTTTGGACATTCCTTGTTGTTTCTAGTGTGAGCGTTATTGAGGCCCTCTCAGCAGTTAGGTCCTAGCATATGCCTAGTATCCTCTCACCTGGACATGGTTGTAAATAAAAGGTTCATTTTACTATGTACCCCACCCCATCCTCTAGATACTGAGCCCGGTATACACTGCAATGCTAGAATTAGTACAATGAGTGTAGTTCTGCCAAAAGAAAATTGTATGCCGTGTAGTTATATAGAAACATACAAACATAGAAGCTGATGGCAGATAAGGACCACAAGGCCCATCCAGTCTGCCTATTTTTTACCTTATCAATGTGCCATAGGCCTATACTCTGTCAATGGTCTATCTATTCATACTCATCTATATTGCTCCCTTATGCCTATCCCATTCCTGTTTGAAGCTCTGCACCATATTCACATCCACCACTTCCTGAGGTAGGCCATTCCATCCATCCACCACCCTTTCTGTGAAAAATAACTTCCTCATAATACCCTTATTTGGCAGTTGGCATTAGTTCTTTTAAGGGTGTGCCAGCCAATAAAGGTGGATTGGGGTTACATATGTATACGTTACTCGTGCATGCACACTTTAATCGGCACCATCATGTTGCATGGCATACCATCACTTCCTGTGCTGCAGAAAGGAAAAGTAGTGTACAGGGTGGGTATGTTTATGCGGCCCACAAAGGGGAAGGGCTGCATAAACAGAAACACTAGAAACTATGCTGGAGCACTGTGGCAGAACATCAGACAGCGGTCCAGTTACATGCTTCCACAGTGCTCTTATACAAATCTGATGGTGGCATGACATCTGTGGAGCTTGACCCACATTGCTGAAAAAATCAAACTCAGGAGGAAGCAATTAACAAACTAGAGATCTGGTCTGGTATTTGTTCATCATCACAGTCACTTTCTCATTCTTTTCTAAGCATAAATTTCTGGTTAAGTGCCTTAATTATATTAATCACAGTGCTGGTAGACTACTTCTGGTTTCCGCTGATTGTATTAGGTGGGGGTAATAGCAGTCTTGAAGTGGTAGTTGCCGCTGGTGGCATGCTCTGAAAAAAAGTGGTCCCCATGCTTGTTTACACATCTTAGAAATGACCTCTTTCCTTGTTTTTGTTGTAAAAGAAACTGGTCCCTTTATCACATACAAAAAAACATCAGTTATGGCCTCCACCCCACCCCTTTTTGCTTCAAGTGATTATGGGTTTACATCAGATGTACAGTGGCCGCCACAGATGCAAAATATTGTTAAACAGTAATCAACTGTATGTAAAAGTTTTTTTTGAATGTGTGCTTTCTTAATGTTGTAAATACCACTCCACCTATTTTGTACTTTGTCCCTGGATTTATGTGCTCCAAGTACATTATTTTACATTTTTGTGTTCAGGACAAAAAGGCTTTTCAAATGAGGGAAGTCATTCATCCAAATAATTTACAGTTTATTTTTAAAATTGTCATCAGAAATATGAATTTTGTAAAACCAAAAATAGGAATTAGAGATTATAGAAAATCAAATTATAATAGTATTAAGAACCATTTTAAATCATGGAACTGGAAAGAGGAATTGAGTGGGAAAAAATATGAATGAAATGTGGAATGAAATCAACAGGCACTTAATATATTGCATTGAAAAATGGATACCAATTAGGCATAAATACCAGCATTCTAGAAGGGTACCACTATGGTGGACAAACAAAATACCTAAACTAATAAAGAAAAATAAACACTACAAAGCATATAAAAGCATCAAACACCAAGAAATTGGGAAAGATTTAAGTTAAGTACAGGAAAACCAAACTAAATATAAGAAAGGCCAAAATGGAATTAGAAACAAAGTTGGTAACTAGAGTGAAGGATAACAAGAAAACGTTTTCAGTTACATATGTACACTGAAAGGCAAACAGCCAACTGTGGAGCCCTTAGAGACTAGTGAGGGTATCAGAACTAATGAGGTACATTAGACATAGCAACTAGATAAAATAATTTCTCGAGTGTTTATGAACCAAAGGATATAATCGATTATGTTCAGAATTTGGAGTCATATAAATGTCCAGTATTTACCATAAAGGAAACTATAGAAATTATTAAAAAGTTAAAATTGAATAGTGCTCCGGGACCAGATTGAATAACATCATATTTTCAGAAAACTTTAGTCAATGAAGTAGCCGGACCTTTAACTCAGTTGTTTAATGCCTCCATTTTGGAAGGAAATACCTTAAAAGAGTGGAGAACTGCTACAGTTGCTCCAATATTTAAAGGTGAAAATAGGGCAGAGGTATGTAATTATAGACCTATAAGCCTCAACATCTACCATTGGTAAAATAATCGAAAAGACTGCTCCAAAATATGTATTGGAGCATGTGAAATTAACTGGGAGTCAAGATACAACACAGCATAGTTTCACTACAGGGAGATCATGTTTATCTAAACTCATGAACTTTTTCAAGCCAGTTAGTACAGCAATTACTCTAAAGCCTTTGATAAGGTCTCACATCTTGTCTTGATAGAACAACTTAAAAAATGAATCTCCACATAAGCATAATAAAATTGATAGAATCATGGCTGAATCAGAGGACACAATGAGTGATAAAGGGATATACTTCAGACAGTGGTCTGATTACAAGTGGGGTCCCCATAGATCAGTCCTGGGACCAACACTTTTAATATTATGATATCCACTCTCCAAACAACTGGTCAAGTGTGGATCGGAAAGTATGCAGATGACTGCAAACTTGGGGATTAATACAGACTACTGAAGATGCTAAAATATTGCAACAAAACTTGAATAGATTTATTATATGGGCTAATAATAATAAAATGTTTTTCAATATGTGAAAATGCAAAGTTATGCATATAGGTAAATAATACCATTCATGTATACACAATGGAAAACATAATTATTCAATCTGCAAATGAAGAAAAGATCTGGGGTACTTATCACTGATAATTTCTCCTTTGATAAACACACATTTGAGACAGTTAAGAGGTGTCGCAAGATACTGGGATGTATTTGGAGAATATTAAGAGCAGAGAAAGTGGAGTTTTTATACCATTGTATACTGCCCTGGTTAGACCACATTTAGAATATGGTGTGCAGTTTTCTGCCCCTCAAAATATAAGGTCACAAAAGTTAATAGAAAGTCCAGAGAAAAGTTATAAGAAATATACATTCTACTAAGAATCTGGGATACAAGGAAAGACTTCACAACTTAAACTTGTATTTGATGGAATACAGAAGGCGCAGAGGAGATCTTTGTCATAGTTATAGGACTAAGAATGATTCATTGCTGAGGGAAACACTTGGATTAATGTTGAATACAGGTGTAATATCTACTAGGTCCCATAAATATAAGCTACAGGGTGACACAAATAAAACAGTTAAAAGAAGTACATTTTATACACAGAGGGTGGTGACCAAATTGAATGACTTACCAAAGGAAATAGTGGAAAGTATAAATATGACAGTTTTTCAAAAGTATCTGGATGAATACGTGGGTGATAAGAAATATGAATTCCACCTCTGAACAGGTGACAAGTTCAAAAAGGGCCTTGACTCACTGAACTTGAATCCTCCTATGAACCTATGAACAAGTAATAAGATGACAGTATTTTAGAAAATGTAAGGAATTCAGATTAGTTACTACCCTCATTTGAAAGGTTGTTTTGTCCTGAACAACTTTCAGACTGGTTGTTTTTGTACACCTGGAATAGTTTTAAAGATATTTAGATTTGTTTGAAATGTGTACACATTTGTTAAGAATTCTACATAGTGCCTTAGGAAAATTCTCAACGAAAAGCAGTTTGGAGTTCTGTCTTCAATGTTCTAAACACACAAATGATATCCATACCATTAAAGGATCCCTATTTAACTGTGTCTGAATAAAAGCTGATGCTGTCAGTTGTGTTTTGTTTTGGTTTTAGATTTATAGAGCTGTTATTTAATACAACAGCTGATTAGGTACATATGGACGCGTTGATACATGGACATATTAGGATAACATCATCTCAATTACAAGGGGGTCTGTGTTAGGTTTGGGTTTTGAATATACACATACACTAGTCATTTGTTACAGAATTGCAGATATATCAAGTTTAAGACAGTATAAGTTTGACTATTCATGAGTAATATGGACTTATTGTACACAGAGTTTAAGAAAAATGTAGCTGAATAGTACACTGTGTAACATTTGATTGACACCACTGTGTGAAAGAGCTGGTGAATGTATATTTTACACTAGGTAAAGTTGTCTTCTAATCTATTTTTTACTTAAAACAGAGATATTGTCATGCATATAAGACTTTAAAAATTATTTACTATATATTACTGAGAGAGCTACTGACACCTGAAAGAAAACTTTGAAAAACATAATAATTAGATAAAATTCTGCTTGCATTCCATATGATTTCTAGAATTCTCCTCCCCCTTATTTATTTCTGAGGAAAAGTGCATGAATTCATGATTTTTATCCCTTATAGTTACTTTAAAGTTAATGTGCCTCTGTAGTTTACTCCCTACTTCAAGTCATAATGCTGTGTTGTGACATCACAATCTGTTGCCACGACAGTAACTATGATATCACAAGCAATGCATTATGACCTCAGGTAGGGAGACAGCAACAGAAATAGATAAACCCTTCAAGAACAAAAATCCTGTTTTCATGCAGTTGACCTCAGCAATAAATAATGGGGAGGAGGAATAAAGAACTAAAGTGAAATACAAGCTGAACTTTATTTAAATATTATGTTTTGTTAAAGTTATCCTGAAGTTGTCAGCTGCCTTTAGCTTATTTTTCCTTGTGTTTTTAATCATTGTCATTTACTAATGCTAGCATAAACACAGAGGATTTTAAAATGAAGCTTCAGATGGTTTATAGCTTTTCTCAGGGAGTGAACGCTCAAGCCAGAGTCATTTAACCTTGGGAATGCAGTTTTAACTGATATGGTCCTTAACAACTTTTCATCTTTTTTGTGTGCGTTTGTTTTTGTATGATCTGGGTTTTGGAAAAGTATGTTCTTCTAAAACAACTACCACTGTTTTCTGACAAAGGATTCTTGTAATCCAAAAGCTAAAGGCACCTGTTTTCTTTTGTAACACTCTGCTGGTCCAATAAAAGGTATCAAATCATCTGTTTCTGTGGATCTTGTGTTAAAAGGACTAATACGGCAACATGTTTTCTGTGACTTCACTGTTTCAGAAATGTTAACAGGAACTTAGTACAGTGCCACGGTTCTGAAACCATGACGTGACATAGTCAAAACTCCAAATTCTTGATTCCATGAAAGGAACTGCACAGAATGTTATCCAAACAAGGAAAACAATACAAAACATAACGGACTGCTTCAGCTTTTATTCAGGCACAGTTACATAGGGATACTTTAGAGGTATAAATGTAATTTATGAAAATAGAGACATTTCAAACAGCTGTACATAAGTAATCAATTCCTGTCCACTTTAAATTAGGCATGGCAAGAGATGAACAAGGTGGTCTAGTTTATAATTTCACTTAAATGGCATAGTAATTTGCAAAATTGAGGCTGTTTAGAAATGCAATAGGAGTTATGTAAAACAAATGTAAATATCTCTAAAGGTTTACATGTTACAGATAAAAAAACAGTATGACATTTTTAGAACAAAAAGACATTTCAAATGCACCTATTCATTAAGCTGCACTAATTATATTTTGTAAACAATGGCCATCTGATTACCTCAATTTTCATTTTTCATAGGAGTTATGACAAACAAATGTAAATATATCTAAAAGTATATGTGTTACACATGCACTATCAGTATGAAAGTTGTTCAGGACAAACATACCTTTCCAGTGAGCCTATTCATTAAGCTACTCTAATTTTATTTTTTTAACTATAGCCATCTGATTACCTGAATTTTCATATTTCTTAACAATGTTCATCTTTTGGATGGCTATATTTTAAAGAATCTAATGAATTCAGATTAGTGACTACCCACATTTAAAAGGTCATTTTGTCCTGAAGCACTTTCATAGTGGTTGTATATTGGTAACTTGTATACTTTCTGAGATATGTACATTTGTTTGGCATGACTCCTACTGTGTTCACTCAGAGAGGGAAAAAAATTATGTTGTTTGGAAAACTATATTTTACAAGATATAATGAATTCAGATTAGTGACTACCCTCAAGTGAAAGATCTTTTTAGTTTGATCAGCTTTCACACTGGTTGTTTTTGTGCACCTTGAATAGCTTTAAAGATATTTAGATTTATTTGAAAGGAGTACATGGCTTTGTTTTGAAGGTGTACACATTTGCTCTCAGAACATTCCAAAAAGGAAGAAGGCAGTATTTTTTTAATTGTCATAGGGATTTGCAGTGTTATGGAAGGATACAGTACAAACTACTAACAAATTTGTTCCACAGAAATCCCTTTTCAAGCTAAAGCGATATGGCTGTACGCTCTACCCACATCCATCAAAATTGGACGGATGCATGCACACACAACTTCACAGATGCAAGCAAAGGATACAATATGTCTGTAGCCACCCATTTGATAATCATAGCTCTTATTTTAGTGTACAATATATCCAAACATAATGCAGGCAGAGGGTATAGGGTCCTCATCATTTACCTTTTTAACAGTGTGTGGAGATTTTCCTGTGAGAGTTGCTCAAATTTGTCACTGCAGTGGTACTAGGGTCATCAAGACTTTTGTTACTCAACAACTTCAATGCCTTGGTCAGTGACAAGTTGGAAAACTCATGCCATACTGTTCAATGACCAACCCCAAATGTAGCATGTAAACAGTGAAAAGCATGAGGACAGGATTAACTGCTGCAGAACTCTGCAGCTGACTACAGCAGGACATGAAGAGAAATATCCCATTACAAACCACTGGAATATGATGGATAGTCCATATCAACACTGTCATGGTAAGCCTTCCATATTCCCTGATGCACTCCATCAATACTCCATTATTTACAGTGTCATATGCTGACAACACATCAAGAAGTGTGACAATAGAGCACTCCCACTATCTCTTACCAGAGCAGATCATCAGACACCTCGATGAGTACAGTCTCCATGCTGGGCAAGTTCTGAAACCTGACTGCAGAGTTTAACAGTTATCCTACTTCTCGAAGGTAAGCCTTCAGCTGCAGCACCACTAACTTCTCAATAAAATTCCCTAAAAATAGAAGGTTAGATATGGGCCTGTAATTTACTAGCATGTTCAAGTATAAAGATGACTTTTTGAAGAGTGGCTTCACCATGGCTTGTTTAAGAGCCATGGGGAAGCAATCCTTTAATAAGGAACAACAGATAATACCAGCAACACTAAGATCCATGACTTCCCAGCAGGCAACCAACAGCTGTGTTGGCATGGTGTCTGAAACATAGCAAGTGGAATGCAGCCCTGAGACCACCTCAAGCACCTCCTCCAACAACACTGGTCTAAACTCACTCCAGACCACAGGAGTACCTTTATGTCTCTCATATCCATCATTGCTGTCCCCTGACAGACCACACACAGAGATCCCAGTTTAGCTAGAGGACATTCACTTTAGAAAGAAAACCCCAAATTTGCCACACCGTTCTTGTAATAAACCCCTCCAGATGCAGACAGATATGAATTAACCTGTCTGTAGAGTGGAGAAATTGAGCTGGTCTATTGCCCAAGATACAATATCCCTTGACAGAAATTATGCCTTTTTCAGGGTTATTGCACTCAGCTAGTCCTTGTAATGGGACCTCAGAGCTTTCCTATAGTCCAGCTAACTAATCTCATCCAGGATCGCACCAACCTCTTTCCTGTTACATCAACACGACTCAACTCATCATCATCATCATCATAATACCATGGCTAGCAGCAGGTGGGAGGTCAGTGAGTAGACATGGATTGGTGCAATGAATTGCAGCACAGTCATAATGGCATTGTGTAGCCATCTATGGCCACCACCATGCCTCCATTGCATGTGGCTTCCATACTCAAGATGTGCAGCACCAGTAGGAGCATATCAGGTTTCAGTTTATGTTTCAGGCACTACTGGACCATTTCCATGGGGGGTGAGGATTTCTGGGGCTGTTAGATGCAGGAAGTACTGGGATAAGATGGATCATTCAAGTAATCTATCTACCATGGGTGGCAGTAGCTTGAGATAACTGATGCATTCTTTGGTACAGATCTGGCACTGCTTTGCAAAGGGCCCAACAACCAAATGATAGAACCAGGCCTAGCATACACACTCCAGCTAGTGCTAACTTTGTTGGAAAAACAAAGTATGATGCCTGAGTTATTATATGGTGTGATTAAACTGCTAAGCTTTCCTTCAGCTTTTTCAAGTGCTGACAGTTCCAGAGATATCGTGTCTCAAGTCCTGCTTCTAAAACATCACATTCTCTTTAACATCCTCCTCCTACTTCCTCCATCACTAACTACACTTTCTCAGCATATGTCAAATTTTCTCAACACATAAATAAAGTCAAATTTATGAATAAATAATCATATCAAAATAAAAAACATAGAAGTCAACTGGTTCTAAAAACAACACATCATCTTCATTGTCCTCCTCTTTCTTCCATCATGAATAGAATTTTCTAAGCCCATAAATAAAGCAAAATTTAAGAATAATGATAACCAACATAATTACAATAAAAAGTAGACTGGTTCTGAAACCAATTCATCCTCATCATTATTATCCTCCTCCTCCCTCCACTATGAATCATGTTTTCTTCATCATGTGTCACTGCACCCTATGGGTGACACCACCTTCTTCCCTACACATTTCGCAGCAGATGATACAGTACAACTGGTATCCATCACTACAGGAGGTGATGACACAACTACAATAGCACATTGGAATCACTGCAGCAGCAGCATGATGCAATACTTATTAAAGAAGTGGCACAGTTGTTTCTTATACAACTTGCAAAACAGGTATGACAGCATTAGATTTGATGGTAACACTACAAGATCCCAGATATCAACATGTGTTAATTCTCCATGATTGCAAAGACAATATCAAACAAAAACTGTTTGATGAACTTGTGGTGGAGCAACAAAGACAACCTGAAGAAACCAGCAAGAATGTGTATACACAATGTGTATACACAACCTCCTAGTCTTACTTCTCCTCTTTTTCTGCTGACTTCATGTCAAGACTAGATACTGAGATTCTTGAATTCTTAACCTTTCTCAAACTCAACTTACCAAAAATCAGCTTTAAATATTTATTTGATTATCAACACATCCAGAAAAGTGACATTTACTATTATTCCCACTCCTACACCTTCTGGTAGCAAATCTCTCTCTGGACTCTTTCCATTGCCTTCACAGTCTGGCTAATCACTTCCAGAAATAGTGGCCAATTTCTCTTCCTAATGCACCCTTGACAACTTTCACATTATCATCACCAACAAGCTCCACATGATCAAGTGTACCACAGAGAACACAGAACTCACAGAGTCAATATCAGTTAAAACAGACCTATCACAAGCAATGTAATGCCCCACATTTAATGTCTTTCTATCTCTTTTTATTTAAATTTTTTACAATTTTTGATCTATAACTTGTTTCTTGTGAGGGAGATATTATTATAATTAGAAAATCAGTGAGTCCAGACTCCCAGAGAGAATATAGTAACTGACATGGTGGTACTGTAAAACAGATACAACTGGGTTATATGCATTGAGATCAGCAATGAATAATAACTAATACTGTAGCTCACACTGGCCATGACAGTCTTAATGGGTTTTGCATACTCTGTTACATCACAAACAGTAATCCACAGCATGTGAATGTTAACAGCACTTGCCACAATTAAACTACAGTATTTAATATTCATTGTTGGCATCAAGCCTTTTCTAACCACCTTTATGTAATCTGCATTGCCCAATACTAATTACTGCATTGGGAGCTGAAGTGGTTTAGCTAAATTCTCAAAGCGGAATCAAATGTATGGTCCCAACTCAAAGCAGAACAAAAATTGCCAATGGCCCACATCACTTACCCTTACTGGGTTGTTCATTTAAACCAAAACATGAAATTGGACTACTGAGTATTGCTCTGCATTTAGAAAAGTGATAAGAGTACTATTTTTCCCAATGTGCTACAGCATTATGACTTAGACGTGTTGTTTATTGCTATTTTGTCTTGTGATTCCTCACCAGTTAGTATGAGTGTTACAGTGGTGCCCAGCATCCAGCACCATCATGATCAAAAATATCCTGATACTACTGTCATGATATCCTCAGTCACAACTAGTTTCAATGTGTGATGTCACTGTTTTTAAATGCTATACATATACTGTGCATCATCATCTGCAGGTTGTTAATTGTACAGAAACACTGCTGCACATGTGTGCCTCCAGAGCCCTTTAGCTTTTGGGATCTAGTGGTTAGCTGGAAAATTTCAGAAAGACAGACAAGAACAAAGTGATGGCATTGAATATGCTCAATGGTACATCACTCAGTATACTGATTAACATGTCTAGGCATAAGGGAACCTAATACTGGGCATCACTGTAGTTCAAATTTCTTTTAGATTGTACTGAGAAACAAACTGTATGTTTCTCAGCCATTAACCAATTCACAAAGAAATTGCAGCTAGATTATGAAGGAGGATCTGAGTATACAGTAATAGTTTGAAATTCCATTAGGATGTGAATGATAAGCAATAAATCAGTTACAGCTACTAAGCCATGATTTAAAACATTGGTATCCAAGAGGTAAATTTTTGTTTCAGTAACTTGTCTACCGGTACCTGCTCTGTTGCTGATGATAATGTTTTCTGTTTTATTTTCCTTTTGGATAACATGTGGTACACATGGCAGCATTTAAGAAGGCATGTGCTCTTTGCAGGCTTATAATCAGTGAATTCATATGTCTGAACTATCCAGTGATAAGAAATGATACAGAAACTCACCAGTTATAAAAAAGTAAACTCCTTTAATTTTGAAGGACACTAACATTGCAAAAACAATAAAAGAATATAATATTACTGAAGAGTTTTGGAGACCAAAACTATGAGACTGAAGGCAAAGTGGTATTTATCTGTCTCCATAACCCTGAGAAAGCATTATACCCAGAGTTTCAGTTAACTCCATATTTAGAGTATTTGACGTCCAACAATAAGGCAAACACTTCCAAAATAAAGGGGGAGATAGCAACTGACTTCCAGATTTAAAACCAAAAACTATATAACTTCCAGAACTGTAGGCATGAAAGCCAGAAATGATGGAGGTGTTCCATAATCCTGCAGTGACTTTGTTCCTAGTTGCAGGATTGTGCAACACCAGAGAAAGAAAGTGTGTCCAGGGAAAACTGCAGGCCCAGCAATGTGAGCCATAGGTTAATGGTTAAGAGCACCAGGATGGTATTCCAGGGGCCTGGGTTCAAATCCCAGTGGGTCACATTATTTCTTTCTCACTACAATTTCTGAAAGAAAATGTATTTTACCACTAATGATTAGTCCTTCCTATAATACTGGCTTCCTAAAGTGAGGTCCTGGAAGTATTTTGACTTCCAAAAAATTGGAATGACTTCCAGATTTTGACCCATGGAAGTTTTAAACTTCCACTAAAAATAAATCAACCGAACCCCTGATTACACCCTCATGTTGTACGAGAGGGTTTAGATGTATTTTTCTGTATTATACTGTCCTTACATGGGTGTGATGTAAGCACCAAACAGTTATAGACTTATAAACATTCAGTGCTTACAGTATATCACATCGTACCACTGTTCAAGGCTGACATAAACACCAAACAATTGTAAGACTGTTATAAGATGGCAAACTGCTGTATTTCATACAGGAGCCATCGGGCTGTTATGAGGATGGCATAGGAGTGATTGAAGACTGAGTAGTATGGTGCTTCTACAGCTGCATACTTTGGATAAATGCTCTCTTTGTCCCTCTTATGTGGACTAATATACTGTCTGAGTATCATAAGGACACAGGAACCCTCATGAAAGGATTCCAACCCTTGAAGTGCTGTGGGGATGATGTCCCTGAGACCAAGGGCACCTTAGGGAAGAAGGCCCAAAAGTATTAGAGAGACAAGCAGGCATGTTCTTACTAAGGAGGAGGCACAGCCAGAGTGGGACCCAAAGGTAAGAAAAAACACAATCTATCCCCAACTCCCTCAGAAATGAACTAATATAATGACCTTCAGCGTGGAGGAGAGGGGGGAAAAACTTTTTTTAGGAGGAAACCTCTGGGAATCAAAGCCCTAGGTCACCATCCCTTCTTGTTATGGTTAGTATTAATAATGGCTTGGCTACTGCAATTTATAGACCCAATTCAGAGGGAAGACATTGGGTATAAGATGTTGGGTAAACCTTAGGCATCCATGGGGAGAATAGCTTTCAAGGGTGCTGCCAACATGGTCTGTACAGCTAAAATATCCCCCAAGAACTAAGAATCCCAACCCCTTGTAGCTGAAGTCTTAAAGAATTACATCAAGAGGTGCCACTGAGTCAATCTGCATGGCTCAAGTTTCCTCCAGAGTGAAGGGCAGTTTCACCCAAAGGGCAGAAAGATAAGGACTCCACCAGAGATGAGGGACCCACTCTCAAGATGCAAATACCAGGGGAGCAGAGTGAGGCCATCAGTTTCTATGGCAGGCCCTGAAAGCCATGATAAGTTCATAGCTCACATGGACCCCTTGCAAGAATGTATTATTTATTTATTTTGCTTTTGTTAACTGGGTAAGCACACTAGACAAGGAATGCCTATTTTCAGGAATGACCCAGGAGATTATAAGATAAATTTACACACAGGATAACAGCATGACAAAGAAATGTAGTACAGACATTGAACAGTGCAAACAATAAACATGTGTAATAGTGGTAAAGACAAACAAGCAGTAAAGCGTTATATACATATCATGGAAGGGTACAAGAGCATTAAGGTAATACAGTATACATAACATAAAATGGATACAAGTGCATTAATGTAGGACATGGTATGAGGACCCCTGCTTAAGGACAGCAAGTGCTTTGGTGTCAGGGAGTAAATAAGGGGCAAGGGTAACCTTTCTTAGCTCAGAGGTGTAGTGGTCTAATGGCCAGGATAAAGGGTAAAGTACACCAAGGCAGGAGAAGTGATATTAGGCAGCTTAGAGACAGTTACAGGCAGAGGCGGATTTCAAGTATATCCACAGGGAGATCTTAAACAGGTGATGGGAGGGAGTACATCTGGTGGATGCAGGAAGGGAGTTCCTGAAATGGGGGGCACAGACAGCAAAGGCATGATCACCTGACAAGGTGCGAGTTTTGGGGACAAGAAGGGACAGAGAGTCAGTAGACCTGAGTTGGTATGATGGTTTCATTGGCTGAAGTATCTGAGACAGGGCAGGAAGGGTGGGATTGCTGACTGTTTTGTCTAAAATAAAAAAAAAGCCCAAAATAAATAAATGATAGTTACTCGGGGACAACCAGTGAAGCTTTTCATATAACTCACAGTGATGGGTAAGTCAAGGAGCAGTAAGAGCAAAGCTACAAATATTATTGTATACCACATCCCATTTTGTGAGGCTAACTTTAGTGGTGAGAGGAAAGTTCATCAGTCCATAGCTGAGTGAGGGGAGAAATGGGGCCAATGGGGAAGCCTGATGACTGGTGGAGCACAACAGGATAGGAATGAATGCAGGCAAGGCTGAATGACTAACTGAGGGCATGGCATGCTGACTGCAGCATAAGACTGAGTGAGCTGGAATGTAACAAACAAATGAATAATGCACACCAACCAATCTTATAAGGGCTGAATGGTACATAAAAGCAGTTGATAAGACAATCTCCACAGTACACCATGTAGCTGGTGTGTCACTGGCTGAAAAGCTGTGACTGAAAACTGAATAATAAAATAAAACTTCAGACCAATTAACCTTTTTGATGCCATTGCAAAAATGTTTCCAGAATGTTATTAATAAAATTACAAGAGTGGGTTGATAACAAATATATATATATATAATCCCCTCATCAAGCTGGGTTTAGTGGTATAATTTCTACTACAGATCATAGAAATATACTTTTTCTCTCATAACTGAAAAATATGTCTGTAGAAACAACTTGAAACTGTATGTAGCATATATTGATTTCACCTCCACTTTCAACTCTATAAATAGAGATATCCTATGGAAAAAAAATTGGCTAATGATATTCCACCAAATTTACGTTTACCAATTGTTCAGCTACAGTATATACAAACAATCAAATATGTATTAGATTCAATGTACACGCAAATTCTCTACATAATTAAATTATAACTGGAAACAAAACAGGGACGTTTATTAGCACCCATATTATTCAGTATATACATAGATGAATTGCTACAAAAAAATTGAACAGGCCAATTTTCATTCTCCAAGTATACAGTAAAAGGGCAAAGGGACTACATGTGTCACTCTTGCATACGCAGACAATATGATGTAATTTTCATTATCTCAAGTAGGTTTACAGTGACAACTATATTTTTACTATCTTTGCATTACTCATGAGTTAACAATAAATGATAACAAATTGAAAGTGATCACATTTGGCAGTAGGAAACAATATAACGTCTATCTGAGCAAGCAGAAACTAGAGCTATTGAAGGAATACTTCTATTTTGGATTAATTATTACAACAAATGGTAAATTGTCTAAGCATCTACAGGTTCAAATAAAAAAAGTAAAACAAAATATTCAGGCCATCAAAAAATGTAAGTATATGTATGGGGTAAGTCTGTCATCCCATCATTAAGGGTTTGTGAGGCTAAGATTAATCCCAATTTACTGTATGGTTCAGAGGTCTGGGGTTACTCTTTGCCTCACTCTGTGGAGGTACCATTTTCTCTTTTTTACCCTAATATTCTGAGAACTAGTAATACATGTCCTAAGCAGATGGTAAGAGCTGAGCTAGGAAAAGTTGTAATTAATACACTATTTAAAATAAGAGTAATCAGCTACTGGCTACATATTCTGAATAGCTCAAAACATCTGTGGCTTAAAATGAGCTTAGATAAAAAAATCAGTTGGGAGAAAATACAAAAGGAGTAGATATGGCATGGTATCTTCAGGAGATCTTAAAACAAGTCAGCTCTTGGCATCTGTGGCAAGATTCCTTAAAAGGTGTTGTAATTTCTAATTCAAATAAGCAGTTGTTGAAAATCAGATTAACGAAACTAGACAGTGTATGTCTCTGATGAAGATTACAAAAATAAACTCAGCACCATGGGACCCTAGGTACAAATACTTCCATGTCTGTGAAAAATATTTAACCTTTCGTTTAGAGATGGGAGAATGTAGAATCATCACAATGTTTAGATTTGAGGTGTTACCTCTATAAAATCTGAAAATAAGGTATGGAAAACATAATAAAAATGCCACTGAATGTTTTTGTAAAAAGGATCAGGATGACGACTTGTTCCATATATTGTTTAATTGCTCACTGTCACCACCAGTACTGCATGCATGTTACTAAACAAGGCAAGGCAGGGTGCAAACATTTTTTTTCATGAAAAGTGTTTTTTCCCAGATCTCTAACAAATACTCCTGAGTACTGGACCACCACATGACCAATAAAGGCAAACACTCATGATACTGGGGCACTGAAGGGAGCCCACCAATGAGGGTCTTGAGTGAATTTGGGGTTTTGCACTGAAAGGAGACAGGTGTGTGTGTGTGTGTGTGTGTGTGTCTGTGTGTCTGTGCAGAGAGATTAAAAAAAGGAAACAGTTTTTCATTTTCTTTCCTTAGTCAGAAAGAGAGAGAGAGAGTGAGAGAGAAAGAGTAGAAGAGACTCGAGACCAACAAATTCCACAGCAGACAACAGCAGAGTGCAGGCATTGCAGCAGAGTAATTATTCCAAAATGAGTGTGCACTGGGATGTGGTGTTCAAGAACCAACTTACAATTGCAGCAGAGTACTCTACAAAAAATGAAATTTGCCATGAGAGAGATTAGAGAGTAGAGAGAGAGAGAGGCAGAGAGAGAGAGAGAGAGAGAGAGAGAGAGAGAGAGAGAGAGAGAGAGAGAGAGAACAAGAAAGAGACCAATGAATTCAACAGTAGACAACAGCAGAGTGTAGAGTTGCAGACATTTTCTTAGTTTTAGAAAAAGTACAGGAAAGGGGTTTTGGTTCCACAAAAATCATGGCCTGCAGTCTGCAGTGCCATGAGGCTGGCACAGTTCTAATGAAATCATCCAGCAACAAAACATATATAGTAGCTTAGGTAGTAGTTTCAGTCTGTTTTTCCTTGCAAAATCAACAATACAGTAAAAGAAGTTAAAGTACTGTACAGCGTCCAACAACCTAAATATTTTTTTCTTTTGGAAAAATATATTTTTGTAAAAAAAAAAAAACTAAGAGAAGGGGAGCAGAGTCAGACAGGATAGGAGGACTCTGTGTGATGCTCATATTATCTCTGCCATACAGATTTTGAAGGGGGGGTGTCACCCATGTCTCAGACTCTGTGTTACCCATCTTTATGCTGCCTTGAAAGGTTCATACTGATGTAGGCTCTGTGTTGCCTATCCCTGTGCCTGAACTCCTACTAGATCACAGTGCCATACAGATCTTGAAGGGGGGTGTCACATCTCAGACTCTGTGTTGCCCATCTCAGTGCTGCCCTGAAAGGTCATAGTGTTGTAGACTCTTTTCTGCCCATCTCTGTGCCTAAACTACTACTACTAGGTCATATAGTGTCGCATGCATTTTGAGAGGGGGTGTCATCTGCCACATCATCCAAAAAGAAGACAAATCTGATGTATCCCATATGGACCAAGAGATACAGCAGTTACAAAATTGCAGAAGACTACACAATATCACAACAGACAAAAGTGTTATTCTTTCCACTCTTCTTGACCCCTGGTTTAAGTTGCAACAGCTGGCTCCTTCAGATCTTGGTGACTCTTATCTCGAATACAAAAACATGCTGATTTCAGCAATTGCACAGAAATGGGAAGGAATTGTACTTGACAATACAAGTGAATCACATGATTAGAGGTGAGCGAAGTGGCTAAAATTTGCTCCACAAAGCAATTTGCGGAGTAATGCAGAATCTCGGAAGTAATCCACAATGCTAAGCAGGGTACTTCACGTCATGATGAGGAATGCAAAGTCCATTGATAACAATGACTTTGCATTAATCTGCCTTCCCCAAACCACTTCTGCACCAATTTTCATGCAAAGTACATAGATACTTCATATCACTTCACCTTGTTATTAAGCTCCAAGGTGAATTCTGCAGTGATTCATGGGATTTCAGGTCACATGGGCTCTAGATTGTTCTGCACAGCCTTAGTTCTGCGTAGTGTGTTTGTAGTGTTAGATGGAGACAGTTTCCTCTCAGAGCTCTGTGATTCAAATCCTCTAAAAGCTGTTAAAAAAGCCTGTTTGAGCCATTTTCTTTTTGCTCAAAATTTAGTACATTGATTGTAGGAAACCCTCCTTTGCGCATATCATCAAGTGTTTATTGTTTGTGTGTGGATTTTGAATGTTAATTTAGAATATTCAGTCTGTGTACTGACGGACACTTGAAGTGTGCTTTGGGGGAGGGGTGTATCTGTGGTGGAGGTAGGTTAAAATTGGGAGAAAAAGGCAGTCTTTCTGTTTTGGTTATATTTTTCTTGTATAACTGTTAATGTACACACAGTAATATTTTCAGTAATTCTTGACATTGTTTTGCAGATTGTTGTGGTGCAGCAGTGCATAATTTCAGTTGTTTAAAATAATTGGTTATATTACTGAAGTTTTCAATTTGTAGCACATTACTTGTAGTGTGTGTCTGAGTGTGTGTGTGTGACACGTGCCATCAAATCAGACACATTTTATTGTGCCACAGAGTGATTGCAGCAGTGTGAACCTGCTATCCACTGTACCTGTGTGATTTTGTACTGCTTTGTGGTATCTTGGTTTTGGACTGTTACTGCAGTGCACTGCACCCCCCACTAACTGGCAAAAGGTATTCTTTTCTAGATTAGATTGTGACTTGTGAGCCCTGGTTAAGGTATTATTGTGACTTTGTGTCTGCATCTCTTCTTGATTGCACAGTGCAATCTTAATCTGTCTGTGCTTTTGCATCTGTTTAGTTCCCAATCTCCATCTGCAAGCCACAGTTGTTGTTTTTTGGGGCTTCACATCCATCAGCCCAGACTGAAAGTTCAGAAATCTAAATTTGTTTAGAATTTTCTTGGTGATCCCCTAAAATGCCTGCAAAGAGACATGCAAGCAAAGCTGTTTCTGGCCATGGCACTGTTGCCAGTGACAAGATTGTCCATGGGGGTGGTAGTACCCAAAAGTGCACAGCTGATGTGAGTAAAGAGATTTCTCCATCAATGTCTTTTACAGTGCAATCTGTAGCTTCTCTCATAGTTGGAGGAGGTGATGTTGTCCCAGCTGGTGGTGTTAGTGCAGTATGTGCTGGCATGAGTATTGCTGCCTCAAGTTCGACTTCTGACTAGTTAACCATTTCAAAAAATACAGTTGAGTCTAAAGCTGTGACTGACAGTGTAAATGATGTCATACTCCCCATTAACATCCCCATGGTAGTTGAACAGGATTCTTATCCTGGCAATGATAACTCACAATGTCACGTTTCTTCCAGCATTGTTGAGGTCATGCCTTTGCCATCCAATGATTCAAAGTGTGGTGCAAAAATATTGGGTGATGATGATGATGATGATAATGCTTTGGTTGGAACATGTACGCCATATGACAGCATCCAAGCTGAAAATGTGGATGTGGATGATGTTGATGAATATGATAATGATGTCAGTGACCCCTTTTGGGAACCAGAGAAAAAGAAAGTTAAGGTGACTGTGTCTGGGTCTACTGGCATTAAATCCCCACCCCCTCAAAAAAGTTGTGACTTAGCAGTTCCTGTTGATAATAATGATGATGACCCAGTAACAAACATAGGTAGTCATGGTGGTCAACTGGAGTTCAAGTGTGTCCAGCCTGAAAAATTATGTAGCACCCCCCCATTTCAGGGGTTAAAAAACCGGAGTCCAATAAGCAGCATCAGGGACATGTTAAAAGTAGGGGATCACAATCCCTTGTCACAATCCCTTGTTTGGGATTTTTTTTTTTGTCCAAGATGCAAATAATGAGTCAGTTGCAATCTGCCAGCTTTGCCGTGTGTGTTTGTGTGAGTCAAGGTAAAAAGGGGAATCATCTGGGCATAGGGGGCCAGCATACACATCTTACGAACAGGTATATGGCACTGTGGACCCAGCACCAGATGGCAGGTAATGCCATAGTGGGATGTTCACCCTCATCATTAACCTTACTGAGCATATTATCCCATTTTATGAGTGTAAGACCAAGTAGGAATGTCTGCAGTATTGATGAAATAACACCAGAGGATTACTACAGGCATGATGAGGAGGAGGATTATGATTTAGAAATCTTGTCAAGTGGTGGTCAGAGTAGCAGTGGTGGTGGTGGTCAATGCAGTATGTCTAGTGCAAGTGGTACATCAACTCCTGTACTTAAAACAGGGAAAATAACTTCATTTGTGGACTTGTCACCAGTGTACCCCTCTTCATCACATGTCCACACCCCACCCCTGGCCATTCGCAGAGCCAAGCCATTTGTCACACCCCATGCAAAACGTATAAGTCAGCCCACGTTGAAGAGTGTTTTTGCTCTCAACCTCCTGCCTGCCTGCCTGCCTGCCTGTCAGCCTGCCTGCTTGCCTGAGGCATGTAACCTATATTGTGTAAGCCATGTGATGTGTGTGGGCTGCCTGTGAATTCTCACTCTGCCTTAAAGTGGAATAAGGTGGAGTGCACAATGCAAAGTCATAATTACAATGCTAAGTAGTGAAGTGAGGGTTTAAAATGGGTACTCCATGTAGCGGAACACTAACGCAAAGTGACCACTTTGCAACCACTTTGCGGGCAGAATTTTACTTCGCTGCATCTCTACACATGATGTGGATGCTGCATCTGATGATGCAACATCTATTGGTGATGACAGCAATAATTTCCACTTAGTGCCATCATGTACTCCATCATCAACATTGAGTAGTCCTGCACAATGTCCTCTTTCATGGCCCTTAAAACAGGCATGCCATTCTAAAAAGCACAAGATGATAACTCTCACCCTTTTTGGTCAAAACTCATGGAAACTGATAATTCAGGCGTGTCAGTCATGGAACCACCTTCTTTGTCTTTGATATTGTGGATGCCTATTTATGAGAACCATTCATTTATATTACTGATGACCCTTTTGAGTACTGGCTGGAATAGAAAAACATCTGGCCTGCACTATCTGCCTTTGCTATTAAGCTTCTCAGTTGCCCTCCCACTGGTGTTTACTGTGAGCAAATATTTAGCACAGCTGGAAATGTTGTTTCTGATGGCTGGACAAGGCTTACTATTGAAAATGTACCATGTCTTACCTTCCTAAAAGTCAGTTTCAACAAATTCTCTTACCAGTTGCATCTGATGATGCAACATCTATTGGTGATGACAGCAATAATTTCCACTTAGTGCCATCATGTACTCCATCATCAACATTGAGTAGTCCTGCACAATGTCCTCTTTCATGGCCCTTAAAAAAGGCATGCCATTCTAAAAAGCACAAGATGATAGCTCTCACCCTGTTTGGTCAAAACTCATGGAAACTGATAATTCAGGCGTGTCTGTCATGGGGAGGAAATGGACAAGGAAATGATAGAAAGTATACTTAGAATGGCAGAAAAAGGGGAGATATTGCTGATGGGTGATCTGAATATGCCAGATGTTAACTGGAGTGCAGTTGCAGCTGCCACTTTGAAGAGTGGAGTTATTCTAGATGCCCTACAGGGGGCATGCCTTAGACAACTAGTACTGGAGCCCACTCAGAGGGAGCAATATTAGACTTGATTCTCTCAAATGGAGCTGAGAGAGAGGATCACAGATGTAGAAGTGGGTAGCCATCTTGGAACTAGCGACCATCGAACAGTATGGCTCACAATAAACACAGCAATAGAGTCAAGCCATACAAAGACAAAAGTACTGGACTTTAGGAGGGCTGACTTTGCCAAAATGGGTGAGTGCCTAAGGAATGCACTAGCAAATGGGCAGGAAGGAGGGGTGGACGAACAATGGGGAATAATAAAAACTGCCATCACAGAGGTAACGAGCCTTTGTGTGAAGCAAATAAACAAAACAAAACAATGTAGGAAACCACTATGGTTCTCAAAGGAAGTGGCAGTGAAGGTTCAAGAGAAAAAGAAAGCATTCAGGAAGTACAAGGAATCGTAGAAGGAGCAGGACAGAGAACTGTATCAGTTAAAGCAAAAGGAGGCTGGAAGGCAGTCAGAACAGCAAAGGCCCAAACCGAGGAAAAGATAGCCAACTCAGTTAAGAAGGATAAAACCTGTTATAGGTACATCAGGAAGCAAAGGAAGACCAAGGGAGGATAGTGAGGCTTAATAAAGGGAGGAGGGTGGGCAGGAGGAGACTGTGAAAAGGCAGAGATACTAAACAAATATTTTGCTCAGTATTTACAAATGAAGAGGAGAGGTACATAAAACAAACAGGTAGAAACACTCTGGATACAGAAGTTGATACCAGCCCATTTACAGAAGAAAGGTTCTGAAAGAACTCTTAAAACCGAAGGTGGACAAAGCAATGGGACCTGATGAGATTCATCCCAGAATTCTAAAGAACTAAAGGTAGAACTAGTGACACCACTGACTACCCTTTTAACAAATCATGGGAGGATGGGGTGGTACCTGAGGACTGGAGGAGGGCAGATGTGATTCCTCTTCACAAAAGTGGGAGCAAGGCAGAAGCAGGAAACTACAGACCTGTTAGTTTAACCTCAGTGATAGGAAAATGATGGAATCACTTCTGAAGGAAAGAATAGTCAGTATCTAGAGGCCAGAGGGCACAGGACCCTAGGCAGCATGGATTCACAGCGGGAAGGTCATGCCAGATGAATCTGATGAGATTTCTTTGACTGGGTGACCAAAGTAGTAGATCAGGGAGGGGCTGTGGACATGGCCTACCTAGACTTTAGCAAGCATTTGACACAGTCCCACACAAAAGATTAATATACAAGTTAGCCAGCCTGGGAGGTCCCAAGATGACAGCCTGGGTAAAGAATTGGCTGGAGAATAGGACACAGAGAGTAATAGTAAATGGAGTCCACTCAGAAGGAAGGAGGGTTACTAGTGGGGTACTGCAGGGTTCAGTATTAGGACCGGTCCTCTTCAATGTCTTTATAAGCGACATTACAGAAGGACTAGAAGGAAAAGTATGTCTCTTTGCAGATGACACAAAGATCTGCAACAGAGTTGATGCACAGGTGGGTGGAAAGGATGAGAAGGGACTTGGCAAGGTTAGAGGAATGGTCAAATGTATGGCAGCTTAGATTCAATGCTAAGAAGTGCAAGGTAATGCACCTGGAAACAAAACCCAGGGGAAGAGTACACAATGGGGGGTGAGATACTAACAACAACAAAAATGGAAAGGGACCTGGGGGTAGTCATATCAGATGACCTAAAGGTGGGCAAGCAATGTGAGAGGGCAGCAAGGAGGGCTGGGAGGATACTGGGATACATAGGGAGAGGCATCACCAGTAGAAAACAGGAAGTTATTATCCCTCTGTACAGACAGCTGGTGAGACCCCATCTGGAGTACTGTGTGCAGTTCTGGAGACCCAATCTCCATAAAGACATAGACAGGATGGAAGCTGTCCAGAGAAGGGCAACTAAAATGGTGCAGGGTCTGCACCGGAAGACATATGAAGAGAGACGAAAGGAGCTTAATATGTATAGCCTCGAGGAAAGGAGGGAGAGGGGGGACATGATAGAAATGTTCAAGTACCTCAAGAGAATCAACAAAGTCCAAGAGGGTAGCATCTTTCAAAAAAAAGAGGTGTGCAAGAAGAAGAGGCACAATTTCAATCAATCAATCAATCAATCAAAATCTTTATTTAGTCAGGCGAACATCATTGAGCGTAGCTCATTTACAAGATGGACCTGAGTGGTCATACAAATAAGAGTACAAGTATTTTTACATAGACAAGAAAAACATAAACAACAGTACAATGACATAAAATGAGAGTATACAACAATTTACATATATACAATGTACAGTAAAATCACTTAACCTGTAGGAAAAGGAGAGAATAGATATAGCAGGCATAGTATACAATAATAAAGCCTATATGGCTTTTATAAGAAAAATAGCATGACTGGATAATAGAAAGGAACTATCATACTGGAATACGGAAGGGGGATGTAGGTTGGATAGAGATTAGGCCTTATGGAAGCAATTGCAGAACTCTGGAAATATGGTGGAGAATAATCTTTGAAGGATGATAAGGGTAAGAGGGTATTTAGATTCATAGATTTTTGGAGTGAGTTCCAAGTAACTGCTAGGGAGTAGCTGATAGCGGCCCTCCCAAACCGGGTGCAGGCATTGGGGACCTTTAACATGATGAGTTTACTGATCCTTAAGGTGTATGGCCTAGAAGTAATTCGGGTAAAACAGTCTATGATACAGGAGGGGAGTTTGCCTGATAAAGCTTTGAAGATCCAGATTGCAGCATTCCTATTTCTTCTGTGTTGTAGTGATGTCCAATTAACTGCCATATAAAGAGAGCAATGATGGGTGCTGGAGGGAAGGTCAGTAATAAATCTGATGGATCTATGATACAGGGTGTCCAGCTTATTTAAGAGGGAGAGTGAGCAATGGCCATAGAGAAACAATTTGAAGATGGGGAGGCGGCTCAGAGGTAATTTAAGGAAGTATTTTTTCACAGAGAGGGTTGTGGATACATGGAACGGCCTTCCGGAGGAGGCTGTGGAGTCAAAATCAGTGGTGGAATTCAAGCATGCATGGGACAGTCATAAGGCAATTATAGGGGTGGGGGTAGGAAGAAGTAGGCTGCTGGTTAACTAGGATCTGCAGCTTATCCAGTAGGTAGGGAAATGAGCAGACTGGGTGGGCCAAGCGGTCCTTATCTGCCGTCAAATTCTATGTTTCTATGTTTCAGTTCAGTGAACAGTGGTAGGAACATAAAAGCGATAATGATGAACAGCTGCAACTGGTGTCTCCTAATAAGGGTGCTTCCTTGGTGGTGTTTGAAGACAATGGTGATGATATTATTTAAATCAATGATTTCTTGCTTTGAATTCAGAGGATGAAGTTCAACAACAGTAAGAGAAAGAGCAAGTAAAAGCCATTCCTTCTTGAGCGGTCACAGTGTATATTTCATCATATGTATTGCTGTATGTGTTTTTCAATTTGGGAATCCATTTGAAGTGTAATTTGTTTATTCAGCAAGTTAAAAATACAGGCAGTTAATTGCTGGATGTCTGGGGTGGAGGGCAGGACCAAGGGAACAACACAAAGGAAAAAACCTATGTGCACACATGGCCGTTATGGGTGCCAACCCCCATGATCATCGGGTCCCATACCATGTGGCTCCCCACCGGGGAGGATAATGATGGGGCTGTGGACTGGCACGTGGGCTACATGGCAGGAGTAGGTAGTAGTTAGGGCCTGACAGCTCTACAAAAAAATAAGTATTTTTATACCATAGTACATTGCACATGGCTGCCGTGACTGCTGGCCTTTACAGTCCTCAGTGCACCATGCGGATCCCCACCAGCTTGACAGCAGAAGCAGCAATGGGGCTAGGAACTGGCAGTCAGGCCTCATGGCAGGAGTAAGTGGTGACAGGGGCCAAACAGCTCTATAAAAAACTGCAATGTGGTGGGGGGGGCAAGGTCAACTAGATTAAAAAAGTAAGTTAGAAAACAAGTGATAAAAACAATTAGACAATCAGGCAGGAGTGTGTGGGATGGTTTGGCACCCATGATGCTTGCCACAACACCAAGTAGGCAAGTAAAATAATTACAAATAAAAAGATAACATCTCAAGTCAAAAGGGTGGGAGGGATGTCTGGGGCCCCCATCATATATCCTGCTCACGCTGCCTGTCTCCCACCAAAAAGCATGCCAGACTCAGTGAAGGACTGCTGCACTTTGCTGTTGTCTTTCTGCTATTGAATTTGTTGGTCTCCCTCCCTCTCTCTCTCTCTCTCTCTCTCTCTTTCTGACTAATGTTTTACACATTGCCTCCTTTTGTTCTAAAGCCCCAAATGACCTGCATACACTGGGCTGGATTCACAAACAGTTTTGGGACTAAGTCCCACACTACAACTCAAGTTGCAGACCAAATTCTCCACAGCTGTGGAGATTGCTATTCACATCTTTAGTAACTGCAGAAGATGTTATGGCTGGTCCCACCCGCCATAACATTTTTCCACAGCTGCAGGGATTTCCATGACAACACCACCTGTAAGCTGACATAAATTATGGAGCCAGTCGTAAACTGGCTCCACTTTTGAGAATACCGTAGCTATGACAGACACTGTGGTTCTGCAAGTGGCAACCCACTTGCATCAAGTTTTCCTCCAGCTGCAGGATTTTCAAGAGTTTTGTGAATCCAGCCCACTGTTTCCTAAGAATATCATGTGGTGGCTGAAACAGAAGTTTGGCAAGAACAACAGTCAATTTATTTTTTACTGCTGTTGGCTGCTTGCTAACCTTGAATGACATGAAAACACAGACATAATACATATGTATTTTTTAAGTATTTTTTTTAACAGGAATCTAAAAGAATTATACTGATGTACAGTATTTCTCATATTCAGATAGGCTAATAGTAAGTCTACAATTCATCAGAGTAAATCAGAACCTTTTCGAAATAAATGAGTTGGAATCAGAACCGGGCCACAGCCGACCCGCCCATCCCTAATTTGGACATGTTAAAAATGTACTAGTTCTTTATATTATGTGCAATATATTTATTGTAGTTTTATATTGTATTATAATAACTGGCACATCCTTTTTCCCATAGGGAAACCGTGGCGTAATTTGCCATTATAAAGGAGCATTTATAATGGCAAACATGCACCCGGTTTCCCTCGCACTGAGCAGGCGCCCTCACCTCTGACGGTCTTCCTCATAGCCACTGTCCGCCTCGCCTTTCCTACTCTGGACCGCTACTATAACTGAGATAAGTGCTGGCAGGCAGAAATGGATCAAAATGAGGGAAATAGCCTCAAAATGTTGGCTCCACACAAAATTAAATTAAAAAAAATAAAAAGCGACCGACGTAGAGCGTGCGCTCACAGCTAATCAGACAGCCGCGGTTGCACGAGAACGTCTTTTTTTATTTTATATACTTGCTGTGCAGAAAAAGGATGTCCTGGTAATTATACAAAATAAAGTATGGGGTCTGGGTGTAACTAACGACATTAACACCTCGGGGTTAGATGCATAAACCCCTTGAGGTCTTCTCTCTCGGGTTTATGTAGCATCAAGCCCCTCGGGTGTGTGTAAATTCTCGTTACACACCCAGTCCCATACTTTATTCTCTATGTTACTGAATGTTTTTACTTTCATAATGGCCAGTGGTTGATCAAATAAAATCACAAATACTGAATACTAAAATAAAGAAGGGCAGGGTCACATGAGGGGGCAGGAATTTGACATAACTGTTAAAGAAGCAGTGCTACGAAATAGAGCAAAAAATTTGACATTACCTTTTTTCACTATAATATATTCCATGCATCTTCCAATTTTGTTTGGTGGTAACATTTTCTAGTTTTACCAACATTTTAATATTTTATAAATGTTGTAATTAAGTTTTTCTTTCAAGAAAAAGATGGCTGCTTCATTTGGCATAGAAAAGCTGCCAAGGGTTAGGATCGAGAAAAAAAAACTCATGGTACCCAGCATAGGAGGTACCTAGAAAAACAATAATCTGACATGTATGCCAATATTTTTATTACCTGTAGCTGAAAAAAGTTTTTTTTACAAAAAACATTTTCCAGTGCAGTGCTGCTTTAAATATTCCTACAGCTGCCTGGTTGAGGATGGAGCATAAGTAAAACAGCAGCACAGGGTAAGATTAGGCCATAGCTAATAGGGAGTACAGCTATATCATGTGTGAGTCTAAATGGAGGGCACTAGGACCTTGGAGCAGCACAGCTTGCAGAAGCAGCCACTGTTGAGGAGTTGTGGTTGCTTTTCTGACCCATATAGCAGATGTAGGTTCTTCTTGCTGCCTTTGGAGAGAAATGTGTCTAGGAATAAGCACTCTCACAGTGCTGTAGTTTAACAAATCCTAAAGCTGCCCATTTCTACCAGGTCTGCATGAGTCTGGATGAGTTTCTCCTTAATTAACTAAGAGGTAGGTGAGCACAGATTGGCATGGACCTGTGGTGAGAGTGAAAGGGTGAAAAAGCCAAAAGCCCAGAAGAAACAGGCACTTTCAAAAGACCCCGCACTGAATGGAGGCTTTCCCATAGGCAGCCCCATGGCTGCAAAAGGTACAGGTTGGATGAAGGGAATGGAGCAGCCATACAGCAACCAAGAAAAATTCAAGGACCCAATTCAAGAACGATGATGCAGGGCTTGCACTGAGCCTTGCATCATCCACAGAGGTTGGCATAACTGCTCCAAAGCCCTTCTGTGCAATACAGCCTGATTCTCAAAGGGCTGGTGCAGTTGCAACAGTTTCCTCATATTATGGCAGCTTTTGCCACTGTATTGGCACACGTCCCGTAATAAGGGTCCACCAATGGTGCTCAGATAGACCAGGGGGGAGCTGGTCTAACCTGTGGTGGTCAGCACAGGGGACATCTGGCTGGGGGTTTGCAGCAAGCATCGTTATTGGATCACACTTACCTCACAGTTTGACACAAGTCACACCTTGCATCAAACCTTCTGCATTGATCCAAATCCCTTCATGAACTGGGCCCCAAGTATCCATGGGAGGCTTGGACAAGCATGGTTTAAAATGAGTGAGGAGGTGGGTAGAGCATGTGTCACCCTCTGCCCCTCCAAACTCAATCAATCAATCAATCAATCAAAATCATTATTTATCCAGGTGGACATCATTGAGCAATGCTCATTTGCAAGATGGACCTGCATGGAACATAGTGACATAACAATACAAAGTAGTGCAATTGAATACAGATATGTATTGAAAACAGGTCATCAAGAAACAATAGAACATACAACTATGTAGCAGTTTGAGGCAGTAGTGCAAAAAGAGGGAGCATGTGCATATAATCAACCAGGACACAGTAATGAAGGAGAGGAAAAGAGAGGAGGAGAAAGAAGAAGCATGATTGGAGTAATATAGCAGAATGAGAAGCAGCTTGGGGGCAGCAGGAAGTCAGAATAGAGGGGAGTGGAGGGAAGAGGAGAAAATTAGGGGTACGGGGAAGAACAGGTGGGGCAGGAGAAGGGTGTAGGCAAGGGGTAGTGGTGGAGACCATATGGGAGGTGAGAGAGTTGCAAGGGAAGGGGCACGGAGATAGTCTCAACCAGAGGGTACAAGAAATCCCTACCACGAAGATGGGAGACATAGACTGAGGATAAGTTGGGAAGCAAGTGAGAGGAGAGGTGGGGCAGGAGGTCTAGGGCTTGGAAAGGCGGTGGACAGTACTGGGAGTTTTTGATATTTTGAGTACTGTGCAGGGCTGGATGAGGTACTATGAAGGACACTGATCCAGATCATGAGAGGAAACAATCACATACTTTTTGAGTGAGTGGGAATATAGAGTCTTAAAGGCAGAGAGGCAGACAGGGATGCACAATTTAAGAGTTTTTTTTTTTATTTTATTCCATAGTGAAGGCAGCATGAAGCTTATGGCTGCTCTGCCAAAGTGAGATTTAGCCATAGGTACCTTGAGTGAGATAGATGAGTAACTTCATAGTGCGTAGTTACCTACTGAACTTAGTGGAAGATCGTTGGTAATATAATGTGGCAGTTTGTTTGAAATAGCTCTGAAAGTCCAAAATGCAGCATTTCTATCTCTCCTGGACTTAAAGGAGGTCCATCCTACAGCCACATACAGTGAACAGTGGTGCATGCTGAATGGAAGTCCTGTTATGAACCTCAGAGCTCTGTGATAAAGTGTGTCCAATTTTGTCAAGCAATAGGTGGGACACTGGCTGTATAAGAAGCCCGCATAGTCTACCAATGATAGAAATGTGGATTGGACCAGCCATATCTTAGCATCTCTGGTTAGGAATTGACTAATTCTAAAGAAAATTCCCAGCCTCTGCCTTAGTCTTTTTAGTAGATCCTCAACGTGTTCAGAGAAGAAAAGCCTGTGGTCTAGCCACACTCCCAGGTACTTGAATTTTGTGACATATTCCAACTTTTGTCCTAACAAGATGGTAATTTGAGGGACTGAACCAGTAGTTGCAGGGTTGATTGAAAGGATAAATGGAGAGAGGAACATCATTTTCATTTTTTTGGCATTAAAGAGGAGGTTTTTGTGGATTCGTTGGCTCTGAAGTAGATTGAATTCAGATTGGAGGTCTTCACAGGCAGCTTCTGGCATTGGGTGGCTTAAGTACAGGACAGTATAATCTGCAAACAGATGAATATTGGCCTTGTTTATATAATTGTCGATATTGTTAATGTATATCGCAAACAGTAAGGGACCTAAGATAGATCCCTGAGGCACACCCTGCTGGACAGTTTTAAGAGGTAACGATTTGCCTTCAGCTTTGGCTCACTGAAGGCATCCTGTTAGACAGTACCAATGCAACACTGAAGAGTCCATGCCTATAGTTTGCAGGGAGAGGAGCAGCAGGCTATGATCGATGGTGTCAAAAGCCTTGCTTAAATCCAGAAATACAGCACAGACATAATTCTTGATGTCTAACTCCCTCTACCAATTGTTAGTCACTTTGGCAAGGGCAGTGATAGTGTTATGGTTAGCTCTGAAGCCAGACTGCATTGGGTTTAGTAGATTCATAGTTTCAAGATAGGACCACAGCTGAGCATTCACTATTTTCTCCAGTAATTTAGACAATTCAGGAAGGATGGAGATTGACCTGTAGTTGTTAAGATCACAGGGGTCCCCTGATTTAAAAAGGAGAATGACATGGGCGGTCTTCCATATAGGTGGCAGAATACCCTGAGACAGAGATAGATTAAATAGGTGGGTAATGGGCATGGCTAGTACATGATGAGCAATCTTTATAAAGTATGGGTCTAAGGAATCAGCACCAGCATTTTTCCTGGTGTCCATTTGCAGAAGGAGGTCCTCCACCTCTTTTAGTGAAGCAGGTTGGAATGTGAATGCTGAGTCTGTGACAAGAGAATCAGGATAAGGGGTACCAATCTGGGTACATAGGGAGCATGTTGGGGAAATGTCAAATGCTAGGCCTGCGGTGGCAAAATGATTATTGAATAAATCTAAAATCCCCAACATATCAGTGATGGTTGCATTCCAAGAGTTGATCTTAGTCAGAAGGGGGTTGCCAGAATTGTGGCTGGACAGGTCCTGGACAGTTTTCCAGAAATTAGCTGAGCTCTTGGCAGCAGATTCAAATTCCGAATGAAAGAAGGCAGCCTTTGAATTTCTGACCATTTTTGTGCAGACATTTCGTAGTCTGTTAAACTGGTTCCAGTCCATAGGGGTATTGAATCTGCGACCTTTTTTCCAAAACTTATCCCTTTTCGAGCAGCATAGTCTTGAGTTCAGGGGAGAACTATCTACAGTATTTATTCCTTAGGTGGATTTTAGCCAGAGGAGTGTATTTGTTGAGAGCCCCTGGCAAGATATCCTAGAAGATGTCATATGCAGAGTTGACCGTTTTTGCCAGGTAGAAATCCTGCCAATGCAAGGAGTATTTAAGCTTGTCGAGGTAAGCAAACAAGTCAAAGTTACACCTTGATCTCTTCACAGAGAACTTTGATGTGAAAGGGGGTTTGCTGGCAGCTCTTACACCAGCAATGAAGCAATGGTTGCTGACATCAGAAAAAAAGGTACTGGCATGAGTAAAGAGATGAGATTTACTCACCATGATAACATCCAGAAGGGTGCTGTTGCTAGGGTTCCTTTTATTGGGGCGTGTTGATTCTGTAATAAGATGTGTTAACCCATGATCATCACAGGAGGATGCGAGTGGAGCTGAGGCGTTAGACAGCCAGTATAGGTTAATGTCCCCTAGGATGATTGTTTCTAGGGATCCTTGTTCCAGCTTCATGAATAGGTGAGACAGAAGCTGTAAACCTAAGTATGGAGGTCTATAGCTTCCTATTACTTGGATCGTGCTGGTCTGTGAAACCTCCACCTTGAGGGACAAGCATTCAAATTCACTGGTGACAGAGGACAAGTCGAGGCAGGTGGCCGTGAACTTGTTCTTAACATAAATGGCCACCCCTCCGCCTCTGGATTGCCTGTCAGCTCTAAACAAGGCATAGTGAGGGATGTTGACCTCCCTGCCTGAGGTGGCTGGTCAAAGCCAGGATTCCAAAACTACTAGTACATCAGGAGAGGTGTGACTCATCCAGGCTTGGATTATAGTAAGTGTTTTTAACAAGCTGCATACATTAATATGCAAGAAGCTCATGCCTTTGACTATTGCTAGGTCAGCTGGCGAGGTTATAGCATCAAGAGGGCTAGAGTTGAGCTCAACATTGCCTGAGCACAATAGAAGGATGAGTAAACATTTTCTAACAGCTGTTAAATTTAGCTTGAGATTATTAGTTTTTTTACATCGGTGAAAATTGTTAGATCTAACATGCGGAGCTTTTCCACTATAGCTATCCTGGCCTAGCACTGCAAAGACTAACGCTCTAACTGTAACTTGCAGAGGGTTGTCAAAGTTAGGCACAGCAGGAGGAGGACCCTGTAAGGGAAGTTCAGTACACATCCTACCAAAAGGACTAAACCAGGTGTAAGGCTGCAGCAAGACATGCTCAGGATCACATAGGCAATCAAGGGATAGGATACTATGCAAAATGTAACACAATGGGGAGTTGAGAACAGTACATGGTGGCAGCTGGGATGGCTGGAGAGGACCAACCAGCACCACAGCAAGAAACAGCAGTAAAAGGAGCCACGGGGATCCTCTCATGGTGTAACCTTAAAGTAAGGTACTGCCACTTATATGTCCTGATGACAAGGTTAGGCTAGTAGGCTACTCATATATCCTGAGGACAAGGTTAAGCTACTAGACAATAGGGCCAATGGAGCCAGCAGGGAGTCTCAAGTTAGCAGTACAATAGGATATGGAATGCTTAGGCGCCCAAGGTCTGGGGCCAGATAGAGAGGATGAGAGGATGTTAGTAGAGAGGTTCATGGATTACACTAAATACAGTGAATGCTAAAAGGGTTAAATACACAGAATGCTGAAGGGTTAAAGCAAGAAGATGTTAATGTAGAGGTTCCTGAGTTACACTAAATATACTGGTAAAGCCTTTAAATTCAACATACAGTAATATTATATAGTATAAATGCAACTTCTTTTTTGTGTTTTTAACTTATGTTTTATTGCTTTCATACAAAAACAATGGATACAGTTAATATTCATAAAAGACATATACATACTCACATACAGGGTATTGCTATCACATACAATCAAAACATTTGACATAGCCCTGACAAGTGATAAGGAAGGAACAAATATTTGAAACCCGTAAATCGCTTTCAAACAGCACAAAAAGACAGAGGCAAAAGACAGGGAGAGGTACCAGGAGAAACAAAAGGAGGCAGGGAAGGCAGTAAGGGAAGCCAAAGCACAAATGGAGGAGTGTATTGCTGGAATCAGTGGAGAGGGGGGATAAAACCTTTTACAGGTATATCAGAGAAAAAAGGAAAGCAAAGGGAGGGATAGTGAGGTTCAAAGGGGAGGATGGGGTAGAGTGGAGGATGACAACCATAAAGCAGACATACTTAACAGATACTTATGCTCAGTCTTTACAGTAGACAGGACAGGAAATGGGCCAGAAAGGATCAGAAAGTGTAGGAAGGTCCGGAAATAGATACAAGTCTGTTTCCCAGGGAAAGGGTCCTAAGGGAACTGGAAAGAATAAGAGTTGATAAGGCTATAGGGCCAGATGGGGTACCCAGGGTGCTGACAGAGCTAAGAGAGGTGGTGGTGGAACTTCTGGCAAATCTGTTCAGCAAGTCACTAGAAACAGCGGAGGTACCCATAGACTGGAAGACAGTTGATGTAGTCCTGCTATTCAGAAGCGGAAGCAGAGGAAGTGGGAAACTACAGATCAGTCAGACTGACCTCAGAAGTGGGGAAGATCAATAAAACACTACTAAAGCAAAGAATAGTGGAACACCTGGTTGCCAGCCATCTGCAGGACCCAAGGTAACATGGTTTTATTTGAGGGAGGTCATGTCAGGCTACTCTCATTGAGTTCTTCGACTGGGTGATGAGGGAGATGGATTGGGGCAGCAGTGGATGTAGCCTTCCTGGACCTCAGCAAGGACTTTGATACCGTGCTGCATAGAATGCTGTTAAACAAGCTAGAGAACATGGGAGTGGGTGGGACAGTGGTGAAGTGGGCGGTGAGCTGTTGGATGGCAGGACAGAGGGTGGTGGTAAATGGCTGTCGCTCCACAGAAGGAAAAGTGAGCAGTGTGGTTCCTCACATATCAGTGCTGGGTCCAGTCCTTTTCAATATCTTTATCAGTGACATTACAGAGGGACTTGCAGGGAGAATTTGCCTATTCGCCGATGACACAAAGCTCTGCAATAAGATGGACATGCAGGAGGGTGTGGATAGAATAAGAAGAGATCTGCAGAAGCCTGAGGACTGGACAAGGGATTGGAGGTTCAGATTCAACGTAAAAAAATGTATGATGATACACAAGGGACACAAACACCCAGGAACAAGATATCAGCTTGGGGGGAGGATATAGAATGCTCCAAGTAGGAAAGAGACCTAAGGGTTATCATCTCTGATGACCTCAAGGTAGCAAATAGGATGCTGGGATACATCGGCAGAGGTATCACCAGCAGGAAAAGGGGAGGTCATAATGCCACTATACAGGACATTAGTGAGACACACCTTGATTACAGTGTCCAGCTCTGGAGACCTTACTTACGGAAGGACACAGACAGGGGGGAGGCAGTTCAGAGCAGGGCAACCAATATGGTGCAAGGATTATATCACAACCTCTATGAGGACAGGCTTAAAGGCTTAAACATGTACTTCCTGGAAGAGAGCTGGGAGAGGGAGTATATAATTGAGACATATAAGTATCTCACAGGGAGAAACAAGGTGCAGGAAAACACAATTTTTCAAAGAAAAAGATGCTCCAGGACCAGGACACATGGGATGAAATTGGAGGGAGAGAGGTTCAAAGGGAACATGAGGAAGTACTTCTTTACAGAGAGGATGGTGGACAAATGGAATGGCCTACAAGAAGAGGTGGTGCTTGGAGGGGGAATGATTACAAGATTTAAGAATGCATGGGATAAGCATAAGTGGATCCTGGTAGTCAAGGGGGAAGGGGAAAACCTAGCTCTAGGGAAGCTTGAAGAAGCACATTACATGTGTAATGGGCAGACTAGGTGGGCCAAAAGCCCTTATCTGCCAACTACATCTATGTATCTATGTACCATTAATACAAGCCTTTCCAATAGTATAGATTTTCTCATACAGGGAGCATGATAGAAATATTCAACTCAATCACACACCTGCAGTTGAATGTTTGTATGCTATATTTGTGCTGAGTGCAGCATATCTATTTGCCTAAGAATACTCAACACAGTGGTTAGACAGCTGTTTAATCTTTAAGCACTGGATCATTAAAAGGAAAGAGTAGACCACTAAGTTATGGTTAAAAAAAATTGCTATACTCATACCATATAAAATATTATACAACCCCTAATTAACCAAAGCACCTCTCTCTACGCTTCTTTAGTGCTCTAATTTTGAAATTTTTTAGACATGAGTTTGTGACAAGACCTCAAATTCAAAATATTGCAATTAAGAACTAACCATTATCCCTGTATGTACCACATTTGAGAAGTAAATTCAGCATCTTAGTATTAAATTATTCCTAGGAAGCAGTCTGTTGATGATAAGATATAATTATTCAACCATCTGATTGCCTTACCAGGGCACCACAGTGTCATTTTCTAATCCTTGCAACTAGGAGATTCCCAGAATTGCTTTCGGAGTGGTTTGAGTTCAGCAGCATGAGGGCCACTGCAGAAATCCAAAAGGATGTCAAATCCTTTTACAATGATACAAACCACTATTCTAATGCAAGGCATGCTGCACCCTTCTACAGTTAGTGTACTGCTGAGCTTCCTAGAAGAAGAATGCTAGGCTTCACCATTAGTATTTTACTAAACAGGACAATATTTGGTCATACAAGATTTGCCAATGTGAATTTTGCAGATACCAAAATATAATGCCATCAATCAAAAAATATTCTTGCCTTTTAAAATTCGTATACTTTTCCTTAAATCCTCTGATGACTGGCAGTGACCTTGAGATGCAAACATTGTATTATTTAATTGGTTCTTTGTTTGCTTTTTTGCAGTTCCTTAAAACCCCTCGAGATATGGCTTAGCACTACATTTGCTTACTATAGAATAACGATATTTCTGTAAAAAATGCTTCTATATAAAGATAATTGTATCTCTAGACATTTAGACATTTGCATTCATGCATTGCTTACACCAGTTATTGACAAGGTACAGAATCAGAAGCACCACATTTCCATGCAGAGCTCTCCTTTACAGTCCATATGTTTTTCACTTTTATCATAGCACTTGAAAACATTAGGAAGGCTCTATGAAAAATAACTCTGAAGACCTTGAAAATTACAACATAATGTCATCACTTGACTTAAGCACTAAATTTGTGGACACTAGCTCTTTACATAGACAGCACAGCAGCGTTAGGTAAGAAGAAAAAGAAATACAAAAGATCACTTTGCTACTCTAGTGGTGGAAGCAATAAGGACAAAGAAAGCAGCTTTTAGGAAGCAGAAGGGGGTCAGCATATTTGGAAATAAGGAGCTCAATGTGGAGAAACCAAGGGAGGCTAACAGAGTGGTATCAAAAGCAGAGGTTGAGCTAAAAATAGCAGAGGGTAAAAAGGAAGAGGGCAAACATTTCTTCTGATCTACCTTATATCAAGGTACAGTAGAGGACAAAGGGAGAGATCATCAGATAAAACAAAGGAGGGGAAATGGAGGAAGATAATCAGAATGCAGATATTCAAGACAAATGCTTTTTCATATTCATGGAGTAGAAGGAGGGACTGTTCTCAGAATGTGGAACTCTAGCCAAGCATTAGGGGCATAGATCAGAGGTTCGAGGCATAGTAGTGAAGATGGTACTCAAGGGGCTTAGAGCCCTAAAGATGGACAAATCACCAAGCTCAGAAGGTCTGTACCCTAGGCTGCTAAGAAAGGTTACTGGTAGATTCACTAACTAACCTCTTTAACTGCACAATAGAAAAAATGGTGGTTTCATTGTTTTGGAGGAAGACCAGTGTGGTTCCATTCCACAAGATTGTTAGTAGAAAGGATCAAGAGAACTACAGACCAGTCACCCTGATGTGATCGTGGGAAAACTGCTAGAAATCAGTATAAAAGAGCATATACAATACCATGGTAGAATGACTGGAGGCCAATGAACTCCAGGACAATAGGCAACATGGGTTTATGTCAGGCAGGTCATGTCAGACAAACTTGATAGACTCTTTGATTGGGTCATAAAGGCAGTTGATAGGACCAAGAAGTAGACATGCTGGGCCCAATTCATAAATGACTTGCATTGCTGTAAGTCCCTGGTGCACTGAACAAATGGCATAGGGGGCTTGCAGCAGGTGTTTGGCACCAATCGCAATTCTCAAGCCAGTGTGCTAGATGCAGTAAGTTAGACCAGCCCCCCCAGTCTAACTTTGCATCTACTGGTGTCCCATATTACAGGGCTTGTGACAAACCTTTGGCGCAAGCTGCCGTAAGCTGTGGAAATTGCCACAATTGCACCAGCCCTACGTGTATCAGGCTGCGTTGCACCAAATGGCTTTGGCACAGCTGCGGCAAACATTGTGGATGAGGCAAGGCTTGCTGCAAGCCCGGTGTCATCCTTCCTGGATCGGGCCCAGTATATCTGGACATTATCAAGGCATTTGATCCTGGGAGACGTGTGAAAAGCTGAGAGATCTGAGGATAAAAGACAAATTAACTAGGTGCATTAGTAATTAGCAGGGGAGAAGAATTCAGGTTAGTCATCAATGAATAATTCTCAGAGGCTAGAAAGGTTACTTGTGGAGTACCACACAGGGTTGGGTCCTGGGGCAGTCCCTTTCAAGACATTTATCTGTGATATAGGGAAGGGAATCCAGGGTAAAATCAGTCTTTTTACAGATGATACCAAAACTCGTGGAAGGGTGGATACAGTAGAGGGCATATAGGAAATGAAAATGGACCTGGAAAGACTGGGAAAGTAGACCAGGATATGGCAACTCAGAATTAACATGAGACAGAGTAAATAAGTCATGCACATTTGCAAAAGAAATCCAAAAACGGAGTACTGGTTGGAGGAGTGAGAGTAGAGCAGATGTTAGAGAAAAGGGACTTTGGAAATTTTATTAGTAACAATCCAAAGTCCCATGCCCAATGCCAGAAGGCTGCAGGAAAAGCAAATAATTTGTTGAGGTGCATAAGGAGGGGGTTTGTTAACAGAAGGAAAAGTTAATTCTGCCCATGTACAGATTCTTGGTGAGACCTCACCTGGATTACTCAGTATGGGTATGAAGCTGACTCCTGAAGAAGGACAAGGACTTCTTGGATGTTGTTCAGAGGAAGGAAATGAAGATGATTTGGGGCAGCAGGCAAAGACTTATGAGGAGAGGCTGGAAAGTCTCAGTATGTACACTAGAGGCCAAGAGTGAGAGTGGGACATGATATAGACTTTTAAAAAAGCAGTATTCGTTAGTAACCATATCGTTTTTGGTTTTTTTTTCAGTAATAAGGTTTGCCTGGCAAAGATATCAAGATACACATTTTTCTTTTCATTTTCTTTCATTACTAAACCAAGATACAGGATATTGGATTTTTAAATATTCCCATTCCCATGCCATGCCCACACTAAAATAATTAAATTTGCTGTATAATGCTGTGCTCTTTACCATCAGAAACATATGGCAGCACCACCCTCATATATCTACAGTTTGAATCTAGCATGTACATTTAACAAGCAATCTCAGCAGAAAAGATTTTTAAAGTTATAGAGTGATGGACATCTTTAATGGTGTGAGGTATTAATTTAAAAAAGTTAGCTGTAAAAACTGTTTTAACAATATCTGAGAAAACTAAAAGTAAACTGAGCATGAATCTAAGGATGTCAGAAATATATTTTTGCTAAAAAAAAATATATGTTGACTTATTTTGGCAATTAAGAAATACTGCTGCTTTAAGTACCTAAAGGGTATTAATAAACTGGGCTGCACTGCCCTGTTTAGAAAAAGCGAGTGGATGGTAGCAATAATATTAGAGGTTCCTCCAGTGCTCACACTGGCCTCTAAACCTATTACCAGCCACCAGCCACCAGGATCGGTTAAAATTGAACAGGGATCACAACAAAGCAGTAGAAACTGATACCCACAGCAACCATTGTAGTTTGAAATGTTTTTTTCAGATATATTCCATAATGTCAGGAAAGTTCATATAAGCTTCACTACCACACCATAAATAACCCCAAAGTCTCACTCAGTATCTGGGCTTTTTCAGCAGTTGTGGTCCTGAAATATACAAATATATAAACCCATATTGAAACCAATGTTTTAAATTTGCAGCTTGCATAATTCTTAGACATGTCTCATTAAACTCACTAAAAAAAGCCCTATAATCTTTCATAATGGAACTTCAGGGATTTACTCTAATACCTCCTCAATCACTGGCTTGTTCTCAAGTTTGCCAGTATTTATAATTGCCATCAACAGCATGTACAGCATGTTTGACTTGTAGTCACCTTCTCCATATGAAGCCGTGTGATGGGATCTTGTTAATGTCAGAGTGCCTGTGTCATGACGCAGACATGAATGCCTTGCTCAGCGACATCATACCATCTCACCACAACCCAAAGTGCATGTGAGCCACTCAGCCACCTGTTAGTGCATTAGAATGACTTGCTACTGCTGATAGGTCCTCTATGAAGGAGGATACACCTCCCAGTGCAGAGCAATCCCATATATATCCCCATTATAAATACTAAAAACAGTTTTTTTTATTACTTTAAAACCTGGCTGGTATGCTGATTAGACGTGATTCTCTGTCTGTGCTAACATTCATCTCTCAGCATGAATATCAGTCACTATAAGGGAGAAAGAAAGGGTAGAATATCATAAGGAGGTCAAGGAAAAGATACACAGGAAGAATAAAATCAACTGCTCAGCTTATCAAACTGAATGAAAATAAAAATAAATGAAAACATTAGGGCCTATGCTATAACCGGTGGGAATTACTCTCCAAAGGCATGTATCCCACCTGCGGAGCACCACACCTGCGGACAGATGCATACTGGTGGCATATAAGACTGCCAGCCACCTGTCCAGGGCCCTACCCTCTGGGAAACATGGGTACACACAGGGTCACATGGGGCACACATGGGCAGAGCTGTGCACCCGGGCAGGCATCCAATGGGATGCCTGTCCCAGATCCCTCAGTGGATCCCTTATGCAGTGGAGGGCGCATTAGCAGCATGACCCCGTAGATGTCTGCTTGGCTGGCAGCCAAGGGGTGGGTGTGCCACCGGCTGGGCCTTGCCCCCGAACAGACGGGGAGGTACAGAAGTCAGGGCAGTGTCACAAGGGTGTGTGTTTGGGGTGATTCACACTGCCCACCACAATAGTAGGGCTGGGATGCACAGCAAGGGGACACAGAGGTGGGCTGGCAGGTTTTTCAGGGGGGTCTGCAGTCTAGGGGCCAGCGCCCCCATGTGTGTGTGTGGGGGGGTTGGCATGCACAGGGTGGGTGGGGGCATGACTGGGTGCAGGGGTGTGTGGCCCCAAGCTGCCTGTGACTTTGGTTGCTGATTGGGTCCCATTGTTAGAGGACAGAGGCATGGGGCATGTAGTGGGCTTATGCCAAGCTCCTCCCTGTTGTAACCCACGTCCTCCTCCACATCCCCCATGGCCAGCACTACATGCAGTAGTGCATTGTGCATAGTGCTGGCATGCCCCCTGTGTGTTGCAGTCCGTGCACGTGGGAGATAGGGTTCATAGGGGCTGTGCACCCTGTTTTGTGCATTCCATGTAGGGGGCACAATGGGTGCGGGGTGGCTATGCACTGCGGATGCTCGCTGCATAGTCACTCTGCACAATCGAGTGCAGGCCCCACTGTTACTATACAGAATCTAAGACAGACATCTATAGTCAGATCCCACTGTCTGACCTTGGATATAAAATTTGAATAAAGTCAGTGTTCCCTGTCTGGAGCTGGATAGATAGACTATCCATCAGAAGCTGGGTAGCGCACTGACTGCAGGATAGAACTCAAAAAGTCACAGTAAATGGTGTCATGTCTAAAGAGGGTTTTGTGACCAGCAGAGTCCCTTAGGGATTGGTGCTGAGTCCAATCCTCTTCAACATATTTATCAGCGACGCTGTTGATGGTCTTGAGGGTAAAGTCTGCCTGTTCGCAGATGATACAAAACTATGTAATAGGGTGGACAATCAGGAGGGAGCCTCAAGCATGAAGGAGAATCTCAAGAAACTTGAACAGTAGTCCAATGACTGTCAACTTAGATTTAATGCTAAAAAATGCAAAGTGATTCATCTGGGAACACAGAACCCTAGAACTCAAAACTTCCTAGATGGGCATCGACTTGAAGTGACCAGGACTGAACGGAACTTACAGTAGGCATAATCATATCAGATGACCTTAAAGTAAAATACTTTTAATTACTACATCTTTGTATGTTAAACCTGTGTTTTTTTTTTTTTTTAAATAGGTGCTAGGATTTTATAAAATGGGATAGCTTTGATATAGAAATAAATGTTAGCATATGATGTTTGGAAGTTAAAACAGGAATAGGTACAATCAGGCTCCTCCCTAGTATTTTTTGTGTACCTTAGGAGTACTTTCCCCCCCCCTCATTTTGTATGAAAATTGTGTTTTTCCAAAACAAACTGAGAACAAATTGTCCCATCCTCTTGATAGATTCAACGCGTTAGGTTTTTTGTTGGGTTTAAAGTATTGAAATAACCAAGGGACTTGAATAAGTTGTTATGTACTGTTACATTTTTGTATGTAAAACCAGTGTCTTTAAAACAGGTGACACGTCCTTGTACTATGGGATAGCTTCGATATGGGAATAAATTATTACTACTGGAATTTAATAAGGGAATAAGTGCAATCTGGGTTTTCTTTTGCATCTACTGTGTATCTTAGAAGTACCCCCTCCCTCCCTTTCTATTATCTAATACAGATCTCTTATGTTTAGCCCATGTGAAGAGTAAAGTAAATTCTAAATTTAGGATGTTTGGTAAACTGAATCTTAACAAGTTTTTTATATATTGTTATATTTTGTATGTCAGTTTGTGCTTTTCTAAAATTGGTTGAGAACAATCTGAAAAAAACAGGACCATCTTGAAAACAGGCCCTTTGGACCTAATGATGTGAAATATCAACTTCCTATATAAAAATAAAGATTTTACTTTTACTTTATTACTACTAAAGCAGGGAATCAATGCAAAAAAGAGGCATGAAAAGCAAGCAGCATCCTTGGATGCATAGGCAGGGGAATAACTAGCAGGAAACAAGAAGTGATCATTCCACTCTCTAGATCACTGGTGAGGCCACACCTAGAGTACTGCATCCAGTTCTGGATGCCTCACCTGAAGAAGGACAAAGAGCAGTTGGAATCAATTCAGAGAAGGGCTATAAGGATGGTGCAGGGCCTCCATCAAAAGCCATATTATAATAATAATAATAATTATTATTTATAGTGCGCATTTCAAAACCAAGGCGCATAACAGTCAGAACAATTAAAACATGTAAAAATATCATCACATTCAAAATTAAAAAAATCTCAGCCAACATCTTCACTATATGCCTTATTCCACAGGAAAGCTTTTAGGGCCTGTTTGAATCCCCCCCACAGTCGTGCACTCCCTGATCCGATGGGGTAGAGAATTCCAGAGGGTCAGGGCCATGAACATAAATGCCCGGGCTCCCGCAGATTTTAAAGTCACCCTCGGAATCTCTAGCAACCCCTCGTCAGCCGAGTGAAGTGGTAGCTCAGGGTGATAAGGAACCAGGACCTCTTTCAGGTAGTCAGGGCCCAGTCCATGTAGGACTTTGTATGTCAGTAACTCAACTTTGAAGGTGATCCGTCACTGGACCAGCAGCCAGTGCAGTTTCTGCAGCACCAGTGTAATATGGGCAGATCTTGAAATCCCCATCAACAACCAGGCTGATGAGTTCTGCACCAGCTGCAAGCGATGGATATCAACCCCCGGTAGCCCAAAGTAAAGTGAATTGCAGTAATCTAAGCATGAGGTCACAAAGGCATGGATCAATGTAGGCAGATCTATGGACGAAACAAGGTGCTTGATCCTGGAGATGTTTCTTAGATGATAAAAAGATGACTTTATGACGGTGGACACCTGTGCTCAAAGTGTCAGTACCACGTCTAACAACACCCCCAGGTCTCGCACCTGTTCAGAGGCCTGGAGCTCAGTGTCTCCCTGGAACAATCCTAGGGAGCAGCCTGCCCCCAGCCCCCCTATCCAGGGCCTGGATCCAAAACCATCACTTCAGTTTTCCCAGGGTTCAGCTTCAACCAACTGGACTTCATCCAATCCTGGATTTCATCAAGACAGTTATTAAGTACCGAGACTGCTCCTTCGTGGTCAGGAGCAAAAGACAGGAAGAGCTGGGTATCATCGGCATAGCAATGAAACCTCAGCCCATACCGTCTTACAATGTCTCCGAGGGGAAGCATATACACTGCAAACAACTTGGGGGACAATACTGAGCCCTGCAGAACCCCACATGATTGCAGGATCAGATCAGAGGAAAAAAAACCCTGACACAACCCTCTGAGTTCTTCCAGTGAGGTATGATTTAAACCATCTGTAGACCAACCCAGAAAGTCTGCAGATAGATCTTAGGCACTCAAGCAGCACCCCGTGGTCAATGGTGTCAAAAGCTGATGACAGATCTAAAAGTACCAAGATGGACCATTTTCTATGGTCTCTTGCCATCAGGAGATCATTGCGCACCCGAACCAGTGCAGTTTCAGTACTATGCCTCTTCCAGAAACCAGATTGGAGAGGTTCATAGATGCTATGGATGGTCAAATGGTTCTCCAGTTGTGCAGCCACTACTTACTCGATCACCTTCCCCAAAAGGGGAAGGTTTGAGATAGGCCTGTATTTAGCAAGAGAATCTGGGTCCAAAGAAGCTTTCTTCAACAACAGTGTCACCACTGCCTCTTTTAAGGAGCAGGGATAAACACCAGAGTCAAGGGAGTAACAGATTATCTGTGCCAGAACCGGCCCAAATAAGGTCACCACAACCCATAATCAAGGATGTCGGGCCCGGGTCTAAACTACAGCATGTAGGGCGCATCCCCTGGACAATCCGCGTAACATCCACAACTTCCAGATGGTCGAAGGTACTCCAGGAGAATGGAGGGACTGTGACCAAAACCTGATCCTCTGCAACTCGCATAGAATGTGTCTCAAGGATCTACGACCTGATGTCAGCCACCTTATTGGCAAAGAACTGAACAAGTTCATCACATTGCAATTGTGAAAAAGCTCTTCAGAGCTACACACAGGTTGGGTTGCACAACCTGTCCACAGTTCTGAAGAGCTAAGCTGGATGATTCTGAGTGGCAGAAATTTCCCTGGACAGGAACTCTGCCTTCTTATGTGAAATTTCTGACCGGTAGAACTGATAATGTTCTATCAGTCTAAGGTGGTCGGCATCCAGGCCGGATTTCTGCCAACAACGTTCTAGCCTGTGACCTAGTCATCGCAACTCCCTCAAGGCTCCATCAAACCACGGAGCCTGAGGGCAGAGGGAGAGCGGACACACATGCACTGGTGCAATGGTATCCCAAAGCTGAAGTGATGGCAATATTATTTGCCAGGACCAAGGCTTCAGGATCCTTGCAATCCACAGGAAGTTCTGATAGGTCAAGGACCACTGCTAGGCGATCAGATGTAACATTCCGTAAAGGTCAGAACTTGACCATCTCCACAGGGGTTGGCTACAAGGGGGGATGTCAAAATTGAACCTCACTGTGTAGTGATCCGACCAACTGGTTGGTTCCACCCCCATGTCCAAAGCCTCAATCCCCAGGAGGAAAACCAGGTTAAGGGAATGGCAACATTTATGAGTAGCAGTGGTAACCACCTGTGTCAGGCCCAGTGAATTCATCAACTGGAGGAAATGTTGTCCAAATTGCGAGAGTTCGTCATCGATCCCGGCATTGAAGTCACCCAGGACCATTAATCTGGGCAAATCAAATGCCATATCGAAGATGAAGTCCACCACTTCCTTAAGGAATTGCTTCCCCATCGCCAGGTGGACGATAGATAAGAGCTATTCTATAGCCTGCACCTACTACTACAGCACATTCAAATGAGCTGGTCATCTCAACTGGAAGACTGGTGAGCTCCAATTCAGTCTTGAAACAGACCGCACCCCCCCCCCGCTGTCCGATCTTGGGCGGTGTATCACCACATACCCAGCCAGAATTGCAGCCTCAAATATGGGACCCGCATTATCATCCAGCCAGGTTTTGGTGATGCAAGCCAGATCTGCCAAGCTGACAAGATCCACAATCACTGCAGTCTTGTTCTTGACAGATCTGGCATTGCACAACACTGCCTGAGTCGGACTGAACTCCTGGGATGCCCTGACCACTAGCTCATCCCCAACGATGGTGCCCTCCGGTATGGAGACCAGGCATGGTGGCCCATGCTCTAGACTCCATTTTACCCCAGGGCATCTTCTGAACTTTATAACCCTGATAGGAGCACCCCGCTCTTCCAGCCTCCACTGTTCACCCCCCCCACCCCACAGGCAATACCTAAAGCCCTGCAATGTTGGTAGATAGAAAAAGCCAATGGAGGGGGTGGAAAGGGCAGAAGGCATGGAGAGCAGAGGCTGAATAGTGCATGACCGGGGGGAACCCAAGCTGACAATTATCCCAGGACCCTCACATAGCCAAACAACACCAGTCTAACTGGTTAATTATAACAATTAAACAAAATGTATAAAACCACAAACCACAGCCAAATCTTTTCTGACCCCCCAACTAAATTATTATACCAACTCTAAACAAATAACTAAAAAACTTAAACAATAAAACCTAACCTTCCTACCACACAAAATAAATTGGCCCACCAGTCCTCTCACTACCTGGGCCACCTAACAAAAGAAAATTATAGCACCCGGGACTTTCACTCCTCGGTGCTCTAACACTCAAACCAAGATAATAAAGTAAACAAATAACTGAAAAGTTTATGGAAGTTATTCGGAATCACCCTCCAGAAAAGTTTCTCGCGCAAATCTCTGTACCAGGGTGAATTCACAGATGTTAACTGAGCCCTCAGTTAATAACTCATAACTTCTACAAAATATATAAAATCAAAATGTACTTGTGGTTGGGGAAAGATCAAACTGGCTGTAATCCATCCAACCCACAGTCTAAAACAGTCAAATATAGGGATTCACTTGTGCCAGGGCCAGTGTCAACCAAAATTTGTGAATTCAAGTAAATCCTCAGTCTTCCAATTTACAGATGTTAAAACAGTCAGTAGGCCACAGGAATTCTTCCACCATCATGAGGGAATCACTCCATCAAAACAGGTCAGTGACCCACCACTACGGCTCTGGGACAAGTCCACTCCCAGGTGGACTACCCCAGAAGCCTAGGAGGGGGGAATAACAGGCCATGTCCTCCAACCGACCCCACTCCCCGCCCCTGCATGGGACACTAACCCTCCGAAGCCCCTCAGAGGCCCATCAATCAGTTCAAGAAAATCCAAATTCAGTTATTCCTTTGCCAAAACATAGAGTAAACAAACTCCAGAGCCAAAAGTCCCAAATCAGGCCTCCAGGACAGACTCCTGATTTAACCTCACTAGGATCAGATACAGAGAGACTCTGAAAGAAACTTCAGGGCTGAAATGTCCATTTAATGTTTAAAATAAAAATAATACCACTGGAAGCCATTACCAGGCCCCATACAGTCAAATCCCCACCCGGATCCCAGATTGAATCCTCTGGTGCGAAGCAAGCCAACAGCAGAGTAATACTTCCCAAAAAGGATCAGGAGAATGATCAAAAACAATCAGAACACACTTGGATGGGGTCCAGCAAGAACAAATGGACATACAATCTTTAGTTCTTCTCACTCCGATCCAGCAGAAGACATCACAGCTCAGTGCCCTTAACTCAACGTATTTCAGGCCAAAATTACCACTTACCCCAGGCCCTCGGACACAAACCACAAATCGGCAAACCAAGCGCGGTGACCGGAAAAAATATAAAAACAAGGTAAAATAGAAACACAGCACAGCACCAAATAAAGCGGTGTGGGGGAAAACAGGCTAACAGTCAGCTGAAACAAAAACAGACGGACGAACAAACAACTAGTCTAGCGTGGCTGCCACTATCTTCAAAACACTCTAGATTCCAAGACCTAAACTTGTACTCCTTGGAACAGAGAAGGAACAGAGGGGATATGATAGAAATGTTCAGATTCATCAAGGATATTAACACTTTTCAGGTAGACAAACTCTTCCATGCAATTGGAGAGGCGTGTACAAGAGGGCACGACTTACGCCTGAGAGGAAGAAGGCTCAGGGGCAATATCAGGAAGTACTTTTTTATGGAGAGGGTAATAGACACATGGACCTGCCTGCACCCGGAGGAGGTTGCAGCAAAGATGCTGAATACATTTAAACAAGCATGGGACCAGCACTATGGTATAAACAAAAACAGCAAAGTTATAGGGGAAGGGGTTAGGTTCATGGGCAGACTAGATGGGCCACGTGGCCCCCATCTGCTGTCAAATTCTTAGGTTCTTATGCCATTTGGCTAGCAAAAATCACCTTCAAAGTATTACTAATCTGCTTCTGATGGTTTTCTTTTATTGATCCATACAATGATTCTGTTTGCTTAACTAGCTGCCACCTCTCAGTGTTGGACCCTTTTGAAAGTACAGTTTATTACTATATCCATATACATGTCCTGCAGGTGGTTGCTATTCTCTAAAGTGTCAAGGTAGTATTTTACCTTCATATTCTTTTTGTCCAGCTGCCAGAAGAGTGCACAGAGTCAGTGAACAAGGGAGGCCAGAATCCCCACAAAGCTGGGGGGGGGGTCTGGAGGCATATATAATTATATTCTAATTTAGTTGGAGGATGATTTTTTAATGGGGAGGTCAGAGCCATTGTAGTCCCCCTCGCGCATGCCTATGCCAGGTGCACGACTTTGCACTTCTCCACATTGAACTTTATCTACCATCTCTCTGCCCACTTTCTCAACTTGTCCTAGTCTCTCTGTGTTCCACTTATCTCCCTTTGTGACTCAGTTAGTCTTTCCATTATCATGCCATCAGCAAATTTGACAACCCAGTTACTAGAGCTGACCTCCCAGTGCAAAAATATATTGAGCAGTTTTGGTCCAAGGATCACTTGTTTTCATATTTATATCAGATTGCAGATTTTTATAACTTTCTGATCCATACTGAGATTAATACAATAGGGCTATACCAGTCACTAAGATTCCTCAATGAATATCAATTTCAGCATAGAGATACAGTCTCTCAGACTTTTTCTGGGAGCCTATATATGGCTGTTAACAGATCCAAACACCTGTGTCTGTGTCTATGTGGTGTTGGATCACATGAGTTCATCCCACTTTTAAGCAGAACATATCCCAAAAATGTCCTACTAATTGCTTGGCTTTGTATTTCTGGGTTAGGTTGAGCCATTTGTCCAATTGGATAGGACTTGATTCTTTTTAAATTTGTAGGGCCTAAGTTGAGGGTTCCATCTTTAATGTCCTCATCCATCACCTGACTAGGGGCCTGTTCAGGTTTCAGTTCACCCTGTTTGCGTGCTAATGTCTTAGTGAGGAGGGAGTCCCAGGTGAAAGTTGTATAGGCTCCTTTACAGGCCCTTCTAGGTGCATTAGTCTCCCGGGATATGGACAGGACAGTGAAGGTGGTAGAGGAAGGGGAAGGGGGGCTTGGAGTGTTGGTACATATGGATATGAATGAGCTGGTGAATCAGTCAACTGAGTCAGTGAAGCACACTTTTCAAAGACATAGGGACAGATTGAAATCACACTCAGCTTCCCTGGACTTTTCTGAGGCCCTCCCTGTGTGGGGGAGGGAAGAGAAGGGAAGAGTGAGGAAGGAGGAGATTGAGGAGTTTAATTAGAGGCTGAAGGAACAGTTTAGGAAGAAGGGGTACCATTTTGTGGAAGACTGGGGGCTTCCTGGACAGGAGGCTATTCAAAGGTGATGGCCATCACCTGACAAGAAAGGGGGCTAGTGCACTGGGCCAGAAGTTTAATGTTTATATTGGTGGACATTTAAACTAAGTGGAGGGAAGTCGGAGACTGGGGGAACCACAAAGGAAGGAGGTCATAAGGGGAACCTAGCTAGAACTCCTCCAGATGTAGGGGCTAGAATCAGAGGGGATGCAAGCAGCTGGACAGGGGTCCATAATAAAGTAAAAAAAGGAGTCAGAAGGCAGAGATTCATAGAACAAGCAATGGGCAGAAAAGTAAGTCAGGATGGGAGGAGAATGGGAGAGCTACTAACAAGGTGCAAAGGGGTATAAGCACATGCGGGAAGGCAGTCTGGCTAAATGTCATGAGCCTGAGAAACAAAATTAATGAACCAAAGGCAGTGGTGGCAGATGTGGGATTAAACATCATAGCCATCACAAAAACCTGAGCCATCAGGAATAATGACTGTGACTTAGCAATACCGTACTACACCATGTATAGACAAGATTTGTGTATGGGAAAAGAGGGTGGGTAGCCCTTTATGTCACAGAAGACATAGAGGTAATTGAGATGGGTCCTATCAGGGGAAGGAAGGGGGACAGAATTGGTTCTGTAAGATTGGAGAGCAGCGGATGGAAATCTACTCCACAAGGGAGGAGACAAAGAGCAACCAGGAAAGTACAAACCCATTAGTCTTATTTCCACAGCAGGTAAACTAATGGTAATACTAATCAAAGGGGACCTAGTGGACCATCTGGAGAGAAATGGGCTCCAGGATAATAAGCAGCATGGGTTTGTGGCAGGGACATCTTACCAGACCAACCTGTTACAGCAGTATTCTTTGTCTGTGTAAATGAGGCAGTAAAAAAGGGTTAAGCAGTGGGTTTGTTCTACTGCAGCTTCAGCAAGGTGTTTGACTCTGTGCCACAAAATAATCTGCTGAAGAAACTAGAGGATCTGAGAACAGTAAAGGATCTAGTTAGATGGGTGTGAAGCTGGCTGGGAAAGAGACAGTAGAGGGTAGTAGTAAATAGGGGCAAGTTAGGGGAGAGGAAGGTCACAACTAGGGTGTCTCAGGGTACAGTCCTGGGGCCAGTCATTTCCAAAGTGTTCATTACTGATGGAGGAGAAGAAATACAAAGCACAAAGTGTATTTTTGCAGATGACAGTAAGCTCTGTTGCAGGATAGACAGTGAGGAAGGGGTCAAGGAATTGCAGAAGGACCTGCAAAGATCAGAGAGATGTTCTAAAGTTTGACAGTTGAAATTCAATGTCAAAAAGTGCAGGATGATGCACTTAGGGAACAAGAACCCCAGGAAGGATTAACGAATGAAAGAGGTTATGTTGGACACTACCACTGAGGTAAGAGACTAGGTAGTCCTCATAAGCGACTATAGCAAGGCAACAAGGATGTCTGGGTGTATGAGGAGGGGTTTGACAACAGGAGGAAGATGGTGATACTGCCTCTCTATAAATTACTGGTAAGGTAGGTTGCATCTAGAATACTGTGCCCAGCTCTACAGCTCCTACCAAAGAAAAGAAAAAAAAAGCAGGCTAGAGATGATAGAGCATAAGGTAAGCAAAGCGATTCATGGCCAGAAGTGCCAGTCTTGTAAAAATCTACTTAAGGACCTGAACTGGTAGTCGGTGGACACCAGAAAGGTGGGTGGGGTGGGTATGACAGAGACCTTCAAGTTCCTGAAAGGAATGAACAAGGTAGATTGTGAGGAAATATTCCGCAGGACTGGTGAATCAAGAACACAGAGACATGAGTGGAAGCTGGCAGAGGGGAGATTCGGGATGGATGTGAGAAAGTTTTATTTTACAGAAAGTAGCTGAGCCATGCACAGCCTACCAGCAGAAATGGTGTCTGCAAGAACCATGCATGTTTTCAAACATGGTTGGGACTGAGTAAAAGGCTTAATAGACACAAGGGGAAAGCAGTAAGGTGGGGGCAAGGTGGGAGGTTAGAGCAATAATCTCAACTAGACATCCCGAGGTAGGATAGTATAAAACAGATCAGACTGGATTTTTTTTATTCCCATTTCTCACCTGGCATCCCCAGTCCTGGAAGAATACTCCCAGCCCCTCACACAATCTGTCTACTGGACTTACTGGTTAACCACCACTTACTCAGAGCTATATGGATGGGTGGCCTACCATGCAGAGTCTTACAGAGCCTGTGGAGGATGTTGAGTAAGCTGGTAGGTCCTCTGTTTTTTGTCCCCCTGGGATCTGTGTGTGATGCAACCACATGCATGTTGAGTGACACACATGAGAGTGGCATCATCACCCCACCCACCCATATCTACTGGCTCCAGTGGTGCTGTCACCCTGCCTCCATTGGGTGATAGGCAAGTGGTGGGACTCACAGTCCCCACCTCTTTGAGGAAGGAGAGCTGTCCTTGGGACATTCAATCCTCCCTCCGCCGGCCGACTCCCAAGCAACCCTGGTCTGTTCCCAAACCCAAGTCACAGACATGGTTGCAGGTAAGGTGTCCAGCACCTCAGCACTCCACACCACAGGGCTGGCCACCAGTGGACTTTTTCTGTTGATAGTTTGTATGTTTCTAAGTGGACCAGAATGACTGTGCACCAAGCCGTACTGATCCACGGTCACATGATATGTTGAAACTAATCATAATGCTCTGTTTTACATACTCATTTGGTAATAGCCTTTAGGACTGCACCTTCCTGAGAAATCATTTTCTATTTTCTCTCAAAAAAGGTCCCAGGGTCCCCAGTACTCTCCTTTCAAAGTACCCACATTGCCAGGAACTATGAAAAGTGACACTTCATGGGAAGAGAAGTCAGCAAACTTCACCGATTGTTTCACCAAGCAGTTTCCTAATTTCGCCCATCTCAAGTGTTAAGTTTGCACAGCAGTTTGACCAAAATGTTAGCAGCTGTGTGTGCTTGAGGCATAAAGGTCATTGATAAAGTTGCTAGGTGGTAAACTTCAGGCGGTGGGGGGTAGCAGATGGAATTCACTGACTTGGTGCATGGGGCCACAGGAAAACCAAGCAGTTAAATCCAGTTATGAACATGAAAAACATTTAGTTAGTCAGTTAGTTACTTAGTTAGTATTTGTTGACTAGGAATGGAGGGCCAGGAAAAAGAGTACACTCTAATTGTATGCACATCAGATGCATGCACATTTTGGTTGTGCACAAAAGTGGCATGACCAGTTACCAGTCCTGAACTGTATATCTGATAATAAAAAATCAATTTGATGCACACTAAATTTCAGTTGTATGCACACTTTTTCCACCAGATATGGGCTTCACAGACATTAATGCTGTGAATCATACTTGATAAACAGGAGCTAACCGTGCTGCCAGTGGTTAAATACATGTAAGTTATAATCAGTTTCAACCTGTCTGATTGTCAGAACAAGTGACCATGGAGAAAAATAGCTTAAACAGCTCAGAATATGCAACGTTTGATGAACTGGCAAGTTTTCAATGAGTTTGATGCATTCAGTAAAAGTGAGTAGTAAGGAAAGTATGGTAGTAAGTACTGTGTTTTACTGAGTGGCATCTTCAATTTCAATACAGTTTCAGTTGTATGCCATTTTGGATGTATGCACAAAAATGGGGTGTCCCAAGCACGTGCATGTATCAGGAATTCACTGTACTTCCAGTTTTGAGCCTCGCTGTTGGGGGGGGGGAGGGGACCGATACAGATACAGACTGTCTGATACAGTATTGAACTTGGTTAGCAGAAGAAAACCAAATGGTCCACATATCACTGGCCTAGTGTCTTTTTTCAGTTGTGGAGTGTGACAAAGCATATGCCAGGCAAAACACAATGGCATTCCTGAGCTTAGGCACAGCCTAGTTTGAGAAATATGTATGCAAATGTACTTTTTGTTTGGGACAACCCTTTGCATTCCGCTTCTTGAAGTTTGCTTTCTCCATGAAATAGTATGGCTAGAGATCAACTGCAAGTATTTCTGCTGCAGTGGCATGAAGTTCCCCAGCCATGGAGTGTGACTATGAGGTGCGTCATAAAGCTGGAGCTTTGTCAGGGGCCCCTGGTGAAGTTCAGACTGAGTAACGCACCAGGGACTGCAGAGAGTGAGGTGTTTTTCACTTGTCTGTTTGTGCTGCACTTTGGTGACTTCCTCTGCACTTCATGTCTGAATAAAGCAATATCCTGATATTTCTGCTCCTCATGCGTATTCTTGATCATCTACTGAGTCTTGTTTGGGGGTGCATCATCTTCCTGGTGTTGAGCCATGTGATCATTCTTTTGAATAAAAAAATCAGTCATGTGACCTGCCCTTCAGTGTGCACTTCATGATTCACTGGCAAACTTTTGTTATTGCTGGAAATCCCACCCTCTGCTTTGCTGTGAAAACTTCACAAAAAAATGCATTTTGTTTTACTTTGCCAGGAACTATCTGAAGTGTAGCAGCTGGAATTCACCCATCAATAATATCTGCTAGTTCAAGTTTATTAATAATCAATAAACATAAAGGCTTTTGTCATACAAATACAGAAAATAAATAACTTAATGCATAACTAATTACAGTCTTCAACATAAAATAACAGTGAGGTAAATCAGCTGGTGAGATGTCATAGTATAATACTGTAAAAATATCCCATTGTAATATTGACATTTCAGACTATAGTATTTGTTAAAGGTTATGATTTTGCAATGAAAGGCCATTAGAGGAACAGGTAAAAAGAGAAATCCTTTTAAGATAGACAAATAGATAATCCTGTACCATGATTTAAAGATTGGTGCTTTGAAGATTGAGCATTAGGAAATACCCCCTGAAGTCCAATGGTATGTGTTCATTATTAAAAATAATTTACTTAAAACAGACTTCACTTAACTGAAGTGTCAGTAGATGCAAACTTCTGTTACTTGGGGCAAGTCACAAGTATCACTGCTAGCCTGAGACTCTGGCGCTATACATGGAGAGAGCTGTTTGTTCAGTGTCATCTGTTCTCAAGTAGATGAAGCAGATGGTTAGTGCCTTTCTTAACGGGAAGTTAGAAGTCAAACACCAGTGATTTAATTGGCCAGTTGTCAAATTCTAATGATGTAGATACTGTTTATGCTGTAACAAATTTAGCCTTTAGCACACAGATAATTAGAAGGGAATATTTTCCTTAAGGTGAAATATGATTGTTATGATGATGTTTCAGATGAGAGACCTGGATTCAGGTTTTAGTGTGCCAGTCTGGTATTTGTTTTGCTGCCTTGAGCAGGAAGCAGTTTTGATGTGCTTTTGCATATAGCACAAGTACAATTTTAGCTGGATTGTATTGCAATTATGAAAGTATTGTACAATAATAACAGTCATGGGATTGTTCAGCTGTAAATTTTACTGTCTTGATCAAATATTACTACAGTACAGTATGTAATGTAGGGCCATTTTAACAACAAATATGTTGATCTTTAGGATTCACCAGATATTATTTTCATTTTTTTTTGTTTATTTATTTATTTAATACATAATCTGAATTACAACCTTTGAGTCATAGACTCTTTTGCAAAGGCTCCATGTCAATAATACAGAGGTGAGAAAAGTGCATGGTGGTACAGTGTGATACCCAACATCATATTGATGCAATAGCGAAGAAACATTAACATATAATGGAGAAGAAACAATAAATCAATAAATCCTAGGTCAGGTAGACCTGGTGTTCACAGTAGGTCATGCAGTAAAATACAATCTAGGGTAGGTAATTTACCCAGCATCAACAGGTGAGGTACCCTCTAGAGATACAGTAATGTAAAAGGACTAGCGATACACCAGTATTAGACCCCATGTGGATTCAAGGGTGTATGGGGCAGAGCTAGGGGCAGTCACAGGAAGTACATTAAAGGAGGTGACTTTTGAGGGACATTTTCAAAAGGCCAAGTTTGGGTTCCAAGGCAATGGTGGGTGGGAGGCTATTTAGCCATTTAGGTGCCCAGTGAAGGAATGCCCTTGGCATAAGGAGGTCCTGCAGCAAGGCAGAAAGAGGGAGGACCTGGAGTGCTTCTGGATGCTCTGGTAGTAGGGGCTGTATTGATGAGCAAATGGAGTTCAGGTGGGGCTTGCCTGAGAAATACATTTTTTTGCAAGCAGGGAAGTATGATATTTTAACCTCCCTTCAAAGTGTAGCCAGTTTGTGGATTTGTAGAGCTCACAAGTGTGCGTGAGCATGACGAACCTGTGACAAGATGACAGGCTTTATTTAAAGTGGTTTTGACATGGCGGAGGGTAGTCGGGTCAGCAGTGCCATATATCTCTATACCGTAGTCCAGCAGGGAGAGGACTAAGGAGGATACTGCAATTTGGAGAGCTTAGGGGGTTCCATCTTTATTTTGTTTTAAGATTAAAATAAATAATTTTTTGCTGAAAGAAGATGTTTGTACCTGAGTGTAATGTATATGATTGTACTGTATTTTTGCCTGTTGTTATGTGTACTTCTTTGCTCGGGTGGGGCCTGAAAATGAACTTGTTCCAGTGCCTTTACCTGATTAACAAAATAAAATGAAATAAAACAAAAAATGAGATAGTGCTTGAGACGGTACAGGAGACCAATCCTGGAATTAAGGGCAGAGGAAAGATGTTGAATATGAGAGTGGAATGTGGGGGCTGTCTCAAGGGTTATACCCAGGTACTTGAAAGTTGAGATTTGCTCAAGTGAGGCATTTATGGAATTATGGATGTTCAGGAGGTAGTCACAGTATGGGTTCTGGCGGTGGGTGAAGAGCATGGGTTTGTTTGTTTTTTTTGTAACTGAGGATTAGTCTGTGGGCCACAAACTAGGATTCAACTTCTTTAAATAGCTTGTGGTGGGTGTGTTGAAGAGTGGGGGGGTGGGGGTGGTTTACAAAAATGATGGTGTCATCCGCATAGAGAAGTGGATTACCAGGGCAGGAATTGGGAAGAGAGTTTGGAAAAAGACTGAAGAGGAGGGGGGCCAAGTATTGCACCTTGGGAACACCGGAAAGAACAGGGCAGCTGGAGGAAATAGTGGAGCCAATCTTAACTTGTTGGGTTCTGCCAGCTTGATAGTTTGAGAACCAGGATACTGACTCTTGGGAGAGGCCCAAGGAGGGAAGTGAGTTTAGGAGTAAGGCGTGATTAAGGGTGTTGAATGCCTTGGTTAGATCAATATAGACTGAACCAACCAAGTGGCCGTTGTCGAGGGTGTGGTGTATGAAGGATGTTTATCTGAGGAGAGCAGTGGTAGTACTGTGACCTCTTCGGAAACCGTGTTGTGCAGGGGATAGCAGGTTGTATTTGGAGAAACAGTCTGTAAGTTGATCTGAAAATATTTTTTCCAAGGCTTTTGAGGGGGGGAATAAAAATGGGGTGGTAGTTGTTGGGTGCAGTGCAGTCACCTCCTTTCAGGATGGGGGTGATGACTGCATGTTTCCAGGGTGTAGGGAACTATCCTAAGCAGAGTGACTTGTTAAGAATTTTGGTTAGTGGGGAGAGCACCTTGTCTAGTGTGAGGCGAAGGAGTTTTAAGTCCAGGGAGTCACCACTGTGTTAGGACTTGCTCAGAAAGCTGGATAGGTATCTCCTGGCCTTACTTGTGGGGATGATCCAGAGACAAAAAGTGGGGCTATTATCCCATTGAGCATGTGCAGATGTGCATGCAGGGGGGTCAAAGTAATTGGGTGAAAGGATGCTGCTGAGATCAGAGAAGGTTTCATTTAGGGTGTTAGAGATAGCTAGGGGCTCCTGGACAATGGTACCATTGATGTTAAGCTGGGCAGATGGGAGGGATACTGTGATTGTAGTTTGCTTGAATAATTACTAGGTTATTATATCATGGAAGCTCATCAAATGGAATATTTTGACCATGATATAATTAAAACATAGAAATTGATGGATGGCAGATAAGGACTGCTTTGCCCACTTAGTCTGCCCATTTTCCCTTCCTACTGTAACACAACAGACATACTTGATCTTCAGCCCCCCCCCTTCCTTACCCCTAAGGTTCCCTTATGTCTGTTCCATGATTCCACTGCAGTTTTTGCCCTAGGGTATGCACTCCAGTTTAAAAGATAGAAGTTGGCTTTACCATTATAACTAACGAACTAAGGACACTGAATGGAAAATAAATGTAAAACTTAACTTACTGTTCCAAGAAAAATGCTCAGCAAAATCAGAGGATTGATATATTGATATTCTTTGCTCCAACTTTTTAAGTCAATATACAGTATATGCATTTGTCTGTTTACTTGTTTGCCCAGTTGTTTTCATTATGCAATGGTAAAACACGTATGCAGTAAGTATACTTGATCATACTCCACAGTTTTTTTTAAGTAACAGAACAATTTTAAAAAGCCTTCTGTATGCAGGAACAATTGGAATTGTTGACATGTCACATGCTTTAAAGTTTTTGACAGTATCCAAAACAGTGTGTTTACAACACAATACACAAAGTTCAGCTTTCATTTAATCATTATTCTGTGCCTTTTGGCCTTTGGTCTTATTAGTACATTTGCAAGAAAACAAGGTACAGTATGTGCATCTCAGAATTCATCATATCCCTGTGCTTTTCCTTCTGTCAAAGTCATAATCCTCTGTTTGTGAGATTGTAATCATTTCCACAACAATGAGATATAATGTCACAACCAGAATTGTAACATAATTATAGGAAAAAGCAGGAGGAAATAGCATCTAACACAAAGATCCTGTTTTCATATAAATGTCCATTAAAAGAAAGAATGAGCAGAGATGCATACAGAAACATATTAGAATCAGGGGTGAATAATTTCTGAATAACATATTTTAAAAACGTTTCCTGGCTCCAGGGAAGTCACTTTAAAAATACAGCCCCTTTAGACATTCATAAACTACCACTGAACTGTCCTCGTTTCTTTTTAATCTGTTATTCAGAATGCCTGTCTTGGGATCTCACTATAAATTTGGCTTGCCCTAGATGAGTAATTTTCCTGCCTCAGTAAGGATAATTTAAACATATATATTTTTTTCTTTAAGTAAATATGCCAACATTAACATTTTTAAAGTCTTATATTTATACTGCTATAGCAATTGGGGAGGAGAAAATAGTTGAATTTAGATAAATGTTTTTCAATGATCGTGTGACTTTCTGGTCAGGTGAGTATTTTCAGGTATTTATTTCCTCACTGAAATTGAAACATACAGAAATACAGTGAGACTCTTCTTTACCAATATAATTTGAGGGTGAAGGTAGGGTGGGCCCAAGCTGGGAAACAATATTGGTAAACTGAAGAAACTATCTATCTATCTATATATATATATATATATATATATATATATATATACGGTACCTATCTATATGTAGTGCTACCATAGTTAGAGTTGAGGAGCCATTTACATATTAAAACCTAAAATTTTGCACCTTAATAACTTAGCAACTGTTCAACAGATTTGCCTGAAATTTGGAATGCATGATCAAGAACCATACCTCTTGGGATCTGTCAACTTTTATACTGTTCGGATATATGACTGCGGAGTTATTAAGTGTGATCTGCGTGCGCGTTTACGCTTTTTTGCAATTCTTTGGTTGTCTCTACAGGTCGTATGGTTTGTGTGACCAGTACAAAATCTTCAGGGAACATGTGGCCAGGGTCCCCAATGTGCCTTTTGAAGATTTTGTGAAAAAATATTAAACGGTTCAAACGTTATTCAAAAAACAAGTTCCCATTATAAGTCAATGGGAAAAGTTAACAAAAAGTTCGACAGTGTTGCAAATGCAGTTTTTACGTTCACAAATGGCCCTTTTACTGCCTCAAAGCCACCATTTCATTTTCAGTTGGTAATCAGAAAAATGCTTGGCATTTAAATTTGGGACCCTCTAGCAACCTAATTCTTTTTTGTATTCACCTAGTCGGACCCTGATGATGCTAGGCATGTCTTTATTTTGGGGTAAAACACCCCAGCAATATGTTTTGCAGATTTCTGGGAAAAGCACTTTCACAAAGTACTTTCGCGTTGGCGACAGTGTCACAAGAATTTGTGAAAGTACTTTTCTAGGCTGTGGGAAAACTACAGCAATTCTTTGCCACCCTGCTGTAAAAGAACAGTCTGGTCTTTTGGGCTGAAATTTGAAGGGAACGCAGCCAACATCCCACAGATGTGCATTTCAGTCTTTCAGTGAAAAAATATTACAGGGCAGCAAAGTAATTGCACTCCAAAGTTGATGCTTTTTCCCATAGGATAACATTACGGCGTCCGCCGCATTACAGGAATCCTTTGCCACCCTGCTGCAAAATAACAGTTTGGTCTTTTGGGCTGAAATTTGGAGGGAAGAAAGCCACCATCCCACAGATGTGCCTTTCAGTGGTTTGGTGAAAAAATATTACAGGGAGCCAAAGTTATGGCACTCTGAACATCTCTTTCTTTCCCATAGGATAACATTACGGCGTTTGCCACACCTCTCAGGGCCCGTATCTCGGAAACAGTACGAGATTGAGACTTTTCATCAGAAAAATGCTTAGCACCCTAACAGGGGCTAAGTACAAAACTAGCCAGGAAAGTCATAAGTCATTCTTGGCCCTTTTACTGTCGCAAATCTGCCATTTTGTTTTCAGTTGGTCATCATAAAAATGTTTGGCATTTAAATTTGGGACCCTCTAGCAACCAAATTCTTTTTGTGTTTACCTAGTCGGACCCTGAGGATGCTGACATGTCTTTATTTTGATGTTAAACACCCTAGAAATATGTTTTTTAAGTTTCTGGAAAAATTACTTTTGCAAAGTAGTGTCGCACTCATGAAAGTGTCTCAAATTTTTGCGAAAGCTTCGTAAAGTTCGACAGTACTTTTCCAGGCTGTGGGAAAATTATAGCAATTTTTTGCCACCCTGCTGCAAAAGAATGGTTTGGTCTTTGGGGCTGAAATTTGAAGGGAACACAGCCAACATCTCACAGATGTGTCTTTCTGTGTTTCAGTGAAAAAATATTACAGGTCGGCAAAGTTATGGCACTCCAAAGTTAACACTTTTTCCCATAGGATAACATTACGGCGTCCGCCGCATTACATGAATCCTTTGGCGCCCTGCTGCAAAATAATGGTTTGTTCTTTTGGGCTGAAATTTGAAGGGAAGAAAGCCAACATCCTACAGATGTGCATTTCAGTAGTTTGGCAAAAAAATGTTAGAGGGAGCCAAAGTTATGGATACTAACTTCTTTTTTTCCCATAGATAACATTACGGCATTCACCGTTCCTTTCAGGGCCCGTATCTCGAAAACGGGATGAGATACGGGCTTTTCATCAGAAAAAACACTTAGCCCCCCAATGGGGCTAAATATAAAACTAGCCAGGAAAGTCATAAATCATATAACTTTTACATTTTTTTCCAACATCATACGGTTCCTGAGATATAAGCAATTTAGTATTCCAACTCCTTATTTTATGCTCAGACACCCATTATTATGCATACATTCTTAGTACTCACTGTCTTTCTCTATGCAGCTTTTGGGGAAAATCACCCTGTGTGCTTACATTACTGTTATCGTTACCACTTCTGCTTGCGGTCCATACCCGCTTAATTTACTGTTCACGCCCACCAACTGCAGCGCATCTTTGAGTTTTCATTTGCATTATTTTTACCATTTGTGTCCACAGTACTGTTTCTCTTTCTGTTTCACTTTGCGTCACCATGCACATTACCATTTGTGTTTGCAGGCACAATGTTACCATGTGACAAGACATCACGTGGCCGGGCCCCACGCTCCCGCCGCCACAGTACATTCACTATTTCTCATTATCATTCTCAAAAAGAAGGGACATCAGAGACAAAAAACTCTGTTTAATGCATTACTTAGGTTGTTCCACAGCTAGCAAGAGAGTCAGTGTTGGGTTGAAGCCTCAGGACTCCCTGTTCATGCTTTCAACTGGCATTGTTGCGCATTAGGGTTGCTGGTCCCAACTCTCACCCCATTCTCCCATACCTCTGCTTCTTCACACATCTGATGGGGTAAGAGTTAGGGCCGGCAACCCCAATGCACACCCAGATGCCGTTGGGGGTGGGGCGGGAGTCCTAGGGGGCTTTCAACCCAACACCGAATTTCTCACTTTTGTTGCTGTGGAGCAACCTCTAATCATGCATTAAATGGATTTTTTTGCTCATATATATATATATATATATATATATATATATATATATATATATAATAAATAAATATACAGTATATATATCTATATATATATATATATATATATATATATAGATAGATATATATATATATATCTATATATATATATATCTATATATATATATTTAAATATAGGCTATGCATGGCCTGACTGAAGATATCAAATTTATCTTCACGAGTGGCCAGTGATATCATGATATCTCATGAGTGGCAAAGCCATGAGTGAGATATCTTGATGTCACTGGCCTCTCATGAAGATAAATATGATATCTTCAGTCAGGCCATGTCATGTTCTGTTTATACAATGTAAGTTTGGGGATTTTTTTGGGGGGGTTTAATATTGTGAACATTTCAGTAGTAGTAATCAGTTAATGTTATATAAGCAATATAGGCAGAAGTATAACAGTATAGTTTGTTAAAAGTTTTTTTTATTGTGAGAACTTGATAAGTATGAAAACATTTTAACTGTGGTATCTGATTTATTACAAAGAAAACAGAAACTTCATTAAAATTGTAGTCATTTTAATTCTTTGATGCCCTAACAGACATGAATTTTAGAAGCACTGCATATTTTTGTAGCCTTTTAACATATTAGTGAACTTTCCAACCATTTTTTTTTACCAGTGGAGCCATTTGTTTATATGCAGACTATTATTGCACTAACGGTAGTGTTTTACAGCTTTTCCCAGTGCTAGGCTGAGACCGTTTTTTATTATTTCTGTGTTTTGGCAATTTTAGATTGACACGTGTATGCGTTCAAGACTTGTCTCATGCTCTGATCGCATGCCGCTATGGTATTTTTTTTTCTTATTCAATTCTTGTCTCCGGCTGCAGAGATTTGTGTGGAATGCAGGGTTTTTCATGCCTTTAAACTGCAAGTGGCATGCATAAGAATAGGGCAGATAAACACAGGAAGGCTGTGTATATTATTCAGAGCCTTGGGAATTGTGCAGTGCTTTCTTTACAATGAATGTTGCCTGTGCTGTAATTTGTAGCCACTGTGTGTATTCAGGTATGTTGAGGGCATGGAGCGAGTGAATTTTCCCCCATTTATTTCCCGAGGGTTTTTTTGTTGTTTTAACAGGTGGAGGGGAGAGAAATGATTTTTGAACTGCTTTTTGTGGTTTTAGAATTGTGCAAGAACGAGCAGGTGAGTTGCTGTGAAATTGGAAGTGAGCTTGACTATTGTGTTGTCATGGATACTCTGACTTTGCGTCAAAGGTTATGGTTGTCAGCTGTGTGCAGTCATTGTTCTTTGAATGGCTGGTGTTTTCACTTTACATGCAGAGCTCTTCATTATTTAGTTTTTAGCACAGTGTGAGTGTGTGTTGCCATAGTAACGGCTGTTTGGGCTTGAGTCTAGTTTTGTGAAGGTGAGTTGGTAGCTCCGTCCTCGATCTCCTGTTTCAACAGTTCAGGGGAACTTTTTAAATGACTTAATGTAATGTAGGGCAGAAAGGTCATTTTAGTTACTTTAGTGAGTGTGTTAAAGAGGGTGCCGGCACATCATCTACCGCAATGGAGACCACTCGGTCAAGCTACATAAGGGCATCAAAAGTGAAAGTTCTTCAGAAGAAAACATTGAGAAAACAGCAGGATCAACCAGATGTTATTTTTTTTTAAGTATGGTAGGAATAAAGAGATGAGTGAGGTACGTGGTGGTGGTGGGGAGTGCAGGTCGTATAGGCACAGCAGCTTGCTTTTTGTAGGCATAGTGAAGACTGAAAGTGAAATGATTTTAGTTTCAGAATGACATACAGGAGTATGAAGATATCTCCATGACATATAGGAACATGGAGATATCAATGTTATCTTCACTGCCTAACTCAGATATCATGTTTTACACTTCTATTTATCCCAAAACATACATTGTATAAATATATATATATATATATATATATAGAGAGAGAGATAATATATATATATATGCATGTTGTATACCATGGGGATGCAGTCGCATACAAAAACTTCACACAGCTACTTTGAAGTGCTGACCGAACATGCTTAGAACCCACATTTTTTAAATGTATTAACTTTGGAATGAAATAAGATTTTTTCACCAAATGAGAAACAGCACCACTGTGTGCCAAGCCCTTTTTACCCTGAAAATTTCAGACCAAAATTCCAAACTATCTGGGCACTAGGTGTTGGCCAAAAAACAGAAAAGAAAAAAAAAGATTTTTTACATTTTTCATTATCTTTGTCTCTGAATCTGCACATCTGATCATAACAAAACTTGGCCGGTCAAGAGAACTTTCCTACCAGATCGCACATGCAAACTTTTGTTCAAATCCATTGAACAGTTGCAAAGTAATTAACGTGCAAAAATTGAGGTTTAACATTAAACTGCCTACTCACCCCTAACTATAGTGGTGCTATAATGTATCTTATAGTGGCGCGGTCGTGTCACTACAGTTAGAGTTGAGTAGACTGTTTAATGTTAAGCCCCAGTTTTAGTACTTCACAGCTGTTCAAGGGATTTGCACAAAATTTTGCATATACCATTATAAAGTCAAGGACTCTTGATATGCCATGTTTTGTTCTGATCAGATGTGCAAATTCTGAAATCCAGACAGTAAAAAATGTGTGCAAATTGCGGGGTGCTGTTTTTTGTTGGCCCCTAGCACCAAGATGGTTTAGAATTTTAGTCTGAAATTTTCAGGGTAGAAAGGGCTTGGCCCACAATAGTGCCTCTTGCTGTTTTGATGAACAAATAATAATCCTTTCCTGAGTCATAAGGATTTGAAATGTTGGTTTGGAACATGCTCAGTATTCACTTAAATATAGATGTTCGAAATGAAAAAAGAATTTGGCAGTATGAAAAAGGATCTTTTTTTGTATGGGGCCAATCCTTTTCATGAGGAAAAAAAATCATTTTTCATATGGCTGCCATTTTTTTGTTTACTATTTAAACTTATAAACATTAAAACTACACACAAATTATGTATTTTTAAAAAACAAACACCTAAACCTACAGTAGCTAAATGGGAACTGTTTAGATAGAACTTGGTGTTTGTGTTTTTACAAAGTTGCCAGAAATACCTTTTCTGGGCACCCAAAATCCAGGGTGCCCAGCTTAGTGAGAGGAGCTATTCACCCATGTTCTCTATATGAGAACAGCAGGACTTTCTTGATTTCTGCAGCCATAGCTGGAATTTGTGCTGTAGGCTGCAGTGAGAGCAGTGAGCTACAGTTTCCCTGGTGTCTTGTTGTGCCCCCCCATTGCTCTCCCTTTATGTATGTAATGTTGCCCTGGTGTCTAGTGTCAGCCCCCACCCTCTGATCACCAGCTTCATATTTATTTACTGTTTCCCTGGTGTCTAGTGGCATCATCACATGCAATTTGCCATCCCCATAATATACTTGTCTTTCCCTGGTGTCTAATGGCACCCCCAACCCTCCAATCACTGTCCCCATAATGTATTTGTCTTCTCTGTGTCTACTGGCATCCACCAGCCTCCAATCACCATCCCCATAATACATTTATCTTTCCTTGGTGTCTAGCGGCCACCCCCCACCCTCTGATCACTGTCCCCATAATATGTTTGTCTTTCCCAGGCATCTAGTGGCACCCCGACCCACTAATTGCCATCCTCATAATGTTTCCACCTTTCCCTAGTGGAATCCCCCTACCCTTCAATTGCTGTTCCTGTGATGTTGTTGACTTTTTCTTGTGTCTAGTGGCACCCCCACCCTCCAATCGCTGTCCTGGCCTGAAATAAAGAAAACCGTCCCTTGATGTTTTTTTTTTAAATCTGCAAAAAAAGAAAATGATTCCTCACCATTCTGACTCACCCCCCATTAAGCACACATCACCCTACACCCCCAGTACACCCCACATACCATCACTCACCTGCACAGGTCACAGGGCAAAGATCTACTCTCCGATCAAAGACACATCTTGCTGCTGGACCACCAGCTGCAATATGACAGACTAAGGTAATTGTGGTTCAATGTATTTCAATGAGGTTTTTAACTTTGATGCATAACTTTGTCATGTTTGTGTATTTTGACCCCAGATTTTCAACAGGGCCTGTTTACACCACCTCATGAATGTGACAGGTGTCATTTTTCAAATTCTGGCCAAAATGTGTTTTCACACCAGTAATGCAAAATGACGTTTTGATGCCACAGAATGACGTTTTGGTGGGTATTTGAAAATGTTCATTACCGGGTTCATGAGGTGGGGTAATTAGAAGGCTATGATGACAATTTGGTGTACAAATATGGTAAAATGCCCAGGTTATGAGCAAACATTGCAGTATTTCAACATTCACTCATAACTTCACTAATTTTCACTATTTTGAGTCTAAACTTTCAACACTGGTATTTTTCCATGCCACCTCAAAAACATGACATGTGCCATTTTTTAAATCCTGGATGAGATGTGTTTTTGCACTTCTGGTGTGAAATGACATTTCTGCCATTATACTATATATTATACATGCCATTTTTATAAGGCAAATCATAAAATGAATACCTTGAAAATTTGATGTCAAAACTGAAAAAAATATACAATTGTAAACATATTTTTTGTGTTGTGCCATTCTTTACCCCAATGGGTATGCTTTGTGATCTCATGCTGGTGAGCTCAATTTGGGGGTGAGCTCAGTGACCCAGTTGGATGCAGTGAGGGTGAGGGGATGGTGCTGTTATGCAACCCCCCCAGCCAGGGAATGGAAGGTGTAGGGTTGTCTGCATGGGCCTGGGTATCATGTAGTGAAGGCAACTGTCCTCTTGGCATAGTGTCATGGATCTCTGCACCCCTGGGTGGCAGAGGGCCCTGTGCATTGGCTGACAGATGCACTCCTTACCCTGTATATCTATATCTGTGGCCACATGGAAGTGCAAGGACCACAGGGCACTGGTCTTCCACAACCCACGAGACAGCCCCATGAATTCTTCACACCCGTTGCTTCACTGAAGTGTAGGACCCACAAGGACCCTTCAATTCTGTAGGTGGATGGAGTGTTCCCTTGGTGCAGGGCATCAGTTCCCAAAGTGACCTGCATGAATGAGGATATGATTCCACTATCTCAAAAAGAAAGGAAATTATTTGCAAAAAAAACTACATTAATGCACTAGTTAGGGTTAAACTGATAAAAGTAGGAAAATGTGGCATTAGGGTTTCCAACTCTAACACCCCACCCCAACCCTTCAGGCAGCAGCAGGAAAGACCATTACAGTTTCACCTCTCCTGCATCTTTGCAAATCCGCCATGGGTTGTGCTTTGGGGTTATCAACCCTAATGCTCACTGTTTTTTCATATACTCTACACATCTCAGCATTTTTTAATGATTGAATGGGGTTAGTGTTAGGGTTGACAACCCCAAGGCACACCCCATACCTGATTTGTGAAGACGAATGATAGGTGAAACCATAATGTTTTTTCTTGTTGCTGCCTGAAGGGTGGGAGTGAGATGTTAGAGTTGGAAACCTTAATGCCACATTTCCCTGCTTTTGTGAGTTTAACCCTAACTAGCACATTAAGGAAGATTTTTTTTGCAAAGAATCTGTCTATAGAGATAGATAGATAGATAGATAGATAGATAGATAGATAGATAGATTATATATTCTTTGAAAAATCTATGTTACTGCACTAGTTATGGTTTAAGTGACAGAAGTGGGGAAATGTAGTGTTAGGGTTTCCAACCCTAACACCCAACCCCACTCACCACACAGCAACAGGAAAACCATTACACTTTCACCTCTCCTGCATTTTTGCTACTCAAGCATGGGCTGTGCCTTGGGGTTGTCAGCCCAAGAACTCACTCCACTCAATCATGAGAGAAGCTGAGATGTGTAGGGTATATGAGAATGGAGTGAGCATTAGGAATGACAACCCCAAGGCACACCCCATGCCTGATTAGTGAAGACACAGGAGAGGTGAAAGTGTAATGGTTTTTCCTGTTGCTGTCTGGTTGGGGGGGGTGTTAGGGTTGGAAACATAACACCACATTTCCCCATTTTTGTCACTTCAACCCTAACTAGTGCATTAACAAAGTTTTCACAAAGGATTTCCTCACTTTTTGAGATAGTGTAATGCTGTCCTTATTTACTTGTGAGAGTGCATTGTGTTTCCCTCGTTAACTGAAAAAGAAAATGGCAGCAGCATGCAAAAAGATTTCCCATTTGCAACACATGATGACCCATTTGTGAAAAAGGATTAACCATTTGTGAAAAAGGATCCTTTTTCGAGTGGGACATCCAACTGAGAGTGCTACTGAGCATGCTCAGAATCCAAATTTTCAAATCCTTATAACTCCGAATTGGATTAATAATTTTTCACCACGCTCACAAAAGACACATCTATGAGGTAAGCCATTTCTACCCTGGAAATTTCAGACCAGAATTCCAAACTGTTTCTGCACTGCAGAGTGACAAAGAAACTGCCAGAACACGGTAAATTACACACATTGTTGCACTCCGTATATCCACACACTTGCATCTGATTGGAATGAAACTTGCCACATCAAGAGTCTGTTGGCCCCTGATGGTGCTTGCAAAAGTTCATGTGAATCAGTTGAACGGTTACAAAGTTATTAAAGTGCCAAATTTCAGGTTTAACATAGAAGTGCCATTTAATCCTAACTATGGGACAATGACTACAGCCCTATAATAGATGTAGATGTAGATGTAGATGTAGATGTAGATGTAGATGTAGATGTAGCTGTGGATGATGCAGATATGGATGTGGATGTGGATGTGGATGTGGATGTGGATGTAGATGTGGATGTGGTTGTGGATGTAGATGTAGATGCAGATGTAGATGTGGATGTGGATGTGGATGTAGATGTAGATGTGGGTGTGGATGTAGATGTAGATGTAGATGTAGATGTGGATGCAGATGCAGATGTGGATGTGGATGTAGATGTGGATGTGGTTGTGGATGTAGATGTAGATGCAGATGTAGATGTGGATGTGGATGTGGATGTAGATGTAGATGTGGGTGTGGATGTGGATGTAGATGTGGATGCAGATGCAGATATGGATGTGGATGCGGATGCGGATGCGGATGCGGAAGCGGATGCGGATGCGGATGCGGATGCGGATGTGGATGTAGATGTAGATGTAGATCTGGATGTGAATGTGGATGTAGTTATAGATATAGATATAGATATAGATATACACATACAGCATTCAATCAAATCTACAGTGTGCAGTCAGGTGCCATCACAATAGGATATAATTAGAAGCTTGAGCAATCATTTAGCAAATGTGATACCAGTGTGTTGACTTAAACCCTAGCATTTATTAGTAATGCAATTGAGGGGGGTTTCCAGATTATATCATATCTAGAATTATCTTCCAACAAAAACAACAAAACTTGAGATCAGCCTCAGGTATTGATCTTGAGCTACCAAAGTATAACTCAGAAATGGGTAAATTGTTTATTTATTATATGGGTGCAGAAGCATGGAATATTCTACCAATACTGTTAAGAATCCAAAAAGAGAAAAACGGATGGCAGGACATAAAAGCATGGCTAGATAAAAAATATAATGAACCTCATATTTGCTGTTTATCCAATTGTTGTCTGTAGGCTGATTGAATTAAATAGTATTCCAAATTGTGGTTGCATGGGCTACATAGATACATACATAGATACATAGACAGTGTCATCAGATAAGGGCCTATGGCCCACCCAGTCTGCCCATTTGAGCTTGTAATTTCAGTTTGTTTTCCTAGAAGTCTGTTGCCCCTTACCCCGACCTCCAGAATTCCTTTATGTCTATCCCATGTATTCTTAAATCCCGTGATTGTTTCAGCCCCCACCACTTCCTCTGGCAGGGTGTTCCACTTGTCCACCACCCGTTCTGTGAAGAAATTCTTTCTCATGTTTCCTCTGAATCATCCTCCCTCCAACTTCATCCCATGCCCTCTAAAACTGGAACATCTTTTTTGCTTAAAATAGTGTTTTCCTGCACCCTGTTCCTCCCTGTAAGATACTTGTATGTCTCTATCATATCCCTCTCTCCTTCTCTCCTCCAGGAGTACATGTTCAGTTCCTTCAACCTGTCTTCATAGGACTTGTGATGCAATCCATGCACCATCTTTGTTGCCCGCCTCTGAACCTTCTCTACCCTGTCTATGTCCTTACATAGGTATGGTCTCCAGAACTGTACACTGTACTCCAGGTGGGCCTCACTAGTGTCTTGTATAGCGGAATTATGACCTCCTTTCCTGCTGGTGATGCCCCTGCCTATACATCCCAGCATCCTATTTGCTTTACCTGCTGCCTTGTCACACTGTTTCTACCTTGAGGTCATCAGAGATGATAACCCAAGATCCTTTTCCTGCTTGGTGCATGCTATATCCTCACCCCCAACTGATATATTGTGCCAGGGTTTTTGTGCCCGTATGCATTATCTTGCACTCTTTGCATTGAATTTCAACTGCCAAACCCTGACCATTCTTCAAGTTTCTGCAGGTCGCTCCTCATTCTGTTCACACCCTCCTGGTGTCTACTCTGTTACAGAGCTTTGTGTCATCAGTGAACAGTGAAATTCTGCCTCTAGGTCCTGGCGCCATGTCACTGATGAAGATGTTGAATAGAACCGTCCCAGCACTGATCCCTGTGGTACCCCACTGGTCACTCTTGCCTCTGTGGAGTGACAACCATTTACCACCACCCTCTGTGTCCTGCCACCCAGCCAGTTACCTACCCACCACACTACTGTCCTGCCCACACCCATATTCCCCAGTTTGTGTAATAGTCTTCTATGTGGCACAGTGTCAAAGGCCTTGCTGAAGTCCAGATAGGCCATGTCCACTGCCCTCCCCTGATCCACCTCCCAAGTCACCCAGTCAAAAAATTCAATGAGGTTGGTCTGACATGACCCCCCCCGGTGAAACCATGCTGCCTTGGGTCCTGTAGTCCATTGACAACCAGATGTTCCACCAATCTCTCCTTCAGTAGTGCTTCCATGATCTTCCCCACTACCGAGGTGAGGTGAGGTGATTTGACTCTCTTTCTAAATATCTGCTTAAAAGTGCTCACAATCTTTCCTTGTCAGAGTCTAGGTAAAACTGTGTATAATTCTAGAAAAGGGATGAATGATGTTATATGAATGCACTTAATGTACTGTACTGGCTTAAAATAACTGTATTGATATGTGATTTGTGTCACAAACCCACTCAGCAGGTCAGGCCCTCTACTCCCAAAGTGCCAACCTCTGAGTGTAGTCTTATGAACAGTTTAACAGACAAGGTAACCCTCTTTTCTGTTTTTGTGAGTTTGGATCAATCTTTGGTCTCAAGTCTTGGAGGGATTCAAACTGTTAACCTCTTGCTAGCATACCCAATGTACAGGCTCAGATATTTCTGTCTTCGTCGGGCCAGATATCTTTGCCTATGGGCACTTAACCAGGTATACAGAGATGAACCCTTAAAAACTTTAATAAAGACCTCAGATTTAAAATGCTTCTCTTTCCAGTTTGGTATCACCATTCAATCTTATGTCTATTGTCTGCTTTAACCATATATACTTTCCTTACAAATAAAAAGAAGTCAAAGACAGACCAAGTATGTTGTAAAAAGAGTTTTACTACAATAGATAACAATATGTAAATCACAACAATACAGAACTGTTATATCACAAGACATACAAATCTTTTAAAAGAATAAGGTTTAAACAGTGCAAATTCCTACCTACAGTACTTAGATTTGACTCTCTTTCTAAATATCTGCTTAAAAGTGCTCACAATCTTTCCTTGTCAGAGTCTAGGTAAAACTGTGTATAAGTAAAACAGAATTATTCTTTAAAATAAACTCTATTTGCCAACCCCTTTTGTGTGAGGTCATCTAGCTCCTCCTCTATCAGATTATATACAAAAATATATATCTTATACAAAAACAGGATGTCTTTTCAAAGTATTACATTTTGCAACCACAGCATAACTCATATGTTTCAAATGACATCTCCTTGATCCATGCTGCATCCTCCCTCACACAGGCTTCACAGGAGCATTTACAACCTTGTACCAGGTTGCTAAACCCAGTTTCCCCTTTTGAAATGTCATAAAAGGGATGCTGATCTCCCCTTCAGCAGCCAAAGCTATAATTAACTTAGAAAAGTCTGTAATAAGCTTCTTGCCTACCACGTAACACATTGTCTCTAAAAACCTATGTGCGTGATCTCACATGCTGTGTCAGCCTTTTTCTCATGGCTTTTCATCTTTCAGCTGAAACCTGGGGGGGGCGAGTGAGGTCACTCCTAGAGCATCAGATTTTCAGCAGAGACATTCAGTAATAAATTTTATACTAAAAAAATAATACAGCACTCAGAACTGGCTGTCACAATTTGTACTGTTGTATGTTTTTATAACTTAAGATTTGTAACAAAGTGGATTCAAGGACCTCGTTGTAAATGAGTTTATGCTCAGCTGAGTTTTATCCTTTGTTCATATATAAAATAAAATATAAGGAATAAAAACATTTTACTATTACTACTTATCATATAGGGTGATGTCATTGGCATACATATAAATATGGTGGGATTTCACAACAAGAGGGAGGTCACTGACAAACATAATGAATAAAAGTGGAACCAGTACAGAGCCTTGAGGGAGACCCATACATATGTAGGACTGATCCCATAGAAACAGATTGGGAGAGGCCTGAAAGGTAGGAAGAAAAACAAAGTAATGGGGGGACTAGTGATAATAGAGGCAACGAGTTTATTGAAGAGAAATGAGGTACCACAGGGCTCAGTACTGGGATCAATCTTCTTAAATGTTATCATAGGGGACATTATAGAAGAATTAGAATGTAAGGAATGCCTTTTTATCTAATAATACCAAAATCTGCAACAGGGTGAACACTCAGGAGGGAGTAGAGAGAATGTTCAACGTGCCAAGGTCTACAGAAACTCAGGGAGTGCATGACAGTTGGGGTTCAATGTCAAATGTGCAAAATCATGCACCTAGTGCATAGGGTATCTATTTAAAAACCTGACGCTCATAATCCTCATGCTCAACAGCCCAGTTACTAGTGCCCAACAGCTGCAACATCCTGACTCAACTTCTCCCGACACCCACATGCCCAAACAGGGAGGAAGCGGATGCTGACAGGGGTAAGGTAGCAGATGTGATGGACCACTACCCTACCCCTGCTGAGGGACTACAAGAAACTGTGGGATACAGAAGCTGGCTGAGCTATTCCCATAGTGTGGAGGGCAAAGCCAGTAGCAGCTCAGTCAGCGTGGTCTGGTAGACCAGGGTTCTGTTCCCAGCTACTGGACATTTTACAAAAAACACAATTTCACCCCCCATAACTTTTTTTTTAACTGCAAGGTCTGCTCCCCCTCAGAGTTGGTAATTTAAGTTATGGGGGTGCAGGGGTGAAGCCTCCCACATTGCAGTTAAGACCCTGTCAGTCTTCTGAAATTCTATCTCTCGGACTCAGGCTTACAGAGTTCAGGAGACTGAGTTTCAGGATTTCATAGGTGTTCCATGCATAGGAAACCAGGAGCTGAGGTTAGGATGGGGAGACATACTGACACTAGCTAAACAGTAAAGGGAGCTATCATGTCTGAGGACTTCAAGGTCGTTTATTGATGAGAAGTGGGGTACCGCAGGGCTCAGTGCTGTTACCAGTACTCTTCAATGTCTTCATAGTGGACAGAAGGATTTGACAGCAAGAGAGAGGTCACTGACAAAAATATTGAATGGGATGGACCAAATACAGAGCCTTTAAGGACACCCAAATAAAACTGCTAATGATCAGACAGGGCTGATCCCATAGAAATGGACTGGGAGAGGCCTGAAAGGTTGGGGAAAAAACAGAGTAATGAGGGACTGGTGATAACAGAGAGTTTATTGACGAGAAGTGGGGTACTGCAATGTTTAGTACATGGCTCAGTCCTCTTCATTATCTTCATAAGGGTACCACAGTTTGGACCTTTTTGCTTCCCCACTCAGCACCAAACTGCTTTAATTCTGATTCAGAAATTCAGGACCTGGCATTTTCTTTCAGGATGCATTCAGTCTGCCACACACAATCCGTTTCTGTATACATTCCCTCTAATCCCTCTTATTTAGAGACTGCTGTTCAAGCTGGAGGCACATGGGGGAAAGATGATCCTAGTGGCCTCCTGCTGGCCTCAAGGGATATGATTTCCTCTGTTGAACTGACTGTCAGTCAGTAAATTAAGGATTCTGCCACACCAATTGTGGGAGGGCAGGTCCCATGGAAATGGATTGGGAGAGGCCTGAATGGTAGGAATAATACCAAAGTAATGAGTGACTGGTGATACCAGAGATGGAGAGCTTATTGAAGAGAAACATATGATTAACCATGTCAAGGGCTTTTGCTAGATCAAAAAGTATGACACCTGTAGGAACTCCATTGTCAATGAAGGAGAGAGTATAGCCAGTTAATCTTAGTAGAGAAGTATAAAGGCTATAGTTTACAGCCACACTCATCCTACCTGTTTTAGGAAGGGTTTAATTGTTAGCAATAGTAAAATAATTGCAGCAGTCTTGGAAAGTGAAAAAGGTTAAAAATGGGACAAAAAATGGATAAATTATATTCAGCAGACACACAGCACTCCACCTGAGTTCACAGCACAACATTAACCCAAACAACAGTCTAAAAAAGGGAAAATGAAATCCCTGACAAGAGAAGTAAAACTCTTCGCATCACTTCTCACTTGAATCATTAGTTCCCAATGTGCATAAAACACTACCTTAGATGATCACCCTTTCACGATGCATCATGTTTTTTATGTATTTTGCAAATTCCTACTGTGTGGTTCCTTTATTTACACAGGCAGATAAAAATAGCACTTTTAATTAGCATTACTGCTCAGTGAAGGTAAATGTAACCCACTTTCTAAATTATGGATTAAAAAAATACCTAATTGAGTGGAAGAACTGTGAATGGGTTAAAGCATGCCTTCCACAATATATAATTGCTATACAATTATAGGTAAAGCATGCCATGTAGTCTACAACTACAGTAACAGATAAAGAATCATATGTTACAAACAGAATAATAGAGGACTGTGTATTATGAGGCTAAAATACCATTGAGAAGTTCTGGGGACATGTGAACCTCGAGAACAAAGCTAGAGAGGTTCCAACATGTCCCCAGAACCTCAAGATGGTTTTATAGCTGAGTAATCACAGTCCCCTATTTGTTATTTATTGTAATATATGGATCCAAGATAGATTCCTAGTGGTACCCATTGTAAGTAATGCAGGTAGAAAGCCATGTATAACTGTGCTTTACAGTATGGTTGCTAGCTGGTTGCTAGAAATGCGTTAACATCCTAACACTCCTGAGGTCCCCAGTGTGTTTTTTTAATGGCAGGCCGGTTGTGCTGTGAATAATTATTGGAGAAAAATGGCAGTGCCTGTAGGTGTGCTGCATTAATACATTGTTTCTTTTGTAGTGGTAAAATAAAATAAAGACTTGAATCTTTATTTTCATTGATGTACAATAGTTTTGCTTGTGGTTCTGGTGGTGGAGTGAGTGTGAGTACTGGGGGGGCTTCAACAGAAGCCTTAGATCAAAAGTAGTTTCACACTGACCACAAGAAATTCCGCAGCATGAAGACAAAGAACTTTTTCAAAATACTATCGCTGAGAGCTGAGAATTATAGTATTAGGAGTGCTGAATGATAGTATTACAAGATTTCACTTGTAGCATTATGTTAGTTGAACTGTGCTACAGCAGAAGCCATTTAACGGAGATGGCTCCGTGGACACCTTTTCATCCCATTTAAGCGGCCGTTCCAATTAAGAGAAGTCATCTATTTTTCAATACAGTAGTGCTTCATAACCAAACTAATTTAGTACTGTACTAAGACCCTTCACTGCTTATAGCTAAGCAGTGCTAATTTTAGTTGCGTTTCAATTTACAGTACTTATTTTTTATTTACTGTACTGTATTTATTTTTATTTAATGCTGTACCTTCATTGCTGTTCTGGTGTTCCACTCGTAACTCCCTCAAATAGTGTTCCGGTGTTCGGTAGAGAGAGCAAGAGTGAGAGAGACAGAGTAAACACTGGTTCTGGCAGAGACAGCGAGCCCGAAATAGAGTAAACACTATAAGCTAAAATCTCTCTTCTTATGTTACAACTGCAGCATTGTGTGCTTTTTTAGAGTGGTGTAAGTTGCCCTGAGTTGTGTGTAAAGGAGTGGGGAGTGAGAAGAACACACAACAGTCAAACATCACTGCGGTCAGATAGGCAAATGTGATTTTCATCTAATCAAGGGCTTAGCAGTCACAGAACACTGTGGTATGATGTGTGAAAATGCTTGACACCTAATCAAGGGCTGGACATTCAGTAGGTATGGGACTCATTCATCCCAATTAACCAGTAGACCTGTCCCAATTAACATGCACTGATATATAATGAAAGAATGAAACTATGTTTCCCTGGTTACAAAATCCTGATGCTGACTGCCTGAAACACCGGTGCCTGACATCGAGAATGTTGCCCATGGCAAAGTGTCCATCATGCCCCCCCCCCGCTCCCACCATTATTTATAGAACCAACTCCTCCACAGGTAAGATCCTGACATCAGGCAACCATGTTTTGGGCAGCCCATGTCAGGATTTTGTAACTCTGGAAATGGAGTTTCTGTATTTTAAATGGATACCCCAGGCACTAATCACCATTGACTTATATGGCCACTTAATCATTTCCCAGCAGGACATCCCAATAAAGTGGATGTTCCCATTAACTGTGTCCTAGATTAAGTGGCTTTTACTGTATTATAGGAATTTCTTCTAATCACTGTATTACAAGGCTTTAATTCCATCAAGAGGTTCTGGTGGCATGATAACCATGAGAGGTGAAGCTCAAGGGGATCTATCATGTCACCGGACCCTCAGGATGGAACTATAGCTGAGTAAAATATTGTTCCCAGTTTGTAATTTTTGTAACATATGGATCCAAGAATTTTGTAAACTAAAAGTGTGCATTTTTCATCATGTTGAGAAGCAGTCAGCATTTACCATAAAAGATGAGTACAGTAAAAGCTGATGTGCTGTGCCAAAGGAATTTTATTAATATCTGATCTCATATTATTAATGTCAATAGTATTGTTACATCATGACATCACATCAAAGGTATTATGGGGTTTGAATATCACCAATCTTCTTCGAGGATATCTTGTTCATCAAGCCACACGTAAGGAACTATATCTACCAGGCACTAGGACCACACCGAAACTTTTTAGCAAGCAGTCTGCTAAGGGCCGCCCATGACAACCTCTTATGTTGACACCTCCCATATAAATGTGGGCATCCCCTTCCCTCCTCAGTTCTTTTCCCATCATTCATCACATTTGCTGGACCCTCCATGGAGACACCGCCACTGCTACAGTCAACTGCTACTCAATGTGTTAGAGTATTTATCTCCCTAATTCTCCGTCATATTTTATAAGTGATCGTCATCATCATGTATGTCATCTAAAGAACCTACAAAGCTCTTTAGATACTGTGAATGTGGTGAAAAATTTTTTAGGGTGATTTGCATGACATCTTCGTGTGCTGCCTCGGTGCAGCCCATAACATTAAGGTCTGTAAAAAGTTCAACACAGCTACACAGCGATGCCAAAAGAAAACCCTGGAAACATACCTTTTAAAACATCAGGTAGCCAGGATGGCGAAAGAACTGCAGGAGAAAAGTTTTACTGCATTGCTGGCCCATTCCTCATGCTCCCATTCTTCCAAGTCCTGGGAGAAATGCTCTGGGTAACATAAACATAAACACCAGAAGAGGAAGAAAAGCAAAGAAAAATCCTCCCCGGTAAACTCTCAGTCACCACCCTCATACTGCAGTGACTGCCTCAGAGATGCCAACCACCTCAGCAGCGATACCACTTGCCACACAGACTTCTAGTTCTGCTAGGTCAGAACAGGCTATGAATACCACTAGGCCTATTATAACTGGTGAGGGGCCATTGACATTGGGGATGACGTCTTCCCTGTCGACATAATAGGGCGCACCTGCAGTACAAGCAAGGGCCAATGAGCAGGCAGTGCTCTCATCCTTTGCAGACATGATGCAGCATCTACTGCCTCCTCCTCCTACTGCAACAGGAGCAGCATCAATGGGACACCCCTGACAAGCCCCAGCACTGACAATTACTACAGCAGGTCAATGTGCCAATTGCCTTCCAGGATGTCGACGAACTCTTCTGTTCTCTCCTTGAGGCCTACAGAACCCATCAACAAGGATCAGGATTATAACCCTGGCCTCATAGTGCATGAGGGAGAGGAGGAGGAGGCATATGTGGAGAGCTCTAATGAGAGGTCCAGCTCCACCATCTCCATAGGGAGGGAGAACTCTACTGTCTTCATTCTGAGGTTCTGTCCTGAAGACCCCTCATTCATCTCCATGAAGCAACAACTCCAGTATGCTTTGAGGTTTGAAGCTGAGGAGTGAGATATTACAAAATGGAATTTGGTGGAGTTCTTATAACTACCAACTCCCCACCTTTTATCATTCCTCCTCTATTGCCTGCTCTAGAGGATGCCACCCTGGCTGCCTGGCACAGGCTAAATATGATCCCTGCCATTCTGAGGAAGGCAGATAAAATGTACCAGGCCTCCCTCAGGAAAGTCCTTTTTTGCAAGCCAACCTGAGGCTGACTCAGCTGTGCTAAATGCATCCCACAATAGGTCTAAAGTGCCTAAACATCTTAGTTCTCCCTTCTGACAAGGAGTCCAGGAGATTAGATGTCCTGGGGAAGAGGACATTCGCTTCTTCTACCTTGGGCTTCAGAATCCAAATTATCAGACCCATAGGGTAAAATACCAGAATACCCTCTGGAGAAAGGCCAAGGCAGCGGTCAAAGTCCTCCCTGAGGGTACCCCTAAAGCAGGAGCTGCTAAAGGCCCTCCAGATTGTGGCAGATGTACAGTAGGTAAACACCTGTTAAGTCTATTGTACCTATGACATTTCTGATGCTTTTGCTAGAGCAGCAGCTTCTGCTGTCTGCTTGAGATGGCACTTTTGGTTGAGGGTGGCAGGATTTGCCAATGATGTGCAGCAATCCATCCTAAATGCCCCATTCAGAGGATACAAGCTATTTGGAGCAGATGTTCAGGATATCCTCAAAACCTACAAGCTTCAGGCAAGACTTTAAAATCAGTACATTCCCTCTACCATACACAACCAAGAAGTAGGCAGAGTGTGCCCTTTCATCTGGCTAGCAACAGACACCATTCAGACCAGTGGAAGGAGGTCACATCAGATGCTTGGATCTTGCAGATAATAGAACAGAGCCATGCTCTAGAGCTTCTGGAGTTACCTCCAGACCATCCACCAACTCCTTCAGCTTTTTCTCCAGAACATATACTGGTGCTGCTAGAGGAAGTACAAGCCCTAATGCAGAAAAGGGTAATAGAACCAGTTCCTTGGGAACAAAGGAACAGGGGGCTCTATTCGCACTGCTTCCAAGTCCCCAAATATACAGAGTATCTGAGGTCCATTCTGGAATTAAGGACTCTGAACCTCTTTATTCAGTACAAGACATTCAGAATGGTCACCTTACAAGGCCTGTTGCCACTGCTACAAAAGGAATCTGGATATGTTCCCTAGACATGCAGGATGCTTACCTGCATATCAAGATTTGTTCTCCTCACAGGAAGTACCTCAGGTTCCTTTTCCAGGGGGAACACTACCAGTTCAGGATATTTCCCTTTGGCTCATCATTTATGCCATGGGTTTTTACCAAATGTTTAGCTGTAGTGGTAGAATCTCTCAGGAGAGAATGACTGTATGTCTTCCCCTATCTGGATGACTGGCTGATCAAAGCTCAGTCCAAAAAGCAGCTTTATCTGACCCTAGAATGTACCTGGCAGTTGTTTGATGCCCTAGGGATCATGATCAATGTGTCAAAATCGGTCCTGACCCCTTTTCAGCGTCTGCAGTACACAGGGGCAATCTTGGACACAACACAAAGCTTAGCCTTCCTGCCCCAGAACAGGATCGAACACCTGAATGCACAGGCCAAGATGGTCTGCAACAACCGGTATGTTGTAGCCAGGACATTCCTGAGACTGTTGGGTCTGATGGCAGCAGCCACTGTTACGGCACCACTGGCAAAACTACAAATGAGGATCCCCAGTGGGCATTAAGAGTCCAATGAGACAATGCACTGATGACCTAGAGCAGAAGGACTTAGTAACATCCCCTGTTCAAAGGGTGCTTCGGTGGTGGATGGAACCCAGCCATTTGCTGAAAAGGGTTACTTTTCTGATCCCCTTCCCTCATCAGATCCTCACTATGGATGCCTCATGGATGGGCTGGGGGACACATCTGGGATCTCACCAGACACAGCGAACATGAATGAAAGTGGAGAGCACCCTCCACATAAACATCCTAGAAATTAGGGCTGTTCTGTATGGCCTACAAGACTTCCAGACCCATCTACCCTTGCAACATCTGCTGGTGCAAACAGATAACATCAGTGTAGTGCACTAAATAAACAAGCAAGCAGCAACTCATTCCTACCCCCAATATAGGGAAGTGATGAGGGTTTGTACTGGGCTCTGGCACATGGTCTAGAACTACTGTATTGGCAGTTCATGTTCCAGGCATTCAAAATGTCTTGACAGACAGGCTAAGCAGGTTGCAGTCCAGAATGCATAAGTGGGAACTACTGTTATCGGTAGCAGAAGAACTGTTTGACTGGTGGAGTCATCCAGAGTTGGACCTATTTGTGTCCACACTCAATGCAAAGCTTCTGCTTTTCTGCTTGCTTATTCCAGGGCCTGGAGTTTTCTGGCAAGATGCATGGTCCCTCTCTTGGAAGGGAAGATTCTCATATGCCTTTCCTCCCATTTCTCTAATCCAGAGGGTATTATTCAAGCTCAAAATGGAGGTAGCCATTCTGATACTCCTTGCTCTTTTTTAGCCTCATCAGATCTGGTTCCACTTAATGAAACAATTAGCAGTTGAACCACCAGTGCCTTTGCCCCTGTGCAAGGGCTTACTATCACAGGAACAGGGAACCCTTGTCCATCTGGACCTCAAGTCACTCCATCTCCATGAATGGCTCCTGAAGACAGCCATTGCTAGGTTTGGGGCATCTCAAAAGGTCAGTGGCATTCTGGTGGCTGCCAGAAAACCTTCCACCAGAGCCACTTATTCCATGAAGTGGAAGTGGTTTGTTTTGTGGCCCACTTCCCATCAACTGGATCCTTTTGCTTGTCCAGTGAGTCAGGTTCTAGAGTATTTGTTATCCTTGTTAGATGCAGGACTGCAGTACTCTTCCATAAAGGTGCACTTGGCTGCCATTTCAGCATTCCATATGCCTATTGATGGTCATATGTTTGCTCAGCTGGAGGTTGCCCATATGTTCTTGAGAGGCATTCTGCACTTGAAGCCTCCTATTCACAATCCACTCCCACCTTGGGATCTGAATTTTGTGTTAGAAAAGCTTACTTTGTCTCCTTTTGAGTCAGCTGTGACTTGTGTCCCATGCTTTATTTCTTAGAAAGCATTATTTTTAGTTGCTGTTACTGCTCAAAGTATCTCAGAACTTCAGGCTCTAATATGTGAGCTCCCTTATTAGACTTTCCATAAAGTCTTTATGTACCAGTCCTATGTTTCTTCATAAGGTGGTATCTGAGTTTACTCTAAATCAAACTATTTACCTGCAAGACTATTTTCCTGAGCATGCCAATCCAGGGGAAGCATTGTTGCAAACTTGAGATGTACATAGAATACTTGGGTACTATATACACCACAAGAAAGACTGCAGGATGTCCTTGCAGCTTTTTGTTTCCTTCACCCCTCGGAAAGAAGGTGGGCCCATTTCTAAACAGTGTCTGTTCAAATGGTTGGCCAACTGTCTTACTTTGTTATAGAAAGAATGGTAATGAACTTCCTGGTGTTGTTCATGGTCATGCCACAAGAGGCCACTTCTGTTGCCTGCTTTAAAAATGTGTCAGCTGCAGAGATCTGTGCAGCTGCCACCTAGAGAACTGTCCACATCTTCACTAAACACAACAGTCTGGAGACCACCTCTCAAACAAGGGTAAGATTTGTCCTCTCCATACTTCAAGGCCTCCTTTCTTAAGTCTGTAGGCTCCAGCCACCCAGACTGTTTTATTGCAAGCACTGCTTGGTACTCATTCCATAGGTGTGGCCTGATGAAAGAGATTCTCTCAAAGAAGATAGAACAGTTACGTACTTACCATAACAGTAGATCTTTGAGAGAATCTCTTTCATTAGGCCATGCCATCCCATCCTCTGTTCCCCTAAGAAGTAGAGCTGTATAACTTCTGATCTGGTAGCTAGAACCATAGGTTCTCTCCTGGTTCCCCAGAGGGAGATCCTCTGAGCATGATCTCTACAGGGGCACTGAGGAGGGAAGGGGCTGCCCACATTTATATAGGAGTTGTCGACGTAAGACATCATTGTGGGCAGCTCCTGGGGGACTGCTTGCAAAAAAGTTTCTGTGTGGTCCTAGTGCCTGGCAGCTTTAGTTCCATAGGTGTGGCCTGATGAAAGAGATAGATTCTCTCGAAGATCTACTGTTATGATAAGTATGTAACTGTTCTTTTCCCTGTGGAAAATACTGACCATTCCTATATTAAATGTGTTGTTGGCCTGTATTGATGAAGTAGTCTTCCAGGGCAAAAAGAGGTTTGTATTACCCCTCTGCTCTTTCATGAATCATTTTTATCAATATATTGTTGTTCTTTAATTTTTTGCACTGTTCTTGTGGTTTTACTCCAGTCCAGATTCTGCAGTCCCTTTAGAGTAAAATAAAGCTAAATAAGGCAAAAGTAACTCTGTGGAAGCTATTCATAAAAAGTACTGTTGATGGGTGACCTGAATATGCCAGATGTTAACTGGAGCATACTGTATTTGCTGCAGCCACATCCAAGAGCAGGGCTATTCTCGGCGCATTACAGGTGGCATGCCTCAGACAGCTAGTTTTGGAACCCACTCATGAAGGAACAATCTTAGACCTCATACTCTCAAATGGGGACAGTGAGAGGATCTCAGATCTAGAAGTGGGTAGCCATCTGGGAACAAGAGACCATCAAACAGTGTGGTTCACAATAAACTCAGCTACAGAGTCAAGCCATACAAAAGTGAGGGTACTGAATTTCAGGAGGGCTGACTTTGGCAAGATGGGAGAGTGCCTTAGAAAAGCACTAGCAAACAGGCTAGAAGGAAGAGGTGGAACAACAATGGGGAAACATCACATCTACCATCACAGAGACAACAATCCTTTGTGTGAAGCAAATAAACAAATCAAAATGAAAGAAAATCCCACTATGGTTCTCAAAAGAGGTGGCGGGGAAGGTCAGAGAGAAAAAGATAGCATTCAGGAAGTATAAGGAAACACAGAAGGAACAGAACAGAGAACTGTACCAGTTAAGGCAGAAGGAAGCAGGGAGGGAAGTCAGAATAGCAAAGGCCCAAACTGAGGAAAAGATAGCCAACTCAGTTAAGAAGGGGGATAACACCTTTTATAGGTACATCAGGGAGCATAGAAAGACAAAGGGAAGGACAGTGAGGCTAAATACAAAGGATGGTGGGTGGACAGAGTGGGACAATGAAAAAACAAGGATATTGAATGAATATTTCTGCTCAGTATTCACAAAAGAGGAGGAGAGGAGGTGCTGAATCCAATTAACAGAAGCACTCTGGATGGGGGGGGGGTCGATCCCAGTCCTTTCACAGAAGAAAGGGTTCTGAAAGAACTCCTAAAATTGAAGGTGGACAAAGCAATGGGGCCTGATGGAATTCACCCCAGAATTCTAAAAGATTAAGGGGAAAACTATTGAAACCACCGACTACCCTTTTTAATGAATCATGGGAGGATGGCATGGTACCTGAGGACTGGAGGAAGGTGGATGTGATTCCCCTTCACAAAAGTGGGAGCAAGACAGAGGCAGGAAACTACAGACCTGTCAGTTTGACCTCTGATGTAGGGAAAGTGATGGAATCACTTCTGAAGGAAGGAATTGTTGAGTACCTAGAGGCCAGTGGGGCACAGGATCCAAGGCAACATGGGTTCACAGCGGGAAGGTCATGTCAGACGAATCTAATTGATTTCTTTGACTGGGTGACCAAAGTAGTAGACCAGGACAGGGCTGTGGACATGGCCTACTTAGACTTTAGCAAGGCATTTGACACAGTCCCACACAAAAGATTAATAGTCAAATTAACCAGCCTGGGAGTGGGTCCCAGGGTGGTAGCCTGGGTAAAACATTGGCTGGGCAACATGACACAGAAGGTAATTGTAAATGGAGTCCACTCTGAAGAAAGAGGGGTTACTAGTGGGGTACGGCAGGGTTCAGTACTGGGTCCAGTCCTTTTTAATGTCTTTATAAGTGACATTGCAGAGGGACTGGAAGGAAAACTATATCTCTTTGCAGATGACACAAAGATCTGCAACAGGGTTGATACACAAGGAGGCGTGGAAAGGATGAGCAGGGACTTGGCAAGGTTGGAGGAATGCACAAAAGTGTGGCAGCTTGGATTCAATGCAAAGAAGTGCAAAATAATGCACCTGAGAAACAAAACCCCAGGGGAGGATTACACAATGAGGGGGGAGGTGGTAGCAACAACAGAAATTGAAAGGGATCTGTGGGTAATCATATCAGATGACCTTAAGGTTAGCAAGCAATGTGAGAAGGCAGTAGGGAGAGCTGGGGGATACTGGGATGTATAGGAACAGGCATCACCTGCAGAAAACAGGAAGTTGTTATCCCTCTATACAGACAGTTGGTGAGACCCCATCTGAAGTGCTGCATCCAGTTCTTGAGACCCCATCTCTGCAAGGACATAGACAGGATAGAGGCAGTCCAGAGGAGGGCAAGTAAAATAGTGCAGGGTCTGCAAGAGAAGCCATACTAGGTGAGACTAAAGGAGCTTAATATATATACCCTTAAGGAAAGGAGGGAGAGGGGGACATGATAGAAACTATTAAGTACCTCAGTGGAATCAACAAAGTCCAAGAGGGCAGCGTCTTTCAGAAAAAGTGATGTGCAAGAACAAGGGGACACAATTTGAAGATGGGGGGTTTCAGAGCAATGTGAGGAAGTGTTTTTTTCACAAAGAGGGTGGTGGATGCCTGGAACAGCCTTCCTGAGGAGTTTGTGAGGTCTAAAACTGTGGGGGAATTCAAGAATACATGGGACAGACATAAGGCAATTCTTGTGGGGGGTAGGAAGTTAACTAGGATCTGCAGCATTTCCTGTAGGTAGGGAAATAGGTAGACTAGGTGGGCCAAGCAGTTCTTATCTGCCATCAAAGTCTATGTTTATATGTGGGGTAAAGTGAATCTAAAACATTAAGTGCTTCATGAAAACCAAAGGTTCATAAATATAGCTCCTTACTGCCTGTATCGTAAGTATGAATATGAAAGTTAGCGTTAAGCTTCACAAACTTAGTGGAAGGCATTAACTATTTCATCTGCCATTTCTCCATATGTACATCAACTAGTACAACAACCACCACCACGTCACATTCTTGCAGGATTACTGGTCTTGTTTATCACAGTCTTGGGGGCAGTTGATGTCACCATTAGAAATATCTGCTTTGGCATGGAGAATCTTGCAGGCTCCCCTTAAAAAATGAGTTTATTCTTCATAGTGATGACCATGGAAGCAAAAAGGAGCAGGGTGGTAGATGTAGTCAGTCTGGACCTTAGCAAGTCTTTAATACTGTGTGCATAACAAGTATGATGCACACACAAGGTGAACTTGCTAACTGGCTGGGGGGTAAGAATAGGGGGGTTGTGGTGGACAGACGCTACTCAGAGTGGAGATGGGTACACAGTTGTGTCCCTCAGGGAATCGGTACTGGGGGCCACTACTTTTCAACAGCTGAGGTGTCCACAGTTTGCTTAGGTCTGCAGATGACACTAAGCTGGCCAGGGTGGTGGACTTCCTGGAGATTGAGGGGAAACCTTAGGAGGAAGTACTTCAGGAGAAAGTTGGGTGATTGATCACACCCCTGCTGTCTCACAGTGTGTTTACACTACAGCAGTGCTGTTCCATTACAGTTTATGTTTGTGGAATGCAGCATTGCAACTGTACCATTTCCACACAGAGGAGCTGAGAAGTGTTGTTCATTTTAACCCCCACTACTGGCTTTATTATGTTTAAAAAGAACCATACTATTTTTTAAAACAAAAACCTCCCTCGCACTCTTTCACTTGCACAATCCTTCCCCCAAATCAACTTTAAAATAAAACTCCCTCACACTCTCTCCCTCTCATTCCCTTTCCCATTTCCATCTTTTTTACTGTAACTATCTCTTACTCACTGTCTCCCTCTGTGTGCTCCCTCTCACAGCTAACATGGTCGTGGATGATTTAATGAAAAGTTAACTTTTGAAATAACTCTTCCTTCCACATACAATCCCTACGTGCTCCCTCCTTCAAGCCCTGACCTGAGACCAACAGATACACTGCTGCAAGTGGTGGAGAGCATCCATACATGAAGGTAAAATGCCGACAGTGTTTTCCCTCCCCACCAGTAAGCACTCAGGAATGTCCACAGTGGAGTGCCTCTGTCCTGCTCCTGTGCTCATCCACACTGACACATTAGGAGCAAATCAGAACTCTACAGTGCTCTAAGCAGTGCAGACAGATAAGTGTAAACAGACCTTCAGATTTAATGTAGCTAAATGCAATGTGCTGCTAGGCTTGGTGTGAAAAATCAGAGGTAGGACCTATACAATGTTTGTTTACTTCTCTTGCAACAGTTCAGGAGGAACAGGACCTGATTGTCATAATAGATACAAGGCTGAAGCATAACAAGCCAGGTGTAATTCCTGACAGAAGACTGGGGTGCATAAAAGCGTAGACAATGATGGCATAAAAAGACCATTGGCCCATCCAGTCTTCCAGTGACACTTTATCATACCCCAAGATCTCTTGTCTGTATGCAAACAATAACTCGTGACAAGATGTGGGTTAGCTTCTGATAAGAGCATGCACAGGTGCATTGTTAGGCACGAGGCGCTTGCGCCGATGGCCTTATGCACCTGGGCGTGCTCTTATCAGGAGATAACCCACACCTCGGAGTATGTTATTGCACTTATAAAATGGGTCAGCAAGTAACTATTTATCAATAAAAAAAGAACAAAACAAAACATAGGAAAAACACATAAAAACTTAAGTTTAATACTCAACTAGTAAAAAATAGTCCCCCATTGATAATTTCTGATGGCCAGTACAGGGTGCCCCTACCCACACAGACAGGTACTGGTGAAGTTGTTCCTTCATCTCTGTTCACACTGTATTGTTGACTGAGACACACTGATTTTAATTTAATTTGTGTCTGTTAACGAGTGTAGCGGGCGTTTCTTTCAGAGCCAGCATTCCGTTTAATTTCGGAGCGAAAGTATTTCATAGGGGCCTTGCTTAGCAAACAGATATAGGTCTTTTGCTTAGTATTCCTTTTGCTTAGTATTAGTTGCCCCTTTTGAAACCAATGTTGTATTTTTATTTTATTAAACACAGTAATTGCAGGACAGTGATTTTTCTGGGAGCGAGTAAGTTCCTCAAGAAGCACATCGCAGGTTGTGAGCGAGTGTGTCCTATAGTTGCTGCTGTACTGACTGGTTTCCACTTCCTGGTTGCGAGGTAAAAGTAAAATGCAGTAAAATGTACAAAAAACTAGCAGTTCAAAAAGAAAAATAAGCCATACTGTGTTATACTGTGCAGTGGTGGATGCAAGAAAGGAAAGTGTAGTTCTTGGGATGCAGATGATGTCGTGGTTACCGTTTAGTCAGTTTAAAATGCTGGGACAGATCGAGAGATGGATCCACGCTGGCCAGGGGTTAATGGGAGTGGAAAACAAAATGGAACAGGTAGATTTTTTTGGTGTTGGAGGAAATGGAGGGGATGTTCTGTTGTTTTCTGCTGGCAGCAATAGATTCTGTGGATACCTGGAGGCAGCATGTAGTGAAAGTGAATGCTATCGGCACCGAGAGATAGGATTTGTGTTGTTTGATGCCTGTCACAGCAGTGTGATGTTTATCACTGGTGCTGTGCGTTGTGTGCCCACTTGTTAGAATACTTTGCAGCTCGGCTAGGTTACTAATTTCTGGGTGTTGTGAGGTTGCCTATGGGAGAAAAGTGCCGGTTAGCATAGATACACGCTGATAAGGACACGGCTCAGAGGTCCTTTCAGCCAATCAAATTAAGCAATTTTCATTACCCATTTTATAAAGGGTTTTTGTCTACACTATCCTCCCTATGTTCCCTGTCTTACTGGTAATAACCTGAGTAACTACTAAGCTCTTAACTCTGTCCCAGCTGTGCTTCAAAACATTAATGGTTGTAGTGCTTACTGCCTCAGCCAGTAGACTGTTCCAAGGTTCAGCCGTTCTTTCTGTGAAATAACACTTTCTCATGCCCCTCTTGAATCTCCATCACCTCCACCAGCTTCCATTCATGTCTCCATGTTCTTGATTCTTTATTATTGTTGAATAGTTCTTTACCATTTATCTTTCAAGAATTTGAAGGTCTGTATCATATCTCCCCTCTCTTGTCTGGCCCCTAGTAAGATATATTTGGTGCCCTAAGTAAATCCTAGTAGGATCTGCCCTGCTGGCCCTGCATCATTTTGGTCATCCTATACTGTGCTATTTCCAGCCCCTTTATATGTTTATTAGGCGAGTAGTCCTAAACTGGGCACAGTACTCCAGGTGTGGCCTCATCAGTGATCTATATAGAGGTGGTAATACCTCTGTCCTTCTGCTGTCAAAACCCCTCCCAATACATCCCAACATCCCGGTTGCCTTACTGTAGGCCTGTTACATTGGCTAGATTGTTTACGGGCATCACTTATGATTACTCCTAGCTCCCTTTTATCAAAAGTAGTGCCCAGCTTAACCCCACCCATCCAATACTCTGTCTTGGGTTTCTTGCCCCTTATGTGCTTCACCGTGCATGTTTTGGCATTGCATTTCAGCTGCCAAAAGTTAGACTTTTCAGGTCCTTCTGCAACTCTTTTACCCCCTCATCACTGTCTACCCTACCATAGATCGTAATTGTCATCAGTGAAAGTATGCATCTTACCATGACACATCTTTCCATTGTGCATTAAAAGGGGAACCAGCAGAGCAGGGGAGTAAAAGACCCTGGTCAGGCCCTACATGGAGCACTGCATGAAGTTCTGGGCTCCTCAATACAAAAAGGACATTGAGACAGTCTACCGAGTGCCAAGCAAAACCACCAAATGATCAAGGGAATGTAGGACAAAAGCTATGAGGAGAGGCATGTTGTCCTTACATTGTTCCTCTTGAAGAAAAGGAGACTGAGAAATAGGTGTGGTGAAGTAAAGCTTCACCGGCGAAGTTTGCGCAAAGTGGTGAAAATTCACACTTTGCGGAGCTTCATGAAGCTTCACCTGACTTGAGATACTTTGACTTTGCCTAAATCATTAAGTTTTTGCTGAAAAATATGGAATTTTGCCACAAAGTGCAGAATCTGACCTGCAAAATTCCGCACTTTGTGGCGAACCTTCGCATTTTGTGGTCGATCCACACTCTGCGAATTTCACGAACTGCATGAAATTCACAACTTAATTTGTGGAGTAAAGTTTGCAGACTTCATCCATCTCTACTAAGAAGGAACATAATCTTAGTCTGCTGTATACACAAGGGTGTTAAGAAGATCAAACAGACAGAAATGTTTGATTTAGTATCTTCCAGCAGGATGTGGGTAAGCTCTGAGGTAGCAAATTCAAGGGTAACACTATGAGGCACTTCTCTTATAGGATGGTTACTATATGAAACTGTTTACCAGTAGAGACACAGAACATTAAGAGAAAACAGGCCTTCCAAATAAACCAAGATCAATTTCTGATTACCAGAGGAATTACAGGGACCCTGGGTTGCAGTTTGAATAAGTTTCAAATAGCAATGTGTAATGCAGAATTTATATTGGCTAAGAACTATCACATGACCATGCATTAAAAAGCGATTGATGTACAGTCAGATAGAGGGTCTTATTTATTTCAACTAAGCCCCCTCCCTAACTGCAGCTGCTACCTGGCCACCCCTTCTTTCTTTCTTCACTAGACAAACTGTAATTCACCTATCTCTGCAGATATGTTCATATGCTTGTATTGCATTATACTATACTTTATTAGCAGCATTACAGTTTTGTATTTTTACAACCTCCATAGTTTAGGCATTTGTTTTATTGTAACCTGTATAAACTTGTCTGTTATATAATTTGCATATCAGTCCTAGCCCACTGGGACCTTTTTAAAAACTAGGGTTACAGCCTAAATGTGAATATTGCCATGCACAGAAATTCTAAATAAACAACTAAATTCCATACTAAAATAAATCTTTTATCCTGGTACCAAGTATATACTAGTACACTGCTGTATTAACTTTACTATACCATCTTTACAAAACTTTTTTTCCACCATTTTGAATTTTACTGATATAAATAAGTCTATAACATATATTTCGTCTTTCAAAGCGAAACAATAACTGAATCACATAATCAAGCAAATAAGTAAACCAGCTGTAATTAAGTCCAAAAGAAAGGAATATTTAATTAATGCTGCTATTGAGCAATACATTTGATGTTGCATTTCCACTCATATCAAAGTGTGTGTGTGTGTGTGTTAAATTCACCCCATTTTATATATGCTACAACATATGAGCCATTCATAAGGATACCACTTTGTTTCCTTAACTACACTGTAGAGTAATGCAGTTACATGCAACAAATATGCAACTAAAGTGTAATTACCTATGATGCATGTAATTAATGATTACCTATCCTGCAGTCACTTTGAAACCGATACTTAAAGTGTGATCTTTATAACAGCAATGATACTAAATATAGCCGGCCCAGTGGCACTGAGGGTTGAGGTGCTGGACGCCACACCTCGCGCCATGCCAGTGACCCGGGTTCAGGAATGAGCCGGGGCCGCCGGGGGTCGGCAGGGGGGGAAAGAGATCGAGCGACCACTGACTGCTCTCTCTTCCCAGGGGTGGGTACAGGATGCGCTCACACTTGGCGCGACCTCTGGTGGTGGCTAGAGGTTCACCAGTGTAGCGGCATGACACAATGCCTGGGGGGGCAGAGTCATAACATTTTGTTACCTTGCAGTCCGGCCTCTGTGGGGGGGGAACAAAGAGGAAGAAAAAAGCCTTCTACGCCATCGGTGAGATGACGGTGGCCCTGGGGGACTCTGCCCATATTCCAACTGCCGGCCCAACACACACACACAGGCTCCTCCTCCATCCCCGACCCAATGACGGGCAGGTAGGCTCTTCACACTTAAGGAGGAAACCACCGTGGGAGGGTGGAATCAGCCCCGGAGATGGTACTGGGGGTCGAGCCTGCCTGGGAGTCAATCGGGGGAGGAGATCGAAGGCAGATGCGAGGGTTTGGATTGGGAGAAGGGTGGACTCAGAGAGGGTACTCCTGAAGGATGCCTGAAGGTGTAGTCAAAGAAATAAAGTTAAAAAAGAAATTATACTAAATATGTACTCTCTAGAGGAAAGGAGGGAAAGGGGATAGGATAGAAATGTTCAAATACCTCACAGGTATTAAGGTACAAAAAGGTAACATTTTCCATAGACAAAGATACTCCAGGACGAGGGGTCACACTATGAAGCTAGAGGTGGGGAGGCTCAGAGGAGATGTGAGAGATACTTCTTCATGGAGAGGGTGGTGGACAACTGGAACACCCTCCCAGCAGAGGTGGTGGGTGCTAAAGCAGTAATGGGATTCAAGCATGCATGGGATAGACATAAAGGGACCTTAGAAGTAAGGCAAGGGGGGAGGTGAAGACTGGAGACTGAGTAGGGTCTGCGGTGGCACAGTAGGTAGGGAATATAGGGCAGACTAGGTGGCACAAGAGGTCCTTATCTGCTGACAACTTCTATATTTCTGTACACTCCAGGATGTGCATTATAGTGTTTGCAATGCAAGGGGGGGTAAGGCACAAGGCTGAGATGCCTCAAACCCCAGGGGCATGTGTGACAAATGCTTTTTGCACAGAACTAGTAAGCAGCAAAAACTGCACCGGCCCTTACTGGGCAGTGGGACATCAGGGCTAAGTCCAGGCCACAAAATATAAGCTCTAACATGAAGAACGTGAAATTAGATGTGGCACCACATAAACTGTTTTGGAAACAAAAATGAGTCACAGGGGTTTAAAAGAGTGCATAATTAAGTATTTAAAATGTTTTCACATGAACTACTGCTTTAAAACAAGGGAAATCAGGAAATATATTAAAAGTGACGCCTACTTCTTTCTGTAGAAGTCATGCCTGAAAAAAACTTCATAGTTGAAATGTTGATTCAAACTTCATTTTCTATTTCAGTGCACATTTACTGTACGTTAATCCTTTTTTGTTACATTTTCCACCCACATGCTGATACAGAGACCATGTTTTTCTTTCCTTCATTACCTTTGTTATCCTTTTGATCAGATCAGCTGAAGTTTGTGTTTGCCGTGCACTGACTCTGTTCCTCTAACAAGGCAATGAAGCCAGTGATCTGCTGATTATTGGTATGAAAAGCACAAGACCCAGTAATAAGGTCAAGATAACGAAACAGGCATTGTTAAACTTGCCTGATGTAGGTGATTCAGAGCCTTAATGAATGCTTCTTACTGGTTTATGGGGGTGAGTATAGCACTGACTTTAAAAATGACCATGTTTTATCCAGGCAGCACAGACCGTCTCCAGTGTTAAGGAGCATAAGTGCCAATTTTAAAGGCTGGCAAGAAAGACTGAAATGCTCTGTGGCCCTTTCTGAATGTTGGGAGAGAATCAATAAAGATCCTTCTAAATATTTCTGCCAGTGTGTATGGCATACTGTAGGTTACCCTGAGCCCGAAACCTATACCCCACCATTCCAGAGTCTACTCAGGACCCGTCTGCTTTATGGAAGAGTCCAAAGGGAGACTTCATCGTAAAAATTCTATTCAAAGTTTTATATAGCAGGAGCAGCTACAGAACAGTTTTGCCAATAGAACAAGTTTTGTTTTCTCAGTTGATGTCTAATAAGTGTAACTGGGTCACCATGCAGATAGTAGGATGTTACTAACAGTTAATACCCCTGCCTTGCACCTGTGGGGCTCCAACCAAGACTGAGGGTCCTGGGCTCATTAGAATCCTCAGATTGGAGTGTTGTTCCAAAGGATAGCAGAAAATAGCATGGTGCCTCCACCCCAAATAAGATAAGTGGGCCATGTCAAGTGTTCAGTAACTCCCCCCCAGGGATGCAGAATCAACCCGCCACCAACAGTTTAAGAACACCACCTGAGATGAAAACAATTGCAGCACTGGAATTTAGCAAGAACACAATGTTGTACATCAGTAATAATATGCTTACATAGAACTGCCCACACATGTTGAGTAAGGAAGTAACAACAGGACTTTATTAATAACAGCAATGGGTTGAATGAAAAGGATGGATGTGAAATAGGTGGTAACAATAGTCATCAACAATTCAGGCCCTTCTTGCAGAAGTAATGCCCTCCACCACACCACACCACACCACACAAGGGATCCCTCAGCTAACTGTACTGTTAGCCCCACTACTCACACTGATAACAGTGTCATAGCATTAACCAACCCCAACTTTTAAGTAAATAATTACAACTGTCATAAATAATTACTGGGTACCCAGCCTACTGTACCTTTAACGTTACAGGCCTGGTGATGCACTGCCCAGGATCTTGCATTGGTGCACTTCATTAACATTGCAAGCTTGCAATAATAAACACCACTCAAGTGACTTTTGCTAGCAAGCAATATTTGTAATCAAAAAGGAAACACTATCACCCAACAGGAAAACTTTAACTTGGGCTTGCCACCATTTAGGTTTCAAGCATGTTTGATGTCTTGCTGGCTAGCCCAGTACTCATGTTTCTGGTTGATCATGGCTTCACTGATGGGGTGGGTGCATAGGAGTGGCTTACCAATGGTCTGGTGGGCTTCAAGTGCAGACTAGCACTGATAGTACAAATGCAAGCAGGACCCTAGGTGTCAGTCAGGTCAGATGTTGGTCTCTGGGCAGCTCACTCTCAGCAGTCATAGTGGCACGTCAAGTTCCAGGTAACAACTGAATTGTGGCACTTCCACACCTCTGTCCACTAGCACACATGTGGTCGGTGAACAAGACACCCAGAGCCAAGCTCCCTGACCTCACCCTTTCCTCAGTCACACCAACCAAGATGGAAAGTGCCAGTCTTTCTACTATTAAGCTCTAGCAGCTGTTAGTGCAGATTCTATGCAGACAAAAATCTTTCAGCAGTAGTAGCAGTTTAGTTCAGATTAAACTTCAGCAGGTTTGAGCAACAAAACAGAAACATTCTTGTCTGAATCTGAGCAGGACTTCAGCTCCTTTCTGACAGCACATCCGTCTCCTCCATGATCCCAGACAAGACTGCCTAAAACACCTCCTTGTTTCTGGGAAGTCTCAGAAATAGTCCCAAGCTTTCTGCCTCATCATTGACTGTAGCAGCTCTCAGTCACTCAGGGGAGTATGTCTCAATGCAGGATTGGGGCTGCTGTGGGTTGCCAAGACACATTGCCACTATATATCCCATTATGTTTCTGGCAGTCCTTTCTGAGACCGTCTGGCTTCTAATTATCTTTTATTGAGGTCAAAGGTCTCCAGGAGAGTGATAACAATGTTGTTACAGAGGAAATAGACCAAAGCTGCTTATTTTAATGGACTTCTTGCAACAGAACACTGGTGACCATTTTTTTTTCGGTTAGCCCCTCAGTGCTGATGTCCAGTGCAGCAAAAAATGTCTGCAGCAGTCCGGTCAGAAGTCAGGGATGTTTCCATCTGCAAGTGCGGGCTCACTCCTTTTCATCATAGTACTGGAGCTGCTAGCCAAGCACTTGGAGCCCCGAAGAAGCAGTCAGTCCCTTCTGTTCTTCACCACCTGGTTCCCAACACCAGTTCTAGTCAGAGGCCTAGCAGGCAGCAATAGCAGGCCAGTTCTGAGCCTTTGGCAGCAGAGGTAAGTCGCACCATGGGGGGGGGGTACCAAAATTAGGCCCACAGTGATGAATTTGTATCAAACATAATTACATGCACCTACAGTAGTGGATGTGTTGTTAAAATGCACTGATATGCAAAAACTGCAAAGTAGAGAATGCTTCATAGGAAGTGCAGTACTGGACAACCAAGGGTAATCAATGATCAGTAGGTAGGAAGGAAGATACCAAATAGTAAAACCTGATGGTTTCAGACTAGCCTTTTATTAGAGAGAAACAAAGCTACTGTACTACAACCATTCTCTCTTCATACACACTCTCTCTCTCTCTCTCTTTCTCTCCCTGTAGCAATACATCAGTTTTCTTGTTTCTCTAATTTGTGGTAGTCTTTCTAAAAATCAACTTTAGGTAACACCTGGGTTGTTTTGATTCACATTATATAAAGGTGACCAAAGCAAGGTTTATGTTGTAAACGTACTGTGATATTTCTTTAGAATGTTGCACCTCTTTTTTAACTGACCATGTGTGGGATCCCAAATTTATAGTTCAGAACCTCATATTTTGGGGTTAGGCCATCTCAGAAAAAGTGTCAAAGACCCAGCTTTGTCTCTCAAATATCCTAGCAGAAGTTATGTTGTGGTCCTCTTTTATATTTGAATCTGCTTAATTCTTTCTATGATTCCAGTTTGTATTAATGCTTAATTTGTTTTCTTAGAAAATAAATGCTGAATCATTTTATTGGTAATTTTATATTGTGGTCCAGCCCCCTTTCCCATTAAAATACTGAATGAGCACAAGGCTGCAAGGTAGTACTCTTCATAACAACATATGCTAATGTACCCATCTAGGCTTGTATCCAGCAATAAGCGCTGGGAAAATCTGAATGTATTGTATGGTCTACTTAGTACTGTTGGAGGAGAGGAGAGACTTAAGGACCGAAATTCTATGAGGAGTGACTTATAGACTTAAATATGTACACCCCGAGGAGAGAGAAAGGAATATAACACAGACCTTTAAATACCTCATGGGGGCAAGTAAGGTATAGGAGGGAAGTATGTTTCAGAAAAAAGTGCTCATGGAAAAGGGGGCATGATAAGAGGCTGGAGGGAAGATTCAGAAGAGATGTGAGGAAGTTCTTCTTCAGAGAAAGAGTGGTGGATTCCTGAAGCAGTCTTCCAGTGGAGGAGGTGGGGGTGAAAACAGTGGTGGGGTTCATGAACGAATGGGATAGGCATAAGGGAATCTTAGGAAAACTGAAGGCGGGGGTGAATGGACTGGAGATCAAGTAGGATCTGCAGTGATATTATAGGCAGGGAAAAATGGACAAACTGGATTGGCCAATAAGTTGGGTGGGCTGAAGCTGCAGATGACCCAATCCAAGTGTGTTGTAAAATGCAAACAGAAAGTATCTAAAATGTTCACATACTTTTCAGAGGTCAATTACTTGATTCACACAAATACTGAGTCCACAAAATCTAGAAGAACATTCTGCAAAAAAAAAAAAAAAAATTCAGAACTCAGAAAAAAAAATACTCGGAACAAAAGTCTACTGTAGCTGTAGTTCTTCTTGTGAGTACAAAATCCTGCATCTTGTACTATACTAATCTGAAATAGAAAGTTTGGCTACACATTTTTAAAAAAATTCTACAGTTTTTCTTGAATGTGATGCATGGAAGTTCACAAACATTTTCATGCAAAGTATTATTTTTGCTCTCCCCCTCCAGTCACAGTATCCACTACCCTTATTAAAAACTAACAGTTTGATGAAAGGAAAATGAGAATTATACAATGGCAAAACAGTTTTTTGGGCTCTGATTGATCAATGTGTATTTGCTGCAGGTAAGTTATCTGAGCACAACCTCACAACCAAACATAAATGATTACATATCAGACTAAATAACCAACCACAATCTCTCTCGAACCAAAAAAGTGTAATATTTTGTAATTAAACAACAGAAGCTGAGTTTCATATAAAAACCTCATTTATTTATATTGTGGGGGGGGGACAACATTTTTCTCATGACTAAAATGTTTCGTAGTTAGGCAGAGAACAAGTATCAGAACATCTCCTTTACAGTGTGGGAACATCTCTTATAGTACCAGTTTTGCAGTTTTATTTTTTTTTTATGAGGAAACACACTACATATGAATGCACTGCATCATGGGTATGTAAATACCTAATTGCCTGGTATTGCATAACACACTACAGTGATACCATACAAATGATTATTTGCATACCCATGATGCAGTGCTTTCACATGGTAAGTGTTTCCTCAAAAAAAATTTAAAAAATAAAATTGTACAACTGATACTATAAAATAGATGTCCCTATAAATAAAAGGGATGTTCCAACACTTGTTCTCGGCATAATAGCTAGCCACATGTATTCATTTTGGTACCCACAGTATTAATAAATATGAGCCATTTTATAATAGCAACAATGCATTCCAGAATGTGGTTTGTAATGAGATAATCTCATTTTTTGGTTGTTGGATTTGTGGCTGCCCTTATGCCCAAGCACCCCATGTGAGCAGTTATCCCCTAACAACTCACACTCAGTTGTGCTTTATTGCTTAAATCAAACAATCACATTTGCAAAATTAGGAAAATAATTGAATGTAAAAGGCAGAATACCAAACACTCAAATTTGATTTTCTGTTTATCCAAGATAGTGGTGATAAAGTTCAAACTGAAGAGTGGTGATATGTTGGAGAGGTACTCCAGTTAGAATACCAGCATGACAAAAATGGTATTCCACCTTGACTAGTTTTATAGTGTATGGCCCAACCTGTTATGCATGGAATTCCATGCCTGGAATATACTTATTGTGCCGCAGTAGTGACAACTGCAACACAACAGCATAAAATGATGCCACACAGTTTCTTTCCTCTATCCAAACATTCTGCAAGCTGTTTTTTTTTTTTATTTGAACTTACAGAAAAAGCTGCAGCTCACTGAATCAGCAATTTGAGCCTGCAACTGAACCTCAAGTGTTTCCTTCCAATCCACAGTCCATGGTAAGGAAGCAGAATTTCTGAAATGGATATGGATGATAATACACTATAAAAGACAATATATATGCTTCCATGCACAGACAATCCTGTGTCTTCATCTTGAGTTTTCTATGGCAACCAGTGAAACTCGCAAGCTTTGCTTTCCAGGTTCTTGGTTGCCATAGAAACCTCTTGATGCAAACACAGGCTTATTGTGTATGGTTGCCATACATTGTCCTCTATAAACTCTGCAAGCATGATAGATATTTGTGAGCCATAGTGAGGGAGACAATTTGTGAGAAGGGAAAAGCATTTACAGTATACAAGGGAGACCAGAAAGACAAATAGGGCTGTATATAAAGATACATTAGAAATAAGCATGAGCATTATAATGAGGGCAAAAGTAGATACAAAACTACTCATAGTGGCTGGAATAAAAGAACAATAATGCAACATTCTTTGGGTATGTAAGTGGAAAACATCCAATAGTGAGAGATGAAAGAAGTAAGGAAGGAAGAAAGAAAGAAAGAAAGAAAGGAAGGAAGGAAGGAAGGAAGAAAGAAAGAAAAAGAAAGAAAGAAAGAAAGAAAGAAAGAAAGAAAGAAAGAAAGAAAGAAAGGAAGGAAACAAGCACAGCAGAAGACAACAATAAGGTAAATATATTTAATAATTACTTTAGTCCTGTGTTCACACCTGAGGCCACGGGCCCAATTCCTGACAATAAGAATAAATTCAAGGGTACCAATATTACCAGAGAAGAGATAGGGTATGTATCTATGAAAAGGGTACTAAAAGGTCTGCAGAACCTATTGTAAACATAAACAAGTTACCAGGGCCAGTACACAAAAGGCACTGAAGAAGATGAGCCAGGCTCTGGCGTCCACCTAGTAGATCTATTTAATGAATCACTGGATATGAGTGACACCCTTTCTATAAGGCTTAGGGTGCCTGACAAGGAAGGAAGGAAGGAAGGAAGGAAGGAAAGAAGGAAGGATAATCAATAAATATACAATGACTAAAAGAACATTATTTTTTAAAACTAGATTATTCTGTGTAGGCCTGTGCAAATAAAAAAAGTTTTTAACAAGATCTTAAAAGTCTCCACAGTTCGAGCTGAGTGTACTACCTCTGGAAGAGCATTCTAAAACAATGATGCCATGATCCCAATGGCCCTGTCCCACGACCATTTTAACTAGGAATGAGGGACCTGATGCAGGCCCATATCTGTGCAATGGAGGGAGCGTGTTGGTATGTAGGACAACAGAAAGTCTTTCTGGTAGCTTGAGCACAAATCATCCAGTTCTAATGTCAGCACACTCGGATAAGGAATACTAAAATAAAATGATTCTATCTGAGATAGGGTTACTTGGAGAAATAGTAATCCTATTTATTGCATCTCACAACAATCCAAGCCTGTGGTTAACACAGATGAAGACACAGTGTGGGGCACCAGTAAATACTGCTAATCAGAGTGCACTGACCTCAGACCAGGTAGAACTTGTCAAGAGGGGCTAGTAACTCCATGGGCTACACCAGCTACCTCTACTGCAAAGCAAGGGTCCACCCTGTTGGACTGTGTGCTGGGCCCAGACCATGTCCTGTAGGTCCTTGAATGTTAACAAGCATATCTTGAAGGTGATACATTGCTGAATTGGCATCCAGTACAAACCATACAACACCAGTGTGATGTGGCCCCTCTGAAAAGTTCTCACCACCAGCCGGGCTGCAGCACTCTGGATCAACAGCAAACAGCACATCAAATCTCCAGATAACCCTATGTAAAGAGGTTTCAGAAGACTAAGATCAAAACAGGGAATAAGGAAAACCTGGGTAACCATAGGACAGCAAGCTTAATGTTTATAGAGGACAGGCTACTGGAGTCAATTATAAAGGAACAAATAACTGACTTTTTAGAGGCAAATCATGTAACAGATAGCAATCCTTATTCACAAGGGGAGGTTGTGTTTAATGAATTTGATAGATTTTTTTCTAACTTGGTGACAAAGGAGACAGTTATGGGCTAGGCTGTCAACATTCAGGACTGTACCAGGGCTTTAGTAGGGCCTTTGATTTGATGCCATATAGGGGGCTCATACAAAATGTGGGGACTTATGACTAGGGGAGGAATAACTATCTCTACTGGGAACTGATTGCCAGATAAAACAGAAATTGTGATCCTAAATGATATATTATCTGATGTCAGGAAGTTCACAGGCAGAGCGCCACAAGGGCCTGTCTTGGAGCTGATACTCTTTAACATGCATAATCAGTGACATTGAGGTGAGGTAGCAGGGCAAACGGAGTATGCTCACAGTTGACACAAAACTCTATGGAAGGGTAAATAAGATGTCAGAAGAAGTACTAGCAAAATGGGAGGTCAGCTGTTGGGGTACAGGCACTCATACTGGAAATCAGCTTTTAACTGTTGTAGTTTCACAGCTCATTTTCATGCAATCATAATACTTCAAGCTGGTGAGTACATCACTTATTTTCATGGGGATTAAGTGCAGTCTCCTTGTGTGCATTGCAGTTCATTTAACCAGTTAGTGGCCCTAACAGCAAATGACTGCTTGCTCAGCTGAGTATGCTGGAAAGGAGGCTAAAGGGCATTCCTAGCCATGTTCCCAGTGCTGTATTGGTTGGAGATAGTGCAGAAGTAATTTGATAAAGCAGGATGTGTTAGGCACAGGAATGCATTTTTGGCTAGCAAACAAAAGTCTGAAACTTTGTTCTGCTGGTTAAAGGTTAGTGGGTACGTAAAGAGTACAACTTTGAGTGCAATTATCTGCACCAAGTAGAAAATGGCATGCATTATAGATCAGTCTTATTCTGTTTAGCACAGTGTCACAGGCAGCTGTATAGACAGGGAGCCCATAACCTATAAGTGACAGAGTGGAACTGGCCACAATAAGGTGTCTAGCATCCCCAGCAAGATTGTTCTGGTTATCATACAGAGCACACAGTGTTCTGTTAACTATGGGTAACAGATTTTCAACATGGAGGCCAAAAAATAAGGGGCTCGATTCTCAAAGGTTGATGCAGGGCTTGCACCTGCCCAGCATCAGACCCTGCGTTGCCCCTAGCATATTGCTACACCATACGCCTGATTTTCAAAGGTTGCGTGCATTTGCGGCACTTCACCCTCTTTACAGTGGCTTGCACCAAACATTTGGTACAAACCTCATGAAAAGATCTGTGAAGTTAAACCAGCAAAACTGGTTTAACTCATGCTCTGTGGTGCACGGAATCAAGAATCCCAATTGCTGGCCAGGGAACGTTGCAAGACCCATGCGTTGTGTTTTCGGTGCACCCAGGTCTTGCAGCATTCAATCCCTTTTGAAAATTGAGTCCAAGGTGTTATCCAGAGTTGCTGCAAGGTATTTGAATGTCTCCACCTGTTCATGGTTTTGTCCTTGGCCAGTTCAGATGACAAAGGGTGGAATTTTCACTTCTGTTGGAGGCTACAGAAGGCCATAGTCTTTGTTTTTTTGTAACTGAGAACCAGTTTCTTGTTGAAGAACCAGCTTGCAAGTCAGCTAAAGGTTTTGGAGAGAGGTGGTAAGGCTGTCAAGGTCAGGGTTTTTGGAATAGATGACTGCATCATCAACATAAATGAGCATGTTGGCTGTCTGACATGCATTGGGCTGTTGATTTATGAAGAGGCCAAATAGGAGTGGGCCCAAAATGGAGCCCTGCACTTAAGAGATTCTCAGTGTCTCTCTCATGTACACAGCCATATAGAAGAGGACCAGCGATAGTCATATCTACCTGAGGGATTTAGCCAGATGAATGTGTCAACAAGATACAGTGATGGGTGGTAAAGTCAAATGGCAGTATAAACCTGTATAGCTTGTTACAGTATGGAGATGGATCTAGGGCTACAAAAAAGGATTTGTTTGCTGATCTGTATAACATGTCTCATACTGACTATGTTGTCAAAAATGTACATTCTCGCCTAGGGCAATTATATTGGCTGAATAATTGTCTATCAGTCTACTCACTGAAGGTACTGGCTCAGTCATTATTGATTTCAGTAATTTGCTATGTTCTTCCAATACATTCTTCTGCTATAGCTACTGCTCTGCAATGAGTAAACATATTTTACCATTCTGTTTGTAGATTTGTTAGTTCTGTTCCTCATTCTACTCACCATTGTTCCTTGTACAGTAGACTGGAATGGATTTCCTTTGAACAAATGGTTAACTATTCCAGCTTAATAGCATTTCAAAATGTTTCAGAGTTCTCGAATACCCTTTCCTTTCATGATTATGATATCTAGGGGGATCAGTACTAGGAGAGAAGAGGTTATACTGCCCTTGTACAGGTAACTGGTAAGGCCACATCTAGAGTATGGAGTTCAGTTCTTGAGCCCACACCTCAAAAAGGACTTAACCTGCTGGAGAAGGTCCAGAAGAGGGCTACAAAGATGATAGCTGGTCAGTAGGGTAAGGCATATGAGGAGAGGTTGAAGGCACTGCACATATTCTCCCTGGAAGACAGGAGAGAGGGAGGGGACATGACTGGAACCTTCAAGTACTTGAACGGGATAAATAAAGTTGATAAGGAGAATCTCTTTAAACTGAGTGGCAACCATAACATGAGGGGGCACAGTCTTAAGCTGGAGGGTAGGAGGTTTAGGAGGGAGGTCAGGAAGAACTTCTTCACAGAGCGGGTGGTGGATACTTGGAATGCGCTGCCAGGAGAGGTCATTTCATTGAAGACAGTGGGAAGCTTTAAGAGAGTCTGGGATAGGCATGGGGGAAGGTAAGGATCAAGGGTAGGGAGGATGGGAGGAGTGGGGAGGGAGGGAGGGCAGAGACAGTAGCTCAAGCTGTGGGCCCTGCAATACAAGCAGACTAGATAGACCAAATGGCCTTCTTCTGCTGGCTTCTTCATATGTTCGTATATATATTTTGGTATGATTAGTGCTCTGGTTTGCCCCCATTTACACTCCACTAGATCTGTTAATACTGTTGCATTGTATCTCCCTTTTTGTAGGACTTCACTAGGACAGAAATTATAATTGTATCATGCTACTAATTTATGAAATGAACTGCCTGACTTTTTTCTGTCCATTACCTCTTTGTATGTAAAATAACCTTGGGGAGTGGATTAGGTTTATGGGCAGATTAGATGGGTTACCCGGTCCCCATTTGCCATCAGATTCTTACAGTACACTATGTTTTTGTCTTTGTCTTTCTCAGAGCTCATGTTTTGACTAATGAGAACTTTGTACACTGTTACCTTCTTATTGTATTTTCTGAGTCACCCATGAAAATGGGCATTTGATGCCCTTGGGTTTTACCTGGTTACCAAATTTAAAATAAAATATATATTGTTGATGTTCGGAAGTAGGAAGTGAGAAACCACCTGTAACACTTAGTCCTGAAGAGAAGGTCTGTCTTCAGCCCCAAAATGGCTGAGATGTCATTTATGTACTTGTTACATGAGAGTGAAGAATTAAGCCATAGCCCAAATACTTAAAAACATTGATTTTCTCAATAGGGCTGACATCTAGTGTCTTCATATTGAGAGGTTACTGAACACCTCAGCATGATCTGGGAGACAAATACTATTGCCTTAGTTTTGATTGCATTTAAGGTCAGGCAATTGTTGAAGAACCAGGAGAAGATCATATTGAAGTCAAATTGGAGGACTGTCTTGCCTGGGACATGGACTGTGCACTGTAGAGAATGATGGTACGGTCTCCATATTTATCAAAATGATTCATCCTTCTATGCCATCAGAGGTCATTTACAAAGAAGCAGAAGAGTAGAGGGTCAAGGATACACCCATCCTAATGTAAGTTAGATCTAAGTTAGTGCCTTTTATGGACACTATTTAGGTACAGCTGCTTGAGTAGTTCTTGAACCACTTGATGGATGCAAGGCTGTGACCTAGATTCCTCATGTCCTGTTGAGAGAAGTATATGATCCATCAAATCAAAACTCTGGAAAGGTTATTGTAGTTTTTTATAAAAGAGAAACCCCTGAAGTACAGGCCACAGTACTGTCTTACCTGAACGCTGCATAGCCGTTCACTTCTCGGGTACAGTAGGTATGGATCTGAAATTAAATTACCATAAGAATGCATTGTGGGCTTATTCTACTATTACTTCTCCCCACAATAAAGCTGAAGTACTGTGCAGTCTTTGTAGTGAAAAAAAAATTCAGCTCACAGGCAGGAGCAAACTTGAAACATGTTTGCTTCATTGGAATTCACAGCACCTCCAACATCAGGAAACAAGGCTTCCTACTAGCAGATTTTGTCCCCTTCTTTCCATATTTTGTAAATTCTCCCCTTCCTTTCCCCTTGTTTTTTGATGTTTTGTGCTTTAAATACGAGATGTATAGGTGATTTACTGTTGTATATATTTAAGATGTCTTTAAATGAATTCCATACAGCCTTCAGCTATAATGTTCATAGTGTCTAATGTTCTTAATGTTTAGTCAGTGCTTCATTTATGTTTTGATTAATTGGGATAAGGCATTAAGCCTTGGATACACAGCTGTATAGAATACTATTCATGTAACTCAACTAATTTACTAGGGATTTTATAGTGTAGCACTGCATACCAGTTTTTAGCCCTCTTAGGAGGACCGAAGGGTCAAAGCGCAGGGGTACTGGTTGTTTTTTCACTGTCCTGGCTACTTTTGCACTGGATTTGCTTAAGATAAGTGAGCACTTTCTATGGATTAATGTATTTTTGCATTGAAAAGTACCTGAATCCTGTTATGAGGTGTGCTACTTTCATTGTCTTTTTTTTCCATTTACTTTTACCGTCTACGTCCTCTTGTCCAGCCAGTTTTTTACCCAGGCTACCACTCCGGAACCCATTCCCAGCCTGGCTAACTTGTTTATTAATTTTTCATGTGAGCTTATGTCAAATGCCTTGCTAAAGTCTAGGTTCTGTTCTGTGACTGCACTTTACTTTTACCAAGGTGTGTTACTGGGTAGTGTTTCATATTGTACTGTGGCTGCATGTTATTTTGTACCAAGAACTGTAACTGTGTTGTGTTCACTTTTCTCCTGTACCTTTTTTAGCCTGGGTCACAGTTCAAAATGAGCCTTGGCTCACAGTGCCTTTCCCAGTCATCAGTTTTCAAATAAATAAATAAAGAAATAAAATACAGTGTACTAATACAAAACAGCATTATCAGGTATCCTGTCATATGGGCAATTGAAATTGAATGTCTCAGATATGAGCGACTCAATTTTAGTACCTGTTATGTGAGCTACTCTGAAAGGGTAGTGAGGGAAGATGAGCGAGGGTATAGGGTGGCGAAGGAAGAAGTGTGACGATGTAGGATGGTGACTGGAAGGGGAAGATAAGGAAGAAAAAAAGTATGTGGGAAGTAGTGTGGCATGGTGCTGCCAAGCTAGCCATGTGGTGTGGTGGTGAGGGTGGCTGCCTACAGTGTTGTAGGTGCAGGGATCAAGGTTGGGGAGGGGTACAGTTTTTTTTGTATTTCATGGGCGGGAGATTTTTTTTTACAAGTGTCTCCTCCTCCTCCCTGACATGCACCTCCCTGGAGTTGACAATTTAAAGTAAGCGGGTGCAGGGGGTGATGTCCTCCATGAGGGTGTGTGTGGGGTGCGCAGCCTCCCACATAAATATACTTGTTGGTTTTCGCCCGTGATGTTATCCTTGTCGCTGGGACTGTATATCGCCATTTCGCATTTCAGCAATGTACACTCATTGTAACAGCGATCGCTGTTTGGTGATTGCTGTTATGACATGGAACCACATTATTATACCTAGTCAATGTTATGATATAAGGAACAGAAAATCAACAGGTTTTCAACGTACTTTAAAATGTGTATGCGAAGAGCTGTAAAAAGGAAACACTTGAATCGTACAGGCAAAGGATGAATTTAGTTTCACAAGGAAGCAGGAAGCACATGGAGTACAGTGCCTGACAAATGGCCTGCAGTGCAATGATCATGGGTGATGGCATCAAATCTTGAGCAAGGAGCATCAAAAACAGTAGATGGTAAAGAAGATGTCAACTAGTTCTCAACAGAGAAAAGAAGAGTAAGTGGAAATATGATCATTTGGGAGGAATGCTAAGCCATTCAGGTAGACAAGGAGATGGCAGAGAAACAAAATACTGCTTTATGTCATTATTTAGCCAAGAAGTCAAGGGGTATGGCCAGCAGAGGGCAGAAGTTGCTGGTGATGAACAGGCCATGCAGGAGGCAGTGTTGATGTCAATGATATCCACATGAGAGCAACTGAGGAGTTAAAACGGGTTCTAGCTGCTACTCTTTCTGGTATCCACAGATTCACCAATGTTCATGGGACTTTTTCCCCTGTTTATTTTGTTACATGTTATGCTTTGTCCTTAAATCCTAATTGATGCATTAACATTGTTTTTGTTTTTTAATTCATATGAAGCAGGTGGCTACATTGGGGCTAGAACCAGCTGTGCTGTGCTGTGGTAGTGCCTTGTATATTCATTTTCCTCTCCTACTGTGAGTCTAAATCTTGTGGAAAATGTCAGCTTACCCGACCCTCACAGCAACCTGTTTTTGTTTTTTATTTGGTCCTTTCCAGGATCTCCTCTTATTGTTTTGTCCTGAATTTCTGGGAGTCATGGCCTTCTGCAGCATAACAGGAGCACTCCTGGTAATCCCCCTCCCTACAACACAGACGCTCCAAAGAAGTGGCATTACACCATGAAATGCTGGTGTCAGAACGTTTTGATGGATAAAAAAATTAATAAATAATTGTTTATTATGAATAAAGTGGAACACACTTTCCATTTCTCTCACGTCTGTCATAACAGTAGTGCAGTTTCTCTGTTACATAGAAAGTACTCTGCAGAATGGCAGCCTGTAATTTCCTTTCCTTGTGATGAGTGCAGCAGAAGCTACTGTCATGTCGTCAGGTGTTGCATATGTTGCTGTCCCATGGGCTAAGAGCACCTTTGTGATCAGCCCAAACTGGAAATAAAGGCAGATGATCCACTTAACATTGACATAAATTATTTAGTGTCATTTAGAATGCTTCAGTGGTTAAGCTAAATCATTTATCTGTAAAGCTTGACTCTCACTTACATTGTATAGACAGGGGATATGCAACAAGGCAGTGTTAGATCATTTTTTATCCATACAATTTACTGCGACCTTGGATGACCTCATGAATGATGAAGCAAAGTGTAGCCATGAGTGAAGTATCTCCAAGATAACCAGAATGGGTATAGAGATGAAAAATGTACCCCTACACTGCCCTTGTTGCATATTTAATATATGTAATGTAGTTTGTTTTTAGGTACAGTTATCATTTGATTGAGCTAAGTTTATAAAATATTGATGATTTTAAACAGAATCCATGGAACTATTCTGTTAATCTGTCAGTGCTGTTTTGCTGGTTTACACTATCTATTGAATGTGAGGAAGACAGAGTGTTCCAATTGGTTCATGTAGTGCTGGAATCTATCTGTGATCAAACAGCTGCTTAAGGGAAGGGGAAGGTAATGATGTATGGAGTGTGGGGATAAATTTATAGTGAGAGAATAAACTGTTTATTTTCTTTTAGAATGTAGAACCTGGCCAGATACATTATCTATCATATATATATATATATATATATATAAACTTTACAGCATTTAGAAAGCTTACTTAAGAATACAAGAATATTCAATTTCAGATTTTTTTGTAAAGACAGTTTTTAATTACCCTACTGAATAGTAAAGTTTGTTCATTTCCTGGACCATAAATGACACATTCCTGTTACTGTTATATCTCTAAAAATAGAAGTGTATTTGATACTTTAGCTGTAACAAAAGATAAGTAAAACCTCATTGTGCAATTCCAGTCTGTTGTCTGTTTAACTGCAGAGAGGAAGAAAGGAAGGAAACGGGGGCTATCTGATAAGATGGAAAAGGACATTTAAAATATTAAGTGTCTGCATTTAATAGAAGAGAACATGTTTTTAAATGGCTGAAATGTGTTGCCTTGTATTTTCAGCTTGGATGTTCTCAGATCCGCCTTCTACTTGATAGTGAAGGTGTAAAACCTTAAGATGTCTCTTGTTTAGCATTTGTTTTGGAAGGATAGAAAAATTTTAATTTATATAGGCTCTTCATAGAAACTGTATTCCAAATCACTTTAAAATCTAGGAGAAAGTCATCCCAGTGGAGAAGAGAGATGAAGCACCCTGCATTCCTTACCTTTTCCCATGTCGGTGACCCAGGTTTAGTCAGTAGTAGTAGTAGTAGTAAAAAGCATTTATTTTTATACAGGATACAAAATTACTTCTCATTTCTAGCACCATTAGCATAAAATCCTATTTACAATTGCGTTCCTGTCTTAGGTGTTAAGTAAAAAATCAGTTACATACATCAAGTATATCCAAAATACAGTACATAGGCCGGCCCGGTGGTGCTGAGGGTTGAGGCACTGGACGCCACACCTCGCACCACGCCGGCGACCCGGGTTCAGGACCGGACTCGGGTCACTGGTGGGCAGGCTGGGGAGAGTTAGGCTTGAGCGTCCAACGACAGTTCGCCAACTCCGGGGAGGGTTACAGGTGTACGCCCGTACACTTGTCTGACTCCGAGCTGAGGCTCGGAGTACTGCAAGCCCCTAAGATCAGGGGGAGGGCTGCCACGATACAGTGCAATGTCGGTGCCTTGCGCCTTGATGTCAGGGGTCTCACGCTGTAAGGGGTGGGGAAAAGTGGAAAAATGCCTGCCATCGCCGGGAAGACGGGGCCTCCGGAGACGTGCCCTCGATGTGTCTTCGCCTGCCTGTTGGCCCCTGGACTGACGACAGTTGATTGATGGGGTAAGGGGGCCCTGCCCCATCCCCGCTCAGTGGGTAATCCGAAGCTCCATGGGGTTCCAGAGGGGCATATGGGCAGGGAGGAAGGTAGAGGGATGTCTGCCTTGAGGCTCTGGAAGGGTCAGGGATGGCAGCCAAGGAAGGTGGATAAAAAGAAATTAAAAAAAAAAATACAGTACATACAATCATACAATTCCAGAGATGAGAATGAACTCGGGTTGCCAGGGGGATGGCTGAAGGGGGAAGAGGATTGATGGACAGCTCTCCTCTCCTGAGGTGGGGAAGTACACTGTCTCCATCCTTGGCTGCCACCTCATGGAGGCCAGGTGGTAGTGCAGGAATTGTGAATGACATTGAAGGGAAGGGGCTGTGGTTCCCTAGTATATGTGCACTTCCTGGCCCACATGCTTACGTGCCACAATGACTAAGAAACATGGAAGAAGATGGAAACAGGTTGACACTGCCTTAATGAAGCCCTACTTGACTACCCTCATTCCCCATCACCACCTGGATCACTGCCCCCCCCCCCCATTCTGGATGAGAGACACTGGGTTGTGGGAGGACAGCCCTCCCATTTCTGGCCTCACCAAGGCAGACAATCCATGGGGGAAACTATGGGGCAAGGTGAGTCTGAGAAAAGTGGATGCTGGGTGGGGGAGACATGAACATGGTTGAATAACCTGCTGGAGCCAACCATGGGAGAAAAAGCTCTATCACAAAAAAACAATCCAGGAGAAAGAGGGGAGAGAATGTTGCCGCCATTAGACACACAGGGAAATTCAAAAAGCACTGGGTTAGATTAGAGAGAGATTTAGGACCCAATCTTCAGATGGCACACTGCCCTTTCACACATGCGGAGTGCCAGGAAATTCCACAGACTGCCCCCTGTGCACAGGATGCACCATTGAGACATTCCAGGGCATCCATATAGAGGAATGTGCACCTACTCCACACCTGATCCTGGTCTGTGTCTATGACTATATTGCTGGGTAGGACAGGGGTGAGCTGGGAGGTGATGTGGGCTTCTGCTGCATACCCAACATAAGATCTGCAGTGCAGAGAGGCAGCAGAGGGGATGGATGCAACACAGGTCTGGGGCTGCATTAGTGGGTATACGTTCCCCTCCATCCAGCAGGAACAAAGTCCACAGAGCATGATTTGCCTCATTTGCTTGCTCCCAGCCCTATAAGCTGTCACAGTGGGCTGGGAGCAGTCCTGATACTGGCCAGCAATGTTTAAATTATTTACACTTTATGCTGGCACTCTTGTAGGGATACGACAGTCCTTTGAGGACTGCTGTATAACATTGTCCGATGCACCCTGCACCTTGCATTGGCAGGGATCCACTGGCAGTCTAGTATTTCATTCAACTGGATGCCTGAATCTGGCACTGCTCCAATCCCCAAAACCTCACAACTGTGAGCAGATCTGCACCATCAGGGAGCAGGGGGTGTGGATGCCATCTGGTGTGGATGGGCACTGGAGTGCACAGAGCCATGGCCAGACATGTACAACTCAAGTGTATGCTGGCCCCCTATGTGGATTGGGCCCTAAACACGAACAGTCTAAGTGACTTGTCCAGAATCACATGATGGGTAACTAGCAGTTGTCGGATTCAAATATGAGTTCATGGATGTGTGTCCTAACCTCTACACTGACTGTCTTACTTTGTATATAATTATTTATTATAGGTTACCATGCATGGTGAGTTACAGTGGGTGCCATTGTGTTTTGAGTGACCCTTAGCTATTTTATGGTTTCACTTCTTCAGATAACGTTCAACAAAACTGAAACCTGGATTATGTTACTGTCTATTTTATTTTAATGAGGCTTGTCCTAAATGTCCATTATTCACTCATTATCTGGGTTAAAATCTGAATAGCCATGAATCTTCTTTTACTATCTAGGTATAAATGCATAGTATTGGAAAATTAAGGGGATAGGCAAAACTGGCACATATGGGCTCTGTATTCATAATTTCAGCTTTTATTTTTAGCTGACGTTCATGTATGACAATGCAAAGCAGTGTTGTAAATCAGAAGAAGGCCTTCAAGGCTTGACAAACAAGAACAGTATACATGGGCCTGTCCAATTGTGGCATAAATGGGCTCAAAAAAAGTCAAGCAATGTCAACTATGGTGGTGCTTAGTGTCATGTTCCTTCTTGTCTAGTCAGTCAATCAGCACCTTTGTACATGAACTGGCAAGAATGGACTGTACCATTACTGCTAATTGCTTGATTGCTATGTATTTCCACTCATTATGTCTTGACATCACACAGGACACTGTGACAGTAATGTCATGACAAGAGTAGGTGAGAAAGAACCTGACATTGGGCAACACTGTTATTAATTTATTTATTTGATTTATTCCAAACATTTCACCAGGAAAGACATACTCAGCTTGTAACAGGTCATTTCCAGATACATATAGTGGCACAGTCTTGCATAGCATCAGAGAACTGAAATCACATCACAAAAAAAGCCCTTATATGGATATATTCAGTTTTCCAACAGTGCTCTGCTGTTTGGTGATGCTCTTTATGGCTGTTTTGGAGGGACCAGATTGTGACTGCTGCCATCTCTCAGATGTTGGATATTCTGCAGCATGTGATGTCCTTGCATACCTGTACCCCCAATGGTTTAGAGCTGCACTAATATTTAACTCTTTGTGAGATTCATGCACATCTCTGTGGGAATGGGAGTACTGATAATACAATGGGCATGCCACAAAATCCCATAGTAACTTCAAATTTTTAATCAGGGAGCCACTATGTCATGCATTAGAGTCTATTAAGGGAACACAGCTTTTGGTGTCACTATCCAGTTTTGTGGGACTAAGTACTGTTGCTTTACACCCCTGACTGTATTACATCTAGCTGTCATCACAAAACAAGTATTTATGCTTAAAGACATTATATTAACTATTGGCACACTCAGAAATGTTGAATGGTAAAATTATGAACTGGAGGACTCACTTTGAGCAACATGCCCAGTTCTTGGCATCATACTAAAAGAAAGGTAAGGTATTGTGGGATTGGAAAAGGTTCAGATGAGAGTCTGATGGTTGAGGGTACGTAAGAGCTGGAATTTAACCAAACCTACAGTAGCTGGATCTCTCGTCTTTGGAGAAGAGGCGTGTAGGGGATATCATTCAGGTGTTTTAAAATAATGAAGGGTATTGTGAAGACAGATTCAAATAGTTATTTGCTGTATGCAAAGACAAGAGAACAAGGAGCATAGGCTGATAATTAGAGAAGGGAGGATTAGAACACAGTTAAGGAAGCACTGGAAGGATTATAGGTTACTATAGATTATCCAACAGGAAAATTCTATGACGTTCAGTTCAGTGCTTCAAGTAAGATACATCTAACTTTGTGTAGATCATTAGCAAAACAGGATACAGCTGACAGGACAGCAGGGGGATGGAACTAATGGATAACTGATCGTATTCTATGCTATAACAAAATATGTATCAGAGCTATACAGTAAGATATTAAGGTTCTCAAGCCATTGTCAATGCCACCTTATGATGTGAGATCATCATTGAATACTTCCTGGTTTCTTCTTTAATGACTAGGCAAAATATGACTCAGTGCTGTCCCTGTCTATGTTAGCTTTGTATTTCTTGACTTGTACGGTCTCTAACAGCAGCCTTAATAGGTTGTGTTTGTTACTGTTGATTAGTTTTCACATTTAGTTTGCTAAGTCACACAATTAAACCTTTGTATGACTTTCATATAAGGAAATAAATGAATTGCATCAATTTCCTTCAGTTTTCTCCTCTGGAATAGCCTCCTGCTCCTCCTCTGTTGCTTTTACTTTGTGAAATTTCTACTCACTCCTGCTCATGCAGCTAATCCACCTCCTTCCCATGCAGTTCTCAGATGTTATTTTCCCTTCCCTTTCTACTCTGCCACCCACACATACAATTTAAATTCTTGTAGTTGCTTTTCCTTTGCCATCTTCATATTTGCTTGACTTTAAATTGTTATGTTTTTTTTCTGTAATCAGAGGTTTATTCAATCATTATTTCTATTATACTACTACTGTATATTAGTTATATCACTGTCATCAGTGTCCCTGGCACAGCAGATTGCACACTTGCCACTGATGATAGAAGATCAGAAGGTTGTGTGTTCTAGGACCATACCACAAACTTGGGGTGAATCACAAAACTGACACTGTAGTGCAGCATGAGGGGGGTGCTGCACTCCTGAGGTGCCTTTTTTCAGGTTAAATTTTAAAACAGAATCTTGTCTGCCTGTTCTGCTGGTTGTTCAGGTGGATGTTAAAGATCCCATGGCACTTCTTGAAAAGAGTAAAGGAATTCCCCTGGTGTCATGGCCAAATTTTCCCCATTTATTAAAAATAACACCAACAGCTTAACCTGATCCAGTATGTCAGTTTACATCTGAACATGAACCAGATGGAATGCATTCAAGAGTCCTGAGAGAGTTAGTAGAGGTCTTGGTGGGCCCTCTAATGGACCTGTTTAACACCTCACTGGAGCTGGGATGTAATCCCCATAAATGGCAGATGGCTCATGTGGTGCCTCTCCACAAGAATGTCCCCAGAGATGAGCCGGGTAACTACAAACTGTTCAGCCTGTCCTGCATTGTAGGGAATTTAATGGAGACCATTCTAAAAGAGAGATTAGTGATCTTTCTGGATGAGAATGGTCCTAGGATGAAAGGCAAAATGGGTGTTTCTCGGGGAGATCCTGTTAGACCATTCTAATTGACTGGGTCACAAGGGCACTTGACAGGGGCCATGCTGTGGTGTCCTGTATTTGAACTTCAACAAAGCCTTCAACTCAGTGCTACATGGAAGTTTGATTGGCAAACTGAAGGACCTAGGAGGTGGGGAGAAATATGTGGAGTGGGTCAGGAGCTGGTTGCAGAATGGACAGCAGAGGGTAATTGTAAGGGGTGAGCCCTGAAAGCCAAGACCCATAACCAGTAGGTTCCCTCAGGGCTCACTGCTCAAACCAGTGTTATTCAACATCTTTATTAGGGACATAGTAGAAGGGATCAAGAGTAAGATCTGCCTGTTCGCAGATGACAAAAAGATCTGTGCCACAGAGGACAGTGAAGAAAAGAGGAGGAACTCAGGGAGTACCTGGCTAAACTTGAGCACTGGTCAAGTAAATGGCAGTTGGGGTTAACGCTAAGAAGTGCAAGGTCATATACCTAGGAGTCAGAAATCCCAGGACTAGCTACTGGCTGAGAGGGGGTGCAGGTATCCATTTTGGAGGTGAAAAAGGACCTATGGGTGCTGGTCACAGGGGACATGAAACATTCAGCACAGTACCATAGGGCAGAGCAAGAGCCAACAAAATGCTGGGGTGCATAGCCAGAGAAATCACCTCTAGAAAGGAGGAAATCATCCTGCCACTGTATAGGTCACTGCTGAGACCGCATTTGGAGTACTGTGTGCAGTTCTGGTGCCCCTCTTTAAACAAACTCTAGTCAGAGCCAATATGGCAGCAAATTGATCTGAGTAAATATTGTTTTGTTGTTAAAAGTTCTATTTAAAATTTGTCATATTACATGTAAAATGGCACACAGTATCATATATGTAAGAGACGTTAGCAGTCTGATACTAATGTGACACATCCTCAGGATACGAGGAGGCTCATAAAGTTACAACTGGCAATAAAGGTAATGAAAAGTATATCAGACCTGGTATGAACTACCCACAAGGCATATTTTCAACAGTTGGTTAGTAGATGAAAGTATTAAAATAATCTTTACATAGAAACCACAATATTAGTAAATATAAATTAATATCGAAGTCCATTTTGCACATGTTGGGGTGAAACACTGAGGATATAAAATGTGTAGGTGTTCATCCATATATATTCCTTCTCTTGAGAGACATTGTCTTTAGCACTGTGGATCCAATGAACTTTGCAATGCAAAATACAAATGTTAGGCATGTAGTCTAAAAAACAAAAAGCAGGACATCATTATATCAGATGCTCATTTAGTCATAATCATACAGTGGTAGCTATAGAAAGGTTTCTCATTACTGAGGTACACCTAGAAGTTTCTCAATACTGAGGTATACCTAGGTATACTGAGGCAGAATCACATTACAGTCGATGCAAATTGCAACTTGAGCGCCTCAGTGATACCTCAAGGTGGGCAACTTTTAAATAACTTCCATTGTAATACAATAAAAAAAAACCACTTGTGTTGCAAAGTATGCCTGCCATCTTTATATACAGGAAATAAAGATTGTCTATAGAAGTCATTCACACCTGGGCTATAGCGAGCCCCCAAAGTATAGTGTCATTATGGCTGAGCATCTGATATACTAATGCCCTAACTTTTATCTAATGTTTTAGAATAGATTCCTGATATTTGGAATGTGTACTGCAGAGTTCACTGGTTCCACAGTCCTAAACAAAATGAGTCTGATACATAAATGAATACCTGTCAATTTTATATCTTCATTGCTTCACTCCAACATCCACAAAATGGATTTCTATACCGTTTATATTTCCTGATATTGTAGTTTATATGTAAAGCTTTTTTTATTATTACATGCACTAACCAACTGTGAAAATATGCCTTTTGGGTAGTTTATACCACGTTTGATATTTAAGCAATAAGGCATGACAGGAGGTGTGTTATGGTGGGATAACGGCCCACCTCAGGTGGGTTGAAGCACAAGGTGTAGCCGAGTGCTTCCACCACCTGAGAACTGCCGTTGGCCCAGCATAACACACCCCCTGGAGTGCCTTATTGTGATTATGAAATGGGTCCTTTTTAATAATTGTTATGCCTTTTTTTAACATTTTACTTTTAGCTGGGCCATTGTGCTGGGATAATGGCCCAGCTGAAAACTGCTCTTGGCCAATCAGGAGCCAGCATTCTTTCTACCCAATTCATAATATACTTTTCATTACCCTACTTGCCGGTTGTAATTTTTTATAAGTGCCTGAGGCTGCATCATATACATTGTTTTAATTTTTTTGTTTGTACTCATCACTGGTGATGGGTAATGTAATAACTGGTTACAATAGTACTACAAATATAGCATAAGGAAAAAATATGCCCAAATGGCATACCACAGACAGCAATAGGGATTAAACAGTGCTATGCAGTGAGCACTACCCAGGTCGCTGTTCATAGTACTAGGAAGAAGACAAGGGCTGGAAAATTGAATATGGTGGATGAGCTGCTTCTGTGACAGAAAGGACTAAGACATGAAGCTACTTAGCCACAATGGCGGTGAAGATCAGGGTTCTAATCCAGGCATTCAAAATTTTGTTTTTTTCCTGTAATCCAACTCCAACTCAAAGTTGATTATTTTAGTTAAATGGGGTGTGGGAGGGGCAGAGCCCCCACTAAAATAAGTGCTTGGACTGGTAGCAGTTGTCAGTGTGCTTTGTGACTGCTACCAGTGGCATTGCCTTTACTTGTGGCATTAGTTCCTGCCACTGTTCTGCATAGTGCTGTATGGAAGGTGCTGTTATTGACAGCGCTGTTCATGCATGTGTTATTCAGACCTAGTGCCAGATAATATAAGGGTATTTCTGCATTAAGTTACTAACTCTGATAAAACTCTGCTTCTGGTGTGAAACGTTAGTTGTTTTTGCCCCAGTATGGCATAGCATTGCTCCCCAATATTCATTGCAGTACTGCACTTTTGTTGTTTTTAGAATTCATCCTATGAGGGGGACCACGTGATGCAAGCTACCGGATAGTCACTCCTCAGTACAGTTCCAGCAACCCGTCTCTTTATCTCTGTTTTTTAGTATATTTTCTCGATCTCTAAACCTGTAATTTCTTGTTATTCTGGTTCCCTACAACTATGTGCCCTTGCAGGGCGATTTTGAGAGAGAATGGACGTTTACATGAAAAAGCAGCAGCAGAAACACACCCCGCCAGTTACACCAGAGGAGGCCTCAAAAAAATCCCAAGCCTCGAGTGGAACAGAAAAGGGAGACGTTCTGAATCTAGGGGCGGATCAGGAGCCACTCACATTGTCAAGATTTCTGGAGGAATTTAAACCATTCAGAGATGAGATTAAGGAGATGGCATCAGAAATGAAATCGCTCACGAGAAAAATAGAGGAGATTACCCTCGCTACCGCAGACAACACAACTAGGATCTTCTCTTTAGAGAAGCAAGTGGAGAGGTTCGAGCCTGAGATGGCAGCAATGCGCCAGAAACTGTCTAGATCTGAGGTCAAGCGTGAAATCCTTGAAGGTTGTAGCCGGAGAAATAATGTTGTGATCCTCGAGTTACCAGAGGGAGAAGAGGGCCAGAATACTATAGCTTTTACCCAGAAATTGGTCGAGAAGATTGCAGGCCCTTCTCCATTTGGGGCCAAATATATCATTGAGAGAGCCCACAGGTCATTAAAACCGAAGCCACCTCCCGGAGCAACACCCCCACCTATAATTTGTTGTTTCTTAAATTTCTTAGAGCGACAACATTTTCTGTACAAAGTGAGAGAACTCCAAGAAGTTCGCTGGGAGCAAGCCAAGCTTAGAATAGCGCAAGATATTCCGGGTTCAGTCCGTTTGAAGCATGCGGCTTTTCATCCTGTTGTTTCAAAAATCATTGCAGCTGGACTTAAATTTCATATGGGATACCTGGCCAGGCTACAGGTACAGGTGGCTGGTTCCTGGGCTACCTACGAAGATCCGGAGGAAGCGTTTGCTGGTTTAAAATTAGCATTGCCAGATCTCTTCAGGGACACATGAAAGGCCTTAGGTCTCTCTCGACAAGATGAGAATCATTTTGAGAAGGCTGAGCACTCATGCAAAGGGATCTACTGGAAAGAAGCGGTTAAAAATTCTTGGACTCTCACTTCAGCCCGAATAAGGGGCAGAAAGGACTTTCTTTTTCCTTTTTATAGTGATCTAGTTGTGGATGCATGCTCTTATTTGTTTAGTCTGTGTCTGGGGTTTCGGGCCCTTCGGTTTTCTAAGTGTTTCAATCACAGAAGTATATTCTTGGTTGTTTTGTCTGGGTCTGGGGTTTCAAGCAATCAAATGATTTCTCATTAGTTTTTATATTGGCAGACAACAAAGCCTGTTCAGCAATATCTGGTCTCCCCCTCCCCTGTAAGAGTTTGGTAAGGAATGGTTTGATGGATGGCTTTAGCCCTTGGGGAATTCCAGTTACAAGGGCTGTGTTGTCCTTTCCCTTGTAAGGCATCAGGATTCAGTTGCACACTTGCAGCACAGGAGGGAGCTTGTGCTTCATATGTGTTAAGTGCTAATGGTTGCTAAAGCAGGGGATAAGTTGAGATTCACTGGGGCAAAGGCACAGCAACTGGGAGGAGAGGAACGGGGGCCTGTCCCTATAGGGCTGGAGAGCCTGTTGAGACAAAGACCCGCTCAGTGAATGTTATGTTTGGCTGAGGCCGACTTCCCAATCTCGCACCACGAGGCACCTTTTCACACTCAATAAGCCATATGCCCTTGTAAGCCATGATGTTACTGGTGGCGATGTTTTATCAATACCGGTTTACTCTCAATGGCCCTCATTAGGGGATAGGCGATAGATACAAGGGCTTATATTGTAGGGATGCTGCATTTTCTCTCTTTCTTTTATTGCTAGCATCTCAAAAAGGGGACTTTATTATAAAGAGTACAGGGTTTGGGGGACTTTTTTTGGGAGCAGGGGGAGGAGTAGTAAATGGAGTATTGCTGAACGTTGTTAGCGATAAGAGGGGAGTTTGGGTGGATGGCTTTTTGGACTATGTTTTGGAGTTACTGATGATGCGGATTGTTTGAGGGATAATTGGGGGAGTGGGGAGGGACAGGGGTTTAATGGGGGGTGGTAGACCGGCACAGCAGATTCAGGGGAATAGAATTACCTGTTACATGACTGCAGTATATGTTAGATATTTTATCTGGATTATACCTGATATAATAGATGGCTCAGAATATTAATATTGCTACGTGGAATGTGAAGGGGGTCAGGAAAAAACTGAAACAATATCAGGTACTTAAACACCTGAGTTTGTTGTGTGCTCAGATATCATTCTTACAAGAATCTCATTTAGTGGATTCCGAAGTATTACAACTTCGGAGACAACAGATAGGTCAGGTTTTTTATGCCTCAGGGGAACCAATAGTTGCGGGGTCATGATACTGATTAATAGAGATATCCCATTTGTCCCTTCTCAGGTATTTAAGGATGCGGAAGGCAGATATGTCTTAGTTCAGGGTACTGTTTGGGCCATGCCATTGGTTTTAGGTAGCATATACGGACCAAATACAGATGATCCCTCTTTTTTATGAAACTGATTTCCATGATCCTTCCTATACTCCCTATTCCAATTATATTAGGGGGAGATTTTAATTTGATCTTGGATCCGAATCTGGATAGATCAAGCACTGGGTCAAGGGGACTGTCGCCTGGACACAGGGCCTTTAAGGAAATGATGGATCAGTGCGGATTGTGCGATGTCTGGAGGGTCACACATCCTAATATTAGGGAATATACCTATTGCTCGTCAGTGCATGGCACACAATCTCGCATTGATTACCTATTAGTTTCTCACGAGTTCTTGCCAGGGGTACTATCCACCTCGGTCCAACTGGGTCCAATATCAGATCATTCTTTAGTCTTGGGTAATTTGGCTTTTCTTAACATCCCCAAAAGAGAGACCAGATGGAAATTAAATGAACAATTACTAAAAGATGAAAAGTATCGCAGAGTGGTGAAAGAGCAGATAAGAGTTTTTCTTTTCCACCAACCCAATAGATAGTGCAAGACTGGATATTTTATGGGGAGCCTTTAAGGCTTATATAAAGGGCATTCTTATTAGTCTAGCTACAAAGAGGAAGAGGGCACAGGAAACAGAGTTACTCTTCTTATTGTCTCAGATACAAGTGTTAGAAAATATACACCCAGATAAAATTTCTCAAGAGGAGTCACAGAAGCTATTAACATATAAGGATAAATATTTGGGAATGTTAAGAGAAAAGGCTGAGTTGGCAATAATCCGTACAAAGGCCAGTTTCACAGATCAAGGAGAAAAAGTGGGGCACCTGTTGGCTCTACGTTTAAAACAACAAGAATCAGCAAGATTTATACCCCCAATAAGGTCTCAGTCTGATGGGACCCTGAAGGTATCCCCCTCAGAGATAGTCCAGGAATTTGCTACTTTTTATGAGCAATTATACAGGGACATGGATAGTCTTCCGCCCATTCAAAAACTGGATGAGCATCTCAGGGAAGCACATCTTCCGTTACTATCTGACTCTCAAAAGAAATTTATATCTTTCCCTTTATCACAGGAAGAAATAGCTACTGTTATAAAGGACTTGCCTCTGGGTAAAGTCCCGGGTCCAGATGGGTTTTCGGCCTTTTTTTATAAAGTTTTCATGGAGCAACTACTTCCCTTGTTGCATCGTCTCTATTTGCATATTTTGTCTGGAGAGACGGCAGATGCATATCTGTTTGAGGCATTGATAGTCCTGTTACCTAAACCGGATAAAGACCCAGAGATGGTTCAGAGCTATAGGCCAATATCTTTGCTGAATCAAGATGTCAAAATGCTCTTGAAGATAATGGCAGATAGACTAACCCTGGTTCTTCTGGATCTTGTGAGTATGTCTCAAGTGGGATTTATGAGAGGACGTGCATCTTCAGATCACCTGCGTACTTTCTCGCATGTCTTCTCGGAGTCCAGGGATGCCATATATCCTGTGCGGCTGGTATCTCTGGACGCCGAGAAGGCATTTGATCGGGTTAACTGGACTTTTCTATTTCAAGCCCTCAAGGCATTTGGATTCCCATCCATGTTCATAGATTGGATCAGGGCAATTTACCTGTCTCCTACAGCGAGGATTTCAGGGAATGGAACCTTCTCCAAGTCTTTTACACTGCGGTCAGGTACAAGGCAGGGATGCCCTCTCTCTCCATTACTTTTCAATCTTTATTTGGAACCCCTTATTCAACATATTCTCAATAATGAAGGAATACAAGGTATTCCCATTAGGAACAAGGTAGTGAAAATAACAGCGTACACTGATGACCTTCTCCTACATTTGGCCAATCTGTTAATATGTATTCCAAATATGTAAAGGGAGGTTGATAGATTTAGTAGTTTCTCAAATTATAAGTTAAATCCCAATAAGACATCCTTTTTCCCTCTTAACCATAACGTCTTTAAGACCGACATTATTTCTTTGGGACTATGCTGGTCACCCCGGGCTATTAAATATTTAAGCATAAAATGGACGCGTAATCCCTCCTTGTGGTTTAAGGAAAACCTGGACCCCCTTCTGCAGGGGATCACTCAAGATTTACAGAGATGGGATAACGTCCCGTTATCTTTATGAGGTTGTATTAATATAATTAAGATGAATGTGTTTCCCCATTTATTTTATCCTCTGTCGCATCTTAATTCATTCGTTCCCCTAAATTGGTTTCAGAAAACACATAAACTCTTTACCAAGTCTATTTGGTCGAGTAAGACCTCTAGGTTGGCATACCACAAACTAGCTGCACCCAAGAATGAGGGGGGGGTTCGGATTCCTTACTTGCCCATATACTACTGGGCTAGTCATTTGGCTAAATACCTGAGATGGGTAAGACCAGGTCCAGATAACATGAACCCGGTTTGACTTAAGATTGAATTAGATTTTTTCCAATCTATGAACAAGGACCCCCTGACTATGCTTTATCTAAAAATTTCTCAGATGCAAGATATTAATAAATGTCCCACTATCATGACCTCGCTAAGAGTACATTCACAATTGTGCTCTTTCCTGCGTTACAATCAAAGTAAGGATCTCGCTCAATCTATTTGGAATTCCCCGGCTTTCACTATAAACAAACAGAAAATTTCCCGTTCATGGTTGCCTCATTTAGGAGAGGGGATAGTATCTTCATTTTTGGATGAAGTTGGTGAGTGGCTCTCACTTTCTCAGTTCATATACAAGTTCAAAATACCGGAATCTCAGATTTTTAAAGTGTTTCAACTGAGGCACTTGTTAACCACGGTCCTTGAGGCCACTCCACCCCATCCACCGACCTTTGCATTGGTATCTGAACGTTCCCCTTTTCTTGTCTCCTCTGGTGTGAGTTCTAAGATTTATCAAGTGTTGTTCCGATGGAGGTTTGGATGAGGTGGTGGCCCCACCAATTTCTGGGTTTCATTTTTTCCCCATTATACTTTTAAATGGTCCGTCCTCTGGATGTACTGTCATAAATATGTATCCCAAGATAGATTACGTCTCATGCAGTTCCACATTTTGCATAACTTATATTATACCCCAACTAAACTGGTGAAATGGGGCCTTCTTGATACCGATAGGTGTAATAAGTGTTCCCAGGACACAGGATCACTTTTTCATCTTTTCTGGTCGTGCCCCCAGATAGCATCATTATGGGAGCATATAAAAATCAATCTGGATCCATTATAGGGTCTGCAAGATTATTTTACACTGGATATTTGCCTGTTGGGTGATCTGTCCTCCATAAAGGTTAAAATCCAGAGATTTCACATATCCATGGTGGTGCTCTTGGTTAAAAAAGTCATTCTCAGGCGTTGGAAGGAAAGGACCGGTCCAACATATCAGGAGTGGCTCCATGAGATCTTAGCAAATATACGTACAGAGAAGGCTATTGCTAGCCTTCAAAATAGACTACATAGGTATGAGGTTATCTGGGATCCCCTTCATACTTTAATTACTGTGGCTATGAAGTAGTGTGTAGTAGAAGTGATCACCTTAATTATTTTTGGTAAAGGTAGTTAGCGGGTGATAACAGTGCTAGAATGAACTGCTGTGCAAGGGGGGGAGGGGTTGGGACAGTATGATTTGTTTTATGAATCCTATGTCAAAGTGTTCATTACTGCCTTCTGTAATGTGGAAAATGTGGTGAATAAACTTTGAATTAAAAAAAAAATTCATCCTATGAATTCCCATATGCTTTTCTATTAAGCGGGTTAAAGTTTTACTGCTGACTATGGAATAACATTGCTGTTTATTTGATGTACAAGTGGCAAGTACACAAATGTGCAATAGTACAATGAATAGCAGGGAGCAATGCTATGATAGATTAATGCAGAAAACAACTAATGTTTCTTTCTAAAACATCACTGGAGATGGGCTCCCATTGTCGGCTTACTTTTTTTCATTGACTGTTGGACGGGGGGGCTGGGCACCAAGTGTTAGAATGGAGGGTTGGCAGCACCGGGGTTTGGCTGTCATTGTTAGCTTACTTTTTTTCATTTACTGTCTGACTCTAGGTTTAGGCACTTGTTGTCAGAACTGGGGAAGTTTGGTGGCAGCAGGGTTGAGCAGCAAGGGGCTACTTGCTTTCATTTTAGTTTACCACGCAACGCCACAAGTGGGCACCCAGTGTTGGAGCAGGGAGTGGCACTGCGGCTTGGCTCCTGGTGAATGTCTAGCTACCTGAATCAGGAGTCACCCAGCCAACCATGCCCACCAAACCAGAACTGCATTGCCATTGCTTGCAAGCTACAGCACAGAAGCCCCCCCAACCCAGCAGTATAGCTAACCTTAAAAGAGCTGTACTATGCTGTACTCTTTTCATAAAATACTAGAGCATAGTCTGGTCAGTAATGGGAGAAAGCAGCACCAGCTAGCCACCCTGCTCAGCCAGTAGCTGCAGCACAGAGTCAGACCTTCAAGTAAAAGTCCTGCCAACAGCAAAAACAGCCAAGTAAGAAACTGCCTGCAGAACCAGAGAGACAGGGTTCTGACTGTTTGTGCCTTTTCATTAAGGTGAGTGGCTGGATTTATTTGAAAATGTCTCAGTACTGTGGGAGGGGAGGGGAGAATCTCAAAAGAGAGAATGCATGGCCCTTGATCTCCTAACCTGCCATTGTGGGTTGCCAGTCCATTGAGGACTATTTTGGTAGGTGGATACCTGCTGTAAAGGTTTGGGATGGCCATTTCTTCTTGTTCAGGTGATGGGGAGGTTTTACTTCTCCTGTCCTGGGGGGAATAGCTTTGCTTTTCCTGGTTGAAGGGGCCTGCTTCTCCTGGCTTGGGGGTGGCCCAGCTTTTCCTGGCTTGGGGAGTGGCCCTATCTTCTGGGCCATGTGGCCCATCTTCTCCTGCTAGAGAAAGCAGGGGGTAGGGCCATTCCCCCCTCCCCGAGCAAGGAGAAGCAGAGCTATCCATCCCAAGCCAAGAGAAGCCGGGTCATCCATACCCCAACCCCAAGACAGGAGAAGCAGGGCCATCCTCTATAAAAAAATTAAAATGGAATTTGCATTTTTTTTATTATTAGAAACATAACATTCATCATTCATGCAAATACTCCAAGAAGCAAGCATGAATATGCACATATGTTTTCCATCCCAGTTTGAATAGGTGCCCTGGCTCCTGACTGTAGTGTCCAGCCAGTGCCCTGGTAACCAAAGGAAGCTGGAGCTGCCACTGTTGCTAGCCTTACATGCTGTGAAACTTGATCAAATAGAAATAAAAAATGTAAATTTGGAGGTAGACATGGACAGAAAAATTAAATGAAAGAGGCGAGGAATTTGCAAAAAACTGCAAAAACACAATACTTTTATTTTTTTTTATTTAGTATACTTTATTATGTTTCTCGAATAGGTGCAAGCTGGTAACATATAACAAGCGTATTACTAGGTCATTAACAAAGCAAATACAGAACATATACAACATGACAATGAGATACATAGTCTGCAGCTTACAAACTCCCCCCTCCCATACACCTCCCCCCTCCCCCCCATGTCCACCGAGTCTGCCACCAGTATTACAGGTTCAAGCCATGAATTCAAGAATATATCCATCCTAATGGGACACAGATATACCAAGTACTTGAGCTCCCCCAGCTGGCTAGTTACTTATTAGGAGAGTATACAGAGGCTCCCATCTCCTAACATATTTCTTAGTATTATTGGATAACCTAGCAATCGTATACTCAGCTTGCAGGGCAAACATGATTTCATGAAACCATTCCAAATAATTGGGAGCATCAGAGTCCTTCCAGTGTCTTAATATAACATTTTTCGCACATGCCGATATCAGAGCCATGTGGGCTCTCTGATTGCCCCAGGTATTAATGTGTACTACCCAATGAGACATATTTCGACTCGAAAGAAGCCTGTCAAAGCCAGCAAAGGGCTTAATCTGTTCTCTACGCTTCGCCAGAAGGTAACAATTTTTCCACACGACCATAACATATGAATCATATCAGCAGCCTCTTGTTGCCATTTAGGGCAGCGGCTATTGTGCAGGAGACCAAATCGGTGTAATTTGAGGGGGGAATAATGTAAATTGTGAATTATGCGAAACTGCATATATCTATATTTATCCCATTTAATATACTTATACAGATGTGCCCAAATAGGGGCCCAGTCTTTAGAATTGGAGGAGATCCTGGAAATCTTGCTCCATTGGGTGTAACTGTGATTATCCTCTGAATCAACTGTTGATCTAATCAAATCATAAGAAAATGATATTACGTGGGAAAGAGGTATGGTCTCCAAGTAAGGGGCTAACATTTTAGAGAAGGAATCATGCCATAACCCAGCCCCTAAGTGCTGCATCAATGAGTGAGATAGTTGAAAGTATTTAAAAATTGAGGTTTTCTCCCAGCGAAACAGAGAGCAGCCTTCCTGAAAAGAAATCATCCTCTGGGCAATGACCAGTTGTTCAACCCTCTCGATACCTATCTGGGGCCAGACGTCTGAGCTTTTATCAGTTTACCAGCAATAGAGAAATTAGGATTGCTGAATATGGGTTGAGCTATATCCTTCAATCTATCTTTTTAAGGAAGGCACTGAGTTGTTGCTGGGACCGGATCAGAGAGTTTAAGGGAGTATCTCATAGGGATCTGGGAAGCTTTCTTAGTGAAATAAAAGGTAGAGCTTCCGGGTCCATCCCTGTACCCGCACAAAGATCCTGCTCAATCCTGACCCAGGAGGTTAAATGGCGAACCTCCTGACTGGGCCGTAACCAGTATCGGACTTGTGCCAGATGTATTGCTAGGTAATATATATAGAAATTGGGGACCTGTAGACCACCATCTAATTTTTTCTTTGTTAATTTTAGGTAGCTTCTTCTCGCCTTTTTATTTTGCCATATAAATTTACTCAAGATACCATGCAACCGAACAAACCATGAATGTGGTAAAGTTTGGTTCAGCATTTGAAGTGGATATAGTAATCGTGGCAACACATTCATTTTAATAATGTTTACTCGCCCCCATAAGGTTAGTGGTAGTTTAGACCAGTGTTTAAAGTCTTCCGTTAGACTATGGACCAAATTATCCAAGTTAGGTTGTCGCATAACTCTCAGGGAGGGATGAATGTAAATGCCAAGATATTTCATCTTGTCCAGGTTCCATTGTATCCCCAAATGTGCTACATCTGTTTTCATTGTATATTTATTAAGAGGGAGAATTTCCGTTTTGTCCCAGTTTAGCTTGTAATTTGAAAAGGATTCAAATTGTGTTATAATCTGGAACACCTTGGGGAGGGATCACCCTGGGTCTATAATATGTAGAAGCAGATCATCTGCATATGCAGAAACCTTGTATTCGTGATGACCTATTCGGATACCCCTAACCATTGTGGAGAGGTTAATCTTTCTGATAAGAGGTTCTAGATATAAATTAAATAAGTAGGGTGACAAGGGGCAGCCTTGCCGTGTACCTTGTGACAGAGTGAATGGGCAAGACAGGATACCGTTACATTGTATTCTGGCCGATGGAGTAGCATATAGTATTTTGATCCATTTTATAAATTCCTGGGGTATTCGGTATCTGCGAAGTAAAAGAAAAAGATACTCCCATGAAACTCTATCGAATGCCTTCTCCACGTCCAGGGACACCAGAGCAACAGAGTGGTCCGAGTTCCTGGACGTGGAGAGGAGATAAGCCAACTTTCTGAGATGGTCTGAAGAGAGTCTGTTTTTGACAAAGCCTACTTGTTCAGGGCTGATGAGATGTTCCCATACCTGGGCAAGTCTAGACGAGAGAATTTTGCCTAGAATCTTAAAATCCACATTAATAAGAGAGATGGGTCTATAATTAGATATTCTAAGGGGATCCTTGTTGGGTTTCAGAATAAGAACTATAGTAGTCAAATATAACGAGGAGTCTGATAAACCATTTTGAAATAAATAATTAAATGTTTCAAGTAATATAGGGGCAATAATATCTTTGAAAGCCTTATAGAAATTAGTTGTAAAGCCATCAGGACCAGGTGACTTGTCAGCTGAAAGGGAATCAATAATTTCAGATACGACAATGGGCGCTTTAATAAGCCTACTTGACGGTCAGATAGGACAGGGAGTGTAATATCTTGGAGAAATGACTCCGTATGATGTGAGAGTTGGTGATTAGAGGGGGCTGTATAAAGCTGCTGATAGTAGTCTCGAAAAGCGTTGACAATATCTAAAGGCAAGTTTAGAAGTATACCTGATGGGGAACAAACTGATGGAATTATTCTCTCTGCTAATTGAGTACGTAAATGTAGGGCTAGTAATTTACCTGCTTTCTCACCATGATCAAAATTTTTGATCTTTGAACGTACTACCATAAGCTCTGCTTTTTCAGTTGGTAGTTTATTGTATTGAGCCCGAAGGGATTCCAGTTTGACCCAATCCCCGTTAGGGGATGATGGAGAAAGGGAATTTTCTAACTCAGAGATCTGACCTAATTTTAGGGACAGCTCTTCATTTTTTTGCTTTTTATGTATGGTCGTCAAACGGATTATTTCACCCCTCAGAGAGCATTTGAGGGAGCCCCACAAAATGTCCTTCTTGGGCATGGATGTGGCATTATTCTCCATGTATATACTGATAAAATCTCGTATCGAACGAACATGCTTGACTGAATTTAGAATCTGGTTGTTGAATCTCCAGACCCATTCTCTGTGAATATTTGGGAAAAAATTAACTTGAAGATAAACCAGGTGATGGTCTGAGATGGTCTGAGTTGAGTAGTACACTGCAGAAACCCCTGAGTTGTAATCCGCGGATAGAAGAAAATAATCAATACGGGAAAAGGTATTGTGGGGTATAGAATGGAAAGAGTATTCTCTCTCATCTGGATATGCAAGTCTCCAAGGATCAATTAGTCCCAAAGAGGAGCTTAATTCGTGCAGGGATCTCTGACCGGGGGAGGAACGTGGCCTAGTGGACCCTGATCTGTCTAATGTATTTGAGAGCACCGTATTCCAATCTCCCCCAAGTAAGATTGGCAATTTAGACCAAGGAGCCAGTATGGACATAATGGAGGTAAAAAATTTCGGGTCGTCTGAGTTCGGTCAGACCGAACCCAGTATGACTTCTGTGTGAATCAACAGGCCTCTTATAATAATATATCTACCTCAAGGTCAACTGTGGACTGTAAAGTTGAAGGGCACCCTGCGGGTGATTAGAATGGCTACACCACTTCTCTTGGTTTCTTTGCCCGCACCATACACCTGCCCCACCCAGTTTCTGTGGAAGTAATGGGAGTTTGTAGATCTAAGGTGCGTCTCTTGCAGGAAGGCTATGTCAATCTGCAAATTTTTAAGGTGAACTAAAATTTTAGAACGTTTAGCAGGGGAGTGTGCCCCTTTAATGTTCCAAGAGCCATATTTAATCCCCATTGTGAATCTTAATTAAAGGCTCAAGACAAGTAGAAACTAGAGGGGTAAGCATCCAAGGACGACAAAAATGAATTAAATCAGTATAATGCTTCCTGGCGGCAGACAACCCAATACCCACTGTCATACCCCTCCTCCCCCAACCCTGAATCTCCCACAAGTCATGAAGATTGCATATTAAACCATTTAAAAATAGATACATCACCCAGACCCCAAAGACATAACAATGCAAACTTGTCCAACAACGTAAATAGAAATCACTAGTCACATCAACCCTTCGCAAATGAAGGTTACTGAATGTGCTAAGTATCTGGCACAAACATGCAGTGTTTAAGCTTGCATTTAAAGAGTACCAAAATGAAGGGTTGAACCTGACTGTGATATTATCCCCTACACGTCCATAGCACATGATGCGCTGTTAGTGTGCCAGTTACTGACTGGCCATCCCCCCAGAACACTAAATCTTCCCTTTTAAGAAACTAGAATTACTATCAAAACTGACCAGAACACACAGATGTGTGATAAACTGGCATTTTAAAATGAAACCAAATCTAAAGCCTTAATTTGGCAAGGTATTGTGATGTCCAAAGCAATTGCAAGGGGTATATAACCCCACATGCACAATATCATCTCCTTGTTATATTGCGTCTGCTCACATCGCAAGAACATACAATTTGCACGTGATAGTCTGAGACAAATCTTACTAAGAACATGGAGGGGCCTCTTCCATTTAATCTCGGGCTCTGCTATTCACGAGTAGTCCCATGATAAGTAGGCTGGGCATTAAAAGACTCTAATGCCCCGTTAAACTGCACCAGTCCTAGAGCTGAAAGGAAAGTGAAATAAAATGCACGGGACCATCTGAGAGCCCACTGAAAATATAACAGCCTCTAATGAAAGTAAAGGTTCATCAAACAATCTGTCGGGAGGTCCGTGAGTTCAGAAAAAGAAGAAGGCAGTCAGATAGTATTGACTCTGCAGATGCACGGTGTCTTCTTGACCGTACATGAAAGAAAGCAGGGAGGAAAGTTCGAATCCCACTGTGCCTCCGGTTATGCCGCTCAACACTGGGTCCCAGCATGCCCACGAACTATGGGCGTTTTTTAAAATTGGAGTCCCCTTAATGTATTACTTCTGTTCACTTGGTAGATCTGTTAGATTCACAGACATTGATCAAAAGGAAACTTTGTTGTGAGAGCGGAGAGACCCTTCCATTTCTTGAGATCAGCGCTCGTTCCAAATCCCTGGGTAGCTACTCCAAGCATCAATGATTCCATATTGCCCCATTAGTCCGCATAAGTCTTTGAACTAAGGAAGGGAAATAAAATAAAGTACAGGATGCATTCCAAGAGCCCACTACCATTATAATGACATCTGATAGAAATAAAAAATGTAAGCAGGTTTGCTATGTGTTCCAAGACTAAAAGTAGATGACTCATACTGATTTTGCCACTTCGCACAGCTTACTTGCCTGTATGTAAGACACGACAGGGAGGAAGGATCAAGTCCCACTGTGTATCTAGCTATGCCGTTCCACGGTAAATCTTAGAGTGATAATCAGACCTCATTCATCGATAAGCCATGGCTCGAGATGTATCTTCAACCCGAGAAAATTTCAACGGGCCGCAAAGAGATCAAGTAGAAGGGACTGAAGTGCTGGAAGCGCTTACTGGGTGCTTTTGAAATTATGCCATGAGCCTGCCACATTTACAGAGAAGCACGATGGATATTGGACTCTGAATCGGATCCCCGCTGTGATCAACTTCGTGACCATGGGGTGGTATTCTGCCTGTCTCTGTCTGATGGTAGCCAGTAGGTCTTGCGTGAAGCAAAGTTGTCGACCCTCCCAAAGAACTTGATGTGTTTCTTTAGTCTGATTCAGTACATGCCGTTTATCTTGGTAGTTCAGAAATTTAATGATGAGGGGTCGAGGGGGTTTCTCCAAAATTTGGGTTTTGGGCGCAAGGAACGGTGTGCCCGTTCAATAACGTACGTGGAGTTATTGGGTGATGGCCCCGCAACTTTGGTTAGCAATTTTTGTAGAAAAGTAATGGACGTTGTGCCTTCAGTGTCCTCTGGAAGACCGAGTATAAGAATATTATTTTGTCTACTTCTGTCTTCTAGATCTTCGAGTTTGGAGTCTATTTTCTGTTGTTTCGTTTTAATGTTTAAGATATCACTGTCGGTCACCAATATCCGTTTTTCCAGAGATATTATTCATGCCGAGTTATCAGAAATGGCTCTCTTGGTTTCTGCCAAATCACCTCTAAGTGATTTTAGCTCTGAAGTCAGCTCTTGTAGGACAGATTTGAAAGGCTGGAGCTCTTCAATAAACCGTTTTTCAGTTAGTGGGGCATTCGATTGCGTACCGGTGGTACTGCTGACAGGCTTATGTGAAGCAGCTGGTTGGGATTTTGACCTCTTTGGCCCTTTTTCCAGCATAGACGGAGGTGTGTGAACTGGAGAGGCCTGTCTCATTTCAGCCTCCATTGTAGATTTAGGCCCGGATAACTCCTTCTCTGAAACGTTTCGTGATTCACCGATGATTTGGAAATATCATTCAGTAATGGTAAGGTGGTGAGTCAAATTAAAGATAAGTTCCTTTTCGGATGATTAAGGAGTTTAAATTTTGCCAGGTAGCAGAGAAATCAGCACTCCGGGAGGGAGACGATCAGCCAAGCTGCTTCCACTACAGTGTCATCACGTGACTCCACAATGCTTTTATCTGACTGAACAATAAAATAAAATGTCAACTTTTATGTATTTAAAAGCACACAAGAAGGCTGAAGATTAATGACCAGCATAATCAAAGGTTAAGACTCAAATGTGTTGCAAGGTACTCTAAGAATAGGGGAAGTTGAAACCATTAAAATACCAGAAAAGGCACACAGCTTCATTAACTATCTAATTATTATAAATATCTGTATTTTACATACACATTTTGCAGGAAATCAACACATATACTAGAGAACCAGGTAAATATGCTAGAGTGCAGGAAAAGAAGTGCCATTGAAAAGAATTAGCCGGCCCGGTGGTGCTGAGGGTTGAGGCACTGGATGCCACACCTCGCGCTACGCTGGTGGCCCATGTTTGGGACTGGACTCAGGCTGCCAAAGGGGTCAGTCAGGGGAGGTAGGATTGAGCATCCCCATGGATGCTCTCCTCCTCCAGGTGGAGCGTTTCAGGGCAGCAATGCCCACAAAGTGCTACCGCCTGTGGATGCACAGGCAGTGGGGCATAAAATGGTTCTCTATATGTGAGCCGGGGTTGGGAAGGATGAGGCGGACACTTGACAGTGATGTGCATAAGCATGCCACCTCTCTGAATGCCAGTCCACTGTGTTTGCACCTTCAGGGATGGGATCAGGAGAAAATTAAAGGTAAAAATCTCCCAGTCCTGCATAGAATGATGCTGGGTCCTCACTACATCAGGAACCAGCTGAAGAAACCCAAGGAGAGGATTCCTTGGGGCAGGGAATGGGGGAAAGTAAAAAAAAAAAAGAAAGAAAAGAAATAATCTTTTCATTGTTTATGGACGTTAGCTGTTCCATAGCTATTTATCTTACATGCTCTTAAAATGATGAATGTGTTTCAATAGAAATTACAGTCATTACTGCCTTAAGCTCTTTTAACAGGCAAAATTATTTAAGGGGCTCTTGAAACAGTGCTTTGTATTGCAGGCAGGGTTACACACACCACTTTGGCAAATGGAGAGAACAGCGGAGTGATACGAGTCATGCAGCCATCCAAATTATTAAGTGGAAGACCACACTCTCACTGCCCTGTTAAATAGTTCTCAGTCCCCTACTCACAGCAATACATCAGCATGGTGACATCACCATGCTGCCGTAAAAAGGATGTCAAACTACTGGAGGGGGTGTAGTGAAGGGTGACAAAGATGATTCTAGGACTGGGAGATAAACCCTATGAGGAAAGATTAAGGAGGTCCACTTACACATACAAAAGTGGCTAACTAGGCAACTAGTGTGTATTGCAGTATTAAGAAAGAGACCATAGTTTGTCTCTATGTTTAAAAAGCTTTTATTGACATAAATAGCTTATAACAAACAGAATGTTCACGGCATCAGCAGCAGCCAACATTTCACCCACATGACTGTGGGCTTTTTCATGGCATGGCTAGTGTGGCTATTGGTATCCAATTTATATTTGTTGCTTAAAGTGACAGTATTTTTTTTTTCACATTTATCTACAATGCCACACCATACAGTTGTACATCAAGCTGCCACCTAAAAAGTACCAGCAGTCTAAACACTAATAATAAAATGCATATAATAACAATTATATAATATATAATAAAAAAAACATGATTGGGTAAGCAGGTGGTTACTTACAACATGCTGGAAGGTCAAAAGAAATGCAAAAGATTAAATGACATTTTTTATTTTATATTATTTATGTTTTTTCTTTATATTTATATATGTGCAAATGATTTTAAACACCACTATGTGTCAATTTATAAAGAAAAATCTTTTCACTTAGACACAAAGTTTATTTATCTTATACTCCACCTTAGTTTCATATATAAAGGATGAAACAAAAATAGTTAGGAAAATACAAGTTTTAGTCATATCCATCCAACTGGTAGTATTAAAAAACACAGGATCACCAACAACAATCATATCTTTAAAGATCGACTGATGCCAAAAGTGCTACACTGCAGAATTCGAATAAGCATACCCTCAGTAAATCTCATACCAAAAACTAAATGTCCACGTTACCTCATTTTAAAGTTATTATCCATTTTGTAACACTGATCTCACTACCTGTTCAAAAAAGCCTGTTTCAGTGAAGAGTAATATAGGGACTGTACAGTGTAGTATTCCCTGTCAGCAAGCTTAGAGGACCTGTTTCTCCAAAGATGTAAAGATCATGTGTAACGGTTTTCACAAGTAAAACAGACAGTACCATTCAAAAACATTACTTTAACAACTATATGGGTTTCAGGTTTTGTAACAAAGTTAGTTCCACAGTAGAACAATGCTCTGAAGTGGTTTAATTCACTTGTAACATGGCAAGTGCAGAAACAGGAAATTAAAGAAGTAACTGGGAGGCAGTTTAAAACCTCCCCGACTATGCTGAACATTGATGGGATCACAACTCTTGATCCTACAGCTATCGCTAATACATTCAATACTGTTTTCACAGACCTCAGTATTGTTCTCCCCACTCACTTTTTTTGATGAAGAAGGGTCTCTAACTCAACCTACCTGCCTCCCCTCTTCCTCTAAATTCCCGCCATTCTACTTTAAAACAATCAGGATGCACGAAGCATGCAAATACTGTACATTAGTAAGGCAATTGCCAAATCCAGAAGGAGTGGGGACTCGCTTGATCTCAAACTGCGTCTCTCACCCTCGATGAAGTGCTTGCTCCATTAACAAAGATTTTCAGCCTCTCCCTCAGCCACAGCCAGTTCCCTGGCAGATGGAAATCTGCTACTGTCACACCAGTCCATAAAAGTGGTGACAGGGCTCTCCATGTAAACTATCGACCAATCTCCATATTACCTCCCCTATCAAAGGCCATTGAACACATTGTAGCTGACCAACTTACTGAACACCTCAACAAATACAACATCTTGTGCACCCAACAACATGGGTTCAGAAAAGGGCACAGCACCACCACTGCCCTCCTGGAATCACTGGAGCCATCCACAGCTCTCTGGATAATGGTCGTCTAGCTGGATCAGTCTTTATTGACTTAACTAAGGTTTTCTACACCACCCATCACCATTCACTACCTGAGCAGCTTCTTAATACTGGGCTCTTCTGACTCCATGGCCTGGTTTAAAAGCTATCTCAAAAACCAGTCCCAAAGGGTGAAAATAGCAGATGTCCTCTCCGATGCAAGACCTGTCCTATCAGGAGTTCCCAAGGGATCCATATTGGGTCCCCTTCTATTCAGTCTCTTGCTGAACAGCCTTCCACAATCCTGCCCAGAACAAATCCTCCTCTATGCTGATGATGCCGTAATTCACACCACCCATAAGGATCCCCAACCACTCCAAAACAATATTCAGCTTGACTTAGCCTCAGAAGAGAACTGCTTTAGTAAACATAAACTGGTTCTCAATTATAAAAAAAAAGCAAGGCAATGCTTTTCAGCAGCTCACACAACAAGCAAAGGCTACACCCCCTGACTATCACTAACTGCCTTGGAGCTGCCCTCGAGCAGGTGCAATCCTTTAAATATCTCAGAGTCTCAATTGACTGTAACCTATCTTATGGTGCACACATTGATAGTGTCGCCAAAGCTGCCAATACTCGCATTAGGCTACTCTACAGGCACAGGCAATTCCTCACCCCAGAAGCCTTAAAGGTCACTGTTCAGAGCTCTGTTGTCTCCATAATTGACTATGGCCTGATAGTTTACAGTTCTGCTACTGTAACTGCCCTCAGATGTATAGACACGGCTCTCAACAAAAGCTTGTTGGCTCATCACTGGAACCCACCGTCTTACCCACACTTGTGACCTCTATACTCAAACTGGCTGGCTACAACTCTCAGACTGCATAAAGTACCAAACCTGAATTATTGCAAAGAAAATAACCCTGGGTCAAGCACCTCCAGGAGTCCAAGCTCTCCTTTTCCCCACTCATAATCCTCACCACACTAGGGACTCTGAATCACAACTTCTGCAGGTCCCTCACTGCTGTACCATTCAGGGCCAAAGATCTTTTGCTCATAGGGCCCCTAGCTGGCTGAATGTTCTCAGCAGGGACATCTCCTCCTAACCAAGCTTGGCCCTTCTTTTTTTACATTTAGTAAGCTTTATTATGTTTACCATTTAACAGACAATACACAAAACACCATTACATAGCATGCTTCGATACAATACTCCAGTAACACATATCCATTATACCATTATTGCAGATCAATATCTTGTATTTGGCACCTTAGAAGGGAGTAAATTATGTTACTATTAGAAAATTAATGGTGCAAAAAAACCAAAAAAAAGAACCCCAACCACCCCCAACCCTATCTTCCCATCCAATACCCTCCCTCCCCACCCCAATTTTCTTCACCACCAGGAGAAAACAAGTAAAAAAAGGGAGAGAGAACAGAAAGGGTAACCTCCACATAATTCCGACTATGTTCCATATATTTAGGGATATGTTCATCGAGTCTGTAATATGGGTTATTTTAGTGGGACAATTAATGCCCATTGGGTTCAGCTCCAAGGAGCCAGATTGGCCCTATTTATAGGTATGAGGAGTGTTAGATGCATAGTAGGGTTTGCAAGGAGGCCCAGATCTTATGATATTTTTTACTATTTTTGGAAATGCTCACTAAGAGGTGTTCTGCTTGTAAGGCAAAGAGGATTTCTTGGTGCCATTCTGTATACATGGGAATCTGCTGGTCCAACCAATGATGTAATATCACTTTCTTAGCACATAGAGAGATTAACATCATATGTTTCCTTTGGTTTCCAATAAGAATGTTCCCCAAGTCCCCTAGGATGCAAATCTCTGGCTGAAAAGCATTTTGTAGTCCTAATAAAGGGTCATGTCTAGAGCGGATACTTTCCCAGAGGGAGATGCCTTGTCACATTCCCGCAGAATGTGAAACAGTGTGCCCCGCTGGATCCCACACCTGGTATACAAATCCGACTGAAGCTTACCCATTTTACAAAGCTTTACAGGGGTGTAATATAGATCCCGTAATATCTGAAATTGAAGCAATCTATAACAGTCCCACCTAACATCCTTACATAGCCTTTTCCAGATTTATGACCATTGTCGGGGGACCATGGAAATTGGGGGGAATATCCTATCCCATATGTAATGAGGAGTGCCTTCTAGGTCTGTAACTCTTTTATGCAGTTCTTTATAGTAAAAGGAAATTAAGTGAGAGATGGGCCTCGTTTGTAGCAAACTAAGAATGGGGCCAACCATGTGAGGATCCCATGGGCCATTGCCAAAATGCCTTATTAAGACCTGGGAAATTTGAAGATATTTAAAACAGACGGTAATAGGCAAGTTATATTTTGCCATTATCTCTGGGAATGTTAACAACCTATAATTCTCTGTTATGTCTATAACTTTTTTCCCACTCCACCCAACCAAAACAAATAATTGATAACCCTTCCTCCAATTTTAAAGTTGGGGTTGCCTAAAATGAGCTGCGAGGAGTCCTTTTCCATGGAACATCTTATAGTATAATTTAGTTGTTTATGGGTACGAAGGGTTCTTATAATGGGAGTGGTTTTAAGCTGTCCTGGAACCTTGTTAAGAGAGAGAGTTATGGTAATGTCCTAATATCTATACCAGCTGAGGCACAGAGCAACTTCTCTATTTGCAGCCATAATGGGGCATAAGGTTCCAAGCCGGAGTTCGAGGCAGGAAGCAGCCATTGCGAGACAACTGAACAATTAATGGCGAGGTAGTAAAGCTATATATTGGGAACTTGTAGGCCCCCTAGTTCTTTTGGTCTCTATAGTTTAGACAACGCCCTATGAGGGGTTGTATATTTCCAAATGAATTTGGATATAATGCCATGAATGTGACTGAACCAGGCCTTAGGAAGATATTGGTGACACAACTGAAGGGGGTACAACAACCAGGGCAGAACATTCATTTTAACAGTATTAATTCGCTACAAAAAAAAAGGAAATGGGGAGTAATGCCCAACGGTTTAGGTCAGTTTTAATTTGTGTTATTAGCTGATCTAAATTGTATTGCTTCATTTTGGAGTTAGATTGCGATAGATATATGCCCAGGTACCTCATTTTATCCTTTACCCAGGAAAGCCCAAGATGTTGAATGTCAGCTTTTAAGGTCCGACTATTTAGAGGCATGACCTCTGTCTTGGACAGGTTTAATTTATAGTTAGATAGATGCCCAAATTCCTGAATAATATCCAATGTGGCCGGTGTAGATTTAGATGAGTGGGTAATATGGAGTAAGATATCATCTGCATACACTGATATTTTATATTGGAGATGATGAATGGGGATACCAGTAACAATGGTGGATGTGTTTATTTTCCTGATTAAGGGTTCTAGAAATAAATTAAACAAATAAGGGGAAAGTGGGCATCCTTGACGGGTGCCCTGTTGTAATGCAAAGGAAGGGGAAAGAACTCCGTTACAGAAAATGCGGGCTGATGGGTGGGAGTAAAGGACTTTAATCCATTGTATAAATTGCACTGGGATAAGATATTTTGGGAATAAATTAAATAGGTAGTCCCATGACACTCACTCAAAGGCTTTTTCTGTGTCCAGGGACACCAAAGTCGATGGTATATTGGAATCCCTGGACGGAGAAATCAGATAGAAAATTTTACACAGGTGGTCAGCCGATAAGCGTCCAGCCACAAATCCCACTTGTTCGGGACTTAACAGAGTCTACCATACTTGAGCCAATCGGTTAGCTAGGATTTTTGCTAGAATCTTCAAATCAACATTTATAAGGGAAATTGAGCAATAATTTGACAGCATTGTGGGGTTCTTATCTGGTTTTGGAAGAACCACAATAGTGGCAGCAGTAAAACTGTGATCTGAAAGGCCATGTTTGTAGACATAATTATAGAAGTCGAGAAGTTTAGTGCCTAATTGGGCTTTAAATGATTTGTAGAAATTGGGTGTGTAACCATCAGGACCTGGCACTTTATCTACTGGGAGTGTACTGATGGCTTTGAAAACTTCATTTAATGTCAGAGGAGCTTGCAGAATGGAGATTTGGTGCTGAGACAGTCTTGGGAGCTCTATACCTTGGAGAAATTGGTCTAATTCAATATTTTTAAAAGGTATGGGGGAACATGAGTAAAGAGATTGGTAGTAATTTTTGAAACAGGAGACAATGTTCCTGGGAGATGTGTGAAGGGTACCCGAGGCGTCTCGTATGGTTAAAACAATTCTGTCTGCCACCTGTGCCCTGAGTCTCATTGCAAGCAATTTCCCAGCTTTGTCTCCTTGGTCAAAGTAGGTTGTTTTAGAATGTAGGAGGAGGTGCTCAACTCTATCACTAAGAAGGGTATTATATTGAAAGAGGAGGCTCTGTAGTTTTTCAGGTTCTACTGGGTTGGAATAAACAGTGAGGGATTGTTCTAACACTTTGATTTGTTGTCATAATTAGGAGGATTCATGGGAGAGTTTCTTTTTCCTGATTGAGGCTAGACGGATGACCTCTCCTCTGAATGAACATTTCAGTGCCCCTCATAGTATATCCAGTTTTGGCATAGTAGGGGCATTGTGTTAGTATAAATTCTTTATAAAACTATTAAGATGCCCTATTAGGTAATCAGATTTTAGTAATTTAGAGTTGATCCTCCAGACCTTATATTGAACCATCGAGTTAGGTAATAACCATCGCAGAAGAGTTGGATGATGATCTGTTATCACTTTTGCTAGGTAATCACAGGCTTGAACCCCTGGTAGGTGCTCAATCCCCAACAAAAAGTAGTCAGTTCTTGATAGTGTGTTGTGAGGCAGGGAGTGAAATGAATAATCCTTTGTTGAAGAAAAAAGAGTCCTCCAGGTGTCCACTAGACCCAAGGAATCCGTCATTTCCCTCTGCGCCAATTCTGTGGGGGTAAGGGAGAAGCGTCTTGAGTTGGATCTATCCAGTAGATTACTAAGAACTAGGTTCCAGTCCCCACCAATTAGCATTGGAAGGGTAAACCAGGGAGCCAGACTAGTCATTAGATTAGTAAAGAATTGCGGGTCATCCCCCACTGGGCCATAAACAGAACCCAGTATCAGCTCCTTGTGGACCAGAATGGCTCTAAGCAAAATGTATCTTCCCTGGGGATCAACTACTGAATGTAACAGTTTAAAAGGTACTCATCATGCTATCAGCACAGCCACGCCACATTTGCACATGTCCAGACCAGCCCCCAGCACAGTACACACCCACGTTCGTCTTAGGCTAGAAACCTGTGTTGTGAGTAGATGTGTCTCTTGGAGAAAAGCCATATCAACATTGAGCTTGTGGAGATGCAAGAGGATCTTGGCTCTTTTAGTGGGGGATTGTGCACCTTTGATATTCCATGAACAGAACTTTAAAGGTACTACCATGACCAATTATTAGTTACCAGAAGCACCCTCATAGGAAAACAACCCTATACCTGTTATTTTCTAGTTCTATAATCTTCATTGTCAATATCCAGTGGTGAATAATGTGTATCCTTTTTCCATTCCCTTCCCTAATGCAAACACCAGTACCCCAGTGATTATAATCCCCCTACCCAACCCCCATCATACGGCATACCCACAATTATTAAAAACACAAAGACATTTTTAAACGTAAAAGATATACAAAATACTATTACTAAAAAAAAGACCCAATAACCTCCTCTCCCACTCCCCTTGACCATTTCCTCCTTCCCATAACAGGGTATTTAGCATCCTTAGTACGTTGCCTGAGTACCTGAGCCCTTATGTTTAGTAATCCTGAAAACATAATTATTACAGCCCATAAAAAACAGGCAGTTTCACCTGCTGTGGTACTCCCCCACCCTGTGCCAGAACATGGTGCACAGGTTAGACTGCAATGATCCACAGACCTTGTCACCCACCCCAGCCCCCAACAAAAATCATGCAACTAGCATATTAAGGTATTGCCTTGATTAATTAGTACAATTGGTGACATATTAAGCCCTAAAACTTGCAAGTTTGGCTCAGGAGGAAAAGAAAACAACACTTGAAAAAACAGTATCCCATCTGACTTGTTTTCTGGCCCATTAGTCTGAACAGTCAGTCTAAACTTAAACATGGGCTTCTGATTGCCCCCGAAGTGAAATAAGAAGGAAAAGGAAAAGGGAAAAGAAAAAGGGGGAATTTCCCTTTAAGCACGCCCATTGAAATATTAAAAAATAAATGTAAAAGTTGGTTTGCTCTAAGCAAAAAAGTAAAACAGGGCCATGTACGCCCGATGAGAGTCGTCTGTCCTCTTGAGTTTAACTGAAGGAAGCAAAGCTATTGAACATCATTCCCGCACAAAAAGAAAAAGCAGAGGCCATGTAGGAAGGCACAAATCCAAAAGGACTGGCTTTCTTCAGCGAAAGGCTTACTAGCTTGTTTGCCATCTAGTCAAAAGTCTCTCCTGATGAGTATCGAGGAATTGCCGATTATCCATTGCCAAACTTGCTACTAATTAAATTATCAGGGGTGCAGGAAATACCCACAGCTTCTCCTGCTCAAAGTCAAGGTCTTTGTCGCCCTCTTGTGGTTATTTACTGGAAATGATTTCAATTAACCAGCCCAAACATCCTCCCTTTCAGATGAAAGAAGTAAGAAAAATGTACCCAGGGAGGTCCACTTCCAACGGCCTCAATGGGAGGTAAATAAATCAGGGAGCAGGGACTGTAGAGTTGAGTTTGCTTGTTGTGCTGTGTCATAAGAGTGCCATTTTCCCTCATGCAACACTGACAGGCGAGACGGATACTGTACCCTGTACTTAATCCCTGCAGCAATTAATTTTGAGACAAGGGGATGCTACTCCGATCTCCTCTGTCTTACTGTGGCTGGCAAATCCTGTGCAAATCTCAAGGGATGGTCTTCCCATAGTACATGCTTAAGGCTTTTAACATGCTCGAGAATATGTATTTTGTTGAGGAATTTAATGATCATTGGCCTTGGGGGTTTTCCAGCTGTTGGTTTTGGGCATAATGAGTGGTGAGCCCTCTCTATTATATAGGTGGTATTGTTGGGAGAAGGGCCAGCAATTTTTGTGAACATTTTTTGTAGGAATGTAATGGTTGTGGAGCCCTCAGCATCCTCTGGAAGGCCGAAGATAATTATATTGTTCCTGCGGCTTCGACCTTCCAGACCCTCCAGTTTAGCTTCAATTTTATGTAGTCGCTGCCTCATATTGGTCACCTCAGGTTCCATCCTGTCTTTCCAACTTTCCAGGGAAGTAGTGCGGGCTACGACGTCCAAGATGGCCTGGTTTGTATCCGAGAGTTCCCCTCTGAGTGATCTGATTTCTCCAGTGATCTCTTGCAGCACCTTCTTGAATGGCTGTAATTCCTCCATAAACTTTTGCTCTGAGAGCAGGATCAGCATTTGTGGAGTTACATTAGGGGCAGTAGATTTCTATGAGCTCCCCGACTGACTCTTCGCTCGTTTCAGCCCTTTCTTATGGGTCTGTGGGGGTGTATGCCTGGGTAAAGCCTGGCGCATCTCAACCTCCATATTGCTGGTAGGCCCCGATTCCAGGGGCAGATGCTTCAGAATTATTTTCTTGATGCCCGCCGTTCGAACTGCTTTCCGGTCATGCCAGGCACTTTTAGGAGCACACTCCACGAGTAGAAAGGCAGAAATCAAGGCTAAATAACTGTTTTTAAAGCTGTTTATGGGAGTTGGAGTGGAAGCTCGGCCTAAGAGCAGCACGTCTCACAGATGCATCACGTGATCTCCAAGCTTGGCCCTTTTAAATCCAAGCTCCGACTACTCTTCTCTGCCTCTAGCACCTGCGACTGTTTCCTTTAAACACCCCTCCTACCATTGCCATATCCTCTGTCATAGCTCTCCCAACATAATACTTATCTATTCTACCCTTATCCCACCATACACACCATCCCTCACTCTCTCTCCCTTCCTTCCCATAAGCAACCCCCTCCTCCACCTGCACTTCTCTATCTGATCTGACAATGCCTCTGGCTGCTTTCATTGATTGTGTCCTTCCCTGTCTTGTAACACTGTGTTCTCTGAAAATGCCCCTGGCATCAGTTTAATCAAAATGTATGTATGCACATTCAAGTAACTGATTGCTAACCTGTTATCCTGCCTTTGTTAGTTAATTGTCCTGATTTTTTTTATTGTACTTCTACTGAAGTGGAACCTTTGTAAAAGAGCCTCAGCTCAAAGGTACTTGTAATCGTGGACTCAAATAAATAAATAAAAATGCTTTATAAGAGATTGTAACATGACATGCTATATTAGCAAATACAATAAAACACAGATACAGACACAGCTAAAGAGGAATCATCTCCGTTTTTCTGCTGTGTTTGCTGTTTGGGATTTGACTGCTATGCATTATGGGAAATGCATATATTTAACTGCATTCTGCATATTGTGGGTGCAATGATGAACAGTCATTCAGTTACTGATTATATGCAAATGTGATCAAGATTTCAGAATATATGCTAATTTTGGCTGACTTACTTTTGTGAACTGTGGAATCATCTTTGGTTTTCTGCTGTGTCTGCTGTATGGGATTTGGCTGCTGTGTATTATGGGAAATGCATATATTTAAGTACACAGAAGATTTCAGCTCTGGTAGTTGTTCCTGCAATTCCATTGGCAGGCCAGCAAATGGCTGTGAAACAATGCTAGCAGCACAGCACTGTTTACAGCCATATTTAGATCACTTTCCATATGTACTGAACTGAGACACTCTGAAGAAACCTTTCATAGATCAAGTAAAAGAAAGAGCCCACATAGTTTGCTGACTGGTGCTGCTTGTTTTACTTGTGAAAACCACTGTACATGATCTTTACAACTTTGGAGAAACAGGTCTTATAAGCTTGCTGACAGGGAATACTAGACTATTAGGTCCCTAGATGACATCATCAGCAGCTCTTCACTGAAACAGGCTTTGTCTGAACAGGTAGTGAAATCAGGGTTACACAATAGCTCATAACTTTAACATGAAGTAACACCGAAATTGAACTTTTGGTATGGGATTTACTGGGGGTATGCTTATTGTAATTCTGCAATGTAGCACTTTTAGCCAGATCATGTCAGTTGTTCTTTAAGTAATGCATTAAAATAAAAATGAACACTATTATTCTCTTTAACTATCTAAACTTTTTTTTTAATTTTAACAAATTGTCAAAGCCTGTATATGGAAAGAAGAAATATGACCTGACTCTACCAGGCATACTGGGGATCATCTGAGTATTTCACACATTATATTTGCATGTATATTTAAAAAAGCTTACATGTTATAATCTAAACCATTTCTAATGTATATATGTAAATAATAAATGGTTTAGTTTATGTTGTGTAAGCCATTTTTAAATATACATGCAAATGCTATGTATGAAATACTCAGATGATCCTAGTATGCCTGGTAGAGTTAGGTTGTATTTATTCTTTCCATATATACAGTAGGTTTTGACAATTTATTAAAAATGTTTTTTAAAAAGTTTAGATAGCTAAAGAGAATAATTGTCTTTGTTTTCATTTTAATACATTACTGAAAGATATAGTTGTTGTGGGTGATCCTGTGTTTTTTTAATACTACCAGTTGGATGGATATGACTACAACTTGCATTTTCCTATTTTTGTTTTATCCTTTATATATGAAACTAAGGTGGGGTATAAGATATATAAGTTTCAAGTCTAAGTAAAAAGTTTTTTCTTTATAAATTATGACAGCATAGTGGGGTTTAAAATCTTTTGCACATATATAAATATGAAGATAAAAACATAAATAACAATATAAAATAAAACATGACATTTAACCTTTTGCGTTCTTTTTAACTTCCAGCATGTTGTAAGTAACCACAGGCTTACCCAATCACTTTTTTCTATTATACATTATTTAATTGTTATTATATGAATTTTATTATTATTAGTGTTTAGACTGCTGGTACTTTTTAGGTGGCAACTTGATATACAACTGTATGGTGCGGCATTGTAGATAAATGTGAAAAAAGAATGCTGTCACTTTAAGATTCAGATATAAACTGGTTACCAATAGCCACACTAGCCATGCCTTGAAAAAGTCCACAGTCACATGGGTGAAACATTGGCTGCTGCTGGTTTGGGCGAGTGTCTTGTTTGTTATAAACTATTTATATCAATAAAAGCTTTGTAAACATACAGACAAGCTATGGTCTCTTTCTTAATGCTGCAATACACACTAGTTGCCTAGTTAGCCACCTTTGTACATGTAAGTGAATCCTTTATTTATGGTGTGCTCCTGGCATGGATTCCCTCAGCCGTTTTTTGTGTGTGTGTGTTTTCTCAAAGATTAAGAGGGCTCAACATGTATTCCTTGGAAGACAGAAGAGAGAGGTGGAATATGATAGAGAACTTTAAATAATTAAAAAGTATGAATAAGGTTAGTACAGACAGCATGTTCAGCTCAAAGGGAGGGAGGGTCATGAAGGGACACAGTCTGAAAGTGAAGGGGGGAAGATTCAGGAGGGAAATGAGGAGACACTATTTTACAGAAAGGGTGGTGGTAGGGTACAACAAATTACTGGAGGATGGTATCACACTGAAGAATGTGGGCAGTTTTAAAAGGGGTTGGGATAAGGTCAAAGGAAAGGTCAGTGGAGAAGGGCAGCTAGGGAAAGTGGTGGTGGCAGGTGAGGATGATCAAGGGAGGTCTAGGTGTGGGTGGGCAGCTGCAGTAAAGTAAATTGTGAGCTGCACACTCGAGCAAATGTGGTAGACCTTTGGGTCTTTTTCTGCCAGCGTTTTAATATGTTCATATGTTCATAACATGCACTCCCTGGAGGAAAAGAGAGAGGGGGGGGGACATGATTAGGACCTTCAAGTACCTGAAAGGGATAAAGGGATAAATAAGGTGGATAAGGAGGGTCTTTTTAAGCTGGGTGGCAACCATAACATGAGAGGGGACAGTCTTAAGCTGGAGGGAGAGGCTTAGAAGGGAGACCAGGAAGCACTTCTTCATGGAGAGGGTGGTGGACACTTGGAATGCACTGACAAAAGAGGTGGTCTCATTGAAGTCAGTGAGCAGCTTCAAGAGAGACTGGGATAGACATAGGGGGAAGGTAAGGATCATAGGTAGGGAGGATGGGAGGAGTGGGGAGGGGGCAGGGACAGTAGCTCAAGCTGTGGACCCTGCAATATGAGCAGACTAGATATACCAAATTGCCTTCTTTGGCTGGCTTCTTTGTTTGTTCATATCTGTCTGTCTATCTATATAGCTATCTGCCTGTCTGTCTGTCTTTCTGCCTTTCCATCCGTCCATCCCTCTGCCCGTCCATCCATCTATCTATCTATCTATCTATCTATCTATCTATCTATCTATCTATCTATCTATCTATCTGTGTTCTTCCCCGGGGAAGAGACTGAAAATAGGCAAAATTGCCTTGCCCTCCTTTTCTAGTCAACAAAAATGAAATAAAATATTGCACAGTGTTACTCATTTGTATTGCAGTACCCTCTACTATCCCCTGTTGATGTTACCCCCTTCTCTGGGGTGCACCTGGAAACAAACTTCCATTCAGTGTGCCTCTCCCAGCCAAAAATCCAAAATAAAGATAGAACTTTCACAAAAATGTAGAGATGCACAATTGATAGCTGGCTGTTTTCAACTGAACTGGCCAAAGCAGTGCCTAAGAAATGAAGACCAAACTTGAAATAATACATTACATGCACTGTATCTCCTTATTAATAGCATCTAGTAGTTTTATCTTGGATTAACACTTGAATTTGTGGGCCTGATTTTCTAAAGTCTGAATATGATGCAAGATCACAACTTCAAATTGCATAATTCTTGAAGGCTCGACACACCCTGTGCCAGGTCTGTGCCAAGCTGCTGGGTGCACCAGGATGCTAGGGGGCTTGTGGCAGCTGCATTCTGCCATATCCCCAACATCTGGATTCACTAAACCCTCTCAGAGGGCACACTCCTAAGTACAGTTAGACCAGCCAGGGCTGGTCCAACATTTCTTGTGCCACTCCTGTAGCCCTCCCTTTGCAGTAGGTAACATGTGCCACTGCTCACTCAACAGGATGGTATGTGCACTGGCAATGCATTTGCCTAGTGCACCAACTGGAAAATAAAATAATGATCTGGTGCCCTTTGTGGAGTGGTGCCTACAGCGGCCCCACCAGTGCCCAGCATGCTGGCACCTCCCAACTCACTGGTACCACAGTGGCTCCCCTGAAGCCCCATCAGGGTGCTGGTGCCACCCCTCCTGGCACCCATCTGTGTGCCACCAGCCCTCCCTATGCATGACTAAGTCCCCCATGACCCCATCAGCCTACCAGTGGATCCCTTTACCTGTGTGCAGATGCCATCCAACACCAAGCAGCTTATGGCAATCCTTTCAGGTGCACTATATCTTTGCCACACAGCCACCTTTGCCACAAGCTGTGGGACTGTGGCACTGAGACCCTACCTGGTAGTGAATCAGGTGCAGGGTCCCTGGTGCACCAGCAAATGGCACAAGCCACCATTGACGCAGCATGCACCACTCTTGGAGAATCAGGCCCTGTGTCTTTTTCTTAGTCCCTCATTTTCATTTATTCCTCAATAGGCTTTGTGTAGCAATCCTTCCTCTTCAGTCCAGCTACAGTACAATATGCCTGGTAGTAATAATTAATGCAACCTGTGTAAAAGAAATGTGTGATGCCATGACTTGGTACTGTACCTTATTTTTAATTATTTTTATATACTGGGTCATTGATAAAATGTAAATGTGTGGAGTTCTTTTTTAGGATGATTTCAAGATAATGCTCAATTTATGCAGAACAGCAAAATATGTACTTAATGAACCAATTAGTATGTATGTGTATGGATTCCATAAACTTTTCTCTAAAGGATTGCAAGGTGGATGGGTGAGATTTAAGTCACTCAGTTCATAGGAGGTACTAATGCCTGTAGGATGTGTAATTTAAAAGCAGTTAAATTCCAGAAGGAGAGCAGAATGAAAACGAAACTTGATTTGCATTTACATTCTGTCCGCGTTGAAGCAATTAAATAAAATCCCATTAGTGTGGCTGCTGAGGAAAGTTTACCTATTGTGTTCTTTCCAGTGTGAAATCATGATTAAAAAAAAAAAAACTTTGGGGGGGATTTTTATCTGGGAGTTTCCTAGTTTTGTTCTCTAAGCGTGCTGTGCATTCCCCCCCCCAACCCCAGCCCTAGTGACTACCAAACAGAAACTGGAGCACTGACAGCTGCAGACTTCCTCTTGGGTAGTAGCTGGCATGTCTACTCTGTGGTCAGTAGAGGTAGGGCTGCAAATGATTCAGTCACTTGGCCTCCACGGTTTCATATCCAGGAGCTTTTTGATATTTTATTTATTTATTTATTTATTGAGTAAATCGGATTTACAAGCTTCGAGTCAAAGACTCATTTACAAAGGCTCCTCGTCATAGTACAAAACATCAACATAGTACACAACATCAAATTAGCATGTGGTACACAATAATACAAAGTGGTAAAGAAAACACAGGATATGAACAGTACAATACAACAGTGAGAGTGGATATTATTGGATACACCTGCTAATCTGTCACACTGGTTGCTCCACTGACTTGATGCTGTGTGGAGTGTCGACCCCGCCAGCTGCCCCACCGCCGCCACCACCACCCTTGGTCATCACCGTGTTATATACCTCAGATCGTGCAGATCACGTGATGTGCGAAAACCTTTCAGCCCACTTTGCCATCTGCAGGCTATACTGATTCTCCACTAGGGGCATCCTCAATTGCAATTGCCTTTATAGAACAATTCTTGTTAGTCTACCTCAAAAAACTGAGCTACCTTTGGGTACCTACATAAGCCTTCACCCCTCTAAACTGCTGCTTCCACCCCCAACCCCCTTCTCTCCCAGATCTCTTTCTTGTTAGTCTACCTCAAAAAACTGAGCTACCTTTGGGTACCTACATAAGCCTTCACCCTCTAAACTGCTGCTTCACACCCCCACCCCTTCTCTCCCAGATCTCTTTCTTGTTAGTCTACCTCAAAAACACTGAGCTACCTTTGGGTGCCTACACAAGCTTTCGCCCCTCTAAATTTCTGCTCCCACCTCCCTTCTCTCTCAGCTCTCTTTGCTACTCCTGACTACCTACCTACCTCTAGGGCATGCCCCTGCATCCCACTAGCTGGGAGCTCTAACTTACTCCACCCCTGCCCTGCTGCCAGGGTGTGACCTCAAAACTGCACACTAAAGTAAATACCCAGGCTTTCCTGCAAGACAGCACCCTAAAGTGCCCACACTTTGCCATCAACTGCTGACCTTGCCCATTTTGCCTCCCCGGTGGGATCCTTCCTCCACTGGGTACCTCATGTTCATCAGCTGTTTCAAGAGCTAGGGCCATGGCCCCACATGCACAGGTTGGAAACCTAGCCAGCTGTCAAGGTCCCCTGACCACCCTGGCCTCTTTCAAACCCCCCTCAGCCTGGCTACCAACAAAGGTTTAAAAATAGCACACCTCAACATCCACAGCATCCTCCAAAACCTGGCTAAACTAATGGCCTGAGTGGCCCCTTACAAGGCTGACATTATGGGCATCATGGAAACCTGGCTTAAGCCCTACATTCCTGACTCCACTTGTGCCCTCCCAGGCTACAGCCTTGTCCGGCATGATAGGCAGGCAGTAAGCATGGGGGGGGGTGCTCCTTTATTATAAGGTGCACCTAAATGTGACGACAGTTGCTCATTTACCCCCTGCATCCCCAGCCTTCGAGTTCCTTCACACCCTTCTCCTGCTTGGGAACACTAAAAAGGTGCATCTTGTCTGTGCCTACAACCCTCCAAAGGGGATGCTCAAGGGCTCTCCTCCCTACTGGACCAACTTAGGGATAAGGTTGGTTTGAATGAGCTGCTAATTCTGGGGGACCTTAACCTCAATTGGCTGGGGCCCAATGCTAAGCAGTTTGAGCCTCTTCTCTCGGGCCTTGCTCTCAGTCAGAGCAGCATGGAACCCACAAGGCCTTCCTCCCGGGGGGACAAAGGGTCACTCATTGACTGGGTCATGCGCAACAGATTGGATAAAATTGTCCACTCTGAGATACTCCCTGATTCCATCTCAGATCACTCCCCAACCTACTGCATATGGGGCTTCAACTCACCCAAAGTCCCCAGCAGAGTGATCCAGATGAGGGACTATTCCAAACTTATACCCAATGACTACCTCAAGGATCTACTACGTGTCGAGTGGTCTAGAGTCACTGCCACAAATGACCCTGTAGCAGCCCTTGATCATTTCCTTGCCACATTTGTCCCCTTGCAAAACAGGCATGCACCCCACACAAAAACGAGGGTGCAAGGCACAGACACAAAGTGGCTTCACGGAGGTCTTTTCTCCCTCATGAAGCAGAGAGACAAATGCTGGGTGAAACACAAGATCTCCTGCAATGACAATGACCTCCTTGAATATCGGCAACTCAGAAACTCCTGTAAGAGAGCCATATGTGTCACCAAAAGTGAGTACTGCAAATCTGTCCTGCTAACCTCGGCCAACAACCCCCTGGTGCTTTTGGAAAAATACCAAAAACCTTGTTGGAGGGTCTGCCAAGGAACAGTTCACCAACATGCATATCGGGGGAACCAACTGTAATAACTCCCAAACCATCGCCACTGCCTTTAACTGCATGTTCTCAGACCTGCTGGCTCCCCCTCCCTCCTGACTCTCTGCCCCAAAACTGCTGAGTGGGCACCCCCCCTTGTCTGCCCCTTCTCCCTCAAATGGATCCCAGTTGGTGAGACCCAGGAACTTCTTGCTTTTCTCTCACACCACACGGGGGCTGGACATGACAGCCTCGAACCTAAACTATTTAGCCTGGGGGCTCCCCCTCCTCGCCCGACCGGCCGCTCATATCTTCAACTCTTCTCTTATCTCGGGGATCATCCCTGATGTATAGAAGGATGCCAAAGTTGTCCCTGTTTAAAAATAAGGTGACCCCAAAGATATCAATAATTATCGCCCCATCGCAATACTGTCTGCCACCTGCAAGCTCCTTGAAAAGGCAGTTGCTTCTCAACTCTCCCACTACCTCCAGGGTTATGCTGTTCTCTCCCCTGCCCAGCATGGCTTCAGAAAAGGGCACAGTACATTGACTGCGCTTGCCGTGGTTACCTCTGAGATCAGGCCCATGACAGAACAAGGCAATATGACTGGGGCCATATTCATCGATCTTTCTAAGGCCTTCGATCTGGTTGACCATTCCCTCCTCCACTCCACTCTGCATTCTCTCAGTTTCTCCCACCAAGCCCTTGACTGGTTCTCCGACTACCTTGCAGGTAGGCAGCAATACACCTGCTTCAATCGCCCCTTCTCAGCCCTCTCCCCAGTTAACTGCGGGATCCCCCAGGGACCTGTCCTTGGACCCATTCTGTTTTCCCTGTTCATTAATTAACTGCCCTCCGCTACTACTCACAGATCCCCAACTCTATACACGGATGACCTCGTTGTCCTGGCCAGCTCCCAGGATATTACTATCATCAACTCCCAGTTTAACTCCGATTTCGATCATATCCAGAACTGGCTTGAGGGCCACAGGCTTATCGTTAACCTGAAGAAGACCCAGGCCATGCTGTTTGGCTCTGTGGCTAAAACCTCTTCCTGCCCGGTGCCTCTAAAAATCTATTTAGCTAATGGCTCCCTCCTGCCGGTCATTGACTCTGTCAGGTATCTAGGGGTTACCCTTGATCCACAGCTGGAGCTCACCGCGCATATTTGGAATGTATGTAAAGCCACAAATGGCAAGTTCGGCCTTGCCTACAGAGCCAAGGACTGTCTCACCCCGGCTGCTCAGCTCGCCATAGCCAGGGGGATACTCCTTCTCACGCTTGGTTATGGGCTTGTAGCCTTTGCTCCGGTCCCGAACTCTAGCCTTGCGAAATGGGACACTGCTTACAACAATATATGCCACTTCGCACTCTCTACCCCTCACCTTACACATCACTGTGAGCTCTACTCATGCTGGAGTGGCTCCCCCTAGAAAAGCACCTCGCCTTTGTCCTTGGCAACTTCATAGATAACATAGTTAGAAGAGCCACTCCCTCTGCACTGGCCCTTCCCCTTAAACAAGCAACCCCTGCCTACCATTTATGATCTAGTGCTGCACAGGCCCACCTGGTTCCCAAGACCCACACCCTCACAGGTGACCGGGACTTCTCCGTCCATTCGCCAAGAATGTGGAACTCCCTTCCCACCCGAGTTCTTGCCTCTCCCTCCCACCTCTGCTTCAAAACATCCCTATGGAGCTTCCTCAAAACTGCCTCAGCCTGTCTATGTTCCACATAGATCCAGAGTACTCTCTCCCTCCACTCAATTCTCTGAGGGAGCTGCCCTGTGAGCAGTTGCACTGGCCGCTGTTAAATCTCTGCTGATAACCTTCATAAGGCACTTACCGTCCCCCTGTTGGAGAGGCAATCCTGTCATATCAGTGCCTGCCTCCTTTCTGCATAGTTCTTTCATTTCTCTCTCATGTTAGGCGCTCATGTCAGGCAATTACATACACGTACATTCAACAATTTTGATGGTAATTTTTTTCATGTTGTTCTCTGATGTTATTTCGAGCTGTGACTTGATATTATTCTACCTCCCAATGCTGTTATGTAACTTGTTACTAGACTGCTTACCTGACCATTTTTGAGCCTGTTGTACATAAGCTGTACCACCCACTTGTCGGAGCCTGTGGCTCCTGTATGTTACCTCGACTCTGTATTATGTTTCCCGTTTACTCTGTAACTCTCCCGGGTCGCACCTGAAAATAGGCACTTGGATGTCTAGTGTGCTTACCTAGTTAACAAAAGCAAATGAATAAATAAATGTTCAATGTTTCATAGATATAGTTTGTGGACCCATGACCCTACAGGGGAATTTATTGCCAGAAAATGTTAGAGCAGTTTTCATAGAAGAGGTCTTACCAATTCAGCCTGAGTGCAAGTATTCATAGATCCTATTTACAAACAGCAGTTTGGGCCCGTAAGGACTGTAAATCTCTTTATAATATCAAACATACTGTGCTGTATGTAATGTTGGCAGAGCTAGTGGTGCAAGGTGTAGTATGACATCATAATGTAAAGAACATAAACTCCTGCTTTTGGATTGGTCATTATGGACCTTTATCCTTGTGTAAATCTCACAGTGTACTCATGGGTAAAACACAGTATGGGTTTTATTAAAAAGACTTCATTTGGCCAGCCCAGTGGCACTGAGAGTTGAGGTGCTGGATGCCACACTTCGTGCCACGCCAGCGACCTGGGTTAGGGAATGGACTCGAGTCACTGGGGGTTGGCAGGGGAGATGAAGGATTGAGCATCCCATGACTGCTTTCCTTCCTCTGGGGAGGGCATGGGGTGTGCATCGCTTTGCAGTGGCAACTGGCAGAGGCCAAGGGCACTGCAGATAGTGAGCACACCTTGATGGTGGAGCACAGCAGGCATCAGCATATCAATGCAGTATGCCATTGCACGACTGGCTCTAAGGGGAGAAAAGAGGGTGGAAAACTGTGGTGCAATCATGGTAGCTGATGGCCATGCCCTGTGCCCCCAGACTCAAGAGGTGCATCCCCCAGGTTTCTGGACCTGCGTCCCTGGGGAAGGGGACTCTGAGTGTGCCGGCTTGTTGTGGGGAGAGCGTGTCACTGGCCAGACCTGGTCTGGACGTGCAGTTGCCGGTGGCCAGATGACTTGTCACCCGCTCTGCAGCAGGAAGGATAAAGTACGATATGATAAAAAAAAAGACTTCATTTTATTCTACTATAATTAGATTTTTTTGTCCTGTTTTACTAGGGTCCTTTTTATGAACATATTAATACCCTCCAGTATGTGCTGTGGCAAGTGATCCTCTTCTCACATGGTTTGTCATTCAGCAGTGACTTGTAACACACCACACAATGTGTGGATAAAATCTACAACACATGCTCCTGATGCCATGCCATAGGCCAACCTCTGTGGCTGCAGCACTTCCAACATCTTAGTGGTTGAGCAGCCTATGTGTGACCACTAACATCTGAAATGGTAATATGCAGCCTTACAGTCACAGAGGAAATCTGCCCCTACAGACAGTGGCACTTCTGTGTATAGGCATTTTGGTGAGTGGCAGTGCAGAGAGCCATGTGCACCCCCAAATACTGCCACCCATTGTTGTGAAGGTGTGACACAAATGACCATAGTCTGGGAAACAAGATCCCACGCCTGGATGCTACAATAACAGAGGCTAAACTGGACATAGTAGCCATTATTGAGACATGGTTCACCAGTAACCACACTTGGAAGATTTCAGTACCTGGCTATGTACTGTTCAGAACAGACCAAGCTGTAAAAGGGGGGGAGAGTGGCCCTTTATGTCAATGAAAATATCAAAGCTACAGAAATTCAGAATACATACAAGGAGTCAGAAGAACTATGGGTCACCCTGGAAACAGGAAATGGGACAGCCATACGAACTGGGGTTGTCTACAGGCCTCCAGACCAGGGGAAGGACATAGACACATTACTGTTAGAAGATATGCAAAACATGACAGCTAAAGGGGAGGTTCTGATAATGGGAGACTTCAACATGCCAGATATAGATTGGTCAATACAAGCAGGAACATCCACCAGAACTAGACACATGGTGGACTTCCTGCAGGGGGAGGGCCTCAAACAATTGGTACAACAACCCACAAAAGACAGGGCTATCCTGGATCTAGTACTGACTAATGGGGAAAGGATCACACATCTCCAGGTAGAAGGTCACCTGGGGGCCAGTGATCATCACATGGTATGGTTCAATTTGGCCACCAGAACTAAATCACCCCATTCCAAGGCAAAAATAAGGGACCTCAGAGGAGTTGACTTCGATAAGATGGCCACCAGAGTTAAGCTAGCCTTGGCAAAAAAAAATACAGGTGAGAGGGTACAAGCAAAGTGGGCAAGCATTAAGGATGCACTACTTGAAGCAACATCCCATTGTGTCAGGGAGAAAAACAGGAGCAAAAGAAGGAGGAAACACTTTGGTTCTCAAAAACAGTAGCAGAAAAAATCAGAGCCAAAAGGCTGGCCTTCAGGAAACATAAGGAAACACAGCAGGACAACAACAAGGAGGCAAACCAAATTTCCCTAAGGGAAGCAGGGAAGGCAGTAAGGCAGGCAACACTAGCATGAACAGTAGAAGAAGGGGAGACTTTCTATAGATACATTAGTGAAAGGAGAAAGTCCAGAGGGGGTACTGCTAAGATCAAAAGGGATAAGAGGGAGTGTGTGGAGGAGGACCAAGGAAAAGCATCTGTCCTAAATGGATACTTCTGCTCAGTATTTACTGAGCAAAAGGTAGGGCAGGGCCCACAGCTCAGCACCATGAAAACAGGGGGGAGGGGGTGTGCACAAGTCCACTCACGAAAGAAAGGGTCCTACAAGAGCTTGCAAAGCTCAGGTTGGACAAGGCAATAGGACCTGAGGGCATACATCCCAGGGTACTAAAGTAGCTAAGGGTGGAACTAGCAGAGCCATTATCAGAACTGGTTAGTGAGTCTCTGAGCACAAGAGAGGTCCAAGAAGACTAGAGAAGGGCTCATGTGATCCCACTCCACAAGGGTGGCAGAAAGGAGGAGGCAGGGAACTACAGACCAGTCAGTCTTACCTCAGTGGTGGGCAAGATTATGAAGGCACTCCTTAAGCAAAGGTTAGTGCAACACCTGGAATCCATAGGAGCACAGGATCCAAGACAGCATGGGTTTACAACAGGAAGGTCCTGTCAAACTAATCTCATAGATTTCTTTGACTGGGTAACCACAGTGGTGGACCAAGGGGGTGCAGTTGATGTCGCCTACCTTGACTTCAGCAAACCTTTCGATACTGTTCCACACAGAAGATTGCTTAATAAGCTGGGTAGGCTCAGGGTGGGTGAGAGGTTGGTCAACTAGGTGGAAAACTGGTTGATGCACAGAAAACAGAGAGTGGTGGTAAACGGTATACAGTCAGAAGAAATGCAGATCACAAGTGGGGTACCTCAGGGATCAATCCTGGGGCCAGTCCTCTTCAATATCTTTATCAGTGACATTGCAGATGGACTGGAGGGTAAGGTTTGTCTGTTTGCAGATGACACCAAGATCTGCAACAGAGTCCAGATGGGGTGGGCAGAATGAGAAGAGATATGGAAAAACTGTAAAAATGGTCAAAAGAGTGGCAACTGGGGTTTAACGCAAAGAAGTGTAAGACCATGCACATAGGGAAGAGAAGCCCTGAAGCTACCTATAGATTGGGAGGGAAGTTGCTGGCAATCACAAGGGAAGAAAGAGACTTGGGAATCATCATCACAGATTATCTGAAATCATCCAAGCAAACCACTAAAGCAGTAGGTAAGGCTAGAGGGATGTTGGGATGTGTTAGTAGGGGTATCACAAGTCATAAGAGGGAGGTAATAATCCCTCTTTACAAGATACTGGTTAGGCCCCTTCTGGAGTACTGCATGCAGTACTAAAGGCTGCACCTGCACAAGGACATTAACAAAATGGAGGCAGTCCAGAGAAGGGCAACCAAAATGGTGCAAGGACTGCATCAAAAAACATATGAGGATAGATTAATGGAGCTCAGTGTGTATACCCAAGAGCAAAGGAGGGAGAGAGATGATATGATCGAAATATTCAAACATCTTAAGGGAATTAACAAGGTGAAAGAGTCTAACATGTTTCAATATAAGAAAAATAGCAGGACAAGAAGACACAGTGTGAGATTAGAGGCAGGCTGATTAAGGGGTAGTGGCTTAGTGAGGGAGCGTAGCTGACCCCAGAATACATCTTCTGGGTCACAGTAGACTATTTCAGTGAACGGGCACCCAAACTGTGTAGAGTTACTGAATGGTCTCTGACTACAGAGGACTGTGTGCTGCTCCATCTCCTAGTTGTGCTTTTTAAACAAAAAACCTTTTTAAACATGTTTGTGCGTTTATGTCAGTGTGCCTGAGCCCTATAGTCTGTTTACCACCCGGAAGCAGGATATAGGAAGACAGACTGTAGTCCTATAACCAGCATACTACAAATCTAGAGTGAGCACATTTCTGCACTGTGTATTTAATTTGAGGAGTATTTGTCCTTCAACTGGCCAGCTCCTCACATGAGAGAGAGTCGCGAAGCCAGAGGAAACGGTACTTTTAGGTACCATTGTTGTTTTTAATATTTGGCTTAGCGGGGGAGCATAGCTGACCCCAAAATACATCTTCCAGGTCACAGCAGACTCTTTCAGCTGCCCTGCTGTGAGCGGGTGCCCAATAACTGTGTAGAGTTACCGAATGGTCTCTGACTACAGAGGTTGGTGCACTACCCCATCTCATAGTTGGGCTTTTTAAACAAAAAAACTTTTTAGACACATTTGTGTGTTTATGTCCGTGTGTCTGGGCCCTATAGTCTGTTTGCCACCTGGAAGCAGGATATAGGAAGAGAGACTGTAGTCCTGTAACCAGCAGACTACAAATCTAGATTGAGCACATTTGTGCACTGTGTATTTAATTTGCAGAGTATTTGTCCTTCAGGTGGCCAGCTCTTCGCATGAGAGGGGGTCGCCAAGCCAGAGGAAATGGTACTTTTAGGTACCTTTGTTGTTTTTAATATTTGGTTAATATTTGGCTCCGCAAGGGAGCGTAGCTGACCCCAGAATACATCTTCTGGGTCACAGTAGACTATTTCAGCTTCCCTGCTGCAAGCAGGGCAAGCTGAGCAGGGTGTGCTCGGCATGCGAATCGCACACAGAGACGCACACAGAGACACGCACATCCACACGCATGTTTAGTATGTTCAACGTGGAGGCTGTGAAGCGAAGTATGCCACTGATGATCACTTAGGTAGGTAATATCACTATAAGGTTATATTTCCAGGGATTGAAAGTAATCCACACCCTAATCCTTGTAGATACATATTAAGCATAATCCTTGTCACTAGAAATATGGAGATATCTTCTACTATAAAAACAAGTGAAGGACGGACGGGCATTCTCTGTTCTAAATGTAATATGTACCTCCTCCAAGCTGAGCCTCAGTTAATTGAGGCCTTTATCTGCTCAAAATGCCTTCAGAATGAGGAATTATATAAAGAGATAGTATAATTTAATGATAGATTACAAATGCTAGAAGAAAGCTAATCCCAAATGGCACTCAGATATAATGTTCGGTTATCTAGTGAAGCTGCTTCTTACAGAAAGGAAGCTATGTTTTGTCACCAAGCTAGCCAAACCCATCACCCAGTCACTAGTGATCCCAGTGTTCCACCAAATACCGCTACCAATATAGCCTGGCATGCAATAACTGATTTGGTCCCAAATGATCATAGCAACAAAAAACAAGCTAGGGTAGATGATTCCAGTGATGAACCCGATGAACAGTGGTATAAAGTACAAAGTAAGAGAACTTTTAAAAAGGGACGTAAAGCAAACACCTTCATTATTTCCATATTCAATAGACTCTGCCCCCTTTCTAATTCACATATCTCAATAACAGGCAAGAGTCAAGCATATTTTCAGCCACCCCCCCCCCCTTATAACTGAAAGCCCTCGAAACTTAGTGGCATCCACTGTGTGTGGTACTATGGCTCTACCACCTCTGCCTAACACTGATGATCCTGTCAACCTTAGGCAAAATTTTACCAGTTCTAATATCAGTCCCCCTTTTGTTAACCTACCTATTGTGTCTGATTCACCTATCTCCCAGGTAATGGAATTTTCCTCCAGTCCTGTCAGTTCCAATACCACACATAATAGACAAAAATTTGTGTTAGGAGACTCACTGATCAAACATATTGACTGGGACATCTGTGTCCCCAATAAAGCCAATCAGACCTGTTCTACATATCGAGGGGCTACTATCGCAGACCTTACATCTAGAGTAGAGAAAACTTTATATGAAAAAGGGTGTAACTCACTTGTAGTTAGACATGCTGGTGCTAACAACATGAGGCATGATCACCTCCCTAACATTAAAATGGTCTTTGTTGCCCTATCTAATAGACTCATAGATCTAGGGTGTCAAACAGTGGTTTCAGAAATATTACCCATTCCAAGGGCATCCAATATTGTGAACCACAAAATCAAACTTCTTAATGATTGGCTATGTAGGTGGTGCCTTAAGCAAGATTATACATTCATCACACACTGGGAGGAATTTTCTGATAACAGAGCACTCTTTTGTGGTGATGGACTACATTTAAGTAGAAGGGGTAACTCTACTGGGAAAACAAATACTATCTACGATTACCAAATGTTTAAACTAAACAGTATGTGGGAGAGACAGGACCTACCTAACTCTCTTAACATTCCCAAAACTCATACAACTAAATGTGCTAACCATACTATAAAGTTTCTTTATTTCAATGCCCACAGCATGAATAATAAACTGGATGAGCGTAATATAAAGGTGTCTCAGGAGCACATCGATATCATAGCCATTACTGAGACATGGGGTGATGGTAATGCCTCCTGGGACCCCATACTGCCCAGGTATACATTGTATATGGTGAACAGTAGTTCCCGTAAAGGGGGGGGGGGTTGCACTATTTATTAAAAATAATATCTAAATCTGTAACATATCTGATAAAATAAAAAATACTGATAACTCTACAGAATCTTTTTGGATTAAACTCCAGTTAAATAACCCAGGTAATATTATATTAGGTATAGGTTACTGTCCACCAAATTCTGATTCCCTATACACTGATGCTAACTTGAGAGAAATTGAATTGGCTAGAAAACATGGGAATATCATTTGTGTGGGGGATTTAATATGGAGGACATTTCTTGGAGGAATTTAACAGCATCATCGAGCTGTGGCAAAAACCTTTTGGCCATATACCATTAGTGTAGCTTAACTCAATGTGTAGCAAATCCTACTAGAGAAGACCATCTTCTCAACCTGGTACTCCACAGCAACACCTTATAAATAACTAATGTGTCCATTAAAAATCCATTTGGTAATAGTGACCACAGTTCTGTTTATTTTTCCCTTATATCTAATTATACCCCTTGTTGCAGTAATACTAAAACATATTTATACAATATAGCTGATTCAGACCTAATTAATTCTATATTGGGCTACATAAACTGGGACAACATTTTTTCAACCAAAACACTGGAGGAGGCTTGGGAGTATTTACGTTATACTATTATTTCATTAAGAGACAAATATATTCCTTTTAGATTTAAAAATAACAGTCAGAAACACAAATAAGATGGCTTAATAAGGCCATACACAAACTTCTTAAACTCAAAGACAAAAATATTCTAAATATTTAAAAAATTGCACTCCAGAAAATTGGACAGCAGGGCCCAGATATTCAAACTGCGCCCAAAAAGTGCACGACAGCAGGAGCAAGTGCAAGTCTATTGCGCCCATGCGCAACAGACGTGATATTCAAAAAAGGAGCAGGCCAAATTGCGCCTACAGCCAATGTCTGAATATTGCACAACCTGCGCCATAGCGCAACTAGGGAGGGGAAGCTGAGCAGATATGATGCGCTATGGTGCAACAAGGGATGTTCAGCTGAGCAGTCCAGAGGTGCCATAGCACAAGCAGGGAGCCCCCCAGCTGCAGAGCAATGTAACAGCACAATCAGGGAGGTAGGGGCCCACCATCCATGTCACAGATGGGCACAGGAACACACAGCAGAACAGACATTGCCCCCCCCCACACCCCAAGCACTGCACAACCAGGGAAGGGCTGGAATAACCACTGGTCCATGGAGTCAAGCAACCAACCCACAGCCTGGCCATGGTGCCCCATCACACCTACCGGCAAGCTGTGACTGGCACACAAGGAGGGCGGACCACCCTGTGCCACACCATCCCCCCAGTGCACAGCACACCCTGCACCATGACCCCCAGACAACCCCCCATGAGCAGTGACCACCACAGCAGGAATCCCCATGCATGCCACCACCCCCACAGTGGCAATGCAACCCTGTGCACCACAGAACCATGCAAGTCAGCCCCACCATGAGCACCCATCAGTGGGTTGCAGCACACAGCAATGCAACAATGGCAGACAAAGTGCCACCACACATAGTCCCCCGAGGTACTGCTGAGAGACCGACCATGCGTTGGCACAAGAGTGACCCCATATTGGACGGTCGTGTAGTTTACACTTCCCCCCATGGTACAGCACTCCACACAGTATTCCAGTAACACACCCCAGCCCACCACTGGCCACAACAGCCAGCACAGACACCCACAGTGGTGCGTGGAAGCATGCACCACACCAGATGCCACACAGGGTCTGGACAGACACCCACCCATACCCAAGGGCACAACAACACAGGGACGCAGTGGTGGGGCAACCAAGCCCCCATTGTGGGCCCATGTAAGCCATGTACACACAACCTGCAGCCCACCATGGCGCTGGAGTGCCAACCACCCTGCGCAGGCACCATGGACCAATACCCCACCATGAGTAACCTGGAGCACAAGTCACAGACAGTGGGGCACATCCCCTGCAACACACACAAGCCACAGCATGGAGGTGGGACAATGACCGTGTTGCCCACAGTGCCACCTGAGCCAGGCATGCACCACACCAGTGACATGGGCAACCCAGCAAAGCGACGGGTACAGTGTCCACCCTGCAGGGAATGCCACCACTGACATGCCAGTAGATCATGCAGGTCACAGACAGGCATGTGTGTCAGCTGCACAGGCCATGGATGGGCCGATGGATGCACCATGGACACAGAGCATGTGCCATGGACCACTGCACACAGTCATCCAGTGCACGGGGAACAACACACACAACACAGGCACTGACTGATATCTACTCCCACACCATAGACACCTCCACACTGACACACACACATACCCATGACTGCACCACCCCTGATGCCATGCACACCACTGCAGCTGATCACCTATAGCCCGCTGCAAATCAAAGACCACCACGGTAATCATAGAAAAGTCAAATGTATTATAAATATAAATAAATCAACTATTTACAAGAATAACAACTATATACATTTGGTTGGGGACACAAAAAAGGTGGGGGTGGGCAGGGGGAAGGGGTGGACAAATGGGATGGGATAGGAGGGGTGGAGGGTGTGTCCGGGGGGGATGGGAGGTCAGGGACAAGGAACTATTGTTGGCCATGCTGGTCCAGGCTCTGGCTCCCCCTCGCTCTGTGCCTCCGTAGGACCCCCGATTTGTCGATCCTCCGAAGGATGGACACTGTCTCCTGTGCCAGGGTGAGTAGTTCCCGCAGGGTGTCCCTGATCTCCCTCAGATGTCTCGCAGCTAGGACAAGGGAGCACAGTCAACACGTGTGAATGCACAGCCCCATACAGCCCACCCACTGTGCATGGCATATGGCCATGGGACATACCACTGTGATGGTGTGTGATCAGCCGCAGTGATCACGTCCACAGGACATCCCCACCCAGGTGCATACAGCCATGCGGAACACTGCACACATCCACCAGCCAAGTCACTCACAGCACCACTGTGGCCGTCTAGTGACATGGCTATGTGGTGCAAAGGCAGTGGCACAGCCATGTACCACCAGTGATGCACACCCAGGCATGTATTGCCACTGGACAGTGTTGACTGTAACCAGTGGTGTGCATGGCAGTGATGTCAATGAATGGTGGCCATGCCCCGCTGCCCACCTTGTCACACAGCATGCAATATTAATCATGGATGTCTGTCACTCACCCTCATCGGGACGGTCAGGTGGCTGTTGTGGATCCTCAGCCCGCCTGGCAGTGGCTTCCACCACCCTACGCTCCGTCCGCAAGTGGCATACCTCTTACAGGCCTGTCAGGACAAAAAGGAGAGAAGAACATCAGTGCACTCCTGAAGCAAAGTCCCCCTGCCCCAAGGAGTGTGCCCCTCCACCCAACCAGACCTACCCACCCCACACCCTGTGAACACCGCCACAGCCAACCCCATACAGTCCCTCCCCTATGTGCTGGACACAAACAACAATGTGATTCATATGGATGATAACAGTGTGTTGACAGAACCCCTACCTGGTCGTGGTACCATGCCCCTCCTGGCACGTGACCGTAGTCTGGCCAGTAACTCCGGCTCCCTCCTCTGCAGGTCACCATATCGGTGCCTGCACTGCTCCACCGTCCTGCCCCTGATGGTCACTGCCTTGAGGACTGTGGCCACCTCTTGCCACACTTGGGACCTAGCCCTATCCAGGGGGGCCTCCCCAAAGAGAGGCCCATGGTGTGGCTCCACTGTGGCCACCAGATTGGCCAACTCAATGACAGACCAGGGAGCAGCCCTTCTCCGTGCCATTGCGTATGCTATAGTAGGCAATATGGCGCTATGCAGTGCGGTACCCCAGGTGCAGATGCTGCTCGGTACAGCGTTGCCATTCCCTATCACGTTGTTACTGAACAGCACGATAGAGGTGCACCTATGCCTGGCGCGTGGCACTAAGGGGCCAAAGGTAGGGCACAGCATCAAGGGGTCCCTGGTGCAAGGCCACACACAGCGCCATTGGACAACAATGTGTGTAGCGCAATTGGCTGCCTGTGTGCCAGCGCCATAGTGGACTATCGGGCAGTTGTGCCATTGTGCCTATGAAGGCCCATTGCCACAGCGCCATGTAGTGACCTTTGCTATAGCGCCACTGGCACAATGGTGGCCATACCCTGCATTGCCTACCATGCACAGCATGTCATCAGCGCGGCAGACGCCTGCGTCATCAACCTGGGCATGCACAGTGAGGTGTACTACGCGTGCCACAGAACTGCACCATTGGCTCAGCACATTCAACACAATTGCACAAAGCGCAACAGCGTGATATTCAGCAGTCATATGCTAATCATCCAATCAGCCATTCAATGGTGCAGCACCGCGATTTGCATCTAATTAAAGTTGCTCCTCACCTAATTTGCATGGATTGCACTATAAAGTTGCGACAAAATGCTGCAGTGGCCATAGTCAGTTACTGCAGTTTATTGGTGAATTGCATGCTGTGTGGGAGTGTGGACTGTGGATTCAGGGACATGCATGGAACTGCACAGTCACATATAACAACTTCCATCCTTACAGGCTAAATAATGACCGAGCACGTTCTTGGAGAGGAGGACAACAGTGGTGGGAAGAGAAGGAGGCCGAATTTTACTAAGGCCAAAACCGAGGCCCTTTTCGAGGCCTACCTGGATCAGGAGCCACTGCTCAGTGGATGGCGGGGCACCCTTCAGGCCGATGCTGCTGCATGGGAGGAGGTGACACATGCCATGAACCTGCATGGCAGCCACCAGTGCTCCATGCAGGAGTGTAAGAAGAAGATGGGTACAGACAGGAAGAGGGTAAAGGAGAAGGTGGCTGCCATCAGGGCGGCACATGTTGCAACAGGTGGGGGACAGCCGGAGGTGGTACAGCTCACCCCAGCAGAGGACAGGCTTGTTGCAAGCATGCACTGAAGTGCCATAGTGGGAGTTCTGGGCTGTGGCTTCCAGACGGATGGTGGCCCATCTCTGCATGGTAAGTCATGGTCTGCCTCGGGGGGGTGCCAGGTAGGTAACACTCAGTAATGCGACTTTGCTTTCCCTTACAGATCCTGAGCATCTGTATGGGTCAGCAGTGGTGGGTCTGTCCACTGCGGACAGTTGGGCAGAGTCTGAGGTGGGACCATCCACCTCCACAGGTATGTGTGGATCTGTACGACAGTGGGGCTGCCTGGCTGTCCACACTGATGTCGTTGAGACAGGTGTGGGGGAAGCCCTGCCTGTGTCTCAGCATGCTGGCATCCATGGATGCCAGCACACTGTGGCTGTGGCTGGGGCAGAGTCCGGCACCAGTTATGATGACACGACCATCATGGGCAGTGACATGTGTGTGTCACAAGATGGACACACAGCAGGGCACTTCACGCCCATGGCTGTGGCTGGTGCTGCTGTGGGGGCCTGCGTGTCAGCACAGTCCCAGGCTGTGCCTATCAGCACCAGTGGGGCAGCACTGGTGTCTGTTCAGGACAGTGGGACTGTTGCAGCCACTGCGGCAGCACCACTGAGCCCTGGTGTGTGGCAGCCAGAGGGGCAGCATCAGCAGTCACCCACAGAGCCTTGAGGTACAGGGTTCAGCAGCAGCATCTATGCGCTGCCTGTGGACATGCCCAGACCTGGTCCCGGTGTGCAGCACCCACCCTCAAGGGATGCTGAACATCAGGCCCTTGCACACCCTGAGGGACAGGATGCCGAAGAGGCTGATGACCTCTTGGACGAGCACATCCGCCTACTGCGAGCATCGGTCCAGCAGCAGTTGCAGCTTGCAACATCCGTGGAAGCACTGTGTGGCTCTGGAGTGGGCAGAGGAGCATCGCAGCAGGGACACCAAATGGATCCTGGCATGGATGGACCGTTTGCGGGAGGATGTGACCGCTGCCATTAACAGGCATGCACAGGCGTTCATTGCTGTCATGGCCACAATGGGCACACAGTCAGGTGCCCATGCATTGCTCTCACCATGCAGTGCACTCTCCACCCCCCATTCCTGGCGTCGTGTGACTCCCACCCTGTTGACACCGGGTTCAGCTGTGGGCATCCTGAGCACTCCTGGTGCAGGCATGTTCGGTGTGCTGCAGACCCCTGCATGGGCATGGTCATGTTCATGCAGTGAAACCCCTGGGGAACCATCGGTGCCACCCCGTGAGGCCAGTTTTCAGCCTGCCAGTGCTGGCAGGTCTCGACAGGGCCACCCACACATCCGTGGTGGCCGTGGCACTGTGTCATGAGACTGACCTGTCTCCCAGTGCAGCTACTGTCTGGTGCTGCCCTGTGTGCATTGTGTGTTTCAGTGGGCAGTGCACAGTTGGGTACCCGGCCCTGCACACGGACACACAGTCCACCTGCACACCCTCCCGGCTGCTGTCCACAGTGACCTGTGCATGATGATGCCTGCATTGCGATGTACACCAAAGTGCAATGGTGCCCAACATCTGACACACGCACATGGACAGGCAGTGGGCATGGTGGCCTGTGGAAACATGTGTTGCTAGGGTTGGCGTTCTGGGTCAGTGTGCCTCCTGCCCTCTGTGCATGTTTGATGCATTGTGTGTGTGCATGTGTGTGTGTCCGTCCACATTGCATGTTAATCCTCACCCATCCCTGGTTGTGTGTGTGCTTCTGTGCCCTGCCATTTCCCTTGATGGCATGCACTCCTGGTGTGTGTCCATGCATGTTTGTGGGTTGTGCCTTAGCCACTGGTGGTTGCACATGGCCCCATGACTTACCTGGGTTGGCTGAAGTGCTCCTCCGTGATGGTGTCCCAGTGCAGCTGTGCCAGCCGGATCAGTCGGGGGTCCTGTCGGCCAAGGGAGGCTGCCCATCACCATCGTCACTGGCGTCCTCATCATCCCCATCGCTGTCCCCCTCTTCGACCTGTACGGTTATCCCACATTCGTTGGCCATGTTGTGCAGGATGCAACAGGCCAGGAATATCCCACAGTGCTTTGAGGGGCTGTACTGTAGGGCACCGCCAGAGGTGTCCAGGCAACAGAAATGTGCCTTCAGCATCCCGAACACCCTCTCGATTACATTGCATGTGGTGGCGTGTGCCTCATTGTGGCATTGCTGCGATGGGGTTGTGGGCCACCGGTAGGGTGTGAGCAGCCAGGGACAGAGTGGGTATCCACTGTCACCTGTGTGTAGAGGGTGGAGGTTAGTTTGGTGATCAGCATCGCCCTGCCCCAAGCCATGTAGGCCACTATCCATGGCACGTCTGGCCATGCCCCCCCAGGCCCTAGATTTGTCCATTTGGTTTGCATACTCACCCACTAGGTGTTCAGTGATGATGTCCCCACTCTCAAATATGTGGCACAGTGCTGACTGGTGCCAGATGAATGAATCATGTGCTCCCCCAGGGTGTGTGGCACAGACATTGATGATGTGCTCCCTGATATCGCACACCACCTGGCAGTTGATGCTGAAATAGCCCTTGCGATTCATGTATGCGGCCCCCTCATGGCCAGGTGGTGTGCGTATGGCCACATGGGTGCAGTCTATTGCCCCTAGCATGCCAGGCATACATGCTACCCTGTGGAACTCCTGTATGTTTGTTGTGCACTCCGCCACTGTGCTGGGGAAATGGATGTACTCCTCAACATGTGGCAGCAGTGCACTGAGGAATTGGGTGAGGTGGCATGACGTGGCCGACTGGGTTATGCCTGTGATGTCCCCAGTTGGTCTCTGGAAGGTACCCGTGGCAAGCAAGCACATGCAGGCTGTTACCTTGGTCTCCACTGACAGGGCATGGCTCCGTCGTGTGGGTGCCTGCATCACATCACTGTACAGCTCACAGAGCTGCCTCAGTATTGCCCTGTTCAGGCGGTACTGGCCCACAATCTCAGTATCTGTGTACAACTCAAAGCTGGTGCGGGCTCGGTACTGCCTGTTGGGGGCATACCGCCAACGGGCCCTTCCACGGTCACGTCCCCCTGCCACCCGCCTTCTCACCCTCCTCACTATGGCCTCCATGTGGAAGGTGCCACTGGCCATGTCCCTGGCTCGCGTTCATCCCTCCTGGCAGCTGTCACTGTATTCCCCCTGCTGTCCTGGCTGCTACCTCTCCTGCACTGGGTACACCTGCCTGTGCTGGTCTCTGAGTTGTGTGGCTCCCCACACCTTCCCTGTGCCTGTCTGTTGCTGTGGTCTTTCCCTGGCCTGCCCTGTTCCTGCCACTTGCCCTGTCTGTGCCTCTGCCTCATGTGGCTTCCCTGTAGCTTTCTTGCGCCTCTTCCTTGCTCCTTTTTATTTTGGCTCATTCCGCTATGGCGCAACTTCTGCTTGCTCCAGTGTTGTGCATTGCGCAAGTCTTTGAATATCACACTGCGCCATTTATGCATGGTTCCTCCCTCTTCAGTTGTGCATGCCTTCATTATCATTGCTTTGTTGCTCAGCATGATTTCGGGGGCACAACTTCCTCCTGCTAAATATCGCAGAATGGCACAAATCCGGACTTGCGCAGGTGCAACCCTATTGCGCATGGCTCAACTCTTTTGAATATCTGGCCCCATATGTCAAAACTCAAAAAAAGTGCAAAACCAAGATTAAAAAGGCAAAGGCAGAATGGGAATTAAATCTTGCAAAAACAGCAAACAAAACCAATAGCAAACAATTTTATTCATGTTTAAACTCTTTAAAAAACATATGCCAGACTGGTCCCCTAACAATTAATTATAAACTGGTCTTTGATCCTAATGAAATGGCAGATACTTTTAATACTAACTTTTACAAAACATATGACCCTATCAAGTCTACTGATCAGGGGTGACAAAAAATAATAAGGACAAACAGATTAACTTTTCTGAAGAATCTATACATAAAAAACTACTAACTCTCAAAGGAAAAATGTGTCCCGAGCCTGATGACATCACTGGACATCTTCTCTATTTACTAGCAAACAGTCTCACTCCCCCACTTAAACTGCTATTCGAAGGCTGCCTCAATAACAATTATGTTCCCATAACTGGAAATCTGCCCACGTAATACCTATACACAAAAAGGGGCCAAAAGATAATTGGGAGAATTATAGACCCATCAGTTTCACTTCATCTGTCTGTAAATTACTAGATAACCTAATTAAGGATTATATTACTCATGATCTAGATGCACTTGATAGCGAACAACACAGGTTGAAAAAAGGAAGAAGCTGCCTCACTAATCTTATGTGTTTTTATGAAGAGGTCAGCTCCAAATTAGATAGCCGTATACCCTATGATGTCATATTCATCGACTTTAGTAAAGTTTTTGTCATTATGTCACCTCATGCCTTAATACTTAAATTACATAAAACTAATATAAATAAAAACATCATACACTGGATCAAAAACTGGCCAGTAATTGAACACAGAGGCCCAGATATTAAAAGGGCTGCGCATACCATAGTGTTGTGCCACGCGTAACTCCACTGATGCTCCTGGCGTGATATTCAAAAGGGAAAAGTGCGCTTATTAAATCCTGATGCGCCAGAGCACATCAGTAATGGCAGGTGTCACAGGTAGGGGGCGGCACGCATGCATAACCTGCACAGCCCGATATTCAGCCCGGAGTGTGCAGAGCCATGCGCACACCCCTACTTGTGCCTGCACAAAGTTAAGCCAAAAACAAAAGGAACAAATGATGGCCACCCACAGGTAAGCTGCCGCATTGCAGGGTGCAACACAGCATCTGCCACCTGTGGGTGGCCACCCGAGTTCCTGCCGCACCTGGCTGTGCCCCCCATGCCCCATCACGGGCATCTTTTTAAATAACCCCCCCTCCAATATACCTGGTGGTCCAGTGAACCAAGTGCTGCTCGAACTTGGGCATCTGGTTAAATAAAAAAAAAAACGTCCTATATCCCTGGTGGTCCAGTGGACTGCTATGTGCCTGATCACGGGCATCGGTATAATAAACCCCCTAGTCCACTATCCCTAGCGGTCCAGTGGACCGATCACTGCCCGATCGCGGGCATCTGTTTAAATCACCCCCTGGCCAATATCCCTGGAGGTTCAGTGGACGATCATTGCCGATCATTGGGCATCTGTTTAAATCACCCCCGCCAATATCCCTGGTGGTTCAGTGGACCACACTCTGCCCGATCGCGGCATCTGTAGCTATAAAAACATCCTATTACCCTGGTGGTCTAGGGTACCCCCTCCTGCCTCACTGAGCTCCCCCCACCCCAGTCAGCCGGTGGGTGGCAGCCTGTCTACCGCCTGCTGCCCGCGCCGCCGACTGACAGCTCGGTAGGGCTGCGCCCGTTGGGTCTGGCGTGAGCCAATGGGCATGCATACCATACCACACAGTCTGGATGAATGGAATGAATCATTCACATATCTGGAATGTGAATGCGGTATGGGCTGCGCCCGATTGGCTCACGCAGCGAACTAATGGATGTGCAGCCCTACTGAGCTGTCAGTCGGCGGCAGCGGGTGGCAGGCGGTATGGTGGCGCTACCGCCGCTGACCGGGAGGAGCGGGCAGTGGGGCTCAGTGGGCAGGTGGGGAGGGGGCTACACTAGACCACCAGGGTGATAGGATGTTTTTTATGTTTTACAGATGCCCGCGATCGGGCAGAGTGCAGTCCACTGGACCACCAGGGATATTGGCCAGGGAGGTGATTTAAACAGATGCCCGCTATCAGGCAGCAATCGGTCTGCTGGATCACCCGGGATATAGGACAGGGGGGTTTATTTAACCAGATGCCCGCGATCGGGAAACACTCAGTCCACTGGACCACCAGGGATATTAGATGAGGATTTCTTTTTTAGACCAATGCTCATGATCGGGCTGCAGGGGGCGTCGGTCCCCGATGGCTGCTGCCTGGCAGGGTGCCAGGTGCAAGTCATCGGGGATTGGCGCACCTGCATGCTAATGGGATGCAAAAGGGGACATAATGGCATGCAAATGGCCCCATGTGCGCCTTGCATAAATTATGGTCCCATTTGCATGTCCCCTTTTGAATATTGCAGGTGCTGTGAATGGCACAATGACACTTGTGCTAGTGCATCTCCATGCTCCACTCTGGCCACTTGCGCTGCTGGCACAGTGCCACTGCGCTATGCACAGTGGGGGTGGCCAGGGTGCGATATTCAAAGCTGCTGAGCCATAGCGCAGCTCAGTTGAATATCGCCCAGGCCACACCCCTGCACAGCCAAGTTGAGCTGTGCCCAGGCTTGCACCACAGCCTGGCGCAGTTTGAATATCCGGGCCAGAGAGTCTTAGTAATGGGACAATTATCAGAATTAGGTAACGTTAGCAGTGGTGTCCCCCAAGGCTCCGTTCTGGGCCCCTGTCTGTTCCAGGTTTTCATAGCTGACTTAACTAACAAATGTCTTTTGCATACTACAAAATATGCAGACAATGTAAAAATAGGTGGTCCTTGTAGTACAGTGGATCAAACTCAAGTTATCCAAACCTACCATGGGACATGAACAGGGACACTGGTTTACCGGGATTGAGAAAGGGCATATTCTGTTTTGCACATTATAAAAAACGGTATTGTCACCGGTGACTGTTAAGCCAAAATCCGGTTTTACCGGTGTTTGGTTTTGTGTACTTTATTTAACAATTTTTTAACTCTGCTAACATGCATTTTAGCAGTTTTGACCTCCACTATTACACATCCTTCCATCCTTGTACCAATTTAAAGTTAGTTTAGGTACAAGATGTGATGGCAGCAGCAACACTACAGCCCCCATCCCTAAGGTGTGATAGAAGCAGCATTACAACCCCATCCCTCAAGTGCGATGGCAGCACCAACAGCACTACGGCCCCCATCCCTCTGATGTGATGGCAGCAGCAACAGCACTATGACCTCCCTCCCTCAGGTGTGACAGAAACAGCAGTACTGTGGCCCCCATCCCTTAGGTGTGATGGCAGCAGTACTACAGTCACCATTCCTCAGGTGTGACAGAAGTAGCAGCACTGCGGCCCCTATCCCTTAGGTGTGATGGCAGCAGTACTACATTCTCCATCCATTAATGTTGATGGCAGAAGCACTACAGCCCCCATCCCTTCGGTGTAATGGCAGTAGCAACAATGCAGTCCACATCCCTCTGGGGTGATGACAGTAGTGACAGCACTATGATCCCCCTTCTTCAACACCCACACCCGACATGCACAAGTTAAAAATGACTTGGTCTCTTTGCTTGTAGAACTCAGATGTGAATTAATCGGAACCATCACCACTAAGGTTGGCTGCCTTTGTTTTTTCCTATCTATAATTTAACTGCCTGAATTGGATTTCTGCCTGTGACACCGCTGACCAGGTTTAGGGAACAGACTTGGGTGTTGAAGGGCCAGTTGGTGGGTAAAGGCTTGAGTGTCCAATGACCACTCACCTTCTCCTGGGAGGGAGGGTGGGTTCATAGCTCAGCATTTGCTGGCCCCTGATGGAGGCCAGAGGCATGACAACATGTCAGCCCTCACTGCAGGAGGGAGCGGGATGGATGTCAGCTTGTGCCTTGACATCATGTGGCCTGTCACACTCCCCAAAAAATGGGAAAACGCCTGCTGACCATCTGAAGGACAGCTGTTGGTCCCTCCATAAGCTGTAAGCCCCAGACATGTGTCTGTTCTGACCCCTGCCATGCCCAGGATACACAGCAAGCTCTTTAGGGCAATTCTCTTCCCCGGTAGCCTCCCACAGGGGTAGGGGCTCACTCAATGAAGGATTACTTTGGGTTACCTGGTAGCACAGCAGTAAGCAGCAGTGGATGGTGGTTGGGACTCAGCAGCAGTGGTAGGAGGCCTTGGCAAGCCTGAAGGAGTGGATGGCCAGGGGGTAGAAGGAGCAAAAAATTAAAAAAACTGCTTGAATTTGCTTCTTTGAAATACAGTGTCTTCACCTAAAAAATCCATAAGTGATTAGTGGAGGATGTTCAAATGGATTTATGCATCTCCCAGACATGTGGATGCTTTTTTTTTTTAACTTGGTGTCCATGAAAAGGGTGTCTCCCACTTTTCATGTCTGAGCTCAGATGTGAATTGAGCACTGCTCTGCCCACCAGCATCATACAGCCCCTGGGTCTTACCTTCTGTATGTCATTGACTGTGCTTTCAAAATCCACTGGCCAAACATAAGTACACTTAAATACTTAACATTTGCTTTTTGTTGAAGCAGTCTATCAGAAAACTTTTTGTTGTCACAGAGACTGAAACAGCAGGTGGGGAAAAGGTGCAAATTATCCAATTCACCTAAATGGGGTGCTAACTGTGAAGTCTTTTCATAAGTAGTAAGGCAGTTTCCTCCTTTGTGAACATACTTTCATTCAGAATAGTTTTCATTCAAAGAACTGAGGATTTTGGATGGCCCTACTGATTATAAACTTGAATAAGCTAGTTGATAACAGTGATCCTGCATTTAGCAATATACAACCTAGATTCTTATATGCAAAGAATACAATAAAAACCTGACTAAAATCTAAAAACAGGCTTATGAAACACATAAAATGTATCTGAACATTTATCTTTACCTATACAAAATCACTGCAGCCCAAGTAAAACTCAGGTAAATTACATGGTACCCTGACTACTATTCCATGATGTAGTAAACATATATTGGTATTTTTTATATTCTTTGTAAAGCAAGTAAGGACCACTAGCCAGAACTGTCTGTTTTCAGGAGTGACTGAGAAGCACTGGGGAGGTTATGTGACTTGCTTGGAGTCACACAGTATACAAGTGGAGGTTGTGGGAATCAAACCCAGGTCTGCTGGATGTACCCAGTTCATTCACTGTTTGTTACTCTAACCACTAAGCATGGGTGGTTAAACTGAATGGCTGATTACAACAAAGCAGTGAGGGTGATTTTTTTACTGACTCTATATGCAGCAAAGCAGAAAGAACGCAAAGCACAGCAGCATTCATTTTAAGATGCTGAAATCTGGGCCAGCCTGCGCTGCGGTAGCACTATTGCTTGCAATGTCAGCGACCCAGGGTCAGAAGCAAACTCGGATTGCTGGAGGTCTGGCCAGGGGAGTAGGATCAAGCACCTGGGGGACTGCCCTCCTTCTCCAGGGAGGGTGGGCTACAGGTCCTGCTGCTTTACCACCACCTGTGTGACCACAGGTGGTGATCCAAAGGTGCTGCAGAGTGATCAGTAGGGGATGACACTAGCCAGGATCTGGAGCAGTGGCATGTTTCTATGTGACCTACCTCCTTGGATCTCCTGTAGTGCCGGTGCCCTCAGGGACAAAGACCAGAAAACCAGAACAATCACCCCACATCGGCCACTGGCAGAAGGGACACAGGTACTCCAGACTTCATAACCAGGCTCCATGAGGGACCCACTGAGCTGCCCGGACACACACAAAGGGAGTGTGGAGGGTGACCTGGGGTCCCCTTCCTTCCACCTGGGGGGGTACAATCCAGGCAGGATAGGGGCAGGACCACAGGAGCTCCTGAGCATTAGCTGGGGGTGAAGCTAAGGGATAGCAGGCTAGGGATCTCTGAAAAGTGGAGACTGATGCTGTGAGAAGGGGACATAGAGAAAATAAAAAAAAAAGTAAAAAGTTGCTGAAATCTTAGAGATTCTGTGCAGTGACATGCAATTTCCATGAGGCACCGGTACAAGAATTCAAAATCTGCAAACAAGCAGGATTCCGTGATTGTTACCGGTGTTACCGTTAAAAATGGAAAACCAGGGTCCCTGGACATGAAAATGAACACTAGTAAGTGCAAAGACATGCACCTTGGTTCTCAAAATCCCCTGACTCAATACTCCATTGGATGGCACTTTTTATGCTCTACCACTGATGAAATAGATTTAGGAGTATACATTTCAAATGAATTTGGACAATCAAAACAGGTTGATGAAGCCATTAACAAAGCAAATTGTGTAATTTGGTCAATAAAAAGAAACATTAAATCCAGAGACAAAAATGTTATGCTGCCTTTATACAGGGTGTACGTAAGACCACATTTGGAATACGCCTCCCAACTGTGGTCTCCTTATTAAAAAAAAGAAATAATCCTTCTGGAACAAATTCAGAGAAAATATACTAAACACATATCTGGATTGTACAATGAACCATACAAAAATATATATATAGATTACTTAACTTAATGCCTCTTGAAACATGACATCTCAGAGTGGATCTTATTTTTATGTTTGACCTCATTCAAGACCCGTACTTAATATCCAAATTAAGTTTTGAATTTAAAAATACCATTAATTTCACGAGAGGATACACCTTACAGTTCTGTACAAGAAGGTTTAATTTCTCCACTCGCAAACACTTTTTTATTCAAAGGATATTAAACCCCTGGAATTCTCTCCCTATTGAAATCATTGCTAGTAAAACAAAAGCAGGATTTAAAAAATGCTTAGACAACCTTATACTCTGGGTTTGATTTTCAGTATTATAAATAATTAGCATTTACAGGTGCAACTATGGGCTGTCAGCCCCCTAACACCTTATTCTTCCTTAGTGTGAGTCTTAGTAGGAAGTTCTTTTTCACAGAAAGAGCGGTGGATGCATGGAAAGGCCTACCTCATGAAGTGGTGGATATGAATACAGTGCAGGGCTTCAAACAGACATGGGATAGGCATAAGGGAGCAATACAGATGAGTATGACTAGCTAGGCCATTGACAGAGTAAAGAACTTTGGCACATTCATAAGGTAGAAAAAATGAGCAGACTGGATGGGCCTTGCAGTCCTTGTCTGCCGTCAACTTCTATGTTTCTATGTATGTGGCCCCTAAATGTTTAAATGATATTCCCATCAGTGATGAAAATCACAGAAAGTTTGCATGTTATATTGTTATTGATAATTTTAAATGTCTGATGCACACAACCATTATATATGTTTAGCGAAAAAAATCCACTTGCTAATTTTAGAAAACAGTGTTTTATGTACTGAAGACATTTATGTTGAACTGATTGCAGATGTATAATGCTATCAATAGCAAAGACAATATTAGTGTGCTTGATAGCAAATTGTATATATTTTACAAATAATTTTTTGGGTTGATTGTTATAGCTGGTAAAAAAAAAAAAGAATAATAACAGGGAGTTTAGCCGTAACACTACTTGGGTGGGAATACGTGCTTAATTACCATACATAGCTGGATTAAGGCACAAGGAACTATCAAGTACATAACCACCCACACCATGCAAAATGCACCTAGTGAAGTAAAAGTAAAATAGAATAACTGTATTGTAAATCCACAAGCAATGATTTCCGGATGAGGGTTGCCCTCAGCTGCATATACCTTATGATGCTGGGGTTTGGATTGCTGCAGGTAGTCAGGTGGAGAATGATAATGACAATAACCCAATAAAAGATGTTACATGTTGCATAGCGAGGCATAAGATTGATCTCCCTGACAGTAAGTAATGGGGAAACTCAGTTTAAGAAACAACACCAACAACAAAAGGAAAGACTAGGGGCCTGATTCCAGAAGGGCATACGCCAGCGTAAGGTGAGATACGCCAAACCCCATGGTGTATCTCGCTACTTATGTCAGGTGATGCGCCAGCCCCTATTACAAGAGGTGTGATGCGGCATGGCGTCTGTGGGCTGCGACAAATGCAGTATGCACCAACACTTACACTGCAGCCCGCAATACCTGGTGTAACTGCAGGTTATGACAGCAACCTAGCCCAATTCCAGTCAGGCGGCTGTCATAACCCACAGTTGCAATTACAGGAGACGTGGTGGTGTAACTAATGTATGACAGGCCGGAACTGTCTTAGGTGACATCCGATGGCTGGCACCATTGGATACAGCCACGCAGCACCATGGCAATGGTGCCATGCTGTCTCCCTGGCCCCCACATGCACACCCCAGCCCTCAAATCCCCAATCTTGAGGGACCCTTGGGGGTCCATTTCAGAAGTGCCCTCCAAGACACCTGTGCCATCTGGCCTGGCCCCCTTATGCCCCCTGATGTGTGCTGCAGTGTTTTGGGGTGGGGAGCTCTGGGGGGGCTGCCTGTCACTCGCTGCAAGTTGCAACATGCGGCTGTGATATGCCATGCATGGGTTACCACCACACACATGGTGTGTCTCTCATGTCACAAGTGCCTAGACTCTGCCACTTCTGGAATGTGGCTTTGGGTCCCTGGTGTTGTGGCGACTGGCGTAACTCCCAACTGCATGCAAGTTATGCGAGCTAGCCTGGAATTGGCTCCCATGTCTTTAAGAGACATGTAAAAAAGAAAGGTTACCACATAGCAAATCATTAAACTGATTAGAGGAAGATATCTGACTCTACAAATACATTGCATTGTTCTGGAAACAGGATAGTGGCATAAAGTTGGAAAATAAGATGTGGTAGCACTCATTAGCATAACCCACATGCTTTTTTACTTTTTTTTAGTTTTAACTGAAAAATAAATCATATTCTGATGCTAATTACAATATTCTCCCTCATATTTGGCCCCAATGATTTTCAAATAACAATAAAAAAAAAAACACAAAAACAACTTCTGCATCAAAAAGCATGAAATAAAAAGAAATCAAAAGACATTAGATACACATTACATTGACCACCCGTGATGTGCCTTCTTTTACTGATACTGAGTGGCACACCTGATCGTATTGAGCTTGTTGATGATGATAATGTAGAAGTTGTTTTAAGTGCCATCAGGACGAGGAGGAGTTGCACTGCTACAGCACGGAGTAGTGAGCCAGACTGTGGTGCCAATGGTAGAAGTCAGGGGAGACTTGCCACAAGGAGGTTTAGGAGAGAGAATAGCAGTAGATGTCATGTGTTGAACATGTGAATAACCAAATAAATAGTTAAAGTTGAGTCCTGATACAGTACACTGAGTTTGAGAAGATTCAAGATTCTCAGCATTTAGCCTTTATGTGAAGTCAGCAGAAGAGGAGGAGGGGTATGGCCAGGAGGTTAATGGCACATTCTTACTGGTTTCTTAAAGGTATCTTTCTGAGATCTAGTAGTATTGCCATGCCAAACTGTGTGTCTGATATAATGCTGTCAAATCTGTAGGCAAGTTGTGTCAGAAATATCTCTGCCACTTCTTTAATAAGCATCGCACCCTGCTTCTGCCAACACTGTTGCTGTTGTTTCAAAGTCGGATGAACTACAGTAGTTGTGTCACTGCCTCATATAACATTGCTTACCAGTCTTACTGTGCCATCTGCACCATCTGCTGTGCAATGTGGAGAAGAAGATGATGTACTGCATATATCACAGTAATGTATGACAAGGAAAATGCTATTCATGATGGAGGGAGGGAGGAGGAGCATGATGACGAAGAGTATTATTGCTTTCAGAGCCGGCTAATTTTTGGGTTTATGCAATCATTATTACTAGTTTTTATTCCTACAATTAGCTTTATTTATATAGTCGGAAAACATGATTCATAAAGGAGGGAGGAGAATCATGATGAAGAACATGTACTGTTTTTAGAACCAAGAATTGAGTCAAGATGTCTCTGGAACTGTCAAAACTAGAAGAAGAAGGAGGAAAGCTTGGCAGTTTAGCGCAGGCATGTAATGGCTTAAGCAGTGTACTGTGTTTATTCCAAAAAATGCAGCACTGGCTAGGGTATTTATAATATGCTTCACCTGGTTCTGGTTTTTGGTTTTTGGACCCTTTGTGACACCGGCTGATCTGGTACTAAGGGATGTATCACTAGCCTCAGGCAGTTTACATCTATAGTGGCTGGATTACTTGGATGAACACTCTTATTACACCACTTCCATACCCAACCTGATCCAAATATCCCTGCAGCTGCTGCTGCTAGTGGTGGTGGTCCATCTGGCCTGATTGGGAGTTGGTAGTGGATATCACTTTTAGGAAGATACCATGCTCACATTTTAAACAAATGAGCAGTATTACTGGTTTCCAAAGTTTGGTTAAACTTCACTGACTGCAAAATATGTTCTCTGCCACACTGATTGCAACATGCTTTCAGTGGATTTGTGGTGTTATCTGGTAGACACTGTCACATCATATAGGACCTGTTTTTTTTTTCTTTTAGTTACTGTGGACTGGTGTTGTGATGTGAGTTGTGAGGGTATTTACAGAGGAATGGGGGATGGTAGCTGCAAGTGGATTTGTGTTTCTCAGTCACTGTAGAATTAGATGCTTTTGGCTAGCATTAGGCAGGGCACAGATGGTATATATTGTAACATAATCTGATACAATATATGAGAAGATAAGATAATATAAATATAATCTAAACTGATGTATGTAAAAAGATAATATAATCTGATATACAACATGGAATGGAACTTTTCTCCATAGAAAAAGCCATCATTTATTTCCATGTATACCTGTGACTAATCTATCAATCAAAGATATATGCCTGCACTAATCAATAAGATACAGCTATATACCTGCACTAATTAAGCAAGCACTAATACCTGACAGGGTGGGTGGTATTGGGCAATACCAGACTGCCCAGGGGCATAATGAGGCCCAATGCCGCAGTATTGCCCAATACCACCTACCCTGGAGGGTATTATTGTGCTTAGAAAATGGATTTACATTATTTTTTTTTACTAATAATTTAATACAAAAAGAGTGTGAAATATTAGTAAAAAATGCACAGAAACATCAGGTTATGTAAAATAGTCCCTTTACTGGCTTACTGGTTTAGTGCCACTAGAGGGTGCTGATGTTTGTGAGATTGTTTTTATTTGGTGCACTGTCACTTTAACTCCCCCCCCCGTCCACCGTCCCATGCATGAGTTTTTCCTTCTGCTTGTAAATTAATTTTCTTGGATGGTAGGTTGTGAGCAGGGAGTGAGCGGCTGAGCTGTGGAACTGGACTGCTGCAGTGTTGTTTCATAGGCGATTGGGGGACACAGAAGTCGAGAGGCAAACTGGAGTAAATAAGGATGTACTTTGTATTTTTTTTTCCCCACCCCTCCCCGTGCTTACTGGTCCCCCACTCCTTCAGGCTCCACAGGCTCCCTCCAGCTCCACTGTCCTTACCCAACCCTCCTCTGGTCCTCATACAGCAGCCAATCCCTGGGATATCCCGGCATATCCCTTTGCTGGGCGGGTCCCCCTCCTCCGAGGGGAAAGGCACTGAGGAAGAGGGGATGACCCCAACACACACACTACTAGGACCTGGGGATGCTGCTGAGAAGAAGGAGGCCCTGGGAAGGTGCTGGAGGCACTCGGGGAAAAGAGAGCCATCATCCAGCGGCCAGCGAGCAATTTTCCCTCTTTCTGTTGGGGGCAGTGTGGTGACGTCACAGCATACGCCGAGGTCCGCTCCTCCCCCAATTAGCATTTGGGTCATGCATCCTGTGATAGTCCCAGCCTCTGCTAGGAGCTAGCAGGTGCCAGACCAGTCCCCAACCCTCCCCCCAGAGAAGGAGAAGGAAAGCTGTCCATGGGATGCTCAATCCTTCTCTCCCGGCCGGCCCTCCAGTGACCTGTGCTCATTTCCGAACCCGGATCACTGGCATCGCAAGCGGAAATCCAACTGCTGCGTGGGTGGGCTGGCTGTACTTTGTATTTTTTTAAATACATAAAGGGTCCAGTTGTGGGTTGTTTGCTACAGGAAGAGAGACAGTGTCAGGGTCAGTGTGAAGGAGGCAGGTAAGCAGGACGAAAGTTTCACTTCTGTACGGAGGCACGCGCTGTCATTTTGAAAGCTGCTCTGCTGGCGACGTGAAGCCGGTAAGGTTGTCAGCTTCTTTTTGCTTCTTGTTTTATATTTTGGAGTGGTATTAAAATTGAAAGATGATGGGGGGGGGGCAGGCAGAGGAGCACAACTTTGCTCTGAGGGATTTTCGTGCCATGAACTCACTCCCCAACTCTCTCGCTAACGCTAAGTGAGAGGTAAAAACTGGTGGCTGATGACATTGAAAATTCAGGGTGCCCATAAATATTCTCAGTAATGTGGCACTCCGAATTGGCACTTGTTTTAAGTGGGTGTCTATCGAAAGTTAATGTACCCCCATGTAGGGCCCTTCAGCCAATTAGAGAGCACGAACAATGTTGCCCATTTTCTAAAGGTATATACCTACACTAATGAAACAATTAAATGTATATACCTGCACTAACAGAATAACAACTGCACTACATTAAACCCTATGAGGATACCACTAATAACACAATTAGCACAGCATTAGGAAGCTAGCCAAACCAATTAACAAGCTGCAAAAGAACCTGGAAAAAAGACACACAAAACCCTCTCAAACCCAGAAATCTCCCAAACTCCTACCTGTACTCACTACACACCATTCTCATATTGTTACAAAAGACCTTCAGATGCCATAACATCACTGCAAATGCAATCTCCATAACAGTAACCATCCTAATGTATTATATTCAAAAAAGCAATGGGTAAGGGTGGAACACTCAGAAGTATACCCATTTCAGGGGCTAATTAGAGCAATAAAGTCACTCACCCTTCAGGCTCAATAGGTACACATCCTTGTACACCACCATTATTTATTCTTTATATAATACTGCATATAAAATGATATGCTATCATATATTTTATGATGATTTTTATAGTTTTAATATTTGTATTTATTATTTTTATTTATGTGCCAAGGAAACATGAATCATGAAATTAAATTCATGATTTAGTCTTACCACCTGACTGCCTTCTTTCATGCTGTTCCTAAAACCCACTAGTGGCCAAGGGTGGGGACTTTGAAGAACTGGATAGAGAATGCAAGACAATTTTAAGGGGGGGGGGACTAGACTTTCCATTTCTGGATGGATCTCTTCTATTCCGAGTAGGGGAACTGGAAGCCAATGTAAAAGAAAGAGGGGACACTGGTGTGCTTCTGGATTGCTCAGGATGACTGAGAGGGACAGCTGCTTGCACTGCAGTGGGAAAGTACCCAGTGGATTTCTGGGGACTAATAAACCATTGTTTTTGTCACTGTGCTATCATGCACTCTGCCCTTGATCTCACAGCCCACAACCATGATTTCCTGTCTCTGTTTCACCATGACAAGCTTCTTGTCCACCACCACCATCACTTTGCAGAACTTGTACTTGTTGAAGCTGGCATTGTGGAGCATTTATTTGCTCCTTTCCACCCCACCTGCATCACTTTCTCTTCCTGTTTTCTTCATGCATCAGCAAGACATGCATGACTGATGAAGACTGGATTCGGCTGCCTTTGAGCACTGAAAAATGATGACTCACAATAGCTGTCAATTCTTAGATGCCCACATGACAAGAAAGCACAAGCTGCAGTGCTGTATTACTCATAAGGTGATAAGGAGGAGTGGCACAAATGTGCTACACCAATCCCACTGACGGACCACATAACACCCCATCCTACTGAGAAACCTTGCATCTCACACACCAATCTACTTTACTTTCACTCACTGACTGCCTTCAGGCTCACAAATAGGCAAAAAATTAAAAGGATGGATTTCACTGTGCACTCTTGTCTCCTCTTCAACATTATTTCCTTAGCCTGTGTGCCTGAAACTACAGTTACAGTAAATGTAGTGACAATTAGCTAACTGGCATAAAAATGCACTATTCTTAGTTTTAAAGTTTTCTGATCAAAAGTCACTTTTTTTCACTTAAGGAGTTCCTTCAGCAGCTCCTGCTACAGGTCCTTCCCCTGTGAGACAGAGAGCTGGGAATGGAATTAAGATGTGCATAATGTGAGGAGCTCTAGATCTCCAGCATTGCTGATTGGCTACTGCAGGTCATTTGGTTTGCCAGAAACTTGGACATGCTCATTGTGTGCTCTATGTAGAAAGTGCGTCACCATAATTTTGAAGTCCCAAATGGAAACTGATTGCCTGTGGGCTTACTCCACTGGTGTCCACAATGTGAAATTATGGCATGTTCACTGAATGCAAATTTGAAATTTGCTCATCCTTAATGTGGGTTGTCAAAACGTTCTCTCAATGCCATTTGGGTGAGAGGACATGGTTCTTTCAGCCTAAACAGCACAAAGAAATTTTATTTTTTCAATATGAGACCCACCACACTATACATATAAATATATAATTACTGGTGCTCATTTTTTCCCTAAAGGAAATTGGGTTGTAATTTGCTGTTATAATCAGCTGGTTATAATAGCGAACACTCACCCAATTTCCCTTTTTCAGAGCATGCACAGCCAGCCACTGCTTTACCATTCCTCAGTGCTGGCTGCCTTTCCCCAGTGGCATGCAGTTCGTCGCACTCCCAGTCAGCGGCGAATTAACTAAAAATAAATAAATAAATAATAACTGTGCTCAAAAATGGTACTATGAAATGAAACTTGGCTGGCTAAAAAAAACACACATACACAAGTAATGGTTTTTATCACGAGCCCTGGACTGCACTGAAACCTGACCAGTCCTTGGCTCCCTAAGGATATCTTTATTTCATATAATTGCTATGGTGAAAAAATGATCCCCAGAAATTATATAAAATAAATGCTGGGTAGGTGTGTAAAACTCAAATTTTACACACACGCACACACCCTTGGTGTGGGATGTCTTTATAAACCCCACAAGCTTTGCTCTGGGGGTTTATGTGACATCTCATACCTCAGGGGGTGTGTAAAATTCTTGTTATAACCACATACCCAGCCATTGTTCTCTATATTATAAATCACTTGAGCTAGTACATTTCAATATGTTTTTAGTTTCTTTTTTATTTTAAAAAATGTAATACTCCTCTACTGCTGAAGTGCAATCCTCCTCATGAAACTCCAGCATGAGACTCCAAATGTACACAGAATAAGTGGTCCTGCGGTTCTCAGTGCTGATTGGCTGAAAATCACATAAGCAATTTGTAATTTTTATTAAAAACAGCAGGTATTCACCATGATTAAATAGGCAATTGGCTGATTTAGTAATTGTGTTTGTAAAAGGCCATCTGCTTTTACAATCATTGCTTTGATTGTGCAGTGAAACCAGTGGGTTTCCACCTTTACTTTTCAAACTGCTAGTAAAAGGAATTCAATGGAACTTGAGTATTGTGATGTCATAAAATCCCAACTACTTAGGCATACAACGTATTTTAATGAGAAATTGTAGATTAATATGTCTTTTAACAAAAAAAATCATGTTAATAATAAATGGCATCTTTCTAATTTGTCCAGCATTGTTCATGAGTGTGATTACTAATACAGCTACTGTAATGGCACAAACCTCCAATTTTTTACAGGATACCTACAGTAAACATGCAAATGTAAAAAGCAATGTCACGGTCATACTCCCTACAAACAGGCCTTAAATAATTTATCTATGCCTCCCCAAATAAATGATGTAATACAATTCCACCATGTTTAAGAAAAGCAAACTAAGAGGAGCACTGTTAAAAACTAGCACTGCTCTGAAACTCTAAGATGGTGTAAAATATTGTGCAGGATGACAGCAGTGAAGCAAGAGTATTGCTCATCTGTTAGAGGACTCCTACATCCACACAGTTTGTATTTTAACATACAGTATATGGCCCAGTTATTCACATCAGCATACTAACCAATGCTTTACATGTGTAGTAGACATTCTAGGTATGCTGTTTACATGTTTCGGGGGAAGGCCTTCTCAGTGCACATTTTATATTCATTTACTGGACACCTGATCTTTAACATTTTTTTTTTAAAATAGATACAATATAACCATCATTTGTGTAACAATAAGAAGGTATGAAAAAAATCACTGAATATACATAACATATACATAACATGAATTTGTGAATGAAAAGCTATCTATATATATACTGTACTAGATACCAACTTCATTGGATTAAAATAAAATAAAGATCACATATTCTTAAAACATTCATGTAATCAAAATGCAGAACACATTGTTAATTATACATGAAAACCTTGTGCATATCATAAATACTGTAAAGATATTTTAAATGGTTTGGTGACATAAATATCATATCAGGTGGCATCCATTGCTAATAAAACCCCACAGAGAGCAAACATGCATGTAGTATGTATTGCCTCCGACCATGGGATATACCCATAGCAAGATGCCTTTTTCAGCTCCCTGCATTCCACATTGTTAAGAAGATCTTTTTTCTTAATGCAAATACCTTAAGAAAATGTAAAACAAAAATAAAATGTTAGCAGCAGGAAACAACTCACCCACATTATAGTAGCATGGATTTATTCCTGTATTATTTTGCTAAGTGTCAAGGCATTTGTATTATACAGGCACGGCAGTGACTGTATGTCAGGATTGATTAGTGTTTAATGTTAAAGGGCAATCTTTGGACCTCAATAACTTTGTAATGGTTGAAGTGATTTCTATGAAATTTGGCTTGCGTAATCACCCTGGGTAGACGTTTACATGTGGGAAATTATGTCTCAGTAGTTTTAGCCATTTCCGAGATACAGAGTGTTAAAAATAGAGAAGGTTTGGGGTTTGGGGTACTTTTTTTGTCCACCTGTATCTTGGAAATGGCTTTAGCTTCTGGGCTAAATTTTTCATGGTAGAAAGCCTTTGCCTCAGAGATGTACTTTTGAAGGTTTGGTGAAAAAATATTAACCCATTCCAAAGTTATTAAATCTTGAATTTCTCATTATTTCCTATGGGGAAAAAACATGTAAAAGTGTGTGATTTTCACACACTGCCATCTAGTTTTACATACTTTGCACCTTAATAACTTTGCAACCCCCCAATTTGCAGGACATGTGGCATGCATCAACCTAGGGCACAGGGCTCTTGATTTAACAAATTTGGTTTGAATACCTTGTGTGGTTTCTGAGATACACAATGTTGAATAAGCAGGTTTTTGCTATTTGGTTGATGTGTTTAATGTTAAAGGGTAATTTCTAGACCTTAATTACTTTGTAATGGTTGAAGTTATTTCTATGAAATGTGGTATGCATAATCACTCTGGGTAAGCATTTGTAAGTAGGAAATATTATCACAATAGCTTTAGCTATTTCTGAGATACAGAGTGTTAAAAATAAAAAAGGTTTGGGTTTTTGGGGCACTTTTTTGTCTACCTGTATCTTGGAAATGGCTTTATTTTCTAGGCTGAAATTTTCAGATTAGAAAGCATTGGCCTCAGAGTGTGCCTTTTGAAGGATTGGTGAAAAAATATTGATCTACTCCAAAGTTATTAAATCTTGAATTTCCCATTATTTCCTATGGGAAAAAATATATGCTAAAGTAAATGATGTTCAGAGATTGTCATCCAGTTTTGCATACTTTGCACCTTAATAACTTTACAATCCTCTAACGGATGTACAGAAAATTTGGCATGCATCAACCTAGGGCACATGTCTCCTGATATGCAAAATTTGGTTTGAATCCCTTGTGTGGTTTCCAAGAAACACAGCATTGAAAAAAAAAGGTTTTTCAGGTTTTTGCTGGGGTTTTTTTTGTGTCCACCTGTATCTCAAAAATGGCTTCAGCTTCTTGGCTGAAATTTTCAGGGTAGAAAGCCTTGGCCTCAGAGATGTGGCCTTTGAAGGTTTGGTAAAAAATATTTTTCTGTTCCAAAGTTATTCAATTTTGCATTTCCCATTATTTCCTATGGGGAAAAAAAGATGTTTAGCACAACAAAGTATCCCATGTTGCAGGAGCAACTGCAATGTGGGATTCTAGGTCAGATATGATATGCTACCAGTCATGTTGTTTCTCAACTTAATGAGAGAAATGAATGAAGTATACTTTTTACAAGGGGTATAATTATTGACTGTGGCACACTGGGGAGCCCACCTGCAGTGCACTGAAAGCATTAACTTTTTTAAATGTTGTTTCCTACAACGGGGTGCCCACCCCCCAGTGTTGCATGCCCCCCCCAACCGTTCTAATGTTAATTGTGTTTGACAACATTGGGGTGCCCAATCCCCATGTCAGCATTTCAAGCTCCCCCCTCAAGCACTGTGAGACACTGGGGAGCCCACTTTCAGTGTCCCCAAACATATGTTTTATATATTTGCTGATGGGAGGTGCTCTATCCCCCTGTTGGCACTAGAAACTCACACAACTCACCCCCCAGCCAGTGTATGGACACTGGGGAGCCCACTCCCAGTGTCCTGATATGTCTCCCCTCTGAAAGCCATGCCACCCCCACCAGTTCCAGTGTCAGTTTAGGGACACTGGGGAGCCCACCCCCAGTGTCCCAATATTTCTCCCACACTGAAAGGCAGCCCCTCCACCAGTGCCAGTGCCAATGTACTGACACTGGGGAGTCCACTTTCAGTGTCTCCAAACACTCATTTAATAATGCCCTGTAAAGAAGAAAACATCCCTGATGTCTTTTGTTCTTTATACCTGAAAAAAGAAAAGGTCCACCGTCATCGCGTAGTCTCCCTCCCCATCCCCACCCTCCCATTGAGCACCCACCTCCCCACACCCCCCACTATACTTACCCCTGAAGGTCAGCGCTTTCATCCTCTGTGAACTGGGACATATCTGCTCTCTTCAAAGCTGAACCGTGAACTGAAGAATCAAGGTAAGTGCCCTATAATGGCAGTCAATAGCATTTTGAACTTTTGTTGATATCTAAGTCATTTTTAGATATTTTTGCATCAAATTTTTTAAAAATGAGCTTTTTGGGACCCCACCTCATGAACATTGACACGTCATTTCATTACTCAGCCCAAAAACATGATTTTGTGGTCGCTGTGCAGAATCACCTTTTGGGACTGAGCGACAAAATGACAGTGCCAGTGTTCATGAGGCCTGGGGTCCCAAAAAGCCCATGTTGAAAATTTGATGAAAAAATTCTGAAAAATGGCTGCATTATGCGCGTTCTTTGCGCAGTTTCTATGCAGGCACATAACTTTAGTGATTTACAGTATTTTGACTCCAAATGTTCAACACTGACATTTTTTCACACCACCTCATGAATAGTATAACTGTCATTTTTCACATCCTGCATGAAAGGTGGTTTTGCATCTGTGGCACAGAATGGCGCAGTCACTGTGTGAAATCACCTTTCAGAACCAATAAATGAAATGACAGTGGCAGTGTTCATGAGGTGATGTCTCAAAAAGGCCATGTTGAAAATTTAGTGAACAAACTCCTATCAATGACTGAGTTTATCTGAAAAAATAAGGAAATTCATTGCAAAAAACTTTGTTTAATGCACCATTAGGGCTGAACTATCAAAAGTAGGGAAATGCAAACTTAGGGTTCCCAAACATAAGGCCCCACTCCCTCTGCACATGCAGGAACAGGCATTAGGGGAACTTAGGCTTTCCAACCCCAACACTCCACCCACATCCTCGGCTTCCAGTCGTAAGACCTCACCCCCACCCTGCATGCAGGAACAGGTGTGACAGGTGTACCTTGGCATTTCAAACCCTAATGCTCACCCCATTCCAAGACTAAGTAAGGTAATATGGGTACAGAATAAGAGAATGGGGTGAGCATTAGTGTTCAAAATGCCAAGGTACACCCATCACACCTGTTCCTGCAGGCAGGGTGGGGTGTGAATTCTTATGACTGGAAGCTGAGGGTGTGGGTGGGGTGTTGGGGATGTGGAGCTTAAGTTCCCCTCATGCCTGTTCCTCAATGTGCAGTGGGAGTGGAGCCTTATGCTTGGGAACCCTAAGTCTGCATTTCCCTATTTTTAACCATTCAACCCTAATGGTGCATTAAACAGTTTTTTGCAATGAATTTATGTTATAAATCATGTCATCATTCTTAGCCAGGCAGAATTGCTCATTTGTAAACATTCGAGGTACTCTTATATCTTTTAATATGTCCCACAGAGCTACTTGTTGCTGTATAAGAGTGGTTTCACATGCATTCGGCTGGAGTGAGAACAGTGAAGCGAAGCTGAGCTGTTCTGGCTCAAGCTGAATGCAAGTGAACCCACTCTTATAAAGCAATGAGTGGTGGTGGGGAACATATTAATATATTATTGATCGATCTTGATCAACAATATACATATATTTTTTTTTTAAACTGTCTTGGAACATGTCTGTTTCCAGGGCATCTGCACATGAGACACACTTCACAAAATAAGAGTGTCTTACACACAGCACAAAGGAGCACTCAGATTAGTCAGAAGCGCTCCTTTGATCTATAATAACCATAAGAGGGTGTCTCATGCATATGGTTCTAAAATTCTGAAGTTCTTAGATTAGTTGACAGAGTCTATTTTCATTCACAAGGGCTTCTATAACTTTCCACAAAGTAAAACATTTTGATTTTGAGTTCAAGTTTCATATTTTTTAAACAGACATCTTCCACCTGACTTATAATATGTTTATATGTGCCGTTCCTGTGTCTCTTATGGTTTTAAGAGGTTCTTCTCACCTCCTTTGTGTGCCAGAACTACATAGCTTTGCTTCACAATTCTCTTAGTCAAAGAACTCGAGAATGCACCCTTATAACTAAGAGAGATACAGTAGCTGTACATATAAACATGTACAATAATGTGCCATCAATTTCTTTAATGAATATGACCAGTTATTATTTCCCATAATAACCATCTGGTTATTATAGCAGTCACATGCACACTGTCTATTAACAGTAGGTGGGAGACACAGAAGTGCTGTTGTCCGGCTTTTCAGTAAACTGCATCCAAAGACAGCTTGTACTGTACCTCAACAGTTCAGCAATCTATTCACTGAAAAAAACAGCAAAATACATATTGTAGTGAAACAGATGTTAATAGAACATTTCAGTAGTGGCAGCTTCTGATTTCTAAGTCCACCGTGTTCAATGGCTTCTAAAAAAAATGGCAGCTCATTTCAATACCACAGATTTACCTCAGCACCAATCGTTCATAGCAAATCAAGAAAATCAGAATATGATAAGTAACCAGTATGTTACACTTTACTGAAAATAAATGTTTTTAAGCATATTTAGTATGTTCTACTTTTAAGCCTTCTTCTCTATTTTGAGGGGAAGGAAACAATTACAGAATCACAAAGTTGCACCAGATTCACATATAATCACAAAAAGGGAAAGGAAATTATTGATGTCCCAAAATTGTATAAAATAAAACATGAGGTGATGTTGTTACACAAGCAATAAGACATTATGAGGTGTGGGTTATGGCCTGATAAGAGCATGCCCCAGGTGCATTTTGAGGCATGAAGCACTTGCGCTGTGTGCCTTTAGCACCTGAGAAGTGCTCTTATCAGGCCATAAGCCATGCCTTGGAGTGTCTTATTGCGCTTATAAAATGGGCCCGTAAGTACTTATTAAAAAAAAACAACAAAAACAAAAAGTCAAACATTTTAAAAATGGAGGTTTTAATACCTGAAATAGTAAAAAGTAGTACCCATATCAAAGTACTTTCACAAGTGTTTATCAGCAGTACAGGGCTCCCTATGTATTCCTCAGGTTATCTGTCCATCACTGTTGCTTTTAGTACCATTACACCATACGCCCCCCCCTTCCACTGTCATATTTTTGTGGTGACTTTGGTAGCAACAAATCTTCACAGTGGCCATTTGACTCAGACTTACCATCAGGTTTCAATGAGAGTGAACATGTCTTATTGCAGCCACTGTACTTAACACTTTTCACACAGCGCTTACTAGATTGCCCTTGTAACGCCAGCCACACTGGTTTCTCTTAGAGGATTTTTTTATTTTATTTTATACAGTTTGGATAAAAGCACCAGCAAAGGAGCAAGTCTGATTTTTTTTAATTTCCAGGCTGTTGCCACACTCACTTGATGAGTAACAGACAATTGGGTCTGTAATTGCATTTGAAAGCCGTGGCACTCACTTTGCTGACTTTATTGCAGTTGGCTTCAACCACAGCTGTGAACTACAGCTAGCTGCATAGGTCAGGCTTCAGTTAAAAAGAAAAGTTTTAGGGAATTACAGAAAGAGAGATTTTGTCAGTCTGTATCTGTGTGTGGGAGAGGGGACTCATGTTAGCCAGCAGTTCCGCGATTGCAGTCATCTTTGTGGAATACCTGAGTGGTGGTATGCTGATACCTGTGGTGATGGGGCATTGTCTGGCATAAGTAGTGCAGGTTGTGAAGTTATGCTGTGATAAGAACATGGCTGAAATTAATTATCAGCCAGTTAGATTCTTAGAAATGTTGTGTCCATTTTATAATCAAATTTAAGACACATCCTTAGTGTGTGATGCTTCTATAAGCCCCACAAGCTTTGCTTTTGGGGTTTATATAATATAACACACCTCAGATGTGTATTAAATTCTCAAACCGCACACCACACCATTCATTATTCTCTATATAATAAGAGGATTCTCACACTAAAAAATGGAATTCTCATGTAAAATTGCTATCAGACAAGGATGACAACAATTTTGATCAGTTCCATGTCAAAACAGTGAGTGAGGAATGGCAACACATGATGACGGTGCTGAATCCATATTGTGACCACTCTTGACAATGTAATTTTCTGCAGGGGGCTTTGCCCCCCGCACCACGCCTTGTGGGAACTGTGCCCCCCCATCCCTTACTATATATTCCTACTCTGGGGGGGATTAAAACTAGAGAATGGAGAACCAGGATTGCCAAAAAAAAAGTGTTGGCTCTGTGGTTCAGTCACCGTTATGTCACTTCACCATTCCTCAGTCGCTATCTTCATGGGATACCATTTTGATCTGGCAGTATAATCTCAAGATTAAAGCAACAAGCTGTGAATTGGCTTGGTACTTCCAACCAGCCTGGCTATGATTCCCACAGCCTCCACTTATATATATTGTGTGACCCTGACTAGGTCACTTAGCCTCCCTGTGTTCTCAGGTGCACCAGGAAATAAACTTCAGCTCAGTGTGACTTTCTCTGCCAAAAATAATAAAATAAATACATTAAAATAAAATAGACTCTGATCTTTAAATTGATATTTTTTGCTTTTCAAGCTGCTTTCTGCTTATACTTTCTTCTTTAGTGCACCCCTTGCTATATATTTACCGAGGATAGCCCAACTGAGAAGCAACTTCTCATTTTCAATGCAATCTTCCTTTTACACAGTTTTGCAATATATTTACTTACAGTAACCAAGCTGAGATGCAATGTTTCATTTTCAGTGGTGTCCTGCCTTTATCCATTTTTGCAATGTACTGTATTGACCCAGGATATCCCAGCTGAGACACAAACATACAAAGAATGCTACAGATACAGGCCTGATGGTGTATCTAGTCTGCTTGAGTGTGCAGTTAGCAGTCTGTTAACTGCAGCTGCTCCCCCCTTTCCTACCCACACCCAGTACTAGCTATTACCCCTCTCTCTCCAGTGCCTCATTGGCAACCTTCTACCTGACTTTGTCCAGTCCCCCCTTAAAACTGCCCAACGCTTTCAAGGATACCACTGCCTTATATTGTTTTAAGTGGGGAGACTTCCTTTACATATTTTTAGTCTTTTTACTTAGGAGAGGCCAGCTGAGATGCAATATCTTATTTCCATGAGGTCCTGCTTTTACTCATTTTTACAATATATTTACCCAGGATAGCCCAGCTGAGATGCACTATCTTGTTTTCAGTAGGCTCCTGCTTTTAGCCATTTTTTTTTTTTTAATTTAGTTGTTTAACCAGGTATAGCACACTAAGCTGAAAGCTTTTTTACAGGAGCGACCTGGGAGCACAATGAGATTAAGTGACTTGCTCAGGGTCACACAGTATGCAAGTGGAAGCTGTGGGATTCAAACCCAGGTCTGGTCTGCTGGATGTCACCAGATTTGCAGCTCAGAGCCTTAGACCACTGCGCTATACTGCCTCCATTTTTACACTATATTTACACAAGATAGGCCAGATGAGATGAAATACTTCATTTTCAGTAAGGTCTGCTTTTCCCAATTTTTAGATTGTATTTATCCAGGTAAACCCAGCTGAGATGCAATATCTCATTTTTAGTGGGATTCTGCTTTTACCCATTTCTACAAAGTATGTATCCAGGAAAGCCCAGTGAAGATGCACTATCCCTATTTCAGTGGGGTCCTGATTTAATCTGTTTTTACAGTGTATTTATTCTGGATAGCCCAGCTGAGATGCAATATCTTATTTTCACTGGGGTCTTGCTTTTACACATTTTTGTAATATATTTACCCAGGATACCTGGAGGACACTAATGGAGGGTGGAGGTGGGAGAGTACTCAGAGGGAGGGTTTTTTGTTGTTGTTGTTGTTTAAATGTGAAAAATAAGAAAGCTATGAGTAAATGTTGGAAAAATTAAATGTTTCTTCATAGCTTCATTTGTTTTTAGATATTCTGACCCCAAATGTTCAACATGGATCCCCATATTAAAATGTGTAGCATGGCGCTAATCTGGTTAGCACCACGTGTTCAATCTGAAGCAATGAGAGTACAGCATATAGACACTATGCAATGCTACAGACCCATATGCTAACAGGTAGTGCACTCTGGTTGGAGTGTGCTGTGATAATAGTGGTCAGAGCTGGACACGTGCTTGGCCAGCTCTCAATGTGGGGGCCATAATTTTTTTATGACCCACCCTTATGATCAAGACAGGTGAAATGTTTCACATCCCATCTGAAAGGTGTTTTTGCACAGCAACTGTGAAAACATGTTTTGGAAGATGTCTTGAAAAATGACATCCATCTTGCTTATCAGATGGAGTATGAAATGAGCTATATTGTACACTTGGGCTCCAACCCCACAAAAGTCACAAAGCTTTTAGTAAACATTTAACAAATGCAGTGTTTTCTCATAACTTTGTTTTTGACATTCTGAACCCAAATTTTCAACATAGTCTTTTTTGTGGCCCCATCTTATGATCAAGACAGGTGGAATTTTTCAAATTCAGTCTGAAAGATGATTTTGCAGTGCAACTATGAAAACAAGCTTTAGAAGGGCTTTGGAAAATGACACCTGTCATGTCGGTGAGGTGGAGTAACAAAAGGGCTTTGTTGAAAATCTGGGCCAAAATCACAACAATTACAAACTTATGAGTAAATGTTGAAAATAATTCAATGTTTCCTCATAACTTTATCATTTTTTGACATTTTGACCCCACATTTTCAACATGGCCTTTTTGTAACCCCGTCTCATGAACTAGGTAGGTAAAAATTTTTGAAATCCCATCTGAAACATGAATTTTCATAGTGACTATGAAAAAGCATCTCAGGGGAATTTAAAAAATTTCACTAACCAGGTTCATGAGGTGGGATGAAAAAGGTCATGTTGAAAATGTGGGGCAAAAATTACAAAAAATGACATACTTATGAGTAAAAATAGAAAATGCATTAAAAAACCATTAACTGAACTTACTTTGTTTTCAGTCAGTTTGCAGTTGGCATTGAAGCATAAAAATGTCCTGGTCATCAAAGAAATTCAGTGGATAGGTAAGGGAGAGGTGCAGGGTGAGTTGGGGTGAATGTTTGGGGGGTTGAGTGGGGTGGGGAGACAGAGGCAGTGGGGGTTAGAAAACATTAAGGGACCTTTTTTACTGGTGTCGTGCGGGATGGGGTTGAGGGGTGGAAGGCCATGCAGAGGAATGGGAGGAGGGAGTGGGTTGGATTTGGTACATTTTGAGGGATGGGGTTAGAGGGTAGGGGCAGGAGACTATGCAGTTTGGGGATGAGGTTAGAGGGTGAGGGTGGGAGACCATGCAAAGGGAGGGAGTAGAAGGATTTGGTCTGTTTTGGGGGATGGGATTCGAGGATGGGGTGAGAGACCATGCAAAGAGAGGGAGCAGGAGGGATTTGTACAGCTACTGTACATAGTTCCCCTATCCCAGGACAGGCTACGGCATCATGAGTGGAGAAGAGCCAGCACCACTATTACTTGTTCCCTGACCGCAGGGCAGACAGTGGGTAGGGAGCAAGAGGCAGCATCGGAGAAAGTTCAGAAGATGAAAGAAACAAGAGGTGGTGCTGGAGTTGGAACTTCCAAAGATAAAAGAAGAAAAAAATTGAGAGGGAACAGATAGAGAGAGGATGCACACTGATTCCTGCATACTCATTATGTGCTTCAGTTCCACTGCATGAAGCAAACATAATGTGATGTGTTTGGAATCCAGTTACACCCTTCCTGACCACTACATTCTCTCCTCCTCCTCCGCCATTAACAATATGTCAGCATAGCTTTCACTATGCAGTCATAGAGGACTACTACGTTGTCCCTTGTTGCTAAAATGAAACATTTTAATTTGATAAAACTCCGTTTTACAAAATTACTATAACATGATTTACCCCTTGGCAGGAAAGTAAAACTTACAGGACCCATCTACAAATCAGTGATAGCACAGAATCATGACATGTCCCTCCCAGTTGGACATCCGGTGCTGCTAGCAACAGCCCCAATCATGGCTGCTATTTGCCTGCATCCCAGGCTTGTGCATGAAGGCAGTGTACTGCCATTGGTCAATTCGATGACCTCATAGACACAGTTTTTGTCCCTCAGATTCACAGAACCAGCAGGCAACTACTGTATAAGTATGTTGGAATGCTTCAGCCACGTTGCTTTTCTCCATTCACACTCTGTCTCATGGATAAGACTAATGTCCATGCAAAGGTGCCACAGAGCTTGGCAGTGTAACCAAAGAAATTCTGAACCTGATGTGACTTCTAACCCTGGAGGTGCCTGAGGGATTCTGCCCTATGGTTAAAGGAACCTTAGGGAAATATGTTGACTGAGATTCCCTAAGGACAGAGAGACAGAACTGACTGACTGACTGCTATCCAATCCCAAATTGTTGTGGAAATTTATGATCTTCTTTATCGATGAGCAGAGACACAAACCTCTTGCCAATTAAACCTCTGGGGATCTAATGCCTTAGAGGCATAAAACTCCAGGCTATTATTAATTTATCATTTGCAATAGAAGATCTCACCAAAACAAACTGCACCACAGGTGTACCAGAACTGAAGAGAAATGCACAGATGAAGCAATGCTTCTAACATTTAGCGGAAGAATAATTATTGACTTATCTCACTGACTCATGACCAAGATTCCCACCCTTGCAAATGTGCCCAGCTGAACCACGTAACCAAAATAACTCCTGTTTTGGTGAGGGTTACACACCTGGAGGTGCCATAGGGAATCTGACCATGCAGCTACAGGAACACTGGGGAATGAAAACTACCCTGAGGATAGAGAGCAGGTTGCAAGAGGACAACTGCAGGTGTGGCTTGGCTGTTCAGTCTCTCTGATCTACAACTCATGGAAATCAACAGGAGAGCAGCAAAAGGTAAAGAATCTGACGTGGAGTCAGAGTATTCATAGTACAGTGCACTTTCACAATCTGCAAGTGCAGGAGACAACCAGAACACCCTAATTCAGGTTCAGTGTTTTTTTATTTGATCAACCAAGAGCCATTTCAACATTTACAGAAGGTATTCAAAATAAGTATGCATCAACATGTGGTTGTGGGTAGATATGGAAAAGTGGTTAAAAGTGTTTTCCTTTCTAAAACTGTAATCAAATAACAATAATAAGCATGCTTACAACTCTATATCAAGTATATAGCCATTGTGTGACAGACAGGGTTGTATTAATAGGAATCTTCTTCCTGTATCTCATAAGTTTCAATACATTTTATTAGTCTTCTGCCTTCTGGGATACTCATTGCTTTTAGAAACATTTCCATACAATCTGCTAAGGATGATTTGTATAGTTTTATGATATCTAAGATATACAGTATAAAGACCTCCATTTTGTACAGAGGGGACAGTTAAAAATTACATGAAAGGGGAGGGGTCTTGGGCAGATAGTGTGCTCAGTGTCTTTCGCTGTGGTGCTGCCTGTCTACAACCAGGGAGAGAATAACATTCTCAACACCAACAGCTTCAACTTATAGTTGAATGAATGTTGCAGACAGGAGGGGTTCAGCTACACCGGAGACTGGGCACCAACCTTGAAGAATAAGGGTCTATATAAGGCTGATGGCCTGCATCCATCTAGAAAGGGAATTGCAGTCCTTAGCAGATGGTTTAAACGTTACTTTGACAAACATTTAAACTAGCTGGGGTGGCAGAAAAAATCAGGGAAGCATAAACTGCCCCCCTCACACACTGAAGCAGGGGAAGGGGAACATTCGAGGGGAGTTAAATCACACAGGTTTCAAAATAAGGAAAAAAAAACAGAGTGGTAGAAAATAAAGGGGATGGGAACACAAGCTATAATAAGAGAGGGGATAAAGGAGGGAGAGCAAAAAGGAAAAAAAAGAGAGGTCACAGGCAGAGAAGTAACAAAATATGGAAGGCCATGTGTGCAAATGCAAGACATCTAGGAAACAAAATACCAGAACTAGAGGCCATCATGGCAGAGGCAGACCTTGATATCATGGCCATTACCATGTCATGGTGCACAAGAAACCATGACTGGGACACTGCCACACCAGGCTACACTCAGTTCAGGAAAGGCGGGATGGGAAGAAAGGCAGGCGGAGCAGTGCTGTGCATGAAGGAGGCTAGAAAAGTCAAGGAAGTACAGGGAATCCAGGGGTAGTGGAGAGATTGGAGGTACTGTGAGTCACCCAGGAGATGGGAAACAGAGACACTATTCCCACTGGCATGATCTACAGACCTCCAACACAGGGGGATAATTTCGATAAGGCACTGGTGGAAGCCACTGGCACAATTGCAGAAAAAGGGGAGGTGCTGCTGCTGAGGGACTTCAAAATGCCAGATGTAGATTGGAACCTCTCAGCTGCAGCTTCAGCTAGAAACAGGGACATTCTGGAATCCATGCAGGGGGCATTTCCCTGGCATCTACTCAGGGAGCCCACTCATGATGGGGTACTACCAGACCTGGTGCTCACTAACAGGGACTGTATTGCATACGTCAAGGTGGGAGGCCACCTGGGAACCAATGATCAGTGTACAGTGTACTTCAAGATAAGGATGGCAATGGAACTGACCCACACAAGGATGAGGACCCTGGACATAAGGAGGGCAGATTTAAAAAAAAATGGGTGAATGCTCAGGAACAACCTAGCAGAGGAGGGATGACCTGGGTGGGGTGGAGGAACAGTTGGCAAAACTAAGGGAGGGCATAGGGAAGGCAACAAACTTCTGCACAAATGAAGTGAGCAGAAACAGGAGTAAAAAGAGACCGCTATACTTCTCAAAAGAAGTGGCTGAAAAGGTGGTGGCTAAAAGGGTAGCATTCAGGTGGTATAAAGTGATGCAGAGGGAAGAGGAAAGGAAGGTGTATCAGAAGAAACAGAGGGAGGCAGGGAATGCAGAAAGAAGCACAAAGGCCCAGTCTGAGGAAAGAATAGTCCAGAAGGGGGCAACATTTTTTAAGTACATAAGTGGAAAGAGGAAGATCGGGGGGTTGTAAGATTAAGGAGGGAAGGGGGGACTGTGCAGAGAAGCATAAAAAAAACACAGATATCCTGAAACAATACTTTTGTTTGGTGTTCACAAAGGAAGGGGAAGTGGAGGGGCTACATAACAGCAGCAGGAGCACTACAGGGAGGGAGGTGGGCACTAGTCCTTTTTCAGAGGAGACAGTCCTGAAGAATCTCACAAATCTGAAATTGGACAAAGCCATGGGGTCAGACATGGTACATCCAAGGGTATTTAGGGAACTCAGGTAGGTACTGGCTGCATGTCTGACAGTCCTATTTAACAGCTCACTGAAAACAGGAATGGTTCCAGAGGACTAGAGGAAGGCAGATGTAGTCCTATTTCACAAAAGCGGTAGCAGGAAGGAGGCTTGCAATTATAAGACAGACAGCCTGACATTGATGGTGAGGAAGTTAATGGAGACACTGTTAAAGGAAAGAATTATAGAATATCTTGAATCTAGCAGGTTGCAAGACCAGAGGCAGCATGGATTCATGGGGTGGGAGATCATGTCAAACAAACCTGATAGATTTCTTACACTGGGTGATCAGGAAATAGATCAGGATGCGGTGGTGGACATGGCCTACCTAGATTTTAGTAAGGCTTTCAACACCGTTCCACATAGGAGACTCATAAGGAAAGGGAGCAGCATAGGAATGGGTCATAAGATGGTAAACTGGGTAACAAATTGATTGAGAAGTGACAGAAAGTGGTGGTAAATGATGTTCACTCCAGAGAAGGGAGGGTGACCAGTGGAAGCCTCCAGGCTCAGTAGTAGGACCAATTCTCTTCAATGTCTTTATAAGTGATATTTCTAATGAGCTGAAAGGTAGATTTGCTTCTTTCCAGATGATGCCAAAACTCTGCAATAGGGTGGACACATCAGGGAGAGTGGAAAGAATGTTCAAGGATCTGGAACAACTTAAAGAGTGATCAAGGGCATAGGAACTGGGGTTCAATGGGAAAAAGAGCAAAATGATGCACTTAGAGCACAGAAACCCAGAGGTGGAGCTAAAAATGGGAGCAGAGGTATTGATGGTCACCAAACAAGAAAGGGACATGGGGTAATCATATCTGATGACTGAAAGGTGGCCAGGCAGTGCAACAGGGCAGTTGGTAGGGCCAGTGGGATGTTGGCATGCATAGAGAGTAGTATCATGAGCAGAAGGAAGGAGGTGGTGTTGCCACTGTGTAGATCACTGCTGAAACCCCGCCTATACTACTGTGTCCAGTTCTGGAGACCACATCTCTGGAAGGACAATGACAGAGTGGAGGCTGTCCAGACAAGTGCAAGTAAAGTGGTGCAGGATCTGCATCAGAAGCCCGGTAAGGAGAGACTTAAAGACCTCAATATGTATACCCAGAAAGAGAGGAGGGAGAAGGGGGATGTGATGGAAACCTAAAAATACCTCACAGGGGTAAGTAAGGTACAGAAGGGAATATTTTTCATAAAAAAGAGATACATGAGAACTAGGGGACATGCAATGAAGCTGGAGGGGGTAAATTAAGGAGAGCTAGGAGGAAATTCTTCTTCATGGGAAGAGTGGTGAACACTCAGAACTGATCTCCAGCAGAAATGGTGCAGAGCAAAAACAGTAATGGGATTCAGAAATGCATGGGATAGGTATATGGAAATCTTAGTGGAAAATAAGGGGGGGAGCTGGAGATTAAGTTGGGTCTGTGGTGACACTAGAAGCAGGGAGAAATTGGCTGACTAGGTGAGCCAAGTTGTCTTTATCTGTCATCAAATTCTATGTTAGTACCCTGGGAATGTTGCTGATGGATCATTTCTCCATTTTTTATTAGAGGTTCCTTCTATTTTAGAGGACTAAAAAAGCTCAGTCTACTTTTGGTTAGATTATTAGCATTTTCTAGAGGTATTGATGGGGTGGGAGAATAATTTGATCAAATCAGTTGAATTACTATACATTTCAACTTGTATGACTTTCCTATTACCAATTTATAGTGTATGATGGAATGTTGTTACAGATAAAAATTGGTACCTTTCAAAACATTGTTATGCTGTAGTAGCTACGCCATCATAGCTGTTATACTGTACTAGCTGCGTAGTCACTACAGCATAACAATATGGAATGCGCTAGCGCATGCACCTTACACTTCCAGGAAACAGCCGCAGTGAAAAGGTGGTCGAAGGAAAGTGGCACTGAGATAAAAAAAAGTAAGACCAATTACTTTTACTGCTTGTGGGGGCATCCTACACTATAAAAAACAATGGATAGTTACCATTCGGTAACAAGCCGTGTTAATTCATTGCAAGGTTACCAATGGCGACCTAACCTCTTGAGCTGCACTCTTGAGGTTAATGCAGTTGCCATGGTAACCTCTTGATGAACTAACCAGCTTGTTACTGATAGGTAACTATCCATTATTCTCTATGTTTCCCATTATTATTGTTCCATTTTGTCATGTCAAAAAGTGCTGTAATGGGTTCCATGAGAGAGTTAATATTAATAAGTCCTTTTTTGGTGTCTACAGATTTTTTGTTCACATTTAGTTTGCTATTACGTGGTATCAAGTTTTCATTTATAATTATCTCAATTGCATTAATCTTTGTAATACTGCTATGAGTTACAATGTCATCTACAGCACAAGGACTTCAGTGGAAGAGCACTTTTGATCAGATAAAAAAAACAAGTTCTCTGAGATTGATCTAAAAGGGGCCAGAGGGGACACTGGCATTTGAGGAGACCTTAATAAACTTAGAGACTCACATTGTTGATAACTGTCTCTTCTGAATTTGCTATTAGTAATCATTGGTGTTGAAGTCAGAAGACTAGCCCTATTAATGCTATGTTATAGTCAGTTTGGTAGTTTTGCCTTTTTTTTTTTTTGGCTTTTTGACAGATTCATATATTTTAGTTTCTTTCTACGTCCAGTGTGCGTAATAGTATGCAGTAAACAATGACTAATAATATTTTAAAAAGAAAGGGAATAATTTCAGAAACCCACAGTTCAATACAATTAAAACAACATTACCAAAATTCACAAACTGTTCCTTATTATAGGATTAACGTGTTACTTAAAAGAAAGAGAAACCAACGTCTGTATGATCTGCATATAAAAATCAATCCATGGTATCAGGCAAACAGATTCTAGAAATGAAAAAAAAAATAATTCACAGTAATTTCTGGGCCCAGACTGAATCGAAAGGTTTTTTTTGCCATTTTTAATAAGGGTGATTTCAGAATCCACAGCTAAACATTGTTTGCAGGTACAAATATGTTCTGACTTGCAACTTCATTCATTTTATTCTACGGATCACTTCTGCACTGGCAGTCCCATGTTGCTCACACCTCCACACTAAAAATTGAAAAATAAAATGTTACAGACACAAGCAAAAGCAGTAGCATATAACCCAAGGTAGCAAGCTCAGTTACTCAGTCAGTACTTTAATAGTCCCCAACCAATATAATTTAAAACAGTAATTAATAATTTCAAATATCAACTAAAACATCTTGGAGAAAATCTGCCTCAATGCCCTTTTATAAGTTCAGCCAAGAGCAAAGCTAGTTATGTGGGCAGACTGAATAGGCCAAGTGGTCCTTATCTGCTGTCAAATTAGATGTTTCTATGCTTTTTTTCAGTGACTTGTGGATATACTCACTATTCAGGAGCTATTCTCACACACAAGTTTCTTCTGGATCAGGCTCAGTTTCTGTGGTGGATTCACCCACCTCATCTGATATCCCTCTTGATCAATATCTGATGGAGTTATTATGTTAAAATCGTATGTTAAGTTTCAGCTTAGCAGCAGGAATAGCAACAAATTCATAAAAAGAGAGCCTCTACTGTAAAAAACTGAAACCAAGAATTCTGGCCGTTAGCTAGCTGAACTCTTGTGGATCTGAGCAATGGACCTACATGTAAGCACATTGCTATGTACTGTACTATTGGGTCCTTCAAAACTGAATCAATTTCAGATATATCTTATAGACATATTATAATGGTAATAGTAAGTTATGGATATAAATATATTGGCCTTAAAAGGAACGTATACTCTAATTCAAGGATAAAATAGAATCAATGGCTTATATCAGTTTACGAAATCCCATAGCTGGATATGTGCAAACCGCAAAATGTCTTTCCCAAAAATGTGAACATAACAGTGTTATTTCCTCTTTCATTTTGTTCTAAATATCACTACTTTTTAACATTTATTCATTTAAAGTCCAATTGCTCTCTTTCTCAATTTTTCTCCATTTACTCATTTGTTCCTCACTGTCAGTAGTTCGTCACCCTACAAACTTCTCATGTCAGTATCTGTGGGTCAAGAAATTAGGATTGTAGCTATTATAGTACCAGATGATGAATTCTGCACTGGGGGGGGACAACCTTCTGAGAGAGATACCTTCAGCGCCCACTTAAAAAAAATTGCAATTATTAGTAGTGCCAGTGAGACAATGATGGCATACCTGTTTTACTCTTCTGAATGACTGTAAAATGCATTCAACATATAACATCTTGGCTCCTTCAGGATAGTTCCAGTTCCTAACTCTCCCAATTCCCTCACCACATGGAACTCAGGTCCCAATTCACATCTCTCAAATCCAAGGTTCACCACTGCTCATATTCCCTACCGTGAGATGGCAACCATTCTGGGATTTGAACTCTCTGACCACCCTTCCCCCTTTGTTTAAACTGTGAAAAAAAACTGAAAGAGAAAAGACAGATCCAAGTGAACATACACCAAATACACCAAAATAAAAATAGTGTAAAACAAAAGGCTCCAATGGCTTAAAATGTGTACCAGAACAATGAGAACATTTAGCATTTCTCAAACAGCAAGCTTCAGAGTGGCAGTGCACATCCAAGAAAGACTAGAAGAATGGCAACAGCACAGCCCAGGAGTAGAGCAGGGGAGCAGGCCTAGGGAGGGTAATGGGTGCAATGCCCATGGAAAGGGAAGCATGAATGCAGGAGTAGAGAGCTCAAAAGAATGCCTGAGAAAATAAAATAATTTATGGTGTCTTTATATTTCATAACAAATATGTTGGGAAAAGAGATATGTGAATGTTTTTTATGGGAGTTAATGTGATTACTAGAGTCATAAGGTCCTTTGTAGCATTCAAGATAATCTGTTACTGCATACACAAATCCAACTCATTAGGTCATTCTTTTGCTATTATAATTCAATGACCAAAAGACAGGAAATGCAGCAAACAAAAGGAAAGGCACATTAGCAAGCACTTAAGCACCAGGAAGAAGGAAATGCTGAATGGACAAACTTCTCCTATCAGCTGCAACAGTTACTTTACACTGAAAGCTGAACTTCATTTTATATTTGTCAGGCAAAACAATCTTTTATGTTTAGGCACGAGAACAGGGCATACCAAATGTATTACCTCAAAGAGGAAAATGTTCTGCATTGTGATGAATGTTTACTGAGTAAAGATCTGATTTCCTAAATATTTCTCTGGCAAGTGAATCGCCTTCAGACTAAAATAGAATCCTCAGATTTATCATGTATCTGTGTGGTACAAAGTGATGTGTTTTTGCATGGGAGGGGCATTAAATGGAGGAAGTCAATCAGGTGCCAATCTTGATTGCCCTAGTACAATGGGTAAGTGTACAACTGTGAGTATTTAAAAACTACTTGTGTAACATTACAGTTTTAGTCATTCCTTCCCTGCCTCATGATCAAGATTCCTTCCCTCATGAAAACACCACAGAGCTCGACTATATACCTAAATTAACTATATAAGTCTATGTTAGACTATGGAGATAATGTTTACCATCATGCCAGTGCTTCAAACCTTCTCCCATTGAACACTGTTTCCTATCAGCTTTTATGTTCCATTTTAATGTCTAAAAGTGTACCCTTCTGTCTCAATCAAATTGGTTGTCTCTTTCTTCGAGATGCACTTTCCACTGGTTACAACTTATTTATAAAACTGTCAACAAGCAGACTCCCATTTATCGATCTGAAAGGCTTAGAGTTCCCACCTATAAACACTGCCTTAGAGACGTAACTCAACGTGGTCCTTTTTTAACCAAAGTTTCAAACTCACTTTGGAAAAGAATGTTTTTCCTATGCTGCTCCACTGTCATGGAATAATTTCCTTCCCCAGCTAAGAACAACTCCAACCCTTAGTATTTTTAACCACGGTTTAAATAAATCGTTGTTGTAGGAACAGTCTATTTGTACTTGTTTTAAATTATATTATCTTTGTTAGTTAATGAGTCTACTGTTTTTAATTGACTTGGGACATTCTGTAAATAAGACTTGTTTCACATAGAACCTATCCTATCATAAAGAAAAAAAATAAAGGAGCTCTCACGGAGAGGGTATCATCCTAGGAGGTGCCAGAGGGACTTGACCGGCATGGCTCAAGAAACTTTAGGAGAATGTAGAGGTTGACAACCAGCAAGAGGAGAGAGATTGAATCCCCAGTGACCAGCTAACTGATTGATATTTAGCCTCAACTCACAGCAGATTTGTGACTTTCAGCAAGATGGAAAGAGGAAAATCCCCTGTAGGGGAAACTCTGGAGATCCAAGGCCTAAGATAGCCCTCCCTGCAGGCATAGTATGGAAGATAATGAGTACTGTAGGATCAGTAAAGCAGAGAGAGGTGGACAGAGAAATTCAAAGCCCCCCCAAAAGCAAAATCAGGATGCTAATAGTGGAAGTAGTGCTCAAACAAGCAATGGTAGAGAAGGTGGTGCTGGCAACAAGAACACCAATGAGAGATGCAGAGGATGGGGCCCAGATGTAAAGAGGTGCATTATTTTCAACAAGTGACAGGGCCATGGATGAGCAAAATGGCAGGTGCAGAGGAGTCAAGATGATGGAGGGTGATGGAGGGAGGAAGACAAAGGTGAAAGGTCTGCCTCTGCAGATGACTCCAAGATCTTCAATAGAGTAGACACTCCAGGGGAGTTGGAAAGGATGGTCAGAGATCTAAAACAAACTGGAGGAGTGGGCAAGTGTATGGCAGCTGAGCTGAAATGCAAAAAAGTGCAAAATAATGCACTTAAGCAATAGAAACCTGTGGGAAGAGTACAGCATGGGTGGAGTGGTACTGACAATGACCAAGCAGGAAAGAGCCCTGAGGGTAATCGTATTGGATAACCCAAAGGTGGTCAAGAAGTATGATGGCATCAGGAGGACTAATAGGATGCTGGGGTGTATAGGAAGGAGTATCTCCAGCAGAAATAGGAAGGTGGTGTTGCACCTATATAGATCTCTAGTAAGACCCCACCTTGAGTACTGTGCTCAATTCTGGAGATCGCATCTCAGGAAGGACATAGAGTGGAGGCGATCCAGAGGAAGTCTACAAAAATGGTGCAGAGTATGCATCAGAAGCCCTTCGAGGAGAGGCTAAAGAGCTCAATATATACACCCTGGGGTGGAGGGAAGGGGGATATGAAAGAGACCTTCAAATACCTCACGGGAGTTAAAAAGGAACAGGAGGGGAGTATTTCTCAGAAAAAAAAGTGCTCTAAAACAAGGAGACATGCCATGATGCCGGAGGAGGGAAGATTCAGGAAAGATGTGAGGAAATATTTCTTTACAGAAAGATTGGTGGATTCCTGGAGCAGCCTTCCAGTAGAGGTAGTGGGAGCAAAAACAGTGGTGAAGTTCAAAAATACCTGTGATAGGCACAAGGGAATCCTAGGAAAAAGGAAGTGGGGGAAGAGACAACACCATAGATCACCTGGGTCTACAGCAAAAGTAAAGGTAGAAAAAAAGAAAAAAATGAAATTTGGCAAACTGGATGGGCCAAGTGGCCTTTATCTACTGTTAGACTCTATGTTTCTATGTTGCTCAAATCTCTGTCTCTCTAGGGCTCAACTCCATGCCTTGCCCCTCAAGGGTTCAGCTTCATCTCTAGGGGACCCCCTCAGTTGGAAGCCTGGTGAATGCTTTTCAACAGTTGTTATTCTCCTCCTTCCTGCCTCGGGGGCTTAGACCTCCTCCATGGGGAACCACATTTAATGTCAGAGACCAGTTCACAGCACCCTCATGGCATTCCCGTTAAGGGCTAGAGCGAAAGCCCTTCCTCCATAGAGCCTTCCCTGAATTGTTTTTTCTGAATTACGGTAGCTGAGTCTAGACTAGATTTGCTGGCCAAGGCACCTAGCTTCACCTGAGCTCTTTTCTTCTAGGATGCTTGAAAGGACAGAGCAAATAACCTTACCAGAGCAACAATAAGGATCAGGGCTTCTTTTGTCTAGGCAGGTTTACTGTGTGTTTTTATTTTTATTTTGTACTGGCAGGGATTGTTACTGTTTATTGCTAACATTTAATTGCTTTATATTTCTCTGATTCAAGTTGTTGTTGCTGGGTATACCTTCTGCTGCATTATTACAGGGTGTGCCTACAGGTGTGTGCTTACAGATTACTGCTGTAATCTTCTGATTCAAATTGTCTTTTGCAAGGTACATCTTCTGTTACTGCTTTATTTTTCTCTGTAGCAAAGTGTTTCTTACAGGGTTTATCTTCTGTGAAATTATTACAGGTGGTGCTTTACAGGTTTCAGAGTTTTATCTGTCATTAGGATAAACTTTCAGGGCTACTGCATTTGTTTCTGGCTGATTGTTTCTGCTCTTACCTCCTTGCTTCTTTTGTCCATGGTTCTTCTTTTTCGGCAGGGGAAGGGCCTAGCCACCAACCCCCACCCCAAACCACCCCACACTACACTCCTTTTATAGGGTAGCACAGTCGTGACATTTCCTGTAGCAAAGCAGGAAGGGACGGATCAGAGGGGTATCCACACAGTGACCTCATTTACAGGGGCACTAGTAATTTAACTTTTTATAACAAGTTATACAAAAGCAACAAACAAAACACAAAATCAAACTTTTGCTTTCTTTTTCTTCCTTCTAATTACTCTGACCAGGTTAAAAACCAGCAACTTACCTGGAATAGATATAATTAACTGCAGGTACCGTGGAACACTTTTCAGAAGGGCAGTTTTACAGGATTTAGGACACTGTCCTACATGCTAGGCCATTGGAGATCTAAGGGCTCAGCTCCAGGCAGCATGAGAAGAAATTGCGTATTCAACAGGAAATATATTATAAGAACCGCCCGCCATTTCCCCAGCATCCAACAGAAGCACCACGACCACAGAGGGTAGTTGGCCTGGGAGGTTGGCAGGTGGTTAGGAGGGGCAAATCAGGTGCCCCATAACTCGGTGCTCTCCAGCATATCACCTCCACAAACCATATAAAAACTACAAACAGGCATCTGCCTCTATCTCTGAAATCAAACAAAGGGGCAGAGGACACTGCAGAGCAGGACACTGCAGCACAAGAGCTAGCACAACAAAACTTACCCATAACAGGAACCAAAACAAAAAAAGCAAAAAGGAAATCCAAAAAACTTCTGATCATAGGAGACTCCATGATTCAGGGAATTGATATGTATCTCCAGCCAGAGGTAATGGTCAGATGTCTCCCAGGTACATCAGCATGGAGAGACACTGACCGCATTGCTAAAATTGTTCAGGAAGCAGGAGGAAACATTGATGTCCTGGTACACATAGGGACTAACGATCTCACCTGCCAGTCAGTTGTGGAGACCAAGGAACACCTGACCAGGCTGGGTGACAAACTATCATCCATTTCATCTGGCATCTCCTTCTCTGAGATCCTGCCAGTCTGGGAGAGGGGGACAGATGGACAGAAGGTCAGAGAAGGGGAGATAGGGGAGCTAAACATGTGGCTCAAGGGCTGGTACCTGGAAAAAGGACACACATTTGTAGGGAACTGGCAACAGTTTTGGGAGTGAAAGTTCTTTAAATTTGATGGACTGCATCTGACTAAGGAGGGAGTCAGTGCATTGGGGCAGAAGTTTGATGTCTTTGCAGAATATTTAAACTAGCAAATGGGGAGAGAGGTGCAGCACCCGATACGTCGAATGGGGAGAACACCCCTCCCCCTCAGCTAGAGGTCAAACAGGAGTTCACCATGTTTGTAGTTCATTTGCATCACCAGGTAAAGAAAAAGATCCATCTCCCCATACAATGCACAGGGGAAATGCCGGATCTCACCCAACAACTAACACACCAAAATCTGACCAATGGAAAATCATGTACACAAATGCTCGCAGTCTGGGAAACAAGATCCCAGACCTGCAGGCAATAATGACAGAGGCTAAACTGGACATTGTGGCCATTAGCGAGACATGGTTTACCAGTAACCATACTTGGGAGACTTCAGTACCTGGCTATGTACTATTCAGAAGAGACCGAGGTGCAAAAAGGGGGGTGGAGTGGCCCTTTATGTCAATGAAAATATCAAAGCTACAGAAATTCAGAATACACATAAGGAACCAGAAGAACTGTGGGTCACCCTGGAAACAGGAAATGGGACAGCCATAAGAACTGGAGTTGTGTACAAGTCTCCAGACCAGGGGGAGGACATAGACACGTCACTGTTAGAAGATATACAAAACATGACAGCTAAAGGGGAGGTTCTGATAATGGGGGACTTCAACATGCCAGATACAAATCGGTCAATACCAGCAGGAACATCTGCCAGAACTTGACACATGGTGGATTCCCTGCAGGGGGAGGGCCTCAAACAACTGGTACAACAACCCACAAGAGACAGGGCTATCCTAGATCTAGTACTGACTAACAGGGAAAGGATCACAGATCTCCAGGTAGAAGGTCACCTGGGTGCCAGTGACCATCACATGGTATGGTTCAATTTGGCCACTAGAACAAAGTTATCCCATTCCAAGACAAAAATCTGGGACTTCAGAGGAGCTGACTTTGATAAGATGGCCAACAGAGTTAAGCTAGCCCTGGCAAAAAGAAATACAGGTGAGGGGGTACAGGCAAAGTGGGCAAGCATTAAAGATGCAATACTTGAAGCAACATCCCATTGTGTTAGTGAGAAAAGGAAGTGCAAAAGAAGAAGGAAACCACTTTGGTTCTCAAACACAGTAGCAGAAAATGTCAAAGCCAAAAGGCTGGCCTTCAGGAAATATAAGGGAATGCAGCAGGATGAAGATAGGGAGGCATACCAAACTTCCCTAAGGGAAGCAGTGAAGGCAGTAAGGCAGGCAAAGGCCCAAACCAAGAAAACACTAGCACAAACAGTAAAAGAAGGTGACAAGACTTTCTATAGATACATTAGTGAAAGAAGAAAGTCCAGATGGGGTACTGCTAATATCAAAGGGGATAAGGGTGTGTGTGAGGAGGAGGAGGACCATGTAAAAGCATCTATTCTAAATAGATACTTCTGCTCAGTATTTACTGAAGAGAAGGTAGAGCAGGGCCCACAGCTGTGCACCATGGACACGGGGGGGGGGAGGTGTGCACTAGTCCCTTCACAAAAGAAATGGTCCTACAAGAGCTCAATAAGCTCACGGTGGACAAGGCAATGGGACCTGATGGCATACATCCCAGGGTACTAAAGGAGCTAAGGGTGGAACTAGCAGAGCCATTATCAAAACTGTTTAGTGAGTCTCTGAGCATAGGAGAGGTCCCAGAAGACTGGAGAAGGGCTCATGTGATCCCGCTGCACAAGAGTGGTAGCAGGGAGGAGGCAGGGAACTACAGACCAGTCAGTCTTACCTCAGTAGTGGGCAAGATTATGGAGACACTCCTTAAGGAAAGGATAGTACAACACCTGGAATCCATAGGAGCGCAGGATCCAAGACAGCATGGGTTTACAAAAGGAAGATCCTGTCAAACTAATCTAATAGATTTCTTTGACTGGGAAACTAGAGTGGTGGACCAAGGGGGAGCAACTGATGTTGCCTACCTTGACTTCAGCTTTCGATACTGTTCCACATAGAAGATTGATTAATAAGCTGGGTAGGCTCGGGGTGGGTCAGACATTGGTCAACTGAGTGGCAAACTGGTTGACAGGCAGAAAACAGAGAGTGGTGGTAAATTGTATACAGTCAGAAGAGATGCAAGTCACAAGTGGGGTACCTCAGGGATCAGTCCTGGGCCCAGTAATCTTAATATCTTCATCAGTGACATTGCAAATGGACTGAGGGTAAGGTTTGTCTGTTTGCAGATGACATCAAGATCTGCAACAGAGTAGATGATCCAGATGGGGTGGGCAGAATGAGAAGAGATCTGGATAAACTAGCAAAATGGTCAGAAGAGTGGCAACTGGGGTTTAATGCAAAGAAGTGCAAGATCATGCACATAGGGAAGAGAAACCCTGACGCCACCTATAGACTGGGAGGGGAGTTGCTGGCAGTCACAAGGGAAGAAAGAGACTTGGGCATCATCATCACTGATGACCTAAAATTATCCAAGCAGACCTTTAAAGCAGTAGGTAAAGCTAGAGGGATATTGGGGTGTATTAGTAGGGGTATCACAAGTCAGAAGAGGGAGGTAATAATCCGTCTTTACAAGACACTGGTTAGGCCCCATCTGGAGTACTGCGTGCAGTGCTGGAGGCAACACCTTCACAAGGACATTAACCAAATTGAGGCAGTCCAGAGAAGGGCAACCAAAATGGTGCAGGGACTGCATCAGAAAACATATGAGGACAGATTAACTGAGCTCAATATGTATACCCTAGAGCAAAGGAGGGAGAGAGGTGATATGATTGAAACATTCAAACTCCTTAAGGGCATTAACAAGGTGAAAGATTCTAACATGTTTCAGTATAAGAAAAATAGCAGGACAAGAGGACACAGCATAAGATTAGAGGGAGGCTGATTAAGGGGTAATGTGAGGAAGTTCTTTTTCACAGAAAGGGTGATTGATGCATGGAACAGCCTACCTCAGGAAGTGGTGGATATGAATACAGTGCAGGGCTTCAAACAGGCATGGGATAGGCATAAGGGAGCAATACAGATGAGTATGAATAGATAGGCCATTGACAGAGCAAAGGCCCATGGCACATTCATAAGGTAGAAAAAGAAATGAGCAGACTGGATGGGCTTTGCAATCCTTATCTGCCATCAACTTCTATGTTTCTATGTTTCTGTTACTACGTCTAACTCCAGCCTGGAGGGGTGACCAAGGCCTTGAATCTCCAGAGGTGTCCTCCTCTCTCTGGGGTTTATTCTTTCCTCCATACCAAAGGTCATAAAACTTAGGTAGTTTCTGCACGAGTTGGTGTTGCTTGGTGGCTTTCCAGGTCTGGGTCTCAGGCTATGTCTCTTTCCTTGGGAAGAACGTGCTTGTCTGTCTTCTGTTGAACTTTTTGGCCTTTTCATTAAGTGGCCTTTGCTCCTCTGTGATACCTTGAGGGATTGGAACTCTTCAGGATTCTGTGTCCTTTTGACACCCAACAGGGTGGTAGTCCCCATACTAGGGACAGAGAGACCATAAGCCAAAGTTCACAGTTTCACAAACACTGCATACTTTTCAGTCTTAATCAATCCTAAATCTACTCAAGAGCCCTATGACCAATGAATTAAATGGCATGGCCTGCAGCTTGAACGGGCAGCAGGCAACACATGCCAAGCTATCCGCTGTGTGGTTAAAACTGTGAATGTCCATGCATCTGCCAGATGTTCAGAAGTTTTTGTGCTGTTTCTTCCCCTCCACTTCTCATGGAACCTCTCTCCTTGGGGTTAGACATTCTCCTCTAAGGTGCCTATGGTCCTGTGACACTGTACCTGTGATACCTCAAGAGTTTGGAAAACTTCAGGGTTCTGCATCCTTGTGACATCCCGATAGGGTGGTAGTCCCCACAGCAGAGACAGAAGAGAGTGTAAGACAAAGTTTAGAGCTGCATAAGTACTGCATACTACACAATCTTAATCAATACAAAACCTACTCAATAGTTCGATGGCCCTCTGAACCTGTTCTCCAATGATCACAGGTCATCTATTTCTGGAATGCTGCTGTCAAGGAAGTTATTTTGAGTTAAGCATTTTTCTCAGGGGAAACAGACTGACACAACTGCGGCAGACAGAAAGCAAAAGGCCTGAAAGAGAGAAGCTGGAGGATGAGGACTTCATGGAGCAGGGTGTTTGTGGCAAATGGCTACAGTGGTGAAAGTGATTCTGTTGCTGGAGGAGGCTTTTGACTGGCTGGCTTTTTGGCTGGTTGTTGACAGGCTCTATGTTGGTGCAAGAGACTGGGCTGCTTAAGGTTTTTGGCTGACTGTCTTGCTAACTATCTGGTGCCAGATTCTATGCTGGTACCAGAGATCAGGTTGCTGGAGGAGGTCTTTGACTGACTGGATTTCTGGCTGGTTGTTGATGGTCTCTACACTGGTGCTAGAGATTGGGTTGCTGGAGGAGGTCTTTGACTGACTGGATTTCTGGCTGGTTGTTGATGGGCTCTACATTGGTGCCAGAGATCAGGTTGCTGGAGGAGGTATTTGACTGACTGGATTTCTGGCTGGTTGTTGATGGGCTGTACGCTGGTGCAAGAGATTGGGTTGCTTAAGGAAGTTTGAGACTTGCTGGCTTGATTGCTGGCTGGTTGGTGATAGGCTCCACACTGGTTCAAGAGATCAAGTTGCTGAAGAAGTTTTGAGGTGTTCTGGCTTGCTGGCTGGCTGGTGTTGGGTTATACACTGGTAACAGAGACCAGGTTGCTGGAAGAGGTTTCTGGCTGGCAGGCTGGCTAGCTGGCTGGCTGGCATGCTGATATGCTGGCTGGCTGGTGATGGCCCTACATTGGTGCAAAAGACTGGGTTGATGGAAGAGGAGTTTTGGTGGCTGGATGGTTGGCTGCTTGATGTCAGGTTCTATGCTAGTGCCAGAGCTGAGTTGCTGGAGGAGGTTTTTGGTTGGCTGGCTGGTGGCAGGCAGTACACTGATCCAAGAGTCTCTCTGACTTACATGCTGCTTCTTCAGGCTTGATACAGCACTTTGCAGAGAACTGAACTAACCCTAATCACAATTACTGAGAAGAAAACTAACCTCATGCACTCTCTGTCCACCATAAATGAAGGACCATATAGAGAAGAGGTCATTCCACACATTGGGAATTCTATAAAATATTCTGACTGCCAACTGCTTTTTGTATCTACAAATGGATCATTTAAATCTGTCAGTATTCCTTAAAAGGATTTTCCAGTGTCCAAGAAAACATGTTAAAATGTAATATTCAGAAACAAGTTAGCTTCACTCCTCATTTTTAATTACTGTAGATAGTCACAGAAAACAGGGATTTGTGTCTCCCCCAGACTTCATCTCACCTCCCTGCTTTTGCTTCACAATCATTTGTTTGTGACATTAACATAATTTCCATAGCAACAGACTGTGATATCACAAACGGAAGATTAGCAGGAGGATGAGGTGAACTCTGGGGTCAAAGATCTGGCTGTCATGTAAATGTTGTAGTAGTAAATCTTTTTTTATTCGTAAGAATAAGGGAAACATTTAATTGAGCATAACTCATTTACAATGAAGTCCCAGTATCAAAAACAACAAACATCAGTTTCAAAATAACATAGCATACAAAAACAGACATGAATTACAATATAAAAATGTACAATATGCAGCAAAGAGCTATATATACAGATAATCGAAGAATTAATAAATATCACATTGATTACAGTAGGATAAATTACTGGACCATCCCAGTATATCCAATATCAAATATCCAAAGTGATATAGAATGAGGAGCGGTGAATACAGAAAAGTAATGAACTAGAAGGTGCATTGTGTCTAATTATATTTAAAAAAAATTCCTGAATACTGGAAAATTGTTTTAAGGAATAAGAGAAGAAACATGTGATGGTAAGCATGGAAGAAAGATACCTTGGAAGTTTATTAGACCAATATTTGAGGATAAGGGGATGAAATTAGTATTATACATGAGTCTCTCTCTCAGCCCATGATTACCAACCCAATCTGTTTTATTGTTTGTTACACAGTGATGGATGCAAGGATGTGAGGATGTGAGAAGGGAACAGTTCAGGACAAAACAACAAAAAGAACTGAAAGAGATAATGCAGTTCCTGGAGATCTAGACATAGAATTTAAATCACAACCTGCATCCTTACCCATAAATATTTATATGCTCATATTGTATAATGCTTCAGCAGATCTTTCATTCGTCAATCAATTTACTACTTTTCAAAAGATGCAACCAAACAAGTAACGATGAAGGATGGCAGTGGAACAGTAACCTAAACAGAGTAGGACAAGAAGGACAGAGCTCCCCTAAATCTGTCTGGGACAACCATAACATTTTATAGCTAATGTAACTATGAATAGCTCATCACCTTGACTTTATTCTTTATCCTATGAAGGCACTTTAATTTTCAATGTGGTGAAAATGCAGTGATAGGATCTCATAATCGTTGTCACTTAGTATTAAGAAATTGCAGCGCCAGTCATGCACCAAAGGTAATGGCATCGCAGTGCATGCACATATGGCTATAAATCAAACCAGCTATTGCATTATGTCCAATCTACCATGCCATAATGTTTTGTCTGGCAGTCTAGGCATGTATTGTTTAAATCACAGCCCCCACCCTCACCTATAAATATTTATATGCTCATATCTCTTAATACTATATTTAAACATTTCTTACTGCCTCCTGTTTGATATCAATAAAAACATATAACCAAAAGAAGCAGAATGGGGGGGGGGGCAGTGGGTACTGTTGTTGCCTGTGGTGATAAAGATAGGAATAAAGAGAAAGAGAATTAAAACTAAAGTGCTGGGGAAAATAAAAGTCTTATCACATATAAACAATATTTTTTTGTAATCAGTCTTATCAAATAAATGTAAGAGAAAAAGGAAAAATGGTTTTCTTTGTGTGGGGGTAATAAGTTAATGCAAAATCAAATCCTTCATTCGGTCCATAAACATTTTTAGTCAGCAGATCCAGGACACTCATTTTATGCAGTTCATCCCTTGGCTTGGAAAAGGATTGTGGTCAATGCCCTGGAGTCTCACCTTTGAAACATAGGGCACAGTTTTAAAAAAGCATTCTTTGACACAAGATGCCTGAACCAAATGTGTATGACACAAGTGGCACCTCACATCAAAGGTTGCAGCAATCCCAATTTTCAAATGCAGGCTGCATTGAAATTGGGATGCCTTGCAGCAGTCCCACCCTGCACCACTCTTCCAACAGAAGCACCCTTGCGACAGGTCGCAAGGGGGCTTGCGCCATGGTGGGCTGCACCATCCCCTTTTCTGGAATTTTGCAAGCCGCACCATGCACGCAACAGGGGGCTCAGGTTAGACCAGCCAGGAGGTGGTCTAAGGGCTCTGCACCACTGCGGGACAATGTGGCATTTGAGGGAGCCTGCCAGGAGGGGGCCAGGGGCAAAACAAGCAGGAGAATGCCCTAGGGGGCATTGGGGATATGGTGGCAGTCCCAAGGAGGTGCTGTGGCACCTGGTGAGAGAGGGAGGTGGTACGCCAGACAGGTGATCGGATCAGACTGCTTTGTGAGGGGGGTGGCAGGGCCAGATAGTGACCTGGTTCCAGGTGTGCACAGCTCTGGCTCCTGCCCCATAGGTGCATAAATCCCAACCCTGCTAGCAGGAAGCACTGGTTGCAGGTTGAGGGCTTCTACTGGTGGGGGGGAATCTTCTTCATGCACCGTTACTGTCCCTTGGTACCCAACCCCCTCTGTGTTGTGGCAGGCTGCCTCCTGCCTACAGGGTTGGAACTTGTGCACCTATGGGGCAGGTGCCAGAGCTGTGCACACCTGCGGACTGGTCACTATCCAGCCCTGCCAACCCCCCATGAAGCAGTCAGATCCAATCACCTATCTGGCTTACCAATTGGCACCCCCCCTGGGTGCCACAGCACCTTCTTGTGATTGCTGCCATATCCCCGATGCCCTCTAGGGCACCCCCTGATCTTTCTGCCCCAGCACCTTCCTGTCAGGCATATTCTGCCTACACCCCCACCTTCGCTGCTTCCTAGTGTTGCACTGGGAGGAGGGGCCAGATCGCTGCAGCAATCACCACAGGTGTGCTAGCTGTTTAGCACAATCCTGTGGGTGCGCCAATTCCTGGGTCTTTGGCACAGGGACCCCCTGTTTTGTGAAATTGGTTGCAGGGTGCCTGATGAACCTGGAGTTTGCTGCAGTCCAAGAGTGATGTAACTTGCATCACTCTATGGACACTTTTAAAATTGTTCCCATAGAGTCTCTCTTTACTGACTTAAGTAACAGTCTGTGAACATTTCTCAAATGTCCAAAGGGTAGATTTCTGTCCACTGACTCCTATGTTCAGAATGCTAAGGTCTTCCAAACATAACATACAGCATTGTGCTATAGTCCACGATGGCATTGATTCATATGTCACTTATGTCACTTAGTACATTAAGACTAAAATCTTTCATTGTATATAGTATACTAACTTTTATCGGATGGAAGATGGAAAGAAATGATCTTCTCAGATCATATAGCTTTATTAAGCACATAGACAGCTTGCATGAAAGGCAATACATATAAAACTGAAATCCTTTCTTTCTCCCTTTCTGAATTCCCTTCTTTCCATTTCCTTTCCTCGTCTTTCGTTTCTTTTTCTTTAGCTATGTCTCATTCCTATGGCAAACTTTTTTCCTCAAATCTTTTTACCACTTCTTTCAATTTTGTAGTTAATCCAGGAGAGTTGTTCAATTTGAGGCCTGCAACATAATACTCATTTCATGAGTTGGAGACTGATGACTGGAGATTTGCAGAAAATAACTACTATTTGCCCTTTTATAGCAACCAATAGTTTTACACTAGTTTCGACAACCAGGATGCATCAACCAATCCATATCAATACTTCACAGAAATTGTTTTTAGACATTTCTGGTGGCGATCTTATTAAAGTAAAACAATCTGCCACCTTCTACTCCCCACCACCCTTAAAAATATCAATACACCACTAACATAAACAACCAAAACCCACACCAAGCTAAAAACCCTACTATTTCTTAAAGCTTAAACAATTTTTCTTACATTTTACAAGCCATCTGGCATCATCTGAGAAAATGGATCTGCCAGCCTAAAAGTTTCTTGCAATCCTCTCCTCCAAATCCCCAGTGGGATCACACACCTAAGTGTAGACAGGCTGCTGTTCAGAATCTGTTTTTAGCTAGCCAAACCAGATGTTTGTGTTTTAACTCCCACCACATCTGGGGAGAACCTCGTTTAAAGCCGCAGTGCAATGAAAACTATTTTTCCAAAAGGTTTGTTTGATCTGCAAATGAATAAAAATATTAGCATAGCTGCCAGTTTTACTTTTCTAGGTACCTCCTATGCTGCACGCTTTAAGCTTTTTTTTTTGTCAGTCCTTACTGTTGCCAAGTCGACAATGCTACTTTTAAGCCAAATGTTGCAGACATTTTTTTCTTGAGTGAAAAATGAAAGTCTTTATAAAATATTCTAATTTTCATGGAACTAAACAATGTTACTGCCTAATAAAACTGGAAGATGTCTGGAATCTTTTACAATGAAAAAGGCTGGGTCAAATTTGTCTCCCAATTTTGTTGCACTGCTGCTTTAAAATCATTTTCCCTACTCCTGCTAGAAACAACAGAGTCATTGTAATGGAAGTTTAGTTTGACATGGACTCCTATTCTATCCCACCATTGTTCCCCATGAGACTCCACAAGGCAAATAAAGTTGCTTCAAATTGGATGCAGATGCCACAGAGCAGGGCATTCTCAATGCCCTCTAGTGATGTCTTTCAAAACTGAAGGATTGAAACATAGAAACATAGACTTTGATGGCAGATAAGGACCACTTGGCCAACCCAGTCTGCCCATTTTGTCAGGCAATGTGTGAAGGAACTGCTATTTTTTTAACTTGAAGTTTTATTTTCCGGAAAGAAGACAGAGAATATACTGTAAAGCACAGAAGACAGGCAACTGTATAGATCAGGTACATTTGATACCTCCTTTTCATCTAAGTTCACCTGAATATCTAAATAAGTCCATATTCAGTCCATTTGGTTATGAAGGTCCACCTGCAGCAAAAATTATCATCATAAATACTGAGCTCAGTAATGACACTTACCTACAATAAGAATATTTCTGCATATATCTGTCTGTCTATCTATCTATATATCTATCTATCTATCTATCTATCTATCTATCTATCTATCTATCTATCTTCGTTACAAAATTTTCATTAACACACCAGTTAGGGTCCAATCTAATGCCAAGAAAGTAGAGAAATGTGACATTGTGTTTTCCAACCCTAACACCAAATTCCACTCCCCAAGCAGCAAAAAAAGAAAAAAACACAGTTAGAGTGTTGAATCTCGGAACTCTTGGCAAATCAGTGGTAGGGTCTTTCTTGGGGTTGTCAACCTCAATGCTCACCCCTACCCCCAGCAAGTAGCCTCCTGTCCAAAGAGCAAGGTACAGCACCAAGGCAGTGCCTCACAGTGATACAGTCTTCAAAGCTAGAGAAGTATGTCTCACCACATGTTGCCAATACAATCTGTTCTAGGTTTCTTCATGCAGGGCTCTGCATGAAGAAAAGAGATCATGTCTGACGTTGTTTGCTCAGGGAACAGGGTGAGCATTAGGGTTCATAACCCCAAGAAAGACCCCACCACTGATTCACCAACACTCCAGAGACCCTAATCACTAATGTTTTTTCCTTTGGCTGCTTGGGGGTGGGGTTGGGGGGTGTAGGTTTAGAAACCCTAATGCCACAGTTCCCTACTTTTTTGGCATTAACTTGAGCCATAACTGGTGCAATAATTACGTTTTTTTCAAAGAATTTCCTTTCTTTTTGAGATAGTGGAATTAAATCCTCATTCACGCAGGTCACAACTGGGATCTGCATGAACAGATGCAGATGAGCAGGGCCCTTTGGGATCTGCACCAAAGAAAGACTCTGTCAGCCTATGGAAGTACAGCAAAGGATGTCAAGATTCATGGGACTGTCTGGTGGGTTGAGAAAGTGCTGGTCCTCTGATCCCTACTCTTCCATGTGGCTGAAGATAGAGACACACAGGGCAAACAGTCCATCTGTCAGTCAATGCACAGGGCTCTCTGCCACCCACAGGTGCAGAGGCGCAGGACCCTGTGCCAAAAGAAGAGTGGTCTTCATCATATGGTACTTAGGCCCAGGAGTTGGTGTTGCATAACAGCATAATCCCACGACTCTCACTTCATGTTGCTTGTGTCACTGAACTCACCCCTGAAATTAGCTCACTGGCACAGGATCAGAAACATGCCCGCTGAGATGAAGACTGGCACTGCACTCAAAGTTTCTCAATAACTACTTTTTATTATTATTATTATTTTGACACCAAATTTTCAAGATAGTCATTTTATGATGCCCAATATAAACATGACATGAGGCATTAATGGTATAGTGTCCAAAACATCATTTCACATCACAAGTGTGAAAACACATCTCATCCAGGATTTAAAAAATAACACCTATCATGTTTATGAGGTGGTGTGGAAAAACAGTGCTATGCTGAAAGTTTGGAGTTAAAATATTGAACATTAACAATGTTATGAGTGAATGCTGAAATATTGCAATCGTCACTCATAACCTAACTGTTTTATCATATTTGCCTAGCAAATTTTCAGCATAGTCTTCTTATTACCCCACCTCATGAATCCAGTCGGTGAACATTTTCAAATCACTGTTGAAACATCATTCCCAGTCAAAGGTGCAAAAACACACTTTAGCAAGGATTTGAAAAATGACAGTTGTCATGTTCATGAGGTGGTGTGACAAAAAATGGCTATGTTGAAAATTTGGGGTCAAAATATTGAAAATGACCAAAGTTATGAATAGGAGTAGAAAAAATCCAATGCACCCTCACACAATTGTCATTTTTACATATTTATCCCAAATTCTCAACATATGCTTCTGATGACCCCACCTCATGAACAAAGCCAGTGAAAGTTTTCAAATCCCTCCACCCAAAAGGTGAATTTGCCAAGTGACAGCAAAATTGCCTTTTGGGACAGATTTGAATAATTCCACCACCATTGGCAAGGACATGGGTTCCCAAAAAGGCCTTGTTTAAAAAGTTGGTTTAACAGTATGTAAAAAATGACAAAGATATGAATCAATGTTAAAAAAAAAACATTGAAGTACATTAAACTGGTCTTTCCTTATTTTCTCATATTGCATTCACTGGTTTCAGCAGCAAGGCATGTCTTCAGTCAGATAGTGGATTTACGTCATGGGACATGTTCAGTCAGTGAGCATATGTGTTGGTGGGCAGGGTGGTGGGTGCTGACTGGGAGATCAGGGTGGGTGGGTGGGGGTGTCTGGGAGGTCAGATCAGTGAGGAACTGTTTTCTGTATTACATCTTAAACAAAAGAAAATAAATGAGGATAGTTTTCTTTATTTCAGGGCTTGATACTGGGGATTGAGCACCCCAGTGTTGGGTTACTATGCAGCGACACCAGATGTGGGCATCCTGATGCTGCCATGTAAATAATAGAATGGGGCAGTGACCTGAAGGGGAGGGGGATCAAGAGAAGCAGGACTGGGGGTGGGCACCCCAGTCCACTTAAGTTATATATATGATTGGGAAAAGAGGGTGGGTGACCAGGAGAGGAGGGGGGAGAAGGAAGAGGTACTGGGGGTGAGAACTCTGGTCTGCTTAAAGGGATACCTTTCAGACTTTGTTAGATTTTTGTTATAGTCCCTTCACTGGTAGTATAAGAAGAGCTCTTAGCAAGCAATTATAGTTTGTATGGTGCATGCAGCCACATTTCCTTCTTAAAATGAGTATTTTGGAGAAAAATGAAACTTGAGCGGACCAACCCACATGCTGCCTGCGTGTCCATGACACTGCCACATAGAAACATAGACTTTGACGGCAGATAAGGACCGCTAGGCCCATCTAGTCTGCCCATAGTGCTGACACTTATTAAACTCTTTAGATTCAAGATTACTTTATGGTGCAGAAGTATGGTGGACCAAATCAGCCCCTTCATTGGAAGTTCCAATATTATATTTTTATAAATCACTCCTACAAATTCCTCTCTCAATCTCCTCTGCCATGGTCAGAGCAGAACTGGGGAAAGTTTCTTTAGAAGCCTCAGTAAAATATAGGCATATAATATACTGGTTAAGAATCATACATAATAGTCATAATCAGTTACCCAGGGAATGTCTGCCCAAAAAGATCAAATGAAATAAAGCAAGCATAAAAACAGAATGGTTGAGCTCACTTTTAGTAATTCTTAAAAAAATTAATCTTTTACATTTATGGTCTGATTTTGAAAGAGGCATTAGAATTTCTTTACAATATAATAAGCCCATCAAAAAACATCTGCATGAATTATATAAAAATTCTGATATGCAAATAATTAGAGCTAAAAAATGTGCCCCTTGGTTTAGAGATAACAAGATGGCACATTCTGTTGAGGATTACCTAATAATGACTCTGCTTCCTGAACAAAGGAGAATAATGTCATAGGGCAGATTTGGCTTAACTGATTCAAAATGTACATATTTTAACAAAATGTCCACTTCAGACAGTAAATCAAATAGTAATATATGTTCATGTAACAGAGGGATGGATGAAACATTCTCACATCATTAAAATCTGCCCATTATATAATAAACCAAGAGATCAATTTATGAAAGAATTTCTTATACGGTATACGGATCATTCTTACAATGTAATATTTATTTTACTTCACCCTGTTTCCAGAAGACGTTGTCATGATGACAAATTTTTGGCCTCAGTAATGAAAATAAACAAACATTTGTCAATGCTGAATGTTGTGCTGGCATTGGCAGTGGCAGTGGTGGAGCTAGAGACGCATAGCATTGTGATTTTGTTAATGTGTCCCAAAAGGAGATTTTCTACAGCAAGCACGCCATTGTGGTTCACAGCTGCGGAAACACGTTTTGGGCAGGCTGTGAAAAATGGCAGCTGGACTGTTGATAAGGAGGTGCGCACAAATGCCAGTGATGAAAATGTGGCATAAAAATATTGCAGATTTACGAAGTTACAAGGATGCATGGAAACTGCGCAATGCATGCTTGCAACACAGTCATTTTATGGACTTTTAGCACCAAATTTTCAGCATAGGCATTTTAGGACCTCTGCTCATAAATACTGTCACCGTCATTTCCTCAAACAGTCCCAAAAACTGATTTTGCACAGCGACCGTGCAGTTCTGCTCCGGACATGCAAAAACACATTTCAGCCAGCTGTACTGTTCATAAGGAGGCATGGAAAAATGCCAGTGATGAACAGCTGGAGTGAAGCTTTTACAAATTCACAAAGTCACGAGAGTGCATGTAAACTGCACAACGCACGCTCGTAAAACACTCATTTTATTGACTTTCGTGCCCAAATTTTCAACATAGGCATTTTAGGACATCTGCTAATGAACAGTGTCACTGTCATTTTCATAATGTGTCTCAAACATGGACTTTCTACAGTGACCACGCTATTCTGCACCAGAACTGCGAAAACAGATTTTGGTCAGGATGTGAAAAATGACAGCTGTACTGTTCATTAAGAGGTGCAGAACAATGGCACTGTTGAAAATCTGGAGTGAAAATATTATAAGTTTGCGAACTTATGAGCGTGCGTGCAAACTGCATAATGCACACTCGTAACACAGTCATTTTATGGAGTATTGTCACCAAATTTTCAACACAGGCATTTTAGGACCTCTGCTCATGAACAGTGTCACTGTCATTTTTGTAATGTGTCCCAAACACTGATTTCCCACAGCGACCGAGCTATTATGCATCAGAAGAGCAAAAACACATATCGGCCAGGATGTAAAAACTGACAGCTGTACAGTTCACAAGAAGGTGTTGTAAAATGCCAACATTGAGAATCTGGCATGAAAATATTGTGAATTCGCTAACTTACGAGTGTGTGTAGCAACTGCGCAACGCATGCTTGTTAAACAGTCATTTTCTGGATTTTTCCCACCAGATTTGCAACTTAGGCTTTTTGAGAGCCCCCCTCATGAACAGTGGCAATGTCATTTTGTTACTCAGTCCCAAAAGGTGATTCCTTGCAGTGACTGTGAAATCACCTTTTGGGACCGAATAACGCCATGACAGTGCAAGAATTCATGAGGAGGGGTCCTAAAAACCCCATGTTGAAAATTAGGTGCCAAAATTCCCAAAAATGCCTGAGATATGCATCAAAGTTGAAAAAACCCTATTTATTCCATTATATAGCTTACCGGCATTTCCTCATTTCGCAGTAGGCTTTGAAGAGTGCAGACGTGTTCCCGGTGCACTAGGGAGCACAATCTAAAGTTAGAAGGTGATAGATTCAGAAGGGAAATGAGAAGGCACCATTTCATGGAGAGAGTGATGACTGGGTGGAATGCATTGCCTGAGGAGATGGCATCCTTGAAGATGGTGGGCAGTTTTTAGAGGAGGAACAACAGAAGAGTTCACCGTGCACAGCACAGCGAGACTGGTGCAGGACACAACAGGTAGCCAACCTGTAATTTAAACAAAAAACAACAGAGTTCCCACACTCACAGACGTCAAAGACTTCTCAGAATGTGCCATTTCTCAAAAAGCAATTTTTTTATTCTGAGAGCATATCACGAATTAACACAGAATGCTTCTTGCCTGTGATATGCTCTCAGAATAAAGAAATTGCTTATTGAGAAATGCCACATTCTGAGAAGTCTTTGATTTAACTCACAACACTTCCGTGAGTGTGGGAACTCTGTTGGTTTCAGTTATAACAGGGGATGGGACAAAGTCAGGGGGAAAGTCACCAATGAGGCACTGGGGGGAGGGGTAACAGCTAGTATGGGCATGAAATTGGATATGCGGATAGGAGAGAGGGAGCAACTGCAGTATAACAGATTGCTAGCTGCACACTCAAGCAGACTAGATAGACCATCAGGCCTGTATCTTCTGGCATTCACCGTATGTTCTTATGTATATGAAACAAGCCTTGAATCATATCATAGTATATTATCTCCAAAAAATGAAGCTATGACTCTGGAATGCGCATGACCAAAGACACAGCTTAATTTTTCAAAGAGACAGAATACTTTGATTTAATGCTCATTTCATATACATATGGACATTTATGAGCTCAGTTCAATAGCCACTATTCAATGAGCTATTTATTTCCTATGACCCCCAGAATCTCCAAACTTGTTCTTGCATGAGTTCGACGACAGTCAGAGACATACGACAGTGTTGTGGACATGCAGGCAGCATGTGGGTTGGTCCACTTAAGTTTCGTTTTTCTCCAAAATACTCATTTTAGGAAGGAAATGTGACTTCCTGACTCATGCTGACTGTACTTGTCTGCTAAGAGTTCTCCTTATGCTACCATAAAAGAGTCTATAAAAAAATAACAAAACCCTGACAGTGTCCCAAAATATTTTAATAAGATACCTAGATAGCTACAGTAACTAGGTAGACAGACAGACAGATAGACAGACAGACAGACAGATAGATAGATAGATAGTGAGACAGACAGACAGAGACAAAGACAAAGACAGAGACAGAGACAGAGACAGAGGGAACTGGGGATCACCAGATAACTGCTTCAACTGAAGCCAGCAGCACAACTCCACTGCGACTTCAACATTCAAGAAAGTCTCGCTGTTCTCAAACAGAGATCGGGGGTGAATGGCTCCTTTCGCTAAGCTGGGCATCCTAGATTTTGGGGTGCCCAGAAAATGTACTTCTGGTTATATTTTTTAAACAAACACCAGAATGAAGCGAAACAGGTCTCATTGGTTGAGGTGTTTATTTTGAAAAATTCACCATTTTTATAGATTTTCCATGTTTTTTAGTTTGGGGGAAGCAAGATGGTAGCCATCATGACACAAAAACACTTTTCATACTCTGAGAAGCAAGTGGTGAGACAACAAAAAATAGTCTTGTGACATTGAGTTTCTCGTGTCATGTCAGAACGTTATCCAGAAAACCCTACTGAGCATGCTCAGAAAAGCAAAAAACAAAAATTTAAATCCTTATAACTCTGGAACCGTTTAATATTTTTTCACAATGCACTTCTAGTCTGAAAGTTCTAGGAAAAAAATGATATTCCTTCTCGGCTGTACATGAGAGCAAAACCAAAAACCTGTTAAGTATAGGAAAAAAATTAGACGTCTAAAGCAAAATGACACATGTGGATCTCAGAAACTGCACATGCTGCTATCATGAAACTTTCCACATGCTATATTAAAGGAATAATGCCTGACAGGGTGGGTGTTATGCTGGGATAACATCCCACCTCGGGTGGTTGGGCCTGAGGCCACCAGCCGAGGGCGTCCAACACCCGAGAAGGGATGTTATCCCAGCATAACACCCACCCTGGAGGGCATTATTCCTATTATACAATGGCTCATTGTTTTATACAGAAAAAAAAGAATTTTAAAGACTTTTATTTTGTGTTTTAAAATATTTTTTTAAGAAAAAATGCAGGCAATACTCAAGGTCATCCATAATATCATCAGCAGGGATGTTATGCCAGGATAACATCCCTGCTGTGATGGCCAACTGACCAATCAGGAGCCAGGATTCTTTCTTGCCATTGTATAATTAAACATTTCCTCCTAGACAATGCGTGCCAAATGTCAACTAATTTTGTCAAATGCTGTCAAAGCTATTAAGGTGCAAAGGTAATGGTTCAACATAGTACCTGTCAGTCAACCACAACTATACTGATGCTACTGCACCAGTGTAATATATACTCCAATAAAACTATAGTCTGAAATTGTATGATACAACAAAACAGTCGGTATGCATGAGTCAGCTTGTGTACCAACTGTAGTAGTTAGGATCCCTAGCTAGGTCATGGAACAAATAGAGAGTCACCCCCCATCTGATACAGAACTCACTTCCTTCAGAATAGACCAAATTACGACTGCTGGCCCCACATGCACAGCTTGGTTCTTTACATTCAGTAAGTATAATTAGTAGTGGTAAATCAGTGAACAACCATGGGGGATTTTCCTATCAACCACAGCCTGGTTATATTTTTTTTTAGCTGCTGCCAAAAAGTAAAAATTATTTCAATGCTTCTCCCTTAAGTTTCCCAAGTGGTATTGACATGAGCCAGTGTATGTGTTACCAAACCTTGTTTGATGAATATTTGTATTATGGCTGTTGTATCCCCACCAGAAAGGATAGAGAATTGAGCATTGCCAGAGGACATGACTGTGAGTTTGCAGAACACTCCCAACAACCTCTCCAGCAGTATCATGTATGGGGCCCCATTTATTTAGCTTGTACCTCCAGTGTGCAAAAGCTGCAATAGTGTAGTGCTGTGTGGAATGCAGAATTCTGCCAGTGGAATTAACACAGCCTGACCATTCTACTGGAGACATTTCTGCTGTAATTTCACTAGTTCTGCAGAATTCTGCCTGCCATGATCTGTGGAATATTTAAGCAATAAACCACGACAGGGTGTTGGTGATGCTGGTTTTACCCACGCCTTGCGTGTTTTGGTCACGAGGCCACAGGCCGAGTGACTAAATCTTGTCAGGCGTGGGTAAAACCAGCATCACCAACACCTTGGAGTGGTTTATTGCAATTATACAAATGTTGTGTGTGGTAAAATGTGAATAGTAATTTAATTGTGATAATTTGTTGTGGGTAAAAGTAAGAAATAGTGGAATATCCTTCCATGCAAAAAAATAGTCCATACAGTGGGTTTGCTTGTAACATAAAGAAGTGTTTATTTTTTTGTGTTTTAACATTTTTTTTAGGTTTTCATTTTATTTGAAGACAAGTTATGTGCCTAATTTTAACAGTGAAGCAGAACAGTAGTTATGAACGGAAGCGCTGAGTTTGAATTGTGCTCTGCGGTAGTTGGACATGCTGCGAGCGGGTTGTGTGTGACGTTCAGGCTGGGGATGTGAGGCAGAGGAATGAGCTTTCGTGGTGGCTGTGCTGTTGATTTTTCAGGTACTGGATTTTGAGTTTCAACGGTTTATCGCCGTCTTCTAATGATTTGAAGATGGCCTCCAGCTCGTCATTGTCGATTAACTCGAGCGTTGTTTCGATATTCATTTTAGCGGTCAGCGGACGGGTTTGCGTTAGTGAGTAGCGCCTGTAATGGCGGCGGCTTATTTTGAAAACGGGTCGGAGTGTTTTGTAAATGGGTTGGAGCTCGAGCCTTGGCACAGCTGGCACTTGTTCCTGTTGGTGATGCTAGATTTTACAACAGGGTGATAGTGCCAGCTGGCCAATGAGAGGTGGCTATTTTTTTTCCCATTGTATAATATTCCAGAGAAAAGCATTTTTTCTGCGGAAAATGATTCCATAACTATTTATGCAGAAAATATTGAGATCCGCTGAATAAAATTCCACAGAAATATGCCATTCCACTTACAGCAAAATTCAGTGGAATTTCAAAAATTCTGCTAAATTCCATTCTGCTGGAATCTGAGAATTCTGCAGAGTGCTACAATAGTGTCATCTCCAGGAAAAATCATGCCAAAGATAGAAGAAGTGATCCCATAAGTAGGGAGGATGTATTTCAGTCAGCTATCCTGAGTAACATTCGTCTCTAGCTCTCAATTCCACCAGGCCAAAATATGTGTTGTGGAAGTGCGCTGTAAATCTAGGAGACCCCAATATAAATTACCAATGAGGTGTGTCCATACCCATGCAGCTGATGACCTCTGATTGTCTTTAGTACACAAAGGTGTTCTGGAAGGGTCTGAAGGTTTGGGCCCATTTCCAACAACTAGGTTCTAAGTTGTAAATAGCGAAAGTGTACTGCTTTTGGAGGGTGATGTTTTCACTGTAGCTTCTGATAAATTATGAACCCTTTTGTATCATACACAGTAGCTAAGGTACAAATCTTATCCCCAAGATCCCCCACATCCAAAGCATTGTATTGTTGGAGTTACAGGGAAGGAGAGAGCTATAAGCAATTGCCCTTAGCCTGATGACCATATCACTAGGAAAATATTTAGTACAGTACAACCACCACTGTTGTAAAGTAATCCTCTTGTATTGTGTAAACTGTGAGAGTGCAGAGTCTCCTGGGGGGGAAGAATAGACATTTTTCTAGCACAAGTAAGTCATTAAGGAGAAATTCAATTGACTTTTAATGTGCAACATACTGTATATGAAGGAGACCCAACAGCAGGCCAGATGAAGCTGAGCCTCTAATGAGTATAATTTAACATTAGGAAAATTAAGCCCCCCCCCTTTTTCTTTTGAGAGCAGCAAGGCAGCATAAAGAGGCAGTATAGCACTGTGGCTGAGGACACTGAGCTGAAAACCTGGAGACCTGGATCTGAATTCCACAGCTCCCATTTGCATACTGTGTGACCCTAAGCAAGTCACTTAACTTGCTTGTGCTCCCAGGTCACACTTGGAAACAAACTTCAGCTCAGTGTGCCTTTTCTGGTTAAAGAATTTCCCCTCCCCATACTCTCTTCTGGGGTGACCACCCCCCAGATGAAATGAGATTATTTTATCCCAGTGTTGAAAATATATGTGATCAAGGCATGGGGTCATACTGTCACAAGACATTATGCCGCATGGCTAAATCGTGCAGCCAATACAGTGTGATTAATACCATACGGCATAACTCTTTTTTCTGTGGGGGGCTGTGCTCCCCATACCCCCCATTGCAGGGGGCTGTGCCCCCGGACCCCCCCTCTAAATATTCTTAACTCTGGGGGGGGGTCCAACTTGGGGAGTGCACAAAGTCTTTAAAAAAATAACATTTCTGGGACCAGGAATCAAACCCAGTCCCATATGCAGTGCCTGGGTTCCTGCTGCTGTGACTCTGTCCAGTGAGCCACGGCAGCTTCTCAGCAGAACCCACTCCCAGCAGTGGTCTTATCCTCTGCCTGGGAGTGTGTGAATGGTGAAATACCACGTACAGCAGTATACGTGGTATTGTACCATTCGCTGTCCTAGACAGCTCTATTTTGGGTTAGCTATAATGTCATACGGTATTAAGCATACAACATTATGACCCAGTACGTGTGGTCAAGAACAATCAAGAGCTAATGCAGAAAATATATAACAAAATACCATATTCTATCTTATGGTTTATATTCTGGATAGAAAAGGAAATGCCAAGTGGGTTCAAATGGTGACCGGTGATATGGGTGAGTTAAACTGAGTTATTCAATTTGACCACCTGGAATAACAGTGACCATGAAAGAAGAGTGAGGAGTGGTTATAGTGAGTAGAGAGGCACAAAACAGTGATGGGTTGTATGGAGTGACCGGGATAGGGAGCTACAGGCAGCAAGGCTGTAGGAGCATGTTTGGCAAGGCAGTTCACAACTGGCCATTTGGTGCTGTGGTTAGAGGTATGTGTCTGGTGTGGGTGACCCAAGTTCCGGACTGGGTGGGTGAAAATAAATGTGCATCTTTTTTTTAGGGTTGAAGTACTTTTTGTGTGTGTGTGTTTTCCCCCCGCCCGATGTGTGTTATGCAGGTTCCACTCTCACGGATTACTTGCCCCCCAAATAGCCCCCTCCTGAAATGTTGCCCTTTACCCTAGAGTCAGCCCCCTCCCCGCTGCTAGAGTTGATTATAAAAAAAATTGGGGGGTGTGTGGGGGGGGGTGTAGCTTCCCTGCATAAAAATATTTGTCCAGATTGACCCCTTAGAGGATGTTTCAGAATCTTGCTTTTTGGTTCCGCTATAGTATGCATTTCTGTTGTTGTATTCGGCGATATGCACTCACCCATGTTGCGGGTTGCGGTTTTGCCAGTAGCTCTTATCACATGATACCGGTCCAAATGGCCAAGGTCTTTGGATTTTTTTTTGAGCAAGTGGTTCATAGTTCAACAGTTTCAAATGCTCATGATGTTCTGTAATTGAACCCCAAGTATTCTACTGCTGTTCTGTTCTAATGAATTGGAAGTACTGTATTCTTATTTAATGATTGTGAAGGATGAAAATTCTGTCTTGGTAATGTTTAAATGAAAACCAGATAAATTCCAAAAATGTTGGTAGGATCTAAAGGATGGACAGAATGGAGAATTCTGGGGATGTAAGAGTAAGAATAATATCATCCACAAATAAACCAGTCTTGTAGTCCCTGGCTCTGTCAGTACACCCTGAACCTCTGGTGTATACCACACAGCCACTGCCAAAGGTTTAATATAGAGAGCAAAGAATATGGTGAAAATGGGAAACCCAGGAGGGTGCCCCTCTCTAACACCAAATGGTCAGATAGTGCACCATGAATACTGGCATAAGCCTGCAGGAAAAATATGGTGCCTGGAAAAGTCCTATGATTTCTAATGGAAATCAGAATGCCAACAGAGTGCACCATAAAAACTGCCAGTATAACCTGTCAAATGCCTCCTTCACATAAAGTTTTATCAACATCATGAGGATTTGTCACTGACAGGCATAGTTCATCAAATATAAGGTTTGAGGCTGGCCTGGTGGCGCTGAGGGTTGAGCCGCTGGACTCCACACCTCCCACCACACTGGCAACCCTGGTTCGGGAGCGAGCTCGGGCTGCAGGAGGTCAACAGGAAAGGGGAAGATTGAGCATCTGATGGACTGCTCTCCTCTCCTGGGTTTTTTTTAGTTTGTGTTTTTAATAAAACTTGCCTTGCCTTAGTTGTGGCTCCTAGTGGCAGCTAGGGCACCATACACTGGGTTGTGGACAGCTAGTGGGAGCATGGTGTTGGCAGGTGTCTGTGGGAGGGGGCGGGAGCATGCCTTCCATTCACTGATGTCATTGCACATCCGCACCATGGGGGAGGAACTAAAAAAAGAATCCCTAGCTCCCAGTAGGTGAAGACGGGTACAGTGGTCGGCCCCCATGCCCAACGTCGGGTTTTCCTGGCTCCGCTTCTGGTACTCCCTCCAAGTTCCTGGCTGCTCCACTAGATTTCAGATAGATTGCCAAGAGCTGTCAGAGGTCCAGCCCTGGGGGGCTCAGAACTGGGGGGTTGGGCAGCTAGGTGAGGCAGAGAGAGAAGGGCCCATACTGGAGAGTGGGGTTCTGGAGGCTTCGGATGGGCAGGAGCAAGCCGCACTGAGAGACCACATCAGAAAGAGTCCAGGTAAGCCAGTGCATAAAGAAAGTTAAAAAAAAAAAAGTAAGGTTCGATGGACATTGTCCTGGGCCTACCATTTCCAAATTAGGCCAGCTTAATTCATGTTATTAAAGTAGGATGAATAGGATTCACTTGGTGGGCCCATATACCAGTGAAAACCTTGTAATCAAAGTTTAAAACAGATACAGGGCAATACAAAACTGGATGGGATCATTACCTGGCTTGAGCAACTCTACTGTCATGGTGTATAGCCATGTTGGAGGGAGGAAATCCCTTCCAGGGCATAGTGGAAGGTTTTGTAAAGAAGAAGCACTATCTGCTCTTGAAATTTCTTTAAAAAATTCAGCCAGATAATCATCCAGCCCATGACACCAGTTTTGGAATCCATCAGGACTGTCAATAAGTCCTACTCTCCCAAATAGGGGAGAGCAAGGCCAACTGCTGAGTGGGCGACAAGCAAGGGAGATGCAACTTTTCCAGGAAGGCACAAATATCCCCATCTGAGACTTCCTGTCCTGGTTATAAAGTGCCTTTTAATAATGTGCTAATACATTTTGAATGCCTGCATGGTCTCATATTAAGGCCCCTGTGGTAGGAGCCCAAAGTTGCAAAATACAGGCATGTCATTTTGTAACTTGCAGTTACCAAGCCACTCTACTAGCCCCCTTGGCATCATCCTCATAATAGTATTGGTGTAGGTAGGTTCTAGCTTACTCAACGTTGTTGTCCAGAATATACTAAATTTCCTGTTTACTCTGGGAGAACAGATAAGCAACTTCCTTGTTACATATAATAATTGTAGGGTGCCAAGCTTTTCTTGTAGTGATTGTAACTAGGAGTCCCTGTGGTGCCTTTTTTGAGTCAAATATCCTACAATGTCCACATGCAAGACTGTTTTACTGTGTGCCAAATAATGACATGAGAAGTGTCATCTGAATCATTTTGTAATACAGTTTGGAAGATTTGGCCTTTGACCAACTGTAAAAAGGTCTCATCCCACAATAAGGAGAGGTTAACTCACCAATGTGTAGATTTTAGTTGATGGCCCAGATTCAATTTAAAAACAATGATGGAGTGGTCCGACAGGAACTAAACCCTGTATGTAATGTCCTGAGCTCATTCTAAGTGCCCTGCTGTCATGAACATGTAATCTTGTCTTGCTGAGGAACGATATCTAGGAGAGTAATGAGTATACTGCCTAACAGAGGAAATAGGGAACGCCAAACGTCTACAAATCCCAAGTGGGCTGTAGTTGCTTTGCAACATTTTTATGCTGGGGTACAATGATATGCCCCAGAAGATGAGGCATCTACGGAAGGACTGGGCACCACATTAAAGTTTCCACACAAGATAGGGTGACCCTGCAATACTGAAGCAAGTAATTAAAGAAATGTTGAAGGACCAGCTTGTCTGATCTTGGGAGGGGGGAGTAGACACTCACTAATGTTACTAGAGTGTCCTATAATACTCCAGAGAAGATCACGTACCTTCTTTCCCCATCAGTAATCCTATGCTGAATAGCAAAATGGACTTCCTGAGGAATTAAAACCACCACCCTACTCTGTTGACTGCCACTATGATGGGATGAAACCTCTACAATATCATAACCCCATTGCAGGAGTTTCTGGTATTTGGTGGAGGAAAGGTCTATCTCTTGGAGGAGGAGCAACTCTGGACGCTCTTTTAAACAGCCGCAATAGCCAAGAGTTTTATAGGATCATGGTCTCCACTGATGTTACCTTTGTTGAAAGAGCAATAAGGTTGTCATATGGACAGTGTAATACCGGATAGGGACTACGATATCATGAAGGAAGGGCCTCCATGAAAACCAATCAGCTTAGTATAAAATATATTTGGAATCAATACCCTATATATGGAAACTACTTAAGTACAATGCCCCCAGCAGTATGAACACAGAGCTTAAACAGTAGTGCTAACCAAGTGGTAGATACAGTAGAAACACATATTAAGAAACTATTACTAAGTACATACAAGGATACGAACAACAAATAACAATTATGGTACTAGCAGCCTAAAAGCAGCTACCAATAGTACAGCAAACATGGATTCCTAAAGTGAAAGCATTAAATTACTCTCTCATCTGATGATAGGAATTACTAAGCATTGAGGGGGCATGCCAGGTGATACCTGAGCCCCCTAAACAGTAATCAAAAAGAAGTACAAGCCACTGTAGGTTAGGGGGGGTCACTGACTGCAAAAAGAACCAAGGAACTGTAAAGAGTAAAGTCAATTATAATATGAAGCTCCTGCTTATACCATGTTGCAATGTTAAATTCAAGGAAATGGGGAAGAAGAACAGAATAAAAAAAAATCATAGCAAAGTCTCACATTAATTTAAATATATGTCCATAGAGAAAGGCAGTACCAGTAGATGAGCAGTAGTCCACTAGCCTTAAATGATGACAGGAAAAATCATCATTGCAAGAGATGACAGGAAAAATCATAATTGCAAGAAAAAGACGGGTTATGTTCTCACGCTGCTAGCGTATCAAAGTCTCAAGTCCGCTAACATGGAAAAGTAAAAGAAAAGCTCAGCTGCAGGCACAGTCCCAGCAGGGGGAGGAACTGTTAATACCTAGGCAATAGTGCAGGGTGCAACTCCTTCTGAATCATATGAGATAATAAGCTGAGGATGCCCCAGGCCCAGGAGGGGAAACCAGAGTAAAGCAATAAATCCAGATAAAAACAAAATAAGTAAATGTATGGTGGAAGAGACCCCATTAACTGACTCTCCAGTGACCACTAAAATATACAATAGTGGACTTAAAATTTAAATGCATCATTGACTGGCACACAATGTAGAGAATAATGGATGGGTAGGTGGTTATAACAAGGATTTTACATACACCTGAGGGGTGAGATGCCACATAAACCCAGAGACCGAAGCTCAATGGGTTTATTAAGGCATCACACCCTGAGGATGTGTTTAAAATCCAAGTTTTACACACCTACCCATCCTTTATTTTGTATAATTGCTGGGGATCATTTTTCACCACAACAATTATACAAAATATTTTCTCAACCCACTGAGTGGAGCAGCGGACCACTGGGGTTTGAGTGTGGTTCGCAGTGGCTTCGAAACTGAGGTAGTGTTTAGTTTTTTGTTTCTTTTTTTTTTCATCCAAAAATAAAGATTTGTTGTGCCCAGTGATTTTTGTTTTAAAAGAAGAACTTACCAACGACTTCTTCAGTCAGTGAAGTTTGTAGCTGAGGAGTGGGGATGGTGAGGAACAGCAGCAGAGGAGATGAAGATCGCAGTTGGCGCATACGTTGAACAAGGGAAACTGGGCACATATTTGTTGTTAAAACGACAAAATTATAACACTGTTTCCCTATGGGAGAAAATACTCCCAAATTATTATATATAGAATAATACATGGGGGGAGTGCATAATGAGAATTTAATGCACACCCAAGGTGTGGGATGCTACATAAACCCCAAGGGCAAAGCCGGAGGGGTTTATCAAAGCATCCCACAATGAGGGTGTGCATTAAATTCGAATTTTGCACTCCCCCCCATGTATTGTTTTATGTAATTGTTGGGTGCCATTTTTTTGTCCAACCAGAAGAAAAAATATTTGTGATACAGGGTGTTGGTTGTAAATTCTGACTCATTTTACTGATTTAAACATAAAATAGCATTAAACATATGCAAATTAAACAGTAGAAATTTCAAAACCATTAAATAAATGTCATTTTAGAAAGCTAGTAAGTAGATCAGTTTTTAGAAAGCTGTGAACATGTTTCTTCTATAGTTAGATTGTTGCATCTGTATGAGAATTGCGGTCAGTAAAATTATCATGTTATAGACAGTTATCAGTAAAGCACTGTTCTTAATAGGAAGAAAGGTTATAAAGAAAAGCAAGATGCTAGTATATTTTTTATTTGAACTTCTCTGGTTTCTTCTGAAGTTCTGATCACCATTGCCTTGGCGATATTTTAATTAGCTGCTGAGGTCATAGGTCACTGTGTTTTCTATGGAGGTGTGAGCGCTAGTTAATCTGGGAGTTAGGGATGCAGAAGTAATTTGGAAGGTTAGTGACAGCAGAAATAAGGATTTTAAAAGGCTTTGGGAACGTTTTTTTTTTCATTCTCAGTATTGCTCCATTAGATTCTGCTGATTGATAGCTGGTTTCATTGCGCTGTGAGGCAGTGCGAGCATGACTGAGGAAAAGCTGGCGCATGTTCACCGTTATAACCCGTGGGTTATAACGGCGAATTATAACCAGTTTCTCCAATGATAAAAAATGGCAACCAGTTATTACAAACTGTTAATCTCTTCTTGATTGGGATACTGAGTATTTCAGCGGTGTCTGAAGAGAGAGCACTATGTCTCAGGAACCCTGAGCGCAATAAGGGTAGATATCAATATCAATATTGGTCCAGGAGACTAACACCTGAACAGAGGCCACCCCACAGCAGCCCGACACATGATACTTCCTCAAATTACCTTTGCTGTCACTCTCCAGTTTCACTAGTAGGAAATACATACTGTGCTACAATCCCACATACCAACTGAAGATGGGCCAAAGCCACTGACCACTAAAGCAGAGACCCTGGGCTGGATTTTCAAATGCTCAAGAATGCCCCAAGCCACTGGTGCACTGATTATATGGCACATACGGCTTGTGGCATTCTCCCGTGCCAATCAAGATTTTCACTATCATGCGCCAAATACCACAAGATAGACCAGCTCCCCTGGTCTAATTTGCAGCATGCTCTGCCAAATATTTGGTGTAAGTCACAGTAAAGTGTTGAAATTGTTGCAACTGTGCCCAATGTACTAAAATCGGGTGCAGTTGCATCAAAGGAGTCTGGCACAGCTGTCCCAAAGAGCGGGGTTAACAGAGGGCTTTAAGCAAGCCCTGCATCAACATTTGAAAATCAAGCCCCCCAACTCCAGGCTGATATTCAGACTGCAACTGGGAAAGATCTTAATTAATGAGATTCAAGTCGAGGGATAGGAGGCATGTCTAATGACAGAGAGGCATAGCCAATGGAAGGTTGAGTTAAGCCTGAAAGCAGTGCCACCTTGCCAAATGCATGGTCTTGAGGGCCAAGATCGAAAGCAAGTCCTCCTGGCACTATACTCCAGCCACCCCCATGGCTCAAAGCACCTAGGCCAGTAATCAAGAGGCCCCAAAATATTCATGGCCTGCTACAGAGCAGACCTGGGGAGAAATCATGCAAGTCACCCCGACTTCAAACAAGTTCTTGCTAACTACAGTAGAAAAGAACATAAGTGGTCAATAAAGGCCTCTAAGTTAATTTTTGTACACACTGGTAATGTTGAAAAAGATCCTTTATGGTTTGCTCTGTTATTTGCACCTGGCATCTTGCTGCTACTATGGCGGAGGAGGAAGTCATAGGTGTTGTCGGTTCATTAAGGTTTTCATTTAGAATGCTTTAATGTGAAAATAAATCATTTATCTATAAGGTCTGACTTTCAATTACATTGTGCAAATGCATTTATTTTAATTGATGCTGCTTCTCTAGACTTCCACTCCAGGGCAGATTCACAAAGCTTTGCCCGGGCACAAACCCAGTTTTCCCAGGGCAAACTGGGCTTTGTGAAGAGCTGGTATTTACAAAGCCCAGTTTGCCCCTGCAAACTAGGTTTGCATCTGGACAAAGACATGAGGGAGGGCCACAATGCAAATGAGAGGGAGGGGACCTGCATATCCCCGCAATCCCATTCACAAAGGATTTGATCCATGCAAGGGCTCTTGCAAAGGTCCTTGCATGAAGAAAATTACTGCTGAAAAAAAACTGGTGGTAATCCACGTAACCCTAGTGGTTGGCAGTGGTACTACAGCCCTCCACCCCCTCCCTAGTCCCCCATCACCCACCTGATGAACAAAAAATAGTTTTCCATAGCATGGTGTCCCACCCCAGTCTCCAAACACCCACCCAGTATTAAAAAATTTGTTTTCCATAGTGTAGGGTCCCACCCCAGTCCCCAATCACCCATTCGATGAAAAAACATAGTTTTCCATAGTGTAGGGTCCCACTCCAGTCCTCAATCACCCACCCAATGAAAAAAACATAGCGTTCCATAGTGTAGGGTCCCACAGCAGTCCCTGATTACCCACCTAATGAACAAAACAGTTTTCCATAGTGTAGGATCCTAATCGGACCCCGATCGACCACCTGGTAATGACATTCCCATTTCCATAGTGTAATGGCCCTCCTCCTTCCCCTAACACTAATCCCCCATAAAAAAAAACTTTATTCCATAGTGTAGTGGACCCACCCTCCACCCTGTTCCCTGAACCTGTGACACAAGTGAAAACCGGGGCAGTCTAGTGGACCCCCCGCCACCCGGTAATGGAGAGTCCGACTTTCAGCTCACTCCCAGCCTGACCCACAGCTGGCATCCAGCACAGCCCACCACTCACCACCACGGCTGGCCACCGACTGAGCTTGCAATGACCATACAATACTGTATAGAGAATGGCCCATTGGCAGTGATCTGTCAATCACTGTCAATGGATCATACACTATACAGTACTGTACAATCATTGCAAGCTCAATGCTAACCAACTTTCATGAGTGAGTGGTAGCTGTGCTGATCACTGGCTGTGGGCCAGTCTCGGTGGGATCAGGGTGGTCAGACTCTCTGTTACAGGGTGGGGTGTCCTCTAAACTGCAAGGGTTTTTGCATGTGTCACAGGTTCGGAGATTGGGGATTGGGGAACTGGGTGGGGAGGTGACACCACTACACTATGAAAAAATGTTTTACTCATGGGGGATCAGTGATCGGGGAGGGCCATTACACTATGGAAACAGGGATGTCATTACTGGGTGGGCAATCGGGGACTGGGTAGGGCCCTACACTATGGAAAAATATGTTTTTTCATTGGGTGGGCAATCGGGGACTGGGGTGGGACACTATGCTATGAAAAATATTTTTTACTTATTGGGTGGATGATCAGGGACTGGGGTGGCCATTACACTATGGAAATGATAATAGAACATATCGAGCCAGTGATCAGGGTGGGGGAGGGTACCACTAGACCACCAAGGAATGCGGCTGCCTGCGGCTTGGGCCGGTGGTAGTGGGGGGGGGGTGCATGCAACAACACACTAATGTCATGCAGATGAGCCCATAATGGGAATATTAATGGCTACTAGTGCCTTGCATGCTCAATGGGCTCATTTGCATGGCTATCTTTGTGAATAGCACATTAGCTCCTGAGTGCTATTGGCTGCCGAGCCATTGTCCTGGCTGGCTGTGGGGGCAGCACTACTGGGTATCATACTGCCTTTCTCAGGTTAGCGCTACCCCTGCCAGCCCCCATTCACAGTCAGATAGTGTACAATGCTATCTGTCTGTGAATAGCTCTATTGCCCACAGGCACAGCCAGGGAGTGCAGTGCAAACTTTTGTGCCCACTTTGCGTTCCCTTTGTGAATCCTGGCCCAGGAGTTTCATAACAGATATTTTCACTTCATGAGCATCATCAGATTACAGACCACCTATCAGAATTCCTAACTGATATAAGCCCTTAATAGGAGCCAGATTTTCAGATGGGTAGAATTGCCACAAGCTCTGGGTGCACCAAAGATATAGCACACCATGCTTGTGGCAATCTAACAGCATTTTACATCCCTTGCATCCATTCAATGCCTGCTAGACCAAATGTTAGTGGTCCAGCATGTGTCATTGTTTGGGACCCCTGACATAGAGCTTGTGTCCAGGATGTTGGGCAAACTGCTGTAAAGATGGCAAACTGCTGCAGCTGTGCCCAAGATTGTAAAATTGGGCACAGTTATGGCAATCAGGAATTCCACAGCTGCAACAATGCCAGGGTTTGACACAGGGCTTGATGCTTGTGCCATCCTTTGAAAATCCAGCCCTGGGACTTACTTGAAATGTTTGGAATACTTAATTCATTCATTGGAATGTGTACACTGAAATGTGCTCATCTGAATGTGCATGGCAACAGACATTTGGTCCGTTGTGAGGGGGAACTGAAGTCCAGAATCAATTAGTTGTGAAATCAATTTGATGTCAGGCACTAGGGCAAGGATTTTTAAAGCTCTTCTTGTTGCACAAAGCCCATTTCAGCCACAGTTTGCACAACCATGCCAGAAAGTGAAACTGTCTCCAAAGGGATCTGACATTCAGGAACAGTTGCCATAATCTGTGGCACATGTGGCACCAGTTTCAGCAAAAAAGTGACACATGCACCATTGTTCGATGCAAGCTGCTGCACATTGCAGAGACTGTTCTAAAAACGTGTATGCATTTGAAAATAAGGTGTGCAAGTTTTGGTGCAGACACCTGAAGAATTTTCAGCTGCTTCTGTTTCTAATCCGATTGAAAACCTTGCCTTAACTGTCAAGTGGCTTATCCAGAGGATTTGTGAATGTTGGCAAAAATGTAGATCACACATCTAGAGGCGTGGTCCTGTGTTAAAAACCTCTTCCTATCATCATACCATGGTTAACATGTTGATACATTAGTCTTGCAATATTCCTTTTACCACAGTAAGTATGCAAAATCTGTATTATCCTTGGGGCTACACTAGTACCCCTAACCGAATGGTATGAAAAGAAATAATTTGGTTATGTAGTTCCTTTCTTATACACTGTGTTCAAAAGTCCTTTACTATACATTAATGGCTGGCAACAACCATTATGTGGTTAAGAAAAGTTAAAAAATGGATTAGAAAAATCATAAACCTGACTGGCTGACAGCATTCTAAAGCCATATGTTTATCAGCCAGCAAAATCCCTCTAAAAAAAGAGCCAGCTATGTTCCTACAGATGGAATATTTTACACATAAAGTTTTTTTTAATGTTTTAAAAAACCTTTTTTAATTTTGTTACTGAAAAAGCACACCTTTAAGCATAATATGCACCTTCAGGGTGTGGGGTATTGAGGGATATCCACACTTCCCAGAGCTGTAAGGCCAGCCTCCTGCAGTATCAGGCCTCACCATGTCCTGGGCATGCAGGCATCCCCCAATACCCACACCCAGTTAGGTCTTATCTCTTACCTCAATGGCTGAGGTACTGTACAAAGAAAGAAAATGTAATAGAGAGAAAGTTTAGCATAGGGACAATGAGTGACTTGTTCAAATTCACACAGTTAGTAAGTGGCAGTGACTGGACTCCAACCTAGCCTCCAGGTTCACAGCTCTGCACTCCAAGGCTACACTACTGTATGTCACTGAAACAAAAAAGATAATCCTTTTGCATCTGCATTATATTTACAGATGATGCACTATCCCTTTTCTAAACTAAATGTGTGGCAGCCTGCAACCAAATTGCCCCTGCAGGAATTCTTGTGTCAGTGGGTCCTAACTTCCCTGGGTATCAGTGGAGTTCATTAACCTGTTTGTAGCCCAGGGTTCTGCTAGATACCTTCACAAGGCCTCTAGCTCTCCAGAAGACTTGTTGAAATGCAAATAGCTTTGAAACACCAGCAAAGAGGCAAGCAAGGAGACCAAAACAAAGTATTTCTCCACTAAGCTCTAGAACAATCTTAACTACCCCAAGAGATTCTGGAAGGTTATTAACTCCCTGTCTGACTCTCCAACTAAGTTGTGTACACTAGTCCTCAGAAAGGGAGGCTTATCCATCTTTAACCCCCCTGGTTGCGTTAATGCCTTTAATGATTTCTTCATTTTTGTGTTCTTTCTCTCTCTCTCTTTCTCTCTCTCTCCCCCCCCCCAACATTCCTTTCCCTCCACCTCATTTGATTGGTATTGGTTATATGGGAAACAGCAATTCAGCTTCCGTAGGAAATAATATAATCTCCTGGAAAACACAGGAAAATTGCTCTGGAGCTACAGGGAAAATGCCAGTTCAATCTGCAAACACTGACTTTAGTTACTAATAACTAAATATTAAATATTAATAATAACTAATAATAGTTGCCACTATTACTGCTCCTCAAGATAACTCTTATTCCATCTCAGGTTGATTTTCCAGGCCTGGAATCAGGTTAAAGTCCTTCCCCTCCACAGAGCAGAGACTCCTTTTCTTGGGGGGAACTACCATCCCATCTTGCTCCATCCTGTCCTGGACAAGGTGCAGCAAAGGCTTGATTTTACTCCTCTCCTCCATCTTTGAATCCTCCTCCTTCCTTTCTCTTCACAAACATGTTGTCTATGGCAACAGATATAGTTTGAAAGAAAACATTTACATACTGCGAATATCTGTTAATTAACAACATATTTTAAAACAATTACATTTCCCCTAGAAATAGTCTTTAGATTTTTCTTGACAATATGGTCAGAGCTGAATGAAGGAAAGATTGAGTTCAATAAATAGCATAGGAATAATTCCATCTGCTTATCCACTTCAATTTATGTTAAAAATGGTGTGTATATTTGATACTCCGATTGGGAGGTAGTTTTTCCTAGTAAGTTAGTAAAGTTTCTGGCCCAGTGACACTGAGGGTTGAGGCGTGGACACCACATCTCGCGCCACGCCGGTGACCCGGGTTCAGGAACGGACTCAGGCCACTGGGGGCTGGCAGGAGAGAGGGAGGATTGAGCATTCAATGACTGCTCTCCTCTCTCTGGGGTGGGTATTAGGGCTTGCATCGCCCCATAGCGGCAGCTGGCAGAGGTCAGACACACTACAAGTGGCATGCAATAGTAAGGGGGAGGGAGAGCGTGGCAGGCGTCAGCATACATGCTCGGATGCCATCGCACGTTCGGCTCTCTGCTGGGGAGAAATTGGGGAAATACGGAGGGCAATCTTCGTGGCTGATGGCCGCGCCTTGCACCCCCAGAGAGACCCAAGAGGGCCGCACACCCAGTGGTTGTGAAAGCGATAATGACTGGCCCACTGGGGGAGCGGGTTCGTGTGGCCTGCATGTACGACTGGGTCCAGGGGTGCATGGCCGGCAGCTGGAGATTGTGTGGGACCGCCCTGCCATGGAGCATAAATAAAGTTTATTTATAAAGGTGCCCTCCCCTGGAGGCCAAGGGAGCCTTACAATAATAGCAAGAGTGGAACATCACCATAAGAAAATAAATAAATAAAATACACAGATAAACATAATTTAGTGCAATAAAACTGTGACACAGCTCAGTTGATAATCACACCTGGGACTATATCACTTCCCAAATGCTTGGTGGGAGAGATGCATGTTTATATCCCTCTTAAAGGCCTCCATTGAGGGGGCTACTCTGATGGCTCTCGGGAGAGAATTACATAATATCAGGCTAATTACCTCAAGGGCTAGGCCTGATGTTTTAAGCCTAGCCCTTGATTCAATCAAGAGACCCACTTTGGAGGAGTGGAGTGAGCGCGAGGGCACATGAGGGTGCTGGAGATTTCTCAAGTAACCGGGACCCAATCTATGTAGGGCCTCATAAGTTAGTAATCCAACTTTAAAGGAGCTACACCACTTAACCAGCAGTTCACAGAGCATTGTAAACACATAATTCATCCTAGAAAGGCCAGTCAGTAGTCTCGCCACCGTGTTCTGCATTAACTGCAGGCTTTGTAGTGTACATCCACTGTCCCCAAGTTATAAAGCATTGCAGCAGTTGAGCAAAGACATCAAAAATGCATGCACTAGAGTCACCAGGTCACCCGCAGGGTAAGGGATCTTATTGGCAGATGTTCCTTAGATAGTAAAAGCCATTCTGAACCATGGCTGAAACCTGAGCCCCAAGTGTCAGTCCTGCATCCAGAATGACAACCCCCCAAACCCAATATTTTACCCTTGTGGCAGCCAAAAGCTTCAACAAGCCAAGCCAAAGCACTCTGCCTTTCCCAGCAGCTGCCACTCTCCCCATAGACCCAGACCAACTGCCAGTACTGTAGTCCATATCTGGGATGAGTCTCAACCAACTCAATGACATCCAGTCCTGGATCTTGGCCAAGCACATATTTAGCACATCCACTGTGCCCAGCATCCCGGGTGCAAATGATAGTTACAGTTTGGTCTCAATTGCATAGCAGTGAAACCCCAACCCATACCATGTAATGATCTCTGCCAGGGGCAACATATACATTGCAAACAATATGGGATGAGGACCACAACTGAACATATATTTGGTTAATAACTAGCACATCCCACTTCAGGGGGTAAAATCCTCTTCAGACATTGGCCACTATGTCTAAAGTAACCAGGCACCATTACTGAACCTGTATCCCTAAACTGGTTACTCCAGATGGGGGGCTGCACACCCTTTGCTCCCAAATCCATACTCAGGCATTCTTTCAGAGTTACTCTTTAAACATCTTGAACACACTTGGGTAAATGCATCATTGAATGAACTTTTGCATCCTGCATTTAAAAATGCTACACTGGTAGTGTGAGAAACTAAAGTTCTGAACAATGTGAATTAGTTATACATCTGGACCTCACACTTGTCAGCTAACTTTAAAATGAGAACAGTCTCAAACTTCTGAACAGAACAGGTGTAAATCTCCCTCTTAGCCAGAGAAACACCAAAACATAGGTACTTTCTTCTGCAGCACAAAGTCAGATCCTACTCACTGTTAAAATATTACAGGCAGCTTCAAAATGTCCTGGATCAAAAAGGGGATTGCCGGTAGGATCCGTCCACTAGCAGTCCTTTTCACCCCTCCGGGGATGAAAATCAGGAGATCCTGCTGTAGACAACTGTTTCCACGACTTCTCTTGGCAGACTGGACAATACCAGAACTAGGGTGAGAAGGTAAGCTCTCCTCACACCTCACACTGCAGCTCCAACTCCCTCCACTGACTCACTACCAACTCACACTGACTGACTACCATCCCAAGATTCTAAAAGCTCTCTACTCACAGATGCTGGGGCTTTTGCTGCTGCAAGAGTTCTAAATGGCCTCCTCTCTTGCATCTCAGCTGAGGCCAAGTAAACAGGAGAGTGAATAGGTGAAAACCCCATTTAACTAGTTATTCACCAGCTGCCTTTCTTTACATAGCACTGGCACTGATGGGATTCTAGTAACCCCAGGGGACTGGATGGTTACATAAATAAAAATAAAATGATGCCTCTTGTCTGGGCAATGCTGCACAAAACTATTCTAAAAAAGAGCAGCCCTGCTGTCACTGAGGCTATCAAACTGAAGGCCAGTCACAACAGCCTTGGTGGGATTCATAAAGGGGCATTCAGAAGAGGTGACTTGGTAATATACAATACATTTCAAAACCAGGCAAATAGAGAGTCAAAAAGGCTTAGAAACGCTTACTATCAGGGGAAAATTGTGGGTTTAAATAATTCTGACCCCAGGAAGTGGTGGAAGGAGACAAAAACATGTTTTGAAAGTGATGACTCTACTGACCACACATACAAATGGGCTGAGAACTGAGACTTTTTGGGAGAAAATGCCCTGATATTTATTGATGCCCTAAATAAAACCCTATGCAATGTTAGTATGAGTTTAACCTCTTTTGAACCCAGACCCAATGACAAGCTAAATGCCCTGGGTGAGTATTTGCTCACTGTAGAGACTGTGGCTAAGGAAATGAAGAAACTTAAAATTAATAAGGCCATAGGACCAGATTTGGTCCCAAATTGGATATGGAGGGATAGTGCTAATATACTAGCATCTTGGGTGTTTAGTATTTGTAATAGATGTTTAGAATCTGGTAAGTTACCTAACCAATGGAAGCAAGCAAGAGTAACCCCCTTCCTAATGTCTTCTCCCCAAGAGAGATTGGTAAAGATTTTAGACTCGTTGCCTTACCCAGTATTATTTCAGAAATGCATGAAGGTTTTACTACTAACTGAATTATGGAAAAGATTGCTGGAATGTTGGATGCAAACCAGTTTGGTTCCTTGAAGGAGTGCTCCACTACTTCAACAGCAATAAAATGCATGCACTTATGTCTTAAAGCATGGGATGATGCAGAATTTGTGTGGGCTGTTTTGGTCAATTACAGAAAGACATTTGATCATATTGACCATTATACTGTTTTAAATAAATTAGAACAATTTGGTATTTCTTCATGTTTGCAGTGGTGCGTATATGATTTTTTAGAGGGAAGGATTCAGCGGATGGAGGCAAATGGACTTTGATCTGTGCATGATGTAGTTTGCTGAGGTGTCCATCAAGGAACCAAACTGTGGCCAGTTTTGCTCCTCATTATGATTAATGACTGTGGGGTCATGTATTTAATATGTTGATGACACTACTGGCATAGATAGTTTTTTAGATGAGAATGATAATACTACTACTGAAGCTAATTTGTAACGTATTCAGGATTGGTCAGAAAATCGTATGCAGATCAACCTGGATAAAACCAATGAAGTCGGGTTTGGTAAATTAGGGCAGTGGGGCCCTGTGCCATTGTTTTTTGTAGAATCACATGCTTAGGTTGTAGAAAAAGTAAAATTCTTGAGACTTACCATGCAACATAATTTTGATTGGAGGCAGCAAGTGGAACAGATGCTCAAGAAAGCAAATAGCAGGCTTTATTTTCCTACTCTGCTATGTAGAGCAGGTGGGAATCAAGCAGATGTAGTATACTATTACTGTACTGTCATTAGACCAGTTTTAGAATATGGATACTCAGTTTGGAACAGGGGTCTAACTAAAGGAGATGTTGAAGATATCAAAAGAATCCAGAAAAGACCGGTTGGGACAATCTTAGGAAGTGAGCTTGGACACGAGGAGGCCATAAAAAGCTATAAGCTTGAAAAACTGCATAACCATAGAGAGTACGTGGAGACAAAACAGTTCTAAGAAATGTGTTTTTGAAATAGTAATTTTATTGTTTATTCGCAATGAACAAGCAAATATAATTACCTTTCTTACAACTACACAAAGACAACACCTTATAGCATAAGAGTGGAACATTTTCTGAGAATGTGCGGAAATAATTCATACTTAATTGCATTACAGTCCAAAGAAAATTCTGAGAAATTTTTAATGCCAATCATAAACTTTTTCTTTATTACCACCTAAGGTGAATGTTGTATATTGCTTGAGAACACATGAGGAATGGTAAATTCTGAAGACTGAAACCGAGACATACAAGAAATCTTTACTGAGGAGGGGTTTAATATGGGGTTTGACCCAGTTATAGTATGAGTTTTCTGTATATTTCTCACTACAAGTGGGATAAATGTTTGCATCTGACCATTGTGTGTATGCTGCTAAATAACATCAAATTGGGCCTTTTTGCAATATATGGCTAAAAAAAAAGTAAATACTACATTACATGTGCTTTATGTTGTATGAAATAATGTGTTTCTATTTGAGCACTGTATGTCTTTTATAATTATATCAGTAGGCAGTTTTTTTAATGTGTATTAGTCTACTTTTTCTTTGGTAGCAGCTATTATTTTGCATATAATAATGTATGTCCTACTTTTTAGATTATAATGAACTCAGTCAGTCTATACTGAACTGATTGTAATTTTCTTAGAGCAAAAAATAAATCAAATCAAATCAACAGCCTCAGTAGGACTGACAAATTATGCAGCTGAAAAGAATAAATATGTAGCAGTTGCCACAATAACAATATGCTTACAGAGTGGTTTTTGTATTTCATGTAAAAAATTACCAAATGCTATTGAGTTGACTGGGATTCTGTTCTACACATGATTGTACAAACAAATAGCAACACCGGAGCAACTATGGGTTTGAGATCAGAAATACAATGGGGTGTCACCAGCATGCAAGCCATCATTGACCTTACTGTCTCTTCCTTAGTTGTTTAGAAGTCATGCACATAATGAGGTTTCTCTTTGAAGGGGTAGTAATAAAAGCTCAAACCCAGACCTTGGTACAGTACATTAATTAGGCACTGTCAGGTATGTTTGTAGTCCCAGGAGGAGTAACAATAAATGTAACTTTTATTCAATGCAAGATCTGTCATCACTGTATCTATCCAGAACTCCCACTTCCAAACGCCTGTTCATTGCAAACCTTCTCCCTCCGAGGCATTCTCTGCTATAGCTCTCTCAGTCATAAATACCGTACAGTCACAAACTTTCTTATGTGTTAGTCTTTGCATCTACACAGACTATGCAATGATCATGCCAGCTTCATTTAGCCGTCCCAGAAAATGTCCAATTTCTTTTTTAATGACAGCCATCACACTGCTGTTCAGCCACGTGAAACATACCTGAAGAGTTCCCTTCTAGTAATCAGATTGCAACCTCTTTATCTGAAGATTTGCTGGACTCCAGCTATAAATTTCTGAAATTCTCAAACATGCAGCTTTAAGTGCAACAATTTTACAGTTCCAAACAAAATCAGTCCTCTCTCCAATCAATATCAATGTCTCATTATTGTCTATACTCTTCAGGGTTTGAATAACAATTGATGTGACCTGGTCCCCCATGTTAATGAGATCTGTTGGCAAGGCTACCCTCCAATCAGTACAATGACAGATTAGTTGGACAAGCTTCACATGCACAATAATTAACAAATTATTTTCCTGTAAATGTGCTCAGATCTTTAGGGACATAATGGACTGCATGCTCTATTAGGCTTGTTTACACTTGCTGGTGTGCACAGCTGTGAGTGATGCAGAGAGGTGGATCTGCCATGAGCACAACTTGGTGAAAGCTGTTGGCTGTGGGGCACGGCTGCTGTGAGTTTACTCCTTTGGACCACTGCTGTGGCGAGGAGATGTGTCATTTCAGGTGCTTGCAGTCCTAGTATGATGCTCTCCACCTCTCGCAGCACTGTACTGTCTGCCACACCAGGCCTCACAGCAGCAACCCCCCACCTGATAAAGCAGATGCTGCTCAGTGTGGATGGCAATGCTACAGGAGATCACATGTATAGATGCAGTCTAAAAATGCTTTGTAACCCCTTTCTTTTGCCTGTCTGATGGCTCACCTCTTGTGGGTACATTAGGAAAATCTCTTTGCGATTACCATTATTGCATCAATTTTTATTTTGTTTCCACTGCCTGTCACCTATTGTAAAGCTGTGATGCAAAAACTCCTGCAAATATTCTGAAATGCTGATTAATTTCCTCAGCACTTGATAAAGAGACTGTCTAAGAGCTAGAGGTCTCAAACTCTTGTGCAAATGTTCTTCAAGTCAGTCTAATAAAATGTATTGTTACCCAACAAAAGTCCGTTGGGCTTTCCTTAGACTAACACAGCAGCACACACTTGTAGCACCTGATTCTTAAATACCACTTCATCATCCAGAATTCTCCACAGGTACTGTAGTGGGGGAGTGGTAGTAGACATCCCATTCCCTGCCTTAGCTTTCCCTTCCTCCAGTGGATGTGCCTGGGAGCGTTTGGCATTGTGTACTTACACCAGGCTGAAGGATGTGCTCCCATTAAGAAACACAAAAAGAATGTATAGGGATAGTCCCTAATGTTGGACTTGACAGCTCACAAAAATACAAACAACAGGGATGCACACACTACCTCCAAAACAATGCAGCATAAACAATTCATGAAAAAAGTGTAACATCTTTATTCAGCATCACTGCACAATTACAATACTCACAAAAAAGTGCCTGGTAGAGAAAGGAGACACCCCAATGTTTACAGGACCTTAAGGCTTCCACTTGTTCCCTTTGTTTTGTATTTTTGTGTGCATACATCCACCTGTCTACCTGACATATTGGTGCCACAAACCAGCAGAGGTTAACAGTCTCCCTGTGGAAGAAGAGAGGACACATGCGTCCTCAGTCTTTCTGTGTCTGCTGCTGTGGTCATTGTGGAAGTGGCACTGTGCCCCCACTTACAAAGATCACTACCATTGGTAGCTTTTGGTTTTTTGAGTTGCCAGACAAACAGGGGCTGAAGCTTGGTCTGAACCCAGGTCACTGGCTGGAAACTGATGAATGAATTTACTGTGACCAAGTATACTTTGTTTACGTAAACCAAAATATTTGGGTATTTCACATATTTATGATGCTACACTTTGTGACAGTAGGTTTCATTGTCCTGAGGACTCTCTTCTTCTTGTATTGTACTGTCTGAAATATGACAAATTAAGAAAGAAGTAGGTTATGCACTTATCTCTCTTCTTCAGTAAAATCTCCACTGAGTCTAATATAAGAATTGCCGTTTATCTCAGATACTGACCTCATGGATAAATGTGCATGCTTTTTGAGAGCTATATCCATGACTATGAGGAATAATCTATGACAGTTATGATATATAGAATAATGCATGGGAAAGTGTTGTTTATGGTGATTTGATGCACACCCGAGGTGTGTGATGCCCCATAAACCCTGAGGGCAAAGCCTGTGGGGTTTATATGGACATCACACACTGAGGGTGTGCATAAAATCCCCCTTAAATACACTTTCCCCATGTTTTATTTTTTATATTTACTGGTTTACTGCAATGTACTGCAACATGCGTGCTAAATGTAACAACATGAGACAGCCCAGTGAGAAGGGACTGCCCAAGAAACAGTGCAACATGTGCAGTGCTCCAAGCCCATGCTGCCTATTCTTGTGTTGTGTTGTCCCCCCCACCCCCACCACCACCACCGTAAAAGCACGTTATCCCAGTCATATATTTTTTTGGGGGCAGACAGAGTAGCTGCATGCTTACCTCTCAGCCCTAGGTTGTCATCCTTGGCCTTGATCTTCCGCAGTTCTCGGTGTGACTGTCGACAAGCTAGGTAAGGTAAGGGGGATGTTGGGGTGTATTAGTAGGGGTATCACAAGTCATAAGAGGAAGGTAATAATCCCTCTTTACAAGACACTGGTTAGGCCCCATCTGGAGTACTGCATGCAGTACTGGAGGCAACACCTTCACAAGGACATTAACCAAATTGAGGAAGTCCAGACAAGGGCAACCAAAATGGTGCAGGGACTGCATCAGAAAACATATGAGGACAGATTAATGGAACTCTATATGAATACCTTAGAGCAAAGGAGGGAGAGAGGTGATATGATCGAAACATTCAAACACTTTAAGGGCATTAACAAGGTGAAAGAGTCTAATGTTACAATATAAGAAAAATAGCAGGACAAGAGGACACAGCATGAGATTAGAGGGAGGCCGATTAAGAGGTAATGTGAGGAAATTCTTTTTCACAGAATGGGTGGTAGTGCATGGAATGGCCTACCTCAGGAAGTGATGGATATGAATGCAGTGCAGGGCTTCAGACAGGCATGGGATAGGCATAAGGGAGCAATACAGATGAGTGTGAATAGATAGGCCATTGACAGAGCAAAGGCCAATGGTACATTCATAAGGTAGAAAAAGAAATGGGCAGACTGGATGGGCCTTGCGGTCCTTATCTGCCATCAACTTTTATGTTTCTATGTTTCTATTTAAGCTTGTCTCTCATGCTGTTTGAAAGCCTAGCGCTAGTGGACATCCAGCACAAGGACAGCTTTTTCCAATGGCCTTTGTGCACGATGCTCCGGTTTTATTGTGATTGTGGTTTATGGAGCTCCATAATTCACATATGTGAATTATGGAGCTGTCGAGATGCCACTGGCAGTGGTTAATTAACACTAACCAGTAAATATAGTACTTTATTGTTCTGTCTGGTTGCTGGCTGAGCCTGTCTTGAGTATAAGTTCTGAAATAGACTGTTATACTGTTTATTATGTGAAACAACTGTAAACTGTTTGCTTTACTATGTGCTGTCCAAGCTTGCCCCACTGTTGAACCCTGCATTGTCTGTATATCTCTTGTAACCTTGCTTAACCTGTGTAACCTTAGCATGTCTGTATATTCCTTTTAATCTCCCAGGTCACACCCAGAAAATGCATATGTTTGTCTAGTGTACTTACCCGGTCAACAAAAGCTAAATAAATGAAAATGTCAAAAGGCATAAAGTGAGTATTTTTGCATAAAGTAGATGTTCTATTTATTATCCTATTATGGTTATGATGTTGTATTACTCTGCATTTTCTGCACTTTTTATATTAATGTGAAATGGCTTTGTAAGCCAGTCAGTGAACTTTTATTGAACGGAACTGAACTTTGTTGACTTGTTTAGTATACTCGTTTTAGTGACAGGCACCAGCAAGATTGAACACATAGGTGTGTTGCCTATGGGACTCTGCAAGTCATTGTATTTCTTAGACAATGCTGGTGCTTGCATTAGGTACATCACCAAATATGAAAGGTTTTAACAACATTGCTGAGTCAATGAACTGATTTCCCAAATGAGCTTCAGATCTTGTTACAGAAGGATTAGAGCTGTCCAAGAGCTGGCTGTTTGCAATCCATAATTCCAGTGTCTTGAATGCCTGGGGAGATTGTTCCTCCTTCATTAGATACTAAAGCCTCTCATGCTGTGCTGTCTGGGTGCAGTAATGGAGCTATGCCTTATCTTGCCCCTTGGTAATTAAAAGAACAATATTATATTCTTACCCCTCAGTGTTACTGGTCTATAAACAACCAGTCCACTGCTGACAGGATTGCTCCAGCTACAAGCTACTGAACAGACACAAAGTTGAGTATTGTAATACAAGGGAGCTTTCTTTCCAAGCAGTAACATTTTGATTCTATCTAGTCACTCTCTATGTATGTTCTGAGATACAGACTGTGTCAGAGAACAAGGGAAAACATGATATGCTATAATTGGTATTATATTCTGTGTAAGTTATTGTGCCTCTTTCTTGTTCTCAATTATTTGTACCCAGTCATGTATTACCTGTCTTGTTTTCTTTAAATCTAGATTTAGTAGTTGCCGTATTGGTCCTAGCAAGAATAGATCCAGAAGCAAATGATTTGATACCTTTTAATGGACCAACATAGATGCAACAACAAGAACAAAGTGCTCTAGCTTTCGGACCAACCAGTCCTTCTTCAGAAGCTCATGGCAGTTGTTTAGAAAACACAATACTTATAACAGCTAGATAATGCAGAGAAAAACAGAAAAAATCCCTATTGGTTTAAAATACTCATTTAAAAAAAAAAACAGAAGATGATGTCAGAGAAGTTTAACAGTACCATACTGCCTTCAGCCAGGAGGAACCCTGGGTCAAAGGTGTTTGGTGGAACACACATACAAAGAATCCTACTGTGTATAAATGTAATTGACATAAGATAACACTGCTGAAGCAGATAACTCCTAAATCAAGCTATGAGTGTCACAGTTTGTATAAGGATGTGATTACCGAACAACCCCACCAGATTAAAGACAAACTAAGATTGTTATAGGGCTCATGAAGTTTCAATGTCTGCATTATAGACAAGAATTTACCAGTAAAGTTGTCTTAAAACATCAGTGCACATTGTGTGATGTGTAAAACCTAGCTGGACCTGTCACCCAGCTGTACTCTCAAGCTAGATATAAGGCCCAAGAAATTTCAAAACCTCAGGACTATATAAATGATAATTTAAATATAAATTGACAATATTAGTGTCAAACAAAAAACTCTAGTCAAGGAACCGCAAGGAATTAAGACCATGTAGCCTGATATGTACTGATGTCAGTATACACTGAGAATGTAACAACTTGATGTACCACAAGTATCTAAGGAATCTGAAAAAGAGATAAAAATGTAATTTCTCTCCTCCTCTTCATACAAACAATACACCCTAACCCACCCCACATCACCATAATGTGGGTGGGGGAGATACATAGCTTTAAGAAGATGTTCTCTCTCTGTCTCTCCCTCCCTTTTTTTGTCTCTCTCTCTCCCCCTCTCTCTCTCTCTCTCTCTCCCACAGACACACACACACACACACACACACCTCTCTCTCCTAGTGAACCTTTATTCACTTCAGTTACTGCAATCGTTCCCCAAAGGAATTCAACTTGTCATGAAATCCTGAGTAAAAGGGCTTATGTCTCCTAATACCTACAGAGCAAAAATGTGACACTATTTAACCGTACTACTATCTGCATAGTAACATTTCCAAGGATTCTGGATAGAACTACCATGAAATATACCTGCCACCCTTCCCAGGATAAGGTAACTAGAAGTAAATATAAAGTATGTGTGTAAGACCAGAGGTCTAACATACCTACATATCCACAAATTACTACAATATTAGCCTAATGTAAAAAATCTGTGCAGGACCCCCATGCAAATGAGATCACGCACCCCAATATGTACAGAGTTACAAAAATTATATGTGACAGTATATGATAACACTCCTGTATGTACAGTAGCAGGCTAGGTTATCTGAATATGGTGCAATGGAATCAATCCCCACAGGCAAAGATAAAAAGTAAGGAGGAATTAATATTCATTATGTGTGTGAAGTAAGAATAGTAACACATTATAACTCCATATATCTAAATAGAGACCTACCTCAATGTGACAGCAAGCCCCACATCTGTTATATCACATACCTCACAACGCATACCCACACACATACATACACACACGCACCCATATCCCACACATGCTGAAGTCCTATAATATGTCAGTCTGAAGAAGAAGAGGTCTGTGGATGTTAGTTTCTGTAGTGTCCCATAAAACCAAGATCCACGTTCATCCCATCTGCTACCATATTGAGATGTAAAATAAGTTTAATCTCAAAAGCTCATCTCTGTTGTGTGTTTTTTGAGATTTCCTTTTAAGACCATTACTAACATATCTGAGATTGAGTGGTTAGGCTGGGAGAAGTGGTGCCCCACTGGTTTTTTAGTCTTCTTTGCTGTAATAGTATGTCTGTGCAAGTTCATCCTAGTGCGGAGCTGTTGGCGTGTCTCTCCAACATAACCTGTTTGTGGACATCTCTTGCACTGAATGAAATAAACAACATGTCGTGACATGCATGTATAACTCCCATGCACCTGGAATTGTCTGTTTTGTGATGTAACCACATAGTCTGAGGTAGAAATGAGCCCACAAGTCTTACAGGGGCATTGATTGCAGGGTCGTGTGCCATTGTGTGACATGGTATTCTGTTCCCGGTGAAAGTTTGCTCCTAATAATTAGGCTGGATAAATTTGGTGGTTGTTTAAAAGATAGTAGTGGGAGTTCCTTAAAAATACAATTAAGGGTGTCATCCTCACTAAATATTGGGTGGAGATCTTTAATAATCTTACGCAGACGTTCAAGGTCTGGATGATATGTGACTACCAAGGGTATTCTGTCAGTAGCTGTCTTTTCTTTATATTGAAGTAGTTGTTGTCTTGGTACTTGCGTTGCCCATTCTGTTATCCTGTCAATTTCCCTGGAAGAGTGTCCATGCTCAATAAGGCTGTTTTTCAACATAGCCAAATGTGTATCTCTGTCATCCTCATTTGAACAAATACGGTGACATCGGAGTGCTTGACTGAATATGACAGATTTTTTTGTATGGTTTGGGTGATTACTTTTCTTGTGCAGGTATCTCTGTCTGTCTGTTGGCTTCCTGTAAATACATGTATGTAAGGTTCCATCCTTAATGGTGACTGTGGTGTCCAGAAAGTTAACCTTGGTGGTAGACTACTCCAGGGTAAGCTTTATGGTAGGCTGGAGATTATTAAGTTTGTGATGAAAATCTTTGAGTGCATCTGTGCCCTCCATCCAGATGATAAACAAATCATCAATGTAACGGAAATAAGCTAGTGGTTTGTGGGGATACTGTCTTAAAAAAATCCTCCTCCAAGTCAGCCATAAAGAGGTTAGCATACTGTGGAGCCATTTTGGTGCCAATTGTTGTTCCCATAGTTAGAACATAATGTTTACCATGGAAGTTGAAGTTGTTATGTGTCAAAATGAATTCCATAAGGTCCCCCACCACTCCAGGGTTGATGTTTTGTTCTGGTCCTTTCTCATTTATGTATTTAAGGCATGCTGCAATGCCACTGTGTGTGGAATATTAGTGTAGAGGGATGTTATATCCATTGTCACTAAAATGGTATCAGGTGGTAAATTCTTATAACCAGAAAGTACACGCAAAAAGTGCGTAGTGTCCTGGATATAACTGTCTCTTTCCATAACCAGCGGTTTCAAAATGGTCTCTTCAAACCCTGAGATCCCCTCAGTCAAGGTACCATTACAGAGACTATGGGTCTCCCTGGATTGCCAGGTTTATGTATTTTAGGCAGCATGTAGAATGTCCCTGGCCTGGGTTCAGCAGGGATGAGGTGAGTTAGTTTTACTCGGACATGGTCTGGAAAAGTTCTAATTAAGCCACGTAGTTCATCTTTATATCTTGTAATGGGGTCACTCTCTACTTCTCTGTAGTATGTAAGATCTGTTAGCTGTCTATTAGCTTCATTAATATAATCCTCTCTGTTTAAAATCACCACTGCAGAGCCTTTATCAGCTTTTTTGATGACAATGTTGTGGTTTGATTTCAGTGTCCCTATAGCTCTCCGTTCCAGTGGAGAAAGGTTATAATGGGTCTGTTTTTGCCTAGTAACGATCTGACCACTGACTTGTTGGCGGAAGCAATGAATGTAATTGTCTAGTTTTTTGTTACACCCAGAATGCTGTGTCTTGCACTTTGGAAAAAAGAACTCTAAACATCATTATTTTCTTTATGATAAGATATTAATCAGTAAGAACAGCGAAAAAGATCTAGGTATTACTGTTGATGTAGGGCTGACATTTGACACACATATCACTAATACTGTAAGTAAAGCAAATAGGATATGGTGGGCTATACGTCATAATATGACATCAAATAATCCAGATGTGCTACTTCCTTTGTATAGAGCTTATGTTAGACCGCATTTAGATTTTGGCTCACAGTTTTGGAGTCCATATGAAAAAAAGGATGTGGCCAGAATTGAGAAAGTACAGAGAAGGATAACTAAACATCTAGTATCCTCAAAAACAATTTCCTATCCAGACAGACTAATAAATTTCAACTTAATGTCATTGGAAGAGAGAAGGACAGGAGGTGATCTCTTGCTTTTATGGGATTTACATAATGATGAGCACTTGTTTGTTCAAAGTGGTCTTGACCTTAAACAGATTAAGATTAATATGAGAGGTCATCCACTTCAAGTATCCAGACACAAATATAATTCTAAAAAAAGAGCTCACTTCTTCTCCCAATGAGTTGTTGCACCATGGAATAAATTACCAACTACCGTTGTAATTAGCGATAAAAAAATAACTTTTAAAAATAGACTCGATGTTATTAGGAATTTGAATAAGTCTCCAAATGGTTAACTGTAGGCCTGAGGCCATTATCGGCATTTCAGCCTTTGTTGCCTCATACAGTATCCTAGTATGAATCCTAGTCCAAGTTGCAGATTAAAGATGATCCAGCGTAATGTTCGAGGTAAGAAATGAAGGTCAGAACAGGCTTCCAAGTCTTGCGTGAGTGCTACAGGTACTGTAGGAATATGTAAAACATCCAGATAATTGCACTGAGCTTAGCATGCTGGCATATGTCCAACTGCTTCAGGATATAGCTATGATGAGGAGCTCCTAGGGCTGACACATGATAATTAGAATTGTAAAGTACTTGTCCAGGCTCTGACGCTTGCAGGCGGTGAGTAGAATGTGTTGAAGTAGTCCAGCCTCTGCTGATGGAGGCATAAGAATCCATGGAATGATAGAATAGCTTGAGATGAAGCTGATGACTGATGAACTCAATTCAGTTACTAGGACAAAGACAGTAGGATATGCATGGGTCATGATGTAGAAGGCATACAGCAGTAAGCTGAGCTGGAATCCTGGTAGGATTTTAGGGTAGTAAATCTGAAGCATAACAGGGCACGCTTAATATGAGAGGATGTGAGATTGGACCTCACAAGGTGGTAAATAGTGAGTAAATGGACCAAGTTAGTTAGTTGATGAGCAGTAGGACATGGCAGCTAGTCCTTAGACTGAGATACGCAGCTTGAGCTGGTGAGGTGAGTAGGGTGGTGACTAGCTCTATGTAAACATGTAAGAGCAGCCAGACCTTCGTAGGTTTGCTGTTTAAGTAAGTAGAGTGACAGCTAGCTTTTGTATGCTAGTGTGTGCAGTTGGTCCATACATAGGTTAGATGAGTAACATGAATTGAATTGTGAAGGTAGTAATTGTAAGTAATACATATTCAGTGGAACAGTTTGTGGCCGAGATGAAAGGTCGAGAACAGGCTTCTGAGTCTTGCATGACTGAAGCAGGTAGTAGTATGAAAGCGTGCGGCATCCAGGTAGTTGAGCACTGAGGTGGGCATTGTAGAACATGTCCAATAAGTTCAGGATAGAACTGGGAGTGAGGAACTCCTGAGGCAAGCAATTGATAGATAGGTGGAAGGATTAATTGATTCTGAGCTTTGATTCAGGTGAGGCAGGATGAAATAAAAGTAGTACGACTTCCAGGCTTCTGCTAATAGAGGGCTTATGCAATACGTGGAATAATAGAAGGCTTGCAATGAGACTACTGACTGATGAACCCAGTTCAGGTGAAGGAACGATAGGAGTAGAATATACACTTAGGTTATGATATAGAAGGCATACGGCTGTAGAGCTGAGCTGAAATCTTTGCAGGCTTAAGGATAGTAAAGCTGAAGCACTGGTCCAAGATTAGGAAGCATTCAAGAAGTATAATAGGGTGAGCCTAATGGTAAGTATATGTGGGTGGACTGCATAAGTTTAGGAGATAAGGTTGTAAGTAGCAAGTAAATGGACCAAGTTAGTCAGTTAATAAATAATAGAACATGGCAGCAAATCCCACGGTGAGATGCGCAGCTTAATCGTTAGCTGGTGAGGTAACTAGAGAGGCGGCTTGCTCCAGGTAACAAGAAAGCGCAGCCAGACCTTTGTAGGTCTGCTGGTAGTAATGGAATCTGGCAGCTAGTCTTGGTAAGATGTGCAGCTTAACTGTAAGCTGATGAGGTAAGGAGAGAGGTGGCTAGTTCCAGATAACATGAAGGCGCAACCAGTCCTTCGTAGAACTCACTGGAAAGTAAATAGAGTAGAAAGATAATGAGTAGTAGAATTGGCAGCTAATCCGATGGTTAGGATATGCAGCTAGACATTCATAGGTCAACTGGTATAATAAGTAGAGTGGTGACTAGCTCCATGTAATCATGTAAGCACAGCCAGACCTTATAGTCTGCTGGCAAGTCGGTAGAGTGGCAGGTAGCCCTTGTAGGCTAGTGTGCCCCCCTTTGGTCTCCACTTAGGTTAGCTAATTAGCATGAAAGAATTGAGAGTATAGAGCATATCCAGGGTGACTATTATGAGAGACAGTGAAATCCACAAGCAAGCATATGCGATCCACTCAGGTGGAGTTATACTTATCAAGTATTTCTAGCAGATGAGGAAATCGTCCAAGGAGGAGGAGAGGGACTTGAATGAAGAACTAAAATCCAGTGGAGAATATGATCTTGGAATCGATGCCAAGTGGGGTACACAGCTAGGTAGGAGTTAGGAGTATATGAGCCTCCAGGCCCAGACTGAGCGTGGCAGGCCGACGGAATTCATGAATCTCCAAGTCCGATGCTGGGCAAAGCAGGTGGAATAAGAGTAACCTAGGAAGCTGCTGAATGAGCATTGAGCTGATCTGGGAGCTTTTGAGTGAGGACCGTGCAGGTTTGATATAGTTGGAAGATTCCAGGCAGCTTGGGAAGAGCAGAAGACAGGAATGCGAATAGTGCAAGCTATAGGTAACAAGTTGTAAGCACGAACCTGTACGTGGGTCAGATTAGTAGTAGAACATGGCAGCTAGTTCCTCGGCTGAAATGCACAGCTTGACTGTCAGCTGGTGAGGTAAAGGTGGTGACTAGCTCCATGTTAAGATGTAAGCACAGTCAGACCTTTGTAGGTCTGCTGATAAGTAAGTAGAGTGGAAGCTAGCCCTCGAGGCTAGTGATGTGGGTGGACTATAAATGCAGCAGCCAAGAAGTGATGTAGCATGGATTTACTGAAGGTATAGAGGGAGCATTTATGGCTGTGATAGAATATGCTGCATAGTAGGGTTGCAGTAGTAATAGGAGGCAAAGGTATGATGTTTCACATATGCAAAATTGGTCTTCCATAAGCATATTGCACGATAGGCCTTTATCCTACTAGCATCATGCAAATGTCTGCAATACGGAGTGGGCTCTGCATAGTCCTATGGTAGAACCCAGTGTAGAAAAGTCACGACAGTGGTAATAGGGCAGGAGGTTGAGGTATGACATCTAAATCGGAGGAGTATGATTTATTTCTTGAGAACTGCAACGCATATCTGTAGGTAGTAATGCACATGGGGAGTACAAACGAGCTGTTGGGCTTCAAAAATTCTTTGGATAGCAGGTAGATACTATTTAAGCCAAGTTGACAGCTGGTAATACAAGCTGCGGTGAGAAATGTCAGGAGCATTAGTGTACAGTTCAAGTTCCTCAGATGGTAGAATTCAAGGACTACTTGTTTGAAAAAGTCCCAGATAAGAGGTCCGTATGTGGCTGCAGGAGTAAATAAAATGAACACTGCGAATGAGACAGGTGAGTTGATGGAACGAATTAAGAAAACTTACAGAAGTAGGAATTTAGTCAGTGCAGCGTGAGCATGTAGTAACTGAGACAGCCGAGGATGAATGCTGTCGGTGCTGGAGTAAGCTAGGTCAGTTAGTGAGGACGTCGGTGCCATGTAACAATGCAAGATGAAGCCAGCAGCAGGTAATCAAGCATAGGGTTCCAACAACGTAAATGATAGACTGCAGGGTGAAGCATCTGAGAACAAACTGTGCGACATGGAGCGGCAGCTGCTAGAGGGAGGAAGAAATGTGAAATGAGTAGAGCTCTAGGTAGATAAGCGAGAAAGCAGGGTAGCTGAGAAAGCTACCGAGGAGCAAGGTGCACCATGGCTATGACTAGAAGCTGCAGGAAGAACCCACCACCCCCAAAAAGAAAAGAAAACACCAGGAACGGGAAACAAGAACAAAATGAAAACGGAATAGAAACGGAGGCAGAAAGGACAAAAACACAGCGGGGGGGGCAAGAGGAGGCGCAGCCAGGGGAAGGAAAGGAGAGCACAGGCGCCGGACCAACAGCACTGAGCCAGGTGAGTATGCCTCACTCTAAGCAGAGCAGCAGGCTCTGCTTGCTTAAGTAGGATATGGGGAAGGAGCTCTTCCCCCTTATAACTACAGACAGAGACTTTCAGTTCCTCAGCAGCATTTACAAGATTTCTCAGACCCTAATTAAGGTTGTTTTACTTGTTAAAATCTATTTTGGAGTCTCAGTATTTTCAAGAAGAAATTTATTGGAATCTCTTTTTTGTAAGAATTTATAGCTAAGTTAAGTTTTACCTTTTATTATTTATTTATGCAGTGTGTATGTATTTATTTATTTATTTATAAAACAACCTGTTCCCTGAAAAGAGGAGTGATTGTTACTAGTCTCTCTCTATCAAGGCCCTGGGTGCCAAGGCATCTAAAGCCTTGCCTTGATAGCATGCGGGTGGGGCTGGTGTATTAATATGAGGTTTTGGTGGGCAGAGAGCTGAGTTACTGGAGGGTTGGAATCAGACAGTTAAACATTTATGGCTCAAGCAGCAGTCCAAATCTGAACCCAGACAGCCATGTGAGTGACCTCCGATGCAGCAACAGATTCCATTGTTTATGACTCAGTGGCTGAGGCACAGATGCATGGGGCCTTGTGTGCACTGAGGAGCCGTCAGAGGATCAGAAGGGTCCAGACCCAGAACATCTACCATGCAGGCCACGTGAGTGTGTAGGGAGTACAGAGGGCAGTTGGAGGAAGCAGCAGTGTACTCCCAGGTGGGCATTGCCCTGAAGGGATGCACACCAATGGTTTTCAGGTCTGAATGGTGCACTGAAGATATTTAGCTTGAACAGAACAAGGAGGGAACCATCAAGTCTGATGTGAAGAGTGAAGGGATAGAGACTGAACCCAAGGGTCCCGAAGGGTACAGTAATAAATAAGACCATATCCTAATAGGTGATCTCCCAAAAAATAGGTGATAAGCATGTCTTCAAGTTAGACCTGGAGTGAGTTAATTCTCACTGGGCCAGGACTGTTAAGCATGACTACGAGTATTTTAGCCCAGGGTGGTCTGTGGCACAGACCTATTTTAGCCTGGGGTAGTCCATAGCTGTAACTACAGCAGTAGCATTTTATTGGGGCACAAAATGAATGCCAGAGTGCCCAGTGACAAGAGAAGGGAGAGTCCTAAAATACGGTTCTATTTAGACCACATTAATATTTTGTAAGAATGGTTGCAGTGATATACGGTTGTGTACTGACCTTCCTAACTGTAACCAGAACTACCTAACTGTAAAGGGCTATGGTAAAGCATTATTGTTTGGGGGTGTCAAACCTCAGTTGTGACCTATAAAAGCAACTAGAGGATGCGTAAAATAAATTTTCTCCTATACCTCTACCTCCCAAGTAAAAGAGCCACGCATGCAAGCTATCAATCTGGCATCCAGAATAGTCTGTCAGTGTCATCGTGAATTCCTTCTAAACTGAGAAGACAGAAGAGGGCCTTTGTATACTACTGTGTTGTTTTTGCAAGGGGACTGCCGGTGAGCCATACCGTCAATTTCCTCCTAGGCATGGGAGTTAACCTTGGCCATGCACACCCCCATCTAGAAGGTAAAACACTTGGCAGGACAGGACAAAATGGGGGGATGCATTTACTTAAAAACTGGTGACTGGGAAAGGAACACTGAGCCAAGGCTCACTTCCAGGTTTGACATAGAATCATAGACTTTGATGGCAGATAGGGACCACTTGGCCAATCCATTCTGCCCATTTCCCTACCTACTGGATAAGCTGCAGATTCTAGTTAACCAACAGCCTACTTTCTCCTACCCCCCACTATAATTGCCTGATGTCTGTCCCATTCATTCTTGAATTCCCCCACTGTTTTTGACCCCACAACCTCCTCAGGAAGGCAGTTCCATGCATCCACCACCCTCTCCGTGAAAACAATACTTCCTCACGTTGCCCCTGAGCTGTTCCCCCTCCTCTATCTTCAAATTGTGCCCGCTTGATCTTGCACATCTCTTTTTCTGAAAGATGCTCCCCTATTGAACCTTGTTGATTCCCCTGAGGTACTTGAAAGCTTCTATCATGTCTCTCCTCTCCCTCCTTTCCTCAAGGGTATACATATTAAGTTATCTTAATTTCTCTACATATGGCTTCTGTTGCAGACCCTGCACCATTTTAGTTGCTCTCCTCTGGACTGCCTCCATCCTGTCTATGTCCTTGTGGAGATGGGGTCTTCAGAACTGCACGCAGTACTCCAGATGGCGTCTCACCAACTGTCTGTACAGATAGATAACAACTTCCTGTTTTCTACTGGTGATGACTCTCCCTATGCATCCCAGTATCCCCCCAGCCCTACTTACTGCCTTCTCATATTGCTTGTCTACCTTAAGGTAATCTGGTGACTATCTCCAGGTCCCTTTCCATTTTGTTGCTGTTATTACCCCCATTGTGTACTCTACCTGAGTTTTTGTTTCCAGGTGTATTCTTTGCACTTCTTTACATTGTATCTTAGCTGCCATACTTTTGACCATTCACCCAACCTAGCCAAGTCCCTTCTCATCCTTTCCACACACACACACCCTTTTGCATCAACCCTATTGCAGATCTTTGTGTCATCTGCAAAGAGGCATACTTTTCCTTCTACAAAGACATTAAAGAGGACCGGTCCCAGTACTGACCCCTGCGATACCCCACTAGTAATCCCCTTTCTTCAGAGTGTACTCCGTTTATTATTACCCTCTGTATCCTGTTGTCCAACCAGTTTGTTACCCAGGCTACCAACCTGGGACCCACTCCCAGGCTGGCTAACTTATTTATTAATTAATCTTTTGTGTGGGACTGTGTCAAATGCCTTGCTAAAGTCTAAGTAGGCCATGTCCATAGCCCCTCTCTGGTCTACTACTTTGGTCACCCAGTCAAAGAAATATATTACATTCATCTGACATGACCTTCCCACTGTGAATCCATGTTGCCTTGGGTCCTGTGCTCCACTGGCCTCTAGGAACTCAACAATTCTTTCCTTCAGAAGTGATTCCATAATTTTCTAACAACTAACAGGTCTGTAGTATCCTGTCTATGCCTTACTCCCACTTTTGTGAAGGGGAATCACATCCGCCCTTCTCCATTCCTCAGGTACCACACCATCCTCCCATGATATGTTAAAATGGATAGTCAGTGGCCCTGGAGAAAGGTAAAAAGGGGTAAAAATACAGATGGCATAAAACAGTACAGGCAATTAAATAGTGCAAATAAACATGATGTAGTGCAGGTAGCAAACAGAGCAAGACTGGCAAAATGAAATACATAGAAACATAGACTGTGCATATAACACAATATACCTGAATATAAAACAGTGGGGGATATATGCAATACAGTGCATGTTAGGCAATGCATTAGAAAGGCATGCATAATAAACGCAGAGTTAAACACATATGACACTGACTAGGCCTCAGTCTTTATATTGTTTCCATTTAAAAGAAAAATCATATTTATGGTTTCTCAGCTGCAGTAGAATTTGTTGATAAAGCTGGGTATTTTTGATCTGCTTCTATTTTCTTATCAAAAGTGAAAAACCAGCCAGCTTAAAACATTAGCTCTGAATCCTATTTTTTTTTTTAACTCTGTTTCTTCGCCCCCCTTTGGGAACTCTCTCTGGCATCCTCTGACCTCCGGGCTCTACCTCCCACCTGAGACACTTCTCCTTTTCCCTTGCTCCATCCTAACAAATCCCCTGGATCTGAACCCCACCAGGGAGTGGCCGCCCCATCCGCCCAGTGCACTCTATCTATAGTGTAGAGAGCTGAGCGAGCAGAGGCATGGAGAGGAGAGTGCCCAGTGTTGGGAGTGTCGTCCAGGGCAGAGGTGCCTTCACCAGGGTTTTTCACTTGTTTCCTCCCAAGTAGTGTGGCATGCAATGATGCCTGCGCATGGCTGCCCTGCTGGCATCTGCTGCACTCCACCCCTTGCATCGATTGTTGAATGTGCAATACCCCCAATCTCCATCGGTGGCCACCAGGACACCAGGTATCCCTGGATCCCACCCCAGGGAGAGGAAAGCAGTCCTTTGGACGCTCCATCCTCTCCCTCCCTTGCTGACCCCCATCTTCTTGAGTCCATCTCTGAACCCAGGTTACCAGCATGACATGAGATGTGGCATCCAGCACCTCAACCCTCAGCACCACTGGGTCAGCCAGCTTTGAATCCTTAATCTTAACCAACTGCATACTTCTTGAACTTTAAGAATATCCCAACACAGTTCAGCTACACATGATGCAGTAGCCTCCTCCCATTGCATCATGACTGTCTAGAATGTGATGGAGGGGTCCCAAGTTTTAAGAAGGATACCGTGGGGGTATATCAAGGACTAAAACAAGTGTTCTACAGTACAAGTAATACAGTATGACAAGGCAGCCAATTTTTACTTGCATTCAGAAAAAGTAAGAATATGTAAAACAGCCAGCTACAAAAACACATTTTTCAGAAGTTGAGGGAATCATACAGTAAAATTTGTTTTTAAACTATGGGAGTGACAACGTCCCTTTAAGTTCTCTCTGACAAATCTAATTAACTGTTATACCCATGAATACGGCCAGTCCTTGAATCTTGTTTCCTCCCTGGAGCTGAACATTTGAAATGTCAGGGTGGATCCAGTGGGGTGGTCCAATCACCATGCTGTGTAGTTTCTGTCAGGGGCCCCCATACAGCTCCCCTTTCCCTTAGAGATAGACCAGTATCACCCAAAAAGAAATCTGGTGCCTGATAAGCTCCTGGCACTATTTTTTGGGGCATAGTGTAATTGTGAGAGAGTGGTTTGGAGCCACTGTGGATGGTTATAACACAGACATCTCAGCAGCTCTGGATTCCCTCACACCAATCCATGTCTACCCACTGGTCTTCTGGTGCAACTCACCATGGTATAATAATGAGCTGAGGCAGTTGAGGGTGATAGGGTGGAGGTTGGAGCATTCCTGGAAAAAATCTGGCTCAAAAAATGACAGACTGGCACTGAGGTATCACTTCAGGGACTATCATAGAATCTGTTAGCAGAAAGAGACTGATGGTCCATCGAGTCTTTGCATAATATAGTACCTCATCCCTGGACCTAATGTCCTGGAGGGATGTCCCCCTCTCCCCTCTACCAACAGCCCTCCCTCTGGATCCTGCAGTGGGACTATGAGTTCTCTTGTTCTGTCTCAACCTAGTTTGAAACCATTTAGGGTACAGTACCTGCCTCCACCACTTAATTCAACAGTCTGTTCCATTGCTCCACCACCCTCTCAGTGAAGTGGAATTTCCTTGCATCCCTCCTGAATTTGACCTAACTAACCTCCAATCATGCCTTCTTCTGACTGTATCTCTATTTCTAACAAACAGGTCTTCACTTTTCAAATTGTCTATACCCCTAAGAAACTCACATGTCTGTATCATACCCCCGCTCTCATGTCTAACCTCCAGCAAAAATATATTCAGGTCTACCACCATTCTTCATGGGATCTACCTTGTTGGCCATGGATCATTTTGGTGACCCTTCTCTGTACTGACTCCAGCCTGTCTATGTGCTTTCTCAGGTGAGGGATCCAGAACTATAAACAGCATTCCAGGAGAGGTCTCACAAGAGTTCTGTATAGGGGCAGTATCACTTCACTTCTGCTGCTATCAAAACCCCCGCCCAATAAACCCCAGTATCCTCACTGCCATACAGTATGCCTTATTACACTGGTTGGTTTGCTTGAGGGAGTCACTAATGATGACACCCAGATCTCTTGTCTCTGTTGTAGTGGCCGGCCTGACCCCTCCCATCCAGTACTCTGTCCATGGGTTCCATTTACCAAAGTGTATCACCTTACATTACTTAGCATTGAACCTCAACTGCAAGATCATGGAATACATTGCCAGATTCTCTAGGTCCTTCTGGAGTTACCTTAGTTACCTCTTTCTCACTTTCTGTCCTGTCACATAGCTGTGTGTCATCATAAAGATACACATCTTTCCCTGGATACCCTCTTCTTGTCAGTAATGAACACATTGAACAGGACAGGTACTAGAACTGATCCCAGCAACACATCTCTTATAGCAATCCTGTTCCAAGATTTGGCCCCATTTATTACAACCCAATGTTGCCTCCCCCAGCCAGTTCCCCACCCACAGGACTAAATTCTTCTCTACTCCTAAATCATCCAGCTTTTTTAGCAGCCTTCTATGTGGCACCAAATTGAAGGCTTTGCTGAAAGCAAAGTACACAAATCTACCACCTGCCCTCTAACCACCATCCTAGTGACTGTGACCGGGAGCTCCTGCCACTCTTGAGGACTGACCTTTTCTTAAATCTGTTGCAACAGTTCTTCTGTTTCTAAGCCTAATCTATCCTTTACTATTTCTAGTCCGTAAAGTTGGCCACCTGTGGGCACCCCTCTTCTCCCTCCCTTGACTATGCTACAGTGTCCTCTTTAATTTTCATTTTTCCCTCTTAAGTCCTTGTACAGGAAGGTTATTGTGGTGACTTCAGAGTATATGTAAAAAAGATTGTGTTTATTGTTGTTGGATTTAGTATGTGTTAGCACTATGTTATAAAATACCTTAATGTATATACCTTATGTTTATGAAACCTGTAAATGTTTAAAATACCATGGCAATTGGTGTTTTGATAATGGTAAAAAAGTACTAGGTGACTATTATAGAAATTAAGCTAGTTGTGCTATTTCAAATGCATGTAAATTGTTGTAAACTAAACAAGCCAGAAATGTCATTGTGATTTGCATATATCCCATGATGCATTGCATTATGGAAGTATGTATAACGTTGTATTTCTTTGAAACTTGATTTGTTGCCAATGCCCTTTGGGGTAACCCTTCTTTCAGTGATTCTACATTGAGGTTCTTTGTTTATAGCTTGTTTTATTTTTTTTTTCTTTTTGAGCCCCCACTACGCAAGAAAATAGGGCTTGCATAGGGGTGGTCGCTACATATCAATTAGTGAATTGGATCAGAGATCAGTGTCAGTAGGTGCTGGCTAAGTGCAGAGAAAGGATGTTCATAGTCTGTTGCTGCAAACTGATGTACTGAATAAAACATATGCTATTACAGAAGGTTATTTCTTGCATTTTGAATAAACATCACACACAGATTGTGTGTTGAACCTGAAGTTCAGTGTCTGGTCCATCTGTTATCCCACAACCCATCCACAGTGACCACCTGAAAAGCACAGTCAGGTTGGTTCTCCCTGACACAAACCTGTGCTGCTTGTCTTTCTACAGCTCGTTGTCATCGAAGTAGGCCACCAGGCTTTACTTAACTATGGTCACCATTACCTTACCTACAATGGAAGCAAGATAGTTGTAGCCTGTAGTTGCCCAAGACCTCCCTGTACCCACCCTTGTGGAGCAGGACTACAGCCACAGACCACAAATTCCCGGGAACTACCCCAGACTCTAATGAGTCATTAAACAGCTGGGTCAAGGGTATAGCTAATTCAGAGGCCAGTTCCCCAAGTACTCTTGGGTGCAGACCATCCTGACCTGACCCTTTATCCACTCTTAGAGCCTCCAAACCTTTTTAACCATGCAGCCATAATCACTACCCTCCCCATTTCTTGCCCCCCCCTCACTGTGGCTGCTTTGATCCCTCTCTCCAGTAAAGGCCCATTATCCTCAACCTTGAATACTCAGCAGAAGTAATTGTTTAGGGCATTGGCCTTCTGCTGTTCCCCCTCGGCTAGCCTGACAATCCCCCCAGATTTCCTTTTTTCCTTAGTATAGGAAACTAATTATTTCCCCCTCCCTCCATACCCTTGACAATCTGCTGTTGAGTATCTTCCTTTGCCCTTCTGACCACCACCTTCACCTCTCTTACCCTGGCTAAATACTCTCCCATTTTTTACCACCTTATTCCTAATTCCAGTGTGGGACTAGAACCTATGACCTCCTGGCCCAGAGGTAGATGAACTCCAAACTGAGTCATTGTGATAGTTTAGTTCAGTTTTGTTTAACCATGTAAGGATACTAAGCCCACTACCCATTTTCAAGAACGACTTGAGCCTAATGGCAATAAAAAAATAGTACAGAAGATAAAAGTACAAGTGGAAATAAATAATCTCTGTAGGGTCACCACCTGTCCTGATTTTCACAGGACAGTCCTGATTTGGGTAGCTGTGCCCTGCAAAAAAACACAAAAAATACTACTTGTCCTGACATTATAGTAGAAAATATATGTTCTAACTTTCCTCTAAATGTTGCATAAAACTAGAATACTTTAACTAAAATACCTTACAATGATAAACAATAGAAACAACTAAAAAAGACAACATTTAGACTTAATTCTGATTATTTAGAGAAAACAAGTCTGTTGCATTGGTTGCGGTTACATGCTGTTTTGCGAAAAATCATGTTTCAGTAAGAACTGTCCCACTTTGGGCTTCTTAAACGGTGGTAACCATAAATCATTGGTTTAATTATTCTTGTTTGTCTGGGGTCTAGTGAACTATTCTTCAGCCAATAGAATATTTCTTGGTATGTAGGGTGTCATAAATGTTGTGTTAGTCACTTAAGATTCCTGAGTCCATGCTGAAAATCTGATCCTCCTGCTCACAGCATTGGTTACCGCGGCTACACTACTGATTTGGCCTGATGCGCTGAGTATTATGATGTTATGTAAGGCACTAAATTAAATGAAAACTTCCATGGGAACATGTATGGGCTAGTTAATTCAGTGGAGTTTAGCACAGGTGTAATAGACCTGGTAAATGGAAATAACTTGGACGAGTTTATGGCATACACAGCTGGAGATGGAGCAGTCTGGCTCATGATATCTGAACAGCTTTGTACTGGGATGATTATGTTATACAAACATATGAAGAAGCCAGCAGAATAAGGCCACTTGGTCTATTCAGTCTGCTCATATTACAGGGTCCACAGCTTGAGCTACTGATCCTGAACCCCCCAATTCTCCCATCCTTTTCATACTCCCTTCCCATGATCCTTACCTTCCCCCTATGCCTATCCCAGCCTCTCTTGAAGCTACCCCTATCTTTAACAAGACCACCTCTTCTGGCAATGCATACCATGTGTCCATCACCCTGTCCATGAAGATGTGCTTCCTAACCTCCTAACTAAACCTCCACCCTCCCAGCTTAAGACTGATTCCTCTCTTGTTACAGCTGCCACTTAGCCTAAGGAAACCCTCTTTATCCACCCTCGTTATACCTTTCAGGTACTTGAAGGTCTCAGTCATGTCCCCTCTCTCCCCTGTCCTCCAGGGACTACATGTTTAGCGCCCTCAACCTCTTCTTGTATACTTGACCCGGCTGACCCATGATCATCTTTGTTGCCCTCCTCTGGACTGTCTCCAGCATTTTAATGTCCTTTATAAGGTGTGGGCACTGGTACCATGCTCCATACTCTAGATGTATGGCCTCATCAGTAACCTGTACAATGGCAATATAACCTCCTTGTGCCTACTGCTGATCCCCCTGACTATGCATCCCAACATCTTATTTGCATTACTGCTGCTTTCTTGCACTGCGTAGAGTGCTTCAGGTCACCCGTGCTCATCCCTCCCAGCTCTTCCTCCTCCTCTGTTGGAGATACCAGGACCACTCCCAGATGGCACTACGTCCTGGGATTCCTGACTCCAATTGGGCTCAGGTGCAAGAGTATGTTATAGGCCCCCCCAGTTTGGAAATATAATAATTTGCTTACCTTAACCAGTTTGGAAAATTAGCATGTCTCCATCTTATCCATAAATACACAAACACAATATTTTAGGCTACAGGCTATGTCTACATATGTTTACATGCTATCTGCACACAGACAAGTTCTATTTACTTATACTGTATTTATACCAAACTGAACTAAAATCGATGTTTCTGAGCCTTTTGATCAGCAAACAGATCAATTGATTTAGACATATCAATTTTTGTTGCTCTTTCATCCTCTATTGAAAGAATTGCCAAGCCAGACAGTGGATCTTGCTTCATTGTAGAATCAAGATAATTTTCTTATGATTCTTAATTTTGAAAAAGATCATTCAGCAGTAGAAACAGTTACAGGAATTATTAGAAACAGCATGCATGCCATGCAAACATCAGGAAAACTGGATAAGAGCATTGTTTTTGACTCAAGTATCCCAACAGAGCCACACAAAGTGACCTGGGGTACTCAGTGACAATTATTCATTCATGGGTAAAACAACAGCCATGGCACTTACCCAGGGCATAATGAAAAAATGCAGTTCCAAGTCCATACAGATTCAATTCAAGGTTCCGTTTATTTTTACCTGCAAGCAGTAAAACAACCAACCATCCTGGGTCAGGGGAAACAACAAAAGTGCTCTAACGTTTCAACTCTCACAAGTCTTTATCAAAGATACTGCCCCCCCAAAGTGAGACACTTTTATAGCATATCAAATAGTCACATGATGTAAAGCCTTCTCATTTCATTTAAAGTGCCAGTGCATAAATAATTTACCATCAATAATTAATATGTGTTATTTCACATAGCACCATAAATACACAATCACCACAACAGTGTTTAACAAGATCAAAATTAAGTGTTAAGTTATTGTACTATCCCACTACCAAATGGAGACATATTTAAAAACTCTCTACATTATATACTTGCCTCAAAACATTTAAAGGGAGACTACAGTCAAAATTTCTGGCATCAATAAATTTCAGAATTTGGATCAGCATAGCCTCAATCAGCCTCATGCCAAAAATTAGATCTCTAAGTTACTTTGTTTAAAAGTTACAAGTCATTTTATGACCCTAAATTCACTGCCTGTTCAAAAAAGCCAGTTTCAGTGAAGCGCTGATGATGATATCATCTCCAGAAATCAGAGTCTAGTCTTCCCTGTCAGCAAGCTTATATAACTTGTTTTTTCAAATGTTGGAGTTAATGTGCAATAGTTTTCACCAGTAAAGCAGGCAGCACCATTCAAAAAACATTGCTATAAAAACTGTGTGTGCAGGTTTTATAAAAAAGTTGACAAAATGTATATTTTTTTATTTATTTAGTTTGGTGCCTTTATATTGTGGTCCTTTTCTCCTTCACTGAATCACAGCACACTGCAGTAAGGTTTAGTTTCAGTTTATCTTTTATACTGGAAAAGCATGTGAGCAAAATTTCCTGTTTTCACTGGTGAGGTTTGCAGACCGAATACTTTTCTGATGTGATGGAAGGCTGTGGTCATTCACACCTGTCATTCAATTGAAGTGATTTCTCAGGATGGCACTTTCTACCTCCCTGTAAATGGGGGTGGGAGAGGTAATGCTGTTTTGAAACCTTACTATGAGTTTCTATGCAGTAGCCAACCCAGCCAACTTAGGGCAAGATATTCAAAACTTTGCCCCGGGGCAAAATTAACACTGCACGGTGGGCAAAATTAGCCCAGCATCATTTGCATGCCATATTCAAAGGAATAACCCCAGGGCTAAATGAGTTGAATATAGTGTGCAAATGAAGGTGTGAAAACAGGGCTGAAAGTGCAGTGCAACTTCACCCTTGACATGGGTGCCTCTGCTGCTTTGAGCTGCCTTCCTTGCTGCACTGCCTGCTGATCACCAGACTGAAGCTTCACCCTTGACACGGGTGCCTCTGCTGCTTCGAGCAGCCGGGTGGACCCCTTCTGTCCGCCGGCTGCCTTCCTCACTGCACTGCCCGCTGATCACCAGACTGAAGCTTCACCCTTGACACGGGTGCCTCTGCTGCTTTGAGCAGCTGGGCGGACCCCTTCTGTCCGCCGGCTGCCTTCCTCGCTGCACTGCCCGCTGATCACCAGACTGAAGGTACACTGCAGAAACTGGACTGTCCAGAACCATCGACTCAGCCTGCTGACGGGCTGCTGCAGTTCTTTAATTCTTTGCTACTGCTATTTCCTCTCTGGACCTTAAGCTAATGTTATATTCTGATTGTGGTACTTGTTAATTCTCTCCAAACTGTCTTGTAAATCCTAACTTAAACGTGAACCTAAGCCTGTTTACAGCAATTTTGCACTCTAAGGGTAGTTTGAAGTGCAAGTTCATTTAGGCTGCAGGTTTGTAGGTTGTAAAATATTACAGCTCTCTTTGTTTTAAGGTCCAGTGGTAAGCTACCCTGGACCAGAGAGTAAGTTTAAAGTGATACAGTTTTTTCTGTTTAGACCAGATTCCATTTGGGTCACAGTTGTAAGCTTTGCCCTGCAAATAATTCAATTTCTCTTTCACTTTCTGTCCTTCTGTCTCCTTGCTGCTTGAATTTTTACACCCACCCTCCCATCCTCCACCTCCAGCCTTTATTAAATACTCTCCCTCCCCCCTCAGCACCACCCCTAGCAATGTTCATCCTCCACTCTCTCTAATATTGCAACTCCTCTTAAAGATACAGAGTGCAGCTATTAGGCCTAACACTTTGGTGACCCAAGGTGGTACCGTCCCAGTGGGAAAACTGTATCGGACCAAGCATGGGACTCATCGAGCTCCCATCAAAGCTAGTCCTGTGCCAGCTACTCATGGGCGCACTAGCCACTATAGCCACTATGAGCCTTACTTTCTCCTGGATCCCCTGGATCTATGGGGCGGCTGACCCCCTAAAAATAGTTCCATGGTGTACATATGTCCAACCAGTGGAGTCAGATTTTACCTTCTCAAACATTATAGCAGAGGACTCTCCCCTGACTGTGGTCCTTGGTGGTCTGAAACTAGGGTACCTTTGGAGACCCTCTCATAAGGTCAGGCATTATGACCGGAGGTCACAGAACAAGGAGAGACCCCCCCCTTTAAGGCATCTACTCTGGCTCCTGCTGTTGACACTTGCGCTGGAGGACATTGAACTAAACCAGGACCCACCCCAGTCCTACCTCACAGGGTGGGCTGGCCAGTGGCTAAAGGGCTGAAGGTGGCCCATCTAATGTCAAAGCCTGCTCCCCAAACCTAACGGAACTTAGTGTCTGGGTAACTCGGCACAGTCCTGACATTCTTGGAATTACAGAACTGGCTGAAACCTTCCACCCCAACAGCATGTGCCTTCCCTGGTTACGATCTTATCCGCCGAGATCGTCCGGGAAATAGAGAGTAGTGGCATCCTGGTCTACTACAGGAACCATCTAAACCTGTCCGCCCTCCCTGATCAACAGACCATGCAGTCCCCTGTGAGGGTTCTGCCGCGCGGTACTGTTACTAGGGATGGAAAAAGATTCACATTGTATTTGCATACACTCCTCCAAAGAGGCGTAGAGGAGACTGGCTCTCCTTGGTGCAGTTGGTGCTGCAACAGGCAGAATGAGCTAATCATTCTGGGTGACCTCAACCTAAATTGGTTGGGTGGCAATGCCAAGGCCTTTGAACCCTCACTTACCAGTCTCTCTCTGACTCAACTTGTCACGGATCCTACCAGATGCCCTACTGGTGGTGGTAAGGGCTCACTCCTGGACTGGATCCTGACAAATAGACCAGATAGGATCAGCTCATTGGGTATCCTACCGGACTCTATCTCTGATCACTCCCCGGTGTACTGTGTCTGGAGGGTACCACATCAAAAATTCCCATAAAATTATCCAGATCAGAGACTACTCAAGTTTGATCTGTCCTCTTTCAAAATGACATCAAGTACACAGATTGGGGAAGTTTGGAATGCTAAGGACCCCGCATCCGCTGTCGTCACTTTCTTTGCTCTCTAAAGGGTCTTGCAGGAGAAACATACCCCCCTCATCAGATGGAGGTGAGGGAATGGCTACTAAATGGCTTCATGGTAGGCTCCTGGCACTCCTCAACACTAGAGATAAGTGCTGGGCCAAGTTCAAGGCCACGGCTGACCAAGCCATCTTTCTGAGATATAGACAACTCAGAAATGAATGCAAAAAGAACATTAGGATTGCCAAGAGTGAATTTTGCAAATCTGCTTTATTGAACTCGGCTAGGGATCCTAGAAGGTTCTGGAGGAACATTAAACAAGTTGTGAGTGGTACACAGAGCACTGAGTCCACTGACATGATAATCGATGGTTCGAGCTGTAACAACTCGGAAACCATCCCCAACTCCTTCAACCATTATTTTTGCGGATCTGTCGGAGTACACCTCATCGTTCCCAAATGATGATGGTGTCAGTGGCAATCAGCTCACAGCACCATCTTCACTCCGCCAGCCTCTTTTGTTCAGGGCAGTGGTAGTTCAAGAGGTGCAGAAACTGCTAGTGGGACTCTCCCCCTACTCAAGTGCCGGACAAGATGGCTTAGAACCCAAGATCCTCAGTCTTGGTGCCCCCTGGCTGGCACCTCTGGTGGCACACATTTTCAATCTGTCCCTGGCAACTGGAGTTATCCCAGACATATGGAAGGTTGCCAGGGTAGTCCCAATCCTTAAACAAGGGAACCCTAAGCTGATAGAGAACTATCACCCTATATCTATACTGTCGGCTGCTAGCAAACTACTGGAGAAAGCTGTGGCAGGGCAACTCTCAGAGTACTTACAGGCGCATGACATAATGACTCCTGTACAGCATGGATTCAGGAAGGGGCATGGTACCTCATCAGCCCTAGTTACTGTTACATCATGGATCAGGGAGGCCATGGACCAGGGTAAACTCTCGGGGGCCCTCTTCATTGACCTCTCGAAGGCGTTTGACCTGGTTGACCATGCCATGCTGTCGACTCAGCTTAGAGCAATTGATCTTTCCACTACTGCTCTTAGCTGGTTCGACAACTACCTATATGGTAGAACGCAGCAGGTCAAATTTGGCAAAGAGCTTTCGGGTCCCATCTCAGTAACAGTAGGGGTCCCCCAAGGCTTCGTCCTTGGACCAATGCTCTTCTCCATTTTTATAAATAACCTCTCCAAAACCGCAGCCCACTGTAAACCAATTCTCTACGCAGACGATCTGGTTATCCTGTCTCACTCCAATGAGGTGGTGGTCATCAATCAACAACTGAGTGAAGATCTTATAAACATTCAGGCATGGATCCTGAACCACAAGCTTGTCCTTAACCTAAAAAAAACCCAGGCCATGCTGTTTGGGTCCTGGGCAAAGATTAAGGCCACCCGTGTGCCATTCTGTGTATCCGGCAAGGGAGATGTCCCGATCCCTATCATGGACAACTTCAAATACCTGGGAGTAATGCTGGACCCACAGCTCGACCTTGGCCTTCATATTCAGAGGATATGTAAAACAGTCAACTGTAAACTGGGTCTGGCCTACAGGGCAAAAAACAACCTCACACCAGCCACGCGTGCTGCCCTTGTGAGAGGGATGCTTCTCCCCTCTTTGTGTTATGGGCTCCTGCTGTTTGCTAGCACCACTAAGGCCCATCTCTCCAGGTGATCGACGGCTTATAATAATATCTGTCGCTTCGCCCTATTGGCCCACCGGCTCACTCATCACTGTGAGCTCTACAACAAGCTACACTGGCTCTCGCCTATAAAGTACATTGACTTTGTCCTTGGTTGCTTCACTGGTAAGGTCCTCAACATGGGTACCCCTCCAGGGGTGGCAAGCTTGCTGGCCCAAACTGCCCCCTCGTCATATCACCTTAGGTTTCAGGGGTCTGCCACACTCAAGGTACCTGTGACTAGGACCAAGATGAGTGAAAGGGACTTCACAGCATGTGCCCCTAAACTTTGGAATACCTTCCCAACCCAGGTCCGTGCTGCCCCCTGGCAGGGCAGCCTGTGCTCTTCCCTATGGAGCCATCTTAAAAGTGCATCGGCCTGCGGATGTCAAAAACCCCCATGACATATGTTTAGCACTTGCACCCATACAAAACTGCCGGCCCTTAAAATGTAGTATTTCTGTACTGCCCCAAACTTGATGCAAGATGTGTAATCTTACCTGTAGTCTCTTGACGTGTAACCTGTTCCTAATCATGGGATGTGTAATCTTACCTTGTAGTCTCATGATGTGTAACCTGTTCCTAATTATGTGATGTGTAATCTTACCTTGTAGTCTCATGATGTGTGACCTGTTCTTAATTATGTACCATGTTGTCCCAAGTGTGTAAGTATGTAATTTCCTGTACTCTCCCGGGTCGTAAGTGAAAATAGGCAAATTGCTTGTCTAGTGTACTTACCTGGTTAACAAAAGCTAAATAAATAAATAAATAATAACAATAGCCCAACAAATAAGACAGCACTGAATATAGCAATGGGGAGCAATGAAAACTTTAATAGCAGCCCAGTGCACACAGAGGTTGAGTGCAGTAAGGCTGAACAATGTGGGCAACGTGTGTGCTAGCAAAGGAGTGGAGCACAACAACAGCAAACAACAGTGCAGGCCAAATAATGCAGAACCATGTAATGAAACATTACAATATGGCTCGGCACTAACATTTTTGCATGGTGCTGACACGTTTCCCGGCGCAGTCCCATTTGCCCATTGCTAAAGTTTGCTATATTCAAAACTGCAATGCAAATGAGCCTACTCAGGCAATCCATGGGCAAACAGCTGCATTAGCATCTCATTACAGCCTGCTTTGCATGTGGTTTGCCCGGTGCTATAACATGGTGCACATAGCTCCACCTGTAGGTCCGACTGGAATTACAGGTCGGTAGCCATGTTTCTTTCTGTGCTCACAGCTCCACCTGTAGGTCTGACTGGTATTGCAGGTTGGTTGCCACATTCATTGTGTGCTCGCAGAACATTAGCTGCTGTCTTGGTTTGGTCACACATGCAAAAACTAATGTGGCCTAGGGGAGTAGCACTACAGGAACGGGTGGTCATGCTACATGCCAGAGGCAAAGCATTGTTCCTGCCACAGTGTTTATCAAATGGTACAGTACCATAGTAGGCAATACTGTGAGGCACACAGCAATGCCTACAGTGTGTCAGACAACATTGACTGGTGCTATCCACAGAGTGATGAGCATAGCTAGAAGGTGTGGTCTGACAGTGAACACCACAGTCATACTGTTCTGTGACCCTCATGTGCTGCACCAGTGGCAAGGGATCCCCACACTACCATACACATGGCTGTCCATGTGTGCAGGGATCCTGGATAGGTGTAGGGTATGTGCCCCGGGGGGGCACACATACAATCATACTGGCACACTGCTGTCAGGAGCAGTCCCATCAGTGGAACATGTGCACTGTGTGGATGGCCCCAGCCATATGGCAGTACCTACTATGTAGTGCAGCCTGGCCACCTGTACACCCTCCCTTCAACACCCTCCATTCCCCCAGTGCAGCATGTGCCTACTGGACTGTGTTGGTGTACCCCAATGGGGGAACTGGAGGTGTGTGCTGCATGGACACACTGCCATGGTGTCCACTGTGTGCTGGGGCACCCACTAATGCATGGTAGGATTAGGACTGGTGCCAGATGACGGCGATGTGGGTGGTGTTGTCTGTGTTCAGCATGTCTCTGCCGTGTATGTGTTCTGTTCATTGTTTTTTATCACACTGTTCACCAGAAAAGCACACTGGGCCAAGGTCCAGTGCCAGAAATGACCCAGAGACACAAAATGTGTGACTGAGATGCAACAGTGTACAATAAAGACATACAATGCACAACACACAATACACAACTATCACATTCCGTACACATTACAATACTGTACAAATAGTTTATTGCTGCAAGTGATGTTCTAGCTCAGTTGTAACATTTACGTGAGTGTTCACTTCACAGCACTGTTGGGGCATTGCATTCCACAGGTTGTGTGCCTGTGCATATAAAGTGGCCCAGGATGGCCATCTGCCCACACTGCCTCCTCATTGGATGCATACAGCCTTGTTCTCTGTTGCTGCTGTTTCCATGCCCCCCATCCTGGGTTTGCCCAACATTAAGATCACCTTTTCATGGGTGGTAATCTGCGCCATGCTACATTTTTATTTATTTATTTAATTGTTTCACCAGGAAAGGCACACTGAGCAACAAGCTGCTCGTCTCCTGGTGTGATCTGCGGTGGGGGGTACAGAGGAAAGAACAACATGCAGGTTATCCAGTAGGAACAAAATAACATCTAGCATCACAAGTAGGAACAATATAACATTTAACATGTACAGTAACACTACATTCTGTAGTTACAGGCGAGTTCATGGCAACAACTTAGTTTACCGATAGGAGCGTAATAACATATACTTAACACAATAGCTAGCAATATAGGGGCTAAATATTACAACAATTAACAAGGGCTAACATTGAATCCTAGACACAAGAAACACATGACAGTAAGTGCGCAGGTTGGGCCAATAATCCAGCTTCTGTAGCAATAGCAATGTGCCGCTGGTCAGGTGGGGTGGGGGAGGGGGGAGGTAGTCACTCTAGGTGGAGTTAGGTGCAGGAGCAGTTTACAGTGAGGTAATTTGACAGGGCAGTGGAAAGGGAGTGGGTAGAGGATGAGTGGCAAATTTGTGGGGGGAGATCATTCCAGAGCTTGAGGAAGCGGTGTGAGAAGGCCACTTGTCCAACTGTGGTCCTCCACCTGGGGATTAATAATTGGTGGGAGTCATGAGATCTAAGGGCATGAGTGGGGGTGGGTGCAGCTGAGAGCATGGTTGCAAGGTAAGCCAGAAGGGCACCTAGCCAGGACTTGGAGAAAAATGTAGCACAGTACATCATGCGGCAGTTTGCTAGGGACAGTTATGCCCAGGGATCGGTAGAGGTCACAATGATGGGTGAGAGATGGGGCATTGAGGGCAAAGAGGCAGAAGGCATTAAACAGGGTGTCAAGTCTTGCTAAGGTGGACTTTGCCCTGGTACTGTAGACAATGTCACAGTAGTTGAAGGAGGGAAGTATCATCTTCTGGACTAGCTCACGGTGCACGGTTAGAGGGAGGCTACTATGGTTCCTGTACAGGGCACCAAGTTTGGGTCACAGTTTTTTAGAGATAGTGTCGATGTGTTCTGAAAAGGATAGGTGTCTGTTGAGCCATACCCCTAAGTATCAGTATGCAGTGACATCCTCAAGTTTTAGCACATCCAGGGTGTGGAAATTGGCAAGGGAGGGGAGTCTGGACAGTCGTTGTCTTGTGTCGAAGGTCATAGTTACTGTTTTTTTAGCATTTAGGGAGAGCTGGTGAGAGCTGAACCAGTGCTGAACTTTATTGAAATCAGCTTGAAGGTTAGATACTACTGCTTCTGGGGAGGTGCCAGAGGAGAAAAGAACGGTATCATCTGCATAGATGTGGATTGATGAAGTAGAGCAGACGAGACATGTTGCTCTAATGCACATTGCGCGGTGCTATACTTTTGAATATACTGTTGCACCTGTATACATGTCCCTGCCCCTCACTTTGCACCGTACATACATTATCTCATACAGTTGGTGCTATCACATGGCACCAGTGCTATTAGGCTTTTTGAATATAGTACTTCAGCGCAAATGTGGTGCAATCATGATGCAATCGATTCGTACCAGGTGCAAAGTTTTGAATATCTGGCCCCTAGTGTGTTCTCCCTGACAGGCTGTTACTTATCCTACATTCAGACTCATTTATGTTGCATTCCACATTAAAATAATAATTTTACCAGGACTAACACTTCCACCACTAGCAGGAATTAACACATATTAGTAGGGTCCTGTTAAAGAGCACATTTCATGATGGTCCAAAAAGTTGAATCTTGTAGTCATTATATGCATTGCTAGACCTGAAAGGGTGTGTGCATTTGTTATTTTTGGCCAAGGTTTACTCTGCCTTCCATAATTTAGATTTGTTTTTGAGCCCTACTTTAGCCCTGCTGCACTTGTCTTTGCTGTTCAGATGCTGGACTGCTGGCTCTCGATGGCATCACTGTTGGGTGGAGGAGTGACTCACATTGTGTAGTACAGTGTAGTCACAGCAATTTTGCAGGGAAAAACTACCAGTACTCAATGTACATACTATGTCCCCCCCTTCCCCAGTACATCCTATTAGCAATGCATTATGCCAAAATCCAAATGCCTTGTCAGTATGTTGTTGTTTTTTTTTTTTTTGTAAAATTGACTTTCTTCTGCTTCGATAACAAAGTATAGGGATTGAGAGAAGACAGAGTTGCTGTCAGCATCTTTCCCAGTCCTTGACTTTCATGCAAAAATTACTCCATTTTGTGAGAGACAGGACATGAAACTTACAAGAACAGGAGGCTGAGTTTCAACTGCAGGAAAAAGACATCTTATAAAACAGAACAATATTTTGTTGAGAGATAGAAAGAGATTGAGATTTAGAGCACCTTTCCCAATCTTTTTAACTTTCATGAATACAGTACCCCTTCTTGTACTGATTCTGGAATTGCATTTCATTTATTTTGCAGAATGCAAAAACTAACTGCAGAGGACAATAATGAAATACAGTTCCAGAATCAATGCAAGAAGGGGTAATTTATGCATGAAAGTCAAAAGGACTGGGAAAGGTGTTCTTTAAAATGTAGCAGACACTGACACCAGCAGTGAAGTTACCAACATTATGCAATACTAGTAGCAATACAACCTCCTAACAGACACAGTACAGTAGCACCCCAAATGGTATCAGCAGCCTGGAGGCATGCTGACTCAGCATTCAGCAACCCTGGAGAAATGGACCACATCAAAAAGGCATTAAAATATGAATTTGTAAACTTGGTTCCAAAGCCTGAAACACACATCATTTTTATAAAAATGTTTTTTGAATGTTTCTGCCTCTTTTACTTGTAAAAACCATTGCACACAATTTTTAAACTTTGGAGATCAGGTCCTGTAAGCTTGCTGACAGGGAAGACTAGACTGAGAGTTTTGGAGATGACATCATCAGCAGCTCTTCACTGAAACTGGCTTTTTTGAATGGGTAGTGAAATCAGGGTTACAAAATAGCTCATAACTTTAAACCGAAGTAACATAGAAACCTAATTTTTGGTATGTGATTTATTGGGGGTATGCTTATTCTAATTCTACAAAGTAGAACTTTTGGACAAAGTCCCTCTTTAAATTGCTAGTGCTAAGTATTACCTGGGACTTTCTATTGTCCCTCACATACTGTTTTAAACTAACTAGTATCATACAAAGGGCAAGAATAAGAAAGAGAATACAGAGAGTTTTTGGAAGTTATATTAATTATTTGTAACTAGGTTTGACATGGCAGGGCTTCACTTGTCACTGGGAACTACCATTAAAAAGTATTTACTATTAGTTTCAATAGTTATAGGGATTCCTATAGCTGGATGGGGGAAGGGGTTGTTTTGAAAAGGGAAAAGGGGGGGGGGGACAAGAAGAGGGATGTTTGTACATTACCTAAATGCAAACTGTATATGAGGGAAAGAAAAGGAGTACATAGACATAAGTGTTCACATACTTTCTGTCAAGGAACAATATTAATATAGGCTTAGAAGGAGAGACAGGACATACAGTATCACTTTGTTAAAATTTTCTCCATAATTTTATGCACCTAAAAAAAAAAAAGGGAGAAATGCATATAACGCACTGTTAGCATCTGTCAGCGTCTATCTTTTAAGTAAGGCTTTATCTCAATATGTTCATTGCGTCCCTTTTCTTTATACTGTATGTTAGAGCACTTTTGTTTCCCCTGACCCAGGAGGGTCGGTTATTTTACTGCTTGCAGACAAAAATAAATTGAACCTGTGTGGACTTGGAACTGCATTTTGTCATTATGCCCTGGGTAAGTGTCGTGGCTGTTGTTTTACATGTTGTTTTCGACTATCAGCAGCATTGCTAGCTGTTTCACAGTTGATAATTTCTTTATTTTGGAGTACAAGCATGATCTTAATGACATCGATTGAGCTGTGAAATTAAGGGACAAGTCTGCAGTGTATCTCACAGCCAAAGCCACACCAGCGGAATGAAGCTGCTTGTCAGAACATTTCACAATAAACTGGGGATTAACACAACGAAAGTCGTGCACAGTTTCTATCAGGCTTCGGAACCGATGGTCAGGCTCTGTTATTATTACATCAATACTTGCATAGGAAATATTTACTTTAAAACAACTTTCCAGATCTATTAATTGCTGGTCAGCAGATAACTCATTAAAATGATGATTAGCTTTTGGTGCTCGCTTAGACTCGCACTTATATCTCACTCTCCATGTCTGAGTAACTGTAACCACTGACTGTCTTATATCTTCAAAATTATTCCTAAGATCTTTTGTCACATTGTATGTGTTCTCTAACTTCTCTTAAGCTGTGTCTAGTTCCTGGGTTTCAGATTGCAATAGTTTGGAAACAGCATTTACTGTTTCAAGAACCTTCATCTGAAACACAATCATCAAAATGTCATTGAAGCTTTCCAACTGTTTTCATAAAGATGCCACTTCATCTCTTTTTTCGGGCTTATTGGTCTTGAGAATGATTTCAGACAAGGCTTTGAATATATCCCTGTATCTGAATCTTAAAGCAATCAAAGAGTCATAGCATGAAGACCAACATGTTGCACAAAGTCTTTTTTAAAGTTGTCAGATTTGCTAACAGATTATTTCAGTAATTCCCATCAGTGAATGCTGCATCCAAAAGAAACTTATACAACTACTCAGCTAAGTTGTAGAAGTTCCAAAGTTCAGTGCTCGTGCATGCAGAATCATTTAACAATAGACTCAGATTATGCACAGCACATATCTAGCATTGGATGTTTCTCAACAAGTCTTGCTTGCACTCCAAAAAAGATTCCGTATATATTCTTAACACCATGATATCCCTGTCATCATAGTCCTGATAGTTCTAGACCTTTATCTTCAATACACTTAATAATGTTGCTTTCCAGTGGAGCACCAGATCGACCTGTTGCTTCATAAAAGCCCAGAAAACTCTTGTTGATATTCATTTTGGCAGGATTGCCTTTTTCACCATTTTCTATGCTGACATAGTGAAAAACCTGACTTAGCTCGTCGACTTTGGATAAGTCCTGAGTCATGTCCATGACTGTATTGCTGAACAAAATGGAGCTTCCTTGATGTCATTAACAATACATAAATACATACATACATAGAAGCTGATGGCAGATAAGGACCTCTTGACCCACCCAGTCTGCCCAATTTAACCCTACCTAGTATGAGGTCCAGCTTTCCTTAGGCCTGATGCCTAACCTCCTTCCTGCTCTTGGTGGGTTAGTAGCTAGTCTGGCATTGTAGATGTATGTGGGGAGGTCTAGGTGGTTTGATTTTCCTTGTTTGCTGTTACCTATTTTGCCAGTACTTGTAAACTGATTTGTATTTTACCACTGTGCTTGTCCATATCTCTATATTTGTACACTGATTGTTGACAATGCCTGTGTTTTGTACCTTGTTTAGTTGTATCGCTTTTATTGCTTGTGCCTTTTGTCTCTGGTCGTGCCTGTAAATAGTCTGTTGGATCAGAGCACTTTATCCAGTTATCAAACTCATAAATAAATAAATGTACAAACTGAAATATAGAGCAACCCCTTGCCTCCAGGATACCCTTGTGTCTATCCCACTCCTTCTTGAATCCTGTGACCATTTTAATCCCTGTCACCTCCTCCTCTGGTAGGCCATTTCAAGTGTCCACAGCCCATTCCTTGAAAAAATATTTTCTCATGTTACCCCTGAGACGTCCCCCCTCCAACTTCATACTGTGCCCCTTGTACTGAAACATCTCTTACTTTGGAAGATGCTCCATTCCTGTACTCTGTTTATATCAGTGAGGTATTTGAATGTCTCTATTATGTTCTCCTCTCCTTCCTTGCCTCCAGGGAATGCAAATTTAATTATTTTAGTCTTTCCTCCTAGGTCTTCTCTGCAGGCCCTGCACCATTTTAGTTTCCCTTCTCTGCACTGCCTCTACCCTGTCTATGTCCTTTCTCAGATGAGACCTCCAGAATTGGATGAAGTACTCCAGGTGTGGTCTCACTACCCATCAGACTTTTAAGGCTGCATTAAAAACTTATTTGTTTGATTTAGCATTCTTGGGTGCTATCAAATGTATGATTTAGTTGTGCTGCATGTTTTAATTTATGTGTTTTAATGGATGATGTTTTCTTTCTGTTTCATTCTGTACAAGCACTTTGGCATTTGAAAAGCGCTTTTTAAAAATAAAGTCTGACTTGACTTGACTTGACAGATTGATTTTCCTTGGCGGTGTCTTTGGTATCTACAAATTGTGACACCATTCATTTGCTTAACAGTGTCCAGTTTTACTGGGAGCAAGCATGTCCTACTGGAGCCACCATAGTTAGCGTTCTCAGGTTTAAGCTGCTGTAGTTATAGCTCTTGCCTCTCAGGTGTAAATTTGGGCTGATGACTCATAAAGGAATTTGTTTATTTTATAAAACAGAGATAAAAGTATGGGCGGAGAACTGGGTCTGGATTTTCATCTGAAAGATGCTGTCAAGTTGGCTGGGTCATAATGGTCGAGTGGAAGTGTAGCAGGTTTTAAAGCTGCCGACATGCTTTGCTAACGTAACCTCTGTTGGCTTTAACCAGTGAAGCACAGGTCAGAATTCCCTTGTTAAAGGTTAAAAATATAGTGTTTGTGGAGGAAGGAGAACATTGTATTCACTGTCTTGTACTTTTCTGCTTTCTCTGTTCATGGCACCACTCTCTTGGCTCCCTCGGATGCTGGCTGAGGTCGGAGCTGCAGTGGGACAGTGGTAACATGCATTGATTTAACTGTGTGCTGCATTTTGACTGGCACAGTTTATATACTTATTTAGTTTTTGTTGACCGGGTAAGTGCACTAGACAAATACTGCCTTTTTTTAGGCACGACCCGGAGGAGGGGGATACAGATGAATACCAACTGACCTTAAACCAGATTAAGCTGTTGGCGGAATTTTTAGTGAATGATGAAAATTTGGCCAGGACACTGGGGAAATTCCCCTACTCTTTTCGATAAGTGCCATGGGATCTTTAACATCCACCTGAGCTACCACCAATTTAACATCTCATCTGAAAGACAGCACCTCAGAAGTGCAGCACCCCTCTCATGATGCACTACAGTGTCAGTACTGGGATATTAACCCAATTGCCAGATGTGGGAACTGAACCCACAGCCCTCTGATCTCCCGGCCTCAGAGGCAAGTGTGCTACCTACTGAGCCACTGACACTGCAGTGCTGGTTGCATAGTTATGTCCTGATAAGGACAAGGCTGGAAAAAGCTTCCAGACAATCAGGATTTAGGAATGTGTATGCCCATTTTATATGAGCTATTACTGTTTTTGTTCTAAAAACAGTCTGCTACTTGAGGATTGTTCAGTTCAAGTGTCTTTGAGCTGTAAGGTTTATTAAAATTCAAACTGAGCCACTGCCAATGTTATCAACTGTTTCTATCTGTGTAGTTGGCACATCTGAAGTACTAACAGTCTTGAAAAACACATCAATATTTGGCAATGTTGCAATTCTCTCATAGAAACATAGAAGCTGATGGCAGATAAGGACCGCAAGGCCTATCCAGTCTGCCCATTTCTTTTTACGTTCGCTTGCGCGCATGCGCAACCAATGTTTTGGGAGAGTAGCACACTTTGGAGGTGTGCCTCTCCTGTTCAATCCACTGCTCCATTGAGCAGGCGTGGCCATCCTGCACCAATGGGTGTGGGAGCTGTGTATGACAGTGGTGGTCTTCGCTTCAAAGAAAAACACCACTGTCATATACAGTGCTAGTAGGCCTCATGCCCCACCCAAAGCTTAGGTGCCATGCTGGGAGCCCACCCAGTGTGGCAAACATCTCGTCCTCTGCCCGGCAGGGGTGCCCAATCCCTATCCGGTTCCCGATCCCAAAGGCTCCCCAAGGCTTTGGTGCCACGCTGGAGCCCACCCCAGCGTGGCAAACATCCCGCATCATCTACCGACAGGGTGCCCAATCCCCGTCAGCTCCATGTCCCCAAAGCCGGTGCCTGGCTGAAGCCCACCCAGCGTGGCAAGCGTCCCCATCGTCTTTTTTTTGCTACCTAGAAAGTGAAAACGGTCCCACAGCTTCTCCTCTGAACCCCTTCCCACAACCCGCACCCACCACTGCTCACCCTGCCTCCCCACCCCCCCCACCCCATACTTACCTCCAGAGTTCAGTCGGCGATCTTCGGTGGACCGGGAACACGTCTGCACTCTTCAAAGCCGACCGCGAACTGAGGAAGTGCCAGTAAGCTGTATAATGGACTAGTTAGGGGGTTTTCAACTTTATTGCATATCTCAGGCATTTTTTGGAATTTTTGCACCAAATTTTCAACATGGGGTTTCTGGGACCCCTTCTCATGAATGATGTCACTGTCATGGCGTTATTCGGGCTGGAAGGGTGATTTCACAGTCACTGCGTGAAATCACCGCCCGAGCCTGAGACGCGCCGCTGACATGACATCATTCATGAGAAGGGGTCCCAAAACCCATGTTGAAACTTTGGTGCAAAAATTTCTAAAAATGACTGTTTACGAGCGTGCGTTGCGCAGTTGCTATGCAGGCTCCTAAGTTCATGAATTTTCAATATTTTCACTCCAGATTTTCAACATTGCCATTTTACCACACCTCCTTATGAGCAGTATAGCTGTCATTTTTCACATCCTGCCCAAAACGTATTTCCGCCCATGTAGCGCACAATGGCACAGTCGGTGTGCGAAATCAATGTATGGGACACATTAAGAAAATCACCATGACACTGTTCATTAGCAGAGGTCTTAAAATGGCTATGTTGAAAATTTGGTGAAAAAATTCCTAAAAATTGTTTTAATGAACGTGCGCATGCACAGTTCCATCAAGACGCCAGGTTTGCGACTTTTCAATATTTCCACCCAGATTTTCAACATTGCCATTTTACCACACCTCCTTATGAGCAGTACAGCTGTCATTTTCACATCCTGCCCAAAACGTGTTTCCGCCCATGTAGCGCACAATGGCACAGTCGGTGTCGTGAACTCAGTGTATGGGACACATTAGGAAAATCACAGTGTCACTGTTCATGAGCAGAGATCTTAAAATGGCAATGTTGAAAATTTGGTGAAAAAATTCCTAAAAATGACTGTTTTACGAGCGTGCATTGTGCAGTTCCTACACACGCTCGTAAGTTTGCGAATTTTCAATATTTCCACTCCAGACTTTCAACATTGCCATTTTACCACACCTCCTTATGAGCAGTGCAGCTGTCATTTTTCACATCCTGCCCAAAACGTTTCCACCCATGTAGTGCACAATGGCGCAGTTGGTGCGTGAAATCAATGTATGGGACACAGTAAGAAAATTACAGTGACACTGTTCATTAGCAGAGGTTTTAAAATGGCAATGTTGAAAATCTGGTGAAAAAATTCCTAAAAATGACTGTTTTTCGAGCGTGCGTTGCACAGTTCCCATGCGGCTCGTGAGGTTGCTAATTTTCAATATTTCCACTCCAGATTTTCAACATTGCCATTTTACCACACCTTCTTATGAGCAGTACAGCTGTCATTTTCACCTCCTGCCCAAAGCGTGTGTCGCCCATGTAGCGCACAATGGCGCAGTCGGTGTGCGAACTCAATGTATGGGACACATTAAGAAAATCACAGTGACACTGTTCATGAGCAGAGGTCTTAAAATGGCTATGTTGAAAATTTGGTGAAAAAATTCCTAAAATGACTGTTTCTACGAGCTTGCATTGTGCAGTTCCTTGCGCTCGTAAGTTCGCGAATTTTCAATATTTGCACTCCAATGACTTCAAATACCTAAACAGCACATAGAAGCAAGCAACATTCGGCATTGACAAATGCTTGTTTATTTTTGCATTTGCTTGCATGCATGTGCAAGGAACGTTTTGGGACAGTACGACTTTTTGAAGGTGTGTGACCCTCCTGTCCAATGCAGTGCTCAGTGTAACATGTGCAACCATACTGCACCAATGGATGCATGAGCTGTCTATGACAGCAGTTTGGCTGCAGTGGTCTTCAGTTAAAAGAAAAGCACCACTGCAATTAGCAGTGGTAACATGTGTGTATTTAGCATATTGACGTCACCCTTTTCCCTCTGGCTGCTAATAAAATCCCTCCCACTTCCTCCCTCTGCTGCCGTCTACCCTGCTCCCTTGTTATCCCCCACCAAACATATTGTATGTGCAGACGGAGTGCACAGTCCCCATTGTCTCCAGGTCCCCCCAACAAACACCCAGGTGACATGCTGGGAGCCCACCCCAGCATGCCCATTGTCTCTGTAAATGGGAAAACTGTCCCGCAACATCTTTGGTTTTTTTAAAACCTGTGAAAACAGAAAACCGTCCCTTGCTATGTCTTGTGCCCCTCCCAAACCCACACCACCCTCTGCTTACCCCTCCCTCGCCCCATACTTACCTCCGGAGCCTGGCGCAATGATCTTCAGTGGAGTGGGAACACGTCTGCACTCTTGAAAGCAGAACGCAAACTGAAGAAATGACGGTAAGCTGTATAATGGCATAAATGTTTTTTTTTTTCAAACTTAGGTGGCTATCTGGGCATTTTTGAAAATTTTGGCACCACATTTTCAACAGGGGGTTCTTGGGACACCACCTCATGAATTCAGTTACTGTCATGTGAGTTATTCGGTCCCCAAAGGTGATTTCATGGTCACTGCACAAAATCACCTTTTGGGATTGATTAACTAAACAACAGTGTCACTGTTAATGAGGTGGGCTTCCAAAATCCTATGTTGCAAATTTGGTGAAAAAATGTCAAAACATGACTGTATTGCGAGCGTGCGTTGCGCAGTTTCCACGCACACTCATAACTTCCAGAATTTGAAATATTTTCACTCCAGATTTTCAACACTGGCATTTTTTCACACCTCCTTATGAATAGTATAGCTGACATTTTTCACATCCTGGCTGAAATGTGTTTTTGCACATCCAGCGCACAATGGTGTGGTCACAGTGAGAAATCAATGCTCAGGACAGATTATGAAAATCACAGTGACACTGTTCATGAGCAGAGGTTCCACAATGCCTATGTTGAAAATTTGGTGACAAAAGTCCACAAAATGACTGTGTCATGAGCGTTCATTGTGCAGTTTCCATGTAAGCTCGTATGTTCGAGGAAATTGTTGTATTTTCACTCCAGATGTCAACATTGCCATCCTTCACACCTCCCTATGAATGCTACAGCTGTCATTTTTCACATCCTGCCTGAACTGTGTTTTTGCACATGTGGAGCATAAACGGTGGTCGCTGTGGGAAATCAACGCCAGGACAGATTAACAAAATAACAGTGGACTGTTCATCAGCAGAGGTCTCAAATGCTTTTATGAGGTGGGGGTAACAAAAAGGTCATGCTGAAAATTTATTGTGCAAATACCAGCAATCGCACAGGGCATTAGGGTAAAGCACCATACGTGCCAAATACCACTGCAAATACCTGCAAGCGAACGTTCGGCATTGACAAATGCTTGTTGTACCTTATGAATGTGCCATCAGCTTTTGCTCTGCCAATGGCCTATCTATTCATACTCATCTGCATTGCTCCCTTAAGTCTATCCCATGCCTGTTTGAAGCCCAGCACTGTAGTCATATCCACCACTTCCTGAGGTAGGCCGTTCCATGTATCCACCACCCTTTCTGTAAAAAGAAGAACTTCCTCACATTACCCTTTAATTAGCCACCATCTATTCTCATGCTGTATCCTCTTGTCCTGCTATTTTTCTTATACTGAAACATGTTAGACTCTTTCACCTTGTTAATGCCCTTAAGGTGTTTGAATGTTTCAATCATATCACCCCTCTCCCTCCTTTGCTCTAGGGTATACATATTGAGCACTATTAATCTGTCCACATATGCTTTCTGATGCAGTCCCTGCACCATTTTGGTTGCCCTTCTCTGGACTTCCTCAATTTGGTTAATGTCCTTGTGAAGGTGTGGCCTCCAATACTACATGCAGTACTCCAGATGGGGCCTAACCTGTGTCTTGTAATGAGGGATTATTACCTCCTTCTTACGACTTGTGATACCCCTACTAATACACCCCAACATCCCTCTAGCCTTATCTACTACTTTTGTGGTCTGCTTGGATGATTTCAGGTAATCTGTGATGATGATGCCCAAGTCTCTTTCCTCCCTTGTGACTGCCAGCAACTCCCCTCTCAGGCTATAGGTGGCTTCAGGGTTTGTCTTCCCTATGTGCATGATCTTGCACTTCTTTGCGTTAAACCCCAGTTGCCACTCTTCTGACCATTTTGCCAGTTTATCCAGATCTCTTCTCATTCTGCCCACCCCATCTGGATCATCTACTCTGTTGCAGATCTTGGTGTCATTTGCAAACAGACAAACCTTACCCTCAAGTCCATCTGCAATGTCACTGATGAAGATATTGAAGAGGACTGGTCCCAGGACTGATCCCTGAGGTACCCCACTTGTGATTGCATCTCTTCTGATGGTATACAATTTGCCACCACTCTCTGTTTTCTGCCCGTCAACCAGTTTGCCACCTAGTTGACCAACTTCTGACCCACCTTGAGCCTACCCAGCTTATTAATCAATCTTCTATGTGGAACAGTATCGAAAGCTTTGTTGAAGTCAAGGTAAACAACATTAACTGCTCCCTTTTGGTCCACCACTCTGGTTACCAGTCAAAGAAATCAATGAGATTAGTTTGACAGGATCTTCCTGTTGTAAACCCATGGTGTCTTGAATCCTGTGCTTCTATGGATTCCAGGTGCACAATCCTTTCCTTAAGGAGTGCCTCTATAATCTTGCCCACTACTGAGGTAAGACTGACTGGTCTGTAGTTCCCTGCCTCCTCCCTGCTACCACTCTTGTGGAGCGGGATCACATGAGCCCTTCTCCAGTCTTCTGGGACCTCTACTGTGCTCAGAGACTCACTAAACAGTTCTGATACTGGCTCTGCTAGTTCCACCCTTAGCTCCTTTAGTACCCTGGGATGTATGCCATCAGGTCCCATTGCCTTGTCCACCTTGAGTTTAGCGAGCTCTTGTAGGACCCTTTCTTTTATGAAGGGACTAGTGCACACCTCCCTCCCCCCTGTGTCCATGGTGCTGAGCTGTGGGCCCTGCCCTACCTTCTCTTCAGTAAATACTGAGCAGAAGTATTTATTTAAGATACATGCTTTTACATGGTTCTCCTACTCCTCACATGCCCCCTTATCCCCTTTGATCTTAGCAATACCCCCTCTGGACTTTCTCCTTTCACTAATGTATCTATAGAAAGTCTTGTCACCTTCTTTTACTGTTCGTTCTAGTGTTTCATTGGTTTGGGCCTTTGCCTGCAGTACGGCCTTCCCTGCTTCCCTTAGGGAAGTTTGATATGCCCCCTATCTTCATCCCGCTGCATTCCCTTATATTTCCTGAAGGCCAGCCTTTTGGCTCTGACCTTTTCTGCTACTGTTTTTGAGAACCAGTTCATCTTTCTCCCTGGTGATGACAGAACAGACGTAGTCATTCAGTATCTCTGCTTTTCTGCAGGTCTCCTTGACCCACTCTTCCCCATTCTGATGCCTAACAATCCTATCCTTCTTGTCCCTTTTCTTGTTTATTTAGTGAAAAAGGCCTTCTCCCCCTGCTTAATTCCCTCAGCCAGCTGCAGTTCCTTCTGTGCCTTGGCCTACCAGACTACCTTACTTGCCACACCAGTCAACCTTAGGTAATTCTTCCTATCCTCTTCTCTCTGTCTTTTTCAATTTCCTGTAGACTAAACTATTTTCTCTTACTGCTTGCGCAACCTCAGCACTGAGCCAGCTAGGTGCTTTGGCCCTTGAATTCTTCCCCTTGAGCTTAGCGCACTTCTCTGTGGCAATTATTATTCCCTCCTTAATGATTAAATAAACCTTTGGTCCACTCCCATATCTGCTCTGATATCCACCAGTTGCCTCCTTAGCATCTCACCCATCTTCATGAAGTCCACCCTTCTGAAATCAAGGATTTTGGTCTTAGTGGAATTGTTTTCCCTGCCCATCTCCAAACAGAACCACACTGTGCAATGGTCACTTCCACCCAGGGGCTCTTTGACCATTATTTCTTGCAAGTGATCCCCATTCTTGAGCATTAGATCAAGGATTGTCCCTTCCCTGGTGGTTTCTGTGATGGTCTGCATCTGGAACCCACTCTGCAACACTTTTAGAATCACCTGACTCCAGGCATATGTTATGGATGGTATGCTCCGGTCTACCTTGGGCAGGTTGATGTTCCCCACTATTACCACCTCTCCTTTCCTTTCAGCTTCCAATATTTATGAGCTCAGTTCCCTGTCTGTTTCCTCTTCCTGGTTGGGTGGTCTGCAAACCACCCCCAACTCAACTTTTTCCATCTATTGGACCATAACTGAACCCACAATGATTCCACCTTCCCCTCCTCCAACTCCTCCCTCATGCATGTTATACCTTCACTGATATAAACTGTCACCCACTTTCCCTACTGCCATATTCCTCCTGTATAGTTTACATCCAGGCATTGAGAGGAATCAGTCTTGTTTACTGCCACTATATCTGCTAATAGCACCTACAGGTTGTTCATCTTGTTTCCAAGATTCATCACATTCAGAGACATCACTTTCCACCTAGAATCTTTTTTTCTCATTTCTCCCATCTGTGTGCTCCATCACCCCCCACCCTTGGTAACTGCTCCTCTCCACCTCCACCCTCCAGACCTCTTCTGCCAGTATGGGTATTACCAGAGAAGAACTCTCATTATAAAGAAAGAAGATTGTAAGAAACATAGAAAAAGCCAAACAATGGTTGGAGGAGCATAAATCCTATATGCCTCTCTTCAGTGAAAAGTAAATACCAATTTGATTCTGATGTACTATGTATAATACTTACTGCCATGCATATTTTAAATTATGCAAAGTGCATTTTTCTGTGTTGCTTTGAGATCTAATACGTAATCCATCTGAACTGTGAGACAGAAGTTGTATAAGAATTCTTCGACAACACATGCCTTCAAGCATGCAGTGTTTAACTTTCTTATTACTGCGTGTGCCTGCCCTCAAGTCAGTACAACAAACATATTGATTCCCAATTCCTAATCCTGACTAATTCTCTGGAATCTCTCCTATTTACCTTTAAAAGCTGGCCATTGTACACACTGCATGTATATAACACAACAGCAGCATCTATTACATCCTGCAATCAGATTAACATGTGCAGTATGTTTCAATGTGTATATATACTTATATTTCAACACTGTATAGACCTATATTATTAGAATTATGCTGCTGATGTAACTGTCCCCCAGGATGCTCTTGAAAAAGAGGCACGTCACTTAAAAGTGGACATCCTGGTGTTCAGAACTCCAAATAAATAAATATCAAATATTTTCTCAGTTTTTTCATTAACAAATCAAATTCCACTCAAAAACAAAATGTTCACTAGATTATTCCCAGTTGCCCTGTGCATATTAACCTAACTGTGGGATTCCTCCTGGTGTTCCAGTAATATTAGTCACTGCATTAGCCAATGAAAACCTTTATTAGTCATTCTTCAGTGAAGAAATCTGTATGTCATAAGAAAGTTAATGGTCACAAGAGTCCACTCCCACCAGACATTAGATGCTGCTGTACCTATCAGTGCAGGCTAGTTGTAGCATTTAGCTACAGTAATTGGTGAGTTGGTGGAACTGCTAACTGGCCTGTTGAAATCCTGAATGTTGAACTCATTAGGTGCTTTCTGTATGCCTTGCAAGCAAAACCAGGAGGCTGGCAAGACAGTGCACCACACTAATGTATTGTAGTCAAATGAGGACAGCTCTAAAGTGTACAGTACTTTCGACAGTAAGTAAAGAAGGGGAAAAACTTTAACTGTATTCTAGGATGCAGTATGAATCCCCGTGCATAGCATGTACTGTACCAAATGGAGGCTCCTTTGTGTACAAAGGCTTTGTTATGAAGATCCTGAGAAAGTCCATGAAGGTTGCCTGATATAGAAACATAGAATTTGTTGGCAGATAAGGACTACTTGGCCCACCTAGTCTGCCCATTTTTCCCTGGCTACAGTATCTCTGTGGACCCTACCTGATCTACAGTTCTTTCTCCCTCCCCCCATTCCTTATCACTAGGCTTCCCTTATGCCTGTCCCATGCATTCTTGAACCCCAGAACTGTTTTTGCTCCTACCTCATCATTTGGTAGATTGTTCCAGGAATCCACCGCTCTTTCTGTGAAGAAGTGCTTCCTCATATCTCTCCTGAACTACCCTCCTCCAACTTCATAAGTTGACACCTTGTTTTTGTTCACCTTTTTTCTGAAAAATGCTTTCTTCCTGCACCTTATTTACCCCCTTGCGATATTTAAATGTCTGTATCATATCCCCCCCCTTCTCTCTTCCAGAGTGTATATATTGAGTTTCTTTAGTCTCCCCACAGGGCTTTTGATACAGATCTTCCACTATTTTAGTTGCCCAACTCTGGACCACCTCCACTCTGTCTATGTCCTTTCAGAGATGTGGCCTCCAGATAGTACATATTATTCCAGGTGAGGTCTTACCAGCAAGCTGTTAAGAGGCAGCACCACCTCCTGCCTTCTGCTGGTGACACCGCTCCCTATGCACCCCAGTATCCCATTAGCCCTTCCAACTGCTTTATCACACTGCCTGGCCACATTTAGGTCAACAGAGATTGTTACCCCCAGTTCTCTCTCCTGTTTGGTGGTTATCAATAACACTCCCCCATTTTGTACTCTGCCTCTGAGTTTCCATGCCCCAAGTAAATTATTTTGCACTTTTTTGCATTAAAACCCAGCTGCCACACACTTGACCACTTCTTGAGTTTTCTCAGGTCTCTGCTTATCCCCTTCCCCCCCCGAATGTCCATCCTACTGCAGTTTTGGTGTCAACCCAATGAGGCAGACCTTCCCCTCCAGCTAATCTGCAATGTCACCTATAAAGACATTAAAGAGGACTGGTACCAGTACTGATCCCTGAGGTACCCTGCTGATCATACTCCCCTCCTTTGAGTGAAATCCATTTACCACCACCCCCCTCTGTTGCCTGTCTTCTGACTAATTTCTTACTCAGTTTACCACATTTGCACCCACTCCTAAGCTACCTAGCTTGTTTAATAGTCTCCTATGTGGAACAGTGTTGAATGCCTTACTGAAATCTAGGGTAGACTACATCCAACACCCCATCTTTATCTAATTCTTAGGCCACCCAATCAAAGAAATCTATCATAATTATTTGCCATGACCTCCCACCAGTGAATCCATGCTATCTTGGGTCTTCTAATCCATTAGACTAAAGATATTCCACAATCATGTCATTCAGCAGTGATTCCATTAACTTTCCTACCACTGATGTCAGGCTGACTGGTCTTTGAGTGCCAGCCTCCTCCCTGCTACCACTTTTGTGAAGCAGAAGTACATATACCTTCCTCCAGTCCTTTAGAGCTACTCCTGTTTCCAGTGCACTGTTAAATAGGACTGTCAGATGTTCAGCCAGTACCTCCCTCAATACCCTAGGATGTACCCCATTCAGTATCCTAGGATGTACCCCATCTGGTCCCTTTGTTTTGTCCACTTTCAGGTTAGTGAGTCCCTTTATGACATTATCCTCTGAAAAAGGACTAGTGTCCATTTCCTTTCCTTCAGAGCTTCTGTTACTTTTAGTTGCCCTTCCCCTTCTGCTTGTACTGTGAACACTGAACAAAACTATTTCTTCAGGAAGTCTGCAGTTTCCTGGTCCCCCTCTGCACCATCCCCATCCCTTTTTAACCTTACAATCCCTCATCTGGTCCTCCTCTTTTCACTTGCATACCTAAAAAATGTCTTGCCCACTTTTGTTACCTCTTGGGCTAGTCTCTCCTCAGGTTGTGCCTTTGTGCTCCTTACTGCTTTCACTGCTTCTGTTTCCCCTGATACACCTCCCTATTCTTCTTCTTCTGTGTTGCCTTATATCTTTTGAATGCCACCCTTTTAGCCTTTACCTTTCCAGCCACCCCTTTCAAGAACCATTGCGGTCTCCTTTTCCTCTTACTTTTACTCACTTGTTTGATGTAGAGGTTTGTTGCCCTCACTAAGCCCCCTTTTAGCTTCATCCACTGTTCCTTCACCCCCACACAGGCCATCCCCACCCCCCAGGTCATCCATCAGGCATTCACCCATCTTAATCTGCCTTCCTGATTTTCTGGACCCTTATCCTTCTGTGGTTCGATTCCACAGCTGTCCTTATATTGAACCACACTGTACAGTGATCACTGGTCCCTAAGTGGCCTCCCACCTTGACATCTGCTACACTGTCCCTGTTAATGAGTAGCAGGTCCAGCACTGCCTCATCATGATTGGCTTCACTGACTACTTGCTGAAGAACACCCCCTGCAGGGAGTCCAGGATGTCCCTGTTTCTAGTTGAAGCTGCAGCTGGTAGATATCTTAATAAGTATCAGCAGATATCTTGAGTAATGTCCATTTTTACCCAGAGTAAATAATCAGGTCATTATACTTTCAAATTATTGGGGTTATTCAGGTAAATTATCCATTATCAGGGCCTATCCAACCAGATATGGATGCTGAGTTATCCATGGATAGTGCAGAGAAAAAATTAGCGCACTATCCCAACAGGTCCATCTTGTTAGAAACCAGCTTCTTCACCATGTTAAAAATGGGTAAACACTTTGGTTAGACAGTGTGACCTGACTTAGCTAAAATGTTATGAGTGCTGGGCATTGAGGAAAAGGCATGGATGGTGGCATGGGCAGGCTGGGGATATGGAATGGAGGGTAAAACAGGGGACTGAGGACCCAATCCAGACAAAAGGGTCAAAAACACCAGAACATGCCCATAGCAGTGACAGCCAAGAAGGCAGGAACATGCTGAGTAGCTGAGGCCAGCAGGGGGGACTGAGACTAGCAAGGCTCACAGGAGCAACAATTCAGGGGCACAGAAAGAACAGTGCAGGGAAAACATGAATGCAGGAAGCTACAGGACTACGGTTGGCAGCAAGTGGAAGGGGACAGCAGGTGGAGTGGGGGCAGCAGGTGGAGTGGGAGCAGCATGCAGATGGGGAGAAAATGGTAGGAGGAAGGTGAAGAACATAGCCTGGCAAGAAAAAGATGCAGAAGAGTTTGGGAGAAGAAGTATGAGAGCATGAAGGGAAGGGTAAAGCCCAGCCAGGGATGAAGGAACACAGAAGAGAATAACAGGGGAGCTGAGCCACTATGGCCAGCAGGAAGAGTGAACAAGCAGATTGCAGGGTGAGAAGGAGCCAAACAGGAAAAGCAGGTGACCACTAGCAGGGTCAAGCAGTAGCCAAAGTTGGAATACACTTGGAGGAGGCAAAGCAGCAAAGAGAAGGAGGGCCCCTAATGGAACACAGGCAGTCTGGAACAGTGTTGCAGACATCATGGTTGAGTGTTACATGGGGACCAGCAATCACTGTACAGTGTGGTTTAACATAATGATGGTGACTGAGACAAACCACACAAGGATGAGTGTCCTGGACTTCAGGAGAGCTGTTAAAAAAAAAAATAGTGAATGCCTCAGAGACAACGTAGCGGTGGGGGAGATTGACATTGTGGGGTGGAGGAACAGTGGGGTAAACTGAAGGAAAGCATAGTAAAGGCAGCAGACCTCAGTGATAGTGAAGAATACCGGACCTACACTATTAGTGTAGAGTTCTAGTTACGCTACTCTCTCAAAACTGCCTTTCGGTTATTTTATGTTAGCAGTTGTATTCATTTATTTGAGTTGAGTAAAAAAAAACAAGGGGGGTATGGGTGGTAAATAAACCGAAACCAAAATTAACAGCAAGCACAAGCCCACGCTGTATTCACAAAAGCTTTATGCTACACAGGTAGCGGTGGTCCAGTATTCTCCACTATTGCCCAAACCTCTGCGCAAAGGAAGTAAGTAAAAATCAGAAAAACAGGATGAAAAAGAGACCACTATGGTTCTTAAAAGAAGTGGCTGAAAAGCTAAAGACTAGAGGGATGGCATTCAGAAGGTGCAAAGAGATGCACGGGGAAGCGGATAGGGAGGTGTACCAGGTAAAGCAGATGGAAGCAGAGATGGCAGTGAGGGGCACAAAGGTGCAAACAGAGGAAAGGATAACCAAAGGGGTAGCTAACGGGGCTAGCCTTTTTCAGATACATAGGAGAAAAGAGGAAGAAAAGGTGAGGGATTGTAAGGATAAGAAACGCAGGGGGAGATTGCAGGAGGGCAGATGTATTCCAGCTCCATAACAGTACCAGTAGGGAGGAGGCTGTCAGTTACAGGCTGGACAGCTTAACATCAGTAGTGACAGTTACTGGAAACAGTATTAAAAGAAAGGCTAGTTGTGTATCTTGAATCCAGCAGGCTACAAGATCAGAGGCAGCATGGATTCACAGAGAGGTGATGTCAAATTAACCTGATTGATTTCTTTGACTGGGTGACCAGAGAAATAGATCAGTGCGGGGTAGTGGACATGAGCCACTTAGACTTCAGCAAGACCTTTGACACTACCACACAGAAGTCGTATAAGGAAATTTGGCAGTTCAGGGGTGGGAGCCAAGATAGTAAACTGGGTAAGGAACTGGTTGATGGATTGGTAACAGAGGGTGGTGCTAAGTGGCACTCACTCTAATGAGGGGAGAGTGATCAGTGGGGTACCTCAGGTCTCACTGCTGGGACCAGTCCTCATAAGCAACATTTCTGAAGAGCTAGAAGGAAAGGTACTGTATGTCTTTTTGCAGATGACACCAAAATCTGCAACAGAGTAGATATTCTGGAGGGGGTAAAGAGAATGAATAGAGACCTGAGAAAACTTGAGGAGCGGTCGAGGGTATGGCAGTTGGGTCTCAATGCAAAAAAGTGCAAAATCATGAACTTAAGGCACAGAAAAACAGGAGAAGTGTATAAACTGGGGCAGGGTTATTGATGGTCACAAAGCAGGGAAGAGACCTTGGGGTTATCACATCTAATGACCTGAAGGTGATGGGTCAGTGCAACAAGGCAGTAGGCAGAGCCAGTGGGATGTTGGGGAGCATAGGGAGAGGAATCACCACCAGAAGGAGAGAGGTGGTGTTGCCGCTGTATCAGTTATTGGTGAGACCCCACTTGGAGTACTGTTTCCAGTTCTGGAGACCACATCTCAGGATGGACATAGAATAGAGGCTGTCCAGAAGATGGCAACAAACTGGTACAGGGGTTGCATAAAAAGTGCTATGAGGAGAGACCTGAGGAATCTTAATATGCACAACCTGGAACAGAGGAAGGAGAATCTGGAAAAGAGGAGAGAGAATGGGAACCATGATAAAGACATATAAGTACCTTACTGGGGAGAACAAGGTACAGGAGGGGAGTATTTTTCTGAGGAGAAAGTGCATCAGGACAAGAGGGCATGAAATGAAGCTGGAAGGGGGGAATTTTATGAGGGATGTCAGGAAGTACTTCTTCACTGAATGACTGTTGGACACCTGGAGCAGTCTACCAGCAGAGGTGCTGAGAATGAAAACAGTGGTAGGCTTCAAGCATGCATGGGACAGGTACAAGAGAGGCAGAATCTTAGCAGAAAAGCAGGAAGGTTGGATGTAGCTGGAGTTCAGGTACAGTCCGCAGTTACAGTATAGGCAGGGATTAACTGGGCAGACTACGTGGGCTGAGCAGTCTTCATCTGCCTACAAATTCTGTTTTTCTATGAATGACCACAGGAACAAACAAAATCCTCATACGCAGTAGTGAACAGCCACCAGAGGAGCAGTGACACTAACAGGTAAAGCAGCAGGATGAAGGAAAACTCAACACACGTCAGAAGGGCCACAAGAGCAGGGCTGGAATGGCTGCAGGAGTGAGACTGTAATAACCACAGAAGTAAGAATAGCCCCAACCCCAGAGGCAGGCAAGCAGGAGAACAGGACCAGCCAAGCAGTAAACTAGGACCTGGCCAGCAGATGCCCTAATGCACAGCCACAAATGCCATCTGCAGAGCAGCAAATGCTAGCCACGCAGCAGGGGATCAAGAGAGCAGCCGGAGTGGCACAACCATGGGGAAAAAGTAGAAGTGGCAGTGCTGCATAGAATGGAGGGTAGGATGCCTCAACAACAGCCCCAGGGCAGAAGGGTAGCAAAGGCAACCTCCCAGTGGGTTCCTGGAAGTGCCAGGAGCAAGGTAGAAGGATAAGCAGGAAAGGAGGTGGGTAGTAGAACAGCAGACATGCAGATTCTGTACTGATGAGCATACGAACATACAAAATTTGCCAGCAGATAAAGGCCTAGAGGTCTATCAAGTCTGCTCGAATGTGCAGCTAGCACCCCTTATTCTGCAGCTGCCCCTCCCTTCCACCCTTCCCCTTCATTAACCCTCCCCCTTGTCCTGTCCCATCCCCTTTTGAATCAGTCCACTGTTCTACTGGATACCACTTCTGCAGGTAACGCATTCCACCCAGCCACCACCCTCTCTGTAAAAAAGTGTCTCCTCATCTCCCTCCTGAACCTTCCTCCCTCCTCCATTCTCATATCATGGCCCCTGGTGTCCCTCCCCTCCCTTACTTTGAACAGCCCCTCTGTACCTGTCTTGTTTATTCCTTTCATGTACTTAAAGGTTTCAATCATGTCCCCCCGTCCCTCCTCTCCTCCAGTGAGTACATGTTCAACTCCTTCAACCTCCTCTCGTATGATAAGTCCTCCGGCCGCTTGATCATCTTTGTCGCCCTGCGCTGCACCCCCTCCAGTAACTTAACATCCCTCTTCAGATACGGGTGCCAGTACTGCACGCAGTACTCCAGGTGCGGTCTAACTAATGACCTATACAGTGGCAGAATCACCTCCTCCCTCCTCAAGGATATACCCCTTGCAATACAACCCAGCATTTTGTTGGCCTTTGCAGCTGCCTTCCTACATTGTGCCGAGTTGTTCATTGACCCTGTAATGAGCATCCCCAGATCCTTCTCCTCCTCTGTCTGGGCTAGCTGTACTCCCCCCAGCTGGTAACTCCTCCTTGGGTTCTTCATCCCAAAATGCAGCACCTTGCACGTTTTGGCATTAAACCCCAGATGCCAGGTGTCTGACCAGGAGGTTTCAAGCTTTGCCAGATCATCCTTCAACCCCTGCCATCCCCCTGGGTTATTCACCACCGCTCCTACCTTGGTATCGTCAGCAAACAGACTGATCTTGCTCTTGATGTTCCGTGATATGTCTGCAATGAATATCCCAAACAACACTGGTCCCAACACCGAGCCCTGTGGAACACCACTCGTCACTACCCTTGGGTGTGAGAGCTCCCCACCCACCACCACCACCCTCTGTTGCCTTCCCTGAAGTCAGTTTCCTACCCATTTCATCAGCTTTGCACCCGCCCTTGTGCCTACTAACTTACTTCCCAGCCTTCCATGCGGCACCGAGTCGAATGCCTTACTGAAATTCAGATACAGGACATCCACTGTATGGCCCCTGTCCAGTTGCCTAGTTACCCAGTCATAGAACTCCACCAGGTTGGTTTGGCAGGATCTTCCCCATATGAAGCCATGCTGTCTGCTGTCCTGTAGTCCTTTGGCCTCTAGGAGGGCCACCAGCCTCTCCTTCAGGATAGTCTCCATTAGTTTACCCACGATGGATGTGAGGCTCACTGGTCTGCAGTTTCCCTGTTCATCCTTGGGGCCACACTTATGGAGGGGCACCACATCAGCCATCCTCCAGTCCTGCGATACACACCCTGAAAGTAGAGAGGCATTAAATAGGTCTGCCAAAGTTCCTGCAAGGACCTCTGCCAGCTCCTTCAGTACCCTGGGGTGGATGCCATCTGGACCTGGCTCCTTGTCCACCCTCAGTGCCTTCAAACCCTCCCAAACTCTGCCCTCCATGATTTCCCCATCTGTCACCCCTTCCCCACCTGTTTCTGCCATTTCTCCCACCTTGGGTGTCACCCCTCCCTCTTCTCTTTAGTAAATACTGAGCAGAAGTACTCATTTAGTGCTTCTGCCTTATCGCACCCTGCTTCCACCCAACCTTCCTCCTTCCTAATCCTTACTATGTGGTCCTTACAGCTCCTTTTCTCCCTGATGTACCTCAAGGAGTCCTTCTCCCCCTTCTTAATGCCTTGTGCCAGCCTGAGTTCCGTAGATGCTTTGGCTTCCCTTACTGCCCTTGTCACCTCCTTCAATTCTGTCAAGTACTCCTCCCTGTCCTCCCCCCTCCCTGTTTTCTTGTACTTCCTAAAGGCAGCTCTTTTCCTCATTACCTTTTCCATGACCGGCTTGCTCAACCAGTTCGGTTTCTTAGCCCTAGCCTTCTTGCTCTGGGCCTTGCAGCAGGTTTTGGTTGCCTCCACTATCTCCAGCTTAATGAGCTCCCACCTCTGGTTTGTGTCCATACTAGACTGAATTCTGGCCAGGTACTTTTTTACCACTTCTCCCATCCTCCCAAAGTTGGCCCTCCTGAAGTCCAGCACTCTTGTGCCAGATTCCACTCCTTCCTTGCCTGTATCCAATGTGAGCCATACTGAGTGGTGGTCACTCCCTGACAGCGGTTCCTCCACTGTAAGTTCTCTCACAAAGTCCCCATTTGCCAACACAAGGTCAAGGGTATTCCCTAACCTGGTTGGTTCACTGACCATTTGCAGCAGGAAGCTGTCCTGGAAGGCATCCAGCAGTACCTGCTCCCTTCTGTTCCTGATTGTTGGGGTACTCCAGTCCACTCCTGGCATGTTGAAGTCCCCCACAATCACCACACTACCCTTCTTGCAGGTCCTCCTGATCTGTCCCACTAGTTCCCTGTCTAACTCCTCCATCTGAGATGGTGGCCTGTACACCACTCCCATTCTAAGAATCCTATTCTTAGAATCCTGGATTTGCATCCAAAGTGACTCCGTACTACCCTCCTCCCCTTCCTCCCTTACACACTTCAGTCCTTCCGTCACATGTAGTGCCACACCCCCTCCTTTCCCAATCACCCTGGCCCTAGGTCCCAGTAGTATTGGGTGGCCCATGTTTCTGTGATGGCTGCAATGTCCACCTCTCCCTCTGCCATGAGCACCTGTAACTCTGCAGTTTTTCTCCCAAAGCTCCTAGCATTAAGGGTAAGCACCTTTCACCCTCCACCCCCCCATCCTGTCCTCCTTTACTAGCATCACCAGTAGTACTAGGAAGGGAGGACAGTTGAGCACTGCAAATGAGCATCCAAGGACACTTGTTGCAGGCACAGTTTACGTACCATTCAGTGGGGGGTGAGTGGCATGTATTGCCCACTGTCCCATTGAACTGCAGGCAATAGCCCTGACACTGTGGCCAACAATCACTCTTCTTAGGTGTGTTTTAAAGTACTTGGTACAACACATCTGAGCTACAATTTTTGGCCCACAATTACACACTCTATTACAGTATGTGTCTTACTATTTATAGGTATAGCATATAGAATAGGCTGTGTTTCCATCAAGGGTATGTGGTAACATTATAGAGATCTTGAGAGAGAAGCTTGAGAGATTTCCATTATGTCATCACATGCCCAAAATGGAAACACAGCCTTAGTTGTGTATGTTCACCCATGCACTGTTTTATATAATGTCATTTTTTTTTCCTCGAGTTGGTCGGTTTGTCAGTACCTTGAATAATTGCTCCTGCTCACTCCAGCACCTCACTGTGCATCTAACTGTGTTGCTCCTGAGAATCCGTTACTCCCAACCATCTGTCCATGGCCACGGTGTTCATTTTTAAAAGAAAAAAAATCAAAAACTTATAAAGTACTGTTTGGTAACATTGAGCTGTCTATGGCTGTCTGTGTCCAAACTCTCTTGGTCACCTGCTCGGCACTCACTAAATGTCACCGCCAGTTTTCCCCAAGTTTTTTCATCTAAGCCACATCTTGAACCAATCAGAAGGCATGTCATGGCTAAAAAGTTGTTGGGGTATCACTTAGACGGCAGAATGATACTACAGCAACTTTTCATGACCTTTTGAACTATACCACAACAGCATTTTGAGGTGTATGGAAATCCATACACAACAGGGGTTAACCATACACCATATAGCGATCTTGCATATTTTATATCTGGGTCACACCTGGAAATGAGTCTTTGCTCAGTGTGCCTTCCTAGTCACCAGTTTCTAAATGAATGCATAGTTATAGCCTCTAATATCGTCAAATCCTCTAGTTGAATGTATTTTAATGATTGCACTTAAAAACTCTTCTGTTCAGCAGCAGCACTTTCCTCAAAGCTCAATGCTCATAAAATTTTAGCTAAAATGCTGTGAATCAGTCATCTGGATGGCCATAAGTGACAGTGCAGTAAAAAGAGCTCAGGGTGTAGAGGACAAATAAGCACTGAAGAAATACAACATCACACCTACCCCACTAATGCAAAGTATCATGGGATGTATTTGCAAATCACCATGAAATTTAAACTGCCTCTGCTTTAAGCAGGAGTGCATTGTGCATTAAATGTGGATTGTGTCACCTTGGTGATGCTCAGATGTGTCATTACTTCCCTATAGGAGGGGACTTAAAACTGGGAAATCCAACCTTAACTCTGAAACAATGACATCACCTTTCTTGTTTGACATGCCCATCTGCGACTATCCCATACCTCTTGTTCCTTCTCCGTCCATCCTGAACAGAAGGATGCAGCCATAGCTCTAATAGGTTTGCCCTGACAGGGATCATCCCAATTAGGAATCAGAGGCCCTTTCAGGCAGGGATCGTCACAGAGGTACCTTGTTAGTTAAGTGGACACGGATGCAAGATGTCGGACACCTCCAGAGGTACTGTTGGGGGTTTGGGGCTGGAGAAGGCTGAAGAAAAGTTTGAGGGAGCAAAGGAGAAAAAATACAGTGGTCGAAATTCCTGTAGCATTTCCATATTGCTCTTTATCTTGTATATTTCAGAAGTCTGTTTTGTAATACAGGCTCATTTTCATTTTATAGTCTTGTGTTTTTTAAAAAGGTCAGTTTTGTAAGAATTAGAACTACAGTAGCTAGCTCCACCTTTCCTTATGCGATTCACAAATATAAGGCATGGGTCTACTGTACCTACCTGCTGTTCGGCACAAGACTAGAGTGCAAATGTAAAACATGTAAAGGAGCTTCTCAAAGATTGCCAGTTGCAAGGCACATAACTTGCTTTTGAATTAGTGGTGCCATACAGTATGTCATTAGTTTCTGAGAAAGCTCTTGAGTGACTCTTTCCTTTTTAATGAAAAAGTGAGATAACAGAGCACTACACAAATCTCGGACACAGAATCTGTGGAGAAAACTTAGCAGTAACTGTGGCAGCTTATGCAGAGCAATCTTGTGTAGTTCCAGAGCTCAGAACTCAGTGGGGTGAATCAACAACAACCCTTCTGGCTTATTTAGCTTCATATAATGTAATGTAAATCTCTAGCCCCCTAGTCTAATAAACATTCAGATAGCACAAAATGTACTCAGCAATCCTCAGATAGCAGGGCTTTGTGAGCTGCACCAGTGGGATTTTCTGTTCCCATTCAGTATAATAAAGACAGATGAGCTGTAGCTCAGCCAAGATATAGCAGTCTGGGAAAACTTTAAATTCTTTCAAAAGTGCAGCATGGAGTTGAATTAGGCATTGCAGGCCTGGTTCTCGGACTGTTTCTGCAGCAGGCAGCAAATATTTTTCACTGTGTCAGTGCTGTAGTGAATTAGTAGTGATAGGGTCATCACCTAAATGGCTGCCCTGAATGAGATAAGGCAATCCCTAGATACTCACATCCACAATTATTTGTATTTGAAATGGGTTATGGGCTTTGACTACTTACAGAATAATTTACCATAATTCTATCTTATTACAATTTATCCAGACTCGCTGAAGATTGTAATACCTTTTACTTGAGCAACTAATTGTACATAAACATTAAGAGTACAAGATTTTAGTCCACACAAGCCCCTTTATCAGGCTTGTGTGGCCCCCAATCTAAGAATGGATCAACCGACTCAGGTGCAGTTCCAACCCCTCCCCCACTGGGATGACTCAGCTCTGACTGGTAAAACAGAGCCTTTCATGGCTTGATCTAGATTGCTAAGTTGGCCCGGTTTGAAAGTGCACACTAGTCTGGAATAACACTCTCACCACCAGTACTGCAATGAAAAGGCCATGCAGGGTGCAGAAAGGTTCTTTTTTTCCCTGATCTTTGCAGAAGATTCCCAAGTCCCTAGACTGTCACATGACCAACAAAGAGAAACACTTGTGATCCTGCGGCACTGAAAGGAGCCTACCAATGAGGGTGTGTGTGCAGTGATTGACATATTTTCTAGCCAATCATGTGTGTCAGCCACCACAGGACCTCCCTAGGAAACGGGGCTTTGCAGTCAATGGAGACAGGTGTGAGTGTGTGTGTGTGTGTGTGTGTGTGTGTGTGTGTGTGTGTGTAGATCCCCCAAAAAAAATATGGCAAAAATGTTGTTAGAAAGGGAGAGAGGAAGAAAGGGACAGTAGAGACTGAGAGTCCAACACATTTTTATTTAGTTTTTGTTGACCTGGAAAGGAGGACTAGACAAGTCTGCCTATTTTCAGCCTTGTCCCAGGAGAAGGGGATACAGATGGATGCCAGCTGACACTGAACCAGATTAAGCTGTTAGTGGCATTTTTAGTAAATTCAACAGCAGGTAACAGCAGAGTGCTGAAGATGTTGCAGCAGACTGAGAGTACTTATCAAAAAAGGATTTTTTTCATTAGAAAGAAAGAGTAGACAGAGACAAACAAATTCAACAACAGAGTAGACAGCAGCAGAGTGCAGACATTGCAGACTCCACAGTAAATGATAAAACACCTAGTTTTGTTAAGTCAGAGAGAGACCAACGAATTCAACACAGATAGACAGGATAGATGGACTCTGACTGAAGGTCATAGTGTCTCAGTAATTTTGAGGGGGCTTATATTGCCATAGATTTTGAAGTGGGGCTGTCACCCATGTCTCAGACTCTATGTTGCCCATCTCTGTGCTGCCCTTAAAGGTCATACTGTCCTAGATGCTGTGTTGCCCATCTCTGTACTGCCCTGAAAGGTCATACTGCCCTAGACTCTGTGTTGCCCATCTCTGTACTCCCTGAAAAGTCATACTGCCCTAGACTCTGTGTTGCCCATCTCTGTACTGCCCTGAAAGGTCATACTGCCCTAGACTCTGTGTTGCCCATCTCTGTACTGCCCTGAAAGGTCATACTGCCCTAGATTCTATGTTGCCCATCTCTGAGACATACTACCGTACAGACTGTGAAGGGTGCGCATCACATCTCAGACTCTGTGTTGCCCACCTCTGTGCCTGAACTAGTACTAGGTCATATAGTGCATCACATATTTTTAGAGGGGGTGCTACCCATATTTCAGATTCTGTGCTGCCCTGAAAGGTCATTCTGCCCTAGACTCTGTTTTGCCAATCTCTGTGCTGCCCTGAAAGGTCATTCTGCCCTAGACTCTATTTTGCCCATCTCTGTGCCAAAGTGCCATACAGACTGTGAAAGTGGGGGGCGTCACACCTTAAACTCTGTTTTGCTCATCTCTGTGCCTGAACTACTACTAGGTCATAGTGCCATACAGATTTGTGAAGGGGGGGGGGTCACGTCTTTCTGTAGCAGTGGATTTTCAGTGTGTTACTTCTGTTTATACAACTTAATTTTGTGTACAACCTTGTCTTTTGTTTCATGACACTTAGTCATGAATCATGCCACTTATTTTTTGGGTGCAACTCAACCCTGTTTGTTTACTTAATCTTCCGTTTCATTTCCGTGTTTAAGTATGCCATTTTGTTAGTGTCTTTCTGTAGCACTTTTAGTGAATTTCAGTGTTATTGAATCTTCTGTTTGATGCCATTTAATTTTTGGGTACAATCCTGTACATGAATCTTCTGTTTCACGTCACTAAGTCACGAATCATGCCACTTACTTTTTGGGTGCAATCCTGTTCATGGAATCTTCTGTTTCATGTCAGTTTGTCACGATCCTCACAAATCACGCCTCTTAATGATTGGGTGCAACCCAACACTGTTTTTTACTGAATCTTCTATTTCAAGTCCATGTTAAAGTAAGCCATTTTGTCAGTGTCTTTCTGTAGCACTTTTAATGATTTTTACTGATATTGAATCTTCTGTTTGATGTCATTTAATCTTTGGGTGCAACCCCGTACATGAATCTTCTGTTTCACGTCACTTAGTCATGAATCACGCCATTTAATTTTTGTGTACCTTGCCCTGACCTCCTTGCTCAGTGACTCATTACTGCAGTACTGGTGACTGTTAAACATTCATTTTTTATTGCTGTTGGCTGCTTGCTGACACAATGACACGAAAATAGAGACACAACATTTTTTTTTTAAAGTTACTTTTTTTTTAACAGAGGAATCTAAAACAATATTATCGATGCAGTTCTCAAACTCAAATTGATTAAAACAGGTCTACAATTCATCAGAGTAAATCAGAGTAAATCATAGTAAATCAGAACCTTTTGGAAAAAATTCAGAGTCGTAATCAGAACCGGGTCACAGCCGAGCCACACATCCTTATCTCAAACCTTTGTGTAATGTAATATGAGTACAGTTTCTTTGTTGGTCCAATAAAGGTACTGCATTACAATCTTCAAAGGAACCACTTTTCCAAGGACTAACACAGTTACAAACGTTCTCCTCTTTTACAATTTAAGAAACATTCACAAGTATGTATGGAGAATCATGACAGTGGAACTTGAAGCTAATCAAGAGAATACAGAATGGCATTAATTTACAAATCATTTTTATTATCAGTGATGTGAGTCATTCCAAATAATCTCTTTGTGACAAAATGTGTATGATTAACTGAAAATAATTAAGGGCGTGTTATCATACAGTTTGTCTAATCTCCTAGTGACTTCCTTCTCAGTAGTCCTTTTTCATGACTTTACTACTCCTTCCAGCAACTGCACCTGACCTGTCATAGTGTCCCACTTCCCCCTCTCTCTTTGTTGGGTGCCCCAGGCTCTAAGCCCCCAGTCTATATGGCATTGGTCTGCCCCTAATTGTGCTCACCTCTGGAATTTGCTTGTGTTGTTACCTCACTGTACTGTACTTGCATTGTTCTCTCTTGTACCTTTGCTCAGGCTGGGTGGTATCAACTCTGCTCTAATCCAGTGTTCACACCCTGTTACTAGTTGCACTAGTCCTTTGTACTGATTTAATATTGAGTATGCTGGTTTATCTGCCTGACATTCATGACTGCCCAACTGTATTGCATTTTTATTGCTCCTGCAGCTTACTGTACTGTGTATTCTGCAGTTTGTATTTTATTGTGACTGCCCAGCTGTATGGTATTTTTATTACTCCTGAAACTTACTATACTGTGTATTCTGCATTTTGTATTTTATTGTGACTGCCCAGGTGTATGGTATTTGTATTACTCGTTCAACTTATTGTAGTGTGTATTCTGCATTTTGTGTTTTATTGCAGCTGCCCAGCTGTACTGTACTTTTTTTTCTCTTGCAGCTTACTGCACTGTGTATTCTATATTTTATATTTTATTTATTATGTGCCATTCTTATTGCCTACTCCCTTCAGTTCCACCTGTTCAGAGTGCCAACATCAGTGCGCTCGGTCATTATGGTGCCAAGTGGATATGTCACCATCTTCTCTTTTAGCAGGGAGCTGTGCCCCCACAACCCCCAATGCAGGGGCTGTGCCCCCCCCACACACCCTTTCTAATGATACTACCTCTGGGAGGAGGTGGCGAATCTGGTATTTGGCACTGTAATGACCCGGCACTGTAATGCCGACACTCGGAGTGCCATAAGGGACTCCCTTCCCTTTCACCCAGGACACATCTGGAACGAACAGTTACCAGTTCTGTATTTCTTCCCCTGGCGACAATGTTGAAATAAATAAGTACAAAGAACCATCTAGCAGTGGTAGGCTGCAACAGATGATGATTTATTTTATTTGTATTTAAATTCTTTGTCCAGAAAAGGCACAATGAGCTGGAGCTCACTTCCAAGTGTGACCTAGGGGATGGGGTAACATCAGGAAAAAAATAACAGAGAGTTAAATGCAGTTTAGAACACTGGTGTAAATTAACAGTGAGGTGCAAAATACAATGATGCAATTACAGCAACAGCACAAACTAACAGTGAGGTTCAAAATATAAAGATGCAGATACAACAATGGAAAATAGTGAGTTGCAAAATACCAAGATGCAATTGCAACAAGAGTGCAAATTAACAGTGATGTCAAAATACAAAAATACAGTTTTCAACAATACTGCAAACTAACAGCAAGGTGCAAAATACATAAATAAATTTATAACATGAATACTAACAGTGAGGTTTAAAAAACACAATATAGTGCTGCCAAGAGGAAAGCATTTAGCAAGCAGTGGCACCCAGTTGGACACAGTGCATATAGCATAGTGATGAATAAATACTAATTTATTATTTTGTATTCAGTCCTCAGGCTAGACCTCTTCAATATCTTCATCAGTTACATTGCAGATGGACTGGAGGGTAAAGTTTGTCTGTTTGCAGATGACACCAAGATATGCAACAGAGTAGATAATCCAGATGGGGTGGGCAGAATGAGAAGATATCTGGATAAACTAGCAAAATGGTCAGAAGAGTGGCAACTGGGGTTTAACGCAAAGATGTGCAAGATCATGCACATAGGGAAGAGAAACCCTGATGCCACCTATAGGCTGGGAGGGGAGTTGCTGGCAGTCACAAGGGAAGAAAGAGACTTTGGTGTCATCATCACCGATGATCTGAAATCATCCAAGCAGACCACTAAAGCAGTAGGTAAGGCTAGAGGGATGTTGGGGTATATTAGTAGAGGTATCACAAGTCAGAAGAGGGAGGTAATAATCCCTCTTTACAAGACACTGGTTAGGCCCCATCTAGAGTACTGCATGCAGTACTAGAGGCCACACCTTCACAAGGACATTAACCAAACTGAGGCAGTCCAGAGAAGGGCAACCAATATGGTGCAGGGACTGCATCAGAAGACTTATGAGGACAGATTAACTGAGCTCAATATGTATACCCTAGAGCAAAGGAGGGAGAGGGGTGATATGATCAAAACATTCAAACACCTTAAGGACATTAACAAGGTGAAAGAGTCTAACATGTTTCAATATAAGAAAAATAGCAGGACAAGAGGACACAGCATGAGATTAGATGGAGGCTGATTAAGGGATAATGTGAGGAATTTCTTTTTCACAGAAAGGGTGGTGGATGCATGGAACGGCCTACCTCAGAACGTGGTGGATATGAATACAGTGCAGGGCTTCAAACAGGCATGGGATAGGAATAAGGGAGCAATACAGATGAGTATGAATAGATAGGCCATTGACAGAGCAAAGGCCGATGGCACATTCATAAGGTAGAAAAAGAAATGGGCAGACAGGGTGGGCCTTGCGGTCCTTATCTGCCATCAACGTCTATGTTTCTATGTTTCTATTTACAATCTGTATATGGTCAGTGATCAATACATAGAGGATTGAATATGAGCAACCATACAAAACAAGGCTGTGTTTCAATCAAGAGGTTTCCATGGTAACAAGAGACCTCAAGATCCCAACTTGAGAAGTCTCTTATTACAGTGGAAACCTTGAGATTTAAACAATGCCTTGTATGTGTATTGTTCCTCATACACAAAGTTTTATAGTGCATGTGCAACCATTAGTATAAGCCTGTGTCCAAGGCATTTGAGAAAGGTTCCCCTCTGCCCTGCTAATGCTCTTACTATAGTGGTTCTTTCGGGCACCGCACACTTCCGGGGCCAGGTTTCTCATTATTACTGATAACTGATAACTGCAGCCCAACTGTTCACCGCAGGACTGCCCAAAAACCATGACTTTTGCAAATGCCAACACAGTTTTGTTTGTATAAGCATTAGTTATCAGAGCCATGGTTTGAACAAGGCAGCCGCACAAAGTCATTCTATGTTGTTGTGCTGCAGTAGTGAAGTCCTCAGTGCAGCACAACAACATCATGACGTCGCTACTGCAGTACAGCAAGAAAATCCTAGGCATGGATTTCTATCAGCATTTTGCATTTCACCATACACTATAAATGTACTGGGCTCAACTCTCAAAGCTCCCAGCATGGCGCAAGGGGCTTGCACCACAAAGAATGGCGCAAGGTGCCCCTTGCACCGAAAGATGGTCCAGGAGTAATTATTAATGGCAACCTGCATCAAACACAGTCTGCCTGTCCCAAATGGGGCTTGTACCACCTGTGCTCCCACAAATGGGCTGCAGCATGGCACTATGTGGCTTGCAGCAGACACAGGCTGCCATATCCCCTAATGTGGGATTCTCAGAACTCCACCAGAGGGAGAAATTCTAAGTACCCTTAGACCAGCCAATCTGGTAGAGTTGACCTATTTGTGGCAATGTGCCATGGTCCTCCCTCCCGGATCTCTAATGTCTCCTAAATGAATGTATTAATAAATCCCATGGTGGTATAGTGGCCCCCCCCGATCCCTGATGTCCCCAAAATGAATGTATTAAAAAAATCCATGGTGATATAGTGGCCCCCTTCCCTGATCCTCGATGTCCCCAAAATGAGTGTATAAAACAAAACCCTGGTGTTCTAGTGGACCCCCCACCCAGCAGTGCCCTAACAGCCTGCCTCCCCCAACCCATAACTGAGCCGGCGGCTGACATAGACCACTGCTCACCACCACAGCCAGCCATCGACTGAGCTCTGAATGAGCACGTACTGTATATAGTATGCACTCAGTGAATGACAGCTCACTGAGCACATATTATATGCAGTACGTGCTCATTCAGAATTCAATCGACAAGCCATGGTGGTGAGCAGTGAAATAATGATTGCCGGCTCAGTTATGGAATGAGGGGGAGCAAGGTGGTAGAGCACTGCTAGGTGGGGAGCAGGGGGTCCACTAGACCACCAGTTTTTTTTTTTTATAAATTAATTTTGGGGATGGTGAGGATCAGGGAGAGGGGCCTCTATACCACCATGGGGTATTTTTAATTCATTCACTTCAGGGACATCGGGTATTGGGGAGGGGTGCCACTATACCACCATGGGATTTTTTAATACATGGACTTTGGGGACATCAGGGGGAGGGGAACTGCTAGCCACCAGGGACTAGCTAGAGCAGTGCACAGCTGCCCCACAGCTTGCAGCAGACCCTCTGTTTGGTGCACTGCCAGGGTGGCTGCAAGCCATGGGACTTTTCCACCGGGACCCTGCCCAATAGAAAATAGGGCACAGGGTCCCTAGTGCACCAGGCATTGATGCAAGCTGCCTTTGGTGGCAGATTGCATCAATCTAAGGGGTCATTAAGAATCAAGCCCATTTTCGTTATTTAATTTATTTACATTTGTTTTGCAAGGGTTAATGCTCATTTTTGCTACTTGTTAAATAAGAGAAGGTGGTTAGGATTTCATATAAGGCCGTTTCAACACATTCCATCCCAAAACTCTTTTTAAGGCATAAACAGTTGCACCAGTCAAGAGATGTGCAGGGGAGATTAAGTATGACTGAATGAAGTTAAGAAAAACATAGGGAACCAGCATTTGTCAATGCCGAATGTTGCTTGCTTGTATGTGCTGTTTAGGTATTTGGAAGTGATAGTTCCATGCCTTCCTCCCAAGTCATCCACTGTCTCTTTCCATTCAGTATTCACAGAAAAGTGGGAAGGGCAAGGGCCACAGCAGTACAGCAGTTGCCAAGGGGGTGAAGAGGAGGACAATAGCCCATTCAAAGGCAAAAGAGTCCTGCAGGAGCTCACTAAATTGAAGGTGGACAAACGATGGAACCAGATGGCATACGCCCAAGGATATTAAGAGAACTGCGAAAGGAGGTAGCAGTACCTCTGGCAGCCATGTTCACTGAGTCATTCAACACTAGTGAATTGGAGGAGGGCACATATGGTCCCTCTACACAAGTCCAGCAGCAGGGAGGAGGTGGGGAACATTCAGCAATTCAGCCTCACCTCAGTAGTGAGGAAGATCATGGAGACATTGCTTAAAGAAAGGATAGTGGGGCATCTAAAAGCCATCGGAGCCCAGGACCATAGACAACATGGATTCACAGTGGGGACATCATGTCAGACAAATCTGGTTGATTTCTTTGACTGGGTGACAAAGGAAGTGAATCAGGGTGGGGCAGTGGACAGCAGCTACCTTGATTTCAGCAAAACGCTTTGACACCATCCCACATAGGAGGCTAATAAACTAGCTGGGTATGCTGGGCATGGGGAAAGGGTGGTAAACTGGGTTAGAAACTGGCTAACAGACAGGAGGCAGAGAGTGGAGGTAAATGGGGTGCAGTCTAGGGAGAGGGGGTGACCAGTGGGGTGCTGCAGGGTCTTCATTAGTAACATTGCAGAATGGCTGAAGGGAATTTTTTCACCAAATTTTCAACATAGCCATTTTAAGACCTCTGCTCATGAACAGTGTCACTGATTTTCTCAATCTGTCCCAAACATTGATTGCGCACACCGACTGCGCCATTGTGCGCTACATGCACGGAAACACATTTTGGGTGACGTGAAAAATGGCAGCTGTACTGCTCATAAGGAGGGGTGGTAAAATGGCAATGTTAAAAATCTGGAGTACAAACATTAAAAATTTGCGAACTTACAAGCGTGGGTAGGAACTGCGCAACGCACACTCATAAAACAGTCATTTTTAGGAATTTTGTCACAAAATTTTCAACATAGCCATTTTAAGACCTCTGCTCATGAGCAGTGTCACTGTGATTTTCTTAATGTGTCCCATACATTGATTTCGCACACCGACTGCGCCATTGTGCGCCACATGGGCAGAAACATGGTTTGGGCAAGATGTGAAAAATGACAGCTATACTGCTCATAAGGAGGTGTTGTAAAATGGCAATGTTGAAAATCTGGAGTGAAAATATTGAAAATTCACGAACTTACGAGCGTGCGTAGGAACAGCGCAACGCATGCTTGTAATACAGTCATTTTGGGAATTTTTCACCAAATTTTCAACATAGCCATTTTAACACCTCTGCTCATGAACAGTATCACTGTGATTTTCTTAATCTGTCCCAAACATTGATTTTGCACACCGACTGCACCATTGTGCGCTACATGCGCGGAAACACATTTTGGGCAAGATGTGAGAAATGACAGCTGTACTGCTCATAAGGAGGTGTGGTAAAATGGCAATGTTGAAAATCTGGAGTGCAAATATTAAAAATGTGTGAACTTACGAGTGTGCGTAGGAACTGCGCAACATACGCTCGTAAAACAGTCATTTTTGGGAATTTTTTCACCAAATATTCAACATAGGCTTTTTGAGAGCCCCTCTTATGAACACTGGCACTGTCGTTTTGTTAATCGGTCTTGAAAGGTGATTTCACGCAGTGACAGCGAAATCACCCTTCGATCCCGATTAACGTCATGACAGTGCAAGGACTCATGAGGAGGGGTCCCAAAAACCCCATGTTGAAAATTTGGGCCCAAAATGCCTGAGATATGCATCAAAGTTGAAAAAGCCCTATTTATGCCATTATACAGCTTACCAGCATTTCCTCAGTTCACGGTCGGCTTTGAAGAGTGCAGACGTGTTCCCGGTCCACCGAAGATCGTCGCGCCGGACTTCGGAGGTAAGTGTGGGGTGATGGGGGTGTGTGGGGAGGCAGGGTGCGCAGTGGGCGGGTGCGGGTGGTGGGTAGGGAGACGGAGACTATGAGGGACCATTTTTTTGTTTACAGGTTGTTGTTTTTTAAAAGATGAAGCGGGACGTTTGCCAAGCTGAGTGGGCTCCCAGCGTGGCAGCTGGAAAGGCTGTTTGGGGGGGCTGGAGCCAAAGGGGGATTGGGCACCCCCGTCGGCCATAACAGTTTTTGCCACGCTGGGGTGGGCTCCCAGCGTGGCACTTGGACAGCTTTTGTTGGGGGGAGGCGTGGAGCTGACGGGGGATTGGACACCCCCGTCGGCCATACAGTGTGTGTGGGGGGGAGAAAGTGCATCAGCACACAATATGTGTGCTTGCGTGCGTGCGTGCTTGTGGCGGGGGAGCTCTGCTCACTGAAACGGAGCTCTCCCTTTCAACTGTATGGCACTGCATTTTTCAACTGCTGTCATAAACAGCTGCATCAGTCATTGGAGAACTGTGGCCGCACCTGCAAACACACTGACTGAATTGGAAGACAGGTGCCTCACCTCCAAAAACTCAGATGATGGCACTATGTTTCTTGCACATGCGTACAAGCAACATAAAAATGGGAAGACAGAGAGAGACAGAGAGAGAGAGAGAGGAGGTCAAACTAGAGTTTTCATTTAGCTGACTAGCTGGAATTTCTACATTAAGACTTGGGAAGGGGGCTTAGTTTGATTCCCATCAATGGCTCTTAGTTGTTTTGCTGTACCTAGCATCACATACAGTACGTCTCATCTCTGATACATAAATTCCCACTTTGTTGTTGTTCTGGAGTGCTGCCTTGGTGTACATGGGTTTAATCTTTTTGATGAATTTAACAGCTCATGAAAAGTGCCAGACTAACAACCCTGGAACCCCATCCCCTGGCTCCCTCTGTCCCCATCCCTTGGCTCCCTCAGTCTCCAGCTGAAACTCCACCCCCTCCATATGTGTTGCTGTTACCATCCTTCCTGAGACCACAACAACTGAGCCATAACCATCAGTTCCTGAAGCCGGCTGGGTCACTGCTCTTGCCTAGATTTAACTCCCACACCACCACTACAGTTTGTCTCCATTCATTACAAGGGTGGGCAATTAAATTGTCCCTCAGGTCAGTCGTCCAATGTCCAGTATTGTTCTGCTTGCCATATATTGTTGCCACTTCTGAATATGCACTTGCTAGGCACTTCTTACTGTACTGTACTGTACTGCACCACACTTCACTCCGTGCACATACAACTGCTTAGTATTTATTCTAATTTTGCACCAATTTTGTACTGTGTACTGTTCAAAAGTTTGCTTATATGTATTTGTGCTGCTGTCCTTTACTATGTTCCCCTTCCCCGGGTCACACCTGAAAATGAGACTTGGCTCAGTATGCCTATCCCAGCTACCAATTTTCAAATAAATTTACAAATAATCCACTCTGTTTCTTCACAGAATAGATATAGTGCAGACAGCTGCAGTGCTTCTCCTCATGTCCTGCCAGTATATCTCAGCTAAAGCATGGATGGAACCACCTCTAACAAGCAAGAGAGTAGCTGAAACCCTGTATCCATTCAGTCCATGGCCTCTCACATGAGATTGCCAGCTAATGTGCCAGTCAGTGCCAATTGTTGTGGTGTGTTTTTGCAACATGGACACTTGTCAATTAGGAACTGGACTGAGACCACCACTACTGCTTATTCTCCAGCTGGCCAAAGATGGTAATGGCTTTCAGCCACTTGTAGCCTGAGCTAGTTTTAAACCAGTGACCAAGAGATGAAAGGCTGTGTAACCTGTTATTATCGTGTACAGAGCCATCCAGACCACCTAGCCCAGTCTACCCTTATTCTGAATCACCTTTGTGTTACTTCTGAGAGGTCCTGCAAGGTCACAGCCCCCTTTAGTGAGAACAGCTTTTGCAATATCTCTTTGGCATTGCTTTATATCATATTTACAGTATGAACTACCTGGCTCCATAGATATTAAACTTACCAGAAATGAAAGGCATTATACAAGAGTCAATCAGCAGTCTCTCCACCAGAAAACAGAGGTATGCAGTCCTTGTGTATAAATGGGAAAAGTGATTTTGAAGCCCTATAACTCTGCATTCCAAGTGTCAAGGGTTAGCTGTATCACATAATACATGCACCCCTCAGTAGCAATGATTTAGTTTAACCATCTGGCCTCTATTGCTCTAAACAGTCCAGATGGAGGGCCTGTTCATCGTCCATCTTTGCCTTACTTTTCACCACAGTTCTTTTCTGTCTTCATGCCAGGCTGGTTCTGCTTGCCATTAACTATTGCAAAGCAGGTCATATGTGGGCCCCTTGCAGCTGTATCCTCCGTGGCACTGCATATGTGCGAGACAAATCATTTATGAAAATAAGATGTTTTGTATGCTGGTTGGAAAGCAGAGGCTATGTACAGTTATTCGCTCGTCAACTTCTTCCATGTAGCTGGTAGATGAGCGGTGTTCTGATCCCAGGTTCTGCCTGACTGCCATTTCATCAAGCTGCCTTACACATTTTTCTTCCATGCAGCTGTGCACATACCAAGGAGCCATCTGCCTAACAGTGAAAGAACAGTAGATTCTGTCAGTGAACAGTTCTCATACAAGGTTGTTGTAACATCATGCATGACAGACATAAATGTACCACTTCATGAAAAATAGTAAGACACATACAGTATCATAACTGGAATGTTCAGCTCTAATATTTGTCCTGACCTGTGACTTCGTAGCCATGGTGATTTGAAGCAATGCATGACGAATTAATTGTCTCGTACTATGGATTTGATTTTCAGAGGGTTGGCTTTGTAAGATGTGGACCTTCAAATAGGCAGCATGGTCTAGTGGTCAGATTTTTTTTTCTGTTTATAATTTCTTTCTATGTGTTTGGATTTAGTGCGTGTGAGAGGTAACTGATTGACAGCACTGGAAAATGAAGCTCTCTGTTTCCCCACATGACAGGTACAAGTACATCATGGGGGATCACAGGGCAAGCTTTCCCACACTGTCCCACCAATGTATCCTAACCCTGTCATGGAAGGACCACCTCAGGTGAGAGAGTAGTCCATGCCCATTCAGTCCTTGGCCTTTCATGAAATGACTACCAATAAGGGTACCAGTCAGTTCCAGTTGTGTAGGTGATTTTGTGATGTGGACACCTGCCCACTGGGAATTGAACTGAATCTGTCACAACTCATTTGCATAGGCCACTAAATAGCCTTCAGGTAATAATGGCTTTCAGTCACAATCAGCCTGGGCTGGATTTGAACCACTGACCTAGAGGAGAAAGTTTCCTTAACCCACTACCAATCTACTCAGTAGAGATGCAGTGAATTTAAATTCCACCGGCGAAGTGAACGTGAAGTGGGCACTTCGCATTGCCACTCCGCTATGCAGAGTGGGCAACACAAAGTGCTCACTCCACCTTGTCATTACCACTTCACGTTAAGGCGGAATGGCAATGCGAAGTAAGGCGAAGTCATTGTTTCTAATGGACTTTGCGTTCCTCATTACGATTCTAAGTGATCCACTTGGTGTTTCAGATTTGGCAGCCCCCCCCCACGTCACATGGCTTACAGTACTGTAAGTCACATGCTCTTTAGCTAGGCAGGAAGAAAGTGAGTCATACAAGCAGACACTTTTACTTTCTCCTGTGCAGACGGAGAGAGTAGTGTGTTTTGTGACTGCTGATACTTTGAGATCAGAGCAAGGAGGAGGTTTAAACTTTGATTTAGACCCAACAGCTTTTTTAAAAGCTGCATTTGTTTGTCTTTTCTGTACTCTTTTTTACTTAATTTGTTCTTTCTGTAAATTTTATTTTTCTTACCTTTATAAGTAGTTAGTTGTTTGTCTGTGTGACTGTGTGTTGTGTGACAGTGTGAGTAGTGATTGCTCAGACTGAGGGAGCTCAGTAGGAGAGATGGACCAGGGTGAGGGAATGTCTTGGGCGCGGGCAGCTCTGGGAGAGCGTGGTAGTGGTAAGTGTCATACTGTGCTCAGGTGTGGAGGGCATGGGCGCCCATTCCTGTTGGACCACTCGAAACTTGTGAGTGCCCACCCCCCCCCGGAAGCAGGACCAGCACCGCCTCCTGTCCTGACTCTGAGGCAGTTGAACCACCACCACCACCAAGTCCAGCACCAAGTCCTCTGGAGCAGGATGTACCTGTTCTCTGGGGCCCAGGTGTGGCTCCCAATTCCTGTTCAGCACTGTGACCAGCTGGCTGCCAGTTGATCTGGCCATCCCCTGCCTGTGCCTGGTCTTCCCCACATCTCCATTGTTTGGCAGTTTTTTGACTGTGTCAGGGGGACAGCAGTGTGGTCAAGTGCCACCTATGTGAGGTGAGGTGCACCGTGGCCCCTGGGGGACTCACCTAGGGACTGGGGACCAGCAAACCCATATGCTCAATCACCAGCAGTTGGAGTGGCAGACTGCCACAGAATGGACCATGCTTGCACCTCCTGGCCAGTCTGTGGCAGAGTGTGCAGCTATGCATTGCAGCATCCCTTAGAAGAGGAGGGCCACAGCAGCACCCGCTGCTCCACCAGCACCCCCCATCACCACCACCACCACCACCAGCAGGTCAGCCTGTAGAACGTGTGGACCAAAGAGAACTACGTGTAACACAGGCTGACTTGGCATTTCTTTGGAGTGCTGTCGAGGAGAACAACGAGAGGGTGAGTGCTGTGGAGCAGTGGCTGGATCACATAGAGGGACATCAGTTGCAAATTATGTCCATGCTGGAACTGCTGCTGGATCACCATGGGATCCCACATTAGTTTTTTTTTCCTCACACCATGTGCCCCCCCACATCTTCCTTGCTGTGTTATAAAATGTATTCCTCCACCATCCCTGACCCTTGTATGTAATTATGCCCTTTTTTGTTGTCTTCCGTATGTGTGACACTTTGTATTCTGAGCAGTGCAAGTATACTGTGCTAAACTGCGTGTGTGCAGTCAGTCTTCTTTCCAGTCTGTGTATATACTGCAGACACTGTCCAACTCCCTGACTTAAAAACATTTATTAATGAGTACAATGATGGGATGGTGAAGCCTGGAGAGATACTACAAAACAGGCTTACATTACATCCAAGTAACTAGTAAAAAAATGAATGCTGTGATTCATGACATGATCGTAAATCATGATTTGCGACTGCATTAGTGACTGTGATGATGAAGAACGTGATTTGTATCACGAGTGACTCATGATGATGGTCCTGACTTAACAATACATATTAATGAGTACAATGTTCATGCAGAATTATGCACCACACCTGTCCAGTACTCTCAAGGGAAGCCAAAGAAACAACTGTGAGTTAGGTTAGAGATAGAGATTGGGCCCTAAAGAGATGCAAATGCACAGACAGATTAAGATTGTGCTACGCACTGAAGAGATGCAGATGCAAAGGCACAACCCCTAACCAGTGCTCACCATCAGAAATTAAAATCTGGAAAAGAATACCTTTGCCGGTTGGGGAGGGCCATGGGGGGGAGGGGCAGTGTACTGCACTGCTGCAGTAGCAGTCACTAGTACTAGTACCAGTAAAGATACCACAAAGTACAAAAATTACACAGCTGCAGTGGATAGCAGGTTCACATTGCTGAAATTATGTGGCACAATAAAAGGTGTCTGATTTGATGACACGCATCACACACATACTCACACACACACTAAGTAATGTGTAGCAAATTGAAAACTTCAATAATATAACCACATATTTTAAGCAAACTAAAATTATGTACTGCTGCACCACAACAATCAACAAAAAAATGGCAAGAATTATTGAAAATATTAGTGTGTGTACATTAACACAGTTATACAAGAAAAATATCACCAAAATAGAAAGCACTGTCTTTTTCTCCAAGTTAATCTACCTACACCACAGATACGCTCCTCTCCCAAAGCACACTTCCACTGTCTCTCAGTACACAGACTGAATGTTGTACATTAACATTCAAAATCCACACACAAACAATAAACACTTGATGATATGAGCACAGGAGGGTTTCCTATAATCGATGAACAAAAGTTTCAGCAAAAAAAAATTACAAAAAGGCTTTTTTAACTGCTTTTAGGTTTGAATCACAGAGAGCTCTCAGAGCAAATTGTCTCCTACAGCTTCCTACACACACTACCCCAAACTGAGACTGTACAGAACAATCTAGAGCCCATGTGACCTGAAATACCATGAATCACTGCAAAATTTGCCTTTGGAGCTTAAAAACAAGGCGAAGTGAGGTGAAGTGAGGTGAAGTACATTGTTTTCAAAGTACTTCGCCTTAAGAATCGGTGGAGTAGTGGTTTGGGAAGGCAGAGTAACACAAAGTCATTGTTTTCAATGGACTTCGTGTTACCCATTATAAAGCAAAGTACTCTGCTTATGCTTAGGAGCACTCCGCGACCATCTTCACTCTGCGAATCACTTCGTGGAGCGAATTGGAGTCACTTCGCCCATCTCTACTACTGAGCCATACAGTTCCTCAGGAGTGCAAGTTCTGAATACCACTGCAGTCCCTCTTTCTCTGTGTGACCCTGAGCAGGTCTCAACCTCCTTGTGCTTCCATCCTCCTAGCTGTCAAATTTAGTAGGAAAAGAACACTACATTTCAGTTAGGTTATTCTGATTAAATAAAAAGAAAACAAAGTGCGTTGACAGTTTTTTTATGACCACAAAATGCTGCAGCATTTTCTGTAGAAAATCTAACAACTTTGAAAACCAGTATTTTGCATAACAGTTTCCACAGTTTGGCGTCAGTAGATGCATACAAGCTATGTTGTGGTGTAAAACACAAATTACCTGATGCAAATATGACCAGTCTACTTTTTGGGATCTTACAGTGAGCATTTTACTTGAAAAATAGGATTCGAAATAATCCTGCAACATGAATACATGCTGCCAAAAAGATGTTCCAGGCATTTTTCTAACAGAGCAAAGCAGTAACTTTTTTGTGCATACAGAGTAACCATTTGTCGCAGAACTTCTAGGTTACGTCTGCATTTAATGTGTTACTAAAAACAACATTGTTTTTAATCAGCATTTGGACATCAATCAGGGATATTCAAAATGATTTATTTCCTATTGTTGGCAAATGTTGTTTGTCCTGGTGTTCAGGCTCTTGATTGTTGTGTACCTTTTAAGGAATACTGTAATATGCAATAGTTGTGCTATATTTTTATTTATATCGCATGTGTGCTTCATTTGTATTGGATTTGTAAGTTTGTCATGTAATGTGCTTCAAACATTTTTAGAAGGTGCTACATACAAATAAAATAAATGAATGATTGAATGAAACATGAATAAAAAATAAATATCTGATGCAGTACTCCAACGTGACTCTGCTACAGAGGAATGTTTCTAATTTGTGTTTGGGGGACATACTTCAATCCATATGAACTCAGTTCTTTCCTTTAAGGTACTCGGTTCGTATTAGAACTGTACCTTGATTTTGTAAGGGTATTTTAGAGTACGTTATAGATTGCAGGAGTGTCCCCGACCAATCACAACACTTCCTTCAGTTGCACATCAGTTAAGGTACTGTTATTACCGTAAGAGTATCCCATGCACTGAGTCACTGTAAAAGGCATCTCAATGACTGCTCATGCTGTCAGCATTTAAAAAAAAAAAGGATTTTTGTAACTTGAAAAAGTTAGTGATCTATAATAATTTTATGGGTCTGTTTGGGGGGCCTCTTATGGATCCAAGAGTGTCGCTCTTGCGTCCTTATGACTGCAGGACAGCTCACCTTCGGTTCACAGTCCTTCGGTCTTAAGAACATACAAAGTGACACTCATATGTCTTTAAGAGACCCTCCAACCGGACCCATAAACTTATACATTCAGCCTATGTAGTCCAAAAGAATGCCAAGGTACAGTAATCAGTTACTTTCAAATGGTGAGGGCTTGTAGAGTAGTCTACTAAGAGCATTATCCTTGAGTTCTTAGAGAGGTAGAAGGTCACTCGCAAGCTGCACCCTTGCCTGCCAAGATTGTGGTAGGAGATGTTTTCTACATAGACAGGGAAGACATCCTAGAACAGCAAAATAGCCACTTTGCCACTGCAGGCCTTTGCATTCAATGCCTCACCCGCCAGTAAAGTGAGTGTCAGGAGTGATGCCAATGATGGCCCTAGCCCTGGCACCACAGCTATTCTGAGGCATTCCTCCTTTAGCTTCCATCCAGTATCCTTTAAACAGATGGAGGACCTTCTACTGACCCTGGACACAAAAAAGAGTGCTAGCGCTGACTTCTTAGATCCGTCCTTCCTGAAACATGGCTGTTATCACCTGACAGCTCCAATCATCCACCTTTTTAATAGTTCCTTGACTCATGGGAAGCTACCACCACCACCTTGGAAAATAGCACACATTATTCATTTTTTCAAGTCTGGTGACCCAACCGACCTGAACAATTATCATCCTATTTTCCTTCTCCCAATCCTTTCAAAGACCCTGGAAAAAATTGTTAACTCACAACTTAGGGAGTTCCTTGACTCTGAAAACATCCTAAACCCTGGACAATCAGGATTTAGACCCAAGCACAGTACTGTATCTGCCCTTGCCAAAGTGTCCACTGAATGGCAAACCGCCCTGGATACTAAGCAATACATTTATGACCTCTTCCTAGATCTTAGCAAGGCCTTTGATACAGTGGATCATCACATTCTATTTAACGTCTTGAGTAGTATTGGCCTAAACAACACTGCTTTAAAGTGGTTTGAATGTTATCTCACCAACCGAATGCAACAAATTAAAGATCAAGTGGAGTTGTCTCCGCTAAAGACCCTGCTGCATGGTGTGCCACAAGGCTCCATCTTGGGCCGTATTCTCTTTGCAATTTATATAAACCATATTGACTCCCGCATACACACAGGTAACTTTCATCTATTCGCTGATGATACCGTGCTCTATGCTATTAACCCCTCCCTAGACATAACCCACAAGATGCTTCAGTTTGACTTTGACATCCTTCAACACAACCTAATAAAGCTCAAGCTTCTGCTTAATGCCAAAAAGACCAAAGCTATGATTATCTCGCCATCTGCCTCCCACAGCACAGGACCACCTCCAAGCCTCCAGATTTATACCTTGCTTGGCGAAGCCTTGGAACTAGTGGAAAAATTCAAGTACCTGGGTGTCTGGCTGGATAACGGACTCAACTTCATGGCTCACCTTAATGAGATATCAAAAAAGCTAAGGCAACGACTAGGCATATTTTATCGGATAAGGCACTTCCTTACACTTGAAGCCAGGAAGCGACTTGTCCAAACAACTTTTCTACCATTGCTTGATTATGCTGACTTTCTGTATAGCCATTGTCCTAACCAGGCGTTATTTAAACTCGACACCCTGTACCATCGTGCACTAAGATTTATCCTAAACAAGCCGCTATGAACCCACCACCGCTGGCTCTATCAGGCACTAGATTGGCCCTCCCTCACTCTGAGGAGGCAAAATAATGCTCTCATGTGGATTTACAGGGTTATAACCAATAAGCTACCAACCTATATTTCTAATCTTTTTGAGTGTACCAATGGCACATATGGCCTAAGGGGTTCATCTCTTGTCTCGCTTAAAGTACCCAAAATAAGGACACGACATGGTTCAGCTGCTATCTACTTTTCTCTGCCCTTCCTTTGGAATGCCATGCAAAAGACCCTCAGGCTCTCCTCTCTCCCAGGGCCTCACGCTTTTAGGAGGCTGCTCGCTCACAATCTGAGAGTCCTCTGTGCATGCCACAGATAACCACTTTCCATCCATCTCCTGTGGCTCCCCAAACACTAGGCACTTACATGTATTCTCCTAGCACTTCTATTGTTCATGCCTACTTTCAGATTAATCTGCCCAACTACCCCCCCGTTTGTTACGTCCATACTCGTAATCACCCTCTCACCTACCCTTCCCCCTCCCCTTGTTCCACCCCCACCCTTAGGCTTTCGTGTGTTATACCCCCACTCACCCTCCCTGATATCCCTCACTTTATTGAAATGTTGTGGTATCTGGCTGTAAAAGCCCCCTCCATTAGGGAATCCTTTGTATACACAGTCATTTATCAACCCACGGATAGTTGTGCATTGTATGTATTCCCCAGCCCTGATCCTATTTATTATACTGTAACTGTCAATTATTTGCTCAATGTATGTACTCTGCAACTCTGATAGTATGCTGTAGTTGTATATGCCCTAATTGTCCAGGACCATCTTGTAAATGAGCTTGCTCAAGGATGTTTTTACCTGGTTAAATAAAGTTTGATTGATTGATTGATTGATTTCTGAAAGAAAGAATTGTTCAGTACCTAGAGGCCAATGGGGCTCAGGACCTAAAGCAGCATGGATTCACAGCAGAAAGGTCATGTCAGACGAATCTAATCGATTTCTTTGACTGGGTGACCAAATTAATAGACCAGGGAGGGGCTGTGGATATGGCCTACCTAGACTTTAGCAAGGCATTTGACACAGTCCCGCACAAAAGATTAATAATCAAGTTAGCCAGCCTGGAAGTGGGTCCCAGGATGGTAGCCTGGTAGCAAACTGGCTGCAACAACAGGACACAGAAGGTAATAGTGAATGGAACACATTCTGAAGAAAGGGGGGTTACTAGTGGAGTATCTCAGGGCTCAGTACTGGGTCCAGTCTTCTTTAACGTCTTTATAGGTGACATTGCAGAGGGTCTGGAAGGAAATGTATGCCTCTTTGCAGATGACACAAAGATCTGTAACAGAGTTGATACACAAGGGGGTAGAAAGGATGAGAAAGGACTTGGCAAGATTGGAGGAATGGTCAGACATATGGCAACTTAGATTCAATGTAAAGAAGTGCAAAGTAATGCACCTGGGAAATAAAAACCCAGGAGAAGAGTACACAATAGCAGGGGAGGTACTAACAACAACAAAAATGGAAAGGGACTTGGGGGCAGACATATCAGATGACCTAAAGGTGGGTAAGCAATGTGAGAAATCAGTAAGGAGAGCCAGGGGGATACTGGGATGCATAGGGAGAGGCATCACAAGTAGAAAAAGGGAAGTGGTTATGCCTCTGTACAGACAGTTGGTGAGACTCCATCTGGAGTACTGCGTGCAGTTTTGGAGACATCATCTATGCAAGGACATAGACAGGATGGAAGCAGTCCAGAGGAGCACAACTAAAATGGTGCAGGGTCTACATCAGAAACCATATGAAGAGAGACTGAGAGAGCTTAATATGTATACCCTTGATGAAAGGAGGGACAGGGGGGCATGATAGAAACTTTTAAGTACCTCAAGGGAATCAACAAAGTCAAGGAGGGTAGCATCTTTCAGAAAAAGAGATGTGTAAGAACAAGGGGGCACAATTTAAAGTTAGAGGGGGGACGGCTCAGGGGTAATGTGAGGAAATTATTTTTCACGGAGAGAGTGGTGGACACATGGAACCACCTTCCTGGAGAGGTTGTGGGGTCTAAAGCAGTGGGGGAATTCAAACATGCATGGGACAGACATAAGGCAATTATAGCGGGGGGTTGCAGGAAGTAGGTTGTTGGTTAACTAGAATGTGCAGCTTATCCAATAGGTAGGGAAATGGGCAGACTGGGTGGGTCAAGTGGTCCTTATCTGCCATCAAAGTCTATGTTTCTATGTTTCTATGATTAAAATCATGTGACAGAGTCCTAATAGCAAAAAGGTAACATTCCTTGAAAGCATGTAGAGTAGACTTGGTAATTACGTAATGTAGATCCAAAGAAACACAGGAGTTGATGGCAGAAAAAGACCATTTATTTTATTTTAGCCTTTGATAACTGGGTAAGGCCCACTAGGCATAAGTGCCTGTTTTCAGGGGTGACCTGGGAGCACTGGGATGGTTAAGTGATTTGCTCAGAGTTACACAGTATGCAAGCAGAGGTTATGGGAATCAAATCCAGGTCTGCTGGATGTACCAAGCTCATTTACCGCTCATTACTCTAACCTCTAGGCTATACTGCCAGCCCTCAGTTCATTGGTTCATCTAGTTTGCCCATAATACGCTATCGTAACACTGAGACCTAGTGTCTATATGGCGTTAGTGCCCACACTACGCACTGCCATGTTCCCTGCCTTACACCACTGGGTGACTACTAAGCCCTTATCTCTGTCCCAACCATGTTTGGAGCCAGTAATGGTCTTGGCGCCCACCACCTTAGCTGCTGTTCCATGACTCAACCACTCTCTGTAAAAATGAATTTCCTCACATCCCTCCTGAATTTCCTTCCCACCAGCTTCGTTTATGTCTCTGTGTCATAAAGTCACTATTCCTGTTCCATAATTCCTCACAGTTTACCTTGTTCATTCCTGTCAGGAACTTGAAGGTCTCCATCATATCACCCCTCCTCTATAACCTTGCCCCCTTCATTAGCCTGACCACTGCACCTCCTGTCACTTTTTCCATTATTATATATATCTAAAGAACTGGTTTTCCCCTGTCTTGACCCCCTGCACAGTGTGCAGCTCTGTGTCTGTTTTTTGCCATCTTGACTTCCCTCTTGTCCTCTCTAGTTCTTTCCTGGCACTTCTTCATCCACCTGTTTCTCTTTGTCCCTTATAAAGGCCCTCTTTTTGGCCCTTACTGTCTCCCGGACCCTTTCAGAGAACCAACTTAGTCACTTATACTTGTTTCTCTTTATAACTGTTCTCATGCATGTTTTTGTTGCTTCAGGAATGGCCCCCTTTAATAACCTTCAACCTTTCTTCCACTCCCCTGATGCTGTCTACCCCAGCTAACCTACCAGCACTATGTCCCACATATGGTTGAAATCCACCCTCCTGAAGTTTAGCACTTCAGCCTTAGATGAGGGCTTACTAAGCACAGGGTCACTTCAAACTACATAGTAATGTGGTTGCTGGACCACAGTGGTTCCCAAACCCATACTCCATGTACTCTTTCCAGGTTGGTGAATGCCGCATCTAGAATGGCTGACTGTCTAGTGGGATTCCTGACCTGCTGTACCATCATGCAGTCCTGCAAAATATCAAGCAGGGCCTGGCTTCTGGCTCTCCCAGCCACAGGGATGTTCCAGTTAATGTCTGGCAGATTGAGATGTTCCACTATTACAACCTGCCCCTTTGATGCCCCCCTTTCTACTGTAGCACCCAGTTCCTTATATCTCACTTCTCCCTACCCTTGTGGTTTATAAATGACCTGATGACTCTGTGAGCTAAACCCACAGTAATTCTAACTCACTCTTCCCCCTAATGGTAGCATCCTCTACTACCTTAATCCCTTCCCTGATGTAGATGACCACACCACCTCCTCTACCCATTCCTCCATCACACCTATATAATGTGTAGCCTGGGATTTCTGTGTCCCACTCATTTTTCACACTGTCCTAAGTTTTAGTAATGGCCACTAGGTCCAGCCCAAAGTCTGCTACCAAAGCTTGAAGATCACTAATCTTGTTACCCAGACTCCTGGCATTGAGGCGTACCACATCCAACATGCACCTGCATATCTGTTGGTTCTTGCTTGCCCTACCCCATCATCCTTCTATAAGATCTTCAGTGTCTTGTGTTTCCCCTTCCTTTTATGGCTATGGTGTCTACCATGCCGTGTCTCCTAGATTTGTTCCTCCCTTGTATTATTTCCTGAACACCTTGCCCCCGTCCCTGTGGGAGTCCTAGCTAAGTTCCCCACTGCACCTCCCTCAACAGAGGAATCTCCAGCCCAAGACTCCCTCACAGCTAGTTTAACTATCTGCCAATGTAGAAATCGAACGTCTGCAGTAATACTAGTCCCCACTCTTGTCAGGTGAAGGCCATCACCTTTGAAGAGCCTTCTGCCCCAGAAGTCCCTCCACTATCCTATAAAATGGTGCCCCTGTTCCTGACACCACCCCTTCAACTTCTTGTTCAACTCCTGGGTCTCAGCCTTCCTTACTGTATCCATCCCCTTCTTCCCACCTGAGAGAGGGAAGACTTCAGAAAAAGCTATGGAAGCCGAATGCCTCTTCAATCTGTCCCCCAGCATCTGGAATTCCCTTTTCATCATCTCCACTGGCCAGATTGTCAGATCATTGGTACCAAGGTGTACCAGCACTCCCTGCCTCCCCCCTCACTATCCTACCTATCCTCTCCCAGTTTCAGATAGGTGATGCTTCACACAGGCATTTGACCACCCCCTTGCCTTACTGTCCTTATCTATCACAATATCAGCCCCTATAACCATAGATTCTCCTTTCACTAGAATCCTCCCTGCTAACCCAGGTGTCACCATGTCTCCTTTCTTGACAGTATCGACTGATCCCTGGCCTCCGCTGCATGAGTCAGGCACATGTGCCTCTTCTAGGGGCACAAAGCAGTTAGCCATTGGTACCTCTTAGGAAAAGCTGATTACTGTCTGACTGACCCTACCACCCGATCTCCTAAACCACCCATTCCCCCATCTTCCTCCCCACCAGTGGACCTCTGGGGAAGTGGGGGTGGGGGGTGGGCACCAGCTTAGAGTCACAGCTGGAATATTTCTTCTGTAGCTGCTGACTACTGAGCATGGAGCTCCCTAAAGGTCCTGCAAATTGGGCAGTGTCCCCTTCTGCAAAGCATAGCCCTGGAGATGAGCAGTCCACAATCACTAAAGGCTATGTATGTGGCATGACTTACTCAGCATGCAAGTTCAGACATTGAGATGCTGATGTGCTGTGAGGCAGGAGAATGCAGTTTATTTTAAAATTTGCCCTGGTTAATTTCCTTTCATTTGGGAATCCCTGATGTACCAATATCAGGTGCAAAGGAACTGACGTCTGAACATTTTCTGACAGCCAACATCAAGTGGGGCTGGCATTTGTGAACAGTGCTGTTCACTTTGTTAACTTCACAAGAAGATGCTGTGTTTCCTTGCTTGTCTGTGCCCCACATAATGATAATGTCCACAGAAACACCAACGGGGTAACACAGGCAGGGACTCAACAGTATGCACCTTGCACAATGAAAGAAAAGCACTTTTCAAAGCATTTAAAGAAGCCTAGAAATGTTAAGTCAGCCCACACTTTAGAAACATGCCTCTGATGCTGCTCCCAAATGCTGTACTGTGAATGCAGACACTCAGCTGCACAAGTGTCAGAGTTACAGCTGGTTGGTTTTGATAGCATTAAACTGCATACTCACCAATTGTTTTCCTCCTACTTCTAAATACAGTAAGCACAGCACTGCAAAATGGAATAGCAGAAGACATAGATTACATAGTCTCATATGGGAAGGACCCTTACCTGGTAGTAGGGGTATACTGTAGCTTGCAAGGCAGCAGTTCAGGCTCCTACAGAGAGAAGGCATCTCTCTCTCCTTCTAATTATACACCATATGGTAGAGAGAGGTATGTATCATGAAATGTCCCCGAGAGGGACCTTGATTTATTATATTTTCAGGGTTTATTTTTCATGTTATGTAACAATTGTGGAAATGAAAGTAATTGGGCTTTTCATACTCAGTGGGTTTATCTAAAATCATTTTATTAACCTCTCTTTTCTTTGTCTAATACAAATAATTGTATTGAAAAGTAAAGAAGGGCCAATCACATTGTCTAGGGAAGGGGTATAAATGCACTCTTAGTCCCTGTGCTTGGGTATTGTTGTGCAGCCCATACCACCTCCACGAAGGGGGGGGGACATTTGAGCTCCTGTACGAAGGAGGGCCACCCTTGTTTCCTCAGCTAAGGAAAGTATCTGTTTCAGCCTAGACAGCAACACTAGGTTAGCCCTGGAAAGAGATACTTGACATTTTGAATGTGACTTTTTAATCCCCCTTTAAAGTTTTGTACAAAAAGGTGCATGACCTGTTTCTTTTCATTTTCATTTATTTTGATTCACTTTTGATTTTGCTAATGAAATGAAAACCAACACCTTGCCACAGATGTACAGCCCCATAACATTTGAGTTCCTACCCTTCTTGATTAATCCACACCCAGTGAGAACCACCTGAAGCTTTTGCATGCATTTGTTACAGTATCCTGCACATACACACACACACATGCAAAACATACATCCCTAGCTCTTTCTCAAGAAAATACATTCCTAGAAAATATTTATGTTCTTAAGTATACATCTATGTTTTTGCCCATGATTTCACTTCTCTTACTGAATTTCACTGCATACTGCAGAAAGCAACTAAACTGGTACAATCGATGCAGAAGACACTGAATAGACCTTCATGCCATTTTCTCCAGGAATTAATGTCTTTATTCATCTTTTTATCACAGACTTTCCGATGGCCTATTGCAAGCAATATTGATGGAAATGAGATGCTGGAAATCCAGGTCTTCAACTATAGCAAAGTCTTCACTAACAGGTAGGAACTGATTTTGATTGTTCTTTCATCATGTGCAACCTTGCCAGCGTTATAGTGGAGATACATGCATGGGTAAAACTGCCATTAAGCTCACAGGCCTTCTTCCTTTAAAAAGCCATTAAAATCCCATCTCACTGCCAATATGTTTATAACTGTAAAACATAGTTTCCTAAGACAATGCAGCCCTGTAAATGTCTTGATATATAAATCCAGTAAACTGTGTATCTGTGTTTGATTACTATCTTACTATAAATAACCTACCCACAGCATTTGTACTGTATTTATTGTTTAACTATGCAGAGACATAATTGGAAACTGGTCATTTGTTCTAGCCTATTTTTCCAGGCAAACCAATCAAATAAATAAATACATGGGCTGCCCCATTAGCTCAGCAGCAGTGTGTCACATTGTTGGCAGGTAATGATGGAAGCTTCAATAGAAAAAGGGCTGCTGGGCACACTGAGATGCCAAAACAATAGATGTTTTTATTGAAAGAAAAAACACACTTTCACGAAACCAACTGGCCCCTGCTCTTCAATGTGCTCTGCCTCTTTATCATAGGACATGGCTCAGCAGCCCCTTTTTTCAGTGTTTCCAGGTTTTTCCCAACTGCAGCTGTATCTTAAAATGGAGCGCTCCACTTTGGTGCTTCTCAGGTGATAATGGAAGCCTGGGAAGCCTGTATGTAGTGGCCATAGTTGAAGAATGCAGGTTGCAGCATGTCCTCAGCCAGGAAAGGAGGTACTTCACTTCCTTGGCAAAATCAACCCTTAGCAGTGGGGCGATTGAGAGTTCTCCCTCCCGTCACAGTGGAGTTTTGTGCTTACAAGGCCAACAATAGACTAGTGTGGCATGTTACCATAGAGAGAGGTGGGTGGTAAGGATGAACCGATGCCAAATTTGTATTCAGTGAATGTGACAAAATTCGGCACTCTTACCTTTGATTAAATCAAGTTAAACTTTTGGTTCACTTCAGAAGTACTTTGACCTTTGGACAGTAAATTTTATAAAAAACACTTATGCCCTTCTCCAGTGGATAGAACTAGTCCCCATGACCACCCTTTCACTCATTTCCCACCCTTCTCCTCCCTCCCTCCCCAGACAGTTTTTTTATTAAACTAAAAATGTCCTGCTCCTGGCACTATGCCAGGTGCTGACTGCATTTTTTTAATTTTTGTAATTGAACAAGGGCCAAGGGAGGATGGATGAGGCTGGGCTTGACTGGGATGGGTAAGGTGTAGTTAAAGGGTGACACACCCTGGTCTGTAGTCTGCTAAACCCCAATACCAAGGACCTAAAGTGTCTTTGGCTGAAGTGTCAAAGCTGATCTGAAGACAGGGGATCTGACTCAAAGTCAAATCAAAGTTGTCAATTTCCACAGTTGCTAACCTTTCAAGGGAGGCAGAAGGTGTGGGTGAAAAAATAGGTGCAACAACAACCAGGAGAGTCTGGATGATGACCAGAACTCTCAGACCCCATTCTACTCTGACAGGTCCTATGAGGCCCATGAAGATGTGACTAGAAGGTGAATAATTTGAAGAGGGAACAGGACAGTGTAAGGTAAGGGGCAAGAAAGAAAGAAAGAAAGAAAGAAAGTAGGGAACCTCTCTCATATTAGCTCCACTCATGACCATGTGTACATGAGCTAATAGTCAAATTAAATAGTTCCTTGCAGTTCACCCTGTCAATTCCTTTTAGGAATATGAAGGTCTTTATCATATCTCTCCTCTCCTCTCCCTCCTGGTCTCAGAGCGTTTACATGTTCCATGCCTTGAGGTGCTCCTCATACAATCTGCCCTGATGGCTCTGAATCATTTTTGTTACCCTGCACTGCACCATCTCCAACCTACCCCTACCCTTCCTGAGGTGAGGACTCCAGAAATGGATACAGTACTCTAGGTGTGGCCTCACCAAGGATCTATACAAAGAAAACATTACCTCTCTTTTTCTGCTATCAATACCCCATCTGATACATCCAATCCTACTTGCCTTGCTATAAGCCTTGTTACACTGACTCTGTTGCTTAAGGGAGTCACTAACGATAACTCCAAAGTCTCGATCCTCAGCTGTGGTACTAAGTCTTACCCTCCCATCCAGTACTCCATCCTTGGGTTCTTGCTCTGCAGGTGCATAATCTTGCACTTTTTGGCATTGAACTTCAACTGCCAACCCCTTGACCACCCCTCCAGCTTTTGCAAGTCTATCTACTTTTTCTTCATTCACTCATCACTATCCACTCTCCCAAAGAGCTTAGTGTCATCTGCAAAGAGACACAACCTGCCCTTGATTCCCTCACCAGTGTCACTAATGAATGTGCTGATGAGGACTGGCCCCAGGACAGATCCCTGTGGAACCTCACATGTGACTTCCCTCTCTTTTGATTTAACCCCACTGACTACTACCTTCTGCTGCCTACACCTCAGCTAGTTACCTACCCAGTTGGCTATGACCTTACCTGCACCTAGATCCTCCATCTTCTTCACCAGCATCTGCAAGGCAAAAAGTCAAAAGCCTTGCTGAAGTCAAAGTTGAGCAAATCCACAGCACAGCCCCTATCCAATTCCCTCATAACCCAGTCAAACAAAATTATCTGATTAGTTTGATAAGACCCCCTTGCCATTAATCTTCAATGTTTACTATCCTGGAGACTGTTGCTCTCCAAGTAGTTCATGAGGTTCTCTTTGACCAGTGACTCCATCAGTTGCCCTACAATAGAAGTAAGACTGAATGGTCTGTAGTTCCCTGCTTGTTCCTTGCCCACCACCCTTATGAAGTGGAACTTCGTCCGCCACCCTCCAATCATTTGGAACTACCCCATTCTTAGAGAGCTGTTAAACAGATCTACCAGGAAAACAGTCAGTTCTGCTACCAATTTCCGGAGTACCCTCAGATGCAACCCATCTGGTCCTGGGACCTCATCAATCTTTAGAGCTGCCAGCCCTTTCAAGACGCTTTCACTAGTAAATGTTGACTGCCTTATCTCCAAGACCCCTTAGTGGCTGCTTTAATGCCACTCTCTGGCAAAAGCCCACTGTCATCCTTAGTGAACACTGAACAAAAGTAATTGTTAGGGTTGGAGGCCCTTGCCCATCTTCCTCAAGCACCCTATCCCTCTCAGTTAGCCTTATAATTCTTCTGCCTTTCTTCCATTTTTCACTAATATACCTAAGGAACTGTTTTTTCCTCTACTCTTGACCCCCTCCATAGAAACATAGAAACATAGAATTTGATGGCAGATAAGGACCGCTTGGCCCACCCAGTCTGCCCAATTCCCTACCTAATGGTTAAGCTGCAGATCCTAGTTAACCAGCAGCCTACTTCTTCCTACCCCCACCCCCTAGAATTGTCTTATGACTGTCCCATGCATGCTTGAATTCCACCACTGTTTTGACTCCACAACCTCCTCGGAAGGCCATTCCATGCATCCACAACCCTCTCTGTGAAAAATACTTTCTTAAATTACCTCTGAGCCGCCCCACCTCTATCTTCAAATTGTGCCCCCCTTGTTCTTGCACACCTCTTTTTTTGAAAGATGCTACCCTCTTGGACTTTGTTGATTCCCTTGAGGTACTTGAAAGTTTCTATCATGTCCCCCCCTCCCTCCTTTCCTCGAGGCTATACATATTAAGCTCCTTAAGTCTCTCTCTCTCTCTTCATATGCCTTCTGGTGCAGACCCTGCACCATTTTAGTTCCCCTCCTCTGGGCAGCTTCCATCCTGTCTATGTTTTTGCGGAGATTGGGTCTCCAGAACTGCACGCAGTACTCCAGATGGGGTCTCACCAACTGTCTGTACAGAGGGATAATAACTTCCTGTTTTCTACTGGTGATTCCTCTCCCATGCATCCCAGTATCCCCAGCCCTCCTTGCTGCCCTCTCACATTGCTTGCCCACCTTTAGGTTATCTGATATGACTACCTCCAGGTCCCTTTCCATTTTGTTGTTGTTAGTATCTCCCCCCCATTGTGTACTCTTCCCTGGGTTTTGTTTCCCAGGTGCATTACTGCACTTCTTAGCATTGAATCTAAGCTGCCATACATTTGACCATTCCTCTAACCTTACCAAGTCCTTCTCATCCTTTCCACCCCACCTTGTGCATCAACTCTGTTGCAGATCTTTGTGTCATCTGCAAAGAGACATCTTTTCCTTCCAGTCCCTCTGCAATGTAGCTTATAAAGACATTGAAGAGGACAGTCCAAACTCGAACCCTATGGTACTTACCTAGTAACCCCCTTTCTTCAGAGTGGACTCCATTTACTATTACTCTCTGTGTCCTATTCTCCAGCCAATTCTTTACCCAGGTTGTCATCTTGGGACCCACTCCCAGGCTGGTTAACTTGTATATTAATCTTTTGTGTGGGACTGTGTCAAATGCCTTGCTAAAGTCTAGGTAGGCCATGTCCACAGCCCTCCTGATCTACTACTGTGGTCACCCAGTCAAGAAATCTATCAGATTCATCTGGCATGACCTTCCACTGTGAATCCATGCTGCCTTGGGTCCTGTGCCCTCTGGCCTCTAGATACTTGACAATTCTTTCCTTCAGAAGTGATTCCATCATTTTCCCTATCACTGAGGTTAAACTAACAGGTCTGTAGTTTCCTGCTTCTGCCTTGCTCCCACTTTTGTGAAGGGGAATCACATCTGCCCTCCTTCAGTCCAAGGGTACCACCCCATCCTCCCATGATTTGTTAAAGAGGGTAGTCAGTGGTGTCACTAGTTCTACCCTTAGTTCTTTTAGAATTCTGGGATGAATCCCATCAGGCCCCATTGCTTTGTCCACCTTCAGTTTTAAGAGTTCTTTCAGAACCCTTTCTTCCGTAAATGGGCTGGTATCAACTTCTGTATCCAGAGTGCTTCTGTTGTTTGTTTTAGGTACCTCCCCCTCTTCATTTGTAAATACTGAGCAAAAATATTTGTTTAGTATCTCTGCCTTTTCACAGACACCCTCTGCCCACCCCCCCCCTTTATTAAGCCTCACTATCCCTCCTTGGGTTTCCTTTGCTCCCTGATGTACCGATAAAGATTTTATACCCCTTCTTAACTGAGTTGGCTATCTTTTCCTCGGTTTGGGCCTTTGCTGTTCTGACTGCCTTCCCAGCTTCCTTTTGCTTTAACTGATACAGTTCTCTGTCCTGCTCCTTCTGTGATTCCTTGTACTTCCTGAATGCTTTCTTTTTCTCTTGAACCTTCACTGCCACTTCCTTTGAGAACCATAGTGGTTTCTTACATCATTTTGTTTTGTTTATTTGCTTCACACAAAGGCTTGTTACCTCTTTGATGGCAGTTTTTATCATTCCCCATTGTTCTTCCACCCCTCCTTCCTGCCCATTTGCTAGTGCATTCCTTAGACACTCACCCATTTTGGCAAAGTCAGCCCTCCTAAAGTCCAGTACTTTTGTGTTTGTATGACTTGACTCTATTGCTGTGTTTATTGTGAACCATACTGTTTGACAGTCGCTAGTTCCCAGATGGCTACCCACTTCTACATCTGTGATCCTCTGTCCATCTCCATTTGAGAGAACCAGGTATAAGATTGCTCCCTCTTGAGTGGGTTCCAATACTAGTTGTCTAAGGCATGCCCCCTGTAGGGTATCTAGAATAACCCCACTCTTCGAAGTGGCTGCTGCAACTGCACTCCAGTTAACATCTGGCATATTCAGATCACCCATCAGCAATATCTCCCCTGTTTCTGCCATTCTAAGTATACTTTCTATCATTTCCTTGTCCATTTCCTCCCCCTGAGAGGGGTCTGTATACAACCCCTGTGCGGATTGTGGTGCCATTGCCTGTCTCCAAATTGACCCACAGTGCTTCTTCTCCTCCCTGTTTACCCTTTTGTTCTGTTGCTTTGATTCCTTCCCTTATGTAAAGAGCTACTCCTCCTCCTCCTCTTTTACCCTCCCTGTCCCTCCTGTAGATAGTGTATCCTGGTATGTTTACGTCCCAGTCATGGTTTTGTGTGTACCATGTTTCTGTGACTGCCATGATAACCAGATGTTCCTCCTCCATCAAGGCCACTAATTCAGGAAGCTTGTTACCCAGACTACGGGCATTGGTACTCATTGCTCTCCATTTTTTGATGGCTTTACCTTCTGTAGCAGCATCCCCCACTGACCTTTCTACCTCTGTCTTTTTCTCATTTAGTTCCCTGTTTTGTAGGGAGAGGCTGGGATTTTCCTGCTGCTTATCAGTGCCTCCCCCCTTGACTAGTTTAAAAGCTTGCCAATGAAGCATTTAAACCGATTGCTCAAAAGACTTGTTCCCTTCCTGGACAGATGCAGACCATCCTGCCAGTATAGGCTGGTGTCCCTCCGGGTGGAACCCCAGTCCCCAATGAAGCCAAACCCCTGTGCTCCACACCATTTTTTCAACCATTCATTAAACTGCATGGTGCAAAGTACCCTCACCTCACCCATGCCATTGACAGGCAGCACCTCTGAGAAGGATACTGTGTGTGCTACTTATCTTAGGCCCCTCCCCAACTCTACAAAGTCCTCCTACACTGCTCTAATCTCATGATGAGCCAAGTCATTTGTCCCTAGGTGGACAATGACGTCCAGCTCAGACTCCCTTGCGGCTGTTCTCGTGATCCTGAGGATGCGCTTCCTGTCCCTCCAAGCCATGGCACCAGGCAGGCACCTTACTTCAGTTGTCTCTGCTCCCCCCAGTTCTATCCCCCTAATAATCCACATTTTTCTCTGCTCTTGACTCCCTCCATATGTTTCTCTTTTCTTGGCTACCTCCACAATACCCAGTTTTGTGCCTGCTTTTGCCTCCCTCACCTCCTTCTTTGCCTCCCTATTTTTCAGCTAACATTCTCCCCATTCTTCTCCCTCCCCTCCTTTTTTTTTAATTGGTAGAAGGCATTTTTCTTGGCTCTCACTGCTTCCCTGACCCTTGTTGAGAACCACAACAGTCTCTTCAATCTCTTGAACCTGTTAGTTTTGGTTGCTGTTCTGACGTGTACCTTAGATGCCCCAAGAATGGGCCCCTTAATTACCCCATCTCTCTTCCACCCCATCTATGTTGTCCACCCTCACTAACTTATCCTTGACCAGCTCCCTCAGCCTACTGAAGTCAACCCTTCTAAAATGAAGGACTTCAGCCTTCATTTTCATTTTTCCAGAGCTGAGGGCCAGTTTGAACCAAACAGAGTTATAGACACTATTCCCTAGCAGCTCCCCTAGTCCCCCAGTTGTAACTACCTCCAAGTTGGTTAGCACCATATCGAGAATTGCTGTCTGTCTTGTGGGCTCCCTAACTAGCTGTAGCATCAGATAATCCTGGAATGTGTCCTCCAATGCCTGACATCTGGTGCTCCTAGCCACTGGAACATCCCAATTAATGTCCAGCAGGTTCAGATCACCCACCAGCACTACTTCCCCCTTAACTACCTCTCTTTCCAGTTCTTCCCTGAGCCCTTTGTCCCTCTCTTCCCCTTTGACAGTAGCTTATTATCTAATAACAGACGGGAACAAATTCCATCTGAAACAATAAGCTTCTTCCAGTTTCCTAGGCTTGTGTGTTCTGAAATTGGGTCAAACCTTATAGCCCGGGGCTTAGTTTAAAAACAAATCTTCAAATTTCCCACCCCTGGACAACTTAATTGGATCATAAACCTTCAGAGCAGTGGTACAGCACAAGAAGAAGTAGAGATTCTGTAGAAGCAATGGGAGAGCATCAGCAGGGAACTGCAGAAAGAGAAAGATAAGCATTTATCCTTTGAGGTACACATAAACAATGTCATCAAGATCTGTAACCAGAAACTTAGTCTGTTTTACCGTACTGCTCCATATGTTTTGAATAGTGCTAGAAAGACTATTGCCTCAGCCACCCTTCTTCCTGGCCTCTTTTACAGGGCCCCAATTATTCACACGATCAAAGCATCGCTCCTTTACAAATTAAAACTAGCATATCAGAGGATCACCCACTTTGCTGCCAAGGCCCCTACGCGTACACACCACTGTGTCATACTTAACAATCTGGGTTGGCCATCTTTTGAAGCAAAACTTCACCTCACGGTGCTTTGTGCCACCTTTAAACTCATCCATCTACCTCCACCACCCAGTCTTTCTAACCTGCTCTCACTCAAACCCATTCCACAAGCTCTCAGATCCTCACACCTCCCAATGCTTATCCTACCCAAGACTTGTCTAGTGGTAGGCTGATAATCCTTCTCCTTCGCTACACCCCACAAATGGAACAACCTTCCACACTTTACTAACCTGCAAGACTATTCCTCTTTTCAATAGAAAATACAAAGAAGCATTCTACCAATCTAATACCTGCACTGTTAACTGTGCTTAATCTGTTCCTCCTTCTTCTAACCTCTTAACCACCCTGTTGATGTCTGTGGTCTATACCTGCCTATTTTGTATTATTAACTAATGCACTGTACCAAATGTCCTGTATTTAGTTTACATTTGTTTGATGTTATAAGCCAGTCTATGCTTCTTTGTATCTTTATTCAAGTACTGCTCAATTGTATCTGTGCATCTCCACAATAATTGCTTTACTTGGTGTTATTGTAATATAGCTTGCTGTACTTGGAATGCATTTCTTCTCTGGGACATCACTGAAAAATGGACTTTTCGTATAAGTTGACCCACCTGGTCATCAAAATTCAAATAAATAAATAAATAAAAGGGAAAAGTGGCTATGAAGAGGTCAAAAGGGTGAAAAGTAAAGGAAAGGGTCTGGAAAAAGAGCGAGGACAAGGGAAAAGAGAAAATCCACACTAAGATGAGGGTCCTGAACTTTAGGAGGGCAGATTTTGAAGAAGTTGGTGATTGGATCAGTAAGTACCTTGAGGCGGGATGGCCAAGGGGGGGAGTGGAGACCCAGTGGAAAAAGGTCAAGGTGGGAATAGCTATGGCAACGGCATGCTGTTTGAAGGAAGTAAACAAGGGAAGGAAGAGGAAGAGACTGCTATGGTTCTCAAAGAAGGTGGCTAAGTCAGTGAAAGGAGAAAAAAACAACATTTAGGAAGTACAAGAACACTCTTACAGAGGTGGGCAGGGAGGTATATCTGGAAAAGCAGAGGGAGGAAGGAAGGAGGATAAGGACAGCAGAGACACAAACAGAGGAGAGGATCAACAAGGAGTACAGAAAAGGGGCAAGACTTTTTGAGATACACAAGTGAAAAGAGGAAAGTAACAAGTGGGATAGTGAGAATTTGGAGGGTAGGGAGGTATATCTGGAAAAGCAGAGGGAGGAAGGAAGGAGGATAAGGACAGCAGAGACACAAACAGAGGAGAGGATCAACAAGGAGTACAGGAAAGGGGCAAGATTTTTTGAGATACATAAGTAAAAAGAGGAAAGTAACAAGTGGGATAGTGAGAATTTGGAGGGCAAGGGAGACTATACCAGAAAAGATCAGGAAAAAGTCAACATTTAAATGAGTACCTCTGCTCAGTCTTCACAGTGGGGGGGGGCACACTAACAAGTATCAGCAGGCACCAGGGTGAGGGAGGAATGGACACAAGTTCATTTGTAGAGAAGAGAATCCTGAAGGGATTGGAAGCACTAAAGGAGAACAATGCAATGGGCCTGACCAGGTTCACCCAAGAATTCTAAAAGAACTGAGAATGGAGCTATCTACCCCTCTGGCAACACTATCTCACACTTCATTGGAGACGGGGGTAGTGCCAGATGACTGGAGGAGGACCAACATTGTCCCTCTGCACAACAGTGGCAACAGAGAAGAGGCCAGCAACCATAGGTCAGTCAGTCTTGCATCGTCAGTGGGGAAATTAAGGGAAACCCTGCTGAAGGAGAGGCTGATGGAGTACCTGGAGGCATATGGGCTGCAGGACCACCAGCAGCACAGCTTCACAGGGGGATGTCATACCAAGCAAATATCAGAGATTTGTTTAATTGGGAGACTAGGGAAATGGATCAGGGGCGGGCAGTGGATGTGGTCCATCTGTATTTCATCTCCACCTGGTGTCTCCCATGGTTCCTTTTTCAATTTAATGCCAGTGTGTTCCAGTGAAGGGGGAGCAATAATGTACAGAGATCCAAAATCCAAAGTCAATTCAAACTTTCTCACTCAACCCATAAATAAATCATTCAATGTAATACTGTAAATCTTCAGAATTGATTTATCTTCTTTTTCTCTTATGCTCTATTTTTCTTAAATAGTAATATTTCAGAACTCAAGGTTCCTTCATCAGACTTGGAGCTTTACAATATATTTTTCTTCTAATAAATATTCTGAAAAAAAAAACAAATGCAAATCAAAATATTATTTCAGTATTTTTAGCTAATCCTCACATTTCATATTTCTTATATTGACTTTATAGTTAAGCAGGAGGAACAAACCTGCTAATTAAATGCTTGATTTTTCTGTAACATTCTTTTTGTTAAATGGAGGGGGGGAGGAGTCTTGAAAAATCTGCAAAATATCCAAACAAAGATTTTATTTAATTTTAGTGTTTATCTTTTCTACTTTATTAATTAATATTTTATTTGTTTTCATTTCATTTAGGAAGTTTTACCTTAAGCATTTTGCTTTCTAGAGCAATTCAGGCAATTCATTGGTAGCTATGATTCCAACTTCCAAACAAAAATTCCTTTGTCTATCTGAAGGAAGTAAGAATGGGCTTCCTAGCATTTAATTATCCCACTCACTTATAATTTTATAAACATTATCCTTTTTAAGGGCAGCATTTCTTGCTCACCTGCTTTTAGCAGTTAAAAAAAAGCCAGATCTCTATCATTCAGCCCGTTGTCTCTCCTGGGGCTACCTGAGGCTAAGAAGTAGGGTCTGGGCCACTCAGGTACACATGTCTGCAGGTGTGACTATGTCACTAGTGATGTCACCCTTGGCGACCCAGTCAAATTGAAACCTCACATGACAAAATGTCAAACCAGAGGTCCCCCTTTCTTCTGTGGTCTAAACTTTACCGCTAGCAATCTTTTTTCTAAAAAATAATTACCATAGAAACTGGACACAATACTTTTAATAACAGATCATGGGTGACAGCAAAAAAGACTGCAACTATAAAGAACAAACTAGTAAAAACTCAACACTGGACCCCCACAGAATCAGGAATATCCTAGCTCAGATCAGATATAAAAGGATTTTACCCATGTGGAAACTGTTTTCACTCACAATGGCATAAAAAGTAAACAAATCAAAAGAACGGGAATGATGTAAAGTATGACATAAAAGACTTCATCACATGTAATTCTTATTATGTTGTGTAATATGTATTTTGCCCCTGTTCCCAGTATTATATTGGGCAGACAACAAGACCGCTGAAGCAGTAGGTCACTGAGCACAAAAGTAATATAAGGAGGGATAATGTGAGGTCACCAATAGCAAGACATTTTTCAGAATGTCAAAAAGAGAATGTTCAAGGGAAATCTTCTGAAGTTTCTGTCTTAGTATTCGTGGAGCTAGGCTGCCAATGGTGTGTGAATACAAAGTCTTAAAACCACATGCGACTGTTCTGGTATACACCAAACATGAAAAATTCTTATAGTGGCTTTATATCTGTTCTTTATTTTCAAATTTAATAGATGCCCCAATGTTTCACCTGTGTAGCTTCTTCTGGAGGACTGTAACATTTATACAAACTGTATATTAATATTTTAATACATTATGTAAATCCATTTCTACATGATATATAATGACTCATAGTAATTATACAAAACTGCTGTCAGGTGTATAAAATATCAGTTACAGATTCATATCCACGTTAAATGCTACTCGTACATATTATGAAATGTGCCAAAAGGCTACCTGCTTAAGCAGAACCTTGCATATGAGCACACTACTTTTAAGCACACACATTGTGAGTCAGCATTTTGTCTTATCTGGCAAATATTTGCTGCAGAAGGGGATGCTTAAATATGGTTATACTACTTAAATGCAGGAACAGAGATCAGGTCAAAACAACTGATGAATAGGACGTAAGTAACGCCTGAATCAATTAAGGTATTAATTATACAAAAAGAAACTCTATATAGCATCTGTTGAATGTAGCATGAATTGACTATTGTTTATTTTAAAGAATCTTTTGAAAGATTTCAGAGCAATATGGCAGATGCAGAGAACTGTTGAATTGTTAATGAGGTTGTTTCATGGGGAGTGAATTTACAAGGCATTTTGTAAAAACTTGTGACATTTTTACACATGAATGTGAACATAAACTGATGGATTTATTTGGATTAGGACTAAGTGGGTCTTTTTCACCCCTTAGAGAATTTAAATAACTCCACATGTGATTTAAATGAGGCAGCAGACAGAAGGTTTTAGCCCAGATATAAGCAGGTAACCTTTTGGCTCATTTCGTAATTTGTACGAGTAGCATTTAACGTGGTTATGAATCTGTAACTAATATTTTATACACCTGATAGCAGTTTTGAATAATTACTATAAGTCATTATATAGCATGTAGAAATGGATTTACATAATGTATTAAAATGTTAATATACATTTTTTATACATTTTACAGTCCCCCAGAAGAAGCCACATAGGCGAAACATTGAGGCATCTATTAAATTTGAAAATAAAGAACAGTTGTAAAGCCACTATAAGACTTTTTTGTGTTTGGTGTATACCAGAGCAGCCATATGTGGTTTTAAGACTTTTCAGAATGTTGACATCAAATAACCACTTTAAAATTTCTGGGACTAGAAAGAGTAAAGGAACCAACAAGAGGAGTAGACAGGGAAACAGCATGGTTAAGACATGAAGCATGGTAGATATACATGCTAAGGGCCTACAAAAGTCGATATGGACTTAATGAAAATCTAATAGGGACAAGCTTTGAGTAAAACTCTAGTGTTCAAAATGTTTATAAACAATTCAGTAGTTTTTGTACTGTTAATCTCAGTGCTTACTAGTAATGTTATGTTTACTTAGCCCCGATTTAGATAGACTTTCAAACATACCCCTTTTATTATCTTTAAATCATACCCTTTTCAAGAAATTTTAGAAATTCCAATTTCTATAATGGCAGATTAAACACAAACTACCCTTATACAGTCCCTTAGTTTGGCCATTGTCCCACTACTGAGGTTTTGTGTGCTGATTAAAATCCCCCCACACTCATTTTCCAACAAATTCAAAGGTTCACCCACATCCTGAGTTTTCTCCTGCTGAGGCATACACACATATGAACATATGAAATTGCCAGTAGATACAGGACATTCAGTCTATCTAGTCTGCTCGAATGTGCAGCATTTCAGCCCATTACACTGCATCTGCCCCCTTCATATGCCCCTTCCCCATCTCCCACCCCCTCCTGATTTGTACCCTCCCCTTGAATCTGTCCAACCCCCTCTTGAAGCCCACAACACTCTTCAACAATATAACTTCCTCTCTCAGAGTGATCCACCCTGCCACCACCATCCTTTCTGTGAAATAGTGCCTTCTCAGTTCCCTCTTGAACCTGCCCTCTTCCAGCTTCATAGAGTGTCCCCTGGTTTCCCTTACGCCCTTCAGATTGAACATCTCCTAGTGTCTACTTTGTTTAGACTTTTCAGGTACTTGAAGGTCTCAGTCATATCCCCTCTCTCCCTTCTTTCCTCCAGGGTATACAAATTTAGCTCTTTAAGTCTCTCCTGATATGGTCTGTCCCCAACCCCAGGATAATTTCTGTTGCCCTGCGGCTGTATCCCCTCCAGTAGTTTGATGTCTTTTTTCAAGTAGAGGTGCCAGAATTGCACATAGTACTCTAGGTGCGGTCTCACCAGGGACCTGTACAGCAGCAAGATGACCTTCCCCACCATCTTACACCCTTAAGTATAGAATCCCCTAGAATTAGGACTCTCTGATGCTTATCCTGCTCTCCCTCTTGTTGCCCTTCATTCCCATCTCCCAACTTGCGAGGATCTCTCACCTCCCATCCCGCTTCTCCTTTGCCTTCTCTAACCTTTGCCCTGTCCTCTCCCCCCTCGCAGATATGACTGGGGTACTGACCTTCACCTCCAAACTATTTTCTGTCTGTGGAACCTCCCCTTTGTACTCATTTGTTGCTCCATCCACCATGCTACCACCTCCTCTGCTATTACTTCCCATGTCTTCCCTGAAATGTGGGCCCTCCCCCACTCTGACTCCCCTCCTCTCCCTATCCTTAGTCTTCTCCAGGCTGCCTGCCACTTCTCTCATCCTCCTGTCTCCTTGCTCCTTACTTACCTCCAGAGAGACTGCATCACCTCACTGAGCCCCCCCCCACCACTGTGTCTTCTTGGTGTTCTGCCTACTGCCTCTCTGCTATGTAACTTTTTCCCTGCAGCGTCCTCTCCCTGCTCCATCACTGTAATGTCCCTCCTCTCTGCTCCCTGGTCTTCTGAACTAGCCAACCCTGAGAATCTGTTTACAGTGCTAATCTCCTATCCATTAATGAGTCCAGTCCCCCCTTCCCACAGGCTGATATCTTTGCTCTGACCCAGTCTTAGTCATGCCCATGTGCCTGACCCTCCTCCAGTCATCACTTCCTTCCATTGGCTGCACCCACTTGTGCAGCCCTCCTGCTGTCCCACCTAGGGCCCCCTTATTTTTGCCTGTTTTGGGCTCTTTTGGATGCCTCATTAGTTTCCCCTCCTGGCTGTGTTCCCCCCTATTCTGTCTCCTCCATGCCTCCAGATCCCTCCTCAACTACCCTATTTCCTGCCTGAGCTGGTCCACCTGCCAACACACCCTACAGCCCCCAGCCCTCCAAGCCACTTCCAGGAATTTGGCTGCTCGACATCCTTGGCAACATACAACCCTTCCCATCTCCCACCCTATTTGACTGCCCCTGCACATCCTCTCCTCCCTTAACCTGATCCTACCCCACTCCATGGAACCCTTACCCCACATTGAACTCCCCATGTCTGTACAGGAAATAAGTGGCCCTTCCAGTTAGGCTTTTCCCTGTCTACCAGCGTGGCCTGCTATCTTCCCTGACGATATCCTGCAGATGCTACTCAAGATGCTACACTCCTGCTTCATGGCACTCAAGCTTTGGGCTCCATTGGTACCCTTTAAAATATAATTTGGATCCCAGCCCCACTATTGGCTGGCCTGAGTCAAGTGACCACCACTCCCCTGTGTATTTCCCAACCTCTCTCTTCCTCAGTTAAATGCCCCCCTTCTCTCAGCCAAGGCAAAATCATTTGTTTGGAAGTTACACTGTTTAAATCACACAACACACATTGCCATCTCATGAAATGCATCTTCTAGCTCCAACTGCTGCCTTCTGCTGAGTTTCACTCCAACAGTGTCCAGTTGGTCAGTACAGATCTTAAGACTTATATCAGGTACCCTTTTCCCCCATAATTTAGACATGAGATTTGTCAGTGGTAAAGTTGAGACAGTAGAGGAAAGGGGTCCTCCTTTTTGACAGTTCTGTCATGCAAGATTTCAATCTGACCAGGCCGCTAAGAGTGACATCATTCATGAGGTAGTCATGCCATGGGCGTATGCACCTGTGGCCCAGTCCCTTCCTCTTAGCCTAAGTTAGAAGGAATATATTGGTGAAGACCAACTTTGGTATGGTTATTATTTTTTAGAAAAAATATTGCTAGCTGTAAAGTTTAGACCGTAGAAGAAAGAGAGACCTCCGGTTTGACATTTTGTCATGTGAGGTTTCAGTTTGACTGGGCCGCCAAGAGTGATGTCACTAGTGAAATAGTCACGCCTGTGGGTGTGACCACCTGAGCAGCCTGGCCCCTTCTTCTTAGCCTCAGGTAGAAGGCAGCGTGGTGAAGACCAGTGTTTGTTTGGTAATGGTGGCAGTCCCAGGGGAGAGAGCAGGCTGAATGATAGAGATTTGGCTTTTTTTGAACTGCTAAAAGCAGATGAACAAGAAATTCTGCTCTTAAAAAGGATAATGTTTATAAAATTATAAGTGAGTGGGATAATTAAATATTAAGAAGCCCCTGTTCTTACTTCCTTCAGATAAATAAAGGAATTTTTGTTTGGAAGTTGGAATCCCAGTGAGCAATGAATTGTCTGAATTGCTCTAGAAAGCAAAATGCTGAAGGTAAAACTTCCTGAATGAAATTAAAATGAATAAAATATTAGTCAATAAAGTAGAAAAGATAAACACTAAAATTAAATAAAGTCTTTGTTTGAATATTTTGCAGATTTTTCAAGACCCCCATTTACCAAAGAGAATGTTACAGAAAAAGCAAGCATTTAATTAGCAGGTTTGTTCCTCCTGCTTAACTATAAAGTTGATATAAGAAAGATGAAACATGGGGATTAGATAAAAATACTGAAATAATATATACTTTTTTTTTTCAATGTAAAGTTTATTAGAATTTTTCATACAAGGTGAGACAGAACAGGACAAAATAACATATTGCACAAACATATTGAAACAATGGCTCTGTCTCACCCCCCACCTACCACCCTCCTCCCTCCCCTTAGCCCTACCCACCACCCCATTCAAACCACAATATACATAAGACCAGCGATAGTTATCTGTCAAAGCAGTCCATGTTCTAAACAGGTTAAATGGAAGATAATGTATGGAAGGGATCCCAGATCTTCCTGTATTTGGGCAAACTGTTGTGGAGACTGGCGATAGCTTTCTCAGTCCTGAGGTTCCCCAAAAGTTCATTAAGCCACTCATTGTAGGACAATACTTCTGAGTCTTTCCAGTGCCTAAGAATAAGTTTTTAACAGAAATTGCAGTGATTGATATATAATATTTATGGTGTGTGAATCTTATGGTAGAGTAATCACCTAATAAGCAAATTTCAGGAGTAAAACATTCAGACAGTCCCAACAAGGGGTCTGCCTTCGTTTGGATTGTTTTCCAAAGGGGTGCTACTTTTGGACAATCCCAAAAAATGTGGAGAAGTGAACCCTCTTCTTGGGAACAATGAGTGCAGAGATTGGAATCAATCAAACCCCATCTGGCCAATTTCTGAGGAGAGTAATAAAGATTATGGAGAACGTGAAACTGTGTGAGTTAAAGTCTGTCCTGTGTTATAAAGCGATGACAATTAAGCCACAAGGAAGACCATTCTAAAGTCAAATGAGGAAACAGAGCGGTCTAATATTTGGTAGGGCCTTGGCATTGGTGGAAACGCCAATCATTTAATGCTGCGTATATCTTAGAGATTGCCTTGGGGGGTGACTTAAAACTAGAAGTTCCACATAAGATAATGTGTATGTCGCAGGGGGGGATTGGCCCAAAACTTTGGAAAGGAGGTGTTTAAGTTGGCAAACCTTGAAGTAGCCAGAAGTGGGGATTTTGAATTTGGACATGATTCCAGGAATAGAAAGCCATGAATTCTTATCTTTCAGGAACAGAGCCGGTGATCCATTCCCTAACTGGGGTAGCTAAGTGGAAGAAATAATTTTGTTATCAATTAAAAAAAGAGGGGAATTCCACATTGATTGGGAAAGGTCATGATAAGGTTTGTACCGTTAGGAAGTGCACAGCTGTGCATGGACCCGCATAGATGTCTCTACAATAGTAGATTTAAGCTTGGGAGTATTAAATTCGGTTTTAAATTGAATAAGATGGAAGGTTCAATCCCAGTGGACTGGATCAAATCCAATTATATTTTGAGCCACAATGGGAGAGAGAGAAAGGGGCCAGGATCTAACCATTTGATGTATTTAGATGCATGGCAAGCCCAGTGATAAAAGTGTAAACGGAGGAGCCTTAGCCCTCCTTTACATTTAGGGGCAGCTAATTTATTATAGGCTAACCTAGGCTGTTTGTTAATCCATATACATTTTGTGAGAAGCTGATGCAGTTTTTTAAACCAGGCCCCGAGTAACCATACATTGAGAAGATTGAGAGGGTATAGAAGGCGTGGAAATACATTCATTTTGCTCAAATTGATCCATCCCCACAAAGATATAAGTAATTTTGCCCATCTATCCAGGTCCTGACTAATATGTTGTATAAGAGGGTTGAAATTTTTCTTGATGGTTGAAAGAGGGTTTCTGGAGAGTACAATACCGAAATATTTCAGAGAATCAGAGGTCCAATGAAGACCGAAAGCTGTGACCGACTGTTTGAATACCTTATGATTCAAAGGGAAAACATTCAATTTACTGAGATTAAGTTTATAATTAGAAAGACAACTGTATTCCTCAATGAGCATTGCAGGGATAGAGGTATCTGGGTAAGAAATCTGGAGGAGGAGATCATCTGCATATGCGGAAACTCTGACTTCATTTCCCTGCACATTAATATCTTGTATTCCGGTACTGATTAACAAATTCCGGAGGAGTGGTTCAAGGTAGATATTAAATAAAAGGGGAGAGAGAGGACACCCCTGCCTAGTACCGGAACATAACAGGAAAGGTTCAGATATGACTCCATTTCCCATGATTCTGGCTGATGGAGCCTGGTCGAGGGCCTGTATCCAGTCGCAGAATTGGGATGGGAAGCCAAAGGCTTTTAAGGTCTGGGACAAAAAGTTCCAGTTGACTCGATCAAAAGCCTTCTAGGCGTCAAGGGACAAAAAGGCCACAGGGTATGGCACATCCCTGGACACCAAGAAAACATGAGCCAGAGTACGAGGTGGTCCACAGAGGATCTCCCCTTCATGAAGCCCACCTGGTGCATTCTAATTAGATCCAGCAGTATTAAGCTTAACCTGTATGCTAATATTTTAATATCTTGGTTTAACAGAGAAATAGGCCTGTAACTCTGGACTAGCTCAGGATCTTTATCTACTTTGGGAATAAGGACAATTTGGGCTTCAAATAGGGTGGGATCAGTACGTGCCCCTGATAAGATGTAGTGGTATAGTGATCGAAGAAAGGGAGTAATTAACTCTTTAAACTGCTTAAAGAAATAAGAAGTGAAGCTGTCCGGACCTGGGGCCTTATCAGTGGGGAGCTCTTGTTGAAATAATATTTTTTATTTGCATTTGATTTTTTCAGAATGTTTATTAGAAGAAAAATACATTTGTAAAGCTCCAAGTGTGATGAAGGAAACTTGAGTTCTGAAATGTTACTATTTAAGAAAAATAGAGCATAAGAGAAAAAGATAAATAAATTCTGAAGATTTACAGTATGCCATCTGCACTTCAGCAAGGCCTTTGACACTGTGCCACACAAGAGGCTAATAAAGAAACTAAGTAGCCTGAGGGTTGGAGAGAAAGTGGTGATCTGGGTATCAGATGGGTTGAATGATAGGAGGCAGAGGGTGGTGGTAAACAGCAGACAATTGTGGATGGGAGAGTTAATAACGGGGTGCCACAGGGATCAATGCTGGGACTGGTCCTCTTCAGTGTCTTCATAAGTGACATTGCTGAGGAACTGGAGGGGAAGGTGTGTCTCTTTATAAATGAGACAAAAATCTGTAACAAGGCAGGCACTCAGCAAGGGGTGGAGAGAATACAAAGGGATCTAGAAAAAGTAGAGGAGTGGTCTAGGCTGGGTTTCAATGCCAAAACATGCAATGTCATGCACGGGGGGGAGGAAAACTGGGGATCTGTGTATAAGATGGGGGAGAGTCACTGACAGTCACCAAGCATGAAGAGACCTTGCGGTAATCATATCTGATGATCTCAAGGTAACAAGGCATTGTGACAAGGCAGTAGGCAAGACTATTGAGATGATGGGATACATGGGGAGGGGGTTCTAGTAGGAGCGTGATATTGCCACTGTATCACTCACTAGTGAGACCCCACCTATAGTACTGTGTCCACTTTTAGAGGCAGCACTTCTGCAAGGATATTGACAGGTTGGAACAGTCTAGAGGAGGGCTACCAGAATGGTGCGGGTGTTGCACAAGACACCATATGAGGTGAGGCTGTGGGATCTCAACATGCACTCCCTGGAGGAGAGGAGAGAGAGAGGGGACATAATTGAGACCTATAAGTACATCATAGTGGTGAACAAGGTACAGGTTGGGGGTCTCTTTCAGAAAAAGATACGCACCAGAGCAAGTGGGCATGCAATGCAATAAAGTTGAAGGGTGAATTTAAGAGGAATGTGAGGAAATACTTCTAAACAGAATGAGTGGTGGATGCCTGGAACACCCTGCCAGAAGAGGTGCTGGGGCAAAAATAGTGGGGAGCTTCAAGCATGCATGGGATAGGTACACAGGTATGATAAGTAGAGAAAAGAGATTCAGGAGGGATGCCAATGACCACTTAAGAACCGACATATCAGATTAGGCAGGGAAGAATAAGGCAGATAAGCTGGTCCTACCAGTCCTTTTCTGCTGACAAATTCTATGTTTCTAAGAGAAAAGGAAAAGGGGCATTAGGGATAGAGCTGAAAAGAGAGAATAAAGTGGATGATAAGGCCCAGTCAGCATCCTGCTATACTCACTTATCCAACTACAGGATAACTTCAGCCGGTGACAAGTTGCAGTATGTCCACATTTATTGCAGTATATTATATTACATTGTTCCCCCCCAGCAAGGGAAGGTTTTAGAGGGATCAGTCTATGGGGCAGGGACAGCAGTAATATTAGAAATGGGGGGATTCATCGTGGGAAGGAAGGTGGGGAGGCAGAAGGGGAGGGAACAGAGGAAAGATGATGAGGGTATAACGGATGGACCAGAGGGTAAGACTGTAAGAGCGGTGCAGTGTCTGAGAACAGACAGTGGGAGGGACAGACAGACCTGGGCAGGAGAGAGGAATGAGCCATGGTAGAAAATTGCACCTCTGAATGCACAGAACCTGGGGAACAAAATGCTTGAGTTACAAGTGATGATGACTGATGAGGAGGTGGATGTGGCAGCCATCACAGAGACTTGGGCCACACCCAACCATGACTGGGACCTCTCTGTCCTGAGGTATAAACTATATAGAAGGGATGGGGTGGGAAGCGGTGAGGGAGTTGCATTGTATGTAAGAGAGGCAATAATCCATACAAGGGAGAAGGAGACAGGATGGAGGACTGAGGTACTGTGGTGCAGATTAGAGATGCAGCAATTTAAAATCTGCCTACGAAGTGAACGCTGGCGAACACTTCGTGTTGGTACTTCGCTACGTGGAGTGCCCCATGGAAAATGCTCACTTTGCCTTGTTATTATTACTTCTCATTGTCATTCAGCTTTAAACATGAAGTAAGGTGGAGTGACAACAATATTGGCAGTACCCCACCCACACAGTCACCAGAATTAATGTGCATCCCCAAAGTGCTACTGTCTTGTGTCCAGAAAACTCCCCAGTGCTGACGAAGTGAAATGAGAGCATTACAAGAAATGCAAAGTCTCCCAGAATTAATGGCACACTCTGTCATGCATGCAGTGGTCACAGAGTCACCAGAATTAATGTGCATCCCCAAAATGCTACTGTCTTGTGTCCAGACTCCAGAAAACTCCCCAGTGCTGATGAAATGCTACTGTCTTTTGTCCAGAAAATTCCCCAGTGCTGATGAAGTGAAATGAGAGCGTAACAAGAAATGCAGTCTCCCAGAATTAATGGTGCATTGCAAATGCACAGACAGATTAAGATTGCGCTGTGCATTCAAGGGATGCATACGAAAAGGCACAACAACACCTAACTGGTGCACACAAGTCACAAATCCAAATCTGGAAAGGAATGTATTTTGCCAGTTGGGGGATTAGTGCACGGCAGTAACAATTCACTACCAGTAAAGATACCACAAAGCAGTATAAAAAATTCATGCAGGTGCAGTGGATAGCAGGTTCACACTGCCAATTACTCTATGGCACAAGAAAAGGTGTCTGATTTAATGGCACGCATTGCACACACACTCACACACACACTACAAGTAGTGAGTAGCAAATTGAAAACCTTTAGTAATATAACCAAATGTTTTAAACAGACAAATTATACACTGCTGCACCACAACAATCAGCAAAAAAATGTCAAGAATTACTGAAAATATTACTGTGTGCACATTAACACAGTTATACAAGAAAAATATAACCAAAACAGAAAGACTGCCTTTTTCTCCCAGTTAATGTACCTACACCACAAATACGCCCCTCCCCCAAAGCATACTTCACAGTACACAGACTGACTGTTCTAAATTAACATTCAAAATCCACACACAACAATATTCACTCGATGATATGAGCACAGAAGGGTTTTCTAGTAAATTTTGAGCAAAATAAATGACTCAAAAAGGCATTTTAAACAGCTTTTAGAGGTTTTGAATTGCAGAGCTCTGAGAGCAAACTGTCTCCAGCTACCACTACACACACACTACCCAGGCCAGAACTGAGGCTGTGCAGAACAATCTAGAGCCCATGTGACCTGCAATCCCATGAATCACGGCAGAATTTCATTTGGAGCTCAATTACAAGGCGAAGTGAGGCAAATTACATTGATTTCAAATGTACTTCACCTTACAATTGGTGGAGAATTGGTTTGGGGAAGGCGAAATAATGCAAAGTCATTGGTTTCAATGGACTTCGCGTTCCTCATTATTGAAGTGAAGTACTCCACTTCACATTGTGGAGTACTCAGCGGATTCCGCGTTACTTCGTGGAGCGAATTGGGGCCACTTCGCCCACCACTACTTATATTACTGTAACTCACATGCTGTACAGGAAGGAATGCGAATGCCTATGGTTGTACTTCCCCGATGAGCTGCAGCACAAAACTCCCTGACTTAAAAACATGTATTAATGAGTAAAACGGTGGGGCTGTAAAGCTGGAGGGATACTACAAAACAGGCTTACAATACATTCAAGTAACTAAAAAAAAATGAATGTTGTGATTTGTGACGTGATCATGAATCGTGATTTGTGACTGCATTTGTGACTGTGATAATGAAGAATGTGATTCGGTGTTGATGGTGTGAGAGATAGCCAATGTGAAACTGTATTGGGAATGTGAATGCCTATGGCTGTACTTCCCTGATGAGCTGTATCTTTAAACTCTCCAACTTAAAAACACGTATCAATGAGTACAATGGTGGGGTGGTGAAACCTGGAGAGATACTACAAAACAGGCTTACAATACAAAGGCACAACACCTAACCAGTGCTCACCATCAGAAATTTAAATCTGGAAAAGAATACCTTTGCCGGTTTGGGTGGGACGTGGTGGGGGGGCAGTGTACTGCACTGCTGCAGCAACAGTCACTATTACTAGTACCAGTAAAGATACCCCAAAGAAGTACAAAAATCACACAGCTGCAGTGGATAGCAGGTTCACATTGCTGAAATTGCTATGTGGCACAATAAAAGGTGTCTGATTTGATGACACGCATCACACACATACTCAAACACACACACTAAGTAATGCGTAGCAAATTGAAAACTTCAGTAATATAACCACATATTTTAAACAAACTGAAATCATGCACTGATGCACCATAACAATCAGCAAAAAAATGGCAAGAATTATTGAAAATATTACTGTGTGTACATTAACACAGTTATAAGAAAAATATCACCAAAACAGAAATAACTGTCTTTTTCTCCAACATAATCTACCTACACCACAGATACACCCCTTCCCCAAAGCACACTTCCACTGTCTCGCAGTACACAGACTGAATGTTGTACATAACATTCAAAATCCACACACAAACAATAAACGCTCGATGATATGAGCACAGGAAGGTTTTCTACAATCGATGAACTAAAGTTTCAGCAAAAAAAGATTCAAAAAGGCTTTTTTAACAGTTTTTTGAAGGTTTGAATTGCAGAGAACTCTCAGAGCAGGCTGTCTCCTATAGCTTCCTACACACTCTACCCCGAACTGAGGCTGTGCAGAACAATCTAGAGCCCATGTGACCTGAAATCCCATGAATCACTGCAAACTTCACCTTTGGAGATTAAAAATAAGGTGAAGTGAGGCGAAGTGCATTGTTTTTAATGTACTTCGCCTTAAAAATTGGTGGAGTAGTGGTTTGGGAAGGCGGAGTAACGTGAAGTCATTGTTTTCAATGGACTTCAAGTTACTCATCATCACACAACATACTCCGATTTGCATTGCAAGGCACTCCGCAAATTCACGTTCACTCCGCAAATCACTTCATGGAGTGAATTGGGACCACTTCGCCCATCTCTAGTGCAGATACAGCCCACAAATGGGAGAAAGCTTAGGCTAGGGATGGTGTACAGGCCACCAAACCAGGCAGAGGAGATGGACAGGAAGCTGGGGTCCAAAATAGTGGAGATGGTGAGCAAGGGGGAGGTGGTGATTATGGGGGGGCTTCCATCTGCCTAGTGTGGATTGGATGATCCCAGATTCCTCCTGTACCAGGTCACAGATGATGCTGAATTCATTTCAGAGTAGATTCCTGACACAGCGTGTTCTGCAGCCCACCAAAGAGAGAGCCATCCTGGACCTGGTGCTGACAAATTGAGCACATGTTCAGGAGGTGAGAGTGGAGGAACCGCTGGGTGGGAGTGACCACCACACAGTGTGAATGCACCTGGACATGAGTAGGGAGAAGAATAACATCTAAACCAGAGTACTATATTTTAGAAAGGCAAACTACAACAGGATGGGAGAGATTCTAGGTGGCACTTTGCTGGTACCTTAGGAGAGATGGGGTGGACCAGAAATGGGCCTTATTTAAGAGGCTGTTGGCACCCTTAAAGGGTCTCTGTCAATCCGTTTTGCATCACATTATTTCTAGTTAAAAAAAAAATGTTATGATTGCTTACCTTCTCTTAAACTCTTTGAAGTTGTTGGTTGTTTGATCTGCTTCTTTTCACAGTAGAATCAAAATGCATGGGAATTGTGCAATTATACTCAACCTTGTTTTGCATCAAATCCTTGATCTACTCTTATTACCTACATTCTGAATATTAGAAACACCCCTCAAAATTCAGCCACTCATGATGCAGTTGTTTTCTCTCCTCCCACAGCATCACGACTGGATAGATTGCATTAGGGGGTATTCTCATGTGCAGGAAAGATGCAGTGGGAGCTGATTAAAGAATGTAAACAAATATGTTTTATTATGGTAACACCAGTATAGTGGGTAGCCTGTTTTTTACATTTAAAATGAAAACATTAATCAGAATCAAACTACCAGCTACATGAGCAATCTCCACAGAATATAAGAAATCATAACAGAAATCATAACATAAGGATTTTAATCTAGGGACAATTTGAGGCCCAAAGGAGTTGACAGTGTCCTTCTAATGAGTGCGCAAAACTGAAGAGTAAAATAATTTAAGGCCATAAAGCCCAGCTGGATTTATAGGCTAGTAGTTATGCGAGTGAGGGAAAAAGGTCAGCTTTCAAGAAATTCAAGAGGACTCAGATGGACACAGACAGGATGGAGGCAGTTCAGAGGAGGGCAACTAAAATGGTACAGGGTCTGCAAGAGAAGCCATATGAGGAGAGACTAAAGGAGCTTAATATGTATACCCCTGAGGAAAGGAGGGAGAGGGGGGACATGATAGAAACATTTAAGTACCTCAGTGGAATCAACAAAGTCCAAGAAGGTAGCATCTTTCAGAAAAAGAGATGTGCAAGAACAAGGGGACACAATTTGAAGATAGAGGCGGATGGCTCAGGGGAAATGTGAGGAAGTATTTTTTCACAGAGAGGGTGGTGGATACATGGAACAACCTTCCTGAGGAGGCTGTGGCATCTAAAACTGTAGGAGGATTCAAGAATGCATTGGACAGACATAAAGCAATTTTTGTGGGGGGCAGGAAGAAATAGGCTGTTGGTTAAATAGAATCTGCAGCTTATCCTCTAGGTAGGGACATGGGCAGACTAGGTGGGCCAAGCGGTCCTTATCTGCCGTCAAATTCTATGTTTCTATGTTTCTATGAATACAGTGTAAAGGCTAGGGTGGTGGGCAGAGCAGGCTGGCTAGCCAGGCTAGGAAGGAACTGGAAGTGATAAAGGGGTTAAAAAAGGGTGAGAAGACTTTCTTCCACTATATCAGGGAGAAAAGGGGCATGAAGAATGGGACTGTCAAGCTAAAAAGGGAGACGGTGGAAGGAAGGTAGGGTACCAGGTCAAAACCAAAAAAATTTCAATGTGTGCCATTTTAATTTATGATTTGCGTTGTTTTACTTTCGGTCAGTGTTTTCACCGACTCTGTTTGTGGCACACGAGATTGTTACTGTGGCATTGTTCCATGTGCTATTTTGTTGCAACATTATGACTCCATTCCGGAAGGTAGTGAAGAGAAAGCAGAAGTACTAAATAAGTATTTTTGCTCAGTCCTCACCAGGGAGAAGGATGATCTGATGCCTCAGTGGAAGAATGGGGTAGGCAATGGGGTGGAAGTGACACTGATGAGGATATCGGTGAGGATAGGGTAAGGAAGGGTTGGAGGACTCTCTGGACCCCAATGGCATACATCTGTGGGTACTAAAGGAATTGGCAGATGTGCTAACAGGTCCCCTGATGGACTTGTTTAACAGCTCACTGGTGTCTGGGGAAGGTACTCTTAGACTGGAGAACAGCCCCATGTAATGCTGCTCCACAAAAGTCGGTCAACAGATGACTCTGACAACTACAGACTGTTTAGTCTGACTTTGATATTAGGAAAGCTTATGGAAACCATACTGAAGGAAGGACTGGTATACTTCCTGGAGAATAATGGGCTAAAGGACAAAAGGAAGCATGGGTTTGTAGTGGGGTAATCCTGCCAAACAAACCTGATTGATTTACCTCATTGGGAGACCAAAACAGGGTATAAGGGCCAGGACTATGAAAAAAGCCTTGCTAAAGTCTAGGTAGGCCATGTCCACAGCCCCTCCCTGGTCTACTACTTTGGCACCCAGTCAAAGAAATCAATTAGTTTCATCTGACATGACCTTCCTGCTGTGAATCCATGCTGCCTTGTGTCCTGTGCCCCACTGGGCTCTAGGTATTCAACAATTCTTTCCTTCAGAAGTGATTCCATCATTTTCCTCTTGTATCTAGATGTTGGTAAGGCCTTAGACTCCATTTCCCACAGGAGATTAATCAGGGAGCTAGAGGATCTGGGTGCAGGGTTAATGCTAAAGACCTGGGTAAAAAATGGTTGTAGGACAGAAGTCAGACTGTAGTGGTAGGGGGAGAGGAATTCTCAGGGGCTACAGCAGTCACTTGGGGAGACCCACCGGGTCCAGTGCTTGACAGTGCTGTTTAATTTATTTATTTATTGAATTTTGTTGATGCGGTAAGCCCACTGGGCCTAGAAGTCCCTTTTTCAGGGGCAACCGGGGGGAGGGGGGATACAGATGGTAAGCAACTGAAATTAAACCAGATTAAGCTGTTGGTGGTATTTTTAGTGAATTTTTAGTGAGCTTAATACATTTATTAGCAACGCAGTAGATGGAGTAAAGGGCAAGATCTGCCCATTTGCAGATGACACCAAACTCTGTGGGAGGGTGGATACAGAGGAGGGAATATAAGATCCCAGGGATGATCTAGCCAGGCTTGAGAGATTGTCGGGTATTTGGCAACTGGGGTTCAATGCCAAGAAGTGCAAAGTAATGCATTTGGGGGCAAAGAACCCAAAGACCAAATATTTTCTGCATGGTGTGCAGATTACCAAGTCAGAAGATGAGAAGGATTTGGAATGATTATCACAAATGACCTGAAACACTCTGCACATTGCAGGAAGGCAGCAGCTTAAGCAGATAGAATGTTGGGCAGCAAGGAGTATAGTGTGCAGTACTAGTGCCCATACCTAAGGAAAGATTACAGTCTTCTGGAAATGGTCCAGAGGAGGGAAACTAAAATGATCCAGGGCCAGCAGGGTAGGATGAATGAAGAGAGATTCAGAGACCTCAACATGTATTCCCTGGAGGTAAGAGGGAGAGGGGAGACATAACTGAAACATTTAGATATCTCAGTGGTATAAACAATGTGAACTCTGAGGGTAGCCTTAGCAGTAACAAAGCCACTAGATGATACTCCCTCAAGCTGGTGGGAGGACGATTCAAGAGGGAAATGAGGAGGCATTTTTTCACCGAGAGGGTGGTGGCTAAGTGGAATGAGTTGCCAGATGAGTTGGCATCCCTAAAGACAGTGGACAGCTTTAGGAGGGGATGGGACAAAGTAAAGGAGAGTGTTGCAATTAAAAGCAGAAACATTGAAGGGGCATTCCTATTGGTCGGGGGAAACTCTTAATTGGGAGGGGGTGGACCCCTCAATAATCACTGAGAGATCTACATTACAAGCAGACAAGATACACCTTTTGGCCTTTTTTAGCTAGCATTTTTTGTATGCTTACAGGAAATTCTACTGAAATGAATTGAATTTCCAGTGATACTGCATATTGGCAATGTATCACATGTATTTGAACATACAGCAACTTGTCACTGACTGCAACTGTATAATTGTTTTTTCATTATTTAGAATTTCACATACCAGCTCATTTAGGTGCAGTGCCTATTTTACAAGAGGGTCCCAGGGGGGCAATTATGTTTAGATTTAGTTCCTAAATTAACTGTTTAGACATCAGTCAGTTGTCAGACAGCAGCATTCCACTTACTGTGATACAAGCAAGCCAGCAACCTGCAGTCAAGGACCACTCAGCTAACCAGCTAGAAGCATGCCAGTCACCGGCCATTAGAGGTAAGTCAGCTAGCCAGCAGTCTGCCAGATGCCAACAGAAAGATCAGTAGCATGTTATTTTACTGAGAAGCCTACTAGTTGCTAAACATCTGACCAACTATTTGAGCTTGCCAGTCAGGTTAGTCAATAAGCATAACGGAAATCCAGAACACTGGAGATAACAGAAGGCGAGAAGAAGAGGTTGCAGAGAAGGATACAGATACGCTGCTTTAGGCAAGGCAAATTTATTGATTGGTGCCCTATCCTGAAGACTCAGGGTGCCTTACGTAACACATTAAAATGCACTATGACAAAATGTTTAGATGAAACTGAATGATTAACATCATTAAAACTTTGCAAAAAATGTTGATAAGAAGCTTCAAATAAATGGGTGTTCACTGCCTTTTTGAAGGCCTCCACTATGTACTGTACTTACACATTCATAAATATAGAAACATAGACTTTGACGGCAGATAAGGACCACTTGGTCCACCCAGTCTGCCCATTTCCCTACCTATTGGATAAGCTGCACATTCTAGTTAACCAACAGCCTACTTCCTGCAACCCCCCCCACTATAATTGCCTTATGTCTGTCCCATGCATGTTTGAATTCCCCCACTGTTTTAGACCCCACAACCTCTCCAGAAAGACTGTTCCATGCATCCACCACTCTCTGTGAAAAAATTTTCCTCATTACCCTGAGCCATCCCCTCTATCTTTAAATTGCACCCCTTTTTTCACACATCTCTTTTCTGAAAGATGCTACCCTCCTGGACTTTGTTGATTCCCTTGAGGTACTTAAAAGTTTCTATCATGTCCCCCCGTCCCTCCTTTCATCAAGGGTATACATATTAAGCTCTCTCAGTCTCTCTTCATATGGTTTCTGATGTAGACCCTGCACCATTTTAGTTGCGCTCCTCTGGACTGCTTCCATCTTGTCTATGTTCTTGCATAGATGAGGTCTCCAAAACTGCACGCAGTACTCCAGATGGGGTCTCACTAACTGTCTGTACAGAGGGATAACCACTTCCCTTTTTCTACTTGTGATGCCCCTCCCTATGCATCCCAGTATCACCCTGGCTCTCCTTACTGACTTCTCACATTGCTTACCCGCCTTAAGGTCATCTGATATGACTACCCCCAGGTCCCTTTCCATTATCGTTGTTGTTAGTACCTCCCCTGTTATTGTGTACTCTTCTCCTGGATTTTTATTTCCCAGGTGCATTACTTTGCACTTCTTTGCATTGAATCTAAGTTGCCATATGTCTGACCATTCCTCCAACCTTGCCAAGTCCCTTCTCATCCTTTCTAACCCCCCCCCGTGTATCAACTCTGTTACAGATCTTGTGTCATCTGCAAAGAGGCATACCTTTCCTTCAGACCCTCTGCAATGTCACCTATAAAGACGTTAAAGAGGACTGGACCCAGTACTGAGCCCTGAGGTACGTCACTAGTAACCCCCCTTTCTTCAGAATGTGTTCCATTCACTATTACCTTCTGTGTCCTGTTGTGGGGAAGAGTTCTATAGCAGCGGAGCCAGCACCCAAAAAGCTATGTCCCCAACAATTTCAGGCTGGATTGGCAGACCACCAGTATGCCTAACTTGACAAAATGAAGAGAGCAGGCAGGGACATATAAGGACAAGCAATCTTTCAGGTAGACAAGGCCAAACCATGCAGGCCCTTGCACTGTATGTCAGCAAACCTACTGTATCTTAAAGGTGATGTGCCACTACCCTGGCAGCCAATGAAGATCGTGCAAAACTTTGACTTGCCCCAAATGGGAGGGCCCTGCAGTCAGCTAGGCTGCAGTGTTTCAGACCAGTAGCATGTGATAACAATCTTCTAGGTAACCCTAGGTACAGAGCGTTGCATTAATCCAGCTGAAATAAAACAAAGGAAAACACAAATATAAACAGGTCCTTTGGCACTAAATATGTTTTTATCCAGAAAATACTGTGCAGATAAAAAAAGCCACCAGAGACTTCTGCTGACACCTAATGTTTGACAGTCAGCTTGCAGTCCATAATGACCCCAGGTCATTTATCCTATCCCCAACTCTGAGTGGTGTGCCATTTAAAAATGGCAAAGAGGCACCATCATTGCTGACCCATGATAACCTGACTCAACCAGTATCACCTCTGTCTTACCCAGGTTGCAGCTCAGCCAGCTGGAGTCTATTTAGTCTTTAATTTCCCTTAGGCACTGACTGAGCACAGAGACTGCATCACCTCTGCCCAGTGAGAATGACCGATGCAACTGAGTGTCATCTGCATAGCAGTGAAACTCCCAAGCCATGCCATCTTCTAACCTCACCCAATAGCAGTATATACTCATCAAATAACATGGGGTGAGGCATTTCACAGCCAAGCACAGCTGTCCCAAAGATGAAATTACCCAGAACAACTTGCGGCACCCAACCGGTAAGATAGGACTCAAAGTAATGCAACAGTGTTCCAAAGACACCCATAAAATGCCTAAGGTTATCAAGCAGCCCCTCCCCCCCATGGTCTACTATGATATATGACAGTGAAAGATGGGCTCACCCACTTTAGGTCTAAAACAAAGAGCTCTGGGTAAAAAAGAGCAAAGGCAAAAGGGCAACAGCAAGATGCACTACATGCAGTCATGTGCCCCCCCCCCACAGATCGCATACCGCATGTTGCGATCACACCTTGCTGTTCTCACCATCATTTTCTGAAAGGGCTCTACCAGCCCCTTCCCATTGCATGAGACTCCATCCCCACATATCCCTGTAACTATATATAACCCCCCCAGCACACAATTTTTAAGAAGATAAGTAATACACTTGTGGCCCCATCCTCAGGATGCTCACTGTAGGAGAAGGTCACAAATCCCGAATGCCCACATCACAGACACCCCTCATAACGGTGCCCACATTCCAGTGCACTACTCATGGTGCCCTGCTGATGGTATACTGAGAGACAGAGAAGAACCAGGATAGAAATCTGCCCTCCATCTCTTGCCATGAGGATGTCATAAGCACCTTGACAATCACAGTGTTAGGGCTGGAAACCTTACTGGAGAGGTTCATATATTGTCCAAGTGCACTTCCAGCTGCACCACCACCACATTGTCAGTCACCTTGCCAATAAAGGGAATGTTTGAGACAGGCCTGTAATTCGCAAGAATGTCAGTAAGTGAGGGTAAATCCATAATTATATCTACTGTAAATCCAACCCCAGATCTGGCAACACTAAATGCATTCCAGATGTGCCAATGACATAGTATTCATAAATAACTAAAAAGGATGTTGCTACTTTCGAGACAAAAGCTTCTGATGATTGACTTAGGGCAGAAGGTTATTTATTACTGTGAGATCACAGACAGGAGTGTGGGGTTTGTGTGTCCATGGCTTTTGTTGTTGAGATGAAGAGACCTGCAATTGTTCAAGCATACAAATCATTCTTATGGCAAATGCTTTACAATTCTGAGTAGCTGTTTCATAGTAAGACATATGAGAGTAATGTATATTGCATTAATGTTTAATTATTTATGCCCTGTTAGTATTCATGCTAGCTGTCAGACAGTTATTCCGGATAGTAGCCAATCTTGTTTGCGAAATGATCACAGTAGATCTGTTTACAGTTTCTTCTTGAGTTCAGTCCCTCATTGTACCAATGGTGCCAAGTCACATGGATGGTGGCGTAATCCTTCTCCTCAGTAAAATCTACCTCATGGCCTGATTCAGCTGGTGACTGACCACAGAAACAAAACCCGACTAAACTATAAAACGTCTTATTGACATTTGATGGTGGCTTCTCAGAGTGGTAGTCTTTAGGAGACTCACTGATGAACAGCTGTTTGGAACAGCAGTTAATCATCACTACAGTTTTTGTGGGAAGTAAAGATCCTTTGTTGTGTTTTACATTATAAAACCTGACAGAAAACATTCAAGTACCTTAAGGGCATAAACAAGGTGCATGGGGGAGACATCTTCCAATATAAGAAATGTACAAGAACGAGGGGGCATGATATGAAATTGGAAAGAAACAGGCTGGGGGAAATGAGAGGAAGTTTTTCTTCACATAGAGGGTGGTGAACACATGGAATAGACTGCCACAGGAGGTGGTGGGGGAGAGCACAGTACAGGATTTTTGCCTTAGAGGTCAGAAGGTGAGGTAAAAAGCCATTGACCAGTTAGGGTCATAGGTTACAAACTAATGTAGGGCTTTCGGGCACACTGACAGTCCTTATTTGCCGACAATTTCTATGTTTCTATTATGATTAGTGTGAAGAAAAACTATATATATTTGCTTTTTGCACAACTGTTAACTTGTACTTGTTGCACCTTTTTATATTGTAATGTTCTCCCCAGCCCCTCCCCCCAGGACATATCTGGAAATGAGCCAGTACTGGTTCAGTATGTCTTTCCTGATAAAACATTTTGTAATAAATATATTTTTTTTCGGTTTTGATTTTTCTCCCTGACCAGCCTTGCACTCCCTTCCTGGAACTGCCAGCCACCCAGCCTCACCTACCACTAACCTGAAGGCATCTGCTATTGTAGAGCTTTGAGAAGGACCACCCTTCACCCAAATAAGTCTTCAGGATTTGGTGACAACCAGGTGGCAGGCTTCATGTCAAGGGGCCCCAAGTGTACTGGTGGTCATATTCAGACAGAAGGGGATGTGTTTCTCCCAGTCTTTATGACTTGCCCTCCATGCCTGAGTATACATTTCCACGAACCTTGGTGGGGGGGGGCTTCCTGCTAAGGCAAGAAGCACATGTGCCCCCCAACACACACATGAAAGCAGGCTTCCTGGCCCACTGTGATTGATCACCACAGTAGTGGTTATGGATGTTTGCCCTCCCTAGGCAAGGTTGCACTGTCCTCAGCAGCACTTTCCCTGGCCCTCACTGCCCACTGTCAGCTTCTGGGTCTGCTCCCAATCTTCAGTCACTGACATAGAGGCACAGGTCCACTGGCTGTTTGCAAAAATATTTTCAAGGCCAGTAAATGTCTTGAACATATACAGTATGTAATAATTAATAAGTTTATGGAATCCAGTAGTTGATTGGTAGTTTGTTAAATAATCAGAGAGTCCCACCACCAAAAATGGGAGCTTAGGTTTAATTTGGGAAACCGTAAGGTAATTCACCAATGGGTGAGGAATCTAGATAGCATATACACTATGTGTGGTGCAACAGTGGACAGCACAATAGAAAAGAATGATTTGGGGCTAACCGTGGACAGTAAACTAAAGCCAGGTAGGCTATGTTCTGCTGCAGTCAATATGGCATAAGCAATAAATGGGATGCATTAGGTGGGGGGTAAGGAATGAGTCAGGGGAGGTGATTCTCCTCCCCCCTGTATAAATCCATGGTTAAACCACACTAAGACCCTGTTCTCACTACAGCATGTTTTAGTGATTTGTTTCTGAAAACAGATTACAGATTACCTTGCTGCAGCATTCAGACTGTAATCCACTTCCGTAATCCATTTCTGGCAATGCGGACTTGAACGTTCTTACTATGGAAATAATCCGTTTGCCCTATTAGCCTGATTCACCAGCACTTGCACAGCTGCATACCATGATGCTTTGCCCGCTCGCATGAAATGCATGAAAGGATACGAGCTGGCGCATTCACACTGTCGGTAAATCGCTTTACATTTAAAACAGGTTTCTGGAAGTGTGCTCAAGGCCAGGTCTCATCAGGGTTTGAGCACACATCCAAAATTCCGAGCTTCAAGCATGTTAAATATGAACGCGATCCATGCCAGCACGCATTTGAAATGGTTCAAGCTCTGGGAACTGTTTCAAATGCTGTAGTGAGAACTGGGCCCTAGAGTACTGCACCCAGCTCGAACCACCACAATACAGAATGAGGTTCACTGAAGAGGTCCAGCACAAGACCCCAAAGAAGATTAGCAGCTTAGGGACAACAGAAATTGAGAGAGGCAGTATATACTCAAATGGTTAGGTACTGTACAGTTCACATTAGCAGGAAGTTATTCCAGCTTTTGGACCCTGGGAAGTGCAGCATGGCTGGAATGAGGGGTTGTAGTGGTGTGTTTTTTTTTAATAGCTGATGCAACCTTGGAGAGCATGCACCCTGCACCCTGCTAATAAATACGTCCACTTTGCATCCCTTTCCTCTTCAAAACAATCTCCCTAACCCATATCCATCAGTCTCCCCTTTCCACCCAGTCCAGTAGTGGATTTAGGGCAGGGAAGAGGGTGGAGCATTAGCCTAGTAGTTAAGAGCACAAATCTGTGAGCCTGAAGATTCAAGTTTGAATCCCACAACTGCACTTACCCACTGTGTAACCCTGAGCAAGTCAATCCTCCTAATCTATCTCTGTGCTGTTTGAATATCCTTGTGAGATGAAATGGCGGCATCCCCCCTTCCCCAGGTTATAAGTGCTTTTGGAAACAGTTTATATAAAATGCTATGTAAAACAAAATTCTTTCCTTTCCTTTGTCAGTACATGGAGTCAAGGGTACAGTGTGCTTGGGTCTTGGCTTCGAGGCCTCATATTCCAATCAATATCAGAACCTATGAACCCATGTACAACTCACTTCGCAAGCCATGTCAGTTGGTGCCCATTTGGTAAAATGGCTAAAAGAAAAGTGGTGGTGGCTAAAAAATAAGGGGTTTAGCCAAATAGTGAAATATCTTTGGCATCTGGAGCCAACATTATATCCTTTAGAATTCATCTGTCCCTGCTGCATTTCCTAGCCCCGAAGCCCCAGTCCTCGGCTGGAAACATCAGAGTAATTTCTATGGTAACAGGTTGTGATGTCAGAAGCAGAGGAATATGAGTTTGTGGCAGGCTTGAGCAATGTGAGCAGAAGAAGTCCAAGAGAAAAAGATTGTGTTTTAATGAAGACGTCTTCAGTCATGAAAGAAATGCAAGGTCCTGAAATTCAAATCTTTGTAGAATTTGGTGCAACAGCAATTCTGCTGAAGACAACTGGGGATTTTTTTTTGCAGGACACCGGTAAATCTCTTTAACCTCTCTGCAGTCATTCTCTATTCTATCCAGTATTCATTTATTCTCATTGTACATGGAAAAATACAGCAATATTCTCTCCCCTACTTCTCTTGAATTGTAAAGTCTTTTGGGATGCAGTTTATATTATTTATTTATTTATTGAATAATCAGAATTACAACCTTTGAGCTAAAAGTTCTTTTACAAAGGATCCTCAGTGAACAAGGGAGGAGAAACAAATACATGAGTAAGGAAGACAGTAGTAGCCAAAAAGCATTGTCAATAATCATCAGTTAAGAACATACAGTGATCAATAAAGGATAATATAAGGCAAAGTATAACATTAAACATGGCGTGGGTACAGAGTACTTGGGGATACAGTTCCCACAGCAGTGTAGATAATTAAGTGCATCAATCCAAATGTGTACAAGCATGAATGGATTATAAGTGGGAGCTATACAACTTCATCAATATCCTAAACAGGTACAAATGTAGAATCATATTGAGGCGTCAATACAAAGTCATTGGGGGAGGTAGGCTACAGGCTAGGAGGCAAGGGGAGAGAATCAGATTAGGTGACAGAGGAAGAAGCAAGAGAGATAAGCAGATGGGGTGCATTTGGGGGTGCAAGAAGGGGAAGGGGAGGGGATAAGGAAGGCAGGCTAGGGTTAATCAGGGGAGGTGTTGGGAGCGGGGTACAAGGGTAGGTAAGCAGGGGCAAGTGGGGAGTAGTGAACTTCAGGGACCAAATGAACAGTAGGAGGTGATCCTGAGTGTTGCCCAGGGGTACGAGTAGGCTAGTTAGAGCTTAGGATTAAGTGTGACAGTAGCAGCGTTCTGGAAGGGAGATAGAATTCCTGATATATGCAGTGCTCCCAGATCGGCCAAAGCATTTTCCTGTAGCAGACCCTCATTTTTCCTGTATTTTGCCTGTAAAACCTTGGTGAAATTCCTGTAGAGTTTCCTGTATGCCCAAGCCGATTTATTATTGCAATTGGTGTCACTAAGATGGTAAATAAAATCACTACAACCAATATTCTAGCTGTTTTAAGTGTTCTTATTTACTTTAAGAATTAATACTGACCTAAAAACATTACATAATTACATGACAACTAATGTCTTTAATGTAATCAAAGACAGAGGAGAAACAACAGGCAGAGGAAACACCAGATATTTACAGCAATAATGCACACCACCATACCACAGAAATTGAAAGGCAAGAGTATTTTTAGAGACATCACCTACACCAAAAAACAGAAATACTCTTCAGAAAACCCTTTTTAAATTTGTACAATACAAACATTTTGAATTTATATATTCTGGCATTTAAAACGTTTATTAATTTGACATTTCATGGCAGCTTCATGAGCCTATGTGAAATATATGCTCAAAAGACATGCATTATTCAGAAATGAATGTCCAGTTCATCTGCAAGTCACTTACTATAACTTAAAATGCAATTTTAGAAACAAAAGGGTGCAGCCTTCAGGGGTTACTTACAAGTAAACAGAAACAACCACACTTCACAAAAAGGCACCAGCTACTAAGCCCATGGCCAGAGAATACCTTATGGCAACACTAGGAGTGTGTGCACTAACAGCAGCCTTGGGCCACTGCCCTTTCTAATTCACGCTTTATTTTGACTTTTTGTGCTGAAAAATGCAATCGGAATCAGTGACTGACAACATTAATTATCGTGATACGTAACGTGTCAAGGAAAGGCACTTCTTTCATACTTAAATAACTTTGACCTCTGTCACTCTGCATCAGACTGGCTGCACCATTAACTTGCTTACCTTACCTGCTTTTAGGAAAAGTGGTGGGGTGGGTGGTCAGACTGCTACCGTGGCGTGCTCATGACCGGGAAAAAACTCTACCACTCGCCCTCCCTGCCCGATGCTGACACTGAGACTCGCAGAACCACCGGTCGGCGGTGGAAAAAGTACTTGTTGAGGTCCTGCGGTGCTGACTGTCTCTAGTCTGGCAATGAATCTTCTCCGGCTTGCTTGTTGCTGCAGTGGGGTGATTGCACTATTGTAATGCTCCAAAACTGCTGGCAATCCTCACTCTCCTCGGATTCGAATGGTCGAACTGTCTCACTGGAACCCGCTCTCTCTCTCTCGTCTCCCAAAATCAAACTTCCCGGGCTGCGAGCTGCTGGTTTTATAGGGAGAGGGTTCACCTGGCTAGCCTATCGGGGGGGGCACTATAGGTAAGGCAGCCGAGACATGAGGGGTGTGCATGACTTTATCTGACAGCCTATCAGGGCTGCATTCCGGCAGGTGATCATGAGCTCCCAGTATGTGGGGGGTTGAGAGGCACCAATCGATTGTCTCACTCGCTCTCTGTCTCACTCTGTGAGAGTCTCGTCGGGCATTTTAAGTTGAGAGTGTGTTCCTCATTGTTCTCCTGTAGCATCCCCGTGGATTTGGCAAAATAGTGAATTCCTCCCCGTACCTCATATTCAGGCTTAAAAACCCGAGAAATATGAGAATCCCCATAGATATGGGAGCACTGTATATGAAAGGCACTATTTAAAACTAGTTCTTTTCCTTTCTCACACAGATTGATGAATAGTAAGTGAAACAGCCTGCCCCATAGGGTGGAGGAAGCTGTCACTTCTCAGACGAGACTTTCAATGAGGTTCTACACAGATACCTAAGGGAAACTAACATCATATACCCCCTTTACCCTGTCCACTTCTACACTGGGTGTAGATGGTTTGGAGAGCAACACCGATGTACATCTGTGTGTAAACTGGGTGCCCAACAAACTGCTATGGCTGTTCTACTCCTTTCCCGGACAGAGAAGCTGTACTGATACAGATGGTTTCTTGTGCTGTGTAAATAGTGGCCACTTTCACCTCACTGCCCAAGGGTAATTTAGCATCACAACATACAAGGAATTCCTTGCAGGATGGGTCCCACAATGCAATTCCCAAGACACCAGTGTGACACCAGTATGGGAGTAGATGCCCTGAAGTGGAGTACATCACTGTTTTCATAAAAGACCAGGTGCAGACTAATACTGGTGTGAGCCACACTGGTGTGTGACACCTTGGTCAGTGTAAGGGAGGCTAAAGATTAGCAGGATGGGTCCCACAATGCAGTTCCCAAGACACCAGTGTGACACCAGTATGGGAGCAGATGCCCTGAAGTGGAGTACATCACTATTTTCATAAAAGACCAAGTGCAGACTAACACTGGTGTGAGCCACACTGGTATATAACAGCTTGGTCAGTATAAGTGGACTAAAGGTTACACAGCATGAGTATGGGTGACATTCTTGCAATCCCGCTTGGACATGTACAGGATCAGTACTTAAACAGAAGGATAGTCACTGCCATGTGGCAGGGGCAGAGACAATAAGGACTGTCTGTCCTTTCTGTCAGTCACTACAGTATAATAGTATTCTGTAACCCCCAAATGACCAAATTGCCCCCTTCCTGAGCCCAAAGAAACCCTCTTATATCAATGAGTATTCCTTTCAGTTCCATCAGTCCAGCATGCCAAGATGAGAACCAATTATTCTAGGTCTGCAGAAGTTGCTTCCCGTCTGCAGCCACATGAGCGTTTAAACAAGTACAGTGTGGGCAGAATTTAGCATAGAAAGCTCAGAAGAATTATTTTCAGTCTGAGTTCATTTTGCAGAATTTGAGAAATCTGGCCCGATTTTTCCAGCTGGTGGTTGAAGTTTTCAGGTCATCCTTTAATTCTCTGCAGAAACTGAGGATTTTTAGCTTCTGTCTCCTGGGAGGGCACTGTGAATTACAGTACAGTGAACCAAAAGATTCAAGACATTATTTAAAGGATTTATCAGATACACATTGTTCTCAAGAACCTAAGAGAAAGCAAGAGAGAGAGTTTTCATTTTGTGCAGTAATCAAATCTTTTTGAAGGCGTTTTTATATATTTCTGATTAAGGCCATCAGTCAGATATGTCATATGACCCTGTCATCTAGTCAACAGACAGTATTGGCTCACAATTTATTTGCTAATTTCTTCAGCCATCAATAGCCCATGTGGCCCCTCACCTCTGTGACAGGTATGAAACATTTAAAACTTAGATTCAAATAATTTTCACTGCTATTTATTTAAACCATATTAAACTTAGCAGGTACAATATACAGTATAATTTAGAAAGCCTCACACAACATGCTGTGGGAAGAAATCGAATGCCTCTAGTCTGTGATCCTGGGAGATGAGGGTTGAAGGTCATATTCATTATCTGTATCATGGCAAATGCCATTCACTAAATCTTTTTTTAACTAGACAAGACTATGACATATACTGTTAAGGAAAGCATGACAAATCACACTGTAATGATAAATATTGGAAACAGAGATAAAATATCCTGACCTGTTTTACTCCTGTATATTGTCTATGGAATTGCAAGTATACTCATGCGTAGTGTTCAAAAATTATTCTTACCTTGAATCTGAAATGTAAAAATAAGAGCCAAAAGATGAAGGACAGCTTGATAGTGTTTTCTCTCCTTATACTGCTTTGTAGAACAGAAATGCATCATTTTAAAACCAAGAAATATGCACATCATTGAAATCTCTGATAAAACTGCCTTGGCCACATTACAAAATACTACCACAATAAAAAAGCATATAAAACACAAACTAAGCACTAATCTGAATATATTTGGCATGGAGACTACACTAGGATTTAAAGAATATGAGAATGTCAGAGCAAAAGCACTAATTTAAGGGTTACGCAAAAAGCACGTTGGGGTGCATTCATGTTTTAAAGTAGTGCCCCTTCAAAAAATTATTTATTTATTTTTTAAATTTATTTAAAGTCTTGGAATTACAGCCCTTTGAGTCAGGGGCTCATTTACAAAGGCCCCATGTCATACAGAGAATAAAGACAGATAGATGGATTAACAAATACAGAGATTAGATACAGAGACAATAGTATGTAAATATTTACATAGAGCAGCACCAGAGGTGTAAATGGTTAACTCATACATTTGAATCAGAGAGCATATTCAGCAGGGGGGCTTTAAACTTGTTGGGGAGTTATCTGCAATCACAGTTTGAGCTGGTCATGGGGTGGTCACGCAGCTAAGATTTAAGTGGCCCCAACCTGGGGATAGATAGGATAGGACCAGTGTATAAAGGGTCATAATGCCATACGCTTAATAGCGTATGACATTATAGCTAACCCGAAAAAGTGCTGTCTAGGACAGCGAATGGTACAATATCGCATATACTGCTGTACGCGGTATTGCACCATTCACACACTCCCAGGTAGAGGATAAGACCTCTGCTTGGAGTGGGTTCCACCAAGCAACTGCTGTGGCTCACTGGACAGAGCCACAGCAGTAGGAACGTAGGCACTGCATCTGGGAACGGGTTTGATTCCCAGTCCCAGAAATTTTATTTTTTTTAAGACTTTGTGTGCTCCCTGAGTTGGACCCCCCCTTGGAGTTAAGAATGTTTAGTGGGTGGGGTCCGGGGGGGGTGCAGCCCCCCACAACAGGGGGGTGTGAGGGGCAGAGTCCCTCACAGAAAAAAGAGTTATGCCGCATGGCATAAATCGCACTGTATTGGCAGCACGATTTAGCCATGTGGCATAATGTCTTGTGAAATTATGACCTCATGCTGGATCAGGGATTGAGTCCATCCAGAGTGGAACCCTATACTGAAAGGACTTTTGTCCAGCACTGGTCTTTACAAAAGGAACATGGAAGGTAGAAGTGTCAGATTGTCTTGTGGTCCATCTCAGCAGATTTAGCTGGAGGAGTGAGAGACAGCTGGGGGGGCTAGGCCCAGTTGGATTTTTGGCCAGTAAGCAGAACTGATAGACAAGACGCCCCTGGAAGTTGAGCCAGGATGACCGCTGGTAGAGGTCACAGGTATGCGTGAGCCGATCACTGCCTGTGGCCAGCCAGCAGGCCTTATTGAGGGTGTGTTTAATACTGGACAGGGCAGTTTTACCTTACCTCAGCGACAGCGGTTATGGAAACATCCCTGACAGCGACAGCCACATTGACGAGTGTTGGCAATGCGTTGTCAGGGATGCCTCCATGTTTCCATCAGGGTGCTCCACCCCACACACCCCCCAGTCTCTAGGATTCAAACTCCAAGTCAGAGTTGGACCAGGGGGGCCAAACACCCTGTGAGGCAATCCCCTGGCCATGCAGAGGCCATCACAGTGACATATAGATTTTGGCCAAATCCTGTCGCTGTGATGGTCTTCACCATCGGGGAGTCACTGTGGCAGTGGTATACTAGACAGGGCAGTGTCTGAGGTTGCACCATAGATAACGATGCCATGGTCTACCAGGGAGAGGATGGAGCTAGAGATGGCTAAATGGAGTGTGTCAAGAGGGAGACATGGTCTAAGCCTATACAGAAGACCAATTCTGATGTTAATTGTAGAGCATGCCAATACTATCTGTTCACAGAAGGTGAGGGATGAGTCAAAGGCGACCCCTTGATGTTTGAAACTGGTAACTGGTTCCAGTGTGGTACCCTGGGAATTTTGTTTAGATAGAATGGCCGCATTGTGTTTATGTTGATGGTGGACAAATAGCATGACCTTTGTTTTTTTATAGTTGAGGACAAGCTTGTGGGAGGTGGACCAAGATTCTATTTCTGTGAAGGAGTCCTGTAAGGACTTTTGGAGAAGGATAGGGTCAGGATGTCAACTAAAGATCACAGCATCATCTGCATAAAGGAGAAGACACCCAGTGGTGGCCTTAGGGAGGGAGAGAGTTTAAGTATAGTGAGAAGAGGAGCAGGCCAAGGATGGACCCTTGAGGGACAGGACAGGAAGATTTGTAGACAGTGTGTTATTTATCTTCACTTGCTAGGTACGTCTGTGGAGGTAGTTGGAGAACCAGCCAGTGGCCTTATGGGATACACCAACAGAAAGAAGGGAGTTTATGAGCACAGTGATTAACAGTATCAAAAGTCTTGTAAAGATCAATATAGATAGATCCAGCCAAGGCTTCCTGGTCAAGGGCATCATGGATAAAGCAGGTAAATTCCAGGAGGGTGGTTGTTGTGCTGTGCCCTTTCCCGAAACCATGCTGTTGCTGGTACAGTAGGTGGTGAGAGTCTAGATATTCAGTAAGTTGGTCTGGAGCTATTTTTTCCAACACTTTTGAAAGGGAAGGAAGTATGGAAATGGGCCTATAGTTACTACTAGAGATATGGTCACCATTTTTATGTACCGGAGTAATAACTGCCCTTTTCCACAGAGAAGGGAACTGCCCTAGGCACAAGGACATATTGAGTATTTATGTTAGGGGTGTTAAAACTACATCAAATGTTAAAGAGAGCAGTTTTGCATCAAGGGAGTCACCACTGTGCCTTGTTTTTCCAAGGAACATGGCAAGATATGTGCAGGTAGCCCTAGGGGAGATTGTTCTAAAGTGAAAGGGTGGAACGCCCTGGGATGGGGGTGGAAATTGTCCAGTAGATGCAGAGAAGAAGTCAGGGGGGAGGATAGAACTGAGGTCAGAGATAGATGCATTAAAAGCATTTGCTATCTTGCTAGGGTCTTGGGTGGAAACTCCATTAATAATTAGCATGGAGGGGGAGGGGAGGTAGACTTGCCACTGAGTTCTTTCATATTTTCCCAGAACCTTTTCCCATTTCCCAAGGTGGCCTTGAGGTTGGCCTGATAATAAGCCACCTTAGCCTGGTGGATAGCCCAGGTACATGAGTTTTGGGTAGCACGATATAGTTGGAGGTCAGAATGGCAACCAAACTCAAAGGCACAGAGCCACAGATTATCATGGGCCTTCATTCGGTTGAGCAAGGACCAGTTAATCCATGGGGAGGATTTTGTTTTTTCTATCCACTTTACAAAGGGAGCAAAGATATCACAGGAAGTTTGGAAGGAGCTTATGAAGAAGGATAGTGCGGCATCCGCCGACGACTGGTGATTGAGCAGGGACCAGTCGAGGTAGAAGAGGTGGTCGCAGAAATGCACCAGGGACACTTTTTTTAGCTGACGTTGTCTGGAGATCCTTGGGGGGGCTTCCAGTTGTTTGTCCAGCAGCAGGTGACCGGGGAATGATCACTGAGTGAGACTGGGAGGACCTTTACATCCTGTATGCACTAAGGATGATTTGTGAAGATGAGGTCAATGAAGGAACTAGTGCCCCTATTATGGTTTACCCTAGTAGGGGTAAGTACCATTTGTGTTAGATTCTGGGCTGCAACTGCATTCCTAAGACAGGCCGTCTGAGGTGGGGCAAGCCAGTTAGTGTTGAAATCACTGAGGGCAATGATTTCTGATTTTTTTGGGGAGCTGTGCGATGATGTTTAAGATGGATGCAAATGCATCTTTCTGGTTGTGGAGTTGTATGCAGACTGACACTAGATAGAGGGATTTTCCTGAGTTGCCAACAGCTACTTTAAGGGTGAGGATCTGGGCACCCTCTACAGGGATAATTGTTTCAATTTTAGTGCCTCACAGGTAGCTCTGAAGGTACAGAGCACACCCCAACCCCTCCTCCCTAGTCTATCCAATCTGAACAACATATAGCCCAGCAGGTAAACAGTCAAGTCTGGAGTTTTCTGTGATAGCCATGTTTTGGTTACAGCTAGGGCATCAGGGTTATGGAGGCAGACCCATGCTTAGAGAGGGCCAAGTTTCTTTTGGAGACTACATATGTTTATGGTGGCCAGTCGGAGTCCTTTGGATTGCACTGGTGTGCAAGGGGTGTAGACAGTGGGGCCTGGATTTGGATGTATATTTCCCACAAGTAGCAGGAGGATAATAGAGATTCTGGATAGGACACGTTTTAGGATCTTTTTGTGATTACGCAGCGATGGGCCTGCAGGGTGGAGCAGCTTGTTGGTAATATGAGAGCAGGCAAAGTGCAATATTTCCAGGCCATAAAGAAAAGGACTAGTCACAGTTTCAGGGGCAGGTAGGCAGGAGTGGTCTAGAGGCTGGGGGAGGGTGGGACAAGGTTGGTGAGGCATGGGTAATCACTGGGGTAGGGCGCAGTTGTGGAATTTGGGGGGCGGGGTAGAGGAGAGGAGATGGGGTGGTGTGGGGTTTTGTGGGGAAGGGGTATGCAGGGGGATGCAGAGAGGAAGAGTCACCAAGAGGAGAATAAGGCAGGTCTTCATTTTCTGTGAATTACACATTCAGTACCCCAATGCAGCATATTTGTAGCATATTTGCATTAGGGGTACACATTCAGTACCCCAATGCAGTATATTTGTAGCATATTAACATTCTGCATCATAATTGTGAGACTACCCCTAATGCAAATCATAATAGGTAATATGCTGTATACAAATCACTGTAAGGAAATATAGGTTGTCTATGCTTTCAGCAGGACTGTAAGGCACCAGAAGGTCTTACAAACATTCTGAAAATGCTGAAAACAACAAACTACAGACATTTTATTTATTTTTGCATTTATTTATTTAGAATGCAGTAAAACTACTCAGGAACACAGATTCCAGTATCAGTATATTCCAATGCTTTTGAAGATGAAGGGAGAGGGGGGGTTACTAGAGAGAAGAGTGAAATGTCTGCAACACGATTAAGGTCATAAGATGAATAATATTAGGTTGCAAACTACACAGTTTCTTTTTTTTTTGTTTTACTTTTTATTTATTGATTATGTCAACACACATTCAATAGACAGTACTTGGTTCCATGTCTTAAAGAATTATACATAAGATGCCTTCTACAGAGGATTATTAACATGTCTCTCCTTGATACGACATAATGGGGATATCGAAAAGAATACACTGTTTAGGATATAAACATATATTTCTAAAAATGACATTTAAATTGCTACCTATGCCATAATCATGGACTATTTCCTAAAATTACTAAGCTCGAAAAGTCTGTGAGTGAACCACTCTTGATGTAGCCAAGAAGACCTATCATAAGTCTATGTAGAAACAATAATTATTTTAAATCAAACTAGAGACATGTTTCACAGTCTGCTCTTGCTGACATATGGTGCAAAGCATAACGTGAGACTGTAATTACTCACAAATCCATTGCTTTGTAAAAATACTACATGTTCTAAAGTTTACCATACTGCCCACCTGAAAACAGACCCAACATAGGGAAATTAAATGCACCCATGTTTTAAATCAGTTGCCCTTAGAGAGACCAGTCCTCCTCAGTCTCAGAATGCTAATTTTCCCTGCGACACTCAAAGTTCAATTTTATTTAGTCCATTCACTTCCCTGCTTCAGCTGGATCATTAAAAATGAAAGTTTTACCTGTGTACTGAATGCCCAGTTTAGCTGGAAACAATAGAACATTCATGATGCCCAGTTGTCACAAGTCCACCCTTACTGCGTCAAAGGCTTTACGCCTCTGACGAGTGGCAAATGAGAGGTCAGGGAAATAATATATTCTAGTGCCATCTGAAAGCTGGATAGTGCCCTTCTCCTTGATTGCCAGTAGAATTTGTTCCTTGATGGTAGGGCCCACCGTTGCCACAACGATAGTCTGAGGTGTTCCTTCCTGGAGAGGCCGGCACTGAGGGGAAATCTGGTAAGCATGCAAAATTGATCCTTCCCTGGAGAAACCAATAATGGACTGTAGAAGCAAGACCACATATTCCAATAAGTTGTGTCCCTCTCTGTTTTCTGGTACCCCCAATATCCGTACGTGAGCCAGTCGAACCCCATTCTTAAGACTTTTGAGATGCTGGCGTAGCAGTTGATTCTCACTCACCAACCCCATGGTAGCTGTTAACAGCTTTTTCCACCATCCAACAACCATTGTTCTTGATGACTTTCCGTGGCCACAGTGTATAACTTAGTTTCTACCGTGGTCACTCTGGAGGTAAAAGTGTCCATCTTTTTATCCAATTCTTTGATGAAGGCTCACGGCTTTCAGCACAGCGGCATTCAATAGTTCCGGCGCCATGTACTTGGCCCTGCTGCTGTGGATTTCTAGGTCTCCCCATCTTCTCCACCAATAAAGCTGGCAATAATGTAATTCTTCGGTCTAAGGCTGCACACTCCTGCAGTAGGGTACTAGGGAGAACAATCTGAGCCCTCTTAGACAATCAAAGCATAAGTTTTAAAGTATTAAAATAAGAAAGATAAGACTGACAGCAGGACTCCCATCAGAGACATCTTTCTCAGTCGGCTGCAAGCCGCGCCCCCGCAAACGACACAGTTTCTAATTAAATAAGATGTACAGCAGTGTTACTGAAATTCAGAAAAAGTTAAAAAACAAAATTAAAGTTGTTTAAACATCTCAGTTTTTATATTGATAGACAAAATTATATATTATAATCCATATTTTAATATTAGGAAATTGCCTACGTTTCCCACTATCAAAATAAAAAACATGTATCAACACTGTCTTTAAAATGTGGAAAACATTCATAGATACACCTTCTTTTTAGTAACATATTATACTGACATGTATAGACGGTATTTCCAAAGTGCTCAGAAATGATACAGTTGCATCAAGACATGCAGATTTGCTTCTCATGACTGTTATATTTATTGTGAAGTATTTCCATAACTGCATCGAAACTGGAATTTATTCTTGTGTCATAGCTGCTGCATATTTGTAGCATATTTGCATTCTGCATCATACTTGTGGGACTTCGAAAGCATGTTTTTGTCACTTTTGTGTTACTAAACTGGACAAAAGCACAGATGCAGCAGATTGTGGTGCAATCATCTTCTGATGGTAGAACACCCTTCTGATGCAGACGCAGCTGTGGTTAGGGACACAAAAGTGATACAACTTGCTGTAGCATTCATTGAAAATTTTTGAAAATACAGTCTTGTACCATTTTGAACTACAGTATTTATGTTGCTCTGACTTCAAACTTTCAGTACAAAAATATTTCTAGCCCTAATGGTTCAAAAGTTAGATCTTTCAAAAAATCATTTCTTTAAAGATGGGCCAGCTTTGGAACCGTTGCGGCTAAGAATTTATCTACGGCTTGTAACTTATTTCTTTTAAATAAAAACCTGGAGTCAGCTAAGTTTTTGTATTGTTATATACTGTTGCTACAACTTCCATATATTGATATATAAAAACAGAGATGGTTTTGAAAAAAGAAATGAAAGCAGAGGACAGAGACAACAGCACAGAATACCGATGCCACAATCAAATCAGTACTGAAGTTGGGAGAAAAGTCCTGCACCTATCACTGCTTCCCCCTTTGTTAAATTTACATATCTATTTATTTGAAAATTAGTAACTGGGAAAGGCACAATGAGCCAAGGTTCCTTTCCAGGTGCATCCAGGGGAGGGATGAACTAAAAGAGGTATTAATGACAAAATGGTGCAATGTACATACTGTAGCTACAGGAGAAGACTTGATTAAGTACAAGAATTTTAGAGAAAATATATACATATGAAACACTACACAGTTATATATCATACATTAAATGCAAGGCCTCGCAAAGCCAGCTCATCAATGAACATTTAAGCTTAAAATGCTTTTTTCTATAAAATGTGTTTTTCAAAACTGAAGTCGGGAGAAAAGACTATAACTCATCATCACTACCTCTTTGCTAAATAATGCAAGCACCAAAATCTTAACACGTAGTGTTTTACAAAAGTAGACTGGTTATGCAAAACTTGTTAGGCGTTCAGTGGGAGCCAACCCACACATCATTCACTGTGTAAAATTGTTGTTTGTGCTAATGAAAGAACTGCAAATTAAGGGTTTTGGAGGTTGTGTTATTTAGCAAAGGGGAACACTTGACAGGTGTCATCTTTTCTCCTGACTTTAGTTTTGAAAAATCACATTTAAAAAAAAAGTTTAAGCTTAAATACAAAACTGCCAGCTGAAACAGGCCACACAGTCTATCAAGTCTGCTCGAATGTACAGCTAGCACCTTTACCTTGCAGCTGCCCCCCTCACAATTACACTCCCCACCTTGTTCCAACCCCTTTTAAAATGACCCACTATCTTACAGAATACTACCTCCTTGAACACAGTGTTCCATTTAGCCACAACCCTCCCTATGAAAAAGTGTCTTCTCATTTCTCTCCTATATCTTGACCCTGCCCTCTCATGTCCCTCCCCCTCCTTAACCTAAATACACCTTCAGTACCGGTCTTGCTTATCCCCTTTAAGTACTTAAAGGTCTCAATCATATCCCCCCCGCCCAGTCCCACCTCTCCTCCAGGGGTACATGTTTCCCTCAGCCTTTTCTCATAAGGTTTGTCCACCAATCCTTGGATCACCTGTGTCTATCAGTGCTGTACCCCTTCCAGTAATTGGATATCTTTCTTCAAATATGGACACCAGTACTGCATGCAGTACTCCAGGTGTGGCCTAACCAGTGACCTGTACAGAGGCATGATCACCTCCCTGCTCCTCTCGCAATACACCACAGCATCCTGTTGGCCACTGATCTCCTTACCTCCTCATACAACCTTCCCAGTTCCTCAAAACTTTTCCTTACCACTTCGACCATGTTACCATCCCAGGTCATTCATACCCAAGTGCACCACGACATGTGGTTTCACCCTTCCCTTCCTTGCCCATTTAAGAATAGGCTATCTCACCCTACCCATCATCGACCCAGATACTGATTCCACCCATATACAACTATGCCACTCTCCTTTACTTTGCCATCTGACCCTTTTTAGTATGTAGTCCCACAGCACTAATACTCCACCCCTTGTCACTATTCTGCCCTCCCACCATCCTATTTTCCTTGCACCCGCTCCGAACATCCACCCTATCCTGCACTTTTACAGCTCTATTCATCCCCTCTGCTATGCCCCTAGCCTCTACCCTAGTCCTTCCCCCAATGTCCCCCCTTATGTGACTTTTCCACCCCTCCTCCCAAAGCTCTCCCAGCAACATCACCCTCCCTCCCCTCCACACATGGTCCAATTTTCTCCTCTTCCTCCTCTGTTATATCTCCATTGCTCTCCCATTTGCCCTGTCCCCTTCTCCCCCTTCTCACCTCCTGCCTGTCCCCCTCCTCTTCCCAACTGTTGCCCCTGTGCTTTCCCTTCCCCCTTCTCCTCCTGACCCCGCTTGGAAAGACCCTCCCTCATCCTCCACTATTGAAAACAGTGTTGAGACTCCAATGTTCTGCTATGTATTGCTTCATTCCTACTGTCCTGAGACTCCCCCTTGCTGCTCGCCCTACTGTACTCTTTGCCCCTGCAACCCATCCTCTTCCTTTCCACTGGTTCTGTACTCTTGGTACTCCTTGGAGGTGGCCATCCAGTTCCATCCACCTCACGCCTTCACCAGTCCTCACTATCTCTCTTCCAAGCCACTGCACTTCTGCCTCCAGTTTCTTCAGTTTGTGACAAACTGGACACCCACCAAGCTTCCATAATGTGTTCATCCAAACAGCTGCCCTACATACATTGCAGCCCACTATTTTACCCATCCTTACCACTCTATGGTCCTTCTGTCCACTGTAAGATATCAACTCTGTAAGATATTAATGCTAGAGACATAGGGCTCGATTCCAAGATGGGCTATGCCAGCGTAAGGCGAGATACGCTATACTCCATGATGTATCTCGCGAATTACTCCATGTGTTACGCCCATTGGAATTCCAAGTGGCAACTTCTGCCATGGCAGATGCAGGCTGCTACACCACTGGCTATGCTGCAGCCCTCAGTGCCATGGCGCAAGTGTGGGTTACAACAGCAACATCGCCCAGTTTCAGGAGGGCAGCTGTCGTAACCCACCATAGCGATTCTGAAAGGCGCAGTGGTGTACCATTCCTATGGCAGCTTGGAGCTGCCCTACGTGTCATCCAATAGCTGGCACCATTGGATGCCACCACACAGTGCTATGGCAACAGTGTCATACTGCCCCCCAAGCCCCCACAAGCACACCCCTGCCCCCAACCCCCTGATCATTGGGGACCCCAAGGGGTCTGATCCATGGTGCACCTCCTGGTCACATGTGCCATCAGTCCTGCCCCCCATGCCTCCTGGTGTGTGCCATGGTGGTCTGGGTGGGGTGGTTTTGGGGTGCTGCCTATCACCTGCTGCAATTTGTAACATGCAGGGCATATACACCATGCGCATGGCATTAGCCTACACATGGTGTATCCCACATCTTGCAAGTGCCGGGGACTCTGCTGTTCCTGGAATGTGGTGTAGGGTCCCTGGTGTAGCGGTGAATGGCATAACTTGCAGCAGCCTGCAAGTTACGCCATTCATCTTGGAATCACCCCCCGTAAAATCCAGTCCCATAGATATCAAGCTTCTTTTGCCCTGCTTCACACCTTACTATATGAAAATTCTCCCCTCCTCCTTTGATGATGGTTGCTGCCTCTGGGAGGTGCCCTGGGAGCCTATTTAATCAATGGAGGAGGTGCAGAGCGAGAGGGTGGGAATATTCCTTCAGGTCAGCACCAAAACAGTTTGTAAAAAAAAAAAAAAAAGAATCAAAACTAAATCAGTAAATGTACTTCCCCTTCTTGTCCACTCCCTTTATCCTGGCTCAGTTCCTCTCTTCCATGGACCGGCAGCCAGCAGTTTACACCAAATTGCACCACAGAATTAATAGTAACCCCCCAGACCTGCAGTCAGTGTCCGTTCGGAGGCTTGGGCTGACTGTATTTATGGTCTCTCTACCCTTTGTTTAAATTTGGCACCATTTTCTGTGGCCCCTATTGGCTCTCACTATTTTTTTAAATCCAGGACAAAAAACTCTGACCTGTAAGCCCCCAGATTAGGACTAAAACAGTTTGTAAAAAAAAAGAATCAAAACTAAAGCAGTAAATGTACTTCACCTTCTTGTCCTCTCCCTTTATCCCAGCTTGGTTCCTCTACTCTGTGAACCGGCAGCCAGCAGCTTACACTCGATTGCCCCGCTGAACTAATAGCAACCCCTTGGCCCCGCAGTCGGTGTCGGCTAAGTTTATGTACTGTTATATTCTTTACTATGACTTCCATATACAAAAAGAGAGACGGTTTTGAAAAAAAATTAAAGCAGATGATAGAGACAACATCATAGAATGATGGTGCCACAATCAAGGCAAGGCATGGCAACTTTATTTCTAAGGCACCCAATCCCGGAGTTTCTGGGCACTGTACATAATAAGAACAAGATACAAAATACAGAAATAACATTTATACAGTGATAAAATCTTTAAAATGACATTCTTAAAACTTAAATATTAAATATATGATAGCTGAGGATGGGGTCAGGGAGAGATGGTTTAATCCCCAAAAGCCTGGCTGAAAAGATGGGCCTTAAGCCTCTGCTTAAAGACACCAATCAAGGGAGCCTCCTGGACTGCAGTTGGAAACATGTTCCACAGGGTCGACACAGAGACACTAAATGCTCGGTTACTGGAGATTTTGAGCAGAACCCTGGGAACATCCAGGAGCCCCCTCGAAGTGGAATGAAGGGAGCAGGCAGAGCTCGCAGGTGACAGAAGTGCAGATAGTAGCCAGGGCCCAGTCCATATACGGCTTATAGGTGAACAAGCCCACCTTGAAAAAGGACCCTCCACCTGACTGGCAGCCAGTGCGGAAAACACAGGACTGGGGTCACATGGCACGACCGAGATAGTCCACTAATAACTGGGCCGCTGAGTTCTGCACCAGCTGCAGCCTGTGGAGGATCCCTCCCATGACCTTGAAGTAAAGAGCATTACAGTAGTCAAGTCTAGAGGTCACAAAGGCATATACTAGGGTTGGCAGAACTTCAGACTGTATGAGGGGCTTGACCCTGGCAATTTTCCTTAAGTGGTAAAAAACACTCTTCACAACAGATGACACCTGATCTTCAAAGGTCTGTCTACTGTCCAGTATCACACCTAGATTTTGCACCTTTGGGGAAGCAACCAACAGGAAAGACCCTAGAAAAAGACCAGTGTACATTCCAGGTAGCAACCCATCACGCCCGTGACCTGGCTCAACCACCAGCACCTTTGTTTTGTCTAGGTTGAGTCATTGATTTTAGCCAGGCAGGTATAAAGCACATCAACCACACTGGATGTCCCGGGGGGGAAATGACAAATACAGCTGGGTGTCATCTGCTTAGAAGTGAAACTCTGCATTGTACTGTTGAATGATCTCACCCAGGGGCAGCATGTACACTGCGAACAGCATCAGTGACAAGATTGAACCCTGTGGAACTCCGCATTGGAGAGGAGGAGAAATTCCCCATCACTTCCCTCTGCACCCTGTCTGACAGATGGGACTCAAACCATCTGATGGCAACACTGGTGAGTCCACAAAATTCACAGAGTTGATCGAGAAGCATAACGTGGTCCATGGTATCAAAAGTTGAACAGAGATTGAGAAGCACAAGAACTGACCTGTCTCCTCTGTCTCCAGTTCAGCGTAAGTCATTATGCACCCTGACTAGTGCGGTTTCTGTGCTGTGTCTAGCCCAAAAATCCAATTGAAATGGCTCATAGATGTCAAAGAACACAAGCCAATCCTCGAGTTGCTGTGCTACTAATTTCTCAACAACCTTAGCCAGAAAAGGCTGGTTGGAGATAGGGCGATAATTTGCCAGGATGTCTTGGCCAAGGGAAGGTTTCTTTAGGAGGGATCTCACCAGCGCCTCTTTCAAAGGAGCTGGGAACACCCCTTCCTCCATCAAGCACCTGGCTATCCCAGCAAACACTGGATCAATAGCCTCAGTGCATCTCATCAAGAAACACATCAGGGCTGGGTCCAGTTCACAAGATGCATGCTTCAGCTTTAAGGTCAACCCTGTCACCTCAGACACCTCTACTGGCCTAAACTCTTCCCAGGCAAGCAGAGTTCCTCTACTCCCAACAGACCAGCAACTGTGAGGCAAAATCCTACCTGAGGGAAATCCCAACCGGATAGCCAACACCCTGTCAGAGAAGAACAGAGCAAACACCTCACACAAGGTGGATGAAAAGGCTTTTTTCAGCTGAAGAAAAGGTCTGATGAAGAAGCCTGTCCACAGTCCGAAAAAGCTGAGTAGGTCTGTTCCTCCCTGCCACAATCACCCTGGAGAGGAATTCTGCCTTCTTATGGGAGATGGCCTCCTGGTACTCACAATAGTGAGTGCGCAGGACCAGTTTGTCAGCATCTAACTGGGACATCTGCCAGCAACGCTCTATAACTTCCAACCCTTGATCTTCATCGCCTTGAGATCCCATCAAACCATGGGTATCTCAAGTGAGAAGATCTGGGTCATATACAGACTGATGCAATGGCAGCCAAGGCTTCAGACATTGCCTTATTATAGGTGGCCACTGCCTCCCCGGAGCTAATTGCACAAGCCGCCTCAACCCTAGCTAGGTCAGCTACTGCTAAAAGTCCTTCAGGATCTAACCCCATTAAGGGCACTAGCTAACCATCTCCACAGGGACAGCACTATCAGAGGGGGACCCCAAACATGAACTCCACAGTGCAGTGATCAAACCAAGAAACTGGATAAATCCTGAGGCTATCAACCCCAAGACCCAGCTGGGACACCAGATCAAATGTGTGACTATGCTGGTGGGTCACAGAGGCAACCACCTGTGTCAGACCCAGTGATGATATTAACTGGAGGAGGTTGTAACTGAAATGTGAGGATTCATCATCGACCCAGGCATTGAAATCCCCCAAGATTAAACACCTGGGGGACTCCAACACCTGGTCAATGAAGAAATCTGCTACCTCCTGAAGGAATTCTCCCCTAACCCAGGCAGGTGCTAAATGAGAAGCATCCTGCAGCCTGCACCTGGACCCTCATGAATGGTGACACACTCAAAAGATCTGGTGTTGCCAACTGAAATCACTGTGTAGCCCAGGTTGACTCTAAATACAATGGCCACATCCCTGCCTCTGCTATCCTTCCTTGGGCAGTGCACCACAGAGTACCTGCTGGGGATGGCAGCTGCTAAAACTGGGCCAGCATCACCACTCAACCAAGTCTTCATAATGCAAGCCAGCCAATCAAGTCAGTACTGAAGCTAGGAGAAAAGTCCTGCACCTATCACTGCTTTCCCCTTTGCTAAATGTTTTTAACCTCATGACTGGTCATTGATTAGCTGGCTCTGTGGTGCCAAGTAGTTATGGGTAACAGCTTTTGCAGGCTGGCAACCCAGTTTCATGCCTTGAGCCTGGGACATCAGGAGGGGAGGCCAGAAGAGATTGTGTTGAAGAGTGTCCATGTGGACATTCTCCTCCTGGGGAAGGGGGACTCATTGCACAACTCACTGAGGGACACGTACAGGCATTATGTTACAGGTGACATAGGAGGCAACGGTGATGTGAACACATGCAACATGGCACCCCCATGGGCAATCATGTGTGTGGAATACAAGGATATGGTTGTTCTGTATAGTGTAGAAATACCCCCTCATTGGCATAGAATAAATGCCATATATCAGGTGTGGCCCATGTTCTGAAGACCCATGAACATGCCACCCTCTTCCCCATCACCACAGTGGCATTAAATTAAATCATACAACCTCCTCCTGGCTATCACTCCACCCATTTTGTACTCTGTCACTGGGTTTCTGGTCCCCAAGTAAATTTTTTTGCACTTTGTCTCATTGAAACCCAGCTGCCATACCCCTAACCATTCCTCTAGTTTTCTCAGGTCTCTGTTCATTCCCCTCCCCCCCAAGTGTCCACCCTGTTATAGATCTTTGTGTCATCTTCAAAGAGGCAGACCATCCCTTTCAGCTCCTCTGTAATGTCACTTATAAAGACATTAAGGAGGACCAGTCCCAGCACTGAGGTGCCATGTTGGTCAACCTCCCTTTCTCAGAGTGAGCTCCGTTTACCACCACCCTCTGTTGCTATCCCCTAACCAATTTCTTACCCAGTTCACTACCTTTGGACCCATTCCTAAGCCACTCAGCTTGCTTACTAGTCTCCTGTGTGGAACGGTGTTGAAAGCCTTACTGAACTCTAGGTAGGCCATGTCCACCCCTTCACCCAGGTCTAATTCTTTAGTCACTCAATTAAAGAAATTTATCAGATTCATTTGACATGACCTCCGCTGCCCCATAAATCCATGCTGCCTCTGGTCCTGTAACCCATTTTATTTATTTATTTATGTATTTATTGTTTATTGGAATCTCAGATAACAACTTTGAGCTAAAAGGTCATTTACAAAGGTTCCATGTCGTAAGGCAATAGACAAGGTACATAGATATTTACAAAACAGATAGGGGTATATACAGCAGGCAAGAACATTATCGTACATACAGATACAGACTCAAGCAAGTACAGATAAAATACATCAGGTAGGAGAGGTCAACTTTTTTTTGCAACAGTACTAAGAGCATACCTAAGGTGGACAAGCAATTTATAGTAGTAGCTAAGCTTTAGAGCGTGCAGGTAGAGTTATGGAGGGTCAGAAGTGATGGTGACCAAAGGAGGGGAGGACAGACTAGATGAGAGCAGGGGAGGGTGGGGCAGAAACAAAGGGGTGACAGAATAAGGGGTTGAGTAGTCAGAGGGTGGGATTGGTTAGAATCTATCCAGGGTTATGTAAGAAGGTCATAGGGCAGGACTGGGTAATGTGGGGAGGGATAAGGAAAGGGTTTTAAAGTGGGGGTGAGGTGAGGAGAAACTGAGGGTGAAAATTCGTGGGGATTAATATTTGTGAAGAGAAAGCAGGAAGGCAGGGGGATAAAGAGGGGACGTGGGGGTAAGTGCTCAATGGGGTCACACCAGACAGGGGAGGAAGTGGGGGAGATGGGTGCTATGCAGGACAGATAAGCTATCACTAATAGTAGGATTAGGCACAGGTGACGCAGTCGTAGTTATTAAGAGTGGCCAGGTACTGCAGCAGCTTGGCCTTAAATGGGCATAGTTTTGTTTCCTCAAACAGCTCAGAGTTAAGGGAATTTAGCCAGCAGGGGGCCCAGTGTTCGAAGGACCATTGCCCTAGTGAGGTCCAGTGGAATGGGATAATAAAGGCAGCTTTACTTGACCCCCTAGTTAGTCTGGAGGAAGTGGAGTTTCTTAGCAGTTGCCTCACTACAGGAGGAGCAAGACCTAAGGTGGATTTTTTAGCTAATAGACAGACTTGGTACTGAATTCTGCTATTCAGGTTTAAACAACCAGTGCTTGAGTATAGTTCACAAGTGTGAGTTAAACTGTCCACACCCAGGACTTATCTGCAGGCTTTGTTTAAGACAATCTTGATTCACCTAAGTGCTGTATCAGTACCAGCTCCATAGACTACCAGTCCATAATCTATGATAGAGAGCACGGAGCTGTTAACTGCAAGCTCAAGCTTGAAGGCACTTTTGGTGAGGCACTGCCTAAGCCAGTAGAGCTGACCTAGTCTGGCACTAGCTGCCTTGGCAAAATGGTCTATGTGGTGACTGTAGGAGAGAGCTGTCAAGGTAGACACCAAGGTACTTAAAAGTGGTGACCATTTTGAGTGTATCAAATATGTTATTGTAGATATTGCGGTGATCTGACTTATTACGATTTTGATGGGAGGCAAACAACATTGTTTTAGTCTTAGTGTAGTTGAGCAAGAGCTTAGACTGAAGGAACCATTTTTCCACAGCATGTAAAGTCATCTTGCATTCCTTTTTCCAGCTCTTCCAGAGTAGAGTGACACGTGTAGAGAACAGCATCATCTGCATATAGAAGGATCTTATTCTGGCAGACCTTGGGGAGTTCATTTTGAAACAGGCTGAACAGCAGGGGGCCCAAAATGGAACTTTGTGGCACCCCTGTGTTGACATGCCAAGGGTTGGATAGAATGTCAAGAATCTTGACCTGCTGGGTCCTGTTAGAGAGGTAACTCTGGAACCAGCCTAGAGAGACAGAGGATATACCAATGTTAGAGAGTTGTGTGAGATGCAAGTCATGGTTGACCATATTGAAGGCCTTGGTAAGGTCGATGAAAGTGGTGCCCACCAAGAGCCCTCGGTCAAGTGCTTCATGGATATGACCAGTAAACTCAACCAATACCGTTAAAGTACTATGTGCCTTGGACTCCAGATATTCTACTATTCTTTCATTCAGCAGTGTTTCCATAAACTTTCCCACCACCAATGTTAGGCTGACTAGCCTGTAATTGCCAGCCTCCTCCCTGCTGCCACTTTTGTGATGTGGTACTACATCTTCCCTCCTCCAGTTCTCTGGAACCACTCGTGTTTCCAGTAAGCTGTTAAATAATAATGTCAGAAGTGCAGTCAGTACCTCTCTGAGCTCTCTCAACACCTATGTATGTACCCTGTCTGTCCTCAGTGCTTTGTCTGCTTTCAAATTTGCAAGTCCCTTCAGGGCTCTCTCATCCAAAACAGGACTACTGTGCCAGCCAGCTGGAACAGTGTTTAGATTTAAGCTTGCGATGCCGATGACCCGGGTTTGAGAATGGACACAGGAGTCAATGGGCCAGCTTACGGGAGAGGGATCGAGCATTCTGGGGACTGCTCTCCTTCTCTGTGGGAGGAAGGGTAAGAGTGTCCAGCACTTGATGGACCCCTGACAGAGGTTGGGAGCAGTGCTGCAACTAGCACCAGTACATTAGGGGGATGGGGTGGGGGGACCCTGGAAGTGATCGCGTGGCCCCCACCGGGGCAGCAAAGCAGCAAAAATTGTGGGCCCCTTGGGGTGATGGCCCATTCCTCTCCACCATCCACTGCCTCCAATGCCCACCAGAGGGGTCCCACTCTCGTGTCCCCAACCTGGGGGGTAATCCGGGACTTGCCCATGATGTATGATGGAAGTGGAAAGCCCCCTCAGTGGCCCCACCCTAGGGGGTAAACCTTGGCATCATGGGGGTGGTGGGCAGATGGGTCTGAAGACAAGAGGGGGGTCAGACTCAAAGGAAAAAAAAAGGACTACTGTCCACCTCCCCTTTCAAAGCTCCTGTTGTCTACCATGCAAAGTTCCAGTCTACAATATAGGGCTAACTTCATGAATGGCAAATTTGGTAATCCATATGAAAAAGAACTATGTTTTGTTAATATGTAAACTATATCTGACTATATCTAACTAGAGCTCAAATATATTTCAGATATACATACATTTTCCAGATACAGTTTCGATATTTGCAAAATTGAATTACATATACTGTATCTTATACTTGCCACAGATACAGTACATTAACTATACATTTTTGTTATACTACTAAATGTGTTTTTTATTTTCATTTTAGTTTTTAATGTTTTTATTTACTCTCTAGTGAAACATTTGTACATTTGTATGCAAGTGTCATTTTTCACTCTAATTTCCACAGCAAGTGTATTTTGAACTTATATTTTTAATATATTAGAGATACAATTTCTGAGATATGTTTCATATCTAGTTAAAATAGTTTTGGCCTGCTATGCATCTAAAAAAATGTCTGGAATATACTGTATGTGTTATTATCATCATTGTATACTGATAATAAATGTTAAATATATGTTTTATTTAGCAACTTTATAGATTTTATATTTAATAAATATGGTAAGTAAATATTTTACATATCACTTTAGATTTGTTTTGGGAACACCCTATAGAATGCACCACTGTAGTCTCTACTCACAGCTAGGATGGCTTTCCCCCAGCTGTCGGATAAAGTACTCAGTAGGATGTTTGATGTTCAAGTGCTTTTTTTGGGGGGGGGGTTCTACTTTTCCTCTCTCTCTAGCCTTGTGCCTAGAAAAGAACTGCTCCCTTGTCTGAGGTCAGCTGATGGTCCTTTATACATGCCTCCAAAGCATAGACTTAAGTCAAGCTCTATAACTTTTTCAATTGCAGCTCCTAATAGTTGGCACGTACTTCCAATTAATGTTAGACTTGCCCCCTCAGTATTAACTTTTAAATTTAGGTTAAACACTGTTTATTGCAGAGATCTGCATGTAATTGTAATCTGTGAATTGTTTGTGCTGTTTTGTATCATCTCTTTATATTTGTTTGTTTCATGTCTGGGTCAGATCTCAAAAGGGACCTTTGGTCCAGTGTCCTTACCCAGTTAACAAAAAATAAATGAAATGAAATGAAAATGAAATGAATATATGTACACTGTTTTTTGTGAATAGGTGCTGAATGCATTATTTGCACATATCACCTTCTGGTAAAAGATGTACTGGGCCAGATTCACCATTGGACATAAGGGGCAGTTGCCCAGAGCCCTGAGCCCTGAGTATGAGATGCGCCCCAGAGGCAGGACTATTTATTTTTTTAGTAGCTGTGCTGCTGTGGTTGCCAGTTACACATCATTTTAGTCACACGAGTGGAGGGTAGTTAGAGAGCTGAGCCAGAGCTGCAAGGGAGCATGTGAAAGGGAAAGGATCATACTACTGTCCATACTGCTTGAGCATGATTCACTCTTTCACATTCACTTTTTATGCATCTTCTCCTCTGCATGGTGATGATGGTCTGACTCCTAATCTTCTCATCTGCCATGCTGCAGCTGCAAGCATGCACTCTTTCCTTTTCCAACCCAATCACCTCTTCAGAATTTGAACTATTGCATGGTCAACTGACCTATTCATCTTGACCCATGATGACCAAAGTAACTCCTAGGCTGTCTCTGGCCACCATGACCCTACTTACTGTTGTGGGACAGGGTTGGGGGGCCAGGGACTGAATCCCTCTGCTGCTGCAATCTCAAACCACTGCAGTAGACAGTAATAGTAGTGCTGACAGCCTGCCATGGCCACCTTAAAGGCAGGAACTCTGGCCCAATGAAGATGCATGCATCATTAGTCTCATGACTGATGCTATCAGATACTCCCTCCCAAACTCCACACAGCAAGCACTGGCAGCAGCATAATGAGGTGTTGCCATTAGAGGAGGGAAAGTTATCAGTTGGTAGGTATCCTTCAAGTTAAAAACATTGAAAAAAACTATTTTCTGAGAGTGGCTGAAAGTATTTATTTCTTACTCAGTCACTTACTCACTGACACTAGTACAAGTAGCACTGTCAGATGGATTACACAGGCCAGGGTCAGTGCCATCACTGTGAGGATCTAGTACACTGTTCCAGTCCTGCTGGGGAAAAAAGTGGGAAAAATAAATCAAAAAATTTTTTGTGACCAAAATTCTTTAGCCAGTCACTAGTAAGACTAGAGACTTGTGGAATCGTCATGTGATCCCATCCATCAGTTGAATAAAAACCAGCAGGCCAGCACAAGTGAGTGTGTCATACACCTTACACCACCAACCTGGATCACAGGAGTTACAGTACACAGGACACAGTGACTGACTGGAGCAGTGAAGGCCAGAGGGCTGCTACTCTCTAATCCATTCAGGATTTTCCAACTGGGGTCATCACCACCCATTGAGGTAAGTAAAAAAGCTGCTGTTAATCTGAATCATTCTTCATTTACCACCCCAAAAAAGTGCATTTAGAGTAGCTGGAAACCTCTCCAAATGCCAGATATAGTATGTGTAAAAAATATTTAGAATACATGCTCTGTATGTATGTCAAATATATTTTTTTTTGTAAATGCTCACTTTGGTACTGTGTATGCATTTGTATAACTAATTTATATGTCAGAAACATAGTTCAGGAACTAAAATCATGGTGATTTCTATTTTTAAAATATTTTTTGAATTGACAACATTAGCTTACAGTACAGGCCAGAGGGAAAGCTACAGATTATAAACCAGGTACATGTAGAACTTACCCCGACCTAAAAGGGAAACAAAAAACGGCGGTATAAATACCAGTCTGAATGTTTGTTAATTATCGGGTTGGAGATAAGTCATATGTGTAAGTATAATTAAGTAAGCTATATGTCTGATGTAAAGGTATATCTATAGATAGATGAAACAAATAATGGGTAAGAGTGGTATACAAGCCGGCCCGGTGGCGCTGAGGGTTGAGGCGCTGGATGCCACACCACCGGCGCACGCCAGCGACCACGTGTTAGGGCAGGCACGGGTTGCTGGGGAGTCGGCAGGGCGGAGAAGGATTGAGTGTCCGGAGGACCGCTTCCATCTCCGGGTGGGGGACTCAGTCGGCGGTGCTTGTCTGACCCCTGGCGGAGGCTGGGGATCAGCAGCATAGCCGTAAAAGACAAGGAGGCGGGGCGTGGCAGGCGGCTTGACTAGTGCGTGCAGGGAGGCGTCTGCCTTGGTCGCTGGCGTCATTGCATGCCATGTCCGTGGGAGAAAATCAAGAAAATGGGTGTCCGCTGCATGGCGCCGCTCCTGGTGCTATTCCTGGAGGACGCCTCCTGGCATGGATCCGCTGTGGTGGGTCGAAGTCGCTCACCACCCTGCCGTGAAAGGTAAGTCGGGTGGGAAGGGAGGGGGTCTCATGTCCGGAGGATGGCACCGGGGGAACGACGCAGTGCAGGGGGGGTTGTAGCCGGAGCTCTGAGGAGGAAAAATAACACCCCAAAAAAAAAAAAAGAGTGGTATACAAGGATGTATACCCATCAGGCCACTAATTAGGGCTATAATGCCATAAGCCCGAAGGGTGAGTGGCCTTATTGCCCTAATTAGCCCCCGAGATGGGTTTACTTCTGAGTGTTCCACCCTTACCCATTGTTTGATGAATATAATACATTAGAATGGTTATTGTTATGAAGATCAAGTTATGTCACCTGAAGGTCTCTTTCAACAAGGAGGGAACTGTGTGTTATGAGTGCAGGTAGGAGCCTGGGTGGGTTCTTGGTTTGGGAGGGTTTTGTGTAAGTGACTTTTCTTCTAGGTTCTTCTGCAACTAGTTAACTGGTTCGCTTGTTTCCTAATGCTGTGTTAATTGTGTTATTAGTGGTGTTCCACTGGGTTTAATGTAGTGCAGGTGTACACGTTTTATTAGTGTAGGCATATATTTTTAATTATTTGGACTAGTGCAGGTTTATAGCTTTAATTAGTGTAGGTACTGTATATAGCTGTATTTGATTAGTGCAGGTATATACTTTGAGTTGATAGATTACTCACAGGTATACTTTTAATTGCTAGATTAGTCACAGGTATACAGGGAAATAAATGATGGCCTTTTCTATGGGGAAAAGTTCCCATCCATGCACTATATTATATATTATAAAGTCACGGTCATGCCCCTATAGTTAGGGTTGAGTAGGCAGTGCAGTGGTAAATCCCAAATTTGCACTCTAATAACTTTGCAACCATTCAACAGATTTCCCTGGAAATTTGCATGCACTATTGCCCAGGGTAGATCTCTGGATGTGGCAAGTTACATTCTGGTCAGATATGCGGTTTCTGAGTTTCTTAGAGGTGAAAAATGCACTTTTCGCACATTGACTTTGCTAATATTTTTCTTTGAACTTGTCTACAGCCCAGACAGTTTGGAAGTGTGTTATGAAACTTTCAGGGCAGAAAGGGAGTAATCCACACATGTGCCTTTTGCTAGCCTGGTAAAAAAATAATAAGCCATTTGAAAGTTATTGCATTTTTAAAATTTGAGAAAAGCATATCTGAGCATGCTCAGTACGCGTTTCGGGATGACTGCATGAAATGAAAAAGAAATCCTGTTTCATATCAGAATATTACTTTTTCATTTGCCACCATCTTGTGTCCATTTTTTCCAAAAAAAATATTCAAAAGCTATACAACTGATATCATTTAGAGACACCAACACGGCTATCTGGGTGACCGGAACCCCCTTGGGTGTAATCTGCAATTCACAGTTGTAGACATGCCCTAGAAATGTTTTTATTTTTTTTTTACTACTATGAATCCTTTTTCATGACCATGTGGTACAAAAAAAGAATCCTTTTTCATATCACAAGTCACAAAAGAGGATAATTTTTTGTTACTCGAGAATCATTGCCTATCTTTCTGATTGCCATCCCTGGTACTGTAATGCTTTTCTCTGGTATCTTGCGGCACCCCCCCACCTTCTGATATCTATTTCCCTGAATATTTTTCTTTCACTGATGTTTGGTGGCTCCCCCCACCCACCAATCATGGTCCCTGTTACAGAACAGTATTTCCCTGGTGGCTAGTGGCACCCCCACCCTCTGATCCCCGTACCTGTTCATTTCACTGGTGTCTAGTGGCACCCCCAACCTCTCATCTGTATTCCCTGATTTGTTTGTTTCCCTGGTGACTAGTGGCACCCCCCCACCTACCACTCATAGTCCCCATTAAAGAAAATATATTTCCAAAGTGTCTAGTGCCACTCCCCACCCACCAATCACTGTCCCCCTTCATTAAATACATTTCCCTGGTGTCTAGTGGTACCCCCCCACCCATAGATGCTGTGACAGTAACTTGAAATAAAGAAAACTGTCCTCGTTTTCTTTTTTTATCACATAAAATGGTCTCTCGACAATCAGCTCCACCCCAACCACCCATTCAGCACCCACAACCTCACACCTCACCAGTACACCCCCACACAACCTCACTCACCTGAACAGGTCCCAGGTTTAAGATCCACTCTCTGACCAAAGAACACATCTTGCTGCTGGAACTGTTGACTGCAATATGAGAAACTAGGGCAACTGTGGTTCAAGGTAATTCAATGGGGGTTTCAACTATTATGCATAACTTAGCCATTTTTTGACATTTTGACCCAAAATTTTCAATGTTGCCTTTTGGGAACCCCAACTCATGAACAATATGACTGTCATTATGCAACTCCTGCCTGAAAGGTGGTTTCTTGGTCACTTGGCAAATTCACCTTTTGGGCGGGATTTGCATAATGGCAGTCATATTGTTCATGAGATGGGATCATAAGAAGGCTATGTTGAACATTTAGGGTCAAAATATGTAAAAATGGCAAAGTTATGACCATTTGTTGCAATTTTGCTACACACGCTCGTAACTTTGTAAATTTTAAAGACTCTGACCACCAAATTAACAATATAGACTTATTATCCCACCTCATGTATATCGCAGCTGTCATTTTTCAGATCCTAGTCAAAATGTGTTTTCACACCTGCAGCATGGAATGGCGTTGCAGTTGCATGGAATTACATTTTGGCAGGGATTCAAAACATTTCTTTCACCAGGTATATGAGGTTGATGGCTATGCTGACAATTTGTTCACTGTTGTCCTGTAAATGGAAGTGCAGGGCCCTTCCACGACAACATACATAAACACATCTATGGAGGGATGGGAGTGCAGGACCCTTTCGGCCCTGCACTCTGACAGGCAAATAAGGCTATGATTACACTATTTCACAAAGCAAGGAAATCCTTTGCAAAAAACTATGTTAATGTATCAGTTAGTGTTGAAGATAAAGCAACAAACATAGGGAACTATGATGTTAGGATTTTCAGCCCTAACATTTCTACATATCTACCATGCACACACCAACAGTGTCCGGTGTGTTTTGGGATGGTCAGTCATAACGCTTACCTATTCTTCTATACTGTACCCATCTCAGCTTATTTACTTATGGAATGGGGTGAACGTTATGGCTGATGACCCCAAGGCACACTATCAATGCTTGTTGGTGTGTGCAGGGTAGGGGTGGGGGTTTTAGCATTGGAAACCCTAATGACATGTTTCTCTACTTTTCTCACTTTATCCTCATGTATTAACATATTTTTTTGCAAAGAATGTAGATAGATAGATAGATAGATAGATAGATAGATAGATAGATTGATAGTTATATACTGTAAATGGTTGGCCAGCAGATAAAATCTAAGTGTGCAGGTAAAGATATATTAAATCATACTTACTTTTATATGCTTTGTCTAGGTAATGTAAGATATTTTTACAGTGTACATGTTTACAAAATACTTCAGATTTGTCAACTACATAAAAAGTGTATGTGTATATATATATATATATATATAGTATTCAAGATGTAATAGCAGATGTATAAAACATATATTGTACAATTATAATAACTACATCATGTGAATGTATATATGTATGTGTGGTATGTGTGTGTGTGTATATATATATATATATATATATATACACACACATGGGATACATGATGGGCATGAGTGTGATATGACAAATATTGTCACTCCTGCAGAGTGAGATATCCAGAGCTCACAATGCAGGAGTGACAATATTTGCCATAGCACATGATCTGCACATCATGTATTCGATTTATACAATGGGGCTAGGAGTTTCAGAAATATTGTTATGTTGTCTTGTGTTCTGTTCTTGTTTATGTGTTCTCTCATTCTGTGTATGAGTTTTTCTGAATGGGCTGGCAGTGTTATAAACTCTGGGAAACAGATGAGTGTGTTTTGTAATGCTAAATGAGTTAGTTTTAGGTAGGAGTGAGAAACAGACTATTTTGTGAAGCTGTATTCTTTAGAAGTCTGGCTGCAGTCAAGCTGAGAGTATCATAGTAATGGTAATGGGCTGAGAGTCAGAGTATCAGAACAGCTGAGACTTCTTAGTGGTAATTGAGTTAGCTGCAGGCAGCAGTGAGAAACAGAGTGTTCTATGAAGCTGTGCTCTTTAGAATTCTAGCTGCAGTCAAGCTGAGAGTATCATAGTAATTGTAATGGGCTGAGAGAATTTGAGGAACAAGTGAGAGTGTTTTTCAGTGGTAACTGAGCTAGCTGCAGGCAGCAGTGAGGGACAGACTGTACTGTAAAGCTGTGCTCTTTAGAATTCTGGCTACAGTCAAGCTGAGAGTATCACAGTAATGAGCTGAAAGTTAGAGTGGGGAATAAGTGTGTTTTGTAATGCTAACTGAGTTAGCTGCAGGCAGCAGTGAGACCTCTCATGTGGTTCTGCATTTGTGTCTATGGTAACAGCACAGGTGTTTCTTGCATGCTGAGGGGAAAGCTGCCTAGAGTGAGGATATCAGTGACCTGTGTGTGTAAATGGCTGATATCATCACAGTAGAGCAGAAGGTAAAAGTATCACACTGCAGTGGATGATACACTGTTTTATCTCACTCATTTATCACTCACCCTATTATGTATATATATTTGTAACATGGCAAAAATATTAGGAGTGTAGGGAACAAAGGTGATAGGTTTAAGAGTGTCAGGTGGTACAAGAGCAACATGGCATTATGGCACGATAATGCCATGCTGCTACTGAAGTACCTCGGACAACCACAGAGCACACAGCAGCAATGTTGAGAAACACACACAGGGCAGAATATGGAATATGGAATATGGGGAAATGTAGAGTGGGAGCCAGCAGTGAAGCAGACGAGGAGACAGGAGCAACCGGGGAGGAATATCCAGAGTACAACACACCCTCAGAGGCTTGAGAAGGGGGATATAGTGTAGTGGAAATGTGCAGCCATGCATAGGGTAGGTGGCACTGAAGGGAAATCGTAGGTCCAGGAAACGCATGTAGGGCAGTCGAAAGATGTGCAACGGACTCAGCAAAGCTGCGAACAAGTCAGAAAATGAAAGGCACAAAACTGGTAATGTAGCGATATCGGCGCCACGGGGAGACACACACACACAGGAGGTCAGACTTTATGTAAAACAGAGAGATGGGAGATAGCGACATGGAGAAAGCAGCACATAATAGACCTCCTAGCGTCGCAAATAAAATAAAAGCCGGTCAGATCGGAGAAATATTGTGAAATATATGTTCAGAGATAGTGTCCTCATAGTTATGGTTGCTGTAGTTTTCACAACATCAGGAAAAAAATAGGTGTGTCTTCAATGTTGATAAAGTGTAAGACAGAAATGTAAATGGTGCAAAATGTGGCTGAGTTCTCTTATTCACAGCATCAAAATAACAGTCACAATACATAATTTGTCATAGAAGCAGTGTTACAAGCACATTAATCCCTCCAGAGAGTAGCATCTAATGAGGAATTAATGCATAGGGTTAGGCCCATTGTATGCGCCGCCACGGTCCCAACCATGCATTAATTCCCCATTAGATGCCACCTTCGTCATGGATTAAGGCTTATATATATATATATATATATAAAATATGTGTATCAGATGTATTTTTGCACATGAATCAGATATTTAAAAATGGTCAATTTGAGATATTTCGTAGATATATCAGACATATGTTAAAAGTATATTTTAAACCTGAATTACAAGTATATTTGAAATACAAATTAATAAATACTTTTATAATATATTTCTTTTCCACATGGGAACTTTGCAGATGAAGCTGGGCACACAGGTGAGGTTTGCAATGTATCATGAGACTAGAGGTCACGTGGTATTGAAATGAGCTGCATGACATGCAGAGACTGTGTTCAGTGCAGGTTTATGATTAAAGAGGAGAGAAGTCTGGCCCAGCTTGTCTGAGCAACAAACCTTTAAAATTACTTTGAAAGTGTAGTATTTTGAACCAGATTGCTAACAAAAATATCTAGAGTGCCTTGTGCAGCTAGAGTAGCATTGTTTGTTCATAGTTTTACAGAATATTTTACTTGAAAGCAGTGTTTTTTTTGTCTAGTGAAGCAGTGGTGGGGGAGGGGAAGTGTTTCAACTAGCAAGCAATGCAGCCCTGTGAGCATTAATCTGAACTGTATCCCTGAGTTTTTCTTGTTAATTATTTTTGTCTGTGGCCTGTAATATGTCATTTTATTTCCAAGGTACAGTTTTGTGTGGTTAAGTGAATTATTTGTCATTCTTTTTCTATGTTGATTGTATTTATTCCATTTATAGTAGTTATTGAAGTGATGGTGTTGCTTTCAGTAACTTGTTTGTAATTACCCGTGTTGCATGTGTCCTGTTAATGTCCATCATTTAAAAAAATACCAATAAAAAATATTTGTGTGTGTTTTACTGTAGCTACAGTCAGTTCACTAAACTGTTCTGTTCTGATTCAGATCACACTGCTAACCCCTCTGGTGAGGTGTTGTCTGCTGCTGCTGGTATTTAGTTTTACTGTAGTGTTTATTTTTTTTTCTTGCAATATTAAAAATCTAAATATATAAAACAACTGGAAAGAGACACTTGAGTAAAGGGAGAGGTGCCAGCAAGGCAACCAAGAAGTGCATAGGCTCCGTGGAGCAAAAGGTTGTTGCACCTAAAAAAGTACCTCTGCAGCAGCTTCATCTGTGGGCTCCGGGGCCAGTAGTTGTAACAAAGAAGTAGTTGATGGAAGTGGTAGTGGTATCAGTGCTGCCAAATTATTCTCTGCCACACCTGTGGCATCCATGCTGGTGGGTGGCGAGGCAGTCAGTGACAAAAGGCTTAGTCCAAGAGGTAATAGAATCTCTGGTTCAGAAACAGTGGTCGAGGAGGAGGTTGCTGTTGTCCCCATGACTGCTGGTTCTGGTAGCTCTGGTACTGAACCTGACCTGGATGATAGGTTCCTGTTCCCAAATGAGACTGTAGAGCTTTGCCATCAGTCAGAGTCTGAGGAGGGAGATCTGACTGTTGCACAGTCAGAAAAGACTAAATGTAAAAATGTTTCTCACACTAAGGATGATGAGCAAGAAAGAAAGTATAGAAAATGTGAAGACGAGGAGGACAGCGCTCACGAGGAGGAAGAGGTTGTTAGCCTAAGTAGGGATGATGATTCAGACCTGCAATGGGGATCACTTATGGGAACCTGAAAGGAAAAAAGTAAAGGTGATGCTGCTGAATCTGTGGTGCTTTGCTCACCATGATTATTTCACAGAATTACGAAAGCTCCCCCTCTACACCAGCTGTTGTTCCTGTTACCACAGTTGAGCCCATTACACAGCTCGCATGAGTCATCCACTGTCACAGTGCAGAAATAATCGCAAAACACCACCGTGTCAAATTAAGGGGTACAAAATCTCTAGTTTGGGATTTTTACATACTGGACCCAGATGACAGCAAGTCACTATCTGCTAGCTGTGAAACACAAGTTAGACTTGGAAAAAAGGGGACCCACCTATGCACTAGTAACCAACACATACACCTCATGTCGAAGCACCTGTTATGCTGGACTCAGCATCAGTGGTAAGTCATCACAGGGGTCCCTATCCCTTATCAGCTTAATTTGCTAAGGCATCTCAAAGTGGCATGGAAACAGTCCTGGTGGAGGCAGGGTTGACTTAGGACTACTGCAAAGATGAGAAGGAATCTGTAGGATTGCATTTTAGTAGTCATAATAGCATTGGTGGGTTGAGTACTAGCACCCATGGGCACCAAAGCACATCAGCCCCAGTTCAGAAAACACCCTAAATCATTGCTTTCTTTTGAGCAGTATCTGTGAATCCACATGAGACAAATGCTGCCTCACCAGCAATGCCTACACAATGAGACCAACTGTTTGGAAGCCTAACACCCAGAAAGGTTCCGCCTACACTGCATAGCATTTTTGAGTGCCATGCCAAATAGCCACCCAATCATATTATTACATGAGAACTGAATGCAGCAACTGCTGAAATGCTGGCAATTGATCTACTGCCATTAGAATGTGGGATTTAGAAGGCTGATGGTGCATGCATGTCTGTCCCAAATGGCAGATTCCCTCACAAACTTACTTCTCCACCTTTGCCATTCCTGAAATTTATGGGACTATGTTATGTATAGTAATCCATGCCCTGCTGCATTCAGCATCCCCATACATACATCTCAGCATAGATATGTGGACCAGTGGCCAAAAAGCTAGTGGCTCCTATCTGTGCATTACACCACATTGGGCACAGGTACCGGGGTAATGTATAACTCTGGCAGAGGAAAAAATTGTACTAAGCCAAAGTGTGTTGGTAGCAATACTGCAGGTATTTGTCAGCATACAGCAATGGCAATGAGGAGTGTAACTGGATCACACACAGGTCAGATAATGTTAGAACTGCTCCTACCTGAGACTGATGGGTGGATGCAGCTTGTGGTGGTGGTGGTGGTGGTAGTAGTAGTACCACAGAGGGGCACAGCGGCCTCAGGCTACATCAGAGCAGGGGGACAAGGACTACAGACTTTAAGGCACTTATTTATCAGTAGCCTTATTATGACCAAACTTCACCTTGGTGTACCCCCAAGGTGAAGTTACAGGCACAGTTGTGAGGCAAAGTTGCAAGAGGTGAATTTCCTATTAAACTGAAAAAAAGCTATGAATTTATCTGTGAAGGTGAATTTTACGACCTCACCTTAACTTTGCTGGCAAATTACTGTAAATCTTTGCAGCATCTCTAGTCTTGAGTAACGATAGTTAAAGGTTGCAACATACAGCAATATACTGTACAAGGCTTTTAGTCTGTTGCACAGCTGCAAGAGTGAGCGCTGCTGAATGTATTGAACTAATACTCTAGCAGTACTGTACTGGCTAGCTATGGTTTAAGGAAAATGTGTTAATTTGTTTGATATTCCCTGCAATTTCATTATATACAATGCATACATAACTGCACTAAAGACTGCTAATTTGTGTCTTTTCACCATACAGTCATGGCACGTGGCCCAGTGTATTTTCTTACAGTGAATTGTGTAAGGAGAGACTGATAAATAATAGACAGTCACTGCTCACAAAAGAGAAGAGAGGACATCTGATATAGAACAAAATTCAATTAAAGCCAGTTTTTAATTATTAAAGGTTGGCAGATGCAATGTTGCATGTGTCATCATCTTTTCTCTGAAACATCAATTGCCATACACCTAATTAGTTTGGAGACTGATCCCTTTTGTGGGCTGGTGACACTATACGGCTGTCCCAGTGTTCCCTTGACAATATTTGTATTACAACATTTATTTAAAAAGGAACAGTCCTCCCAATTTTAAGAAATCCGTACAGAATTATAAAAACAGATGGGCTTGTTTTTTCTTTGTTTTTTGCTTCAGACTAATAATATTTAGAAAGCCCATGCAAACTGCATCCTATGTTTCTGTAAGTGGAGCTGTCCTTTCTTTTTTAGCTGTTCAGAGGGTACAAGCCTATCTGCACACAGTTACAAAATAGAATGACTCTTTTTGAAACAGATGTTCCCTCAAATGATACAGCAAGAAGTTTCAAGTCTGAAACATTTACAGACATGGTTTCACATTTTCTTTTTAAATACAACAAAAGTTATTTCACAAAATTAGTAATGAATTGTCCATTACCCAACAGAGTTACAAAAATAGCTCTAAAATGAATGTCTATGATATGCGGTATATAGTTATGTATAAATTAAGTAATAGTGTTTGGTAAAAAAGATCACCATCTCCTATCAAAGTGTAGCCCAGGCACCTATTCTGGGGTTCTACTTGGGCTATGTTCAGATCTTCCCCAGCTGATGGAATAGTAGGAAGGAGTGGTATGCTGCATACCAGGCCATAGCAAGCGGCACAACAAGCTAAGGGATGGGTCAGAGAGAGGGGGGGGGGGACAGAGACAGACAGTGATTGAGGTTTGATGAGTGGGGTCCCCAATGAGCTGGCCAGGGTACACTCCACTGCAATTTATTCTCATAGGGAGCAGGGGCCCAGAGCCATGCCATGGAGCTCCTTGGAGCAGGAAGCTTTACGTGGATCCACAAGTACAGTCTGGATCAAGAAGTGTCAGGTGTCAGAATGTTGCTGAGGCACCAGAATGTTTGTGGTCCCTACATGGAGGGGACAGAGAGCTGCACCTAAGTGCAACTAGTTGTGGGGGAACACGGATAATAAATGTAAAAATATAGTGACCAAAACTTTCATCTGGGGTTTCACATAAAAACTTTGAATTAGTTGCAGACCAAGTCAGCACCTAAGGATGGTGCATTGCACATCTGGTAGGAAGCCCCTGCAGTTACTGATATCGTTCCAATGGATAGAGGTGAAGGGGCTACCCAGTATCATTCCCTTTTGTGTTTTACAGGAAGTGAAACTATGATTACTGTTTGGACATTCACTACCTGGTGAGCACATTCCATGGGTACTTAAAACAGAACTCTGCCTGAGTGCACAAGAACTAAGGGGCTCATGACTGAATCACAATACACCCCCAAAAATAACAGGCACTAGTTCAAACTTTTTGACTGTTTGTTAATGGAAACATGTGCATGTCTCCATGGGGCACCAGTAATGTCTGACTTTATTGGGTGAAGTTTTGTCACGTTAAGTAATTAGTAGAACAGTCCTTTCTATCACTCTGTCTTTATCACACAGCGCTCTGTACTTTTGTTTGCATGTAAAATCACCTTTGGGATGGCATTTAACAATATTTCAACTTTCCTGATCATATCGTAAGGTCATAAAAAGACAATTGGAAATTTGGGGTCAAAATGTGGGAGCTCAGTGAAAATTAGATATTGCCTCCCAACTGGCCTATCCTGGCTAAATCCAATCTAAAAATGTGTAAAAGTAGGACACCACTGAAAAGGAGATATTGCATCTGTTCTCGTCTCTCCTGGGTAAATATGCAGTAAAAATGTATACAACAAGACCCTGTACAACAGCAGTACAAGCGACAAACATTCGGCATTGACAAATGCTCGTTTTATATAGTGTCATGCTGTCTTAACCTTTAATAGCCATGCATTCATACTACTGGGATGCTTATCTGTCTTATTTCCCCCATGTGATAACACATAGCTGCTCTATGACAATCCTGTTATTGATGTTTGTAAGCTTTATCTGCTAATTTTTTATATAAGTAGCCTCAAAATATATTTTGAATTTTATTTTTGTGAAATCTAATAAAGAGAAATTTTAAAACAAAAAAGAATATGTAAGAACTCACACAATGCAAAAAAATGTAGTTTAGCATTTTTAAAATATTCATAAAAATATATTGTTGCACTGTAATGGAGCCAGGAAGATAGTGCTGAAAATAAACCCCCCACTTCACACGTTTGCATCTGTCATGGATAACTGCTGCATGCAGATTTTCATTTTGGCGCAGCTTAAAATTCATTGCCATGAAAGAATAAACTGGGAATGTATTCTGGAATAAATCTGTCATCCCCAGGTTATTAGATATGTGCATGTATGTGCTGTTTCATTGACACCCATTACCTAATTTATTTATATATTTAGGTTTTGTTAACCGGGTAGGTACACTAGACAAGTTATATGCTTATTTTCAGGAACGAACCAGGAGAGTGCAACAAGTAATACAGATACATCAGAACATGACAGCAAGTAAAGCAAGTACATTGAGTAACAAAATGCATTGAGTCACAAAACAGAAAGGCGTAGAGTGAACTGCTAAAACAGAAATTGATAACATACATATGATCAACAATATATAGTCTTGAACATACATAGTGCAGACGAATGCCTTGGAGAGAAATTGGGATCAGGAGAAATGAACAATTGATCATTAGCAGGTCCTCAGAACAGTTGAGTTCCAAGGATGTGACCACGTGCTAGTCCAGTGCATGGCACACTAGGCTAGGGAGGCTTGGGACACTCGCACACTGAGGCCAGCTTCAGATACCCCACACAGGGACTTCCGGAGGCACTGGTGGGAGGAGGCATAGCGAACATGGTCAGGAAAGGAGTTCCAGAGCCTGGGAGTGCATGCAGCAAAGTCCCTGCCCCCCATAAGGGTTCAGGTGAGGGGTTCTTTTAGCATCCCAGGACCCTGGGATCTGAGAGGGTAGGAGGAGGGGTCAGGAGGTGAGAGAAGCTGTGCCAGCCCCGGGGGGTTGCCAGTTCTGATCACTTTACCCACAAGGCATCCCAGCCCAAAGTTCAGGTGATTAGTCGGGGAAAGCCAACCTAGTTTATCATAAAGCTCACAATGGTGGGTGAGACAGGGGGAGGCCAATGCAAAGCGGCAGATATTGTTGTACAGTACGTCGTGTGCCACCGAGTGAGAAGAGCTTTGGAGGTACGAGTGAATTGGTGGAGACCATAGCTGAGGGAGGGAAGTAGTACACCTCTAGCAAGTGCCAAACGAGCAGCAGGTGTCAGGTTATTTTTGGCCCTATAGACCAGACCCAATTTATAGTTCACAGTTCTACAGACATTTAGGATATGACTCCCTAGGCCCAGTTGGAGGTCAAGTGTCACCCCAAGGTATTTGATGGAGTTCACAGTTAGGAGGGGAGCTCCATCTGCACAATTGATAAGCAGAGGGGCTGGAGAGGCTTTTATCTTGGCTGATGAGCCTAACAACATAGCCTGTGTTTTTTTCAGGTTGAGGACCAGCTTGTGTTTGGTTACCCAGGACTGAATGTTCCTAAAGTCCTCAGAAAAGTGGTGGTTGAGAGTCGCAATGTCCCGGGAGTGGGCCAGGATAACCAGATTGTCCGCATAAAGGGTGACACTACAGTTTGTTACTGTGGCCGAGAGATGGTTAACAAAGAGGGAGAAGAGAAGGGATCCCAAGACCAAGCCCTGAGGAATGCCTGAGATCACTGGTGAGGGATCAGAGAGGACTTTGTTGAATTTGGTCAGCTGTACTCTGCCCTGCAGGTAGCTGGTTAGCCATTTCAGAGCAGGAGGGGACAGGCCAAGGGACCGCATCTGAGTGCAGAGCAGTGTATGGTCTATAAGGTCAAAGACCTTGGACAAGTCAATGAACATCTCTCCAGAGAGTTTCCCCTGGTCCATGGCTGCTCTGATGCTAGATGAGACAGAGACCAGGGCCGTGGTCATGCTATGCCCTTTACAAAAACCATGCAGAGCTCAGGACAGCAACTCGTAGGCCTGAATGTACTCTGAGAGTTGTTCAGCCACAGCTTTTTCAAGGAGCTTACTAATAGCCAATAGGATGGCGATCGGCCGATAGTTGTCCGGAACTTTGGGATTTCCCTGCTTCAGTACGAGGACAATCCTGGCCACCTTCCAGATGTCGGGAATAACCCCAGTGGCAAGGGACAAGTTGAGGATGTGGGCCACTGGGGGGCCGATGTGAAGGGCGCCTAATTTCAGAAGCTTGGGCTCCAGGTTATCAGGGCCAGCACTGGAGTGCTGGGGGAGGCCGGAGAGGAGACTCAGCATCTCCATGTTGGACACAGCCCTGAGAAAGAATAATGGTCGGGAGGGGTGAGACTCCTGCCGGGCAGGGGCTGAGGGGCCACTAGTACTCTCATCAGCAAGGAAGAGTGAGGAGAGTGCTGATAGGTCAGAGAAGTGGGAATTAAGAGCATTTGCAATCGTATATGAATTGTTGCAGGAGACCTCTCCAATAATCATGTCGGATACCCCTGAGTTAGAGGAGCCACTGACAAGAGTTTTTATATTTCTCCAGAACCTTCATGGATCATTGGCAGAGCTAAGTAGGGCGGACTTGCAGAAGTCAGTTTTTACTACCCTAATAACTTTTTTACACTCATTTCTGAGTTTTCTATATTGTTGATAAATGGTCTGATCAAGGGAGCATTTGAATCGGGCCCAGCACTTGTCTCTAGCCCGCATAAGGGCAAGGAGACTCCCATACAACCATTTTGTGGCAGACCCCCTTACCCTCCGCCTAATAGTTGGGGCATGCTTGTCCTGCAGGGCACCAAAGGCTCTGAGAAGCTGGGTAGCAGCTGTAGAGGGATCGGGGCACTGTACACCCCTGACCAATCAGTGAGCCTCAGATCCTCCTGGAATGCGTCCGGATCAAACCTGGAGAAATTTCTGATGTGGATGATTTTTGTGGGGAATTTTTGGGGAGGGGATTTTCCAAACGCAGAAAACCGGGGAATGATCTGAGATGGAGTCAGATAGGGTTCCGGCAGAGGAGATCCTCTCTGGGTGATTAGACAGGATCCAGTCCAGTAGAGAGCTGGAGGATCCATTGGCCGACCATCTGGTTGGCTCCTGTACAAGTTGTATCAGGGTTAGGTTTGCAAGTAAAGGCTCAAACTGCTTTGTGTTGCCACCAGCCCAGTTTAAGTTCACATCTCCCAGGATTAAGAGTTCATCATCTCCAATACTGGGACTGACAGTATCCAAGAGGTGGGTAAGGCCAGGAAGCCCACCCTTAGGGGAATTATAGGTACATACAACATGTAGTTTCTTAGTGTTCCCAAGTAGGAGCATTACATGGAGAAGCTCACAAGGGGACAGGGGGATGGCTGGTGTGTCACCAGAGATACTTTAAGATGGCTCCTAAAGTATATTAGGATGCCTCCACCCCACTTATTTCGAGACCGATCCTGTCGTATGAGCTCATAGCCAGGGAGCGCACAGACTGAGTCAGGGATCGAGGGTTTTAACCAGGTCTCTGTAACTCTAAGAATATCAGGCTTATAGAGTGCAACCCATGTGACAAGCTCATCCAGATTGGGCAGCAGACTACAAATATTAAGATGAGCAACTTTTAACCCCTTGCCCAACCTCCATTCTACAGGAAATGCACTGGTGATGTGGAGACATGGACTAATCGAGGATGCTAGCAGTAGTAGTAAATGGATTGTCCAATTCAGCCAGAGCTCATTTTCAATGGGGTCCTAGTAAGGCTGGTACAAAAATTATTATAAAATAGGTAGCAAAAATTATGGCTGCTGATTGGTTGAAACACATCACATGACCATGCATATATCAGAGTGTAACTGCACACCTGCACTTTCACCCCTCCAAACCAATTTCGCCATTTTATAAGATAGATAACCCACTCTAAGGTGTGTGGTCACGCTCTGACATATGGATGCCTTGAGTAATTGACACCAGAGCGTGTGTATATCAGAACGTGACCGCACACCTTAGAGTGGGTTATCTATTACTTGTCACACATATGATAATACAAAAAGTAATTCTTAAAGCATTCAAACCCTCAGTAGAAAATGTAAGCTATACATAATAATATGTATGAAGCACAACTTTTAAAAAAAAATATATATATATATATATGTATACAGTATATATAGATATATATATATCAAGACTCATAGCCAAATGTAAGTGGTCAAATTGTAAGCTGTCCTGCAAGGAGCTAAAGACTGTACGTACTGTTTAAAAAAAAAATTGGTACAGGAAGGACTTTTAAAATGATGTACTGCAAGGATTGTTGTTTAAAGAGCCAAAATCTGTTCTGGGCTGCTGCTTTTACCGCACCGCATCACTTGCTTACTGGCCCTGCACTACATTAAGCTAAAGTCCTTCCCCCGTCAGACAGTAATAAAAACTCACCCTGTCTTTCTTTTCTTTCAGCTCCCAAGGAGGTCATGAGGGCAATTTGGAGGCGCCTTCCTCTACGCTGCTCGCAGGATCCCCCCACGAAAACCAGGTACAAGCCCACACTGAATTCCTAACCACAGCCGGTATATGGCTATACCATGAGGAGGAACTTTAAAGACTGTTTGTTTTATTCTGCCGACGCTATGGCCGGCTGCCCCAGTTCCCCCACTACCACCCTTGGTGAACCCTGCCATATAGAGCTCTGTCAACATCACATGATTTAAAAAAGAAATCAGTGATTTTTACCATTTGCAGCTTATATCCTATAACCACTAGCTGCTGCTACAGAGGCTTTTACCTCATAAGCTCTGTAAGCATGTTTCCTCTGAGCATTTTATTATTTGCTTCCTCAGGGCCTCTAGCCACTGGCCCCCTCACTATACCATGCACAGCTGTCCTACTGCCTACTTCTAAACTACCCAGCCACCTCCTCACCTTTCTCTGCCACCTCCACAGTAGGAATGTCACACAGGACTCCCCTTCTAAATTGTGAGGCAGGACCCTCTATACTTTCTCCCACCTTCCATATAGGGTTGCTCGTTCTAAGAATGTATGCCCTGCCTGCCTCCTTGAGGACATCACTGACACCTTCAGCCCACAGGATGCTCCCACCAGCCAAACCAAAAGCTAAACTTTGGCTCACACTTCTATTATTACTTGCCGGGAATATAGAATCAAATCCAGGCCCTACCCCCTACACCCAGTTCAATCTGACACTCTTCACCTGGCTCAACCCTTCCCCCCCCCAATCTCTTATGTGGGCTAATACTAACACATCTAAATATCCAAAGTCTTCTGTCCAAAATTACCCTTCTACAACCTACTGTCCTATCAATGCACCCGACACTGTGCTTATTTCAGAAACCTGGCTAAACCCCCACAATAGTGATGCGAAAGTCTATATACTGTACCTGGCTATACCATAATTCAAATTTCCAAATATGCTGCGCTCTAAAAAGAAACGACTGAAGGCATAATTTTATACAACAGCACTGTGCTGATTTATTCACTGTTTGTGGTTAGAGCGCAGCCTATTTGGAAATTTGAGCTTTGTTTAGAGGCGGTCTCTCTTTTGGCAGCTAACCCCTTGGAGCTAGAGCACAGTTGTTTTGCACTATGGATATTTTATACCATAATTCATCAAGACCACCTCAGCAACAAAAGGGGCAGTGGAATAGCCATGTACAGTAAGTTATACCTCCAGTTTACCCCCATCATGCTTACACTGCCCATGCAGTCCATCAATGCTGTCTTGATTAAACTTTCTGTCCTCCACACAAGGCCCATTTTATATAGCAGCCTCCTACTGCTCCCCTGTCTCCCCCCAATCTGCTGTCATAGACCACCTGCGAGACCTCAACTTGCATGCAGAGAAGGCCGAACTCCACATCCTCTGTGATTTTAACTTAAATTGTCTCTCCAACTCTAGCAAGAACGTTTGTAACCAAGTGGCTACACTAAACCTTGCCCAAATGATATCTGAACACACTTGCCTGAATTTATTTATTTATTGAAAATGTTTCACCAAGAGGCACACTGAGAAATCAGATGCTCGTCTCACAGTGCGATGTGTGGGGGGGGACAAGAGAGGAGGGTATACATGAAACAAGCAATTGATTGTACATTGGAGTCAAGCAGTTTGAGCAATTGTTACATAGTTAAGGGTAGCTTTACATACTTGCTACATGAAAAGAGAGACACCACATACATGTGCCACAAGGTGAGTGATATTATATACTTGATTACACATCTAGAAACATTCATACATGTATAAGCGCCTACTATCTAGTGTTTAGTTTGGAGTATTTTATACAGAGTTGAATGAATAGAACTAGAAGCCTGGGCTTGGGGCCAAGGTGCAGTGACAGGTCTGAGTGAGTAGGACACACAAGGAAAGATGAATAGGTTGACTTAGGGAAGACGTTGTCAGGGAGATAAGCAGGAGGATAGCAGAAGTGCCATGAGAGGGCAAGTGCATGGGTTGGTAGGGCAATTTATAAGCCAGTCATTTTGGGCGAAGGCCAAGCTACTGGTCAGGCTGCGTAAGGTGAGGAGGGAGAACGATGAGGGGAGTGAGGGAGAGACTCAGGCAAGGAAAGGGGGGGGAGGAGGTCAGGGGCATGTACAGTTAGGCACATAGAAATTAGTGGGGGCAGAGAATAGAGAGTGTTTGGAGTAAGAATGGTGGACTTGGGTCGGCAGGTCATTCCAAAGCTTTGGAAGAAGGTAAGAGAAAGCCGATTGGCCTGCAGAGGTCCTTCGGTGAGGGACTACTAATAGTCTGGAGTCAGTAGACCTGAGGGCGTAAGCAGAGCTTGGTGGGGATGATAAGGAAGTGATGAGGTAGGGCAGAAGGGAAATGAGTCAGAAATTAGAAACAAATTTAGCACTGTGAAGTAAGCGCCGGTTGTCCAGGGATGGAAAGACCAGCGAATGGAAGAGATCGCAGTGATGGGTACGGGGGACGGCATCGAGGGTGAAACAGCAGAAAGCATTGAAAAGGGGGTCCAGTCTGGATAGGGTGGACTTGGAGGCAGAGCTGTAGACAATATCGCAGTAGTTGAAGGAAGGTAGAATCATTTTCAGGATGATTTCACATCTCACAGGAAGTAGAGACTAGTGTGGTTTCTATAGAGGGCACCGAGCTTAGGGTGCAGTTTTGACAGGATGGCATCCATGTGTGTGGAAAAGGCGAGGTGGCAGTCAAGCCAAACCCACAGGTACCTAAAGGAGGGCACGTCTTCTAGGACAGTGTTATCAAGGGCAAGGAAGACCAGTGGGGATGTAAGTCTGGATAGTCTCTGTCTAGTGCCAAAAGTCATAGAGACTGTTTTCTTGGCATTTAGGGAGAGTTGTTTGGAGTTAAACCAGTGTTGTACCTTGTTGAAGTCGGTCTGAAGATTAGAGGTGACTTCTTCATGGGTCTGACCGGTTGTAAAGAGGACCATGTCATCTGCATACATATGAATTAAGGTAGTAGAGCAAGTCTTTGGCAGATCATTTAGTAGGATGGAGAAGAGAATGGGGCCAAGGACTGAGCCCTGGGGAACGCCGGTGGTAATAGGGAGTGGGGGAGAGGTGGAGTCAGCTATTTTTACAGATTGGGTTCTATTTTGTAGATAGGCTCTAAACTAATTAGTGGCCATCACAGATAACCCAGCACCTGATAGGCAGGATAATAGGTGGGAGTGGGATACCGTATCGAAAGCTTTGGCTAAGTCGATGAATATTGCAGATGTAATTTGTCCTTTGTCCATTCCTGAGAGGATGGAATCTGTGAGTCTTAGTAGGGAGGTGGTGGTGGAGTGACTTTTTCTAAAGCCGAACTGAAATGCAGTGAAAAAGTTAGTTTCAGAGGAAGTGAGAGAGTTGAGATAGCACGAGGTGTTCCTGGAGTTTAGCGAGGTGGGGAGGAGAGAGATGGGGTGCTAGTTTGCAGCAGAGGTGGGGTCACCTCCTTTGGGTAGTGGTAGGACAGTGGCATGTTTCCACTCCATGGGGAGTGATTCAGTGGTGAATGAGAGATTTAGCAGGGCAGCAAGGGGAGTAGCTATGGCAGGGGCAGATAGGAAGAGAAGTTTGTTGTCGAGAACGTCGGGAGATTTTCCTTGGCAGGATTCTAGGAGCGAGAACATCAAGGTTTCGAATACTAAAACCCAAAACCATACACTCCTGGACTGGGCCCTTACCTCCCACCCTCGCTGGATACTCGCTGCAGACTTATTATCGGACTCCTTGAGTGACTATCACATGATTTTCTCTGTGAGAAAAATATTTAGACCAAACGCCCACCCCCCAAAACCCTCCTGACCAGATCCTATAACTCTCTGGATATTGCTTTGGTCCACAATGACTTGGCAAATACTGACTGGGCTGTTATCCCCAGTGCAACCTCTGTTGACTCCACCTTTAAACACTTCAAAGATAAGTTCATCATTATCTGGGACAGACATGCTCCAATCAGAAAGGCTCGGGTGCAGGGGGTACATCTACCCTGGATCTCTGCTGACATATTGGATCACCCCAGAACCAGGGACCATGCTTGGAAAGCCTTTAAAAGCTCAGGCTCCCCCGCAGACCACCTAAATACCGTTCCCTCTGGACTGCATGCAAGAACCTAATACACCGTGCCAAAGCAAGCTATTTCAAAACCTCCTTCCACACTAATATTAACCACTTGGCTAAATTCTGAAAAGTGGTGCAGTCTCTTTTCTAGCCCCTTCCCAACCCCCAACAACTACCATCAGCTCCGGTGGCTCACGGAACCTTTCACAGCGGTCACTGATTTCAACGCCCTACTTACCAAGTACACCTCATCTCCTGGCCACCCCTTCTCCCCCCACCAACCATTACCCTCCTCCCAGGCCCAAACCCCTCTGCAAATGCCACTTTCAGTTTCAAGCAGGTTACACCATCAGAGGTACTAAAAGCCCTCCTCGCCCTAAATCCCTCAAATGGAAAATGCCCCTCGGGTCTTGAAGCCAAGATGCTTTACCTCTCGGCTCCTGCCATCACTGTCCCCCTAGCCTCTCTTCTAAACCTCTCTTTAATGCTGGCTTCTGTCCCCTTAAACTGGAAGCATGCCACTGTCATCCCCCTCCCCAAAGATGGTGACCCCTCCGCCCCTAGCAACTATCTCCCAATCTCACTCCTCCTCATTCTTGCCAAAATCCAAGAACACCTTGTTCTATCTCAAGTATACTCCTTCTTTGACTCCTGCTCATTTTTCTCACCTTGCCAGTCTGGTTTTAGGAAGTCGCACTCTACCACAACTTCCCTCCTGAGGCTCACAAACTCAGTCCACACCGGCATGGACTTGAGTCGCATCACCTCTGCCATTTTTATAGATTTGGCAAAGGCATTCAATACCGTTTCACACCCAGTCCTCCTGTCCACACTCACTCAGGCTGGGCTATCCAGTGAGGCCACCAGCTGGTTCCACTCATACCTCATTGGCAGGTCCCAATCCATCAGAATTGGAAACATTACCTCCACCACCCCTCCAAGTCCTCACAGGTGTACCTCAAGGCTCAGTCCTTGGCCTGCTCTTGTTTTCCATCTTCCTAAATAACCTTCCATCTGCCTGCCCACACACATCCTTTCACATGTATGTGGATGACACAGTTCTCTATACATCTGGCCCCACCACAGCAGAAGTGGAGGCCAGACTCCAGCAGGACTTCATGAAGGTTCAGCTCTGGTTCTGCTCAAATCAACTATTTCTCAGTGCCAAGAAGACAGTCTCCATGACCTTTGGCACCAGGCAGAGACTCTCTAGTCTACAATCCCCACCTACCTTCCACACCCTGGATGGGAACCTAATGGAGGTCAGCATCTTCTTCAGATATCTTGGGGTCTGGCTCGCCCAGCACCTCGACTTTTCTGTACATGTTGATGCCATTCACAAAAAGCTACACCCCAGACTAGGTGCTCTATATCATAACCATGATTGTATCACAATGCCGGCATGCCGGGCAATTGTGCAGAAAATGATTCTTCCTATCTTTGACTACAGTGACGTAGTCTATAGTGCCACTCCCAAGTCCACCCTTTTCCACTCTTTCTGCCATTTTGCCGTAGATTGCCCACCTACCACCCATCACTGCAACCTCTACCAGACTCTTGACCTCCCATCCCTCAAAAACCAGACACTCAAACTGCACCTAGTTGGCCTCCAAGTTCTGGGATCAGTCTCTACCCCCATACCTAGTAGCCAAACTGACTGTTCTTCCCCCCCCCCCCAAAGCCTACACATTCAGGTATCATGACTCCTGCCAACTGACTGTTCCTCACATGTCCTCTGCCACAGGCCAAGCTGCCTTTAAATATTGGATACCAAAACTATGAAACACTTCCTGTGCCAATTCAGCATTTCTCCTCCTCTCAGCTCCTAGATGCACTTCTCAAAGCTCACTTTTCTGCTAACTGCACCTGTAACTAAGCCCGTTGTTCCCACTGTAGGTGGTGCGCAAATTACCACCACTGACAGCTAACTGCTAAGTACTACAGGGACCAAATTGTTTGATCTGCCCTGTCCTCAGGCTAAATATTTTTGTCTGCTCTGCACTGTTATTATCGTATGCTCAATCCTGTTTGTACTTTGCACGTACTATTATTATGCTTGTACCCCCTTTTTCCACTTCCCCCAGGATGCATCTGGAATTGAGCAGTATTCTGCTCAGCATGCCCTCCTGGTAAAACGTTTAAATAAATAAATAAAAAATAAGCTATCAATAGTGGGGAAAGGATTAGGATCAGCTGTGTGCATCATTCAAGGAAAAGAAAAGATTACACTTCCTGACAAAGGCATGTATTTTTAGTAAATACCATGGTTTATTTGTTTAATTTACATCATATTATATTGAAATCTATGCTTTCTTTCTCTTCCATGAAGATTTAGGGACCGCTTGTTTTTAAGATCTTTTCTATGATATTCTGATCCTTCTAATCAAATAAAATCAGTGAAACTATTCATGAGGAAAAGTCTCAAGGCACATACTGTATCATTTTCTCTGTAAAATAGTGCCATTTTTTGATAGTGTATTGAGAGGCTCCATGTCATAATAGCGAAAATACAAATGCGACTCACACAACAGTGAGTATATATTGTCAAAACCAACATAGGCACAGAACCTACATCTGCACCTATCATAACAGCTACTGTACAACAAGCAAACTAATGTTCAACCCGCACCCCCCATATAAATATAATCAAGTCCTAGGGGGCCAGACATTGAACAGGAGGGCTGCCAGGGCTGAAGCAACAGACTGGAAAAAGAAATTAATCAGGACACCCCCCCAGAGTTGCAAAATAATGTCCACAGGCAGTCCCAAACCCGGGACCATCAGCACTGCAGGTGGCGTGTACACCTGCCACACCAGACGACCAGCTCAGCAGCACCAGGCTGCACTGATGTACTTAACCTGCACCAGCACATACAACCCAGACATTCGCCATCACTATAGTGTACCTGCCCCTGTGCTTTTCCAACGTCCTCACTACCCTTGCACCATCACTACTACACCGTCCGAGCAAATTGAGTGGCTCTTGAGTCACTCAGTTTGGTTCATTATTATAATGTACTACCATATTGAGGTTAACCCAACTGAAATACAACAGCTCTGTTCCACAGAGGTCCTGCTTCTTCTACTCTGCTTTGCAACTGGCAGGACTGAAGCACAAGGAGGTCAAACCACGTGCTCAAGGCCATACAGTGATCTGGTTGCCAAGGTTGGATTAAAACCTCAGACCTCTTGGGTCACTCACAGTAGTGTTCTAACTACCTCACCACATTATTATTATTAGTATTTCTGAACTCAGCTGGTTGGGATGCTGGTGCCCAGCCCTTCAAATTATAAATCACTCACAGTACATGATTTCAGTCTGTCAGTACACAGAACCACTTTACTCCTTATCCTGCGTACAGTGGTCTCTCGTGCAAGAATGTAAGGAGAGGACCACTTCATTTCTGAGCTGGGCAGGGAGGGCAGCTTCATTTAACATATGAGATTTTAAAAGATTCTTAAAACTTATAAATCACCCTGGATAACTCGGGTTTTTAATAATGAGTGAGTCTCCAAGGGATACCTCTTAGTGTATAAGAGACAGCTCTCTTGAGGTTTGGCAGCTGGTACTGCTCAGCTTCACATTGCGGTCCTTTACCATAACCTCATGATTGGAGTCTCTTATACCAAAGAGGCACTGCTCAGAGGCCCTAGTGACTTGCAGTATAAAACTGAGATGTAACTACATAATGTAACTGACAACAACTTGGAAATAGTAGTTGCTGCTTCATGTGTGCAAAGTGGAGAACAATGTTAGTGCATCAGGAGGGAAAGAGTCCTTCCCTCTACCTGCTCAACTAAAGTATTGTTTGTATTTTATTTGATTTATCAGAAGGAAGCTCCTTGAGCAATGCTCATTTACAAGGAGGTCATGTCTATGACAAACAATACAGAAATAAACTGAATACAGATTCAGAAGAGAGATGGAAAATCTAGCTGCATGTCAGTTTTGCAGAAAATATCAAGGCAGTTATAAACAATTCAAAGTCAGCAGTGGCGGAACAGCTAATTACATAGCAAATTTGTAAAAAGGCGTCAATGGAATTACAGATAGTGAAAGTTCAGCAGAACCAAGGGGTTTATAATATTATTTTCTTCTATCTGTGCAGCTAGTCCTCTCTTATAAACTCCTATGCTGACCTAGTCTTCTACTATTGATAGCGGTAGTCTGTTCCATAGACCCACTGCAAAAAAATAGGGATAATTGACCAAAATTAGAACATAGAAACATAGAAGATGCCAGCAGGAAAATACCTTATGGCCCATACAGTCTGCCTCCGATTACCTACCCACAGCTACACAGCAGACCCTACTTAGTCCTCAGACTCCCCCCCCCCACCTTACTTTCAGGATCCCTTTGTGCCTATCCCATGCATTCTTGAATCCTGTAACCATGTTATCTTCCCCTGCCTTTGCTGGAAGGCTGTTGCATGTATCCACCACCCTTTGCATGAAAATGTTCTTTCTAATTTTTCCTCTGAGTCTCCCCCCTTCCACCTTCATAGTGTGATCTCTTGTCCTTGGGCCTCTTTTTCTTTAAACAATGCTGCCTTTCTGTACCCTGTTTTTACCCCAAAGGTATTTGTGTGTTTCAATCATATCCCCCCTTTCCCTCCTTTCCTCCAGGGAGTACAAATTCAGCTCCTTAAGCCTTACCTCGTACGACATTTGATGCAGGCCCTGCACCATTTTGGTTGCTCTCCTTTGTACTGTCTTCATCCTATCTATGTCCTTTTGGAGAGTGGGGATTCAGAACTGGACACAGTACTCCATGTATGGTCTCACCAGTGACCTATAAAGTGGTATCACTATGTCCTTCCTTCTTTCTGCTGGTGATTCCCCTGCCTATACAGCCCAGCATCCTATCTGCCTTCCCCATTGCCTTGTCACACTGTTTCACCACTTTCAATTAATCAGAAATGATTACCCCCAGGCCCCTTTTTCTGCTTTGTGCTGCTAATTCCACTCCTCCCACTTGATATGTTCCACTAGGGTTTCTGTGTCCCAAGTGCATGATTTTGAATTTTTTTGCGTTGAAACTCAGCTGCCAGACCCATGGCCATACTTCTAGCTTATTTAGATTGCTCCCCATTCTTTCTACCCCCATCCCAGTGTGTCAGCTGTGTTGCAGAGCTTTGTGTTGTCTACAAATAGGCATACTTTCCCTTCCAGTCCCACTGTGATGATGTTAATAAATATACTGTATTAAAGAGGACTGGGCCAGGTACTGACCTTTCTGGCACACCACTGGTCACCTTGCCCACTCCAGAGTGGATACCATTTACTACCACCCTCTGACTCCTGTTTCCTAGCCAGCTCTCTACCCATTTAACTATTCTAGTCCCTACTCCCAGGCCCTCCAGTTTGTTTATCAGTCTTCTGTGAGGAACCATGTTGAAGGCCTTGCTGAAATCCAGATAAGCCATGTCCACAGCTCCTCTCTGATCCAGTTCCCCAGTTGCACAATCAAAGAACTTGATCAGGTTCATCTGGCAAGACCTCCTCCCTGTGAAACCATGCTGCTTCAGATCCTGTAAACCACTGACAGCAAGGTATTCCCTGATCCTTTCTTTCAGTAGTTGCTCCATAACTTTGTCCACCACTGACGTCAGGCTGACAGGCCCCTAATTACCTGCCTTCTCCCTATTTCCACTCTTCTGGAGGGACTACATCTGCCCTCCTTCAGTCCCCTGGTACCTCCCCTGTTTCTAATGACAGGTTGAACAGGGCTGCCAGAGGTGAACATCTTTTCGACTTTTTCTCAGCAGAGTTATTCATATGTATTAATGGTCAGGTGCTGATACTTGTATGTTTTTATATCCTGTTTTCATATAATATTGCACTTTGCACTTTTATTTTTTTTATTTTTATTTTGTTTGGTAACTGGGTAAGTGCCTGTTTTTTTTTTTTCAGGGGCAACCCGGGAGCACTGGGATGGTTAAGTGATTTGCTCAGAGTCACACAGTATGCAAGTAGAGACTGTGGGAACCAAATTCAAGTCTGTTGGATGTGCTAGGCTCATTCACAGTTCATTGCTCTAACCTCTAGTCTAGCAGAAAAAAGTAGTAATAGCTCCAGCAGCTCTGTATTATAAGCTGCTTAGTGTAAATGCCATTTTCTAACTGAGGTCTAGATTGTAACACTAATGGCTCATATTTTTTGATTAAGGTCTTTATTATTCAGTGACAGAAATGTCACATTTAGGAGTAGTGCTGGGCCAGATTTTTATTACACTTGCAAAACTGTGCAAAATTGCTGATGTTGAAGAAACACAATACAAAATCTGACGTAACTGACCACGCTTTTTTATTCAAAGAGCACCATTTTCCCCAAAATTGTTTATTTTTAAAAATTTAAGTGATTAAAGATGCACAATTTCAGCAAAAAGAGCACCATTTTCCCAAATTGCCAATTTTTAAAAAGTATTTTTTTTAAAGGCACAATTTCTACCAAAATTGTCCATTTTAAACACACTGATCTAATTTATACATAATTGGGGTAATTCTACAGAAGGTGTGCAAAACAGATTTTTCTAATTTCATCCAGTTCTATTTAGGTGGGAAACCAGAAAATTCTGAGGCAAGATCAGGAATAGTTGAGGAGTGCAGCCACTGCCCATTCTGACTCATTCTGAGCAGCTGACTTTCTTACTTAAAATTCAATAGCTATATGTCCATCTGACAGTCTGCCTAATGCTATCAATGATGCACCTCAATCTGCTTTTTCCTACCAGTTGCATGCACCTCATACTGTTTCAAAGATGGTGTGATACAGACTAAAGAGTGATAGTGCACTGCAGGAGAGGAACAACTGGGCAAGCCATAAATTATTACTCTTATCCTCCCCCCAAGTCATAGATCAGGGTCAAGAGGAGAGCTTGGTTTTTATGGGAAAAAGGTCAGGCTATATTTATTTTTTATTTATTTATTGAACAGTATCAGAATTAAAATCCTTTGAGTCAGAGACTCATTTACAAAGGCTTCACGTCATAGAGATACAAAACAAGCACGTACAGTTTACAATATAAAATATAATGTTGGTACAGGCATTAGGTGAGGTGATACATTCATGTGTAGGGAGAACAATTAGATTTACACAATATGTTGTTGGTACATTCATTAGGTGTGGGAATACATCAATGGTAGGGGAAGGATAAACTTAGGCACTGGCACATTAGTTGCAGTTAGGGTTCTGATTTACTATTGCCAGGGTTAATGCAGAGGGGAGGTAGGCAGGACATGAGTTCTTTATCCAGGGCAGGTTGCAGGGAGATGTGTTAACCTGGGCAGATGCAGGAGCGAGGAGGTGAGGAGGTAGTCCCTGAGGTGGGACTTGAGATGCCCAAGATTGGATTCAAGGGAGAAGGAAGTGTAGGAAGGGTGTTGACTCACCATTGTCAGTGTTTAAGCAGTGGAGTGGTAGGCAGGACAGGGGTCCTTTGTCAAGGGCAAGGTTGCAGGGAGATGTGCTAACCAGGACAGTTGCAGGAGAGGGAAGCAAGTAGGTGGTCCTTGAGGAGGGATTTGAAATGCCCAAGTTTGGGTTCAAGGGAGATGGGATTGGGGAGGGAGCTGAACTAGGTGGGAGCTCTGTAGGTAAAAAGAGCGCTGGGCCTGGGCCTATAAAGAAGGGTATGACTTTGCAAGACAGCGTTAACTACTGGCACAGTACCTGGAGCTAACATTTTGTTTTAATACTTTCTGAGGACACAGAGCAGGGCTGGAGGTCAGCAACTAACCGGGTGTGGGGAAGGGAGTGGCCAAGAGACTAGCCCTGACCACCTATGGGAGGTAGAGTTTATTTTTTAATGCCCCAAATATTTGCCCAGAATAGGGAAAATACTTCCTGTTATTTAGGGTATTCAGGAATCAATAGTTGATGGCTGTGTTCAGAAATTTCATGTTGGTGCTAGGTAAATTCTCATTTCAGTGAAATATGTTGGTAAATTTAAGACAGTCTATCAGTACCGGATCCTTTCAGCGCATTTCCTCCCCAGATATACATGCTTCCTGTTATTTGCTTATTACATTTTACAGATGGAAGCGTGAGGGGTAGTGTCATTAATGGTCGATGAAGCACTCTAACTCTCCAGCTAGGGGGCATTTCCCTTTAGCAGAAAGGTTAGAGCTGCTGCCTTTGGGACAAATGGCCCCCAGATTGATTCACTGCTCAAGCAAAGGAAACAGATATAACGTACAGTATAAAACACTGCATGATATTTCTTGATAAAAATGAACCAACCAGTATTTATAGGAAGATATATTGACAGCTCCATTAGAGGCATACTATTATCTTGACAACTTGCACTCACAGCATTGAAGAATAATTTTATATCATGTAGCTGTAGTGTCATGCTTATAACTTTTGATACATAGACAGTGATGGCTGAAAATGACCATCCAGTCTGTTCATACTATCCTACCTTACCCAAAGACCAGTTGTCTGTACAGGGTTTGGTCTACACTACCTGCTCCTATGTTCCGTGCCTTACTGCTGCCTCCCTGAATAACTGCTAAGCCCTTTACTCTGTCCTAACCTTGCATGAAACCATTAATGGCTTTGGCACCCAACACCTCAGCTGGCAGACTGTTTCATGGCTCAGTCACTCTCTTTGCAAAAGAAAAGCACCTCATGTCCCTCCTGAATTTTCCCCTCCCACCAGTCTCATAGAATCATAGAAATCTGATGGCAGAAAAGGACCCTTCTGGCCCATCTAGTCTGCCCAAACCTCCCCTTTCACATACTCCCCTCCCTGCCTACCCTGACCTTCCCCCCAATACTCAGTCCCATATGCCTGTCCCATGCCCTCTTAAATTCCTCCACTGTCTTAGCCCCCACCACTCTGTCCAGCAGTCTGTTCCAGGGCTCCACCACCCTCTCTGTGAAGAAGTGTTCCCTCACATTGCCCCAAACCTATTTCCTTGTAATCTGAGGCTGTGCCCTCTAGTTCTGGCTCCCTCCTTCCTCCTCAGCAGACCCCCTTCACCTACTTTATTGATCCCTTTTACATATTTAAAGTTTTCAATCATGTCCCCCCTTTCCCTCCTTGTTTACAGCATGTACAGATTCAGCTCCTTACACCTCTGCTCATATGTCTCCCCCTGCATACCCTGCACCATCTTGTTGCCCTTCTCTGAACCCTCTCCAATGCATCTATATCTTTGTGAAGGTGCAGTCTCCAGAACTGAACCTTGTACTCTAACTGCAGCCTCACCATGGCTTTGTAGAGAGGAATTATTACCTCCCTCCTTCTACTAGTAATTTCCCTGCCTATGGCCCTTCCCACCACCCTAATACATTGGAAACTTGCCTTAAGGTTTGAGGAAGCTATAATCCCCAGATCCCTTTCCTGTTCTGATTCTTTGACCCCCCCCCCCCCGAGCATACCCTGCTCGCATTTTTTCCCTCTCTAGGTGCATCACAGCGTACTTCTTGGCATTAAATTTCTGCTGACGTTTCCTGGCCCCCTCCTTGAGCATCTTGAGGTCCCTCCTCATGTCTTTCACCCCTCTCTGAGGTGTCCACCCTATTGCAGATTTTTGTATCATCGGCAAATAGGCACACCCTCCCTCTCAAATCCTCCACAATATCACTGATGTAGATGTTGAAGAGGAGCTGACCCAAAACTGACCCCTGTGGCACTCTACTCCTTAGCCTTGCCATCTCAGAGTGCACCCCATTAAGCACTACCCTCTGAGTTCTCTCTGCTAGCCAGGCCTCCACCCAGCCTGCTATTTTCCCTCCCAACCCCATGCTTTCCATCTTGCTCACCAACCTCCTATGAGGGACGGTGTCGAAAGTCTTGGTGAAGTCCAGATAGGCCATGTCCACTGCCCCTCCCTGATCAATTACCTGCGTCACCCAATCAAAGAACTCAGCTAGGTTGATCTGGCGTGATTTTCTTTTGTTGAAGCCATGCTGTCTGCTGTCCTGCAAACCACACTCTTCCAGGTAATTCACCACCCTCTCCTTGATTAAGGCCTCCATTACTTTCCCCACTACAGATGTGAGGCTGACTGGGCAGTAGTTCTCCTTCAGCTCCCTGCTAACTCCCTTGTGCAAGGGCACTGCATCAGCCCTCCTCCAGTCCTCCAACACCCTACCCGCATCTAGGGACAGGTTGAAGAGCCTTGTCAAGGGTGCGGCCTGCCCCTCCCTCAATTTCTTGATCACTCTGGGGTGCAACCCATCAGACCGCATTGCCTTGTCTACCCTTAGTGTATCCTGCTCAGCCCTGACCCGATCCATAGTGAATGGGCTCTGAGCCACTCATTTGCCCTCCTTCCTCTTAGTCGATAGTATTGGCCCCCTGCCTTCCTCCTCCTCAGTGAACACCAAGCTAAAATGCTTGTTTAGCGCCTTTGCCTTTCTGTAGTCCTGCTCCAAGTTTATCCCTCCTTCCCTGTCAGTCTAGCAATCCCCTGCCCTGCTCTTTTCCTCTCCCTCACATATCTGAAAAACGTTTTATTCCCCCCTCCTGGCCCTTTTGGCTATTTTCTCCTCAGTGGCTACTTTTGCCCTTCTCATCTCCCTCACTGCCAGACTACTCTTCTCCCTATTTATTTATTTATTTATTTATTACATTTTGGTGACTGGGTAAGCCCACTGAGCCCCGGAGGTTCCTTTTTCAGAGGCGACCTAGGATTAAATAGCACAAGAGAATAAAACAGTGACAGCATTAAATCAGGTTACAGGTATCATAAGCAACACACAGTCATGGTTGCAATGCAGGAACATAACAGTACATTTGGAATAAATAGGTTGATCAACAGTGATAATAAATAGTACATATCTTAGAAGTTTAGCACTAGAGGAGGATAGGACCTGGTTAGTCATTTATCAGTGGGGTCCTTTCAGGAGCCGGTGCAATGGCAAGTACTGGTTTCCACCAGGTGGGCCTTAAGACTAGTGCAGAAAGTTTTGATAGAGGGAGCTTCCTGCATCCTGGGAGAGAGTAGGTTCCACAGGATGGGAGCGGTGTGGGCAAAAGGCATACCGCTCACCTTGGTTCTAACCCTGGGGACATCCTCTCTATCCTCCTCCTCTCTAAGTGTCATCTTAAATTTTATGAAAGCCCTCCTCCTTTCCCCGTCTGCCCCTACCATCTCCCTAGTGAACCAGAGCAGTCTCCTCCCCCTCTTGCTCTTCCTGACCTTTTTTGTGCACATTTCTGCTGCTTCCAGAATTTCTCCCCTGATAGCTTCCCAGAGTTCCTCCACTGCCCCATCTACTCCGTACCTTCCATTTTTTCCCTAACTATATTTCTCATCTTATTAAAGTCTGTGTGTCTGAAGTCCATGACTGTCGTATTAGTCTTTCTTGTCTCCCTCCCTGCCCTCACCCTGAACTGTACCGTGGTGTGGTCACTGATGCCCAAAGCTTCTCCTACACACACCTCCTCCACACTCTCCCTGTTAGTCAGGACCACGTCCAACAAGTTACTTCCCCTCCTTGGCTCCCTGGCCAGTTGTTGAAGGAATATACCCTGCAGCTCAACTAATACCTCCCTGCTCCTTGCTGACACTGCATCTGGAATTTCCCAGTTAACATCTGGGAGGTTCAGGTCAGCCACCAGTAGCAGGTCACCTTTACGTGCCAGTCTTGTGATTGCCTGAGTTAGCTGCCTGTCATCTTCCTGTCCTTGTATAGGTGACTTGTATACCACCCCCAGCCACAAGGATTCACCTGCCTTCCTACCTAGTGTTACCCACAGCAATTCAGTCACCCCTTACTCCTCCTGCCCTTTAGTAACACTGATGCCTTCCCTGATGTATAAGGCACCCCCTCCCTTCTTGCCTTCCCTGTCCCTTCTGAACAGTCTATAACCTGGAATGGTTGTTTCCCAGATGTGATGCTCTGTCCACCAGGTCTCACTTATTGTGTCTAAATCTAATCTTTCATCCCTCATGATGGCCTTCAGGTCCACCATCTTATTTCCTAAACTCCTGGCGTTTGCTGACAATCCCTTCCATCAGACTCCCCCTTTGTTTCCCCTTGCACCCATCACCCTCTTGCCCAGCCATGTAGTGCTGTCCTGGGGCTGGTAGCCCCCAAGCTTTCCTCCTTGTGGAACAGATTTATCCCACCCCACCCCACCCCAGCCTAGTTTAAATTGTAGGTATCTGCTATGTATTCTCCTAGCTTGTTTTTCAGTACTGCTACCCCCTTCTTATTCAGGCAGTCTGTCCGGTGCAAATAGGCTCTCATCCTCCAATGTAGATCCCCAGTCCCATACCAAGCTATACCCCATTTGCTCACACCTCCCCACCAGCCACTGGTTGAACTCCCTAATCCTTGTCTTCCTACCAGTGCTTGCCTTCGGTACTGGTAACACCTCTGAGAATGCCACTGATTTAACGCCAGACTGCTACAGTATCTAGCTAGAGCTCTGAATCTAGCATGCACCTCTATCAGGTTACTTCCTGCCAGATCATTCATTCCCAGGTGGAACAGCAGGTGCGTTTTCTCATCCTGCTGCATCACCTTGAGGGGATATGATGAATGACTTTAGCTGCTGTCATGCCCGGCAGACACTTCACCCACACTGCGCTATTTTTGTCTCCCCTTCCCCCCATGTAATCCCTTTTATTATAGAGTCCCCAACCAGTAGGACCCTGCTCCCCATCTCCTTCTGATCGCATCTCCCTACCATCCTTCCCCCAACTCCCCACGTTCTATTTCCTACCTTATTATCAATACCCCCTTTGCCTGTTTCACTTCCTGAAGCACTATCCTCGCTCTGTGCTCCCCCAGCAGCTTCACTCTGCACCCCCCCCAGCTTTTGGCCCCACCCAGGCTGTATCGGTCAGGCTGCCCACCTCTGCCCCTCCATTTTCTAACTTTTCCCCTCCCTGTTTATCTGTCCCTGCCCGTGCTCTGCCTGATTTTCCCTGGGGACCTTCTTCCCTTCCTTCCCCATCCAGCTTTTGCTCCTATGAACCTGGGCATGCTGCCCCCCCCCACCCTTCTGGGCTTACCTGTTGGTCTTACCTGATAGGGCCTACCCCTTTTCCAATTGTTCTGCGCCTTCCTTCATGCTTGTCTCTCCTTCTTCCCCTGTGTGCTATTCAACTGCCTTTTCCTGATCTTCCCCTGCCATTTAGTGCCTCTAGTGGGGCAAACCTATTCTTCTGTTCTCAGCCCACTGCCTATACCCCTCTGTTCGATAGTCCCCCCTTGCTCCCTCCTCCCTTGTGCTTTGTGCAGGCTTTGTACCTTAATACTGTATCACACGCCATTCCCCCAGGTTTCTCTTCTGCCCTGTTGCTGCCCTTATCTGGGATTTCTGTATTTCCACCGGTGCTTTTGCCTACCCCTTCCCCTTGAATTCATGCTCCCCAACTTTCCTCCAGTCCCCATCCCATCTTCCCCTTCCTATGGCTGAGTTTGCTGCTTGTCCCCCTGCAGTTCCCCTTTTGACTGTGTCTTGTCCCTCCCAGTCCCTCCTCTACTTCTATAGCTCCCTCAGTGGGACCCCTCATGTTCTTCCGTCAACTCCTCTCCCTTTCCCAGCTTAGTGCCCATCTCTGCTATCCCACCTCCTCCCTTAATTGTGCAATCTGCCTGCATACCATACATCCCCCCATTTTCCAGGCTATATTCAGTACCATGGTTGTAACACAACCAGTACACCCTACCACCCTCCCAAAGATGACCGCAGCCCTTGAAGCATTGGGACCCTTCCCTGGATCTTCCCTCACCCTGTTCCATTGGCCCCTCCAATGTGGCCCCCCCATATTCTCCTCTTGCATATGTTAAGCTTTTAGTTTAGGCCTCCACTTATGTCCCCCTGTTCTAGACTCACTATTCTTGCTGAATAGTTTCTCACTATTCACATTGTTCACCCATTTCAGGAACTTGAGGGTCTCAGTCATATCACCCCTCTGTTGTCTGGCCTCTAGGGAGTATGTGTTCAATGCCCTGTACCAGTCCTCATATGATCGGCCTTGCTGGCCCTGAATAATTTTGATTACCCTACACTGCACCATCTTGAGCAAGGCCCCTAGAATTCTGCGGCCACAGAATTTTGCTCAGAACTTGCAATCTACCGCAGAACTTCTACGGTGCCGCAGAATTCACTCTTTTAGTGATTTTTTATTAATATTTCAGTTTATCTATAGAATCTGGCTTCTTTCCCCTCTTTTTGTATCCAGAACCCCCCTATATGCTCAGAATGTGATGTTATCATTGCTATATCATACATTAGCTCATGAAACGGCTGCATTCTGCCACAGAAATGAACAGTCACTTATCTACCACAGCTCCCACTGCCAGAGACGGTGGCACAGCACATCATGCATGTTGATATTTGCTCAACCTGCACTACAGCCTAATACAATTTTCAGTCTTACATTATTGCGCTAGGGCCAACTTAAACAAAACCTTGTCAATAGCACAGACCTGTTAAGTCCATACCTCACTTTGTACAAACCTATTTGTGCCTTTAAGGTATAGAGATGCCATCTGAAATGAATAACTGGTAAAATGAATTGAACTGTCATTTTTAAGAAAAATAAAGTAATTATGCCCAGAAAAGTGGAAAATAATAATGTGTAGACCTGTTGAAAGAATAGACCTGTTAAATAAATAATTGCACTGTACGAATTTTTGCCAGGATTATTGATTACATATTGTCATTGGTTGATAGAATCACCTAAAAGTTATGGAGAAATGTTGTGTGCAGGGATAGCTGTTGGGCCAGAGGGTAGCATGCTGTGTTTCCATGCCGGCAAGTCAGGTTCAAAGATTAGCTCTGGGAGCTGGTTGGGCAGCACAAGGATTGGTGGAACACGTCACTGCTTGGAGCCTGGGAAGGTATGGTGCAGTGTTCTGTCACATGGTGGACACATTGTGATGGGCTGGAGAGCTCTATCTCACAATCGGTTCACATGCATGTCATGGTCTGATGGTGTTACGCAGTGTGTCAGGGAAAGCAGGTTGACATGAAAAATGAGTTTTGCAACAACTCCTCTATTCTATTTCCAATGGTACCTGTATGAATGAGGATGCAAGTTCATGGAAATTGAAAAAAAAAAGTGTGTACATATATATATATACAGTATATATATATATATATATATATATATATATACACACACACACACACACACACACACACATACTGTATCTCTGTCTCTCACCACACACACACACACACACACACACACACACACACATATTTGTATGTATATTACAGATTGCATATAAATATATAAGTGATACACAGTGGGAACCTCATGAGTGGTGTAGAAAGCACATACAAATATGTAAGTGATAGACAGTGGAAACCTCATTAGTTGTATAGAAAGCATATATATAGAAATACCTTATTTATCACGTAAACTCCCCTCTGCATATGTCATTTATGCAACAGGCTAGGACCTTAAGGGAGAGGCATTTGTTTTGCCTTTTTAGGCATAAAATTATTTTTATAAGTCTGTTATTTTTTGATCTAGTGTTACTGTGCTTTCCACCATCCTGATTGCTATAACCACTACCATGAAAGTGAAGTCAGGATGACAAACTGACACTATGATGTGGAAGTTTGTTAGTGCCGCAGAACTTCCGCAGAAATTACAAACCACCTCCGCAGAAGTTCTGCGGCAAATGGTAGTCTTGCCGCAGAACTTGGTCCTACTGTGCCGCAGAAAAGTAGGGACTCTGATCTTGAGCCTATCATTGTCTATCCTTAGGTGAAGAGTCCAGAACTGGGCACATTAGTCCAGGTGTAGCCTCACAAGTGATCAATAGAGAGGCAGTAATACCTCTTTCCTCTTGCTATCAAACTCCTTCTGATACCCAACATGGTGGTTGCTTTACTGTAGGCCTTGTTACATTGGCTAGATTGTTAAGGAAGTAACTTACGATGACTCCTAGGTCATTTTCCTCCAAAGTAGTGCCCAGCTTAACCCCACCAATCCAGTACTCCATTCTGGGGTTCTCGTTCCCTATGTACATCAGCTTGTACTTTTTTACACTGAATTTCAACTGCCAAACCTTTGGCCACCTCTCCATCCTTTCCAAGTCCCACTACAACTCCATTACCCCCCATTGTCTACTCTCTCACAGAGCTTAGTGTAATCTGTGAAGAGAGACATCTTGCCCTGAATTCCTTCTCCCGTGTTGCTGATGAACTTATTGAAAAGGACTGGATCCAGGACTGATCCCTGTGGCACCCCACAAGTAATACTCCTCCCACTGGCTTACCACTATCCTCTGTTGTCTCTCTTCAGACCAACTTTCCACCCATCAAACTATGTCCTTTGCTCCACCTAGATCCTCTAGCTTCTGAAGCAACCATCTGTGTGGCACTGAGTAAATGCCTTGCTTAAAGGGACACAGTCAACCCCATTAGGTCTCAAAGTGTCTCTAGTCTAAAACACACATTTTATGATTGTTCACATTCTATAGTGACTGTTTGTTCAGCTGGTAGTTTGATTCAGGTCCCTTTTTGCTTTTAAAAAGTGAAAAACTGAGTACCCACCATACTGGTGTTACCACACCAGAACATATTTGTTTACATTTCTTGACCAGCTCCCACTGCATCTTTCCTGAACTCAGGAACACCCCCAACACAATCAAGCCACTGAGTATGCAATGGGAATAGAGGAGCATATTGTATCATGAGTGACTTCACTGTTTGAGGGTGTTACTAATGTTCAGGAGGTGTGCATTAAGAGTAGGTCAATGATGTAAAGCAAAACAAAGCTGGGCACAGCTATATATTATCATGCATTCTGGTTCTAATAAGCAAGGAGGCAGATAGAACAACCTGCACCATCAATGCATTTTAGAGGAAGTAAGCAATCATAAAATGTGGGGACTTACCTAAAAGTAATATGATGCAAAAAAGGTTGACAGTGACCCTTTAATTCGAAGTAGTACAAATCCACTTCATTCTCTTTAACCACTGCCCTAGTTACCCAGTCAAAGAATACTATCAGTTTGGTCTGGCAAGAAATCATTTCCATGAACCCATGCTCTTTGCTGTCCTTAGCCTATTTTTCTCCAGGCAGCTATAGTCCACTAGGTCATCTTTGACTAGTGTCTCCATCAGTTTACCCACAACAGAGGTAAATCTAACAGAACTGTAATTGTCTGCTTGCTCCTTGTCCTCACCCTTGTGGGGCAGAGCTACTGTATGTTTGTTACCCTCCAGTTTTTTGGAACCACCCCTGACTGAACTGAGCTATTGAATAACACTGCCAGAGGTTCAGCTAATTCCCATGCCTGATTCCCACCCAGAGCACCCTGTGATGCATTCTATCCAGCCCCAGGGCCTCATTTATCTTCAAGGCTACCAGCCCTTTTCTGACCCTATCACTTGTTATTATCTTTTGCTCCATTTCTGGCACCCCCTTCCAGCAGCCTATATTCCACTCTCTGGCAAAGGCCTGCTAAACTCCCTTGTGAATAGTGAGCAGAAGTAGTTATTTAGAATGGCTGTCTTGCTATGCTCTTCTATTATGCCGTTCCCTCTGTCAGTCTAATAATTCCCCCTCCTACTTTCTTTTTTCCCTAATATATCTGCAAAACCATTTTTCGCCACCTTTAACCCCCTGTGCAGTACAGGGCTCTATGTTTGATTTTGCGGCCCTGAAAGACTTCCTTCTTGCCCCCCCCCACCCCCCAGTTTTCCTTGGTACGGCTTACATTTTTCATTACTCTGCTTCTCCTTGTACCTGGCAAATGCCTTCATTGTGGCCCTCATTGCCTCTCCTACCTTTTTAGAGAACCGGATTGGCCTCTTGTACCTGTTTCTATTGGTGACCATCCTCAAGCATGACTTTGTTGCTTTAGGGGAAAGGGGAAATTGTTTAACCAGGAGAAGCACACTAAGCCAAAGCTTGATTCCAGGTGTGACCTGGGAGCACAAGGAAGTTAAGTGACTTGCTCAGGGTCACACAGTATGCAAGTAGGGGCTGTGGAATTCAAACCCAAATCTCCAGGTTTGCAGCTCAGAACCTTAAACCACTGTGCTATACTGCCTCCAAAAGCATGGCCACTTTAATTTCTCCCCCTATTTCCTCCACTCCCCTAATTCTGTCCACTCCAAGTAACCTATCCTGAACTAGTTCCCTCATCTGGTTAAAGTCTGCTCTTCTGAAATTTAGAACTTCAGCTTTTGATGCAGGCATACTTGTACTAAGGGCCAGCCCAAACCATATAGTGTTATGGTTGCTGAACCCGAGTGGTTACCCAACTCACACTCTGCCCACCATTTCTGAGTTGATGAGCACCACATCAAGAATGACAGCCTGCCGTGTGGGTTCCTTGACCAGCTGCACCAATAGGCATCCTGTAATGTACAGCATCTAACAGGTCTTGACTTCTGGTGCTCTTAGCTGCTGGAATGTCCCAGTCAACATCTAACATGTTGAGATCTCCAACTACCACCTCCTACCCTTTGTGATTCCTTATTTTTGCCCCTAGTTCCCTGTCGCCCTCTTCCCTGTCCCGGTGGCCTATGGACCACCCCATATGCAATTTCTTACCTGGTGCCACCATGAGCTGAACCTTCAGCAATTCTATTTCCCCATTCCATCCCTGTGGGACCACCCTCCACTGCCTCAATGTCTTCACTGGCATAGAGGGCTACCCCTCTTCCTTTACCTTCCCTGTCCTACTTATACCTGGTATAGCCTGGGACCAGTAGATACTGGTTATTATTCTCTGTGGGCCAAATTTTCATAATGGTTATGAGATACAACCCTATATCTGCTGCCATTGCCTGGAATTCATTCATTTTCCTTCCAGGCTTGGCATTAAGCAGACTACTTTCCAGCATGTGCCTAACCCCCCACTGACCCACTTTTTTGTACATATCTTCTTCCCTCATCCTCCCCTATCCTCCTTAATTTTCAATGTTTCTTTTTTTTGCCAGTTTAGTGAGCCCTCCCTCCCTGGTGTCTTTCATGCCATTTTATGTAACTGAACAGCTTATGTTGTGATGGGATGCATTAATGATGCATGAAAGATGAAGCTGCTAAAATTATGAGGCGAGTCATGTATTTTTAGACATGTATTGCTACTGACAATCAGTTCTTCTTGAAAATCGTGGGGGATTCAGAAAGCCAGCTCCTAGACCCATAAAACTGCTTAAAGTATCTGGAATAACTGTACATATCTTTAGGTTACTGCAAGGCATTCTATCTCTTTTCCTGCTCATAGTAACATCATATTTATTTCTTTAGAAGGTTTAACAGGAAAGACCTGTTGAGTTGAGGGACAATAGGCCCATTACAGAAACAAAAACATAGACAACCACTAGCAGAAGAAAGTCTGACTGTCTATCCAGTCTGTCTGTCTGTCCTATGAGGTAGTGCATGTCCACTAGCCATTCATGACTACCCCCCATCCCAGCCTCATTACCACCTGTGACAAGCACATTATGTCTACCCTACATCCTCTTGAATCTCTCCACTATTCCTGCACTGACTAGTGTCATGGGCAGCTCAAGTCACCCTGCACCATTCCTTTAGAACAAAGTACTTCCTAACTTCTTAGTGCTGCCTCCACCATTTTTCTGTTATTCCCCTTGGTATTAGTGTTGTCACTAATTGTGAAGAGCTTGCTTGTGCCCATTTTGTTACCACCCCACACAGATGTAATTAAATGTCTCGATCATATATCCCTTCTCTCAACTGTTCTCCAATGAGTACTGTACATGTTGAGGTTCTCCAGTCTCTGCTCGAATGTAATCCCTTGCTGGCCTTGTATCATTTGGTCTCCCTCCTCTGCATTGGCTCCAGACTGTTTATGCTCTTCCTTACCAGAGGGTCCAAAACTGCACACAGTATTCTAGGCACAGTCTCACCAGAGTTCGGTACCAGGGCAAGATAACCTCATTTCCTCTGCTGCCAGAATTCCTCCCAATGCATCCCAGCATTTTGTTCATCTTCCCTGTCAATTTGTTACATTGTGCTGATGATTTAAGATTGTTGGAAGTCACGCCCCTCCACTTCACGTGCAAGAATGAACACATGCAGTACTGTATGCTATGCAAGCATGTACTACTTTAAAATGTTTCCCTACCCACTCTGCTCCCCCCTAGGTTATCCATGGATTCCATTAGTAATTACACTTTTTCCAGGCGTATCATAGAAGCCTGTACTGTCTATACATCCTCTGTCACCATTAGTAGGATTTTTCCAGAGGTGCGCTACCCTCTAGGAGTGGAAGTTCTTCCTAATATTGCCCCTGAAATTACAACCTCTGAGCTTCAGGGCATGTCCCCATGTTGTTCTGGAGGACAGCAGTTCAGACATCTCCGTCTGGTCAGTCTTGGTAAAACCTTGAGTATGTGGACGTCAGAGATCATATCCCCGTCAACTTTCTTTTTCTCCAGCAGGAACATATTGAGGACCACCAGCCTCTCCTCATCAAGAGCATTGTTAGTGTGACAAAAAGGAAACAGAGCCCAAGCCTTTCAGTGTAACCTCTAGGTGGTGCTTCCCAAGGGCAACTACCCCTGCCTGCGTGGCTAGTTGCAGGTTAAGGGGCCTGGATACTGAAATGAGTGCCTCCGTTCAGAGGACAGGGTTGTTAGTAACAAGGCTAACCTGGGTACAGCCCTCTGGGACACTATAACCCCACTCTTTCCCCACTAGTGGCCTAGACAATATGTAACAAACACTTTTACAGTAGCCCCTATTCAGCATACAAATCCTCACACTGTTTGCACTTACCACCAGGGCTGGTTCTACCAGTTCAGTCCTGGAGAACCCCTGTAAAACAAGGTTAGGCAAAGTAACTAACAACAGTACTGTGTTTTTGGTACAAACTGGAGCCACAGCCAGATTAAATGCAAAAAGAGTTAGATCTGATTTATTCAGGGGAATTGAACAGGGGAGTGGCGTAATCAGGTTGATTAATTTGAAAACTGATCTAGTCAGGCAATTATGCATGCACTTAGTCCTCACAGTCACACACCTGGGTACCCAGTTAGAAGTGGCAGGGCTAGCCTGAGCGTTGCCCAGGGTAGGCCGGCGTTGTAGTTGGTTGGGGCCCTGTGATGAAAAGAAAAGGCATGCACGACCACACACAATTTGTAATCCGGAGCCAGGAGGCTCAGTTCATGATGATTAGACAAAACAATTAAATCAGATGACACACTTTGATTGAGCTGTTGCTGCAGGGAGCTACCCTGGTGTTTACTCACACTACCCAGTACAGGACACAGGAAGGATGCAATGGAGACTACAGGATGACTTGCTGGTTTGCCAGGAGAAGCAGGGCCCACACGATTCAACATGGTGTCGTTCCTGTTCGTGATGTTGAGCAGGGGGCTGATCCCCAGGCAGGTCTCTCATCTATGGTGTTCTCTGCATCTGAAGTAGCTGGCTGGGCCAGTGCGGCAGGGTCCAGGCCAGATAAGACTGTTCGGATATCAGTCTGGGAAGGCTGGATGCAGCTTCCAGCAAGGGTGGCACAATTAAACAGTGGGGAACCAAATCGTGACCCAGTAATAGCAAACAGTACATTTATAGTAAAGCAATCACCATACCACAATGCGGATAGCAGTCCAGCAGCAATATCAGTGTCTCTGAGCAAAACCAGGAATTCTGTGGCAACTGGATGTCCTGACAGGCCGATCACATACAGCAAATCTTCGATCTCCTTCAGGTTTAAATCTGGTCACTCTTCCATGGCTTTGTCTCACTCCAATTAAGATACAGACCGATTGATAAATCTTTCAAATGATTCCCTCTCAAGGGGCAACAGGCAGACAGGCCAAACTCAGCCTTTCCACCAGTCTCTCACGTGAACTACGCAGAAGCAGCTGCTTGAATCACTCGAGCTGTTTACTCTTCAAACTCTAACTCCAGACTGACACACTGCAGCAGGCAACTTGGGAATTTCCCTTCAGTCCAAAGGGTTCTGGTTGGTTGATCCATCAGTCTGTCAAAGCAAAGGATCCCCCTCAGGTCCATTTAGGCACCAAAATGCAAAAACTACAATTCCTACAGAAATTTGCTCCCACAAGACCCCTGGGGACAGACACCATTTTAGAGTCCCCAAAGGTACTGATTGGTCCCAGTAGGCAGTCCAGAACCAAGATGGTGGGGCAATACTGAAATGTCCATGCTGCAAAGGAAGGCAGGTTAGACAAACTGCAATATTATTATTATTATTAAAACAGATAAACAGTAAACAGGCACAGTTCCTAGCATGGCTCCCTCTGTGCAAACAGCGATGGCAGAATGGAACGATAACACTGCAGTCCGGGCGGGACTCATGCTTGAGACTACTCAGTCCCTAACCAGATCAACTCCACACCACAAGATAGGCAGCTCCCAAAGAGACAGGCATGGAGCCCAACAGGGCACTTACATGCAAACAACCTTAAATCGCTAGGATACAAAACACCAGCCTGGCAGTGGGCATCTAGGCAAGCCCAAGGAAGACCTTTGGGAACCCCCATTTGCAGTGGGGTTACACAAATACCAAGAGCAAGCTATAGATTTTTTAAAAACTTATATTTTATCCATTTTGAAAAATGGTACAGCACAAATTTCTTCCAGCCGTGGAGCAATGCAATTCGTATACATTACCATACAGTAAATAAATATAATATTCGGTGAGTAAAGTGTCCCAGGTACATAGTCCAGAATGGCAGGGCCACCTAAAAAAGTGACAGAGCAATAAATGCACTCCTGCTTTGCTTGGGAACTGCAGCCCAGGAGCATGTGACTAAACATTTTCATCTAACTCAACTTTAAGCTTCAAATAAGCCCTGCCCTATAAAAGGGCTCTGGGTGCCATGTGATGCACCTACAGTAAATGTAAATTACTTAACTAAATCACAGGTCAGATCTGCTAGCTGAATATCCTAAAATGTGCAGTCTGCACTAACAGGAAGAAAAGGCACATTTAAAACTAAGCTTTAATAGTAAGGGTATAATTAAGTGGCTGCAACTACACTTAAAAGTTTATTATATGAGGCAGTAATGCAGCAGACCAGTTTAAACCAACTTGATGGCTCTATCCCCCTGATTAACATTTTCTCAACTTTAACGTGCACCATGAAACTGCAGCATGTGAGAAGGAGCACAGACAAGAAAACAAATTCTAGCAAGAATCAATACAGCTGCAGCCAAAGTTCTGTGGAACACAACACTGTCTGATGTGTCCAAAATGTGTCCAGCGGGAGTTTTCTGCACATGTGCGATTACTCACACATGCGCACTGGGCTCCAGAGGCCATCTTGGATACGGCAAACTGTGCTGCCATAGATACATATACATAGATACATAGATGCTGTCAGCAGATGTGGACCACTAGGCCCATCCAGTCTGCCTGTTTAAGCTGCCTAACAAAGCGTCCCGTGACTCTATCTGGTCATTGGCTTTAGCTTCTTCTTCCTATCTCTGTTATTCCTTTGTTTTTTGTCCCATCCATATTTGAAGCCTGCCACTGTATGGGCTGCCATCACCTCATGGCACAGGCTATTCCATGTAACCACAAACCTTTCTATAAAAAAGAACTTCCAGACATTTCCCCTTATGCGGCCACCCTTCAGTTTCATGCCATGTCCTCGTGTCCTGGCACTATTAATCTGGAATATGTTGTCCCCTTCCACACTGTTAATGCCCTTAAGGTACTTGAATGTTTCTATCATGTCACTTCTCTCCCTCCTTTGTTCCAGGGTGTACAAATTGAGGTCCCTCACTCTCTCCTCATAAGGCTTGTGATGTAATCACTTCACCATTTCCCCGCACCGTCTCTATTTTGTCAATGTCCTTTCAAAGGTGTGGTCTCTAGAACTGTACACAGTATTCAAGGTAAGGACTTACCAGGGTCTTTGTACATTGGAACTATTATCTCCTTTCTGCTGCTTGTAATTCACCTTCCAGTGCACCCCAACATCCTACTGACCTTTCTCACCGCCATTGCTGTCTGCCTAGCAGCCTTCAAGTCATCTGTGATTATGACCCCCGACTCCTTCTTCTCCTTAGTTACTGCCAGCAGCTCCCCCCCCACCAACTTGTAGCTCGCCCCACTGTTTCTGCTCCCCACATGCATGATTTTTCACTTCTTTGTGTTAAACCATAGCTGCCATGCCCCTTCCCATCTCTCCAGCAGTTCCAGGTCTTTTATCATCCATTACATTCCCTCCAGAGTATCCTCCCTGTTGCAAATCTTGGTCTCATCAGCAAACAGGCAAACCTTTCCCTCCAGCCCATCTGCAAGATCACTGATGAAGACATTGAAGAGAACAGCACTCAGAACTGATCCCTGAGACACCCCACTGGTCACCTCCCTTTCATCTGATTGGGTTCCATTCACCACTACCCTCTGTTGTCTGTCCCTTAATCAGTTTCCAATCCAGTTCACCACCTTGCATCCCAACCCCAGGCTGCCTAGCTTGTTGACCAGTCTCCTATGTGGGACCATATCAAAGGCTTTGCTGAAACCGAGGTTGGCAATATCTACTGCCCCCTAGTTTATTGCCTTTGTCACACAGTCAAAGAAATTAGATTAGTTTGACAGGATCATCCTGCAGAGAACCCATGTTGCCTGGGATCCACCAGCTCATTTACTTCACATTTTTCCACTATTCTTTCCTTAAGGAGCGCCTCCATTATCTTTCTGACTACAGAGGTTAGACTAACAGGCCTGTAGTTCCCCGCTTCTTCTTTACTACTGCTTTTGTGAAGAGGGACAACATTTGCCCTTCTCCATTCCTCTGGGACCATGCCAGTATTTAAGGACTCACTGACCGGGGCTGCCAGTTCAGTTCTCAGTTCCTTTAGGACCTGGGATGTATGCCATCTGGACCCATGGCTTTTTCTACCTTTAGCTTCACCAGTTCTTCTAGGACCCTCTCCTCTGTGAATGGACTGGTGTTTACCTTCTTATACTTAGCTCCTTTGAAGTCCAGCTGGGGGCCCTGCCCATCCCCTTCCACAGTGAAGACTGAACAGAAACAGAAATATTCATTCAGAATCACTGCTTTTTCCCTGTCTCCCTCCACTATCTCTCCCCGGCCCCTCTAAGCTTTGTTACTCCCCCCCCCTTTGCCTTCCTTCTCTCGCTAATGTACCTGAGGAATGTCTTATCTCCTTTTTTAACTGATTGAGCTATTCTTGCCTCCATTTGCACTTTAGAGCTCCTCACTGCCTTTCCCACCTCAGACGCTTCTGGTACATTTCCTTGTCCTCATCAATTTGTGTCTCCTTATGCTTCCTGAAGGCTAGCCTCTCGGCCCTTATATTTTCTGCCCCTCCCACTGAGAACCAAAGTAGTTTCCTTCTCTCTTGTCTAGTGACCTAACACATTGTTTTGTTACCTCCACTACAATAGCCTCCTTGATGCGTGCCCATTTCTCCTCAACATACCCACCTATCCCCTTCCTTTCCAGGGTTCCTTTTAGCTGTAGTCCCACACTGGTAAAGTCTGCACTTCTAAAGTCTAAGGCTCTTGCCTTCATATGGGTTGACTGGATCCCTGTGTCCACTTTGAACCACACCTTATTGTGGTCACTGGATCCTAACTGACCTTCCAACCTGAGATCTGCTACCTTGTCCCTTATGGGCACCACAATCCACACAGGGGGTTGTGTACAGACCCCCATGTCAGGGGGAGGGAATGGACAAGGATATGATAGAAGGCATTCTTAGAATGGCAGAGAAAGGGGAGATACTGTTGATGGGAGACCTGAACATGCCAGATGTTAGCTGGAGCACATTTGCTGCAGCCACATCCAAGAGCAGGGCCATTCTTGATGCCCTACAGGTGGCAGGCCTCAGACAGCTAGTTTTGGAACCCACTCGTGAAGGAGCAATCTTAGACCTCGTACTCTCAAACGGGGGGCAGTGAGAGAATCTCAGATCTAAAAGTAGGTTGCCATCTGGGGACAAGTGACCATCAAACAGTGTGGTTCACGTTAAACTCAGCTACAGAGTCAAGCCATACAAAAGTGAGGGTACTGGACTTTAGGAGGGCTGACTTTGGCAAGATGGGAGAGTGCCTCAGAAAAGCACTAGCAAACAGGCTAGAAGGAGGTATGGAGCAACAATGGGAATCATCAAACTGCCATCACAGAGGCAACAAGCCTTTGTGTGAAGCAAATAAACAAATCAAATGAAAGAAAAAGCCACTATGGTTCTCAAAAGAGGTGGCTATGAAAGTCAGGAAGAAAAGATAGCATTCGGAAGTATAAAACACAGAAGGAGCAGGACAGAGAGCTGTACCAGTTAAGGCAGAAGGCGAGGGAGGAAAGTCAGAATAGCAAAGGCCCAAACTGAGGAAAAGATAGCCAACTCAGTTAAGAAGGGGATAAAACCTTTTATAGGTACATCAGCGAGTGTAGAAAGACAAAGGGAGGGATAGTGAGGCTGAATAGAATGAACGGTGGGTGGGCAGAGGGGGACAGTGAAAAAGCAGGGATACTGAACGAATATTTCTGCTCAGTATTCACAAAAGAGGAGGAAGTGCCTAATCCAATTAACAGAAGCACTCTTGATAGGGGGATCGATCCCAGTCTTTTCACAGAAGAAAGGGTTCTGCAAGAACTCCTAAAACTGAAGGTGGACAAAGCAATGGGTCCTGATGAAATTCACCCCAGAATTCTAAAAGAATTAAGGGAGGAACTAGTGAAACCACTGGCTACTCTTTTTAATAAATCATGGGAGGATGGTGTGGTACCCGAGGACTGGAGGAAGGCGGATGTGATTCCCCTTCACAAAAGTGGGACCAAGACAGAGGCAGGAAACTACAGACCTGTCAGTCTGACCTCTGTGGTAGGGAAAATGATGGAGTCACTTCTGAAGGGAAAGAATAGTTGAGTACCTAGAGGCCAGTGGAGCACAGGACCCAAGGCAGCATGGGTTCACAGCGGAAGGTCATGTCAGACGAATCTAATAGATTTCTTTGACTAGGTGACCAAAGTAGTAGACCAGGGAGGGGCTGTGGACATGGCCTACCTAGACTTTAGCAAGGCATTTGACACAGTCCCACACAAAAGATTAATAGTCAGATTAACCAGCCTGGGAGTGGGTCCCACGGTGGTAGCCTGGCTAAAACTTTGGCTGCACAACAGGACACAGAAGGTAATTGTAAATGGAGTCCACTCTGAAGAAAGAAGGGTTACTAGTGGGGTACCACAGGGTTCAGTATTGGGTCCAGTCCTTTTCGATGTCTTCATCAGTGACATTGCAGAGGGACTGGAAGGAAAAGTATGCCTTTTTGCAGATGACACAAAGATCTGCAACAGGGTTGATACACAAGGAGGCGTGGAAAGGATGAAAAGGGACTTGGCAAGGTTGGAGGAATGGTCAGAAGTATGGCAGCTAGGATTCAATGCAAAGAAGTGCAAAATAATGCACCTGAAACAAGAACCTAGGGAAGAATACACAATGGGTGGGGAGGTAGTAACAACAACAAAAAGGAAAGAGACCTGGGGTAATCATATCAGATGACCTTAAGGTTAGCAAGCAATGTGAGAAGGCAGTAGGGAGGGCTGGGGTATACTGGGATGTATAGGAGAGGCATCAGCAGCAGAAAACAGGAAGTTGTTATCCTCTGTACAGACAGTTGGTGAGGCCCCATCTGGAGTACTGTGTCCAGTTCTGAGACCCCATCTCCGCAAGGGCATAGACAGGATAGAGGTAGTCCAGAGGAGGGCAACTAAAATGGTGCAGGGTCTGCAAGAGAAGCCGTATGAGGAGAGACTAAAGGAGCTTAATATGTATACCCTTGAGGAAAGAAGGGAGGGGACATGATAGAAACTTTAAGTACCTCAGTGGAATCAACAAAGTCCAAGAGGGTAGCATCTTTCAGAAAAAGACGTGCAAGAACAAGGGGACACAATTTAAAGATAGAGGAGGGGTTCAGGGGCAATGTGAGGAAGTATTATTTCACAGAGAGGGTAGTGGATGCATGGAACAGCCTTCCTGAGGAGGTTGTGGGGTCTAAAACTGTGGGAGAATTCAAGAATGCATGGGACAGACATAAGGCAATTCTTGTGGGGGGGTAGGAAGAAATAGGCTGTTGGTTAACTAGGATCTGCGGCCTATCCTGTAGGTAGGGAAATGGGCAGACTAGATGGGCCAAGCGGTCCTTATCTGCCATCAAAGTCTATGTTTCTATGTTTCTATGTCCCCTATGGTCAGCACCAGATCCAGGACTGCCCATTCTGGGTAGGTTCCTGAAGCAGTTGCCTAAGGTCAGCCTTCTCAAGGGAGTCCACGAAGTTCTGTGTCCTAGCTGAGGCCCCTGCTGGGATGGACCAGTCTACCTCTGGCATGTTAAAGTCTCCAATAGCAGTACCTCCCCCTTTGCTGCCATTTCATGCATGTTTTCTAGCAGCTGCTTGTCAATTTCCTCGATCTGAGCCAGGGTTCTGTAAATGACCCTTGTGCAAATGGCTGTTCCATTGCCTGGTTCAAGGATGACCCAGACTTAATCTGTTTGCTCATGCCTGTTTTGAATTTCAGTCACCTTTATGCTCTCTTTGATGCAAAGGGCAACCACTCCCCCCTTTTTACCCTCCCTATCGTTTCTGAGCAGGGCATAACCCGATACACTTATGTTCCAGCTGTGATGGTTGGTGTACCATGTTTTGATTCTTGCCACTATGTCCAGATCAGCCTCTGTCATTACAGGGACCAGGTCTGGGATCTTGCTCCCCAGACTGTAGGTATTTGTGTGCATGACCTTCCATGAAATGTGGCATCTTTTTGTTCCCTCCTAATGTTTTGTCGCTTGCTTCATCCTACTTTTCCTGGAGTGTTCTATGTGGTGCTTCCTTTTTATTACCTACTGGTTGCTTGTGGTCCAGGTCCTTTTATTGGTGGTGATAACGTTTTGTCCTGAGCACAACCTATCCCGGCCTGTGGTACCTGTGTATCTGCCCCCAGGTTGACATCCTGGTCTTGCTTGATGTGTGCACTAACCTGTGGGGTGGGCTGCCTGAATCTCCCTGCTCCCAACAACACCCCCCCAGTGGCTAGTTTAAATGCTTGCTCAGGAAACATGTAAACCTCTCATTGAGGACAGATGTATCCTCCTCCTCAGAAGGATGCAGGCCGCCTTTTTTTGTAAAGGCATTCTTCATTCAGTGTTGTGCCCCAGTCCCAAATGTAGCAAAATTTGTTTTCCCTGTGCCTTAATGCCAGAGTTCAGTGCACATGCATGAGTCATCGCACATGAAGAGAAACTCTGGTGGCCATCTTGGACACAGCAGACTGCGCCATCCTCAGCCGGTACCAACCGGAAAAATAGTGCAGTGGCTCACAGTGTTTGCTGTTCACCTCCACTATTTATAAAGTCCATTCGGTATCTGGTAAGCTCCCTTTTCTCTACAGTAATCACAAGACATCTGCAGGTCTATGCCCCATTAAAAGGACTTAATGCCCAGAAACTATGGTAATAAAACTACTGATGTGAAAAATATCATGTGTTGCAGGCAGTTCATCACATCCTAATTGTCTGTGCCATAAAGAATGTGTTTCTAGTGAGAAGTGTGAGCAGTTAAATAAGTTCTTCAAAGCCAAGGTTGTGGGCATTTGTGACCATATTTCCTCCACTATCCATTTTGTGGTTAGCAGGGACAGAGATGGGAGAATGAGTGGCTCTGTGAATGGCTGAGGGAATTTCAGCAGTTGGATGAGAGGGAGATCCTTGGGGTGGTAACCAGTTTGCAGTGCACCACTAGTGTTCTGGACCCTGCACCCACCCAGCTGCTTAAGGCTGGGTGGAGGCAGTTGGTTCCAGTATTGATGGATATCATCAATGCTTCTCTTTGGGAAGGGCTATTGCCGGCATCTTTAAAAAGGGCGGTGGTGAGGCTCCTTCTCAAGGAGGCGTCATTAGATCCTGACATGCTTGCCAGTTTTTATCCTGTCTCCAACCTTCTTTTTTGGCTATGGTTGTGGAGAAGGTGGTTATGGCCCAACTCATGAGCCATCTTGACAAAAAATGACCTCTTTGAGGTATTTCAATCTGGTTTCCTTGGCAAGCACAGCATGCAGACAGCCTTGATCAGGGTTTACAATGATCTCTTTCTGGCAAGAGATCATGGAGAAATCACTGTCTTGATCTTGCTAGACCTTTCTTCAGCATTTGACACCATAGCTCAATCAGTGTTATTGGCCTAACTTGGGGAGAATGGAGGGTTGTCTAGAACTGTGTTACAATGATTCCCGGTCATTCCTTAGTGCAAGGAAGCAGTCAGTAGTGCTCAGTTCTGCTGCAGTGGTTGTGAGGGCCATTGCTTGTCCTGCCCTCCCCCAAGCCAGCCCCCCACAGATTCTCCGGTGAACAAACAGCAGCGGTGGTCTCGAGGACCATCGCTTGTCCTGCCCTCCCCCAAGATGGACCCCTGCAGATTCCCCAGTGAGCAAACAGCTGCAGTAGTCATGAGGGCCATCGCTGGTCCTGCTCTCCCCCAAGCCAGACCCCCACAGATTTCCCAGTGAACAAACAGGTACGTAACACTGCTGAACAGAGCACCAGCAACTTGTTCCTCTGCGTGTGAGAGGAACAATGGACTAGGATTATGGCGCCAATTTTAAAGGGCCCCTCTGCCACAAACAGTTGGTGGTGCAGTGAAGATAGTTTATTTCTTCAGCCTTTTCAAATATACTGTGTTTTACACCCTTTTTAGGATGCTTTAAGTGGGCTTTAATTTTCAGCTATTTAATTTAACTGTTCAGCTGAGGGCCCTCGAAAGTTAATTCTATCCTGCTGAGCTTGTGTTAAATTATTAATCAGAGAGCTTGTGTTTAAAACCCTAATGTTTAAATTCTTACTGTGATAGCTTGTGTTTAAAATCGTACCCTCACCCTGAGAGCTTGAGTAATACCCAGCTTAATTCGAATTAGCCTGTGAAAATACAGATTTACCCACTCACTGAGCTTGTGCTTAACATCTAATAGTAATTAAATTTAGCTCACCATATTAATTCTGTCAGCTCCTCCTCCAGCCTTCCTGATAAATAACACAGCCGTTTTTGTTTCCTCTTCAGCCGCGGTGGTCGTGAGGGCCATCGCTTGTCCTGCTCTCCCCCAAGCCAGACCCCCGGAGATTCGCTGGTGAACAAACAGGTACACAACACTGCTGAACAGAGTGGCAGCAACTTTTTCCTCTGTGTGTGAGTCCCCGCCGGTGCTATGAGCCAGCTGCCCCACCACCTCCAACAACAGCCTAGGTGAGCTAACATTTATATAGACGCTGGATCATAGGCGCTGGATCACGTGAGGCTAATTATTCAATCTGCCCACTTTCCCATTAGCAGTTTATCTGCTTTCACCACTAGTGGCTGCCCCAAGCTGTCCCTACTACCTACACACAATAAACATCATGCTGCCTCTATATATCTCTATAATTTATCTACTCACTAACGTCCCTCCCACCTTCTGCCTACTCAGAATCACAGTTTAACACCCTTACTATCAGCACTAGTGCAGTTTCAACTCCCTACCACACCACCTCCACCATAGGGCTGTTGCCACAATTTCTCCTACTTAACTGGGATCTCGGGGCCTCCATCCTACCGCCCTCCTTCCACGCTGGGCTGACAGCTTTAAATATCACCATAACAAGCAGATCCCAGCAAACCTCCCAGCAACCTTCTGCCCTCTGTAAGCCCCAAAGGGCCATGCTTAAAACTAAACAGCTACCAACGCTACTGCTCCTCCTAGCCGGGGACGTAGAGCTAAACCCTGGTCCAACCTACCCGACCTACAACCCCTTCCCATCTCTCCAACTACCTAGGGGCTTTAAAATAGTGCACCTAAACATATGCAGCATCCTCAACAAACTCACCTCACTACAGCCAAGTGTCCTATTGCTGCACCCAGATATTCTGATTATCACTGAGACCTGGCTGAATCCCCACAATCTGAATGCAGAATTATCCATCCCTGGCTACTCCCTCATTCGGCATGACCACCTGGGCACAAAAAAGTGTGGATGCATTGCAATGTTCATCTCCTCCATTCTCCAGTTTACCCAAGTCCAGCTCTCCATGCCCACGCCATCAATAGACTCCTTGCTAATCAAACTCTCACTCCCACATTCAATTCCATTATATGCAGCAGGGTCCTACTGCACCCCAGACACACCTCTGCCTGTCATTCTGGACCACCTGAGCACCCTAAAGTCACTCGCATCAGGGGATGAGCTACATATCCTTGGGAATTTTCACTTTAACTGGCTCTCCAATGATACCTCTAAGCTACAAAACCAAGTGAATGCACTGAACCTGCCCCAACAAATCTCTGAACCCACTCAACCGAATCACAAATCCCGGAACTATTTCCTCTTGGACCGGGCCCTTACCTCACACCCCCATTGGATACTAGATGCTGTACTCTTACCGGACTCTCTAAGCGATCACCACATGATTTATGTGGTAAGAAAAATATTCAGACCCAAGGCACCTCCCCCACGAACGCTGCTCACTAGGTCCTATAAATCCCTCGACTTTGCAGCACTCTTAAATTACCTGACCAACGTTGATTGGTCCTTCATCCCATGGGCATCCTCCATCGAGTATGCCCTTGAACTATTCAAGAACAGATTCCTCACCATCTGGGACTACTGTGCGCCTGTCAGAAGAACTCGAGTAAGGGGTGCCCACTTGCCCTGGGTCACCGCCGACCTCATAGATCAACTCCGTGCCAGGGACCGAGCCTGGAAAATTTACAAGGCAACCGGTACCCAGGCGGCACACCAACTCTGCCACTCATTTCATAATACCTGCACTAGGCTTATCCAACAGGCCAAAGCTAATTACTTCAAGGCCTCCTTCCACACAAATTTTAACCACCCAGCGAAATTCTGGAAAACAATCAAATCACTCTTCTCCCTTCCCCTCCTGCCCAGCCCCCCGACCCCTGCCCTGAATGTAGCAGGCTCCATCATCACTGAACCAGGTGAAGCATCCTCAGTTTTTAACACTTTTTACACTAGCTGTCCGTCCGCTGTCTTGTCCTCCCTCCTGCAGCCCCCCCCACGCAACCACCCCCTCCCACTTCACACTCCCCCCCAGCCTCCTGCTTCTCCTTTCTCCCAGTTACCCCACCCGAAGTGCTAAAAGTCCTGTGGGCTCTCAATCCCTCCAAAGGTAAATGCCACTCAGGACTGGACTCCAAAATGCTCCACCTATCTTCCCCAGCCATCACCACCCCACTGGCTGCTCTCTTCAATCTCTCTCACTTGCTTCAGTCCCTTCAGGCTGAAAACATGTCATAGTCATCCCCCTCCCAAAAGGCGGCGATCCCTCCACCCCGGGCAACTACCGCCCTATCTCCCTTCTCCCCATTCTTGCCAAGATACATGAACACCTTGTTCTCTCCCAGCTCTCCTCCTTTCTTGAATCCTCCTCCTTCTTCACACACTGCCAATCTGGATTTAGGAAGTCGTACTCCACCATCACCTCCCTACTAAGGCTCACCGATGCCATCCTCACAGGTATGGATCATGGGCACACCACCTCAGCTATCTTCATCAGCCTTTCAAAGGCCTTCGATACTGTCTCCCATGCCATCCTTCTATCCAAACTCTCCCACACTGGACTCTCAGGTGCCGCCACCAGCTGGTTCCATGCCTACCTGGCAGGCAAGTCACAATCAGTCAGAACTGGCTCTCACACTTTGGTCCCTCTCCCTGTCACTACAGGTGTGCCCCAAGGCTCAGTCCTTGGCCCGATACTGTTCTCCATTTTCATAAATGACCTGCCCTCAGTCTGCCCACACACATCTATTTACATGTACACCGATGATACTGTACTGTATGCATCGGGTCCCTCTCCCTCTGAAGTGGCCTCTAAACTCCAGCAGGATTTCAATGCTGTTCAACTCTGGTTTCGCTCAAACCAGCTTTTTTTTAATCCCAAGAAAACTGCCATCCTAACCTTCGGCACGAGACAGAGACTCTCCCGACTCCCCTCCACCCCCACTTTCCACACCATTGATGGGATTCCTTTGGAGACTTGCATCTCCTTCAGATACCTTGGGGTATGGCTAGACCAGCACCTCAACTTTTCTGCTCACATTGACTCTATCCACAAGAAACTGCACCCCAGGCTGCATGCCTTATATCGCAACAGGGGCTGCATCCCTCTGTCAATCTGCAAGGCAATTATACTGAAAATGATCCTACCTTTATTTGACTATGGGGACGTAGTCTACAGCACTGCTCCTATGTCCTCCCTAGCCAGACTAGATCCACGCTTTCATTCTTTCTGCCGCTTTGCCCTGGACTGCCCACCCACAACTCATCACTGTGACCCCTACAGGTCCTTAGACCTTCCTTCACTCCAGGATCGGTGACAGGCCCACTGTGCTAGGACAACAGTGAAATTCTGGGCTCAGTCCCTTCCTCCTTACCTCGAGGCTGTCCTTACAGTTCAACCCCCATCTGCGTACTCACTCAGGAACACAGACTCTTGGCTTCTTTATGTCCCACATATGACCACATCTAAAGGCCAAGCTGCCTTCAACTACCACATGCCTAAAATGTGGAACTTCTTGCCGGAAAACATTTGGCACACTGCCAACACACAGCATCTCAACTCTCTCCTCAAGACACATTTCGCCTCCTCCTGCACATGCACCTAGCACCATTGGGGCCCAAATGTCTCCCACGTCTCCACTTACCTGACCATTTATTGTACAGTACTCTGGCTCCTACTGTGCAATCACAGACCTCTACCCTCAGTCCAGCACTGTGATTGTATTTGTCCTCTGCTTGCTGCCCATAGCTCTCTGTGACATTTGTGACCTCAGTATGAAATTCTAATGTATATTCTACATATTCTATGTACACCATATTGCATATTTCTCTGCGTAATTGAATATATTTGCTCTATTCCTCTGCTTGCTTGCTCAGTGCTACCGTACCCGTGTGCTCTCAGTATGCAATTTTTTTGTATTGTTTATTTCATGGTTATTATATTGTAAATCCTCCTCTCAAACCCACCCCCAGGATGCATCTGGAATCGAGCGTTACAGTGCTCAGTATGCTTTCCTGGTAAAACTTTAAAATAAATAAATAAACATGGCCAGTTGCTCTGGTCTGTTGTGTTCCTCAAGGTTCTGTGCTTTCACCTGTTCTGTTCTCAGTGAATATACTGCCACTGTGACAGATCATTAGGCACTAAAGTGTGGCGTTTTACTGCTATGCACATGACACCCAGCTATATGTTTCCTTTGCTCCTGATGGGTTGTCATCTGTGCAGAGATTAGAACAATGCTTGGAGGAAATCAGGGTTTGGATGGCCTTCCGTTGGCTGACTTTAAACACAACCAAGACTGAGTTGCTAGTGCTGGGTTCAGAAATGCAGACTTCATTCATTCGCTGTCACCTGAGTCTTCCTTCTTTGGGCGGGGCTGCATCTTCAGGCAGCAGAGCAGGTTTGCAGTTTGGAAGTTATTCTTGATGGACAGTTGACATTTGTTTCGCATGTATCTTTTGTAGTTAAGGGCTGGTTTTACTACCTTAAGTATGTTGCCAAACTGCCACCCCTGCTTGATTCTGTGGACTTACTGTAGCTACACTAGTCAATACTTTTGTTTTTGCCCAGCTTGACTACTGCTGTGTACTCCATAAAAGCATATCTGGAAGTCAACTGTGTCACCTGTAGTTAGTTCAGAATGCTGCCATGAGACTCCTGACCTCCACAAGGAGGTCAGAGCATATTACCTCCTCACTATTTCTCAACTGGTTGCCTGTTACGTGGCACATTGATTTCTGGGTACTGCTGGTGACATTTAAATCTATGAATGGACTAGGCCCTCAGTACCTCAGTGATCTCCTGGCTCCCCATGTCCCTCCTAGGGATTTAAGATCTAGAGGAAGGGGTCTGTCAGCTGTTCCTTCTTGCTGATTGAAGTCTGCTGGTGACTTGAGCTATTTTAATGACAGCCCCTATCTTTTGGAGCGTGCTCCCTGAAGAGATACTGTATGCACTGCCAGTTCTGTATTTTCACTTAAAAGGCAACTCAAAAGCTATTTTCTTCTGAGAGCCTTTCAGCAACATGCTGCTAAATTAAATTGTCATTCACCTGTATGTATATATATATATACATTTTGGCCAGGATTTGAAAAATGACAGCTGTGACATACTGTACATGAGGTGGGGTAATAAGAAGGGAATGTTGAAAATCTGGGTAAAAATATTTAACATTTCTGAAGTTCCAAGCAGGCACAGTGAAATTGCAATGAATGGTCATAACTTTGGCATTTTTTATTATTTTGACCCCAGATTTTCGACATTGTCTTCTTATGTCCCCACCTCATAAATCCCATGGGTGAAAATGTTGATATACATTCCAAAATGCCATTCTGCATCACAGGTGTGAAAACACATTTCATACGGGATGTGAAAAATGGCAGCTGTACTGTTCATGAGGTGGTATGAAAAAAATGCAATGCTGAAAATTTGGAGGCCAATTATTGAAAATTACCAAAGTTATGCATGTGTGTAGAAAAATATCAATGAATGCTCATAACTCGGCCATTTGTAGGAATCTTTTCACCAAATTTTCAACATGGCTTATTTGGACCCCACCTCATGAACAGTGGTGGTAAAATTTAATTACTCAGTCCTGAAAGGTGATTTCACACAGCAAATGTGAAATCACCTTCTGGGCCTGATTAAAGAAATGACAGTTGCAGTGTTCATGAGGTGTGGTCCCAAAAAGCCATGTTGAAATTGTTTGTGAAAAATTTCCAAAAAATAGCAAAGTTATGAATATAAGTTCAAAACATCTTTGAAATGCGTTATACAGTGCTTATCTTGATTCCTCAGTTCACAATTCAGTTTTAAAGACTGAAGACATGTCTCAATCCATAGAAGATGACAGCCTATGACCTCCAGTGGTAAGTATAGGGTAAGGGGTGGTGGGGTGGTGGGTGCTCAGTGGGAGGGTTTGGATGGGGAAGTGGGAAGGTGGGGATGATGAGGGTTAAAAAAGATGTTGGGGGACTGTTTTCTTTATTTCAGTCTTTTTCTGCAATGGGAGGGTGGGGAGTGCCACTAGCCACCAGGGAATTAAACTTAAATTATGGGGACAGCAATCAGAGGGTGGACAGTGCCACTAGACACCAGGAAATTGAAAAAGAAATCATGGGGACAGTGATCGGAGGGTGGGGGTGCCACTAGACACCAGAGAATGTAACAATAATTACAGGGAAGGTGACTGGAGGGTGAGGGATGCCACTAAACACCAGGGATAAAAGAAAAATTACAGGGAGAGCGATCAGAGAGTGGGGATGCCACTAGACACCAGGAAAAAGAAAATGGGAGGGTGGGGATACCACTACTACTACCAATGAACCAAAAAAATATGTGGGGATTGGAGGATGGAGGGGTGCCACTAGACACCAGGGAAATTATTTTGATTACAGAGGCAGTAACTGGAGGGTGGGGATGCCACTAGACAACAGGGAAATGTAGGGGCAGGGGTATTGGAGGGTGGGGGGACCACTAGATAGCAGATAAAAGCATTAAAGTACTGGGGAGGGCAAATGAAGGAACAAGCAAGGATTCTTGAATGATGAAACAGGATCCTTTTTAGTGACGTGTGTTATGAAAAAGAATTCTTTTTTTGTACCACAACATCACGCAAAAGGATTCATTATATTTGAAAAAACACATTTCAAGGGCATATTTATAACTTTGAAGTGCAAATTGCACCTAACAGGGTCTCAATCAGCCAGCTAGGTGTGGTGGTGTCACTCCAGGATGTCATTTTTGTGGTTTAAAAAAAATTGTAAGAAAAAATGGAAAACACGATGGCGGCTCACAAAAAGGAATTTTCCCTCACAAGAAAGGGTTTTTCCCCTCATGAAAAAGGAACTGCTCTTGTGAGAAAGAATCCTTTTACGCGAGGTCAATCTTTGGTCGAACTTTATCCCGCTAGTTTGAACAGCAGAATTCCTATTGAAAACAATGGGAACTTAAAAATGTAATAACTTTGCAAAAGATTGATATTTTTTAACCAAACAAAGCATGGCAGTTCTATTACACAAGCTGGTTCTACAATAAAAAATCACATGAAAATTCCACACTGTCTGGACACAAGGTAACGAGGAAAAAAAATGCAAAAAATTGCGACTTTTAAGGTTTTAGCACTATCTGGATCTCAGAATCTATACATCACACTGGAAAGAAACTTGCCACTTCAAGAGATCTACCCCACATGACAGTGTATACCAAATGTTGCATAAATTCATTGATCGGTTGCAAAGTTATTAAAGTGCAAAATATGAGGTTTAACATTAAACGGACTACTCAATCCTAACTATGGGGGCATGACCATGCACATATACTACTGTATAAGTGGTCATTTCTTTTTTGGTTTGAAAAGTACAGGTACACTTATCCAGGTCAACACTTTATTCAGAATTCTTTTACTCCATACTCCTGTTCATTCAGTAGTAACTAGGTGCTGCTTGTCAGAGATATACAGAATCTACATGTAAACAACCATCTTAGCGGGTCATTTAAACCAAGCTGCACTCAAAAATAACACACTGTTCACTAAATTAGTTTTGTGAGAAATTCATACTTTACTCAGGCAAAGTGATACACTTGAAAGCCACAACTTTTTCTTTTTCCTTTTGTGTGTGTTTTGTACAATAAATTTGTAAAATAAAAAAGACAACTTGTGGTTTCTTTTGAAATCCAATTTCTGTTTGTCTCAGTGGGTGTGCACTCTTCTTGGCTTAATTGCCTAAATCCTTAATTATAGTTACAGATGTGGTGAAAAAGCTTATTCTTTCCCTTTACACCATCCGGAGCTGCAAGCAGAGGGGTAGCATTTTGTATTTCTAAAACATATTTTCCACCATTACTACAAACATTTTTCATGTATGCTTCCTGGTCCTGGCTGTGACATGGTACAATCCATGGCTGGAGCTGATGTTTCTGATGTACGTCTTCCACAGAGCTGGGTTTCCATTGCATTCAAGTCTCTAATTATACTGTTCTTAGTTGCCATGGTTTCCTAGCTTATCGTCTATGGCTTGAGATTTAAACCTTTAACACAATTACATAATACCATATGTGAATATTATTAAAACCACTGTTTAAAAAACTGCATATGTCTGGAATCTATAAATCTGTGTTCACTTTCCAAATATGCACTCTTGTTTAATGTCACCCGGTTTCACATGATTTAAGAGTGTGATCCCAAAATGGATTCTTTTTGTTTCTCTTTTGAAAGAGTATGATCCCAATATTTTGCCAATATTTCCAAATTATTTTGAAAGCCCCCGTAACTGATAATTCTAAAGATGTCTCCTTATTTATCCGTCTACATCCTTATAGTGGCTGGCCTCATTTTCCACTCCATGTATACTCTAACTAAAATCAGCCTGTTCAGACTGCAGCGCACAGCCTCTGTATCCCCCTATAAGACCTTTGCATAAAGCACAGTCCAGGTTTATACAGAACTTTTTCATTCTTGAATAAACTGCCAGTCATCTGCCAATAATGGATACCAAATGTAACTACTAGGAGGCATCTCAATTTGAAAATTTTTCGCTGCGGATTGGTGAGCATAAAACCTCCATTAGAGTGAAAAATAATACATATGCAATGGTGAAACACTATGAAGAGAGGGGTCATGGTTCCCCAGCATCACTTAAATTTACAGGCATCGAATTGGTAAATATGCCTGTCAGAGGGGGCGATTTCAAGAGACTACTGGAACAAAGAGAGAGTTACTGGATAAATGAACTAGATGGACTTTCTCCAAAGGGACTGAACTAGGACCATGGTTTTCATAAATTCTTAGAATAATTGTTTATGCCCAAGAACTCTTGCAGTGCTAATAAATATGTGCTAAAAACATGAGATAAAATATGTATCTGTGAGAAAACAGTCATAGAATGTATGAGCTGGATAGGATAAGAAATATGCGCTTAGGTGTTTTTGTCCATCTATTATGATGCCAGAAGTTATAACTAAAGAATCCTAACATTCAAAATATATATTTCACACTTTAAAAAGCAAAAACATAGAAAGGAATCACATGAATTAAGTATGGTCACATGAAGAATAGGATTTTCTGAACTAGAAGACCCCACTGATATATTCTATTAGTAAAACATAGTAGAAATACAATTGTGCATGTTCGGAGTACAACAATAAGGGTGTGGAAAGAGGAACATGTTAGAAATAAAATGTTACATGCTCCAAGTACACAAATGTTCATGTGGAATGTGTAAAAAGAAAAATCTGCAGTGAAATATTTTCAAACTGAGAAGCCTCCCGGTAATTAAATTTGGTATCCATTATTGGCAGATGACTGGCAGTTTATTCAAGAATGAAAAAGTTATGTATAAACCTGAACCATGTTTTATGCAAAGATCTTATAGGGGGATACAGAGGCTGCATGCTGCAGTCTAAACAGGCTGATTTTAGCTAGAGTACACATGGAGTGGAAAACGAGGCCAGCCACTATAAGAATGTAGAGAGATAAATGAGGAAGCATCTTTAGAATAATCATTTATGGGGGCTTTCAAAATAATTTGGAAATATTGGCAAAATATTGGGATCATACTCTTTCAAAAGAGAAACAAAAGGAATTCATTTTGAGATCACGCTCTTAAATCATGTGAAACCGGGTGACATTAAACAAGAGTGCATATTTGGAAAGTGAACATAGCATTATAGATTCCAGACATATACAATTTTTAAATAGTGGTTTTAATAATATTCACATATGGTGTTATGTAATTGTGGTGAAGGTTTAAATCTCAAGCCATAGGCGATAAGCTAGGAAACCATGGCTACTAAAAACAGTATAATTAGAGACTTGAATGCAATGTAAACCCAGCTCTGAGGAAGACGTACAACATCAGAAATGTCAGCGCCAGCTGTGGTTTGTACCACATCACAGCCAGGATCAGGAAGCATACACGAAAAATATTCGTAGTAATGGCTGAAAATATGTTTTAGAAATACAAAATGCTACCCCTCTGCTTGCAGCTCTGTGTGGTGTAATGGGAAAGAATAAGCTTTTTCACACACATCTATACCTATAAGTAAGGATTTAGGCAATTGAGCCGAGAAGAGTGCACACCTGCAGAGACAAACAGAAATCGGATTTCAAAAGAAACCACAAGTTGTCTTTTTTATTTTACAAATTTATTGTACAAAACACATACAAAAGGAAAAAGAAAAAGTTGTGGCTTTCAAGTGTATCACTTTGCCTGAGTAAAGTATGACTTTCACATGAAAACAATTTAGTGAACAGTGCATTATTTTTGAGTGCAGTTTGGTTTAAATGAACCGCTAAGGCAGTCGTTTGTAGAAGTGGTCATTTCTTGTATGAACAGATATAGCTTGTGTCATGGCTTTATGTTATTTATGGTAGATTTATGGTATTTATTGTACAGGCACGCCGAGCCCTGGAGGGACACTTTGTAAAACTCAAATAAACAAACAAACTAATTAATTAGTCATAATCCTACAGACTGTGACAAGCAACATTTTATGAAGAAAGTCCCCCAGAGAGTTCAGGCCTCTAACTGCAGCTGTTTTCAAGGCCCATTTATCTGCTTTGACTGGGTCAGTAAAGATGAAAACTTGACTGTCAAAGACAATACATAACTTTTTAAGAAAGAGGGTGGCATGCTGTATCTCCAGCTTCTGTAGTAGCACATTGAACTCAATTAAACTTTTTTCTTCAAGTGTGGGTATTGAAGCAGATATCTGGAAACACATGGATGGTGCAGCATTCATCAATGAGGGGTCCATACCTCCTCATGAGCCCTGGTACTTTACTTACAGTAATACTTGGAGCAATCAAAGCAGCAGTAGACGTAAAAGGTCCATGCCTTAGCTACCCTAATATTAGGTATAATAGTCTTTTAAGTTACCCCCATCCATAAATGTATCCAACTTTCATTTAAAATAGTCAATGTTGTTTACAATTTGTTATTTCATCCAGTAGCAAATTCCAACATTGAGTTATTCTCTCTATATATAGTACAAGTTCTTGTTGCTGATCCTAAAATTTGATTTTGCAATTTGTTTATTGTTACATCTTGTATTATGGACTTCATTCCTAAAGGTAATATTGAGATTTTTTTTAATAGTTCTTCATGCTGTATTTGGTAAAATAACAAGCGGTGTCCTCTGATTCTTCTCATATGTAGGCCATGCAATGATAATTGTTTAAGTCTGTCTTCATAATGTAGGTTTTCTAGATCATCATTTTGGTGGCCTTGCACTGTATTCTTTCAATTTAATTTCTACCCTCTATATTAACTCCCCCAGAACTGTGAACAGTAATTTGTGTATGGTCTTATATATGATTAACAAATAGGTGGTAGTATTTCTTTGTATTTATGACTGAAGAGTCTCTTAGTTGAGTTTATTAATTAGTTTGTTTTATTAAATACTTGATGTTTGTCCCTAGATCCCACACTGTCAGTCATTGCCATCAAGACTTGTGGTGTGTCTCCTTCTTGCCTACCACAAGATCAGATCCTGTAGGCCTTAACTATAGTGACAATGTCGGTGCTACTTGCTCTGCAAACTGTTCCAGTAGTCATTCTTTAACAAATAAGGGAGCATGGTCACCCTCTGCATCCTCTGAGAGTACTTCTATTCTGATGCTTTGACTCCAGATTTGATTTTGCAGGATCTACAGGTGATTATTGACATGCTGGGACTTGTTTGCTCTCTGTAAATTTACACTCTTGCATTTATCTGAGTGTCTTTTTTATCTTTTTTATGTCTTCTACTTCCATTTTCAATACATCTCCAATATTTCCACTGTGGTCATCTGACTAGTTAGGTTATCGAATTTTGCATTCATAGAAATCACTGATGTTAGTAGCTGCTTCATTTGGTAGCCTAACATTTGTAAAATGTTATCCCCCTCCCCCTCTCTGGTGCCATACGTGTGGACTGGGAGCTCAAGCATGCAATCAGATTTTTAGCAGAGTTCTTATGGCCACCTCCCATAGCCTGTCCATTACTGGGTTTGATCATTCTCCCTTTGAGGAGTTCCTCATTCATCTGATATAAGAATTACCTATATTGAATACATAAATCAAAGGTATTTTGTAGTTATAAGTTTACATTCAGCAGAGCTGATCAGACTTGTGATTATGCAGCTCGGACTCCACAGTGCCCCCTTGTAGATTTTTTAAGACATAATTTCAGCAGTGACATTCAGCAAAGGTTCTGAGCCCATATTAAAACTTTTGTGGTTCAAGCTCCTGGTTCACAATTCTAACAACACCCCTGCTCCTCATAGCTTTTAGCTTCCATACTAGATTGCCCTGCATTACACCCTCCCAACTGCCTTGATTTCCTTTTAGAATTGAGGCCAAGAACTGCATGCAGCACTCCAAATAGGTCTGACTCAGGCCTTGTATAAATGACAGGATTTTGTCCCTGCCCTTCTGGTCCCCTTTTGATGTACCCCAGCCAGCCCTCTTTGACAGTGGCTGTGCACTGCTTGTTATGCTATAGCCTCTTGTCTGTTATGACTCCAGGAAATGTTCCTCTTCCACTGCAAGAGTTTACTTCACCTTCACTGTGCAGGCAACATCTTTCTCATGTGGGCCAGAACTATTCTGAGGGATAAAATGAGGGACATCCCTTGTAATGATAGACAGTTGAGAAGTACATATCTTTCTGTTTCCTTTTAATTCATATGACTATTACTACAAGCTAGTGTTTATGTAGCTAGCTGGATTAGGTGGAATAAATTAGTAAATGAAACATATTAGTAAATGAGTTACACAGAAGATCATTGGAAAATTAAAAGACAGATTTTACTTTTACTGGTAGCTGTGATAGTAGTAGAAACTGTAGTTAGTTAAAAAGTAAGTTCCTTAGACTTACCGTGGGGCTGTGACAACATTCATTTCATGATCTCTGAGGCCCACAGAGCTTTGATAATGTCATTTTTCGATCAATAAATATATTTGCTCATAGACTTGACATGGAAAAGACTGCTGAGCAAACACAAGGTAAGATGGGCATAAATGATCTCATTTTAATATCCCATCCAAAAGATGGTACCTCAACAGTGAAGCATACCCCTCATACTGCACTAGTGTTAGTTATGGCTATTACTCCAAATACAGTACCTGATGTGAGGCTGGATCCATGACCGTCTTCCAATTCTCCTTCTCAAGAGGTGAACACGCTATTGGTACTGATCCACTGACACAAAGTATATAAGAACAACAAAGTCAGATTTATAACTTTGAACTTTAAAATACTCCCATTTAAACATGAATTGTGCAAGATAGAGATGGCTGTGATCTTACAGAAGGACCCATCCTATTCTACTTTAAAGGAGACAATAAAGCGTGTTTCTTGGCACTGCTAATATGAAACATAGTAGTCTGTTATAGCCAATAACCAGCTTAGTGAGATGTACAGTACGTTAGCAACATTTCCATAAATAAAATCTGTATAGTCAATAAAAAGTAATATAGTGGCATTCACACTTCTTTACATTCTTATTATTTCTGTTCCAGTCCCTTCAGAAAAGTTTTTCTTTCAAAAAAATAAGACATTAATTTACAGTGCAAATTATTAATGTACCACTGTGTTCAACTGATCTGTTTTACCTGGTGGAAACAGTGCTAAAGTACATCATACTATTCCTAGGAAATGCTATGGCTCTGAAAAATGAGAGCAGAAAGAGTGTGACAAAAAAACTGTTTAGTGGTATACTTTATCATTATTTTTTAAATAAAGAATATTTTTTTTATAATTGCACCTCAGCAGTGAAAACTGCAAAAAAACACATTTTGTATTTCTAATTATCTTTAAAATTTGATCACTTCTGTAACCACTTGTATACTCGTATTGTGCCCAAACTGAGTGCGGTCACTGTCCGGGGTAATATGACAGAAGATTGGCATGTGAACGAAAATTGATAAGTTGCTTGTTTAAGTGTACATCAAGATGGTGGGGGCATTCCTCCCAGACAACAGATAAAGGGCAGGTTATCAATGGCAACCTCAAAGCTTTGCAGACCTACTGTACATATAAATACAGCAGTACTAACCATGCAGCAACCTCTGTTGGGCAAACTTAGTTTCTGAGTCTCGAAAGAGCTTGCTGCTACAGCAGTGTATGGCTCTGTGATTCAGGATGATGACCACTGTCAGAAGGTAACAATTAGCCCAACTGATTGAATCCCTATGTGTTTAAAGCCGGTCCTCCTAGCCTCTACTGCATTTCAGCACTGTGTTATGTGAGGGGGCTCCTAAGCATCTACAGTGGATTTGTTTCAGTTCTGCAGAGAAACTGATTTGCTTCTCTGTCAGACTTCTGTCAACTCATTAACTACGATAACATGTGATGTCATTATTGACATCAGATATTAGGCATGGGGAGGGGCTGCAGGACAAAGAAGGGGGGAAATGTCAAATGTACAGCCAGCTCCTTCACATTAAATGGGAGGATGGGGTGCATATGCACAGCATGCTGGTAACCTGGGTTTATATCCTGAGCCCAGGGCAATTTTATTTCAGCTGTTTATGCTGTAGCTGATATAGATGAAAAAATTAGTAACCATATCATTAACTATGCTGATGATGCAAAAATCAGAGGTCCATGTAAAACCACAGACCAAGGAAACAGTATTGAAGATGATCTTGACTCGATATCAAATTGGGCTTATAAGGGGGAATGTCTCTTAATTCTACTAAATGCAGTATCCTAGAAATAATTCATTAAATAAATATGTTGTGAACAATTACATTATAAATTTAAATATGTCTGACAAAGACTTGGGTACAGTGATTGCTAACAACTTGGATTTTAAGGTTCAATGTGCCAATGCAGTATCAAGAGCTAATAGAACCTTAAGAGCAATTAATTACAGGTTAAAATAAATCATTTTAAAACAAACAAAAGAAAACATTTCTTCATGCAGCAGGCTGCAAATCTATGGAACAGACTTCCAGAACAAAGTATAATAAGAAAAAACAAGGAAACACTAAAAAAGAACCTTGATCACTAGATAGCGAAAGGAGGCAATATGTATTATTACAGTATACTCTGAAGGAGCTGATTTTTGGGCTTCGGTCTTTTAAGCTCCTACTTGCATTAGTGACATTAGTGACAGAAGCAGATGCAGACAGGGAGGAAGACAGAGCATTTGTGAGGATACTGGGTGGGTCATGCACAGCTCGAAGTGTGACTCATGGTGGTGGCATGATGGAGGTGCTCTGGCTGACATGGGTAACCCCAGAATGTTGATGCTGGTATAGTCCTGTAGGTGGAGGGACCAGAAATTGGGAAAACTGACTTCTGGATGGGAACACCGGAGGATGATTCTCTGTCCCCTCTCCATGCCACCAGCATCCCCCCCCCCCGGCACCACTGTAACCTCCCAGCCGATAACTTCCCTAGATCAAGGTATTTCTTCCTCCCCCCAATCTTTCCAGGGGCAATTGAAAAAGGGATACTCCAGTACAAGGGAGTCATCGGGTAAACACTAGGATCCCAGAGGTCATAAGCAGCAGTGAGAGGTGAGCCCAGTGAGCAGAGGGAGGGTGGCTCATAGGCTACAAAGGAGTAGGGTGCCTGGGGATAGTCCGGGGAAGGCACAATAAAAATCTCAAATATGGTAAATTCTTCAATAGCACACTGATTCTTCTGAGGCATGTTGCAAATGCTGTGCCCAATTCTGTGGCCCCTCAACAGCAGACGTGGGACAATAGTTTAAAGAAATTAAATAACAAACGTACATACTATTTAATTACTGAAGCCTCTCAATGTTCTTTTTACATAATGGGTAAAGTAATTCTGCCAGGGCACTCAGATTCTAAAGGTCCGTAAAAAGATCTTTGAACTGAGAGGCTGTGCTTACATGTAGGTGTCAACAGCCTAGAGACATAAATATCAGAATCAGCCATAAATTAAATGAAGTCAGTGTCCAAGTTATCATGACATCATGAAACAGAAATTTATGTCATTAAAGGACAAGCTATGCTTAACAATGTAAAGCTTGCCCCATAACGACATTAACATTCTGTCTCAAGGTTGCCATTGGCCAGTCTGCCAACACAGCAGTAGGGCTAATGCTCATAATGCTGGCAACCTTGGTTTGGGATTAAGCCCAGAACATTGGGGTCTAGCTGGCAGGAGGAGGATCGAGTGCCCCAGAGGATGCTTTCTATCTCTGGGAGCGAGGACAGCACTCTGAGCAGCAACACCACCGCCTGGGAGAAAACGTGATGTGGTGCAACTGAAGAGTCTAGTGGGAGGGGGTTCACAGCCTGGCTCCTGTGCTTGACCGCATAACAGTGTATGTGCTCATCCCATGGAGCCTAGCTGTCTGTGTATCAAGGGTGGGGTGAAAATGAATCAGGATGACCCCAATGTGAAGCAATATAAAGCTGGCCCTCTAAGGCCCCACCAGTCCCAACTGCCCACTATCCTCTACGAATAGATGGGCCTGAGGAAGGTCATGGCTGATGACCTACCTGGTGAATATGTTGCACGGACCATAGGATAGGTGAAATCTGCATTGTATAAATAGCGTAGGGCAAAACAGCTACAGTAACAGAGTAGTGCAAGTGCATTGCCTCTAGCCCTGTAGCTGTTGTCAGTTGGGGGGGGGGACATTAAGTCTTTCCTTGTGTGCTGTTTCACCAAGTAGCTGCTGTGGCACAGTGGTTAGAGCCATGAGCAGTGAAAGGTGGCTGAGCATGTGGATGACTAGGGTTCAATTCCTGGTCCTGTGACTTCGTTTCTTTTTTTGACTTTTCTTTCTTGTTCCCTCCCTGTTCCAGCTTGTATTTTTAATGTGTCCGCCTCCCTCCCTGCCTTTTTGCCCCGCACCCCCAGGTTTTGTGGTCAGTTCCCTGCACCCCCAATACAAATGCAATCACCCATGAGGTTCCTCCCCATCCCCAAGTTGCCTACCCCCCCCGAGGTGATTATAGAATGGGGGGTGCAGGGGAAGATCCCCCCTGCAAAGTCAGTAGAAGTGTTTTTTTTTTTTATTTATTTGTATCCGTTGGCATTTTTGCCCGTTTGCTACATTTTCAGTTAGCGATTTGCTTTCACATTTTTTTCACCGTGCTATTATTAAATCACCTTTATCACCTAGTGCTGGCTGATGACACTCCTTAAGAAATCACCATGGAAGAAATGCCCTCTGGAGGGGAAATGCCCTCCATGGCCACTCTGGGGAACCAGGTAAGTGACTGAGATGGGTGATGGATAGGGCAGGGGCTGAAAGATAGCCTGGCAGAAGTAGACAGTATCAGCAATGGGAAAAAAACATTTGCAATCATTTATTTTACAGAAGATTTAGATATTTGTATCTTTGGACTGCTGCCATATGCAGACAAGCCCAGGACCTTGTTTGAAAGGGCTTTTCAAGGGCTGTCGGACAATCATGGACCTGGCACCTTTTCCTTCCTTTGTAATAACCTAACTGAGCCTCATTTTAGTAGGTCCTATGCTGCTCCATTGACTGTCTTCCTCCAATACATTATCAAGATTGCTGAACTAGCTACTCTGCCTCCATCCTGTAATGCTCAGTGCGGACAGAAAAAGGAGGACTGAGTTGTTAGAAATCGTTTGTTATTTAATTACTTTAAAAATATGCCAACTCAGTGTACCAGGCTGAATCAGCTACTGCTTCACAGTTACTATCAGCCCTAAAGCACAGGGCTAGTACACCAACTAGCTTTAACTGAGCTTTTTTTTTCATTCTTTGATAACTGGATAAGGACCACTAGGCACAAGTGCTTGTTTTCAGAGGTGACCTGGGAGCACTGGGGTGGTTAAGTGACTTGCTTAGAGTCACACAGTATGCAAGTGGAGGTTGTGGGAATCCAACCAGGTCTGCTGGATGTACCAATCTCATTCATAGCTTGTTACTCTAACCTATAGGCTGTAGTGCCAGAAGATTCATTGATTGTTCTCTACTCGGACTCATACTCTGCATAATTATGTAAACAAGGTTCCACTATGCCACGGCGACAAGAAATTTATTGATCGTGGCACAGCGATAGCACAACACCACCAATGGGTGTTGTGCCCTGGCTCAGGGACCAAGTGATTTCAGTGGGGGGCTTTGCCCCCACACACCCCCATGCGGGGGGCTCTGCTCCCCGCAACCCCCAAACTTTAGATTCCTAATTCCAGTCAGAGTTAGTTCAGGGATGGGGAAAACACCTCACTGGCAACAGTGTCGGGAATGTGGAGACCATCACAGTGAACTGCTGAAAATGTCACTGTGATGGTCACGAAATTCCCGACGCTGCGCAGTCAGTATACCTGTAAACAGTATACCAAATAGATTTGTAAACTGATATTGCCAGTTCAGGGATTATCAGCTTTCAAGTTGCAACACATACTTTTATTTACTTACTCAGAACAGGAAAACCTTGAGTTATGATAAATCACAAGGAGATTGCTCTGAGGAAGGGGGCATGTCCCCAAAATGTCAGCACGCAACTGCAAACAGTGGTCAGAGGTTCTGTGTGTGAACAACGGTCAGTCTTTTCACAAACTTCACATTTTGTTGTTTTGAGTTCCACTCCAGTTTGTCTTATTTTACAGTCATGAGTAGCATTTTGCTACCCTAGCTACCCCTAAACCAACCTGTCGTGCGGGAGCTGACAGGATGACTCCGTTTTGTAGCAAAGCCACTTTTGAGTGTAGCCTTCTCTGCACTTAAAACAAAATTACATCTCTGCACACAGCCATGTGGGTAGCATATACAAGCAATTTTCTACTACCGCTGATCTGCCCTTCAGGCAGGGCACACTTAGAGCTCTTCAACCCTTCGTACCTAAAAATTATAAGATTATGTGACTATTGTTTGACTCCTAGGATATACCCACCAAATATAAACTGAAACAAAAACTGAGTGCACTGCCCAAATTGTAGCAGTGAGTTAACTGTTTTTTTTTACATCGATGCCTAGATATGGTACAAATACAGAAGCTTGTTATTTGAACATCTCAATAGGAGCACTGGTGGTATTACTGCTGTTCTAAATGAGAAAGGACTAGCCCTTAGTTGTTGTTTTATACCTGTGAAACATTTAATAAGGGCTCAGAAGTAAACTGCACAACTCTAAAAACAAAAGCAGGATTTTTGTAGTACTCTAAACCCCTGAAATTTAAAATCTGCCCTTACTATTCCTTCAGTTGGAGCTTTTCCAAGCTGACAAAGAGACTGTGTTAAACCCACACACACACAATTATGACTATAAAGTATTCCCTAACCAGGGGTATAGAAAAGCTGCTATAGAAACACTGCAACTTTGCACATTGTGAAAAAATAATCCTGTGCCTGAATTTGGCTTGCTCTATTGACACTTTAATAGACCTTCACATACAATTTGCCCACAGTGTAAGATTTTGTAGTTTTGCAGACATCAGCAGCTAGTTTAGCTTCTGTTATTCTCAGTATTGGAATATTGACTGTTTACATATACAATCTGCTCTCAGGAAAAAAAATGTCAACTAGATGTTCAATTGTTGGCTGTAGTATCTTTGTTAAACTTTTACACTGAGGATCTGCTATAAGGAATTCCTAGGCTGGGATTTTAAACAACTGCCATCAAGCCTTTGTGATTTTGTACATGACAGCAGATGGTTTGATTTCTGATGTTTTCAATAATAAAATACTGACTGTTTGCATGTTGTGATAAATGTTTTACACACAATCTGATGCTGAGTTTGCATAAGTTATTTGGGGTGTTACAGACTGGTCTTTCCCAGAGTATGCCTGTACACTGTTGCCAGCTTTCTCAAAGTCTTCAGATACCTGCACTGGTACTTCAGTAGCTGCTACCACTCAGAATAGACACTCCCTTGGGGTATTCTGAATCCCACCAGAGCCACTGCCCACACAGTACAGCGCTCCTTGCCAACGTGCAAATAACCCACCCCTCTAAATCTCAGCTGAGAACACCTCACTTTAGAAACACAGTATGGTAACCATTGCCTTGTCTTCAGTGATGGAAACAGAGTTTTTGTCAGTTATAACCCAGTTGTCTGTATCTTGACAGACTCAATCACAGAAGCATGAATTATATAAAAAATAGTATTTTCATACTTCAAGTTGTTAACACATATAATACAAGATACTACACCAAGACTATTGGGGGCAGTATGTCTACATAGATAAAAAGAAAATGTTTTGAACAGTAGAAACAACACACAGAAGACTCTTACTACACTTCCTAACTTTCCCAGGGTAGAAGGAACTTACCACACAGGACACCTTGGTGAATCAGAACAGACTCGAATCTTGCCTGTTAACTGCTCGAGGTCCCAAAGGCAAAGTAACTTTTTTAGGGTCTAGCAGGTCCTCAAAACTCTTCAGCTACCAACTCCCAATAACACATCATCAAATATGTCACTCTGACATCATAAATTCAGCACTTCCTTTGTGTCCTGGGAAACTTTCCATCTAGAAAACTGTCCAAAACTGGACTGGTATTCCATACTGTATCTTGGGTTTTGGGGATTGCAAGGTCCATCCTTTTATCTTCACACCTGATAAAGTTCATGGGGGGTTGTCTCCTTTGCTCTGATTTGTTTAGACTGAAAACAGAACCAGTGATTATGACAGCAATTTACTCTTTGCAGTATAAGCACACTTTAGCTAACAGGAACTCTATTGTTTGCCCAAATGACCTCCTAGCAGACTGTCTCAGGTCTGGGCTCCAATGACATGAAACTTCAGATTTATCAGACAGCTTTTATCTTAGCTGAAATATTTACAAGCGGTCTAGCTGATAATACAAATTAAACACAGAGACATGAAGAAATACACAAAAGTTGTTACATCTCAGCATTAAATCATGTTTGTTTTTATGTGAGCGGCTAGCTCCCACTGCTATACCCTCAGTTCACTCCTCATAAGTTTCTCATGGCACCTCTCCTAATCAAAAAGGCACACTAACTATTGCCTGGACAACCCATCCATATTGCTATGCTGCTACTCACTGAGGTGTCAAATGTCCATATTATAGGACTGCAGCACCAGGTTCCACCTGAGCAATTTGGGGTTCTGTCCACTGGTCCTATACAAAAATGTAAAGGGTTTGTGGACAGTGACTAGAATGAACTCTCTCCCACACAAATAAGGTTGCAGCATCTGGAAAGCCTAGACAATACCAAGACACTCTTTCTCTATTGTGATGTAGGCCTCCTCTCTAGGCAGCAGCTTCCAGCTCAAGCACATGAGTGGGTGTTTCTCTCCTGAGTGCATAACCTGACTCAGAACTGTGCATAGTCCATGATCAGCTGTATCTAGGTGCAAATAAACCTAAGAGAATAGACCAGGCTGGTGAGCACAGGTGCCCAAAACAATTCCTCCTTTAACTGGTGGAACATAGTATTGCAGGTTTCCATCCACAGAACTTTTTCTGGCATTTTCTTCCTGGTGAAATCTGACAAGGGACTGGCAATGCTGATAACATTTAGTACACACTTACGGGACTACCTTGCCATCCTTAGGAAGGCTGTACCTTTCACTTGGTCATGGGTGGGGCCCATACCTCTGTGGCCTCAATTTTTACTAGCTCAGGCCAGATGTACCGACTCCCCCCATACCCAAAGTATGACACCACTACAATTCCTTTCTGGCCTTCTCTGCCTTGACTGTTAGCACTGTGGCCTGCATTTGATGGAACACCTCGGTCATATCCCTGTCATAATCCACCCAAGTCTGGCTATAGATGGTGATGTCATCCATCTATGCCAGGACAAAGTCTGCTGCCCCATTCAGAATGTGGTCTATGAGCCATTGAAAGCTGACTGATGCATTATTCATCCCAAATGGCATTACCCTTAACTTTGAATAATCCAAATGAGGTGATGAAGGTAACCATCTCTCTGCCTGAGTAGTTAGGTGTACTTACCAATAGCCCTTTGTCAGTTCTATGTTGGACAGATAACGAGCTAACCATAATCTCTCTTCTAGAGACCTCTCCTCACCTCTCTAGGGCCTCACCCATCCTGGGCATGGAGCATGTGTCCAGTTCTGTGCAGCTGTTGAGTTTGTGGTAATCAACGCAGAACCCCATGGTCCCATCTTTTTTGGGGATCAGTACCACTGAGGAGGACCAGGAATTACTGAACTCTTGGATCACTCAGAGAGCCAGCATCTCCTTCAAGTACACATCTGTGGCATCTTACTCTTCCTGGGACTCTGTAAAGTGGTTGTCTCAGCAGAGCTTGGGATTCTATATCCACATGGTGTTCTTCCAGTGAGTTATACCTCTGCTTCCCCATGAACATTTCACCAAATGTATACAGCCCCCTACACATCTCAGCAGGTTGGGCAATGTCAGCTGCTCCAAGAGAGTTACAATATCCAATAAGAATTCTGCCTTAACTTCTCCCAGGAGATCCACCAGTGGGTCTGCTTCTGTCTCTTCCTTAGAGAGCTGCACATAGCCAGGGCAATCTCATCTCTGTCATGGTCGGCTTCATCATGTTTAAATAGTGGGCTCGCTGTTTGCACCTCCTGTCTGGGAATTCCACCATGTAATAACAACATTTACCTTCCTGACAACTGAGTAAGGCCCTACCCAAGCCACCTGTAATTTGTTTAGCTGGACAGGGATGAGCACCATAACTCATTGCCCAGCTTCATACTCCCAGGCTCTGGCCCCACAGTCATACCATGTCTTCTGTCTCTGTTGTGCAGTAACTATGTGCTCCTGGGCAAACCACATGAACTCCTTGAGCCATGACATGAAACAGAGGACATACTCCACAACATATTTCCCCTGGGGAGCAAGCTCACCCTCCCATTCATCCCTCACCAAATCAAGGGTCCCCTTACCCTATGGCCAAACAGGAGTTCAAATGGTGAGAACCATGAGGACTCCTGGGAGACTTCCCTATATGTGAATAAGAGATGGGGTAAGTGCTTGTTCTAGTTTCTTACATGCTGGTCAGTGAATGCCTTTAACATTGTCTTAAGAGACCCATTGAATACCTCAACTAAAACATTAGTCTGGGGTGGTATGGCAAGGCCCTCAGCTGCCTTACACACATGTCTTCCAAGGTTATGGTCCTATAGTATCTACTGAGAAAAACCCACCCAGCTAAATATCCCCAGCAGTTTGTCGGCCACTTTTTCAGCCTTGATGGAGGACAAGGGCACTTTCTCTGGGTACCTTGTGGTGTAATCTACAACCACCAAGATGTACTGCTTGCCTTTGTGACTTGGGCTGCTAAGTGGTCCCACATCGTCTACAGCAACTTGTTGAAATGGATGTTTGACAACAGGCAGGGGAATCAAAGCTGCCTTAGCCTTGTCCACAACCTTTCCCACCATCGGGCACTGTGGACAAGTCTGGCAGCAGTTTGCCATGTCTTTAAAAATACTGGACCAGTAAAAATTGTTAGTCAGCCATCTTTTTGTACTGCTGACCCCTAGATGTCAAGAAAAGGATATGTCATTGGCTAAGGTCAGAAGCTGCTTCCTATATTCTCTGAGAACTGATACCTATTCCAGAGACTGAAACTGATAACCCTGAAACTGACAGGACTGAGTTCAGTCTCCCGACACATTCACATACCTGACAGGAAGAAACCAATGTCAACAGTGGTACAGTAGCTGATGTGACAAACCACTACCCTACCCCTAGCCAGGCATCACAAGTAGGTTCAAAATGCAGAAACTGGCCAAGCTGCTCCTGAGGCATGGAGGTCTAATGCAGTAGCAGCTTGGCCAGCATGGTCAGATAGACCTGGGTTCTGTTCCTGGTCACCGCTATTTTTGCCTCACACTGTTCCACCCCTCATAACTTTTTCTTTTTACTCTGAGGTTTACTTCCCCTCAGAGTTGGTTATTTAGGTTATGGGGGTGTGGTGGGCAGAGTCACCCATTACGTTTAAGTGCCTTGTGGTAGTCCAAGATTCAGTCTCCCGAACTCGGTCTTGTAGCGTTCGAGATACTGAATTTTGGTCTTTCAAAATATATCCTGAGAACCACTATCTGCCAGAGTATCCCTTCCTTCAGTCCTCCCTTAGGAACCCACTCACGGTACAGAAGCACAATCTCCCAGTACGCCTCTCTTTTCCCCAAACTCAGAGAGTCACCTTCCACACTGGTGGCTAACTCTCTTAATTGTTGTAAGAATAACCCATCTTACTGAGCTCTATTCAGCTCTGCACATCTGACCTTCCCCAAAACACAGTTTTTCTGTAGAACAGCTGCACATAGCTGGGCTCTCCTCAGTCTGTAGCTGTGGCTTTGAACTGCTGCTCTCATCTCAGTCTTCAGCTACAACACTCCTGCTACTGAACTAGGGGTTGCTTCCTTGCACACTGTTCCTTCTGTGTCCTCAGGAGACAGTTCCCCCACCTTGCTACAGGAAGTGACACACACCATATTGGCCCTACTACCCAAGTCATTACCCATGGGTAAGTCTGGTACCACATCCAACTCCCATATGCCCTGATCACCTTCCCAGCTTAGAAAGATCCAGGCCATTATCACTGAGACCACAGAACCAGTCACTCCTCTAATTCTAGAAAGCTGGCAAGGCAGGATGTGTTCTTCCTGAACCAAATCTTGCTTCATCATAGAAATGGAGACCAGACTGTCCCTCAATCCCTAAGTCACCATACTATTTACAAACACAGGGTGCATGTGTGCAGTGGAGTTAGAGGGCACTACACTCTGTGTACAGGCCACTAACTGCTGGCAGCTCCCCAAGCTACCCCATCCTACTGCACTAATCCCTTTTCTCACATTTTTCAGACAACTATATGACAAATGCCCCAGTTTCTGGCCAATATAGCACCTGTGTTCACTTGTCTCCTTGCTTTTGAAATCAGGTGGCTTACCTTTTTGTTCAGGCACAGGCTGGCATCCTTTAGGTTGCCCCTCAAGGTTCCTCTAAAACCACTTGATGTTTCTTCCCTATTACCTCTGAGATGAGAGGATGATGACTGGATATGAACTGATCAGTCCTCTCAGCTGCTGCCCTCACAGAGCTTGGAGTTCTAGCCAACAAACATATTCTCAGTTCCTCAGGTACAGTTTTTAGGAACTGTTCCAGAAGAAAGACATATTTTATTTCCTCTACAGAATGAGCATCTGCACCCCCTACCCAGCATTTTAACAAATTACTTAGCTTTAAACACATTTCACCACAGCTATCTCTCAATGCCTTTCTTAATTCTCAAATTTTTTACCTATAGGCCTTGGCAGTTAACTCAAATTATTTAGCAAGGTGCTTTTTATGTTATCATTGTGCATTCAGTCCTCCTTGTCACTTCTGGCCAAATGCCTTGCCTGTAAGCAGTGGCAAAAGGGGAGCTGCCCAAGAAGCCCTGCCCAGTTCAAATTTCCCACAGATTATCTTGAAAGATCTTAAAAACAAATCAAGATAATCCCCCTCCTGATATCCGGGAAACATTTTGGAATGAACTTTGGCTTCCTGGGGTGAAGTCCTCATTCCATTACTCACAGTCTGTGATGATGTTCTCTGGCTGAGAATCTCCATCTGTCTCTCTTGCTCCCATGCTTTCTTTCACTCCTCTCTCAGCTGGATCTCCTGCAGCGCTGCCTCTCTCGCTCCACTCATTCTTTTTCTTTCTCCTCTCACTCTCTCTGCCACTGCCTTTCTTGCTACTCTTGCTCTGTTTCTCTCTCATGCTGTCTCAGCTGGATCTCATGCTGGCACTGCTTTTCTTGCTCCTTAGCTTCCAGCTTTCTCTTCTGCAGAGCCACATCTGCCTTTAGACTCTCAGTTTCTCCCTCCTCCTTAACCAGTGAGCTCCAGCTCCAGTATTTATACCTGTTCTGCTTACACAGCTGCCCTAATCAAAAGTTCTGGCTCATCTGTGTTCTCCCTGTCATTCATCTCTCAACTTTGACTAGCAGTGACCACTTTAGCATCGCTTCTTCAGTCACAGTTTTTGAGGATGTCTATGAGTTCCACTCATGTTTGGCCTTTCTCATAGCTTGGTTCTCTCCTTCTGCACAGTTCCTGCAGGTTTGATAGTGTACATTTCTCCTATGGCCCAGGCCTAGTGCCTTCTATCTATTTATTTGTGCTTATAACAAAATAAAACCGGTAGAATAAACAGTCCCCTTTTGTATAGCATGTTCTCTGACTGGGCAGATAATGTTCATACTGACAAAACTGTTTCAGATCCCATGGCTGCCAGCAGTTCTGACAGACTGGTCTCTCCCAGACTAAGTTTGTATAATGTTACCAGCTTTCTAAAATTCTTCAGATGCCTGCAAGGATACTTCAGAAGCTGCTATCACTCAGCATAGACACTCCCTAGGGGTATCTCAAGGTCTAAATCTCACCAGAACCACTGACCATGCAGTATAGTGCTCCTTTCCCAAATGACAAATGACCCACCCCCCTCTCTGTCACAGCTGAGATCACCTCACTTTAGGAACAAAATATGGTAACCATTGCCTTCTCTTCAGTGACAGAAACACAATTGTTGTCGGTTATAACCCAGTTATCTGCACCTCAAAAGACTCAGTCACAGAAGCATGAAGTACATAAAAAAATATTTTAATACTTCATGATAGTTACACATATAATACAGGATACTACACTAAAACTGTGAGGAACAGTACTTCTACAGAGGTAAATGCAAAACAGTACGTGTGGCTAAAGCAAATAAATGGAGCCAAATGCAGGGGTGTGCTCACTCAGAGCAGATGGCAGGACGGCTTCACCATCACTGTTGGGCTCTCATACAAAATGCCATAATGCAAGCAGGATAAAAGTCCAGAAAAACTTTATTATGGATGCCAGTACCGTGATGTGTGTGCCTTTCCCCAAGAACAGCCGGACATTTTCATGCTAACATTACGCTTTCTCGAGCCTTGAGAAAGTGCAGTGTTAGCGCGAAAACGTTCAGCTGTTCTCGGGGAGGGGCACACACATCAGGGTACTAGCGTCCATAATAAAGTTTTTCTGGACTTCTACAGAGATAAAAAAAATAATTTTTGAACAGTAGAAAAAAAACCACAGAACCATCTTACTACACTTCCTAACTTTCCCAAAGTAGAAGGAGCTTGCCACACAAGACACCTTGGTGAATCAGGGCAGACTCAAACCTTAGATGTTAACTGCTCGAGGTCCCAGAAACCTGACTAACTTTTTTTAAGGTCTGGCAAGCCCTCAAAACCCTTCAGCTACTAGCTTCCCATGACACATCACCAAGTATGTCATAATCCAGCACTTCTTTTGTGTCCTGGGAAACCTCCCATCTGGAAAAATGGTCCAAACTGAACTGCTATTCCAGGCCTGGTTTTATGGATTGTAAGGTCCATCCTTTTATCTTCCCATCTGATAAAGTCCATGGGAGGGGTCCATCTCCCTTGGTCTGTCTTTGTTTACACTCAAAGCAGAGTCTATGATTATGTAAGCAATTCAATTCTTTGAAGTGCAAGTAAACTTTAGCAAACAGGAACTCTGTTGTTTCGCCAAATGATCCATTAGCTGACTTCCTCAGTTCTGGGCTCCAGTGGCATGAAACTTTAAATTTATCAGGCAGTTTTTATCTGAACTGAAATACAAGAAGTCTAGCTGATAATAAAAATTAAACACAGAAATGTGAAAAAAAATACACAAAAGGTGTTACAGATGGGAACATTTTTTGAAAACTAAAGCTTCTTGTTTGATCTGTGTTTGGGCCTTGAGTGCGACTTCTCCCCCACCCCAGGATTATAATAAACCACCCTTATGGCATTGGGAGGCATCTTCATAGTACTTCCTCTTACTTTGCTACATCACACACAAGTCTAAAAGATCCTTGGTTCCCAATCATAAAACAATAGTGGAGACAACATTTGTTTTCGCTATAGCAGGGAACTCAGAAATATATAGACCCCTTCAGGAATGCATTTCATTGTTACTATATGTAAGATTTTTTTTTTAAACAATTAGTTTAAGTTCATCTCCTTCTGCACTTGTACAACCTTAACTTTTGTTGTAATGAATGTTCTCTGTCTACACTTCTGTTTTATTCTTTGGTGTACAAGCTCTGCACATTCTGATATTATATCAGGAATCCAAATTATGCAGTGTTATGTTTCTGCCTTCTAATCAAAATTAAATGATACATGTGCCATGCACCAGTGGGTGGGGCAGCTGCTATACTCACTGAAAAAACAATGTTTTAAAAATAAGTTTGGACAATTACTAAGTAAACTTCCCTGATCCAACAGAAATTTAGGGAATTTTATCAGGAGCTGTATACAGCTGAATGTTATGGAAGGGAGCAGCAAGCGCAAATGTTCTTGGAAAAGCTACTAATACCTCAACTATCCGAGGAGCATAGAGAAATGCTAGAAGCACCTGTAACTCAAGAGGAAATAATTAAAGTGATCAGTAGTCTTAGAAATGGTAAAACTGGAGGCCCAGATGGGTTTGTTGCTAAATACAATAAAGAGTTGAAGAAAGCTATGGCAGGGCCCCTAAGAGATCTCGTGGAGAAGGCGAGGGGAGAGAGGGCTACCTGATAACTTGCTGTGTAGCCAATATTTGCATTATCCCCAAACCTGGTAAAAATCCACAAGAATGTGCCTCTTATAGACCTATATCATTACCTTTTTTTTTATTTATTTATTTTGAAAGTCGGATTTACAACCTTTGAGTCAGGGACTCATTTACAAAGCCACCTCGTCGCAGGGAGGGTAGACGTGGTTACACTGTGCGATACAACAGTGGTAACATACAGGTGCAAAACAGATAACAAAAAGAACACAATATAACAGTGGTTTATGTGATAAAGCTACATGCAGTAAATAGCAATTGTATAAAAAAAAAAGAAGGGGGAGCAGTCCAACGGACATTGTCAAGGCTATGGGCAAGAAATGGGGAGGGACCCCAACATTAGGTTGATTAAGGGCAACTATGACCCTAGGCAGCATGGATTCACAGTGGGAAGGTCATGCCAGACGAATCTGATAGATTTCTGTGACTGGGTGACCAAAGTAGTAGATCAGGGAGGGCTGTGGACATGGCCTACCTAGACTTTAGCAGGGCATTTGACACAGTCCCACAAAAAGATTAATATACAAGTTAGCCAGCCTGGGAGTGGGTCCCAAGATGACAGCCTGTGTAAAGAATTGGCTGGAGAATAGGACACAGAGAGTAATAGTAAATGGAGTCCACTCAGAAGAAAGGAGGGTTACTAGTGGGGTACCACAGGGTTCTGTATTAGGACCAGTCCTCTTCAATGTCTTTATAAGTGACATTGCAGAAGGACTGGAAGGAAAAGTATGTCTCTTTGCAGATGACACTAAGATCTGCAACAGAGTTGATGCACGTGGTGGGGTGGAAAGGATGAGAAGGGACTTGGCAAGGTTAGAGGAATGGTCAAATGTATGGCAGCTTAGATTCAATGCTAAGAAGTGCAAGGTAATGCACCTGGGAAACAAAAACCCAGGGGAAGAGTACACAATGGGAGGTGAGATACTAACAACAACAAAAATGGAAAGGGACCTGGGGGTAGTCATATCAGATGACCTAAAGGTGGGCAAGCAATGTGAGAGGGCAGCAAGGAGGGCTGGGGGGATACTGGGATGCATAGGGAGAGGCATCACCAGTAGAAAACAGGAAGTTATTATCCCTCTGTACAGACAGCTGGTGAGACCCCATCTGGAGTACTGTGTGCAGTTCTGGAGACCCAATCTCCGCAAAGACATAGACAGGATGGAAGCTGTCCAGAGGAGGGCAACTAAAATGGTGCAGGGTCTGCACCGGAAGACATATGAAGAGAGACTTAAGGAGCTTAATATGTATAGCCTCGAGGAAAGGAGGGAGAGCGGGGACATGATAGAAACTTTCAAGTACCTCAAGGGAATCAACAAAGTCCAAGAGGGTAGCATCTTTCAAAAAAAGAGGTGTGCAAGAACAAGAGGGCACAATTTGAAGATAGAGGAGGGGCGGCTCAGAGGTAATTTAAGGAAGAATTTTTTCACAGAGAGGGTTGTGGATGCATGGAACGGCCTTCCGGAGGAGGTTGTGGAGTCAAAATCAGTGGTGGAATTCAACCATGCATGGGATAGTCATAAGGCAATTCTGGGGGGTGGGGGTAGGAAGAAGTAGGCTTGGTTAACTAGGATCTGCAGCTTATCCAGTAGGTAGGGAAATGGGCAGACTGGGTGGGCCAAGCGGTCCTTATCTGCCATCAAATTCTATGTTTCTATGTTTCTATGTAACTACAACTTCGGGTGCCAAAGAGGTGGTTATGGAGAGCGACTTTAAAGGGACAAATTTTGGTAGACTTAGTGACAGAGAGTGGGAGGGAGTTGAACCATGTGGGGGCGCAGTAGTGGAAGGACCTTTGGGCTAGGGAGGTCTTGGTATGGGGCAGCAGAAAGGTGGCCTTAACTGAGCTACGGGTGGCAATAGATGGGGATGCAAGCTGCAGGGATGTGGTGACCCCTGGGAGGAGAGTCCTAGCAGGGACTTTTTGGCAAGTAAGCAGGTTTGGTAGTGCAGGCACTCTTCCAAGGTGAGCAGGTTGGTGGTGGAATAGAACGGGCAAGTATGGGTGTGGAGGGATGCACCATTCAAGAGCCTGCAGGCCTTGTTTATTGAGGTCTGCATTCTGAAGAGGGTGGTATTGTCAGCCGCTGCATAGATAGGTAGGCTGTAGTCCACTAGGGACAGGACGGAGGAGTTGATGGCCAGTTGGAGAGCGGTTTGGGGGAGGCAATGTCTGTGGTGATAGAGAAGACCAATCTGAGAGTTTATGGCTGAGGACAGGGTATTGATGTGGGTGTGGAATGTAAGAACCGAGTCGAAGGTGATGCCCAGGTACTTGTAGGATAACACCTGCTCCAGAGGGTGAGCATTACTGGGGAGAATGTGGAGGGGGGCATGTTTGGCCTTATTCTGGTGATGCGAGAAAAGCATAGATTTGGTTTTTTTTAGGTTAATGACCAGCCAGTGGTTAAGGAGCCACTTTTTGGCTTGGTTGAATGTGTGCTGCAGGGATTCCTGTAGAGATGCGGGGTCAGGGTGGGAGGCAAGGAGAACCGCATCATCGGCATAGAGTTCCATATTGCCCAAGCAGGAGCTGGGGAGGGTATTGAGAAATAGGCTGAACAGAATGGGGCCCAGGATGGAACCCTGAGGGACCCCTGAGTGAACAGGCAGGGTACTGGACAGGGTGCCATTTACCTTCATGAGCTGTGATCTGGCAGAGGTAACTGGTGAACCAAGCCAGTGGGCCAGGGGAGAAGCCAAGTTGGTGGAGGGTGTCAAGTAGGAGGGGGTGACAGACAGTGTCAAAGGCCTTGGAGAGGTCAATGAACACTGCACAAACAAATCCTAATAGCTCAAGAACCATAAGTGCTAGACATAAAGTATGAGTGGCAAAGTTATTCAGCATAAAAGTACCTTTCCAATGGTTGTATGCAAATAATAATATGTCATTTTGTTATTTTTCTATGCTGGTTGAAACAGCAAAAAAAATATTTTTTCACCAAAACAGGCAACATAAGCCATGCACACCATACCATAAACAAATATGAATAACTCCTAAACTATACATGATGGGCTGGATATTCAAACTACGCCATTCTGTGGCGCAAGCCCTTGCGCTGCTCAAAAAAGTTGCGCAGGGGTGTAACTGGGGCGATATTCAATGGAGTTGCACTATTGAGCAACTCCTTTGAATATCACCCCTCAGCCACAGCCACTGTGCATGGCGCAGTGGAACTTGCGCCACCGCAGGTGGTCAGAGTGGAGCATTCAAGATGCGGTGGTGCAAGTTCCATTGCGCCATGAACAAATTTCCGATATTCAAAAGGTGACATGCAAATGGGGCCATAATTCATGCAAGGTGCACGAGGGGCCATTTGCATCTAATTATGGCCCCATTTGCATGCCATTAGCATGCAGGTGCGCCGATCCCCGACGACTTGTGCCTAGCGCCCTGCCAGGCAGCAGCCGTCGGTGACCGACGCCCCCTGCAGCCCGATCGTGGGCAGGATGTAAACCCCCCCACTGGCCTAATCATGGGCATAGTGTATAAGAACCCCGCCCACTGGCCCGATCGCGGGCATAGTGTATAAGAACCCCCCCACTGGCGATCACGGGCATAGTGTATAAGAAACCCCTGACTGGCCCCAATCCTCAAGTCCAACTTCCTGGTGATCCAGTGGCCCCACCCCACCCACCCATGGAGCCCCACCACCCGCCCCCCACCAGCTGGCGGGCAGCAGCACCCCACCCACCTGCGCCCACTGCCCACCGACTGACAGCTCGTGAGGGCTGCACACCCATTGGTTCAGAGCAAGAGCCAATGGGTTTGCAGTAATACCGTCTGAGCAGTCAGATATGTGAATGAATGGACTTGGGGTTTAACTCGCGCCACAATCGGGCTTCACGGTCCACTGGACCACCAGGGATATTGGTATTTGGGGGTTGAACTCTGTTCTGCCTGCGATTGGGCCATTTGGGGGGTTTCTTATACTATGCCCATGATGGAGGTCAGTGAGGTTCTTACTACCTGCCATGATGGCCAGTCGAGGGTTCTTATACATTATGCCTCGCGATCGCCAGTTGGGGGTTTATACACTATGCCCACAATCGGGCCAGTTAGGGGTTCTTATACACCTATGCCCATGATCGGGGGTTCATTTACATTATGCCCATGATCGGGCTAATGGAGGTGTGTTCTGCCGAGATCGGGCTATGGGGGTTACTATTATGCCTCGATCAGGCTGTGGGGGACAGGGAACATGGAGGGCCACCCACAGGTGGCAGCTGCTGTGTTACCTGCAATGGTAGCTCACCTGTGGTGGCCTGTTTCATTCCTTTTTTTTTGGCTCAAAGTTGTGCAGGCACAGGTAGGGGGTTGCCCCTGCACAACTCTGCACAGCCAGACTGAATATCAGGCTGTGCAGTTTATGCATGGTTCCTCCCCTTCCGGTTGAGCATGCCTTCATTAGCATTGCGCTGTTGCTCAGCATGACTTGGGTGGTGCAACTGCCTCCTGCTAAATATCACAGAATGGCACAATTTCGGACTTGCGCAGGTGCAACCCTATTGCGCATGGTGCAACCCTTTTGAATATCCAGCCTGATATATACAAATATCAGTGGCAAAGTTGTTCAGCTCAAAATTACCTTTCCAATGGTGGTATGCAAATAATAATATATATATTTTTTTTTTATGCTGGTTGAAACAGCAAAAAAAAAATATTGTTTTTCACTAAAACAGGCAACATAAGCCATACACACCACATAGAAACATAGATTTTGATGGCAGATAAGGACCGCTTGGCCCACCCAGTCTGCCCATTTCCCTACCTAATGGATAAGCTGCAGATCCTAATTAAACAGCAGCCTACTTCTTCCTACCCCAGCCCCCTAGAATTGCCTTATGACTGTCCCATGCATGCTTGAATTCCACCACTGTTTTTGACTCCACAACCTCCTCCGGAAGGCCATTCCATGCATCCACAACCCTCTCTGTGAAAAAATACTTCCTTAAATTACCTCTGAGCCACCCCCCATCTTCAGATTGTGCCCCCTTGTTCTTGCACACCTCTTTTTTTGAAAGATGCTACCCTCTTGCACTTTGTTGATTCATATATCATATATCATATATGATATCATAAACAAATGCAAATAACTCTGAAAGTATACATGATATACACAAAATATCAGTGACAAAGTTGTTCAGCATAAAATTACCTTTCCAACGGTGCTATGCAGTCAAATATGTATTATATTCTGTTACACTGTATATTAAAATATATAAGTGACTTCTCCAGATGTTGCAAGAGCACACTGGGAGTCAGTAGCTGACTTCTGCAGACGTCCTCGGGACACACCAGTGTATTTTACTGACAACTACAGGTGTCTGCTAGGAGACAGTGAGTTAATCCCCTCTGCGACTTTCAGCTGTTTCTTAGCCTTGACCTACTGATCACACTACTAGCCTCCCTAGCCTTCTCCAAGTAGTCAGCCTCATCCTTCTCCCTTCAAGACTTCGCTATCAAACAAGCTTGGTCTCCGGCTTTGTAGTTTCCCCCTTCTGCGTAAAGCAGGTTTTAGTGGCAGCCACTATCTTTTCCTTGATCACTGTCCACTTTTGATCCACCCCCATGTCATTCTTAAGACTAGGTAGGTGTCCATTCAGTACCTCTCCCATCTTCCTATAATTGACCTTCCTGAAGTCCAGCACTTTCATCTTAATAATCACTGTTTCCATCCTCATATCAACCTGGAACCATACCATGTGGTGGTAACTGCTCCCCAAGGGCTCCTCTACCTTGCTGTCCCTTGCATGGTCACCTTTTGTGAATACCAGATCCAGGATGTCTCTCTGTTGTGTAGGGTCGGTCACACCTTGAGCCAGGAACCCATCCTGAACTGCTTCCAGAATCAACTGGCTCCTGGCACAGGAGGTAGACAGGACACTTCAATTCACTTTAGGTAAATTTATATCCTCCATTACCACCACCTCAGCCTTGTCCACTGCAATGCTAATCATGGTTCCCAGCTCCCTGTCCTTGTTCTCATTTTGATTTGGGGGCCTATAGACTGCCACCAGCCTCACTTTCTCTCTTGTTGTTGTTTGAATCAGTACCCTTGAATCTGTACCCACAGCATCTCTACCTTACCTTACCCAATTTCCTCTCTGTTGGCAGAGAAGCACTCCCTGATGTAAAGTGCCACCCCTTCCCTTCCTTTTCTTCCTATCCCATCTATAGAGAGTTTACCCTAATATGATAAGATCCCATTCATGGTTCATGGTAGGCACCGACAGCACTTCCAAGAAGGCCATTGACCTAGACTCCCCCCACAAAGCTGCTCTACCACTCTAAACCTCTCCTGCACTGTCCCTACCTCACATCTAGTTAGATCATTGGCACCTACTGCAGGTATGCGATCACATGTGGCTTCACCTATCCCCTGTGTGAGTGGGCCTACCATCAGGCCTATGCATTCTGCTGCTATTCCTAGAATGCACACCACCCTCCTACCTTACTGATCCCCCCTCCTATCCTATCTAATCCCTTTCACTAATGAATCCCCTGTTACTGTGATGTAGCACAGTAACATGCACCAGGTAAGTATTGCAATGCCATGCAGTGTCCAAGGTGGAGCCGCATGCTGAGTTGTTAGCAAGCACAATCCTGTTTGGACCCATTAGCATGCAGGCCAGCAGTTTGCATTGCACCTATGTTACAGTGGGTAATGACCCCTCTTGCAATGTGCACCCAGGTTTGTGTAGAGCATTTTCACTTGGTGGTGCAAATGTTCCTGATGCAATATATCCACTTTACAGTGCGCCACTCCCATTAATGTATGCAAATCAGGTTCCTGGCCATTTTAGTGCAGTTTGCAATGGTGTACTAATGCAGAATTCAAAATGGGCCATTCAAGTGGTCCAAGTAGTTTGCCTGCTCGCAGTGCCTTATAATTATAGCATCTAATAGAAGTGTGCATGAACAGGAGGGAATGTTGCTGGTTCAGAGGTTGGTGATCATATTTTTCCATGCATAGAGACATTTTTAACAAGTTTAAGTAATTCAGAAAGTGCTAAAAATAGGGTAAAATGTGGTCATGCAATGAGGTGGTCCATTCCCAGCAAGAACCGACAGCCTCTCCTTTCTTTGCACTGCTTCTTTAAGATGCTATTCTGTCCATCTTGAATTTCATACAGTATGTTAGTCATTCCCTATTAATGCTGAAGCTTTATTTCCCTTACATTTTCAATATTATAGATACATTTTGTAAAACTCATTTTAAGTTTACCAAAAATCCATTAGGTGTGACAGTGTAGAGTTACTGGTTTGTGACATAGAGATGATAAAAAGCCGTAGTGCCACTGAGACAAACTGACTGCCAGCCCAGGATCCCTTTTATGGTAAAGTCTGGTGTACACTGCATTACTTGACACAGAATAGTATTGCTGCACAACTGCTTGTGTATTTTTTACTCTTTCACCTTATTGTACTGTCTATCTACCCCTTCCCCTAACATCTGCCACCGGTGAACCCTACAAATTGAGCTCTAAATGTTGATGCTTGTGAAAGCTACAAGATTGTTTATTGTTTATTGTTGTAAAATCTAGGAATTAATACCTTTGAGCCAATGCTCTTTTACAAAGGTTCCGCGTCAAAATCAATTACAGACAAATAGAGGTACAGGGTTTGCACAAATAGCTAAAATCTAATGACATTAATGTACAGCAGATAAATCACTTAAGCACTTTCATAGTATAGAAAACAAATGAGGAGGGAAGATATGTAAGGGAGGTAAGTAGGCAGTGTAAGTAATAAAAGAGGAAAAAGGCGGGGGTGGTAGGAGGAAAGAGCAGACCATTTGTAGGAGATGAGGATCCATTAGCTGGCCATTGTCAAGTAAGAGGGCAAGGGTGGAGGAGTGAGAATAGAATAGGAGATTAAACAAGGCAGTCACATGAGTTTGAAGTGGCTAGGTGAGAGACTAGTCTGGATTTAAAAGCACCTAATGAGTAAGAGGAGGTAATAGAAGTGCTGGGAGTATTTAGCCAGTTGGGGGCACGATAGGCAAAAGATCGTTGACCTTGTGTGGTCCGACAGTGGGGGACCTATAGAAGCTGGGTTTCTGATCTTCTGGTGGATCATACACTTGGGTTCTGGCATAGCAGGCCTTGAATGCAGGGTGGGGTAAGGCCCATGATGGATTTCTTGGCCATTAGGCAGGTGAAGAACTTTAACCGGTTTGATAGCTGTAACCACCCAGTATCAGCACAGAGTTCACAGGTATGAGTAAGTCGATGAGCACCTGTAAGCAGCCGACATGCCTTGTTTAGGGAGGTTGTGATCCGTTTCAGTGCGCTTGTAGGGGCGGACCCATAAATAATTAAGCCGTAGTCGATGACTGAGATGATCGAGGACTGAATAGTTGACAAAAAGATTGACAAAATTGATGATCAAAAAGGCATATTTATTCACATAACAGGTACTTAGAGCACAAACAGTCACAGTTCATGAGTCCCCACACCACCCTCCAGTTTGCCCAAACAAATGATGTTTTATTTATTATTGTATTCAATATTAGGACATTAAGTGTGTACAGCCCCCTGAGCCCTAGGGAAAAGGTGCTGTGTAAATACACTTGCTTTTAACCTTACCATGCAGGAACCAGAGCTAGCTAGTGATTATGCTGGAGTACAAAAGATTACATAGGGAGTTGGAGCAAACAGAGACCTTAGTCCATTTAGTCAGCTCCTCCAAAAGTCAAGGGTTGGGTTATTGCCAAACAGTCTTCCATCGTTCAGCTGCTGTAGGTGAGAGGGTAATTAAGTCTTCATGCCTATCGTCTTCTTGGCCTTTCATTTGAGTCGGGAAACAAGGGTGAAAATTATTTGTATCAGCTGAGGTGGTTATGTTGTGGTGTGCAACCATACTAAGGCCAATACTACTCATTTTACAAAGGTTACCAAGCTGCTATCATATGTTAATATGTTTCTGCCAGTGCCAGCCTAAACTGAATTTAAGTCTGTGTCCTAAAAGTGGAAGGCTTCTTGAATCACTGCCAATTCACTGAGGCATCCTGTTCCCTAAAGGATCAACCACATTAACCTCCTACACACCAGGTGTATGATTAATAGGCAATTATTTCCAGATATCAGCAGCTGCTGTCAGTAGTGCAGTTTGTAATTGCCTGTTTTAAGGGAGATTACAGTATTATTAGTGCTCTGCACTAGTAGTGTGTTGGTGTTATGGCTTACTACCATTCAGAACTCAAAGTGCTCCTTGTGCCTAGCTAATATGACATGTGTTGAAATTTTTCAAGACCTCCTCATTAGACTTCTCATTCAGATCTTCAGAGCAGGCTGTAAAGTGCCTTGTCTGTACTGAGTAAGACAGCATGCTGGCTGCTATTTACATAGAGTAGCTTTCTCTTTAGCATCACGAATGATGTAGAAATAATTATGCATGCTTTAACAAAACTGCTGCACCACATTTTTCTTGCTCACATTTTGCCATTTATCAAGTTTCAAAATATTTCAGTCCAGACAGTATTATGGAAAAATGCAAAAATCAAGCTGTGGGGCCACCTAGCAGTCCAATGGAAGTACTGGCAGTCCATGTTTGGGAGCAAGGGTGAAAACCAGTACTTAGGTGGCCAGACTGGGTGGCAGCATTACCAAATGCAGCATGTCCCAGCCAGAGGGAGGAAGGCATGATGCTCCAGTGACCCCTGCTGGTGGGCAGAAGGCCTGCTGTCCTGGCAGAGGCATGTTGAATGCAGCCAAGTCATGACACCACCCCCACACACACACATGCATACATGACACCTGGGGTTGTCAGAGAAAAACAGGAGGATAACCCACTGACTGTACAGGATGATGGCCAACCCCTTGCAGCCTACACCACTAACTAGGCTCCTTCCTGTACTGGATCCTGACTTCCAAAGGGGTAAGGGCAACTCCAACGGCCCCGTCAGAGGGCAAAGCCATGAGGGATGGAGGATGGGGAAAGTTCCCAGGGAAGGCAGCTGATGAGGTATGCAGGCTGGCTAGTTAGGGGCAGGCCAGTGCACAGAAGGATAAATAAAGGATAAAAAAAAACAAGCCTAGGAATACATGGAAAACTGCATTTCACTGACTCATGTTTGATATAAAGCTGAAGCATAAATGTGGCATTTTCTTTGCTGCAGTTATGCTGTATGAAAAAATTAAATGTAAGAAAGTATCCACGGAAATTAAATTTTCAAAGTTATGCCCACCATCCAGGCTATTTTCATAAGGGCAATGTTAGCCCTGCCTTGCCTGGGTGAGAATTTTAAAGGTGAACACTGAGATTACTGGAAAAAGTCCCCCCACCCCAATCCGTCTGTGGACAGAGAGCGAGCAGCATGTGACTATCTGCTCCTCCCAGTGCAGTCAGCCCTTTTATTCTGTCTCCAACTCTGTGCTGGTCGGGGGGGGCTGCCATGCTCTAGGTTTGTTATTTGGGGCCAAGAAACCCTACACACATCCACGTTAGCAGGAGGGGCTTCTACCTTGTGGCTGCAGTCAGCATGTCTCTCCTGCTTCACAAGCACCACTGTTGCCACACAGTAAGTCAACTAGACCATCAAGTTGTGGTCTGGCTGTTTTAATCCCAAAGCAGCAAATTCATCTGTGGATGAACGCATGCTGTCACAAACCAGATCCAGCAGTCCCAATCTGACCTCATTCTGAAAATCATGCATCTTGTGTCTATGTACCTGATGAATGCAGTGAATCAGATCTATGAAATTTTTGCATATGGACCTGATTTTAAAAAATAACAGCTGCTGCACCCATGTGGTTGATAAATGCAGTGGGGGAGAGACAGAATCAGATGCATCCTAGGGATTTGCCTGTGTCTACATTTTTGAAAATCTGGCCCTGTTTTTTAAGGCTGCTTGGTGTAAGCCAGCAGACTTCCTATGGGTGCTTAAGAGTGGATCTAATGGAAAGAAGGGAGGAAAATTGCCCAGTGAATCATGGACTACTTTTGAGTGTCCTTCCACCACTGCCTGCTGCCAAAACATATCCCCATAGAGACTGCATTGTAAGAAAGATGCAATTTCTATTTTATTTTCAGTTGCAACTGGAGGGGGGCAGGAGAGAATCAGAAAAATGCAATACAACAAATCCAATAGCAAAGCCGTACAAGCCAGTGTACACACAAAATAATCCAATGTACAGGAACAAATATTTTCAGAAATCGTCAATTTACAGACTGTTCATATAAAGTCGAATCACATTTAGGTACCAATGGTATAAGGGGAGCACATACCCATAGCAGTATGATGAAGTTGTTTACTGCTGTGTAGAATATCTATGAAGAAGGCCCAGACTCAGAACATGGTCAAGTTAGGAGCAATCTAAACAAGACCAAGCCCCCTATTAAAGTTAAGAATACCTATAGGTCAGTTTGTGCAAGGGAAAGGGGTCTTGTAGTGTTCCTTAAACTTAGCCTTCACAAAGTGGTGTCCGGTAATGGAGGTGGGGGGGATTGTTCCATATATGGGGAAGTCTATACCTGATAGAGGCTTGTCCTGCAGAGAGCTTACACCTTGGTATTTGTATTTTTTTCATTCCCCAAACTTAAAGAGTATGAGGGATTGCAAGAAGGAGTAAGTATGTCACTGAGGTATCCCTGTAGATTCCAGGATCAGTATTTGTTAACCAGCAAAGCATTATGGAGGGATTGCCTCATGAGGGGATGCCCGGTCTAGGTCTTTATACATTGTGCAATGAGGGGTATGGGGAGATCAGGCCAATGCAAATCTGCAGAGTGAGTTGAAGAGGATGATGAGCTTAACTAGGGCAGAGAAGGAGGTTTCAGAAGTAACTAAATCCCATAGTCAACCAAGGGGAAGCTCAAACGCTCAGCCACAGTTTGTCTGGTTCTAAAAGGAGGCAGTTTCTAACCTTGTAGAGAGCCCTTAGATTGGCATAACATTTTCCCACTACATAGTTTATGTGAAGGGAATAGTCTAACTGTTGATCTAGGAGCAACCCAGAAGTACAGAGTCAGTGGGTTCCCAGAGAAGGAGCTCAGCTTCAGAGTGAAGGGCAATGAACACAACCAGTGGGTGGTGCCCAGGTGCATGGTAGCTGTTTTCTTATAATTCATAACTAGTTGATTGGTTGATTGTCAAGGAATCATTTTTGCACATTAATAAGTCAAACTGAAGAGAAAGCTCAATGTCGGAGAGGGAGGGACCAGGGGATAAAATGGTTGTGTAATCCATGTACAGGTGTGATTTGCAAGTTGTGTGGCAACTAGGGAGATTGTTAATGAAGAAAGAGAACAGAAGAGGGCCAAAAACTGACCCCTGGAAGACCCTAAAAATATTGGGAGCTGAGAGGAAATTGAGTACCCTAATTTGACTGGTGATGTCCTATGAGAGGTAAGAACTGAACAAGATACAGAGGAAGCAGCAGCACCAGAGGAGGCTAGCTTGGCTAAGAGCAGTGTGTGATTAACTGTACTGAATTCTTTGGCCAAGTCCATGAAAATTGCACCAGTCCATTGGCTGTTATCCATGTGCAAATGAATATGGTCGGTAATTATGATCAGGGAGATAAAAATGGAATGGGAGGGCTAGAGACCTGCTTGGAAAGCAGTGATGAACACTGATTTGTCAAAATGATTAGAAAGTTGTTTACCGAACAACCGCTCTAGTATTTTGGAGTGGGAGGGGAGTAAATATATGGGATGATAGTTTGTTGGGGCATCAGTGGTGCCACATTTATAAAGTTGGACAACCAGGGCATGTTTTCAACATGAAGGGAAGGTGCCAGTGGCCAAAGATAGATTGAATATGTGGGTGATAGGGGAGACCAGGGCTGGGGGTCCATTGCCTAGTTGTCTGGGTGAGAGGCTGTCAGATCCCCCAGAGGACAGAAAACATTCAGGGAGAGGAGTTCTCCAGGGACATCCAAATCCTGGATGGGGAGAGATCGAATGTAAGGGAGGTAAAGAGAGGTTAGTGGCTGCTGAAGTAGATATGATGGCCCTAGGGACATTTAAGAAGAACTAGTTTAGAGCATCAGCAAATAAAGGGTCAGCTAAGTCACTCTGCAAGTCTGATGCATTTGGAGAGGAGTTGAAGAGAAATTTAGAAGGGTCTGAGCCATTGAACAGGAATTTATTTTGGAAATAGGTGGCCTTTGCCTGCCAGGTGATTTTAGTATAATAATTCCGGAGCCTAGTGAGAGCATGTCTATCAGAAGGCTCCCCAGAAGCTTTGTGCCTGGCCCAAGCAGCATCTCTTAAATGAAAGAGGTCGACGAGATCAGATGTGACCCAGGGAAGGAGGGGGGGGTCATAAACTTCAGTGCATCTAAACAGTGAACATTTATTGCAGATGGAGTTAAATATAGCAATGAAACGATTTTGCACTCCATCCGGGTTGGGCAAACCGAGTGTAGGGTGCCTGTTGGCATGGTGGAGATCTTGCATAAAACTGTCAGGGTAAAATGACCTGATAGATCTCCCATAATAATTTATGGGGGGGGGGAGCTTCAAGGGATCTTTGTCTTTCTTTTTTTTTTTTGTAATTCAAAGTTTATTAAAAGTTTAACATACAACACACCATGATCACTCAGTACAAAAAAGTACGAAAATATGCTCTTGGCAAAACCTTAAACATAAACCTAAACCCCTTCCCTTTCCCCCCATACCCCCCCATCACCAACTCCGATACATCCAGAAAAAAAAACACCCCAAAGAAAACTCCTTCTACAATATCCCACTGCCCCACCACCCCTTCCCCACCCAGGTTTGCTTCTCCAGAACAATGGTTCATTCATACCTTTACCCCCGGGGATCTATTGCATTATATCGTTTAGAGAGAATAAAGAGTTAGTAACGGGGCCCAGATTTTATTAAACTTACTCATTCTGTTCAGCAGGCTGGCTGTCATTTTTTCCACTCTAAGATTAGCCAAGAGCTCCTTCAACCATTCATCATATGATATTTCCTTGCTATCTTTCCAATGTCTGAGTACTAATTTTTTAACCAACATAGATATTAATGCCATAAGATATTTTCGCGTGGTTATTGGGATTTCAGAATAGTCTCCTAAAAGGCAAATTCTTGCCAAAAACAAGTCATTGAGCCCTAGCAGGGGATCTACCTTTTGTTTAATTTGTGACCATAGGGAGGTTATCTTGGGACAGAGCCAGAAAATGTACAATAAGTTGCCCTCCCCATGGGCACACCTTGTACAGTTGACAGAAAAAGCAATACCAAGTCGTAGCCATTTTTTGAGGAGTATAGTATAAGTTGTGCAAAATTTGGAACTGCATGAGTCGAAGCCTGTCCTGTGTGATAAATTTGTGACACCCTTGCCAAAGTATCTCCCAATTAATGGGTAACTCAGGGAGGAGCTCCGCCCAGTAGTCTGATGGTCCAAAGGGTTCTGGATGAATCCAATCATATAAAACATTAAAAATCTTCGATACGGCATGCAGAAGGCCTGCCATTTGAACTAGATTCTCCCTAAAAGGAGGGCATTTGGATGGCTGGGCCATCGTTCCTATGACCTTCATAAGTATGCGCAGCGGTTGGAAAATTTTAAAAATATTAGAGGTCGGGACTCCCAGCTTGCCTAGAATTTCTGGAGATGAAAACCATTCCCCTTTGGCCTCATTCCAAAAGTATGTAAGCTTAACCTCCTTGGCCTGCGGGAGCCACAATGGAGCGAGTACCCTCCCATCTACTTTAATATTGGGATTACCTATCAGTGGTTGCTCCAGATCTAAACAGTGGTTGTATTTTATAAAACTACAAAACTGGGAGTGCACCCTCACAGATGTTGCAATGGGTGTCAAACAGCTGCTTTGGAAGGTTCTTGGGCTTCACAAAAAGCAATGCCACGGGAGAGAGATTATAATATTGGATTAGGGTTGATTCTATTTTAATCCAAAGGGGTTTATACCCATAGGGCTCTTCCAGATCATTTAACTTAGGCCACCTTAGGTATTTGCTCGCATGGCTGGCCCAATAATAAAGGCCAACATGCGTCACGCGGAGGCCACCTTTAAATTTTGGGGCCGCTAACTTGTGAAAAGCCAAACAGGGACATTTTCCAGCCCAGATAAAATTAGTGAAGATGCTATGCACTTTCTTGAACCATGACTGAGGTAGCCATATATTCAAGAGACTCAGTGGGTAGTACAACCGAGGGAAAACATTCATTTTAATGAGGTTGATTCTACCCCAAACAGTCAATGGAAGAAGAGACCACCTATTTAAATCTTGGGTGATAATCTGTAACAAAGAATCCAGATTGTTCTTTTGTAGCTGTGCAACACTTCTTGTGAAAGTAATACCTAGATATTTCAATGATTTCTTTTCCCAGAGCAGACCTAGTGCACTAACTTCATGTTTCATCACTCTCTGATTGAGAGGGAAAACCACAGTCTTTTCCACATTTAATTTGTAATTGGAAAATCGACTATACTCTCTAATCACTTCCAATAAATGCGGAATGGATTTCCCAGGGTAAGAAATTTGAAGTAAAAGGTCATCTGTATAGGCCGAGACTTTAACTTCAATACCTTGTATAGTGATACCTTGGATCTTAGAACTGGCAGCCAGTCTTCGAATGAGTGTCTCCAAATACAAATTGAAAAGTAGTGGGGATAGGGGGCAACCTTGTCTGGTGCCCGAGCCCAAGGAAAACAGTTCGTAGATACAACCATTGCATAGAACCCTGGCGGGTCTTTGTCTTTCTAACACAATAGATCATACAGTAGTCACTGAAAATGCCAGGGAGGGTATCTGCTACCGTTATTCTATGAGCATGAGAAGTAAGAACCCAGTCGATAGTGACGTGGTTCAGCAACCTAGTGTTAAAGCATGTAGAGGGCTTTATCAGTCGAGAGAGAGAGAGAGGCTTTGAGCTTTATGTTTGGTTTGAATAGTATTAGATAAGGAGGCTTCGGTGCCTTTGGCACAGTTAAATTTAAAATCCCCTAGTAAAATATGCTCACCTCCAGGTGAGGAGTCCTAAACTTCTTACAGAATAGTGGTAGCTATCTTTCCAGGTACGCAGTTGATACCAGTGATAAAAAGTAGGTCTTGAGCATAGAAAAGAGAGTAGTTCTTGGTAGGGGGATTGTGCCAGTGGCAGCACTGTTTAACATATTAGTACAGGAAAATACAGTCACAATTAACCAGGGGTTTGTTTGTAGAAAAGTGATGTTTCAGCTGCATGTCTTTTTTATCTGTCTGGGTTTTTAACTTCAGCTTCAATGAAGTGCTTTCATATTGAGGTATCATGAGCATGCTGGTGCTGTTTTTTTGTTGCGTTGTTTAAAATTCTGTAATAATGTAGTAATAAAACGGTTCCTGGTAGTGTAGTGGTACCTCCTCCTACTCTGATCCCTGATCAAATACTGAAAGTCCCTGCTAGTCCGGAGGCACCCCTTTTCCCTCTGATTCCCGATCCAGTAGTAGAAGTCCCTCGTAGTCCAGTGGTATTCTTCCCATTCTGATACCCCATCCAATAGTGAAAGTCCCTGATAGTCCAGTGGGACCCACCCCAATCCCTGATTCAACTGCAGTGAAGCCATCAGCTATGGGTCATTTTGTGAGTGACAGTATGAATGTATTGCAAGTTGGCAATCAATGCCAAGCACTGCTACATTTTGGATTATAAACATACGAACATACGAAAACTGCCAGCAGAGGAAGGCCATTTGGTCTATCGAGTCTACTTGATCATGCAGCTAGCAACCTTATTCTGCAACTGCCCCTCCATCCCTGCACCCCCTTCCCTTTACTCTCCCTTTTGCACTGTCCCAGCCCCTCTTGAAGCATCCCACTGTTTTACAGGCCACCACCTCTGCTGGTAGCGCATTCCACTCTGCCACAACTCTCTCTGTAAAAAAAGTGCCTTCTCAATTCCTTCCTAAACCTTCCACCCTATAATCTCATATCATGACCTCGAGTGTCCCTCCCCACCATCCCCTTGAACAGTCCTTCTGTGCCTGTCCTGTTTATTCCTCTCATGTACTTGAAGGCCTCGATCATGTCCCCCCATCGCTCCTCTCCTCCAGTGAGTACATGTTCAGCTCTCTTAGTCTACTTTCATATGCTAACTCCTTCAGACCCTGGATCATCTTTGTTGCTCTGCATTGCAGCCCTTCCAGTAATCTAATATCCCTCTTTAGGTATGGGCATCAGTACTGCACGCAGTACTCCAGGTGGGGCCTGACCAGTGATCTATACAATGGCAGAATCACCTCCCCTCCCCTCTCCTTGAAGTTATACCCCTTGTGATACAGTCCAACATTTTGTTGGCCATTGTCACTGCCTTCCTACACTAAGCAGAGTTATTCACTGCTCTTGTAATGAGCACTCCAGATCCTTCTCCTCCTCAGTCTCAGCTAGCTGTACTCCCCCGAGATGGTAGTTTCTCCTTGGATTCTTAGTCCCGAAATGCAACACCATGCATTTTTTGGCATTGAATCCCAGTTGCCAGGTGTCAGACCATCTCTCCAGCCTTGCCAGATCTTCCTGCAAATCCTGCCACCCCCCTAGGTCAACTACCACTGCTCCCATCTTTGTGTCTTCTGCAAATAGACTGATCTTGCTCTTGATGCCCACCAAAATGTCTGCAATAAACATCCCAAATAATATCGGCCCCAGCACTGACCCCTGTGGAACCCCATTCATCACTGCCCTTGGGGATGAGAGTTCCCCTCCCACCATCACCCTCTGCTGCCTTCCATGCAGCTAGTTTTCCACCCATCCCACCAATTTGCCCCATCCCCTGTGCCTTTTAGCTTACTTCCAAGTCTCCCACGTGGCACCGAATCAAATACCTTACTGAAGTCCAGGTACAGGACATCCACTGCATGGCCCTTGTCCATTTACCTAGTCACTCAGTCATAGTATTCTAGTAGGTTGGTCTGGCAGGATCTGTGCTTGACAAAGTCATGCTGTCTACTGTCCTGTAACCCATTGACCTCCAGCAGGGTTACCAGCCTCTCCTTTAGGATTGTCTCCATTAGTTTCCCCATGATGGATGTGAGGCTCACTGGTCTATAGTTCCCCGGTTCATCCTTGGCTCTGCTTTTATGGAGGGAACCCACGTGAGCCATCCTCCAATCTTGAGGTATACACCCTGTGTCCAATGAGGCATTAAATAGGCCTGCCAAGGGGCCTGCTAGGACCTTCCACAAGTTATTTCAATATCCTGGAGTGTATGCCATCCAGCCCTGGTGCCTTGTCTGCCCTTAGTGCCCTTAACCCCTCTTGCACTCTACCATCTGTGATTTCCCTGTCCATCACTCCCTCCCCCTCTGTTCCTATCTCCCCCACCTTGGGTGTCCCCCCCCTTCTCCTCAGTAAAAACTGAACAGAAGTAGTTGTTAAGTGCTTCTGCATTTTCGCCCCCTTTTTCCAACCATCCCTCCTCCCTCTTAATCCTTACTATCTGGATTGTGCTTCAGCTGTGACCTGAATAAAGACATTGGTGAGTAACATCGTTGATTTTGGTAACTTTATGTTTTTTGCAAATCCATATTTTCTGTCCTCACATACTGAACAGTGCACTACTGTTTGCTGGTTTATAACTGGCTAGCAGCTTTACTAGCATGCAGGTGACACCCTGCAGTAGCAGCAAGATCCCTATTCCACCACAGAGATCACAGTAGTGCATACCCTGGAGTCATTCCACCCAGCTTGGAGGGGTTCCATGTGGCAGCCCCCCCCACCCCCCTGAACTGGCATACTGGCTCCTAGGTTTGCTTCCTAACCGAGGTGGTCAGTGCAGCAACACAAAGCATTACCCCTGAGCAGCCCAGCTCGGTCTCCTAGCTTGAATTAGTGCCTGATGACAGATGCATCCAAAACCGGATGCATGCTGCCATGAACTGCATTTGACTTTTGTAAAAAAAATCACACCTGATTCATCCCAACAGGCAGCACACAAATTATTGCTGGGAGGTTGATATTTGGCACAAAGATTATTTTATCTGCTTACATTCTGAGCATTTTTACTGTTCTCAATTGCTTACTGCTGTGCTAAAACATCCTCTAGATGGGCAAAGCAAATCCATGTAACACAAAAGCACTGTGATTGTTCTGGCTCACTAACAGACTACACACAGCTGCTTTCTATGGCAAGCCGTTAGGGACATAATTCATAATCTCTGGCTGTATAGTAAAACACATACACTATATGGTGAAATACATACATCATACAGTGAAATATATATATTATATAGTGAAATACATACACAATGTAGTGAACCACATACACTATCTACTGAAATACAGTATATACATCATATAGTGAAATACATATACTGTATACTGAAATACATATATAGTGAAACACATATGCTATGTAGTGAAATGCTTACATTGTATAGTGAAATACATACACTATCTACTGAAATCCACATACAGAGTACTGAAAATCCACATACATTATATGCTGAAACAAATGTACTATGTACTGAAACATACACTACCTATTGAGATACATACACTACAGACTGAAACATCCACATAAAATATCTACTGAAACAAATACTCTATAGATTGTAACACATGCACTATATATTGAAACAAATCTTCATACATTATATACTGAAACAAATACACTCTGTATTGAAATACATACACTATCTATTGAAATGCATACACTACACACTGAAGAAAGCACATACATTATATACTGAAACAAATACACTCTATATTGAAATACATATACTATCTATTAAAATGCATACACTACACACTGAAAAAAGCACATACACTATATACTGAACAAATACACTATATATTGAAACATCTACACTTTATATTGAAATGCATACACTATCTATTAAAATAAATACACTATGCACTGAAAAATCTGCATACACTATATACTGAAACAAATACACTACATGGTAAAACACATACACTATGTATTGAAACACATACACTGTAGACTGAAAAATGCACATACACCATATACTGAAACAAATAAACTATATACTGAAATGGACTATGTTCTGAAACTACCCATCCACCTGCCCTTCCCCCTTGAATGGCCTGCAACTGAACTGCTTGTCTGCTGCATTCAGTTAGCTGCTGGCTTGAGAGGATGTTTAAAACTGCAGAGCAGGTAAACAAAACAGGGCTATCTCTTATTCTACTTCTTTATGAGATTTTACATCTTGTTTTGCTTGCACACCTTTAATCAAATTTCAGAACATTGTGATGTGACAAGAAACTTTTAGAACTAATTTAAAATGCTCTATTTTATTCTTTTAAATGAGTGCTTCCTTCATCTACTGTTAGACAACACATTTGTATAGGAAGCTAATACAGGATATTCCTAACATACCTGTATACATAGGGGGCTGCATGCATTTTTCCAAGTTAAATTATTGATTGGTTTTATGTGTAATTAATTACTGTGTCGATTCAGTAACTTATCTGAGCTGGATGCTTGGGAAGTGTACTGCAGGAGCTGTGAAATGCTTTTGTAACCCCTCACCCCTGCCTTTTTGCAAAATGACAGGCGGCATGCTGTTGAAGCTGACAGTAGTACCTGGTGGGGACTGGGTTCAGAGAGGATGAGGTTACTCAGCACAGGGGGCCTAGGTTGGGTTACTCTGCACAGGGGCACCCAAGTAAATCTGAACACAGGAAGCAATAAGTGTACTGTCCAGAACCAGGAATGGGATTCTACAGTGTGGCTTTTATTTACATCCAAGCTGAACAAACAAAGCATAGACGGACCTCCACGGGGCTACATTCCTGGTAATGCAGATTAGAGACAACAGAATACTTCATCACTATTTCCAGCCCTCAGGCTCTGAATCCACTAGGCACACAGCCAGGACTTGCATGCAGCTTTTGGTACACAGCCTGACTTGTACACTACTTGGGTTTTCCCCACGGGCCCAGCTCCCCCGCCGGCCACTTGATCCGCGGTCCATTTTGGGAAATGAACCAGTTTTCCTGTTGTGGCTCCCCAAACCACCTTAGAGCCTTCGACTCCTAGAGGGAATTTTCCTTCCAATCCCACATCTGGGTGGGTACTTCCCTCATCACTGGCCAAGTGCATGAGGCAAAGTAGAAATCCACAGAGCAAATCCGTAGAGAGTGGACCTGGTCAAGCGGGGTCTCCCACCTCCAGCTCCCACAATCCATACCCGCCATTTCTCTGGAAACTAAACAACTCTTTTCTGAAAGCTTGGCAATGTAGATTACTGGGTAGACATATGTCACATCTCCTCTACATGTCTTCACTTCCCGTAAGTGCTGGACTTGAACATACTTTTACTTTTTGGCTAAGCCTATTACTCTAGGCCTCCCACTATTTCAGTAGTCCAATCCTCACCATCACACAAGTCCCAGGGTGAAAACATAGGCCCTTTAGAAAGAGCAGAAACTCACCCTCCGGTTGCAGGTGCCCCACAGGCAATTCACGAAATCTACTTGTTTCCCAAAACTTGGACCAAATAAGGCAGCTTCTCCACTAGTAGAAAAACCAGGGGATTGCCCCTGGAATATGCAGGAAACCCTTTCCTGCCCCATCCCCTGAGGGATGGGGCACTGAGACCCAAAACAGCGGTCTCCACCACTTCAAACTAACTTCTGTGTCTCTCTCTTAAGGTGGAAACACACACCTTTTTTCTGAATGTAGCCCTATGTCAGGGCTGAGGCTCCAAGAGCCTAACCAGAGCTGCTGTGCTGCTCTCTCAGCAAGCTCCAAACTCCAACTGACCTACAGACTACTGTTCAAACCTCCCAACATTCTATTCCAACTCCCTGCTGCAGATTCCATTGTGGCTCATGCAGCTGTGACAGTTCTATGGTGATGTCATTGCTCAGTCTCAGCTGAGACTGAGAACAGAGTGAGACAGTGTGAAACCCATTTAACTGGAGTTTCACAAGCTGCCTTCCCTGCCTACCACTAGGTCTTACTGGGATTCTAGTAACCTCGGGTAACAAGGGGGTTACACTTTTGTAGTTTGTACTCTACTGAGTTAGTTTTGATTTAGTTTTTGTTTTTATTTGAATGTTTTATTTAATAAAGGTTCTTGGTTAAGAAAAATATATATATTGCAGCAATCACAGGGCCCAATTCTCATCAGGAGCTCAGCTGGCATATGTATAATTTGCACTTTCTGTTCTGAATAACTTCACTATGATGCCTCACTGCTGGCTATCACAGCTCCTAACCTCCCCATTACATATCTGCAGAGCATTGCAAGGTGAACAGAGCTTTGCCAGTCACTTGGTCTCCATTAATAAACCTGCCCTGGTCTAGCCTCATAGTGCATAATTACGCTGTTTATATGGTAGGACTCTGTTACTGAGTCTGAGAATCCCAAACTGTTTTATTTCTTTTTCAAATGAGATGTTTGTCTTCAAGGTCACCCACTGACCCCCTTGAGCACTGGCCTATCCATCCACATCACTCAAAATCACCAGGACTTACCTGCTCTGGGAGCTCCCATTGCCCCCCCCATTTTGGGGCCAGGAGGGAGAGGGCCATTTACAAGGAGCCACATATTCAGGAGCAGAGCCTGGTTAGTAGTGCAAAGCATGTGGCAGGTTGATGGATTATTTTGCCATTGGAGGTTTTCTACCTTTGGCTTATCCCCTGGGCCATCAAACATGCAATGATGCCAATCTAATTAAAGGCAAGCAGTGCTTTGTGCCTGCCTGCCTGAGCCCTGCCAGCGTTCCTCACCTTGGTGGCTGTTGAAAAGTGGGATGGTCAGACTCCCTCTCCCTGAGAGGAGAGCAGTCCCAGAGATGCTTAGTCATCTCTCCTGTCATTTAATGTCTGTTTGACCCAGGTCCTCCCCTGAAACCAGGCCACTGGCATGGGAGGCAGTACAGTTACCACTAAGCCCAAACTAAACCACTAAACCAGACTGTATTTTTATAAGTAAATAAAAACAGCACTCAGATGAAAGAAGAAATTGTATTTTAGCTACAGTTGTTATAAATATTTAAGACACATCACAATGTTTTGAAACTGATTAAAGGTTTTCCAAGTAAAATAACATAAAATAATACATAAAGATGTAGAATAAGATAATCCATTTTTGTTTACTTTCTGCATCTTACGAGGCATTGGCAGGGGATTTTTAGTCAATTAGGGCCCCATTTTCGGAAGGTTAGCAGAATGATAAACATCTAAGCACTGTGCCATGTAGGAGAACAGCATGGTTGAACAGGTACCATATATTTAGCAGCCCCAGATACTAACTTGATCATGTGCATGTGCATATGTACTACTAAAGCCTTGCAAATGAGGGAATCCCTCCTGCGTACAGAGCACAGTGCTATATAAACGGTTTTGAAAGTGCTTAACAACTGAAATTGCAATACTGTTTACAGCTTCCAAAAATCCTGCCCAAATTTGAGCACACAGTGGTGCATATTGTCACCCTACCTCTGGTCACCATTATGATGCTCCCAAGTAGTATACCAAAATGATCCTTGGCATGTAAAGGTTCTATACCCCTGATCGCAGTTTAAATGGCTCCAGTTATTATAGTAAAATGATCCTTGGTGTCTAGTGCCCCCCACCCAGGCATACTAAGCTGGGAGCTCATTTCTAGATGCATCCTGGGGGAAGGGGAACTTGTACAGTTGGGCCTTAGGTAGCACAAAATTTCAAAATATAGTATATAACATACATGGAGCAGGGTGGTACACAACCACAAATTACATTGGGAATAATACATACAAGACATGAGAACTTGAATGATAAGCAAACAATTGACAATGCATGTACAGTGCAGTCAGAAGCCACAAACATATGCTGGCGATCAAATACAGAGCAGTTTAAATCAATGCTGGCGATAAATATTTGTGCATAATGCCTAGAGTGGAAGCATAAGGGCCAAATTATAGCTGTACCTAAACTGGAAACAAGTCATAGGAGAGCAAGATGGAAAACTAGAGCAAGTGCAGGAGGGAGAGGTGAGATCTCTGAAGTGGTTTGAAAGAACCCATGAGAGGGAGATTGATGAATGGCTGGGGTGAGGGAGTTCCAGATTTTAGGGAAGCGGTGGCTGAACATGGCTTTGCTGATGGTTGTGGAAACTGAAGGGACTGCTAGGGTTTGAATATTTCAGCTTCTGTTGGTATGGCTGTGGGGGATATCAGAGAGATAGGAGGGTAGGGAAACAAACAAGATTTGCCCACAAAGCTGGCATGGTGGGCTTGGTGTCTGTCCACAAGAAAAGAAAAGGAGAGAGATTTATAAATAGAACAGTGGTGAGTCCAAGAAGGATAGTCGAGAGTGTAATGGCAGAATTGTTGAAGAGTGTGTCCAGTCTGGCAAGGTTAGTGACTGGGGCTATGCTGTTGACCACATCACCATAGTCAGAGATTTGGAGGATCATTCGCTGGATAATAGCACAGTATGCTGGAGGTGGGATACAGTCACAGTTCCTGTAAAGTGCATCAAATTGGGGTGCAGCTTTTTGACTATAGCATCCACTTGTTCAGAAAAGTTTAGGTGCTGGTCTAGCCAGATACCAAGATAACTAAAGGTGGTAACATCCTCCACAGGGGAGCCATCCAGGGTATGGAAAGTAGGAAGAGGAGGGAGCCTAGAGAGTCTGTGTCTTGTGCCAAAGGACATGGAGACAGTCTTCTTGGCACTGAGGAAAAGCTGATTTGTGTGTGGTCAGGGCTGAACTTGATCAAAGTCCAGCTGGAGTTTGTGGGTCTGCTGTGAAGAGGACCATGTCATCCATGTACATGTGAATGGATGCAGACTAGCATACGGAGGGGCGCTCATTAAGGAAAATGGAGAAAAGTAGTGGGCCTAACATAGATCCTTGTGGGACCCAAGCGGACACAGGCAGGGAGGAGAGAGTTGGTTACCAATTTTGACTGCTTGGACCTACCACAGTGGTAGGAGTGGAACAGTTGATGGCTAAGTCAGAGAGGCCTGCAGCCTGGAGTTTGGCTAATAATCGGGATGGTAGACAGGGTTGAATGCTTTGGCTAGATCAATGAAGATAGCAGAGGCTGTGATCCATACCATTATGGATGGATTTGGTGAGCCTGAGCAGGGAGATGGTGGTGGAGTGATTTTTGCTGAAGCCAGACTTATATTGGGTGAAGAAGGAAGAAGACTCCAGAAAGGGAGAGAGTTCTGACAAGATAATTTGTTCCTGTATTTTGGAGGGAGGACAGAAATGAGTCGGTAGCTGTTAGTACCAGATGGGTCACCACCTTTTGGAGGAGGAGTAACAGTGGCAGTCTTCCAGTCTGCAGGAATGGAGGAACACCAGAAAGAGAAGTTAGGGAGGTCAGCCAATGGGGAGGAGATTGCAGAAGCAGATAGATGAAGGAGGGAGCTTGCTATCCAGGCCATCAGGGCTTACCCTTGGAAGGGTTAAGGGCGGGAAATGTGTCGGTGATAAAGGATGGAGTTACTGGACAGAAAAAAAACAACAGGGGAAAGGAAGGAGATGACAATCATGCAGGCTGGCAGGGGTGATAGGGAGGTGAGGAAGGGGAGAGGGAGGAGAGGAGAAAGGAGGTGAAGGTGATGAAAAGGAATTACATCTCTATGGTGACGAAGGAGAGGTTAGAGATAGGGGTGTCACTGACTTTGAGGACAGGCAAAGGAGTGGGAGGGGAGAAGAGATTATGACAGCCTTCCAAAATTTAGACAGGTAACCAATGTTGGTACTGAAGTTAGATGTAAAATACTTACCTTTGGCAAGCTTATTGCTGTGGTACAGGTGCTGAGGAGGTGATCATACCTCTGGAAGCCATGGGGGAATGGGTTACGTTTATTTTCTGACCAGGCCAAATCATGCATTTGCAAGTAAGCTATGAGCTCAGCCATGATCTAGGGGAGGTGGGGTACCTTTTCTCATATCCTGCTCTGGGAGGGGCATGGCAGTCCCATATTTTGAGGAATTTTGGTTTGAAATATGTTAGCATAGAGTCAGTGGAGCAGACCAATGAGATAGGGGACCAATCAGAGCGGCTTTGGTCACAGCGCAAGTGGGTGAGGTCCAGGGATTTGAAGGAAAATATAAGCAGTGTTTTGGTGGGGGTGAGGGGGCTTTAGTTGAATGAGAGGCAGCAGAAGATTGTGATTATGGTGTCAAATCAGAAGAGAGGGAAGTCAAGAGTGGAATGCCACAGGGATCCATCCTGACACTTGTATGCTCATTAACAACGTTTGAGAATGAATTTGGGTTTGTTTCTCTTTGAAGATGACACCAAGCTCATGGGAGAGTAGTGACGGGGGAAGTAGGAAACTGCAGAGTGACATGTAAAGATTAGAGAGGTGGCCTAAGGTTTGGTAGTTGAAATTCAATACCAAAAAGTGCAAGGTAATTCACTTAGGGAACAAGAACCCCAGGACAGAGTACCAGATAGGAGAGGTAGAGCTGACCACTACAGCTGAGGAAAGGGACCTAGTATTCATCATTAGTGACTCCCTTAAACAATCAAGCTAGTACAGTGAGGCATCCAGTAAGACAAATAGGATACTAGGATGTGCCAGAAGAGGTTCTGATAGTAGAAGAAAAGAGGTTTACTGCCTCTTTATTGATCACTGGTGAGGCTGCACCTGGTATACTGTTCAGAGTTCTGAACTTCTGAAGACCTCACCTCAGAAAAGATAAGGACAAAGGGTGATCAGGATGATTCAGAGCTGACAGAACAGATCATATGAGGATCTGCTCAAGGCACTGAACGTGTCTTCACTGGAGACCAGACAAGAGAGGAATGATATGATAGAGACCTTCAAGTTCCTGTAAGGAATAAACAAGGTGAATGGAGAAGAACTACTTAGCATGAGTAACAGTTCAAGGGCATGGGGGCACAAGTAGAAACTGATGGGAGGGAGGTTCAAGAGGGATATTGGAAAGTTTTATTTTCCAGCGATGGTGGTGGAAATGTGGAATAGTCTGCCAACTGAGATGGCAGGCACCAAAACCATAAATGGTTTCAAGAATGGCTGTGAAAAAGTGAAGGGTATAATGGTTACTCAGGCTGATAGTAGTAGGGAGGGGAACAAGGGAGTGGATAGTGAAGGTTAGTACCCTGTATGGACAGTAGGTTCTGAAGTTTAATAGGGGAAATAGGGGCAGACAGGATGTACCATTTTTTTTCTGCCATCGTCTATGTTTCTGTGTTTCTATTTTTCCATGATCCCTGACATCTAGTAGCCCCACCTGCCAGTTGCAAATCTGATCGCCCTCCCAAAGCCATCCAGCCAGGTCCCTCAACCCCTTGCCCATTGGCCCCCCACTTACCCAAGATTGCAGCCACTTCCCTGTGACTGTGATCGGTACAGCATCTTAGCTCATTGCCTTGGCTGATCACTGTCTAAGTGAAAGGGAGTGCGTGCCTACTGTAGAACATCTGTTTCTAGTAGGTGTGTGCTCACCTGTGTCACTCAGAAAGTGGCCAGCCAGGTGACGAGCAGAGGGGCTGGACCTGTCACTGTTGCAGTGGGAGGGACTGGCAGCTGGGGTAATTTATGAGCCACCATGGGGAGAGGGGTGGAAGGACCTTAATGGGTGGAACTGAGAGGGGGCTCACACTTGCAATCAGGGTGATCTATATACCAGGGATCCTCTTAATATACTAATCAGGTACATCTGAATGGTGATTGTGGGTGGGGAAATTCTAGATGCCAGGGAACATTTTATTATATCAGGGGCATCTGAATTGCGATGAGGAGGTGAGCTGGCACTGCTCTGTATAATTCCTCCATGCAGTCATGCACAGAGGCATTGTGCAGAAATGTTAAGTTAACCCATATGGGCTGAAAATGTCCCACTTTACCTTTCCTGCCTATGGACTTAGCATGCTGAGAGTTGAAAATGACTCATGGGGTAAGGTGCTATCCTATTTGGGGACATGCTTTCTCCATTTGTTCTCTCAATCCCTGACTTACTGGAGGCTGTGATAGTGCCTAGTCATGCCATAGTGGGCTATCCAATGGGAACCAGTGATGACTGTACAGTGTGGTTCTGTTTTTTTTTTAAACTTTGTTTTATTGGCAGTTAAAGTTGATTCAACTTCCATACATTAATTACAGTTCCTTATGCCAACTTCTTCATCTTACATGCAGACATTATAAACTATTACAGTCTGTAAAAAATTGCTCTTTTCAGTTAGTGAAGTATTTTATAAATGCCGCCAAGTTAAAAAAAAGTAATCTAAAAATACTTAAACGGGTATACTTTTTAAAAAACTATACAGTGTGGTTCAATATTACGATGGGTGCAGAGGCAAGCCACAAAAAGACGATGGTCCTGGACTTCAGTAGGTTGGATTTTAAAGAAATTGGAGACTTCTTCAGAAGCAGCCTAGCAGGGGAGGATTGTCAGAGAGGGGTAGAGGAACAGTGGAGAAATTAAGTAAAGGCATAGGGAAGGCAACCAGCATCTGCATGAAGGAAGTGAGCAAAAGCAGGAGAAAACAAGCATTTGTCAATGCTGAATGTTGTACTGCTGGTGTTGGCATTGGTAGTGCAGGAGTTAGAGAGATGCATTATAGGAAAGACAGTGAAGTATGGAAGTGATGCCAACTCCACACCACCCCACAGAGACTGACAGGCATGGAGGTGTGCCTTTGGATCGTCGACCATAACGCTCATGCCATTTTACCTTATCCTACCCTGCAGACTCCGACAAGTGTCACGTTGTGCCTTGGGACCTTATGCTCACCCCATTCCATAACAAAATACATTGAGATGGGTGCAGTATAGGAGAATGGGGTGAACTTTGGGGCCGAAAAGTCCAAGACACACCTTGATGCCTGTCACTGGCTGCAGGGTGGGAGTGGGGTGGAATGGTGTGACCACTACAGCCAACAATCCAAAGTCACCCCCTTGATACTGGTCAGTCTATACAGGATGGGATATTATGGTTAGAAAACTTAATGTCCGGGCGGGCGTTTGTTGGTATTTGCACTCCAGATTTTCAACATGGGCTTTTTGTGACCCCACCTCATGAAGGCATTTGGGACCTCTGCTCATGAACAGTGGCACTGTGATTTTATTAATATGTCCTGAATGTTGATTTCCCATAACGACTATGGCATTCTGCACCAGATGTGAGGAAACACATTTTGGATAGGATGTGAAAAATGACAGCTCTACTGTTCATAAGGATGTGTGATGAAATGGTAATATTGGAAAAATCTTGAGTGAAAATATTAAAAGTTCTCAAAGTTACAAGTGTGCATGGAAACTGCACAATGCACGCTCATAACACAGTCATTTTGTGGACTTTGTTCTCAAAATTTTCAACACAGGCATTTTGGGAACACATCTTATGAACAGTGACACTGTCATTTCATTAATCGGTCCCAAAAGGTGATTCTGCGCAGTGACCATGAAATCACCTTTCGGGATCGAATAATGAAATGACAGTGACTGAGCTCATGAGGTGGGGTCCCAAGAACCCCATGTTGAAAATTTGGAGCCAAAAGTCACAAGAGTGGATGAGATATCCACTTAAGTCGACCCTCACACCATTGATGCCATTATATAGCTTACCAACATTTCTTCAGTTCGTGGTCAGTTTTGAAGAGTGCAGATGTGTTCCTGCTCCACCGAAGATCACAGCACTGGACTCTGGAGGTAAGTATGGGGTGGGGGGTTGGGGTGTGGGGTGTGCAGAAGGCGGGTGCAGGTTGGGGGAGGGGACCCAATGGCAAAGGACCATTTTCTTTGTTTCAGGCTATATTAAAAATAAAAGAAAGAACACCGAGGACCATTTTCTTCTTTTTTTTTTACAGGTGTAAGAAAAATGTTGGGCAACTGGGGTGGGTTCCCAGTGTGTCCCATGAGTGTGTAGTGTGATGTTAGCCACACTGTGGTGGGCAGGGGCAAAAGCTGATGCAATCAGCTTTTGAACACAGAGGCACACTGGGGTGGGCTCCCAGTGTGCCACACAATCTTGGGGGGGTTAACTATGCCAACAGGGGGATTGGGCACCCCAAAGTCAGTGTGCTGGGGATTATGAGAGGCAGATGGCAACAGCCTCAACCATGTTCATTGAAATGTTACACCAGGCAAGGCACACCCTGCAATTATGGGGAGCACCCTCATTGCAGCGGCAAAATTGTTTCAAGTTGGTGGCATGCTTTTGCAGTGCTGTCATAGACAGCATGCTGTTTCATTTGTGCCACAGAGCCCAGCCCAAAAAAGCAGTGGTGCCTTTGGCCACAACACAACTGCACCTCCAAAACCCGCTACCACTATACATTGTCTGCGCTGTGTACACAAGACAACATAAAAAGGATCATTAAGGTACTGTAGGGAAGTTGCCATGAAGGTGTCTGAAGGACATCCCCCAACCAGTCTGGTTAAGCAATTCCCTCACTGTTTTAGAGAGAGGGCTAGCCCACAGTGGCACCACAACAGCTGAGACTAGGTGGAGGGGCAGATCCTCAGTGATGCAGCACCTGGAAAGGGAGAAAGAAAATCCCAGAGGGGAGGAAGCTTCTGTTGGTGGGGGACTCAGTTGCCCAAGGAGTGAAGTTAAGGGAACCCAGCAGGAAGGACAGGGAGGTAAAGTGCATTTCAGAAGGCACTGCAGGGTGGGATGAGAAGTGGATTAATAGGATCACAAGGGTAATGGCAAGGAGGGAGGAACTGGATGTTATTGTCCACCTGGGGATGAATGACCTGGCAGGAGACAAAGTGGAAGTAGTTAGAATCCAAAATGATTTTAGGAAGTTGGGGGAGTCTGAAGTAAGTAGAACACTTCAATAAGGCAGTGTAGCGCAGTGGTTTAAGACTCTGAGCTGCAATCCTGGAGACCTGGGTTTGAATTCCACAGCCTCCATTTGCATACTGTGTGACCCTGAGCAAGTTACTTAACTTCCTTGTGCTCCCAGGTCACACCTGTAAACAAGCTTCAGCTTAGCGTGTCTCTCCTGGTAAAAAAAAAAAAAAAACACTCCATCTCCTTCTCGGAGGTGCCACTTGTCTATGGCAGGGGAAAGGCTAGGGCACTCCACATCCAGTAATTCAACTCCTGGTTGAAGGAATGGCATGGAATGGAGGGTTATGTCTTTATGGGGGACTGGGGCCCCACCTGGATGAACGCAAGCCTGTATGAAAATAATGGCCTGCATCCATCAGGGAACGTGACCTGAATAAGAAGTGTGAATGCTTCAGTGACAAGCATTTAAAATGGCCGGGGGGGGTCAGGAAGGTCAGGTGACTTAGTATCACCCCCCTCAGCACATGCAGGAAAATTAGTTGAAGTCTGGGACACTGAAAGCAGAAGCAGAGTGGGAAGCAGAGAATTCTAGGCCACATAAGAAAGACAACTGGGAGGAATAAAGAAGAGATGGGGAGGGGGAAGGAAGCAGGAGAGCAGCAGCAAAGAGAAGGAGGGGGATAGGATGCAAAACATGGAAGGCATGGTAACAAATGACCGCAGCCTGGGAAATAAAATCCCAGACCTAGAGGCATTGATAGTAGAGGAAGACCTGGACATAGTAGCAACATCTGAGACATGGTACACTGTTAATCATGGGACATTAATGTACCAGGTTATGCTCTGTTCAGGAGGGATGGAGGGTAAAAAAGGAGGGAGCATGGCCCTGTATGACAGAGAGGCTATAAAGGAGACAGAGGTACAGAGTAGACAGGGGGAGGCTGAGGCACTGTGGGTCATCCTTGAAACTGGCAAAGGCTCAGCAATATGAACAGGTGATCTTTAGGCCTTCGGCACTGGGGAAGAAGTGGACAGGGAGCTTGCAGATGGAATACACAATATGGCAACAAAAGGTGAAGTCCTGCTGCTGGGGGATTTCAGTATGCCAGATGTGGATTGGTCCACCCAGGCAGCTGCTTCAGCCAGAGGCGGAAGCATCCTGGATTCCCTACAGGGGGCAGGTCTAAGGCAGCTTGTGCTTGATCCAGATAAAAGGCCATTCTTGACCTGATACTGACCAATGAGGACAAAATTCAGATATCTGTGTGGAGGACAACTGGGATCCAGCAGCCACCACATAGTGTAGTTTAGCATGGAACCCAGGACCCAGTCAGTCACCACGACAGCAAACTGTTTGGATTTCAAGAAGGCAGACTTCACTGACATGGGAGATACATCTGAATAGCCTTCTTTAGAAGCTTGTAAAAGGGTGGCATTCAGGAGATGATGAAACACAGAAGAATGAGAATAGAGAGATGTATCAAGTAAAACAGAGGGAAGCAGGTAAGGTAATGAAGGGACCAACGGCTCAGATAGAAGAAAGCATAGCCAAAGGGTATCAAAAGAAGACCAGATTTTCTTCAGGTACATAAGCAAGGAGAAAAAGGCAAGGGAAGGGATTCTGAGGATAAGGAGGATGACAGAGGGAGACTACACAGAGGGGCTTAGTAAAAAGTATACATCCTGAACAGGTACTTCTACAGTTTTCACAGAGGAGAGAGGCAGGGACAGTTCACCAAGCAGCAGCAGCATGAACACGTAGGAAAGAGTATTATTGAAGGGACTTCAAATTTTAGGGTGGACAAGGCCATAGGACTGGATGGATACACCCAAGGGTCTTAAGAGAACTAGGCAGGGAGGTGCTTGCTGTTCTACTCATGGCCTTATTCAGCAACTCACTGGAAACAGGAGTGGTTTTAGAGGACTAGAGGAGAGCAGACATAGTTCCATTTTGTAAGAGCATCAGTAGGGAGCAGGCTAGCAAATATAGCCTGGTCTGTCTTACCTGAGTCGTGGGGAAATTAATAGAATCCATACTAAAAGAGAGACTGTTAAGAGTATCTTGAATCCAGTGGGCTGCAAGATCACAGGTAGCACAGATTCACAGGGGAAAGGTCATGCCAAATGACTCTGGTAGATTTCTTTGACTGGATGTCCAGGGAAATAGATAAGGGGAGAGCAGTGGACATGATTGAGCTGGAGTTTAGCTAGGCCTTCAGCACTGTGCCACACAGGAAACTGATAAAGAAACTGAATGGCCTAGGGGTGGGATCCAAAATGGTTAATTGGGTTCAATGTGCCTATGCAACTGATTTTGTGCCTGTGTAACATAGATAATCTTTGGCTGTTCACCTCTCTATCCATGGGATATACCACCCTGTATGGGTATGAAGGGTAGGAACCCTAGAGGAGGGTTTCACCCTTGAGGTGCCTGGGAGTGATTCCCTTGGCTAATGGTACCTTAGGAAGAAGCCCATGGGAAAGAAAGGCATGCTGCTGGAGAAGGAGGGGTGGATGGAGGGGCAAGGAAAAAGCACTTGTGTGTGGAGTGAGGAGAGCAGCCCTTAAATGGGCTGAATGGGAATGTGTCCGGTTGCACCACCACCTTAAACTACAGACTGTAGCCTTCCAATTAGTACAGTAGCTAGTAAATGGATAAGAAACAGAGGGTGGTGGTTAACGGCACTCACTTTAATGATGGGAGAGTGATCAGTGGGGTACCACAGGGCTCAGTACTGGGACCAATCCTTCTGAACGTAGGGACACTGCAGAAGAACTGAAGGGAAGGTATGCCTTTTTTCAGATGATATTAACACTTGCAATAGGGTAGACACCAAGGAGTGGTGAAGAGAATAATCAGGGATCTTGTCAATTTTGAGGAGTGGTAAAAAGCATGGCAGTTGGATTCAATGCCAAAAAGTTCAAAATCATGCACCTAGGGCATAGGAACCAAGAGCTGAGTATAGGATGGGAGGGGTTATTGACAGTCAATAAACAGGAAAGGGATCTTGGGTTTTTTTATGTCTGAGGACCTCAAGGTGGCACTGTTGCAAAGCAGTGAGTAGGGCTAGTGGGATGCTGGGGTGTGCAGGGAGGGTATCTCCATCAGGAGGATGGAGGTGGTGTTGCCAGACCCCACCTGGAGTGCAATGTAATTTTGGAGAACAAACCTCATAAAAAACATAGACAGGGTGGAGGAAGTCAACTGGAGGACAACTAAAATGGTGCAGGATTTACATGAGAAACCCTAAGAGAAGAGACAGAGGGATCACAGCATGCACACCCTAGAAGAGAGGAAAGAGAAAAGTGACATGATACAGGCCTAAAGGTATCTTACAGGGGTGAACAGGGTCCGGGGAGTCACTTTCAAATGTGAAAGAGCACCAGGACCAGGGGGAATATGCAATGAAGCTGGGGTGGGGACAAGAGAGAGAGATATGAGAAAATATTGGTAGATGCCTGGAACAGATTACCAGCTGACGCGGAGGAGGCTAAAACAGTAGGGGGGGGCTTCAAGCATGTGTGACATAGAAATAGCAGTATATTAGAGAAGAGGTGGGAGGGTCAATGGAGATCAGACAGCATGTGAGGAGGAAGATGAGGCAGGAAACATCTAGGCAGACTAGGTAGGCCAAGTGGTACTTTTCTGATGACAAGTTCAGTGTTTCTATGTTTAGGATTGCACACCTACTATAGAAACAGCTTTTACTACAGTAGGCCTCTGATTGTGAACTGTCATTCAGTTGGTGGCTGATTTGGATGTGAGTGTAGGGTCTGTGCTGGTCGCCATACACCATAGGTTGGGGGCAAGTGGGGGCAGTTGTAGTGGTACTGGGTGGGCTGGTCGGGGGGTAGATATTATACTTATGGGGCAGGGGAATCACTCAACACCAAGGATCTGGTATGGAAGAATTACAGCTCTTGCCAGACTACTAATTGGGACACGTGGGGAACCCTGGTCTGGATATCAGGCAAATGGTACTGAGGAATAACTGATCTTATCAAGTGTTTGATTGTGACCCAGTTGATCAGTGGTGGGGTGTCTGCTGTCTGCTGGACACATGGAACAGATGTTTTATTACACAGGCATGCAATTTGGGGGGTGGGGCACTGGACACCAGGACAGTTATGCCATGTACCAGTGGAGGGACCAGGGCTAGTGGTAGCCTGACATGACCAGGTGTTGGGAGTGTAGGAATTCAGTCCATAATACCTGGTTTGGGGAACCAGTAACTAGTGTTGCACTAATGGATAGCTACACCTCACCAACCCTCCCAGCATGCCGATGTGCCTATGCGCAAGGTGCTGTCAGCTGGTTTACACAGGTGCACAAGGATGGATTAGGGACCCTTACAAATGGGCTAGTGACTTGGTAACCAAGCAATCATATGACCCTGTGCAGTACTATCCTGCTTTAGAGGTGCAAATTAGAGTTAGCAAGTTGATAACCTGTCTAACACTTACAAAAAAAGCTTGAATATTCTGTCTTAGGGCTTTTTAAAACCATTGTAACTCTGTTAAATGAACAAGGAATCACCCTAGAGTTGTGGTTGGTGACAGTGCACCTTGGCCTCATACCCACTGCCGGACCCCACCCACCTGGGTCCCAATCCTCTGCGTGCTTCCTCTGCCTGGATGATACTGGATGTCTTGGGTGCCAGAAGAAGTAGCAGTTCCGCCCTATGGATAAGCCAGGGAGGTCTCTCGCCAGGTGGAGGTAGGCATTAGCAGAGCCTCGGGGGGGGACCAGAGTGTGGGCATGGGGCAGGTTGGGTGGGAGAGAACTGGGGATGATGCCTGAGAGAGGACACATCTCCAGTGATCAGAGGAAAAAGAGCTGGTAAAAAAGGAAAAAAAAAACATTTCCCAAACAGCATTCCCCCTTTTGATTTGAACCCAAACCACCTTTTGATAATGCAGCCACCAAACTACCTGACTATCTAACTGCTGCAGGTATTACCAAACCCAAACCCACTGGTATCAGTTCAAAAAAGACACCCCCCCCTGAATTTTGTCCCCGAATAACTAAATGCCAAGAGGCAGGCCTGAGGTGCAGCTGGTTGGCTGGCGTTGGCACACGTACCTGAACCAAATAACCCCTCAACATGTTTCCCTTGATGTCTTTAAATCTTAAACTGGCTTTCAGCACCAGTGGACTTGAACACAGATATATATATATATATATATATATATATATATATATATATATATATATATATATATATATAATATTCCCCAGGAGCAGGGCAATTCCTGTCCTCACTCACAGCTCTACTGTATTAGTCCTAGGATGGCACACATGACTGAAGTCCTGGGGAGGATGGATCAGTAGACGCAGAATCAGGACTGATGCTTAACACTTGAAGGTGTGGAAGCTGCAGCTTGGATCTTCAGTGCAACCCAAGGTCTTGCAGCCTTGTCCCCCCCCCCAGCCCACAAAGGCCGACTGCAGGGCATCACAGAAGACCCACCAGCCACAAGGGACCCAGACATGCCCAGCACGTGCCCACGGTCCTGGCTCCCCATGAGGTCAAACACCCAAGCACCGGCACAAACCCACCAACCTTCCCAGCAGCCCCACTTGATAGGGGTCAGTGAGCTCCCCACCTAGCAAGTTTAGGATTGATTCTTCAGATCATTTCCATTCTTTCCTCAGTTACCTGCTACTTTGTGTAGTCAAGCAGTCTCAGCTATCTTCTCGAATATCAGGCTCTGGGGGCACTGTGCAGAGTCTGAAATTCCAGGGATTTAACACAAGTCTTCCATCTTGCTGCATCTCAGGAGCAGACAGCAGGCACCCACCCAGACAGCACCCACTCATCCCTCTGCCCCCACAGTCTTTCAACTCCAACACAGTGGCCACTCTTGTGCTCTGGCTGATACACAAGTTCAGCAACTCTTTTTCAAAAATACATCAAGAAAGTCCCGTTTCTCACCATGCAGATGCTAGTCAACTCCAGACAGAAGAGGCTGTCTTGTCAGCTTCTTAAAACCTGGGTTCAAACCCAGTTTTCATGTCCATTTTCTACAATCCATTTTCTCTGCCAAAAAACAGTCCTTTAACCTTGTCTTTCCTTTTTTCTGTTGATGTCTTGTCATTGCCAAGGTCAGCTAGAACCTTTTACACTTTTTCTTCTCTCATCAAAAATCTTTGATCATCCGTGTCTCACCGATGTGGTGCAGATAAAACTGAAGAGGCTTTCTCCCTATCCTCTTGACACAAATCCATTTTCTTAATCCTTTTTCTCAATCCATTTAACCTGTACTCTGAACAATTTCATCGCTGTGGTGCAACTTCTCTGGCAGCAACAAAATACTGCAGATCTCCCTCACTGCAGAGCTGCCCATAAAACCTCTCTTTTCTCTCTCTAGGCGGAAGCACAGCCAGCTCTGGGGACAGGCGGCTGGCAGCCCCTCACAGCCCCAAAACCCCACCTTCTCCCTAGGGGCTGGAGACTCCCTCCCTGTGGAGGGGATCCCACCAAACTAAACTTTGAAACCAAAGTTCTTCCCCCTTGGGAGCTTTCTGGCCTCTCCCTATTGGCAGGAGCAACTGTCAACCAAAATTATCATGTACAAGGTTCCCCCAACACCTCACTGGTTGCTGAAAAAGGCACACAGACTGTCCCCAGTATTTTTCCCCCCAAGAGTCTTCACTGAAGTTCTACTCTTTAGTAGCCTCTTCCCTCTGATGGCCCAACAGACAGTTTAGCATTTTTAGTTATTTTCCAGCCTGTCGTTAACGCTGTAACTTGTTTTCCCCAGCGCCAGACAAGCTGAGAAATATGTGTAGTATAACAGCAGCAGGAATGAGGAATAAATGTTCTAACTCTACCTGGATTAGGTGAGTGGGGGACTACCAGACTACCAAAGAATTATTTTTTTATTGTGTCCAGAACTGACAGTGTGTGTATGTGTGTGGGGGGGTTGCCAGCAGGCTGCATTTGTGCAGTTAAAACATGATTCCCAGAATCATTAACTAGCACTAACCACGCAGTGTGTTAGCACTTCAAGAAAGCATTTAATATACCTGTATGCCTTATATGCATTAGAGTAACCCCCAGTTGTATGAGCACCTGGTTGCAATTAGTAATCCTGTGCAAAAAAAAAATATATAGTGCCACATTAACAGGTTAGCACTGCACAGAAGAATGCTTTTTAAAATAGTACCAGCTATACTTATCATAATGCAGTGCTAATTCTGTTACAGTGGTATTTGGGCCCCCATTTTCAGATTAGTGTTGTGCACTCCTAAGTGCTGCATCTGAGAGAGCACACAGCCACGGAAGGTGGTGATAAATGGCACTCACTCCAGTGAGGAGAGAGTTTCCAGTAGGGTGCCGGAGGGCTCAGTAATGGGACACGTCCTCTTCAGTGTCTTTATAAGTGACATAACAGAAGAAAAGGAAGGGAAGATGTGCCTTTTTGCAGATGACACCACAATCTGTAATAGCGTTGATAGGTGCAGATGGAGAGAATGAGTGGGGACCTTAGAAAACTTAAAGAGTGCTATGGGACATGGCAGCGTGGGTTCAAAGCCAAAAAGTGCAGAATCAAGCATCTAGGGACTAGAAGCCTAGAGGCTGAGTATAAAATGTAGGGGGAGGTACTTATGGTCACTAAGGAAACCTTTTATACAGCACTGTGCTCTGTATGCAGGAGAGGATTACTCATTTGCATGGCCGTAGTAGTATATATGCACATGCACGTGATCAGGGTAGCATCAGGTGATGCTGAATACGACACCAATCCAACCATGCTGTTCCCACAGTGTAATGTTTAGCTCTGCATGCTAACCTTCTGAAAATGGGGCCCTAATTGACTAAAAATCCTGGTTGATGCCTCTTAAGGGTTATCTTATCTATCTGTTTATGTATTGTTTTATCATATTTTGCTTGCAAAACCTTTATCCGATTTCAAAACATTGTGATTTGACTTAAAATGTTTATAACAGACTAGTTAAAATACAGTTTTTTTTCTTCTGTTACCTATATGCTCTCTTTATTTACTTATAAAACCACAGTCTGGTGGGATGGCCTAGCAGTTTGGTGGTGATTGCACTGCCTTCCATGCCAATGGCCCAGTTTTGGGGGTGGACCTGGGTTGCACAGGGGTTAGCTGGGGGAAGATACAATTGAGCATCCCAGGGAATGCTCTCCTCTCAACGAGGGGAAGTCTGACAACCCTGCTCTTCAACATCCACCTAGCTGAGGAGGGCTGGCAGGGCAGTGGAGTTGTGTAAGTGGGAGGGCTCAGGCAGGCACAAAGCAAGCATGTGTCTTTATATGCAATTGCATCATTGCATGCTTGGCTGCCCAGGGGATGAAACCAAAGGTAGAAACCCCCCAATGGCAGAATGATCCAACAACCTGATGCAGATTCTGCACTGCTAACCAGGCTCTGCTCCTGTCTTAATATGTGTCTCCTTGTCAGTGACCCTGGCCTTCCCCTTCCTGGCCCCAACACAGGGGATATGTGTTTGTGTGGGGGGGGGAGATCTCAGAACAAGTATGCCCTGTGGATGGTAAGTGATTGGGCTGGAGATGTCAGTGGGCAAAGGAGTAGCAGGGTGACAAAGGAGATAAAAATCTCTATGGGGAAAAAAAAAAGAAATAAAACACAGTTTGAGAAGCTCAAACCCCAAAACAGACTGTGCATGCCTCCAGTGAGGCATCACAGTAAAGTTATTTAGTAAAACAATGAAAATTATATGCATATGCCAGCTAAACTCCTGATGAGAATTGAATACTGAGGAACTGCAGCAAAAATTGTTTCTTAACCAAGAAATGTTTATTAAACAAAACAAAATAAAAACTTAATCAAAACATAGTCCATAGAGTGCAAACTAGCAATGTTTTTGGCTTACATTTCCACGGCTCCTGAAGTGCTTCCCAAGCATTCAGCTCAGATAAGTTGCTGGATTTACACAGTAATTAATTACACATAAAACCAATCAACAATTTAACTTGGAAAAATGCATGCAGGTATGTTAGGAATATCCTGTATTAGCTTCCTATACAAATGTGTTGTCTAATAGTAAATGATGGCAGCACTTATTTAAAAGAATAAACTAGAGCTTTTCAAATTAGTTCTAAAAGTTTCTTGTCACATCACAATGTTCTGAAATTTGATTAAAGGTGTGCAAGTAAAACAAGATGACAAATCCCATAAAGAAGTAGAATAAGAGATAGCCCTGTTTTGTTTACCTGCTCTTCAGTTTTAAACATCCTCTCAAGCCAGCAGCTAACTGAATGTAGCAGACAAGCAGTTCAGCTGCAGGCCATTCAATGGGGCAGGAGGATGGGTAGTTTCAAAACATAGTCCATTTCAGTATATGGTTTATTTATTTCCATATATAGTGTATGTGAATTTTTCAGTCTATAGTGTATGCGTTTTCAATACATAGTGCATGTGTTTCACCATGTAGTGTATTTGTTTCAGTATATAGTGTATGCAGATTTTTCAGTGCATAGTGTATTTATTTCAATAGGTAGTGTATGCATTTCAATATATAGCATATTTGTTTCAGTATAGTGTATGCAGATTTTTCAGTGCATAGTGTATTTATTTCAATAGATAGCGTATGTATTTCAATATAAAGTGTAGATGTTTCAATATATAGTGTGTTTCAGTATATAGTGTATGTGCTTTTTTTCAGTGTGTAGTGTATGCATTTCAATAGATAGTGTATGTATTTCAATATATAATGTATTTGTTTCAGTATGTAATGTATGAATGTTTTTTTTCAATATACAGTGTATGTGTTACAATCTATAGAGTATTTGTTTCAGTAGATAGTTTATGTGGATGTTTCAGTCAGTAGTGTATGTATCTCAATATATAGTGTATGTGTTTCAGTACATAGTACATTTGTTTCAGTATATAGTGTATGTGGATTTTCAGTACTCAGTGTGTGGATTTCAGTAGATAGTGTATGTATTTCACTATACAATGTAAGCATTTCACTATATAGCATATGTGTTACACTATATAATATGTGTATTTCAGTATACAGTATATGTATTTCACTATATGATGTATATATTTAAATAGATACTGTATGTGGTTCACTACATTGTTTATGTATTTCACTATATAATGTATATATTTCATTATTTGATATATGTATTTCACCATATAGTGTATTCGTTTTACTATACAGCCAGAGATTATGAATTATGTCCCTAACAGCTTGCCATAGCTTTCCCTCTAATTCTTGTTGGACATGTATACCATAGCTGCCTGTTCCTCAGGGGGGCACCTAAACACTGCTATTTTCTGATGACTTCTTCCCTTATTTAGGAAGTGAGACAGCTATTAAAGGGAAAGTAGCCTGTATGTGGTCTTTTCGTGAATCGGTGTAATCACAGTCCTTCTGTGTAACTCAGGTTTGCACATCCACACAGCTGTGGCTCATAGTCATGCATCTCATAAATATAGCTCTATACAGGCAATTAAAAATCTGTCACATGCATGACTTCTCCTGTACCCAGCCCCCCCCCCCAACAAACTGTGCTGGAGTACACTGGCATGTGTTGAGTTACTGGTTGACAGAAGCAGAATTTCATACTGCTACTTCATGACCAGGAATTGTGTGACCATAATGGACAGCCAACACTTCATGATCGACTGAAATAAAATCAGAAAATCATTTTCAGATAAACAAGCTCAACTTGTGGTGGTTTTAATAATGAGATACTGCTATTTGATTGGGTACTAGAGAATCTATTGGCATCAGGGTGAGACTGAAAACCCATCAGCACCCAAAACTCCTGCAGAACTGTAAAGAGTATATTCATATTTTTCAGAGACATCTGTTGGTTCTAGTTAATTTCAAAGTAATTGTTTTATTTATTATTCATTTATTTGAATTTTGGTAACCGGGTGAGCACACTGGGACAATACAGTCCCTATTCCAGAAGCGACCTGGGTCTAAGGTATGAGCATAAAAACATGTGCCAACAACTATACAAAGTAAGTGAGAAAAAATACATACAGCATTTATACATATACAGCATATTTACATTAGTGCAACATGACCACAGTGAACAGTGCAAATGAATATTCCATAAAGAATGGATCAAAGCAGACTCTTGGACTGTACAGTAGAAAGCAAGTCAACACTTGAACATACATAAAGCAATAGATCATGGATGGACCATGGTTGTTAATATAAGTAAACACAAGTAGTAAGCAACTACAGAGAACAGACTACAAAAGCAGATTCCATTGATTTGGCTATATGTTTCCAACAATTAAGCAAAACAGGTACAAGGTTGAGGCTGCAGTAGGTACGCGGAGAGGGAGCACTTGAACAAAGCAAGAAAGGAGAGGGAGAGGGTAGAGAACAGGAGCGCATTCTATGTGTAGAGTGCAGAATAGGCAAAAGAACACTTGCCAATCACCAGACAGATATAAGGAGTGTTCAGCAGAGGGGCAGAGGAGGACCTGAGTGGACATGGAGAGAGTTTACATTTCAGTAAGTCACTCAGCCGGGGGGGGAGTAGAAAAGAAGAAGGTAAGCTTGTAGCTAAAGAAAAGGGAGGAAAACTGCAATCTTTGATCATATTCAGGCCAGCCTAATGATTCTAAAACCTCACAGTGGTGGCGGCCCGAGTTAACGCCAAGAACGAATCTTCCCACCCTGTAGTAGAGCATTCTCAGGTGGGAGAGTACAGTGGTCTTGGCTGATAGTGGTAGAGGGGCACCATAGAAAAGTAAGAGAAGGAGGTGGCAATTTTTTGACAGGATGCATGGGAGAAGAGCGGGTGAAGCCACATTTTTGGTTGCGTTTTTTTGTAATCTGAGTTACATGCAGCTCAAAAGAGAGAGAGAGGGGCCTAGCAAGATACCTACAGTAAGTATTTGAAAAATTGAACCTTTTCAAGTGTTTCCCCTGTAGTAGAATGAATAAGAAGTGTACCGTGGGGAGCTGCTTTTGCAGAGGGGTTGAAAAAAAGTACTGATTTGTTTTTGTTTTTTGGTGTTAAGAACTAAGTGATTCTTAAGGAACCATTTCTCAAGTGTCTGGAAGTCAGTTTCCAAGTTATGATTAAGCCTTTGGATATCACAGGATGAGCGGTATAAAATAACGTCATCAGCATAGAGTTGCACCAAGGACCCACCACAGTGCATGGGTAATTTATTTATAAATAGAGAGAACAGAAGGGGCCCCAGGATAGATTTCTGGGGTACACCGTGAGTTATGATTTTAAATGACGAGAGAGACCCTGACCATTTTACTCCTTGGGAGCAGCCAAATAGATAATTATGGAACCAAAAGAGTGACTGTCGGTCCATGCCCAGAGGATATAGTTTATGCAACAGAAGGTTATGGCTTACCAAAGAAGGCCTTAGTTAGACTGACAAATATGGCCCCAATGTAAAGTCCTTTGTCAAGTGAACTGAGGATATCTGTGGATACCTTGGTAAGGGCTGTGAGGGTGCTATAATTCTTTCTAAAACTGTCCTGACAATCAGTTAGGCAGTGATAGTGTTCAAGGTAAGACTGAAGTTGGTTGAAAATTAGGTGTTCTTGTATTTTCACAAGGAGCAGAGGATTGATATGGGTCTGAAGTTTTCAACTCTGTATACGCCACCCCTCTGCAGCAGAATGACTATTGCTACTTTCCATTTTGTTGGCACACACCCAGTGATAAGGGACCTGTTTATCAGGTCATGAATGGGGACAGCAAGGGCTGAAGCTCCTAGTTTTAGAAAACAGGGTTTTAAGGAGTCAAAACCTGGGGAACTATCTTCCTTTAACTTTAACAGTAGCTGCAACAGTTCTTTATGGGTAGCTAGTTTGAGGTGAAACTCGGGGCAAGAAAGAAGCTGCCTGTGTGGGAGGGAGAAGGGGTCAAAATCAGGAGAGGGGGCAAAGTGTGAGGTATAGCTATCAAGATCAGAGAAGAAGCAGTTTAAGCCATCTGCAAAAGATTGGGGATCAGATAGAGTGGTACTTCCTGCTTGCAGGGTGCTGGTGGACACCGGGAGCCACCTTTGATTAATGGGTTGACTTGCTTCCAGAACACCTTAGGGTTACTGAGATGTTTGCTCTGCCAGAAACAATAGTACATACGCTTGGCACTGCAAAGCTTACTCTTAGAAGAGTTATGAAGTTGCCTGAAAGTTTGCCAATCAGAGGGGTTGCCACTCTTCTTAACTTTCTCCATGCTGCATCTCGAAGGAACATGAGATGCCTCGGGTCCTTGTTTATACAAGAAGCTTTTGAATCTTTGGACCTCCTTTTTGTGAGGGGAGCATGTTGATTAATAATAGCATTCAGTGTACGAATAAAGTAGTCTATGGCCTGATCAATATCTGGCAAAGAATTAATGGGGCCCCAGTCGACAGAGGAGAGAGATGACAGGAAGGCTGATAGGTCAACGAGTGACATATTTCTTCATTCTGTAATTTTGGGGAGAGGGTTTGGGCACTTGTTACTCCATAAGCAGAAAATTGGAGAGTGATCATTAATACAATCAGATAGTACTCTAGCAAACTGTACTCTGTGAGGGCAATTGGAAACTACCCAGTCCAGTAGGGAGTGGTTACCTGACTTTGGTAGTCAATATGGTTGGTTCAGAGATATGTTGGGTAAGGCTGGAGTCAGCTAGTATCAAATGAACTTTGTTTTTATTTATGTTCAACCAGTCGAAGTTGAAATCACAGCAGAGTATAAGATTGTGGTCTGGGAGGTTAGAAAGGGAAGCTGTAAGGGAGGGGAGGACATTATTAGCATCCTTGAGGGGAAGATAGATGCATCCTATGAATAGTTGGAAGATGCATTCGGGGGGAGGGGGGGCAGTGGAGGGATAAGTAACTTCAGAAGCTGCAGAGTTGGATCTAACATAAATGAGAATGCCATCCCATTTTTTACTTGACCAGTCCCGCATAAAGCAGGAGTAACCCTGGCAAAGCTACTTCATGTGGTAGGATACTAGATTTAAGCCGTGACTCATTAATACCTAACATGTCAGGGTTATAAAGTGTAACCCAGGCCTCTAACTCAGTCATTTTTGGGCGCAGACTTTGGGCATTTGTGTGGGCAATCTTCAGGCCCTTAATGGAGGGACGGATGTAAATTGACAGGATGGAGGGGACGAACTGAGGACCAGTGGGTCCAGGGTTCAGCTCAACATCACTGGCCAGAATAAGAGGAAGGAATATAGGTAATAGTTTAGTAAGTGAGCTGCTGGAATAAACCGTGTAAAGTTCCAGGCATACAAAGATTCAATGTAATAGGCTACTTTCTCCGAGAGGAAAGAATTAGGTAGGAGGCTGGGTAAAGGTTTGGGGTATACCACTATTGGAGGCAGTGATGTGAGAGCAGTAGGAGTAGAGGTAAGACCTACTGCTACCAGTCGATCTGATAAAATGAATGTGATAACGTATAATAGGGCTATGAGATGTCCAGAGGGCTGCATAACTGTATTTATTTATTTACTTATTTATTTAAAGTTTTACCAGGAAGAACATACTGAGCAGCAGGTGCTCATTTCCAAATCCATCCTTTTTTATTTATTGAAATGTTTCGCTAGGAAGGCATGCTGAGTAACAAGTCGCTCATCTCCCGGTGCCACCTGGGGGAAAGGGTACAACTGGAATGAGACATTAAATATTCAAGTTACAAGATCAGCATTAACATACAGTTGTAAGGCAGGTGTTACAAACAGTGTTACAACAGTGTTGTGCATAACATGTAGAAAGAGTGCCGGGTTAATGAGTAAATAAGTGCTTACATGAAAGAAAAGGGGAAAGGGAGGAGGAGGGTGAGGTGGGGAAGGGGAAGAGTCATGCCCCTGGTGACCCCTTCTGGATGTGAGGAACTCCGCAAGGGGACTGGGGGGACCAGAGAGAATGGGATAAGACAGTGTCCCAGAGAGACCTCTTTAGATGTTGGGGGAAGGGTGTAGATGAGAGATACAAGCCCCTTGGGAGGTAAGGAGATGGACGCAAGGAGAGCATTCATGGTCCTTTACATTCTATGAGAGATCAAGGGAGGCCAGTAAGGGGGAGCAATTAAGGGGAAGGGAAGAATGGTTAGAGATTTGGGGGGTGGGTCTGCACAGGGTAAAATGAAGGTGAGGGTAGGGGGTAGGGAAGGACATAGACAGAGTTCAGGTGGTCCAAAGGAGGGCAACTAAAATGGTGCATGGCCTGCACAAGAAGCTCTACAAAGAGAGAATTAACATGTACACCCTGGAAGAAAGGAGAGAGAGAGAGAAAGAGAAGGAATATGATAGAGATCGACTTGTACCTCAAAGGGGTGAATAGGGTACAGGTAATGAGTCTCTGCCTTTTTTTACCACTACTGTTGTTTATGCCCCTTGTCTCTGGTTGGCCACCTTCTGCTTGGCCTGCCACAGACCCATCACCCTGATGTATCCCAGGTCTTACCTTCAGCCCCTGTTTATTCCCCCAAAGCCTAACCTCCTCTGACAGGGGTGGCAGAGACTCTCACAGTCTGTGCCACAGAACAGGTCCGGTGCACTTTGAGGCAGTGCCTATGTGGCCAGATGTGGAGCCTGCAGGCAGCTGCCATCATCCTGTCAGACTGGGTATTTCCACTTTTCATCCCATGACCCCCTAGAATGTCGACAATGAGGGTGTGCAAACACGCTTGCAAGCGAGTATGTGTGGTGCGGCACCAGCCAATGTTCTTGTACCCACAAGCCTCTCTCAACTGCACTGACACCTGTGGTCACTCTGGTGGCAGTATAGCAGTGGAGCTGGCTACCTTGTCTTCCTAGAGAAGAAGCAGAGCATTCTCTGGGATGCTTGATCCTGGCTGACCACCGATGACCTGACCTTGTTTCCAAGCCCAGGTTGCTAGTGTCATGAGTGGTAGCACTACCACTATGCCGACAGAACAGCCTTGGGAGTCTCTTCCAAAAAAGAACAAGTGCCAGGACCAGGTGCATGCAATGAAGTGGAGGGGGGGTTCAAGAGTCATGTGAGTTAATATTTCCTCACTGAAAGGGTAGTAGATGCCTTGAATAGATTGCCAGCAGAGGTGGTGGAGGTTAGAACAGAGGGGAGCTTCAAGAATACCTGGGATAGACATTGGAGGATATTAGATATGATGTAGGGAGTGGAGAGAGTCATTGGATACCAGATAGGATCTGCTGAGAATAAATAGATAGGAAACATCTGGGCAGACTAGGTGGGCTAAGCAGTACTTTTCTGCCATCAGATTCTATGTTTCTATCACTATCATCAAATCAAGTCTAGTTGAACAGAGACTCTGTCAGTGAACAGTGGTGACTAAGCTTCAAGCTTTAAGATCATTGATGAAAATGGTGGTCAGTAGTGGTCATAGTACCAGTAATTGAAGGATACAACTGAGTACCCCTCACCACTTTGAGTAGCGTTTATCAAGCTCAACCCTTTGTTTCCTACCCTGCACCAGTTAACAATCCACCTTGTGTGTGCCTCCTGTATACTGTACTGGCATATTTCATACTTTGACCAGAAGCTTAATATGCACTACTGTATCAAAGGCCTTACTGATGTCCAGATAGACTACATCCGGTTCCATGTCATAATGACGATCGCAGAAAGGCAATCGCCATTATGGCAAGTGTACATCGCTGAAAACCAATTTGAGCAATGCACACTCGCAGTGCAAACAAAAACAGCACCCAAGACATACAGGTTTCATTTTTAATACGCAGGTATGTGTCAAGAATTCTCAACTCCAGGGGGATGCTTGTCGGGGGGGTTAAAACCTTTATAAAAAATACATGCTGCCTGCCAGCAAAAAAAACCTGCACCACACTGGACCCAAACTCTATACCCTGCACCTCCCAGTTGACCGCCCTCCCCACCATGCTAGCGGGCCAACTCGGCAACTGCCTGGCACACTCCCTCCCACATACCATCCCTCCCCTGCCTCTCCCCCATGCGTGTGCATATACCTGCTACTTCCTGTCATGGTATTTACCCACCCCAGTATTCGGTCACCTCCCCCCCGCTTGGTAGCCGTGAATACAGGTGCCGTAATTGAGTCACCATTTTTGTTTGCACCCAATTGCGGTCACCTTTTTCACCGGATACTACTACATCCACTGCCCCACCCCTGTGCACTTCCCTGGACACCCCCTCAAAGAAAGTGATCAGCCTGGCTTGGCATGATTTGTCTCTCATAAAGCTATGCTAAGAGGGGGCAAGAGCATTGTCCTCAGCTAAGTGCTCCATCATAGTATATGGTTACCCTTTGTTATGTATAAAAATCAGCCTGCTCAAAATCCTTGTTAAGCACATTCTAAACTGTTATGCGCATTCTAAAGTGTTGTTATACGCATTCCAAACAGTTGTTATGCACAGTTCAAAGCTCATACAATTTTAAATTTCTCATTTATTCTACACTTGGCTACTTACTAACTACCCAATGCCCAAAGTCATACCTTTTACCTTTCAAAAGTCTGGAAATTAGATTTTAATATGTGAGTAGAACAAAGAAATGGCAAGTTTTTTTTGTTTTCACTTTAGTGGGGGTCTGTCACTCTAGTGTAAAAAACCATATACTATAACAAATAAAATATGGTCAACCACACATAACTCAGCATGTGTTTCCATCTCGGGGTGGAGATGACAGAATGGACCTCTCGAGCTTCCGCTTTCGAGGTTCATATGCTGTCATATCAACCCCTCGATGGAAACACAACCTTGTTGTGTATGGTTGCCCATACAATATTCTCTATATTCTGTCCTTGAGAATAGCCTTACTGAAGTCCAAATAGACTATTTATGTGACCTTTCCCCTGTCCATGTCCCTGATGAACCCTCAAAGAAGGTGACCAGCTTGGATTAGCATGGGGGAGTGAGACTGTCGATCTCAATTAAGTAGTTGTTTATTCTGCCCTGGCTAATGGATTCCAGGACCTTACACAGCACTGACTTCAGGTTTACCTGTCTGTAAATTCTTGGATCTGACCTTGCCTCCTTCTTGAAGAAGGGGATTATATTGGCCATCTTGGGGGGGTGGGAGCCTCACCTGGGAACAGTAGTGCCACACTAGAGTTCAGTAAAATCAAGGTGCATGAGGATGGCAGGCACCTACCAGACAAGAGGCAATCCACTTCTATTATTGCAAGTAATGAGGATAAAGTTGAAAAAAAAAGAGGCATTATCTTGTATTCAAGTGCTTTCTTTATTGTGGATGCATCTCAAATATGCAGCTCAAGCAGATACAAAAAGGAAAGGCATATTGTAAGTCTTAGCTTTGACAAAGCACTCATGCATGAAACACATCAAGCGTGGTGACGCTAGTCACATGGTGACATCCCAGAGTGGAGGGGCGACTAGGAAGTATTAACTGAATGGGGAGGGCTGACTTTTAAAACATGCTTACAATATACCTTTCCTTTATTTGCCACAGTAACTGCTGCAGTATGCTTGGAGTTTCTGGTTATAACCAATAATCACTGATAAAACACCACCAATGTTAAAATTGGGAAATCAGTTATAACCAAAAAGAAATGAAAATCCTGATGGGCATTGCATGCAAGGCACGTCACATATCACGCTATGCTCAGACCGGACCACTCCCGGACCTTTCCCCTCCAAGCAGTGGGCAATGTTTGCAGCAAAACTCCCGGCTGCTCCTTAGTGCCTTAGTGCACTCCCCAGACTGGACCTCTCCCCTCCCAGCAGCAGGCAATGTTTGCAACAACATTCCAGGTACTGAGCAGAGCTATTTCCAGGGCTAAAAGGGCTAAAAGGCTAAGAAAGCTGCAGTGTGTATTTCCATCTGAGGACAGCAGTTGATTGATTGTTTGTGCTGCTGATTTCTTTCATTAGTGCAGGATTTTACCTCGTATCCTATGAGTACATTAAAGAGCCTTTTTATATCCAGATGTCTAGAGCTGGTTGTTCAAAAGCTCAACAGCTTCTATGGGGCTATTTATTTATTGAGTGAATAAACACTGATTTTTAAAGATTTTTGTTGTTCGTGAAATTGATCACACTAAAAATAACAGATTTTTTTAATTTTTGAAAAGGGCAGAAAAAGTTTGAAAATAAACACCTTTTTTAAAAAAAGATAAACACCTAAAACCAGGAACTCTAAGTATGCTGCAGCATGCTGCAAAATGCTGCAAAATTGGGTTTAATCCTGATGAGCTTCAGTGTATCTGCTTGAGTTGCCTGTTTCAGACACGTCCAGAATATAGAAAGCACTTGGATACAGGGTGATACCTCTTTTTTTTTTTTTTACTTTATCCTGAATTACTTGCAATAATAGAAGCAGTCTGTCAGGTGCCTGCCATCTCCCGTGCACCTGGATTACAGTGTCCACTTTCTTGTCCTCCAGCACCACACCCGTACAGAAAGATTACAGCAAGCACCCTTCCCAGTTATTCCTCTAGCTACACTATGCTCAAGTGGTATATCCCATCCATCGTGTATCATTTAGAGTATCTGGTTTGATCTTTGACAGGTAGTCGGCTACCAGATAGGTGTAATGTCCACAAGTTGCATCATGATTACCATTGATCCCATGGTCAGTTGCCAGAAATCATACACTCTTTTGTGCTGGATGAATTGCCTTATGCCAACATGGAGCCAGGAAGGCCACTCCCTAGCTCATTTTCTTTTATTGCTTACTGGCATGCAGACCTCTGTGGCTGCTTCAAGCACTCATTTCAACAATTCTCAGATGTGCTCTGCATTGTCAACCTCATGCTGCTTCTCCAAACTCTTGGCTACCAGACCCCTCATCTTGGCAAAGTTGCTATGCCATGGATATTGCATAACCCCATTTTCTTTCCCCTGGGACCTGTTCTTGCACCCTAATGAAGCCCCTGTGCATAAATGACACCATCTGTCTGCCTTTTCTGTTATTCCCAGTTTTGGTGGCTAAGGCCCAACTAGTTTCTGTGTCACCAGAGAGAAGGTTGTTTGGTTGTGGTCATATACTAAATGTAAAGTGTTGTACTAACATTGTTATTTTTTAGCATCACTTTACAGCTTGTCCTTTAAATATGTTGTTTAACTTATGGATATCCTTTTCCTGTGCAAATACATGTTTTGATGGATTAATTGATTGGCTGATTGACTGAAGAACAAAGCAACCAAAGTAAGGAAACGTGACATTAGGGTAAAAATTCCCTTAAATCATGATGAATGCATGGTGTCGTGTTCCATTGGGTCAGAACGTTTGCTAGAAGCAATGTTTGCTTTACCCTAACTTCAGTAGCCTCTTTCAAAGCCTTAAAGTGTGAGTAAATGTCTATACCTTGAAAAAAAAGGCCAAAGTTAGGATAACACCAAATCTGCTTCCTTCCAGCAATTGTTCAAACCCTGAAGATCACCACTCTATGCATCCACCATGATTCAAGGGAAGTTTTACCCTTGTGTCACATTTTCCTACTTTAGTGGTTTTATGCTTCACCCCTAACCGATGTCAAAACATAGTTCATTGCAATGAATAGCATACTGTTTATGCATAATGTCTGTGTCTGTTCAGTGAAAGACACTGCACTATCCAGGAAGTGTAGCTTTCTCAGTACCTTCAGTATATGGCTATAAGTGTCCTTTCTCATCAACAGCACATTGCCTTTCTTTGCATATGGGCTTTGAAATAGCAACCTTTATGCACAATATATATGTTGGTCTGACAAAAAGTATGAGGAAGCATTTCTTTACAGAGAGGGTGGTGACTACGTGGCACAGACTGCACAATAATGTGAGGAGTGCTAGTTCTGTACTATCTCCAGGTTCAAAAACCCAAACGGATCATTTCAAGTGGGTAATTAGAAACATGAGGGATGTCTAAAGCAATTTAATAATTCTAGATAGGAACAATGGGGCAGGCAGGATAAACATTTTGGGCGGGATCTTCAAAAGTGATGACTCAGATGCAGTTTCCAGTTTGGGGCTTCCCTTGCAGCAGCATCTGAAATGCACCACAATATCGGACTGCACATTTGTGACGATTTCCCTGCATTACAGCAGATTGCATCAAAAACACAATGCAAACATTCATCTTTTGATGCATGTGTCATTTTATTTGCACAAACTGTGGCAACTGCAACAAAATGTTACACCACGATGTCATCACAAATTGTGAAACTGCACTGAAATGGCGTTGCAAATCCTAGATGCCCCACTGAAATTCAGAACTCAATCTAATTCCTGCATCATCTAAAAAGAAGTGGGGATGAATACAGGAAAAAAAATATTAAATATAAGCTGAATTGTCTTTGATTGTTATATGTTTTTCTAATGAATAGCCATACTTTTTAATTAGAGAAGCAATGGTACTGAGAGGCATAAAGCTGCCCCAAGCAGATGCCACTAGAAATTAAATGTAGTATCTTAGCTAGGCTACAGTATAGGATGTTGTGTGTATCTACCTGATTGCCCAGCAGCAGTCAAACAGAAGCCATAGTAAGCAATCAGCTTGTGAAATCGCTGCCAGCCCTGTAGGGGCCCATGACAGTGCAGCACAATGCAGTCACTTCTTTACTAAAGCAGCCCATCCACTACAGACCACCGTATGAGGCCCCCATTACAGTTAGATGTAGCCAAACAGTACCAGAAAAGCAGTTTGAAAGGAGAGCAGTATGCACAGTGGTAGCCAGTGATGAGATACACTGTACAGTATATCTGGCTACAGTATGTCTGGAAATATCACAGAAAATCCAGTGGAAATGAATGGGAATTTCCTGTGACACTGTACATCGTGATATATCTGGATATGCAGTATCTTGTCACTGGCTATCACTGCACTGTCAAACAAATCTGTGTTTAATGACTGAGGTATTCCTTTTTAGTAAAAATGCCAGTCTTTATAATTCTCAAAGACTGAACCTTTGGATCCCCCCCCCCCCCATCTTCTGTTTCACTGCTGTTGCCATCTGGTCCTTTGGTCTGGTGCATCCCTAGGACCTCAAGCTGTATTGAAGGAGCAGTGGATAACTTATTTAGGGATAGACTTGGGACCCTCTGAGATTGTTTGCAGGCCCTGCCAAAAGACATTTCCTCTGCCCCGCACAAACACAACCTGCGCCACTCTCCCCCTCCCCTTCTCCCTCCGTAATGAAGAAGCGAGCAACAAGACATGATCAGGTGGGACTTACAGCCCCCGGGAGGATGCTTATCTCAACATAAGCCCCACCCTGGAGAGTCTTATTGTCATTATAATATGGGTAATAAGGTAGTTTTTTAATAGCATGGACAAGAAAATTAAACAAATGTATGATTTAACTTATTTTTTCCCATAAACGCCATATGGCGTCAGAACCATTCATTGCTAGAACTGACCCAAAATGACCACTGGGAGCAAATAGTACTCTGCTGATAATTGCTACTAGAGAGCTCTGTAATTTGTTTAGTGGTGTGGTGTATCCTGCTTTCCCTTTATTAACCCTCTTACTTGTTACTATCATTGTCTTATCCTACGTCATACAGTTTAATCCTGACCTCCCTGTTCTACCTACTCTACCTGGGGAAGCTCTGGGCCTATCTCACTTGTTTGTTCTCCCCATTGTAACTAAGTAGTGAATACTTGTTAAAACTTTACTACATTATGTGAAGTTATAACTTTCACACAGTGTTATTTAGTTAACCATATGTAAAATACTTCTAAACTAATCCTTTTTGCCAATTTAAGTTAGTCAATGCACCATAACTAATAGCATACATTAAAGATATAACAATACACACCTTTTAGCCCCTTTTTTACAATTTATACTACTAGATACCCACTCTTAGTGTAATCTGCTTATATCTAGTGCTCTTTAACCCACTGTGTACTTACAATATTTGATGTCTTGATGCTGGGTGCCACACTCTCAGAGTTGAACATACCACATACTTCCCTTGTGCACAGATTACATTACATATCAGGTCTGTTTTGGGTGTCACACTTAGGGTGCAGTGTCTCCTGCCAATCCCCCCCCCCCAATATTACTACTGTGACACCATTTAGCTACAGCTTTTCAGCTAAAGGACCACAGTGAGTGGAGAACTACTGATAACACACTATTTAAAATCAGGAGGAGCCACGCTCCCTCATAGTTTATATATCCTGACTGGATCTGTGTGGCAGCACAGCAGTTCAGCTAGACAGTGGTAAGGGAGGGAGGAAAATGCACCAAAATAGCCTCCCGAAGGGCTCCAAATGGCCGAATTGTTCAGAATTCCTTCCTGCTGCAGAAGCCAGCCTCTGAACAGCTGATTTCAAGGAGTGTTCATGAGTGCTTGATTTGAATAGTGCTCTTGCTGGTCATGCCCCCACACAATTCACGGTACCTGAATGGAGCCCAGCAACCCCACAGTTTAGTTGGGGGTAACAGCACTTCCTATGTGTCTAAGGCCCTCTGCTTTGCATTGTGCTTCACTTTCCAAGGCATGCTGTTATCCTCATGCCTTAGAAGTTATTGGGCCAAACAATGTGCTAAGGCTATGGGGAGAGTGAGTGGGATGCTGGGGTGCATAGGGAGCGGTATCACCATCAGAAGAAAAGAGGTGATGATGCCCCTGTACAGATCATTGGTGAGGCCTTATTTGGAGTACTGTGTTCAGTTCTGGAAACCACATCTCTGTAATGATATAGACAGGGTGGAGGCAGTTCAAAGAAGGGCAACAAAGATGGTGCAGGGCCTGCACCAAAAGTTATATGAGGAGAGACTGGAAGACTTCAATATGTATTCCCTGGAGGAGAGGAAAGACAGGGGAGATATGATAGAAACCTTCAGATATCTAAAGGGCATGAATAGGGAACCGGAGGTAGCATCTTTCAGAAATGGAGATGTTCAGGAATGAGGGGGCATGACATGAGGTTGGAAGGGTAGACTAAGAGGTAACGCAAGAAAGTATTTTTTCATGGAAAGGGTGCTGGATGAATGGAATAGGCTCCCAGCAGAGGTGGTGGGGGCAAACACAGTAGGGGAATTCAAAAATGCATTGGACAGGCATGGGGAACCCTAGCAATAGGAACGAGAAGATGAAACCAGAGATCAAGCAGGGTCTGTGGCTTTTGCAGTAGGTATGGAAAATGGGCAGACTGGATGGGTTAGCGGTCCTTATCTGCTGTAAGTTTCTATGTTTTTATGTTAAACCTCAGTGAGAATATTGTATGTACTATATAGATTTTATCACCTGTTCCCAGTCTCTAGCACATTGATATAGCCTTTTGTATCTACTACTGTTGCAGAAGCATATTGCTTGCTTTCTCGTCTCTTGTAACCTGTTGCAGCCTTTTGTATCCTTGGACTCATGTACTACTCTGTATGATGCTTGCCCCATTTCTTTACTCTTTAACGTTCCTGGGTCATACCTGAAACCAGGTATTATAACTGTCTAGTGTGGTTACCTGGTTGATAAAAACTAAATATTGAAATATCTCACAATAGCACACACCTTGCCATGCTTTACTGCTTAAATAGCTTCCTTCAATCTCATGAAACCTACAGGATCTGTGCTTTTCTTATGGCTGTTGCCAGCTGTTAATGGATTTGAAAGTGCTTTGGAAATCAATGGAAAGGTTTGTAAAGCCTGGTTGTCTGCTGTTTTTTTTTCAGTATTGGCTCCCCCATCTGCATCCACTGGAAATAGTTAACTATTTTTTATTTATTAATTTATTTATTTGAATTTTGGTAACCGGGTAATCCCATTGAGACTATGCAGTCCCTTTATCAGGAGCAACCTGAGGGAATGTACAGAAAATAATGAAAAACTCAATACAGGTACAATAAAAAAAACAGAGTAATAGTAAAACAGTGCTACACAACACACAAAATACAAAACGTGGTTGCATAAATAATGGAACAAAAAACGGTATATTACACAGCCATGACATAGACGTTAGCCCAAAATAATGTACAGTAAGTACAGGATATACAGTAGGGAAGAGCCTTAGGTTAACAGGTGAATATACTAGCCAAGGAGATCAGGTCTTGAGGTGTCAATTTAGGTGGACTGAATAGTGGTAGACAGTTGCACTTTAGCAGAGACCAGGAGTGGGTCTGTCAGGATGATTAGACATAAGTATAGCAACTTACAGGCAGGGTTATTTAAGACTCTTCCCCTCTTCAAAAGGTTGTACAGGGAAATCTTCTACAGCCCTCTGTCTGCAATGGCAACTGTACCTAAACTTCTCCCCGACACCACTACTCCTGCTATCCCCTTGTCGTTACTACACTTCTTTCTCTGGCTCGTTTCACCATATCTCATTATCTCCTTTTAGTTTTAACACCAACCTTCAAGTAATACAATATGTTATATGTGAATGTCATCCTCTATCCCTGCCTGGTGCAGAAGCTCCCCTTGTTAGTATACCAAAATGTTAATATCTTGTTTCTTTATTCAGCTGATTTTCAACTATGCTCTGCACTTATGTGTTAATGACGCTACCATGAATAATATGGTCACTTTTGTTGCTGTTGATATCTGTAATGAACTGTCTCCCAAATGTATGTGATACTTAATGTTTCCATAAATGTATGTGCCTGTTAAAGACATCTGTAAATAATTGGCTGTATATTATTTAGGATACATAGTGCTCCATGAATGTATGTACGTGACTAAGACATCTGTAAATAATAACTGCAATGTTTGTTTTTCATCTGCATGGAATGTTCAGTTCCCCAGGGTTTCCCTGAAAAAGGGACTTGATTGTCTCAGAGGGCTCACCCAGTCATCAAATTTTAAATAAATAAAATAAATAAATTTAGGTACCATCTCTAAGGTGGTTTAGCATTATTATCACTGGGATTTTCATCTAAGTTATTAAGGTTGGGGAACTCCAGGTTGCCCATGAAAGAGGGATTTCGTCTCAGTGGACCTACTGTACCTAGTTTTCAAAATCCACTAAATAAATGAAATTGGGAGATCAAAGGTTCAAGTTCCACCAGAGCCAAATACTTACAGTGTGGCCTTGAGCAAGTCACTTAACCTGTTCCAGTCTACCCAGCTGTAGAAATGAGTAAAAGCAGGACACCACTGAAAATGAGATGTCGCATCTCAGCTGGGCTATCCTGGGTAAATAAGTTGTTAGACAGATTTTAAAAATAGAAAATTATAATAAAACATTACACGTATGTCTACGTTTTGATGCAAATACAGCTAATGTGTTCTGTTTTGCCCTAAATTGATGCCATTTATGGAAACAGGGCTGCTGAACAGTTAACACATGTGAGCAGAAGCAGACACAGATGTAAGATGTGGTTGTGCTGACCCATTTGAATGTCCATCCCAGTGTGTTTGAAAGGCACTAGATAAAACCAAATTGTCTGCCTTTAAATTCCTTTGTTTTGGCAGTAACACATGATCTAGCTGCAGCTCTTACCTACTTATACCACCTTGAGAATTCAAAGCCTTTGTTAGAGTTTTCAAAATATGAATTTTTTTTTTGCAGTGCAGTTCTACTGCAACATTGTTTTATAAATGTTTTGTAATAAGAGGTATTGATGTGTCATTATTAGATTTTCAGTGACCCAAACAGCTGAAATACGTTACACTGACAAGGAGGCTCTAGTAAATTATGAAACACTTGAAAGTACATTGCAGAGTACGTAGGCCATTAATATTTTATATGATCCCTTTTGGGGCCTAGTCACAAGCCAGAATTTGATACAGCAGTGTATTAGATAACCCTTATTATGTGTCAGGGCCATATGAGGGAACTGTACTCCTCGCATATGAAGAATAAGAGGGTTAGAAAATTGGACATTTTAGCCACCTACCTGCCGTAATTGATAGGTTTATATCCCACCTTTTTCTTTTAAAAGGCATGCATTGCAAGTCACCATGTAGCAGACTCCATGCCAAATAATTCAATATTGTTGCTGTAGTGGAGTAAACAATGTATCCCTCATGACGTACTAGGATACAATAACGTGGAATGTCAGCTTCTTGACAAGGCGTTTACATAGTGAATACAGGTCCATGGAGAGCTGCCAACTTTGCAGGTTCTGAAGAGCATGCTATTATATTCACTTGAGCCATATCTGCTGCCTGGACCCTTCTATGTACTGCTGTATGAATATGGTGCTTTGTTTCTTCATCCAGAAGAAAAAAAATGAAGTAGTTGAAAACAGAGGTTGATTTAAACACAAGCATATAAACTATCCAAGCAACATCTGTCACTGACCTACTGTACTTACAATATGCACAATCCATCTAAAATTCATATACAGAAATGCTTCCACCAATGGCAGAGTGGAAGTCTTGATCCTATTTTCCTTAGAAGGAGTACTGCATGCATTAACTTAGCATAGGCAAGCATCTTGCACTAGTTAACAGAAATGAGATACTCACCCTTTAATTAATAATGAACATATATACTGTAAGTAATCAGCAGTGCATCCTGAATCATAGGCAGAGGAGCCAGGGGATCAGAGGGGTCACCATACCCCTCATTTTGCTAGCTAGTGGGTCAGCCAATGCCTTTTGTCCCTTCTATTGTCAATCAGTGGTGCAGTATTATTAAAGAGTAATGAGGCTAGTGTACATTCCCTGAGGACCACAGCAAACCTGCTTTAAAATGTTTCTTCACTCAATGAGTGAAGAGAGTCCAGATAAAAATGTTATGTCATTTAGTCTAGTATCCCCAGTCACCCCGACTCGACCAGGCTGTCACTTGACCTGTCCCTCAACACAGAACAGAATAGTCTTCACCTCAGTCAGCCACTCTGCTGTACCCAACCCAACCCAATAACTGAAGAACATGATGGGGGCCTGGCACGTGTGCATGCACATTCTTAGCTTGACACCCTCCATCAGTCTATGGTGGCCGGCTGAGCAGATGGGAGGGCAAGCGTGTGAGTCACTGGACTTTGTGTCAAACTGCTGGAATTGGTGGTGGATGGTTCACAGTTGTGGCAGGTCTAATAATGTAATAGGTATCGGTGCCAGTAAACACTGGTGTCAAGGCAAAGGTAATCAGGATGGGGGTTAATAGTTGAATTAAGTCAGAATGGGGGCCAAGAGACATCCAGTGACAAAATGGTATCAGACAGATATGACCATGCTCTCAGCGTGTGAACTAATGCACTAGGAAAATCCTCAACCAGCCAACTACAAGGCCCTGCTCTTGGGGGTGAATGGATAGCCGAGCTTCCCGATTCAGACTGCCTTGCTTCAATAGCAACTACTAAGTAAAGTGGCTCACTGTAAGGGGGAAGAAACCAACCAACTTGTTACATGCCTGCCTGATGCTTGAGAGTAGGGGGAAGAGGAGATGCCTCAGGGGACTTCTTCTATGTGCTGGCACACTGGGGCCAGTATTGGATATGGAAATCAGAATTTCAGATTCTAAGTCTGATTCCAATTGCCAAGGGCTTATAGGAATCAGAGTTATACTGGATTCAGAATTGGAAATTCCTAATAATCAATCAAATGTGCAAAAGAATGGAATCTGTAGGTTCTGAGCAACCCTAGTTAACAAATGTACTGTATATTCAAGAAGGTAATTCATTTTTGCTGTGCCCTGGGCTGAGATGTTGCATTGATGCATCGCCTGGTCTATACAGTTCTGCCCCACTACGTTTTAGTATTGTACACCGCCACTGTCCTGAATGTCTTTTAGATGTAGTTCAACTCTGTGTTCCACTCTACAGATAGAGTCAAGAGGGGAAAGAGAGAGAGGGAGAGAGAGAGACAGAGAGAATAAAAGAGAGAGGGCATTGTCTTTCTCTGTCTTCATCCTGTCCTGCGCTCCAAAAAATAGTTTTTAAATGAAGTGATCACCATGAAACCACTATGTCTGAAAACCATTCTATCATTAATTATTTGTTCAAAGTTTTACACACCAGGAATGCCTCATTTAGGTGTAGTATCTAGTCTGTTAGAATCCCAGGGGTACAAACAGCAACAGTAGTTAACATAACAAGCACTGGTTGGTGACAAATGGTCATTTGCTTATATTTGCTGTGTAGTCATTGGGCATAGATAGCACAGCAGTTAAAATGAAGAAATTAATAACATGAGTTATAATAGTGAAATTGTCATGACTGGGAAAGGAAAAGGTTCACATACAACGTTTTCTTAGATCATGACTTGTGTGCCTTTCAATTGGGCAAGGACTTCAAATCAAAAAGAAAAAGAAAGAGAAAGACAGAGAGTGGGTAGAATTAGAGAGGAAATTCAGGATCATGATGCTGAGATAGGTGAATAAGGGGCACACCCCCAAAAAATCCTTCCACAGTTCAGACCGATACCAATTTATTTAGATGCTTCACAAGCAAACATATTCACTTGATTCTTGGAGTATATCCAATGAATCTTTTTTATTTATGTTTTCATGATCTAATTGCTTTAATTTTCACATTCATACTGTAACTCAGGTAAGCAGAGTAACACGTCTCCTTACCCAAAGAGATCAATGAGTCTACATCTGTTTTACCTGATTTTTTCCACATATGAGAATATGTTAATTCTATGGGTTGCAAGCACTGCATCATGGATATTCAAGTGATATGGGTTGTGCAACCTCTCTGCTATTCCCTGAGAAACAAAGTTCTAACCAGTAGCCCATATGAAAGTAGTAAACAGTAGCATGTGTGGAACAAAAAGCAGAGGTAAGATTTCAAGCAAGGATTAGGAGTTGCACAAGACAACCCTCTAATTTGCACTTTCCAGCCTTGTGATTGGACAAGGACTTCAAAGGAAAAATGAGGAGAAAGGAGGAGATTGGGTAGAATTAGGGAGGAGATTCAGTATTCTGGAGCTGTGATAGGTGGAGGAGGCACACACCCAAAAAGGGCTCACAACTCAGACTGATACCAATATGCTCACATGCTTTGCAGGTGAACATAATATAGTTGCTCAAGAACTTTAAAAAAGCAAAAGATACACTGTATAGAAAATCAACACAATAAAGGGCCCTACCTTGGCGGTGCAACACCCAGACCTGCGACGGCTGACACAGCAACATCAAGGCGGTGACCAGCAATCTACCGCAAGATGCACACGGTGTATGGAAGAACAGTGACAGCCCCAACAATGACCACTGCCCAGTGAATGGGCGGACAATGCCCTACCGCAGGAGCACACCAGACAGGCAGCATGCAGATGAGCACCCCCCACCATGTGGACCACGGCAACAGCAGATCATGGGTAGAGCAACCCCCCCAAGGTCCTGGGGTACTGCAGTGGCACCCCCCCCAGCCAGCCAGTGACATACAGGGGGAGCCCACACCCAGCGGGGCCACACAGCACAGACAGCCACTCCACGGGATGGAGCACCAGTGCAAAGTGCCACCTCCCCACAGGACGGACCCACACACAGTCGCATGGAAGTGCCAGCAGCAGAAGGCACACTGCAGGCCCAAGACAAGCTGTGCACAGTAGCACGACACCTATGGAAATGCCCAGCAAAGGCCACCAGAATGGTGCAACACAGCCACGCAGCATAGCAGCTGCTAGAGAGCAACAATACATGGATGTTGTATAAATGGAACAGTACTAGCCCTGGTGGAACCAGACAGCGATAACACTAGTCCTGTCTCAGTGCGTCAGGTATCCAACCCATCCATAGGAGGGTGGGGTGGCCACCCAAGGCACTGAGGAAGAGCTAATGGTATCGCTGCCTTGTTGCACCAGGAATACAACCATTCCTTATGTAAGGAACCCATGTAGTACTACTCAGCTCATCCTGGGACTGCAGTAAACCTTGGGGTGCCACTCCATGGCAGCATATGCCACCAATATCTGCCACTGGCTCACTTCAGCTGCTGCTTGGATTGTGTCATAGGGCACACACTGGCATGGTACTTCCCCCTCCCCCACAGAACACACAGGGCACAGGGCTAATGCAGTGTAGATTTAATGTGTGTGATTAGTGCAAGGAACACAACAGGGGAACCTGCAGGTCTGGTGCATCCAATGACAGTGCCCATCACCCCACAGTGCCCACACGCCTCCCATACTCCCAAGGGGGCATCAGTCCAGATGGCAGGGTCATGCAGCGGGACCCACAGAATCCATTACACCTGCAGGCAGATGTTAAGGGCAATGCCCAGCAGGTAGTCCTGGAGCATGCACTGGCCATACTGCTCCACAGTGTCTATCAGCCATGTGATGCAGCCTCTTGTCCAATGTCTGCTGGCACCACCATCCTCACCCCACAGCACCTGCTGCATCCGCAGCTCAGTCAGCCATTGCTGCCGCCGCAGCACCTCAATGAAGCGCCACACCATGGGGTGGGATGCCTCCATCCGAGCATTGAATCCTCTGTGTCAGCCCTCAATGCTGTTGTTCATGCATGGCAGGCCTTCACACGCTGCAGCATAACAGTTCCAGTACTCGAATGGGTGGTGGTGTGTGCTACATACCACTGAGGACTGTGCACCCCAGCTAGGAGTCCTCAAAATAGCCCATGAAGGGTGCCATCTCCTCCTCATGCAGGTGCACAGTTCTTCATAAGCAGTGCCAACATCATCTGGTGGCACAAAGGCCAAAGCGTCAAGCATCCGCACATGCAGTGTGAACTCATCGCTCGTCACATAGAGTTGTGCCAGGGTGCCATGCTGCTGTAGCCTGTGCCACAGACACTGAGCGAAGTGGAAAAAACACCCTATGATCCTGGCCTGTGGGAAGACAGCACACAGTGCCCAGTATGCTGCAAGCTCGTAGTCTATTGTGATGTTGTGTGGGCTCAGTCCAGGGCACAGTTCCAGCAGCTTGCACAGGACCACTGCGTAACACCCCATGGTCCTGCTCACCACCAGCACATACACCATGGGCAACACAGTCTCCATCTTGACCCCACGTAGGCTGTACAGCTGGTGGAACAGCCGTGGGCAGCACCAGAATTTCCCATCTGCAAACTACATGTGGCACCATTACAGATACTCCAGGTTGTGGGCAATACTGAATATGAGGAATCTTTGCATCTCCCCTCAACAGTCATGGTGGACGAGGAGGGTTTGCCCGCATTGGTGCTCCTGTACCCCTCTGGGATAGACAGCTAGGAGAGGTGTGTGGGCTCCATGGGTGTGCGGCATGTCACCCTCCTGGCCCTCTGGATGCTCCATTTTAGGTTGGCCACAGATGGCAGTCAGCCCCCTACTACATCGGTGACACCACTGCAGCTTGTGGCAACCACTTGCTGGCTGCTCTTGGTGGTTGCCAGTGCCCGCTCCTTAACTGCCGCATGGATCTGCCTAACTTCCACTGTGACACTGTCAGGCACATGGTTACGCCATCCTGTGAGGGTCACATCCTCCAGCTCTGTGATAGTTCTTGCACACCCATGGCACTGGCCAGTGTTATATTCTATGCACTTCCAGTATGTGAGTGCCCCTCAGGTGTACTCCCGTTGGTACACATACCCACGGTATGCTAGCTGGTCTTTCCTGCGTGCACTCCTCAAGTATGTCAGGGGCATAGCTGTGGCTCATAGGCTCGTATGTGACTATGCTTTAGTAACCATCACCCTGGCCCCTTACCCCATTTGTAGGTGTTGCCATGTGCATCTGTGTTGTGTGCCCTGCCTACACAGGTGCAGTGGTCCACCTGAATGTGGGTGCACATGGTGACACAATGTGTGGGTAGGGATGGGTGTGTTGTGGTATCCCCATCACTGTGTCAGCCCTCATTGAACCATGCTGCTAGCTGCCTGTCCAGGCCAGGCACCATTACCGCTGTCTCTCTGAATGTCTACTGCCTTCCTGTACCTCACACTGGTGCCGACATCTCCTCTGCCATCCTGTGGCCTTTGTGTGTGTGTGGTTCCACCGACATTAGGCGTGTTGTGCTGGTGGGCTGCACTGCTGTGCCCCTTTCGGCCAGGATTCCGTCCCACTCCTCCAGGTGTCGCTGTGGGGGTGGCACTGTGTGGATCGTCACTACGCTGGAGTCGCAATTCATGGGGTAAGCACAATAAAGTACACTGATGTACAGTGCAGAATGTCAATTCATCACTTATTGCAAGTACAGCCACAAAACATGTTCAAATTATTATAAAGTCTTGTAACTCTAACATGAATGAAAGGGCTCACTTAAACTTTGAAACACGTCTCGTAAGAAAGCTTTTCTATTTAAAACACAGAAAGAGGACTGCAAACGCAGAATATATATACTGTTTTTAGTCATGATACCTGTTCAGGGTTTGGAGTGGCTATTTTGCAGGCACTGTACAGCAGAATGATGCATTGAAAACCAAAACTTTACTAATTGTAATTAAATCAATTAGCCAGCTTTTACTATTGTTGATCATGGCACACGGGGCTAAATTAATATAGACAGAACAACTCTGTCGATTTCTGCTATCACACATTTAAGGAACTACCTATGCCTCAAGCAATGCTTTGTATTGAGACACAAATCTGTTTATATTTCATCTCATTTCTAAACAATATTCTTCCCTTTATTACTAGGAATGTTTGCATTGTAAAACCAAGCAAGGGTTTGTGGAGTCATAAACATGAGATATTATGACATCTTGTGTAGACAACTAGCAAGAGCATATTAAGGTCCATCACAAGTTCAGTAGACAGCCAGCATGTGCAGATGGTGTCCCATCAGGAAGTACAATAGATAACCAGCAAATGAAGATGAAGTCCCATCACAAGTATAGCAGGCAATCAGCAAGTGCAGATGAAGTCCTATCACAAGTACGATAGGCAAATACAACTGCAGATGAAGTCACTGCACAATTACAGTAGGCAACCAACAAGCGCAGATGAAGTCCATTGCAAGTATAGAGGCCAACTGCAAGTACAGATAAAGTCCCTACACAAGTACAGTAGGCAACCAGCAAGTTCAGATATGGTCCCATCACAAACACAATAGACAGTCGGCAAGTGCAGATGATATCCCATCACAAGTACCATATACAACCAGCAAGTGCAGATTAAGTCCTATCACAAGTACAGTAGGTAACCAGAAGTGCAGTTGCTGCTCATAACAAGCACAGCAGGCAACCAAGAAAAGCAGATTAGGTGCAAAGGACAATTAACCTGTTTTCATGAAAAGTTAATTAGAAACAGATAAAATTGTATGTATGCACAGGGAGCTGACAGAATATTTACACAAAGAAGATTTTTTACAAATCCAGCAGTAAAAAATAAAAACTTTATACAGAGGAGTACATGACTAAATCATTAAGTCTCAATTTTATTCTTTGTGTGTGTGTGTGTGTGTGTGTGTGTTTGATTTTATTTTGGGCTCATGAACTATGCAGGACTGACCACACAGGATATTAAAGCTCCCTCTGTTTATCCCGACAGGCACAGCAGAGGGGGTCACACTGCAATCTTTCTTACACTGCCCACTGCCCCAGTTGCCTCAACCCTGTCATGAAGAGACTACCACCTAGGTGAAAAGGTATTGCAGTTCAGAGTGCACTGCCATTCAATCATTGGCTTCTCATGTACGACTGCTAATGCAGGAGCCAATGAACACCAATTGTATTGGTGTTTTTTGTGATGTGGCAAAACCTGCCCACTTTTAAGAACTGGACTGAAATCATCATAACGTATTTCACCCAGGCCAATGAACATCAAGTTCCTCATTAATGCAGCACAGCAAACACGTAAGGAATAAGACATGACGAGGTGTGGTTTATGGCTTGATAAGAGCACGCCCCAGGTGCGTGATGAGGCACCAGGCGCTTTCGCCGAGTGACTTTAGCACCTGGGAAGTGCTCTTATCAAGCCATAAACCACACCTCGGAGTGTCTTATTCCACTTATAAAATGGGCACTGCACTTTGTAAATAAAGTAGGAACAGAGTTTCAAGAGTAACAAACAAAAGCTTTCAATAGGAGAAATAGTGAAAAAATAGTCCCTCTATAATATAATTTCTTTGTTTTATGAGTGTTCCAGACCTCTCCATCATCAACACCAACAGGGAAGTTTATGTACTATTCGTTCTTTTATAATTTATAGTATTTTGTGCTTTAAGAAACAGTGGCAGCCTCATAAATGATTGTCAGCTTCACTCATATTAAAAGCATTCTCCTTGTTGTATAGGTGTTTCATTCCTGGTCCCATCATGTGTTGTCCGAGCACCAATATGGCTATACTTTGTAGAATTCTTTTTTCATTTTTAATTTCTGTTGATTTAACTAAGAGTGACTGTTTTGTTACATTGGCGTGTGCTTGGTGTCAGTTGCGGCTTCTTTAGGAAGCGGCGTGTCCCTCATGAACCACCATAGTGTCGCGTGCTCGCATTTTGCCGTTAATAGGCGTTGAAAAAAGGCGATAATGGTGGTAGCGCTCTGCTTGCCTGATGTTTGAAGGGAAGAGAGGTACTTTGCATTTAAATATTTGATCGCGGCTCAGGTTAAGATTTAATTGAGAGTTGCGTTTTTCTGGTGAAGCAGTACCGGCAGCATTCCATTTCTTACAGCTTGGTTTTTCGAGTGCAGCACACAGGTTACAGTTTTATTTTTAAAATATTTTATTTAGTTGTGAAATGAGGCTGTGCGCTTTGTAGAGAGAGTTTGTCTGTGACTCTAAGGGGGGAGAGTTCTGTTTTCAACATCGGAGACAACCCCTTCGAAGAGCTTAGTTGTCTGTGTAGTGTGACAGTGGTTAGTGTGGTAGATTTTTGATGGCTGGTGGCAGAGCTCTCCCGGTGCAGCTTTTGCACTTCGATCTGATGCCAGTTGTGGAGCCTCAGTTAAGAGACCTGTGGGTAGCATGCACTGATTTCAGAGTGTGCAGCGTTTTGCTTGGCATATGTAGTGCCAGTTGCGAGTATATGTCCTGATAAGGACACGGCATATGGTACCTATTAACCAATCAAGATGCAGGAAATTATATACCCATTTTATAATGCCAGCTAAAGCACAGCAGCAAAGGCAAAACTCACTTCTTGGTGTTGTACAGAATGTTCTGCCTCAGATGGAATTCTACAGAATTCTGGACATTCCACCCATTTCTGTATAATTTTATCAAATGCAGAATTTTGAAATTCTGAAAGCAGCTTGAGGATTTTTATTGAAACAATGGATTAGTAATTTGTGGTTTACATAAACTGTGGCTAAGTGTTCCGCAGTGTAGTTTACAAAAACTGCAGCTAACATTCCAGAGTTTATGTAAACTATGGGACAAGTTTTTCAAAAACTGCAGAACACTAATCTGCAGTTTGCATGAAACGTGGAAAACTCATCTGTAATTTAAATGTAAACATTTTCGAGATTCTGTGGAATTTATCAAACAAAATACCAAAATGCATTTTGGAAGTAGAACTGACACTCTGCCTGACTCCCACCTGCAGAATTTCACATTCTACACAGCTGTCCCAACTTTATTAGCATTTGGATCCCAGTGCCAGAAACGCAACTCTGCAATATTGTACATACAGAATCACAGAAACTTGGTGGCTGAAAAGGACCCATCGGCCCATCTAGTCTGCCCTTACCCATCATTACTTGTCCCTCCTCCCTCTGGAACCCCACTTCCCCTGCTATACAGACCTATATGACTGTCCCATACTCTTTTTGAATCCCTCCACTGTTTCAGCCCCCACCACCTCCTCAGGAAGCCTGTTCCATGCCTCCACCACCCTCTCCATGAAGAATCAACCCCTCACATTGCCTCTATATCTTCCTGCCAGAAGTCTTAGGCTATGCCCTCTAGTTACAGCCCCTTCCTTTTAAATAAACAACCTTCCTTTATTTGGTTGATCACCTTGACATATTTAAAAGTTTCAGTCATGTCCCCTCTCTCCCTTCTAGTCTCCAACGTGTACAGATCCAATTCTTTACATCTCTGCTCATATGTCTTCCCTTGCATACCCTGCACCATCCTAGTTGCCCTTCTCTGAACTTTATGTCTTTCCATAGATGTGGCCTCCAGAACTGGACTCTGCACTCCAGATGCGGTCCTACCAGGGCTTTGTAGAGGGGCATCAGTACCTCCTCCTTCTGCTAGTGATGCCCCTTCCAGTGCATGCCAACACCCCATTGGACTTCCCCACTGCTCTGCTACTTGATTTCACACCTTAAGGCTATATGATACTATGATCCCCAGATCCCTCTCCTGTTCTGTATCCTTGATGTCCTCCCCACCAAAGCTGTATCTTGCTTTCTGGTTTCTGCACCCCAAATGCATCACATCACACTTTTTGCCATTGAATTTCAGTTGCCAAGTCTCTGCCCATCCCTCCAGAGTCTTCAGGTCCTGCCTTAGGTCTTCAGGTCCTGGACCAAGAATACCCAAACTGCATCTCTTAAAGTAAGATAATGTCCAATTTCTTGTAAATAAAACTGGTGTGTTTTTCTTTCAGTCTTGATAAATTAATAAATTAAGTCTGGGTGCTTTCAGATTATCTAAGACCGTAGCCTGGTGGCTGTTGGCTCGGCTGTAGATTCTGGTACAGTCTCATCATTTTATTCCTCCTCAGACACTTCTGGAGGAGTCTGACTGTCCTCTGCCAATTCAACCTCATTAGCATCCCCATGGTAAAAACATGGATGCACTGTTGTTTCAGGGAGGTGTGGCCGAGAAAGCAACAAGTTTATCCAACAAAAGAATTTACAAAATCAGTACACGCAACAGGCTCATCAAAAGACTAAGCTAATTTTTCTTCATGCCAGTGCAAAAGGTGCTAGTACAATAAGTAACAAAGGGTACAATGACATAGGGGGCATCCCCTCTGCACACAGACCATGAAAAGCAATGTCACCCATATGCTATGGCTTTGTCAGAGAGCAGAGCCACTTGGGATTATTCACCTTATATTACCCAGTCTTAAAAGAATATGGTTCAAAATTAATATCTCACATTTTAATTATAGTTAATTGATTTGAAGGCCAAGTGAAATAAAGTGCAAAGAAACCAAGTAAGAAGAATGTATTCTTTGAAGGAAGTGTGTAGTTATATATAGGGCTGGCCTTAGGATATGTAGTGCCCCTCGGCGAACTTGCAAATGGTGTGCCTCCCTGAATTTTTTTATCTTCTTCCCCTCACCCAAAATAAATGACATTCATAATGGCACTTGACAAATTTCTTAGGGGTGAAAACAATAAACACACAGTCAGCAATTACAGAAATTGCTTTACTCAGAGCTTTTTAAATTATACCAAAACTTTGACCCACTTGTCTTGCCTAAAATAGTAGCATTATTGGTTATGTCTGCAGCATTTTATTCAGAAAGCATGCCAGAGCTGGTGGATTGCAGGTTACCTAGGCCCACACTTATTACCATCCAATACAGGATGTGGGGGAACCTGCGGAAGTCAGAAGTGGGGTAGCACATGAGGTAGGCCCCTGAAAGACAGCGCTGTCCGAAATGGCAATACAATGTGGGCAAAAGCCCGAAAGGCAAGGGGGCAGGGAGGGTGACCGGATGTGGGGTTGTGGGCATCCCTAGTGACAGGAAGTCGCTATAAGTACATGTGTGTGGGGGGGAGCAAGCACGGCGAACATGGCCTGGGAGGGGGAGATGGAGATGTAGGGGTTGGCGCTGTGGTCGGCTGCCAAACTGCACCGTGGCATTGGAGGTTGGCCTCTGCTTACGGTGTGTGGGGTTCCGGGTCTGGGTCCGGGAGCTACTGTATTTTTGTTGCGCCCGGCCCAGGGCTTAACTTTATTTTACTTTTGCACCCCCCGACATGCACCCCCCCTAGAGTTGAGAATCCTTACGTAGGGAGGTGCGGGGGGTGAAGCCCCCCCACAGAAATCAAAGTATTGAAATCCCCAGCACTGTTCTTCCAAACGCTAAGGATGTCAGGGTGGCGAAATTATTTTTGCTGCCCTGACATCACGATAATGCGAGTCGCTGTTTGGTGCTCGCTATTATCACACAGAACCAGAAGTGGGGGTCTGGGGAACAACAACAAAAACAAAATGTTTCAACAATGTCTTATTTTTTCAGCTCAACTGAACTCACTACCACTCACCTTAGTCTAAACGTTCCTGCTGCTGCTACCTTGCAGACCACAATTCCACACCATCAATCTGGACCCGGTTGTTTCTGCTCTATCCTCCCCAACTCTCTTAGTCAGTCAGCCTGGTCTTGCCTCTGACTTCACTCTCCTGTCAGTCTGCTCCAGCCTGCCTGGCTCCCTTAATCCTTGCTGTGTCTTTTAGCCTGTGGCTATACTCTTGAGGTCTCGACTCTTGAATCAACTTCCTGCCCCAGTGTTCGTCCCCAGTGCAGTGGGTAGTGCTGACAATAGTCAATCGATAGCCCAGCAGCCCTAACCCTCCCATCAAACCATATCCACTCCACAGCCCATTCCAGTGCCTGTCAGCACCTCTAGCCCAAGCTGCATCCACACAGCACCCTGAGCCCTCCTCAGCCACTTAGTTTGGACTGTTCAAGTGAGTGAGCACTGTCTGCAGTCAATGCAGTCCAGTCCACTGCACTCACATCTTGGCTTCCTGTGACTGCATGCATTCATGATCATTCTCTCTCCTTGTGTGCAATGGCTGCCACTAATCATTCACCAAGGCTCCCAGCATTGTCTGCTTCAAATGACACACCTGTTTCCTACTATCATCTTTCAGCCACCTTAAGGTTTAACACTGTAGTTTGTCCTTTTTACACTAAACCCCCATCATATCTTTACTTCCATGTATGCATTGTACGTTTGCATGTGTGGGCATGCCTGCACAAACTTCCATTCAGTGTGTGTGTGTGGGGGGGGGCATGCTCACATGGGCATTCCAGCTATGTGTGCACATCTATTTTCATTTTCTACAGATGTCTCAGTATCCTTCCCCCACATTTATCACCTTTTAGTCATCTTACTAGGCCCTGTTAGAGGCACATGTCAGGAGGCATAGGTAAACCAGGAGCAGTCATAAAATTCACAAGCAGCATTTTATTATCAATAAAAATAAAAAATAATTGTGCAGGAGAGCTCTTATAAAGGCAGTTCAAACAAAGCAAAGTCCTTCATCTGAGAGTATCTCTAAATCTGAATCCCAATGTCTCTCTCTCTCTCTCTCAATAAATAGTGCTCTCTTTTTATAAGAGGTTTTCACCTGACAATTCAATTTTTATTAATTTATTTGGCTTTGGTAACCGGGTAGGTGTACTGATCCCAGGGACCATTTTCAGGCATGACCCAGGCCACATACTGTTACATAACAATAAAAGATAGCTAAAGTACAATGTAAATCATAAATGTCAAACATCAAAATCACAAGCACAAGAAAACAGCATGCAAAATCACAGGTAATACAGTGGTTTGAGAAATCAAAATACCCTGATAGACTAAAACAGTACTGTGTTGAAATAACCAGTTGGAAATCCAGCAAGTATATTGCGTAGGCAAGATTAAACGATGAGTAAGATAGGGCTCAGAGATAAGCGAGGCAAGAGGTGGGGGAGAACAGGGAAGGCTGAGGTGGGCAGGAAGAGATTAGGCAGTAGGAGAAGTGTAGAGATACTAGTCATGTGGGGAGGGTGGCAGTGGAGGGGATGCTACACCCCAAAGCATTTGCAGGTATATGCCAACAGGAGCCAGTCCTTGAGATGGGTTTTGAACTGGTGCAGCTTATCCAGTAGGTAGGGAAATGGGCAGACTGGGTGGGCCAAGTGGTCCTTTTCTGCCGTCAAAGTCTATGTTTCTATGTTTCTATGTTACTGGTGGTGTGTGTCAGTAGTGCACAGTTCAGTAGGCAGATTATTCCCTAGAATAGGGGTTGCCACTGATAGGGCTCTACTCCCCATGTTGGTGGCTATCCTGGGGATGTGCAGAGGGGTACAGCTAGAGCAGAGGCTGCAATGCATGGTGCAGATGGAGAGGAGGGGAGAAAGAGGGAATTCCTGGCCAATATGGATGGCAGAATCAACCATGCAGTACAGGGCAAAGTTGAAATGGGCCTGCAGTGGTAGCAACCACAGAAAATCGAAGAGGACACAGTGGTGTGTCACATAGGGAGCTGACAAGGTGAACCAACAGGCACTGTTGTAAGCTTTGGAGAGTTTGGCCATGCTAGTTGCTGATGTCCTGGAGTATATAGGGGAACAGTAGTCCAGAATAGGGAGAAGATTACACTGGACGATGGCAAGGCAGGCCTCCAAGGTGAAGTACTGCCGGATTCTGAAGCAGCACCTAGTTTTTGGTGGAACCTTAGAACTACAGAGTGTCTATGGGATCAGAGAAGGAGTGGGAGGGGCCAAGCACAACTCCAAGGTATTTGAAATAGAGGACTTCTTCAAGGGCATGACCATCAGGGGATACAATGTTTAGAGTGGAGCCTGACTTGTGTTTAGTTAGGAAGGGCTTGGATCTGAATAGCAATGATTTAGTTTTTTTGTTGTTGACCAGAAGGAGGTTATCAGCATGCCAGTTATGGGCAGCCGCATAGTTTAGTGAGAGAGCAGAGGAAATGAGGGTAGGGGATTTGTCACTGCAGAAGAGCACTAGGTTGTCAGCATAGAGGAGTGAGTGGCAGCTGAGACTGTCTGAAGGAAGGGAGTTAATAAATAAAGAGAAAAGGAGGGGGCCAAGGATAGAGCTCTGGGGGATACCTATGGAGACTGGCTGGGGGGGGGAGCAAGCAGAGCCAATGCACACAAATTGGGAGCGATCAGTGAGATAGCTTTGGAATCAGGCTGCGACCTCCAGAGAGCAGCCAAGGCAGATAAGTTTGGAGAGGAGGAGGAGGGCATGATTTACCATATCAAAAGCTTTGGAGAGGTTGACAAAAACCGCACTAGTGGCATTTCCATGGTCCACGTTTGTAAGGATGTGGTCTGTTAGAAATGCTAGGGCAGTGGCAGTGGAATGGTTCTTGTGAAAACCATGCTTTTGACTACACAGGAGGTTGTATTTTCCTATGTAGTCAGCAAGCTGGTGATGGACGGCTTTCTCAAGCAGTTTGCTTAGGTGGGGAAGGATGGAGATGGGATGGTAGTTGTTCATGGATTGAGGGTCACTATCTTTGAAAATTGGGATTACCTTTGCAGTTTTCCAGGGATCAGGCATGGTAGAGGAGGACAGAGCGAGGTTGAAAATAAACATGAGTGGAGTGATGATGACAGGGGAGATAAGCCTAAGGAAGATGGAGGATAGTCCATCGGCTCCAGGAGATCCTTGGTTAGGAAGGCTGTTTAGGAGTTTGGCTGTATCAGAGGGCAAAGAGTGCTTTGAAGAAAAAGAGAGTCGAGTCGGTCATGTGGTAGGCCCAGAGGTTGCCAGCTGGGGGGTAGTGGAGGTAGCTGGGTTTTTATGCAGGCCATTCGGGAGTTTGCTCAGGTACGTGGCAAGGTCAGAGAATTTGTCATTAAAGGCTCTGGCCACACCCAGAGGGTCCATTAGAGGGCCGTCTGTGGAGTTTAGCTGTAGGGCTGACATGCTGGAGGGCGGTCTTAGAAGGGAGCCAATGGAAGCCCAGAATTTTCTGTGGTCACCCAGGTTAGCTTGTTGGAGGTTTTGAAAATGTTTTTGTTTTAGTGATTTGGCCAGGTGCTTACACAAGTTTCTCCTACGTCTGTAATTGTTCCAGAGGACAGGGAATGAGGATGCTTTGTAGGGGACCAGGCATGGTCCCTGTCCTTCATAAGTGTAAGGAGGTCTTTTGTGACCCAGGGTGAGAAGTCACCCCTGACCCTTCTAGTGGTGACTAGAAAAATTTAGTCCTGTAAGGTCAGGAATACCCTTGTGAAACAGGTTACTGCCTGGGTCTCATTTGAAAGTGAGAAGAGAGTAGACCAGTCCAATGCCCTTGTCTCAGCAAGGAGTTTAGGGGTGTCTGGGTTCTTGAAATTACAGAAGGACAGGTATTTTGGCGAGGAGGTCATATCAGCTTGGACGACCAGAGAAGACATGTGGGGGAGTGGTCACTAATGGAGTCAGCCATGGTGCCAGCATGCAGTGCACAATCAAGTCTGTTTGTGATGATCCAGTCCAGCAGTGTTGAAGTGGCCATACGAGGGTTTTGTCTAGTGGGAAGTGTGATGGTATGGACCAGGTTATGTTGTTTAAGGTGGGAGACATAGTCAGACTGGTGGCTACTCAGCCAGTTTAAATTGAAATCCCCCAGAAGAATAGAGTCTCTGAGTGGAGATAAGGAGCTCAGGCCAGTGAGGAAGCTATTTAGACGCTTGGTACCAGCAGTGGGAGGGTTGTAGCAGCATCCTATGTAGAGTTTCTTACAAGATCCAAGAGTTACTTCAGATAGGAGCCATTCACTTGGAGAAGCTGGATTTGAACTTAGAACCATCTGAGCAGAGAGTGGTTCCCTGATGAATAGGGCAATGCTGCCGCCCTTTTTTTTGCCTGACCTATCGAGACGAAGGGAGGAGTACCAAGGTAATTGATAAGTACTTATATCATGGTGTGGCTTCAGCCAAGTTTCAGTGAGTTCCAGGATGTGAGAACTGTAGAGCTCAGCCCAAGCATCCATGTCAGGGAGTTTGGAGGGAAGGCTGCATATATTGATGTGGACAATTTTCAGCCCAGAGGCATTTGCCCAGATGCTGAGTGCATGATGTGGGAGTTAGGTGGACCAGGATTACACTCAACATCGCCATCTAGGAGAAGGAGGGATAGAAGAGGGATACATGGGCAGGAGGGAATGGCAATGGAACAGGAAACGAAGGCCAGGTAGTGGCCAAGAAGCTGACATTCAGATTTGGAGAGAAAGGAGAGGCTGATGGTGCCAAAGGAGGAGCATTCCCATGAGGAGGTGGAGTGGGGAGGGCCGAGGGTGTAGTCGAGAGGTAGGCAAGGTATTCTTGATCCTGAGCCAATAGTGTGATGCAGGAGTCATGACAGTGAGAGTGTGAGCAGAGTGAGCTGTAGCAGTTTCATTGTGGCAGTACAGGACGAAAAGTTGGGGAGGAAAAATGCACCTAGAGGAAGAGGTAAGCTGGGTGCAGTTGCTTTAATGGGGCAGATGGGCTAGAAGAGTGACAGAGACAAAGAGCGGGGTAGGGGTCTGGTAAGAACCAAAAGGAGGACTGTAATTTAAGAAGAGCTCAAATCAGCAGGAGCCAATGGGGACAGAATTGGGTATGAGAGGGAGTGGCTTGTGTGAACTTAAAGAGTGGTGGGTGGGGAAGGGAGAACGGGCAGAAAAATTCAGCTGAAATCCAATGCAGCTTAGGAGAGCTGGGTCCAAATCCAGGCCATTACCTGATGCTTGATCTCAGGGGTGGTTGGCAGCAGGCTCCTCGCACCTGGAGGTGCTACATCTGAATTCTGGACCATGGAGGTGGTGATAGCCCAGAGGGAAGAAGGATGCCTGAGGAGGAGAGGGAAGACAGGGGTTAGATAGGCACCAAAAATGATGGGTGGGATTTTGTAAAAGAAAAGCACAAAAGAGCTAAACACTAGATTGCTGCTAAATGGAAGGGCAGGTCGCAGATGGTGAGCTAGGTGCCAGTGGATCAGCTGATGGAGAAGGGAACAATAAGGGCTAAAATCAGAGGGTGGGCAAAGAAAAAATTAACACTGGAAAGCAGCACTCAGGACCAAAACACAGAAAGCAGTCAGGATTTTAAAATGGCTAACAGTTTCTAATGCAATTAAATCAGGTACAGATACGACTAAATAAAGTATAAAATTCATTAGTATTTAAAACATAATGCAGCTTGAAACCATCAGTTTCCAGGACCCTATTATTCTATGCCAGAAGAGGTTTGAAATGAGCTAAAATGGCGCAATTATTTCCGCGCTTGGCCGGAGACTGCTCCCCAACTTGATAGAAATTAGGATGCAGTGCTGAAGGAGAAAGAACAAAGCAGGAGTCCAGAAGTCTGCTGCAGGCTGTATTAAAGTAAATTAAGCAGCAAGTAGCAAAGTTTGGAGCCTAGTCCTGTTCAGATTGAAGGTTGAAAGTATTGGGCAAGGCAGACAAGCCAATCAGGAGGCTCCTGCTAGGTGAGCAGTCAATGGGGGCTTATCACTAAGGGAGATGTTGAAATTTAAAAAGATTCAGCCAAAACCCAATGCGGCCTAAGAGAGCTGGGTCCAAATCCAGGCCATTACCTGATGCTTGGTCTCAGGGGTGTCTGGTGGCAGGCTCCTCACGCCGGGAGGCGCTACATTCGAATTCCAGACCACAGAAGTGGTGATGGCCCAGAGGGCTGAAGGATGCCTGATGCTTGATCTTCGGGGTGGTGGCAGCAGGCTCCTCTCATTGGGAGGCCCTACCTCTGAATTCCAGACCGTGGAGGCGGAGATAGCCCAGAGGGATGAAGAACGCCTGATGCTTGGTCTTGGGGGTGGGTGGTGGCAGGCTTCTCACGTGGGGAGGCACTACGTCTTAATTCTATACCACAGAGGTGGTAATAGTTCAGGAGGGCTGAAGGATGCCTCCTGATTTACATTCTGTTCTTCTTAAGCCGTATCTCTTGTTTTCACACAATGCACCAAACTTTGTCAATTTTGTTCCTATAACTGGTACATCCAGTCTTCTCAACAGGTGCAACCTATTAAGACATTCCATCCAGAGCTGTTTTTTTTTTCTGCTGACAGTTCTACAAACAAGCTTGTGGAAGGTCAAAAGGTTTCTCAAGGTCAACCTCCTGTGTTCCAACTTGCTATCTTTTCTGACAAACCCCAAACAGCTGTCTGCAATTAATTTCAACAATTTAACTATATACATTTGCAAACCAAAGGATCTCAGTTTCACATATAGATTCACATGCAGAGAAGCAAGGGGAAAAAGAAAGAGAAAACAGAAACAGAAAGTAAATGAAGTGAGATAACGGGGAAAGTGTGGGACCATCGGAGTGATCAGTTCTGAGATTCCACAAGGAAAATGTGATTGTGCAATCAGACAGACAAGAGATAGACAAGTGGCCGAGCACACAATGGGATCAAAGTGAATGTTCACTAATGTGATTTTAGAAAATGGGGAAAAGAATTCAAGTTCTCTGACTGGGTAAGAAACTTGTTTATGTGGGTATTTATGAGAAAACAATGCCCACCTAAAACAAGTCCTTCTGCTAACTGGCCTAACTACCAAAAAAAAAAAATTCACTGCCCACATAGAATTTAAAAAATTGCTGACCACCCTTTTTTCTCTCGCTTAGCTAGTGAAAGACGGCCCACCTGCACAATTCCCCAAAATACCTGCTGAAGTGATAAACCACCTCTATCCGTCATTAGAAAAACTATTTAATTTTGTAAAACTCTATGATTTAGTGCTAGTACAGAGTGTTCCTAGCTCTGAGTGCTACCTTCACTCCCTCATCTGTCCTCCACCCACCCACCCACCATCTTTGATGTTTCATGCTGCTCGGTGTGGTCACGGGACAGAAGCTTAGGAACCCCTGCCCTCCACCGAGGCTTCATTTCTCCCATGTGCAGCTCCCAGTGTGGTCACAAGGGCATAGAAGCTTAGGAACCCATGCCCTCCCACGAACTGCATTCCTCCTGCATGCAGGTATGGAGTCCAAGAAGCCAGAGGAACTTCCAACATGGCGTTCAATCTCATTTTTTGAATTTTGGTGCCAAAATGATTTTAAGCTTAAAGCTTACTTTCTGTCTGTTTCCTCTGCCTATTTAGTCGGCAGAGCAATGAAGATAGTTTATTTCCCTGTGATAGCTCTGTAGCTGCATTAATTTTACTATTCAAATGCCTGATCTATTGTAATTTATTTCTGTACCTTCATACTACCTCCCTCATTCCTCGGGGGTACTTTAAGATAGTGTACATTTTCTGCTGACATGCCTGATTTTTCACTGTTATTTTCTGTAGCTGCTTAAATTTAGTTGCATGACTTTACCGCTCAATTGCCTGATTTTATGTTAAATTATTTGCTCAAATGCCTTATTCAAAATGGGGGCACTTTAACAATTAATTCCTGTTCTGGCGCAGTTCTTTGTGCTTGTATGCTGTGTGCCTGGGGTAGCCCAGCTCTGCGAGTCTCTGCCATGTGTACACCCCCCACCCCCAGCCTAATCTAGACCACTCTGGTACTTAGTATTACCTTCTCCCCTCCTTCTGCCTAGCCTAGTTCCTTCCCCCCTTTAATCTTCTCTTTCAGAAGCTGCATCACTCACCTTCCCCCCTTTTTTCCACAGCTCTCAGAGTGGTCAAGAGGACACAGAAGCTTAGGAACCCCTGCCTTCCCCTGAGCTGCATTCCTCCCATGTGCAGGTATGGAGTCCAAGAAGCCTGAGGCACTTTCAATGTGGCATCCAATCTCATTTTGCCCTGCCAACACTGTGTCGGTTAGCCCACCACCCCCACCACCACCCTTGGCAAACTGTCCCCTATATAGTGCAGCACTGCACATGTGACTGAGATAAAAAAAACAATGAATCCATATTCCCATCTGCAGCTTATTGTCACTCACCAATAGTTGCCACTGTGTTCCCCTGCTGAGTGCACTTCTCTACCGGCTACCACCCCCTCCTTGACTCTAGCACTCCTACTACTTGCTGCTCGCTGGTTTTCCATGAATCACCCACTCTCTCTCAGCAAGCTCCCTTTCTCCCTCACTCTCCTTTCCCTCCTGGTGCCATTTGCATCTCTCCCACCCTCCTCCAACCCTAAAGCAGATATATGTCAATTCTGATTCAACCCACTACTTGCCCCACCACCTATCTTTGCTATCTCCCCTATCAAGTTACTCCCTGCAGCGCACCCCAACACCTGGGCAACTGGCCCTTCCATCCTACTCCTGAGTTTCCACATAGTTCTGCTTGCCCTGAAGTTCACCGCTCTGGCAACCCCTACACAAACCTCCCCCCCCGCCTCCTCCCTCATACTAAAAGGCTACACTAGCCATAACCAGGTTTATGGTAACCTGACTGCTCCTGATGGCTGGGGATATCGAACCTAACCCCCGCCCAGTACTCCCCCAACTCTACAACTACCACGGGGCCTAAGGTTAGCCCACTTAAATATTTGCAGCCTCTTGCCCAAATTAGGCCTGCTGCAACCGATTGCCTTATCCCAAAGCCATGACATCTTGATCATTACTGAGTCCTGGCTGAAACCGTACAACCAAGATGCCTGCATCTGTATCCATGGCTACTCAATCATTTGGCACAACAAGGCCCAGAAATAAAGGGCGGAGGCATAGTCATGTGTTATCTCTTCCTCCCTTCTTTTCACACCTATCATATTTTCATTGCCTCCCATGCAGAATACTGATGCCTTGATGATAAAAATCCCCTTCCCCTACTCCTTACCCATTTTTATAGCTGGCCCCTACTGCCCTCCTGATTCCCCTACATCCTCTATCTTGGATCTCCTGGCCACCCTAAAAACCTACGCATCAGGTGGGGAGCTACATATCCTAGGCAATTTCAACATCAATTGGCTCTCCACCACCAGCTCAAAAATCCACAGTGAAGTTACAGCCTTAAAACTGTCTCAGCTGATTGCAAAATCCACCTGACTGAACCGCAAAACTCAAAACCACTCTCTACTTGATCGGTCTTTTACCCCATATCTGCAACGGATACTGGCAGCAGGCCTCTTACCAGACTCCCTAAGTGACCGTCACCTAATATACATGGTAAAGAAAATATTTAGGGCCCAAGGCACCCCCCTAGAACCCTCCTGGTCCAGTCCTACAAATCCTTGGACCTAACTTCACTCCTAAATGACTTAGCAGACACCGATTGGCCTTGCATGCCCCATGCCACCTCCATTGACTCTGTCCTGGAGTACTTCAAGTCCAAGTTCCTCTCAGTCTGGGACACTTATGCTCCCCTCAGATGGACCCGGGTATGGAGTTCTCACCTACCCTGTATCACTGCAACATCATGGCTTGCCTCACAGCCAGGGACCAGGCCTAGAAGTCCCACAAAGCCTCCAGCTCTTTCTCATCTTACCAGCAGTACTGCGCAATGCCTGCACAAGACAAATGTGTCAGGCAAAAGTGCACTGCTTTATATCCTCCTTCCTCACAAACCTAAATCACCCATCTAAATTCTGGAAGGTGGTACAACCGCTTTTCACCCCCCCCTTTCCCAGACCTCCACCTCTGTCATAAACTCAAATGGCTCCACTGTAATGGAGCCACTAGCTGTGGCCACCAAGTTTAATGCCTATTTCACAAGTTGTACTTCTGCTCTACTGTCCTCTCTCTCACCCTCCACTTCACCCCTTCTACCCCACCCCCTTGCCCAAGCCTCTCCCCCTAGTTACTCCTTTCAAAATATTACCCTGGCTGAGGTTTTAAATGCCTTGCTCACACTAAATCTTAACAAAGGCAAATGCCCCACTGGGTTGGACTCCAAAATGCTTTACCTGTCTACCTCTGCCATTGCCACCCCCTGGCCTCGCTTTTCAACCTTTCATCCTCTCTTGATACTATCCCATCTGAATGGAAACACTCCACTGTCATCCCCCTTCTGAAAGGTGGGGACCCCTCCTCCCCAAAAAACTATCACCCTATCTCCCTTCTACCCATCCTTGCAAAACTCCAGGAGCAACAAGTCCTCTCCCAGCTCTCCTCCTTTCTTGACTCCTCCTCTTTCTTCACACCTTACCAATCTGGATTTAGGAAGTCCCACTCCACCACTACCTCCCTCCCTCCTAAGGCTCACCAATGCCATCCTTACCGGTATAGACCAAGGCTGCATCACCTCTGCCATCTTTGTCGACCTTGCAAAGACGTTCAACACTGTATCACGAGCTCCCCACCTGTCTAAACTTTCCCAAGTTGGGCTGTCAACCGAGGCCACCAGTTGGTTCCATTCCTATCTGGTAAGGGCAGGTCCCAATCAGTCAGAACTGGCAACTTCATCTCTGCCTCCCTACTTGTCTTGACTGGTGTACCCCAAGGCTCAGTCCTTGGCCCACTCCTCTTTTCTGTCTTCCTCAATGACCTACCCACTGCCTGCCCTCATGCATCCATTCATATGTATGCAGACGACACCATCCTGTTCACATTCAGCCCTAACACATCTGATGTGTCATCCAGATTACAGCGTGACTTCAATAATGTCCAGCACTAATTTTGCTCCAATCAGCTTTTCCTGAATGCAAAGAAATCTGTCTCCATGACCTTTGCCACAAGGCAGAGACTTTCTCGGCTACCCACCCTCCCTACCTTCCACACACTGGACGTGACTAAGCTGGAGGACTGCACTTCCTTTAGATACCCCGGAGTCTGGCTCAATCAGCACTCAATTTTTCTGTAGTTATTGATGCCATCCACAGGAAGCTTCACCCCAAGCTGGGTGCCCTGTATCGCAACTGTGGTTGCATCCTGCTGCCGGCCCGCCATACAATTGTATAGAAAATGATGTTCCCAGTTCTCAACTACAGTGATATAGTCTACAGTGTCGCTCCGAAGTCCACCCTAACCAGACTGGATACCCTTTTCCACTCCTTCTGTCATTTTGCTCTTGACTGTCTTCCCTCCACATATCACTGCATCCTTTACCAGGCCTTGGGCCTCCCCTCTCTATGGGACCAGCGGCAATCCCACTGCGCTAGGCTCACAGCCAAATTTTGGACCCAGTACCTGCCCTCTTACCTCTCTTCAGCACTAACACCGCTTCTGCTTCCTATGCACTCACTCAGACATTATGACAACCATTCCCTGTTTGTCCCGCATATGTCCACCTCTGCAGGCCAAACGGCCTTCCACTATCGTATGCCTAAACTCTGGGATTCTCTTCCCTTTGCCATTTGTCACGCCTGCTCCACTCAACACCTCAACTCTTTTCTCAAAGCCCACTTCAGCTCCACTTGTGTGTGTACCTAATTTCCTTAGAGACCTGGCTGGGCACTTGTCAATGCTATCTACTAATCCTGTTTGGGCTCTATTGGCCTTGTTTTATTTCAATGTATTCAAATCATGCCCACTACTGTATGTATTAATCTACCAGTTATTTTACTCTGTGCTGCATTTATTTTTGTTGCCTATTATTGTTTGTATTATTTTTCAACTGAATTTACCCTGTACTGCTGTATTTTGTATATCTCCCTGTTCTCCCTCCCCCAGGACGCATCTGGAATCGAGCAGTAGTCTGCTCAGTATGTCTTCCTGGTAAAACTTTTAAATAAATAAATAAAATGCCCACAGCACATCTCCATCTGTGGGAAAGGAAATGAAGAAAGTGCTGGTACTGTTTTGTTGAGCACTCAGTTACAGTTACATTTTACTTGAAAGGGGTAATCCATTTTTCATGATCTGACATTCATGAGGTGCTGTCAAGAAATGACTATGTTGAAAATTTGGGAAAAACATTGAATATTACCAAAGTTACAAGCCTGCATTTGCAAAAATCAATGTAGGCTCATAACTTTTTTGTTTTTTAATGTTTGTACACCACATTTTCAACATAGCCTTCTTATGACCCCACCTCATTAACAAGGGCAGAGAAAATGTTCAATTCCTGGCTGAGAGGTGATTTTGTGCAGAGACCATGAAATCACCTTTTGGAATGTAAAAACCATATTGGCCAGGATTTGAAAACCGACAGCTGTCACATTCATGAGGTGCTGTTAAGATATGGGCATGTTGTAAACTTTGGGTAAAAATACTGAAAATTACCAAAGTTATGAGCTTGTATTTGCAAAATTCTATGCAGGTTCATAACTTGGTGGTTTTTTAATGTTTTTGTATCACATTTTCAACATGGCCTTCTTATGAGCTCACCTCATGAACAAGGGCAGAGAAGATTTTCAACTGGTGCCCAATAGGTGATTTTGCACAGGGACTGCAAAATCACTTTTTGAGATGTAAAAAAAAAACATTTTGGACAGGATTTAAAAAATGACAGCTATCACAGTAATGTGGTGCTGTAAAGATATAGCTATGTTGTAAATTTGGGTAAAAATATTGAAAAGTACCAAAGTTATGAGGCTGCATTTGCAAAATTCAACATAGGCTCATAACTTTGTTGTTTTTCAATATTATAACACCATGTTTTCAACATGGCTTTCTTATGACCCCTCCTCATGAACAAGGGCAGAGAACATTTTTAACTCCTGCCGAAAGGTGATTTCACACAGAGGCTGCAAAATTACCTTTTGTGACAGATTCCCCCACTAACAATGAAACTGTACATAAGGTGGGGTCCCAAAGAAGGCATGTTGAAAATTTGGGCCAAAAATATGTACAAATGCCCAAGTTATGGTACTATGTTCTAAACCCCATTGAAATACATTGAACTGCATACCTGTGTCTTCAGTTCACGGTCCTGCTTTGAAGAGTGAAGACGTGTCAGCAGTCCAGAGAGGATTACGGCATTGGAACCCCAATGTGTAAGTAGGGGCTGGAGTGGGGGGTGTGGAGTGGTGTATGCTGAGTGGGAGGGTCAGGCGGGGGTAAGGAACAGCCACAAAAGACATTGATAGACTGTTTTATTTTTACAGGCAAAACAATAGAGACCGATGATTCCTCATCACAACACTGAGGGACTGGGCACCCCCAGTGTCACAGTCATGTGGGGGAAGACATTGATGGACTGTTTTTTTATTTCAGGTGGAAAATAAAATAAAAAAAAAAAAGACAGACGATCCCCAATCATGACACTGGGAGATTTGGCACTGCCAGTGTCACAAAAAATAGATGGGAGATCCCCGGTCACAACACTGAAGGGCTTGAGCACTGCCAGTGTCACAGTTATGTTTCTGAAAGGGGGTGATGGGTGCTGAGAGGGAGGGTCAGTTGGGGGGAATTTTGATATAAAACAAAGAAAGAAATACCGTCATGGCGGAACACGGCCGCTCCGCTGTGACCAAGATGGCCACATGTTACTGCGCACATATGACTACCAGCACATGTGCAGTAGAGTGCAGTGATCATCTACTGTGCACTGTGAAATATGCAGTGATGTGTTCAGTAGGGACAACATGGGCTGAATACTTCACAGATGCAGAGATGAATGTGACGCAAGTCCAACATGTTGTTCATTTGGAACAAATGTGGAGTCCTTTTTCTGATGATCATACAAGGACTGCAGGGATCCTCCCATTCCAGCCCTAACAAGTCAATGAGGATAGACGTGATACATGCAATGATATTGAAGGAGCTGAGAGAGGTGCTGGTTGCACCTCTGAAAGTCTTCTTCAACCACTCACTGGAGATGGGGGTAGTTCTGGAGAACTGAAGGAGGGTAAATGTAGTCCCACTTCACAAAAGTAGTAACAGGGAGGAGGCTGGCAACTACAGGCCAGTTAGCCTGACTTCAGTGGTGGGAAAATTAACGGAATCACTACTGAAGGAAAGGATTGTGGAATATCTTGAATCCAGTGACTTATAGGAGCTGAGGTAGCATGGATTCACAGCAGGGAGGTCATGTCAAACAAATCTGATAGATTTATTTAACTGGGTGACCAGGGAATTAGATCAGAGAGGAGCAGTGGATGTGGCCTACCTAGATTTCAGTAAAGCCTTCGACATTGTTCGACCTAGAAGACTCATAAACAAGTTGGGTAGCCTGGGAGTGGGTCTAAAGCTTGTGAACTGGGTAAGGAATTGTTTGGGGGATAGGAGACCAATTATGGTCATTATCAGAGTTCACTCTGGGGAAGGGAGGGTGAAAAGCAGAATGCCACAAGGATCAGTACTGGGACTGGTCCTCTTCAATGTCTTTATTAGTGACATTGCAGATGAGCTAGAAGGGAAGGCATGCCTTTTTGCAGATGACACAAAGATCTGCAATAGGGTAGACATTCTGGGGGGCAAAATAAATAAAGACCTAATAAAGCTTGAGGAGTGGTCAGGAGTGTGGCAACTAAAATTAAATGCAAAGAAGTGCACAATCATGCACTTGGGGCACAGAAACCCAGGAGCGGAGTACAGGATGGGGGAAGTGGTACTGGCAACCACCAAATGGGAAAGAAACCTGGAGGTAACCACATCTGATGATCTAAAGGAGGCCAAACTGTGTGACAAGGCAGCAGGAAGAGCTAGTGGGATGCTAGCAGAGGTATCACCAGCAGAAGGAGAGAGGTGGTGATACTGCTGTGCAAATCTTTGGTGTGACCTCGCCTAGGGTACTGTGTCTAGTTTTGGAGACCACATCTCCAGAAGGACATAGAGTAGAGGCAGAGTAGAGGCAGTCCAGAAGAGGGCAGCTAAAATGGTGCAGGGTCTGCATCACAAGCCCTATGAGGAGAGATTAAAGGACCTCAATATATACACCCTGGAGTAAAGGACGGAAAGGGGGACATGATCAAGACTTTCAAATAGCTCACAAGTATAAATAAGGTACAAGAGGGAAGCATTTTTCAGAAAAAAGGATGCTCAAGAACAAGGGGACATGTTATGAAGCTGGAGGGGGTAGAATCAGGGAAAATGTGAGGAAGTACTTCTTCACAGAAAGCGTGGTGGATGCCTGGAACAGCCTCCCAGCAGAGGTGGCGGAGGGGGGCAAAAACTGTTACTGGCTTCAACAATGCATTGGATAGGCATAAGAGAATATTAGCAGAGAGGAAGGGAAGGGTAAAGCCCTGTTGCTAGCTTGACTTACAGTTCCGGTCCCTGCACTGTGGAAACCAGTCTCAGGAGAAATAAGGGGATGATAGTTCATCGATGAAACCATTAGTTCCTTAACACCGCCGGCGTCTTGCGCATTAGATAATTCAGTAGCCTCTTCTTGACACTGCGCACCCGCATTGATCTCAACCAAAGACTTAGACAGATGGCCAGCCCCAGCAAGCCCAGAGGCAGTAGAAAATGGAACTGAATTAGACACATTCAAAGTAGCAATACCAGAACTGGGGAACGAGGGTTCCGGAACCCATTTATCTCCTACCCACATCCATCCTGCTTGTTGCAGAGCATCACCAGGAGACCAAGTAGACAACGAGCAAGACTGCTCTAAAAAATCTTTAGTATTGTTACATCCCAATTCTGCTGAAAATTGTAAATCTTGAGCAATATCACCGTCTTGATGCTCAAAATGTTTCCCTCCATTTGCAAACGGACTAGCCGGGGAACGTTTCCTTATCGTTCTGCATCCAATCTCAACTGGCAAGAATGAAAATCTCTCTCCCGTAGATACACTAAGTCCATTAAATGAGTTTTCTTCCTGTCCAATTCTGCCTGTAAATTTAATTGCAGACATATCCATCTCTATTCGCTCTGCATCCACTGGTAAATCCACAACTTCATCTCGAATAGTGCAATCAATCCGACTTTGCTCAGTCAACAAATTCTCTCCCACAGAAGGTTCCTGTGCTCTCAGCACACATCCATCCTCCTCTACAGCCTCCTGCAGACTGAGGTCCTCCATCTCTGCAGGTAGACGGACTGCTCCACCCACCTACAGAGTAGGGGAATTTTATTGGTAATAAAGTGGGCTTCATTACAGAAAAATAACACAACATATGTTAATAATCAAAAAAAACAGATCAAATCCAGATCAACAGAAAAAATTATCACAATTTTGCCACAACAATACAGCTTGAGAAGTAGAAGGAAGTAAAAAATCATTTTTTTTAACAGAACACAAAGCTGCACGAATATTACAAAGAACTTCACAGATCGAAATAGTTTTTTGGTGTAACACTAACAGACATCTTGCTTGCCATAAATAATAACGAACAACAGCAAAGGTTATATACAAATTATCGACATGATATTTTCTATTGAGCAGGTCATTAGTGCAAAACATAACATGTTCATAAGAAAGTGAAGACAACAGAGGCTCTGACCAATTAGTAGTAAAGTAGACCAAATTTCCAAAAAAGGACATTCACAAAATAAATGTTGCTGAGTTTCAAAAATATGGAGGCAAGAAGTTCTAGGGCAGTACCTCAAAGACAGGGCTTTGTGCTTATGATTGTTATTGACCCCAATCTATCATAGTTACTCAGCCAAATCATATCCCATAAATATGGTGGTAACCGATGATTTTGAAGTTGATGGAGTACCCAGGGAGACGTCCAGGGGACAAGATGGAAAACAATCTCCTCCTGAGCCTCCAACCTCCAAAGTCTTTCATATAACATGGATCTAGATAATATACAGAAGTCCTGAGGATGAAGACACCAGGTTAAGGCCATCTTAAAACTCTCTTTCCCATAAATAGGATCAGTCGGGTTTAGAAATAACACCCTTTATAACGAGCATGCCAATTATCAAGGCAAAGGAGAACCATGCTAAAAATAGGGTTTCAAAAAGCATCCCCAGGTTTCAGAGCTCCCATAATTATAATTAAAAAAGGCTATAAAAGAAAACAACAGGGTGGACCATACTGATTCCACCTTCTTTGAGCGGCCTGTATGTGAAATTCCTTTAATGGGTTTAACCTAGATCCCCACAACCCCTTGAAAAAGTCCAGTTAGTCTGGTAAACAAAGAAATAGGTGGTGGGAACACATAACTGAGATGTAAAAGATCGGTGTGACCAGAGTTTTAAGAAGCACAACCCGCTTCTTCTTCCGATTAAATGCCATTTCCACCCATTAATCACATTATCTGCTTTTGTAGAGCAAGATTCCAATTATATATTTGCATGTTTTCGGCCAAAAAATGCCTAAATATGAAAAAGCTGCAGTAGAAACAGAAACTCCGGCATAGAGGCCTGCACTGGGAAGGGAGGTATGCCCTAGTGGTACACAGATACTTTTTAAAATTTATTTTAGAGCCTGAGACTGAAGAAAAGGTCTGAAGAACCTGAACAATAGCCTCTTGCTTTGTGGAAGAATCCACAGCCAAAACTAAATCATCAGCATAAGCTAATGTTTTAAGGGGTAAAGAGGAAGGAGTACAAAACAATCCAATAATCTGTGGGCAAAGAAAAATAGCTCTTAAAAGGGTATCTATATAAAAATTATACAATAGGGGACTAAGCGGGCAACCCTGACGAACCCCACAGGCTAGAGAAATAGGACGGCCAATCCAGCCATTAACATTAGGACGTATCACTACATCTCTATATAACAAACGAAGCCAGGAAAGAAAACGCACTGGAAACCCAAAAGCCGCCAGAACTAGGAATAAGAACTCATGGGAAACTTTATCAAAAGCCTTTTCTTGGTCCAGACTTATAATCCACCCAGTGACAGCATTATGTTCTCCTAAAGCGAATATTTCTCTCAATAAAATAAGATTATCAGAAAGATGTCTGCCTGGGATACCACAAGTTTGTGTCGGACTAATCATATGTGATGCAAAGTAATCATTCTGGACAAGAGAATTTTGGCAAGGATCTTGTAGTCAACGTTTAACAAACTAATTGGTCTCCAATTATTTAGATCAAAAGGATCCCTTTCTTTTAAACAGTAAAATCAACAATGCTTCTTTCATGGAAGCAGTTAAAGCATCACAATGTAACATCTCGTTATAAAGGACAGTTAACACAGGAACAAGATCAGTAGAGAAAGTCTTATAAAATGCGGGTCAGTCCATCTGACCCTGGGGCAGAATGTGGATTCAGACTAGTAATAGCAGCTAATACTTCATGTTCAGTAATATCAGAAGAAAGCTTGACTTGATCAGAATCAGAAAGTTGAGGTAAGGACAATGATTGAAGAAAGTGATCTGCATTAACAAGGTCAGTTTAGTAACCGAACATACTAAAAACGTGATTTTCAACACAGTGAAGCAAATCTTGGGTTTCTTGAGTAATTCCCGGACTGAGATAATAGAGAGGTGATTAATTTAGTGTCAATTCTATCTTTACAGGCCTTGAAGGGATCTAAACAACCTTTAGTAATATGGGTGCCAAAAGCAGCCTCCTGACCTAATGAGTCAGCTCTGATTATACTGAGATATCCTCATTTGAGCACTGATTTCGCTAATTTGAGAACTAAAATCATGATTAGTGGAGCTGGCTAAAGAAAATAAATGCTGTAACTGATGCCTTAAGGTTAAATAGGACAAATATTTAGTATTTTGTTTATTCGCAGCAGTTTTCTGAAAAACTGTTTCCAACTCAGCTTGAGGCCTCCCACCAGTCTATCCCAGTGTCATAGAGTCAATTACAGACAAAGCAGAGCTAAAAACTCTTTGTGCCAGAGTTTGAGAAAAAGAGTCACTAAGTAAGGAATCATTGAGACGCCAACTGGCTTTCTTACATCTCGGGCTGAAGCCCAGGAAAAGGAGGCACATAAAGCAACATGATCCGAGAATTCAGTAGCCACCGTTTTACAAGAAAGTAAAATCAAAACCTTAGATAAAAAAAGAAAATCTATCCTGGTGTGTAAGGACCCCTTAAAAAAAGTAGACCCACCCGATTTGTGGAAATATCTATATGCATCCACAAGCTTAGCCATGGAAACTATAGTATTTAAAGCTATAGAGTCACAAAACATCTTAGAAGTTTGTAGGCCTCGATCCGTTTGATGTAGGCCGCAATTAAAATCTCCGACCCATAAAAGTAATCTAGACGTAAAAAGATAGGGCTTAATTAGATGAAAAAGGGAAACCCTCTGTGCCTTGGTTTGAGGGGCGTAAATCCCAATCATCCAAAACCTTTCGGATTTATATGAAAAATCCAACAACAAGGCCCTACCAGGGAAAATATCTACCAATCTGGATACTCTAAAATCAGAGCTGGAGAATAATATCCCAACACCATCACAAGTGTCTGGTCCAATAGACCAAAAGGAAGGTCCTGCTGTCCATGCCTTGGAGGCCTGGAATAGTTCCCCATGGGTCTTCAACCTGGTATCGACTAGGCAGAAAATGTCACAGTGCAGGTCAGAAAGGGTTAAAAAAATTCCACCCAGCTTCTTCTTCCCTTTAATACTATTCACATTTAGAGAACATATATTTGAGAAGACATAATTTAAGAATTGGGTGGGGACTTGCCCTCCGTCTTTGCCTAGTCGTTTGGCTATTGGGTCCGTATCAGCCCCATCGACCCCATCAGGGAAAGGAAAGAAGGAGGATCAGTATCCTCACCCCCAGAGTCCTTATCTGAAAGATCCGTGGCTAGAACCGCAAATTTGTTAGGGTTTGCCAGCTACGTGAAGGGGTATCCTTGCTGCGACTAGCAACAGCAAGGCCCTTCCTGGTTCGTTTGTGGGTAACAGTGGTGAAACTAGGGATGTCTCCCTCCAGACTCGTGGGATGAGGGGGAGGCATGACTGTATCAAGAACAATGGGAGTAATAACAGGAGAATCCACCGCAGAAACAGGAAGGGGTACAGCAGGAAGGGGGGTCTGAGGATCTGGAACAGGGGCTGCAGAGGGATCATCTCCAGCTACCGAAGGGGGGGTAACCTCTGAGGTAGAGGAGGCTAAATTGTGGGCAAGCAACTGTTGAGCAACAGTGATGATGCCATCATGGGAAGGGCAATCATCTCTGTTATGAGAGGCCCAGGGGCACCTGCCATAAGCGTGGCCAGTTCCCTCACATAAGTTGCATTTAAATGAGTTAGCACATTTGGCTGCAATATGACCATATTCAAAACAATGGCTACATTTAAGAGTGTCACAAGCAGAGCTTAAATGAGTACGTGCCCACACTTAAAACAAGACTTTGGTTGCCCAGCATAAAAATGAAGCCCTTGTCTTTGCCCAAAAAGAAAAATTAGGCAGATGTTTTGGGCCAGTGTTAGTTGAAAAAGCTTAACAGCACCTTCCAACTACCATCCCAAATTTGTTCAGAGTCTAGATTAGGGTAGGCCTGTTCAAAACATCACACCGTTTATTTAACCAGAATAAAATATCCTCAATGTGAACTCCCTCATTCTTAAAAACAACAGTAATGTTACGAATTGCAGGTTTAGTGAGAGAATGGCCTGGAAGGGGACCAATCTGGTGTGGACTGAAGTTTGTCATATTGAGCCCAAAACCTATCAAGCTCAGACATTTGTTTAAAGCTGATATCAAGTTGGAGTTACCTATATTAATCAGTGCAAAACCTCAGAGGAAAAAACTTCATTGATCCTTTAAGAAGAGTTTTAGCTATATATAAACGATCAGGGGGAAGTTCTAAACCACCCTTATAAAGTAATCTAACAGCGTTCCTCCTTGGTGCAGGCTCGCCTTTGGAGGAAAATAAATCAGCAAGTTTAAATTTAGAACCTTGAGATGCAGTGGCAGTAGCTAACAAAGTAGGTCCTGAAAAAACAGTTTTAGTCCCTTGCAAAGCAGAAGTAGTCTTAGGGATAGTGGATGTAGTACTAGCAATAGTAGAACTAGCAACAGTTAAAGGAGAAGACACACCCCGGGGTTCGTTGGAGCTCATACATTTTTTCTCAGAGGATTTCTGAAGCATATTGAGGTACACAGGGTCCTGGGAATCAGGGTCAAGTCCCTCCAACACCCTTTCCCAACCAGCATTTGTTAAAGCTTTCTCTGGCGACCAGTCTGAGTGGGTATCCTGGTTGGGTTTGGCTTTTTTATGGAAGAATGAACCCCCACGTTTGGACCAACCAGGCTCTTGTGTGGCAGAGAAAAAAAAAACAGAAGGTTGCCCAAGAACAGAAACGGAGTCGATGGTAGTGCTAGAGTCACTTACTGAAAGAGGAGCAGCGTCATTCAAGGCAGTTTCGTGCAGTTCAGTCATCGATTGCTGAATAATAGCAGTAGAAGCAGTCCGAAGGGTGTCGGCAGCAGTGAGGAGGTACCAACACGGAAGAGACAGAAGCCGAATCTACCGGTGGGACGTCGACTGGGGGCTTTCCAGTGTCAACGTCGCAGGAAGGAGAGCAAGGAATAGGCGTCCGAGGCGTTACCTGCGCAGAAGCCAGCAGTGCCGAATCCAGAATCTGCAATCGCAGGACCAGCGCCTTACGTTGTTCCTGAAGGCTGGAAGCGAGAGAGGGAACTCCGTTCAAAACAGGTACAGCAGAACGAACTTCACCAGGCATGCCAGAGAAAACGGAGTCAATTTCCAGTACAGTCGTGCTGCTAGTAGCAGCTACATCAAGACGTTCCTCAGGGCTCTAAGGAATAGTAGCACAGATAAGAGGCCGGACTGGAGCTAGCAGCGCCCATCTCCTCCAGAGGATCTGCGAACTGGCCATCTTGCAGCCAGCGCAAAGGCTCCACCTACACAGAGTAGGGGAATTTCCCCAGTGTTCTGGCCAAATTTCCCTCATTCACTAAAAATACCACCAACAGCTTAATCTGGTTCAAGGTCAGTTGGCATTCATCTGTATCCACCTCCCCCGGGTCGTGCCTGAAAATAGGCAGGATTTGTCTAGTGCACTTACCCGGTCAACAAAAACTAAATAAATATCTAGAATTTTTTTTTGTCAACTCAACTTTATACCTCCTGTCACCCACTGACCAGAATCTTCATTGGCCTTCTGCAGTGCTACCATCCTGTCCATGAGGCTCTTTTACCTGGGACCCAGAGCTCCTTGACTGCCTACAATACACCAAAAGTACATAAGAATTTGCTGGCAGAAAGAGACTGTACAGCCCATCTAGTCTGCCTGAGATGTCTACCCACCCCCCAATCTACTCTCTTGTTGAGGTGACTACATTGACTGTCCCATGCCCGTTTGAATTCTCTAACAGTCTTAGCTGCCACCACCTCAGGTGGCAAGCTATTCCAAGGGTTCATGATCCTCTCTGTGAAAAGTACTTCTGAATTTACCGCCAACCAGGAGTAAGTTGTGCCCTCTTTTATGTGCAGTTCTATTTTCTTGAAAGAGGTTACTGGTATGTACTGTGTTTATCCCTTTAACAAATTTAAATGTTTCTATCATGTCTCCTCTGTTCCTTTTCTGCTCTAGGGAGAATAGATGTAACTGTCACAGAAACATGGTACACAGAGAGCCATGACTGGGATTTCAACATACCAGGGTACACAATCTATAGGAGGGACAAGGAGGGAAGAAGAGGAGGAGGAGTAGCTCTCTATGTAAGGGAAGGGATCAAAGCAACAGAACTAAAGGGTAAACAAGGAGGAGAGGAGGCACTGTGGGTCACCCTGGAGACTGGAAATGGCACCACAATCTGCACAGGGGTTGTATACAGACCCCTGTCTCAGGGGGAGAAATGGACAAGGAAATGATAGAAGGCATCCTTAAGATGGCAGAGAAAGGGGAGATACTGCTGATAGGGGACCTGAATATGCCAGGTGTTAACTGGAGCACCTTTGCTGCAGCCATATCCAAGAGCAGGGACATTCTCGATGCCCTACAGGGGGCATGCCTCTGACAGCTAGTTTTGGAACCCACTCGGAAGGGAGCAGTCTTAGACCTGGTACTCTCAAATGGGGACGGAAAGAGGATTTTCGATCTTGAAGTGGGTAGCCATCTGAGAACAAGCGACCACCAAACAGTGTGGCTCTTGATAAACCTAGCTGTAGAGTCAAGCCATACAAAAGTGAAGGTACTGGACTTCAGGAGGGCTGATTCTGTCAAAATGGGAGAGTGCCTCAGAAAAGCACTAACAAACAGGCATAAGGGGGCATGGAGCAACAATGGCAAAACATCAAAACTGCCATCACAGAGGCAACAAGCCTTTGTGTGAAGCAAATAAACAAATCAAAATGAAAGAAAAAAACACTATGGTTCCCAAAAGAAGTGGCAGGGAAGGTTAGGGAGAAAAATATAGAATTCAGAAAGTATAAGGAAACACATAAGGAGCAGGACAGAGAACTGTACCAGTTAAAGTAAAAGGAAGTAGGGAAGGCAGTCAAAATAGCAAAGGCCCAAACTGAGGAAGATAGCCAACTCGGTTAAGAAGGGGGATAAAACCTTTTATAGGTACGTTAGGGAGCAAAGAAAGACTAAGACAGGGATACTAAGGCTGAATAAAGAGGAAGGTGGTTGGGCAGAGGGCGACAGTGAAAAAGCAGGGATATTGAATGAATACTTCTGCTCAGTATTCACAATGGAAGAGCAGGGGGAGATACCTAATCCAGTCAATAGAAGCACTCTGGACAGGGGGGTTGATATTAGTCCTTTCACAGAAGAAAGGGTTCTGAAATAACTCTTAAAACTGAAGATGGAGAAAGCAATGGAGCCTGATGAGATTCACCCCAGAATTCTAAAAGAACTAAGGGAAGAACTAGTAACACCACTGACTACCCTTTTTAATAAATCATTGGAGGATGGTGTGGCACCTGAGGACTGGAAGAGGGCAGATGTGATTCCCCTTCACAAAAGTGGGAGCAAGACAGAGGCAGGAAACTACAGACCTGTCAATTTGACCTCAGTGGTAGGGAAAATGATGGAATCATTTCTGAAGGAAAGAATTGTTGAGTACCTAGAGGCCAGTGGGGCACAGGACCCAAGGCAGCATGGATTCACAGCAGGAAGGTCATGTCAGACAAATCTAATAGATTTCTTTGACTGGGTGACCAAAGTAGTAGACCAGGGAGGGGCTGTGGACATGGCCTCCCTAGACTTTAGCAAGGCATTTGACACAGTCCCGCACAAAAGATTAATAAACAAATTAGCCAGCCTGGGAGTGGGTCCCAGGGTGGTAGCCTGGGTAAAACACTGGCTACACAACAGGACACAAAGGGTAATAGTAAATGGAGTCCACAGTGAAGAAAGGGGGGTCACTAGTGGGGTACCGCAGGGTTCAGTACTGGGGCCTGTCCTTTTTAATGTCTTTATAAGTGACATTGCAGAGGGACTGGAAGGAAAAGTATGTCGTTTTTCATATGACACAAAGATCTGCAACAGGGTTGATATACAAGGTGGGGTGGAAAGGATGAAAAGGGACTTAGCAAGGTTGGAGGAATGGCCAAATGTATGGCAGCTTAGATTCAAAGCAAAGAAGTGCAAAGTAATGCACCTGGGAAACAAAAACCCAAGGGAAGAGTACACAATGGGGGGTGAGATACTAACAACAACAAAAACGGAAAGGGACCTGGGGGTAGTCATATCAGATGACCTAAAGGTGAGCCAGCAATGTGAGAAGGCAGTGAGGAGGGCTGGGGGGTTACTGGGCTGCCTTGGGAGAAGCATCACCAGTAGAAAACAGGAAGTTGTTGGCCCTCTGTAAGACCACAACTGGAGTACTGTGTACAGTTCTGGAGACCCCATCTCCGCAAAGACATAGACAGGGTGGAGGCTGTCCAGAGGAGGGCAGCCAAAATGGTGCAGGGTCTGCACCAGAAGACATATGAAAAAAGACTAAAGGAGCTTAAGATGTATAGCCTCATGGAAAGGAGGGAGGGGGGACATGATAGAAACTTTCAAATACCTCAAGGGAATCAACAAAGTCCAAGAGGGTAGGATCTTTTAGAAAAAGTGATGTGGAAGAACACGGGGGTACAATTTGAAGATAGAGGGGGACAGCTCAGAGGTAATGTGAGGAAGTATTTCTTCACAGAGAGGGTTGTAGATGCATGGAACAGCCTTCCTGAGGAGGTCGTAGAGTCAAAAACAGTGGGGAATTCAAGAATGCATGGGACAGACATAAGGCAATTCTAGTGGGGGGGTAGTAGTAGGCTGTTGTTAACTAGGATCTGCAGCTTAAACGTTAGGTAGGGAAATGGGCAGACTAGGTGGGCCAAGCGGTTCTTATCTGCCATCAGATTCTATGCTTCTATGTTTCTGTCTGAGCCTATTTTCATAAGGTTCGTGGTGTAGTCCCTGCACTATCTTGGTAGCTCTCCTCTGCACAGGTTCCAGACAGTCTATGTCCTTTTTTAGGTGTGGCCTCCAGAACTGCACAAAGTACTCCAAGTGAGGCCTCACCAATGATCTATAGAGTGGGATGATTACCTCACACTTTCTGCTAGTAATACCCCTACCTATGCATCCAAGGATGTCACTTGCCCTTAGTGCTGCTTTTTCGCATTGCTTTTCTACCTTTAAACAGTCCGGTATCATGACTCCTAGATCCCATTCCATCTTTGTCTTTTCCAATTGCTGGCCTTCCAGGATATAGTTATTTCCCAGGTTCCTCTTACCCAAGTGCATTACCTTACATTTTTTGGTGTTGAATCTCAACTGCCAGTTCTTGGACCATTCCTCCAGCTTTCGTAGATCTGCCTCCATTCCTTGGTCCCCTTCCTGTGTGTCCACCCTATTGCAGAGCTTTGTATCAGCTGCAAACAGGTAGACCTTCTCTTTCAGTCCCTCAGTGATGTGGCTGATTAATATGTTGAAAAGGATTGGGACAAGCACTGATCCCTGTGGAACCCCACTGGTTACTCTTCCCTGCTGTGACAAGGTGCCATTTGCCATAACTCTCGGAGTCCAGTCCTGTAGCAAGCTTTTTATCTAGTTGACCACTTTCTGACCTACGCCTGTTTGCTCCAATGTATTTGCTAGCTTTCTATGTGGAACTGTATCAAAGGCTTTGCTAAAATCCAGATATACTATGTCCACAGCCGCACCTTGGTCCACTGCTCTTGTAACCCAGTCGAAGAATTCTCTTATTTGTTTAGCATGAGCATCTTGCCATGAAGCCATGCTGCTTTGGGTCAAGTTTTCCACTTTCTTTTAGGTATTTCACTACCCTTTCTTTAAGTAATGTCTCCATTATTTTACCCACCACTGAGGTCAGGCTGATTGCCAATAAATTACATTACTTTATTCAGTAGGTCTGCTGCGGCAAACTGCTGAGTGCTTTAAAAGTGGGATTCATCCTGGGGGACGCCACTGTATATATGCTGTTTGATACTAATATTTCCCTTTTGTCTCCTCATTCCTTTTCATTGCTCTTCATCTCAATATATACCATGGCCTGGATATTCAAAGGGGTTGTGCATGGTGTAGCCCTGCATTGTGTCCCAGTGGGATATTGGAAAGGCTGCTCGGCGCAGTGCAAATCCTGATGTGCCAGGGCACAATGCAATTGTATGCAGTGTAAACGCAAGCGGTGTGCCCATGCATATGCGGCACATACCGATATTCAGCCTGGGATGTGCGGCACATATTCTGGCGCAACCCTGCATTGTGCTGCATGGGGGGGGCTCAAAGTTGAGCCTGTGAAGAGTGGGAACAAAACCTGCCCACCCATAGGTGGGCTGTTGCATTGCATGGGTCAACACAGCAGCCGCCAGTCATGGGTGGCCATCAGCCCATCCAGAACACTGTCACCAAGCACCCACATAACCCAGGTGGTCTAGTGGCATCCCCCTCCTGCCCTTGTCCCCAGTCACCAGTATTGGATGTGTAATTGAATCCCTACTAGTCTAGTGGCACCCCCCCCACCCATTGCTGCGATCACGTAACTGTAGAACATACAAACCCTAGTAGTCTAGTGGCCCCCTCCCAAGTCCCTGATAAATGTAATAAAGACCATCCCTGGTGGTCTAGTTGTCCCCCACTCGATTCCCCAATATATGTAGAAATGACCATCCCTGGTGGTCTAGTGGAAACCCCACCCATTGCCAAGATTGTGGTAATCCTCCTTAAATAAATGCAATGGTGATCAGTGGCACCCCCCCACCCCTCCCACCCACACGAACCCCTTGCCCACCCCTCCCCGTCATCCAATGGGTGGCTGCAACCTGCTGCATACCGCCCACCACCACGAATGACAGGTACAGTATTCACATATTTGGGACTGTCTAGTACAGTATGCCCTGCAAGCCCATTGGTCCACACTGGGGACCAATGGGCTTACAGCCTGTACTGACTCTGTCATTTGGCAAGCTGCCGGGCAGTATGTGGGCGGGTTGCAGCCACCCGCCAATGACGGGGGGAGGAGTGGGGTGGGCAAGGATTACCATGATCGCAGCAATGGTTGGGGTGGTTCCACTAAACCACCAGGGACGGTCATTTTACATATATTGGGGAATCGGGTGGGAGGAACAGCAGGGATGGTCTTTTATTATATTTATCAGGAATTGTGGGCTGGGGCCACTAGATCACCAGGATTGTGTTTATACAGTTACACAATTGTGGCTACAGAGTGGGGGATGCACCGGGATCCCTACTGCACACGTCATGCTGTGCAGGGCTCCAGGTGCAAGTTGCTGGGCTGGCCTGTGCAAGGCATGCAAATGGGGCCATAATGACAAGCTAATGGCCCCATTTGTGCCTTGCATATTTTATGGCCTCATTTGCATGCCCCCTGCTGAATATCGCGGGTGATACGCCTAGTGCAATTGCACTTGTGCTGGCACATCCCCGTGCTCCCTATCTGTGGCTTGCACTGGCGCAGTGCCACTGCACCATGTGCAGTATGTGTGCTGACCTTGCCATATTCAATGGTGCTGCACCATGGTGCGTCACCATTGAATAGCACCTGGCCCTGGCACCGGCGCATCCCAGTTGCTCTGTGACCCAGGCTTGCGCCACTGCCTGGCACAGTCTGAATATCCAGGCCCATATATTTATTTCACATTTGGGTTGTTTACAGAATTCTTTTTACTTGTCTTCACCAAATCAATTATTTAGTAGTGTCAGTGGCTCAGCAGGTTGCACACTCGCCTCTGAGGCTGGGAGATCAGATGGCTGTGGGTTGTTTCCTCACACCCGGCACTTGAGTCAATATCCCAGTACTGACACTGCAGTGCAGCATGAGGGAGATTCAGCACTCCTGAGGTGCTGACTTTCAGATGAAATGTTAAACCAAGGTCCTATCTGCCTGTTCTGGTGTTTTTTCAGGTGGATGTTAAAAATCTCATGGTACTTCTCGAAAAGAGTAGAGGAATATTTTATTGTATAAACAAACAAAAGACATGACATAACATTCTTCAACTTAATGTTATCTATTTACATACACTTTTTAATCATTTCTTTTACTATTCAATTTTCTTCTACAATCTTATATTTTACAAAAATTCTTACCCCCCATTTCTTTCTCCATTCATTATATCGTAATATTTTTTTCTCATACACACACTGTTTGTTCAATTCATTTTCTACCACTAATATTGTTCTTTCTGGATCTTTGTTTATTTGTTGCAATACATATTTACATCTGGTTTGCCAAAAAACATATTTAATGCAGGTAAAAATTATACATATATCTGAATTAAACTCTCTGATCTTCCTGGTAAACCCTCCTACTGCTTCTTCATATGTCACCTGTTTCCATCTACCCTTCTCCCACCCAATTGATAATTTTTCCCAAAATTGTTTTGCAAATGGACATTGTATCAAAAAATGTTCCATTGTTTCTTCTGTCACTATACATGTCTGTCAAGGACAATACCTTTCCTGTTGTACTTTATGTTTTGCTTTTCCCTTCATATTCAAATGTCCATGCCCACACAACCATAATGTATCCCACATTTTAGGATGGGTAAGCTTATTCTTCAAGGTTTTTAACATTTCATCCTTATTTATTTCTATAAACCCAGGAAATGTTTGTCTTAAATCCCTGTTCTTGAATGTACTAATAAATAACTTTTCTGGGTTTATTTACTATTTGAGCTGCTTCTAATTTCTAACTCCTAATTTTTGATATGGTAGGCCTAAAGTATACTGGGCCACTGTGAATACAAGAGATTAAGCTTTTCATTTCTTTCCAAGCTTTCACACATGGTATTAGCCACTGGTTTGCAACTGAGGTCCATACTTTTTGGTTTGGTCTTTCTGGGTTTGTTATGTTTTTCTCAAGGTACATACTGAAATAAAATGCTAGGGGATTTATTAAATTCAATCCTCCTTCACTAATAGTCTGGTAAAGTATTTCCCTTTTTATTCGTTCAGTCTACTCCCCCATATAGTTTGGAAGACTAAGCTTAGTAAAGATGGTTCTAAGGTTGCCGGTATACGGGTACACCACACTTAAATATGTGAAAATGAGTAGTAATAGTGTTTACTATTTGTACTTTCTTCTTTTTATACTGTTGCCATCCTTTCCAAAACTGAACTTTTTTTTGCTTCTTCTGTTTTTCCCTCCCAGTTTAATTTTCCATTATCTCTCCTTCCAAAGGTTATCCCCAGTACTATAAATGGGTCCTCTGATACCTTTATCCCTCTTATATCTGGAGTCTGTTATGTTTGTATATTTAATGGGTACATTTTACTTTCACTCAAATTCACTTTAGCTCCTGTAATTTGTGAAAACTTCCCCTCTGTTTTCCTTTGCTCTCTGTCCTGATTGTATGTCTGCTACACATATGCATAGATCATCCACATAAGCAGATGTTTTCACATTAATTCCATTTTTATTGTTTGTATCACTTTAATTTGTTCATCTTGTTGAATTATTTTTAACAATGGAACTATACAGAAGATGTATAGTAAAGGGCTTAATGGGCATCCCTGCCTTACCCCCTTTTCTATTCGTATATATGATCCGAGATGGCCATTTACCAGTGGTAGTGAAGTTGCCACTGAATACATATCCATGATCCATTTATTGAATTTCTCTGGGACCCCATATTTTTTCAATACTCTTTCTATAAACTTATGCGAGACTTTATAAAATTTCCTGATCTAATGATATTATAAACCCTGTGATTTCTTCTTCTTTTCCTTATTCTACCAGTTCCCTTATTAACAAAAAGATTATCAGTAATGGATCTACCTGAAATAGAACATGTTTGTGATGTTGATATTAAAACTAGTGCTATTTTCATCAATCTCTTACCTAGAATTTTCATCAGAATTTTCAAATCTGAATTTAACAGGGTCAGCGGCCTCCAGTTCCTGAGCCCCTCTCTGTTGTAATTTTTTTTTATGTATAAAAATTTGTACCACTATTCCCATGTGAAAGTCAATTTTGTTATATAACAATATCCAATTAAACACTTCTACTAATATGTCTATTAGAAACTTGTCAAATGTTTTATAGAATTCAGATGGTAGCCCATCTATACTTGGTGCAGTATCATTTTTTAAAGTGTTAATAGCCTGTCTTATCTCTGTCTTTGTAACGGGTTCTATTACTCCGCTAATTTCTGTATCTGGTATTTTTGGTACATCAATATTCTTAATCATTGTTCTCATTTTATTCTCATCTCTATGACTAGGAGTTTACATTTGTTTTAAAAAGATGTGCACTTCATTTCTTATTTCTGGTTGAGTATACTGTATACTATCCTACCTGTGGCTGTTTTTACTGTATGCATGGTTCTATTTTCTACTCTTTTAATACTACTTTCAAAAACATCTCCTTAACCCATTTTACCAGATGAACAAATTGTATGCTCTAATAACATTGATGTCACTCTTGTGTACTGTAATACTTCCATTTCAGACTTAATTTTCTTAATCTTTGTAGTCAAATTCCCATAATCTGTATTTATACTACTATATAGCATAACTAACTGGGTTCTTTATAACAGGTACTTTTTGTAGTGTGTGGTTTTTTTTTCTGACGCTGATTTTATACATTTTTCTTTTATTGTATTTCTTGTTTTCACCCACCAATAGCTTAAGTCTTCTACCAAATCTGCTACTGACATACGTTCTAAAAGTATTTCTTTTATTTTTTTTGTATAGCTGTTGATCTTCTAATAAAGTAACATTTAATTTCCAGTAATGCTTTCCTTGGGTTTTATGTGGTTGTATTCCTATTGTACTTACTACAATTACATGATCTGTTGTTTCTACTGGTATGGTAAGTGAATTATGTACAATATATGTAACAATTTGGATGCAAAAATAAAATCTATTCTGGTTGACAGCTTTCCTTTAAAATATGTATGCCCTCCCTTCAAGTAAATGCTTCTGTATGTACCCCTTAAATTACTTTGAGTTACTATTTTGTTTAAACAATTTGAATCGCAAAAGTTCTTATCTGTATAGGCCCCCTATCCTGATTTGAAGTTACACAATTAAAATACCCCCCCCCATATAATATACTTTGTTGTGAAAAGATAGGGTTTAATTAAATTAAATAGTTCCACCCATTCTTTTTTCCTAGTTGGGGCATAAATGTTTATCATCCTCCATTCACAGTTCCAATATACAAAGTCTATCAACAAAGCCCTTCCTGCAAATATGTCTATTATTTTGGTCACTTTATATTTGTCTCATAGGAACAAAATTCCTACTCCATCACATTGTTCAGTTCCAAAAGAATAAAATGAAGGTCCTCCACACTACTGTTTTTTTGTTACTTGCTCCAGGTATATTGTGTTTAATCTAGTATCTTGAAGAAAGCATATATAAAAATTATCTTTTAATATTGATGATGTCACCAATCTGCATCTTGCATTCTTGATGCTATTGACATTCAAGGTTGCAATTTTAAGTGTGGGTGTGAAGGACATTTTCTAAAGGATAAAAAAGATTCTCTCTCTTTTTATTTTATTTACATTTTCTTTCTCCCACTTCTTGTCCTAACTCCTAATCTCTTCGGCCTTACTACATCCTTATTTTTATTTTCCCTTCTGATTCTGAAGTTACAATAGGTTGAGATGTCGACTCAGATTCCCTTCCAGGTTCAAATTCCTGAATATCTCCCTTTAAACTTTCATATTTATGGGATAAGGTTTTGACTTGTACTGGTGAAGAGGCCTTAGCCAATTTAGATTTGGGTCTTGTTTGTCGTATCCCCCTTTTTTTGATACTTTTTTCATTTCAGGTGGCGGCATTACCTTTCCCTCGATTCCCTCCTTCTGGTTATCTTTTTCTTGTTCTTCCCTGGGTTCCCTAGGTTCTGTACTTAATTCCTCTGTTTCTTGTAATAGTTCCTTTGCTGGAACTATGGTGGGGGCATTTGGTACATTAGCAGGATGAATATAATTTTCTTTATGGTTATTACATGTCTAACTTTCTCTTCTCTCTTGTTCCTCTTCCCTTGTGTGCCTCTTTGTTTCTTTATTTCTTTCTATATCTTTCTTCTGGGCTTCTATAACTAGCTTGTCCTGATAGGGTTGATCAGACCTGTTATGAGTAGCACAGGGGCATGTGCAGAATGCATGTCTCATCTCCTCACATAGGTTACATTTTAGAACACCTTGGCAGTCTGAACTTGAGTGTCCTAGTTCTAAACATAAATTGCATTTTGATCTATCACATCCTGCATTTAAATGTCTGTTTGAACCACATCTGAAACATGTCCATTCTAGATCTGCATGACCTGAAAAAATTCCTCAGGATGGTAACTCTGTCACAGATCATACCATCTCAGGAGCAGAACATGTGGTTTTGCTCCCTGGATCTTCAGGTTGTGTTCTTTCATGTCCCTCTCCCTCTGTCTCACCAAAGATTCCTCCACTTCAGATCAGAGGGAGCCCTATATGAGTTCCAAGCCATGCCATTCGGCCTGTCCTTGGCCCGCAGGGTCTTCACCAAGTGCTTTGCAGTGGTGGCAGCTTACCTGAAGCATTGAGGGGTCTGGCTGTACCCCTATCTGGATGACTGGCTGATCGCAAGTTCCTCCAGGCTGGAGGTGGAGTGGTTCAGGGACCTGGCCCTCCAGACCTGTGTCTCCCTTGGCCACCTGGTCAATGAGACCAAGCTGGAAGTTGTGCCTTCACAGGTGATTAACTTTATTGTGGCAGAGCTCAACTCTTGCAAAGCCAGAGCCCAGCTCCCTGTATATAGGGTGGAGACTCTCTCCTCCTTTGCCTAATCATTTCAGATTGGGCAATTGTGCCCTGACCAGGACTTCCTGCACCTGCTGGGTTACATGGCAGCCTGCACCACCATGGTCCATTGGGCCCACTGGAGAATGCACTCCCTGCACTGGGAGCTGGTCAGCCAGTGGTCACAACACAAGGGTGACTTCAACCAGCTGGTTACTGTGACCCAGCAGATGTGGGATGCCCTCCAGAATCTATGTCATAATGGCAATCCCGGAATAGCAATCACCGTTTGGGTGAATGTACACTCGCAATGACTAGAAAACCGGCGACTGGTTTTCTATGCTATGCAGGGGGCTGTGCACCCCCGCACCTCCAACTTAAGGATTCTCAACTCCAGGGGGTGCATGTCGGGGGAGAGGGTATAAAACTTAAAAAAAAAATAAAAACCCCTACCCAACACCAAAAACAATCACTCCCAGAACTGAACCCAGCACCCTCCAAACCCCAGCCAGCCACCTACCAACCACATCACATAGCCAGCTCAGCAGCCGACCACCGCACTATACCCCAAACACCCTCCCTTCCCTTCCACCTGTCACATGACATGGTCCCTCTGTGCATGTATATATATATATATATTTATATTATGGTAGCACGGTAGTGCTACCATAGTTATGGCTGAGGAGCCATTTCTATGTTAAACCCCAAAACTTTGCACCTTAATAACTTTACAACTGTTTGACGGATTTGACTGAAATTTGGGATACACGATCAAGAACCATAGGTCTTGGGATCTGCCAAGTTTCATACTGGTAGGATACACAGCTGCAGAGTTATTAAGCATGATCTGTGCACATGTTTACGCTTTTTCTGGAATTCTACGGTCACGCCTACAGGTCGCACGGTTTGCGCGACCGGCCCGAACTCTTCAGGAAACATGCAGCTGTGGCCCCTGATGTGCCTTTTGAAGATTTCGTGAAAAAATATTAAACTGTTCAAAAGTTATGGCAGTCCGAACTTCTGTTTTTTTCCCAATAGGATAACATTACGACGTTAGCACCTGCTGAGGCCTGTATCTCGGCAAGTGCGAAGTATATACGGAGTTTTTGTCGAAAATTTTAGCCCTCATGGGGGCTATGCATATAACTAGCCAGGAAAGTGGTAATACATATGACTTTTAAATTTTTTTTCTATGTTGTACGGTTACTGAGATATAAGCAATTTACTATTACAACTACTGATTTTTGTGTTCCGAGAGTCATTATTTTGCATACATTCTTTCTACTCACTGTCTTTCTCTATACAGCTTTTGGGGAAAACCAGCCTGTGCGCTTACATTACTCTTACCATTACCGTTTCTGCTTGTGGTTCCGTACACGTTTCACTTACCGTTCACGTTTACGCCACCATGTGCGTTACCCTTTGCGTTTTCATTTGCGGTTGCGTTTCCGTTGTTTTTAACATTTCTGTCTACAGTACTGTTCCTCTTTCTGTTTCACTTTGCATTGTCATGCGCATTATGATTTGCGTTTGCAGGCACAATGTTACAATGCGACAAGACATCACCCCCGTGCTCCCGCCGCTGCATTACATTCACTATTTCTCATTATCATTCTCAAAAAGAAGACAAATTAGAGGCAAAAAACTCCATTTAATGCATCAGTTAGGGTTGTTCCACAGCGACAAAAGCGAGAAATTGGATGTTAGGGTTAAACCCCTTTGCACCCTCAGCCACCCCCAACTGGAATCAGGTGTGCACTGGGGTCATCGGTCCCAACTGTCACCTCATTCTCCTATTCCTCAGCTTCTTTCCACATGTGATGGGGTGACACTTGGGCGATGACCAACCAGCGCACCCGATTCCAGTTGGGGGTGGCTGGAGGGGTGAAAGGGGTTTCAACCCTAACATCGAAAATATATATATATATATATATATATATATATATACATATTATGGTAGCACAGTAGTGCTACCATAGTTAGGGTTGAGGAGCCATTTCTATGTTAAACCCCAAACTTTCACCTTAATAACTCTGCAACTGTTTGACGGATGTGCCTGAAATTGGAATACACAATCAAGAACCATAGGCCTTGGGATCTGCCAAGTTTCGTACCAGTCAGATATACGGCTGCAGAGTTATTAAGCGTGATCTGCGCGCGCATTTACGCTTTTTCTGGAATTCTACGGTCACGCCTACAGGTCATACGGTTTGCGCGACCAGCCCAAAATCTTCAGGAAACATGCGGCCAGGGTCCTTGATGTACCTTTTGAAGATTTCATGAAAAAATATTAAACGGTTCAAAAGTTATTCAAAAAACAATTTCCCATTATAAGTCAATGGGAAAAGTTAACAAAAAGTTCGACAGTGTCGCAAATGCACTTTTTACTGTCGCAAATGGCCCTGTTACTGTCACAAATCTGCCATCTTGTTTTCAGTTAGTGATCAGAAAAATGTTTGGCATTTAAAATTGAGACCCTCTAGCAACCTAATTCTTTTTGTATTCACCTAGTCGGGCCCTGAGGATGCTAGCCATGTCTTTATTTTGGGGTAAAACACCCCAGAAATATGTTTTTCAGATTTCTGGAAAAAGTACTTTTCATAAAGTAATTATACGCACTCACGAAAGTGTCGCAAATTTTTACAGCTTTACAAGTGCGACACTACTTTGAAACATTCTCTAAAATAACAGTAATTCTTTGGCACCCGCTGCAAAAGAACGGTTAAAGTTTGGGCTGAAATTTGAGGAACGAGATGACATCTCACAGATGTGCTTTCAGTGTTGTATTGAAAAAATATTGCACGTCGTCAAAGTTACAGCACTCCAGAGTTGATGGTTTTCCCATAGGATAACATTACGGGCCCACGCTATTACAGGAATCCTTTGGCACCCTGCTGCAAAATAACGGTTTAGTCTTTTTCCTGAAATTTGGAGGAAGACAGCCAACAGCCCACAGATGTGCCTTTCAGTGGTTTGGTGAAAAAATATTACAGGGAGGCAAAGTTATGGTACTCTGAACTTCTCTTTTTTCCCCATAGGATAACATTACGGCGTTCGCCGCGCCTTTCAGGGCCCCTATCTCGGAAACGGTGCGAGATACGGACTTTTCATTAGAAAAGTACTTAGCCCCCTAATGGGGGCTAAGTACAAAATTAGCCAGGACAGTTGTATATCATACGACTTTTAAATTTTTTTTCTACGTCGTATGGTTCCTGAGATATAACCTATTTAGTATTCCAAGTTCTCATTTTCTGCTCCGATACTCATTATTATGCATACATGATTTGTACTCACTGTCTTTCTCTATGCAGGTTTGGGGAAAACCAGTCTGTGCGCTTACATTACTGTTACCATTGCCTTTCGCTTGTGATTTCCATTTAATTCATACCATTGACGTCTGCGCCACCATGTGCGTTATCCTTTCCGTTTTCATTTGCACTTGCATTTCTGTTATTTTTTGCCATTTGTGTCTACAGTACTGTTTCTCTTTCTGTTTTACTTAGTGTCACCATGCCCATTGAAATTTTCGTTTGCAGGCACCATGTTACTATGTGACAACACATCACGTGGCAGACCATTCCCGTCTACGCCACCGTGTGTGTTACCCTTTCTGTTCTCATTCGCACTTGCGTTATCATGTGCGCCACTGTTAGTGCTTCTGTTTGCATTGCTGTTCCTGTTACTATGCCACAAGACATCATGTGGTGGGAGCGCGGGGCCCTATGTGCATTATCCTTTGCATTTTCATTTGCGCTTGTGTTTCTGTTATTTTTTGCCATTTGTGTCTACAGTACTGTTTCTCTTTCTGTTTCACTTTGCACCACCATGCCCATTGACATTTCCGTTTGCAGGCACCATGTTACTATGTGACAACACATCACGTGGCAGACCATTCCCGTCTACGCCACTGTGTGTGTTACCCTTTCTGTTCTCAATCGCGCTTGCGTTACCATGTGCGCCACTGTTAGTGCTTCTGTTTGCGTTGCTGTTCCTGTTACTATGCCACAAGACATCATGTGGTGGAGTGATGCCGCATTATGTGGAGGGAGAGCGGGGCCTGGAGGGCCCGGCGCTCCCCACTGCTGTACATTCAATATTTCTCGTTATCATTCTCAAAAAGAAAGGAAATTAGAGGCAAAAAACTCCATTTAATGCATTAGTTAGGGTTGTTCCACAGCGACAAAAGTGAGGAAATTCGCTGTTAGGATTGAAAACCCTAACTCCGAATTCACCCCCCCCCCAGCACCACACACACACAGACACAAACACACACATGCAAGTATGGGGAGGACCAAGTCAACACAACCAATGACAGACATCCAGCAGCAGGTGACAGAAATAACAAACAATTGTCTAAATGTACTACGAGACATCCCCACCCACCTGACCAGGTACTGCATGCTCAGTGGAGATCAACAGCAAAACTGAGGCCATGTACACCACGTACACATCCCTGATTGCAGCTGCACACAACGTACCACACTTAGTAGTTGCATGGTCTTACCTAACAATGCCCCACACCACACCACAACTGGTACTGTGCCGTTAGTCAATATAAATGCTAAAGGTGCATGATCACAGTTATAGAAAGGTTTTAACACTAGTGGTATACATTAATTAAAGTACATAAATTAACTACAAGACACTAGCATGCTCAAGATAAAAGTAGTGTTACATTTAGTATGTGATTTTCATAGTAGTACATTTACTGCAACTGTTTACTGAAGATAGAGAGGCTGATGTAAAGGTATGGAAAAGCATTGCCTGTTCAATGCTGTGAAATTCGTACTGCCAGTATCAGATGCATTCTTACTGATGAAGCTGTACTGCTAATGTATATATATAGACCTTCAGTGTGTTTCAATACTAAAGATGCAGTAAGTAATCTTTGTAAGAAACAGTGTAATTGCATGGATCAGGCCAAGCAACTTCTAAATATCATAGGACTACTGAGCCAACAATGATGTACCTGTATCGGAGATGTCTATAGGATAGATTTTCCTGTAGGCACTTACTCAGTATGTTGTACCTGATAAAGACAGTCTCATTGCATCTGTGATGACTAACTTATTCAAATAGTGATACATTTACTATTGTTGCAATGAGTGATCTATGCTACTTACGGACACAGCATAATTTTTTTAACAGTTGTTTCATACTCAGGCTGTATACGTAGTGTTTGGGTTTGCCACACTTCTGTCACTGATGCTATCAAAGTGATAACTATGTCAATTGTGGTACAGCAGCAATCAAGTAGGTATAGTGTAGATATAAACAGAATGTCTTTTAGTATTGATTTAACTCACAATGGGATAAGTGTACTAGGACGGAAAGGGTTATTCTCTATCACTGACTCTGTCAGTTATAATCACACTAAGGTTTCGATGACTGTAATGATCAAGTTACACTGTTCATCTTCATGAGTTCATATTCACAGCCATTCTCCAGTAAGTAGACAGAGTATGGTGTAACTGGGTGTGACACTGTGTTGCAAAACTCCTGCAGTGCCTAGCAGAGGGAAAGTATCTAGTCATAAAGACAATTAAGCAATAAGGCATGACCAACGGTTATGTTAAATGGTCTGTTAATCACCATGTAGGGGTTTAAATGTTGAATGAGGCGTAGCCGAGTGCCACATGTCACTAGACAGTGATAAACTGACCATTAACATAATACCTGGGAGTGGCTTATTGCTATCATAATAAAACTGTTTTTTTAAACAACATTAAAGCATGTTCATCATATGGTTAGGCTCTACATGTATGTTAATAAAAACTAAACATAAGGCACAATGTTTGCAGTCAATTAGAAAAGCTGCATTTCTCAAACCCTTGTTATAATCAGAGATATTATACCTGTACAATTCCTTGGTTTTGCTCAACTGTATTGCTCAGGTGGCCCATCACATGTGGTGTCATCTGGTGTGGGGCATCGGTAGGTAAGGCCATGCAACTACTAAGTGTGGTACGTTGTGTGCAGCTGCAATCAGGGATGTGTATGTTTGGTGTACATGGCCTCAGTTTTGCTGTTGATCTCCACTGAGCATGCAGTACCTGGTCAGGTGGGTGGGGATGTCTCGTAGTACATTTAGACAATTGTTTGTTATTTCTGTCACCTGCTGCTGGATGTCTGTCATTGGTTGTGTTGACTTAGTCCTCCCCCATACTTGCATGTGTGTGTGTGTGTGTGTGTGTGTGTGTGGTGCTGGGGGGGAGGTGAATTCAGAGTTAGGGTTTTCAACCCTAACAGCGAATTTCCTCACTTTTGTTGCTGTGGAACAACCCTAACTAATGCATTAAACGAAGTTTTTTGTCTCTAATATATATATCTATATAGATATAGATATAGATATATATATATATAGTGACATCCTGTTGCTGTACTCTCCTACACCTGTATCTGGTCGCTACCCTACCAGGTAGCCCAGAACACAGGCACCATGACTGAGTAACCCTTTTTAAAAGCACTCAATTGCGTTTGCCTTGTTCACTGGGTACCACCCTCCAGTGGTGGTTAGTCCCAGAGTATCTGCAGGAAGATCCTGTTTGTCTGCTCAGAGCCAACAGTCATCCTGATGACTGATGCCTCTCTCATGGGCTGGGATGCCCACCTGGGGGAACACAGAGTCCATGGGTTATGGACCTCCGAGGAGTCCTGATGTCACATCACCCTGCTGGAGCTGTGAGCAGTTCAGTTGGTGCTGACTGCATTCGCTCCTCACATCTGGGGTCAAGTGGTCCAGGTCCAGTGAAACAATACCGCGACCATGTACTACCTCAACAAACAGGGTGGGACACACTCCCTGCCACTGTGCAGGGTCACTGTCTGTGTGTGGACCCTCGTGCACAGCCTGGTGCCGATCTCCTAGCCATCCATGTGGCAGGGGTTCCCAACCAGCTGGCGGATGCCCTCAGCCGGGTGGGCGAGGCATTTCATGAGTGGTGTCTCCACCCAGAAGTGGTACTCAGTCTGTTCTCCCAGTGGGGCACCCCTCAGGTGGACCTGTTCACCTCCAGGGTGAATGCAAAGCTGAGTCTGTTTTGTGCCCACCTCCTCAGCAGGGAATGCAGCAGGGGGGTGCCTTCTCAAGGCCCTGGACTCCAGGCCTCTTCTATGCCTTCCCTCCACATCCCTTGATTCACAAAGTTTTGCTCAAGGCCAGAAGGGACAAGGTACAGGTGATCCTGGTGGTTCCAGATGGAATCCACCAGTTCTGGTAATCCATTCTCCTCAGCCTCAGCAGCAGGCTCCTGAGGCATCTTCTTCTCTACCCGGACCTCCTTTCCATCAATCAGGGGAAGATACTTCATCTGGACCTTCAATCCCTGCACCTGATAGCCTGGTTCCTGAGCAGCTATAGTTCAAGGCTTTTGGTCTCTCTGAAAATATCCTCACTGTGGTGGAGGCATCTCAGAAGGAGTCGACCAGGAAATGCAATGCCTTCAAATGGAAGAGATTCTCCATTTGGTGTCAGGCAAAGGGTTGGACCCTTTGTCCTGTCCAGTGGCTAGCATTCTTGACTACCTGTGGTCCCTCTCTCAATTGGGCCTTTGGTCGATGACCCTAAAGGTGCACCTGGCAGTCATCTCTGCTTTCCACGAGCGGGCCAGTCAACAGTTGGTGGTGCAGGAGAAGGTGGTCTGATGCTTTTTCAAGAGCCTGGACCACATTTTCTCTCCAGTACATGAACCACCACCACCACCTTGGGATTTGCTTCTGGTTTTGGCAAAGCTCATGGGCAAGCCATTTGAACCTATGCATAGGTGTGAAATGTCTCACCTGTCATAGAAGACCACTTTCTTGGTGGCTATCAGCTGGAAGGATCAGTGAACTACAGGCGCTCTCAGTGGAGTCTCCTTACCTGGTCTTCCACAGGGATAAGGTTGTCCTGTGCCCCAACCCAAAGTTTCTCCCGAAGGTTGTATCGGATTTTCACCTTAACCAGGTGATTAACCTGATGTATTTTACCAACCACTCCTTGGAGGCCAAGCACAGGCTCCATACTCTGGACCTGCTGTGAGTGCTCGCATACTACAAGGAGCGCATGGCTGGAGTTCAGAGAGAGATTCACCAGCTGTTTGTCACCTATGCTGAAGCTGCACCATGCAGACCTGCAGCCAAGTGGATGATTGGCAGGTGGATAGTCTCCTGCATTGATCTCTGCTATAGGTTGATGGATAGGAAGCCTCCTGTAGGGCTTAGGGCTCATTCCACCCACCATACCTCTGTGTCGGTGGCTCCTTCCAGGGACATCCCTATCCAGGAAATCTGCAGGGCTGCTACCTGGAGGTCAGCAAATGCTTTCATTTCTCATTACCACATTGACCTTGAGTCACACCGGGATTCTGGTTTTGGGGCTTCAGTTCTCCAGTCTCTGTTCTCTAAGTAGGGGGTGTGCGCCTTGCCCTCCTCCTCCTCCTGGAAAACTGCTAGGAGTCTGCCAGAAAGTGTGTATAGAACATCATATCCATGTCCCTAGAAAAACAGGTTACTCACCAGTAACAGTAATTCTAGGAGGTCTAGATGATGTTCATCCACATGGACCCACCAACCTCACCTTGCTTTGGTGCACAACACTACTTCCAGTGAGCAAGATCTGGTGTCATGGGACACAGCCAAGGCAGTTACTACCTGGGTGGGTAGGAGGAGCCAGCTTGAAGATGTTCTGGCCAGATTTAAATGGAAAGGCAAATGCCAGAATGTGTGGATGAACATCATATACCACTCCTAGAACTACTGTTACAGGTGAGTAACCTGTTTTTGGTGATTCCAGATGACACCATCACCTGATTAATTTGTATAGTGCAAAACTGGGGGGTTTTAATCTCCATGCTGAGGTGATGCCCATTAAATCTTCATACTGTACATTTCATTGCTTTTTGCAACAGCATTCTTTTGGGTAGGCTGTGATGATGGAGACCACAATAGAGCACTTTCAAAAAGGGTGACTCAATCACAGCACCTGTGCACAGGGCTACTGGGCTGGGAGGGTGACTGGATAGGGGGTTCGGCGATTATAGTGACAGGATGTCGCTATATGTACATGCGGGGGGGCCACGCCATGTGACGGGTGGAATGGGAGGGAGGGTTTGTGGGCTGTAGTGCAGTGGTGGGCTGCCGAGCTGGCCATACGGTGTGGTGGATTGGTGGCAGGCTAGGGTTGCAAGGGTGAAAGGTTCAGTTCTGAGAGCGTGTTCATTTTTTGCGCCAATCTGGGAATTTTTTTTTTGTGTTTTGCACTCCCTGACACACACATCCCTGGAGTTGAGAATCCTTTAGTAGGGGCGTGTGGTGGGGGAAGTGCGGGGGGCACAACCTCCCACATAATAAAAACAACATCCAAGTCTCTGGTGCCCTTTTGCTGTACGCCGGGAATATACATCACTGAAATAGATTTTTGGCAATGAACATTCGCTGTAATGGCGATCGCTTTTCCGCGGTCACCGTTATCACATGGAACCTTCTTTTGCACTGGCATTGGCAATGATATGGGTTGTGATTTCAGTCTTTTAGTGATTCTATCGTGTGTGCCAACTTCTTTTTCTTTTATGGGGGCCTTATTTTCGTTACCCAAACCTTTTGGCTTTTTAGTGAAAACAAATGTTCTTTTACAGTTGAATAAAAACCATAGGGACTCTCAATTGTTGGTTTACATGAGATGGCAATTATATACTGATGCAGCATTGACTAGGCTGGCTATTTTGTATCATCTACAAATGGAATAATTGGACACACAACCCCTTCATCAAGATCGTTTATAGACATTAATTAACAGTGCTTCTCGCACTTATCTCTGGGGTACCCCAATGGCCACCTGCTTGATGGATTGCAATTTACAGTGCTACTACACTCTGTAATCCATTGATTACCTAGTTTCCCATCCATCTATTTCTGTATCTCCTTCTCACAGTATGACATGATTCCCGATCCCAAGCTTGTGTGCCAATACTGGTTGTTCTTTGCCATCAGGCTGTTAGGAGTCTTAAAGGGGAGATGCACCTAGAAACATTTGATTAAGTTCATTTGCAGCTCTAATTTAAATCCCAGGCTGTGTCTTGGATATTTTTACTTTACCATCTGTACTCTGTATTGCATCTGCATATTTATTTTGTATTGACACTATACAATAGTATATGATTGACACTGCATTGCTTAGTATTAAAAAGTATTTTAGTACTACCTAGTTTTTGCTGAATGGGTACCAGCAGTATTTTAAAAAGTATGTTAGTATTACCTAGTTTTCTTTGAATAGACACCAGTAGTATTTGCTTGATAAGCGATAATCAATAACTCAGTGATTAAAATGATGAAGGTTGATTGCCAAGTGGGAACCGTTAGTCTTCAGTAAGAGCCACTGCAGGAAATTATCAACATCAGTATGGTAAGTAGGGTAAATGATGGTGCCTTCAAAAATGAAGTTGCACTAATGTAAGAAACTGCCTGTCTTCTGATGCTTTATACCAGCTCTATAACATCTTGAACCCATGACAGAGTAGCCCAAGCAAGAAGATCAAAATATAGTGAGGCTTGGTACTAAATGTACTTCTCTATGGTAAGGAAACCTTGCAGCTCAATATCAAGAAATGATGATGGCTGTGCAGCTTCCACACATGATGCCCGGGGGAATAATCAGGATTAGATGGTAGGATCTGGTCAGAAACACAGCAGTGTTGTTTCAGGTTCAGAAGACACAGGATCCCAGCACTCACAGCACACTAACCAGTCAGCACAGAAGATTCAGAACTGAAGCATTATTTCTAAATGGCAGTGGCAGCAATGAATACCCCAAACTCCTTTTCTGTCACTCCCTATGGAAATTAAGCAATAAGTTATGCCCAGGGGTTATGTTAATGGTCTGTTAAACACCTTCTAAGGGTATAATGTTGCACGGGGCATAGCCAAGTGTTGGAGGTCCCTAGAGGGTAATTAACTGACCATAAACAAAACACCTGGGAGTGCCTTATTGCTATTATATTAAAGAACAGTTTTTTTTTTAAAGTGTTAAATCTTGTTCAACATATCATTAGGCTCTACATGTATGTAAAAAAAAAAAAGATTAACATAAGGCCAATATAATGCTTACAGACAATCAGAAAGCTCTATTTCTCAGACCTGTTTTATAATAAAGTTAAGTCTTTCACTAGCAAACCACCATGGTTTTGTAATTTTTACAGCTGTGTTGGTGAAGCTCCACAGACATATTGCTGTCAGTCTGGTAAAGAGCATTGTGAAAGCATGTGAATGGACAGCGCTCCGGTGTGCTTTCACAGTGTTGTGGCACAGTTCCACTTCATTTTCTGCTACTGGTTCTTTCCCTGCTCCAGCCACAGAAACACACCCCATTCATAGGGCACTACTTTTTCTTCTGCAACTGTACAAGTGACGGTCACCATGCCCAAGATGGCTGCCAAATCAAACTGTGCATGCACATGTATCATGCATGTGATGAGGGGCAGTATAGCGCAGTGGTCTAAGGCTCTGAGCTGCAAATCTGGTGACATCCAGCAGACCAGACCTGGGTTTGAATCCCACAGCTTCCACTTGCATACTGTGTGACCCTGAGCAAATCACTTAACCTCCTTGTGCTCCCAGGTCGCTCCTGTAAAAAAGCTTTCAGCTTAGTGTGCTATACCTGGTTAAAACAACTAAATAAAAAATGTGCAGTTCTATTATGGCAGACTCTGGCATGGCAAGAGCTCCAAGAGCTCTTTAACTTGGTCTCGCAGTTCTAAGTAGCCATACCGGCTCTGAGCAGAACTTGCTTCATGAGTGAGTGCCAGATACCCATGTCTGTTGTTTCAAGCATACCTCCCAACTGTCCCAGAAAATCTGGGGCTTCACAAATTTAGACTCCTTGTCCCACAGTCCTGAATTAATTGCTTCTATTACAGATTTTTAGAATGCCAGTGTGTAAGCCTAGCAGACTTGTTTAACCCTTAAGCTACCAGCAGAATTAGCAAGTATAAGAATTTTGGACTGCTATATCAGCCAGCAATACAGCAAGGGTTAAACTAAGCAGATAAAAGCAGTCTGGAGGAGACAGCCCTCCCCCTCCCTTGCATTCCACAGGCTTATCTATTTCTCTGATGAGACTGAGAGAGAGAGAGAGAGAGGGAGAGACACAAAGACGCACACACACACGCACACACACTCACATACACACACACACTGCATTCCAATACAGTATAGTTCTATTCAGTTATGTCTGGAAATTAAATAACACTGGATCCTTAAAAGCCTGGAAATTAACCTTGGATCCTAAAGAAAATTATTTCTCTAGCAATGCCCATGTTACACTTTAGTTTCAAGTAGGTAAATGAACAGAAAGAAGATAATACATAATAATAATAATACATTTTATTCAATATAGCGCCTTTCAAATATCAAGGTGCTGAACAGATAGATAACAATCAAGCAATTACAATAGACACCACTAGAATCAAAGAGATTCAGAGTATGCTTTACCCCATAAATAAGTATTCAATGCCTGCTTAAAACATTCCACAGTCTTGCACTCCCAAAGCTGATGGGGCAGAGAATTCCAGAGGGTAGGGGCCACAAACCCAAAGGCACAGGCCCCTGATGACTTTAAACTAACTCTCAGAATCTCCAGCAACCCCTCATCAGCCGAGCGGAGCTGTTGCAGAGGGGTGTAAGGATCGAGGAGCTCTATCAAGTAGTCAGGACCCTGACCATGCAGGACTTTGTAGGTTAATAAACCTACCTTAAAGGTGATCCACCACTGAACAGGCAGCCAGTGCAGATCACGCAGCACAGGGGTGATGTGAGATCTTCTAGAAACCCCAGTCAACAAACATGCAGCAGCATTCTGCACTAGCTGCAAGCGGTGGATATCAACCCCAGGAAGCCCTAAGTAAAGGAAGTTAAAGTAGTCAAGGTGTGAAGACACAAAGGCGTGGACCAAAACAGGCAGATCGCTAGAAAGAACGAGGTGCTTGATCCTGGCAATGTTCCTAAGATGGTAAAAGGCCGGATTGACGACGGCCGACACCTGATGACAAAGGGTCAGCCCATCATTGAGCATCACTCCCAGGTCACGCATCCATGACCTGCTTTTAATGAGCCATTTGGTAGTATGCAACTGAATTTGAAATTTTAAAAAGCATAAACTAAAGGGACTTTACAAATGTTGTAGTGTACTACATCATATGATGTGCATGTCATGTGATGGTGCAACGCCACGCTGAATAAAACATGGTGTCCCTGATTTTGGTAATTTGTCCCTGATTTTAGGGGGGAGTGTCCCTGATTTTGGTCCTAGTAGGTTGAGAAGTATGGTTTCAAGTTAAGAGCTAATTAGCTAGCATCGTCATTGAGAAAAGAAGGCAGAAGATTAACAAACTGGTTTGGAATTCTGAAGATCACCGGAGAAGTGGGGACAATGCTTAGCCTGTCAAAGGAACATCAAGAATGATGTGGCACTGATAAGAACTATCTGGAGTGGGACTTGTGGCGTGGAAGGGAATAGGGATGTCAGGCACATGTGGGTTGCATCATGGATCACTTGGCATATGAAGCTTTAAGTCTAAGCATAGTAGCAGCTGAGTTAGTAAGTTACTTTCCAAACTCTCTGGAGATCACTAAGCAGATTTTAATGAGATTTCCTGCAGCACAGACAGTCACAGATATGTTTTTCTCTCTTGGTATTTCCAGAGAATCTCAGCAGCTAACTTGCTGAATTGACTGCTACAACTGTAAGTGGTACACTGTTCATGGCAAGTTAAAAAGATGACATAATTGCATAAAGAATACAAATCAAGAAAAGAGCAACAACAAACTCAGTGGTTCTGTTTTGTAAATACTGTACAGCATATCATTTTATTTGGTGTTATAAAATTTAAATAAAATGTGTCCAAAAACTGAACAAAAAGATATGTTGGATTTGTAAACAAAACTGGTAAGTTAGTTGCTGCACTTTTCTTGACATGAAGTGCAATGTCTCGGTCCATTATGAGTAATGACCTCCTGGGAATATTATTCTTGGTGTTTAGGGTCCACTGGCCCACAAGGCATTAGGATGCTATAAATGACATTGATTAAATTTCAGTTTGTTCAAAACTTTATACAGTGTTGTGGTGGAAGAATTCCACAATGCCACTTGGGACACCCATGTTCCCAAATAGATTCAATCAATCAATTAACTAATCAAACTTTATTTAATCAGGCAAAATAATCCTTGAGCAAGCTCATTTGCAAGATGGTCCTTGACAAGTAGGACATATACAACTACAGTAAAATTACCAGATAAGCAGTGTACACACAATGAGTAAATAAAAGACGGTTACAGAGAAACAAATAAGATCAGGGCTGGGGAGTACATATGGTGAACACTATCTGGGTTGATAACTGACTGTAGATATAAAGGATTCCCTCAAGATGTGGGATTATTCAGACAAAGGTCACAACATTACAATAAGACAAGGGATACCAGGTAGAGTGAGGGAACAATAACCGAAGGTTTATGGGCGGGGGTAAAACAAAGGAAAGGGTCATTGAGGGGTGGAAATAGATGTAGTTAAACAAACAGGTGGGAGTTGGCAGAATAATCCCAAGGTGGAAAGAAGAAGAGAAGTGCTAGGGGAATACATGTAAGTGCCAAGAGTTTGGGGAGCCACAGGAGATGGAGGAGATGGTTATTAGTGGCATACACACAGGGCTCTCAGTTTGAGAGCGAGCAGCTTCCTGAAAGAGTGAGGCCCCGGGAGGGAGGACAGCCTGAGAGTTTTGCATGACATTGCAAAGGGTGGACAGAGAAAAAATGATAGCTGCAGAGCCATGTTGTGTCCTTATTTTGGGTACTTTAAGAGACAAGAGACAAACTCCTTAGACCATACGTTCCCTCAGTATGCTGAAACAGCAGAGAAATATAGGTCAGTAGTTTATCAGTTAGGGCCCAGTATGTCCACATGAAGGCATTTTTTTGCCTCCTCAGAGTGAGGGGGGGGCAGTCTAGCACCTGATAGAGCAGGCAGTGGTGGGTGCATAATGGCATGTTTAGGATAAATCTCAGTGCGCGATGGTAGAGGGTGTTAAGTTTACATAGTGCCTGAATAGAACAGTGACTATAGAGAAAGTCAGCATAATCAAGCAGCGGTAGAAAAGTTGTTTGGACAAGTCGTTTCCTTGCTTCAAGAGTGAGGAGGTGTCTTATCCGATAAAATATGCCTAGACATTGTCTTAGCTTTTTAGATAGTTCATTAAGGTGAGTCAAGAAGTTGAGCCTGTTATCCAGCCAAACACCCAGGTACTTGAATTTTTCTACTAGCTCCAAAGCTTTATCAAGCAAGGTATAAATCTGGAAGCTCGAAGATGGTCCTGTGTAATGGGCAGCACAAGGCGAGATAATCATAGCTTTGGTCTTTTTGGCATTAAGCAGAAGCTTGAACCTTATTAAATTGCATTGAAGGATGTCAAAGTCTAACTGAAGCCCCTTGTGGGCTACGTCTAGGGAGGTATTAGTATTATAGAGCACGGTATCATCAGCGAATAGATGAATGTTACTTGTGCATATATAGGAGTCTATATGGTTTATATAGATAGCAAAGAGAATAGGGCCCAAGATGGAGCCTTGTGGCACACCACGCGTCAAGGTCTTTAACTGAGACAGTTTCCCTTGATCTTTGATTTGTTGCATTCGGTTGGTGAGGTAGCAATCAAACCACTTTAAGGCAGTGTTGTTTACCCCGATGCTGCTCAAGACATTAAGTAGAATGTGATGATCCACTATATCGAAGGCCTTGCTAAGATCTAGAAAGAGGGCATAGATGTATTGCTTAGTATCCAGGGCAGTTTGCCATTCATTGGACACTTCGGCAAGGGCTGATACAGTACTGTACTTGGGCCTAAATCCCGACTGGGTGGGGTTTAGGATGTTTTCGGTGTCAAGGAACTCTCTGAGTTGAGAGTTAACAATTTTTTCCAGGGTCTTTGGTAGGATTGGGAGAAGGGAAATCGGGTGGTAGTTGTTCAGGTCATTTGGGTCACCAGATTTAAAAAGAGTAATAATGTGCCCTATTTTCCAAAGTGGTGGCAACTCACCATGAGCCAAGCAACTATTAAGAAGGTGAATGATTGGAGCTGTCAGGTGACAGCAGCCAAGTTTAAAGAAGAACGGTTCTAAGAGGTCAGCACCAGCACACTTTTTATTGTCCAAGACTAGTAGGAGGTCCTCCACCTGTTTAAAGGTTACTGGATAAAAGCTAAAGGAGGAGCACCCCAGGATTGCTGTGGTGACAGGGCTAGGGCCATTGTTGTCATCACTGCAGACTCTCACTTTACTGGTGGGTGAAGCATCAAATGCAAGGCCTGCAGTGACAAAGTGGATGTTTAGCTTTTCTACGATGTCCACCCTGTCCGTGTAGGAAATGTCTCCTACCACAATCTTGGTAGGCAAAGGTGAGGCTGATGAGTGATGTACTACCTCTCTAAGAACTTTCCAGAATTTAGTGGAACAATTTTTATTTTCTTTGAGAGTAGACTGGAAATAACATGATTTTTCAGTTCTAACAAGTTTGGTGCAGGCATTCCTGGCAACCTGAAAGGCCAGCCAGTCATAATCCAATTTTGTTTTCTGTGCCCTTTTCCACAGTACATCCCTGTGCCTCAGAGCTTTCTTTAGGGCAGGTGTAAACCAGTTGGATGACCTTTTCCTAGATTTGATTTTTCTAAGTGGTGCATGTTTAGCAATCACCTTCAGTACCAGGTTTTGCAAGATATTATAGGCTTCTGAGACAGAGGGTGCTAGGTAAAAGTCCTGCCAGTTAATATTCCCTAGGTCTACCAGGAAGGCAGGTTGGCAGAAGTGTTTTAGGCTTTGTTTTAGATTAAAAGTGGAGGTAGGAAGCCAGTAAGGGGAGCTTCTAATACAGGCAGTAGCACAGTGGTCACTCAGGTTGCTGTGGAAAACCCCTGTATAAGAGATATTGTGTGGCTTATTAACCAGCATAAGATTTAGTAATGAGCTGCGGTCTGGGGATTTCTTGTTAGGACGGGTATTCTCCAGGGTAATCTGGATTAGGTCATGCACATCGCAGAGCTCCTTAATTTTGTTAGAGCAGGCATCATTCCAATTGAGATTAAAGTCCCCCATTATTATGCATTCTAAGTTTGATTTTTCCAACAGGGAGTGAAGGTGACCCAGTATGCCAAACCCCGCAGAAGGGGGCCTATAACAAGCAGATAATAAGAGGGCCACTCCAGAAGATAAGGTTAATTTCACAGCTAGGCATTCAAATTCCTTCGTTATAGAGGTGCAAACAATATCAGAGACAGAGAGATTGGTTTTGGTATAGATGGCAACTCCACCACCCTTTGTTGGCCTGTCACACCTGAATAAATTATAACCGTGGATATTAACAGTTTTGTTGGGAATGTTGTTCGTGATCCATGTTTCTGAAAACATAGTGATATTTGGAGCCGTATGTAGTACCCAGGCTTGGACCATGTCAAATGTTTTAGGCAAGCTACGGATATTCATATGTAGAAAGCGGAGACCTTTTAGTAGAGAGAGGTCCAAGGGTGCATCTATAAAAAGGGGTAGACAGGGGTTTAATTCCACACTCCCTGAGCACAGTAGAAGAAGAACTAATAGTTTCCTAAGACAGTTTATAATAATTTTAAACTCAAGTTTATTCCAACGCTTAGTGTGCAAGGTTTTGTGGCTTGCATTGCTGGGGGTAGCAAAACAACAAGAGAGGGGCAGGGCATAGATTGCCACTCTAACTGGGAGAAAGAATGATGAGTGGGTATGGATGGAAGATCTGGGCTGGAGGGGAGATACAGTGAGTGTGTGGAGGTCAGTACCTTTGGAGTAGGACAGACAGTGAGCTAACACCGTACCATGTAGCTCTTGGTACTTGGGCATGTCTTGCAGGACTGTATTCTCCGTATGTTTAACAATGAGGTCATAAGGGAGGAGTAGGAAGCAGCGGAGAATAAGAATAGTTGTCAGTGGAGCCATTAGATTAGAGGAGAAGCAGTAGGCAGGGAGGACGAGTACTTGGTGCCAGTCAAGCACAGGGGGAGGAGTATCTCTTTAAGAGAGGAGGTGGCTTATAACCTACACCAACACAGTTGGCGGTGACCTAAAAAAGAAGATGTCTTCAAGGGGAGGACAAGACAAGTGTTAGGCCTAATAGCTGCACTCTGTATCTTTAAGTGTAGTTGCAATGATAGTGAGAAGGAAGGAAGAAGACTGCGTGAGGGTGGTGCCCAGGGGGGGACGGAGGGAGGGAGAGTATTTAATAAAGAATGGAGGGGGTGGGTGTAAAAATTCAAGTAAGGAGGAGACAGTAGGAGAGAAAGTGAATCAGAAATTGGATTATTTGCAGGGCAAAGCTTACAGTTGTGACCCAAATTATCTACTTTACCCAAATCTACTTTAAGCAGAAAAAATGGTATCATTTTAAAGTGAGTTTCTGCTCCAGGGTAGATTAGCACTGGACCTTAAAAACAAAGAGACCTGTAATATTTTTAAATCTACAAATCTGCAGCATAAAAGAACTTGCACTTCAAACTACCCTTGCAGTGCAAAATTGCTGTAAACAGGCTGAGATTCACGTTTAGATTAGGATTCACAGAACAGTTTGGAGAGGCTTAACCAGTACCACAACCAGTAACTATCTTAAAGTCCAAAAGGAGATGGAGTAGCAAGGAAAGCAAAGAACTGCAGCAGCCTGTCAGAAGGCAGAGACGATGGTTCTGGCCAGTTAAGTTTCAGCAGCATACCTTCGGTCTGGTGACCGGAGGGCAGTACACTGAGGAAGGCAGCCGGCAGACAGAAGAAGCCCACCCGGCTGCTTACAGCAGCAGAGGCACCCATGTCAAGGGCGAAGCTTTGGTCTGGTGATTGGAGGCAGTACAGCGAGGAAGGCAGCCAGAGGACAGAAGAGGCCTGCCCGGCTGCTTACAGCAGCAGAAGTACCCATGTCAAGGGTGAAGCTTCGATCTGGTGATCGAAGGGCAGTACAGTGAGGAAGGCAGCCAGCAGACAGAAAAAGCCCGCCTGGCTGCTTACAGCAGCAGAGGCACCCTTGTCAAGGGTAAAGCTAAGGGGATAGATTCAGGTATGTACCATACCCTGGGACCAGTAATGTAGGGTGCATCATGAAGATGAGGGGCTCATCTTTTGGAGAGAAAGTGATCGGGACCACCCAGCTTTTGTGCACCTCCTGCTAGGCAAACATGGAGTGGCATCTGCTAAAAAGGCATCTGTTCACCAGCCCTCCTAAATGAGTTGCATGGCACACCTTGGACAACCTCGAGGACCAGGGTAAAGGCAAGGGAGTACAGCAGAAGAGTAATTTTAATATTGATGGTTAAAATTAACCTCATGTAGAATATTGGTTTCCAGAATTTGGGATCTGGGAAGTCATTTTGATTTCCCAAAAAATTGAAATGACTTCCAAATTTGGACACATGGGCATTTTTGTCTTTAACTCCAAACAGTGAACGTAACCCCTATATTATGACAGTCATCCACAATACCCCCCCACTCTCTCACACACACACACACACACACACACACAGCTGTGCTACTCTCTGCATGTGGTGGCAGCTCTTCAGTAGCGTCTGTATGTTTCAATTTGTGGGCAGGATTTAGAAAAAGGATGTTCTCATCTACTCCTTTGTACAGTGTGAATAGTCATCAGTTGTTATTATAGAACATTTAATGGCGAGCAAACTAGAATGATGGTTAGAGACAAAAGAATAAACTTGTGGGTGTAAATATTTAAAAACATTTCCAATTATGTAAAATAAAAAAATAAATCAGTGAAGTAAGATTTGAAATGTTTAGATCTTTCCTTTATTACTAGTAGACACCGATCATTTGCATGCATTATTCCAGACCTACAAAAATATCACTTGCAAGGATTTTTGTCAGTATAATACCTTTTGCTGTTGTCAAGGTTGTCTTCTTACAGTTTTATTTTATGGTGATGCATGCTCTGTTCATTAAGAATGCTTCATTTACTGTACTCAACACTTTGCTACCTGAGTCTTTATGGAGAGAGAGAGAGAGAGAGAAGTAAAGAACTGCGAAGAAGATGTACTTTGTCTCCATTAAACTTTTTATCAAAACTGATAAAAATGATACAGCATGAAGGTTTAGCATAATCCATTGATACATACAGAACAACCAGAGGAAACAATAAGTTAACAAGCCCTTTATTCAGTATATCTTTTTAACATTGTGGAGTTATGACCTGATAAACTATACAACAGATAGAAAAAAGAGAGATTATAATTATAGTGTATCAGAAGGTTGGGTATCTCAACTCTAATGGCTAAGAGAAGTAGTCTTCAGCCTTTCTGAAGGTCAAAAAATGGGTTCCACCTGTAGGTATAAGATTATTTTTTGCTCAGAATGAAAACGCCAATTTGTTCATTACGTGTAATGGTGCCCATAACTGCCCATAACATAAAAATCCTCATTTGAAGGTGACCCATGGGATTTCCAATTTTATAAAATCAGTTGATTAAGTAAAAATGCATAATTGGAAAGGTTGGGGTAGATTTTGCATTGATGTGGCAATACCCAAAATGAACAGAAAGGGAGTAAGAAATGGTGGAATTGGCCACAACTGAACATTCTTTAAGAACCTCTTTACATATTTGAATCAAATGAGGACAATGCCAAAGTGCATGCCTCATTTTATCATGACGTGCCCCACATTAACAACATGGGACATCTAGTAGAGATTTTCTTTTTGCAGTCAATTTGTACTCCCCCCCCCACCCAGTCCGCAAAGTTTCTGAATGACACTGGCCATCCCAGTCCCTCACACCAGCTTTCTGCCGGGACTTATGATCATGCTATGACTGTGTGACCCAGGTGCTGATCGGGTGCAGGGCCTGCAGGCAGCTGGAGATGGCTAACCATACTGGGGACTGCCCTTTTTTATCTTTTCTCCCCTAGGGGAGTGGGCATGCAATGCTGCTGAAGATAGCCTTACATGCACATCCGTGTGCAGGATGTCAGTGGCCACAACTCCCCCTTGTCCCTGACATGACAATCCCTGATTGCCTTACCCCCAGTCATCACTAGGGGCCAGTCTTATACCCGGTGCAATGTCTCACCCTCCCTGGGAGAGGAGAGCTGTCCTATGGATGCTCAGTCCTCTCCCTCCCTGGACAAGCTCCAGCAACCCTGACCCGCACCCAAACCAGGGTAGCTGGTGTGGTGGCAGATGTGGCATCCAGCACCTTAAATCTCTATGCCACATGGCCGGTGTTCTGGTAGAGATTTAATTTCCTCTAAAGAACAGGGAAGTAATAATAATAGTGCAGGATCTAAAAATGAACCAAACTGCCTTTCACCACTCTAAAACACTTCTAAGCATTCTTCAAAATGGAAATCATTTCTGTTGGTAATGCTGTTCCTAAAGCTTTCCCCCATTTAATCCTTGAGGAGTTGGATTCTATTGTTAATTTAGACATTACTGGCTCTTCTGCTAAGTGTAACTATCTGAATAAATGTACCCCATTCTGGGCATCTTGAAAGGCAGTAGTCTGGTAAAAGCACTCTAATTAATATTGCTTCCTTATTTGAAGATATCTTCACAACTGGAATTTATGAACACTGAATTTGTGTCGTTCTTTGACAAATGTTAATAGCTGATGTGAATTCTTATCTGTCAAATCTGCTACATTACTTATGCCCTTTTGTCCACCCTAAATCATTCAAAGGTTCACAGTTATCATATATTGAAACATTAGATTATCCCAGATACTGTAGGCATCAAATTCAGAGGCAGGGATTGAAAGTCAAGTATTTTCATATCTTTTTATAGAAATGAATTGATCTGACAATGCATGGATGACTTTGAATTTTTTGTTATAACTAAAATAACCAACTCTGAGAGGAAGGGGACCTCAGAGTAAGAATAAAAAGTTACAGGGGGTGGAATATAGCATGGATCAAAATTGTCCATATCTGAGAAATGAACCTGGATCTATGAGGCCATGTTGGTTGAGCTGCCACTGACTCATGCCTCCATGCCACAGGAGCAGCTCGGCCAGCTGCCACGTTTTTCAGGGAGTTGTGATGCCTGGCTAGCGGTTGGGTAGTGGTCCATCACATCCACTACCATACTCCTGTCAGCATTGACTTCTTTCTGTCGGGCATGTAGGTGTCGGGAGACTGAACTCGGTCCCATGAGTTTCGGGATTCTGAGTTTCAGCTTCCAGAATAGATACCCTCAGAATCCGCACATCCAACCTAGAATAAAACTTGGCACATCAAGAGATCTATCCTCTGAGACCATGCATGCACATTTTCATGCAAATCTGTTGAACAGTTTTGAAACTATTAAAGTGTAAAGTCTCAGGTTTAACATAGCAGCCCCTTCTCAACCTATACACATATACTTATATATAAGGATATGCGACAGCCCTAACAAAAATACTGTATCTCTGATATGTTCTCCAAGTGCAACGTGACTTTATGGCATCACAAATGATGAAGTCACAAGTGATGTTATAAGATCAAACTAAACAAGGGGAAATACCAGAGATATTTCCATTATGACCATGACATAGGCCATTTATGCAGTGTCTTTAGTTTTTGTTTTTTTTTCACTGTTTTTACTTATTTTTCCTCTTCTTTTATTATTGTTTTGTTTTTGGACAGCATGGCAGATGTTGCTGCTCATGAAATGTTTATGTTATTCTGTGCATTGCCACACGTGTGTCCGCATCACTGAGGAGTGAGTACATTGGGGGAGTGAGCAAGTGTTATGTTGGGTGCCTCCTAATGGGAAACCAGGACTCTGGAACGTCTTTGATGGCATATTCTGCAGGAGACTGCTAGTCCAAATGGCTGCATCAGTGTCGATAATGAGAGAGCACAGCTGGCGAAGGAAAGTGCTGTTTGGAATGAGAAAATGAATGGGTGTGGGGAAAATTGTGTTTGTGCTACTTTGTAGGGAAGAGTGATATTGTTTTGATTTCCTAGTTGAAGAATGTGTGAGTTGATAGCAGTGTATTTCTGAGGGCTTTTGAAAAGTGAAGTGGGTTGAGTGCGAACTGACGCATGAGTCAGTTTGTTAATTCTAAACATAGAACCATCCTGCACATGATGCTGGCTACAACCAATCAACATCTACAGTGAGACTATTCTATAACAAGGGGTCCTGGAATGAGAATATAATGTATGGTGGAACGCAACTGCCGATATAAATCCATGGCAAGAAATTCATTGTGCTGCAGTAGCGATGTCAGAATGTTGTGTTGCACTCAGGACGTCACTACTGCAACACAACATAGAACGTCTTTGTATGGCCACCTTATTTAAAGCGTGGCTCTGATCACTGACACTCATACAAACAAAATAGCGATGGCAATCATGAAAGCCATGGTTTGGGGGCAGTCGTGCAACGAACAGTCAGGCTGCGGCAGTGGGAGCCATAAAGAGCAGCAAGTTAGCAGAAGAGCACCTAGTCGAGCAGCCACAGCGGTGAGGTAGAACTGGCCCTGGAAGTGAGCAGTGCCTGAAAGAACTGCTACGTTAAGGGCATTAGTGGAGCGAGGGGGGGGGTCTTTTTATATGTGCTGGACACAGGCTTGTACTAACAGTTGCCCATACACTATAAAGAGAAACCATATACATACAAGGCTGTGTTTGAATCTCAAGGTTTCCATGGTAACAAGAGACCTCTCAATTGAAACACAGCCTTGTTGTGTATGGTTGCTCATACACAATCCTCTTTATCATAATATTCTCATTCTACATCACGGCAGAGAAAAAATATTCAATGTTAAGTGCCCTTTAATATCCTCACAGGTACAGTAATTTAATGTTAAACTCTGTTTTTTGCTCCTTAATAAGTTTGTCCCCATTCAGCTGATTTACTTAAAATTTGGAAGACACAGCACTGGTGCCAGACTCTCGAGGTCCTGACAATGTTTTGGTAATTGGTTCACCAGGGGCTAAGTTACAGAGGTGTAAAAAAACATAAAAATTACACCATTTGATATATATTTTTCTCAACTATAACTAAAATACAAGGAGGATTTGAAACCTGAAACCTGTAGGTTTGATAGAGTTTGGCTCAAGGTATATGCTGTTGTGGTTTTTATCTCCCAAACCAAAGTATTTTTTAAATATTTAATAAAACTTTAATTTCTGAGTATGTGTAGTTATAAAAATAAGAGTTCTAAGGATAATTAAATTTTTATGATCACGTTTGTTAATGTGGTCATTTTACAAGAATGTGTTCATGTGGGCAATCCAGATGCAACCAACAGCGTGTAAATGTATTTTAAAAGTGTTCCTTCAGTGGTGGCAGGGCTTTGCATCAGTGCATAGCCCCACCCTTGCTAAATCAAGCTATGCATGCTTTGTTTACTTTAATGGCCATTCATCAACCATTGGCCATATCAGCAAACTAGTTTCTTAAAACTGGTCACGGGTATGCCCAATCCCCAGTGCCAGCTAAACTGTTATATATTCCAAGACCTGAGTGCCCATCCCTGGTGCTGGTTCAGTTCCTCCCCACACCAGTAAGACCCCTCACCTGCCACACCAACATCCTGAGAATGGAGTGCCCAGTCTCCTGTGTTGGTTAGACCACCCCTGACCCAACAGTCTGTGACACCAGGGTGTCCACCCTGAGTGCCACTAAACATCTGCCAATCCCAGGGTGGCCAATGCCCAGTGTTATTACCTGTAGTAAAAAAAATCCCTCAATGTCGCTTTCCTTTTTAAAAAAAAAAATCCTGTAATAAAGAAAATATTAAAAATACAGCAAAGGTATGAACGTACATTGAACATTTTCTTTTTTTTTATTCTTTCTTTACTTGGCAGGTCCACAGTCATTCATCTGCTCTAGTCATGGCCCATGGGGCTTCCACTGCCACCTATTGCCACTTCCATCCCCCAGTTACCCCTGGCTTCCACCCCAGAAGGCAGGGCCATGGCAACAGTCCCCTATCCGTGCCATAGGACTAGTGACTGGTCAGGGGGATTGTGGCAGTGGCAGCTAATTGAAGCCCCAAGGAGGGCTTCACATAGACAGTGGACCCTGCCCACCTTATTCTTTTTCCTGTGTTCTGTGGAGGCAGAGATGTGCAATGATGCCTACGTCCACCCCGCCTCCCTGTGTGATGAGCACCAATAGCATGAGTGTCTCCAGGCCTCCACTAGGAGTCCTCAGTGTGCCAGACACTTCCCCACCCACCCCCTGGAGAAGGAGAGTAATCCTTAGGATGCTCCATCCTTCTTTCCCTGGCTGGCCCTCCAATGACCCAGGTCCATTCCTGAACCTGGGTCACTAGTGCCACAAGTGGAATTCCAACCACTGTGCTGGTGGGCCAGCTGGATGCCACACCCCATGCCACACTGGCAACCCAGGTTCGGGAATGAGCACAGGTTGTCGGGGACAGGCAGGGGAGGACTAAGGTAAAGCATCCGTTGACTGCTCACCTAGTCCTGGGGTGGGTTGGGGAACAACCATTGCACAGCAGTAACCTCTGGGGATGCCTGGAGATACTACTGGTATGGTGGTAGTTGGGGGAGGAGTGCGGCAGATGTCGGCACATTGTGCCTGACATCATTGCATGTCCACATTCCAATGTGGTCAGAAAAATCAGAGGAAAAAGGGCTGAGTGCGACAGTGCAGCTTGATGACCACACCCTGCATTGCCTGGAGGACATGTGAGGAGTCCCAGCGGGGAGGATCTGGGGCTGTCCTGGCTGGGAGTGGCAGAGGGGGCCCTCCAGCAAGATAGCATGACAGCCATCCTGGACCCTCCTAGGTATGGTATGAGCTCCTCAGCTCTCCGGGTGGGCAGGGCCGGTGGCTGGATGTCCCAAGCCAGTCACACTGCAGAGGAGATAAATAGCAGCAGTGATAAAACAAAAAGGGTTGCCCCACAGATGTGACTTTCAATGGTTTGGTGATAAAATATTAATCTATCCCAGAGTTATTACATTTTGAAATTTCAGTTCAGAGCATGCTCAATACAGTTTTTTGGATAGCTGCTTGGAATGAAACAAGAATTTGGTACATACAAAAAGGATAATTTTTCGCATAGGTGTAATCCTTTTTTGTGAGGAAAAATTATTTTTCTGTATGGTTGCCATCTTGTTTTCATTTTTTTTAATTCAAATCCCCCCAAAATAATATCCTACACATACACCAATGCATGTAACCTGCCCATCAGGACCCCCTTAGGTGGATTGTGTACTTAGTTTGTGGATAAATTACCCAGAAATGTATTTTTTAACATTTAAAAATCCTTTGTCGTCAACCATTTTTTTTTCATATGGGCATATAAAAAACTAATTGGTCCATATGAAAAAAGAATGACTTCATATGAAAAAAAATCTGGACTTAGTTTTTTTTCTGATTTCTTTTTTTGTATTAAGGCATTCTTTTTTGGTATGAATAAAAAAAGCACATGAAAAAAGATGCCTTCATACAAAAAACGGATGGGAAAAACAACAAAGTCCAGATTCTTTTTTCATATGAAGGCATCTTTTTTCATATGCATATTTTGTTCATATGAAAAAAGAATGCCCTCATACGAAAAAAAAAATTTGGACTTAGTTTTTTTCCCCACATTTCAATTTCAATAAGCTATAACTCCCTCAATATTTGGGTTTAAGGGACACACTATATATCAAAACAAAGGTCTTAATGGGTACTACAAGAACAATACATAATCCCCTTAAAAATGTAGGGCCCACATAAAATACCATAAAAACAAAAAAAATGAAAATTTTCCATAGAATAACATTAGAAGTTTAACAAGCCTAACTCCCTCAATATTTGGACTTAAGGGACAATCTATATATCAAATCAAAGGTCTTAACTAGTACAGCAAGCAGAATACATGTTGCCCCCTCTAAACATTTATGGGTGATATTTAAAAAAAAAATTCTCATAGGATAACACTGGAACTTCACCAAGTCATAGCTCCCTTAATATTTGAACTTAAGGGACAATTCATATATCAAAATAAAGGTATTAATAAGTAGTACAAGAATAAGACATAGCCCCCCATTAATATTTAGGGGCAATATAAAAAACATAAAAAATTAAAAAATGCAAATTCTCTTAGGATAACATTGGAACTTTAACAAGCCATATAATGAAGGAAAGAAATAGCTGTTTGGGCAGAAATGGAATATGCATCTGTGGAAGGATGCTTCCATAGGCAAATGAGGATACAATTACACTATCTCAAAAAGTAAGGAAATTCATTGCAAGAAACTAAGTTAATGCACTAGTAACCGACAAAAGTAGGGGAATGTGGTGTTAGGGTTCCCAACACAAATGCCCTACTCCCACCCTGCAGGCAGCAGCAGGAAAAAGCATTGCTATTTGACCTTACCTATGCCTTCACAAATCAGGCATGGGGTGTGCCTTGGGGTTGTCAACCCTAATGCTTACCCCATTCTCATACATTGCACACATCTCAGCTTATTTATTGATTGAATGGTGTGAGAGTTATGATTGACAACCCCAAGGCACACCCCTTGCCTGATTTGTGAAGATGCAGGAGAGGTCAAATAGTATTGTTTTTTTCCTGTTGCCGCCTGTAGGGTGGGAGCGGGGCATTAGGGTTGGGAAGCCTAACGCCACATTTCCCTACTTTTTCAATTTAACCCTAACTAGTGCATTAACAAAGTTGTTTGCAATGAACATATACATATGTAAGGAGTTAGGACCATAATTCATGAATGTCAGGGCCAAGAGTGAGTTATGAAAGTCCTGCCCACTCACAAGTGATGACCAATTGCCAATTTTGAGTCAGGCTATTGTATATTATATATATGAAACAGTAGTTTACAAGTTACAGCTTGTAAATCTGCTGTTTCTTGGAAGATTTTGCTGTTTTTCTTTGATTTTAAAAGCTGGCTTTGGTGCTGTGCTAGAAATTTTGATGTCATCAGCACTGTGGAAGCTGCTCTCTGAAAAAAAAAACCAGTCCCTGATTACTGTTTTTATTATTTTTGGAACCTGTATAAAAAAAACAATCTCTTGACAATCTGCCCACCACATTCCCCACCCACTAAACCCCAAACCACACACACAAACTCCACCACCCCACATCCCTCACACATCTTCACTCACCTGAATATGTCCCACATCACAGATCCACTCTTTGATTGAAAACATGTCTTGCTGTTGGAAACAGCGACTGCAATATGAAAAAATAAAGTAAATCCAGTTTAATGTGTTTCAATGGGTTTTGAATTTCTATTCATAACTTTGTCATTTTTTAATATTTTTACATCAAAGTTTCAACATGACTTTTTTGGGACCCCACCTCATGAACATGGTAGGTGGAATTTTTCAAATCTATCCCCAAAAGATGATTTCATGGTCACTGCATGAAATCACCTTTCAGACAGGATTTGAAAATTGTCACCCATCAAGTTCATAAGGTGGGGTCATAAGACGACAATGTTGAAAATTTGGTGGAAAAAATATGCTAAAATGATCAAGTTATGAGTGAATATTGAAATATTTCAATGTACACTCATAACTTTGTTAATTTTTAACATTTTTCCACCAAACATTCAACATGTTTTTTTTGGGACCCAACCTCACAAGAATTACTTACAGAATGCCGACACTCAGAATCCCAACACCCAGGAACCCAAGCTCAACATCCCAAAATTGTGTTTGTCTGATGGATCACCATCCCAATGGTGGAAAGCCTGACATCACAATTATGGAATTTTTGTAGGTGGGCCGGGGCTTTATGCTGGGTCCACATGGCTCTTGCAAAGCCCTGTGTAAAGCAAGTTAGGATTTATCTCCTTCTTTGTGCAGAGCCCTCCCATACTGCTTTGTGTAGGACTCCAAGAGCCCTGTACAGAGAAAGGTAGCACTCACTTCCTGCTTTGTGCAGAGTCCCCCCATACTGCTTTGCACTGGACTCCAAGAGCCTTGTGCAAAACAAGTTAGGACTCACCTCCTGCTTTGTGCAGGGCCCTCCCATACTGCTTTGTGCAGATCTTCAAGGGCCCTGTGCAAAGGCTCCAAGGGCCCTGTGCAAAGCAAGTTAGGACTCACCTTCTGCTTTGTGCAAGACCCACCCATACTCCAAAGGCCCTGTTCAAAGCAAGTTAGGACTCATCTTCAACTTTGTGCAGGGCCTGAAGAGACCTGTGTATCCTGCTTAATACCGGGCCTTAAGGGTCCAGTATGCAGGTAGTTAGGACTCGCCTCCTGTGCAAAGCAAGTTACAACTCTACTTTTTAAAAAGGGATGGAAGTGAATTGCAAATAATTACAGTAATGCATACATTAGCGTTACAAAGCCACAAAAGGAGGGAAATGTGGCAAGTAGCATTTCTCAACCCTAATGCTCACCCCCTCTCCCTGACTCTACTTGTGTGATCAAATGCCAAGCTATGGGTTCAAGGCCATACCACATGGGTCTGTTGCTTCAAGCTACAGGTCTGGGACCCCCTGCAAAGCAAAGAAAGTTTTGATTTATCTTGCACTTTGGGCGGTGCCTATGGGGCCCTGCGTGAAGAAAGTTATGACTGATCTCCTGCTTTGTGCAAGGCCTACAGGCCATACACATCAAAAGTTCAGAGTGCTTTCCAGTTATGTGCAATAAAAGTTATGAGTCCTCCATTCTTTGAGCATCTTCTTAGCCCTAATTGGAAGCATCACTGAAAGCAATTTAAATTTAAGATAAACTCTGCTGAGAATAAAAATATTTGCATATCAATGTGGCAGAAATTCCATAGAGGCTTTTTTACAGGTAGTAAGTACAAAACTCAAGACACAAATACTTCATGGAGCAGAACTTTGAGCCTTTGGAAATTATGTTTCACTAATGAGTACCATTATGATCTTAACATCATTTCTGGAGCTTCCCATTATGGTTCCTGCTCCTGTAGTAAGAACTGAGGCAGGTCAAATAAATATAAATGCAAAGGCAAAGAACAGATTGGTAAAACAATGGCTTTGTGAAATCAATATGGAAAAAGGAATATCTGTGCTTTTCTATAAGGAGTAATTAAAGCTTATGGATGAGAATTTTGTCTCACATCGGTTGAAATCTGTTAAGAAAATTTTGGATTACATTTCTCTTGGGCATTTATGGGCTGATCATAGGAGGCACATAAATGTAAGTATGACCTTTGCCAAACTGAGCAAAATTAAAATGTGTAATCTAGAAAGAAGAGAAGATGTTATGGCCCTAAATAGACAAAAATGTAATGCACATTTGAAGGATTAACACACTTCTTTGTTGGATCATTTTCTCCAGGTGTGAATGTGTTAAAAAGTGAGGTCAGCACTCAAAACATGACATATAAGACACCGAGCAAAAAAAATTTTTTCCCTTTATTGTACAAATCCAAGTTACGGCCGTAACTTCGACACCGCAGAGACACCTGCTTACCATACACTTCCTGGTAGAGTGCTTACTATCAACCAGCTGCTAGGTCATCGTCAGAGTGTCAATACATAAGCGCCCTACCAGGAAGTGTGTGGTAAGCAGGTGTGTCGTCGGTGCACCAGCGTTTTTCAGTTAAAAGTTTCAAACTTTTGTTCATGTCCCTATTGTGTGTGCCGGCTACTTTCTGCTTTCTTGTATTCCCTCTTTGGGAGTTAGGTCGAAGTTACAGCCATTTCTCTACAGAATGTATCATGTGGGCACCACGGGAGTTGGTTTCCAGCTGAACTGAACCTGCAAGTGTGCAATACACCGTTAGTTGTCCAACTGACCCTGCTAAAACAAATTGGTGAGCTGTACTGTTTTTCTATGTAACTATTTACAGTACACGGTCTTTGATAACTGGTTGTTTTGTCTTGTATTTGTACATTAAAGGGAAAAAAATGTTTGCCCGGTGTCTTGTATGTCATGGTTTGATTGCTGACCTCACTTTTCAACAAGTTTCTTTGTTGGATCATTTTCTTTGCATATACTCAGCTCCGAGGTATTTACAGTGCACCTCCCTGTGATAAATAATACTGAGCCCCCTGACCCCCCCCCAACCTCCAGTATTGGGAGTGTTATATAGTATTTGAGGTATTTACCTGTTGTAAGCTACAGCCTTATTTTATCCATTTAACTTATCTTAAAATAAGGAAAGTTTACACAGCATTCTGAATTGGTATGAATAAAAATAACAGAAATAAATAGCAGAAAAAGGAGAAAAATGAAGACTCATTTGAATGTAACTGTCAAATTGTGGGTATTAATGGCAATCGACACATTACTATTCTTTATCTTGTATGAGGAGAAGAGGAATAAATTGATTGCCCTCCTGATGGCCAATATTAATATTATTCAATCACACTATATGGGGTACCTTATGGATGAGGAAGGACTGATAGCAAATATTTATTGGCAATGGAAAATAAAAAAGAGACCTTATTTTAAATACGCTGAATAACGAATGTCATTTTTGATGCTAGAAGTAATGGACTGCAATGATGTCTGGGATCTCCTGTTTTATGATTTATTTTTGTGATCTACTATTGATTGGATATTACACAAGTAATAGACTGGGGTTCATTTGGGAGAAAAGAAGATTGTTATATATGCTGGTTCTTATTCTTAAATGTGCTTTATAACTTATTGACTAATGTCATGGATTTATGTGATGATGTCTTGTTTTTTAGAATGGTGTCAATGTATCTTGTTTTCTGTACATTTTTAACTGTGTCTGTTTTTATAATAGCTGTAATATATTGTAACGATTGTCTTGATTGAACAATAACATCTATTACCACTTACATTTTTTACAACACAGACCTGTACAATCTGTATGTTCATGGTCTCCACTGGCAGGCTGCTCCATAGGTTTCTGACCCTCAGGTAGGAGAAGTGACTCCTTTCGTTAATTATGAATTTACCACCTCTGAGCTTCAGGGCATCTTCCCACATTCTGCTAGAGGGCACCAGAACAAACAATCTTGTTGATAACCTTGAGTGTGTGGAAGACTGGGATCATCATGTCCCCTCTCAGTCTCCTTTTATCCAAAGGGAACATGTTTATTCTCACTTTAAAATTTGATAATTGGGTAGCTCCAAGGACATCAGGGGCCAGATATTAAAAAATGGGCAAAGCGGAGTGCAAAGGATTGCTCTAACCTTGCCCATTGCCCATGACCCCGAGGATGCTATATTCAGTTGGACAGTGCCCAGTACTATCCAACTGAATTTAGAGGTGTGTTGGTGCAGTGCTAAGTTGAGTACCATTACCCTAACATGGATCCTGGCAGTGCAAGGAACAGCGCACCAGGCCCAATAGTACCAGTAGCTCCCAGCACGATATTCAGATGGCACCATGAAAATGAGCCCATTGGGCACGTAAGGCACTAAGAGGCCATTTGCATGCCATTATGGCACATTTGCATGGGAAGAAGTGGCAGGTTTGCACCCTTGCAATGGGCCCCACTCCACCTCGATAGCCTGGTACCATAAAAGAGGATATGTTCCCTGGTGTCCAGTGGCACTTCCCACCCTCTGATCTCTGTCCCCAGTGAAGGTAAAAATGTTCCTGCTGTTGAGTAGTCCCCCCACACTCTGATCGCTGTCCTGCATAATGTTAAACATTTCCCTGGGGTCCAGTGGTCCCCCCCACCCTCCAATCACTGTCCCATATAGCATAAAAAATTTCTCTTGAGTCTCTCAAGTCCAGTGGTCCCCCCACCCTCTAGTCACCATCCCGTATAATATAAAATATTTCTCTGGTGTCCAGTGGTCCCCCCACCCTCCAATCACTGTCCCGTGTAATGTAAAAAATGTCCTTGGTGTTCAGTGGTCCCCCTGTCCTCTGACTGCCAGTCCTGTATTACAACATTTATTCCTTGGCATCTAGTTGCACCCCCCCCACCCACCAATCCCCATCCCTGCGCTAGCAGAAGATTTCCCTGGCATCTAGCAGACCCCCCTCCACTACAGGCATCTACCAACGCACCCTGCAACCCCCTCCTTGCCTTAATTACTAGTGCCAAGAGAGCCTACACAGTGACCAGCACAACCCTTCTCTCACCACCTCAGACAGTCACTGTATGCACTGACAGGGAGTGCACATCCCCTGTACTGTAAAAGGAGCACATGCACTGTCTACAGAAGACAGTATGCATGTTCCCTTTACAGTACAGAGGATACGCACTCACTGTCATTGCATATGGCATCTAGGCAAGGTCACAAGAGGAGGACTGTGCCAGTCACTGTAGTGACTCTTGCGGCCCTGGCAATTAAGGTATGGTGGAGTTGCATGGTGGGTTGGTTGGTACCCACAGTATGGGGGCCACTAGACACCAAGGAAAACTTCCACTGGTACAGGAATGGGGATCGGTGGGTGGGGGTGCCACTAGACACCAAAGTATAAGTGTTATAATATGTGGCCAGTGACTGGAGGGCGGGGGACCAGTGGACACCAGGGAAATGTTTACATTATACGGGATGGCAAGTGGAGGGTGGGGGCCACTAGACACCAGGGAAATGTTTTATATTATAGGGGACAGTGATCAGATGGTGGGGGGACCACCGGGCACCAGGGAACTTTTTACTTTCACCAGGGATGGAGATCGGAGGGTGGAGGTGTCACTAGCCACCAGGGAGCAGGTGTACTGCCCCAACCACCAACATGGTTGTTGGCTGCAGTGGCTCCACTGGCCACCAGGGTTGCCTGGAGTATGTTAGGCTTCTTCTTAGCAGTAATTGCACCATGCAAGGTGGCCTGCACTATTCCTTTTGGGCATCACTACTGTGCTGATTATTGTACTGTGCCAGGATTCATGTTCCCCCCTCTCTTTGCCCACCTCATACCTTATTTGTTTGGATTTTTACTAACCATTGCGCATGCCATAGCCCCCTTTGAGTTTTGCACTCAGGCACAAACCCATGGCAAACAGGATGCAATCACTTTACCCACTGACCAAAGATTTGAATATCTGGCCACATATATCCATTTTCATGGATGACCCATACACATAACAAAACACATATATTAACTACACAGAATCAAATACATACAGGTAAGAACAAAACACAAAAATACATACAGTACATCATAATTCATTTAGCTAGTACATTGATATTTGGAACTCTCAATAGAAAAATGGTTCAAATTCTGCTTAGAAGATGGATTAGAAATAGATTGGTGAAATGTAATTGGAAGTGAATTCCAGTCTTTTAGGACTTTATACACAAAAGAATATTGTGCTGAAGAAGATTGTGGTAATTTCAACCAAAATGTAGTCACGGAATGAGATGCATATCTGGAACTACCCAGCTGAATCAAATCCTTTAAAAACAATTTTACAGTACCATGCCAAAGTCTCCAAAATGAAATCAATCTAACATGAAAGAAACAATATTCAAAGGGCCAACAGTCTGTCCTCAGAGCAGTTATCTACAAATATTCATGATTATTTTTGTAGCACTGCATTGCACCTTCTTTACTGCCTCAGTGTCCTTTGTGTATCAAGAAGTAAAGAAATGCCCACAGTGCTTCAGGTGAGGCCTGAATAGGTCACTATCAAGTGGCATGATTACCAGTACTTCCCCTTCCCTGCTGGTCACCAACTTTTGATTCACCCCATACCAGCATTATGCTGGTCCTGTTGATCATGGCCAGGTATTTTTGGTCATGCTACAGCACCTTGTCAGTTTTGACTCCAAGTTATTTTTTCCTTCTCCACTGCAACAAGAATAGCCCCACACAGTGTGTAACATGAAACATAGACAATGATATCAGTAAAAGACCAATAGTCCATCCAGTCTGCCCATAACACCCTACCAAACCCCAGGAACTATTGTTCAAATAGGGTTCTAGCCCATGATATCCACATCCAGGCTCCCCATCCTATTGCTACCACCCTGAGCAACCACTAAGCCCTTCACTCTATCCCAGCCTTGCTTGAAACCATCAATGGTTTTGGTGCCCACCACATCAGCTGGCAGACTGTTCCACATCTCAACCACCCTTTCTGCAAAATAACTTTCTCATGTCCCACTTGAGCTTCCCCCTGACTGTCTCCACTCATGCCCCTGTGTTCTTGATTCGCTACTTCTGCTAAATAGAGCCCTGCAGATCACCTTGTTTATTCCTTTCAGGAACTTGAAGGTCTCCATCATATCTCCGCTCTATCACTTGGCTTCCAGTGAGTACATGTTCAGTGCCTTGAAACGATCTTCATAAGACCTGCCCTGCTGGCCCTGAACACTCTATGTTGAACCGTCTCCAGCTTCTCCTTATCTTTCCTTAGGTGAAGACTTCAGAACTTGGCATGGTACTCCAGGTGCGGCTTCACCAGTGATCTATAGAGATGTAATAATACCTCTTTTCTTTGGCTGCCAGTACCCCTTCTATACACCCCAGCGTTCTGATTGTCTTACAGTAGGCCTTGTTACACTGGCTTGATTGATTTAGTGAGTCACTAATGATGACTCCTAGGTCTCTTTTCTAAGAGGTAGTACGCAGCTTTATCCTTCCCATCCAGTACTCTGTCCTGGGGTTCTTGTTCCCTATGTGCATCACCTTGCACTTTTTGGCATCAGACATCAACTGCCAAACCTTGGATCACCTCTCCAGCCTTTGTTGGTTCCTCTGCATCTCCCTAATCCCCTTCTCATTGTCTTCAGTACCACATAGCTTAATGTCTTCTGTGAGGAGACCCATCATGTCCTGGATTCCTTCTACTGTGTCACTGATGAACATATTGAAAAGGAAAGGACCCAGGACCAATCCCTGAAGCTTCCCATTGGTGACCTCCCCTCTTCTGGTTTGACTTCATTAATCACAACCCTCTGCTGTTTCCCTTCCAATCAATTTCCCACCCATCAAACTTTGTCCTTTGTTGCACCCAGGTCCTCTGTGCAGCAAGTCATGCCTGTGTTTCAATTCCCGAAATGTAGCACTTGCATTTGTCTACTTTGACTCTGAAACTCAAGAGTCTGATCAATCACCCACCTTATTCAGGTCCTCCTGAAGGTTATCTTCATAATCAAGGGAGTCCACCACCCTGACAAGTTCTGTGTCATCATCAAACTTAAGAAGCCTGCTGGAGACCCCAGCTTTCCCATCGTTGATTAAAATGTAGAACAGCTGTGGCCCCAGTACTGATCTGTGACAGGTGCTGCTGAGCACCCCTCTCCGCTTGGAATAGTGCCATCCATTACAACCCTCTGTTTCCTTCCCCCAAGCTAGTTAGCAATGCATTTTGTGTAGGCCCAATTTTTACTGCATTGGTTATGCTACCCAGAAGCTTGTCATGCACCACAGTGTCAAACACCTTGCTGAAGTCTAATTAGACTACATCTATGGTTCTGCTCCTATTCACCACCAGTAATGTTGAATAACAAGGGTCACAACATGGACCCATAAGGCCCTCCACTAGCTACTGATGCTGTGCCTTTCACCAGAATCTTTTTTCTATCCAACAGTTAGTTCCTGATCCAAGTATTTTTCTCAGCACAGTGGTGCCCAGCATCAGGCTCTCTTCTGCCAATAAGTATCTTGGATAATGAACGGTCGAGACTAATCAAGGCCATCTCTTTGCACTTGCCTGTCTTGCAATTTGCCAATTGACTATTAGACCTTACAGGATAAAGGACTTGAAGAGATCCACACATTCACAGCAAAAAACTGGTTACCAGCAGTCAAAAAGACTGCTTGAACATGGACAAATGATTTTTTTTTTTTTATTATTATTAATCTTTGGTAACCAGGTAAGGCCTACTAGGCACAAGTGCTTGTTTTCAGGGGCAACCTTGGGAGCACTGGGGAAGTTAAGTGACTTGCTCAGAGTCACATAGTATGCAACTGGAGGTTGTGGGAATCAAACCCAGGTCTGTCTGCTGGATGTACCAAACACACTCATAGCTCATTACTCTAACCTCTAGTCTATACTGCCAGCCCCATTTGAAAAGATTATTTACCACATTTTCAACTTGGTGAGATACTGCACACTAAAGAGGAACCACCAAACAGAATCTCAGCGCTTCAGCCAATAGGTCTTCTTCAGGGGGCATGTACACACACAGCAGGTTTCCATACAATTCCACCTGCTGACTATTTAACAACCCTGCAGATGATGATGTATATTTTCAGCATTTGAAAAGAGTGACACCACACATTAGTCATGACGGAACCTGATGCTGAGCACCGCTATAAGCTATGATTGTCTACCATGGTAACATAGCACTGTGGTTAATGATAAAAGGGACTTTACTGCCACATGGATGCGACTCTACCAAATTAGGATATGGACCCACATCCAAGCTTATCAGCCAAACAGTACCCCAACTCAGGCTGTATAACCACCAGTGCCATTTTAGCTCAGGACTTGATCTAGTCCTGCTTTGAAAGCTTGCATGCTGCTAATTTCCACAACCTCATGAAGTAGGTATTCCACTTGTTCACCACCCTGTCTGTGTAATAGTGCCACAGTACAGCGTGTCAGGATGCAACACTATTCTGTAGAATTCTGCAGCAGAGTTACTGCAGGAAACAAGACAATTTCAATTAAGCAATAATGACTGAAGAGCTGGTAATTTCCTAGTGATTAAAGACTGGCTGGGGGGGGGGGGGGGAGGGTGGCCCAAGGTGCAGCCGAGGGCCAACCTCACCTAGTCGGTCATTAATCAAAAAATAAATGACTGTCTGTGAGGTTATTATTGTGATTATAAGTCTAATCACATTACAAACAGGGAAAGACGTCTTTTTTTCTTCAAAGAGTTTACAAACACGCGTGCCACTCTGATCTGTACCAGGCAATTCTAAGGGATTAACGCCCGGTACAGCAGCCAATCAGAGTGTACGTTTGACTCATGAATAATTAATTAGACTTATAATGGCAGTTAATTCCTGTTGTCATGCAAGAATCTGTGACACTGCCTTGCATCCTGTTAGGATCCACAGCATCTAATGTAACAGCCTTTTCTGTAGCACCTTATTAAACACATTATAATATATAATTCCCACAGATTCCCTTTCATCTAGTCGACTGTGTTTGTTACTTCCTCAAAGAATTCTATTTCTTTCATTGACTAGGATGAGTTTCCTGCTGTAAATCAGTGCTGGAATTCCCTTCTTTGTTTGGATAAGTTAAGATAATATTTATCTGAATCAGTCCATTGGTGCAGCACTCATGACGTCAGTGACCTGGGTTCAGGAATGAGCCCAAGTCATCAGAGGGCCAACCATGGCAGGAGGATTAAGCATTTCAGAAAACATTCTTTTTCTTGGGGGATGGTGGGCTCCTGCCTCCACTGCATGACTGACACCTGGGAGATCACAAGTTGTGGTGAAGGCAGGAGCTATGCATTGGCAGGAGAGGCACTGATTGGCTCTGACAAGTACTGCGATGCAGCTGTGTGCATACACATCAATGAGCCCCATCCCCTCATCTTATGGGACAGGAAGAAAGGACAGAAAGTTACCTGCAGGCAAGTGAGATGAAGCTAGGGGCACTATCAGGACCAGCATGCACAAGGGTCAACCTTAACTTTTTTTTGCACTAGCCAGCCAGACAAGTTGATTAAAAATTGCACTAGCCCGCAGATGGTTGCACTAGCCCACAATAATAATGGTAAATTTTGATTGGTTATACAGGAAAAATGCAAGCCAAGAAATACTCTGATTATTGCATATTTATCCTGCTCCCACATTGCTTCCTGCCCCAGCAAAAAAAAAAAAAAAGACCAGTCCAATCACACACAGTGTGTACCCCCATTGTTTTTTACCATGTGCCCCTTGCTTCCTCTTTCTTCGCCCCCTCCCTGTCAAACCAGAGAATACCATAATAGCAAATGTTCAGGCAGTTCTAGCTCTGCACACACAATAGGCAACATCATCATGCACATCACCACAGTTCCAACCTGGCCTGCAGGGTAATGCACAGAATCAGGCAGAGAAAGATCCCCACCTGTGATTAACCAGAACTGCACTCTGGGAGTTTTACACTGCGAAGTGAGCTAGGGCAGTTCTAGGATTTCTTTGGAGAGTTAAACAAACACAGGGGCTGGCATGTAAGAAACTTTGACATATCTGTTCATATATACCAGGCACAAAAATATTGATTTAACATGCTCTGCCCTAACAAAACAGATTTTTCATATCAGCGCCCTTTCATCAGTCAAAGGGGAGCAGTATACAGGCATGATGCCAGTACTACTCTCTTTCCATATAGGATGATTCAGCATACCAGGAATAACTATTTTAACCTTTCAAATTATATATTTTACTAAGGTTTTGCTTTGTACCATACATGCTCTAACGCATTGTTTTTAGGATGAAATGACATGCTGGGTGGTACTGCATTGATGGCATTGACTGATGTGATCTATTAAGAGGAGCTGTGAACCATACACTAGTCAGTAATTGTAGCTATGGGTCTATGGATGGCCACTTCACAGCCTAGTCTGCAGTGGTGTCCAGAGAAAGTATAGAGTGGGCAGACCGTGTATATATGATAGCATTCTGTCAGTGCAGTGTTGGATACAGGCACTCAAAAGGTTGGGAAATGAGGCACACTGGTTTTAATATTGTGGGACAAATCAAAGACAAGTTCAGCAAACTGGAAGCTAGTTACTTAACAGCACTCTGCCCTTGATCACAGCATGCACACTAGCTGAATGTCCTAACAATTGAGTGATAATGACTCACATTGAGTCTTTTGCTGGATCCCCTCTTGAACTGCCAGATAATTGCAGCTCTTAATGAGCTGCTAATCACTCAGCCACCTGGAACATTGAGGGAGATTAGCAAATGGAATACAGCCTGCTAAAGTAGGGACTTTTTCAGCTTCATTAACAGCCATGAAAAACCTGCACTAGTCAAGACGGACAAGTAAAGGGTTAGCTGCACTAGCCCTGGCCAATTTGCACTAGGTTCAGGGCTAGTAAAACAATGTTAAGGTCGAACTCTGAGCATGCAGACTGCCCGCCACCTCCCAGGACTGAGGCATTTGGGAGGAGTCTGGCCAAGAAGTAACAGGAGGCTTGGGTAAGTGACAGACTAAGTGCAAATGAGTCTTGGTGGTCACCAACACAGGAGGGATAGGATCCACACAGACAGGGAGTTAATGCAAAAAAATAAAAGATGTAGTTCATCTTAATCTTGATTATTGTTTTAAAAGATTTTAAGTTCACTGGCATAGAGATTCCTGAATCTCTCTATTCTGCTCAAACTGAAGAATCACATTCCCTTGTCTCCAGTCTCTCAGCTCATGCTGTCTCCAGTGGTTTTCTGAAAACCTCTTCCCATAGAGCTTCCAGCTAACTTGTGAGTTCATTCAGTGCCCTTAGATGTCAGGTGCCACCTTGCTGATGAGTTTTTTCACTTGGTCCCTTCACCCCATTTTTTACATTTGCTTCCATTCCTGTCAGCTCCCCAGCAACATTCTCTTTCCTCAGCTCCTCATGGGAGCCCCTGCTGCTACTGAGACTAGTGACACTTCATTTCTCTGCTTGGAATTGCTCACATGACTCCCCACATGAGGGCTGGTCAAGTATTAAAAGGAAACGAAATGCAGAGTTAGGCAGTCAGAGAGCATGCTTGCTGTAGCATGTAACGTCAGCTCATGGAGAGACACCTGTTACTTTCACAGCTCAGGTATGTGCTGCTAGTCTCCCCTTCCTCCATGAGTCACTAGGGGCAGTCTAGCAGTGATAGATTGCCTCCTACCCTCTCTAGATGAGAGCACATCTCTTACGGACTGTTGAAAACCTCACCATCACCCAAGTGGGAACACAGAGGTCAGGACACAAACTTGGGCCCCCTGCTTTAGCTGACCAGGTGACTGCTTGCAAATGGCTTTAACAGGTGGGAAAGGTAAAACAGAGATTAGAAATTTGCAGTGCTAATATTTAGTAATGGACAAAAAAATCATTGGTGTGGAGCTGTCATACTGAAACATCATGTATGCAACTGGGGATGATGCTCCACTGCCATTCTGTAAAATGTTCACATAGAGGTTTATTTTTGGGGTCAAGATGGTCACCACAAATACTGGGGACATTATAAAATGGGTTCACAAAATATTGCTTTCTGATTGGTTGAGACCTGTCTTTATTCATTACATGCTGACAGTACTATCAAAAAGCAAAAACAAGTCCCTAGAACCCAGCTAGCAGTGCCCAATATGTCCTTGTGACATTTTCTCACATTTCAGAACATAAAACGTAACCATTTGTATGCCCATGAAACCAAAAAGTGAAATACTGTCAGACATAACTTGTGTGTCCTTTATGACTTTTCTAACTCCATAAATGAATATTTTCTATAGACAACACTGAAAATGTATAAGAGATAACAGCTTAACCTCCTATTTAAAAAATAATACAGTTGTAGAAAACTAAAACTATGAGCACCTGACATCCTATGCTCACAACTGCCGAAATTGCTGGCATAGAAGAAAGCAAAGAGTTCAATCCTCACAAAATCACCACCTGTGCTGTTTCTATACTAAATGATTGGGTTAGTCAGAAAAAAAAAAACTTACAGTGGGCTTCAAAACAATTACGGTTGACGAACTGAACTTTCCCCTGGCCCCAAATGACTTCTATGCGGAGGACAGCAGTGTGCCATCAGCAGCTTTGTGAGCCTCAGAGCAGGACTAAACTGATAATTACATTTTCCTGCTCCAGACCACAAAATTAACATAATCGCTGACAATGCCCTTCGCTCTGCCAACAACATGTTTACTGCTCAAATGAAAACATACCATAAAAAACTATAGGGCGTTGCTAAACACCACCTAGGCACAACTGCTGATCTTGAAAAACAGAGCCTCTGAAACGGTTTCTCAAGACACCCACATGTGGCCTGGTGTGCAAAGTGTGGCTGGATATCCAGTTCAGCATGGCCAGGCATGGTAGAAAAGGACTTTGTGACTTAAGTCCCTCTTATTTCATCATTCACAAAAATGAGAATGGGCCTGAGTTCATTTCACTGAAAGACAATGACTGCACAAGAAGCCATGGAAATCATATTGAAATACATTAAGTAAAGAACAGCACTCTGGCTTTAACATCGCAGTTCCTAATAGTCCTATGTGCCACTCATTCAAGAAATAATCAGGTAAAATTGCTTTTGCTCATAATGCTCCTGCAATCTTCCTACACTCCGAGTCGTACCTAGACACTATCAAAACTTGGTACAGCAAAGAACCCATGGTCATAACCTTTCTGTCAACCATGTTGACTAGACTAAGGAAAAAGACAAGTTTAAGCACTATATGCACAAGTCATAGTGTTCACTGGCACTCCAAAGCTGCACAGCTTCTTTCAGATGCTGGATTTGATTCTAGAGAAATTGTGGCAGTAACAGGCCATTGCTCTGAGGTCAATCAAAGAAGTTACTGTGGGTGTCCAGCAGTGGCAGAAAACTTTGGAATGAAATGCTTTTGGACAAAATAACAAGGAGACAGAATCTGAAGCAGCATGCAATACAGCACCACCAGGCGGTGACAAAAATAAATCTCTCACTGCAGACCTGCCTTGATGTCCCATTGCAGTCATTCAACCTAGCAAACTGTACAGTACTTTCAGTGAGCCAGTAAACTTCATTGACAGCAACAAATAAAAAAAATTAAATTGTATTTAATGGTTTTGCTTCACCTTTCAAAGTGCAGCACGTACTTTATTATTGTTTTCTTATTTTTCCCACCTCTACCAAGTTTGGGAGCACTTTTTTTCCAGCAACCATATATTATAATAAATTTCTCAGTTTTTGATTCAAAAATCTCAAAATTTATCAGTATATTCTTTTTTAAAGCTAAAGCCCATTTTGTAAGCACTACAAGACACTTCAGGACATTGGTAGTAAAATGATAACCACACTTTCAGGGCCTTGCTATGCTCCTGGGCAAGCCGTTATTACAGCATTAGCAATGGCCATTGTGTCTTATTGCTTACATACAGAATTAAAAAGCTCCTTAAAACAACCTACTATTTCTATTTTATTTCATATTTACAATGGAATTTTCCAAGGTAAGGCCATTTTTTGGCATTATGCCATTTTATAATTGTACTAATATACTCCAGGATGCTGCATTCATTAGATGTACTGTTGGCATTTCTCTGGAGTGTGCCAAGGCATGATACCGCAGACCACATGCTCCTCAGCACGCTCTGGAGGAATGTTTACAGTACATCCCCAAACAAATGCACACCCTGTCCTGTGTTATTGCTAACATACTGTCTACACACTAGCAGGCACTGAAATGAGAAAATGGTGATACTCATGGTAATTCAATTTAAAGAGTGAAGACATACAGGTTAGAGTGCACCAGTGCCCTGACCAGTGTTCCAATAAAAGTATGGAATGGTCAGTATTATTGTGTCGAAGATCAACAAAGCTTGGCAGTTCTTTATTTATTGACTGCTACGTTTACTAACCTAGCAGGCATCAATTAATAAAGCTTCAGGTAACATGGAGGCTGTCTGTAAATATTGTCTGTATGAATGGCACGAACAAGGCTACATTAACCCTTTGAAAGCTTAATATGTTTGGAAAATATTTAGACATTCAAAAGTAAAAAGTATAGAAAAAATGTTAAGCCATTCATTTTTTTTGCATCTGTAAAAGCCTCCAAAAGCATGAAAGCTCAGGGCTGTAGTCAGAACAGCGCTGAAAATTCCAACAAAGAGCTCTATCCACAAAGTGGTTCCACACAGCCATACCAACATTATTATTTGATTTATTTATTTAAAAAAATGTTTCAGACCAGGTTATTTCTACATGGTGCAGCAAACCAGCAACTCATTTACAAGATGGAGATTTGCATTTTACTACCTCGTTGCAATTTATAGTGTGGAGACATAAAGGAAAAATTGTATGATCTACCTTTAATAAAACATTTTTATACATTTTACTGCTGCTTAGAGCAACAGCAAAATAGTGGCAGTATAGCGCAGCAGTTTAAGGCTCTGAGCTGCAAATCTGGTGATATCCAGCAGATCAGACCTGGGTTTGAATCTCACAGCTTACACTTGCATACTGTGTGACCCTGAGTAAGTCACTTAACTTCCCTGTGCTCCCAGGTCGCTCCTGTAAAAAAAGTTTTCAGCTTAGTGTGCTACTCCTGGTTAAACAACTAAATAAAAAAAAAATAATAATGCCAGTACTTAATGAAAAAGAGAATTGCCTTCAACCCTTCTATCCCAGCCCCACTTATCCATATTGACTTTTTATCAGATTGGCTTTTTTGAACTGGTGCAGAGAATCCCATAATAAATGCTGCATATAAGAAATTATAAAATGGATAAGAAGAACAAGGACCAGTGATTGATCAAATGTGATCACAGGACAATGCATTATTCCAGAACAACAGCTCAGGTCAGAAATGCTTTATTTTCTGAACCTCATTATGTGGTTCTAAAATTAAAAATAAGAAGACCCATTTTATAATTGCAGTAAAACATTCCATCCAGTGTGTCGTAATTGTAGAATAATGACACATCTTGGGTGTATGAGGCACTCAGCTTTGCCTTGTGTGTCACTTCCCAAGACATGCCATTATCCAGAAATAACACACACCCTGTCATGCCATATTGTTTAGTTGCAGTATGTACAAAGCAATGCCATCTGGCTGTGAGTTGATGCTTGTATAACAGGCTTCCACAGTGAGGATCTATAATGGCAAGAGATCTCTTGTGGTGGTCCTTGAGGTTACAATGTATAAAGTCAAATGAGCACTTTAAGTGCCAAGCCAATGGGTGGATTTTTATGTGGTTGAGTGGTTAAGGCTACTACCTAAGGGACTCAGGATCCCAGGTTATATTCCCAGCAAGGGCCGTAAGTGTGTCAACCCAAATCTGGGGGACAGACTTAACAGTGAAGGACTTTAAGACCACTGCATGTTTCTCCACAGTCAAGTAGTGCTACTTGAAACCATTGTATCAGTAGTGTGTCTAGTATCAATGTGTCTCAGTGGTACCACAAAAACAGGAGGAAAAAGGCCACTATGGTTCTTGAGGGAAATGGCTACAAAAGTAAAGGCTAAGGGGGTGGCATTCAGAAAGTACAAGGAGACAGAGGAGAGAGGATAGGGAGGTGTACCAGGAAAATCTGAGGGAAGCAGGAAAGGCAGTGAGGGGTGCAAATGTGCAAACCGAGGAAAGACTAGCCAAATGGGTAGCTAATGAGGATAAGACCTTTTTTTTCTAGACAAGTAAACGAAAAGAGGAAGACAAGGGAAGGGGAGGAATTGTGAGGATAAAGAGGGCAGGGGAGACTGTGCAGAGAAGGATAAGAAAAATCAGATATCCAGAATAAATACTTCTACTCTGTCTTCACAGTGGAGGGAGAGGGGGGAGGACAACATAGAAGCAGCAGAAACACTGGGACTGGGGAGGTAGACACAAGCCCATTCACATAGGAAAGAGACCTGAGGGGACTTGGGAATCTGAAAGTGGATGCGGCTATGAGGCTGAATGGGGTGCATCCAAGGGTGCTGAGGGAGCTCAGGGAGGTAGTACTGTAGATGCACCTCTGACAGCACCTCTTACAGTCCTATTCAACAACTCACTGGAAACAGGAGTGGCTCCCCAGGGCTTGAGGAGCTCAGATGTTGCCCTGTTTCATATAAATGGCAGCAGGGAGGAAGCTGGCAATCATAGTCCAATCAGGCTAATGTCAGTGGTAGGGAAGATAAGGGAGACACTATTGAAAGAAAGGATAGTGGAGTGTCATGAATCCAGTGGGTTAGAAGACCTGAGACAGCACAGATTCACAGGTGGGAGGTCATGTCAGTCTAACTAAATTGTTTTCTTTGACTGGGTGAATTAGATCAGGGTTGGGCAGCGATATTTGTCTACTTAGACTTCAACAAGGCCTTTGATACTGTATTACATAAGTGGCTTATAAGGAAATTGGGAAGTTTGAGGTGGGACCCAAGGTGGTAAATTGAGTACGGAACTAGTTAATGGATAAGCAACAGAGGGTGGTGGTAAATGCTACTCGATCTAATGAGGTGAGAGTGACCAGTAGAGTACCACAGGGCTCAGTTCTGGGATCAGTCCTTATAAATGTCTTTATAAGCAAAGTTGCAGAAAAGCTAGAAGGGAAGATATGCCTCTTTGCAGATGACACCAAAATATGCAAGGGGTAGATCATCTGGATATGTTAGAGAAAATGAGTAGAGACCTGAGAAAACTTGAGGAGTGGTTGAGGGTATGGCAACTGAGTTTCAATGCAAATAAGTACAAAATCATGCACCTACGGCGCAGAAACCCAGTGTAGACATATACAATGGGGGGAGAGGTATTGACAGTCACAAAGCAAGAAAGGGACCTTGGGGTTATCATATCTGATGACCTGAAGGTGGTGAGGCAGTGTGACAAGGCAGTAGGCATGGCCAGCAGGATGCTGGGTGCATAAATAGGGGAATCACCAGTAGAAAGAGCGAGGTAGTGTTGCTGCTGTTTCAGTCATTAGTGAGACCCACCAGGTGTACTGTGTCTAGTTCTGGAGACCACATCTCAGGAAGGACATAGACATGGTAGAGACAGCCCAGAGGAGGGCAACTAAAATGGTGCAGGTGTTGGATCAAAAGTCCTACGAGGGGGGACTGAGAGATCTCAATATGTATACCCTGGAAGAGAATAGAGGAGGGACATAATAGAGATCTATTCATACCTCAAGGGGGGTAAACAACATACAGTAAGGGAGTATTTTTCAGGAGTGAAGGTGCATGAGGACAAAGGGGCATGCAATGAAGCTGGAAGGGGGAATTTAGGAGGAAGTACTTCTTCACCGAAAGAGTGATGTATATCTGGAACAGTCTACCCACAGGGGTGGTGGAGACAAAAACATTAGTGGGTTTCAAGCGTGCGTGGTATAGGCACAAAGGAGTCTTGGGAGGAAAGAGGGGTGGCAGAGGCAGCCAGAGATCAGGTAGAGTCTGTGGAGACCGTACAGGTAGGGACAGACTGGGTGGGCCAAGCAGTCCTCATCTCCTGACAAATTCTATGCTTCAATGTTTCTTAACCATGTTAAGCAGCCAGTATAGCCTAGAAGTTAGAGCACCAAGCTGTGAACCTGGAGACTCAGCAGAACTAGGTCTGAAACCCACAACCACCACCTGCATTCTGTATGACCATGAACAAGTCACTTAACCTCCCTGTGTTTCCTGGTTGTGCCTGTAAATGAGTGCTGAAACACTATGGCTCATAGGCCAAGTTATGGATTCACATCCCACACCTTGGACTGGGGCTCATCCTAAATGCTGTCATTGCCATGCAGTACTGGGGGAGGGGGTGGTTCACTGCTAGAGGTGCCATCATTTGACCAAGATATTAACCAAGGTACCTTCTGCCCATCTCTGGTGTCTGTTCAAAATTAAGTAAAAAATCTGCCACTTTTCAGCAAGGATAAGGATTGTCTAAGTATCCTGAGTAACAAAGGTAGGGATTACCCATGTATCCTGGCCTACAAGGGTAGTTATTACCCTAGTGCCCTGACCAGCAATGATAGAGACTGCCCCAGTGTTTTGACCAACAAGGATAGGGATAGTTCCCATGTCCTGACCAGCAAGGGTAGGGATTGCCGCAGTGTCCTAACCAACAAGGTTAAGGATTGCCCCAGTGTCCTAACCAGCACAACAGGAATTTCTCCAGTGTACTGACCAACAAGGGTAACAACTGCCCCAGTGTACTGACCAGCAAGGGTAGGTATTGCCCCAGTGTCCTGATCAATGAGGGTTAGGAGGGATGCGGTGTGCTGACACACAAGGGTACGTTTTGCCCCAGTGTCCTGACCAACAATGGTAAGGATTCTCCCAGTGTCATTATATGCAAAGGTAGGTATTGCCCCAGTGTCTTGAACAGCAAGGGCACAGGTTGCCCCGGTATCCTGAACAGCAAAAGTAATCACTGGCCCAGTATCCAGACCAGCAAGAACAGAGATTGCCTCAGTGTCCTTATTAGCAAGGGCAGGGATTACCTCAGAATCCTGACCAGCAAGGGCAGGGATTGCTCCAGTGTCCTGATCAGCAAGCCTAAGGATTGTCATTGTGCCCTGACCAGCAAGGATAATGATTGCCCCAGTGTCCAGACCAACAAGGGTAGGGATTGCCCCATTGTCCAGACCAACAAGTGTAGGGATTGCCTCAGTCTCCAGACCAACAAGGGTGGGGATTGCCCAGTGTCCTGACAAGCAAGTCTACAGATTACCATAGAGTCTTACCAGCAAGGGCAGGGATTGCTACAGTGCACTAACCAGGAAGTCTAAGGATTGCCCAGGTGTCCTGACTAGCAAGGGCAGGGATTGTTCCAGTGTCCTGATTAGCAAAGGCAGCGATTACCCCAGTGCCCTGATCAGCTACACAAGGGATTGTCCCAGTGTCCTTACCAACAAGGTTTGGGATTGCCCCAGTGTCCTGACCAAAAAGGTAGAGACTGCTCCAGTGTCCTGACCAAAATTGGTTGAGATTGCCCCAGTGTCCTGACCAGCAATGGCAGAGACTGTCCCAGTGTCCTAACAAAGTTTTGAAATTATTTTATGTAAAAGCATTACAAGAAGATCCATACAGAAAACAGTCCACCACTGTCAGTCAATTGAAAAGATTTATTATACAGCAGTATGTCATTACAACTTAAAAAAATAGACATAATAATACAAAAATAGCAATATAAAAATCCATAACATATAAACCCAGAATACAACATATTCCAAATTCCATAATAATAATAACATCATGAAATAACTGAATAGGCCAAACAACATTTATATTAGCCAAAATGAATATATAGACATAAAAGACACCTTCAGATCAAGAAGAGGGATATATCTGTCATAAAGGCATGTGCATCAAAACAGTATTGACAATGACCTATCCTATGAAGGAAGAGCCAAGTGGGATACAAAATACGAACAACTTTGTGGGAAACCAATAGCATAAACAGTCTAGATACTGGGAAAAAGAATGCCTTAATACAAGGATATACTGTAACATGCATCTTCCATACTGTTACTACATTGGGAGAGTATTTAAAAATATGAAACGCTATAGATGGTAACAAAATGAGGTACTGGGCCCAGAAACTGCATGATTTTAGCAATCATGTAAGTCCAAGGAAATATCTGCTAAGTCCAGGATCTCTAAAGGGATCAAACGTCTGTTATGCACTGTTACTGAATATTTAAGTACTCTTCAGTGGGGAGCAGTCTTATTAGATTTAGTAAGAACAGAGTTGTGTTTTATACTTTATTTCAAACAAAAGTGGTAAAAAGTGATTATACTTTATGGTCTGTCTGCACTAACATGCTTATTATGCATCAGTAAAAGCATGTACCAAGTTGTGCTGCTATGCACTGAGGATCAGGACACAGCAGGGCACATGGGGCCAGTATTCACTTCCCACAGCAGTCCTTGCCTTCGAACATGTAGCTGTGCAGCAGGGAAGGGTACAGCCTGGGGGGAGAGTCAGTGTGAAGTCCAGTATTTGTTTGTAGTAGGAGCAAAAGATCATGGGATGCTGTAGTCTGTGACCAGGGCTGTTGTATCTCCTCATCAGCCACTCTCCTAGTTTTTATTATTATTGATTATTTTTGTAAAAAAATAAAACCACTTACTAGCCCCTGGTCAAGGGGTCCCCAGCCCTCCATGTCCAGGAGAATACCGGTGTCTACTTAACAGGGCAAAACAGATTCCAGAAGAGAATATGCTAGATGACAAGTGGCACTTGTGGCTGCTTTTTCTTAGTGTAGTTTGTGCACCCTTGAATTTGTACCAAGCAACATGGATTCTGCTTGGTGCATAGACATACTAGGGTGATTGCTGAAGCCAAATCTCCATGTTACCCCTACCCATGACTGGATGTACAACCAAGTGGGATTCAGCCCTGTCAGGGGTTTATACAGCCGTATGCATGTACGTGTCTGTGTTTGTGCTTCTGCAGGCATTCATGGGCTACACTGAGCTGTGTAACTTGATCCATGGGACTACATAGCATGGCTTGTAGGGATTATCAATTCCCAGTCTTAGTCAGATGGACAAAATGAAGAGTAAAAGAAAAAATTCAAATCTATGAAATTCAAAGGCAGTTTCCTATTATCTTTCTACTCTTTGCCATTCATGTTGAACAGGGCAAAAATTATGAGTTACTCACAGTTCACTGCTTAGCACTAGAGGGGGACAGGAATTGATTATTTATGTGCAGCTGCTTGTAATGTCTCTATTTTCATAAATGATATTAATACCTCTAAAGGATCTATTTAACTGTGCCTGAGTAAAAGCTGAACCTGTCAGTTGTGTTTTGTTTTCTTTTCTTTTCTTTGTATGGACAACATTCTGGGCAGTTCCTTTCATGGAGCCAAGAATTTTGAGTTTTGACTACATTATGTCACTTCATGATTTCAGAAATGTGAGCTTGGACTTATCGGTACAGTGCCAACGGTTCTGAAACCATGAAGTGACATAGTCAAAGCTCCAAATTCTTGGTTCCATGAAAGGAACTGCACGGAACATTGTCCATACAAAGAAAACAATACAAAACACAACTGACAGCTTCAGCTTTTATTCAGGCACAGTTTAATAGGGATCCTTTAGAAGTATGAATATAATTGTATGAAAACAGAGACATTAAAAGCAGCTGCAAATGAGTAATCAGTTCCTGCCCCCTTTAACGAGTGAAATAGGAGCAATCACAAACCAGTATTAATGTGCTACAAAAGAATGTTAACAGCATTTCTCTTTGGAATCTGCAGTTTTAGACTTCTTTTTGCAGTCCACTGTTGATGCAAGCTTCTCCACCTAGGTTCCAAACTCTGTTGGGTTAGTAAAAAGGTAAACTTTCCCCTCACTGACATCTCTCAATTTCCTGTCAAAGACAATGCCATGACTGGCACCCAGATCGCAAAGTACTGTACCTTCCAAACACCATCAGACTGTTTCTTCCACTGTTGGGTGGAATAGCAAAAATCCAGAAAGAAGTTGATCTCTTGGCCTCATACAACAGAGTGCAGTTCCACAGAGCTACTGTCAAGAGCTTATCACAAGTGCCAAATCCATCGGTGACCAAATGTCATAACTGTGCAGGGCATACTGTACATTCCTTGCTGGGCCTCTGTCATATCACCACCTCTCCCTTCTGGTCTCTAGCAAGTGCATGCTCAGAGCCTTAAGCTGATTCTCATATGATCTGCATGGCTGGTGCTGAATGATGTTGGTTATCCTACTCTGCACTGTCCCTAGCCTGTCTTTGTCTTTTCTGAGGTGGGGGTCCAGAGCTGGGCAAAGTATTCCAGATGTGGCCTCACCAGTTATCTATAAAGAGGTAGTATCTGCTCTTCCCTCCTGCTGTTGACACCCCCAATACACATTAACATTTTGGTTGCCTTGCTGTAAACCTTGTTATATTGACTACATTGTTTTATGGAGTCACTTATGATAGGGCCTTTTCCTCAGAGGTAGTGTCAGACTTAACTGCATCTTCCATCTATCTACCATCCTGGGTTCCTGTTCCCTGTTTTCATCACTTTGCACTTCTTGACACTGAATTTAGCTGTCAGGCTTTGACCCACCTCTCTAATCTTTGCAGGTCCCTCTGTAACTCCCTAATCCATTCTTCACAGTTTACTCTGCCACAGAGCTTAGTATCATCCTGGGAATAGACACACGTTGCCCCAAATTCCTTCTCCTATGTCACTGATGAGCATATGAAAAAGGGACTGTCTCAATGGCTGAACTCTGTGTCACCCCACTTGTGACCTCCCACTCCTCAACGTGACCCGGTTTACCACCACACTACCACTACACTCTGTTGTCCCCAACCCGCACCCCATCCAAATTCCCACCTATCTAACATTATCATTTACTGCACCCAGAGCTTCTAACCGCTTCAACAACCTTCTGCGTGGCACAGAGTTGAGTGTCTTGCAGAAGTCAAAGTACTGTACATTAGCTCGATTACTTGTCCCTTATCCACTGCCCTAACTACCCAGTGAAAGAACACTAACAAGTTGCTTACTATCCTGGAGTCCATTGCTCTCCAGGAAGTCCACTAGGTTCTCTAGTGTCTCCCTTAGTTTACCTGTTATGGAGGTAAGACTAACTGGTCTGTAGTTTCCTCATTGCTCCTTAACTCATCCCTGGAGGAGCACAACTATGCCCGCTACCTTTCAGTCTTTAGATTAGAAATGACCACATACAGTACTTGCTCTGTTTTGCACATACACATTTACTGCCATGACTGGCAGATTCAGGCATAGTGCACACTTTTTTGTTACTTACCTGATTCAGCACTGTACAGACAGATTGCACTGTGACATCAGAGCTTTAACAGGACTGCGGGTAGAATAGTAGATTATAGGTAGTAATGGTCCAACAGACTCTGATCAGAGTGTCTGCAAAAAAAGTTGTCAAGTGAACTAGTTACTAACATATCTGGAACCTTGCCAAAAACTGCACATTGGTTGTTAATTCTTGTGGGGGGATAAATGCTGCCGATCTGAGACCTTCCATTTAAGATGCTGTTCCCCTTCTCAGCCGAGTTTTATGAAGCATTCACACCACAACTAAAGGAACATTTACTGGAGCTATTAAATCATAGCTGGAACTCGGGTACACTTCCACCCTCATTCTACAATGCAAAAATCTCTGTATTTGTTAGAAAAAGACAAACAACTGGATCAAGTAACATCTTATAGACCAATCTCATTACTCAATACCGACATGAACATTTTTGACAAAACAGTGACAAAAAGACTGGAAAAACTACTACCAAATTTAATTAAAAATGACCAAAATGGATTTATACCAGAACATAAAATAGGTACAAATATTAGTAGAGTGGTTAATGTGATAAACACCTGTACACGACAGAATGCCGTAATAATTACACTTGATGCTGAGAAGGCGTTCGATCGAGTAGAGTGGGACTTTATGTTTACAGTTCTTGAGAAATTTGGATTGGGCACAAAATTTCTTCAAGCTCTTAAAACAATATACACAAATCGAAAAGTCGCTGTGTCAACTAACAGAAATTGCTCCCAAAATGTCATGCTTTCAAGGGGTACATCACAGGGATGCTCCCTCTCACCGTTATTATTTGCTCTTACCATCGAACCATTAGCTATAGCAATCAGAACATCTAAAAAAATTACTGGAATAAAAACAGGTAATCAAGAACACTGCGTAAGTTTATATGCAGATAACACTCTGCTCTTTCTAACAACCACCCAATGCTCAATCAAAGAATGTCTAACCATTATTACAAACATTTGGGAGGCTTCAGGATATAAAATAAATGAAGATAAAGCCAAGGTTATGGCATTAGGAAATTGTACAAAAGAAGCATTGCCTAACTCTCTTCAAAATAAAATGGTAGATTGTTTCAAATATTTAGGGGTCATTATCACATGAGAGCCACAAAAACTTTACGATAAGAATTTTCAACCACTTTTGACTCATTAAAAAAGACCTTGAGAAATGGAAAACTCTCCCTTTAACACTTATAGGGAGATGTAACATCATTAAGATGAACATTCTTCCGTGGGTATTATATCTTTGCCAGACACTACTTATTCAAATCCAGGCAATACATTTCAAAGTTACAGAAAGGGCAATCTCAATATTTCTTTGGAAAGATAAAAAAACATGGCTATCCATGACAAAGCTATGGCTCCAAAAAGAACAAGGGGGAGTAGCCCTGTCAAATTTTAAATAGTACTACTTGGCAGCACAGATAGCTCAAGTACTCTATCCCATCCTGTCCTTTACCATCTACTCCTCCCTGATCCAGCTCATACCCCTATCTCTATCCACCCTTATCATCGCTGTACTTCCCAACCCCTTCCCGTTCTATCTCCTCTCCCAACACCCATCCACTGTAGCCTATTCTCCACCTCTTCTCTAAGTCTTGAGGCACTCCTCCGCTGTACCAGCCTCTCTTGTCCTCCCTGCCCTTGCTCCCCTAGAAGGTCAAAGTACCCCCCTCAACTTTCCCTCTACCTAACATGCGAACATACATATGAACATATGAAGAAGCCTGCAGAAGAAGGCCATTTGGTCTATCAAATCTGCTTGTATTGCAGGGTCCACAGCTTGAGCTAATAATAATAATAATAATAAATTTATTTTTAAAGTGCTTTTCAAAATATCAAAGCGCTTTACATGTCGAAATACACAATATAAAATATCACATAAAACATATAAATACAATAAATACATAGCAATATCACATATTATAAACTAACAATAAAATCATCCATACTATCCAAAAAATAATATTAATACTCAAATATCAATTAATCATCCAAGAAGGCGCTCCGCCACAGGTAGGTTTTCAAATTTTTCTTAAATACCTCCAAGGAGGTGCACTCCCATAACTAATATCCCTGTCCTCCCTCCCCACTCCTCCCATCCTCCCTACCCACAATTCTTACCTTCCCCATATGCCTATCCCAGCCTCTCTTAATGCTGCCCACTGTCTTCAATGAGATTACCACTTCTGGTAGTGCATTCCAAGTGTCCACCACCCTCTCTGTGAAGAAGTGCTTCCTGACCTCCCTCCTAAACCTTCCACCCTCCAGCTTAAGACTGGGCCCCCTTGTGATATGGTTGCCACTCAGCTTAAAGAGACTCTCCTTATCAACCTTATTTATCCCTTTCAAGTACTTGAATGTCCCAGTCATGTCCCCTCTCTCTCTGTCTCTCCTATCTTCCAGGGAGTACATGTTCAGTGCCCTCAACCTCTCCTCATATGCCTTGCCCTGCTGACCTGCTATCATCTTTGTAGCCCTCCTCTGTACCTTCTCCAGCAGGTTGATGTCCTTTTTGAGGTGTGGGCACCAGTACTGAACTCCATACTCTAGATGCAGCCTTACCAGTGACCTGTGCAAGGGCAGCATAACCTCCTCTTTCCTACTACTGATCCCCCTAGCTATGCATCCCAGCATCTTGTTTGCCTTTGCTGCTGCTTTCTTGCACTGTGTGGAGTGCTTCAGGTCACTAGTGATCATCACTCCTAGGTCCTTCTCCTCCTCTGATGCAGATACTCGGACTCCACCCAGGTAATACTCTGTCTTGGGATTCTTGGCTCCAAAATGCATAACCTAATCCTACCTACCTACTCCTCTTACTCCTTTGCGGGGATGTCGAAACTAACCCTGGATCACCACATTCCTCAATTCCTTCTGCACACCCTAAGAGCTTGCACATCTTTCATCTAAATGCTAGGATCCTCCTTCCTAAAATGAATGACCTACAAGTCTGGGTCTCCCAACACTCCCCTGCTACACTATGTGTCTCAGAGACTTGGCTCTCCACCAGGATATCTGACTCCTCCCTTGTCATTCCTGACTTCAACCTATTCCATCAGGACCGTGGTAAGCATGGTGGTGGAGTGGCTGTCTTCTTCTGGGACTCCCTCTCCTCTTCCGTCTCACTTACTGACACCAAGCCTTCCTCCCATGAACTTCTTATAGTTCGTCTCTCTCTCTCCCCCGTCCCTCCACCCTTCTGATCTATCTGGCGGTACTTCATTTCTCTCCCAAAGTGCCCGTCAGCTCTTTGCTCAATTGCATTTCCACTATCTCCTCTCATTGAAACAAAGGTGAGCTCATCCTGCTAGGCAATTTTTGTCTAGACTGGCTCTGCCCTGCTTCCAAGCCCTCTGTCCTCAAGACAGAGTCATTAAATCTTACCCAGATGATCTCTGAGCCCAATTGTCTGAACCCCAAATCCTCCAAGCACTCTTTCCTCGATTGGGTGCTTTCATCTCACCCCCACCGCATCTCTTCTGCTGGAGTTTTCCTAGATGCCCTTAGCAACCAATGTATCACCTTCTGTATACACAAAGCCACAACCCCTAAGACCGGTCCCAAATATATTTGGTATCGCCCATCCCACAACCTTGACTCTAATTCCCTCATTCATGATCTATTCCTGGCAGATTGGTCACCTGTGTACTCTGCCCCTGATGTTGACTCTTTTCCCCAAATGTTCTCTGACACACTCACCAGTGTTTGGGACATCTATACTGCTTTAAAAAAAAGTATGAGTAAAACAACATCACCACCCCTGAATCATATCTAACCTCCTATCTCTATGCAAATCGCGTGACAAAAGCTGGGTGAAATTTAAGGCTTCCTGCCTTCCATCAGACTTCCAACTCTATAGAGCACTCAGAAACACCTGCACTCAAGCAGTCAGAAAAGCAAAATCTGCCTACTTTAAATCCAAATTTCAATCTCAGTTAGAGTCCCCTGCAAATTTCTGGCAAACCCTCCATAACCTCCTAGGCCAAACTTCTGCTCAAACCCGCAAATTGCTAAACATTGAGGGTGAATCAGCTTGTAACTCAGTCACTATTGCTGAAGCTTTCAACAAATTCTTTAAACCTGTGCCCTCCCTGACAACACCCCTCCCCGGCCCCCTACTCCCTACCCCTGTTGGTTCTGGCTTCTCCTTTCCCCCAATCTCCGCAAGAAGTTCACAAGCAATGGCTTTAGCTCCTTCAAAAATCCAGCCCTGATGGTCTGCACCCCAAATTTCTCCATATCTCTGCCCCCACCATAGCTACTGCACTTGCTCACCTCCTCAACCTCTCCATCGCCACCAGCACCATCCCCTTGGCATGGAAACACACCAAAGTGCTCCCCCTTTACAAAGGCAGGGACCCATCCTCTCCCAGTAACTACAAACCCATAGCTCTCCTCCCAGCTCTCACAAAGCTTCATGAATCCCTAATCTACACCAGGCTACTGGAACACCTAACTGCCACTGACATTCTCTCTCCTTACCAGTCCAGGTTTAGGAAACAGCACTCTACCATCTCCTCCCTGTTATGGGTAACTGACTCAATCCAGTCTGCAATGGATAAAGGCCATGTCACTGCTGTCATCTTTGTGGACTTGGCTAAGGCATTTGACTCTGTTTCCCACACCCTTCTTCTCCATAAACTACACTCATTTTGGCTAGCTCCTGCTGCAACTCACTGGTTTAGTTCTTATCTTCAGTACAGGCAGCATTCTGTTCTTGTAGGTACCTCCCTCTCTTCCCCCATCTCTATCCTTGCTGGCGTCCCACAAGGATCCATTCTGGGCTTCATCCTTTTCTCTATTTTCATTAATGATCTACCTTCAGTCTGCTCCCCATCCAGGATTCATGTGTACATGAATGACACTGTGTTATTCTACTCCAGTCCCTTTGCCCTCGATGTCGCTGCCCCTCTTCAAAGAGATTTCAAAAAGGTGCAATCCTAGTTTCTACAGAACCAACTAAAACTCAGCTCTAAAAAGACAGTTTCTATGTTCTTTGGTTCCAGGCAAAAGTTGCTCAAATCTGCCCCCTCCCCACCTCCACCCATGACGACTCACGCCCCCAATCAGTTTACTCATTTAAATACATGGGAGTTTGGCTCAACTGTAGTCTTAACCTCTCTGTACATATAGAGTACATCTGCTCAAAGCTCCACCATAACTCGGTACCCTTTACCGGCACAAAGACTGACTCCTTCTGGCAACCCACCATGGCCTGGTCATGAAAACTATTCTTCCTGTATTTGACTACGCTGACATCATCTACTGCTCAGCCCCGGCAACCTCTCTTGCCAGACTGGGCACCCTGCTCAATTCTTTCTGCCATTTTGCTACCTCCTCTCACCCTCTCACTCACCACTGCACCCTCCACTCCTCTCTCTCTCTCTCTCTCCCTTATGCCCCTTCCCTCAAGGCACCTGTTGCACGGCCTCATCTTCATTGGTAAATTCTGGTTCGGGTCTCTTCCCTCTTATCTCAGCTCATGCCTTTTTCCTGTCAGCCCCTCTTAACATAGAAACATAGAATTTGACGGCAGATAAGGACCGCTTGGCCCACCTAGTCTCCCCATTTTCCTACCTAACAGATAAGCTGTAGATCCTAGTTAACCAACAGCTTACTTCCTTCTACCCCCCACTAGGACTGCCTTATGCCTGTCCCATGCATTCTTGAAGTCCCCCACTGTTTTTGACTCCACGACCTCCTCAGGGAGGTTGTTCCATGCATCCACAACCCTCTCAGTGAAAAAATACTTCCTCACATTACCTCTGAGCCGTCCCCCTCTATCTTCAAATTGTGCCCCCTTGTTCTTGCACATCTCTTTTTCTGGAAGATGCTACCCTCTTGGACTTTGTTAATTCCCTTGAGGTACTTGAAAGTTTCTATCATGTCCCCTCTCTCCCTTCTTTCCTCTAGGGTATACATATTAAGCTCCTTTAGTCTTTCTTCGTATGTCTTCTGGTGCAGACCCTGCACCATTTTGGTTGCCCTCCTCTGGACAGCCTCTACTCTGTCTATGTCTTTGCAGAGATGGGGTCTCCAGAACTGCACACAGTACTCCAGATGGGGTCTCACCAACTGTCTGTACAGAAGGATAACTTCCTGTTTTCTACTATTGATGCCTCTTCCTATGCATCCCAGTATCCCCCCAGCCTTCCTTACTGCCTTCTCACATTGCTTGCCCACCTTTAGGTCATCTGATATAATTACCCTAGGTCCCTTTCTATTTTTACTGTTGTCAGTATCTCACCCCATTGTGTACGCTTCTCCTGGGTTTTTGTTTCCATGTGCATTACCTTGCATCTTTTGCATTGAATCTGAGCTGCCATACATTTGACCATTCCTCCAACCTTGCCAAGTCCCCTTCATCCTTTCCACTCCATCTTGTGTCAACCCAGTTGCAGATCTTTGTGTCATCTGCAAAGAGACATACTTTTCCTTCAGTTCCTCTGCAATGTCACTTATAAAGACATTAAAGGATCAGTCCCAGTACTGAACCCTGCTGGTACCCACTAGTAACCCTCCTTTCTTCACTGTGTACTCCATTTACTACTACCCTTTGCGTCCTGTTGTCTAGCCAATTTTTTATCCAGGCTACCACTTGGGACCCACTCCAAGGCTGGCTATCTTGTGAATTAATCTTTTGTGGGACTGTATTAAATGCCTTGCTAAAATCTAGGTAGGCCATGTCCACAGCCCTCCCTGGTCTACTGCTTTGGTCACCCAGTCAAAGAAATCTATTAGATTCATCTGACACGATCTTCCGTGAATCCATGCTGCCTTGGGTCCTGTGCCCCACTGGCCTCTAGGTACTCAACAATTCTTTCCTTCAGAGTGATTCCATCATTTTCCCTACCACTGAGGTCAAACTAACTGGTCTGTAGTTTCCTGCCTCTGTCCTGCTCCACTTTTTGTGAATATGAATACTCTGCCCTCCTCCAGTCCTCGGGTACCACCCCATCCTCCCATGATTTGTGTTAAAGAGAGTAGTCAGCGGTGTCACTAGTTCTACCCTTAGTTCTTTTAAATTCTGGGTGAATCCCATCAGGCCCCATTGCTTTGTCCACCTTCAATTTTATTAGTTCTTTCAGAACCCTTTCTTTGTAAATGGACTGGTATACCCCCATCTTCAGAGTGTTTCTCTTGTTTGGTTTAGGTAACTCCCCCTCCTCTTCCTTTGTGAATACTGAGCAGAAATATTAGTTCAGTATCTCTTTTTCACTGTCACCCTCTACCAACATTCCCTCCCCTTTATTAAGCTTCAGTATCCCTCCTTTCATCTTTCTTCGCTCCCTAATGCACCTATAAAAGGTCTTATCCCCCTTCTTAACAGAATTGGCTATCCTTTCCTCGGTTTGGGCCTTTGCTATTCTGACTGTCTTCCCAGCCTCTTTCTGCTTTAACTGATAAAGTTCTCTGTCCTGTTCCTTCTGTGTTTCCTTATATTTCCTGAATGAGTACTCCCTACATTCTAGGGACACCCAAACATTCTCCCTTCCTTTCTCTTGCACTTGTTCAGGCCTAGCGACTTTCTCCTACTGCCTCCCTCATCTCTGGCATCAACTACCTTGTGCCACCTGTCACAACCCCACTCAGCCAGTAAGACCCTCTGCTCCCACAGTACCAACCTCTGAGCATAGTATTGTGAACAGTTAACAGAACAGGGTAACCCTTCTGTCTGTTTTGTGGGTTCGAATCAACCTTTGGCCTCAAGTTCTGGAGGGATTCAAACTGTGAACCTCTTGCTAGCGTACCCAACGTACAGGCTCAGATAATTCTGCTCTTCTGGGGATGCCAGATATATTTTGCCTACGGGCACCTAACCAGGTGTACAAAATGAACCCTTAAAAACTCTATGAAAGACCGTAGGAAAAATTCTTACCTTTTTCCCAAGTTGGTAAAACCAGTAAGCTTTGTACAATGTCAGCTTTAACCATATATGTTTCACTTGTCAAGAAAAATAATTTCAAAGGCACACCAAGTAGTCTATAGAGTAGAGGTTTACTTAAAAATAGATAAAAATGTAAAATGTAAATACAGAACCATATATCACAAAAACATACAATCACTTAAAATAATAAGGTTTTAAATACAACAAAATCTCCTACCACAGCACCTTTAGATTTGTCTAATCTAATGTATTCTTCTAACAGTGCCTGATGTTGCTTTTTCAGAGTCCAAACATGTGTGTCAAAAGGGAATACAGACTACAGTTTTAAAACTGGCTTTGACAACCTCTTTGCATGAGGTCACCTAGCTCTTTCCTGTCAGAATGTAAAAATTATACAACCAGGATGTCATCACTCAGAAGGTAAATTAAATAAGGTTAATTTCCAAGTCCTTCTTTCATCCATGAGCAACATCCTGCTTTTACAGACATCACAGGAACATTTATGACTTCGCACCAGTGTGACATAACCTGGTTTTCCTCCTCTAAACGTCATAAAATGGATATTTTCTATCCTGTCAGCTGGCAAGCTACAATTAAGCTAGATAAACAAGAGATCCTTAATTTAGGTATCTTCTAGCCTGTAATTATCTCTTGGCCTTCCAGGTAACACCTTGTAGCTAAAACCTGGGAGGGGGGTGTCATTCCACAGGCTGTTTCAGCATGTCTCATGATAGACTCTCAATAACATATTTTTATATTTCAAAACATCATAGATTAGTCAGAACCAGCTATCTCAGTGTCACAATTCCTACCCACCTAGACTGAATTTGGGAGCTCTATCCCCTGCATGGGATGAGCTTCCCAAATCAGTTCACTCATCATAAACACAAGGCAAACCATCTGAGTTCTGATTTTTGGCTCCAGCCCTATGTAGAATGGTCATGTCATAACCTTGCAAAGCAAGACTCCATCTTAGCAATCTACCTTTGTTCTTTCCCATCTGTGTCAGCCAAACCAGGGGGTTGTGGTTAGTCTGTACCACAAAGTGCTGCCCATATAAGTATGGTTCTAACTTCTTTAGGGCCCACACTATGGCAAGACACTCTTTTTCCACAGTAGAGTATGCCTGCTCCTTGGGAATTAACATCTTACTCAGATACGCTACAGGGTGATCCTTCCCTTGACTGGATATCTGACTCAGTACTGCTCCAATACCCACATCTGAGGTGAATAGTCTGAACTATAAAGGGTCTGCTATAGTCAGAACAGGAGCACTGCACAGTGCCTCCTTCAGTCTGGTAAAGGCTTTCTCACATGCTGGGTCCCAGGTAATTTTCTTTGGCATTCTTTTCTTTATCAGGTCAGACAGGGGAGCAGCCAGGGCACTGTAATTAAATACACATTTTCTAAAGTACCCTGCTGTTCCAAGAAAAAATCCTGACCAGCTTCTGCATTTCTGGTCTGGGCCATGCCTGGATTACCTCTATTTTTATTTAGTTAGGACGGAGCTGTCCCCAGCCTACCACATGCCTGAGGTATACCACTTCTCCAATGGCCACCTGTCACTTTCTGGCTTTGACAGTGAGCCCAGCCCTCTGTATCCTGACCAGCACTTCCCTAAGGTGGGACAGGAGTTCCTCCAAGCTGGCACTAAAGATGGCAATGTCATCCAGGTACGCCACAGCGTACTCCTCAGCACCATTTAACACCTGGTTCACCAACCTTTGGAAAGTGGCTGGGGCGTTCTTCATTCCGAAAGGCATTACTTTAAATTCATATAAGCCTATTGGAGTGATGAAGGCTGACCTCTCCTTAGCTCTGTCTGTCAACTCTACCTGCCAATACCCCTTGGTCAGGTCAATGGTCTTAAGGTAGGTCACCCCTCCCAACTTGTCCAGAAGTTCATCCATCCAGGGCATCAGGTGGGCGTCTGACTTTGTGACTGCATTCAGTCCATGATAGTCCACACAGAAATGAGTAGAGCCATCTGGCTTGGGCACAAGGACTACAGGTGAGGCCAAGGGGCTGTGGGATCTCTGGATTACCCCTAAATCCAGCATCTCCTCCACTTCCCTCCTAATGTCCTTTTGGACAGCCTCTGACACTCGATCTGCTGTCCACTGTATGGGCGTCTGTGTCCCTGTCTCCACATCGTGAGTCACTAAGGGGGTTAGTCCAGGCTTGGCACTAAACAATGGGGCAAAGTCTGCTAAAACCTTCCTTACTTCCTGGATCTGGTCTGGGGCCAGCTGGGGAGACAATTTTACTGCCTCCACAGAGGACTCCCATTTGCTTTCTTCCAGCAAGTCTAGAAGGGGGGTCTTCTTCATCCGTCCCCTTCCCAGGACTACACACTGCAAACACCATGTCAGCCCTATTTGCACATGGCTTCATCACGTTGACATGGTACATCCTTTCTGTCTGTCTTCTGTCAGGCAACTCTGTAATGTAGTTCACGTCATTTACCTTCCTTACTACTTTGTATGGTCCTGCCCACTCAGCCTGCAACTTGTCTTTCCAGACCGGAATAAGGACCATGACTTCCTGACCCACCATGTACAAGTGAGCTCTGGCTCTGTGATCGTATCACACTTTTTGTTTCTGTTGGTCAGCTGCCAGGTTGCTCTGGGCTGTCCCCATAAGCTCCTTCAGCCTTTCCCTAAACCTAAGGATGTAATCCACAATGGGAGTGCCCTGGTTGGCATGCTTGCCTTCCCAGTCCTCCCAGATCTAGTCTAGGGGCCCACATACTTGGCATCAATATAAGAGTTTGAAGGGAGAAAATCCTGTCGACTTTTGGGGCACCTCCCTGTATGCAAACAACAGGTGGGGAAGGTATTTCTCCTAGTCCCTCCCATGCTGTTCAGCAAATGCCCAGAGCATTGACTTCAGGGTACCATTGAATCTTTCCACAAGCCCATTGGCTTGTGGGTGATATGGTGCCATGGATCTCTGCACCACCCCACACTTCTCCCATTAACATTTTATCAGGTCCGACATGAAGGAACCCCCTCAATCGGTGATAACCTCCTGCGGAAACCCAGCACGGGAGAAAATCCCAAGTAAGGCATCTGCCACTTTGTCTGTCCTCAGTGAGGATAGGGCGACTGCCTCTGGGTACTGGCTGGCATAATACACCACAGTCAGGATGAATCTTTTCCCTGAAGAGCTGGGGGTATGTAAAATCCCCACAATATCCATTCCCACCATCTGGAAGGCTCCTCCACTATGGGCAATGGAATCAGGGTGGCTTGGGTTTTCTTGCCTGCCTTCCCTATTTCTTGGCACCAGTGACCTGCAATACTCTTTCACCTGCTGGGTAAAGTTAGGCCAATAAAAATTCTGGGCCAACTGCTGCATAGTGCGAGTGATTCCCAGATGACCAGACAAGGGAATATCATGTGCAATCTTGAGCAACTGCTCATGATACCCTTGGGGTATGACAAGCTGCCTGACTAGCACCCCTCTCTCTGTCTGCTCAGCTTGAGTATACATAAGTCCATTTTCCCAATAAACCTTATGTCTACCGTCACCTTCCTGTGCTCTGTCAGAGTCTGCCCAAGCCCTCAGCTTCTCTAGACTAGGGTCACTTCTCTGAGCAGCTGCAAACTCCTCACACATTCCCAAGGCATGGGACAGGCCACCTTCAGTCATTAAACTAGGGTCCCTAGCACTAGCATTGGGGCACTCAGGTTCACTGTCAATCCCAACCCTCTGACAATGGGTCACCCCTCCCTCTTTGGAGTAACCATCTGTAGCTGTGTGGTTACTTGCTACTGGAGAAATTTCTACCCTCTTTTCATTAATCTCCATATCAGGAGACACAGGCTGGGGAACCAGCCTCCCAGTGGTTTCCACAATGTCTTCTATGGGGTTCAGGGAACTAAAATTTTCCCTTGCCACTTGGCTATGGGTAACTGCACATACCATCCCCTGTTTGAGATTGTTGCCTGGGATCACATCCACTGCTTAGGTTTTGGCTACAACCACATGTTGCACAGTTCCCCCTGTTTCTCCCCAGTCTAGGAGAATACTAGTGAGGGGCAATGTTTTCTCCTCACCAGTAAAGTCCTGTACAGTGACGTATTTATTGGGTATAAGCTGACCAGGCTCTACTAGATCCCCTATTACCAATGTCAGGGATCCCCCTGTGTCCTTCAACCCTTGCATCTGTACACCATTCACCATGACTGGGTACATGTGTTCCCTCATGTTCACAGGCATGCTTCCAGGGACACACAAACAACCCACTTCTTTCCTAGCCCCACCTTGTGTATTATTGCTCATCCATTTGGGATGTTGTCTGGCAATATGCCCAGTTTCTTTACACAACCAACACTCACTTTTTTTCTCAGAGAAATCTTTTCTCTGAAACCAGGGGCTAACTGGTTTCGGTGGAGGCAGTGAGGGGTTTTAGCTATCCTGAAGGCACACTTTTCCCTTTCTGCATTGTCACACCTGCCCCATTTGCTCTCAGAGCGGGTCTGCTCTTGGCATAGCAGTCTGAGAGTTCAGCAGCCTCTTGCACTGTTTTGGGATCTCGGTCCTCCAGCCAGGATTACAGCTCTGCTGGGCATGCCCAGAAAAACTGTTCTAACAAAATCACATTTTCAATTTTATCAGCAGAGTTTGCTTCAGTTCCTTCCCACCAACATTTTAAAAACTGACATTGCTTCATGGCTAGCTCCTCATAGCTCATGTCAGGGCTTCTCCTGAGCTTACGGAATTTAGCTCTGTATGATTCAGCAGTTAATTCAAATTTCTTTAACAGTGCAGCTTTTAGTTTGCTGTAATCATTACTGTCTTCATTGTCCATTTGACCCAATGCATCCCGAGCTTTCCCGGTAAGTAGCGGGGGTAGCTGGAAGCTCCTGGACTCTCTAGGAATTTTAGCCTGAATACAAACTTTTTCAAAAGAATTTAAAAAGGCATCCACATCTTCCCCCTCTTTAAATTCAGCTGTCAATTTGGAATTCAATTTGTAACCCAGTCCTGTAGTCCCAGTTAAACCCAAGCCACTTACCTGCTCTGGCGCTGGTGCTTAGAGTCATAGCTTCTCCAGTTAATGTTGCTTCAGGCGATTATGCTCCTCATGATCCACCTCCCACTGTTCACGGTCCACCTCTTACCATTCTCGCTCTGCCTCTCAGCTTTCTTGCTCCCTCTTCTCCTCTGCAGCTCGCTGTCCTCGCTCTGCCTCACAGCATTCTTGCTGCCTCTTCTCCTCTGCAGCTCACTGTTCTCACTTTGCCTTGTGGCGTTCTCGTTCCCTCTCCCTCTGAAACTCCAGCTCCATTCTGCGCAACTCAATTTGCAGCCTGAGTACTTCTCGATCCAGGATACTGGTGACCTTCCCCTGCTGCTGTGGCCCTTCACTGACACTGGCCCTATTGCTCTCCTCATCAGATCTGGACACTGCAGTGGCCACTAGCCCTACCACACTCAAGGTTTGGTCCTTTTCAGTCACTGTCTGTGACTCGCTGCTCTGGGTATCTGCTACCGTCAGGGCATCTATGAGGTTCTGTTTGGTGGAGATCACCTCGAACAGGACTCCTCTGTCACCGCACAACTGCTTTAAGTAGTCTACAGTGTGCCTGCTGTAGTTGGAAGCCATCTTCTTCCCTAACTATGGCTACTCTGACTTGCACTTTAGAAAAAAAAATAAAATGGGTAGGAACTTGACTGTACGCCAAGTGATATAGTTCTGTCTCCTTTTTAAAAAATAAATCACTGCCTTTTTCTTTCTTTGCAAGTGAGCTGACGATCTCAAGCTGACACACTGAGCAATAAAAGCTTGCAATACCAAAAGTATCACACTGCTGCCAACCAATCTGTCACAACCCCACTCAGCCAGTCAGGCCCTCTGCTCCCACGGTGCCAACCTCCGAGTGTAGTATTGTGAACAGTTAACAGAACAGGGTAACCCTTCTGTCTGTTTTGTGGGTTTGAATCAACCTTTGGTCTCAAGTTCTGGAGGGATTCAAACTGTGAACCTCTTGCTAGTGTACCCAACATACAGGCTCAGATAATTCTGCTCTTCTGGGGATGCCAGATATCTTTTGCCTATGGGCACCTAACCAGGTGTACAAAATGAACCCTTAAAAACTCTATGAAAGACTGTAGGAAAAATTCTTACCTTTTTCCCAAGTTGGTAAAACCAGTAAGATTTGTACAGTGTCAGCTTTAACCATATATGCTTCACTTGTCAAGAAAAAGAATGTCAAAGGCACACCAAGTAGTCTCTAAAGTAGAGGTTTACTTAAAAATAGATAAAAATGTAAAATGTAAATATAGAACCATATATCACAAAAACATACAATCACTTAAAATAATAAGGTTTTAAATACAAACAACATCTCCTACCACAGTACCCTTAGACTTGTCTAATCTAATGTATTCTTCTAACAGTGCCTGATGTTACTTTTTCAGAGTCCAAACATGTGTGTCAAAAGGGAATACAGACTACAGTTTTAAAATTGGCTTTGCCAATCTCTTTGCATGAGGTCATCTAGCTCCTCCCTGTCAGAATATAAAAATTATACAACCAGGATGTCATCACACAGAAGATAAATTAAATAAGGTTAATTTTTAAGTCATTCTTTCATCCATGAGCAACATCCTGCTTTTACAGACATCAGAGGAATGTTTATGACTTTGCACCAGTGTGACATAACCTGGTTTTCCTCTTCTAAACATCATAAAATGGATATTTTCTATCCTGTCAGCTGGCAAGCTATAATTAAGCTAGATAAACAAGAGATCCTTAATTTAGGTATCTTCTAGCCTGTAATTATCACTTGGCCTTCCAGGTAATGCCTTGTAGCTAAAACCTGGGAGGGGAGTATCATTCCACAGGCTGTTTCAGCATTTCTCATGAGAGACACTCAATAACACATGTTTATATTACAAAAAATCATAGATTAATCAGAACCAGCTGTCTGAGTGCCACACCACCTACCATGACCCTCCCTCCCTGCCCTCAAATCCCTGGTTTGTACCTCCCTCTGCCCCCTGCAATTGCTCCCCATTCTTTCCTTGTTTCCTTCTACCGCTCCCACCCTCCCACCACCTTCCTAATGCTCTAGTCCCTGAGGACCCCACTCCAAGGGTCTTTGTCCCCTCCCTTCTCTCTTTCCCTCTAGTCTATCTGGACCAATCTCTGTGTTTTCCCTCTCTCTCACTGGCATGCAGCTCAAACTGTGCTCATTGTGTTCTTCTGTCTCAGTATGCAGTTCTGACTTAACTTCTTGTTTCTTTTATACAGTTCTTGGTCTATCATGCATGGCATACCGCATACAGTAATTTTCAGTGGATTTTATTACTCTTTCATTGCCTTCAGTTCTCTCTTTTTGTGTGATCATTTGCTCAATGCTACAATCCCACTGGCTTCATTGTACTTACTGAGTATTTTATTGTTGCACTTTATTTTCTTAATTGTTTGTACTGTATTGTATTTTGTTGGTATTGTACTGTACTTTTATTTTTTTGAATTGTACTACTGCTTGTACCTCTTCTCTGTGTTTGTACTACTGTGTCACACCTGGAAATGAGCCTTGGCTCAGCATGCCTTTCCCAGTTAACAAATTTTAAATAAATAAATAAATACAAGACTGGTTTTAAAACAAAGGCACAATTAATAGACAAACCGCACAGGAAATACACCAATACCGTAGCATCAGAAGTTTACTTCATTCTTGTTTTTACACTAAAACTAATAAGACAAATGTAAATAAAAATAAAATAAATTAATCTCAGTCTACCTGTAAGACCTGGACAAAAGTCTATAACTTCATACAATGGCCGGAGTTAAGAGCCCAATATATACCCATTTACAGAAATCTTAATCCACCCCTCCACCCCTCCATGTACAGACAAAGGGTTCAAAAATTGGGAACAGGTATCAGAACTATTAAATATCTCTTTCTCAATAACATCTTCATATCCTTTCAACAATTATCTGAAAAATACAACTTGCAAAACTCTGATTTCTTCAGATACCTCCAATTAAGAGATTTTATTAAAAAAAAATGTTCTACCTGAAGAATCCCCTATTGAATCAGTATTAACAAATACAAAAATATAGACACTTTTGGCAATTTACACGTGCATGCAGATGGCAAAATCACCCACTCTGACTCAATTACAAAATAAATGGGAGCAACATCTTGGTTTTGCTGTCACTGGCAACACATGGAACAAGATTATCCAATTTCTGGCTCTGAAATTGTATTCATCTAAAATGCAGCAGATACATTTTAACATACTTCGCCGGACCTATTTTACACCCACCAATTTACATATGATTGATAGCCAAATCAATGAAAACTGCCCAAGATGTCATGCTACCTCAGATTCATTAATGCACATGTTTGTAACGTAAAAAGTTAACAACATTTTGGAAAATGGTTATCAATATATTAGAACAAGCTACAAATTCCCATTAACCAAGTAACCTATACATATTCTTTTAGGAGAAGATTCACAGAAAGAGGAATATACCTTAGAACAGAAAAAAAATAATCTCAATGGGGATTCTTATTAGCAAACAATGTATACTTATACAATGGAAAGATGCTGAACCTCCAAATGAAATCAGATGGATTAATTTAATGATAGACTTGTATAAATTAGAAAGAATTCATTATTTTGAAAGTGAAAAATCAGACATATTTGATAGAATGTGGCAGTCATTTAAAACAACTGTTACTAGTCTGTAATATCCTAACCAGTTTAAAGCTCTCTGAATGTTATTTTACCCCAGACATGGCATAAAGGATGGAAGTACCAAAAAGAATTATAAAATCTAAAAAAGAAAATAATTTACAACACCTAAACATGTGGAAGGTTTGGCATTTCTCGTTCCTTAGATTGGCTTTCTATAAATCCGGATTATCACTTATTACTCTATGGGACAGATATTCAAAACTTTTCCCCAGGGCTAAATTAGCACTGCCCAGCAGGCAAAGTTAGCACAAAGCAAGCAATATTCAAAAGGAATAGCCTGGGGCAAACAGCATCTGAATATAGCATGGGAATGAGGCCGGGCAAACTGGGCAGGGAGTGCAGGACAAACGCAGCCCTGTAATAAGACAGCTCTGAATATAGCAACCAGGAAGTGCAGACCACAACAGCAGCACAGTGCACAGCGACATGAAGATAGGTAGAGGTGATCTATGTCACCTATGTGTGTTCCAGCAAATGCGTGGACCCAATACAGCTGCAGGGAGCAGCCTATGGAAAAGTACAGTGTGCAAAACAGTATAATATTCCCTGAACCATCTGTGCAGAGCTAAGCTCTTTGCACAGTACAAATATGTTTGCCCGGTGCTAAACTTTGCCATATTCAAAAGTGGCATGCAAATGAGCCTACTTAGGTAGTCTCTGGGCAAACAGCCACATTAGCATCCCATTATGCCCTGATTTGCATGCAGTTTTCCCAGTGTTACTGCAGGGTCCCACAGCTCCAACTGTAGGTCAGTCTGGAAGTACAGCGGCTGGCCAGGTCCAACTGCAGCTCCACCTGTAGGTCAGTCAGGAAGTGCATGATGATAGCTGCAGACTACATGTGGACAGTACAGCATAGCATAACATATTGTACCCCAGGGGACAACACAGCATAGGCACAGGTGGTGGTGGTGGTGCTGCATGCAACCGTCACACTTTAGGTCATGCTACTGGTCACAGCAGACACTACAGTAGCAAGGGGGCTGGTAGGGTGAGGGACACAGCAATGTCTATGTTATGCAGGGCCTTGATGACCACTGCACTGTACACAGTGACTGGCCCAGCTTGCAGATGATTACTGACAGTGGACAGTACTGTTACACTGTTGTGTGATCTACAGATGCTGCACCTGTGGCATGGGATGCTCACAGTGACATATACATGTCCGGCTGTGTGTGCTGTGGCATCTGTACAGTTGTGCAGTATGTGACTGGGGGGGCACGTAAGCTCCAACAGGCACATAGATGGTGGGGTATTCCCACTACTGGCCCATGTGCACTGCGTGATGTGTCCCAGCCTTGTGGCCACACCCGGGCTGTGGTGAGGTCTAGCCACTCGTACACCCTCCCCTCAATGGCCACCATGCCCACAGTGCTGCATGTGTGTGCTGGCATCTGTTGGTCACTACAGAGATATGGTCTGCAGGTGTGTGCTGTATGGCCACACTACCATGATGTCCCCTGTGGGCCAGATCACTCCTTACTGCCTGTGCTTGGCTGGGACTGGTGGCAGCTATTGGCATCATGGTGGTGCCATCAGTAAGCAGCATGTGTCCTCCATGTCTGGCATTTTCTAAGTGTCACAATCATATGTTAGGGTCGCACAAGCCGCACAAAAGCTGTGCAAACACCACGCAAAGCAATATTGTTGTGCAAAGCTGTTTGCCCAGGGTTAAGACCAGCTTTTCCTGGGCTGTAATATGTACCATGCTAAGGGTCTCGTTAAGTTGCGCTAAATACCTTAGCGCAGCGCTCGTTGCTGAATATCTCATAGTGCCTGCATTCATGTTCACTTTGCCTCTTGCATATAATTATGGTTTGCCCAGCGCTAATGCTGTTTGTGTGCGCTATTTGGCCTTTTGAATATGGCAGACCCACACTAATCCCATGCTAAACCCATGCAAATGGTTTGTGCACTGCGCAAAGCTTTGAATATCTGGGCCTATGTATCATGTTCACGTGTTTTTACTTTCTCAGCAACTGTACATAAGATATATGTATAATGAAATGCCCTTTTCCATTGTGAACCTATGTTTTCTAAGATTGAAGATGTTTAACAAAAAATTTAAACTTAACAAAAAAACAAAGCATGCTGTTCCCCTTCATGAGCCCAGAGAAACTAGTCCCAAGGCAACAATGGAGTGATAATGATTCACATTTAGACTTTTTCTGGGCTACAATCTTGCCCTTCCTGGCAAATGTAGCTCTTAATTAGATGCTAGGTCACACCTGGCGATATGAGACATGGAGAGAAGTTAGCATTAGTACTGGAGCCTGCAAAAGTATATGGAGGCCATACGAATATATGAATATGCCAGATTAGGCCCTGAGGTCTATTGTGTCTGTTCGAAATACAGTATCTGCGCTAGTCAAGATGGATAAGTAGAGGGCTATCTGCACTAGTCCTAAGCAATTTGCATTATGTCCTGGACAATAAAACAATGTTAAGGTTGACCCCTGGTTGTGAGGCATGAGGCCGTGTGATGAGCACCAACAACCACACAAGAAGGGATGAAAAATGGATCCTTTTTTTAAATAGTTTTATAGTGTGTTTTCTAAACATATAGATATAATGTAAAAAATAGTTCTTGCTTTGCATATTCTGCTCTATGTAAGTATGTATGCACATTGGAGCCAAGAATACCAGGATGGAGTACTACCTGAGTGGAGTCCAGGTGTCTGTATCAGAGGAGGAGAAGGACCTGGGAGTGATGATCACTAGTAACCTGAAGCACTCCTCACAGTGCAATAAAGCAGCAGCAAGGGCAAACAAGATGCTGGGATGCATAGCTAAGGGGATCAATAGTAAGCGAGAGAAGGTTATACTGCCCTTGTACAGGTCACTGGTGAAGCCACATCTAAAGTATGGAGTTCAGTACTGGTGCCCACACCTCATAAAGGACATTAACCTGCTGGAAAAGTTCCAGAGGAGGGCTACAGAGATGATAGCAGGTCAGCAGGGTAAGGCATATGAGCAGAGGTTGAGGGCACTGAACATGTACTCTCTGGAGGACAGGGGAGAGAGAGCGAGGACATGATTGGAACCTTCAAGTACTTGAAAGGGATAAATAAGGTGGATCAGGTGGGTCTCTTTAAGCTGAGTGGCAACCATAACATGAGGGACACTGTCTTAAGCTGGAGTGGGGGTGGTTTAGGATGGAGGTCAGGAAGTTCTTCTTCACAGAGAGGGTGGTGAACACTTGGAATGTGCTGCCAGAAAAAGTGGTCTCATTGAAGACAGTGGGCAGTTTCAAGATAGGTTGGGATAGGCATAGGCATGGGGGAAGGTAAAAATCATGGGTAGGGAGGATGGGAGGAGTGGGGAGGGGGGAGGGACAGTAGTTCAAGCCAAGCTGACTAGATAGACCAAATGGCCTTCTGCTGGTGTCTTCGTATGTTCGTATGTAAGTAATTTAAAGTCAGATGGCAGGACCTACTTTCAGAATGGGATTATTTCATTTCATCTGTATTTTTATTTTATACTTGATAATGTGATGAGCATCACTGCCCATTTTCACAAGTGCCAAGTAGTACATAAAACTGTCATAATAATTCAATACAAGACACAATACGTACTGAAACATCATCCCAGTTTTTGACAGTATAGCCTAGAGGTTAGAGTATCAAGCTGTGAACGAGCCTGGTACATCCAGCAGACCTGAATTTCATTCCCACTACCTCTGCTTGCATACTGTGTGACTCTAAGCACATCACTTAACCTTCCCAGTGATCCCGGGTAGCCCCTGAAAATAGGCACTTGTGCCTAGTGGGTCTCACCAAGTTACCAAAGAATTAGTGTGGCCTGAGCCAGTCCTTTAAAGTCAGACTTAAACAATGGCTCCTTGCAAAAAATAAATGCACTAGTATTTAATGGTTATCTGTGTTGTGTAACTGTGTTTTTATATTATACAGTATGTTGTTGTTTCTGTGAGTTTTGTATTTTTGTTCTTGTCGCTTATGAAAACAGGCATTTTTGCTCATCAGTTAAGTATGAAAATTAAAAAATGAAAAATGATTTCAGCAGTTTGACCTTCCATTTCATAATTGCATTTACACTACTTAAAAGGCACTATGCAAAACCAATTCTATGTACGGTATCTATTTACAGAAAGGGTTAAGATGTTCAGCCCAAATACTGCTCGCTGATTGAGGTCACCTGCCATGCCTTTATGTACTCATAATATGTACTCATGAACAGACGGTGCGGTATTTTCTAAGCCAAAAATGTTAATACCGTGGCATTTTATAAGTGACGGTACAAATGGATGATAGACTAGCCTAGGTGGTAATAAAAGGGGACAAGAGATTTTCTAGGTACTGAACTAAAAAGAGGAAGGTCGAGCTGTCAATCAATAAGTGCATACTGTATGCTCCTTGACAGCTCAGTCAGTGGCTGGCCATGGCGGTGAGAGGAGGGCTGTGCCAGTCACTGGCTTGAGGATGGGATGGGGGAGCAGAATGGTGGGCACAGCCTACTAGCGTGGGGGGGTCCACTAGACCACCAGGTACATGATTTAGTTATTTCTGGGGAAATCAGAGATAGGGAGACAGAGGTCCGCTAGACTACCAGGGAACGTTATTTATTTATTTATGGGGACATCGGAGATACGGAAGGGGGTCCACTAGACCACCAGGGATGGAATTTGTTTAGTACAAAGGGTATCAGGGCTGGGTGGACCGCTAGACACCAGGAACATTCATCTTGTTTGAATGGAGATCGGGGCTGGGGGGGGACTGAGGCACATAGCTGCAAATGTCTAAACCCTCCCAGAGGACACACTCCTAAGAACCCTTAGACCAGCACTAGCTGGTCTAATGGTACTTAAAAATTTGCCTTCTGGGAGAGTTTTGTGAATCCCAACTTAGGGGATATGGCAGCCTACATCTGCTACAAGCCCCCTAGCACCATACCACAGCCCATTTTGTGATGCAAGGCTGTCCCAAGCCCCCTTTGACACAGGCAGCCTGTGTTTGATGCAGACTACCTTTGTGAATAGCTCCCAGTGCATTCTTTGGTGCAAGCCACACCTTGCGCCATTCTTTGTGGTGCATGCCCCTTGGGCCATTCAGGGGAGCTTTCTGAATCAGACCCCACATCTCCAGGAGGATATAGACAGAGTGGAGGTGGTCCAGAAGAGGGCAGCTAAAATGGTGCAGGATCTGCATCAGATGTCTTACGAGGAGAGACTTAAAGACCTGAATATGTAAACATTGGAAGAGCGGAGGATGGAGGATATTAAAGAGACCTTTAAATACCTCAAAGAGGTAAATAAGGTACAGGAGAGAAGTATTTTCCAGAAAAATAAAGGTGCTCAAAAACAAGGGCACATGATATGCAGCTGGGCAGGAAGATTCAAGAGAGATGTGAGGAAGTATTTCTTCATTGAATGAGTGATGGATTCCTAGAACAGCCTGCCAGCTGAGGTGGTGGGGGTGAAAACAGTGGTGAGGTTCAAGAATGCATGGGTAAGCGGGAGGGATAATGGACTGGAGATCAAGTAGGATCTGCAGTGATACTGTAAGCAGGGAAAAATGGGCAGACTTGGTGGGACAAGTGGTCCTTATCTGACAGCAAATTCTATGTTTCGATGTTTCTATGTACGTGTAAAAGCACACACTCCAGTGTGCTACATTCATTTGGAGATATTAGGCATTTTACAAGTGTGTGCTGATGAGCACTCAGCCTGTGGCCTCATGCCTCAGTACACTCCTGAAAAGTGCCTGTTTATCCCACTAAACACAAACCCTGTTGTGTGTTATTTCCCAATAACTAATGGGCAGCATTTTTAGTAGCTAAATAACCAAGTCATAATTTTTGGTCACAACCTGTCAAGTGTAGCTGTGAACTGTCAATCAAACTCTCACTCCTGAAGCTGCATACTCCAGTAGCACAACTGCTTCTTGTTTCAAACAGTTTGTGCCCACTACAGGAAAAGCAGCTGAATTTATAAAGTTTAAAAGCAAACATATTGTTGCTTTATGAGTTCCACAATGAGTTTATACAATTGAACTGTTTATAGGCCTCTCTAAAGCCCTTGTTTATTAAAAATGGTGGATAGTAATTATAAAAATAAAACATGGGTAGGTGTGTGTAACACAGAATTTTATACACACCATCTACATGAGATGCTTTTATAAAACCCTTAAGCTTCACTTTTAGGATTTACATAGCATCCCACACTTAGGGTATGTATAAATTCTGCTTACACACATCTATCTGCATATTATTCTCTATAGTGCCTGTGGACGAACGGGTGGGAATTGTGCACCAGAGGCACGTATCCCACCTGCATAGCTCTGCACTTGTGGACAGGTGCATGCTGCCGGTATTCACCAATGGCCACTATCTGTCCACGGGCATGCCCCCAGCACGCAGCACTCCACAGGGTGGCTGGGGGTGGAATTGTGGACCCAGTCAGGCATCCAATGGGATGCCCTGCATTAGTCCCATAGTGGACTCCTTACACAAGCAGGCATGGGTCCAGGTGCATGAATTGCACCAATGGATACCCAGACCTGGGCAACAATGCTCCTGCTGGTGGTGGACCCCGTGGCTGAGCCCCTGGTGCACAGGGCCACCTGCTGCACTGCCGTACCTCCCTGCAACACAATGTCAGCCCAGTGCCATGCATCAAGGCTCCCCACACACATGCCACCCTGTCCCTGTGTCTGAATAAGCACCCCCAAAACACATGCTTGCCCATGTCCCCAGTGTGCAAGACCTCCCCCCTCCACCCAGAGCAGCCCCTTCTCTAGTGCCTCACATGCCCCACCCCCACTATCACCCCATCCCACACATTCAAACCAATTTCCAATTTCCCCAGACCTGCATTACTGGACCTAGCGCTTACTAACAGGGACAGTGATGCAGACATCAAGGTGGGAAGCCATTTGGGGACCAGCGATCATCGTACAGTGTGGTTCAACATAAGAAAAGCTGCAACCACACTCTGGTGAGAGTCCCGGACTTCAGAAGAGCTGATTTTTCAAAGATGGGTGCGTGCATCAGGAAAGACCTGGCAGGGTGAGATAACCTAGGGATGTGGAGGAAAAATTAGCCATACTATAAGAGGATATAGTGAAGACATCAAGCCTCTGCACGAAGCAAGTAAGAAGCAAATGTAAAAGAAAGAAGAGACCGCTGTGGTTCTTGAAAGAGGTAGCAGAAAAGGTAAAGGCTAAAAGAGTAGCACTCAGAAGGTATAAGGGGACCCAGAGAGAGAAGGGTAGTGAAGTGTATCGTGGAAAACAGAGGGAGGCAGGCAAAGCAGTAAAGAACACAAAGGAGGAAACTGAGGAAAGAATAGCGCAGAGAGTATCAAAACAGGAATATACATTTTTTAGGTATGTTAGTGAAAAAAGGGACACAAATGGAGGGATTGCACGGTTAAAGAGGGAGGAGATGCCTGTGCAGAGAGATCAAGAAAAGGCAAGTGTCTTGAACAAAAACGCTGATGATGCAGTCATCTTTAATTCAGATAAGAATCACCACTGTCTTCAAAATACATTACAAAGGGATTTTTACATTATTTATAACTGTTTTTTGTCTCATAAATGATTACTAAATTCAAAAAAAAAAATCTGTTTTTTTTCTTGTTACAGTAAGCCATCCTCCTTTGATCTTCAAATTTTTGACCTGTTAGGAAATTCAGTTGAATATGTTGATAGTTTCTGTTACTTAGGGCTCTATCCGGATAAATATTTCATGTTTGAGACTCATACTGTGCACTTAATTAAAACAATTCACAATAGAGTGGGTATGTTGTATAGGATAAATCAGTTTCTGGTCCCAGAGTCCCGTACATTATTGGAAAACAGTCTTTTATTTTCAGAGCTAGATTACAGCTGTATTCTTTATTTTTTTCCTGACTGATAAGTTGTTTAATAGGTTAAATACACTTTATAATTCCATCTGTAGGTTTGCAACTGGAATGAGGGGATCCACCGATCACTGCCTCTTATATAAGTCTAAGGGATATTTTCCACTCAAACAACATATTTGAATTTAAAGCACCAATTTTTCTTCACAAAGCTGTCTTAGGTATAGTGCCTATTTCAGTGACTGAGAAATTCCAAGTTCTAATACTTTTTCCACTAGGTCCCAAGCCTGGTTCAACTCATCTTTTGGTCAAAGATCCTTTAAATATAGGGTCATTACTTGTTATAATAACCTGCCCCATTCTGTTTTGAGAGGCTGTAACCTGAGCATATTTAAATCTAGACTGTTCGATGTTTTACTGCATGATTCCCATTGCTCATGTTTTATCATCATATAGCAGCTGTGTTTTAATACAAAAAAAAACAAGGATAATGTTTTGATTGTATGTTATACTTGACTACTGTATTGTTTGTTTATAGTATTTTGTACACTGGTCACTGTGAAACATGGCAGTTTTGCCAATCTGATCACCAGTTTAAATAAAAAGAAATGAAATGAAAATTAAATAAAATACTTCTGCTCTGTATTCACAGTAGAAAGGGAGGAGAGGGGAGGGGAGGGACCACGAAAAGGCCCCAGGAGCTTCCATGGGAGGGAAATGGACACTAGTCTGTTTTCTGAGGAGAGAATCCAGAAAGCTCTTGGTAACCTGAAGGTGGATGAAACTACAGGGCCAGATGGCATAGATACATAGATACATAGACAGTGTTGGCAGATAAGGGCCTATGGCCCACCCAGTCTGCCCATTTGAGCTTGTAAGTTCAGTTTATGTTTACCTAGAAGTCTGTTGCACCTTACCCCTGACTTCCAGAATTCCTTTATGTCTATCCCATGCATTCTTAAATCCCGTGATTGTTTCAGCCCCCACCACTTCCGCTGGCAGGGTGTTCCACTTGTCCACCACCCGTTCTGTGAAGAAATTCTTCCTCGTGTTTCCTCTGAATCATCCTCCCTCCAACTTCATCCCATGCCCTCTAGTCCTGGAACATCTTTTTCACTTAAAAATAGTGTATTCCTGCACCCTGTTCCTCCCTGTAAGATACTTGTATGTCTCTATCATATCCCCTCTCTCTCCTCTCCTCCAGGGAGTACATGTTCAGTTCCTTCAACCTGTCTTCATAGGACTTGTGATGCAATCCATGCACCATCTTTGTTGCCCTCCTCTGAACCTTCTCTACCCTGTCTATGTCCTTACGTAGGTATGGTCTCCAGAACTGTACATTGTACTCCAGGTGGGGCCTCACTAGTGTCTTGTATAGCGGAATTATGACCTCCCTTTTCCTGCTAGTGATGCCCCTTCCTGTACATCCCAGCATCCTATTTGCTTTACCTGTTGCCTTGTCACACTGTTTCCCTACCTTGAGGTCATCAGAGATGATAACCCCAAGATCCCTTTCCTGCTTGGTGCATGCTATATCCTCACCCCCCAACTGATATATTGTGCCAGGGTTTTTGTGCCCCATATGCATTATCTTGCACTTCCTTGCATTGAATTTCAACTACCAAACCCCTGACCATTCTTCAATTTTCTGCAGGTCCCTTCTCATTCTGTCTACACCCTCTGGTGTGTCTACTCTGTTACTGAGCTTTGTGTCATCAGTGAACAGTGAAATTCTGCCTTCTAGGTCCTGTGCAATGTCACTGATGAAGATGTTGAATAGGACCGGTCCCAGCACTGATCCCTGTGGTACCCCACTGGTCACTCTTCCCTCTGTAGAGTGACAGCCATTTACCACCACCCTCTGTGTCCTGCCACCCAGCCAGTTACCTACACACCACACTACTGTCCTGCCCACACCCATATTCCCCAGTTTGTGTAATAGTCTTCTATGTGGCATAGTGTCAAAGGCCTTGCTGAAGTCCAGATAGGCCATGTCCACTGCCCTCCCCTGATCCACCTCCCTAGTCACCCAGTCAAAAAATTCAACGAGGTTGGTCTGACATGACCTCCTGCTGGTGAAACAATGCTGCCTTGGGTCTTGTAGTCCATTGACAACCAGATGTTCCACCAATCTCTCCTTCGGTAGTGCTTTCATGATCTTCCCCACTATGGAGGTGAGGCTGACTAGTCTGTAGTTCCCTGCTTCCTCCTTGTTCCCACTTTTGTATAAGGGAACTACATCTGCTGTCCTCCAGTCTTTGGGTACCTCCTCTGTTTCCAGTGATCGGCTAAACAGGATAGCCAGAGGTTCAGCCATCACCTCTCTTAGTTCTTTAAGGACCCTGGGGTGCACCCCATCTGGCCGCATTGTTTTATCAACTCTTATTACTTCCAGTTCCTTCAGGACCATCCAACATACATACAACAGCACATCCATCCAACATACATACAACATACATACATACATACAACACACATACAACAGCATACATCCAAGAGTGCTGATGGAGCTCAGGGAGGCACTAGCTGCACCTCTGACTGCCCTATTTAACAGATCACTGGAGACTGGTGTGGTCCTAGAGGTCCGGAGAAGGGCAGATGTGATACCATTTCATAAAAGTGGTGGCAAGAAAGAGGAGGGCAATTGTAGGCTTGTCAGCCCTACATCTGTTGGTGAATAAGTTAATGGAAACACTACTAAAGGAAAGGATTGTGGAACGTCTCGTATCCAATGGATTGCAGGATCCAAGGCAGCTTGGTTTCATAGAGGGAAGGTCATGCCAAACAAATCTGATAGATTTCTTTAACTGGGTGACCATGGAGTTGGATCAGGGAGGAGCGGTGGATGTGGCCTTCCTGGATTTCACAGAAACACAGGTGAACCCCTGCCCATGGAACGAGCAGATTCAGAGCCCAATATCAATATCCAAAGAAGCAACAAGGGGTAGCATTCTGCCATAAGCATGATGGTTGCAAATAAAATGTAAAATTCAGGCCATACATGGTATAAAAAGATCAAATCCACAACACTTACCCCAGCGCTTCATGTCCTAAGCAAGACACTTCATTAGTGCTGTGGATTCAGTCTCTTTGTATTATGTATGACTTGAGTTTTACATTTTATTTGCAACCTTTACACTTATGGCAGAGAGCTACCCCTTGCTGCTTCTTTCCTGGATTTCAGCAAGGCTTTGAACACTGTTACACATAGGAGACTGGTAAATAAGTTGGGTATCTTGGGAGTTGGTAAAAAGGTAGTAACTTGGTTAAGAAACTAGTTAGGAGATGGGACACAGAGGGCAGTGGTAGATGGAGTTCACTCTGAGGAAGGGAGGGTGACCAGCAGGGTACCTCAGAGATCAATCCTGGACAGGTCCTCTTTAATGTCTTGATAAGTGACATGGTGGAGGAACTGGAAAGGAAAGGTCTGCCTCTTTGCGGATGATAACCAAGATCTGCAATACAGTGAGCACTCCAGGGGAGGGATCTGAAAAGACTGGAAGAGTGGTCAAGGATATGGCAGCTGTGTTTTAATGCAAAAAAGTGCAAAATAATTCCCTTGGGCCATTGAAACCCAGGAGCAGAGTACACAATGGGTGGAGTCATATTGACAATGACCAAGCAAGAAAGAGACCTGCAGATAATCTTATCAGATGACATAAAAGTGGCCAGGCAGTGTGAAAAGGTAGTCGAAAGGGCTAGTGGGATGCTGGGGTGCATCAGAAAGGATATAGCCAGCAGGAAGAGGGAGGTGGTGCTGCCTCTATATAGATCACTAGTAAGACTCACCTTGAGTACTGTGTCCAGTTCTGGAGATCACATCTCAGGAAGTACATAGACAGAGTGGAGGTAGTTCAGAGGAAGACTATCAAAATGCTGCAGGGTCTGCATCAAAAGCCCTACAAGGAGAAGCTAAAGGAGCTAAATATGTACACCATGGAGGAGAGGAGGTAGAGGGGGGTATGATGGAAACCTTTAAACACCTCACAGGGGTTAATAAGGTACAGGAAGTGGGTATTTTACAAAGAAAAAGGTATTCCAGAACAAGGAGGCATGCTATAAAGCTGGAGGGGGTTAAATTCAGGAGGGATGTGAGGAAGCACATCTTCACCGAAAAGGTGTTGGATACCTGGAATAGCCTTCCAGTGGAGATAGTGGGGGTGAAAACAGTGAGTTTCAAAAATGCCTAGGACAGGTGCAAGTGAATTGTAGGGGAAGGGGGGGGGATTGCACCATAGATCAAGTAGGGTCTGCAGCAAAAGATGAAGTTTATAAAAAAAGGGGAGACTGGGTACTGCCATCACATTCTATGTTTCTATACCCCCATGCTCTTGCTGCACTATAGTGATTGATGTTAAATTAATCTGGCCCTACGGAAAAAATCTGGCAACATTTTTCATATTATCTTGGCCTTTGTGAATTGCAATAATTCATGCATAAATCTTCTCTCATTTATTTGAGGAAGCATGTTTCAGTGGTTACAAAACTGATTTGGAAATCAGGATGCAAAGGTTTAAATCCTACATTGCCTGTGACCTTGAGCACGTCATTCCCAGGGCTCCCAGCAGACTGAGTGGGCAGGTAACTGGTGGGCCAGTGGCCTCCACTGGTCTCCTTCGGGCAGTGCTATGCACACTAGATTGAGTAGGAACAAGACCGCTATTATTGCGGACTAGATTACCTTGGTCGATCTGGCTTGCATCATGGAGACCTGGTAGGGGGATGATGCAGGTCCAGTGCTGGAGGAATCTGTCCCAGCTGGGTTCTCTGTAGTGCACTGCCCAAGGAGAGAATGCAGGGGTGGAGCTGTGACCATATGTTTTAGAGCTTACTTGAACTTCACGCACCCAGTGAGTTCCACTTCATCACTTCAATGCACGGCTGTGCACGGGGGTCCAGGTGCAGGTTGCAGGATCATCCTTGTGCACCAACCTCCGGGGCGTAACAGGGAATTCCTGCAGGAAGTCATGGACTTCATCACTGATTGGGTGCTGGAGTCACCCAGATGATTGATTCTGGGTGACTTCAATGCCTGGGTAGATGGCGAACTCTTATATTTTGGTTATGAATTCCTCCAGATGATGACTTCAACGGGCCTTGCACAAGCTGTTGCTTCTGTGATCCATATCCATAGCCACACCTTGAACTTAGTGTTCTCATTGGAGCTTGAGGTCACTGATCTTAGGATTGGTCCAGTCTTTTGGTCCGATCATTGCACAGTGAAGTCCTCGTTCAGGGACCCGCAGTTAGTCCAGCCCCTGTTGAGATGTCCACTACCACCTATTGAAGGGCTTGCCCCCAGAGGGACAATTAGCAGTGGTGGACTTTTCTGGTGTGAGTGCTGCCTCTGCGGTGGGTGCAGACAGAGCAGTAGTAGCCTATAATAGAGCTGTCTCCAAGGCACTCAATGATGCTGCACTGAAACTTATATGACCCAGGCCTTCTTGCTTGAGACCCCCGTGGTTTGATGGGGCTCTCAAGGAGATGAAGACCAGGAGTCAGAAGTTGGTAGTATTGCTGGAGGAGGACTAGGTCTTGGGAGGACAAGTTGGCTTTGAGAATTCACTATGGTAAATATCAAAGGGCAATCAACCATAAGAAGGCAGAGTTCCTGTCCAGGGAAATTGCTGCAGGGAGAAACAGACCAGCTCTGCTCTTTTGAACTGTAGATAGGCTACATCATCCCCCCCTTTCTGCAGCCAAAAGGATAATTTCAGTTGCTTGGTGCGAGGAGTTCACACATTATTTCTCAGACAGGGTGTCTTCCATTAGGACTGGGATCTCCCTAGCAGGGCAGTGGCAGCCCCGTAGTTGTGGGCCTTGCATTGTCAGAGGCACTCTTATTGCCTTGGGGGAGTTTAGGCCAATGCAGGTGGCAGAGGTCATTGAGGTCTTGAAGTTGCAGCCCAATTTTTATGAATTGGACCAAGACCAACTCATTTCGTAGTGGGATGTGTTGAGTCCATTGGTCCTGTGTTTGCCGAAATCTTCCAGTGTTTGCTTTTGGAGGGACATTTTCCTGGCGCCTTGAAAGAGGTGCTGGTGAAGCCCCTCCTGAAAAAAAAATCAGTCAACCCTGACGTCTTTAATGATCTCCATCCTCCCATTCTTAGGGAAGCTTGTTGAGAAAGTGATGGCCCTGCAGCTTGAGGCACACCTTACAGCCTATGGCATCTACAAGCCACTCCAGTCTGGATTTAGGTCAAGGCATAGCATTGAAACAGCATTTGTCAGGGTGTAAAATGATCTCCTCAGGGTGAGAGATAGAGGAAATCAGTCAATTATCATTCTCCTCAAACTGGCTGAGATTCAACTCCAACAAGATGGCGGTACTAGTGATTGAGCCTGGTTGCTGGCATGATGTGGGCACGGCCAAGTTAGTAACTGTTTTTTTTCCTGGACTCCACCCTATTGGCAGCTTCCACTAGGGTGAAAAATGTGGGCATCATCCTTGACGATAGAGTGACACTTGAGGCTCAGGTGTCATCCATCACCTGGAGTGTTTTTTACCACTTAAGGAATGTCACCCAGATTAAAGCCTTAATCCCACTTGATGATCTGCCCTCACTGGTGCATGCCTTTGTTATGGCAAGACTTGACTACTGTAATGCTCTATACTTTGGTGTCAGTGGGGATGTTCTCTGTCACCTGTAGTAAGTGCAGAATACAGCAGCCACATTGCTGACAGGCCTTCCAAGGCCTGCCATGTGACCCCAGTCCTGCATGACCTACACTGGCTGCCGGTGAGATGGAGAATCATCTTCAAGGTGGGCTTGCTCACCTATAAGACCCTATATGGTTCAGACCCTCACTATCTGAGTGACCTCCTGACCTCTGTCAGCCCTGTACGCTCACTCTGATCTTTCACCGAGGGCCTCCTAGTGGTTCCAAGGGTGCAGCGGAAAACTTCTGGAGACCGTGCATTTGAGATGGCCAGCCCAACCCTTTGGAACTTGGTCCCAATGTCCTTGAGGGAGGCCACATCAGTGGAGGTGTTTAAATGGGGCTGAATGCACATGTCTTCAGAGAAACTTTTGGAAGTTAGCTACAGTTCTGATTATTATTGAAGTGCTGTTATTTTCACTGACATCATTTATGAAGTATTGTATTAATTTGTCATGATTTATTTATTACTGTAAACTGTTCATTTCATGTTTGTATACTGCATCTCCACTTTTGTAATGCGCCCAGAGCTTGCAGGATTGGACGCTAAAGAAATAAATATTTACTTACTTACTTAACTTCCCAGTTATCCAGTCTACTCAGCTGTGGAAATGGGACAAAGTAGGACCCCATTAAAAATTAGATGTTGCATCTCAACTGGGTTAATTGTAAAATACTGTAAATAAATCATTGACTTTATTTTTGGCCCTTTGTTTGGAGGCAGTATAGCATAGTGAGTAAGAGCACTGAGCTACAAACCTGGAGACCTGGGTTTGAATCCCATTAGCCCCAACTTGCACACTGAGTAACCTTGAGCAAGTCACTTAACTTCCTTTTGCTCTCAGGTCACACCAGGAAACAAGCTCTGGCTTAGTGTGCCTTTCCTGGTTAAACAATTGTCCCCTTTCCCCTTTGTTCTACATACCTTACCCTCCAGTTCTAAACTTGTCACTGACATTTCACCTCGGCCACGAAGCCAAAACCAAATCTTGCACAGGCATCAGACACAGGGCATGTTATTTAGCAGCATGCACTAGTTGTAATTATAAAATATGCACATGGTGATTGGTCAGCATGTTTAAAGAAAGGAATAAGTTATTAATTTTCGTTATTTGGGTGTTATATTAGATTCCACTTTAAGTTCTGATAGCCATTTTGAAAATACTACTTGTTTGATTGTTTGTTTGTTTGTTTGTTTGTTCTCTTAACGGGTAAGGACACTGGAAAACTAGTTCCTTTTACAGGTGCGACCCACATAAACAACACACATATACAATACAGATATATCAGATCAAAAAATGTCTTCGTTACAAAAAAAATAATCATAAAAAACATTTACAATTAAATTGTAATTCAAAAAACATCCTTAATTCATTTGCAAACACTTTAGCAGAATATAACTATCTTATATCACAAGGAATTTCATTCCAGATAGATGGAGCAATAAAAGCAAAGGCTCTCTGTTGACACTTAGTTCTCATAAAAGATATTTTGAGAACCAAACCATCTGTCCTATGTCTGGAAAAGTGACCCTCCTCATAAAGCCTCAACAGGTTACACAATTTTTGTGGGATTCCAGCATTAACAGTTCTATGTGTAAATTTAGCTATATAATAATGAAAGTTCAACAAAACTGGAAGCCAACCTATCTCTTTCAAAATTTCATAGTGATGGGACAATTTAGGATAGTTTAAAGCAAATTTAGCAATCAGTTGTAATAAAGTAGATTTCTTAGAAATTATTGTAGCAGAAGCAGTATCGGTTAAGTTGGCAGCATAATTTACAAAAGGAGCTAAACAGTGATTAGAAATAGCTAACCTAGACTACCTAATAAGAAACGAACAAATTCTATATAAAGGGGCCATTCTCCAATGAATTCTAGAAGTTACCCTCTTAAAGTGAGGTTCATAACTTAAATTAGAATCCAGTAGGACCCCTAGATACTGAAATGTATCCACTTGCTCAAACAACGATCCATCAAGAGATTTAACCTGCAGGCAATGACCTACAGTTCTTAATCTCACTGTAGTTCCAAAAATCATCACTTTTGCTCTAATTTATTTAAGACCATCCTACTAGAAATAAGAGATGATTAAACGTTGGACATGTCCTCAGTTAGGGAATCACTTAGACCACCAACAGAAGAGCCCTGCATATACTGTATATTACTGCATCATCTGCATAAAGAGTTAAAAAAGCAATTGTTAATTACTTTCACTTGCTAATCAAAAAAAAAAGAAAATAAAAGTGGTCCTAGTATGGAGCCTTGAGGGACCTCACACTTTACCATTGCAGATTCAGAAATGGCATCTCCATATTTAACACTTTGTGACTGATCACTTAAATAGTCCCCTATCTAAGCTAATAAGGGCAGTCCTGCTCCCAAAGACCCCAATCTAGAAATTAGCAATTGATGATTTACTGAATCGAATGCCTAGGCCAAGTCCACGAACATGACCCCAGCCAAGCAACCTTTATCCATACCAACCAGGACCGTGTTTTGTGAACTCAACCAAGGCAGTCTCAGTGCTTCTAGCTTTATGGAAGCCATGCTGGTTCTGAGACAACAGGCCCAACAAATCTATATATTCAATCAATTGGTTATAAACTATCCTCTCCTGGACTTTAGCCAGGACAGATAAGATTGAGATTGGTCTATAATTGCCAAACTCCTGATGTGAACCGGACTTAAAAATAGGAGTCACCAAGGAATGCTTCCAAATATCAGGTACAAAACCTGTTGAAAAAGATAAATTAAAAATAATACTAATTGGATATGCTAGCACTGCAGCAGCATCTATCAATAGGCAAGGACATAAACCATCAGAGCCCGCTGAACTATCCCTTTTAGTTTGTCTTAATAACTTCCCAACCTCTTTAGAAGTAGAAGCCCTTAGACAGAATTCACGAATATTATTAGAATCAGTAATAGATCCTTGGTGATTCACATCTTGCTGGTCACTACAGGAATTAACAGGAACAGTAAATCATATATTAAACTCATTGGCTATTTCAATTGGACAGGTCAACAAATCATCATTATTACTTCCATAGTTCATTCCAGGATCTCATTATTATATATATTACATGCTTTTCTAACTGCTGAAACCAGAGTGGCAATATCTAAACAATGCTTGGCTCCTATAGTCAATTATGCCACTCTGATTACAGACTGTGCCTCAGCAAGGGTAGTGGCAAAAAAATCTGTACTCCTTCAATTAATTGGAAAATTTGCTTTAATGGTTCCCCATTCAACACAACATTGTGTAGTTTTAAATTCTATGGGATAGTTACCAGCTCATTTAAATTTTCAATTTTAGGTGGCAAAATTTATATTTAAAATTTTGAAATCTGGTGAGACTTCAGGTTTGTATATGCAACCCCCACCCAGTTATGTCATTTCTAGCTTGACAGCTCTACCTGGTGAGCTGGGTTTGGGGAGGAATATGTCACTCAGCACATTGGCTAGGTATGGCTACTCTGCAACAGGGGCACCCAAGTAACTCCAGACAAAGGAAGCAATAACTGGAATGTCTAACACCAGAAGTGGGATTCTAAAATGTGGCTTTTATTCACATCCAACAGAATGAACGAAGCATAGATGGACCACCACAGGGCTACACTCCTGGTAATGCAGATTTAAGGAGACCAGAACACATCCTCGTCACTTTAGCCCTCAGGCTCTGAAACACACTGGGCACACGGCCCGAACTTGTACGCTGCTCTGGGTTTTCCCTGGCTTGGCTTCCATGCCAGCCACTTGGACACTTTCCATATGGCATGGAAACATTTACTGGTGGCTCCCTAAACCACCTATGAGCACTTCTACTCCATAATCGAATCTTCCTGATCAATCCCACATCTGGGTACTTTCCTCAGGCACTGGCCAAGTACCTGAGAGAGAGCAACAGGTGTCCCAGAGCAAATCTGTAGAGGTGAATTTGGTTAATACTGATGGGGGATATCCCACCTCTCACTCCCATAATTCATACCCAGCCATTTCTCTGGACTGTAACACCTCATCCTTTAAAACACTTTACTGTGTAGATTCTTTTTAAATGTATTCACATTCAATCTACTGTCTTTACATCCCATTTGTGCTGAACTTGAACATACTTAATAAGAGGCTGTGTCCATTACTCTAGACCCCCCCCCCACAGAGTTAAGCAGTCCAGTCCCCACATCTTCCAAACTGTACTTGGCTTCTTTTCCTGACCCCACAGTAACAGTCCCTTTAGTTTCATCTTGATTCAGGTGAAAACACATGGCCCTTTGGCAAAGCAAACTCACCCCTTGGTTGCAGGTGCCCCACAGGTGTTTTCTCCTCAAAGAACTCTCATCCAGAGCTTCTGGTGCCTCAGCACGAACTTAAATCAGGCAGCTTCTTTTCCCTCGCTGGACCAGGGGGGTTGCCTCTGGAAGCAGGCTGATTCCTTCCCCCCATCCCCGCAGGGAAGGGGCCCTGAACCACTGAAAGCAGTCTCGACCACTTCAATGTGCTCTTCTTGTGTTCCTCCTCAGGTGAGAACACACACCTATGCAACAAAAAATAGCTCTTTGACACAGCTTAGAGCTCTGAGGGCCTGCTTACAGCAGAGCACCTCTTCTACTACAGACTGCAACAGAACTCTACTGACTGACTTCAGAATCCCCAACGTTCTACTCTAACCTCCAACTGCAACATCCCAGCGTGGCTTATGCATCTGCAACAGTTTTAAATGAGGTCATCCCTCAGTCTCAGCTGAGACTGAGAACAGAGTGAGACAGTGTGAAATCCATTTAACTGGAGTTTCTCAAGCTGCCTTCCCTGCCTACCAATAGGTCATACTGGGATTCTAGTAACTCCGGGTAACAGGGGGTTGCATATAGATACTTTCAATCATTAAACTCAGGTTTCATTTCAAGAAATACAGTTGATAATAAATCTTTGAAGTTACTCCTAGTGAGGACTGTTAGTAGTCAGTGGGCTTTTATGTATTTTGGTCCATTTACATGGAATAATCTCCCATTTGTTCTACGTGAAGCCTTAAATGTTTCTACATTTAAGAAATTGTTATTGGATTACTTTGAGGGTTTTGTTAAATGTGATTGTTTTGGTTGAAGTAATGTACATTATTTTTTATTTTATTTATGTTGTTATTATATGGTCAATTGTGTTCACATTGTCTAGTTACGTTCAGTGTTAGTCGCACCTGTAAACAGAACTTTTCTGTTCTAGAGTGCTAACCCGTTGAGCAAATAAACAAACAAACAATACACAAAACATAGCAGGCAGCTCAGAAAATCCTGATTCACCAGTACAAGTAAGGTACACATTAAAAGATACATTGATAAGTAGTCAGCTCTGAGTGAGCTCTTAGTGATCAATTAACAGTGCTTAATTAATTATAAACACTTAGTACATTTATCAACAGATTAGCACAGAGTGGGGAGGGGCCTTTCTCATTTTCTATAGAAGCTCTCAACCCTTCTGAGGAACAGAGAAGTACTGTAAAAGACATTGATAAGCAGTAAAGTAAACTCGCTTTGACTGAATCCATGATATGGAAAATTAGTATTATAAGGTTTATGAAAAAAGCCTTTTAAAACATTCAGATCCTTTTTTGTGTTTGACAGTTACTGAAATGGGTATACTAATTTAAATTACAATGTGACTAGAGAAAAGTTTTGTTAGACATATCTATTAGCTATGAATGGAATTGTTTTTCTGTTCAACCTGCACCACTTTTATATTACGCTTTTGCTTCAGGTCACTGATGACACTAGGTGCCTGCAGGCTTTGAATGTGCTATATATAACAGTAATTGCAAACTGTTATAATGGAGGCTGATAGTATTTCTTTGGAGTGGCAGTAGCCTATTACTCCTCTCATATCATCCCTGCATCCCTGCATCCTACCTTTTAAGGAGCCTTTAAGGATTGAACAACATGTTGTGCCTGCCTGAGACATTCTGAATCTGAAGCTTGGAAGCTTGTCCATACCCATATTGGGTATACTCACTGCCATGCATTAGGAGGGATGGACAATATAGATCCTAAGTCCCTTCTGCCATTGCAATACTATGTTTTATTACTATGCCACTTTACTGTGAATCTAATAAGAACAGCATGCAGAGAAGCCATTTGTGCCTGTTACTGACTGGGGCTTCTGTTGTTATCTTCATCCAATGTTTTATATTCTCCAAGCAGAGAAGCAATGCTGTAATTTTACTGTACCACTTAAGAGTGCAGTGTACTTACATTAACCCCACCCCAAGTGAAAATCTCAACTCAGTGATCAATGCAGATTAGGCGTCATCTGGATTTATCATGCCATCTGGCTAATACAACAAATAATCTGTAAAGGAAAGACATTTGATTTGATATAGCACTGGCCATGCACATTGTATTTCCAGGCCCTCTACAAGCCATGAACAGTTGCATCTATTATCAGGCAATTGCAGTGAGATTAAATGAGTGAGGTTATGAAAATCTCAAGGAAGTTAATTGGAGAGGTCTTTCATTTCTACCTCAACAAACATCAATAATGGGCAGAGAGAACCTTGCTTGAAATGTTTAATATTGTGTACCTCCAGCAATGCAGTACTGTTACAGACGTCTTCTTACATAACACCATCTATGCAGATTATCTCTGTATTTGGCTTTGTGGCATGAATATGGTGTCGAATCCCCAATAAACCCACTGAGGCCCTCAAGATGTGAATTTATAATTTACAGTAGTGGTATCATGCTAGTTTATGCCAGACCACCACCTTTATAATTTTCAATGAACAGGGTAAGATCACTACATGAAGTTAACTGGAAATCAAAAGCACAGACCACATAAAAATGTCAAATACAGTGCCTGTATGAATAAAGAATTTAATCTAAGTTACCGGAAAATTGTTGCTACCCCTCAAGGTATTGTTTGCCAGTCATTGTTTAATTTATAGTGCTTCTGTTTTTATATTACAGATAATTAGCAGTGGAAAGACATCTAGTGAATCCTTTCCTTGCACAGTTTTAAAGAATACTTCTAAACACAAGAGTTGGCAATTGTCAACACTGGCTGCTTTTAAAGGGAAGCTGTCTTTAATACAGATTCCCCACCCTCGCAAGCCTTACTCCCCAACCAGGGGTTTCTCAAATAAAATGCAATTTTCTGTGCCTGTGTACTTCTTTTTTTAATTTTTAAAAAGTCTGGAAATCCATAAAATGGCGCAGCCTGTGTGTGTCCATTTCATTGCAAAGTGCTGTGCTGCACTGCTCGGCTCCAGTACACTTGTATTTGGGGGGGGTGGAAATAATGAGAAGGGACTTGACAAGGTTGGATGAATGGTCAAAAGTATGATAACTTCAATTCAATGCAAAGAAGTACAAAGTAATGCACCTGGGAAACAAAAACACAGGGGAAGAGTACAAAATGTGGGGGAGGTACTAACAACAACAAAAATGGGAAGAGACCTGGGGGTAGTCATATTGGATGACCTAAATGTAGGCAAGCAATCTGAGAAGGCAGTAAGGAGGGCTGGTGAGATATTGGGATGCATAAGGAGAGGAATCACCAATAGAAAACAGGAAGTTGTTATCCCTCTGTATAGACAGTTGGTGAGACCCCATCAGGAATATTGCATGAAGTTCTGGAGACCCCATCTCCACAAGGATATAGATAGAATGGAGGCAGTCATCCTGAGTAGGACAACTAAAATGGTACAGGGTCTGCACCAGAAGTCATATGAAGAGAGACTAAAGGAGCTTAATATGTAAATCACCACAGAATGTTATGCTGGTCCAACTTTAAGTCCAGCATAACATTCTGTGGAGATTTGCATATGCAGCTCATGATGCTTTGCATTGTGGGGGCATGTGTGATTTTATATTTTCTTGAAACTTGGCTTCCCAGCCAAATGCCCTTTGGGGTAACCCTTGCCTCAGTGTTTACTCACAGAGGTTCTTTGTCTTTTAATATGTATACCCTTGAGGAAAAGATGGGATCGGAGGGACATAATAGAAACATTCAAATACCTCAAGGGAAACAACATAGTCCAAAAGGGCAGCATCTTTCAGAAAAAGAGATGTGCAAGAACAAGGGGCACAATTTGAAGATATAGAGGGGAAGGTTCAAGGGCAACGTGAGGAAGTATTTTTTCATGGAGAGGTTTGGTGGATGCATGGAATGGCCTTCCTGAGGATGTCATGGGGTCAAAAACAGTGGGGAATTCAAGAATGCATGGAACAGACATAAAGCAATTCTAGTGGGGGGGTAGGAGGAAGTAGGCTGTTGGTTAACTAGGATCTGCAACTTATTCAATAGGTAGGGAAATGGGCAGACTGGGTGGGCCCAGTGGTCGTCATCTGCTGTCAAAGTCTATGTTTCTATGCTTCTATGCCATCTAGGCTAGATTTGGAAGGCATGAGAGAGGAAGGGTGAACTGGGTCTCCTGGCAAGTGACAGGGGACTCAAACCCTAGAGTGGGAGATAAGGAGGAGGGAGGAGAAGGCAGGAGAGGAACTAGGTCATGAGTTGGTAGGGAAGTAATATGGTGGTGAGATCAAAGGTGATCCAGGGTGGTGAGAAGATTTAACTCTGGATTTGCTGATGAGGGCATGCTTATCCCAGACAGAAGTAAATATTGAGTGGAAGAGGGAAAGGGTTATATCAGTGTCTGGGGTGGTGAGCATGGGGCACCAATCAAGTGCAGCCAGATCGCTCAGTAGAGCTTCTTTATTCAGAGACCAAAGGGACCTGGACCAGATGTACACTGTGGAGGGAGGTGGGAGGGAGCTGGACTTTTGTGACACAAAATGTCATGCAGGTGTCACTGTAGACATCCAGCAGTATACTGGCTGTGACAGTGGAGGTGTGAGGCGAGAACCCAATCCAGTATGGTTTGATGAGTGAGGATTGAGTTGGGTGGGTTCTGTGATGAGCTGTGAAAAACTGAGGGACTCAGTCCTGTGTATGGTAGGTCTGGAGGTCAGGGAAAGCTTATTAATGTTGAAGTCACCCAGTAGGATGACTTCACAAGCAGAACAGTATGAGGATAGAGTGGAGAGTGAGTCCATCAGAAACAAAGGGGAACTTCTCAGTGAGACATAGACAACAGCAATAAAAATGGGTAGTGAGTAGGCTAAGGACAGTTTGGCTAGCAGAAACTTGTGGGAGGTGGGTGCAGCCTCCCTGAAAGTGAAGGTGCAGGACAAGTTCTAGGAAATATATAGGGCAGCCCCATCCCCTTGTTTACCCCTGTCCTGCTTAAAGATGTGGTAGGCTGAAATGGCCAAGCTGTAATCAGGAATCCTAGAAGAGAGCCAGAATTCAGTGATAACGAGGTGGTCTGGAAAGTGATAGGAGACCTATGCAGTGAAACAATCCAGTTTAGGGAGGGGGCTCCTGGCACTGAGGTGGAAAACACTGAGGCCTTGAGGAATGGGATGGAGGAAGGAACAGAGCTCAGTTCCACATTGTCAGCAAGGAGGAGGAGAAGCAGGGAAAGGAGGCAAAGAATGGAGTAGGACTTATGTCCTCTTGGCAGGGGATGGGGGGAGAAATGGGGAAAGGACAGGATGGAACAGTGGAGGAGCATCATGTTAATGGAGAGGGAAGGACAGATTCAGAGATGGATAGGGAAGGAGGGGAGGTGGGAGAAAGGGAGTGTCCATCTGAAATGTACCATCTTATTTTCAGTGGGGTCCTGGTTCTACTTATTTTGTACTGTGTTTGTCAAGGATAGCCCAGCCCATCTGAGATGCAGTTCACCAGCTTATTTTCAGTGGAGTCCTGCTGCTGTTATTTAATTTTACAGTGTATTTACCCAGCATAGCTTAGCTGAAATGCAATATCTCATTACCTGTTTTTAGTGGGGTCCAGATTTTACCAGCTTTTTACAGTGCATTGATCCAGGATATCTGAGGTGAGATACAACATCTCACTTTTCAGTGGGGTCCTGCTTTCACACATGTTTTTGTAATTTCTGCTTAGACTCCCATTTCTCCTTGTGGCAGAGTTAGGCTACACCCTCAGCTGTGACTGATGGACTACTTTTCTATCTCCTTATTTCCTATCTACCAAAACTTCTGGTGCCCAGCAGTTAATGCTTTTCTCTTTGCTTTCCTTCTCCCCCCCCCACCCTAGGTTGGCCACCTAGTGTAGCTCTTTACTATCCCTATTAAACTTCCTATTCGTTTTCTCTTTTCATTTTTTTTTCATTTCCATCCTTCCAGTCCCTGGAATGATGCCAAACATGCAGAGAAGTGTTGTGTAAAGTCCATAAGTGCATTTTGTGTACAAAAAAAAACATGAGGGCTATTTTAAATAGGAATAGGTTTAGTTAATAACACCTTTTTAAATAAAAAGGATTTAGAAGCCACATAAAACAATAATAATTTCATGATTAGTACAGTTATAAGAAATCCTTAAGACATTTTCATAAATTCACACTATAAACCTGTTACTGTTTAAGATTATAATAGTGTTTAGTCACTGTGGATCAGATACAGAGTCAATATCTGTGGAGATATATACTGTACCTTTAACTGAACCAGGAAGTCCCCTGAAACAACCTTCCCCCTCCGTGGTTTCACAGATTTGGGACTGTCTAGTACAGTATGTCCTGCAAGCCCATTGGTCACACTGGGGACCAATGGGCTTACAGCCCATACTGTACCTGTTATTCGATGGGGAGCTGGGTGGTGTGTGGAGAGGATGCAGCTGCCCACCAATGACGGAGGAGAGGGTGGACAAGGGATCTGTGTGGGTGGGAGGGGTGGGGATGACACTGGATCACCAGGGCATTTCATTACAGGATTTTACCGGGATCGCGGCAACAGGTGGGAGGTCCACTAGACCACCAGGGACTTCATATTGTCATTTATTGGGGAATCAGGGACACAGGTCGGAGGGGGGACCACTAGACCAACAGGGATGGTCATTTATCATACATATCAGGGAATTGGAGACTGGGGGGGCATTAGACTACCAGGGATTTTCCATATGCCATGTTTCACACAATCACGGCTATGAGTGGGGGGGTTCCACTAGACCACCAGGGTTGTGAGTGCTTGAGGTCAGTGTTCTGGGCAGGTGAGTGGCCACCCTCAGCTGGGCTACTGTGTTGCACCCTGCAATATAGCAGCTGCCTGTGGGTGTCTGGGATTTGTTCCTACTCTGCATGGGCTCAACTTTGAGCTCTCTATGTGGCACAGTGCAGGGGTGCACTGGCATATGCACCGCACATCCCGGGCTGAATATTGGGATGTGCTGCATATACATGGGCATGCCCCCTGCATCTGCACTGCATACATTATCATTGCACCCCAGTGCATTGGGATTTGTGCTGCAGCAGGCAGCCTTCTCAACATTCCTCCAGGGCACAATGTGGGGTTGTGCCTGGTGCAACTCCGTTGCGTCAGGCACAACCCCTTTGAATATCCAGGCCATTGAAAACAAAGTAGGCAAACATCAGTAAATGAATAAAAAAAGTTAAAACCATCAAAGAAGCCAAAAATATCTAGACAGTTTAGATCATAAAAGTTAGTGAAAAAGGTGTGTTTCAAAACTCATTTAAAAGCCTACACTAAAGAGATATAGTGTAGCTGGAGGGAAAGAGTGTTCCACACCTGGAGGTAGCTACAGCAAAGGTTCTATCCTATGAAGACTACAGATAGTCACATGGAACCTCTAAAATATTCTCCCTCATGGAGTGAAGGGAGTGATCAGAAGCATGTGGGTGCAGGAGGTTTTTAATGTGGTCAGGACCCATCCCATATAGGGCCTTGAAAGCCATCAAGCAAACCTTGAAGGAGAAGTGCCATCTAACCATAAGCCTGTTCAGGCTGGGCAGCACAGAGTTAATATGAATGAAATTGCTTATACCAGATATCAGCTTTACTGTAGCGTTCTACACCATCTGGGGAAGGTGCACTAAATCTCCCAAAAACCCTAGATGGAAAGCATTACATAGTCAAGGCAAGATTCACGAAGCTATACACAATTCACCAGGTTATAGTATTGAAAATATGGTTTCAACCAGGCAATGTTGCTCAGGGAAAAAAAAACAACAGCAAACTATTGCTTCCACATGGAATTCCAGTGACAGTTTATCGTCCACTATGACCCCAGATTTTAGCCCTACCCACAGCTTGGAGGGTGGTGCCACCCAGCAAAGGCAGTGCGATCTCACGCTTCTTCATTGTTTTTTTTCTGAAATCCTGGTTCTATGAGTAACAACTCTATTTTACCTGAACTGATCCTCAACCAGCTGGCAGCCATCCAACTGCTTTTTTCTGATAAACCAATTTTTCACATTATGGAGTTCTTTCGATCTGATGTGAAGGAGAGATAAAACTGGGTATTATCATCATAGCAATGAAACCCCAAATGTTATCATCTCACAGTCTCTCCCAGGGGCATCTTATATACCACAAGTAACCTAAAGGACAAGATCACACCTTGAGGAATGCCACAGGACCCTACAGCCACTGCAATGGAAAATTTCCCCTAAAGTCACTAGATGAATCCTGTCAACAAGGAAAGACACAACCAAATGCAACACTGTTTCAGAGAGTCCTCCAAATATCCTCAGGTCATTTGCCATAACCTGATGATCCAGTGTCATATGCAAAGGAGAGATCAAGAAGGATCACCACAGAGTTTCCTGACCTTTCACTAGGAACATATTATGCAATACCTCCACCACATCAGTCTTTGTACTGTGGTGAGATCTGAACTTGTAAGGAAAAGCTAGTCGAACCACTAGTTGCAACACTTCTGCCTTCTCAATTACCTCACCTATAAAGGAAGTTTTGAGACAGGCCTGCAGTTATCGAGAACCTCCAGGTCCAAAGATGGTTTCTTAAGAAGAGGAATCACCAGTGGATTCTTCAATGCAGCAGGGAACTATCTATCCCCAAGGAACCCCAGATGATCTCAGCTACCACAGGAACCAGGGCCTCCTGATATTGCATCAACAGCTGAGTAGGACCCGGGTCCAGAATACAGTATGCAGGCAGCAGTGAAGACATCACAAGAGATATATCCTGATTCAGTACTGGCAAAAACTCTGTCCAAAGTACTGAAGCACCCTCAAGCCCCCCACCTTTTTATGAAACATCTCACCCTGGGAGATCACAGTTCTAATGGAAGGCACTCTGCCTCATACTTTTCTATGGAAACAGCCCATCTGGACTGCAAACAGTCAGAATGTAAAAGTCTGTCCACAGTGTGGAAGAGTTTGAATGGACTATTCCACCTTGCTGCAATCATTCCTGACAGGAACTCGGTCTTCTTCTGGGTGCTTGACCTCTGATACATCCCATAGTGGATCCCCAGGGCCAGTTTGTCCTCCATCAAATACTATCTGAACTAGGTAGGTTCCAGTCTCTACCCAGTGCCTTCAAGTACTTCAGCTCATTGTTGCACCATGCAAACTTCAACAAAAGAGCAATGGTTGGACACAGAGTGGCACACAGATGTTGACTGTGGTCAAAAGAGCCTTATCATAGCATTCTACATCTGCATTGATGCCCTCCATGTAGGCTGTCATCACGCTTGAGATGCCCAGGACCACCAAGAACTTGTTAGAAAACAAGTTCCATTTAGAGCAGTACTGAACTATCTCTTTGGGGGGGGGGCTGAACTGTAATTTCACCACAAATGATGCAACCAAGCTACTGGGTCAACCTCAACATTCATTATGGGAAGAATCAGAGTGAAGACCAGATCTGAAGTGTAGCCATGTTCATAGATCTCACAGAAAACAGCCTGCACAAGGTCCAGTGTGACAACATTGGGAAGAATTTGATAGCAAATTGCAACGCCCCATCATCTACCCAGGCAATGAAGTCCCCATAACCAAAAGACTGGTGGGCTGCAATGTCAAGCTGACAATGAAATCCACAAATTCTTGTAATAATTCACCCTTATCCCTCTGAGGCTGACAGATGAGAATTCTGCACTTTGTGACTGCTTTACCCTGAAAAGTCACACATGCAAATGATCTGGCCTCCCCACTAGGAATGAAGTGAACCCAAACTCAAATCTAAAGCAGATGGTCACCTGGCTTCCATGAGCTTCCGGTGCATCACTGACTACCCATCAAGAATGGCTGACTCCATCATCAGGCCAGAGGTATGCTGAGTCACAACACCATGATACACACCAGGTCACTTGAGGAATTAGTAATGAATTCCACCATCACTACTGTTTTATTTCTTAGTGACCTGGCACTGCAAATAATTGCCTGAAGGGGAGGAGTCGAACTGCCTTGTCAAATGGCTACAACTACCTTTTTCAAGGAGGAGCTCCTGAAAAGTGACACAAGATGTGATTAACTTATGTCAGATATTATAAGGCTAGTTGAATAGTAATGAGGCAAGGGCTCCATCTGATTGGCTACTGGAGCGATCATTAATGGTCTGTTAATGACCAATCCAACCGTGAAACAGCCATGAACAGCCACCTCACACAAGCACGCCATGTTACATTGCACTGCCAGGACCACACACAGTCAATTGACTGTCAGCCGATGTCCAAGCTGATGTGCAAGCAGACAGTGCAGTGCACATCAAAGTAAATGGAGGAACCGTGGTTTGGGAAAAGTGGCACTCTGTGGGAAAGAAACATGAAAGTGATTTCTTTTTTTTTTTAATAATGTCAGCCAACAAACTCTAGCTTTGCCCTGCTTACTTATGTAACAGCAGAGGCATTTATAGACAGGAAAAGTGAAGCCAATGATTGAAATGTCAGGGAAGACCAAATCCTGTCAGAAGCAGTTACTGTCATCATCAGCGGATCACAGTGGGAGATCCTCACAGGAGGTACTGTACATGACCCTGAAAGTGTAGTGTTTCCTGAAAGTGATGTAAATGTCGTAGTTCTGACAGACAATCTATCTGAACCTGATGTGGGTCTCTTAAACTACACAGAATGGGAATTGTGAGTGAACCTAATGTCACGGCAAAAAAGTAATATAGATGAGTCAGAAACTGAACTAATACTGGGCAATGATGTAAATGCCACTGTGCTGAGAAAAAGCTGAGTCCTGTCAGAAGCTGTTGTGGATGTGACAACTGAAATGGTTTCAGACTCTGACATAAATGTTACACATGAAAAAGAAAGCTACATTCTTTCAGATAGTATTATGAATGTCATCACTGCTGTAAATAGAGTAATCCCACCACAGTATGCCACAAACATAACAGTTGAGAGCAAAGTGCAGAATTAAATCCAGTTACGTGCTGTTGTAAATGTCACAAATGAGCTCAAAACTGAATTTCTCTCAGAGTCTTTTTCTGAGCCTCACAGTAGCCATACAACTGACATAGATGTTAGAAGCCCAACAGTTACTGAGCATGAGCAGCAAGTGTCTAACATGAAAAATATGCCACACTTGAACGAGAGTGAAATACATGCACCTTCAGCAACCTGGGACCTCACTACAGAGACACCTGTCGCTGACACATCCATATTACTCAATGACACAACAGTTAAAACATCTGACGTACCTGTCACTGGTAACAGAAGACACTGCCCATTAGTACACTAGATCTAGGTAAAACAGGAAACAAAAAAATGAAATCACAACACAAACCCAGACAAATGGGGTTGTTAGACTGTTTAAAACCGGCTTGCTGAGAACAACAGAGACCCTGCATTTAAACTGTTATCACAATCAATGCCTAAAAACACCTTGAGAGTTCCAGGCAATGGTTCGCAATACCCAAGGTGAAATATACTCAATCCCAAGTTTTGTAACTATCAGATCTGGCATAAACCAGCACATAAATGGGCCACCACATTCCAGAAACCTGAGTATTATAGGGAACCCTGCATTTACATTCTTCTAACAGCTTAAGTTAGTCCTTAAAATTGAGAACAACAGCAAGGGACAAAACACTTGCTCACTCACTTATACACACCAGTGACCTACAAAAGCTAAGAGAAAGCTCAGCAATGGACACTAACACCCCAGAGGGACTTTTCAGTCAAATGTGATTTAACGTGCAACTGTTTTTTTCAGGTAGAGTTTGAGAAGGGCAAACAGAACTGCCAACAAATGCATTTCAGATAAAAATGGATGAAGACAGCAGTGAATATGCCACTCTCACATTCAGTGAGAGAACAAAAAAACATGGTGATCCTCTTGAAACCTCTCATCGCATGTACGGGGGGGGGGCAATGCACTCTATGCCATACTCTCCTCAGTGTCTGATTCAGTCCATCAGGAAATGTTTGTCCAAACTGCCTACTTCACCTTCCCACTTCTATCTAAGACCCAAAACAATAAAATTATAGGTCACTGACGAGCATACAATATGGCATGACAAAGTTTCAATACGTAAAAACACTCTTGGCTCCATGACGAAAACCTTAAGCAAAACTGCCAACCTCTCTGAAATCCACATCGACCATTCAATCAGGTCCACAGCAGTAGAGCTACTGTTCAATGCTGGCCTAGAAAGTCAAGAAATCAGGAGTGTTACTGGGCACAGCAATGAAGGTTCTTTAAAAACTACTGCCCACCAACACTGAACCAACACAAATCATGGCGCGAAATCACTGGCAATGCAAATGAGTGTAATGTAACACTTCAGCACCAGCCATTGTGCCACAAACAACTCAAACAGCCAGCACCAAAAGATGCAACTAAACCAAAAAGTCTGTTCCAGAACAAAAGAGACCAAGCAAATACTAGCCACCATGCAAATGTATGCAACAGGACAGGACCAGATGCTTCAAATGGAGAAAATGCACAGCAACAATATGCAAAAAGTATTGAGGATAGATTGTTTTCCAATTGTCAGTGCTATTTTGCTGGCAGTTATTCATTCCATTTCACAATTCATTAAAAAATATAAGCTTTGTTTCTTTAATGGTAAAAAAAAGGAATATGATCTTTCATTTTTTCCAGGTACACTTTGGTACATTTAATATGTGAAACAACTGATTACAATGCAAGCCTGTTATAAAGGACGCATCTGTGCACACAATTTATGTCCATTATTTCCAGTGTCCATTATATCCCAAGGAGGTGGAGCGTATGTGTGCTTGGTGGTCGAGAGGGCCTGTGTGTCCTGCCCTCCCCCAAGACAAGCAACCCCAAATTTCCTCGTAGGAGCACTCAGGTATGCCATTTGCCATGCTGCAGCTCAACTCTTCAGTGACTGAACTCACAGCGTTTCAGTGAAAAAATTAACTTTTAAACCTGGTGCTTTTTAAGGGCTCTTCTCAGGCAGTCGACACAACAGTTTAGATATTTTATTTTGACCAATTTCCACCAAATTCCACAGTGATTAATGCACTTTGCTTGGGAGCTTTAGTTTATTCTAAACCAGCTTCAATGCTTGGAACTATGTAGCTGGGTGCCTTAATTTTGTTACAATCTACTGCGTAAAGTGTGTCTCCAAGTTAAAGTGTCTTGCAAATTTTACTAAGTCAATATGTTATTGTAGCTCATAAATGCAACAATCTGAGCTCAAATTACAACAGAGTTAAATAATGCCACCATTTTAGTTTGAATTACAGCACTCAGGAGGCTCAGTGTTAACTTCTGAATTGTTAAACTGGTGTTCCCGCCTATCTGGTATTATAAAGGCTGTTCTTTTTTTTCCTTCCTCAGTGCACTCGTTGGTCGAGAGGGCCCATGTGTTCTGCCCTCCCCCAAGACAAGCAACCCCGAATTTCATCATAGGAGCGCTCAGGTATGCCATTTGCCACGCTGCAGCTCAGTTCCCCAGCGATTGAACTCTCACCATTTCAGTCCCCACCACCCTAGGTGAGCTCAGTACTTTATAGTGTGGATCATGTGCCGGTTTTAGCCAATCAGTCCCACTAACAGATTATCAGACTGAGCCACTAGAGGCCACCCTTACTCATATCACCAACAAAACACAGAAATCTAAAACTGAGCTGCTAGAGGCATCCCTAATCTAAATTAATCCTCAGCTGTAAAACCCAGCAACCTAAATCATGCTGCCACTGTCTCTCATCTTATTATGCCTCCTGGCACCTTATGTCGCCCTCCCACCCTCCTCATACCCAGGGCCTCAGCATGACCAACACACTACAGTCAGTGTAGCCACTCCCCCCACCCCTCATGCTGCCTTCTGCGTTGGTGAAGCAAATAATCCACAACCCTTTCTACTCAGCTGTAACAAAAAAAAAAATCACTCGAAGAAAACAAGATGTAGAAAGTAGGATCCATTGATTCATTGTTTTCATTTAAACCCCAAGTTAAACATTCAAGCAGGTGAACTATGCACCCTGACAATCAGAGTCTGACACATGAACTTGTAATCCATGCAGCTGCACTATAGTGGTCAGCAGCTTGGTGACAGTGCACACACACAATCTCGTTCTGACCTAATGATGCTCATTCAATGTGTGGATGTCAGAAAGGTCATGCACCAACTCCAAAAATAGAAACTGTTAAAAAAAAGTAATTTTTTTACCATCTTTTTAACATGCTAAGAGGTTCAATAAAGTGGGAGAAGAGTGTTTATTTAAGGGGAAGGAGGGGTCAAAACTAGAGGGCACAGCCTCAGACTGAAAGGAAAAAGATGCAGAGGCAATGTGAGAGGGTATTCTTCACAGAGAGGGTGATGGAGCCCTGGAACAGACTACCAGATGGAGTGGTGGGGGCTAAATCGGAGGAAGAATTTAATAGGGCATGGGACAAGCATAAGGGGCTGAGTATCAGAGGGAGGGCAGGGGCTGGCAGGGAGGGGGAGGTGTGGGGGGAGGGCAGACTATGTGCCGGTATGCTGTCAAGCTTCTATGATTCTGTCTTGCTGTTAAAAGGCTGAATTAGCCCTATAATACCAATAACAACCTCACTGGCAATAATTTCCAAGGCTTAATCACTAAGTGGCAGGTGGTGGCCCTGGGCTGCACCTCGGCCCACCCAACCACCCACCCAGTCATTCATCCCCAGAAAATGACCACCAGTTCAATTATTATTGCTAAATTAAAGAGCAGCTGACATAAATGTTCCTACCTTTCTTATCCCGATCGGCTTCAGTGTTGTGAAGAACCACTGTGTGGTCATTTTTGAGATAAATAATGTAAAAATGTTTTTTTTTAAAATGTTTTGCATGCAGTTTACATGGTGTGTGTTCCCGTGACCTTTCAGAGATACTGTCCCATGCATGTAACATCTTGACATCAGCTAGGGAAATGTTTTTACAGGAGCTAATGTCAGTGCGACTGTGCATTACTGGCAGCGTGAAGTAGTTCTGGGCAATATATCCTCTAGCCTGAGGGGTCAGTGTGGCTTGCCCCCCCCTCCACTGGTCTCACCAGTGCCCCTCTACCATGCCCAGTTCCCAAGCCCCATACCTGCCGGGAGTATTTTGAAAGCCTGACTGTCAGAATCCTGAGTTTCAGGAGCCCGAGACCGATTGTACAAAATTCGATATCCCAACAGTCGGTAATTGCCTGTGGCAAATTTTTTTATATATAGTAAGGGAGTGCAGGGGGTGAAACCCCCTGAAACATGTAAAAATAGTCTGCCATGGGCAATTACCAACTGTTGGGATATTGATTTTTGGGCAGTCAGTTTCAGGCTCCTGAAACTCAGGATTCCGGCCGTCAGTCTTTCATCATATAGCCAACCTGCCTATCCCCCCCCCCCAGCTTTCAATTTTAAGGTTACCAGACAGGGTGGTAATACCCCCAGAAGCCCACAAACCACAAGTCACCAGTCCCCACTTCTTCAGAGTGGGCAGAAAAATTCCCCTGCTCCCACCCAGCCCAACAGAGTTTAATTACTGCTACAGTACTGTTTTTAACCTGAACAGCAGACTTGGGGTCATGGCACACATATCATATAATAGAAAAAAGCTAGAGGACAAAATTGAGGGTTTGGACAGTCAGATCCATAAGTGTAACCTGCATGTATGCATATTAGCAGAAGGTACAGAGGGTCTCAATATATTTGCCTTCTTAGACAAATGTTAAATACTGCACTGGATCCTCCTTGAGCTTACAATTAACACCCAACTTGCACATAAAGTGCTTTACCCAAAGTCTGTGGAACAAACTGCTCATCCAAAATCAGTGATACTTTGGTCTCTCATATATGCAGTAAAACAAGATATTGTGCAAACAGTGTGTCAACTAAAGACAATCACGCATGAGGGTAGCAAACTGTAATTTATTAATGATTTGCAGCAGCAGTGATGACAAAATGTAGAGCATACATTCCACTATTCAAAGTTCTACACTCGAATCAGTTACAGTTCAGAACTCCCTACCCCCTCAAGACTAGTTGTGCAATATCCAGACTGTCAATGTACATACATGATAGCAGAAGAGGCAAGGCAAGATCTCAGACATGGAGGATGTTTGTTGGACTCAGTCATGGATCAGAAGGTGACTGCTTCGTCAGATCACAGGGAGAGAGACGAAGGCTATCTGGCGGGCAGTTAATTGCAGCAGAAAGGAACATGCAGAAGCTACAGTGTCCGACTTGATTGCCAGACTTCATTCAGAGGTGGAGGGCACAAGCATAGTGGGAGGTAGACCAACTAGAGATGCAGATTAATAGGACCCTGTCATCAACATCCATACCCTGTGATTGAATCTAAGTGATTATGGGGGGAGCATTAGGATCAGTATGTTATGTACTGATGAGTTTCTCCTTCCTCCGGTGAATGTCTAGGTATTTTATTTTTTTTATTTATTTAAACATTTGGTAACCGGGAAAGGCACACTGAGCTGAGGCTTGATTCAAGGTGTGACCCGGGGGGGCAGGGGCAGTGGAAATACAGGCAATAAATGCAGAGAATTAGTCAACAGAACAATAGCAGCTAATTACAATCAGTACAATACAGCAGGGAGAGCAAAAACAAGATGTGATGAATCTCTAGAGGTGTACTATACAATAGCAAGTGCTCTACATAATGACTCTATAACAAGTGCTCAGGAGGAATTATAGGAAGGTAAAGTCAGTAGAAGTTGTGGGTTTAGTTCAACTGTGGCAGCAACATAAAGGTGGGGGAAGGAGACGTAGCTGTTGCTTGCAGCTAGAGCGAGAGAGTGAATTTCTGATAGTAGGGGTAAGTTTGTTCCACTAGTAAGGAAACCAGTAGGAGAACGCAGCTTTACCTGATGCAGAAGAGGGTCGGCAGTCTTGTAGTTTGCAAAGAGGGGTATAACGGGGTGCCTCGTCAGTCCTCAAGTGTACAGTCTGTATTCTGTCAACAACTGCAGAGCTTACAGTATTTAATGGGCAGTAAACTTCATAGATGGGTCACAGGCTACAAAAACACTGGTTTATGCCAATGGCATAGTCCTGCTAGTAAAAGACACAGATTCTAGTTCCCAAGCCATATCTGAATTGGAAATAATTCATGCCAGTTTTAGGCTCTTAGACAAACAGAAGTATAGGGTCTATTATGAGGACTTTTTCTCAGTCACACAGGGACATGTGCTTCACATCGGGGATGTACCACAAGCAGAAGCGGGAGCCTTTCCCTACCTTATGTAATCATGCACTAATGTCTGCCTCCCACAGTACTGAAATGCTCTACTGAAGTGTGGTCATGACATGGTTATATTTTTATAAAATATAAAGTATGCAGACACAATCTGGAGCTGGACTTTGAGTGAACCAACTAATCAGGGGGTTGAGGCACTGACACTAAGGTTGGACAATATTCCCAGGTTAGTGTCAGCTGCTCTTTAAAGCCATAGCACTGTGCAACTTTCTCTTCACTCTCTGGATAAACTCTGTCATGACACCACCTCAGTGACCATGACCTCCATTGTTGCACTGTCTATGACCCATGACTGGGACTATCATCCTTGCAAGATGCCACAGAGTTTGGTCCTATGACTTAAAGAACCCCTTGGCAAGAGTTCTACCCTTGGATGTGGCTGAAGTAATTTGATCAAAAATGGTGGAACACTGAGGGAATGAAATAGGCACATACCACCAAGGAGAGAGACAGAACGTCTGCTGGTGGCAGGTTGTTTTGGTAGGCGATGACTGAAGTATGATTGAAGCAATTGATTGAGGCAGTGGAAGGGAGTGTAAAGCTTTCCTACAAGAAACACCATATGCGAAGCACAATCATCATAGAGGAGGAGCAAAGGAAAGTCCTGAAACAGGAAGAAAATACAAAAAAAAAAAAAAACAAGAGAAAATCAACAAAACACCAAAAAAAACAGTGTCGGACACAGCCATGATTGTTAGGGGCCACAGTACAGACCCCGACTGCACAAAAAAGATGAGAAACTTGATTAAGGAAAGACCCCCCTTGCCCAAGCAGCAGCTCTGAGCCCACAGTAGAGGTACAGTAGAGGAGCAGAGTACAGGAAATGTTATAAGGCATAATGTCTATTTGGTAAAAGAGTTGCAGAGCCCTGAGCAAGGAGGTTGCAGAGCTTGGAACATGGAGTTGCACTGTACACAGAAGAAAGTAAAGTTGGTGGAGCAAAAGGCCCCTCAGGAATGGACCCAAGTGGTGCTGTGGGGGCTGGAGTGCAATTTTCTGTCTGCTACCCCCAAGTCATAGAGTGCAACCTGTCAATTAAGTATATTAAAACAAGCAGGAGAAACTTTGAGAAAGGAACAGATGTTTGATCCCATGACTGCAAAATGTTATAAAATTTACCTCCCCAGCCTGCTATGTTTCAGCTTTAAACTGCAGTTCCAGATTTGTTGAGCAATAACAAACTCCATCCTTCCCCAGCTGGACCCACTGTGTTCAATGTTACGAAGGGATCTTCAAGAAAGCCCTGTCTAACTTAGATTGATGTAGAATCAAATTCAGTAGGACACTGCATGTTGTGTCTCTCAGTGTTTTTTCTTTTATTATTATTATGATTTAAAGTCATTTTGCTGGAACACTGTTTCTGTATGACAGCAATATGATAGTGTTTTATTATGGGAAATGAACTGAACTAAAGTGTAAATCTGTCATGTTGGACAACAAGAAAGATGTTGAGACAGATAGAGTGGAAAGGCAGGTAATCTGTATTACAGCAAGCATTTATCAACTGCACAATATTTTGATTTGACATGATTTGACAGCTGTAGTCATCATCAGTTTATGAAATGCAGTAGTTTTGACACCCCTTTAAACCTACTGCTAAACAAGATAACAGACATTGTTTACAAGTGTGGAATCTTTGATCACTGTAAAAGTAAAATGTAAGGTAAGCCTAGTTATTAAAGAGCCCTTCTAGCCAGCTGTAACAGGTGGACCCACCTTTTCAATGAATGCAGTTGCTTGTAATTAGTCTAAGCAACCTGCATTGTGGGTTGTTTGAAAAATGGACTGACTGACAGAATAGGAGGAAGAAGAAAAATAACTCCTTAGTGGCCAGGCAGCATATTACGTACAATAAAAAAAAAAGAGTTCAGTATGATGCTCAAGCTAAGTCATATCTGAATTCTCATCTTAAATTAGTGTACCATTCTGACCAAAACCTGATCAACAAATTAACATTGTTTAGGTGCTTAATTTGACTATTGACTCATACACTGTCTTTGCTCTGCTTTTACAGAAACACTTTTTTCTTTTCCTTCACACCTTTGTTTTAGTTTTATACAGTCAAAATTCTCCCTTGAATTGTTTTTATGTTTGCTGTGCACGCTAGCACAAGTCGAACATTTTGCTATGTACAGGGTTTTGAGAGGTGTGTCATGGTGGTCCAGTGCAGGAGACTCTACAAGGGGCTTGACCAATAATCAACAAGCCTGATCATGACACTATTCGGATATGAAAGAGCATGGACTTCAAAACAATGTGCCAACAGACACATTCATGAATCAGCTCTTTCACCAAGCAAAGCTGATCTCATCATGTGCTCTTAGCCTGCCTGCTCCCTCCGTTCCTCCTCAACATTACACCAATGGAAACTGAAACAGCTTGTTAAATATTAGTTGCCTATTAAACTGGAGACTAGTTTACCCCCTTCGAAATACAACAACATGTACACTTAAATACTTAGCATTTAAACAGTTTCTTGCTGCTAGCTTCAGTTGGGCAGGTATTCTTTTTCAAGAAAGATTCATAAGTCATAAATGTCATCATTTCCCAGCAAGGAATCTCCTAAAAAGATTTACACTGTTTTTCTAACCTCTTACGGCACTATCTGATAAGCACTGTCTCAGACATATGCCACATCTTCTGTGAACTATCCAGGCTAAATATATAGCAATTAGCAGGCATTTTTTACTATGCTTTTTGGGAAACAATATTTATATTGGGCTACAGCAAACACACACACACACACACACACACACACACACACACACACACACACACACACACTCTACACACCATCCTCATGGCCACAACATTCAAAATAAATACTACAATCTAATATGTTATATAAAAATAAAGAAACTGCTTATGTCAGTCTTGGTTATGTGGAACACAGTAAAGTTCAGTTTACAGTATTCCTTTAAATATTTCTTATTCTATATTTTGTATCCTGGATAGCACAGGGCAGATGCTACATCTCATTTCTTATAAGGATCTTCATTTTATACATTTTTGCGTTTTATTTACTCAGGATGTCCCAGATTAGATGCAATATCTTGTTTTCAATGGGGTCATGATTTTACTGTTTCTATAATGTGTTTATTCAGGGTAGCCTAGTCCAGATGTAAAATATTGTTCTCAGTGTGTTCTGATTTTATGCAATGCGGCATAATATTGAGTAGATGTATAGCTCCACTGAAAATAAGATGCCACGCCGTCTGTGAACTACCCAGGCTAAATACATAGCAATCAACAGGCATATTCTAGGAAAACACACTGTAAAAATGTGTAAAAGGAAGACCACATTGAAACTACTGCTCAGCAGATCTGCATTGTGCAAATTTATTAGAAATAATGGGTAAAGGCATGACCACACTATAAGTGATATTTTACAGGATATACCAGTTGAGAATCGATATATGATATATTGACTCTCAACTGGCATATCCTGTAAAACTTCAATATGTAAAATAGTTTAAATGCTTTACCCAAATGAAATAAATATTTTAAGTATTGACTTGGCTAGTCTTGCCTCATAGGTCTTATCCCATATGCCCTGCACCATTGTTGTTGCCCTCCATTTCATCGCCTCCACCCTGTCTATGTTTTTTTCTCAGATGGGGACTCCAGAACTGGACGCAGTATTCCAGGTGCAATCTCATGAGTGTCTTATACAGAGGAAAGATAATCTTCCTGTTTATACTCCTGATACTCCTCCCTGTGCAACCAAGCATCTGGCTAGCCTTTACAGCCACCTTATCACACTGCCTAGTTTCTCTTAGGTCCTGCGAGATGATAACTCCCAAGTCCCTTTCCTGCTTTGTCACTGTCAGTACCTCTCCACATAGTTTGTACTTTGCTCCTGGGTTCTTGTGCACTGTCTGCAAGATCCTGTTTTTCTTTGCACTGAATCCCAGCTGCCATTCCTCAGACTGTTTCACCACCAATTTTTTTATTGTGTTTATGCCATCATTTTTTCCCCATTTTTGCCTGACTCCCCATGCTGTGGCCGTGTGTGTGCCTGTGGAGGCACGTACATGCTGTGGTTCCACAGTGCCCTCCCTCTGCTTGCCACCTGCCTGCCTGTGCTACCCTTAGGCCTCCTCCTGGGGGAAGTTGGACTGCAGGGGGCGACAGTGTCCCTCCCTCGGAGAGGAGAGCTGCCTTGTGGCTGCTCAATTCTGCTCCTTCCTTCCCCACAGCCAGCCTTCGATGATCCTGGCTCACTCCCAAACCCGTATCACCAGCATAGCATGAGGTGTGGCATCCAGTGGCTCAACCCTCAGCACCACTGGGCTGGCTCTCCATATTTTTGAGGTCTTCCATCATTCTTTCAACACCCCCTGGCACCTGGCATGTCCACCCTATTGCATACCATTGTATCCTCTGTGAAGAGAAATGCCTTCCCCTCCAGTCCCTCTGCAATGTCCCCAACAAAGACATTGAAGAGGCCTGGCCCCAACACCAACCCTGCTGCACCCTGCTCCTCACAACTCCCTCTCCAGAGTACTCCCTGTTACTACAACCATCTGTCTCCTCTCATTTAGCCATATGTTCTTTCTCTGATTTTTGTTTCTAGCCTAGATGTTCATTTTACTGCAAAACAGCGCTTATACAAAATACAGTAAATGTTAGGCTTAGAGATATAAGTAAATAAATGCCATACAATGGCTCCATCAAGCCACAGTGGCAGAAATGTCACCACAATTCCTTCACATCGACACAATCAGGCTGACATTGCTGACACCTCCCAACAATGACCCACAACACGCCGACACCAACCACCACACTTAACTGTATCAATGCAGGGGGTGCCCCCCCGCACCCCCATGTGGGAGGCTGTGCCTCCATATCCCCCTACTTTACATATCTAACTCCACATCACACAGACAGTGGAGGTAGGTGCTCAACCCCTGTCTATGAAAAATCTCCCCATTGACACAAAGTCTGTCAACATTGGAGTTTCTATGTTGGGGAGTCAATGTCAAAACTTCAATGCTCGAATGGTATACCCCATATAAGGCAGTGTATGTGAGTGTGTATGTGTGTGTGTGGCAATGCTTTATGTGTGCAGACAGTGCACTGCTACGTTATACTGTAATATATATATGCATATATGTGTATTTGTAATAGTCAGCATGTGTGTATCACAACCATTAGAAAGTGCAGTTAGAATGCACTTTGGTTAGTGTAAAAAGTGCTAGTCAACATTTCTCCACTATGTAGATCAGTTTCAGCTTTCTACATGTCATTGCTTATTTAAATAAGGTTTCTAGTGGCAACTCCCCACCCTCTGATGTCCCTCAGAGCCTGTAAAGAAGAAAACGATCCTTTGATGTCTTTCCTTTTAATCTGTAAACTTGTGTGTAGATGGTGCACTGCTATGTTACACTCACTGGAATATACAGTATATGCATATATGTATAAACAAACCACAAGATTACTCTGCAGTCCACTGCAAACAATGAACACGAAAACACTGAATGTACAATTTAAAAGTTAGTAATCAAGTTTCAACATAACCATAGCGAGTTGTTACAGCATTACAGCATTTTTGAAGTCACAATGAATAATAATCACTTTCCCGTCTCCGAAAACATTCTGCTCTTCAGACCAACTAATCATGTCTTCATTGGGGTAGAGTGTGTTTCACATATCCTCCTTAAAGAGCCACTCAAATAATCATCACTTAAGGAAACCCCTATTACATCAATTTTTATATAGCAAATTCTAACAAGTGGCTTTGGAGGGATTCAAAGTTACTTGCATCCATGTAATAACTTATTATTTTTCTTTATTAATTCAACCTTTATATAACTAATTATTACACCATCATAATAATTATAACTTGTAATAATCAAACCAACTTTTTTTAAACTTTAAACAAAAAAGACTTTGTTAACTTAAAATTAATATTCTAATCAAGATGAAGAATGAAACTGAAGAGACATGATGCAGGGGAAAGACAAGAGGAATTTGATATACACCAAGTCAATAAACTTACAGCCTTATGGTTAATGGTGTGACATCCCTGTTCCTAAAGAATACTCAAATTTTGCCGTGTATCCACTTTCAAATACATATTTTTGATTTATAACCACAAGGCTGTTAGTAATCCAAATTGAGTAATATTTAAATATATCATAGTTCCCCGGCAAAGTTAACCCTGATTCATCCCCCCAAAAATATTATCTTTAGCTGTAGTAATGATAAGTGGCTTTGTTGGGATTCTATCCCAGTTTCTTAAAAAAGTTTTACACACTTCAATTTTCCATTCACATCTTGATATATGAGTACTTACTTAGTCTAATACAATCAACATAGCTACTAATAATGATAAATTACAAAAGAAAATCATAAAAATGTTTTTAATGATTCATCAAAAAATAATTTTTAAAGACATCTGAGTACATTAAACACAAAGTATTTCATGTCATTCACAGCATGTGCCATCTATGCCATTTAATTCTAACTTCAATAGTGTTTAAACTGTACTAAAACTGAAATTGGAGGCTCATCACTGAACATCACTTCATTAGCATCATACATAATCACATCAATGTTTTGTATTTAATACAACATGTTTGTTTAAAGGAAGCCTGAATGGTAGACAAGCTGTAGCAGTGATCACACCCATGGTCCTTCTTCTTCATTTTCAGGGAGATCTACCAATCCTTATATTCATGCATGGACTGTTGTGATGTAAGAAAGGGAAGAGAGCTGATTTTGTTTCAAAACTATAAAATAATGAGACAAAGAAAATTAGTGCACTGAACAGTCATGAGCTAAGACAATCAAGCTTTACATAATTCAGTTTAGAATCTCCACTGTTTCCATTGCTTCTTATTCTTAAGAAAGGGTTTAAGATCCCATTCCATGTTCAGACCCCTTGGCTGCAAACTTTGTAAGCTGAAAGTTCAAAAACATTCTTTTTGAAGCAGTAGATTCAGTCTATCTCCACCTCGTATACCACATTTTACTTGTTCTAGAGCCATAAATTAAGCTCCTTCAACACTACTGTTATGATTCTCTTTAAAGTGTCTAGCAACTGGTTTATGAACCAATCCTACTCTAATGTCAAGGAAATGTTCCTGTATGCTTTTTTAGCCAGACGGATAGTTCTCCCTATGTATAGTAGATTGCATGGATACTATAACGCATATAAAACATAAGTGCTACCACAATTCAAGAAAGATCTAATATCCACTTTGTAGTCATATCCATCTAATTCAAAGGTTTTCACTTGATTACAATGACCACAAATATTGCATCTACCACATTTATACATACTAGCCAGTAGGCGGGGTAGCCAGTGGCCACTTGCATATTTTTCTGACTGAAATCTGCTACGCACAAGCCTATCCTTAAGAATGGGGTGATGTGTTAAATGAGAATTTTTAACACACCAAAGTTGTTGGATGCTACATAAGCCCTGAGAGCAAAGCTTGAGGGGTTTATTTAAGCATCCAGCACCAAGGGTGTGTGTAAAATTCAAGCTTTACACATCACCCCATATTTTATTTGATATAATTGCTGAAGTCACTTTTTTTTTTTTTTGCCACAGCAGTTATCGAGGTTGCAACCAACACAGTGTGATCTGGACCCAGGTCCGACCCGCCTGTTGGCTGGATGATTGGACCTGATTAGACCTGTGGTTGTGGAGCTTGTCCAGAGCTCTTTGGGGAGTGGGGTCTTCCCATCGACCTTGAAAGAAGCCCTTGTTAGACCCCTTTTGAAGAAGCCCTCGTTAGACCCGGACTGTCTCAGCAACTACAGGCCAGTCTCTAACCTCCCATTTTTAGGAAAGGTTATAGAAAAAGTGGTGGCCATCCAGCTGAAAGAGCATCTTGCCTCCTTCACCACCTATGAGTCTGTTCAGTCTAGGTTCTGAGCTGGGAAGAGTATGGAGACTGCCCTGGTGAGGGTGCTTAATGATCTCCTGATGGTGAGGGACAGGAAAGACCGTACCATTTTAGTCCTCCTGGACCTCTCAGTGGTGTTTGACACCAATGGCAGGATACACAGAAGAAGAAGAAGGAGAAGGACCCGGAGCTGCAGGAAAACCTCGGCGCTAGTGGGAAATCACTTGCAAAGCCGCAGATCACCCGCAGCTGCGGGCATTCACATAGGTGGAGCCAGAGTCCGACCGGCTCCATGTAATACTGCAGCTTGTGGATGCTGTCACCACGGACAGCACCACAGCTGCAGGAGACTGCTACAGGCAGCAGAACCCACCATAGCACCCTCCATAACTGCCATGGCTGTGAATTGCAACTGCCGCAGATGCGGACGATTCCAGTCTGCAATGTCAGTTGCGGAGGGAAATTTTAAAAGTTTCTCTTTGTGGATCTTGCTCCTTGTATCATGAGATGCTATTTGATCACCTGCAGTTCTGTTGTGGCCTGTCTGGTAATGTCATCAACTGGTTCAGGTCATACCTGGCAGACAGAGTGCAAAGGGTGATGATGGGGTTAGCCTCATCTAACCCGAAGCCTCAGTGCTGCAGGGTCCCACAGGGTTCAGTCTTGTCGCCCTTTTTGTTCATGGTGAATATGCTGCCATTGGGAGACATTATCAGGTGGTATGGGCTGTCTTTTCACTGCTATGTAGATGAAACCCAGCTTTTCCTGTCCTGTGCACCCAATACCCAGATAGCGACCTCTGTATTTAACAGCTGCCTAGAGGAAATCCAGACTTGGATGACTCAAAACTGTCTCAAACTTAGCCCAGACAAGGCTGAGGTACTGGTAGTAGATCCAGGTCATCATGCCGGGGGGTGAGGGGGTACCCCCTGGCTTAGTGATGGGGGGATCCCACTTACTCCATCTAGATGGGTGAAGAATCTGGGCGTGATCCTGTATGACAGCCAGATACTTGATGCTCAGGTGTCAGACATTGTTAAAAGTGGATTTTACCATCTCAGGAACATTGCCTGGATCCAAGCCCTGATCCCACCTGAGGACCTGACTATGCTGGTGCATCCTTTGATCACATCCAGGTTGGTTTAATGTACTGCCCTGTATCTAGGGTTATCTGGAGGCAACATCTGCTGGCTGCAGCTGGTGCAGAACATGGATGCAAGATTGCTGATGGGTACAAAAAGGAGTGATTGTATCACTCTGGTCATCCATGAACTACACTAGCAGCCAGTCAGGGGGAGGATTGTCTTCAAGGTAGGGCTCATGGCCTACAAGACCCTACAAGATAGGTGGCTGGTCTAGCTGCAAGATCTCCTTGTCCCCTACCGACTGGCCCTGGCGCTCCATTCTGCCGAGGGCAGCCTCCTTGGAGTTCCCTGGGTTAGGTTGCGGCACTCGGGAGATCAGGCATTTTCGGTACCTGCACCTACCCTGTGGAACTCATTACCTGGTCATCTGAAGGAGGTTCCCTCAGTAGAAGCCTTTAAAAAGGGTCTTAAGACCTATTTGCTCCAATAGGCTTTTAACTGTTAAAATGTATTCAATAAGTTATTTTAATTGGGATAGATAGATTAATTAATTGATGGCTTCCAGTTAAATTTATTAATGTTATATGATGCTGTGTTTCTGTATTGTTTTTGAATGTACAGCACCCCAAGTCTTTGGAAAGGGGCACTTTATAAATAAAGTATCTATCTATCTATCTATCTGTCTGTCTGTCTGTCTGTCTGTCTGTCTGTCTGTCTGTCTATCTATATAAAATAGTAGTTTTTCAGGCCTAACAATCACTCCTAAAATGAAAAGGTACTTGCCTGAGGCACCAAAAAGAAGACGGAATTGGAGACCTGATAAAAGAACAAAATACACACCCTTAAAGTAATGTGGCAGAATGTGGACCCTAATCCAAGCACAGACAGGCAATAGAAATGGGGAAAAATGGCAAATTAGACAATTTGAAAGCACAGCTTTACAGGCACGATCTTAAATTTAGTGGTGCTCCCTCTCATCAGGTGGCCACAGCCTGCTCAGCAGAATTGCAGCCCTAAGGAATAAAAACTTAAAAAACACTTTTTCTTCAGAGAAATCTTCAGAGAATCTTCTATGCTGCTTCCTCTTCAATGACAGAGCAAAGACTGGAGAGCCATTGCTATTTGGAATCTTCATGTGCCCAGGGTTCTATGCTGCTGCTACAGCTTTAGACTGTACAATTACCCCTAGTTGGAGTGCACATTACCCATACACTATGTACTAACTACCCATTGACAATGTTGAGTACTGCAGAAATATAAAATATGGCACACATATCCCTGTGGTATATTAGTTCGAATGCTTAAAATCTGGTCCAAGGACCTCACGGTTGGACCGTGAAACAGAAGCGCTGTGGCGTACCTGATCAGAGTGTAGCTCCTCAGCTCCCCGGACTGCTCCACGCGGTCTACAAGCTGTGTTGACTCGCTGAGTGCCTTGCTGCTCTCTGCAGCACATGAACTACTGTGCTTGCACCATCAGCATGTTTGTAAAAGATATGCTAAAGGTTTTAGTGACCCCACACATGTGGAGATAGTTTTATTCCTGCTTAACTTTTGCTTCTAAGTGCTCAAACTGATCCGATCCCAGAGTGTGCCTTAGGAGCCGAGATAGTACTAGCTCTAGTCTGGTTAATTCTCTCATCTCTGTGGAGATAGCTTTATTCCTGTTTAACTATTAAATCTCAGTGCTCAAATTGACCCGATTCCAGAGTGTGCCTTAAAAGCCAAGATAGTATTAGCTTTAGTCTGGTTTTATCACTGGCAAGGCCAGCTTCTACTGACGCAAACTGCTGTTTTTTCAATACAATGCACTATAATGATCCCACTGCATGCCACTATTCTCTGACTGCCTCAAAGCAACTAAATGTAACTGGAGGAAGCGTCAGTAAAAGCAGGTTCTCGTGCTGTGCTACTAAGGCGAAGTGCGGTCCCGTAGAACTGTGCTCTCCCCCAACCCCCACGTTTCTCAATGCAGTACTCCTGATCCAACTCCCTTCCCCCCAGTCTCCACTGATTATAAATCTTATCTCTCTTTCTTCCTTCTTAGGGTGCCTCACCAGATGACAGAAGCGGTCATGAGGGCTGCCGGCTCAGGCCCTCCCTACCCCCAGCCCCTGAAGCTTCACCATTCAGGACCCACAAGGTAAAAAATCATTTCGAAGCACGAGTCCAGGGACCGCATGGTTGGACCATGAAACAGAAGTGCCGTGGCGTACCTGATTAGAATGCAGCTCCTCAGCTCCCCGAACTGCTCCACACAGTCTACAAGCCGTGTTGACTCGCTGAGTGCCTTTCTGCGCTCCGCAGCACATGAACTACCATGCTTGCACCATCAGCATAAAGCACTAGTCTCGCTGGCCTGCGCCGCTGCCCCCACCACCACCACCACACTTCGTCGTCAGTGAAACTTACGGTGGAGGTCTCATGGGTTGTGAAACCAATCAGCCCACTTTCCCATTGGCGGGCTATACTGCCGTGCCACTAGGGGCATCCCAAACTCCTCCACTTCACCTAAATAGCTAACTCTTACCAACCCATCCCTGTTGTTTCTTTTCTACCTGATTACACAGTTGCAAGCCCTCTCGTCTAGTCCATCTCACTCCCCCTCACCCAGACCTGCCTGCCTCCCTCAACTTGCCTTTGCCAGCTAAAACTTCACTCAGTTATGCCTCACCAAGCACATGCTTCCTCCCTACCACCTTAGAGTGCCCTAAACCAAGGTGTCCCTCTCTCTAATTGGGGCATACTCCTTGCCATAACCTACACACTGACCCTCCTCTGGGTGGACAGGCTTATTGACCCATGCCACCCAGAACCAGTGAGCAATCTACACAATGTCCCCCCACATGACTTTCATAGCAGCCACCCTATCTCAAGCATAACTACATTCATAACGGAGCATGAGATGGTTAAAAAGGGCGTAAGCTACGACCTGCTCTACTACATGAGCAGGACGCGTCAAAGGCACCTCATCCCAACACCCTGCACTACATTGCTCAGGCTATTACTTGAGCTACTACTCCAATCAGGAGACATTCACCCCAGCCCAGGCCCACATACCCCCAATACCTTGGTAGCATACCCCCAGGACCCTCACTGGGAGTCTACCAAGGGTCTGAAGATAGCACAGATGAACATATGTAGCCTCAGACCAAAAATACATGAAGTTCAAGCCTGGCTGGACCTTTACAAACTGGATGTACTAGCCATCTCGGAAACCTGGCTAAAACTCCACATCCTCGATCATGAGATACAAGTCCTAGGTTACAATAGCTACTGCAAGGACAGAGAATCCAAAAAAGAGGGTGGGGTTCTAATCTACACAAAGGATGACCTCTCCACGTCGCTGTTACCCCTGCTGACTAATCTTCCTGCTGAGGGTGACAGTATATACATTTCGGATAACCCTAGGACACGCCAAACAACTAACAATTGGTTGTGTCCACCACCCACCAAAATCAGCCCTTCAATCCCTAGAAGCCATCACAAATGCTATGGCAATCAAGGTATCAACGGAGAAACTTATCCTGGGTGATTTCAACATAAACTGGGCCCAGGACCCCAGTCATGCCTCGTAGTCCCTAACCCAAGAAGTAGGTTTGACGCAGGTCATCTCTGAACTGACCAGACTGAATTACAAAACTGGGAACCACACCACCCTGGACTGGGCTCTGGTTTCCAACCCCTCTAATATACTGAGTGCGGGCACAATAGCAGACTCCTTGAGTGACCATTCCCCGATCTTCTGTATATGGAAAAATAGACCACCCAAGATCCAACCAAGAATTCTCTCCATCTGGGACTTCTTCAAATTCTCAGAATTACAATACAGTCGCTACCTAAGTAGCTGGGTCTGGAACCACTATAAATCTCCTCCCAACTCTTACCTTGGCCTTGCAATTCTTCCAGGATGAACTAACCACAGTTGCCAACCTCTTTGCTCCTATGAAGAGACAGAGGGCTAAAGGCAGCTGCTACAAGTGGATCTCTCCTTCCTTCAAAACCCTAATGACTACATGGGAAAAAGCCTGGAAAAAGTTTAGGCTTTCCTCCTCACCTGGCTATCTGGCGGAATACAAAGCCATAAGAAACAAAGCCAAGAGAGCCATAAAACTTGCTAAGAAGGAGTTCCTGACACGCCTCCAGAAAACAAGCCTAGGCAACCCTAAGCAGTTCTGGAATCATATTAATGATTTGATCAAAGGCAGCAAAAAGCCTGAATCCTGCTCCATGGTGATCAACGGTCAGCTCACAACTGACTCCTCTCATATATCGGCTGCCCTTAACAGGCAGTTCTCAGATCTCGTGGACTACAAGACTGGCCAGACTCCCCTGACCTTACCACCAAGCACAGATGAATCACCTCACTTGGCACGACCCCCTTTTCACCTGAGACTGGCCAAATGCACTGAAGTTCTAACCCTCCTTAGAAACCCAAAACCCAAAGGGTCCGGAGGACCGGATGGTATCAACCCTTGGCTACTCAAGCTAGGAGCTACCTCCTTATCCTGGCCCATAACCATGCTCCTCAACAGATCACTGAGGGAAGGAGCAGTCCCAGACCAGTGGAACCACACCAATGTTGTCCCTATCCATAAAGGGGGACTCAGGGAAAAACTAAACAACTATAGGCCAATCTCCCTCCTCTGCACACTCACTAAGGTCCATGAAAGTGTAATCTACAATCAACTCAAAGACTACCTGGAAGCCCATCAGCTCCTGGCCCCCACCCAACATGGATTCAGAACAAACCATGGTACTGACACTGCCCTCATTAACTCTCGGATGAAGTGCTCAGGGCAATGGACAAAGGGATACCCACTGGTGTAGTCTTCATAGACTTATTCAAGGTGTTCGACTTCGTTGACCACAACTTGCTGCTACAGAAGCTGCGAAATGTTGGCCTAGACAATCATGCCCTTAAGTGGTTCGGGAGCTACCTATCAGGCTGGGCACAGAGGGTCACATGGAAAAGGGTCAAGTCAGACCTGCTACCCCTAAAACAGGGAGTGCCTCAGGGGTCAATACTTGGCCCCCTCCTATTTTCCCTGTTTACCAATGATCTAAGTACATACTGTGGGGAGAGCTCAGTTGTGCAGTATGCTGATGACACTGTTATCTTCCGGCCCCTACGAGACGTGGCTTCTCTTGGCCCTCTCCTCCAAAAGGGTCCCACATCCCTTGAAACTTGGCTATGCGAGAACAGAATGGTACTTAATGCTGACAAGACCAAGGCAATCCTATTCGGGCCAAGATCCCTGGGACTCAACAGGTCCTCATCCCTCAGTTTAACAAACCCTCTCTGGCAAAGCCATCAATGTAGTCCCCTCCCTTAAATACTTATACCTCACACGAGACCAGAATCTCACATATAAGGAACATGTGAACCAGGTCACTAGGACCCTACACCGCAAACTCGGCACCTTGTACTGATTCAGGGACCAGCTCATCCCAGAAGCCAGGCTCTTCATTGCAACTAGAGTCCTCCTACCTAACCTGACCTTTGCAGCTCTGATAATACGTGGCATGGCCAAGCAAGAGATTACCAGGATGCAAACCCTATATAACAAAATTGCTTGCTTCGCCACCTCAGACCACCCAAGATGTCACCACTGCAACACTCTTGCCCAGCTCAGACGGCCCACACTTGTTGCTCGCCTCCAATACCCTTTGCTAGTCCAGGCCTACAAGCTTCTTAAACCCCACGCTCTGCCTAGTATAACTGGGACCATAACCCTCAAACATAACCCAAGGGACCTAAGGATGTCAGAAAGAACACTATTAGAAGTCCCTAGGGTAAGGACAAATGCTGGCAGCAGAGCCTGTTTCTCCCAAGCACCCTGTCAATGGAATAAGCTCCCCTACCCTGTCCAGACCTCCTCCTCACTCATGAACTTCTGCACCAGGCTCAAGTCCTATATGATGACCTCATGTGCATGCCACTGCCATGATACATAAGGCTCCTATGGTACTCCCCTCCTCCCCATCATGCCTTCTCCTTTTGAAGCCTACCTATTACCTGCCTCAAATTGTCTGTTCCACCTATGGCCACAAGCTACCTCCTGAATACAAAATATCCCTTCAGTACACTGTTGAAGTATCCTCCTCTACACTGCCTTTCCTGGATATCCAGCTCTCAGTCTAGCACACTGGTCTGAAGACATCTGTCTATTACAAACCCACTGACTCTCACAGTTTCCTCCTCCATAGCTCCTTCCATCCTAAACATGTCAAGAATGGTCTGCCTTATTCGCAGTTTCTTAGACTTCGTGGTTATGCAGTGAAGAGGATGATTTTGCTGAGCAGACCCAAATAATGCATAGTTTTTATCAACAGGGATACCCTAAAAGCACAGTGGACAGAGCACTCTCCTGGGTCAGTAACATGCCCGTAACCTTGACCCCGCGAGGAGGGATACTGTCACACAAGAACAACGCGAATTCCACTAGTTCTTCCTTTCCATCAGAGCACACCTTCTCTTCACAGGATCATCACTAGTAACATTCCCATTTGCAAACTGACCCTAACATTTGGTGCTTCCTTTACAGAACCACCTATCCTCCTCACTGCTGACCACCTAACCTGCGCAATCTCCTGGTAAAAGAGCTCAGCCTACCCATCTAACAGTTCCTCCCCAGGTACCAAACCTTGCAACAGGGCTCGCTACACCTGCAAATTTATTTCCAGTGTAACTGAGATTCGGGGGCCTGCAGGTGTTTTCACATCACCAAGGAGTTCTCATGTGCCTCCACTGTGCCAGTGTACTGTATTCTTTGCAGGAGGTGTTCCGGCTATTTACGCCGGAGAAACTGGTAGGCTCTTGCTGACCGTTTCAGGGGAACATTACAGAGCGGTCAGGAATGGTGAAACTGCTAAACCCATTGTATCCCACTTTATCTCCAGGACCACAATGTCAATGACCTTTCTGTTTGTGTCCTTCAGCAGGGCTTCGGGATCCTAACCATAGAAAAACATGGAAGCCAAGCTGATCATCCGCCTTGGCTCCAGCAGCCCTCTGGTTTAAATGATGGATTATTTTCCACTAACATCTTTCAGCCTCCCTCTTTCCCCAAAGTCAATTTGTTTTTGTACTGATTTATTTTTCATTTTCACCATATGTCTCCATTTCTGTCCTTCTCACACATTTGTCACCTTTCAGCCTTCTTACAAGGCCCTGTTAATCAGTCTCTACCTGGGAACTTCCCAGCTCTTTCTCTCCATTATGTTTTATCTTTCCCATCATCACCTTTTTGTTTCTAATTCTCTCTTAATCTTACCATTTATCACTTCTTCTCCTTAGCCTCCCCCTTCTTCTTTCTCCACATATATATCTCTCCCATTTTACCTCTCCTCTACACTAACTGGTTTTTTTTTCTCTTTTAGATATTTCCTGAAGAAGACCTAAGGTCGAAACGTAGATTTTTAACTCTATTTTCTATTTTCAACGTGCATTTAATATAACCATTTTGTTTTGCAAAATATATAAAGTGTATCTATTTGAATCAGTGTCATGATGATAACCATGCCTGCATCCACTGTCCTCCTGTAATTACCCCATGATGTAGCAGAAAATGTTTTCATAAGCTTTTCCTGTCCTTGTTCTGTATCTTAACTTTTATGTTATCCCGGGTTGCCCCTGAAAAAGGGACCTTCGGGGCTCAGTGGGCCTACCAGGTCAACAAAATGTAATAAATAAATATAAAAGATAAAGTTGTTTTTAAAATTAGATGGCCTAACTGTAATGTAAATGTTGGCAAAATGGTTGGCTGCCTATAGCTTAGCCCCCTTTAAAGGGGCACTGTCAGCTTGGCCCCTCGGTTTACCTTCAGTTCACAAATGCTGACCTGTGGACACAAACGAGCTTTATGTTTGCTCTGGAATGGCCCTGCATCAACGTAAAAGTGATCAGTTTACCTGATTTTCTGATATTTAGCACTTCTTTCTTCATATTCGTCCCGACTGAAAATCTCCATCCCCGGAAGCAGATGCCATGCCGGGAGCAGCGCGGGGAGCAGCGCCAGGGCAGCGTCTACTGTTCACTCGGTACTGAGGTGCACCTTTAGCAAAACACATCACAGCACACCGTAATACAGCATAACTAATAAAATTAAAGAGCTGCTAGTATGTACAGCATTAAAATGGCGCTGGATTGGCACAAATCCTACTGGAGTCTGGGGGCGAAATCCAGCGCGTCGCGTACTAGTGGCACTTTCTAGGCATGTGGCGAGGATCTTTCCTGTGATGACCGTCGCGGGCTCGGGATTTGTGACCCAGATTCCAGTAGGATTTTAAAACCTAATCCAGCACTTGTTTTATCGTTGTACATACTAGCAGCTCTTAAATTTTATTATTTATGCTGTATTACGTGTGTGCTGTGATGTGTTTGCTAAAAGGTGCACCTCAGCACTGAGTGAACAGTAGAAGCGCATTCCCGGCATGGCAACTGCTTCCAGGGAATGGAGACTTTCAGTCAGGATGAATATAAAGAAAGAAGTGCTAAATATCAGAAAATCAGGTAAACTGATCACTTTTACCTTGATGCACGGCCATTCCAGAGCATACATAATGCTCATTTGTGCCCATAGGTCAGCATTTGTGAACTGAAGGTAAACCGAGGGGCAAAGCTGACAGTGCCCCTTTAAAGCTTAAGACCTAAAACTTGGTACACATGCCCATGTCATATATGGTTCATTAAATCTTTATTATGGAGAAACTTGAATACACATTTTTAAAAGTATATGGAAATAACCGAAAATTCAGTTTCGATAACATTTTTGACATCTACAACTCAGCTTCCTTAAAAGCTAGGAATCTATAGTTTTGTACAATTATTCAGGTATAAGTTTATTTATGTTGGTCTTTGGTAACCAGGTAAGGTCCACTAGCCACAAGTGCCTGTTTTTAGGGGTGACCTGGGAGAACTGGGCAGCTAAGTGACTTGCTCAGAGTCACACAGTATGCAAGTGGAGATTGTGAGAATCAAACCCAGGTCTGGTCTGCTGGATGTACCAAGCTCGTTTACACCTCATTACTCTAACCTATAGGCTATATTGCCATCCATAATGGACCTGCATATCTGCCACATTTTGTACCATGTTGATGCATGCTTTTACAATTAGATCACTGAAATTTAAAAGATGGCAGAATTTCACAAACTATTTATGAGATCTGAGGTTCAAATCCCAGTAGGCCACACTTTTCCTTTCTCATTTCCATCCTTGATTTAAAAATATGTATACCTTGCAGGGGTTAAACTGCACTGAGAGAAGTGGTATTTCTAACATTGGTTCCTAGATGCATAATTGCACAACACTAGAGAAAGGAGTGTGTGTAGCTGTAAGGAAATTCCTCAGATGCTTTGACCAGTGAGCCTGTAGCTTAATGGTTAGAGTGCTGGAATGGCATACCAGAGATCTGATGTTCAAATCCCAGTAGGCCACACTTTTCCTTTCTCATTTCCATCCTTGATTTAAAAAACAAAATATTTATGGAAATTCTGCAAAATGTCACAGAATCAAAATGGTAATTCTGCCTGAATTCTGCTGGTGGAATTTAATATTCTGCACAGCTCTGTGCTCCACTAGTTTCCAGATCCAGTTTTGAACTGCACTGCTTGTTTTTAAAACATTCCATGGTTCAGCTATCTCAGTTTGACCTTGTCTCCTGCTATTCGTCTGCATGCTGCCTTCACTGCTCCTCACCATCACTCTTCTCTGTTACTGCCAACACAATCCATTGTTGGTGGCAGAGCCTTTTTCACTGCTGCTCCCTCTGTGGGAAACTGCCTTCCACCGTCTCTGCACCATTGACTCTCTACCCTTTTAAGATTTCATCTCAAAATGCATCTCTTCTCCCTTGCCTTTAACTCTTAGTATAACCTCACTGTCTTGGTAACTCCTGTGCTATAAACATTTACTATTGTACCAGTAATGTTTCTGCCTGCTGCATATCCTCTTATTAAACATGTAATGCATTTTGTGATAGTATTTTGTGTAAACAAAGCCATAGAAAATGATATTGTGCTGTGTAAACTAGAATGCACTTCAGGGTTTCAAAAATTACCTTCCTCAAGTTCCATTCCTGATTTTTGGAAATGCATTTAGGCTTTGTGCTAGGTAGGAGAAATGTAAGTTTTTGACCTGCAAGTAAATTTGATCTGGTTTGATTAAAATCAATGTTGTCATCTCAGTCAGTTGGGCACCTCTGACAGGCACTTCTTTCAATAACCACTATTCATAGGAGACTAGTTATAAGCTTAAAATAAGCAGCCCCGTAGCAAGCCCTGGAGTTTGGAAAGTATCTTTGGACAGTCACTATAATATGTTATATCCTACATTTTAGCTAAAAATAGAATTTCTTTATATAATGCTTCATTAAAAATACAGGTGAACTGATCTTCACATCTCCAAGCAAATGGATAGCTGATGTAGAAAGGTTATGGTCAAGGCAGTGTACTAGTTGCCTGAATAATCAATTTCTATAACAGTTGATAAAGAACAATGCCACAGTTTAACCACTTCAGAGGTGGCTTGGTGTTTATAGGGACAATCTAGAGGCATGATAAAGAAAATCTTCCAAACAATATTGTCTGGCTCTTAAAAATGTACAGTAAGCTAGCCCGGTGGTGAAGAGGGCTGAAGTGCTGGCACCTTACCTCACACTACGCTGTCGACCTGGGTTCAAGATTGACCTTGGGTCATCAGGATGTGGACTCTAGGGGGAGGGTTGAAGAGGGATTGAGCTATGGCTCACCCCTCCAAGGGGTGAATGCCTGCTCTGCCATAGTCTCACTTCCATTGGGTGGAGGTCTGGTGGGTCTGGGGTGGGTCAGAAGGAGCCATCGGATCCTGGAGTGGCGTGTTCTCCACATACGTGACGCAGCATGTGTGTACACTGTTCTAGGAGGGAAGGAAGAAAAATCGAAAAACACCAAAAATTACAAATGGAAAAAAAAAATGTACAGTAGAACCACAATCCCAATGCAAAGAGCATCTTTCTGAACTCACTGTTGACCATGAATGAGTTTAATCTGCTAGATATTTACTCTTTGTAAAGTTGCAACAAAAAAAGGTACACACTGTACAGTGGCGTCCCCCAGGATGAAACCCAGTTCTGCAGCATTTTGCAGCACTCTGCAGAATGTTGCAGCAGATCTACTGAATAAAGCAATGTAATTTCAATGGCAATTAGTCCATCTTGTCATTCAGGAAAATGTGACACTGCCAGGATGAAGTGAATGCCACAGTTTCCTGCATGACAAAAGGGACTAATTGTCATTGAAATTACATTGTTTGAATTCAGTAGATCTGCTGCAGCATACTGCAGAGTGCTTTAAATGTGGGTTTCATCTTGGGGGATGCCACTGTATGTGCATGTACAGTACACATGGGGCATGATTTTCATAGAGGCACAAGGTGCAGCACAGAAGTTTGCCCAGGTGCCCAAGGTTGCTATGTTCAGTTGGATAGTGCACCTGTGCTATCTGTCTGAACATAGGGCCAGGTTGAATCATCACTAACCCCAATAGTGCTGCCCCGACATGCAGTCAGGAGTATGGCTCAGAAATGGATAGTGCAGGAGCGCTATTTCCTATCCACAAAAGTAGCCATATATATGAGCCAGTTGGGCATGCAAGGTGCTATGTGGCCATTTGCATGCCCATCATGAGCCCATTTACATAGGCTCCACTGGAGCTTACCATAGCCCCCCAGCCCCTGCCCAATACACAGCCCCAGTCCCTGGTGTCTAGCATATACCAATCCCACAGTGAAACCTTTACAGCAAACATGTCAATGCCAACAACATCAACAGTTCACTGTAAAGTCTGCCCGGGACCCCTGCACTCTTTTCCCCAGTCCTGTACCCCCTCCAAAAATCAACTCCAAATTGGAGATGATAATATCTAAGTCCAGGGGCCCCACATGGGGGCTTTGGGGGGGTGAAGCCCTCCCCATTAAACACAAACAGGTTCTTCGATGGATTTATGTCACCACAAATTGTAGTCAACATAAATCCGTCACTGTAGGGTCATGTTGGGAAAATGTTGATGCTGCGGCGCCATAGATTCGGTATTTAGTAGTCCCTCCCCTCTACCTGACCGCCACCTGATGTACAAAAGAAATTTTCCCTGGTGTCCAGTGGTCCCTCCCTCAAGCCAATCCCTCACCTGATGTAGTACACCTTTGTGCCTGGTGTCCAGTGGTCCCTGCCCCCAACAGATCCCCTGCCCGCTGGGCATGTGAGGCATATTCTATGTGCAGATGCACATAGACTCTGAATTAATACATGTTTATTTCTAGAAACAATATTCCTTTTTATGGCCCACATTATTCTATTATCTCTAGTGTGTATTGGGAAGGGGCTGGGGGCTAAGATTGAAAAAACAATTTTGTGGGGTATATTTTCTGTTAAATTGTTGTGCAGGTTGTCTTGCTGAAAGGAAGGTAAACACTCACTGGGGTGGTGGTTCAGAGCTGTAGCTGAAGCTGATTGTCTCTGGAGGGCACGAGCTTGGTCCCACTCACCCTGTTCCTCACACTGCCAACCCCAAGTGCATCACTCCCTTTATACCTGGGGTTCTGACATCACTTCCCCAAAAAACAAATGTCATATCCTAAACAGCCTAGCATGCCATGCAGGGGGTAAATGCATGCACACGCTAGCACACACCAACAAAAATAAAAATTAAAAAAACATTTAAGCAGGAAGGGAGAGAGACATGTTGGGAGTGGTGCAATACACTGGCTGTGGTGCAGCAGTCTTCCGGGAGATGTTCTGGAGGCTGTGATGCTGCCCTATAGAAACATAGAAACATTGAATTTGATGGCAGATAAGGACCGCTTGGCCTACCCAGTCTGCCCATTTCCCTACCTAATGGATAAGCTGCAGATCCTAGTTAAACAGCAGCCTACTTCTTTCTACCCCAACCCCCTAGATTTGCCTTATGACTGTCCCATGCATGCTTGAATTCAACCACTGTTTATGACTCCACAGCTTCCTCCGAAGGCTGTTCCATGCATCCACAACTCTCTCTGTGAAAAATACTTCCTTACATTACCTCTGAGATGCTCCCCCTCTATCTTCAAATTGTGCCCCCTTGTTCTTGCACACCTCTTTTTTTGAAAGATGCTACCCTCTTGGACTTTGTTGATTCCCTTGAGGTACTTGAAAGTTTCTGTCATTTCCCCCCCTCCCTCCTTTCCTCGAGGCTATATGTATTAAGCTCCTTTAGTCTCCCTTCATATGTCTTCTGGTGCAGACCCTGCACCATTTTAGTTGCCCTCCTCTGGACAGCTTCCATCTTGTCTTTGTCCTTGGGAGTTTGGGTCTCCAGAACTGCACACAGTACTCAGATGGGTCTCACCAGCTGTCTACAGCAGAGGATAACAACTTCTTGTTTTCTACTGGTGATGCCTCCCTATGCATCCCAGTATCCCCCAGCCCTCCTTATTGCCCTCTACATTGCTTGCCCACCTTTAAGTCATCTGATATGACTACCCCAGGTCCCTTTCCATTTTTGTTGTTGTTAGTATCTCACCCCCCATTGAATACTCTTCCCCTGGGTTTTTGTTTCCCAGGTGCATTACCTTGCACTTCTTAGCATTAAATCTAAGCTGCCATACATTTGACCATTCCTCTAACCTTGCCATGTCCCTTCTCATCCTTTCCACCCCACCTTGAGCATCAACTCTCTTGCAGATCTTTGTGTCGTCTGCAAAGAGACATACTTTTCCTTCCAGTCCCTCTGCAATGTCGCTTATAAAGACATTGAAGAGGACCGGTCCTAATACTGAACCCTGTGGTACCCCCACTAGTAACCCCCCTTTCTTCAGAGTGGACTCCATTTACTATTACCCTCTGTGTCCTATTCTCCAGCCAATTCTTTACCCAGGCTATTATCTTGGGACCCATTCCCAGGCTGATTAACTTGTATATTAATCTTTTGTGTGGGACTGAGTCAAATGTCTTGCTAAAGTCTAGGTAGGCCATGTCCACAGCCCCTCCCTGATCTACTACTTTGGTCACCCAGTCAAAGAAATCTATTAGAGTCATCTGGCATGACCTTCCCACTGTGAATCCATGCTGCCTTGGGTCCTGTGCCCCTCTGGCCTCTAGGTACTCGACAATTTTTTCCTTCAGAAGTGATTCCATCATTTTCCCTATCACTGAGCTTAAACTAACATGTCTATAGTTTCCTGCTTCTGCCCTACTCCTACTTTTGGGAAGGGGAATCACATCTGCCCTCCTCCAGTCCTCAGGTACCACCCCATCCTCCTATGATTTGTTAAAGAGGGTAGTCAGTGGTGTCACTAGTTCTACCCTTAGTTCTTTTAGAATTCTGGGATGAATCCCATCAGGCCCCATTGCTTTGTCCACCTTCAGTTTTAAGAGTTCTTTCAGAACCCTTTCTTCTGTAAATGGGCTGGTATCAACTTCTGTATCCAGAGTGTTTCTATTGTTTGTTTTAGGTACCTCCCCCTCTTCATTTGTAAATAATGAGCAAACATATTTGTTTAGTATCTCTGCCTTTTCACCGTCACCCTCTGCCCACCCCACTCCTCTTTATTAAGCCTCACTATCCCTCCCTTATTCTTCCTTTGCTCCCTGATATACCTAAAAAAGGTTTTATCCCCCCTTCTTAACTAAGTTGGCTATCTTTTCCTCGGTTCAGGCCTTTGCTGTTCTGACTGCCTATTTGCAGGCACCTCTCTGGTCTGAGGGAGGAGGTTGCCCATCTCTAGGCTGACCTGGCGAGGATTCAGGAAAGCTCCTCCCCCACCCAGGGACCACCAGGGCCACCGCCACTGCCTCAGAGGTTGCCAAGAAATTGTTAGAGATGAAGAACTGGGGGAGGGAGGGGAGAGGGAGGCAAGGTGCCTGCCTGGTGCCATGACTTGGAGGAACAGGAAGCAAATCCTCAGGATCATGGGAGCAGCTTCATGGGAGAGGGAGCTGGATGTCACTGTCCACCTAAGGACAAATGACCTGGCTGGGAGTGGGATCAGAACACTGGAGGAGGAGTTTGTGGAATTTGGGAGGGGCCTTAGACAAGTAACATGCATGGTAATCTTCTTGGAGGTGCTGCCTGTCCATGGCATGGGTGAGGCTAGGGTACTCCGCACCATTAGATTCAATGAACGGCTGAAAAACTGGTGCAGACCTCAGGGTTTTGGCTTCATTGGGGACTGGAGGGGTCCACCTGGAGGGATACAGGCCTATACTGGCACAATGGTCTGCATCTGTCCGGGAAGAGGAACCAGGATCATAGGTGGTAGGTTTAAATGCTTCATTGGCAAGCATTTAAACTAGCCAAAGGGGGAAGACTGAAAAGGAGCAGGGAAATCCCAGCCCCTCCCCACACAAAACAGGGTAGTTAGTGAGGTAAACACCAAGGTAGAGAAGCCGATAGTGAGCAGGACAGAGGTAAATGCACATGTGCCCAGGCAGTTTCAGCTCCCTGTGTGAAATGACAGTACTTTGTTCTGCACTTGTACTGCAACTAATCTGGGTCAATAACATTTAGCATGCTCAGTATGCCTTTCCTGGTTAAATGCGTGAATAAATAAATAAATGGAGAAAAAGGCAAAGGCAGTAGGGACAGGGATAAAGTTAGAAGGGGTCAGTCCATCAAAAAATGGAGGGTGATGAATACCAATGCTTATAGTATGGGTAACCAGCTCCCTGAGCTAGTGACCTTGATGGAAGAGGGATGCCTGGATATCGTGATAGTCACAGAAATATGGTACATAAAGAACCATGACTGGACTGTCAACATACCAGGGTACACAATCTACAGGAGGGACAGGGAGTGTAAAGAGGAGGAGGAGGAGGAGGAGTACAGTAGCTGTCTATGCAAGGGAAAGGATCAAAGCAATGGAACTAAAGGGTAAACAGGGAGGAGAGGAGGCACTGTGGGTCACCCTAGACACAGGAAATGGCACCACAATCCGCATGTGGGTTGCATACAGACCTCCATATCAGGGGGAGGAAATAAACAAGAAAATGATGGACGGCATCCTTAGAATGGCAGAAAAAGTGGATATATTGTTGATGGGTGACCTTAATATGCCAGATGTTAACTGGAGCACCTTTACTTCAGCCACATCCAAGAGCAGGGTCATTCTTGATGCTCTACAGGGGGCATGCCTTAGACAGCTAGTGTTGTAACCCACTCGGCAGGGAGAAATCTTAGACCTGGTACTCTCAAATAGGAACAGAGAGAGGATCTCAGATTTAGAATGGGTACCCATCTGGGAACAAGCGACCATCAAACAGTGTGGCTCATGATAAACATAGCCATAGAATCAAGCCATACAAAAGCAAGGGTATTGTACTTTAGGAGGGCTGGCTTTGGCAAAATGGGAGAGTGCCTCAGAAAAGCACTAGCAATGGGCAATAAGTAAGAGTGGAGGAACAATGAGGAAAAATCAAAACTGCCATCACAGAGACAACCCTAGTTATTGTTACCCGTTACTAAAGTGTTACACCTATGACTATGGTTGCCTGTGTAACTCGATACTAGCAACTGATTTTTCTCTAGTCTGTTCAACACTGATGTCATCTCACTGTTGTTATGTAGCCAAACTGATGTTAACTAAATGTTCCTGTATAGCTGTACATAATCTGTGCTACCAAATATGTACATAATTGTGCTATTCGCATATGTTCTGTTTTCTTTATGACTTATGTACCTGTATTTACTGTATGTAACTAACTCCGGGTCACCCCTAAAAAAAGGGACCTCTGAGTTCAGCATGCTGACCTGGTTATCAAAATGTCATAAATAAATAAAACAAGCCTTTGTGTGACGCAAATAAACAAAATGAAGGAAAAAAACACTATGGTTCTTAAAAGAGGTGGCAGGTAAGATAGGGAGACAAAGATACTGGTGCAAGGGTCTGTATCTGCCCAGGAGGGGAACCAGGATCCTAGGTGATAGGTTTTAATGCTTCATTGGTAAGCATTTAAACTAGCTGGGGGGGCACTGAAAAGGAGCAGGGAAATCCCAGCTCCCCAACCCAAAAATGGGTAATTAGCGAGGTAAACACCAAGGTAGAAAAGTCAATAGGGAGAAGGACAGTGGTAAATGGAGAAAAAGGCAGTAAGGACAGGGATAGGGTTAAAAGGGGTAAGGCCATCAAAAAATGGAGGACAAAGAGTACCAATGCCTGTAGTCTGGATAACAAGCTCCCTGAACTAGTGGCCTTGATGGAAGAGGGACATCTGGATATTGTGGTAGTCACAGAAACATGGTACACAAAGAACCATGACTGGAATGTCAACATACCAGGGTACAAAATCTGCAGGAGGGATAGGGAGGGTAAAAGAGGAGGAGGAAGAGGAGGAGCTCTCTACTTAAGGGAAGGGATCAAAGCAACGGAACTAAAGGGTAAACAGGGAGGAGAGGAGGCACTGTGAGTCACCTTGCAGATAAGAAATGGCACCACAATCCACGGTGGGGGGGATTGTATACAGACTCCCATCTCAGGGAGAGGAAATGGACAAGGAAAAGATAGAAGACATCCTTAGGATGGCAGAAAAAGGGGAGATATTATTGATGGGGGACCTTAATATGCGAGATGTTAACTGAAGCACCTTTGCTGCAGCTACATCCAAGAGCAGGGTCATTCTCGATGTCCTACAGGGGGCATGCCTCAGACAGCTAGTGTTGGAACCCACTCGGGAGGGAGCAATCTTAGACCTGGTACTCTCATACAGAGATGGACAGAGGATCTCGGATTCAGAAGTGGTAGCCATCTGGGAACAAGTGACCACCAAACAGTGTGGTTAACGATAAACAGCCATAGAGTCAAGCCATACAAAAGTGAAGATACTGGACTTTAGCAGAGCTGACTTTGGAAAAATTAAAAAATGCCTCAGAAAAGCATTAGAAAATGGGTAAGAAGGAGAGGTGGAAGAACAATGGGGAAAATCAGAACTGTCATCACAGAGGTAACAAGCCTTTGTGTGAAGCAAATAAAATCAAAAAGAAGGAAAAAAAAGAGGTGGCGGGGAATGTAAGGGAGAAAAAGATAGCATTCAGGAAGTATAACGAAACAATGAAAGAGCAGGACAGACAGCTGTACCAGTTGAAGCAGAGAGAAGCGGGGAAGGCAGTCAGAATAGCAAAGGCCCAGACTGAGGAAAAAATAGCCAACTCAGTTAAGAAGGGGGATAAAACCTTTTATAGGTACATTAGGGAGTGGAGAAAGACCAAGGGAGGGATAGTGAGACTTAATAAAGTGCAAGGGGGGGAGGCAGATGGTGACAGTGAAAAAGCAGGGATACTGAATGAATACTTCTGCTCAGTATTCATAAAAGAGGAGGGGGAGGTACCTAAACCAATCAGTAGAAGCACTCTGGATCTGGGGGTCAATACCAGTCCATTCACAGAAGAAAAGGTCCTGAAAGAACTCCTAAAACTGAAGGTGCTCTAAGCAATGGGGCCTGATGGGATTCACCCCATAATTCTAAAAGAACTAAGGGGAGAACTAGTGACACCACTGACTACCCTTTTTAACAAATCACGGGAGGATCTTGTGGTACCAGAGGATTGGAGGAGGGCAGATGTGACTCCCCTTAGCAAGGCAATTGACATAGTCCCACACAAAAGATTAATAAACAAGTTAGCCAGCCTGGGAGTGGGTCCCAAGGTGGTAGCCTAGGAAAAAATTGGCTGGACAACAGGACGCAGAGGGTAATAGTAAATGGAGTCCACTCTGAAAAAAGAGGGATTACTAGCGGTGTACCGTAGGGTTCAGTACTGGGACTGGTCCTCTTTAATGTCTTTTTAGGGACATTGCAAAGGGACTGGAGGGAAAAGTATTCTCTTTGCATACGACACAAAGATCTGCAACAGGGTTGACACACAAGATGGGTGGAAAGGATGAGAAGGATTCTGCTTGCGACACCAGCGACCCAGGTTTGGGAATGGACTCGGGTCACTGGAGGGCCAGCCAGGAGGAAAAGGCTTGAGCATCGGTTGACTGCTCACCTTCTCCCAGGGAAGGGTGGGGATGTGGCCTGGTGCTTGCTAACTCCTGGTGGAGGCCAGGGGAACAGCAATGCATCAGGCCCCGCTGACTGGGGGGCATGGTGAACATCTGCATACGTCCTGACATCAGTGGCACACTACACCCCCGAGGGAGAACATGGGAAAATGTCTCCCTGGCTGGCCAGATGACGGTTGCTGGCCCCCACCACCATGGAAGCCCCTAGATGGCCCCAGACCACCTCAGCAGCACCCAGGCCAACTACAGAAGAGTGCACTGTTCGGCCCCTCCTGGCGCCCTTCCCCCTCAGAGGAGGGGGACTCACCTGGTGAAGGGTTATACCGGGTTACCCAGGGGGGATGCAATGTGAGTTGGTGGTGGCTGCTGGCAGGGTAGAGTGCCAGTGAGGTCCCTAGGCAACCTAAAGGGGTGGCCGGCCTGGGAGCGGGGAGGAGTGTAAAAAAAAAAGAGAAAAAGTAAGCCATTATCTGTAGTATATGTGTAGAGACCTTATCCAGTCCTGGGGAAGCACTTGATCATAATTTACTAATTTTAATTTTCATTTAATTCCTTGTAATTTCAATTATGCTATTATTACCACATTCATTTTTTATAATGTCTGTTTTGTGACTAAAAACATCACAGAAATATTTATTAAATATAGTGGCCATTTCTGCATTTTCCTTTACAAGAGCATTGCTGTGAACAACTTCAGTGTCAGCCTGCATGCAGTACAAAAAAATAATGCACTAACATTGCAATACTGCCTCTTCTAGGCATTTCATGCAACATCAATACCAGTGACACTGTCTGGTATCAGTGAGCAAATTAATATGTCCTAGTTTCTTGTTTGCTTTTAGCCACATCATCGATACTCTCTAGCTCAGTTGCTAAGAACAATTTAAGTACTATTTTTTTGCTCAGTTCTTTGCATCAAGCTTGTGATAACAGCAGTAATGCAGACACAGTGACATACAGTATGCCAGCTTAGAGTGAGTCGTCTCATCCTCACTAAAAGTGCATTACTAAGATTACATAGGTTATTTAGTTCACTGTCTCAGGCTTCCTCTAGTTCATTCTTCCCACAGTCTCCTGATCGGAAGCAAGTAGTACTAGTACCAGCACCACCACCAACCCCTCTACAGACTCAGTTGAGAATACTTCCTCTTCTTCATCATGCTTCAAAAGCCTCAAGATTCATTTGAAAACAAAACTGCCATGTACTCCTATTTTGAACCCACCTCTCCTTGACTATTTCTGTTGTCTGAAACAGCAATAATTCAAGGAGCAGACCATTATTTCTACACCAGTATAATGGGCAAAACCACAGAGAGTGTAAACAGGATTCGTATTGTAGAAACTCATGATGGGCATTTTGTCTTTCAGCCATTCTGAATCTGATGGTAAAAAACAAAAACTTCCACTCAGCAACAAAACTGCAACATTGATTGGGGGAATGTGCCTCAAGACCAGCACTAAATATGTTCCTGCCAACATCAAATGTGGTTGGTTCCCCAGTAAATTGTAATTTTCACCACTGGATAATAGTGATGGAGAACAGTGATGCCTTTTTCTGAAACATTAACATTTTTGCTTTGTGTATGGACAGTTTATACCCTCTGTCAAAAGAGTTTGTTATGCTGTCCACCCCGATTAAAAACAGGGAGGAAATAAGTGTACTTGATTACATTTAAGAAATGTTTATTCATCGAGACTTTATATTTGGATGTGTACCCTTTTATGAAACATTGCAATGTGATTTCTGCAGGTAGCAAATGACAAAATCCAATAAAATATAGAATGCAAGTATATTTAATAAAGAAAAAGCTGCAGTGTAGCCAACATTTGCCCTTGGCTTTTTTATCTACTTATGAGTGGGCAAATTCCTATTCCATTTAGTACTCACTCCAGTTCCTTAGTGCTCATCCCCCTACCACAAAGTTCACTTCTGGGATGCCTTGGCTGGCACTTTCAGGGCATTCAGGGCTTTCTGAGTTTGTGAAGCCTGCTTTTTTAAAGCAGTGTGGGATTGTCTCTGGTTTCACCTGATGCCAGGCAGCATTTGGCATTTGTATACAGTTGAGGATCATAATCTCTCAGTAAACTCAATAGATTTAGTGGCTCTGCCAGCATCAATTAAGATCAGGAGGCTGAGTCACTATGAAATGTCAGTGTGCCATTGGGTATTGTTCGGAAGTAGAAACATAGACTGTGTTGGCAGTAAAGGACTGGTAGACCCATCTAGTCTGCCCTATTTTCCCTGCCTATTACTACACCCTGGACCGTATTGGGTCACAGATGCCCATCTCTCTTCCCTTACCTCTACTTATTATACCCATGTACATATCCCATGCATGTTCGAAGCTCCCCACTGTCTTTGCCCCATCACCTCTCCTGGCAGGCTGTTCCAGGTATCCACTACTCTAGCTGTGAAGAGGTATTTCCTCACAGCCCTCTTAAATGTCCCCTCCTCAAGCTTGATGGCATGCCCCATGTTCTGGTATTCCTCCTCCTGAGAAAGAGACTCCGCTCCTGCACCTTGTTCATACCCATGAGGTACTTACATGTCTCAGTCATTTCCCCTCTTGCTCTCCACTCCTCCAGGGGGTGCATGTTGTGCTCCTGCAGCCTCTCCGCATATAATTTCTCATGTAACCCCCACACCATTTTGTTAGCCCTCCTCTGGACCACTTCTACCCTATGTCTGTCCTAGAGGAAGTGCAGTCTCTAGAACTGGACACAGAACTCCAGGTGTGGTCTAACAAGTGAGAACTACAAAGTCAACCTCACCTCCCTTTTCCTGCTAGAAATCTCCCTTCATATGTACCCCAGCATCTGGCTAGCCATGCCTACTGACTTGTTGCACTGCCAAACCACCTTGAGGTCATCAGATATGATTACCCCAAAGTCCCTCTGTTTTGGTGCCCCCTATCTTATACGCAGCCCTTGGGTTTTCCTGCTCCAGCTGCATGACTTCACACTTTTTGGCATTAAAACCCAGCTGTTACTCCTTAGACCACTCCCCTGGTTTCCCCAGATTCCTTTATCACCTCTTCACCCCCTCCTGGGTATCCATGCTGTTGCATATTTTTGTGTCATCTGCAAAGAGACAAACCTTCCTCCATCAGTTTCTCAGCAGGGTTACTTATGAAAACATTGAAGAGGGCAGGACTCAGTACTGATCCTTGTGGTATTCCTCTGGTTAGTCTCTCACCCTCTGAGTGACTGTCATTTACCATAACCCTCTGCCTCCTGTCTTTCAGCCAGTTAGATATCCACTTCATTACCTTCTCCCCCACCCTCAGGCTGCTAAGTGTTTGTATTAGCCTCTCGTATGGTACAGTGTCAGATGCCTTACTGACATCCAGATAGGCCACATTCACTGCCTTCCCCTGAGTCATATCCCTAGTTACCCAGTCAAAGAAATCTATGAGATTTGTTTGACATGACCCCTCTTCCCTGTGAAGCCATGCTGCCAGTGGTCCTGCAGCACATTTGTCTCCAGCAACTCCATCAGTATTTCCTTCAGCATGGACTCCATTAATTTCCTTACCACAGATGTGAGACCAACTGGTCTGTAATTGCTAGCCTCCTTGCTGCTGCCACTCCTGTGCAGAGGGACCACAATGGCCCTCCTCCAACTCTCTGGAACCACCCCCATCTCCAAAGAAGTGCTACATAGGGTTGCCAGAGGTATGGCTAGCACCATGTCCAGATCCCTCAGTACCCTTGGGTGGATCCCAGTCAGTCCCATCACTTTGTTTTCCTTTAGGTCTTCGAACCCCAATGAACTTTCCTTCCATAAATGAACTTGTGTCCACACACCCTTCCCCCTGGCACCTGTTGATGCATGTTGGCCCATCCCCCCTTCCATTGTGAAAACTGAGCAGAAGTATTTGTTTAAAATGTTAGCTTTTTCATGGTCTTCCTCTGCACAGTCCCACCCCCCAACTCCTGATCCTTGCTATACAGTACCACTCCTTGGCTTCCTCTTTTCTCTCACTTACCTGAAGAAGGTCTTATCCCCATTCCTGACCTCCAGTACAATCCTCCTCTCAGTCTGAGCCTTTGAGGTCCTTACCTTCCTTCCTGCCTTCCTTTGTTTCTCTAGATGTACCTCCCTGTCTGCCTCCATTTGGGTCATCTTATACTTCCTGAAAGCTGTTTCTTTCTGCCTTACTACCTTGGCCACCTCCTTTGAGAACCACAGTGGCCTCTTGTTCCTCTTACCCTTGCTTACTACTTTAAACAGCTTGCCATTACCTTAGTTATTCCCTTCTTTATTCTTTTCCATTGTGCCTCCACCCTCCCTCCTGGCTATTTCCTCCTTCAAGGTATTTCTTAAAGCATTTCCCATTTCTTTAAAATCTGCTCTGTCGAAGTCCAGGACCCTTATCCTAGCGTGGTTTATCTCCTGTCCAATCTGTATACCAAACCACACTGTACAATAATTGCTTTTAAACAGGAGGCTACCCACTGTGATGTCTGCAATTCTGTCCCTTGTCTTAAGCACCAGATCCAGCAGTGCCCCATCTCTAGTGTGATGATCTGTAACCAACTGCCTGTGAAATGCCCCTTGCAGGGAGTCCAGGATGATCCTGCTCCTAGTTGTAGCTGTAGCCAGGATGTTCCAGTCTACAACTAGCAGATTAAAGTCTCCCATAATTACTACTTCCCCTTTGCTTGGCATTTTGCTAATAGTATGGCATCTACCAAAACTCTGTCCAGTTCCTCCCCCCTGTGTTGGTGGCCTGAACACTACTCCCATGTGTATGAAGACCCGGACCCTGACTCTAGGCCAACTCAAAGAACCTCCAGCCCTTCCTTTTCCCTGCAGTATCCTTGTATTTCCATGGCCTTTATACCTTCCCCTTACATATAAAACAATCCCACCCTTCCTCTTGCCCTCTCCTTTTCAAACATGCTGCAACATGGTATGGCCATCTCTCACCTGTGGTTGTCGGTGCACCATGATTCTGTTCTGGCCACCAGATCCACCTACACAATGGTAGCCTCAAGGTCAGAAATGTTGTTTCCTAGGCTCCTTGCATTGGCACACATGGCTCTCAACTCCATTGGTCCCTCTCTGCCTATACTTTGCCCTTCCTTCCTGAGTCCCTCCTTCACCCTTTACTTTTCCCTGGTACTATCATTCCCCTGCCCATCCACCCCCAGTATTTTTTCAGCCTTAGATCCAGCACATGACCTTCCTGTCCCTTCCCCTACTCCCTACTACGCCTGGGAAATATATTTAGATACATACTGTAGATACATAGACACTGTCAGCAGATAAGGGCCTATGGCCCATCCAGTCTGCCCATTTAAGCTTGTAAGTTCACTTTATGTTTTTCTAGAAGTCTGTTGCCCTTTACCCCTGATATCCAGAATTCCCTTATGTCTATCCCATGCATTCTTAAATCCTGTGATTGTTTTAGCCCCCACCACTTCCTCTGATAGGCTGTTCAACTTGTCCTCCACCCTTTCTGTGAAGAAATTCTTCCTCATGTTTCCTCTGAATCATCCTCCCTCCAACTTCATCCCATGTCAGTACAAGATAATGCATATGGGACATAAAAACCCTGAAACAACATATCGGTTGTGGGGTGAGGCTATAGCATGCACCAAGCAGGAAAGGGATCTTGGGGTTATCATCTCTGATGATCTTAAAGTAGGAAAACAGTGTGACAAGGCAGCAGGCAAAGCAAATGTCCTCTAATCCTGGAACATCTTTTTTGCTGGAAAATAGTGTATTCCTGCACCCTGTTCCTCCCTGTAAGATACTTGTATGTCTCTATCATATCCCCTCTCTCCCTTCTCTCCTTCAGGGAGTACATATTCAAGTCCCCCAACCTGTCCTCATAGGACTTGTGATGCAATCCCTGTACCATCTTTGTTGCTCTCCCCTGAACCTTCTCTACCCTGTCTATGTCCTTACGTAGGTAAGGTATCCAGAACTGTACACTGAACTCCAGGTGGGGCCTCACTAGTGTCTTGTATAGTGGAATTATGACTTCCCTTTTCCTGCTGGTGATGCCCTTGCCTATGCATCCCAACATCCTATTTGCTTTGCCTGCTGCCTTGTCACACTGTTTTCCTACTTTAAGATCATCAGAGATGATAACCCCAAGATCCCTTTCCTGCTTGGTGCATGCTATAGCCTCACCCCACAACTGATATGTTGTTTCAGGGTTTTTATGCCCCATATGCATTATCTTGTACTTCTTTGCATTGAATTTCAACTGCCAAACCCTTGACCATTCTTCAAGCTTCTGTGGGTTCCTCTTCATTCTGTCTACACCCCCTGACATGTCCACTCTGTTAGAGATCTTTGTGTCATCAGCAAACAGGGAAATTCTGCCTTCTAGGTCCTGAGCAATGTCGCTGATGAAGACATTGAATAGGACTGGTCCCAGCACTGATCCCTGTGGTACCCCACTGGTCACTCTTCCCTCTGTGGAGTGACAGCCATTTACCTCCACCCTCTGTGTCCTGCCACCCAGCGAATTACCTACCCACCGCACTACTGTCCTGCCCACTCCCATATTCCCCAGTTTGTTTAACAGCCTTCTATGTAGCACAGTGTCAAAGGTCTTGCTGAAGTCCAGATAGGCCACATCCACTGCCCTCCCCTGATCCACCTCCCTTGTCACCCAGTCAAAAAATTCAATGAGGTTGGTCTGGCATGACCTCCCCCCAGTGAAACCATGCTGCCTTGGGCCCTGTAGTCCATTGGCAACCAGATGTTTCATCAATCTCTCCTTCGGTAGTGCTTCCATGATCTTCCCCACTACTGAGGTCAAGCTGACAGGTCTGTAGTTCCTCGCTTCCTCTTTGTTCTCGCGTTTGCATAAGGGGACTAAATCTGCTGTCCTCCAGTCTTTGGGTACCTCCCCTGTTTCTAGTGATAAGCTAAATAGGATTGCCAGAAGTTCAGCCACCACCTCTCTTAGTTCCTTTAGGACCCTGGGGTACACCCCATCTAGCCCCATTGCTTTATTGATTCTTATTCCTTCCAGTTCCTTTAGGACCCTTTCCCGTGCACCATTCCCACCCCTTGTACTCCCTTGAAGCCCATTACCCTCCTCTTCCTCAGTAAAAACTGAGCAGAAATATCTCTTTAGTATGTCAGCTTTACTGTTGTCATCCTCCACGTGGTCCCCATCCTCACCCTTCAGTCTCACTATCCTTCCCTTTGTCCTTCTTTTTTCACTTATGTACCTGTTAAAGGTTTTGTTTCCTCTACCCACTGATTTTGCGGTGCGCTCTTCTGTCTGAGTTTTGGCTTTCCTTACTAACCTCCCTTCCTCCATTTGCTTCTCCTGGTACTTCTCCCTTTCCCCTTCTGCCTGTGTCTTTTTGTATTGCCTGAATGTAATCTTTTTGACTTTCACTTTCTCTGCTGCCTCCTTGAAAAACCATAATGGCCTCCTCTTCCTTTACCCCTTGTTAACCTGCTTAATGCATAATTATGTTACTCTTGTAATCCCTGTTTTAGATATTGCCCACTGTTCCTCAACCCTGATTCCCCCCCCCAATTCCCATTAATGCCTCTTTCAAGCATCTCTCCATTTTCCTAAAGTCTGCCCCCCTAAAATCCAGGATATGTGTTTTTGTGTGGTTTGGTTCTGCTCCTTCTGTGATTTCAAACCAGTGATGGGTGTCACTGTTCCCCCAGGTACTCCTCCACTGTTACCCCCATCACACTGTCCCCGTTTGTTAGCATGAGGTCCAGTATTGCCTTCTGCCATGTTGGTTCCATGACCAGTTGCTTGAGAAAGGCACCTTGAAGGGAGTCCAGGATAAATCTGCCTCTGGTTGATGCTGCTGCTGCTGAGAGGCTCCAGTCCATGTCTGGAATATTGAAGTCTCCAACCAGCACCACCTCACCCTTGTCTGCCATTCTTTGGATGGCTAGCATCAGCTCCCTGTCTGTTTCTTCCTCCTGGGTTGGTGGTCTGTAGACCACCCCTGTGCAGATGGCTTACCCCATTTTCCTTTCTAGCTTAACCCACAAAATTTCTCCCCCATTTTGTTCCTCCTGGATTTCTGTGGCCTTTATGCCATCTTTCACATAAAGTGCCACTCCTCCTCCCTTCCTGCCTGCCTTGTCTCTTCTGAATATGTTGTAGCCGGGTATGGCCATTTCCCAGTCATGGTTATCATTACACCAGGTCTCTGTGATGGCCACAATGTCCAGGTCTGACTGCGTCCAGGTCCTCCATCTTGTTGCTAAGGCTCCTGGCATTGACACACATGGCTTTCCATGATGTGAACTCCCTGAACTGTTTAGCTGTTCTAGTCTAGCCCCTTCCCTGGTTGTCCTTATCCCAGGTTCTCTCTGCTGTCTGCCCTTCTGTTGAATTTTGCCCCCCCTTCTTCCTATCCACCCCTTGGGTGCTTATCTCTATCTTATTTACACTGCTTTGCAGAGATATCCATTCCCCCTGTTCACTGGTTCCACTGCTAGCTGTGGGGGGTGGGCAATTAGGTACCCTCCTTGCTGTCCTGCCACCCCCCTTGGCTAGTTTAAATTCTTGTCCATGTAGCATTTAAACTTATCATTGAGTGCTCGGATTCCCCTCCAGGGATGGATGCAGGCCATCAGGCTTGAACGTGCCCCCATCCCTCCGGATGGGTCCCCAGTCACCAGTGAATCCAAACCCTTCCTCACAGCACCAGTTCTTCAATCATGAGTTAAAGTTCCTGGTGCTTGCGCCCCTACGCTTTCCCATGCCTCTCACAAGTAGTATTTCTGAGGTGACAGAAGTAGTTACTTGCTTGAGACCCTTCCCCAATTTTCTAAACTCTTCCTGAACTTCCTTAGGCTCTCTGTTTGCCAGGTCATTAGTACCTAGGTGGATAATGATATCCAACTCACCCTCCCATCTTGCCTTCCCGGCGATCCCCAGAATCTTCCTCCCATCCTTCCATGCCGTGGCACCTGGTAGGCACCTCACCTCCCTGTCCTTCCACTCCTGTGTTCCTAGCTGTATCCCTCTTATGACTGAGTCCCCAACCATGATTCACTTCCTCTTCCTCCTCCTCTGGGGTCCACTGCTCTCCCTACTGAGGTCACCTCCTTAGTTGACCTACACATTCTTCCCTTCCACTTCTCTGAGTACCTTTGTTTGGTTGTCCCCGTTTGCCAGTGCAGCATATGAGTTCTGGAGTGGAATAGGATTTGGGATGTGCCTCTGCCTAACTGACCTTACCCTCCCTGAGACCACCGTCATCCAAGTGCTCCTCATTCTTGGCATCCTTTGAGGCAGTGGCATTGAATTGGGTGGTCTCTGGTTAGGTGTGAAGGTACTCCTGACCCAGTTTACTTCTACTCTGAGTCTGGCTACCTCATCCCACAGTCCAGAGAGATGCCTGCAGATAGGGCAGTACCTCAGCATCCAGAATGTCTGCTTGAATACAACTGCCCCCCACCACTCCCCACATTATACTGCACTTATACTGCTGTTCCAGTACTTGTCTGTTACCGAAGCTCTCCTTGTAGTTCCCTCTTTATTAATTTACTGTCCTGAAAATCCTGCCACCGATTCTCAGATACTTTTTTTTTTAAAGAAGAAAAAAAAAATTAATCAGAACACTTGTTGTGCCGAGGGCAGGCTTCCTCCCACTTATGCCCCTCCTACTCCACAACCCCAGCTATTCACTCCTGTCAATCAGATTTAACAGGGCATATAATTAAGAGTGGGGGGGCAGGGAAGGGAGGGTGCAGCAAGTAAGAATAACAAAGAAAAACAGCACCACTACAAGCACACCAAATTAGGTTTTAAACTTTCAACAGCCCAAAAACAATTCTAAGTGAACACAGCAAAGAAATAACAGTACCACTAAAAGCCCACAAATCTAGGTTTGAAACTAACACAGCAATGAGCAGTTACTGCACTGCACCTTGGTTTATCTTGACTGCTACTCCATTTTCCAGGGACGGGGAATTCACTGCCTCCCTCATTTCTTCTGCCTGCCCCCTTGGTTATTTTAAATGTCCATTAAAGTAGCATTTAAACCTTCCACCGAGGACTACCATTTCCCTCCTGGATGAATTAGACCATTCCGTTTTGTACAGGCCTTCATCCCTTCAGGTAAGACCCCAGTCCTAGATGTAGCCAAACCCCTCCTCCCTGCATTTTGCCAGTTGTTGAAGACCATGGTGCAGTGTTCCTTCTCCTCCCCTGGCCATGCACAAGAAGCACCTCAGTGAAGGCCGCTGTATGTGCTACCTGCTTCAGGCCCCATCACCAGCTCCCTAAACCCATCCTGCTCCACCCTTGCTGTATCCTCTGCCAAGTCATTTGTCCCCAGATAAATGATAATATCCAGCTCCCCTCCTGCCTCACTGCCCTAGTGATCCTAAGGATCCACTCCCCATCCCTCCATGCTGAGGCACCCGCTGGGCACCTCACCTACCTCTTTTTCTCTTGTTGTGTTCTCAGTAACACCCCCCAATGATCGGGTCCCCTACCAGAAGTTGCTTCCTCTTCTGCTGGGATTCTCTGCTTCTTCCCACATTTGGGCCTCCACTCTGAAGGACCCCCACATCCTCCCTTGCCATTATAACTGGTACCTTATCCTAGCAGTCCTGACCTGCTAGAGCAGTGAAAGAGTTGTGTAGTGGCACTGGCTGAGGAATGCGTCCCCTTCCTCCCAACCCACCCTCCTGGAACCCACCACAGTCCATCTGGCCCTCCTTCTTGGCACTGTGTGAGGCAATGGTGGTGGACTCAGTGGTTCCAGGGTGGGGACAGAGGTCCCCTTAATCCTAGCCAACTCGACCCGGAGTCTGGACACCTCTTTCCTCTCCCCAGAGAGGTGAAAAAAGATAGTATATCACCTCAGTCTCCAGAAGGCCTCCTTGAATACTGCCACTCCACTGCTACTCCACTGCACTGCACCACTCCCAACATTCCCAGATGTGCACCCTCTATGTCCTGAAAAAGTATTTATGCCCTTACCCCGATAGGGTGTTTCTTGATTTCCCTTAATTTGTTTGGTTTTCCCCTTTTTACTATATCTTAGGAAGGTTGCTAATTAGCTTTCCCTCTGTGCTTTTAAAGGACATCACTAACTTTCCCCTTTATACCTTTACCCTAGACAGGGTGCTATAAGTTTTCACTATTCCCACCTTAATCCTTTTATACTCCTACCCTAGACAGGATGTTATTAGTTTTCTCTTGTTCCCTCTTAATCCCTTTATATTCTTACCCTAGATAAGGTATTGCACCTATTCCCTGTTATGGCTTACCTTTCACCCTCCACCCCTCCCTGCACTGAGTGCTACAACTGGAGTGAACAGGATCTTTACCTTAGTTGACCGGCAGAGTTCCCTGCTTCCCTGTTTCCTCCTGCAGATGCATACCGATGCCTAAAACTACAGTCTCACACCTGTTCCACTCCTATGCTGTTCCACTCATGTGCTGGGACAGGAAGGTCAATTTCACTCTTGTCACAATTGTAAATGGTTTCTGGTAGGAATTCATTCAGCAAAGGAAGGCCACTTTCCGTCCAGTTCAGGGCACTGCTGGGTTTCGTATCTTGTTTCTTGCCATGGCACCTTTTTAAGTGAATATTGTCCCACAACTTCCAGTGACACAACCAGCTGTTTGTTGCTGTAACACTGACACCCAGTCTATCAGCTAGCTGCTGAGCAAGATTCAGCAACTGATGCAGTTTTACACGTGCTGAACCAGCGAAGTAAGACACTTTCCACTAGCTCATCTTTACCAATTCATCTTCTCTTAATTTCAGAGTTAAAATCCCATTCGTAATCCTGATCGAGTTTTTCTTTGTTAGACAGGATTTTTGAAATTGTGCAGATATTACTGTTGAATTATTTAGCAATGTCAGACCTTTTAATAGTGGGTTGGCTCAAACGCTCTATAATCTGGATTTTCTGGGCTAGTGTCAGCGTGGTTCATCTGTGTTTCTCAGTGTCTTGGTGCTGTTACATGTTAGCATAACAAATGACCCTTTCGTGTAGTGAAACAATAAGGACTGCAGTCAGATATGATGGAATGCGCTTCTGAATGTGCTATGATTAGCCTCCCAATGACCCACTTAATGTGGTGTCTTCAGCACAGTAATGAACTGTCAGTTAGTGACTATCACACAGCACAAAGAAGAGTGTAGGCTAATAGAATCTTGGCAGAAAAAAAATTTTATAACCAACCTGTTTCTTCTTATAAACTGACTTTGCTCCTATAGAATACAATGAACATGAGCAAAATATTAGTGTAGGGGGGATGTTCTTTAAGTGGGTTCCACTGTACTAAGTAATTTAAAGAGCCCATGCTAAACAGTTTTAGAAAGCATTTTTTTTATTATTATTAGAAGCAAGGGTGGTGGCACCTTGTATTGTGAATGAACCTCAGTTCTTGCCAGCTTTCTGCTCTCTCCCGTCTGTCTATGTAAACAATTACAGGCAGTATAATGTACCCTATGGTACAGGAGATGGGGGTGGTTGATCGGGGGAGGGCTCACTCCCCAAATCATCATATGGCAAGGCACACAAAAAATAAGCACTCACAACAGAAAAATAACTGATGTCCATGCTGAAAGGCTAGTTTAACTGCTGCAGTGGTTTATTCTCACCATCACAATATGTTGCATGCTTAATTGCTCTCCACAGTCCTAGATGCAAACATCAAGGGCTTATTGCCTCTAATACCTCACTACTGTTCACTGCATGCCCTGGCGCATCAACCCTTACGAATCTTCATTAGGGTTCCTATCCATCTATACCCTTGCTAGTTATCCTCAAGACTTAAAAAAGCAGTGCCAGGGGACAATATATGAATGAAAGCTAACATGCTAAGCAAAAGATGTTTAACAAAGTATAGTCACCAACTACCCCCACACCAGAGGGAGCATATTTTATAGTAATTTATCAACTTTTTATATTAAATTGTCAGCTTTTGACAGTAGCATACATGGATGGAACAGAAGGAATACACAACTTTCAATCTCATTTATTATGATTTGAAAATCCCAATTACGTTTAGAGTGGATTTTCATGACATTTCTTTTGATGTGTAGTTTTGGTTTTGAAAAGCAGGCTTCTTAAATTCATTTTTAGTTCTATGTGTAATTCATGCTTTTTTTATTCAGCACTCAGTAGAAGGCCTCCCACATAATATTTTCTGACAATTTAGACAAATACATGTTGTATTAGAGGGTGTGAGAATAACTTTGATTTCTTTTTATTCTTCCTGAATACCTTTTCTAATATTACCTGCTTTTTCTAAAGCAGTTTAGGAAGTTGAATAACATCAGAATAAGGACCCCATCATGAAATGCTTGGATACACCAAGTGCCCAATTCTAATAGGTGGACAGAATTCAGGCAAATTGAGCATATCCTGGACATGGCTCTGTGCCTTGATGCCTATCCATGCCAGACAATATCCACACACCCCATCCGCCATGTTCTATTGGGGTAGAGCCAAGCACTGGGGCAGGGGATCCAAGGGTGGCAGAGCAGACCCAGATCATGGGTACCCAATCAGATGCCTGTGACAGTGTACAAGTGGGTCCCTGCCGGCATAGGGCACTAGGTATATTAGGATACAGCAGTCCTCCAGGAATGCCATATCCTCACTTGGTGTGTGTTTTATTTGAGTTTCGGATTAATACCTATGAGCCAAGGGCTGTTTTACACATTTGAAAAACACATCCACTGTTTCCAATAATGCCCAAAGCCTATTTGTGAGGCTCCTAGATCTGAGGGCTGGAGGAGGGAGGGAGGCTTAATTGGGCCCAGACATGACATGTGTGGCCATGTGCCCCTAAGCAGACATAGTGACTGCCTCCTCCATCAGCACGCCACCCTGCAAAGATTGGTTTCAGAATGTGGCACATGTCAGTGCCTGCTCATGGTATGCCCTGTCCCAGCTGCCTGCATAGCCCCATGTGTGGCTTGGTATCAAGTGCAGAGAGGGCCAGTTGCCAGGGATTTGAACCATGGAGGTCCCCAGTTATGCAGAGGGGGACCTCTACCCACCACAAACTCTCATAAACACCCAAATCCAGAATAGTGAGCACTCCCACAAGAAAAAATAACAAAAGTAGTTGCCTGCAGGTGTAGAAGGGGGTACTGGGCTGTTGAGGACAGGGCCTTAAGGTTGTGTTTATATTAACAGTAGTTTGGCACTGTTTCAGGTACTGTGTGTGGCATGCATCACTGCAGCAGTTACAGCTATGTCCACACTTGGGAGTGTTGCAGTGTTGCATGGGAGTGGGGCATAGCCAAGAAAACAATGTTGCTGGGCATGGACACATACTAGCAATGCTGCAGGCAGTGGGGAGCATCCACACATGAGACAAAACTACTACAGCATGTTGGCCCCCCTCTTGGGGTATACAGAAACCCAATATTGTTCCTAAATATCAGAAATAATGGGCTATTGTTTTTTGGAACAAGGGTGAGAGAAGTAGGTCATTGGCAACTTCCATTCAGCTTTGAGTTTGGCCCCATACAACCTGTTTGGCTTCAATAATTTGGCAGAACCACTTCAGCTCCCAGTGTAGTAGCTGGCATGGGGTAAAGCAGACTACAGATAGTTGAGGGGTGGTAAAAATGACTGAAGGTCAGTAATGAAGATATATTATTGTAGCTTTCTTGTAGAAGGTGATGTTGGCATGCCACTGCTGGGAACCAGTGTGCTTGTGGTGCTGTGATAGAGTCTGCAACCCAATAAGATCACCACAGCCCAGTGCTGAGTTACAGTAATAGTTAACATTCATTGCTGAGCACAAGGCTTATATCACCCTGGGTCTGTGCTTTACCTTCATGCTAATTTCTGTATTCTCTCTGGACCCATTAATTTTCAAATTATTTAATAGTACCCCATCCCTCAAAATACTTATGCATCAAAAATTTAAATACAAATTAAAACATTTCAGATTTAGGGCATTAAATTGCCCTTCACAGTACTGCACCCTTCTTAAACAGTTATTTTTTCATTTTTATATATATATATATAGATATATATATATATATAATAGGGGTGTGGTAGATCTCTTTATTTGCCAAATTTTGTTTTGGTCAGACTTACGGTCTTTGCGAATGAAAACGCTGAAAAATTCACTTTTCGCCAGTTTTAGGGATTTTGTCAGTGGTGCTGCGTGGCCATCATGTGGCATGCTGCTCTGTGACATGACTTGTTTGAAAGAGCTTCACTGGCCAAATATGCCGTTTTTTGTTTGGTGAAAAAATATTAAGGCATTCAAAAGTTATAGCAATTTTAAGCTCCCATTATGTCAATGGGAAAATTGATATGGTTGTTTTGCGAACAAAGAATGGGGTTCTGGACATCTGATCTAGTCTCACGATCAAAGAATTTACAGCCTCGTGGTCAAAGAATCTTTGTCCCCAGAATTCTTTGATCACAAAGTCCGCCATCTTGTTTTTAAATTCTGATCATAAAAAATCTAATATTTCGGCTCAGGGGTCACTCCTGAAGTAAAACGTGGATGGGGTTTACTCAGGGGGCTTCAATCTATCGACTCATGCCTTTGTCTTTATGTAAAATGGTCAAAAAATAGAGTTATAACATTTTTTATTCTTTGGTCGCAGCTCGCTAACGATCTTTGATCCCGAGTCTGCAAATTCTTTGATCGCGAGATTCTTTGATCACGAGCATGGGACAAGATGGCCCAATGAAAAACTCAAATATCTCAGCTCAGGGGTACCCTAGGAAGACAAATGAGAGTTGGTTCTGCTCAGGGGGCTTCATTCTGTCAAACCATGTTGTGGTTTCTCACATTTGTGTCAAAATTTCGATTTTTAACATTTTTTATTCTTTGATCGTGAGCCTGCAAATTCTTTGATCGTGAGCCTGCAAATTCTTTGATCGCGAGCAAGGGATGAGATGGCAAAATGAAAAATACAAATTTCTCAGCTCAGGGGTGCCCTAGGGAGACAAATGAGGGTAGGTTCTGCTCAGGGGGCTACGTTCTGTTGAACCATGTGGTGGTTTACCGCATTTCTGTCAAAATTTTGAATTTCAACATTTTTTATTCTTTGATCGTGAGCTTGCAAATTCTTTGATTGCAATCTTTGATCGTGAGATAGGGACAAGATGGCCAGATTTTATAATGCATTAGATAGGCTAATTTTACCAATATTTAACATTACATATCTTAGAAACTGTTTGGTCTTTTTACTTGAAATTTGGAGGGTATTTACGGCATGTCCTGTAGATGTAAATTATGGTATTTATGCATCTCAAAATATATTTTTTGCAGAGTTATTGTGTGGCACAGTTTAAGTTTTGTGGACAGCATTTTGCATTGTACTGGTGGCTTGAAATTGATAAGATACCTAGCCTTAGTGTCATAGATGTAGTTTTCAGTCGTTGTGTCTGCAAAATGTCAACAGGTGCGGAATTCTGCAACTCCGATGAATGAAAACCTCAAACTTTAAAGTGTTGTATTTCAGACACTGTTTGGTCTTTTACATTGAGATTTGGAGGGTGTTGATGGTATGGGAACATTTACAAGTTAGTGGGAGCACAGAGCCCAAAGGGCCCTGCGCTCCCACCAACTTCTGCAGCTTCTTACTTTTCTATTCTTTCTCAAAAAGTAAGGAAATAAAAACTGCATTAATGCATCATTTAGGGTTAAAACAAAAGTCAGGGAAATTAAAATCTTTAGGGTTGCTTCAACTCACCAATCATCCCAAGACTGACAGATGATGGGTTGTGTCACTGGGTTGTGAGGCCTAAATGTCACCCCATTCTTTTTCGCTGTCCCTTGTCAATAAGGATTACACATGGAATGTGGAGTACATTTAGGCCTCACAACCCCAATGGCACATCCTGTCATCTGTCAATCTTGGGATGATTGGTGGTCTGGGGAGGGGCAACCTTAAAGATTTTTCTATATTTCTGACTTTTGTGTTTTAACCTAAATGATGCATTAATTGAGTTTTGTATATATATATATATATATATATATATATATATATATATATATATATATTTATATACAAGTTTTATCCTCCTTTTTAATGGAGCTGGTAGACAAGACTCCACCCACCCCCTCTGGGGGGCTTGCATCCATCCCCAGTCTGCATCCCAATCACTAGGATTACATCCAGGACCATCATGGAGCCAGCCATCTCAGTTTTTTTCCTGCCCTGTTTTGGATGCATGTATGCACGTGGAGGTACATGCACACCACATTCCCCACAGCATCCTCCCTGCATGCTACCCTCCATCCAGCACTGCCCCTGGGCCTCCACCTGGTGGCAGTCACATGGTGGAAGTGACAATGTCCCCTCTGTGGGAGATGACAGTTGCCTCTCAGCTGCTCAATTCAGCTCCCATCCCCCCAGCTAACCCTGATTACCCTGGCTCGTTCCCAAACATGGGTTGCCAGCATGGTGCAAAGTGTGGTATCCAGTGCCTCAAATTTAGCACCATTGGGCTATCCCTCTTTTTTATATTTTTAAGTTTTTATATTAATTGAACTCAGTTTGAATATAGTCACTGCCTGCTGCCAATGAAAGTTAACTTGTAGTCAGCTGACTACATGAGGTTAGACTAGAGAACTGTGCATCTGCACAAGACCAGTGACTCCTTCCATCACCATCAAATTTGCGATGCGTGTGGTGGGGTGACAGGTCTTATTTAACTGATAATGACTATGTGCAACTGATGTACATGATCATATTTGGCTTGTTGATGATGACAATCTAAAAGCTGTCAATGAGTCATCAGGACTTGCATTAATTGTGTTAACCTGGATAGTCCTTGAGCTGCCACTGCTCCTGGCAGTGGCTAGCTGGACTGTGATGCCACTGTTAGTGGGAGTCTGGGAAGACTTGCTACCGGGACTGCAGGATTGGGAATAATAGTAGGTTGTACTTGTTGGACATGTGAAGACTCAAATGGATAATTAAAGCTGATCCACGGGTATAGTAAGCTGAGTTTGGAAAAGGCTAAGAATTCAAGATTCTGTGGATCTAGCCTTCATTTTAGTTTAGTTTAGTTTGGTATCCGGGTAAGTGCATTGGAACCAATGGTGCTTTTTCAGGCACAACCTGGTGTATGAAGAACAAACATAGATAAATACATAGAACATGAGAACACAATTACAAATCGTACAATAATCCAAAAGGCCCATGAATACATTAGACAAGCACCAAAGTCACTCTAATGGCCCAGTCGAGTATGTCACACTCCCTGGCAGGCAACCAGAGTTCTGGAAGCAATCAGAGTTCTAGAGTGGACTCTGGTTGCTGCATCAGGAGGCAGGCAAGGCTACAGGTACAGTAGCTGCTGAAGGGCAGCATGCCTCAGTAGGGGTGAGCTCGCAGCAGGTTTCAGTGTACAGTGACCCCTGCAGCTGAGTGAGGGAGCTTGCTCCTTCTGCAGGGCACAGTATATCTCAGAGGCTGAAGGACACGGCTCATACTAATTGGAGAAAGGCAGGCAATATGGATGAAAAATTAAGGGAAAATTCCTTGCCATCTGAAAGATAGCAAAATCATGTGAAGAGGGCATATCCATGATTACCAGGGTATATTCTTGATAAATGGTAGGGACATGAATAAAAATCTATATAAAAAAGACAAACACAAAGTCAGAACCTAATTTAAAGCAGCAGTGCAACAAAATTGGGGAAGAAAGTTGACAGAACACATGACTCAGCACACTCAGAAATAATTTCAGCCAGTGCTAAGACTATGAAACTAACAATAGAACAACATCATGTCAGCACTCTGACAGTATCAAAATGTAAAGAACAGCAAAAATAGCAAAACTCATGGTTTATTAAAGGTGTAGACAGCAAAGAGGAGAGCATGGATACAAAACCCCTTCACTTTGGGACTATGACAATATTAAATCTTTTTAGTCTTACATTAATTCAACCAAACGAAGCCCCAGAGTAATAGGGCTGCTGGTTATAGACAATATTACTTATAGCGAGCAAAATGATATGGCAAATGTTTTCAATAATTATTTTTGTTCAGTATTTAATAAAGGAAATGATCAAATATCTTAGCCACATGTTCTCAATTAATAATTCACAGGTACCAATAGATATAGATGTTGTTTACATCAAACTTGCATCTCTGATCCCAAACAAATCTGCAGGCCCTGATGAGCTATATCTTAGACTACTAAAAGAGCTGAGTCAAGAACTGGCTCCTATTTTAACAACAGTATTTAACAAATCTTTATCAGAATGTAGTGCACCCATGGCCTGGCGTAGAGCATTAGTGATTCCATTATTTAAAAAAGATAGTAAATCTGCTCTAGATAACTACAGACCAATTAGTCGGACATCCATTGTTAGTAAAATAATGGAAAGTATCATGAAAGACAGAATCACAGAAGACATGACAGGATTGGGTCTTATAGATTATTGACAGCATGGATTTGTTAAGGGTAGATCATGTAACACTAATCTTATTGATTTCTATGAGGAAGAGAAAGTTAATGTTAAAGTGGATAACAATAATGGTGGTAGTAGGCGGAGCTCTTGACACCTAGACCAGAGATGAGAAGTGTGCGGCATGGCTCGGTGCTGGGCCTAGTGCTATTTGGGGTCTTTATCTCAGATATTGCACATGGAGTTGGAAGCAGGGTTAGTCTGTTCACAGATGATACCAAAATGGGGGCAGTGGTGGATGAAGAGGATGGATGGAAACAGTTACAAGGGGACCTAACTAAACTGGAGGTACAGTCGGAGAAATGACAGCTGGAATTCAATGTGAAAAGGTACAAGGTTGTGCACTTTGGGGCAAAGCACACAAGGAGGGACTATTGGTTGTGAGGGGCGAGGCTGGGGATCAATGAGGAAGAGAAGGACCTAGGGGTGTTGGTAACAGGGAGCATAAACAACTATGCCCAATGCAGGAAAGCAGCAGCTGAGACGAACAGGATGCTGGGCTGTATCACAAGGGGTTTCTCATCCAGGCATAGGGAGGTGATCCTGCCCCTCTAGAGATCTTTGGTCAGACCACACTTGGAGTACTGTGTGCAGTACTGGTGGCTATATCTGAAGAGGGATATTAATTACTGGAAGGTGTGCAATGGAGGGCAACAAAAATGTTACAGGGGATGGAGGGAAATGCCTACAAGGACAGGCTGAATGAGCTGAATATGTACATGCTGGAGGAGAGCAGGGATGGGATATGATTGAAACATTCAAGTATTTGAGGGGGATAAACAAAGCTTGCACTGAAGGGGTGTTTAAGTTGAGGAGGGGATAGGGACACGAGGGGGCATGGACTAAGATTGGAGGGCAGAAGATATAGGAGGGAGATAAGGAGGCACTACTTCTCAAAGAGGGTGGTGTCTAAATGGAATGCTGTCCCAGAGGTGGTGGTATCATGTAAGACAGTAGGAAGTTTTAAGAGGGAGTGGGACAGAGCACAAGGGAGGGTCTGGGTGGAGGGAGCTAAGACCATCATGGGAATGACAGATGGGAAGGGGGTTGGGGCAGCTGCAATCTAGGGGCTAGCTGCACACTCAGGCAGACATTGATAGACTGGGTGGTCTGTTTCTGCTGGCAGATTCGCATGTTCGTATGTTCGTATGATGCTAATGTCATATATTTAGATTTTAAGAAAGTGTTCAATACAGCATTCCATGATATACTAATATCTAAATTGCTTCATATGAGAATCAATAACCAACTAATTAAATGGGTCCAGGCTTGGTTATCAGAAAGGAGTCAAATGGTCAGAATAAATGGTTTTATGTCTGGGGAAGGTAGGGTTACCAGTGGTGTCCCTCGGGGTCAGTCCTAGGTCCACTACTTTTTAACATCTATGTTCATGATTTGCAAAGAAATAGCAACAACTATTTAATGAAATTTATAGATGATACCAAATTAGGCAGAGTTGCTACTCAGGCCCAGGATCGTACAAGGATTTCTTCTGATCTTCAGTATATAGTTGAATGGACAACAAAAATCATTTGCGGTTTAACACTGATGAATGTGAGGCTGTCCATTTTGGCAGAACTAATGCTTCTCAAGAAAATTACATCAGTTGCACTAAACTCAGATCTAGTAATAAGATCCAGGACTTAGATATACTTATTAGTAGTAGTCTTAGGGCCAGTGATCAGTGCAAACAACTAGCCATAAAAACAAATCATTTAGTTAATTGTGTCAAACGTGCTTTTTCCAGTAGATCTGAAGCAGTTCTGTTATCATTATATAGGGCTTATATACATCCCCACTTAGACTATTGCTCACAGTTTTGGTGTCCGTACTCAATGAAAAATATTAACCTTATTGAAAAGACTCAACACAGATGCACTAAGTTGATCCTTAAATGTAAGGATAAACCATATGGAGAGGAACTTCATGACTTACAATTATTTTCATTGAGGAACAGAAGAGTTATGGGAGATTTGCTATTTTTATTAAATATTTTACAGGATGGACATTTGTTCAAAGAAATGGGCCTAGAATTCAAAATCTCAAATCACGATTTAAGAGGTCACAAACTGCAACTGGTTGAAAAACTTCCCAAAAGGGATATTAAGAAATATGCGTTTGTACCTCAATCAGTCAGACTGGGGGAAATGTTACCCCATGATATTGTGTATTCCAAGATATTTTGTACCTTTAAAAATAAAGTAGATGAACTGGTAAATGATGGCATTCGACCTGGCTGTATCCACTGAGAAGTGGGGACAGTTATAAATCTGCTTGAAGACTTCTACTACCCTACTACCTAAGTATAAGCTATTGTGGCTCTCTTCAACGGGGGGGGGGGCTGGTCCCATGATCACAGTTCATTTAAACAAAATGATTAAAGAATTTCTAGCATCAATACTTTCAGAATTAGAATCATTTCCCTAATCAACCTCATGCCCAAAATGAAATCTCTTAATCACTTTGTTTAAAAGTTACAAGCCGTTTTGTAACCCTAATTTCACGGCCTGATCAAAAAATCCAGTTTCAGAAAAGAGCTACTGAAGATGTCATAACCAGAACTCACAGCCTTGTCCTACCTGTCAGCAGCCTAATAGAAGTTTTCCCCATGTTACATAAAACTAGTTCTAGTTAACATTTGAAAAAGGAAAGCTGATACTGGGTACATTTTCAGAATGTGCAGATAGATGCAAGGTACTTAGGAATGTGATGAGTGGAGAGGGTTGAGTGCAGTGGCAAACATGGCTTTAGAATGCCATGGTTGTGTACAGTGTTTAGAATACTGTGGGGATAAGATTTCAGAATGCTACCAGGTTCCAGTTTTGCAATGCAGCAATGACACAATCTCAGTAAGTAACTGGGACATACAATTTAGGAGTGTGTCAGGGACACTGAGATTTGGAATGTGGAGGTATCATATATGTTTAGAATGTGGCAGAAATACGCAATTTTGAAATGCGGGAGACATAGTTGTGGAATATTTCAGCATATGGTGGAGATGCACAATTTTTGAATGTGATGGTGATGGTTGATTTCAGATAGTGTGGCAACATGCAAGTTTACAATGTGGCAAGGATATGGAATCTCTGAATGTGGTGAGAATGCACAGTGTCAGAATGTGGTGATTGTGACGCTTGGCCAGCTGGTTATGATTATTGTATGATATCAGTATTATAAATACATGGTCAGTGTATGAAATGTCAGTCTGTGAGATTTGGCCCTTTAAATTTCAAAGTGTCAACAGCTGAAACCACAGGTTGTAATTAAAACTGATAAGGGAACCAGTTCATTAACTACCTTCCTTCCAGTGGGCATTTTATTACCTTTTATGACATGCCTAGGCATTTTGAAGTTCAAAACCAAATGTGACTTTATGAGTCCGCCAGAGGATGTGCTTAATATACTTTTATGACATCTTAGGAGGAACAGGCCATTTGATACCAATATGGTGTGAAAAGTTGTAAACCCTTTAGTGTTCCTTGGGAAAACAGGAACCAACCACCAGTTCAAAGGAAATGCTTGATTAAAGACTGTCATAATTTAGGAAATGTATTTTCTGACGTCACCTTATTTAAAATACCTCCTGGTAGAAAATCATGTTTGTAGTTTTATATTCTAAAAGGAGGAGGAGCTAGATGACTCACAGAAGGGGTGTGGAGACACAGAGTTTAAACTGATATTTATGTCTGAAATGTGGAACTTATCTTTTTGGGCTCTTAAGAAACAAAGATCTCTCTAATTTAAAGGCACTTACAGAGGTAATACATTAGATAAAAAATATCTAAATGTATTGTGGTAGGAGTTTTGTTCTGTAGTTTTCCTTTTTTTTCTTTTATGTGATTGTGATGCTCTTTGATATTTGTTCTGTATTTTATCTTACTGTTTTTACCCATTTTTAGTAAACATTTTCTTTAAGATACTGCCTGGGTCTCCTCAGTCATTTTTTGCATGTTATTGCTGAACAGATATTAAGTCTGACAATTGTTCAAGGGCTTGATGGTGTTACTAAGCTTGGTAAAAGGTAAGGATATACCTAAGGTCTCTTATAATTTTAAGGGTTCATTCTGCATACCTGGTTAGGTGCCCTTAGGCGAATGATATATTGTATCCCCTGAAGAGACTATTATCTAAGCTTGTACATTTGGGTACACTAGCATAAGGTTCACAGTTTGAATCCCCCCAGAACTTGAGACTAAAGGTGATTCAGACCCAAAAGCAGTCAGGAGGGTTACCCTGTCTGTTACCTCTTCACACTATTACGCTCTGAGGTTGGCACTGTGGGAGCAGAAGGCCTGACCAGTGGAGTGCGTTTGTAACAGTGGTAACATGCAGTTTCAGAATGTGGCAGTGTTGCACATTTTTGGAATGTAATAGGATAATCTTAACCCTTGCTGTGATATACAGTATCAGTCCAAAATTCCTATATATTCTAATTGTGTCAGCAATCTAAGGGTTAAAGCATGGCAGAGAAATGCAGTTTTGGAATTTGAATGGGATGCACAATTTTGGAATGTATTGGGGACAGAGAATTTTGGAATGTGGCAAGGATGCAAAATTTTGGAATGTGGCTTGGACATGCAATTCCGGAATGTGACAGGGATACTCATTTTCAAAATGTGGTGAAGAAGTACAGATTTGGAACATGGTGGGAATGCACATTTTTGGAATGTGGTGGTGACATGAGATTTCAGAATGCGGTGGTGACACAATTCTGAATGTGGCAGGAATTAACAATGTTGGAATAGGGCTGGAACACCCATCTTTAGAATATGGTATGCACAAAGTTGGGATATTGTGGGAACGCACAATGTTGGAATGTGGTAGAATTGCAATTTGGGAATGTGGTGTGCAATGATGGAATCTGGTGGTGCCATGACATTTTGTAATGTTCTGGGGATGCACAATTTTTGAATGTAATGGTGACACACAATTTTGGAATGTGGCAATGACATAATTTCAAAATGTGGCATTGACAAACAACTTCAGAATGTGGTGGGGATGTGCAGTTTTTGAATGTGGCAGAAATGCACAATGTCAGAATGTGGCAGGGTCATACAATATCAGAATGAGGTGGGGGTGTACAATTTTAAAATGTGCTGGGTGTGTACAACTCTGGAGTGTGACAGGGACAAGCAACTGCAGAATAAAATGGTGTATCCTGTCACATTCTGACAGCGTGTCTGCCCACTTTAATTCCAAACTTGTCAGTCCCCCCCCAAAATTCTTAGATGTGTGTTCATGTCACAATCCATGATTGCATATCCCCACCACATTTTGAGATGACCCATCCCTGACTCATTCTAAGATTAATTACATGTAATATTCTGAAATTGCATGAAACCTTGAACTTCCATAGCTACAGCATATCCAATGCTGCATTCCAACACCACGTCCCTGCCACATTCTAAAGTACAGTACCATGCATTGGAATATTCTTGGAAACACATGCCCTGCACCCAACCCTGTGTCAGTTTTTTTAATGATTACTGCAACTACAGTTTCTTAAACTTTGGAGAATGAAGTCCTATAAGGTTTCTGACAGGCAGGACTAGACCATGAGTTCTGGTTATGACATCATCGATAGCCCTTCACTAAAACTGACTTTTTTGAACAGGGAGTGAAACCAGGGTTACATAATGGCTTGTAACTTTTAAACAAAGTAACTTAGAGATCTAATTTTTCATATGAGTCTTACTAGGGAGCTGTTGATTCTAAATCTGAAATTTAACACTTTTGTCCAGACTCCCTCTTTAAAGCTGCAGTGCATATTTTTGAGAACAGCATTTCAGCAGACACCATCATAATGCGTGAATGAATGCACAGTACCCCATGAATACAAAAACAAAAGTGCATACTAATATATTATAGTGATAAAAAAGTTCAAAAGGAAGAGACAGGAGATAAATAAGATAATCTGTAGAGGAGCCTAGTGAATCATTGAAGAGCATATGCCCAAAAGGAGTAAAATGAGCAGCTATTATAGTAAGCACTGATTCACTGTTGGCTGAAAAAAATACTGCCAGGTGTAAGTCAGAGATGCTGCAATACATGCTGTAAAAAACACATAAAGGAGGAAAAAATAAAGACAAAATTATTGGAATAGACAGATGAAAATTATAGGAGGGATGGAGAAAAGAGAAAAGGGAAGAAAAGAGATGGCTCAAAGAGAAGGGTGGGAGTGAGAAAATGGAAGATGGAGCAGAAATGAACGCTGTGCTAAATTAAACACTAACCTGTTCCAAATAATATAAGTGTTGCTAAAGTGGCACTAGACAAGCTCCATATAGGGGGCAAAAGAGAAGTAAAATTGCAAGTGACAGATAACAGTCTGAGAAGATGGGAAAAAGAGGAGTAAAGGATGAGATACGGTGAAATTGATAGAAGCCCATGTCAATTCGTGGAGCAAATATCAATAGACTATAGGGCTCCGTAGTTGAATCCACAATCAGAAAAAGAATATAACAAAACACAGTAATTAATATAACTAGTCATAGCAGCTAAATCTGAAACAAAAGAATGTCAGATGTAATTATAAGAAGGGGATTTATTTACCACTTGTGTGAACTCTGAGATAAAAGTCTAATACTAGATTAATGTCTAATACATGATACACTCACATTCTGACATATATATTATAAAAGAGGGAAGATGTCAGTTTGAGCAGTCGTGAAATTTAACTTCCCTGTAGACAGGTGTTGTAGTGGTCCCAGTAAAAAACCATAGACGAAACACTGCAGAGTGCTCACTTATAGAGTTGCACAATGGTCCAGAGATCAGAATTCCACTTTATTTTTTGATGAGAAACTAGTCTATCAAAGTATGGTTCTTAGCCTTATAACTGAGCCTCTTCTGTTCTGTAAATATTTGTTTTAAATTAATCACATCACGTATTTCTGTGTAATGCCTTGAGTTGATGGACCAATTAAATTTGAAATCTCCAAGGACTATTAATTTGGTTGAACCAAGCAAACTGATATATCAGCAACATCTCTCAGCTTCTGTTCACCCACTTTAATCAGGTTGTAACTAAATACATAGTCCATTTTTTTTATCAACCTTCCACAATTGGATAACCAACCATTCATACAGTGGTATTTGAGTTGTGTAGCATTCGTTAACTTGCTAACCTTTCTGCACATAAAACAAAACACCTCCTCCCATTTTAATTACTCTATCTTTTCTGTAGACTTTACAATTGGGAAAATTAATTTAATGGTTTAAAACTGTATGCTTGAGACAACTTTCATTGATTGCCAGCTGTTGTGGGTTATACAATTTCATCCATGCTTCTAGTTCAGCTAATTTAGGAAACAGTCTGCACGCATTCATGTGCCTGACCCTAAGGCTATTATTCCTTGTCTAGTCCTTATTCTCATGAAGTAGCAATGAGAGATTTGTCAGAACAGGGCCAGGATTATTTTCTACATCTTTGGGCAATAATAAGAGAAGTGCTGCTAATTTAGCCAATAGCAAACTCCTTCAAACTTTTGGTAATACTCTCAGTTGGTATCTAAGATTATACCTCAGGCTTTTTCTTACAAGTCCTAAATCCTCTAAGCCATTTAAGTAAAATTATTTTGTGACTGTAAAAACATAACTCTTATCACAATATAGTGTTATATATTGAGGTACCAGTCATTGTGCTACTCCATCTAGTATCACAAAAAAAATAAACCAAACTAAAACCACATTCCTAACAGGCCCTGATAAATAACCCTAATTATCAATAAAAGTAACGAAACCATTGCAGTATGCCCAGTTTATCAAGTAAAAAAGGATATCAATGCTGGAATAGTTTTAAAGCAGCCTCTCCTCAACCTCCTGCCTATGACACTCCTGAAGGAGCAACTCACATGAGCGATCCTTGAGGGAGTGATGCTTGGAATGGCCCTGCTTTTGAGATATGGAGCCCTGCTCTCTCTGACAAATCTGGAGCACCTGATTACCATGGCAACCTCCAGGCAATCTCCTGTCATCAGGCATAGCTGAGGGGCTAAAGTTTCTATTAGCAGCAGTTCTAACAGCAAGCAGGTAGTGTGGAAACACAAGGTGAAGTGACAGTGTGCAGGATTTTCAAAACTCTTAGATTGCCACAAGTCCTGGTGCACCAATGATACAGTGCATAGGGCTTGTAGTAATCTAATGGGATTTTCCATCCCATGCAGCAATTGTCACAAGTTAGAACACCATTTTCTGGTCTAACTTGCAGCAATCCTGGGAGCCTGTTGTACTGAGCTTGTGCCAGATATTTGGCGCAAGCTGCCATAACTCGTGAACACTGTCACAACTCCAACTGAGATTGTAAAATTGGGTGCAGCTGTGGTGAACGGTTTGGTGCACCACCAGAACCTGTGTCATGGTGCAGGGCTGGATGCAAGCCCTGTGCCATGTTTCAAAAATCCTGCCCAGTGTCTCTTAGAGGAGCCCAGCTTTTGAACTGTGGAGCCCCACTTGGGAGTGCCTGGTTACCCTGACAGCTCCAGGCAATCACCCCTCACCAGGCTTAGCTGTGGATCAAAGTATCTAACAGCACCAGTTCTTATAGAATGCAGGGAGTGTCCCTCACCACGAGCAATGCTCCAGTTTGAACAGCAGTGCCTATGGCCGCTTCCACAGCTGCCGCCTGGACTCCACCACTAATTCCTGCCACCCTCCTGGATCTCCAACATGGACCCAGCCTAAAGGGTCCCTCACCATAAGCGGCGCTCCAGTTTGAACAGCGGCACCTATGGCAGCTTCCACGGCCATCGCCTGGACTCCACCACTAATTCCTGCCACCCTTCTGTATCTCCAATGCAGACCCAGCCTAAAGGGTCCCTCACCACGATCGCGCTCCAGTTTGAACAGCAGCACCTACAGCCACTTTCATAGCCACCACCAAGACTCTGCCTCTAATTCCTGCCACCCTCCTGAATCTCCAATGCAGACCCAGCCTAAAGGGTCCCTTGCCATGAGCAGCACTCCAGTTTGAACTGCAGCATCTACGGCCACTTCCAAGGCTTCCACCCGGACTCCGCGACTAATTCCTGCCTCCCTCCTGGATCTCCAACATAGACCCAGCCTAAAGGGTCCCTTGCCACGAGCAGCACTCCAGTTTGAACAGCGGCGCCTACGGCTGCTTCCACAGCCATCGCCCGGACTCCTCCACTAATTTCTGCTGCCCTTCTGGATCTCCAATGAGGACCCAGCCTAAAGGTATGGCCGCTTCCTTGGAAAGAACTGTCTCATTTCCGATTGGTGTGGCAAGTTGCAAACGGCCTCTGATTGGGCTGCCTGGCAACATGATGTACCTGACAGGTGCGCTTTCCAGCCAGCATCTGCATTCATTATTTTTGAATTATTTCTACCTGCTATCTGTAGTGCTGTTTTTCTCCCACCCCCCTGCCTCCACCCAGGCCCCCTTTAAATACACTCTTGCCACTCCCTACTGTTGGTCTTTCTACCTCATTGGCTCACACTAATCCCTGCCTTCTACCTAAAAAAAAAAAAAATCGCTGAACAGCATAGATTAAGCTCCCAGTACAGTGACCTCTACCAAACATCACATTCTGCCCAGACTGCTCCACTCTGCCTGTAACTGTCCTCCCTCGGGAATCTAGGAAATCAAGGAAAGGCTGCCCTCTCTGTTGGATCCTCAACTTAAATTGTAATTTTCAGGACCAACCCTAGCTACTTAGACTACACTCTCTAGGGGTAATATATATTGCTCCAGCCATCTCTCTACTGCCCGGATTCCTGCCCCTGCTTGCTTCCTTTCTCATCTGCCTCCTGCCCCTCCTCTCCAACATGCTGCCAACCTCCCCTACCCCCTCCAACCTCTACCCTGCCTGACCTTATAAGGAACCTTTACACCTCCAGCTCGGTGACCAGTTCTCTGAACAGCCCAAATTGGTCATATTCCCCTTCCCAACCCTGCCCCTTTCTCTTCAACACCTCGCAATCTTGGATAATTCTACATTTAATTACCTTCCAACCAACCACTAACGCTCGTACACAATGACTAACTAGGTAGCACTTGCTCTCCTCATGGTACCTACAACTGTTAGCCCACTATTTAACTATCGCCCTCCTGCTCCTTGCAGTAGGGAACATACACCCAAACCCTGCCTCCACATTCAACCCTAACCAATCACACTCAGCGGGCCAAGCCTCTGCCATGTCCTACACATCAAATCTCACTAGTGGCCCCTTCCCCCACAGTCTATGACTCCTGCACCTAAATATAAGAAGTCTAGCCTTCAAACTTGATTCACTCCAAGTGCTGGCAGCCAACTATGCCCCTGACATCCTCACCATCTCTGAAACATGGCTAAATACTAATATCACAGACTCTGAGGTCATTATCCCAGGCTACGTCATGGCCCGACAGGACAGGGCAACCAGAGGCAGGGGAGTAGCCATTTATGTAAACTCGGACTTACACTTCTTGGTAGTATTACCTAAGGCTGAGCCACAAGCCTACAAGCTACTAATGCTACAGTTGGCACTCCCCTTCTCTCTACCCATTTACATTGCTGGAATATACTGCCAGCCTGGCACTCCAGCCACTTCTGTGACTGACCTCCTCACACATATCTCCTCCCAAACCACATCAGGTGAACTATACATTATGGGAGATTTAAACCTCAACTGGTTAGCCCCAGCACTCAATAAATACAGAACAGAGATATCTAGACTAAACCTCTCACAACTCATCACAGAGCCCACCCACCTTAACCTCAAATCTGGCAACCACTCACTAATTGATTGGGCTCTCTCCACCCACCCACACCGGGTCATCAAAGCAGGCGTACTTCCTGACTCCCTGAGTGACCACCACATCATTTATCTAGTTCACAAAAGTCACTGCCCCAAAGCCCCCCCCCCCAAAATTCCTAGTCCAACACTCCCACAAATCCCTCAGTCTGTCCTTCTTGCTAGAAGATCTAGCCCTAGCAAACTGGGACCCTACCACTACATTATACTTGGCAGATGATGCCCTCCTACACTTCTAAACCACGTTCCTCAATGTCTGGGAAAGTCATGCCCCTCTGCGTCACACTAGGATACGTGGCAACCACCTGCCATGGATTACCCAAGAACTTATAGCATGTCAAAACCTCATGATAAAGCTTGGAGAGCTCAAAAATCATCCCACCTCCCTCAAGACTTCACCAATTACTGCATGTTATGCAATAAATGCACCACAGCAACTCAGCTAGCTAAAGCGGAATACTTTAGCTCCACCTTCACATCTAACTTAAATAGTCCATCCAAATTCTGGAAGGTCATTCACTCCCTCTTCTCTCCACCTGCTGCCAATCCTACTCCACTCTTAAGTGTAAACAACACCCTCCTCTCGGATCCTAGCACAGTCACCACTGAGTTCAACATATACTTCTCCACATGTGCTTCTATGCTACTCTCTTCCCTGCCCACCCCTATTCCACACGTACCTCCTGTAATATCTAAGAATCTGCTCAGGCCTTGCACCTTCTCCTTCAAAGATATCTTGCCAATTGATGCCCTAAATGCCCTACTAACTCTGAACCTTTCAAAAGGTAAATCCCTGGATGGACTAGACACCAAACTCTTCTACCTCTCTGCCCCCGCCATCACAACCTCGCTTGCCAACCTACTAAACCACTCCTTTGCCACTGCAACCATCCCCAGACATGGAAACATGCTGTCGCTATCCCTCTCTCAAGGGGGCACCCCACCCCACCTCCACCTCCACTTCAAATTAACGCCCTATCTCTCTCCTCCCTGCGCTCGCTAAAATACAAGAACACCTCGTGCTCTCCCAACAGACATCATTCCTCTCTGACTCCAACTTCTTCACACCATTCCAGTCAGTATTCAGGAATAGCCATTCCACTGCCTCCTCGCTTACAAGGCTCACTGACACCATACTTTCTGGAATGGATAGAGGGCAGATCACCTCAGCCATATTTGTCAACCTTGCCAAAATGTTTGACACTGTTTCCAACCCCCTCCTGTTAATGTGCCTCTCGGAAGCTGATCTTACTGAATCAACCACCAACTGGTTCAGCATCTACCTCACAGGTAGGACCCAAACTGTCAGAATTTCGGATGCCACATCCACCCTCCCTCCCTCCCTCCCTATGACCACTGGGGTCCCCAGGGTTCAGTACTTGGACACATTTTGTTTTCCATTTTCCTTTATGACCTGCCACTATTCTGCTCAACTACATCAATCCAGATGTATGCAGATGACACTGTTCTATTCACCTCTGGTTCTTACTTAGAATAGGTGACTACCAACCTTCAGGCCGACTTCAACATAGTTCAGATCTGGTTCAGCTCTCATCAGCTCTCCCTAAATGCTAATAAAACACTCACCATGACCTTCGACACAAGGCAACAACAGTCCAGGCTCTCCACCTTCCCCTCCTTCCACACCCTGGATGGGACTGCACTGGAAAACACCTCCTCCTTCCAGTACCTAGGGGTCTGGCTCGACCAACACCTAGCTTTCTCTGTCCACATCAACACAATCCTGAAAAAACTGTACCCTAAGCTTGGTTCCCTTTACAGGAACCGCAGCAGCCTCCTGCTAACCATGAGGCGTGAACTAGTGCAGAAGATGATCCTTCCATCATTTGACTACTGTGATGTAGTCTACAGTGCCTCTTCCAAGTCCACTTTAATTAGACTGAACCCACTCTTTAACGCTTTCTGCTGCTTCGCCCTCTATGCACCCCCTCCGCACCCATCACTGTGAGCTCTACCGTTCTCTTGGATTCCCATCCCTTGAAAATCACCGCCAACTGCACTGTGCTAAGTTTGTCTTGAAATTCTGGCTAGTCTCCTTCCCATCTTACCTCTCCTCCTTGCTATCGCCACCCCCCACTCTGACCCACACCCTTAGATCCCATGACTCCCATCAATTACTAATCCCTAGGAGGAGGTCCTCCGTGGGACAAGCGGCCTTCTCACACCACTTCCCTAAACTCTGGAATGAACCTCCTCCCCAAATTCGTCACTCCTCCTCTATTCACTCCCTTGCTACCACCATGGCTAATTACCTTACGGTAAATTGTGCCTGCCCATGATTATCCTCCTGTGCCCGCCCCTAGTACCCCTTACCCCAACTGCCTGACCAGTGGCACCTTGCATACACTATGAAGCTGAGTTATTAAACCAACTATTGCACTTATTACACTTCTGCTGTCCTGCAGTCTTACTGCACTTCCATTCCCTGTAATCTGCTCCATGTTTGGATCAATGTGTCTTGTGCCTAACTGTTTCCCAACCTGTTAACCTGTTACTCAGCCATAATTCCTATTAAGTGTATACATTAATGTAAAGGAATAAATGTAATGTTATATGTATTCTACTTGAAAACTTGCACGTTTTCCTCTCCAATGCACAAACTGTAATGTTTCAACAGTGATAATCTGTGTGTTATCCTCTCCTTTGTACCCCCACAGGTTGCACCCGGAGATCAGCATCGTTTTGCTCAGTGTGCCTTTCCTGGTGAACCAATTCAATAAATAAATAAATAGTGTGTCTAATGCTGCTTCTGCCTATAAGGTGAATACAGGGCAGAGTGACAATGGGCTTGATTCTCAAATCTCCTGGCATGGCACAAGGGGCTTGCACTACATGGAAAGGTGCAAAGTGTCCCTTGCACCAAAAGATGCACCGGGAGTGATTCTTAAAGGCAGCCTGTAGTAACCGCAAGCTGCATGTACCAAAAGGAGCTTGCACTATACTTGCAGCATGAACTGGGCTGAGGCAAGGTGCTATGGGGCTTGCAGCAACCACAAGCTGCCATAAACCCCAAATTGGGATTCTCTAAACCCTTCCAGAGGGCACATTTCTAAGTACTATTAGATCAGCCAAGGCAATACACAAGATAGCCAGCCTTGGAGTGGGTCCCAAGGTGGTAGCCTGGATAAAAAATTGGCTGGACAACAGGACACAAAGGGTAGTAGTAAATGGAGTACACAGTGAAGAAAGGAGGGTTACTAACGGGGTACCGAAGGGTTCAGTACTGGGACCGGTCCTTTTTAGGGTCTTTATAAGTGACATTGCAGAGGAACTGAAGGAAAAGTATGTCTCTTTGCAGATGACACAAAGATATGCAACAGGGTTGATAACAAGATGGAGTGGAAAGGATGAGAAGGGACTTGGCAAGGTTGGAGGAATGGTCAAATGTATGGCAGCTCAGATTCAATGCAAAGAAGTGTAAGGTAATGCACATGGGAAACAAAAACCCAGGGGAAGAGTACACAATGGGGGGTGAGATACTGACAACAGTAAAATAGAAAGGGACCTGGGGTAATTATATCAGATGACCTAAAGGTGGCAAGCAATGGAGAAGGCAGTAAGGAAGGCTTGGGGACACTGGGATATAGGAAGAGGCATCAATAGTAGAAAACAGGAAGTTGTTATCCTCTGTACAGACAATTGGTGAGACCTCATCTGGAGTACTGTGTGCAGTTCTGGAGACCCCATCTCCACAAAGACATAGACAGAGTGGAGGCTGTCCAGAGGAGGGCATTAAAATGGTGCAGGATCTGCACCAGAAGACATATGAAGAAAGACTAAAGGAGCTTAATATGTATACCCTTGAGGAAAGAAGGGAGAGAGGGACATGATAGAAACTTTCAAGTACCTCAAGGAATTAACAAAGTCCAAGAGGGTAGCATCTTCCAGAAAAGAGATGTGCAAGAACAGAGGCACAATTTGAAGATAGAGGGGACGGCTCAGAGGTAATGTGAGGAAGTATTTTTCACTGAGAGGGTTGTGGATGCATGGAACAGCCTCCCTGAGGAGGTCGTGGAGTCAAGAACAGTGGGGGACTTCAAGAATGCATGGGACAGGCATAAGGCAGTCCTAGTGGGGTGTAGGAGGAAGTAAGCTGTTGGTTAACTAGGATCTGCAGCTTACCTGTTAGGTAGGAAAATGGGCAGACTGGGTGGGCCAAGCGGTCCTTATCTGCCATCAAATTCTATGTTTCTATGTTTCTATGGTCTAAGGGTACTTAAAAATTCACCCTCTGGGAGGGTTGCAACCTGTGCCAATGTGCAGCAGTCCCCCCTCCATAGCCCGATCCATCATTTAGTAAATTAATCACATCCCTGGTGGTTTAGTGGACCCCCCCCCCAAGCCCTGATCTCCCATTCTGAAATATAAAATATTCCCTGGTGGTTTAGCGGACTCCCAAAGCCCCAATCCCTCATTTTGAAATGTAGTATCTTCCCTGGTGATCTAGTGGACCACCACCCCCAATTCTGAAATATCACAACCTCCCTGGAGGTCTAGTGGACCCCCACTCCCCCATCCCAAACACCAGCCAGCGACTGGCACAGCCCACCATTCACCACTACAGCCAGCTGCCAACTGTGCTGTCAATGAGCGTATTGTATACAATATTGTAATTCTGATTCTCATTAAATAAATAAATAAATAAAATATGTGCTCAGTGTCAGTGGGCTGTGCCAGTCACTGACCAGTGTTCAGGATAGGGAGAGTGGGGGTGGGGCTGGGGGTCCACTAGACCATCAGGGAAGGTATTACATTTCAGAATGGGGGATCGGGGCTTGAGGGCATCCGCTAAACCACCAGGGAATATTTTATATTTCAGAACAGGGGATTAGGGCTTGGGGGATCCACTAAACCACCAGGGAAGTTAATCAGAATGGGGGATCAGGGCTGAGGGTACCACTAACCACCAGGAACTGGCGCACAGCCACCTAGCAGCTTGCTGCATACCATGCAGATGTGCCATCTGTTAGGCATATGCCCATGGTTGCTGAAAGCTACTGGACTTTGCTGCTGGGACACTACCCAATAGAGAATTAGGTACAAGGTCCTTGGTGCACTGGGCTTTAATGCAAGCTACCTTTTGCCACAGCTTTTGTCAGTATAAGGGCCCTTTGATAATCAAGCCCATTGTCTCTCAGAGCAGCACCAGTTTTGAGCTATGGAGCCTCACCTCCTCTGACCACTTGGGAGCACCTCAGTACCCTGGCAACCTAGCCTTGAGCAATTTGATGAAGAAATATTTCCAGTGGTACTGAAACATCTTTCAGAAGTGACTGATGTTGGCGAGCATTCAATAAGCTACTGTACAAAGCCTTTTTGGCCAGTAGTAGCCAAATAACTTGCTTTTCTTGCCAAAATGTTACTGGATCACCTTCTGAAAAATGTCTGAGCAGCATCAGTATTTGGTATACAAGAGCTCCCAAATGTCCTTTGTTGTCTAAGGATCTTCACTTTCCAAGTCTTTGATGTCATCACGCTTATTCCTGGCACTGGCACTAGCACCACAAGAAAAAAGCTCAGGAGGATCAGCAGTATGACCAGGAGGTCATGTGTGCACATTCATGCTTTGACATTGTATTTAATATACACATTTCTTTAAAGGATGAAGTATGTGAATGTGACATAATAATAGATTTAACAGTACTATGACAGTAATATAATATGACAGCAATATGATATTATTTATTACTTGTTATCATTATTACATAGAAACACAGATAATGTAATCAGAAAAAGGCAACTAGTCCTTAAAATCTGCCCTGTTATACCCAATGTTACCCAAGGACCTGATGTGTAGATGGGGTTTACCTACTCACTTCCCTACCCTCACCTTTTACCTTACTGCTACCCTTCTGATTAACTATTAGCCCCATAACTCTGTCCCAGCCCTGCCTGAAACCATTGATTTTTTTTGTGCTACCACATCAGCTGGAAGACTGCTACATGGTTTAACCACCCGCTTTATAAAGTAAAACACTCTCTTGTCCCTCCTTAATCTCCCCTTTGTCAGCTTCCACTTATGTCCCCATGTTTTTGATTTGCCACTCCTGATGACCAGTTCCTCACAGTTTACCTTACTCATTCCTTTCAGGAACTTTCAGGAACCCTAAGGCTCTTTTCTGTCTCCCCTCTTCTCCCCTCTCTGGCCTCCAGTGAGTACATGTTCAGTGCCATAAGCCATTCCTCACAGGATTTGCCCTGCTGGCCTTGAATCATTTTGGTTACCCTATGCTGCCCCACCTCCAGCCTGTCCTTATCTCCTATTGTTTACAGCTGCAGTGGGTGTAGCCCTGCAGATGTTTTGCTATTACAGTAGAAAAAGGGAGTGCTCAAGATTCCTAACGGGCTAGATAAAATTGGAGGTTTGTGCTATCACTCCTCTCTGCTGTGTTTATTCAGCTGAGCAGTGTTGCACTAGACTATTTTGTATAATAACTACTAGCTTCTATTTGGCTAGTATGCTCTTTCAAGAAAGATTCATAGCTCATAAACATGTCAGCTTATTCACCCTTTCCCAGAAACAAATCTCAGAAAAAGTTTACACTGTTTTTTAACCTCTTAAAACACTATCTGATTAGCACCGTCTCAGACATAGTTTACTATAGCAGATGGCATTTGTTTCTTTAATCCTTAAGACAAGTAAAGAACTGTTATTTTTTGTTACTACTTTTACTATGCTTTTGGAAAAAAAGAAAATTATATTGGGTTTTAGCTGACAAACACATTATGAAACTTTTAGCCCTGAAAACAGCCACTTTTTCTCATTTCAAATCGAAGTGCATAGCACAATCAATTATCTTAAACTTGTTACTGCCTTCAGCAGTATCGAGAATCTTAGTATAGCAGTAGACATCTGCTTCTTTAACCCCTAAGACAAGTAAAGAATGGTATCTTTTGTTACTCCCTTTACAATGCTTTTTGGGAATAAAATTATACTGCGCTACAGTATGGTTGGTAAACACATCTTATAACTTTTAGCCCTGTAAATAGCAACTTTTCTGGTTTCAACTCAAAGTACATGTTACAGCCTCCAGCACTAAGTTCAGCATAGTTTACTGTATCAGAAGACAGCTGTTCCTTTAACACCTTTCACTCAAACACACACACACACATATACACTACCCTTATAGCCACACCATTTGAAATAAATACTATAGCCTAATATGTTATGAAGCAATAACAAATTGTTAGTTTATGACAGTCTTTGTTATATGGAACACAGTGAAGTTCAGTTTACAATGTGGCATTTGCTACCATGGTAAATGTAATTATTATATATTAACATTTAGCTGTTTAATGATTAAAATAACATATTCATCAACTCAGCCTCTTCCCTACTTCCACCATGTCTCGACTACATGATTTACATAATAATAATAGAGCAAGAATTATAGACTTCCTTTAAATATTTCCTATATTTTGTATCCTGGATGGCACATGGGGAGATGCTACATACCATTTTCAAAAGGATCTTTATTTTACACATTTTTGCACTGTATTTACTCAGGATATACCAGAATACATGCAATATCTTGTTTTCAGTGGGACCATGATTTTACCCATTTTTACAATGTATTTGTCCAGCAAAGCCTAGCCCAGATGTAATATTGTTTTCAGAGTGTTCCAACTTTACACAATGCAGCGTAATAATGTGTAGATGTAGAATCCCACTGAAAATAAGATGTCACATCTTCTGTGAACTATCCAGGCTAAATATATAGCAATCAGCATGCATATTCTAGGAAAACACCGTGTGAAAATGTGTAAAGGGAAGACCATATTGAAACTGCCTCTCAGCAGATCTGTGTTGTGCAAATACATTAGAAAAAAATGGGTAAAGCATGACAACACTGTAAATGACATATCAAATTTCAACTGGCATATCCTGTATTATTTCAATATTTAAAATGGGTTAAATGCTTTATCCAAATGAAATAAATATTTTAAATATCGGTTTGGCTAGTCTTTCCTCAGTGGTCTTATCCTACAGGCCCTGCACCATTTTAGTTACAATTCACTGCACCACTTCCACCCTGTCTTTGTTCTTACTCAGATGGGAACTCCAGAACTGGACACAGTATTTCAGGTGCAGTTTCATGAGTGTCTTATACAGAGGCAAGATGACCTCCATCTTTATATACCTGATACCCCTTCCTATGAGTCCAAGCATCTGGCTAGCCTTTCCAGCCACCTTATTACACTGACTAATTTTTCTTAGGTTCTCTGAAATTATAACTCCCAGGTCCCTTTCCTGCATCATGACTATCAGTATCTCCCCACCTAGTTCATACTTTGTCCCAGGGTTCTTGTCCCCTATGTGCAAGATCTTGCACTTCTTTGCATTGAATCCCAGTTGCCATTCTTCAGACCATTTCTCCAGTTTTTTTAAGGTCTTCCCTCATTCTTTCAACACCCCTTGGCATGTCCACCCTATTGTATACCTTTGTATCATCAGTGAAGAGGCACACTTTCCCCTCCAGTCCCTCTGTTATGTCCCAAATAAAGACATTGAAGAGAACCATCCCCAACACCAAACCCTGAGGCACTCTGCTTGTCAACCCTCCCTCTCCAGAGTACTCCCTGTTTATCACAGCCCTCTGATTCCTGCCATTCAGCCAGTTATCCACCAACAGAACTATTTTAGGATCAAACCCTAGGCTGCACAGTTTTTTAATCAGCCTTATATGGGGGATGGTGTCAAAGGCCTTTCTGAAGTCCAGATAGGCCACATCCACTGCACTTCCCTGGTTCTCTACCTTAGTTACCCAGTGATGCCATAGATTAGTACAATGAGTTAGTGCAAAACACAGTGCTTATTCTAAGTACACTAAAGGTTAGGGTTAGATGTATAAGTAAATAAATGCCATATAAGGCAGTGTATGTATGTTAGTGTGTGTGTGGCATTGCTCTGTGTATGTGTAGACAGTGCACTACTATGTTATACTGGAATATATATGTATTAGTCAGTGAGTGTGTTATCAGAACAATTAGAAAGTGCAGTTAGGTGGCTCAGTGGTTAGTGCAAAAAATTGCTAGTCTACATTCCCCCACTATCTAGACCAGTTTCAGCCCTATACATGTCATTGCTGATTTCAATGAGGTGTCTAGTGGCACCCCCCAACCACCCTCCAATGTCCCTCAGAGCCTAAAAAAAGGAACACAGTCCCTCAATGTCTGTTTTTAATCTGTAAAAAAAGTCAATTGCTGATGCAACCCCACACCCCCGAACAACCTCCCACTGAGTACCTTCCACCCCACACTGCCCAGACTCACCCACACATCCTCACTCACCTGAAGAGAGCCAGTGTGAAGCTCCATTGTCCCATGGAAGACACATCTTGCTGCTTTAACCTGTGACTGCCTCCCTTTGCCTAAAGGATACTCTTGGGTCTATCCCACTCCTTCTACCACCCACTCTGGTAGGCTATTCTAGGCATCCACCACCCTCTCGGTGAAAAAAATATTTTCTCACATTTCACCTGAGCCCCCCCAATATCATTTTGTGCCCCCTTGACGTGGAGCATCTCTTACTTTGGAAGATGCTTCCTTCCTGTACTCTGTTTATACGGTGATATATTTGTATGTCTCATTCATGTCCCACCCTTCCCTCCTTTCCTCCAGGAAATACATATTTAACTCCTTTAGTCTTTCCTCATATGTCTTATCCTGCAGGCCCTACACAATTTTTGTTGCCCTCCACTGCACTGCCTCCACCCTGTTTATGTTCTTTCTTAGATAAGGCCTCCAGAACTGGACACAGTATTCTAGGTGCAGTCTCTCACAAGTGTCTTACACAGGAGGAAGATGACATTCCACTTTTTTTTTCTTTTTTTTTTGCTCCTCCTTTGGTTCCCTGGCCCACCTCTCCTTCAGGCCAGACAAGGCCACTCTGACACTCACTCCATCTCCTCCACCTCCAGATCGCAGCCACCCCAGGGGTAGCCTGGTGTCACCCTTCACTGGATAAGTCCCTCTTCTCCGAGGGGGAAGGCACCGGGGGGACAGTGCACACTTATTTGGACCCTGGGTGCGGCTGAGGTAGTACTGGAGACCAGGGCTTCCATGGCAGTGGGTGCCAGCAGTCATCATCTGGCTGGTCGGGAAGCTGCTATTCCATTTTGGTTTTTCCCGGGGGCATGGCATGCCACAGACATGAAGGCAAATGCCAATGTCCACCATGCCCCCCTGCGTTCAGTAAGCTCACTGAGATGCTGCACTTCTGGCCTCTGCCAGGAGTCAGCACGCAGTGAGCTGCATCTCCACGCTCCCCCTGGGAAAAGATAAGCGGCCATCGGATGCTCAAGCCTTCCCCACAGCCAGCCCTCCAGTGACCCGGGTCCATTCCTGAATCTGGGTTGCCGGCCTCCCAAGCAGAAATCCAAACACTGCACCATGGGCCAGCTTGACCTCCCTCTTTCTACTCATGATACCCCTCCCAATGCATCCAAGCATTTGACTAGCCTTTCCAGCAGTCTTATTGCACTGTCCAGTTTCTCTTACAGTTACAGCCAAAGACATGGTCAGATATTTCCTGAAATTTCTGTAATATTTCTAAAGAAATCTTCTGCTTTCTGCACTTCCACAGTAGGGGCAGCAGAGAGAAACTCTTTAGAAATGTTGTGAAATATCTGGAAATATCTGACCATGTCTGCAGCTACCACTGTAGGTCCTCTAAGATGACAACTCTCAGGTCCCTTTCCTGCTTTGTGACTGTCAGTACCTCCCCACCTAGTTCATACTTTGCCTCTGGGTTCTTGTGCTCTATGTGCATGATCCTGCTCTTCTTTGCATTGAATCGCAGTTGCCATTCTTCAAACCATTTCTCCAGCTTTTTAAGATGTTCCCTCATTCTTTCAACAGCCTCTGGTGTGCCCCCATTGCATACCTTTGTATTGTCTGTGAAAAGCCATACCTTCTCTTCCAATCCCTCTGCAATGTCCCAAATAAAGACATTGAAGAGGACCGGCCCCAACACCAACCCCTGAAGCATCCTGCTCATCACCTTTCCCTCTCCAGAATACTCCCTGTTTACCACAACCCTCTGACTCCTGCCATTCAGCCAGTTCTCCACCCACAGAACTATTTTAGGATTAACCCCTAGGCTATGCAGTTTGTTAATCAGCCTTATATGGGGGATGGTGTCAAAGGCCTTTCAGAACTCCAGATAGGCCACATCCACTGCACCTCCCTGATCCACTACCTTGGTTACCCAGTCATGCCACAGATTAGTACGAGTTAGTGTAAAATACAGTGCCTATCCTAAATACAATAAAAGTTAGGGTTAGACGTATAAGTAAATAAATGCCATATAAGGAAGTGTATGTATGTCAGTGTGTGTGTGTGGCAATGCTCTGTGTGTATAGACAGTGCACTGCTATGCTATACTAGAATATATATGCATATATGTGTATATGTATTAATCAGTGTGTATATATCACAACAATTACAAAGTGCAGCTAGGTGGCTCAGTGTTAGTGCAAAAAATGTTAGTCTACATCCCCCCACTATCTAGATCAGTTTCAGTCTTATATATGTCATTGCTGATTTAAATGAGGTGTCTAGTGGCAATCCCCCACCCTCTGATGCCCCTCTGAGGCTGAAAAGAATACAGTCCCTCAATTTATTTTTTTTAATCTGTAAAACTGCATGTAGACAGTGCACTGCTATGTTATACTAGAATATATATGTGTATATATATTAGTTATAGTGTGTGTGTGTGTACCTCAACAATTAAAAAGTGCAGCTAGGTGGCTCAGTGGTTAGTGCAAACATTGCTAGTTTTCATATTTCTCACTGCCCACAGTATTTTGCAGCCATATTGGCTCTTGCTAGAGTTTGTTTCCTTAGGTTCAGACACCAGAACTGTGAATAGTATTCTAGATGCAACCTCACTAGTGTTCTATAGAGTGGTAGTATTGCCTCTTTCCTCCTCCTATTGAAACCTCTCTGAATACACCTCAACATTATGGTTGCCTTGCTGTAGGCCTTGTTGTATTGGATAGATTGCCTTAGAGAGTTGCTTATGATAAAATCCAGGTCCCTTTCCTCAGCAGTAGTGTCCAGCTCAACCACTCCTGCACAGTATTTCATCCTGGAGTTCTTGTTCAATATGTGCATCACCTTGTACTTTTTGGCATTGAATTTCATCTGCCAGATTTTTGACCATGTTTCTAAACTTTTCAGGTCACTGCATCTTACTAACCTCTCCTCACTGTCTGCCCTGACACAGAGCTTAGTGTTATCTGTGAAGAGACACTTCCTGCCCTGTATTCTTTTGCCTGTGTTGCTGATAAGGCAAAGCCTGCAAAAGCAAGGAAGTGTAGGGGTTCTAGAGGGAAGAGTAAATGTTTACAGTGTGATTAAGGGCGTACGATGAATGAAAGTAAAGTTGCAAACTACACACGTTTTGATAAAATAACAATTTAGTGTTAACAAAATTCAGAAAAAGTAAAATAAAATTTATAACAAAATGTTTAAGGTGTCTTGTTATTTTATGTATTGTAGCAATACAAAAATAGTACTGAAACAATCATTCTGTTGATACAAATTCTGTGCTTGCTGGTTTTGGGCTTTTGTAACTAAATAAATATGTATTGATAAAATACTTTAAAAGTGGTTCATATTTTATTGACACACATATAGAAGAGTACTGGCAAATGAAAACAGTTAGCTAGATTTTCAGAGCCCTTGAAAATCCTGTAGCTGTGGGAAAAACCTAGCGCAAGTGGGTTTTCACTTGTGGAGCCACAATTTTTCCTGCAGCTGTGGTTATTTTCAAAGGTGGAGCCAGTTTATGACTGACTCCATGATTTCCAGCAGCTTGTGGCTGCAGGAAAATGTTACACCAGATGAAATCAGGTGTAACATCTCCTGCAGCTGTGGTGGACTGAAACTACAAATCTCTGCAGCTGCAGAGATGTTGGATCGCAACTGCAGTTGTAAAGTGGAACTCAGTCCCACTTTGTTTTGAAAATCTAGCCCAGAATCTATAGGACTGACTCTTAATGACTTGACTCCAAACTTTCATTTAAAGAACTAGTGAAGCCAAAACAGGCAGACAGGAACATAATACAAATTTTGAGTAGTAGTCAGTTGTACCTTTTCATTTCTGAAGTATTTTTTTTTTCCTTTCGCTCATCAGAAAGTCTTCTATGTGATAATATTTTGCTGGATGTGTGGTACAGATCTTAGCCTAGCAGTTGACATATCTAACTCTACTGCTCCATGCTACATCATCAGCATTATGATCTCACTGGCTGTGACATCACAGGTGATGACCTGGCAGTCACTCACTTGCTGTTCCTGAGTAGCAGTGATGTCACAGTCAGTGAGGTCATAATGCTAATGATGTAATGTGGGGCAGTAGAGCAAGATATGTCAGCTGCTAGGCTAAGAGCTGTTCCACACATCACACCTGTTAACCTTAGGTAAGCAATCTTCTAATTAAACAAATGGAAAAGAAAAAGTACCTCAGATATAAAAGGTAATGGTTGGCTGCTTTTAAAATCTAATATTAGTTTAGGCAATACACTAGCTCTTTAAAAAAATGTAAAAGTTTCTGGCCCCAGCAGTTTCAAAGTTAGATGTTTCCAAAGATAATTTCTTTAAAATTGGATAATTTGGCATTGTTAGGACTAGAAACTTAACTATTTAAAGCTTGGAGTTAGATAAGTTGCTATATTCATGCATGATGTTTATACATCTTGCGTATATTAATATATAAAAACTTGAAATGTTAAAATAATAAAATCCTGTTATTTTTAACATATATCGACATGTACTGTATATGTATCAGCACATGAGAACTGCATTGTCATGATTTATTCTTGTTGAACAGGTGGCGAGCTTTAATTAGTAAAAAATATATGTTTCTAATTCTAATTATTTAAATGTTACAGCTTTTGAAATATGCTTTCAAACATTAAAAAATATCATGAAAAATTATTTTTGTAAATTGTCCAAAGATTTTATTGTTTTTTTTTTTTAAGAATAAACCCATTCTAGCTGGCCCGGTGATGCTGGAGATTGAGGTGCTGGTCACTACACCTCATGCCACATTGGCGACCCAGGTTTGGAAATGAGCTCAGCTTGCTGGTGATCGGCAGGGGCGAGAGAGGATCAAGTGGTCAGAGGACTGCTCTCCTCTCTTTGGGAAGGTTATTGTCACACTCATTGACTGCCCTTTGGTGGTGGCTTGACAGCAGTATGGGTCAGGAGACACGTACAGGTGTCACTACATGGGTGGGAGAGGGGATGAGAGTAAAAAGGTGGAAAAGGGAGCTGGCAGGTTGCATGATGGCCCTGCATCCCTCTGCCTTCCCTGGGCTTCTGGATTATGCTCTGAGAGGGGGAGGGAGAAAGACGGTGCTCTTCTCCCTGACCCTGTCATGGGGCAAGCCATGGGGGAACTTCCAGGGGTTGGCATTAGCTGGGACGCATGGTGCCAGAGGATGAGTCCCTCTGAGGGAGGGTCATAGCCACCTGCCATCCAGGAGCAAAAACACATAATAGAAAAAAAAGAATAGACACATTCTTTTCTATTTTACTATTTTTTTATTATTATTTATATGTTGAGAAATTTTTGTGAAGTTAGGTTACAGGATTTGTAACTGGTGACAGGGGATGATGCATGTGTTATTTTCAGAACCAGTCAACTTTTATGTTTTTTATTGTAATGGAATTATTATTATTATTATTCATTACTAGTTATTGTCTTTAATGATATGCTGAGAAATTATGATTCACGATGGAGGGAAGATGATGTGGAAGTAGATGTGTTGTTTTCAGAACCATTTGGCTTTTGTGCTTTTTATTTTAATGTAATTAATATTAGTTTTTATTATTTTCTTTATTTATATACAAGGAAAATGTGATCCATGATGGGGGTGTGTGATATGGAAATGGATATGTTGTTTTCAGAACCAGTTATCGTCTATGCTTTTCATTTCTATGTAATTATTATTAATAATATTTTATTTATTGATGCGTCTGGTAACTGGGCTGACTCTTAGGTAGAAATTACCCATTTACAAGGGTGACCCATGGATCAGACATACACACATAGAGTATGGAACAGGATACAAAGAATAAATAGAGCAACAGGAGGCTACACAGCATATGTACAGTATACAAGGTGCTGCAGAATCAAATATCCTTTCATTAATTGGTATTGAAACACTGACATCTGTGAGTTAACTTTGAATACAGTTTAAGCAGTAGTTTAAAGTTTAATTGTGAACTGCTTTCCAGTGATGACAAAGGGAAAGAGTTATTGAGTTTTACTGTGGAAAAAAGTAGTGCAGGCCTTGAACACTTATTGTTTTGAAAGGCCATGTGAAACCTTGCTTAACAACAGTATGAGTACTGTGAACAGCCAACATATCAATGATCAAAGGGAGAACCTGCCCCCTGGACCACATTGTGAATCATCATACCCAGAAAGTATTTACTGTACACCAACAGTCAAAAGACAGCCAATCCAGAGCACTATAAAGGTCACAGTGGTTTGGCATGTGTTAGATGTAAGCACAAATCTGCAGGCTTTATTGTCAAGAAAGGTTTTAGACCTAATGGGTCCCCAAATAGAAATATTTGTTGTGATGCTTTACCAGTCCCACTGCCCTATCATCCATTCTACCCTACACCACATCCAAAAAGTAATAACTGTTCAGTGAATACAAGGGTGACAACAGCAGTTTTTGTTTTCATATAACACTTTTTGCATTTCAAGCTGATCTCTGTTTATACTTTCTGGTTTAATGTGTCCCTTCTCTGCTAGCTCTGAACCAACATCGTGGTTCATGTGTGCCTAATTCTACCTCTGTTTCTTGTAGAACACTCTGACTCTGGACAGGACACTCCCAGTAGCAACTGAATAAACTAGAATACCGTAATCTACTAGGGAAATTAGTAAAACTTGGACAACACATTTCCTGGCCTCAAAAGGAAGTAGGTCCTGTTTCTGCATAGTAAACCTAAGCACTGGTGGTGATATTTCACAAGACAGTAATGAGACTACTGTATGACAGTCCTGCCCAGTGTGAGTCCCAGGGATTTAAAACTGGGAAAAGTCTCATTTGTAATATTGTCTAGTGATACAATGTCCAAAGATGAAAGCAGGTTACTCAGTCTTTTTCCCCTGTTAAAAGATATAATAATAATAATTTTTATTTATAAGGCGCCTTTCAAGTGTCAAGGCGCCGTACATAATAACAATTAAAACAAGCAGGATAAAAATACAGGCAAACCAAACAATTAAAACATTCAATATTCAGGGAATGCTGTTTCCCATAAAAAGGTCTCTAGACCCATCTTAAAACCCTCCACAGAAGTGCACTCCCACAACCAATGGGGTAGAGAGTTCCAAAGGGTGGGGGCAACATAAGAGAATGCTCGAGCACCAGAAGATTTTAAATTCACCCTTGGAACCTCTAGCAACCCCTCGTCGGCTGAGCGGAGAGATCGATCACGGTGATAGGGAACCAGAAGTTCTTTCAGATGGGCTGGGCCCAGATCATGTAGGGCTTTGAAAGTTAGGAAGCTAACTTTAAAGGTGATCCGCCACCGAATTGGCAGCCAGTGCAGTTCGCGCAGTACCGGGGTAATATGACAGGATCTTCTAGATCCCATTCAAAAGCCAGGCTGTAGCATTCTGAACTAGCTGCAGATGATGGATTTCAACCCCAGAAAGCCCTAGATAAAGGGAGTTGCAATAATCCAGGCATGAGGACACAAAGGCATGGACTAAAGTAGGCAGGTTGGCAGACGGAACAAGATGCCAAACCCTGGCGATATTCCTAAGATGATAAAAGGAAGTCTTGATGACTGATGACACCTGTGAAGGCAGTGTCAACCTATCGTCAAGAACTACCCCCAGTTTCTGCACCCGTTCAGAGGTCAGGAGAGAAATGCCACCAAGAAAAATTCCGGATGATGCAACACTACCTGACCCCCCTATCTGTCAGCCCGGGTCCACAACCAGTACCTCAGTCTTATCCAGGTTCAACCTCAGCCAGCTGGAATTCATCCACTCCTGGATTTCTCTTAGACAGCTATTGAAGACCGAGAGAGCTCCCTCCTGGTCAGGAGCTAAAGAAAGATAGAGCTGGGTATCATCTGCGTAACAGTGAAACCTCAGCCCATACTTCCTTACAATGTCTCCAATGGGTAGCATGTACACCGCAAATATCATGGGTGACAATACTGAACCCTGAGGCACCCCACACAACAAAGCAGTTGAATCCAAGGAAAAAACCCTGGACACAACCCTTTGTGATCTCCCAGTGAGGAATGAAGTGAACCATCTTAAGACGGTTCCAGATATTCCACAAAGCAGCCTCAGGCATTCTATCAACACCATGTGATCTACAGTGTCAAACGCTGAAGAAAGGTCGAGGAGAACCAAGATGGAATGGCTCTTCTGATCTCTAGCCATCAAGAGATCATTGAGTACCCGAACCAGCGCTGTCTCGGTACTATGTATTTTACGAAATCTGGACTGGAGGGGTTCATAGATGTCATGGATGGTCAAATGGTCCTCCAGTTGTGCATGCAGTCTCTACTTTCTCAATCACCTTCCCAACAAAGGGCAGGTTAGAGATAGGTCTGTAGCTTTCGAGACAGTCAGGGTCCAAGGTAGCTTTCTTCAAGAGGGGTGTCACCACCGCCTCTTTCAGGGAGCAAGGGAAACTCACCAGATTCCAAGGAGCACCTGACTACCTGCACAAGGACCAGACCGATGATATCAATACAACCCAAAATTAGGGAAGTCGGTCCAGGATCCAAACTATAGCACGTAGGGCTCACAAGCTGGATGATCCTCATGACATCCATGAACTCAAGTTGGCCAAAGGAACTCCAGGAAAACCAAGGCACCATGATCTCACACCGGTCCATGGCCGCTCCCCTAGAGTGTGATGGCAACAGCTCCACCCAAATGTCAGCCACCTTATTTGCAAAGAACCGAGCAAGCTCGTCACACTCCAATTGCGAAAAGGCGTTCTGAACTTGCAGACAGGCTGGGTTGCACAGTCTGTCCACAGTTTGGAACAGCTGAGCTGGTCAATTCCATGCAATCGTGATCTCCCTGGACAGGAATTCTGCCTTCTTATGGGTGATAGCGGATTGATAGACCGAATAATGATCCATCAGTCTAAGGTGGTCTGCATCAAGGGTGGACCTTCACCAGCAGTGCTCTAACCTTGGCCCCTGTCTCCGCATCTCCCTCAATGTCCCATTGAACCAAGGGGACTTGGGGTGAAGGGAGAGGGGGCAAACATGAACTGGAGCAATAGAATCGAGAGCCTCCACCATGGCTGTATTATAAGCCAACATGAGGGTCTCTGGATCACTGCTTGCCAATGTGGGAGATGAGAAGTCAAGCACCACCACAAGGCCTTATGAATCTGTATCCCACAAAGGGCTGTACCTAACCAACTCCACAGGGGAAGGCCTTCTAGAGGGGTGCAAAAATTAAACCCCAAGGTGTAATGGTCTGACCACCCAAAGGGTTCCACACCTACATCAGATGCCTCGACCCCCAGGAGGAAGATCAGGTCCAGAGAGTGTCCAAATTTATGTGTAACAGAGGAAACCACCTGTGTAGGGCCCAGCGTTGTCATTAGCTGGAGGAAGTGTTGACCAAATTGTGAGAGTTTGTCATCGACCCAGGCGTTAAAGTCACCCAGAACTGCCAATCTGGGTAACTCAAACACCATATCGATGACGAAGTCTGCCACTTCCTGAAGGAATAGCTTCTCATCACTGGGTGGATGGTAAATGAGAGCAATTCAAAAGCCTACACCTGCTACTACTATACACTCAAAGGACTCAACCTCCCCCCACTGGAACCTCCATGAGGTCGAGTTTGGTCTTGAAACAGACCTCAACCCCTCCCCCCCCTCAATCCAATCTTGGACGGTGTAACACCAAGTACCCAGCTGGAGTCATAGTCTCCAAAATGGGCCAGAATTTTCATTCAGCCAGGTCTCGGTAATGCAAGCCAGGTCCACCATACCAACAAGATAAGTAATAATTGTGGTCTTGTTTTTAATGGACCTGGCATTGCACAACGCCGCCCAAGTTGGGCGAATCTCACGGTCCGCCCAGACCATCTGCCCACAATGAACAGTAGTGCCCTTGGATATAGGCACCAGACATGGAAAACCACGGTCTGGATTCCATTCCACCCCAGGGTGCCTTCTGGACCTGACCACCCCAATACGATGTCACCCCTCTATCATCCTCCCCTGTTCATAACCCCGTGCCCTTCTCCATCTCTTATGTGCAATACCCAGTGACCTACATCGCTGGTAGGTCTCAAATTGGAGGGGAGAAGAATAAAAAGGGCAAAGGGCACAAACAGAGGAAGATGAGTAGCGCACGTATTGACAGGGGGCATGGCCTGGCACTGAACAGTATGGACATCTGATTCCAGAGCTCCTCAGCAGCTCAACAATCTAACATCATCTTCATCCAAGCCTGACATAGTAAATCAACATATTAATTTTTGCTTAATGTGACCTACTGCAGCAGTTCCTTAGAGTTTTTTCTCTCTCAGTTTGCTTTATTTTGTGTCTTGGTGCATCTGATGTCCTCCTAGAACACAGACTGCAGGCCTTACATCATGGCAGAATCCGCAAGTTAACTGGCTCCACTTGATAAGGTGGAAGCTATGTTTCACAAACTGATATCAGATATGAATGACCTGAAGATTGCTACCCAACAGAACACAACTACTTTAAAAACCACCGACTCCCATTCAGTTACTACAGAAAATAAAGCTTGGCTAAATGAAGTGTCAGTACAAGAACTAAAAGCCATGATCAGGGAACAAGATCGTACCATTAGAGAACTTCAAAATAAAATTGACGACATTGAAAACCGTAGTTGCAGAAATAATTTGTGACTATTTGGCTTTCCCAAAGATGTAGAATTCTGGAATACTTCTGAATTCCTACTGCACATTCTGCCACAAATACTGAAGCTTCCTATGGACCACGGCCTAATTATAGAGCTCTCACGTCGCTCGTTAGGCCTCAAGCTCTCACCGGAGCAAAGACACAGACCTATTGTGGCCAAATTTCTGAATTTAACTTATATAAAGCTCATACTACAAAAGGCCAGAGATATTGGCCATCTCATCTGGCAGGAGCACCGTATTTATATCTACCGTGACTTCTTCAGAGAAGTATCTTCGAGGAGGAAAGCCTTTACCCCTGCAAGACGACTCATGCACCAGAAGGGCTTACGCATCTCAATGCGATACCCTGTGATAATGCGGGTATTTATTGGAAACACTTTCAAAGATTTCAGCACTCCCCTGTCCCTTATGAGCTTTCTAAATAACTCTGCCTTATCCTCTCTAAATGAACTTGGAGTCAGTGTTGAGTCCCCAGCACTATCCACTTCAGCTGCACTCACTTCCAATGTTGGTGCACATTCCATCTTCACCTTCACTGCTGCATCTGAATTGGGTATGTCTGACTCTCCAGCTGATTTACCCAAAAGGCAATCCAGCCGTATACAAGAAAAGGCTCAATCTAATGCATCACATAGCAAAGTTCGATGCTGTAGCCTTGAGACTACACTGGGTAACAATGTTAAATCAAGCTCAATGAACAAAATTATTGCACATATCCCCCTGCACAATAAATATGCTCCTCTCCAGGATTTCTAAAACTCTCAGGGCTCTGTACATAATGATTGCCTTTCCATAGAAGAAAATGACTTTACAGCACCTGAAATGGATTGTGTGTCAACTGATACTTTGTGGGCAGATGTTGTGGCTAAATCACCACAGAAATTCACAGAACCTCTGAAGAAAAAGCACCGTACCAAGGGGAAAACCAAATCAGATCCTGCAACCTCAAAACCAACCTAGAGACTACCCTTCACTCCCTCTGATATCCGATTACAGCTGCTGGACTTTCATTCCTAGTCTGAAACCGAATGTACATGTGACCCTGTATAGCTGTATCATTAGCTTTGTACTTGCTTATTGCAGAAACATAATACATATTGGTTCACTGTACACTATAGTATGCATGCCACACTGACCATTTCACCTAGGGTCTACCTGCTATAGGCTGCTGCTATTTTGCAATTAGTGTAGGTTCATAGTGTTTTTTGGGTACTGACATTATCCCTTAATAACACTTGAACCACCAGCTGAGTGAATCTTTTAACACTTCCGGGCAGGTAATATTCATACAACTGGAATACATAATACACTAGGGGCACACTGTAGCCTTTTGACTTTACTATCTACTTTTGACATGCCCCTTTAGTTACTCGAAGCCTGGCGGTTGTGTTCTGATTCTATTTTGTTAATTTTGCATTTATACTTTACTACTTATATGGATCAACCTATCATTAACCAGGAATTTTGTTCGTATCCTGTGCAAATGGCTAACGAACATTCACCATACTGGTGGATTTATGAATACTCATCTAATAATACAACAATTTTACATAGCGTCTTTCAGATAGTGTTAATTTTCAATGCTATAACGGCTACCACAGTAGGTACTACTGTATGCTATGATTTCCATGACATGCCATTATACCTAGGTAAACTTATGAAAGATCGCTATTGTTTTTACAGTAAAGTTGGTTCATTGCTCTCCTGATTGGTGGCACCATCCTACGAATCACTCGTACCACCTATTGAATGACTTTTTTCAAACCCTTCTGGACAGGTATTATTGGCACAATCAGAACATACAGTTTACTCAGCACACACTGTAAGCTCTGGACCTTATAGTTCATTTACTAGTGCCCTATTGTTATTCGAAGCCTGACGTTTGTGTTTTGTTTCTGTCTTGTTAAGTTCATATCCATGCTTTGTTACCTAACAAGATCAGTCCACTATAAATCAGGAACTTTTATTTTAGACCTGTGCAAGATGTTTAACAATATTCAAGAACATAAGTTGGTACACGTATATATATACTGTATATATATCCAACAGTTTAGTAGCTTTGCATAATGTCCTTTAGACAGTGTTAATTTAACGCCACAGCACTTTCTAGTTTTGTTGTTCCAATTCCATACCTTTACTATAATATATAGTGTGCAACATATCAGCATAAGATCAGTGCATAGCATTATTGGTATATTACATATACTGACAGTTGAATTTTATTTTTTTTTGGCTGTGGCTTGGTATTCAGAACATTATCCCTTCATATCTGTATAGATGATGAAAGATTTTGGAATATTGGTTGATAGTTTGTTCTTTACCCTTCGTAGAGTATAGGATATAAATAATCAATCATTTGGATTATGTAGAGATAATAACAATATTTCTTCATTATATTTGCTTCTTTTTTTCTCTATATACTTATTGCTAACACAACAATAATATCTTCAGTTTTCATTATAAAAGTTCTAGCTAGGTATATTGCAAGGAGTATTGAATTTCTTAGGTATATCCAACCTCCTTACGTTTCTAATTCACACCCTAGAGAACAGAGAAGTGGTCTTGGACTCTTCTTTTTTTCTTTTTATAGACTGACCTATACCTCTCTGTGAATCTTAGATGGCTTTAGACATGTTCTTCTTAATATTTTGGATGTTTAGATTAATAATAGTTAAAATAGAAATGGAGAGATGCAAAAAATTGAGTCTGAAAGTTCCCTCGTTCCTCCTTGCCCTCAAAAGTTATTCTATTCCTGCTCACAGACAGTCTACAACTAATAACCCTGTCAACTTAATCTGCATTTTCCTTGTTTTTATTGCCTGGCAAATTGGGTCCTTAACATTTCCATCTATCCCTATCACATATCGGTTTGTCCTAAACCCCTATGGCTAACTTAATACTCTATACATGGAATGTTAAGGGACTAAATGCACCTAGCAAGCATAAACAAGTTCTGAATCATCTTAAAAGACACAAAGCACAAATTGCTTTTTTGTAAGAAACCAAATTATTGTCTGCAGATAATGACGGATTAAAATGTGATTGGGTTGGTCAAGTCTATGCAGCCTCAGCTATCTCCAAAAAGTGAGGTGTTGCAATTTTAATTCATTGGAATTTAAATTGGAAACTTTCAAATATTTGGAAAGACCCCAATGGCAGATAGCTGATTACCTCCTTTGATACTGCTTCCGGGCCATTAACCTTAGTTAACATTTATGCCCCGAGTTCCAATGATCCTCAATTTTTTCATAATCTAGCGTGACTGTTAATACCCCAAAATCTGACCAATTCCCCTATTTTGATTGGAGGTGACCTTAACCTTACATTTGACTCTTATTTAGATAGAAGTAACTCCTCCTCTGACACCCACCCAAGCAGCATAGCTGCTCTTTCTCTTCTCGTGAAAGATTTTGGATTGTCATGTATTTGGAGGCTCTTTCATCCCAGAGACAGAGCGTATACATTCTACTCTTCCCTCCATCAATCGTATAGTAGAATTGACTATTGGCTAGCCTTCCCCATGATTGCCGCTAATGTAATAGATTCTGCTATTCTACCTCTTCTTATTTCGGATCACTCCCCACTTAAACTTGATCTGACTTGGGACTCTCCCTCTCTAAAATCTCCTTTCTGGTGCCTAGCTCCATTATTACTTAAAGATCCAGAATTCAGCAGGTGTGAATTACTCCTTGTGACTTTGAAGAAGCTGTTACTCCTGCTGCCCTCAACCTCTCTCTCTTTTTTCTCTACATTTCCCTACATTTCAGGCCCCCTTAACATGCTAACTTCTCAATCTCACTTAACCACTTAATGGTTGTTGTCAGCTGTTCATAGACTATAATGTATTCTGGGCTACAGCATATATGAAAAGCTAAAAATACAATAAAACTAAATTATTGTACTTTTCTGCTTGTTATTGTAAAACAGTAGTGGAAGGCTATTATGCTTTCCCATGTACTGTTAAACTGCATCACTAAAGTAACTGAATTAACAGATAATCCAGTTTTTTGGTTAAAAGGGGAGAGTTGACTTTAGGCTTCACTAGGAGACCTCCATAAGAACATATTACTCCGATACTAAAAAAAACCTTTGTTAATTATCTATCAAATTTAGAAATTAGTTTAAAATATTAAATGTACACTTGAAAATAGAAAATAGAATTAGAATCAACATTTTGATGATAGGTCTTCCGGAATTATCTAAAAGAGAAACAAGCAAAGTTAGACTGATTTTAAAGTATGTCTTTGTACTTATACATTTTATGAGTGTGACTTCAGGACTTAGACTCACAATATTTTCCAGTCCTCCCTGTGGAATATGTGTCTCCTAGATTACTGAGAACTCAGAATGCTGAGGTGTTAACATTCCCAACATTAAATCTGAAAACACTACTGGAGGAGTCTTCACAATCAGAGCTCCCATGCTTTGTCCACATCCTGCATGACATCTACTTTACTCCTCCCAAATTAGTCAAGATGGGTAAATTAGAGTCTCATCTACAGAAAAATGGACACTCTGTGGTTGCTGTCAGGTGCCTCACCAGGACATCAGCTTTGGGGGACACGAACCGCATTGAGAAAATAGCGCAGGACATGGCTAAGGATGCACACGTCTTGATTCATATAGGAACAAATGACCTGGCTAGTCAAACTGTAGATGAAACAAAAGTGCAGCTATCCAGCCTCAGGGAAAAAATTGGCTTCTGTTTCGTCCACTGTCTCCTTCTTTGAAATTCTGCCTCTATGGGGGAAGGGAGGCAGTTGGCAGAAAATCAGGGAAAAGTAGATCACTGACTTGAACACCTGGCTTGAGGACTGGTGAAAGGAAAATGGCCATCACTTCATGGGAGACTGGGGGATTTTCTGGGAGAGAGACTTTTTCAGGTTCGATGGTCTACACCTCACAAAAGAGGGGACCCAAGCACTCAGCCAAAAGTGTGAATTATTTATCAGTCATTTAAACTAGTGGAAGGGGAGAGGGCACCAGCTCACACTATGGCACCAGGAGTTGCATTTGACCCTCCCCCACCACCTGCTAGTTCTGCAACAGTTCACAAGACAACAGACACTGACCAGATCATAACAAGTGCAGCCCAAACCAAACTAGTCAAGAAGCAAAAATGGCAAAATAGAAGAAAAGACAGCAAACAAACTCAGCCAAAGCCGGAGAGCATTCTGTCTCAATGCCCGTAGTCTAGTAAACAAGATACCAGACCTCACTGGCATAATGGCAGAAGCTAACCTTGACTGGGTAGCTGTAATAGAGACTTGGTTCAACAAAAAAACATACCTGGGATGTTGCTATCCCAGGTTACACTCTGTATAGGACAGACCACAAAGGAAGGAAAGTGGGATGCTATCTATGTAAGGGAAGAAATCAAGATCAGAGAGGTACAGATGTAAAACACTGAGACTGAAGCCTGTGGAACACCCTTGGAGCTGGGGAATAGTCCCCTGTCTGAGTGGGTGTGAGCTACAGACTCCTATTTCAACAGATAGATAGAGACAAAGAACTACTAGAAACCATCGTAATGATGGCTAATAAAGGTGACTTGTTGCTCATCGGAGACTTCAATCTGTCTAATATAGATTGGTCCTCCTACACAGCTTCAATGCACAGGAGCAGAGAATTTCTCATACCTGTAAAAGGGGCAGTACTAAAACAGTTGGTGGAGTCACCCACCAGAGAAACACAATACTGGACCTTGTACTATCAAACAGTGCCAGGATCACAGACATTAAGGTAAGTAGCTTCATTGGCAAGCATTTAAACTAGCCAAGGGGGGAGGCACTGAAAAGGAGCAGGAAAATCCCAGCCGCACCCCCACAAAACAGGGTAGTTAGCGAGGTAAACACCAATGTAGAGAAGTCGATAGAGAGAAGGGCACGGGTAAATGGAGAAAAAGACAAATGCAGTAAGGACAGGAATGGAGCTAAAAGAGGTAAGGCCATCAAAAAATTGAGGGCGATGAGTACCAATGCCTGTAATCTGGGTAACAAGCTCCCTGAACCAGTGGCCTTGATGGAAGAGGGACTCCTGGATATTGTGGCCATCATAGAAACATGGTACACAGAGAACCATGACTGGGATGTCAACATACCAGGGTACACAATCTACAGGAGGGACAGAAAGGTAGAAGACAAGGAGGAGTAGCTCTCTACGTAAGGGAAGGGATCAAAGCAATGGAACTAAAGGGTAAACAGAGAGGAGAGGAGGCACTGTGGGTCACCCTGTAGATGGGAAATGGCACCACAGTCTGCACAGGGGTTGTATACAGATCCACATCTCAAGGGGAGGAAATGGACAAGGAAATAATAGAAGGAATCCTTAGGATGGCAGTAAAAGGGGAGATATGGTTGATGGGGGACCTAAATATACCAGATGTTAACTGAAGCACCTTTGCTGCAGCCACATCCAACAGCAGAGTCATTCTTGATGCCCTACAGGGGGCATGCCTCTGACAGCTAGTGTTGGAACCCACTCGGGAGGGAGCAATCTTAGACCTGGTACTCTCAAACAATGACAGAGAGAGTATCTCAGATTTAGAAGTGGGTAGCCATCTGGAAACAAGTGACCATCAACCAGTGTAGTTCATGATAAACACAGCTGTAGAGTTAAGCCATACAAAAGTGAGGGTACTGGACTTTAGGAGGGCTGACTCTGGCAAAATGGGAGAGTGCCTCAGAAAAGTGCTAACAAACAGGCAAGAAGGAGGGGTGGAGGAACAATGGGGAAACATCAAAACTGCCATCACAGAGGCAACACGCCTTTGTGTGAAGCAAATAAACAAATCAAAATGAAGGAAAAAAGCATTATAGTGTATGGTAGAACACTGTTCCACATGGAAATCCATGCCTGGAACAGCGCTGTTGTGCTGCATTCAGTACATCACAGTGTTGTTGTGCTGTACTGAGTATGTCACTAGTGCAGCACAACAACATTGAACGTGGTTGCGCATGCTCAATTGAGCAGGCCACATGGTGAGGAGGTAAGTGGTGTGATGGAACAGACTAAAACAGCTGCCAAAGTAAGCCTTTTTTTTCTCGGAGACTTGTTTGGGGGATCAAGTAGTAAAAGGTCATGGGGTCGCTTATGGTTGCCCATACACTATAAAAGATTGTTTATGAGCAACCATACACAAACAAGGCAATTGTACAATCTCAAGGTTTCCATGATAACGGACCTCTCGTGCTTCGCTCTCGAGGTCTCTGGTTACCACTGAAACCTCTCAATCATACAACTGCCTTGTTGTGTATGATTGCTCATACACAATCCTCTATATGGTTAGGGAGAAAAAGATAGCATTCAGGAAGTATAAGGAAACACAGAAGAAGTAGGACAGAAAACTGTACCAGTTAAAGCAGAAGGAAGTGGGGAAGGCAGTCAGAATAGCAAAGGCCAAACCGAGGAAAAGATAGCCGACTCGGTTAAGAAGAGGGATAAAACCATTTATAGGTATATTGGGGAGCAAAGAAAGACCAAATGAGGGATAATGAGGCTTAATAAAGGGGAAAGAGAGTGAGCAGAAGGTGACAGTAAAAAAGCAGAGATACTGAATGAATACTTTTGCTCAGTATCCACAAAAGAAGAGGAGGGAGAGGTACCTAATCCAATGAATAGAAGCACTCTGGAAGGGGGGGGCAATACCAGTCCATTCACAGAAGGAAGGGTCCAGAAAGAACTCCTAAAGCTGAAGGTGGACAAAGCAATGGGGCCTGAGAGGATTCTTCCCAGAATTCTAAAAGAACTAAGGGGAGAACTAGTGACACCACTGGCTATGCTTTTTAACAAATCATGGGAGGATGGTGTGGTACTTGAGGACTCGAGGAGGGCAGAAGTGATTCTACTTCACAAAAGTGGGAGCAACGCAGAAGCAGGAAACTACAGACCTGTTAGTTTGACCTCAGTGGTAGGGAAATTGATGGAATCACTTCTGAAAGAAAGAATTGTTGAGTACCTAGAGGTCAGCAGGACACAGGACCCAAGGCAGCAGAGTTCCATGTCATGATAGCGATCGCAATTCAAAGATCGCTGTCATAGCAAATGTATACCACAGAAAAGCATTGCGGCGATAAACAAACCCAAGCATCCCAACTTCCAGCTATTTTAAGTGTTTTTTTGGGGGGGGGCTGCACTTCTGTGACCCCACACACCTAACTATGGATTGGTAACTCCAGGGGGGTGCATATCGAGGAGGGGGCAAAACATGGATGGAAGAAAAAATTAGAGAGCTGCATGCAGTGGCAAAATAATTGCCCCCAGCAGGTCATGAACCCAGTGCCTGCTGCACCGTAGACAGCCACCCTCACCACCACACCACAGGGCTGGCTCAGCTTCAGCAGGATCCCCTACCCATACAAACCTTCCCTCCTATCCCTCCTCCACAACTCCCTATCCCTCCCCTTCTGGTTGCTTTCCTCACTATAGCATTGCTACCCTTGCAGGGTAGCTGATGATGATAGTGTTATAAATGAGTCGCCGATTCTACAGTTGCTCATTTATAATCGCTATCATCACTGGTCACCAGGCAGCATGGATTCACAGTGGGAAGGTCACATCAGATGAATCTAATAGACTTCTTTGATTGGATGACCAAAGTAGTAGACCAGAGAGGGGCTGTGGACATGGCCTACCTAGACTTTAGCAATGCATTTGACACAGTCCCACACAAAAGATTAATAAACAAGTTAGCCAGCCTGAAGGTGGGTCCCTGGGTGGTAGCCTGGGTAAAAAATTGGCTGGACAACAGGACACAGAGGGTAATAGTAAACTGAGTCCACTCTGAAGAAAGGGGGGGTTACTCACGGGGTACCACAGGATTCAACACTGGGACCGGTCCTTTTTTATGTCTTTATAAGTGACACTGCAGAGGGACTGGAAAGAAAAGTATGCTTCTTTGCAGATGACACGAAGTTCTGCAACAGTGTTGATATACAAGGAGGGTGGAAAGGATGAGAAGGGACTTGGCAAGGTTGGAGGAATGGTCAAAAGTATGGCAGCTTAGATTTAATGCAAAGAAGTGCAAAGTACTGCACCTGGGAAACAAAAACCCAGGGGAAGAGTACACAATGGGGGCAGGTACTAACAACAACAAAAATGGAAAGGGACCTGGGGGGTAGTCATTTCAGATGACCTAAACGTAAGCAAGCAATGTGAGAAGGCAGTAAGGAGGGCTGGGGGATGCTGGAATGTATAGGCAGAGGCATCACCTGTAGAAAACAGGAAGTTGTTATCCCTTTGTACAGACAGTTGGTGAGATGCCATCTGGAGTACTGTGTACAGTTCTGGAGACCCCATCTCCACAAGGACATAGACAGGATGGTGGCAGTCCAGATGAGGGCATCTAAAATGGTGCAGGATCTGCACCAGAAGCCATATGAAGAGAGACTAAAGGAGCTTAATATGTATACCCTCAAGGAAATGAGGGAAAGGGGGGACATGATAGAAACTTTCAAGTACCTCAAGGGAATCAGCAAAGTCCAAGAAGGTAGCATCTTTTAGAAAAAGAGATGCGCAAGAACAAGGGAGCACAATTTGAAGATAGAGGGGGGATGGCTCAGGGGCAATGTGAGGAAGTATTTTTTCATGGAGAGGGTGGTGGACACATGGAACGGCCTTCCTGAAGAGGTCATGGGGTCAAAAACAGTGGGATCATATGGTCCTCTACTGCTGGCACTTTCTTATGTTCCTATGTTCTTCCCAGTGTACAAGATGTGGTCAGGCTGAAGGTATGTTGCCACAAATTTTTTTGGATTGCCGTAAATTTTCCCCACTATGGGATCTGATTAAGTCTAAGCCTGATCCTCTTCTTGGTATTGAAGGGGCTTTCACTCAAGAAATTTGCTTAATTGTAGATTACAGCAGGGTTGCTGTGAAGGAGAGGTGATATTATCTGGCTTTGATTTCCCTCTCGGTTAAGAGGGTAGACCCTCATCATTGGCTTGATCAAACCTCGATTACATATCATGAATGGTTTCAGGAACTCTTGTTTAACCTTCGCCTAGAAAAAATTATTGCTAGTCTACATAATAGGCTTCCATCATATAATAGGAAGTGGAGCAAGCTACACGCCTTGTACACGATTTAGCTTGCTCTGGAGCCATCCCTATATGTAATTTATGCTTTCATCTTTTTTCTTCTAAATATGCACCTTCTCTTTTGTTCATATTTGTATTATATCTAATTTGTAGTGTGTCCTTTACTTATTCTGGTACCAGGTTGTACTTTGTTAGGATTGGCTATAATTCACTCTGTCTTTTGGGAGGTGTGGGATGGGAGGGGAGAGGGTTTTGTTGTTTGTTGTCTGTTTGCCTATTGTATTGTTACATTCTCATATTTTGCAAACAATAAAGTATACTGAATTAAAAAAAGAGCTCCCATGCTTTGGAAACAGTAACATAGAAATTGATGGCAGATAAGGACTGCTAGGCTCATCCAGTCTGCCCATATACCCTGCCTGTATCAGCAGCTGCTGACCCTACTTGGTCATTAACTTTAGCCTTGCCTTCCCACCTCTAGGGTTCCTTTATGCCTATCCCATGCATGTTTGAATCCCCCACTGTGCTCACTCCTACCACCTCCTGGGGTAGGCTATTCAATGCATCCACCCCCCTTTCATGAAAAAAAACTTTCTCACATTTCCCCTTATCGTGCCCCCTTCAATCTCATATTGTGCTCCTTTTTCTTGTACCTCTCCTATACTCAAAGATGTCACCCACTTGCACTTTGTTTATGCCTTTAAAATACTTGAAGGTTTATATCATATCTCCCCTTTCCCTCCTCTCTTCCAGTGTATATATATTGAGGTCTTTTAATCTCTCCTCATATGTCTTCTGGTGCAAGCTCTGCACCATCTTAAGTCACCCTGCTCTGAATCACTTCCTCACCTCCACCTTGTCTATGTCCTTACAAAGATGCAGCCTCCAGAACTGTACACAGTATTACAGATGAGGCCTCACCAGTGTTCTGTATAGTGGTATCACCACCTCCCTTCTTCTGCTAGTTATACCCCTTCTTATGCACCCCAACATGCCACTGGCCCTCTCTACAGCCTTTGTACTCTGCTTGGCCACCTTTAGGTCATCTGAGATGATAATCCCCCAAGTCCCTTTTTATGTTTGCTTGCACGCATGTGCAAGAAACATAGTGCCATCATCCGAGTTTTCGGAGGTGTGGCAGCCCTCTTCCAATTCAGTCAGTGTGTTTGCAGGCGTGGCCGCAGTTCTCCAATGCCTGCTGGAGCTGTCTATGACAGCAGTCCAAAATGCAGTGGAGTACAGTTGAAAGGGGGAGCTACGCTTCAGTGAGCAGCGATAAGATATTGCCTGCTCATGCGCACTCCCCCTACACACACACACGCACGCATGCTGCGTGCTCGCCCCCCCACGCACACACTGTATAGCCAATGGGGGTGCCCAATCCCCCATCGGCTGTGCTGTGCTACCCCCAAATAGAGTTCCACAAGCCCGCTGGGTGCCCACCCAACATGGCTACATATATAAGCCGACAGGGGTGTCCAATCCCCGTCGGCTCCACTATCGCCCAGTACAGGGTGCCATGCTGGGAGCCCACCCCAGTGTGGCAACAGATGCTGTCACCAATGGGGGTGCCCAATCCCCGGTCGGCTCCACATCCTCCTTGTGCCACGCTGGGAGCCCACCCCAGCATGGCAAACATCTCGCGTCTCCTCCATTGTTTAAAAAACAAACAAACCCTGAAATAGAAAAACAGTCTCTCGCTGACTCTGCCCCCACCCGCATCCACCCACTGTGCACCCTGCCTCTCCACACACCCCCCTCACCCCATACTTACCTTCGGACTCCGGCGCGACAATCTTCGGTGGACCGGGAACACGTCTGCACTCTTCAAAGCTGACCAAACTGAGGAAATGCCAGTAAGCTGTATAATGGGATAGATAGGGTTTTTTCAACTTTGCTGTATATCTCAGGCATTTTTTGGAATTTTTGCACCAAATTTTCAACATGGGGTTTTTGGGACCCCTTCTCTTGAGTGCTCTCACTGTCATGGCGTTAATCAGGCCCGAAGGGTGATTTTGCAGTCACTGCGTGAAATCACCTTTCGGGACCAAGTAATGAAATGACACTGCCACTGTTCATAAGGTGGGCTCTCAAAAAGCCTATGTTGAAAATTTGGTGGAAAAATTCCTAAAATGACTGTTTTTTTCTGGCGTGCATTCGCGGTTCTCGCACGCTCATAAGTTAGTGAATTTTCAATATTTTCACTCCAGATTTTCAACATTGCCATTTTACCACACCTCCTTATGAGCAGTATAGCTGTCATTTTTCACATCATGCCTCAAAACGTGTTTCTGCCTATGTAGCATAATGGCGCGAGTCAGTGTGTGAAATCAATGTATGGGACACATTAAGAAAATCACAGTGACACTGTTAATGAGCAGAGGTCTTAAAATGGCTATGGTGAAAAAATTCCTAAAAATGACTGTTTTATAAGCGTGCGATGCGCACTTCCTACTCACGCTCGTAAGTTTGCGAATTTTCAATATTTTCAATCCAGATTTTCAACTTTGCCATTTTATTACACTTCCTTATGAGCAGTACAGCTGTCATTTGTCACATCTTGCACAAAATGTGTTTCTGCCCATGTAGCGCACAATGGCGCAGTTGGTGTGCGAAATCAATGTATGGAACACATTAAGAAAATCACAGTGACACTGTTCATGAGCAGAGGTCTTAAAATGGCTATGTTGAAAATTTGGTGAAAAAGAATTCCTAAAAATGACACCTGCAGTGCGTTCGCAGTTCCTAGCACCGTAAGTTGCGTAATTTCTATATTTTCACTTCCAGATTTTCAACATTGCCATTTTATTACACTTCCTTATGAACTGTACAGCTGCCATTTCACATGTCACCTAAAATGTGCTTCAAGACATTGTAGCATACAATGGTGCAGTGAAAAGTAAAGCAATGTTTGGGACAGATTAAGAAAATCACAGTTACACTGTTCATGAACAGAGATCTTAAAATGGCTATGTTGAAAATTTGGTGACAAAAGTCCATAAAATGACTGTGTTATGAGTGAGCATTGCACGGTTTACACACACCCTCATAAGTTCATGACTTTGTAATATTTTCAGTCCAGATTTTCACCAGTGGCATTTTTCCACACTTCCTTATGAACAGTACAGCTGTCATTTTTCACAACATGGCCGAAATGTGTTTTCACACTTTCAGCGCAGAGATGCGTGGTCACTGTGGGAAATCATTGTTCGGGACAGATAAAGAAAATCACAGTGACACTGTTCATGATCGGAGGTCCCAAAATGCCTGTGTTGGCAATCTGCTGTAAAAAAATCCCCAAACTAATTACACTGCGGGTGTGCGTTGCACAGTTTCTATGCACACTCGTGACTTCACCGGTTTTTTTAATATTTTTACTGCAGATTTGCAACATTACCATTTTTTACACCTCCCCATGAAAAGTACAGCTGTCATTTTTCACATCCTGTTCAGAATGTGTTTTTGCACCTGTGGTGCTCAATGCCGTAGTCGCTGTGCACAAGCAGCTTTCAGCTAACAAACTGATATTGCCACTGTTCATGAGGTGGGGGTCACAAAAAAAACATGTTGAAAATTTGGAGTGAAAATACCACGAATGCCTGAGGTGTTAGGGTTTCCAACCATAACGCCCCACTCTGTAGAGAATGGCAGGCATCAGGGGTATGACTTGGGATTCTTGCCTGTAATGCTCATACCATTCCACACCATGCAGCCAGTGAGAGGCATCGAGGTATGCCTTGGATTCTTCGGCCCCAAAGTTCACCCCATTCTCCTATACCGCACCCATCTCACCATATTTCCTGATGGAATGGGGTGCACATAAGGGCCAAAGACCCTAAGGCACACCATGACACTTGTCAGTGTCTGCTGGTAGGGTGTGGTGAAATGGCATGGCCGTTATGCCTGATGACCCAAAGGCACACCCCAATGCCTGTCACTCTCTGCAGGGTGGTGGTGGGGTTGGCTTCAGTTCAGTACTTCACTGCCATTCCTATTATGCAGCTCTGTAACTTCTACACTACCACTGCCAATGCCAGCAAGCAAACATTCGGCATTGACAAATGCTTGTTTCCTTGGTGACTGTCAGCAACTCCCCACCTATACTGTAGCTCTCTGAAAAGTTTCTGCACCCCAGGTGTATGATTTTGCACTTCAGTTGTCATACTTTGGAACATTTTTCCAGCTTTCCTAGGTCCCTCCTCATTTTCTCTACCCCATCTGGAGTGTCTACCCTGTTGCAGATCCTGGTGTCATCTGTAAACAGGCAAACCTTCTCTTCTGGCCCTTTTGCAATGTCACTAATGAAGACATTAAAGTGGACTGGCCCCAGGACTGATCCTTGAGGTACACCACTGGTCACCCCTCTTTCCTCGGATTGAATACCATTTACCACCACACTCTGCTTCCTGACCCCCAACCAGTTCCTAATCCAGTTCACCACCATGTGGCCCGCACCCAGGCTACTCAACTTGTTTTCCAGTTTTTTATGTGAAACAGTATTGAAGTACTTGCTGAATTCAAGGAAGGCAACATCTACTGCCCCCCCCATCTACCTCCCTTGTCACCCAGTCAAAAAAATATATCAGATTTGTTTGACATGACCTTCCTGCTGTGAATCCATGGTGCCTTGGATCCTGTGCTGCCTACCTTTCTCAATATGACTAGTTGTGTTAGCCTCTAGGTTCAAATAATGATTCTGAACACATATGTTCACTCTACCATGGCCATTAAAACTTAACATCCAGTGTATTGTTGTCTTATCATGTTGTAGTAAGATGTCTTTAAAAAAGAAAAGGCTGTGAGACTGCTGTATATATGGTGTGGTACTGTACGGTATGTACCGTATGCCACTGTTAGAGACAGTATTTTCATATTTTATTGATATGCTTTCTGTATTTTTACTGTTCTGTTATGAGTTCTAGGTCTCTTTGGGAAGGTTATTGATTGTAAACTTACAACCATTCAGAAGAAAGAAATTGTGAAAAAGAAACAATTAACTACAGTTTAAACTAAAAAGATTAGCAGCTCCTAGCAGTTTCAAGGCCGTTTGGAAAATTAAAAAGGGAAGAATGTTGGCTATAGAAACCACTGATTGTTTTTATCTTACACATTATAAAGCAACTGACAATAAAAGTCAAGGTTAAAATGTACTGTATGCAGTGACTGCTGAAACTGTAGACATTTATAACAAGGATAGAGATTCTTTTCTCTGTAGCAGTGACATCTGTATCACCAACTAGAAAGCCAGGGTATTGAGTCATTTCTAGATTCCTAATGCCACATGCATCATAATGGGCTTAATTAACACTAGAAGTCATTAGTGCTTCTGCTTCTCAAGGAGAAGCCTCACTGTTACAAAACACTAAGTAAATATTGACAGAGTTGTTGTCTTCAGGCTAACACAATGTCCACAGGGTTGCAAGAATGAGGGAAAATGTCTTATGAAATACCTGAAACTGAAGAACAGTAACAGTATCATGCAGTGACTGCAAAATATTTTTTTTCTTAGCTAGTTACACTGGAGCACTGAGAGTTTAAATGAATTGCATTTGGTCACAGAGTGAGTATTTGACTCTAGTGGGATTTGAACACATGGGGCTCAATTTACAAAGGGTAAGGCAGGGCTTGCATCAAGCCCTGCATCAAACCAATTTTTTGGTGCAGTTGCACCAAACTCCTGCGATGCAACTGCATCCAGTTTTAGTACATCAGGTGCAGTTGCGACCATATCCTCAGTATATGGCAGCTTGCGCCAAAGATTTGGCACAAGCCCTGTAAAAAGGGTCCGCCAAATGGTGCAAGTTAGACCAGGGCAAAGCTAGTAATTTGCAACATTTGTCACTCAGGACTGAAAATCCTGATTGCCAGCTGGGAGAATGACGCAAGCCCCCTACGCTAAATGATCGGCCCACCAGGGGCTTGTGGCATTCTTGGATCTTTGGAAACCAACCCCATTATCTCCCGCTTTCCAAGCCATTGCACTAACCACTAAACTACATTACATCTTTGGCCATGGATATGGTTAGACATGTGCAGTCAGAACTTCCTGTAGAAGTCTAAGTTTCTGATAAAAAGGGAAGAAAAACAGTCAGTGCATAATAGTACCATAAATAACCCATATATATTACTTAAACTCAGACATCCTAGTACCTCTCCCATTCTGTCCCTGTGGCACCAAATCATTTAAAAACTGGACTGTCTGAATCTTCCTGTCATGGTGGAAGCTACTTAACATCTGCTGGACTGTATTTAACAAGAGTGGCACTTTCTACTGTTGGCCTAAGTGAAGTGCATCTGCTTCACTACCCATAACAAAAGTCAACAAGCTGCTGTCATATGACTCCTGGTTTCACCCCCCCCACCCCATTTAATACTGTTATCTAACTGTACAGCATAATGTTAATGTAGTGAGCATACTGTGGAGAAGCGGAATGACTGCGTTCTCCTGGAAATGTGGACTACTGTCCCCCCAATCATAGATCAGGGATCAAGGGGTGGGTACAACACTTAAGCAAGGGACCTTTGTGGATTAAGAGAGGTGGGCTAGGGAGGGGGATGCAATTAAAAAGATGTCATTGGGTCCTGATAGTCTAGTTGACTAGGGATGGGGACATGGGGATTGTGGAGAGTGGAAGATGATGGGAAGGAGGTGGTTCTAGCTGGTAAATAGACCAGTGCCACCAAGAACTTCTCCTTTGTAACACTACAGATAAGCAAAGTGTGTCACATCACACCTACTTCACTGGCATTGTTAAAAACATGTGTACAAGTATAGTACTGTCATTTCAAATTAATTTTGGTTCAGGGTTTAAATCTAGACCCCTGGAAATAATACAGACTACTTCCGCTACCCCCCTGACTATCCAGCACGCCATCCTCCACAAGCTAGACTTCCCAAGTAAATAATAATTAATACTAGTAGTAGCCCTTCCCCACACCCTCATAGTGCCCTCCTACCCCCATTCTCACCTGTTGCCAATTTAAAAATAGACATGCCCCTGCCATCCCGCCATGCCACTGGCTGGCACCCACCCTCCTCACCCTCCAGCCACCCCAAAATCCATTTTGAGAGATGTCTCTTCACCCTGGCCAGCAACTATCTGAATGAAGTACTAGAAAGTGCACTACCAAATCTGCTGTACCATTCAGGATCATGCTTTCATTGATTCAGATGGTGGCTGACTGAGGTGGCGAGCAGTGAGCCATGACTGTCAACGTCTCCCTAAGAAGATCTTTGAGTGCCTGGGGGGAGGACGTTGGGGTTTCTGCCAGTCAAGGGGGATGGGGGGGTTATATCTATTTTTAACTTGGGAACTGGTAGACGGAGGAGGGTAGGATGGGCACTCTGAGTAGAGGTGGGCGAAGTGGCCACAATTTGCTCTACAAAGCAATTTGCAGAGTAATGCAGAATCTGTGAAGTACTCTGCAACACGAAGCAGAGTACTTTGCGTCATAATGAGGAACGTGAAGTCTATCGATAACAATGACTTCACATTACTATGCCTTCCCCCAACCACTTCTGCACCAATTTTAATGCAAAGTACATAGAAATCAATGTACTTCGCATCACTTCTCCTTGTTATTGAGCTCCAAGGTGAGTTTTGCAGTGATTCATTGGATTGCAGGTCACATGGGCTCTAGACTGTTCTGCACAGCCTCATTTCTGTGTTGTGTGTGTGTAATGGTAGATGGAGATAATTTCCTCTCAGAGCTCTGAAATTCAAACCCTCTAAAAGCTGTTAAAAAAGCCTTTTCGAGCCATTTATTTGCTCAAAATTTGGTACATCAATTGTAGGAAACCCTCCTGTGTTCATATCAATGAGTGTTTATTGTTTATGTGTGGATTTTGAATGTTAACTTAGAACATTCAATCTGTGTACTGACAGACACTTGAAGTGTGCTTTGGGGAGGGGCATATCTGTGGTGGAGGTAGGTTAAAACTTGGAGGAAAAGGCAGTCTTTCTGTTTTGGTTATATTTTTCTTGTACAACTGTGTTAATGTATACAGTAATATTTTCTGTAATTCTTGACTTTTTTTTGCTGATTGTTGTGGTGTAGCAGTGCATAATTTCAGTTTGTTTAAAAAGTTTGGTTATATTACTGAAGTTTTCAATTTGTTACGCATTACTTATAGTGTGTGTGTGTGTGTGTGTGTGCGTGCGTGACGCATGCCATCAAATCAGACACATTTTATTGTGCCACAGAGTAATCGCAGCAGTGTGAACCTGCAATCCACTGCACCTGCACGATTTTGTACTGCTTTGTGGAATCTTGGTTTTGGACAGATACTGCAGTGCACTGCATCCCCCCCCACCCCAACCGGCAAAAGGTATTGTTTCAAGATTGGATTGTGACTTGTGAGCACTGGTTAAGGTGTTGTTGTGACTTTGCTTCTGCATCTCTTCTCGATTGCGCAGTGCAATCTTAATCAGTCTGTGCATTTGCATCTGTTTCATGCCCAATCTCCATCTGTAAGCCACAGTTTTTTTTTTGGCTTCACATCCACCAGCCCAGACTGAAAGTTCAGAAATCTAAATTTGTTTAGAATTTTCTTGGTGATCCCCCAAAATGCCTGCAAAGAGATGTGCAAGCAAAGCTGTTTCTAGCCTTGGCACTGCTGCCAGTGGCAAGATTGTCCATGGGCGTGGTAGTACGCAGACATGCTTAGCTGATGTCAGTAAAGGGATTTCTCCATCAATGTTTTTTACAGTGCAATCTGTAGTTTCTGTCATCATTGGAGGAGATGATGTTGTCCCAGCTGATGGTGTTAGTGCAGTTTCTGCTGGCATGAGTAATGCTGCCTCAAGTTCCACTTCTGACCAGTTAACCATTTCAAAAAATATAGTTGAGTCTAAAGATGTAGCTGACAGTGTAGATGATGTCACACTCCCCATTAACATCCCCATGGTAGTTGAACATGATTCTGATCCTGGCAATGATAACTCATGATGTCACATTTCTTCCAGCACTGTTGAGGTCATGCCTTTGCCATCCAATGATTTAAAATGTGGTGCAAAAATATCGGGTGATGATGATGATGATGATGCTGTGGTTGGAACATGTTTTCCACATGACAGCATCCAAGCTGAAAATGTGGATGCAGATGATGTTGATGAATATGATAATGATATCAGTGACCCTGAGAAAAAAGAAAGTCAAGGTGGCTGTGTCTGGGTCTGTTGGTGTTAAATCCCCCCCCCCCAAAAAAGTTGTGATTTAGTGGTTCCTGTTGATGTCAATGATGATGACCCAGTAATAATCATAGGTAGTCTTGGTGGTCAGTTGGAGTCCAAGTGGGTCCAGCCTGAAAAATCATGTAGCATACCCCCCATTTCAGGGGTTAAAAAAACGGAGTCCAATAAGCAGCATCGGGGACATGTTAAAAAAGTAGGGGATCACAATCCCTTGTTTGGAATTTTTTTGTCCAAGATGCAAATGATGAGTCAGTTGCAATCTACCAGCTTTGCCATGCATGTGGGAGTAGAGGTAAAAAGGGGAGTCATCTGGGCATGGGGGGCCAGCATATACATCTTAAGAACAGGCACATGGCACTGTGGACCTGGCACCAGATGGTAGCTAATGCCATAGTGGGGCATTCACCCTCATTATCAACCTTACTGAGCATGTTATCCCCTACCATGAGTGTAAGATCAAGTAGGAATGTCTGCAGTAGTGATGAAATAACACCAGAGAATTACTACAGGTATGATGAGGGGGAGGATTATGATCTAGAAGTCTTGTCAAGTGTTGGTCAGAGTAGCAGTGGTGGTGGTGGTGGTGGTCAATGCAGTGTGTCTAGTGCAAGTGGTACATCAACCCCTATATGTAAAATGGGGAAAATAACTTCATTTGTGGACTTGTCACCTGTGCACCCCTCTTCATCACATGTCCACACCCCACCCCCAGCCATTCACAGAGCTGAGCCATTTGTCACACCCATGCAAAACATGTAAGTCAGCCCACGTTGGAGAGTGTTTTTGCCCGTAACCTCCTGCCTGCCTGCCTGAAGCATGTGACCTACACTGTGTAAGCCATGTGATGTGTGTGGGCTGCCTGTGAATTCTCACTCCACCTTAAAGTGAGTTAGCCCCACCTTTAACAAATGTATTCCAAGAATCAGTGGAAAAAGGGGTTGTGGTGGGTGCATGGAGTTTAGCCATATTCATTCCATTGCACAAGAAAGGATCAAGGGCTGAGCCAGCTAATTATCGTCCAGTTAGTCTGACTTCTGTAATATCAAAAATACTGGAGGGTATTATAAATCATTTAAGAGTAAATAATTTGTTGGATACAACTCAGCACAGATTTACCGAGGGAAGATCTTGCCAGACAAATATTTTACAGTTCTGTGATAGGGTAAAAATGGCATTGGATGAGGGAAAGGCAGTGGATGTGGTCTTTTTGGACTACTCGAAAGCTTTCGATAAACTGCCTTATGCAGAACTGATAACTTCACTCCAAAATCATGGTTTCCATAAAAATTTGATCTTATGGGTGGCTTCATGGCTGTCTGAAAGAAAACAGAGAGTGTGTATAAAGGGGGCACTCTCCAAATGGAAGGATGTGATGAGTGTGGTGCCTCAGGGCTCAGTGTTGGGCCCTTGCCTTTTTAATTTATACATTTCCTTGATCCAGTATTCTCACACAAAAATCTGGTTATCAAAATTTGTGGATGACTGCAGGATAGGGGCAATAATAGAAAATCAAGATGATACTGCAGCATTTCAGTGAGCATTACATTATATACAGGATTGGACAATAGATCACAAACTATCTTTAAACCAAGAAAAATGCAAGGTTATGCATATGGGAAAGAACAACAAACAACATAAGTATGTGTTAAATGAGGTGGCCCTATCTGTAACCAGAGAAGAAAGGGATCTAGGAATTACAGTGACACAGGATCTCTCTTTCAAAACTCACTGTATTACTATCATGCGGAAAAGTAATACAATTTTAAATTGTATACTAAGACATATTTATAGTAGAAAATGAGAGGTTATATAGTTCCCTTGTATTCTTCCCTGGTAAGACCTATACTTGAGTATGGAGCACAGGTCTGGTTCTCATTTAAGAAAGGAGAGGTTCAGATGATAGAGAGGGTGTAAAACTGGGCTACAAAAGCTATTGAGGGATTGAGGCATATGTCTTATCAGGAAAGACTCCAGGAACTGGATATGTACACACTGGAATTCAGAAGACACAGGGGTGATATGTGTTTAACATATAGGGCCTGGGAAAACCATGATCTATGGGATCTCCTGAGAATGCAAACCAAAAATAAGTGTCATGAGACTAGATCGCATCCCCTTCAGTTAGATAGTGATAATTATAGATCTGAGAATAGAGTTAGATGGTTTAATCAGAGAATTACTCCAGTTTGGAATGCATTGCCACTAGAAGTGGGAGGGAGTGAATCAATGCATTTAAGGTAAAACTAGACAGACACTGGAGACAAGATGTACATTAGTAAATAATAATCCAAAACATATAAACTAGCGAGCTTCACGGATGAAAGTTTTTTATTATGTTCAGTTATAACTATGATACTGATGAAAGCGGAATAAGACAGAGTGCACAATGCGAAGTCATAATTACAATGCGAAGTGGCGAAGTGAGGGTTTAAAAGGGGCACTCCACGTAACGGAATACTAACACGAAGTGGCCACTTCGCGACCACTTTGAGACGGGAATTTTACTTCACTGCATCTCTGTGAGGAAAGGACAATGGCTAGCAACCATTATTTACCCAGGAAGTCTGGCTTGTAGGGGAGGAGGGTGCCAGGGGGATGGTATGTTAACTGGGCTGGGGGTTTGGGGTTGGGGTGAGTCTATACTGCTTCCTGAAGCCTGGCAGGAAGGAGGAGTTTGAAAACAGGTTCTGAGGGGAAGGGAAATCTTTCTGTGATTTCTTTTTTCATTAATAAACTAGGAGAAGTAACACTTCACCAGTGAAGTGTCAGTTTTCTGACAAAGTGCTACTTTGTCTGGCAGTGTCACTTTGTGAAGTGACATTTGTGAAGTCTGATCTCAGGGCAAAAGTGAATTTACATAAATGCCCACTAAGTGCTAAGCTGCAGCATTTTGCAGCCACTTCACCAGCAAATGTTACTTTTTCTGCATCTCCACATGTGAGGCAGTCCTGGCTTCAGATTGGTCTGTCAAGTGCTGCTCACTGTTGACCTGTAGCCTCTTTCTACCATCCAGTGGCACTATGAATGTGTGTGTGGCTCCCCCAGTGCTCCCTTGATCCACTCTGTAATCCCTGAAGCCATGAATGATGATATGGATAGCAGCAGCATCTCTGGGTGGGAGTCCTTACAAATAAGCCTCGGACTGGGTGGGAGGGCTATATAAAAAGCACCTGTAGAAATACGTTTCCTAAAATAAATTAGGTAATTTTCTTGATTATGTATCCAGGGTGAGAAGATTTATGATGTTCTCTCTCTAGACTCATCATCACATAATATTCTCACACCATATCTATCACAATGGAATACTAAGCCAATATCAGGTGAGTATCTTTCACAATGCTTGATAATATCACAGATGATCTGTACTGCATTCCAAGTAAAGCCGTCACCTCAAACAGAAACTGTTTTCAGACTTATTTGTTCAGAAAAGCAATTTGCCAATGTTACCTAGAAACATAGTGTAAGCCCCTCTCCCGCTGTCTAGGGGTATCCGAATGGTAAAAAAGTAGGTGGGGGGGCATGTCTCAACCAAAGCAACCACAGTCCATGGAATAAGAAACAGAAATAGCTTGTTACCTGGTTCATTGATGGTAGTGTCTGGGAGTCACAGAAACTGGGGGAACGAAGTCTGCTTCTGGGTGTTCCGGAAGCTGCAGGGGGAAATGGTTAGCAGGCAAACATACACAGTCACATTGATTAAGTTCATTGTCCACTTCAAAATCAAAGTGCAAAACAATTTAATTAAACATGAAACAGTAACAACTGCTCCATGGAGCATGCAGGCGTTGAATACAGTAGGTTTCCTACACAGACATAGCAGGAACATCTACTGCAACAGTCTCTTAAGCTAACAGAGTAGTTCATGTCATGCAGATCTCCCTTAAGCTGTGAAGGCTAAATTTCCGGCAGCATTTCTGGGGCCAGAAAGGACACCAATTGAGATAGCTTGACACTGATACACTCCATCAACTCATATCTCATTCCTGAGATTTTACTTCCCTAACAGTTGCATCCTTTTTCCATCAGGCTCTCGTCTATCAATTCCATCCCTATGCCTTCACACTGGGCTCATAACAGCATGAGCTGTTTCTACTGTCCCAAACACTTTCACTCATTTCCTTGCCCTTCCATTGGCCTGGTCTCACAGCTTCTCCACCCATGAGCTTGTACATATGGAGCAATCCCTTCTTCTTTCAGACGGTCTAATTTTGGTACATAAATTCAACGTTCCCTTAGCAAGAACCAAACCACCAGAACCCTTTCAGACATTCAATCGCCGAGGCCTCATCTGGTAGCTAGGCCTTACTCCAGACAGTTTTGGGTACCCCCAGCCTTGATCCCAGTAACTCCCAGCATGCTCAACTTCTATAGCAATTCCAGCTCCTGAACTGACTCATCAGGGGGACCTCTGCCAGTGTCACACCAGATCACCCAAAGGACTGGCACCCCATTGGGGTCCAAACATCACTCCCCCAAATGGACTTTCCCCACCTCCACATGTGGCTCACACCAATGGTCCCAACTCTGCAATGGCCTCCAACCTGGGGATTAGGGGTAACTCTGCCACTGATACACCCTCAACTGCTCGGGCTGCCACTTCCAAACCTCACCCCAGGCCCTACTGCCAAAGCAGACCTGCCCACAAGACAGTATCCAACCCATAGCAGAACTCACCAATGGGCAATCTGTCTCTGGGCTTTAGGCCCCATTGATGCTTACCCTACCAAGGTGCTGAAGTTCACTTGGAGGGCCTCAGTTTTTCCTTCTTCTCCCCAGGCTCAGGCTCCTGATGCGCTGACAGGCCCTTTTCCTTTGCTCCATTGCTCCCCTCTATGCCAACTGAACCATCGCTTTTCACCTCACGGGTCTTCAAGGGTGGAGGGCCGGGGTGGTGAATGGGTGGTAGACTGTGTGATGTGGCATAGAGCCCAATTGTGTGGTAGCAGTCATTCATGGTGAGAGCTGTGATAGTACACCCCATTGTCCTCCCTTGAGACCTCGCTCCTTCCCTGGCACAGGCTGCACCTCCTGCTTGGCCTCAGATGCACACATTGTGCTCCTTCAGAGAAACAAGTTACCTGGCCCATCTATTGGGATTGCTGTGGTGCTGGAGCCCACTGCCATCCCACCTCCACTAAGCAGCAACTACCACAGCCAGGTCTGCTTCCCGATGCAGCTCCCCAAGCTCGTTCCTGAGTTTGGGCCACCTACACAGCAACAAAATCCACTGCTAATAGGCCATCAGGCTAGCTAGCCTGAATAAAAACATTGTTATACAATAATCTGAACTTATAAACATAAGAAACATTATATGGACTTCTGATTAAAAAATAATCAATTGGCATACCTTAGGGTTTTGAATTACAGTCTAGCAGGGAAGCTGTCAACTTGTAAAACCTAACCTATTGCTGTGTCTGTTCTTCCTGAATTAGTGACATTACTGTCTGTAGATCTGCCAAGTGTAGAACCCCTAATCATCTAATGCCAAAAATCAGACTGCACTATTTAGTGTTTACGGCAGCATATTTTTGATATAATAGCTACTGCAGCTATAGGGACCAACAAGAAATCATCAAGTATAAAAACAAAATAAGCTGTTTGCACAGTGTTAGCCACTGCTAAGCATTCAAAGCACAAACATTAGCCAGAACGAAATGTTAGCAGTCTGGAGGTGCAGTATATTTATATGGACCTATATTCTTTATGTTGATATGTCTATATCCCAGCATCCCTGACACCATCCTCCCAGCCATGTCACCTTTCAGCCTTCTAATCCTACTCCCTGATTAGCACCAACTTTATAACTTTTTATTTGTTTATAGATTTGAATAATTGCAAAGAAAAATACATAACACATAGTAATTAAGATATCCAGGAATCCATACAAAAAACAAGGTTGGCAGTACTAAAGGATGTAGAAATTAAGTATGTCTGGAAGAACAAAAGAAGGCTTAAAGCTATAGGAGTAATATAAAATACTGGTATGCAAAGTAATGAGCTCATCTAGTGCTACAGGATTTCTTATGAAATGGCCCTCTTCATTCTAACACCCAGCCACCCCTTTTTGCTCTCCCAGCCTTTGTTCAAAACCTGTGTCATCTTTTCAACCCCTGCCCTAACCCCAATTTGCCTCCCACAGAGAGTTACAGCATATATCCCCATCTTTCACCCTTCTTTAATAACAATGCTCACTGTACTTCTTTATACAGTAGATAATTCCTGAAGAAGGCTTAATCTTTGTTGTGCCATAGATTTCTGTACACATCCTGAATTCCAGTACATTCTAAATCTATTGGCAGCCAGTGGTTTAATGGTTAAAACAGTAATTCTAAGGTTTGTTTCTACTTTCAGCATGCATTTCATATTATCTTTTTGTAAAATAAGGCCGTTACTCTACAAAATCATTTTAGATGCAATAAAAAGTTGTTTGTGCAGCCATGTGTACCTAGGGACTGGAATCACAAATCCATCGCAGCAATCACAGTGAAACTCAAAATGAAGCAGTATAATGAAGTCAGCTTATCTCTTTGTGCATTTGTTGTTTTGTAGACTCATTGGGACATTTCGTATGGTATTGCAGAAGGTGGTGGAGGAGGCACAGTTAGAAGTTACGGACACCCTGATAGATGACAACAACACTTCCATTAGGGTAAGTTCACATGAAGCTTCTTTATAAACAACTGAAAACACAACGCCACACTGAAATAAAAAAAAATACTGGTAGCAATATTAACAATTGGGCAGATCAAATAGAGAACTACAGTATGATTGGCCAGTTTGGCCAAGATTCATCACATGACCATGTGGTGAGTAAGGAATAAGACATGACAGAGGAGGGATTATGTTATAAGTTAATCAGGCCTTCAAGGGCTGTCTCTTATGGTATAAGAGACTCTGAGCTGAGGTTTGGGTGAGGGGACCCAGAAGCAAAGCTCAGCAGTACTGTCTGTCCACCTCTTGTACCAAAAAAGACAGCCCCAGGAGGCCTTATTATCTTATTATAAATCACTACAGTTAGCTCAAGTGATTTATAAGTTTATAGGATTTTGTTTATTTTATTGTGCTGTCCTCCCCCCTTGACACCAAAGTGGAGCACACCCTCCTAGTGCTCCTGCATGAGAACACATTGTACTCAGACTAAGAGGCACAGTGGATCTGCATGCTGATTGGCTGAAGTCACATTAGGGATTTATAATATACTAATGTGCCAACTGGTGTGTTGGAGTCTAGAGCCTGAAGTGCAAGGTACTTCAACAACCAGGAGGTACATTGACAAGCATAATACCCCATCTGGAACTGTCTTATTCCACTTGTAAAATGTTTTGTAATGTTTAGTTGTTTAGCAGTTTGGTGGTTTTGTAATTTGGTACTGTATCTTTAAAAGGCCAGTTTTAAGGAAGGTATGCAAAATGGTTAAGGTTGTGGTTAGAATATCTGAATAGCTGGGCATAGTTGAACTGCATCAAGTGTGTTATGGTTGCTTGGTTATAGTTGGCCCTGAATGGTTATAGAATAAACTTCTTCATGCTTACTGCAATTTCCTTTTCTGTTAGCTCCAACATTGTCAATGGGTATTTAATACATATGGGGTAATGTGCACCTCTACTGAGGGTAATGGTACAGCCCTAAGCTGTAGTAACAGCACAGAACCCTGGGCACATGAAGATTCCAAATAGCAATGGCTCTCTCCATTCACCTACTGGCCTTGCAGTGCCTAAACAGTGGAAATAAAAAGTGGAAATCTATGGAGTGCTTAAAGTATACAATCCCCTCCTTTTATCAATACAGAACATACCACATGTGCAGAAAAACTTTTTATCTCAAGAAAAAGCAAGTGTCTATGTCTTACCTTGCCCCTGAAATGTAATTATCCTGCTCTGCATGTTTTGTGGCTTGTGCAGAACCAGTCTTCCTTACAATTGCCTCTTGGCAATTGTAGCAGATAAATCAGCAACAAATGACAACATAAAGTTGTATTGCAGGAATAAACACAATAACATTTAGTGTAACTGCAAAAAACAGAGTAAACACTAACCTGTAACAGAGAAATACCACCTCATGTTTAGAAACATAACCTGTTAACCTGCATGCCTGCAATTCAATAGATTGCATCCTGTTTTCGCATTAGCAGATATGGCAATTAGGATGTCAACAATATTTGCAAAGTATAATTTCTGAAGAAAAAACAGATATCCCATACTTATATTGGACAATATTTTCCAGTAGGAGCCATGGCTCCTGGGAGAGGCCCCGCTGATGATGCTGGAGCTAACAGAAAAGGAAATTACATAAGTATGAAGACATTTCTTCTTTCTGTAGCACTCCACATTGTCAATGGGTATTTAATACATTTGGGTTCTAAGAAGCAGTACTCATGTTTCCACTGTGTGGGGGTAGAATATTGTCCCATATAACCCGTAGGTGAGAAATTTTATTACCTGCTAACCTCTGCCTGTTAGGTTTATAACTTATTGTTTTAGATTTTCCAATAATAATAATAATGAAATTTACATAGTATAATAAAATGTAATTTATTCCAGAGGTAAAGATTAGACAGAAACACAGATATTCACTGTAGTGCTTCTTTTTTACCGAGACCACTACAGTGCAAGTACATACAGACAAAGAGCATAAAACACATTTTTGTTTATATTATACCTTGCCCTGTCACCTAAGCTGACTTTTGTTAGTTATACTTAAAGAAGTTATGCTTGCAAAAGGTTTACACAGCAGGAAGCTCGTGACATCATCATGTCAGGCCTGTGTAACACAGTCTGATAAAATCCTGCAGCTTAGATACACTTTTTGCTACCAACTTTTGCCCATTCTTCTGACTTAGTACATTCTTTAAGTGAGAAAAACATGTTTTTCTAGACTTATATCTTATGACTTCATATCAGTGGTACATGCGCAGAAGATACTCTCTGTACCAAATTCAAGTTGAACAGAAAAACATGTTTTTCACCAAATTAGAGACCTAGGCCTTATCTCAAGGTTGTGATAAACTACCCACTAGACAGTCTGTCAGCAAAAGTTACAGTGTGGCAAAAGTAATATATGTGAAAAGATAATATGTGTTTGCTAAGTATTTTAGTCTCCACATCAACAGTCAGCTTACCAAGATCAGACAATTTAAGTGTATTTTTCTCTTTTCTAACTAATTCCCAGTTAACTCCTTAGCAGTGCTTCAATTTGCCTATAACTAAAGGAATAACATACATGTGGTTTTTGAGTCTCTGGATATAGTACTATACTATGTATGAGTATAGTGTATATAATAATATGCTCATTCTAACAATCCCTACCTCGAGACATCTGAGATTATATTCCAGGTGTCTCACATTATACTACAGGTGTCATACGGTAAATTTGTGCATGTACTTCAACTTGAGATAGTGTATGCTTAGACCTGCAATACATGCAACAACTACATGCAGTTAATATAAACTGCAAACATAAAAATACAAAGAAAACCATCAGGGTAGTTGGATGCAGGACATACATTTTGATAAATAGCAACCAACCAAGGGTTGGCAGATTATAAATGTTTTTACTGATAACATCATTGTCCATGTGTAAAGGAATCAAATCTTCAGCCTTGTGGCTCAACAAAGTTCGTATCTCTAGGGTCAGCGGTGGGATCGTGATCACTCTTGGTGGCACGGCTGTGCAGACATCTTCCAGGTAGGCCAATTCAGCCTGTATGGTGGTTACATTAGGAACCACAGGCAGATGCTATAACCATTAATGACAGTAGTCAAATTAGGCTGAAAACAAAAACTTGAAGACCAAGCAATACAGTCATTTCTGAGTCTATATGTAACATGATCAGTAATGGCAACAATACAGTAATGTCCATTCCCTGCATAAGCAGCAAAATACTTGCAGATTTTGTGTTCATAGTTCAGTTTGCACATGACAGCCTGTAGCTTTATCAGAGGTGCCACAAGGGAAGTGGCCTCCCAGTGAAATATCGCTTCTGCAAAAGTATACATCTTGCAAGTCCATGCAACAGGAAAGTTCTAGCTCAACCCATTCTTTATGCACCTGTGTGATGAAGATCGGAGCAGGGACAAGCTGCACAAGGTATGGGTACTCCACCTTACCCAAATTAATAAACTTTGTAAAACTTAAAACAGACATTTGTCATGGTATAATAGGTATTTGTAATACAATAGGCACCACAGGTGAGCTATGATTAAATACACAGGCATGTCCAGCAAAATAAACTTTGTTTAGTTTCCAAAGAGGACATTCAATGGCATTAGTATGATTAACATTGTGTAAGAATTTTTGCAAAATAGTGGCATTTATAAAAGCAGGAAGTTTACCTGTCTCAATATCTCTAAAGGTATCTTGTAACCTATTCAAGACAGATGCATCGTATTCAATACACACCTCATTCCTTCTAGTTTCATATATATCATCAGCCTCTATTGTGCTAATTGTGTCCAGTTGTGTAAGAGAAGAAAATCAAGCAATATTTCTTTCATGTTAACAATAGTTTTAAAATGTTCATCCAAGAGTCCCTCTCTAATGTGTACTTCTTTGTCTAACACGCTTTGTCTAAGCATGTTTTCAAAATTCATTTGGTGCTCCTTTACTTTTTCTTCTAAATCCATAGTATTCCAAACTCCCATTCCTGAGCCTATAGTTCCTGTCATATCTCCCCATAAGCTTCTCTTCCCTATTTTAAGACCTTTATCCAGCTGTGGCAGAAGCTGTGGAGGAGCAAGCCTAATATTTCTACTTCTAAAATTAATCCACATATCTGTCATAAAAACTTGATATAACTGCTTTAAATGTTGAGGGCAAATATTCTTCAGCCACTCAATACTAGACAAATTTAACAAAACAGATACAGTAACATATTGTACATTTTTATATACAAGACTCTCAACTCTTTGATAGATATATTCATTTTCTGACATTGGTGTAACAGCATATCTAGAGAAACATTTATTGACCCCTTTTCTCCTTGTACTATTTTGTAACCCCACCATAGCATTATTAACAATTTTAGCAGATTTAGATAACTGTAATCTAATATGAGGTGTAAAGTCTATTAGATAACGGGGATAGGGACTGAAATTAGTCATTTGTCCACTTGACCCCCTTACCCACTAATACACATGAATACTTTCCTTCTGTCCAGGGTCCTACAGAGGGTAGGTTGACAATTTGGGTCAGCCCAGATTGGAACAGTACCGCATAACTGTAATGTTGTGTTATATTCCATTTACCTGCTCACTCTTGCTGGTCTAATGAGGCTTTCATAGCCTGATAGTCAAGCACTGTAAGTTTATCATAATGCCAATTAGGATGTGTGGTGGGGTGCATTATACTGCATGCTGTGAATTTCTCATTCCAGCTGCACAGCCAGAGTTCAACATTAGAATAGGGTAGTGTTCCCCCCCTCCCCCAGATAATGCAGACAGAGTGACTGTCCCAACTCCATCACACATTTTACAGCACCAGAACTCTGCATATCAGCCCCCCCTTCTTTACAAGTTGTTGGGAAAGAAGGCAGATCCACAAATCTAATGGACTGAAAGATGTATTCAGTCTCATTAGTCTGGCTCATGGTCTGTAGGCCACCTAGGATAAAAATTCTGAAAGACAAAACTTGAAATTTGTTAGCCACCAAACATTTTTACTGTAACTGCATTAAATGAAAGTATTTGTGTCTGACGTTAGCTCCCTCCTGTATTTGGATTAAGTATGCAGTGGGGCTGACCCTGTCTACCACAGGGTATGGATCTTTTCAAGAAGCCTCCAAAAATGGCCCTTTGTCAGGTTGGACTTTAATCATTACTTTATCTCTTACCGCCAGCTTTTGGTTGCTGGCTCTGTCATCATAGCAAACTTTAACCTTTTTCTTGTGCTCACCCACATCAGTACTGCATGTTGTTTGCACACTTGTTTCAATTTCTGCAACAAGGTTTGCACAAAGTTTTCAATTTTCACCCCTGCTCCAGCTCAGGTGGTATTGGGGCAAACAAAGCTTGCTCAGGTAACTGCATTTGTCTGCCTGTCATGATTTCATATAGTGAGATACCTGTTATTTTGTTTGGCTTTGCTCTCAGCATCATCAGAATTAAAGGTAAGTGTTCATCCCAATCTTTAACAGTGTCTTTTACCATTTTCCTCAGAGGGCGGATATTCAGAAGGGTTGCGCATGGTGCGACACAGTTGCTATCGCCAACCCACTGATGTGCCCGATGCGAGTATTCAAAGGGGATTGAGCCTTGCACCAATCCCAATGCGCCAGAGGCATCAGTAATGTATGCGGCGCGAGGTGGGAGGGTGTGCCCACATACCGGTGACATCCCGAGATTCAGCCCGGGATGTGCTGGAGCCCATGCATGCACAACCCCTACCTGCACTGCACACAGGTGAGCCAAAAGTGAGCAACAGCTGGCCACCACAGGTGAGCTGCCATATTGCAGGGTGCAACATGGCAGCTGCCACCCGTGGGTGGCCACCCGAGCTCTGGCTGCACCTTCCTGGTGGCACCCCCCCATGCCAGATCGTGGGCATATGTAGAATAATAATAGTCCTATATTCCTGGTGGTCCAGTGGACTGCTCGCAGCCCGATCGCGGGCATAGGTATGTTAAAATATGTTAACTCTCTCCCTGGTGGTCCAGCAGACCGCTCGCAGCCCGATCACAGGCATTTGAAGTAAAATAAAAGTCCTATATCCCTGGTGGTCCAGTGGACCACTCGCAGTCCAATCACGGGCATTTTTATAAAAACAACACCCCAATCCAACCCTGGTGGTCCAGCGGTACCCCCTCCCACCGCCCACTGGGCCCCCTGCCCCCTCCCCCTGGTCAGCGGCGGGCAGCAGCTCCACCCACTTGCTGCCCACCACTCACCGACTGACACTGTATGGTAGGGCTGTATGCCCATGGTTCACAGCATGAGCCAATGGGCATGCAGCTTCAATATACACAGCCATTCACATATCTGGACTGTGTGGTACAGTACAGGCTATACGCCCATTGGCTCATGCTGTGGACCAATGGGTGTACAGCCTACTGGTGTCGGTCAGGGGCGTGGGCGGCAATGGTGGGAGCTGCCACCGCTGACGGGGAGCAGTGGTGGGGCTCAGTGGTGGGCGGAGGGGTACCTCTGGGCCACCAGGGTTGGATTGGGGTGTCATTTTTATAACAAATGCCTGCAATCTGGCTGCAAGTGGTCCACTGGACCACCAGGGATATAGGACTTTTATTCTACTTCAAATGCCCTCGATCGGGCTGCCAGTGGTCCGCTGGACCACTAGGGAGAGAGTTCACTATTTTTAAATATTCTTATGCCCGCGATCGGGCTGCGAGCGATCCACTGGACCACCAGGGATATTGGATGTGTTCTGCTCTATACACATGCCCATGATCGGGCATTGGGGCACTTAGCCGCGATGTGCAGGGGATGTCGGTCCACGACAGCTGCTGCCTGGCAGGGCGCCAGGTGCAAGTCGCCGGGGACCGGTGCACCTGCATGCAAATGGGGTCATAATGACATGCAAATGGCCCCATTTGTGCCTTGCATACATTATGGCCCCATTTGCATGTGTAGTTTTGAATATCGCGGTTGTTGTGCCTAGCGCAACAGAACTTGCGCTAGCGCATCCCCCTGCTCCACTCTGGCCACTTGCACTGGCGCAGTGCCACTGCGCCATGTGCACTGCAGGTGGCCAAGGTGTGATATTCAATGTTGCTGTGCCATGGCACAGCTCCGTTGAATATCACCCTGTCAACACCCCTACGCAGCCCAGTTGTGCTGCACCCAGGCTTGCGCCACAGCTTGGTGCAGTCTGAATATCCAGTCCAGACTATTTTTCAGTGTTCTGTTTGTTCTTTCAACCTAGTCTGAGGACTGTGGGTGATATGGGATGTGACATTTTTGATCGAAGCCCATTGCTTATTGCATTGCTTTACCTTTGAAATGGGGCCTTGATCAGAGTCAATTAGTCTAGGCATTCACCACCTAGAAAACACTTGTTCTACTAAAACTTTAGCACTACCCTGGGCTGTTTTAGTATGCATTGGAATGGCTTCAACCCATTTAGAAAATGAATCAGTTATAACCAAGGCAGCAGTATGCCCCCTAGAGGTCCTAGGCAGGCCCTCAATGTAGTCAATTTGAATTTGTTCCCATGTTACCAAGGTCAGATAATTTTTTTTTAACTTACAAGATAAAAGTACATAGGAGGATAACAATATGATACCTTACACCATATATTCTCTCAAAAAGAATCAGTAAAGGACACCTCCTCTTTCGGTACACCATGGGGGGAACACCTAAATTGAAATACATTTATCACATCTAATCCATCGCATGCAGCCATGGAAAGACAAAGGGGAATCAGAGTAAGGATGAAATATAAAACATTACCCTTTTACCAAAGTGACTCTGCAGTCATAACGATTCCCCCAAAACATTTGGTTTATACATTTTATATTAATAATCCTCCAACTCCCAAGAAAAAAAATAGGAAAAACTCCAACACACACATATAGAATAGTGAATGGATGACCATCCACAACAAGGCTGTGTTTCCATCGAGGGTGCTGATGACATCAGAGAGACCTCAAGAGCAAAGCTCGAGAGGTCTCAGTGATGTCATCAACTCCCAAGATGTGAAACGCTGCCTTAGTTGTGGATGGTCAACCATCCACTATTTTATATAGTATATATTAACATACTATATACTAAAATGCTAGCAGAATAGGCCTAGCAGTCTCTCGAGTCTGCTCGATTTTCAACACCCGCACTGAGGGCCGATTTTGGTGTCCCCCCCTCCCCCTTGGGATATGCTGTCCCCAGTTCCAGATGTTCCACCTGTATTGTGCCTGGTCAGATTTACCCTCCCCATGTACCTGTCCCATCCCCTCTTAAACCCATCCACAGTCTCCATCTCTACCAGCTCCCTGGGCAGTGCATTCCATGGCTCCACCACCCTTCCAGTGAAATAACATCTCATCCTCTCCCCTCTGAGCCTGCCCCCTTCCAGCTTACACCCGTGACTTCTTGTTTCCCCACCCTCCTTCCTTTGGAGCACCCTGACTGGGCCTCCTTTATTGATCCCTTTCATGTACTTAAAGACCTCTATCATGCCCCCCCTGTCCCTCCTCTCCTCCAGGGTGTACATGTCGAGCTGCTTGAGCCTCTCCTCATAGGTCCTCTCCCCCAGGCCTCAGATCATTTTGGCTGCCCTCCTTTGGACCCTCTCAGGAGTATAATGTCCCTCTTTAAATGTGGTCTCAAAATTGTACACAATACTCGAGGTGGCCTAACCAAGCAGTTGTACAGTGGAAGGATCACTTCCACCTTTCTGGAGGTAATCCCCCTGGTGATGCATCCCAGCATCCTATTTGTCCTTGCCGCTGCCCTCCTACAGGTCTCTGAGTTGTTCATTTTGACATCTACCACTACCCCCAGGTCCCTCTCACCCTCTGTGACTTGAATCATGTGTCCTCCCAGGGAATACCCCTGGCCTGGATTTCTGACTCCCAGGTGCAGAATTTTACGCTTCCCCACATTGAATTTTAGTTTCCATTTTCCCGACCACCTTTCCAGAGCCTCCAGGTCCTCCTGCAAGGCCACCCTCCCCTCCTCCCCATCCACCTCGGCACCTAGCTTTGAGTCATCTGCAAAGAGATTCATCTCATTCATGATCCCCCTCCTGATGTCCGAGATATAGGCGTTGAACAGGAGTGGCCCCAGCACTGACCCCTGGGGAACCCTCCTAGTAATCCACCTTGGGGATGAGGCTAAGCCTCCAACCACCACCTTCTGAGTATGCTCAGAGAGCCAATTTTCTATCCATCTTAGCAACTGTCTCCCTACCCCCATTTCCTTCAGCTTAGCCAGCAGGCCACTGTGGGGTGCCGAATTAAACGCCTTGCTAAAATCCAGAAAGAGGACATCCACTGGCCTACCCTGGTCCAGGACCCTTGTCACCCAGTCATAGAACTCAACAAGATTCCCCAATGTGTAAAACATTCATTTCACAAGGTTTCGTACATTGTGTATTCACAGCTCCACTTGGTCCTGGTCCTCACTATAGACACTTACTACACACGCACTCCTCTCCCAACATGACCCCAAAGATCCCAGGACTCACTGATGTTTCCTCTGTTCACAATCCAACCATGAAGGAAACATCAGATTTAAATAAAAAAAACTGACAACCTGAAAACATGAATACATGGAGCAGACTATGGCAGTCCGTGTACAGACTTGCTTTGAACTGCTCGCCGGACAGCTCGCTATGTGGCTCCTTTTCCTTCCTCCCCTGGCCCAAGCCGAGAAGGTGCTCCACATCACCACACTCAATCATAAGCTGCAGACATAGACACTTTCCTGGTGGCCATTGAGATATCCATTATTTTCTTTCCTTTTTTTTATTTGTTATACATTTTCCACTGCCGGCTACCCAGTACCTCTCCCCAATCATGGACCCCCTGCTTCCACTCCCATGTGGCTGTGCCTTCTTCAATACCCCATGGCTTATCCCCCAGGGCAGGGTTGTGGCACCAGCCCATAGTGCCACAGATGATGGGATAGGTTGAATGACTGACCTGGGAGCTAATTGAAGCTGAGGGTGGGCTTCATCTAGGGCAACTGGCAGCATTTTTCCCTGGTGTGCAAGGTTGGGGATGTGCAATGAAGTCCAGTGTCTGCCCCGTTCCAACTTACTTGGCATCAGCATGATCTCTACACCCTGCCTCTGCTAGGTGTCTGTATTGCGCCAAACACTCTACCCCCCTCCCCCATGTAGAAAGAGAGCAGTCATCGGATGCTCAATCCTTCTCCCCCAGCTGGCCCTCTTATGTCCCGGGTCCATTCCTGAACCCAGGTCACTGGCATCGCAGGTAGGCAACCTGCCCCTGTACCAGCGGGCCAGCCCAGGATATCCATTACTTTCTTCAAAAAACCTTGCTTCAGCAGTCTCTTCCTCTCAGGATCCAGGGTGCCAGCTGTCACACCTCTGGGTCTCTGTGTCAAATGGGTCCCTGGAGGAGAAGATCCCCCAGAGTGGAAGCCAGAATGGTGTGTGCCGGGCTGGATTCACTAGGATTGAGAACCATTGCCTTTTTGAACACTCTGGTGCTAGCAGACGAAAATCTCCTTTTGAGTGTTTTATTTTGTGAATGATTTTATGACGTGAAGGCAGGGGAGGAAATGCATATACTCTGTAGAAATCCCACATCTGGGACAGGGTGTCCACCTCCTCTACCCATGGGCACTGCTACTGACCGAAGAGCCTCAGTACCCGAGCACTGTGACTTGAGGTGAATATGTTGATTTGAGATCAGCTGAATCTGCTGCTCAGAAGGTCAAACACTTCCAGATTCAACATCCCTTCCCCTGGATGGACAGTCTCCTGACTCAGCCAGTCAGCCTGGAGAGCAAGTTCTCCTTTGTTCCCAGCAGCACTTCTGTTGCTTCTGCTATTATCTCTTTGCTTCTTGAGCCTCCTTGATTGTTTTTGTACACCACCACTGTGATGGCACTGATTGACTTTACTTTTACTGCCTCTTCCCGAACCTGATTGAGAGAAAAGAAGAAGAGTAAGTTGTGTCACCCTCATCTCCAATACATTTATCTGTAGCAGTTGTTCTTGTGCAGTCCAAATGCCCTGGACCGGTATGTGGCTCAGGATCACACACCAGCCTGACAGGCTGGCATCAGTTGACAGAATCAACCTGATGGACTTCTAAAGGGGACCCCCTGGATAGGTTCTCAGAGGTCTCCCACCAAATCAGTGATTGCCGAAGAGAACAAGCAATTGACATCTGGGCTTAGTAGTCCTCTGAGGTCAGTTTCCAAACTGTTAGCATCCTGATATGAGGTGACTACATGTGCAAGCATGCCCACAGAACTAGCTCTATTGCTGCAGTCATCAGCCAAAAATTAGTAGTAGACTGTGAGCAGAGGCTGAAGATTGGTTTCTCAACCACTAAAACCCTCTTCTCAGGGTCTGTTCCTTGTCATCAAGAGGAAAACATCCCCTTGTCCATATTTTACACTGCACCCAAGTGATCCAGGGTTTATGATGAGCCGAGGGAGCTCTTCTCCCAATTGACTACCCAACCATGAGTTTCCAGTATCTCCAGGGTCCTGGACACTGACCTCCTTGCCATCTGGGCAGAGGATGCTTGGATGAGTACGTCATTCAGGTAGGGATATATGTGATATCCCTTCCTGCCTCAGTTGAGATACACAGCTATGAGGACATTTGAGAACACCCTGGACACTGTTGCCAGCCCAAATGGGAGCACCTAATACTGGAAGTGCTGTCCTTGGATTGTGAATCTCAGAAACCTTCTGGTGAAATTGATGAATAGGGATGAAAAGATTTGCATCCCTCAAGTCTACGGATACCAGATAATCCTCTGGCTGAATGGCCTTGATGATTGATCGCAGTGACTCCATCTTGAATGTCATGTGGTGGACAAACCTGTTTAAGGGTTTCAGATCTAGAATTGGGTTGACCCCCCCAATTTCCTGAAAACCACAAAGTAAATCGAGTAGAATCCCTGACTCTCTTTATTGGAGGGTACAGGGATAACTGCCCCAATCTGTCTGAGGTGAGCCAGGGTTTGGTCTTTGTCCCCATACCCCAGTTATGCCTGCAAACAAAAGATCCTCTGTTACCATTGTCCTTAGATCTGGAATGGGATCCCTATTCCTTTGGTTTCTGAAATTCTGAAAATGATGAAAACCACCTCGAGGCTGCCTCTGATGGCTGCCTCCTTGACTATTTGGCATAGAACTTGCTTTCTGATACTCCTTTGACACTAGAAGGTGTTCCTTTTTACCCTGGATATGTTTCAAAATGTCATCCAAGTCAGATATGAATAACAGTTGACCCTCAAAGAGCAAATTACGTAGCTTGCCTTTGACGCCTAGGCTGTGACACAATGCTTAAGCCATACACTCAGCATGGCTGACACAACATGGTAAGCAGAGTGAGCTGACATTCATAAATTGTCCACTGTGGCATCTCTTAAAAATGATGGAAGCCATGGCTACCAGTTGTATGATGTTCACCTCCTCAGAACCCTGGAGGAATGAAACTACTCAGAGCTGTAATCCATGAGTTCAAAGTTCTGGAAAACAATAAGGATGCTTAAGAAATATGAAGAGTTTCCCTATTTGAGGCAAATGCCATTCAGCATGAGGCATCCACTTGCTTATCATGCATATCAATCAAAATCAGAGATCCTGTAATAAGTATAGTTGTTTGCTAACAGAATTATGCACAGCCTTATCTGCCAATGGAGGAAGTTCCCATTTCTGGGAGTCCTCCCCCATAAAGCGATACCATCTCATCCATGGCCTGGGAAAATGTTTACTCTGGCCTGGGCCTGATCATTCCTGATCAATGATCTGGTCACGGTGTACAAAGTTGGAAAAAGATTTTGGAGTGGAGGAGGATATAGACAGTATCAGATTCACATCCAGGGCCTTCATGGTTCATACTTCCTTCAACTGTAAGGTCCTACAAGCCTCCTTTTTGAGGTAGGACTAGGATTTTGTATTAATCAATCAATCTTTATTTTACCAGGCGAAACACCATTGAGCGAGCTCATTTGCAAGGTGAACCTCGACAGATACACATAAACAGTAGAACAGTATAAAAGGTAGAGATACAACAGAGGACTACAAAATGTACAACAGAGTACTACAAAATTAGTACAGTATCAGGCAGGAGCTATACAGAATTACATGATATATAAACAGCAAAATGACAATAAATGCAGACATTAATGCAGAAATAATATGCCCCATACTATACAATATATACATGAGGGACTCGAGAGGAGAGATAAGAAGGAGGATAAGGAGAAGAAAAGGTAGAGGGAGGGGTAAAGAAGGAAGTCAATGAGGATGAACAACAGAAGAAATATATGAAAACGGGAAGGATCAGAATCTTTCTCTTAGGCTCCATCCACTCTTCTTCATCAGAGGGGTCCTCCTCCTCATCATAAAGCATGTTTGTGTCAGGATTTTCCTCAAAGTCCTCTGAATCATCATCTTGACCCTCTCTATGGTCAAGGTCAGGGTCTGCCTGCATCACTAAGTTAGCAGTCTTGTCCTACACTGGCTCACTTGGATGTGCCTGTATGGGTCCCCCTGACCTGAAGGGCCCACCTGAGGTTTGGGCATGTTGGTGGGGATATCCTGTGGAATATTAGGAGACAATAGCTCATTTAAGAGCAACAAAAACAAAATTGCAATCCAGCCTTGCCACTGCCAGTTGGTATCCCTGGTGCACCCACTCCCCCAGGGCAGAGTTTGACTGGGGGGGACCAACATATACGTTTTAGATTGTGTTCCACAATTATGACAATGAAAGTCTAAAGGGGGGGTTTCATCGTCCTCTTGCAGGTCTTACATCACTTGAATACCATAGGTATCCAATAAGCCATGGTGCCAATGATTGAAAAAAACATAACTAAACTACCCACTAAATGGTAGGGCTTTTAATGCCACTGACAATAGTATTATAGCTTCCTTATTCCCCTGATTAACTACCAATAGACTGAATTAGATAGATAATTCCTGAAGCTGCCTGGCAGAACCTAAAAAAACAATTCCTGTGCATAGGACCTGCCAAGCAATCCTATGCTGCTGCCTGATGGGGCTCCCAAATCACAAATACACTATGGCCCAGATATTCAAAAGGGTTGCGCCATGCGCAATAGGGTTGCGCCTGCACAAGTCCGAACTTGCTCCATTCTGCCATATTCCGCAGGAGGCAGTTGCACCACAGAAAACATGCTGAGCAACAGCGCAATGCAAATGAATGCATGCTGAACTGGAGGGGGAGGAACCATGCATAAACTGCACAGCCCGATATTCAGCAGGGCTGTGCAGAGTTGTGCAGACGCAACCCCCAACCTGCGCCTGCACAACTTTGAGGCAAAAAAAGCTTAATTTGAGGGCCACCCACAGGTGAGCTGCTGCATTGCAGGGTGCAACACAGCAGCTGCCACCTGTGGCTGGCCCCAACCAATCCCTGTGCCCCCTGCAGCTTGCGGGCGGCCGACTGTAAATCCCCACCACACCCCCCACTGGCCTGATCGCGGGCATAGTTTAATCCCCCACCAGCCCGATCGCGGGCAGCAATGTAGCTCCCGAATGTATCTCTGGTGGTCCAGTGGACTGAAAAACCCGATCGCGGGCGGTGGTTGTCTAATAAACCTCCCCTCCTTCGAATTCATCCCTGGTGGTCCAGTGCGAAAAGCCCGATCATGGGCGGTGGTTGTCTAATAAACCCCTTCAAATTCATCCCTGGTGGTCCAGTGGACCGAAAAGTCGATCGCGGGCGGTAGATGCGTTTAGAAACCCCGAACATAGCCCTGGTGGCTGGTGTCCCCTCCACCCACTCTACCCGAAGCCCCACCACCTCCCAGCAGCGGCGGGTGGCAGCATCCACCACCTGCCGCCCCGCTGCCCCGCCGACTGACTGCCGGTGAGCCGCCCGCCAGTGGTGCAGGCAAGAGCCAGTGGGCGTGCAGCCATACGACCATGACAGTCAGATTTGTGAATGACATTCATTCACAAAACTGGACTGTCTTATGCAGTATGGGCTGCATGCTCATTGGCTCTTGCTCTGCCAATGGGCGTGCCCTACCGGGCAGTCGATTGGCGGCGGCGGCGACAGGCGGGTGGAGATGCTCCGCCCGCCGACGCTGCGAGGGCGGGCAGTGAAATCGGTGGTGAAGAGACACCTGCACAGGACTATGACCGAGTTCTTAAATGACTGCAGCCACTGTCGATCACTGGACCACCAGAGATGATCTTGAAGAGAGGGTTGAGGTTTCATCAAACAACTGCACCCGCGATCGACTTTCAACCACTGGACCACCGAACCGAACAAAATGGACAACACTGCCCGATCGACTTTGATCACTGGACCACCAGGAATCGCCAGAGGAGCCACATTGCTGCCCGGATCCGGCGCTGGGAAAACAAACTGCCTGCGATCGGGCCAGTGAGAGCAATGGAGTGCTGCTGTTTCACCGCGATGGGCTGCAGGGGTGTCGATCTGACGGCAGCTGCCTGGCAGGGTGCCAGGCGAAGTCCTCAGGATCGGGCACCTGCATGCCATCGGCATGCAAATGGGGCCATAATCAGATGCAAATGGCCCCCCGTGCCTTTGCATGAATTATGGCCCCATTTGCATGTCACCTTTTGAATATGGGGATTTTGCACATGGCGCACTGGTACTTGTGCCACCGCAAGTTGAATGCTCCACTCTGACCACTTGCGGTGGCACAAGTTCCACTGCGCCATGCACAGTGGCTGTGGCCAGGGGGTGATATTCAAAGGAGTTGCTCAAGGGCGCAACTCCTTTGAATATCGCTCTGGACACACCCCAGCGCAACTATTTTGTGTAGCGCAAGGGCTTGTGCCACAAAATAGCGCAGTTTGAATATCCAGCCCTGTGTCTCTTTCAGTTTAATTTTCTTCATGGAGTTGCTTTTTCATATGAGAAAGCATAGGAATCATGTTAAGAAGTATGCGGGAGCTCTGGTGATGTCACCATGCCTTTGGGAACGCATTTAGTCAAGGACATGAAAATACTGGGCAGGAGAAGTTCAAAAAGCACTTAGTATGCTATTGCCAAGCACAAGTCCCTGCTGGCTCACTGCCAGCAACGGCTAACTCATCGCGTGGCTGTAGAGAAGAAGAAGAACATGCCGAGAAGTGTGAATGGAAAACGGAACAGCTGAAAGCTCTGGTAAAAGTTGTAACACCAACCAAATCTGAAAACAAAACACACTGCCCAAAACTTTACTTCACACAACATCCTCAAGGAAGAAGACCAAAGCACAATTCACCCAGGCAGTCCACTATTCACCTAGATAGCCCAGACTAAGTCCCAGAAGCAACCCAGGGAAAAACTGTAATAATTTTTTTTTTCTGAATCAATTGAAATTTTCTATTAACTCAGACCCACACTTAGTTGTCCTGATAGAGGATAGGAAAAGGGGGGTGCTGTAGTGCAAACATCTCAATAAGGGGGAAAGGGAAGTGGTAGTTAAACAAACAACTGACTGCCTATTCAACTAAATCCCCCCCCCCCCAAAAAAAGTTAAAAATTCTTTCCTGGACACCAGAATTGAAAGAAAAATTAAAGAAGACCTGGACAAGACCCTAGTTAGGCAGTGGTAGAGGTCCCCAATCCAAGCTGGAAAATGGGGAAAAAATTAGCAGATTAGTCAATTTGAAAGCCACAGCTTAACAGGCACGATTTCTAAATTTAAGGGTGCTCCCTAAATCCAGGGAGCCCCAATCTGCTCAAGGTTGCTGCAATATTATTACTAAAATAATACATTTTACAAAATCTTCAGACAGGCTCTTCTATGCTATTGACCCCTTTGTGGTACAGCCAAGGCTGGAGAGCCATTACTATTTGGAATCTTCATGTTCCTAGGGTTCTATGCTGCTGCTACAGCTTTGGACTGTACCGTTACCCCTAGCAGAGGTGCACATTACCCCATATGTAGTAAATACCTGTTGACTATGCGCAGCTCTACAGAAAGATCATCTTATTTCTTTATATGCCTAGTGCTGAGCTGCAAGGAACTGTCATGTGATCTGAGTCTCTCTGCTAGACTTCAGAGTACTTGATTTCCTTGAATCTGAGTCACTGAAACTGCAGCCTCATACTGCACTTGAGGTAAGTACTGTAAGTGGATATTTTACTACTTTTTAGAGCATTTTATTCAGATGTTTTGGTGAGGTTTTAGTGTGTGAATACTGTATATGTTTTTGCTGTTGTGTGGAATTACAGGTTTTGAAGATTGTCTTGTGCCCAAGTCAGCTCTGTGAGTTTCCTTTCTTGTGTTTGCTTTAATAGGGAGAATCACTAAATCTCTGAAGTTTGGATTTTTCAGTATGATTTATGTTTTTCTTAGTTTTGGTGGATGGATTTCATGCTTCTTTAGTTAGCTACAATGTTAGCTGTTTGAGCAGTATATCTTGATGTTTTGGTTTTGCAATCTGTGATTGCAGAGCAATGTTGGTGGGGAGAGATTATAATTTCTGTCACTTATTTCTTTTATCTAAATTGTCTATTTGACCTTGCTTGGATTTGTGATTTGCTTTGTGACCCCAATGGTTGTGCTGTCAGTAATGTATCCTTATGGTGTCATCAGAGCAAGGTTATGTGATTTGTTAATGAAGTACTGTACAACTTGATGGGGTCCTGAGAAATGCGAGGCCAGAACTGGCTAGAAGCCATTATATAATTAAGCAATAATACACAACAAGGTGTGCAAAATCATGGGATATCATCTTGGCTTGGGTATATTGTGAGGCATGAGGCCACAGGCCCAGTGCTTTAATCACCTAAGAACGTAAGAACATATCATATTCCATGATATTGCACACCTTGAAGGGTATCACTGTGATTATGAAATGGATCCTATGCTGTTTGCTTCAATTTGAATGACAACAAAAAGACAAAAAGGCATTGTAAAAGTTTTTTAGTTCAATACGATTATACAGGGAAACAGTGTCCCTCCTCCTACCCCCCTTTCCTCCACACATATACATAAGCATTACTGAAGCGGGTAATAGATTTATTTAATTATTGACTGATTCTTTTTGGTACAGATATGTGGGCTTTGACAAAAATATGATGTGTTTTGTGATGAAAGCAGTGTGCTTTATGATTTTATATAATGTACAAATGTGTTCTGTTTATTCGAATTAAATGCTAACTGCCAGTGGCAAGTCATTAACTCAAAGCCACATATTGCTGGGCCTGAATATTAGCTACATGACTACTATTTCAGCTGCTCAGATATCCATTTTAATGTCAGTTGAGTCTTCTCCAGCACATGGGAATTTGAAGCTGCACTTGGCAGCATTAGTAATATGTTGCTTGTGGGGCTCAATTAAGCATTCATTTAATTTGGAGTCAGTGGCATGTACTGGAACTGAAGTGACACTCAGCAGTTAGCTGTTCAACTGAACTTGCTGGAACTGGTTTTCCTGATTGGGGCACTCACTTCAATTTCCACAGACAAACACAACTGACAGCTCTCTTGCTTTATGTGGAAAACATAGCTTTTTTATCGATCCTCATGATGAAAAGGGAATGAATCAACTTCTTTGTAACTGACATTATCTGCTAGGTTCCACAACATGGTACCCAAACAAAATGGTCTTAAAGCAAAATACTCACAGTAACAACACAGAATTCCCCAGGTTAGATGCAGCCCAAAGTATTCAGAGGTATGAAGGATGGAGTTTAGGCTTCTGCAAGGCTGCTAATGTTTTCCCTCCTGTTCTTATGGTCACTAAAACTTATTCAAATGACCAACCTTAATTAAAATGGGCTCACAGTGTAAACAGTGCTGTGAGTTATGGCTTCCCAATCACTGCCAGCTTAGAAATGGAAGCCTGTTCTTTCCAAACAGTCACCAGCTTAGCCCAGGTGGGGCTCTATGGATCTTGCTAGCAACTGGTTTTCCTGATTGGGTCCTTCACTTACTGTAAATGATCACTTGTAAGCTGGCAGTGGGTGGGAAGCCATACTCAACAGCAAGACTTACACTGTGGGCCAGTTAGAGCTAAAATTGTGGTTTACTGCAAACAGATTGCCAGATCAAGGCTGTGTTGAGATGGCCAGGCTCAGTGAGAGGTGATTTCAGGACAGCCATTAAGCTTGTTGGAAAAGTGTCTGCAGATGACCACAGGGATCTGTAGGTAAGTTAAAAGTCTCATGCTAGAACCTACATTCAGACAGAAATTATGCACTGAGACAACATCCAGCTGAATGTGATATCAGCCAACCAGATGTCAATATTTTAACAATCCATTTCATAATATTACTTAGTGCACAGTCTGTTGTGTATTATTGCTCACATATTTATAGCCATGCTCACATCTTTTTAACATTTCTCTTTTTTGGATTGGTCCTAGACCTGAACGAAACTGACTAAAGCCTGTATGAAAGTACACAGTTAAAAACTGATGAGCCGGGTAACTATCCATTAAAGACATCTAGCTTGTGACATTCCTGTTGTCCAACACAACAACCAGAACAAGCCAGAAGGGATAACTGTTGTAGCTGAAATTATCAGCTAAATGTAAACCCAGTACAGTACTGCTCAATGGAACTGACTGGTAAGAAATCAGACCTCTTGTTGAAATGATAAAATGAGCTATGGCCAGGTTTTCATCACATCATAATCATGTGATGACTCAACATGTTGTAAGACAAGACTCGGGGCTGATCCAGTAGCAAAAGTACCACTACAGGGTGACCTGGGTTACTGTCTCAAGCTCAAAGAAGGTGTGGAGGTCATCAGAAGGTCAACACAGTGTCACAGCAAGAGTGTCCTCTCAAGGGAGGGCAAGCTGACTGACTCAGAATATGCCTGCTTCCTTGTAGCCTGATAGAATAGGGAGAGGATATCACGCTTTATAATGGTGTGGAAGAGGTACTGCAATCTCTTGTCATTCCAAAACACTGGCATAGATCTCTGTGCTGGCATCTATGGGGGGGATGGGGGACTGTGATTCAGGAAATAGGAAATGCTGGGTGGATTATGCCACCTAGTATCTCTTGATTCTTTTTTATTGTCCACTTTCTGATGCATGCATCTGGTGTCCTGATTGATTTAGGGTAGCAGAGATGACCCTGCAGTGGCAAATGAGTCACAGGTTGTAATGGCAGAATCATGAAGCAGAGACAGGATCCAAAGCCCTGGCACTGTCAGTGGCTTAGTAGGTTTCACCCTCTTTTCTGGGTCTGGAAGAGTGGAAAGTTGTAGAGTCTAGTCCCACACCATGAACTTGAGTTATTTATGCAATAAACATGACTGGATGTGCATTGTTATTAGCATAGTAGCATGCTTCAAGTGCATTGTGAGGCACAAGGTATTGCTGATGCCTTCAACCACCCGAGAAGTGCCATTATTGCACAAAAATGCACAGTCTGCCTGGAGTGTCTCCAGCTACCCGAGAAGTGCCATTATTGCACACAAATGCACAGCCTACCTGGAGTGTCTTCAACCACCCAAGAAGTGCCATTATTGCAACTATTGAGCCACAGTCTCAGTTTTATCTGTTGCAGTGTAAGCAGTAAAAATTTCTTTGGTAAGCTGGTAAGGTTATGAGGGGGAGTTTTCATGGTCACCAAAGAAACTCAAGACAGTACTTCATTGCCTATACTGTCATGACCGCAACACCCCCACAGTGAAACCTGCATATCAACAACAACCCATTCAACACCCACATTGCCGAATGGGTTGTTGCATTGATGTGCCAATGCGCCAACACCCAGTATTGGCCACTCTCCCCTTATATCCGCCCCTCCCAGAGCTGATAATCCTTAAGTCTGGGGGGTGCGGTGGCAGAGCTCCAGCTCCCTGCATGGGAAGGTGCAGAGAGGTGCAGCCTCCCTCCACATTGTCACTGAACAGGTGTCAGTGTGTTCAGGGTTGTTGGTGACTACTTGTTGTTGTGGGGGGGAGGTCGGCAAAATTTGTTTCTCTGTGGTGTGGTGGAACCATTTCATTATGTGTGTAAGGTTGGGATCATGATAGGATTTATGACTGGGAAAGTCACACTAAACCAAAGCTTCTTTACAGGAGCAGCCCGGGGGGGGGGTGACAAAAGGAAGCAACAAATGCAGCTAGCTGAGATGAGAATAGCTGGCATTACAGGATAGAATGTTTAACATACATGTATTCCTCCATTTAAGAGAATTATACTTTTTAGGACTTCGTTGAAGGTTTTCAGTGAGTAAAGCTGGCAACCATGTTTGTGATTGTAATCAGTGATGAGTGAGATGGGTCATGAATTCTGTATGTGATTTTCCTAATTTCCAAATCTAACTGCCTGGACTTTTTCCAATCTGTGCATGTGTTGGGGAATTTATTTATCTGTCTCATAATGAATATTAAGAAGCAGGAAATTTCTAAACCACTTTTTAAAATGCCCAATACTGACAAATTAGTGCTGTACCGGGGGTTGCTACACAGTTTAGTTGCCATTCTTTGGATGAAATGTTAAACAAAGACCCCTTCTGCCCATCTGGTAGCTGTCTGGGAAGTAGTTAAAGATCCCATGACACCAATCATAAGAGTAGTGGATTTTTTTTATTATTATTATTGAAACAAACAAAAACCAATATACAGTACATCTCAAATACAGCAATAGCAAATTCAGAAAAATATACAACGAATGTCTAGAAGAGAAAAAGCAACTCAAAAGCTAAAACTAAAACAGAAATAAACAAAAACAAAACTGGATAACAGAAGGATACTCCCAGTCATGTTCAAGAGCCACCACCTAGTGTGTAACCCAGGGGAATTTTTTATTTGAAAAATCATAAACAAATATTTTACAAACCAAACTTTATCAAGCCTAAATCCCATTCAGATCAAAAAGAAAAAAAAATAATAACAAAAAAAAACTAAAATCCAACAGTGGAAGACCAGGAACAAACCTTTGAAAGAAGAAAGAGAGGAGAAGAGAGCAGAAGAAAAGGACAGAAAGTCGGGACTTTCTCATGACTAGGACATTGGGGAGGAATCACAGGACCCATAACCTAAGCTGATCCAACTTATGGACTAAGCTCAAAGTGTAATAATAACTCAAGTTTTCATTTGTCCTCATTTACTATTAATTGTACAAATGTTTCCCACAAGTTTCAGTTGCTTCTTATCATTCTTTTCTAAATCAAAAGCTTTCAATTCCACATGATGGTATTTTTAGGATTCTAGTTCCCCTTCGTGTTTGATTCCTTTTTACATAATTTTCCAGAGTGATAATATAGTATATGGTTAGGGCTTATTGTATATGGAATTCGGTGGCTTTCTAAAAGCTGTTGTAGGACAGTTCAGAGGTCACAGACAGTTGCTGTAGTATTGTTCTGACGTCAGAACAATACTGCAACAACTTTTTGTCACCTTTGAACTGTCCGCATTACTCACTGCTGCTTCAAAAAAGCTAGCGATGGCATTGGTAGGACCAACTGCAGCAGGGACCAGTTTCAGGTGCTGAAGCCAAGAACACCTCTCTCCTCTGCTCATGCCCAAAAATGCCCTGAGGGATAGTTTCATTTGATTTTTTTGTGCATCTCAGAGCAGTGGGTCGGCTGGTAGCAGTTCACAGTTTTGGCAATACTGACCCATGGAGGAAAGCGGCAGCATGGAGGAAAGCGGCAGTGTGGCTAAAAGAAACCAAAAAAGTAAATAAGTTAAAAGAAAAAAATTATACTTAACATAACATGGCTACATGCTGGGTTGGTCAAATCAGTTGGGTTGGTGGGCAGTTGCTAAGAGAAGCATAAGACTCTGTTTATTTAATTTTTTAAAACCATTTACTTTATAGAATAGTGTAAAGGCAACAATACATAACAAGGCATGCATTTCCATCTCGAAGTTGAGATTACATCAGGGACCTCTCAAGCCTTGCTCTCGAGGTCACTATAATGTTATCTCAGCCTCTTGATGGAAACACAGCCTTGTTCTGTATGGTTGCCCAAACACTATTCTAAATGTTGTAGCTTAGGTTTAGCCATTATTTAAGACTACCTAGTTTCTGGAACAAATATTTAATGACCTCTGATTTGGTATGTGTAACATCACTTGAAACTGTTCCTTCCAAAAGATTCTTAACTTTCTTTCATTTTTCTCCCCACATTTCTGTTTTATGTAAACAGAATGGTTCACTGCCCTTTGTACTCTGTTCATTAGTTTTTTGCGTTCTTTCTTGTATTCAAATCTGTAATTATCAGATTCAAAATCTTATTTGCATTTAATTGATTATTGAACTTTTCAAAACGGGCTTTAGTGGAATCACTTAATGCCTCTTATTTGCAATTAGTGGTTAGCAATTGAATTACTAGTGTAATACTTTCACAGCCATATGAAAAAGACTGCTAAAAGGTAAGCCAAAGATTCTTCACTAGTTTGATGTTCACTGCTGCCAAAATCCATTAAAAAAAGCCAAAGGAATGCATATGCCAAACAATAGGGAGTAGCACAAATGGTTTGTTTTAAGGAATGGTACATTGAATGGAGTGGTTAATCCACAATTTGAACTTAAAACAACAAACAAAAGAATACACTCATACAGAGGTAATAAAATGAGATTCATTCATCTCAGTTGTAATAAAGAAAAGTTCTTAAAATTAAAGATGTAAAGAAGATGTAAATCAAATTTAATTAGATATTCTTTTTTTTAATCATTGTATTCTTTATCCCAGAGATACTGACTGGCCCCTTTCAGTCCACCGCCATGCCCAGGCCCATCATCCACCTTCTCTGAGACTTATCTCGCTGCCTGTTACCCTGCAGATGACCTTTCATGGGAAGGGCTGTCCAGGTCTGACCTCTTACCCTAGGACAGATTTGAGTTTTGGTTTGGGAGCAAGAGCCATGGTCAGCTGTGCGGGGCCTGCGGCAGGGTGGCAGAATGGCATCCTGCAAGATCGGGGGATTTTCCTTGTTTTTTTTCCAGCCCTCGAATACTACTGGGGAAATGTGCCAAGATGACAACACCCTACTTGACACTGGCTCCAACCTGCACTGCCACCTTTGGTCACCCAGATAGCAGTAGTATGGCAGAGTCTAGAGACCCTCCCACCCCCAAGGAGGCAAGCGTTCATAGGACGCTCAACTATTCTCTCCCCGGCCAACCTTCCAGTGACCCATGCTTGTTCCCGAACCCTGGCTGCTGGCATTGCAAATGGTAGCACTTCAGCTGCGCCATCGAGCCAGCTTCAACATTCCAGGTACTCTAATAACCATAAGAGAGTGTTTGACTTCTGTGCATCTCTCCAAACCATATGCATACTCTAGACTCAAGCGCAGTGCAAGGCACCATGAGTATGCAAATCTTTGTGTAAGTCATGCTGACAAGGCTTCACTAGAACAGACATAACCTTTTAAACAAGCTTGCACATTTGATCCAGTATAGGCTGAGAATGACAAAGTACACACACATGTTTCATCCTCTTGGGACTGCTCACTGTATTGCGGCCATTGTCTTAGCCAGGTACAATGTCAGAATCCCAAGGCAATGGATTCTCTCAATCTGATAACTTGACATTGCCTCCTGTAACCATAAGAGAGAAAATAGCTGTACATATAAACATATATGACACAGAGTAACTGTAGATATAAGCATATACAAATATAGAAAGCTTTACAAAGCCCTCTCTCACCCCCATTCCTTGAATCCAGATGCCTCATTCACGATGCTTACTTTATTGCCAAATTTTGGTTTGGGTCACTATCCCCTACCTCACTTTTACACTGTTTACCCCCACCCTACCCCAAACTCCCTCCACTGCATCAGAACCAGACTTCAGGCCCTCCTCCACAGGTCCTCCACTGCTGGACAATCCACATTCTTATATTGTTGTCCCAAGCTGTGGAATACCCTCCATCCGTAATGCCCCTCCACTGCAGCCCTTTCCTCCCTCCTACATAACTACACCTCCCCTACTTGTTCATAGAAATATAGAAATATAGACTTTGATGGCAGATAAAGACCGCTTAGTCCACCTAGTCTGCCCATCTCCCCAGCCATTGGATGAGCTGCAGATCCTAGTTAACCACAGCCTACTTCTTCCTATCCCCCACCAGAATTGCCGTATGTCTGCTCCATGCATTCTTGAATTCCCCCACTGTTTTTGACCTGACAACCTCCTCAGGGAGGTAATTCCATGTGTCCACCACCCTCTCTGTGAAAAAATACTTCCTCACATTGCCCCTGAGCCATCTCCCCTCTATCTTCAGATTGCGTTCCCTTGTTCTTGCACATCTCTTTTTCTGAAAGGTGCTACCCTCTTGGACTTTGTTGATTCCCTTGAGGTACTTGAAAGTTTCTATCATGTCCCCCCCTCCTTTCCTCAAGGATATACATATTAAGCGCTTTTAGTTTTTCTTCATATGGCTTCTGTTGCAGACCTTGCACTATTTTGGTTGCCCTCCTCTGGACTGCCTCCATCCTGTCTATCTCCTTGTGGAGGTGGGGTCTCCAGAACTGCACACAGTACTCCAGATGGGGTCTCACCAACTGTCTGTACAGAGGGATAACAACTTCCTATTTTCTACTGGTGATGCCTCTCCCTATACATCCCAGTATCCCCCCAGCCATCCTTACTGCCTTCTCACATTGCTTGCTCACCTTTAGGTCATCTGATATGACTATCCCCAGGTCTCTTTCCATTTTTGTTGTTGTTAATAACTCCTCCAATTGTCTACTCTTCCTCTGGGTTTTTATTTCCCAGGTGCATTACTTTGCACTTATTTGCACTGACTCTAAACTGCCATACATTTGACCATTCCTCCAACCTTGCCAAGTCCCTTATTATCCTTTCCACCCCCCCCCTTGTGTATCAACCCTGTTGCAGATCTTTGTGTCGTCTGCAAAGAGGCATACTTTTCCTTCCAGTTCCTCTGCAATGTCACTTATAAAGACATTAAAAAGGACCAGACCCAGTACTGAACCCTACAGTACCATACTAGTAACCCCTCTTTCTTTGGAGTGGATTCCATTTACTATTACCCTCTGTGTCCTGCTGTCCAGACAATTTTTAACCCAGGCTACCACCCTGGGACCCACTCCAAGGCTGGCTAATTTATTAATCTTCTGTGTGGGACTGTGTCAAATGCCTTGCTAAAGTCTAGGTAGGCCATGTCCACAGACCCTCACTGGTCTACTACTTTGGTCACCCAGTCAAAGAAATCTATTAGATTCATCTGGCATGACCTTCCCACTGTGAATCCATGCCGCCTTGGGTCCTGTGCCCCGCTGACTTCTAGGTACTCAACAATTCTTTCTTTCAGAAGTAATTCCATCATTTTCCCTACCACTGAGATCAAGCTAACAGGTCTATAGTTTCCTGCCCCTGCTTTGTTCCCACATTTGTGAAGGGGAATCACATCCACCCTCCTCCAGTCATTAGGTACCACACCATCCTCCCATGATTTGTTAAAAGTAGTCAGTGATGTCACTAGTTCTCCCCTTAGTTCTTATAGAATTCTGGGGTGAATCTCACCAGGCCCCATTGCTTTGTCCAGAGTGCTTCTGTTGTTTGTATTAGGTACCTGCCCCTCCTCTTCTTTTGTGAATACTGAGCAGAAGTATTTGTTCAGTATCCCTGCTTTTTCACTGTCCTTCTCCGCCCACCTCCCACCCTCCCTCCCTTTATTAAGCCTCACTTTCCATCCTTTGGTCTTTCTTCACTCCCTAATATACCTATAAAAGGTTTTATCCCCCTTCTTAACTGAGTTTGCGCCTTTGCTATTCTGACTGCCTTCCCCACTTCCGTCTGCTTTAACTGGTACAGTACTCTGTCCTGCTCTTGTGTTTCCTTATACTTCCTGAATGCTATCTTTTTCTCCCTAACCTTCCCCAACACCTCTTTTGAGAAACATAGTGTTTTTTTCTTTCATTTTGATTTGTTTATTTGCTTTACACAAAGACTTGTTGCCTCTGTGATGGCAGTTCTGATGTTTCCCCATTGTTCCTCCACCCCTCCTTCTTGTCTGTTTGCTAGTGCTTTTCTGAGGCACTCTCCCACTTTGACAAAGTCAGCCCTCCTAAAGTCCAGTACCTTCACTTTTGTATGGCTTGATTCTGTGGCTGTGTTTATTGTGAACCACACTGTTTGGTGGTTACTTGTTCCCAGATGGCTACCCACTTCTAGATCTGAGATCCTGTCTCTGTCCCCATTTGAGAGTACCAGGTCTAAGATTGCTCCCTCCCGAGTGGGTTCCAACACTAGCTGCTTGAGGCATGCCCCCTATAGGGCATCGAGAATGACCCTGCTCTTGGATGTGGCTGCAGCAAAGGTGCTCCAGTTAACATCTGGCATATTCAGGTCCCCATCAACAATATCTCCCCTGCTCTAATGCTCCTGTCCCCAATTCTCATTTCCACCACACACAGGCCCTTTTCTTCCCCTCAAGCTAACCTAAACTCCCCCTTTCCTCCTGGTACTCTACACTTGTCACCTAACAGCTCTAGACCTCAACAGCCCTTTGTTGTCTGCCCAAATCACCCACCTACCTCTGAGTGCTAAGGTATTTCTCCTCGCAAGCCAGCTATCCTCTCTTACCCTTCTATTCTTCTACTACTTTCCAATCTACTCATGCCACACTCTGACCAGTTTATGTATCATGCTCTGCTGTCTTTTGAACCTCCCTGTCCATTGCTCAACATTTCCACCATTCTCTACTATTAATGCAGTTTCCTCCTACCACAGCATGGTATTACTTGTGCTTGGAGTGTTTGTCTAAAGCCAGTGCATGCAACCAATGGTTATTGCTATGTTTGCTGTCCATTTTTGGATTGGTATGCTTGGGTAACCTGCATGTCTTCTATTTTGTGTCATTGTTCTTCCCTATGATGTAACACTTGCAATTATTGTATTCTGCAACACTAATGCTGTAAGTACTGTAAATACTGCTACTGTTGTAAACTACTATCTGCTGCTGTGTAATTCTAATGCTTTAAATACTGATACTATTGTAAACTCTGTCTCCCTTCCTCCTCCTCCTCCCAGGATGCATCTGGAAATGAGCAATTTGTTCAGTATGCCTTCCAGGTGAAACCTTTATATAAATAAATAAACAAATAAAATATAGAATAAAGTACAGTATGTGGTTTCACAAAACATGTTTGTCCATAGAATGAAACAAAGGATGTAACAAAATGTATTACAGTCAGCATTGCAAGTGGAAAAAAAAATCACTGGGGAAACCCACCACCTTTGATAGAATCAAACTTATCTGATGGGTCTGGGTACATATTTCAGTTTATATGTTGCATTTTTCACTTTATTGTATCAGTTTTACACCATTGGGGAGTACGCAGGAGCAGTCCTTTCCCATTTTGCTCCTGGTACTGAGTTCATCTGCTCTTCTCATTTCCACTACTGCTCACAGGATGTCTACAGAACTTAGTAAAAGATTTAATAAAAATACACTGTGTCCACATAGCTGTTTTAGCTGTCAATCATTTATTGTATGTTGATTTCCAAATCATAATTGCAGGTGGTGAGGCATTACAGTCAAGGAATCACACTTATAAGACACACATTGACTTAAGCATTTTTTTATTTCTACATTTCTGTCCAGTCTCTAAACCATACATCCAGTCTCCTGCACCAGACCCTAAACTTCAGCAGAACCCCCGGATTTATCCTCACTCTAAGGCAGGGTGTTCGACATTAGTGGGACCTCCCAGAGATAGCTGTAGCACACCAGAGAAAAGAAAGGATGTATGGAGCCAGGGCAGTGGTGTTGAAGGCAGCACACAGACACCACTGAGATTTTGTTCCTGTTTCCTCCCTCCCACCTTCCTGTCGGTACCATAACTGTCTCTAGCACATAGCAGCTGATGGAAAGGAGAGCTGATATCAGCTAGTCAGCCGTGATTTAAAGACTTCCCTATTGTCTGTAGGAGGCATGTCTGCTGTAGGGAATGTCACTCTCCCCTCCTTGAGTCTGGGAGGGAGCTCTGCCTCTGCAGCATACCTATGGCTCCACTGGCTCTGAGCAGATACAGCAAGTCCTGTTCACCCACATAGGAATGCAGTGTTCTTCAACAGAGCCACTAAGCTGGGCATTTTTTACTTAACAAAGGTAGACCATCAAGCTGACTTTTATGAAAATAAAATTCCAAGTATGAGTGAAGAAGTGGCACAGGGAGGCCATTTTGTTTAGCAGAGGGACAGAGTACTTTAAAACAAGAACTGACCAACATTAGCTGACAGAGTTCACTATGTACAGTGGTCATCATGGAAATGTAGCAAGGTACTGAGGTTTACCAGTCAGTACTTTGGCATGCGTGCAGTAGAAAGCTCTCTGCGGTGCGGTAAAGAGCTGGTAGCCAAGTGGTATCTGCAGCCCAATTCCAGGAAGAATGTCACAACTCACTGGTGTATGCAAGTTGCGACATTCACCGCTACACCATGGACCTTGCACTGCATTCCAAGAATGGCAGGGTCCTGGCACTTACAACATGTGGATTGTGCCATGCAGAGGCTAATGCCATGGGCATGGTGCAATAGCCCTGCATGGCGCAAGTTGCAGTGCACTGTGACAGCCCCCCCAGAGCACCCCTGCCCTGGAACACCATAGCATGCACCAGCGGGCATGGGGGCAGTACAGGTGGCACAGGAGTCTGAGGGTGCACAATGGAGAATGGACTCCCTGGGGTCCCTGACATTCAAAGGGTGGGGGGCATGGTTGTGACAGTGGTGGCACAGGGAGCACATCGGTACCATTGCCACAGTTCTGCGGAGTGGGCATCTGCCAGATGGCACCATCAGATGCCCCTTAGAGCAGCTCCAAGCTGCCCTAGCTTCATTCCACCAGTGTGGCACCTGGAATTGCAGCAGTGGGCTACAGCAGCCAGCCTCTTGGAATAGGGTGCAGTTGCTGCCGTAACCCACCCTTGCACCATCTTGTTGTGGGCAGTAGCATAAGTGGTGGTGTAACCCATGGTTGGCATAGCCCACAGCAGGCATGGCACAAGGTGCCTCTTGGAATTGGGCTGCTGTAATGCATGGCACAAGTTGTGGATTATGCCAAGGAGTTTGGTGTATCTCGGGTTGTGCCAGTATATGCCGACTTGGAATCAGGCCCCCTGTTTCTGCAATAAATTCCAGTGGGGGTTTATTGCCCTTAGATACAATTCCCTGATTAACCACTGGGTGGCTACCGTAGTCTATCAGTAGCAGAACAGGTGAAATTTAGTTTAAAATATTTTGTCCTCACCCCAAGTAACCTGCAGAAGGTGACAGGTGTTGTTAAAACTGGTGCTTACCTCACTACCTTTTTTTTTAGAATCCCGTTTCAGGCACTTTCTCTCACCTCAACCCAAGGGAGCAATAAACAGTGTCAGCAAGAAAAGAATAATAAAAGATAAGGATAAAAAGGATACTCAGTGTACTGGGTAAATGTTTTACTTTAAATATGCAGAGTGTGCAAAACTGCAGCCACTAACAAGGTTATCACAAACATATCAATTAAAAAAAAGTTTTATTTAAACTCCCTGAGTCCATTAACAGATGAAATGTCTCTTGCCTGCAAGCTCCCTGAGTTCTTGATTCTTAATTCCTCCGTTCACTAATACCAGTCAGGTCTTTATTTATTTATTTATTTTTTTATATATCAATATCAAGTCGATTCAGTTCAATTCAATTCAGCAGACTTACAGTATATCATGTAGGTGTACTACAAAACAGCAACCTTTCAGGTCATTCCCTCTGGTACGGTATGAAGTTATCCAGGCAGAAAAAAACCACCAACCAATCATTTAATGTAATTCTTTAATAGCAATGTGGTGATATTAGGAGGAAAATTGAAACATTTTAAAACAGTAGATCTGCTCACTGAAATGGAGGTCAGAAAATTAATTATGTAATAACTGGCATAGTAGGTCTGTGGCAAACAGAATGTATTGCTAGATGCCCAGAAAAAAATCATCAAACATTTCTTTCATTTCTCCACTGAAGATGGCAAAGCTGTGAGCAGAACTTAGTAAAGCAGGACAGGGTCTCCTGTGTGTGCTTGACTACAAGCACCTGAGCTAATGGGCAAGTCACAATGTCCCCACACCCCCAACACACACACAAAGTTCTGCCACACCACAATGCTTCCACCCCCTCCCAGCAGTCCACCAGGTTGCTGAGCCCTCCTGACTAGGTAGCTATTGGACATTAATCCTGGATTGACAAGGATCCCTAAATAATTGAATTAAGTGGTGCTCCGCATGATTGTCTGGAGTTAGTTAAACACATGTGAGCTGGGCAGGAAACATAGCGGAGTGGCCAAAAACACCCAAGAAATTCAGCACCACCCACCACCCCAAGAATACCAGAAACAGCAAGCATGCTCAAAAATAATGCAACTTTAATACATAAAAAAGTGCAGACTCCCTGAATATGCTGCTGCGAAACCTGTAGGAGTTGGTGGGGTACTGCTGGCTTTTCCCTGGTTTTCATTCTTGCAGGGTTTGAGGTCTGCACTTTTTCATGTACTAAAGTTACATTATCTTTTGGCATACTTGCTGTTTCTGGTGTTCTTGTGGCAGTGGGTGATGTTGTTTTTCTTGGGTGCTTGCTCTGTTTGCTTCATTTGCTCACCCAGCCATTGGGTGGCTATAAGTTTCAGTACTGATATTTTATGGGAAGGAAGATTTACTGTATGCTTCCATTCTACTTCCCATTTTCTTGTGGGGGATATATTTCTGCACTTGCATATTTTTTACTAAATAACCACACACATAAACGGGTACAAAAAGAATATTAAGTCTCCTCTCCAGACTCAGTCTTCCCTCAGTTGTCATATATTTTTTCAACTCTGTTGGTACAAGACCTAGATTAATAAATAATAATCTCTTGCTCATGTGTCAGCAATAATGTCCAAATAATGAAAAAATGGATGCTTTCCCCATTAACATAAGCACCTCCTGTATACGTTACACCATCTGTAAATACTGTAGTATCCCCATCCCTAGTGGCGCCCTTCCCCGATCTCAGATGCCACCCAAGAATGGTAAGTTCCACCACACACATAAATGCATACAATAAAATTGATACTTTTCCCATTAACTTAAGCACCTCTTTCAATTCTGCTGGTACATATATAATAAAATAAAACCATTTCTTATTTGTTATGTTATGCCTTGCATAAAGATAATATTATAAAAGCTGTTTCTGTAGATGAGGGAGGGGTGGGGGTCTTTGTGGGGTACTAAATAAAATAAAATTATAAGACCTGTGCGAATGTCAGTTTAGTTTCTGCACTACTAAACCTTTGGACATTTAAACGCTGGTTTAAAGAAATTGAAAACAAACTCAGCTCTTTAAAGCTGGGAATCAATGGCAGGAGTGAAAGTAAAAAAAAAATTGTTCTTAAAGGTATCAGTTAAGAATTGTAACAAAACTGAAGCAAAACTGAAGCTAAAGTTTAATGCTAAACCTAGTGCTGAAACTCCAAGAATGATTTAAACTATTGATAGTATATAATTGGTAGCAGCAAGTAGTATATAGTAGGCAGAAAAGATACTGTAAGTTGTAAAACATTCAGCTTTGACTTTTGGGCTGTCAACTGTACATGCCACGCTCCAGAATTTTTTAGCTTTCCAAAATTTTCTATTCTTGGTGGTGATTCACAGGTGGCATACTTTCTATGAATTTAAACAGTAATGTCAGCAGTTTGCTGAATGATCACAGATTTACAGCCAGAACGTTTCTGCATACAGCATGGAATTCTGTGGGTCAGCTCACAAACCCAGACCCCTCAGCACACCAAAGAGGCAGCTGCCTTTTCCAGTTTTATTTGTTCTGTACATGCATTTTTAATGGTCGTGCATATTGATACTTTAATTTACACTTTTATTACTGTATATTTATTTACCTAATTTTTTAAAAACATTGTAACTATTCTGCCAGATGGAATGAAATCTAATCACTAAATGTGCAGGATGTCAGGATGGAAAAGTATTTTAGCAGTAGCAGTATGTGCTCTGTGACACCATCTCAGACTCTTCACTTCATCAGCTCACAGTGCAGAGTAAAACAGCTTTTAACAGAAAGTGGTACTGTTGCATAAGTTTTTGTATTTTTTTTAAACTGAATGTGTTTCATATGCAGAAGTACACCTGTCTCATAAGTTGTTTGATTTGGCACTGGGAGACAAGGAACAGTCAGCAATTGTGTCACACAGGCAATACCAATATACTTGTGCATTATTTAAAAAAATAATAATCTGCTACATGGCTCCAATGCTTCACTAACTGCTTTTCCTATTTTTTCTATTTTATGTTCGACTGGGGGACCTACAGTAGATCAATGCAGTTGTAAAAGAGAGTTCACTCTCAATCTTGCCTTCCAAGAAACGAAATGAACTGAACTGCACCTCCCATGCTTTATTAACTGCTTTTCCTCTTTCTTCTTCATCCCCTTGTCTAAGGCTTATGTACCCTTTCATTGTTCTTTTTCTCTGGATTCTGGCTTATTGCACTTGTAACCTATACCCCCCTCATTTTCACCCTATCACTTTTTCACCATAACCAGTTATCTGTACAGTAGTAAAAACAGCAAATTAGTCACACAAACTATACAAAAGTTGTTGTAAACATTATAATAGTCATGAAGAGAGGAGACCACTAGCATGTAAAACCACAATGTGCCATAAACTATACTGCATATTAAATGTACAGTCATTAACAATATGGCATCTTATCAATTACATACGTGTTTTCCCATGCAGTGCTATTTCAGGAAAAATTGCATTGATAGATTTCAATATTGGATCTATCTGATTTCATAGGTAATTTTACATGGAGTGCGACCACAGGTAAACAGGCATTAATACATTTTAAAGTCACAGCACTACTCTTACGAACAGGGACACTTCTAGTATTTAAACCTGGATGTGTAAGGAGGGCTCCAAGGGTACAGAACCAGAATGCCTCACATTCTATCGGCATCTATTTTTCCTGCAATAACACTGGGAAAATACATATGTAATTGATAAGATCCCATATTGGTAATGACTATACATGTATTATAAACTCGCCAGAGATAAAACGTAAAGGGGTCTATTCAGTGGCCTTGACTGAAATAGTATATATTATCCATACCTGTGACTCTCCATTTCATACAGTTTATTTGATGCCATGAAGGACTGAAGGATGACACAATTATGTGCTGTGACTGACCCCCCCCCGCACGTGAACACACACACACACATTTCATTAACCACATGCATCACAAATTCATAAAATATGACTGCAGGAGTGGAGAAAGTTAGTTTATGATAACAGTACCCATCCACTTCACACAATATACTGTCCACACCCAGGAAACCTCCTATTCGTCTGAAACACAGTGACCACTGAAATCATCCTAGTTTATAAAATTACAACAACTATTAGTAAGTTAGGAAACACTACCCACAAACAACACTAACCCAAAAATTAGTTGCAGAATTGCTCTATGAAGGTGAAAGCGTAACAGCATAACCATCGTGCATTTGGGCAGTCAAGCAAAAATAATCGATACTAACTTGGAGGTTCAGTGGGCGGTATCCGACATGAAATCGGCAGTATCAGTCCTTTTGTTTATTTTTTCATGTCAAAATCAGCATGACAGTTATTGTATGTGTTTGTTGGAAAATTGGAAAACACAATGAAACCTATAGAGACAGTCCAATGTATGAATGAGCTGCGACCGATCTGAAACTGCAGTAGTAAGTTCCTTATATTTGAATGTGAAATGGAAAAATTAGAAGAAAAGAACCAGACATATGTTTGATAAGGTGGTATCACAACATAAATAAGCTGTACCAAATTCAGTGTTTGACTGCATTGAGGGCACCCAACTAAAAACGGTAACATCTTACACTTAGCCTTCTTCAGTACACCTTTCATTTTAGGCTGTTTTTACAGTCACAGACAGATTTAGTAACGCTCATAGCGTGTAAAAAAATGTTGAAATGAATCTTTTTTTAGATTGTAGTACCACAAAGATACACAAACACACACACACAACAGAATAAATCCTGTCCCATTTCACGATACAAGAAAATTGGAAAAAAAAAGCTTAATTACTACATTGCCAGCATGCCAACACTCTAAGCTCCTTAGTTATTCAAACACCATTATTCTTACAGCAGTAGCATTCAAACTTATGCAAAAAATGAAAAAAAATATCAAGAAAAGACACTGGGTTGTAGAAAAACATGTTTAGATGTTAATAATAATAATAATAATAATTGTTATTTTTATGGCACCTTTCTGATTTAAGGTGCTGAATAATTTAAAACAAATAAAACCACATTATAAAATCCCATAATACTTAATCCAATTAAAATCAGATCAAATAAACAAATCAACTCCCCAAGAAGGCTTTTTGCCAAAGAACCATTTTCAATCCATTCTTAAATTCCACCACAGAAGTGCACTCCCGTAACCGATGGGGTAGAGAATTCCAAAGGGTAGGAGCAGCATAGGAAAAAGCTCTAGCACCAGAAGATTTCAAATTCACCCTTGGAATCTCTAGCAACCCCTCATCGGCCGAGCGGAGCAATCGCTCCGGGCAGTATGAAACCAGAAGTTCTTTCAGATAGGCCTGACCCTGACCATGTAGGGCTTTGAAAGTCAGTAAACCAACTTTAAAGGTGATCCACACCGTATTGGCAGCCAGTGCAGTTCATGCAGCACCGGAGTAATATGGCAGGATCTGCTCGAACCCACCAAAAGCCAGGCTGCAGCATTCTGCACTAGCTGCAGGTGATGGATTTCAACCCCTGAAAGCCCTAGCTACAGGGAGTTCCAGTAGTCCAGGTGCAAGGACACAAAGGCGTGGACCAAAGTTGGAAGGTCATCAGATGGAACTAGATGCCTAATCCTGGTAATGTTCCTAAGATGGTAAAAGGAAGTCTTGACAGCAGCAGACACCTGTGACTGCAGTGTCAGTCTATCATCAAGAACCACCCTTAGGTTACGCACCCGTTCAGAGGTCGGGATAGAAACACCACCTAGAATAATTCCAGAAGGTGCACCAAAACCCAACCCCCCATCTGATGACCCGGGTCCACAACCAATACCTCTGTCTTTTCCAAGTTCAACTTCAACCAGCTAGAATCCATCCACTCTTCGATTTCTTTCAGACAGTTGTTAAAAACTGAGACAGCTCCATCCTGGTTGGGTGCAAATGAAAGGTATAGCTGGGTATCATCTGCGTAACAGTGAAACCTCAGCCCATACCTTCTTACAATGTCTCCAATAGGTAGCATATACACTGCGAATAACATGGGTGACAGTACTGAACCCGGAGGCACTCCACACAACAAAGCAGTTGGGTCTGAGGAAAAGACCCCGGACACAACTCTTTGTGATTTCCCCATGAGGAATGAGGTGAACCATCTTAAGATGGTTCCCGATATTCCACATATATGCCTCAGGCATTCTATCAACACCACGTGATCCACGGTGACAAAGGCTGAGGAGAGATCAAGAAGAACCAAGATGGAATGGCTCTTCCTATCTCTCGCCATCAGGAGATCATTGAGCACTCGAACCAGCGCTGTCTCGGTACTATGTCTTTTATGAAAACCAGACTGGAGGGGTTCATAGATGTCATGGATGGTCAAATGGTCCTCTAGTTGAGCTGCCACTACTTTCTCAATCACCTTCCCAACAAAGGGAAGGTAAGAGATAGGTCTGTAATTTGTGAAACAGTCTGGGTCCAAGGTAGCTTTCTTCAAGAGTGGTGTCACCACTGCCTCTTTCAGGGAGCTAGGAAAGTCACCTGATTCCAAGGAGCACCAGACTATCTGCACAAGGACCAGACCAATGATATCACTACAACCCAAAATCAGGGAGGTCGGTCCAGGGTCCAAACTACAGCACGTAGGGTACACACTCTGGATAATCCTCATGACATCCATGAACTCCGGTTGGCTGAAGAAACTCCAGAAAAACTGAGATACAGTGATCTCGCACCATTCCACAACAACCCCCATAGAGTGTGCTGGTTGCAAGTCCACCCTGATGTCAGACACCTTATTTGCAAAGAATCGAGCAAGCTCATTGCACTCTAACTGTGAAAAAGCTTTCCAAACTTGCAGACAGGCTGGGTTGCACAGCCTGTCCACAGTTCGAAATAGCTGAGCTGGTCGATTCCAAGCAACCTCAATCTCCCTGGATAGGAATTCTGCCTTCTTACGGGAGATTTCAGATTGATAGACTGAATAATGGTCCATCAGTCTAAAGTGGTCGGCATCAAGAGCGGACTTTCACCAGCAACGCTCTAACCTTTGCTCCTGTCTCTGCATCTCCCTCAATGTCCCATCAAACCAAGGGACCTTGGGGCAAAGGGAGAGGGGGCACACACGGACTGGAGCAATAGAATCCAGAGCTACCGTAACAGCTGTATTATAAGCTGACATGAGAGTTTCTGGATCATTGCTTGCCAATGCGAGGGATGATAGGTCAAGAGCCACCGCAAGGCCTTGTGAATTTATATCCCATGAAGGGCGGTACCTAACCATCTCCACAGTGGTAGGCATTCTATATCGCCATATTAAACCAACACAAAAACATCACGATAACTAATTCCTGTCCCCTTTAATATATTATATACTGTATGGGACATTGTGGTTTTACATGTTACCGGTCTACTGTCTTTGGGGCTATTATATTGATTACAAGGACTTTTCCATATTTCAAGGCACGGATTTGCCATTTTTTAATTTTATTTTTAATTTTTTTGTTACTATTTTACAGATAACTGATTTTGGTGCTTTGATTCTGTCAGTGGGGGTTCACTCGCCAAGTGTAATTTTCTAATTGCACCATGTATTCTTGGTTCCTCTAGGGTCCGGGCAAGACAGTTTGTATCCTTCAGCTCACAGGATCCTTGTGATTCATTTATATTGACCCTTGGTCCAAAGCATTTGTAGATTAGGGAAACATCTATACAATATGGTTGGAGAATTAGGGTAATATAAGGAGCTAAGACAAGCAGCACTGGCAGAATCAAATCACCATAACCAGTTATCTGTACAATAGTAAAAAAACAGCAAATTAGTGATGCAAAATAGACAAACGTAGTAAACATCATAACAGCCCAGAAGAGAGGAGACCACTAGCATGTAAAACCACACTGTGCCATGCACTTTATATTAAATGTACAGTCATTAAAGGGAAACTAACATGATATTATAAAATGTATCAATATTGTTACCAATGGAAATCTGCTTTACATAAGCTATTTGCTAAACCTGTGACACTTTTAGGGTGAGAATTGTAACCCATTTAGTTGCCCTTCCCTTTATAGCTGTAGGCATCCATTTTCTAAATCTCAGGCACAGGAAATGACATCACATCAGGGGAAATCAGAGGGAAAATACAGTGCTGTCAGTAATTAATAATAAATCATTTTTGATCCCCTCAACTCTGACATTTGTGGTAAATTGTGCCAATGGCATTTTCAGGCATCAGCATCCCTGCCATCTTATAAATTTGTAAAGCCACTGTTTCATGGAGTTACAATTATATTGACCTGTTGTAAATATAGTTGTGTGCTGCCAGTGCCAACAGTTTCTGAGCTCCTTTGAGGTTTGATTTGTACAATGTTTTGTGACACTACAGCTGAGTGAAATGTTTTGCATCTGTGTGGTTTGCAAAGAGTCCTGCTTGTACCACTCTAAACAATGTTTGCACCAGTGCTGTTTTACATTTCTTTGTGCTGAAGCAGCTGTTTTTAATTTGTGTTTTGCTAGCACCATTTTGTGTAGTAAGAGGCAGTGTGCTCTAGTGTTTTGAGCTCCAGATTTACACCTGGGAGGTCACAGATTCAAACCTCAGTAGAGCCAAATACTAACACCAGCACAAAACAATAACTGATTTATCAAAGGTAGCCTAGTTGAGATGTAACATCTTGTTTTCAGTGGGATCCTATTTCTACCCATTTGTGCAGCTGAGTGGAATGGAGTGCAGGGAGAGCAAGTCACTTGCAGAAGATCACACTGTTAGTATTTGACTTTACTGAGGTTTGCATCTGTGACCTCCCGGGTGCAAATCTGTGGGGACATATTCAGTGCTGGCCAGATGCATGCACAGAAAGATGCATAGTGCAAAGAGGGTATACCAGACGGCACCAATACAATATTCAAACAGAATGCGGAGCCGGTACAGATCCCGCATACCATGTGACTATGTGATCCTAGACAGGAGGCGCAATGCAGGCTGCTGCCAAAACAGGCACATCCAGGGTGCCCTGGCTGAATACCTCCCAGTGGGAATGCATGGCACATACCAGTATGCGCCGCATCCCGCATGGGCAATATTCAGCCAAGGCATGCAAATGAGCCCATTGGGAATGCAAGGTGCAAAGGGGCCCCATGAATGCTCATTATATGTTCATTTGCATGTCAGCATGGGGACATATGAGCCAATGCAGCCCCCAAGCCCTGCCCCCAATCATGCCCATGTAGGACACACATAGAACATCCCTGGTGATATAGTGGCACCCCCCACCCATTTGTTGAACCCCAATCGCTCCAGTGCTGTACCAGAATAACATTCCCTGGTGGTATAGTGGCACCCCCACCCATTCCCCGATCCCTGATCACCACCAGTGTCATACCATAGACACAGTCCCTGGTGGTATAGTTGTGCCCCTCTCCCAGTCCCTGAATCCCGATTGCTCCATGTAGTACAATAATTAGAAACCCTGTTGGTCTTGTGGAGCTGCCTTTCCAAATCCCTAATCCCTGAACAACTGACCTGCTGCCAACACCCCTGATAGTTTAGTGGACCCCCCACCCAGGAAAACAGCACTCACCACCTGACCCCCGCTAGTGACTGGCAGAGCCCTCCACACCCATCTACTGCCAGCTGCCAACTGAGGGCACAGGAGCATGTACTGTAAATAGTACACTCCAAATGGTCGACTGATGGGAGCATATGATTTACAGCACACGCTCCTGTGCTATTCAGTCAGTGGCTGGCTGTGGATGGGTGCAGAGGGCTGTGCCAGTCGCTGGTGGGGGTTGGGTGGTGGGTACTGTTTACCTAGGTGGGGGTCTACTAGACTACCAGGGGTGTGGGCAGCAGGTCAGTTGTCCAGGGTTCAGGGGTTGGGGAGGGCGGCTCCACTAGACCACCAGGGTTTCTAATTATTATACTATGTGGAGTGATCAGGATTCAATGAACAAGTGGGGGGCACCAATGTACTACCAGGGACTAGTTATATGGTACAGCAATGGAGCGATCCAGTCGGGTTGGTGGGAGCAGGGTTGGGGGTCCAGTTCTGACTGTGTGGGGACCATTACATTTTGGAACAGTGTGCAGTGGGTGTTGTTATTGTGATCAGGGATCTGGACTGGGTGGGGGGTACCTCTTCACAGTGGTGATAAAATCAGAGCAAATTGCTATTGTGCTTTGGAAGCGGGCATGTGGCTGGGGTCCCTGCATTACGGTAAAGGGTCGGGGATGCTCATTTTGTGAATGGGGATCGGGAATGGGGGCGTATGATTATACAACCAATGGGGAGCAGGACTGGGCGGGGGGTCCCTACAGTATGGAGAAGGGTTAGGGTGGGCATTATTGTACACATGGGAAAGGGGGGTCCCACTAAAATGCCAGGGCTGGCGGGCTGTGGTGCACCTATGTGTACTTCCATGGCCTGCCTATGGGTGGACAGCTGCCTTAGACCACCTTTTCACAGCATATCTTTAGGCCACACATCTATGGCCAGTGAGGGGTGCATTCCTTCTGAATATGCCTCTGCACAGCTTATTCATGGTTACACCCCCATACTCATGCAGCATACACTACTGTTGCACCCTGGCCGATTCACTTGTGGCCACCCTTCTGAATATTGCACTGCCATGTGTTCTTGGGGTTGTATGGCACATCACCCTGTGCTGCCAGGTTATGCCGTGCATCTCTTTTAAATATTGGGACCCTGGTGTTCAAACCAATAGATCACACTGCCTCATTACACAAATTATGCTAGCGAAACACAAATCATATGCAACTGTTTCAGTACAAAGAAATGTAAAACAGCACTGGTGCAAACATTGTTTAGAGTTGTACTAGCAGGACTTTGCAAACCACACAGGAGCAAAACAATTCACTCAACTGTAATGTCACAAAACATTGTACAAATCAGCAAAACCCCAAAGGAGCTCAGAAACTGTTGGCACTGGCAGAACACAACTTTTTTTACAACAGAGCAATATACTTGCAGCTGCATGAAACAGTGGCTTTACAAATTTGTAAGATGGCAGGGATGCTGATGCCTGACAATGCCATCAGCACAATTTACTGCAAATGTCACTGAAAGTTGAGGGGATTAAAAACTATTCATTATAAATTACTGACAGCATTGCATTTTCCCTCTTTTTTCCCCGATGCGATGTCATTTCATGTGCCTGTGATTTAGAAAATGGATGCCTGCAGCTATAAAGGGAGGGGTTCCAATTCTGATCCTAAAAGTGTTACAGGTTCGGCTAATAGCTTATGTAAATCAGATTTCCATTGATAATAATATTGATACATTTTATAATTTCATGTTAGTTTCCCTTTAACAATATGGCATCTTATCAATTACATACAATATGTGTTTTCCTATGCAGTGTTATTTCAGGAACACTTGCATTGTTACTATTTTACAAATAACTGATTGTGGTGCTTTAATTCTGCTAGTGGCGGCTGTCTTATTTCCTTACAAACTACATTGTATGGACTTTCTCTTAATCTATAACCACTTTGGAACAACTTGTTTGGAGTACTTAAGCTTTCCCTTTGTAATTCTTGTTCTTTGGTAGTCATTTTTTCCTTTTTCTGTAACCTCAAATAAATACAGTGTCTTTTTTTCCTGAAATAACACTGTATTGGAAAATACATATGTAATTGCTAAGATCCCATACTGTTAATGACTATACTGTATGATAATCTTATTACATATCTAGTTCTTGAGCAGGTAGGATAAAATGGGTTGCCTAGCAGAAACCAAATGTGCCCCCCTACCAGATTTCTAAATAGAAATACTGTGAGACCCTTTACTGCAGAGACTTCTGAAGCAATTGGTGACGTACAGTATATCAAAACACCTACCATCCCCCACCAAGTTTCTTTTCATAAGGTAATACAGCAACTACCTGCACTTCCATGGTTTGAATGGAAATGGTTATTGTTTAGCACATGAATATGCTCCCTCAGTGTGAGCTAGCCTTCATGCCTTGCCCAAGAGCAATCTGGGAGTCTTGGTAGAGGGGAGAAAGGAATGTAGTGAATGAGTCAATGTGACACAGCTTCTAGAATCCCTTAACTCAATCCAGTAAGCCCCACAGGCTATCTTTGATGGTTGGGGTTGGGGGAGAATGCAGATATATAACTGACATACTTGAAATATTTGCTGTAGGGTTGCCACATATCCAATGTTAGACCGGATAATACAGTTTTTAGGGTCCTTGTCTGGTCATCCAGTTTTTATTAAATGTGGTCCAGTTTTGGGGCCATTTTGAGTGCTCATATACTCTTAAAACTGATGTATCAAATCACCCACTGTTCTGTCTGCATTGCATGTCCAGGTTACAGAGAAGTTCTGATGTCTATACAGACCTGTCTATGTTTGTAAAACTAGTCTGCCTGGGAGGTGTAAAGTATGGCCATTAGCATTAAATTAACCTAATCCTTTCCACTCTGAATTTTAAGTACAGTCTTTTACAGCTATGACAGTAAACAGCTTTAGCAACTTTATATGCTCTCATGTATTTTTTTTTTGTTTGTTCTGTATTCTGATGTGTTTTTGACCAAGTTTTGTTAAATTAATTATCCAATTTTTATTGCCTTTATCACTACACTGAATACTTCTCTCCTGAGTCCTCAACAGCTACTGGTCGCATTTTGTACTACCAGAACATTCCATGATAATAGTTACACTTTTACAGATCATTCAGATAAACAGCATGGAATGGTGTGTCTGAAATTGTGGAATGTCTTAGAAATATGAAAAGAAACAGCAGTAGCTGCTGAGGTTAAGGGAAAAAAATGCAGTATTGAGGGTACCACAAGCATCAATAATTAAATTATCAAAGCATATCAGAATACATGACTAACATGGAATGGAAAAGGGGAGAGTTTTTAACAGAGGTTTGAGCAATCTGTTGTGAATAAGCTTGGCAGATTCATCAGACCTGAATTTGATTCCCACAGCCTCGACTTGCATACTGTGAGAGCCTGAGCAAGTCACTTAATCTTTCAGTGCTCCTGGGTCAGTCCTATAAAATGGTCCATGTGGCCCATGGGAATTAACCTGGTTACCAAAGAATATAAATAAATAACAGTATAAAAATGATTTCCTTCCAGTGTTAATGTATAGTCTGATGTTACAAATGGTTAACTAGGATCTGCAGCCTATGCATTAGGTAGGGAAATGGGCTGACTAGGTGGGCCAAGCGGTCCTTATCTGCCGTCAAATTCTATGTTTCTATATAAATGGCTTTGGAGAAGCAACAATATACTCATCAGTCATAAAAAGGGCTGGGGTCAGAGGAGGAGTTTAGGTGTGGTTCAGCGTCTGGTTTTTACCTTTTCCAAAGGTGGTGACCCTAATTTGCTGTTCATGTGGTCCTGGGATGAAGTTCTTAAGTACTGTAGCTGCAAAGACAACTATAAAAACTAACATATTCAGTTGACTGCAGTGCTACAGTACTCTGAAATTGCCACTGTGTTTTAACTGTGAAAAATCAGTAGCACAATAATATTTTGGAAGAAGGGACTAAGGCTACTTTTCCTGCTTAGTGAAAAAATTACTTATTTTGAAAGTTCTGCCAATTCCTCTGTACACAGCCTGGCTATACTTGAATGATTTTTTTTTTTTGTGTGTGCATGTGAGTGTGTGTGTGTGTGTGTGTTCCGACTCCTATAGTATGCCCTGTTAAATGAACAAAAATAAATAAACTGTGTGGGAATCAACTTTTTTGTAGAAAAATAAGGCATTACTGAATTGTCCTTCTTCAGATATGATAACTTTATTAGATGCCCATTTCCTGAGCAGGTAGGATAAAATGGGTTGCCTAGCAGAAACCAAATATGCGCATGATAGGCTCCCAAACTGTTACCTAAAAAAAAGAACTATTTCTTAGAATGTAAGCCCACCATAGAGCAAGCCAGGGAAGAGTTTGGTAGGATCACTGCTGAAAATGTTTCAACTGTGATGCTACCAACATCTGCTCTGGCTTGTTCTAAGGAGTGTCTAAATTATTTAAGTATAGCAAGGCTGAGTATAGAGGAATTGGCTGAACTTTGAAACATTCAGTTTAAATGAGGATAAACATGTTCCACATATCATCATTAGTTGTAATGTGTAGTAGGTTAAATTAAGTCATTTTTCACTAAGCAGGACAGGTAATGTATGCCGCAGTCCCTCCTTCCAGAATATAAATGTGCAAAATTCATCAAGAATCATTGGGGCCATCAAGTGCTGTCAAGCAAAATGAAAGTGGTGACAAGGGTCAAGTTTTTTAAACAGGGAGTTTCTTGATAACCCCGAGGAAACAGACGCAGAAGTAAAATGCCTGTAAATGAATGATCTGCAAATGTCTCATCCTCTAGCCACCCACCCTGGAGTATTAGATAAGGATCCAGGGCATCTGCAAATAAATAGTAAGCCACTGAATCACCACCAGACAGATCAACCTTGCCAAAGTTCCTGCCAGAGATACGGCCACCACCGCCACTGATGCCTCCAACCAATGTACCACAACACGTTTATGAAGTGCCAGCCCAGCACCAAAAACTGACTTAATCATGGGCTGACATAATTCTGGGGTCCTTGGGCTGGGCTCCCCTTCATCCTAGGCAAGAACCATCTGCAACCCGACTTTGCACTTTATTTGTTTTGTCGTCTACAGTCCTCAGTGCTACAGAAGAAAGAATGTCATCGCCATAGCATACCTAATGTCTGTTAGCCACAGACATTTCTGTATATATCTAACTGATCACTAATGCCAACCAGTTTATCATCAAATCCTGCTCCCCCAGCACCCTGGGAAGATTAGTACTTAATGGTATGTCTCACCAATTCTGAAAGCAGCAGGGCTAGGAGGGGGAGGCACATCCACCTACTCCCTCTCCCCCTTTGCACTTTGATGCCTAAGAATAAATAAACCATCCAGCCAAAAGCTGTGTGTCCCTTGGGGTTGAGCTCCATTGAATAGCACTGTACAAATATTTTTATCTGCATTATATTAATAGGAATAATTGCTCACACAGTTGAAATTAATTGCTAATGAGGTTTAAACTGTGGAAGGAAAACATGACATAGGTGCAAAGACAAGATGCCCCTTAATAAGCTACTCAACCCTCCACCCCCCCCACCCCCATCTGCCTCAGCATCTTAAAGACTGGCAATCTAGCATTCATGAGAATGGAATGAAGAATTATATATTGGATTAGGCTCAGCAACGGTGGTGGGGTGCTGAAGTGGGCAGTTAAGCCCCCTCCATTTGTGAGCGCTGACACATCTTTTTGCATAAATGCATTGCATCGTACCTCTCAACCTCTTGCCTCATGAATCAGGGACTAGGCTTAAAATAATCAGGGACAAAGACCCAAAATCAGGGACACATCTTAAAAACTGGTACTATTCACATAGAAAGCTGATAGAATAAGGGGATTTGTGTTAAGATGCATTTTCTGAAGATGAACAAGTCTGTAACTTTAATGTTGGACATTATTTTGTGCTTTTAAACCCCACTGTTCTGTCACAAAATCACAAATTTTACGAGGGACAGCAGAAAGGTTTGAGGCACAATCAGGAACATCCCTGAAAAACAGGGACAGTTAAGAGGTATGCATTGCATGCCAATGATGGCTGCTGACTTTTATTTTCACAAAGACAATTCCTCACTCATCAGCATGCTGGCTGCTGTGCTGTAGGCTGTGTGTGTGGCTCTCAGCTGAAGGAAGAATGAGAACAAATGACAAACAGTGCCAGCCCAGCAGTGTGGAGTCAGACTATAGAGAAGAGAAGCCTGAAGCAACCTCAGTGACTGTCATTCTGTGTTCTTGCCTCAAATGCCTCTTAAAAAAATTATGAATAAAAGTTAGCTAAGCAGATTTACTGTGTTTTGTTAATTTTATGTTGTACTCACAGGGATTGCTACTGTTTGTTGCTAACATTTCATTGCTTTATTTTTCTCTGATTCAAATTGTTGTTGCTGGTACAGTATACCTTCTTCTGCATTATTACAAGGTGTGCATACAGGTGTGTGCTAACAGATTACTGCTGTAATCTTCTGATTCAAATTGTCTTTTGCAAGGTATATCTTCTGTTACTGCTTTATTTTACTCTGTAGCAAAGTGTTTCTTCCAGGGGATATCTTCTCTGAAATTATTACAGGTGGTGCTTTACAGGTTTTACAGTTTTAGCTAACATTAGGATAAGCTTTTAGGGTTACTGCATTTGTTGTTGACTGATTGTTTCTGCTCTTACCTCCTTGTTCTTTCATCCGTGGTTCTTCTTTCGTGGCAGGGGAAGGGCCCAGCCACCCACCCCCATCCCCAACCACCCCACACTACACTCCTTTTGTAGGGTTCCACAGTCATGACATTTCCTGTGGCAAAGCAGGAAGGGACATATCAGTGGGGCATCCACAAGGTGAGCTCATTTACAGGGGCACTAGTCATTTAACTTGTTATAACAAGTTATACAAAACCAAAACACAAAACCAAACCATTACTTGCATTTTCTTCCTTCTAATTACTCTGACTAGGTTATAAACCCAGCAACTTATCTGGAATGGATATCATTAACTGCAGGTACTGTGGAACACTTTTCAGAAGGACAGTCTTACAGGATTTAGGACACTGTCCTACATGCTGGGCCATTGGAGATCTTAAGGCTTAGCTCTGGGCAGCATGGGCAGAGATTGCATGCCTCAAATTTCATATTCAAGAGGAAATACATTATAAGAACCACCCACCATTTCCCCAAAATCCAACAGAAGAACCTCGACTACAGAGGATAGTTGGTCTGGGAGGTTGGCAGGTGGTTAGGAGGGGCAAATCAGGTGCCCCATCACTCTGTGCTGTCCAACATATTACCTCCAAAAACCATATAAACACTACAAACAGGTATCTGCCTCTATCTCCGAAATCAAACAAAGGGGCAGAGGACATTGCGGAGCAGGACACTGCAGCACGGGATCTAGCGCAACAAAACTTGCCCAAATCAGGAACCAAAACAAAAAAAGCAAAGAGAAATCAAAAACTTCTGATCATAGGAGACTCCATGATTCGGGGAGTTGATACCTATCTCCAGCCAGGGGTAATGGTCAGATATCTCCCAGGTACATCAGCATGGAGAGGCACTGAACGCATTGCTAAAATTGTTCAGGAAGCAGGAGAAAACATTGACATCCTGGTACACATAGGGACTAATGATCTTGCCAGCCAGTCAGTTTTGGAGACCAAGGAACACCTGACCAGGCTGGGTGACAAACTATCATCCATTTTGTCCAGAATCTCCTTCTCTGAGATCCTGCCAGTCTGGGAGAGGGGGGGCAGATGGACAGAAGGTCAGAGAAGGGGAGATAGGGGAGCTAAACATGTGGCTCAAGGGCTGGTGCCAGGAAAAAGGACACAGATTTGTAGGGAACTGGCAACAGTTTTGGGAGCGAAAGTTCTTTAAATTTGATGGACTGCATCTGACTAAGGAGGGAGTCAGTGCATTGGGGCAGAAGTTTGAAGTCTTTGCAGAATATTTAAACTAGCAAATGAGGAGAGGGGTGCAGCATCCCATACATCAAATGGGAAGAACACCCCTCCCCCCTCAGCTACTGATCAAACAGGGATTCAGCATGTTTGCAGTTCATTTGCATCACCAGGTAAGAAAAAAGGTCAGTCTCCCCATACGATGTACAGGGGCCAGACCTCACCCAACAACTAAGACACTGAAATCTGGCCAATGGAAAATCATGTACACAAATGCTCACAGCCTGGGAAATAAGATCCCAGATCTGCAGGCAATAATGTCAGAGGCTAAACTGGACATAGTAGCAATTAGTGAGATGTGGTTTACCAGTAACTACACTTGGGAGACTTCAGTACCTGGCTATGTACTGTTCAGAAGAGACTGAGGTGCAAAAAGGAGGGGGTGGAGTGGCCCTGTATGTCAATGAAAATACCAAAGCTACAGAATTCCAGAATACACATAAGGAGCCAGAAGAACTGTGGGTCACCCTGAAAACAGGAAATGGGACAGCCATAAGAACTGGGGTTGTCTACAGGCCCACAGACCAGGGGGAGGACATGGATATATTACTGTTAGAAGATATACAAAACATGACAGCTAAAGGGGAGGTTCTGATAACGGGAGACTTCAACATGCCGGATACAGATTGGTCAATACCAGCAGGAACATCTGCCAGAACTAGACACATGGTGGATTCCCTGCAGGAGGAGGGCCTCAAACAACTGGTACAACAACCCACAAGAGACAGGGCTATCCTAGATCTAGTACTGACTAACAGGGAAGGGATCACATATCTCCAGGTAGAAGGTCATCTGGGGGCCAGTGACCATCACATGGTATGGTTCAATTTGGCCACTACAACTAAATCATCCCATTCCAAGACAAAAATATGGGACTTCAGAGGAGTTGACTTTGATAAAATGGCCAACAGAGTTAAGCTAGCCCTGGCAAAAAGAAACACAGGTGAGGGGGTACAGGCAAAGTGGGAAAGCATTAAGGATGCAATACTTGAAGCAACATCCCATTGTGTTAGACAGAAAAGGAAGTGCAAAAGAAAAAGGAAACCACTTTGGTTCTCAAATATAGTAGCAGAAAAGGTCAGAGCCAAAAGGCTGACCTTCAGGAAATATAAGGGAACACAGCGGGATGAAGATAGGGAGGCATACCAAACTGCCCTAAGGGAAGCAGGGAAGGCAGGCAGGCAAAGTCCCAAACTGAGGAAACACTAGCACAAACAGTAAACGAAGGTGACAAGACTTTCTATAGCTACATTAGTGAAAGGAGAAAGTCCAGAGGGGGTATTGCTAAGCTCAAAGGAGAAAAGGGGCGTGTGAGGAGAAGGACCCTGTAAAAGCATCTATCCTAAATAGATATTTTTGCTCAGCATTTACTGAAGAGAAGGTAGGGCAGGGCCCACAGCTCATCACCATGGACACAGGGGGAAGGGAGGTGAGCACTACTCACTTCACAGAAGAAAGGGTCCTACCCTCACTAAGCTCAGGGTGGACAAGGCAATGGGACCTGATGGCATACATCCCAGGGTACTAAAGGAGCTAAGGGTGGAACTAACAGAGCCATTAACAGAACTGTTTAGGTTTAGTCTCTGAGCACAGGAGAGGCCCCAGAAGACTGGAGAAGGGCTTCATGTGATCCCGCTCTACAAGAGTGGTAGCAGGGAGGAGGCAGGGAACTACAGACCAGTCAGTCTTACCTCAGTAGTGGGCAAGATTATGGAGGCACTCCTTAAGGATAGGATAGTGCAACACCTGGAATCCATAGGGGCACAGGATCCAAGACAGCATGGGTTTACAAAAGGAAGGTCCTGTCAAACTAATCTCATAGATTTCTTTGACTGGGTATTCAGAGTGGTGGACCAAGGGGGAGCAGTTGATGTAGCCTACCTTGACTTCAGCAAAGCTTTCGACACTGTTCTACATCCACATAGGAGATTGATAAACAAGCTGGGTAGGCTCAGGGGTGAGTCAGAAGTTGGTCAACTGGGTGGCAAACTGGTTGACGGGCAGAAAACAGAGAGTGGTGGTAAATGGTATGCAGTCAGAAGACATGCAAGTCACAAGTGGGGTACCTAAGGGATCAGTCCTGGGGCCAGTCCTCTTCAATATCTTCATCAGTGACATTGCAGATGGACTAGAGGGTAAGGCTTGTCTATTAGCAGATGACACCAAGATCTGCAACAGAGTAGATGATCCAGATGGGGTGGGCAGAATGAGAAGAGATCTGGATAAACTAGCCAAATGGTCGGAAGAGTGGCAAATGGGATTTAATGCAAAGAAGTGCAAGATCACGCACATAGGGAAGAGAAACCCTGAAGCCACCTATAGGCTGGGAGGGGAGTTGCTGGCAGTCACAAAGGAAGAAAGAGACTTAGCCATCATCATCACCACCGATGACCTGAAATCATCCAAGCATTCCTCTAAAGCAGTAGGTAAGGCTAGGGGGATGTTAGGGTGTATTAGTAGGGGCATCACAAGTCATAAGAGGGAAGTAATAATCCCTCTTTACAAGACACTGGTTAGGCCCCATCTGGAGTACTTCATGCAGTGCTGGAGGCCACACCTTCACAAGGACATTAACCAAATTGGGACAGTCCAGAGAAGGGCAACCAAAATGGTGTAGAGACTGCATCAGAAAACATATGAGGGTAGATTAACTGAGCTCAATATGTATACCCTAGAGCAAAGGAGGGAGAGAGGTGATATGATCGAAACATTCAAACACCTTAAGGGCATTAACAAGGTGAAAGAGTCTAACATGTTTCAATATAGGAAAAATAGCAGGACAAGAGGACACAGCATGAGATTAGAGGGAGGCCAATTAAGGGGTAATGTGAGGAAGTTATTTTTCACAGAAAGGGTGGTGGATGCACGGAACGGCCTACCTCAGGAAGTGGTGGCTATGAATACAGTGCAGGTCTTCAAACAGGTATGGGATAGGCATAAGGGAGCAATACAGATGAGTATGAATAGATAGGCCACTGACAGCAAAGGATGATGGCACATTTATAATGTAGAAAAAGAAATGGGCAGACTGGATGGGCCTTGCGGTCCTTATCTGCCGTCAACTTCTATGTTTCTATGTTCTATGTAAATAAGACAATAACACAATGACAATTTAATTAATATACTGTATTTAACACTAACCATATGAAAACAAGCATCATGTTGCTGTCTGTCACTCACTCCTGTCAAGAAAGAAGCATAAAAGCAAGAAGCTAGCAATTCATTCAATAAACTGCTTTATTTCTTTGACAGGAGTGACAGTGATGACAGCTCAGCTCTATCTTACTGCTTGTAAAAAAAAAGGATCTCTCTAAAATAATTAAATGCTAGATATAACACAATAATGTGTACTACTTTGGTGAGCCAAGGCAGTGAGCAGGGTCAGGGTTGCTTCTTATGAGTCCTCACTCCATGTTGACAGTGATGCTCTTCTACAGCACTTGACCATCAAAATAATTTTTAATCAATTCAGTACTGGATTTGGATTCAGAGTGACAGAGGGCCACACAGCATTACAAGGCAACAACAAAGGGAAGAAAGCCAGCACCTCATGAGCAGCACCAGCAATAGACAGAGAGGTGACACAAGTCCACTGGCTGCCAGCCTACCCAGTGACCCAGCCAGATGCAGTCTTCCACAATCCACAACTACTACTAGTAGTGTTGCCCTGTGCCACTTCTCAGTCTCAGGTGGTTATCTCCATAGGAGCCTGCTGTCAGCTGAGCAGGTTCTTTCCTTGTACTTCCCCAGGTGCGCACCATGGGGTGCAGCAGTTGGTGGGGTCGTCCGCCACTCTCATTCATGCTGTCAGGACAAGGGGTGCAGGGTCTGGGTCAGACATCATTGCTTCTTCTTTGGGTTGCCATGCCAAGACTGAAGACCTTGCCACTGATTGCCATGCCTATGCCAACCAACAACAACTTTGCCAGACAGATGAACAGGTCCTGGAGTGGCAGAGGCACACACTGAAGCCAAGGCATTTTCATCATTTTCAGTCATTTTCAGCGGCGGATGACCCAACCCCCCTCTCAGATCACAATTGAAGGATCTGTCTCCACTGACCCTGCCTGCATTGCCAACTTCCTCAACTCATCCTTCACGGACCTTAGTTCTGTCCTCCCTAGTGATTTCTTTGATACCCCTTCCTCCTTACCTGCCCTAGACACTCACTATCCTAGTTTCCACTTACGCAGGGTCACTGCCCAGGAAGTTAGGCCACACCTGATCAAAGCTCTACAGAGCAATAGTACTGGCAGTGACCTCTGGACTCCAGTATCCTCCGCTGGTTCTGGATCAGGTCCTTGCCCCACTAACTAGCCTGTTCAATAAGTCCTCTGCCTTGGGCAGTTCCTCAGCCTGGAAAATTGCCACAGTTACACCCATTCACAAAGGAGGTGACAGGACCTCTGCCGGGAATTACCAGCCCATCTCCATTCTCCCACCCCTCTCCAAAGCCCTAGAAAAACTGGTAGCTACCCAAATCACGGATTACATAACCAAATGCAACATCCTCTGCCACGAACAACATGGTTTCCGGGCAGGGGCACAGTACCGCACAGCCCTTATTGAGTTTTCAAATTTTCTTCATTCCTCCCTGGATTCTGGCCTCTCGCTGGGGCAGTGTTTATTGACCTCTCTAAGGCTTTTGACACGGTCTCCCACCCTCCTGCTGGATGCCCTCAGCAGCCGCACCGGCTTTGCCCCTGGCCCAGTCTCCTGGTGCTCCAGCCATTTCGTCTGCCCGCCCCAACCTGTTAAAATTAATGTGACCCCTCCGACACGTGTCCTATCCACTCAGGTGTCCCCAGGCTCCATCCTTGGTCCTCTTCTCTCTCACTATATCTCAACACCTCCCCAAAGCCTGTACTGGTAGAATCCTGCTGTATGCAGATGATGCCATCATCTTCACACCCACCGAAACCCCAACTCCCTACAAAACTCCTTGCAACAAGCATTTGTTGATGCTGAAGCTCTGGTTCAAAGAGCACAAACTTGTACTCAATCTAAAAACCAAAACAATGCTCTTTGCCCATCCCCAAAACAAATCCAGAAATTTCCCACCTGTGTCCTCCTGGTTCCAAGCAACCTCTCGATCTAGTCCGTCATGTACAAATACCCGGGTCTCCCTTTGACTCAGCCCTCACATTCCATGACCACATAGATAATCTAGCCTCAGCTACAAACACGCGGCTAGGAATCCTTTACCGCTACAAGCAATGCCTCCCCTCCAATGCCCTCCGACTAGCAGTCACCTCCTCAATACTGTCCCTCATAGACTATGGCTTGCCTGTCTATGGTGCTGCAGACATGACCGCCCTCAATAAAATTCACCTCACCTTGAATAAGGCCTGTAGGTTAATAACGGGAGCCCCTAGGCTCACACATACCTGTGAGCTATATGACATGGCCAGGCTACTTAATCTGGATGAACGGCTCAGATACCAAACCTGCCTCATTACAAAAAAAACCCTCCTTGGACTATCCCCACCTGGTCTGACAGCCTCTATCCATCTTGCACAACCCTTAGTCCAAACTCGTAACACCTCTAAGGCCACCCTGCTAGTCCCTAGGTCTAGGACCACACATGGGCAAAGGTCCTTCTGCTACAGAGCTCCCTCCTGGTACAACACTCTTCCCACCTCCATCACTGATACCCGTACAATCTCCCATTTCAAAATCTCACTGAGTCAGCTCTTTAACTTGCACATGTGTTCCTGCCCTAGGTGATCTAGTTGAAATGCCTACAAAGAAACTCTCTGAGTGGCTCCTCTCCTAAACTGACTGACAAAGCTCTCTGAGTGGCGCCTCTCCCAAACCATTCACAAACCGTGTTTTGCCCTGAACTCTTTCACCTCTAGCAGTCCCTGCTCAAGACTTTTTATCCACATTACAAAGGTAGGCTTGTAACTCAACCTGTACCTCTTATAACTGTAATTACCTGTGATTACCATTCCTGTAGCACCTAAATTGTAACTAAGTTATAACTGCCTGTATCTACCAAAACTGTAACCACAGAGATGTATGCTGTAACCGCAATATTGTAACTAAATGTTGTACTGTATTTGTCCTCTTTGTGACGAGGTACCTTTGGAAACGAACCTCTGGCTCAAAGGTTGTAAACCGATGTATAAATAAATAAATAAATAAATAAATCATTCATTTCCAGATGCAGAGATATTTGTGTTTTATAGTTTGCTGCAAGCTGTAATAAAGTATGTCTTTTTTTATTTCTGGAGGTATACTAGATAGTTCTTAGCACAGTTTTATAGATTTGTTATGACAATATTCAAACTTTGGGCACTATGCACGAAGGTGCAGAGTGATAATGTGCCACATATCTTGGGCACATAGCCACCCCACATCCATTGCACCCCCCATGCAGGATGCACAAATGGAGGTGTAAAAACCCAATACACACAATCCCCCACATCCATGGACCATACCATGTTGGGGGCATGCTAGGGGCATGCCACCACTTTGTGATATTCATTAAACCACGTAGTGCTGGCCACATGGGTGTGAAGGGTGGCACAGGGTATGCCAGGGTAGACCCTGCTATAACCCTCTCTGTGCCCCCATGGATGCCTCCCATAAGTCATGAGAGGACTTGGAAATGTTCCACAGTGCTGCCCCAGCCCATGAGGCAGACTAGGAGGGCTGGGGCAGCTAAACCATGGCACTGGCAACATATATGGTGTCCAGGGGTATCAGTACCATGGGAGTAGGGGTCTGCCGACAGACTCCTGGGCCATGGCTGCACTATGCCAGGGGTGGGGGGTCTTTCTCCTGGGCCAGAATGTCCCTGGAGTGTGGTTGCAAGGGTCCAAGTGCCCACTGGGGTTATGCATGACCCGACCCATGCCTACTGGCTATAGGGATCAACTCCTGCACCCAGGATGAGCATCAGACAGGATGTGCACCTGGATCCATGACTCCACCCCCAGCTGCCCTATGGAGTCCAGTACACTGGGGGAGAGGAGCCGTGGACAGGTGGCCGGCGTTGGTGAATGCCGGAATGAGTGCACCTGTCTGCAGGGCCACGGGCAGGGGTACATGACTTTTCCACATATCCCCGCCCACTTAATGCATAGTGCCCATTATTTTTAAAACAAAATCTTGTGTTTTCTCCATAGATGAAGACTGCATCTCTATATATCTCTTAAGTTTATAAAATTTCATACAAGCTGATTTACCATGTTTACTGCAGTGCTAGTGATAAATTACCATGCACACTGGCCATTGCCACTGTGAAAGTTATTTATTTTTTATGGTGGCTGCATTGCAATACAGTTCAGTTTCAAATATATACAGTATATTATACAGGTATAAAAATGAATGTGCTTATTTCCCATTAGTAGGCTTCCCATCTCACAATAAGCCTTCTTGGAAATGATCACATCTTGCTTTTATTTCAAAGCAATACACAATCTCTGCATCATGTCTGCTAATTATGGAGATCTTGGCTTTTGGGGGGGACAAAACGGCTGGGCTGGGAAGGACGGTGGATTGGATACAGTGGGGAATGGATTCCAGGAGCATCCAATGTTAGTCCTGTTGCTGGTTTGGGAGATGGCAATGATAAAAAATAAAATAAAACCATTTACAGTAGCCTCAGGCAGATGTGGACTGTGGGGGCACACATAGGAAAATTGCAGTTTTACAAGACAAATGTTACCACTAACAATGCCACTTGGTGCATTTAAGCAGCTAATTACGGGGGTCAATTAATTCCGAACTTGGCATGCTTCGATTCATATTCAAAGCGTCATTGATGCTTTGCTAGGTACCACTCAGTATACCACTCAGTATACTTCACATACCGAGGTATACCAAGGTACAGAGAAACTTTTCTTTAACAACCACTGTAGCTAACACATTTACCAGGAGAAACCTTTTTTTAATAGCCCTTAAATTACCTAGCAGTGATATTTCTGACTAGCACCTCTTAAAACTATATCATAAATGGTTAATGGATGACAGGAATCTGGCCTCCTGATTGAGTCACACCTATGGGAGTAGCAAATCCTCATGGGTGGCATTAGGTTTCTGTGTTTGTCTGAAACAGTCATGCATATGGGCAAAAAATCAAAGTGCTGCATCAGCATGTGTACCACAATTAAAACAAAAGGGTTAGATCATATCCATTGCTGAAAATAGAAAATAAAGTTAGAATTGATATTTTAGCCATACTGTACTGTAGGTCTTCTGGAATCATCTGGAAAGAAAAAAGTAAGCATGATTAACAATGCTTACAGAGGAGTTAGGACTTGTTTGGTGGTTTGTTTTTTTAGTTATGAAAAACATAAATCCTCTTAACATGTCTTTTGATAGTAGTAAAGTGGTAAAGAACTCAGCAAAGTAAGGTTCACTTCTGGCAATCTCCCACCAGTAAACTACATTTATATTTTGTTTGTCTTACAGAGGTTTTCAATACTTAACTCATGCTCCAGTCATCTGACTCATTTTGGCTCATTGATCGATGCACTAGAATTCCTGACAGCTACAAACATGTATAGAATGTATTTTTGTTAAACTAGTAATTTCATCTTGTAGATAAATACATTTTGGTAAGCATCCTACACACAGTAATTCTACTGACCCAATTTTATCAAACCATTAACTTCATTTTCTGGGTAAATGTGTTTTAAACCCCTTACTCCATGTTGTGGAAGAAATGCATTAATTCTACCATTAATGTCATTATGTGGGCTAAATGCACTATGTTGGCCCATTACTTTATTATGTGGAAGAAAAGCATTTTGTGAAACCTCTTACTTCATCTTAATACTTGCAGACTCTGAGCCAAAAAGGCAGAGCTGGGTGGCCCACTACTCCCATGATATCTTGGTATCTTGAAGACCTGGTGTAAACCTGCTATCTACAATTCTGCTTGATCATTAGTTAACTATAACCTTATCCGTGCATACTGATTTCCATGGCTGCCAAAAATCTTATACTAAAGAAATAGCTGGAAAATGTTACACCCACCTTGTCAGAGTGGAGAACTGAAGACTGAAGATTAAGAAGGATGGGCGATGGACAGAGAAGGGGGAGAAACAGCAGAAGCACTCAATGACTACTTCTGCTTGGTATTTATGAAAGAGAGAGGGGGAGTGCTTCCCAAGGGGTTGGGGGCAGTAAAGGCTGGGGAGGAAGTAACGGATGGGATGATTATGGAAGGTAGAGTGCTGTAGGGCTTAAGAGCACTAAGGGTAGAAAAGGCACCAGGGCCAGATGGCATTCACTCCAGGGTACTGAAGGAGCTAGCAGAGATCCTGGTAGGGCCCTTGGCAGGCCTATTCAATGTCTCACTGAATTTGAGGTGCATACCCAAGGATTGGAAGGTGGGTCACATGGTTCCCCTGCATAAGAGCAGCCCCAACGATGAACCAGGGAACTATAGACCAGTGAGCCTCATGCTCATCATGGGAAAGCTAATGGAAATGATCCTGAAGGAGAGACTAGTGTCCCTGCTGGAGTTCAATGGGCTGAAGAGCAGTACACAGCATGGCTTTGTTGCAGGCAGATCCTGCCAAGCCAACCTGGTAGAGTACTATGACTGGGTAACTAGTCAGATGGACAAGGGCCATGCAGTGGATGTCCTGTACCTGGGCTTCAGCAAGGCATTCAATTCAGTGCCACAGGGGAGATGTGGAGTAAAACTTGAAAGCACAGGGCAGGAGAAAAAATGGTAGGATGGGTGACAAACTGGCAACAGAGGGTGGTGGTGGAAGAGGAATTCTCATCCCAAAGGACAGTAATGAGTGGGGTTCCACAGGGCTCAGTGCTGGGACCAGTGTTACTTGGGTTATTTATTGCAGACATTTCCATGGGCATCAAGAGCAAGATCAGCCTGTTTGCTGATGACACCAAGATAGGGGCAGTGGTGGATGATGTCGAGGAGTGGCAGGGTTTTCAGGAAAATCTGAAAAAGCTGGAGACCTGGTCTGCTACTTGGCAGCTGGAGTTCAATGCCAAAAAGTGTAAGGTACTGCATTTTGGGGCAAAAAATCCAAGGAGAAACTAACAACTGGGGGGTTGTAGCTGGAGGAGACTGAGGAGAAGGATCTGGGGTGGTCATTGTCACAAGCCCACTCAGCAGGTCAGGCCCTCTGCTCCCACAGTGCAAACCTCCGAGTGCAGTATTGTGAACAGGAACAGAACAGGGTAACCCTCCTGTCTGTTTTGAGGGTTCGAATCAACCTTTGGTCTCAAGTTCTGGAGGGATTCAAACTGTGAACCTCTTGCTAGTGTACCTAATGTAGAGGCTCAGATAATTCTGCTCTTCAGAGGGCCAGATATCTTTTGTCTATGGGCACCTAACCAGGTGTACAAAATGAACCCTGAAAAACTCTATGAAAGACCTCAGAATAAACTCTTACCTTTTCCCAATTTGGTAAACCAGTAAGCTTATGCACAATGTCAGCTTTAACCATATATGCTTCACTTGTCACAGAAAGAATTTCAAAGGCACACCAAGTAGTCTCTTAAAATAGAGGTTTACTTTAAAATAGATAAACATATGTAAAATGTAAATACAGAACAATATATCACAAAAACATACAATCACTTAAAAAGAACTAGGTATAAAAAGTGCAAATTAATTCCTACCACCAGACAATTAGACTTGTCTATCTAAAGTAGATGTTTCTTCTTCAGAGTCCAAACATGAGTGTCTCTAAGAGGAAAACAGAATACTGTTTAAAACTGACTTTGCCAACCTCTTTGCATGAGGTCACCTAGCTCCTCCCTGTCAGAATATAAAATATATACAAAACAGGATGTCTTATCATTCAGAAGGTAAGTTAAATACGTGACATCAGCAAAAACTCACTTCCCCATAACCCTTTGATCTAGTGTGTCTTTTTGCCCTCCACAGACATCAAAGGAGCATTTATGACTTAGCACCTACGTGACATAACCTGGTTTCTTCCTCTAAATGACATAAAAGTTTATGATTTTCATCCTAGCAGCTGGCAGCTCCAATTAAGCCAGATAAACAGGAGATCCTTATATTGTGTCTCTTCTAGCCTGTAATTATCTCCTGGCTTTTAGGTTAACAGCTTGTAGTTGAAACCTGGGGGGGGGGGTCATCCCACAGGCTGTCTCAGTATGTCTCATGAGAGACACTCAATAACACATTTTTATATTACAAAAATCACAGAGTAATCAGAACCAGCTGTACAAGCATCACAATCGTCCCTACCTAGACTGAATTTGTGGGCTCTATCCCCTGCATGGGATAAGCTTCCCAAATCAGTTCACTCCTCATAGATGTGCGACAACCCATCTGAGTTCTGATTTTTTTACTCCAGCTCTAAGTAAGATTGTCATATCATACCCTTGCAAAACAAGACTCCATCTTAACAATCTACCATTATTCTTCCCCATTTGCGTCATCCAAACCAGGGGGTTGTGGTCAGTCTGTACCACAAAATGCTGCCCATATAAGTATGACTCTAACTTCTTTAGGGCCCAAACTATGGCAAGACACTCCTTTTCCACAGTGGAGTATGCTTGCTCCCTGGAAAGTAACTTTTTACTCAGATATGCTACCGGGTGATCTTTCTCTTGGCTGGATGTCTGACTCAGTACTGCCCCAATACCCATGTCTGAGGCATCAGTCTGAACTATAAAGGGTTTGCTATGGTCAGGACTTGTCAAAATGGGAGCACTGTACAGTGCCTCCTTCAGTCTGGTAAAGGCTTTCTCACAGGCTGGGTCCCAGGTAATTTTCTTTGGCATCCTTTTCTTTACCAGGTCACATAGGGGAGCAGCCAGGGCACTGGAATTGGGTACAAATTTCCTATAGTACTCTGCTATCCCTAGAAAACTCCAGACCTGCTTCTGCATTTCTGGTCGGGGCCACAGCTGGATTGTCTCTATTTTCATTTGGTTAGGATGGAGCTGTCCCCATCCTACCACATGCCAGAGGTATGCCACTTGTCCCATGGCCACCTGGCACTTCTCGGCTTTGACAGTGAGCCCGGCCCTCTGTATCCTTCCCAGCACTTCCCTAATGTGGGACAGGTGTTCCTCCCAGCTGGCACTAAAGATAGCAATGTCATCCAGGTACACCACAGCATACTCCTCAGCACCATTTAACACCTGGTTCATCAACCTTTGGAAAGTGGCCAGGGTGTTCTTCATTCTGAAAGGCATTACTTTAAATTCAAATAAGCCTATTAGAGTGATGAAGGCTGACCTCTCCCTAGCTCTGTCTGTTAACTGTACCTGCCAGAACCCCTTTGTCAGGTCAATGGTTGTAAGGCAGGTTGCCCCTCCCAACTTGTCCAGGAGTTTGTCCATCCATGGCATCAGGTGGGCATCTGACTTCATGACTGCATTCAGTCCACAAAAGTCCACACAGAAATGAGTAGAACCATCTGGTCTGGGCACAAGGACTATGGGTGAGGCCCGGGGGCTGTGGGATCTCTGGATTACTCCTAAATCCAGCATCTTCTCCACTTCCCTCCTAATGTCCTTTTGGACAACCTCTGACACCCGATATGCTGTCCGCCATATGGGAGTCTGTGTCCCTGTCTCCACATCATGCATCACTAAGGGGGTTAGTCCAGGCTTGGTGCTAAACAATGGGGCAAAGTCTACTAAAACCTCCCTTACTTCCTGGATCTGGTCCGGGCCCAGCTGGGAGACAATTTTACTGCCTCCACAGAGGACTCCCACTTGCTTTCTTCCAGCAAGTTCAGAAGGGGTCTCCTTCGTCCGTCCCCTCCCCAGGATTACACACTGCAAACACCATGTCAGCCCTATTAGCATATGGCTTCATCATGTTGACATGGTACATCCTTTCTGTCCATCTTCTGTCAGGTAACTCCATAATATAGTTCACATCATTTACCTTCATAACTATTTTGTACAGTCCTGCCCACTGGGCCTGCAGCTTGTCTTTCCTGACTGAAATAAGGACCATGACTTCCTGACCCACATGTATGAGAGAGCTCTGGCTCTGTGGTCATACCACACTTTTTGTTTCTGTTGGGCAGCTGCCAGGTTGCTCTGGGCTGTCCCCATAAGCTCCTTCAGCCTTTCCCTAAACCTAAGGATGTAATCCACTATGGGAGTTCCCTGGGTGGTGTACTTGCCTTCCCAGTCCTCCCAGATCAAGTCTAGGGGCCCATGTACCCAGCATCCATACAAGAGCTTGAATGGGGAAAATCCTGTCGGCTCTTGGGGCACCTCCCTGTATGCAAACAACAGGTGGGGAAGGTATTTCTCCCAGTCCATCCCATGCTGTACAGGAAATGCCGGGAGCATTGACTTCAGGGTACCATTAAATCTTTCCACAAGCCCATTGGCTTGTGGGTGATATGGTGCTGTGCATCTCTGCACCACCGCACACTTTTCCCACAAACATTTCATCAGGTCCGACATGAAGGAACCCCCTCAATCAGTGATAACCTTTTGCCGAAACCCAACACGAGGGAAAATCTCAAGTAAGGCATCTGCCACTTTGCCTGTCCTCAGTGAGGATAGGGCGACTGCCTCTGGGTATTGGGTGGCATAATCCACCACAGTCAGGATGAATCTCTTCCCTGAGGAGCTTGGGGTATTTAAAGGCCCCACAATATCCATCTCCACCCTCTGAAATGGCTCCTCCACTATGTTCAATGGAATTAGGGTGGCTTGGGTTTTCTTGCCCACCCTCCCTATTTTTTGGCATTGGTGACAACACCTGCAATACTCCTTCACCTGCTGGGTGAAGTTAGGCCAATAGAAATTCTGTGCCAACTACTGCATAGTGCACACAATTCCCAGATGACCAGACAAGAGAATATCATGTGCATTCTTGAGCAACTGCTCACGATACCCCTGGGAAACAACAAGCTGCCTGCCTAGTGCCCCTCCCTCTGTCTGCACAGCCTGAGTATACATCAGTCCATTTTGCCAATAAACCTTATGTCTGCTGTCACCTTCCCTGTGTGCCATCAGAATCTGCCGAAGCCCTCAGCTTCTCTAGACTAATGTCACTTCTCTGAGCAACTGCAAACTTCTCACACATCCCCAGGGCATGGGACAGGTCCCCTTCAGTCACTAAACTAGGGTCCCTAGCACTAGCATTAGGGCACTCAGGATCACTGCCAATCCCAACCCTCTGACAATGGGTCAGCCCTCCCTCTTCAGAGTAACCCTCCGTAGCTGCATGGTTAACTGCTACTGGGGAAATTTCTACCCCCTTTTCATTAGTCTCCATATAAGGAGACACAGGCTGGGGAACGAGCCTCCCAGTGGTTTCCACAATGGCTTCTGTGGAGTTCAGGGAACATCAATTTTCTCTTGCCGCTTGGCTATGGGTAACTGCACACACCATTCCTGGTTTCAGATTGTTGCCCAGGATCACATCCACTGTTAAGATTTTGGCTACAGCCACCTGTTGCAAAGTTCCCCATTTTACCCAAGTCTACGAGAACACTAGCGAGGGGCAATGTTTTCTCCTCACCAATAAAGTCCTGTACAGTGACGTATTTATTGGGTAGAAGCTGACCAGGTTGTACTACATCCCCCTTTCCCAAGGTGAGGGATGCCCCTGTGTCCCTTAACACTTGTGTCTGTACACCATTCACCATGACTGGGTGCATGTGCTCCCTCATGTTAACAGGCATGCTTCCAGTGACACACAAACAACCCACTTCTTTCCTAGCCCCCTGTGGCGTATTTGCCCTTTTGGGACACTGTCTGGCAATATGCCTAGTTTCTTTACACAACCAACATTCATTTCTTTTCTCAGAGAAATCTTTTCTCTAAAACCTGGGGCTAACTGGTTTCGGTGGAGGCAGTGAGGGTTTTAGCTGCCCTGAAGGTGCGCTTTTCCTTTCTGTGCTACCACGCCCTCCCCATTCACTCTCAGAGCAGGTCTGCTCTTGGAATAGCAGTCTGACAGTTCAACAGCCTCTTGCACTGTTTTGGGATCTCAGTCCTCCAGCCAGGTTTTCAGCTCTGCTGGGCATGCCCAGAAAAACTGTTCTAACAAAATCACATTTTCAGTTTTATCAACAGAGTTTTCTTCAATTCCTTCCCACCAACATTTTAAAAACTGACGTTGTTTCATTGCTAGCTCCTAGTAACTCATGTCAGGGCTTCTCCTACGTTTACGGAATTTAGCTCTGTTTGATTCAGCAGTTAATTCAATTTTTTTTAACAGTGCAGCTTTAAGTTTGCCGTAATCATCACTGTCCTCATTGTCCATTTGACACAATGTATCCCGAGCTTTCCCAGTAAGTAGCGGGGATAGCTGAAAGCTGCAGGACTCTCTAGGAAGTTTAGCCTGAATACAAACTTTTTTGAAAGAATTTAAAAAGACATCCATATCCTCCCCCTCTTCAAATTCAGCTATCAATTTGGTATTCAATTTGTAACCCAGTCCTGTAGTCCCAGTTAAACCCAAGCCACTTACCTGCTCTGGTGCTGGTGGTTGGAGTCGTAGCTTCTCCAGTTCATGTTGCCTCTGGTGCTCAGGATCTTCACAGTCTGCCTCCTGCTGTTCACGGTCCACCTCTCACCATTCTTGCTCCCTCTTCTCCTCTGCAGCTCACCGGCACTCATGCTCCTCACGCTCAGCCTCCCGCTGTTCCCGCTCTGCCTTTCATCTCTCTCATTCCACCTCTCGCTGTTCTCGCTCTGCCTCTCGTTCCACCTCTCGCTGTTCTTGCTTCTTCTTCTTCTGGAACTCCAGCTTCATTCGGCGCAACTCAATCTGCAGCCTGAGTACTTTTGGCTGCAGAATACTGGTGACCTTTCCCTGCTGCTGTGGCCCATCGCTGGCACTGGCCCTGCTGCCATCCTCACCAGATCTGGACATTGCACTGGCCGCTAGCTCTTCCACAATCAAGGGTCGGTCCCTTACTGTCACTGTCTGTGACTTGGTGCTCTGGATATCCACTACCATCAGAAATCCACGAGGTTCTGTTTGGTGGCTTTCACCTCATACAGGACTTCTCTGTCCCTGCACAAGTGCTTTAAGTAGTCTACAGTGTGCCCACTGTAGTTGGAAGCCATCTTCTTCCCTAACTATGGCTACTCTGACTTGCACTTTAGAGAAAATAAATAATAAAACAGGTAGGAACTTGACTGTAAGCCAAGTGATATAGTTCTGTTTCCTTTTAAAAATAAATCACTGCCTTTTTCTTTTTTTGCAAGTGAGCTCAAAGTATCAAGCTGACACACTGAACAATAAAAGCTTGTAACACCAAACTTATGCTACCACTGCCAACCAATCTGTCACAATCCCACTCAGCAGGTCAAGCCCTCTGCTCCCACAGTGCCAACCTCTGAGTGCAGCATTATGAACAGGAACAGAACAGGGTAAACCTCCTGTCGGTTTTGTGGGTTTGAATCAACCTTTGGTCTCAAGTTCTGGAGGGATTCAAACTGTGAACCTCTTGCTAGCGTACCCAATATACAGGCTCAGATAATTATGCTCTTCGGGGGGGGCCAGATATCTTTTGACTATGGGCACCTTACCAGGTGTACAAAATGAACCCTTAAAAACTCTACGAAAGACCTCAGAATAAACTCTTACCTTTTCCCAGTTTGGTAAACCAGTAAGCTTATGCACAATGTCAGCTTTAACCATATATGCTTCACTTGTCAAAGAAAGAATTTCAAAGGCACACCAAGTAGTCTCTTAAAATAGAGGTTTACTTTAAAATAGATAAACATATATAAAATGTAAATACAGAACAATATATCACAAAAACATACAATCACTTAAAAAGAACAAAGTTTGAAAAGTGCAAATTAATTCCTACCACCAGACAATTAGACTTCCCTATCTAAAGTAGATGTTTCTTCTTCAGAGTCCAAAAATGAGTGTCTCTAAGTGGAAAACAGAATACTGTTTAAAACTGGCTTTGCCAACCTCTTTGCATGAGGTCACCTAGCTCCTCCCTGTCAGAATATAAAAATTATACAAAACAGGATGTCTTATCATTCAGAAGGTAAATTAAATGGGTGACATCCGCAAAAATTCACTTCCCCGTAACCCTTTGATCTAGTGTGTCTTTTTGCCCTCCACAGACATCAAAGGAGCATTTATGACTTAGCACCTACGTGACATAACCTGGTTTCTTCCTCTAAACATCATAAAAGTTTATGATTTTCATCCTAGCAGCTGGCAGCTCCAATTAAGCCAGATAAACAGGAGATCCTTAATTTGTGTCTCTTCTAGCCTGTAATTATCTCCTGGCTTTTAGGTTAACAGCTTGTAGTTGAAACCTGGGGGGGGGGTCATCCCACAGGCTGTCTCAGCATGTCTCATGAGAGACACTCAATAACACATTTTTATATTACAAAAATCATACAGTAATCAGAACCAGCTGTACAAATGTCACAGTCATCACAGGATCAATGAACAACTTGGCACAGTGTAGGAAGGCAGCAGCAAGAGCCAACAAAATTCTGGGTTGCATCACAAGGGGAATAATAATAATAACAATAATAATAATAATAAGCTTCATTTATCTGTGCCTTTCTTAAAACCAAGGCGCTTGAATAACGTCAAGTAGAGGGGAGGTGATTATGACACTGTATAGATCATTAGTTAGACCTCATCTTGAATACTGTGTGCAGTACTGGTGCCTGTACCTGAAAAGGGACATTAAATTACTGAAAAGGGTGCAGTGCAGAGCAACTAAGATGATCCACGGACTGGGGGACTTACCGTATGAGAGTAGGCTAAAGGAGTTGAACATGTACTCACTGGAGGAGAGGAGAGGAGGGACAGAGGGGATATGATCGAGACCTTCAAGTACATGAGAGGAATAAACAAGACTGGTACAGAGGGGCTATTCATGGTAAGGGTGAGGATGGACACTTGAGGCCATGACATGAGATTGGAGAGGGGAGGTTCAGGAGGGAAATGAGGAGACACTTTTTTACAGAGAGGGTGGTGACAGGGTGGAATGCATTACCAGCAGAGGTGGTAGCCTGTAAAACAGTGGGATGCTTCAAAAGGGGCTGGGACAGGGCAAGAGGGAGTATAAAGGAAGGGGGATTGAGGAGGGAGGGAGGAGCAGCTGCAGAATAGGGCTGCTAGCTGCAACATCAAGCAGACTCGATAGACCTAATGGCCTTTTTCTGCTGGTAAATTTTATATGTTCCTAGGGAGATTTTAAAATTGGAGAGGCTTGCTCATGGTTTAAATGACATATCAAACAAATTTACAAACATAGAACATAGAAACAGACTTTGTCAGCAGATAAGGACCGCTTGGCTCACCCAGTCTGCCCGGTCGGTCCGAGTGGTCTGGCCTTGGGATATCTGTGTCTGCAGGTCCTGGTAGTATAACTAAACCTGATTAGGCAGTTTGGGGGCGTGGGGGAGAGCCCCCACTCTCAGTGACTTGGCCTGTTTATTTTTCTGTCTTTTTTTGGAGACTTTGTGGTTCTTCTCTGGATCTACACTGAGTCCCTGTGTTGCCACATTCGGGAAGCTCTAATCTGAAACTGACGGAATTTCTGCTGCTCAGCCTCTTATTTGTTTTTTGAACTTTACCTATGTTGGATTATTTGAAACTTTCATTAGGACTTGGATTTATATTGCTCTGAATTTTTCCTATGGCTGCTCCTACTGTTTGATGACTTTTCTCCCAGACTTATTAATTTGCTTTATGGTCTCCCGGTGGTTAGAGGTCCAGGGTGCCTATATTTTATTTTCTATATTATTTTGATGTTTATGTTTATGTTTATTTTAGTTACTGTTTGATTATTTTCCTTTCTTCCTTGGCTGTGAGAGGGCTGTGGGAGGGGGGATTTATATTTGTGTCTGTTTTTTAATCCTGTGAGGGGGGGGGTTGTGTTATTGTATGATTTTTTTTTTTCTCTCCCTTGGCTGTGAGAGGGCTGTGGAGGAAGGAGAATTTATATCTGTGTGGTTATTTTATATCCTGTAAGAGGGGACTGTATTAATGTTTTATTTTTTATTATTATTTTATTCTGGGGTTAAAAGTCAACCTATAGTGGGAGGAGGGTAGTTTAATATGTTTTGTTAGGGCAAGGATTACTGTAGAAGTTATTATTGCTTTTGGGGCTCTTTAATTGTCTGCAGTTTTGCTTTGGATCTGGGAGTTTGGTATTTTATGTGTTTTCCCTACTATTTTACTATAATTATTAGTGGAATGTGCCTGCTCGCCCCCCCATCCTGTGCTATTCGGTTTCCGCTCTCTGCACCATCCACCTGTTTTCTTCTCCCCCCCCGCCTGCTTCTATTTATCAGCACTGTCAAGCGCTGGGGATTGCTCACAGGGGAGGGAGTCTGGGGTGGGTAGGGGTCGTGGACAGTGGGGCCCGAATGAGTGGTGCTCTCCCATAGAGGTGGTTAGGACTAGAAGACGCCCTGGGGCGAAATGGTACCTGGAACGTGGTGATTCAGTACTGGTTCCCATACCCAAGGGCACCTCCATTTTGGGAGAGCAAGTAGTTGGGACAGCTCGCCAACCTCGTCCAACTCGGGTGCTGTTATGCAATGCCAGATCTGCCTACAACAAGACTGGCCTTATTGCAGACTTTGTTGGAAGGGCAGATCTGGTTTGCATTACTGAGACCTGGTTAGATGGGAATTCTGCCCCTATTTTAGAGGCAACTGTTCCCGCCGGGTACTCGCTTTTACATCATCTGAGATTGGACCACAGTGGGAGTTGCAGTCTGTTTCAAGACTGAATTGGGCCTAACTAGTGTACCAGTTGAGAAGGCTGGGTCATTTGAGTGTACTATGGTAGCTGGTGTGGGGTGCAGGATAGCTCTCATCTACTGTCTACCAGGTGATGAGAAGCTGTTCCTGCAGGAAGTAGCAGACTTTGCTGCCGACATGGCATTGGAATCACCCAGATTAATGGTTCTGGGCAACTTCAATGCCTGGGTCTACGATGATTCCTCGCTTTTTGGTCAACACTTCCTCCAGCTGATGACATCTCTGGGCTTCACACAGGTTGTTTCATCAGCTACTCACAAGGGTGGTCACTCTTTTGATTTGGTCTTCCTCCTGGGGATCAAGGCCTCTGACTTGGTGGTGGAACCAGTCAGTTGGTCCAACCACTACTCCATTGGGATATATTTTTCAGCCCCCCCCGGGTAGGTCGGCCCCTGTGGAGATGGTCAGTGATCGTCCTTTGCAGGATGTGGTCCCTGAAGACCTGATGGCGGTAATTGACCTCTTGCTATTGGGCAAGACTAGCACAGATCCTGAGCAGTTAGTTGCAGCCTATAATAGGGCCATTTCTTCAACTCTTGATCTGATTCCTCCTGTTCATGTTCACCCACTTCCACATCACCCTGGGGCCCTTGGTTTGATGGGACTCTAAGGGAGTTGCAGAAACAGGGGCATAGGTTGGAGCATCGTTGGTGGAGGACAGCCTTAGATGCTGATCACCTTATTTTGTTAGAGCATTATAAACTCTATCAAATAGAAATTTCCCATAAGAAGGCAGAATTCCTGTCCAGGGAAATAGCTGTCGCATGGAACCAACCAGCTCAACTCTTCAGAACTGTTGACAGACTGCAACCCAGCCTGTCAGCAGTTCCATCGAGTTTTTTCACAAAATGATTGTGAAGAGATCACTCGCTTCTTTGCGAATAAGGTGGCTGACATCAGTCAGGAATGCCTCCAGCTTCACTCTATGGGTGATGCTGTTGATCGGTGCCATGTCACAGAGCCTGGAGTTTCCTGGAGCACCTTTGATCTGCCGGAGTTCATGGATATTATGAGGATTGTCCAGGCGATGAGTCCCACTTGCTGTAGTTTAGACCCAGGCCCTACCTCCCTGATTTTGGGTTGTAGTGACATCATTGCCCCCATCTTAGCTCAGATTGTCCGGTGCTCTCTGGATTTGGGTGAGTTTCCTAGCTCTCTGAAGGTGGGGGTGGTGATACCCCTCCTGAAGAAAGCTTCTTTAGACCCGGATAACCTAGCAAACTACAGGCCTATCTCTAACCTCCCTTTTGTAGGGAAGGTTATTGAGAAAGTTGTGGCAGCTCAACTGGATAACCATTTAACCATCCATAATTTATATGAATCTCTCCAATCGGGTTTTCGTAAGAGGCATAGTACTGAGACTGCTCTAGTTCGGGTGCTCAATGATCTCCTGATGGTGAGAGATTGGAGACACCATTCCATCTTGGTTCTCCTTGATTCATCATCAGCTTTTGATACTGTGGATCATGGGGTTGTGAACATCTGAGGTCCATCTGTGGGCTGTCTGGTACAGTTCTCAGATGGTTTACATCTTTCCTCACTGGTAGAATGCAGAGAGTTCTCTCAGGTATATTTTCTTCCATGGCTTTCTCTCTGCCTTTCGGGGTACCCCAAGGTTCGGTGCTGTCCCCATGTTATTCGCAGTATATATGCTTCCCCTCAGAGACATTGTAAGACAGTATGGGCTGAGGTTTCACTGCTATGCTGATGATACCCAGCTCTACCTGTCTTTTGCTCCGGACCAGGTTAGTGCTATCTCAGTATTGAACAGCTGCCTTGTAGAAATCCAAGATTGCATGAGCACCAGTGGTTTAAAGTTGAACCCAGGAAAGACTGAGGTTTTGGTAGTGGACCCTGGTCATAGGGCAGAGAGGTTGAGGATCGAGCTCCCCTCTGGTTTAGTCTTGGGAGGGGCCCAGATTCTCACCTCTGAACAGGTGCATAACCTAGGACTGGTGCTTGATGATGGTCTGACCCTTCATCATCAGGTGTCGGCAGTCATCAAACTGGCCTTTTACCATCTTAGGAACACTGCTAGGATTGGCACCTTGTTCTGTCTAGTGACCTACCTGTTTTGGTCCATGCCTTTGTGACATCACACCTTGATTACTGCAAATCCCTTTACTTAGGGCTTCCTGGGGTTGATATCTGCCACTTGCAGCTAGTGCAGAACACTTGTTGACTGGGGCATCTAGAAGAACTCATATTCCCCCTGTGCTGCACGGTCTGCACAGGCTGCCTATTCAGTGGTGGATCACCTTTAAGGAAGGTCTACTGACTTACAAAGCCCTTCATGGACAGGGTCCTGATTACTTGAAAGAGCTCCTGGTTCCCTACACCCCTCTGTGACAGCTCCGCTCAGCTGACGAGGGGTTGCTGGAGATTCTGAGGGTAAGTTTAAAGTCATCTGCTGCACGTGCTTTTGTGTTTGTGGCACCTACCCTCTGTAATTCTCTGCCACTTCAGCTTCGGGAGTGCAGGATGATGGGGTGCTTCAAGCAGGCTCTTATGACTTTTTTGTGGGGAAAAGCCTATTCTGTATTTTCTTGATTTTATTGTATTTATTGTATTCTGTTTTTATCTTGAATGTACAGTGTTTTTATACATGAAAGGCGCTATAATAAATACATTTTATTATTATTATTATTTCTCTACCTATTGGATAAGCTGCAGATCCTAGTTAACCAACAGCCTACTTCCTCCTACCCCCCACTATAATTGCTTTATGTCTGTCTTATGCATTCTTAAATTCCGAACTGTTTTTGACCCCACGACCTCCTCAGGAAGGCAGTTCCATGCGCCCACCAGCCTCTCCATTAAAAATACTTCCTCACATTGCCCGTGAGCCATCCTCACTTTATCTTCAAATTGTGCCCCCTTGTTCTTGCACATCTCTTTTTCTGAAAGATGCTCCCCTTTTGGACTTTGTTGATTCACTTGAGTTACTTGAAAGTTTCTATCATGTCCCCCTCTCCCTCCTTTCCTCAGGGGTATACGTATTAAGCTCTTTTAGTCTCTCTCTCTTCATATGGCTTCTGTTGCAGACCCTGCACCATTTTAGTTGCCCTCCCCTGGACTGCCTCCATCCTGTCTATGTCCTTGTGAAGACAGGATCTCCAGAACTGCAAGCAGTACTCCAGATGTGGTCTCACCAACTGTCTGTGCAGAGGGCTAACAACTTCCTGTTTTGTACTGATGATGCCTCTCCCTATGCATCTCAGTATCCCCCCAGCCCTCCTTACTGCCCTCTCACATTGCTTGCCTACCTTAAGGTCATCTGATATGACTACCCCCAGGTCCCTTTCCAGATTTGTTGTTGTTACTACCCCCTCCCACTGTGTACTCTTCTGCTGGGTTTTTGTTTCCCAGGTGTATCACTTTGCACTTCTTTGCATTGAATCTATGCTGCCATATGTTTGACCATTCCTCCAGCCTTGCCAAGTCCCATCTCATCATTTCCACCCCCCCTTGTGTATCAGTCCTGTTGCAGATCTATGTGTCATCTGCAAAGAGGCATACTTTTCCTTCCAGCCCCTCTGCAATGTCTCCAATAAAGACATTAAAGAGGACTGGTCCTAGGACTGAATGCTGCTGCACCCCACTAGTAACCCCCTTTCTTCAGAGTGTTCTCCATTTACTATTACCTCTGTGTCCTGTGTCCAGCCAATTTGTTACCCAGGCTACCACCCTGGGACCCACTCCCAGGCTGGCTAACTTGTTTATTAATCTTTTCTGTGGGACTGTGTCAGATGCCTTGCTAAAATCTAGGTAGGCCATATTATTTTTAGTAGTAGTAGTATGTTTTCTTGTTAGGCTTGAAAGCCATTACAATAAACTAAAAACAAATAAAAGCTTATCATACAGATAGACAATGTAGATTGGACATCGCAAAAATTTCCAAAAGGCAATCATTTACAACATTTCCATAACTAAAATATTCATATAGAAAATTCTACACTACATTATATAAAACACAGCATGAATATTGCAAAGTATACAAAAACACAGCACTTTAAAATGTTTACATCATTACCAGGTGGAATAAATATTTAGCAGATCTACATGTAATCCAAGTCCATCATGTAGAAAACAAACAGCAACACAGGGCTTCTATCAGTTTTCATCGGTCCATAAATAATCTAAGAGACATATTTGACACAGTTTCTATAAATTAATTGATTCTCTCTCCCATCTCTAATTTATTGCCTTAAGTGATTTTAAACAAAGGCTAAGAGGGACCCAAGACAACAGAACACTGAGTCTGAAATGGGACTCAAATCTAGCTTAACCAGAGGGCCATCCTACACTCGAGCTACAATCACTCCATTTTTAATAAACCACCACAACCATACAAGATACCAATCCGAATCATATAAATTTGGCCATACATTGCACACCATTAAATGACACAGAACCTACTGTGTCCCTTGTATCTTTTTAGCAGGTCAAAGCCCCCTTATCTGTGTTGAGCCACTTGTGCCACCAGAAAGCCCAATCCCTGGGTCCCAGTGGAAATACCTCACAGTGCATGCTGCCCCGTATTCCTCTTATATGGGTCCCTGGGTGAGGTGCATTCTACTGGCCCACACTCAGCCTTGCTACTACCATTTCAGGAGCTCTTACCCCACAGTCAGATACTAGGTCATTTCATTTTCTGGCATCATTCATAGTTTCAGTCCTAGGCACTCTCACACAACTCAGTTCAGTCAACACTATTCGGTTGATAATAACTGTTCGTGAAGATAAGTAACCAACTAGGATAGCGTTCCCTGGATTTTCCATATAATTATCCAAATCCGTCTTACATTCAATAAAACTGGTTCCCGTTTATTAATTTCCTGCATATGCCAAACTCTAACTTTGTCTCATATTAATATAAGCAGTAGAAGTAGTAATATTTTCCTAATACATGAGAAAACATTTAAATATTTGTCCAATGTTTCCATTTAAATATGTTATACCATCTAAAAAAAAAATTAGACCAATTACACTAACACAAAACCAAGACCCCTAAATACGGGATCACTCAAAGGTCTGTGGTTTAGCATTTAAGAAAGAGGCTCCACTAACATTCATCGATCCAGACTAATAAAACAGAACAGACATTCAAAGATAATATGAGATGTTAAAACACAAAGCACAATACAGTAACACCTTTTAAAGATACATTTACTCCCCAGCTAAAGGGAGCTTTAATTAATGTACGAAACTTCAGTTATCAAATGGAGCCAAGCACCACGCAGACAGCTCCAACTCCTGGAGTCCTTTGCTCTTGATAACTCCATGTTGTTTAATCCTGTATTTAGAATGAAGGTAGAATCAGTACCTTAAAGAGAGGGAGTAACTCTCCACAGGCATGCTTCCAGCAGTCACTAAAGAAAAGCGTCTCTTACCAGGAGAAACCATCAACAAACTTTCACACAGAGTTACCCCCCAAAACTTGTATTCTGTTGACCAGAAAAAATACATCATTCCATTTTCAGGATTTCAGGACTCGGTCTCAGCCATGAAATAGAGATAGCGCTCCCCTAAGTGCAATAAACACAGACTTTAGATAAATAAATTTAAACACTCCAGCCCCCTGAGGCAACCATGGCATACCTGTTAGAGGCTTAGGAAACACCTGTAATCAAAATGTGCACTGTATTTCATCCATCTCCTCCTTCAGTATACTTCAACAATTTATCCTGCTGTTAGGGCTGAGCGATTTCTTCAGTCAAATCCACAAATCCATGAATAACTCAGATCTACTGAAGTCCATTTCTTTTACCCATTAAAATCAAAGCGTCCCTCTCAGAGTCCAGCTGATTATGGGGCACAGTACATCTGAAGGTATCAACGGACCTCCTCAGAATACAAAAAAATTTAATTTACCAAAAAGTGGGCCAGGACGGGCCAGGACAAGCCCATTATTAAGAGCACCCTGGCAATAGTGCTCATCTTATCAACACAGTACTATGGTCTGATAATTCATGAAAAACTCACATTCTGTCAGCCGATTAAATACAGCCAAACTATTTACCAGGTAGGCCATATTCACACTCCCTCTCTGATCTATTACTTTGGTCATCCAGTCAAAGAAATCTATTAGATTCATCTGACATGACCATCCAGCTGTGAATCCATGCTGCCTTGGGTCCTGTGCCCCGCTGACCTCTTTGGGCATGGAGTCATAATGTCACAAAACATTATGCTGTAGCAATATATCGTGTTGCCAATACAGTGAAATATATTGCAAATGGCATCATTCTTGTTCTTGAGGGGGGTCCACTCCCGCACCCCCCTGGACCCCTCCCAACTAAATTATCCAACTCCAGGAGGGGGGTTGCTAGTAAATATTGCACAGAGTGTGAAAAAAATAAAATTTCATGTGTCTGGGACCAGGAATTGAAATCCAGTCCCAGATGCACTGTCTGCCTCCTTTGCTGCTGGTGGCTTATCCCATCGAGCCATGGCAGCTGCTCGGTGAACCCCTGTCCCAGCAGGATTCTTATCTTGCACTGGGAAGAGTGAGAGTGTGCAGTACCATACATACTTCCTTTTGTGGTTTTTCACCCCCTCGCTCTTACCTACCACGCTGTTCCTGCCTCATGGTCATGTTGTGCGCTGTAGAGAGTGTAACATTTTGACCCAGTAGGGCCTCTAGGTACTCAACAATTCTTTCTGCTGGAAGTGATTCCATCATTTTCCCTATTGAGAGGTCAAACTAACAGGCCTGTAGTTTCCTGCCTCTGCTTTGCTCCCACTTTTGTGAAGGGGAATCACATCCACCTTCCTCCAGTCCTCAGGCACCACACCATTCTCCTGCAGTTTGTTAAAAAGGGTAGTCAGTGGTGACACTAGGTCTCCCCTTAATTCTTTTAGAGTTCTGGGGTGAATTCCATCAGGCCCCATTGCTTTATCCATCTTCAGTTTTAGGAGTTCTTTCAGAACCCTTTCTTCTGTGAAAGGACTGGAATCGACCCCGCTATCCAGAGTGCTTCTGTTAATTGGATTAGGCACCTCCCCCTCCTCCTCTTTTGTGAATACTGAGCAAAAGCATTCATTCAGTATCTCTGCCTTTTCTCTGTCACCCTCTGCCCACCTCCCCTTTATTAAGCCTCACTATCCCTCCCTTGGTTTTTGTTCACTCCCTGATGTACCTATAAAAGGTTTTATCCCCCTTCTTAACTGACTTGGCTATCTTTTCCTTGGTTTGGGCCTTCACTATTCTGACTGCCTTTCCCGCTTCCTTCTGCTGTAAGTGATACAGTTCTCTGTCTTGCTCCTTCTGTGATTCCTTATACTTCCTGAATGCTATCTTTTTCTCCCTAACCTTCTCCACCACCTCTTTTGAGAACCATAGTGTTTTTTTACTTCATTTTCTTTTATTTGCTTCACACAAAGGCTTGTTGCCTCTGTGATGGCAGTTTTGATTTTTCCCCATTGTTCTTCCACCCCTCCTTCCTGCCCATTTGCTAGTGCATTCCTTAGGCACTCATCCATTTTGCCAAAGTCAGCCCTACTAAAGTTCAATACCTTCACTTTTGTATAGTTTGACTCTATGGCTGTGTTTATCATAAATCATACTGTTTAGTGATCACTTGTTCCCAGATGGCTACCCACTTTTAAATTTGTGATCCTACAAAGAAATGAAACACCCTGCTACAGTACTGTACTGCAGCTATCAGTTAGTGTTTTGGTTCTTTCCTTTCTCTGTTTTCTCTCTCTTTCCTTATCCTAGAAGTTTTATTTCTTCTTCATTCTATTAGGTTGACTGTTTAGATTCATTTCTAAATTGAATTCAGTTTCTAGGTAAGATTTTATCTTAATATATATGTTTCAGGTTATCAACATCACTTTAATTGATATTCTCAAAGTTTTTTCTGTTGCTATATTTTATATTGTTAAATTTTGTAAGTTGTTTTGTTCTATGGGATTGTGATTGTATTGTTTGTTTCACTATTTGAAACTTAAAAATCTATGGAAGAAGAGAAAGGGTGGTGGTTTCACCACTGACTGACTACCTTCAGAAATATCATCCCCAATCAGTATAGTTTTCTGAAGAAATACAGTACCTCCACTGCCACTGCCCTGGTTTAACTGACCAATGATATATAATCTGCCATGGGCAAAGGGTCATTTACAGGTGCTGTCCTTACTGACCTATCCAAAACCTTTTTTTTTGTTAACCATAATCTACTCCAGATTTGTCTCAGTTGACTTATCCAGTTATGTGGCTTCCTGGTTTGTGAGTTACCTTTTGGATAAGCAGCAGTTCATCAAATTGAGTGAGGTTACTTCCTCTATGGTAGAAATCAAACTTGGTGTTCCTAGGGCCCTATTCCTGGTTCTCTGCTCGTTTTATTAACAGTCTTCCCTTCTGTTCTCACCTCTTGCTCTATGTTGAGGACATTGATCTTTGCTTCAGATCCCCTTCTCCTAGCCACATTAACCCTCAGCTGAACTATGACTTCTCCCTGATTCAAAGATGACTCTTTGACAACAAATGTGTCCTCAGGGCATCTGAAGCCTAGGCCATGCTCGTTGATTCTAAAGCCAAATGCAAATCTTATTTAGATCCCTTGACCATCCACTGCATGGATGGCTCCCAGCTCACCTTTGGGAAGGAATTTAAATATCTTGGCATAACTCTAGACCCAGTTCTGAACTTTTTCAGTTACACTGCCTCATTTAGTAAATTTGTTAATGCCAGACATGGTCTTAGAAATTGAATCCATATTATTTTTACCCCAAGGCAAGACTACCTGTCACACAGGGAGTCCTCCTACCCTGCTTGCAATAAATCTTGCTAATCTTCTCACATGCATCCAAAACTTTCATTCAAAAGTGGGAGGTATCCTACAATAACAGAGACAATAAAAAGGAGTGTGCACTCCAAAGTAGCAGCAATAGTAAGTATAGACTTGACAAGACAGATCAAGGGACACTTTTGCAAATATTTAATGTGCTCACCCATGCTAAAAAATGCTAGGTATATATACACCAGGCAGTTTTTGTAACATATAGGCACATACAGTGTGCTTTCAGAGTTCAGATATCACTTACAGTCCACTGTGCAAAAAAGCTCTAATAAGTACTTTCTCATCTGCAAAAATGCTGACTTAAACCGATGACCTTACTGCCTAGACACATCATTTATCTTCAACTTCCTCAGGGGGCATGGCTTGTCTGAGACTGCAACATAGAAACATAGACTTTGATGGCATATAAGGACCATTTGGCCCACCCAGTCTGCCCATTTCCCTACCTTGTGATGGTGTTGGGCCCAGTGCTGTTTGCCATATTTATTGTAAACATCTCAGAGGGCATCAGCAGCAAAATCAGCCTATTTGCAGATGACATCAAGATGGGATTGGTGGTGCATGACCAGGTTGGGTGGCGGGAGTTACATGATCTGACAAGGCTAGAGGCATGGTCTGGCAGATGGCAGCAGGGGTTCAATGCAAAAAAATGCAAGACACTGCACTTCAGAGCAAAAAATCTGAGGAGAAGCTACCATCTGGGGGGGTTGCGGCTGGAGGTAACAGAAGAGGAGAAGGATCTGGGGATGCACATCATGGGAGCAATGAACAATTTCAAGCAATGCCGAAAGGCAGCAGCAATGGACAACAAAATGCTGGGGTGCACTGCAAGGAGCATTACTTCGAGAAGAGGGGAGGTTATTCTACCATTATACAGATCATTGGTTTGAACCCACCTGGAATACTGCTTGCAGTACTGGTGCCCATAGCTACAAAAGGACATTAGGCTGCTGGAGGGGATGCGACGTAGGGCAACGAAGATGAATCAGGGCCGGGGGAATTGTCATATGAGGTCAGACTAAGAGAGTTAAACATGTACACACTGGAGGACAGGAGGGATGGGGGGACATAATTTAGACCTTCAAATACTGTACATGAAGGGGATAATCAAAATAGACACAGAGTGTCTATTCAGGAGGAGAGTGGGGAGAGACACTATGGGCTATGACATGAGATTGGAGGGGGATAGATTCAGGAGGGAGGTGAGGAGGCATTTCTTTATGGCGGGGTGGTGGCAAAGTGGAATGCACTACTGGCTGAGGTGGTGGCATGTAACACAGTGTAATTCTTCAAAAAGGGGTGGGACAGGGCAAAGGGAAGGGTAAAGGGAGGGAAGGGAAGGGGGATGGGGCAGCTGCTGAATAGGGAACTAGCTGCAATCTTGAGCAGCCTAGATAGTCCAGGATGGTCTTTTGCTGCTGGCAACTTTCATATATTTGTACCTATTGGATAAGCTGTAGATCTGTGTTAACTTACAGCCTACTTCATCCTATCTCCCACCAGAATTACCTTATGTCTATCCCATGCATTCTTGAATTCTCCTACTGTTTGTAACCCTATGACATCCTCAGGAAGGCCATTCCATACATCCATCACCCTCTGTGAAAAAATACTTCCTCATGTTGTCCCTGAGCCATCCCCTCGCTATCTGTGCCCCCTTGTTCTTGCACATCTCTTTTTCTAAAAGATGCTACCCTTTTGGACTTTGTTGATTCCCTTTAGGTAACTGAAAGTTTCTTTCATGTCAACCCCTCCCTCCTTTCCTCAAGGGTATACATATTAAGTTTCTTTAGTCTCTCTTCATATGGTTTCTGTTGTAGACCCTGTACCATTTTAGTTGCCCTCCTCTGGACTGCCTCCATCCTGTCTATGTCCTTGCAGAGATGGGGCCTCCAGAACTGCACACCGTACTCCAGATGGGGTCTCACAAACTGTCAGCACAGAGGGATGACAACTTCCTGTTTTCTACTGGTGATGCCTCTCCCTATGCATCCCAGTATCCCCCAGCCCTCCTTACTGCCTTCTCACATTGCCTTCCTACCTTTAGGTCATCTGATATGACTACCCCCCAGGTCCCTTTCCATTTTTGTTGTTGTTGTTAGTACTCCAGTGTTTTTTATGCTCACAAATGCTGATGTCTAAATGACGTCATAAGGTACATAGTGCTTAACAACAAAAGGGACACCATATTTAAAGATACAAAACATCCACTATCCTCCCACCTAACATACAGAGTTCTAGATGAGAAAAAAATGGCATCTTTTTAAAAATAATTACAAAACAATAATATTTATAGTTTATTTTTGTAGTAGAGAATGAGAAGCTTTTCACATTTTATCTCTCAGGCAATAAAGTCATATGTCTGAATTTATCAATATTTTAGTGGCTGTTGTTACATATACCATTTTAATAACCTGTCTTACTGCATGTAGAATGAGTTTTTCCATGGCATATGGTGATCATCCTCCAAATTCTGATATCTAACCATAATGGCCACAGGCAGAATTGTTGTAGAGGTGAACTAGAAACAAGATAGAATTTGTATGGAGAAAGAAAGCAGAAACAATATTAATAACTAAGAATTATTGAACTTCTCATTTTTTATTCCTCCCCAAAAAGAAGCAAATGCTTCAAAGGTTTTTAATTTCAGACATGAACCACTACAACAGCCCCTAGACCAAAATGGAAGTTTTACTTTGATCAGGAAGTTGCCTCTGTAGCAGGCACTCTTAAATGATAGTAGGATAGTCTGAAATTACCCTGTCTGCTTTTTACAACTGTAAATGGATTTTGTAGTGCTTTGATGTTGAAACAAGCTGCATCATGTCTTATTTGAAGCCACAGTCAATCTTTACATCTGACATGTTATTACTACTGCTATCACTGACCTAAAGAGGAGATTATAACTCCCAAAAGCTAGTTTCAAAAACAGTGTTGTTAGTCCAGTAAATGGTATTACAGTAGAAGCCACTTAAAGTGCTAGTGTACTGCTTGAGATTAATAGTAATTTTCAGATGCAGTCAGCTATCACTTCCTGTATCTCAAGTACTTTTTTCTTTTTTGTTTGTTAATTAGAAGATTTTCCACCTGGCAGTACTGTGGTGATGTGTGGAGTAGCACTCTGTCTGGAGGAAAAAAAAAGTCAGTTCTGTTCCTCCCACTACATCATCAGAAATGAGACCAAACACCTTGATGCACCACATTCCTTGCAGTCTGAGCAGTGACTCTCACAAGCAATCAATCAAAATGCAGGAAATTGTGACAACATTAGTAACCAGGGAAAGCCAGTCCCTGCTGCTTCATGTGAAAGTGAAACCTGGCAGGGAGAAATGGTTCTCATTGGTTACTAGTGATGTCATAGTCAGTGTGGTCTCAGTGTCGATGTAGTGGGAGGAACAGAAATGACTTTTTTTTCCCTCCAGACAAAGTGCTGCTTCACACATCACCCCAGAATTGCCAGGTGGAAAATCTTCTAATTAGCAAACAGAAAAGATAAAACACTTGAGATATAAGAAATGATGGTTGACTACATCCTAAAGTTGCAATTAATTGCAGGCAGTTTCCAGGCAGTACACTAGCTCTTTAATCAGGATGCCTCAGTGGTGGGCTTTTTGTCCCAATTAAGCAGCTGCTCAATTTAGCAGAAGCCCATTGTGTCAGGCTTCTGACACACCTGCTGTTTTGCCATATTTATGCACTTAATACTGAACTGTACTGTATTTGCCATATTAAAACATGTTGCCATATTAAAATAGTTTATACAGTACACATTATACAGTAGTTACTACTATTTAGTACTGTACTGTATTAACTTATGGCTCTCCCCCACCTTGTTCAGGTGTCAGCATCTTTCATCTACTATGTTGCTCAAGACACAGGAAAGGACAAGAGTGGCATGGTGCATCTGTGAAATCTTTTTCTTTTTTCACTCTGTCTCACTCAGTCACAAATTGCTGCATGTGTGCTTTTTATTTTATGAGACAGGGAGAGAGAAAGTTGAGCAGGGGGAAACAGGGAGACAGAGAGAGAGAGAGAGAGAGAGAGGAGAGGAGAGGATAGTTGAGGTGAAGTGCACGTTCATTTGAACAAAAAAATGTGACTAATAAAAACTGACCCTTGTGTCGTTCCAGTTTACAGGGCAGTTTTGTTGGGACTTCTTTTTCTTCCCATATTCCTTTTTTTCCCCATGTAAGCACGAAAACATTTGGCATGTACCTTGGTCACAGCTTTCTCTTTTAACATTGTTTTATTTGTAATTTAATCAAAATATATGCTGCATCAGACAATCAAGCCTGTGGTTTTGAATATCTTCAGCAGTCTTAGAATGGACCTTCTTTGGAGTAAATGGTGAGAGTACACATTTTTTGAGAAACAGAAAATAAAGTAAGTTAAACATGCAGTTGATGGTTAGAAAAATCTGAATTTTAGCCTCATTTAAAGTCCCTTTACCTGCTGCTAGCTACAGAAGACACTTCCCCTAGGTTGTGCTCCCCTCGCCATTTGGCTAGCATCCTTTGGCAAGGCTCCCCTTCTTCAGATGTCAAATGTCCCAGAGAGAGAGAGAGAGAGAGAGAGCTAAATGCCTTGCTCCTGAATTTATGTGCTCAGGGCTATGGGGGAGTGACCTTTCCCTTGAGTGACAGTTTCCCCCAGTATTCCTGTGTGTGTATGTGTGTGTGTGTGTGTGTGTGTGCATGCACGTGTGTGTGACCTCATCTCCTTCCCTTCCTTGATATCTCTAGCAATTTTATGACATGCACCTGGGTCCATTGCCTGACATGGGAACATATCCCACAAAGGACTCACAACTGGGATTATGGCTTAATTGTCTCCTCCCGGCTCATCCTGTCAGTAATTACTGCTAACCTTCCCACAAGAATGTCAGCACCTACACAGTGGGTGACCAACTCTCCTTAGCTGCCTGTACATGTAACCTGGCAGCCATATTTTGTCCATACCAAACAGAACCTGTAACAGAAGAATATTTAAACTAACAAAAACAGAATAAATGCATCTGGGCAAGATTCACTAAAAAGCGTAAAGTGTCACGCAAAGGTTTACGCTGCACTTTGTGGTTGCACTGCTGGGTATACCTGCTATTCACATTCAGATGGTGCTGTGCACTATCTGACTATAAATAGCGGCTGGCGGGAGCAACTCTAACCCAGAAAAAGCACCAGGAACCCCAGTAGTGCTGGCAGTTCACAAAAGAAGCCCTGTTGGTGTGGAGCAGGACTGAATGCAAGAGGGACAGACGGTCTTAAAGATGTATGACCAAGTACCTGTGCAGCAGGTAATTGCTGAGGAAGGTGACCAAGGTAACAAGACTGAGGTCACAGTGGCTGAGTCAGAGGGCTCCTCAAGTCACAAGCTGGTGAAGCAGTACAGCCCAAACCTGAGCTAAAATCTGCTGCAGCAGAGGCTCAAAATTGGCTTGAGATCCTGTGGATGGAGCTTGTACTGAAGGAGGCCAAACTGCAGAGTGCAACATAGGTGCCAGATCAAGAGGGGCTACTATGGACATGGCCCTACCACTTTCATAAGTGACCATATCAGTTTTTGCAATCATATTAATTTATTACTTGGGAACAATTTACCCCTTACATCTTTGGCCCTATCACTTTTCAGACCCTTCCGGCACCAATGGAGGGCAAGTCATGAGGCTGAAAGGGAGAGAGTAAGACTGGAGGTTGAGGAAAGAGAGAAGGCTCACCAGCATGAAATCCAGATGCAGGCTGAAATAGAGAAGGAATGACAGCACAAGATCAAGATGGTGAAACTGTACCAGCAAATACCTCAGCAAACCATAAGTAATGACATAGAGGGTCCAACCCACGAAGCCACAATTAGTCCTAAAATGTATCCTCAGTATCAGGAGGGATATGATCTTGATTTGTTTTTAAAATCATTTAAGAGGGTATGTGTGCAGTTTAAATTGGACAGGGCTCCATGGATGACCCACCTTACACCATTGCTTATTGGCCGTGTTTTGCATGAATTTGCTAGAATGGATGAACAGGACTGTATGGACTATGATAAAGTTAAAAGGGTGTTATTGAAACATTTTGAACTGACTCCTGAGACTTATAGGTGAAAATTCAAGGAATTAAGAAAAGGCCCAGGAAACAGCTATGTAAAATTTCATGTCCAAATGTGTACCTATCTAGACCATTGGGTGGATGGGGCTAAAGCTAGGTCTGTAGAGCAAATAAAAGATTTGTTTGTAAGGGAACAATTTCTTAGAATTGTACCTAAGGGCCTGTGCCAATGGCTAATGGACCAGGCATGTAACTATTTGAAGGAGGCAGCAGAAAGTGTTGATTTGTATATGACCAGCAGACCACGTGTGCAGGGTAGGAACCGTGGGGGGTGAGGCAGCACATGATTTTAAGGTGACCCAAGGAGGGCAGCCTGAAGTAAACCAGCCTGCACCTGAGCCCAAAACAGAACCCACCAGTCCTAAGGGGAACAAGGAGCAGGGGGCAAAGAAATGCTGGATTTGCCAGAAAGTAGGGCATCTGTCCTATGACTGCCCTAAAAATATGAGCAAAGGACAAAAGCCTGGGGAAGGGGTGATTAACACAGTACCCAGCAGATAGCAGCCTGCACACACACATGGTAGTGCCAGCAAACTCCACCATGCATATGCACCCTTTCCTAGTTCATGGGACAGTGACACAGGGATTGAGGGACACTGGCACCTCCATCTCCATGGTGAGGCAGGGTCTGATTTAGGCAAAGCAGATTCTGACAGGGCAGTTTTCCAAAATTCTGGAAGTTATGGGTCAGTGGTCCAAGCGTCAATGGCTTGGGTCTTCCTGAGCTGGGAAGGTGGCCATTGGGTATGGGAGGTGGGGGTTGTACCTGATTTCCCTATGGATGTGATCATGGGTAATGCCTTTGACCACAGGGGAAACCTAGTGTGTGTTACTACCCATAGTTAGGCAAAAGGGCAAGCTTCTGAGGGTGAGGTGGAGATGACGCGGCCTGAGCTAACCCTTCCCTCAGCAGTTGAGGAAGCAGCTAGTGTGGGTAAGGGGCTAGCTAGGAGTAGCAGCCCTGAGCCCCAGCTGAAAACAGAGGGAGCATCAGCCCAGGGCAGACTTCCTTCTGAAGGGGAGTTGGGGAGGGTTAGACAGGAGCAGGGCAGGGCTCAGCTAGCTGATCCTACCCTCCAGAAACTGAGAGAGATAGCAGATAGTGTTGAGGACTCTCAGGTGAGCAAAAAGTCAATTTACTGGGAGAATGGATTGTTATACAAGGAGTGCACATGACAGAGGGGGCTAGAGGGAGAGGTACTGGCAGCTGGTAGTACCCTGTGACTATTACAAGCAGCTTTTGGCCCTGGCCCATGACATCCCTTTTTTAGACTACCTGGGTATTAACTGCACAAAAAGGCAGATTACCAACAACTTTTTTTGGGCAGAGTATGTACATAGATGTTGCAAATTACTGTTGGACTTATCCACAGTGCTAGTGGGAGGGAAAGATGGGGAACAAGGCTAAAGTGGCTTTCATGCCCCTGCTTGTTATTGATGAACCCTTTAAAAGGGTAGCCCTGGAGACAGTGGGTCCCCTGAGCACCCCAAGTTGCACGGGCAAAAGATACATACTGGTTGTCATGGCCAAGTCCTCCACTGAGGTGTGAAAAGTGGTTGATGAGCTCCTGGGAATCTTTAGCCAAGTGGAATTTCCTCAGGAGATTTTGTCAGACTAGGGGATGAATTTCATGCCATCATTAATGATTTGGCTATAGAAGAAGTGTGAGATGAAACAGCTTCTTGATTCACCCTATCACCCCAAGACAAATGGCCTGGTCAAGCAGTTCAGTGGGACCCTCAAAAGTATGCTCAGGACATTGGCTGATCAGCATAAGAGGGATAGGGATGAGACAGTATAGTGCAGTGGTTTAAGGCTCTGAGCTGCAAATCTGGAGACCTTGGTTTGAATCCCACAGCCCCATCTGCATACTGTGTGACCCTGAGCAAGTCACTTAACTTCCCTGTGCTCCCAGCTTGCACCTGTAAACAAGCTTTCAGCTTAGTGTGTCTCACCTGGTTAAACAATTGGATAGCGACAAATGTGTGTCCTACCTCCTGTTTGCATACAGGGAAGTCCAACAGGAGCCCACAGGGTTCTCATCCTTCAAGCTCCTGTTTGGTCACAGGGTAAGGGGGCCTCTAGATTTAGTCAGGGATGAATGGGAAGCCTCCCAAGAGGAACCTGTTATGGAGTACATCCTGAATTTCAGGACCTGGTTTAAGGAGCTGATGGGGCTCACCTAGGAGCACTTAGCTACTGTACAACAGTGGCACAAAACCTGGTACAACAATGGGACCAGAGTCCAGGAGTACAAAGTTAGACAGTGAGTGATGGTATTTGTCCCGGTCTGACAAAATAATCTACAGGCAGCATGAGAGGGCCCATTCTAGATAATCAGGAAGAATGGGGTGGGGTGGTGTGGGTAAGGACCCTAGGCTACCAGTGAATGGGGTTTGTTCATTTGAGGATGGTGATCAGTGACCAGAGAGGGGGGGAGGAACACACTACACTATGGAAAAATATTTTTTTTATTATCAGGGGGAGATCAGGCAATGGGGAGGGATCCTACAATATGGAAAAAATGTTTTTATATTATGAGGTGGGAGATTAGGAGATTGGGGCACAGGGAGGGACCCTACACCATGGAAAAATATTTTGTTTAATATCAGATGGGAGATCAGGCAATGGGGAGGGACCCTACACTATGGAAAAATATTTTTTTTATTATCAGGTGGGAGATTGGGCAATGAGGAAGGACTCTACACTATGGAACATATTTTTTAACATTATGAGAGGGAGCTCAGGGAATGAGGAGGGACCCTACACTATGTACAATATTTTTTTTTACATTACAGGAGGGGGATTGGGGACCTGGGAGGGACCACTACACTATGGAAATTATTTTACTATATGATGTGGGTGACTGAGGATCGGGGAGGGGGGTGGGGGCCGCAGCACCTCCGCCTACCACTAGAGTTGCACGGATTACTGCCAGTTTTTTCCCAGTGGTAATTTGCTCCACCCAAGGGCCTTCACAAAGGCCTTTGCATGGAGAAAAACCCTAGTGAATGGTACTGTGGGGATATGCAGTTGCCCTCCCTCTCATTTGCACTGTGGCCCCCTCACTTCTTTGCCCGGGTGCAAACCCAGTTTCTGGGGGCAAACTGGGCTTTGTGAATACTAACTCTGGGCAGAACCCAGTTGGCCCCTGGCACATTGGGTTTGTGCCCGGGCAAAGTTTTATGAATCTGGCCCCGATCTTATATCCCGTCACAGTGACTTAAAGGACACCTAAACCATCTTTATTTCATATTTTATTTTATATTTAAATTACTTCATACATTTGTAAAGAAGAAGCTGTTGTTTACATATATGCTGAAGCTGCATTTATTAAAGTAGGATAAATGCAGTTTCATTCACATTGTTGATATTGTTTGAGTGCCAATTGACCTGATGACATCATGAGTGGTGAAGTCATGTGTGATGCCATCAGGTCAATTGGCACGAAAACAGTAACAACAATATTTCCAGTAGGGAGGTAGCATATTCCATTTATGCCATACCTTCAAAATAGTGAAAACAATTGAATTTCCTGCCATTTTTTGCTAATTATAGAAAATCTAAAAGGTATCTATAAATGAAACACCACTCATTTGGTAGATATGTTTGTGCTGAAAAACCTTTGTGCTCAAAGTACCATGTTATCATATTTTGTTTTACAGCTATTTGCATTTGTTTGTTGAAAAAAGTGAAAAAAATGGAATTTTCTGCTGTTTTTTGCTAATTATAAAAAAAATTAGAAGGTATATATAAATGAAACGCCACTTATTTTGGAGATATTTTTGTGCTGAACAAATGTTGTGCTCATATTACCTTGCTATCATTTTTGTTTTGTTTTAAAGCTATTTGTATTTGTTTGTTGACAAAGTGACAAGAAATTGAATTTTCTGCAGCTTTTTTTTTTGCTAATTAAAAAACAAAACTAAAAGGTATCTATGAATGAAACACCACTCATTTTGCAGATATTTTTGTGCTGAACAACTGTCATGCTCACAGTACCATGCTATCATTTTTCATTTTAAAGTTATTTGCATTTGAATATGATTAGTAAACTTAGAATACATCTGCACAGCTGGCATCTCTGTCATGATCAGCAGCATCAAAGTAGCCATCTTCGATTTCTTACAGCAGGATTTTTGAATCAGGAGAGGCTGTGTTTACAATTTTTAAATGCTATGAAACTGAATTTATCCTACTTTAATAAATGCAGTTTCAGCATAAATGTAAACAAGAGCCTCTCCTTTACAAACCTATGGAGTCATTTTTTAAAAACAAAATGTGTAAAAAGATGGTTTAGGTATCCTTTAAAGGACTGAAAAGAAATCTGTCAATCCCTCATTGATCACATTTGGGTGGCTGTGTTGTCTTAGTGGGTGAGTGTGAGAGCACAGATTAGTAAAACTAGCTTCTTGCCTGCATTCTGAGTCCTCACTAATGCACATTGTTGTGAACTCTGCCAGACTTTACAGCAAGAAGAGAGACAGCAATCAATAGTGAAGCCTGCTTTGCCACAAAGGTGATAAGTAGGAGTTAATGGGATTAGGAGGATCCAGAGGCAGATTTGCCAGCCAGCTTTGCAAGATGGTAACAGATGCTAAACAGATTAGGGGGGCAGAATTGACCCAATTAAACAGCTATCCCATCCCCATTAATTAGCAAATGACATCATAAGACCGAGTTGCCACTTAATTGGTGCCCAGCAAGATGTCCTAATAAAGTGGATGTCCCAATTATCTGCATCCCAGTTAAGTGGCTTCTACTGTACCTGCAACATATTTATTTGTTTTTTCTATTCTACATTAATTTACTGAGAACTGTAAGATCATTACAGGAATTGCTTAACATCTCCGTTTTTGTTTAGCCCTTCTGGTTTGAGACTCTCTAGTATATGGATACACTGAGCTTTCTTTCTCGGTAGCATCTGGAGCATGCCAACATCCCTTCCTTGGTGTGGGCACCCATTCCAGAACTGTAAATCTAAGCAGTGAAGCATCTAGATCATATTGCAGTTTAAAATGTGCACCAAATGGACCGTCCATCTTTATGTTGACAAGTGCCCCTAGGTGCTCCTGTATTCTGTATTTTACTGGATGGTATCGCCCTCCTTACAGTACATATACCAGTTTATAAGGGCACCAGAGTGCATATGTCACAAAATTAGTCCTGCATGTGATGAACTGTCTGATCTCTTGTTTTCTTTTAGTCCCTGGGTGCACAAATTTACTACTCCTAGTGGTATGTTTACAAACACGGCATTTTCTGCAAGGAAAAAAAACATCATGGGGTAGCCAGTTAATAGGCTCAAGGTTTGATTGACTCAAAGAATTGTAAACCAATTTGTCTCCTATATTGGTGCCCTTACAAAAGGTCACCCATGGTTTGGATCCCACTGTTTCTTTCAGAGTTAGGTCTCCAAGCAGAATAGGTCAGTTTCTTTGTGATTTTGTTGCCAATTCTGCCAGCAACTGGATTGAACGCCATCACAACGGTGACTGCAGTATGTTATGCTGTTGTTTTGTTTTTTTATGTCTTTTTTCTTGGGACTAGTAGATTATTTCTGCCCTGCATTTTGAAGTTACTATAGTTTATGTCCCTTTGACACCCAGCCTGCCCTGTCAGCCTCTTTCTCTCTCTCCCCAACCCCATCACCCTGCTGTCCCAGGGACTTACCCTCCAATCCTACAGTGCCCCACAGTTTGCCCCCTCAGGAGGAGTTTAGATCAGGTGCAGGTCAAGAGCCCAGTGAGCGAGTGCAGAACCTGTAAGGAGAGGAGGCTTCATTCTGCAGGCTGGGAGATTTTTTCAGTTTTCCCATTCCCTCCCATAGGGTGCCTTGTGAGCTAGGACTGGAGTAGACATTGGCACATAAGCGTGCCAACATCCACAGTCAGAAGATGTCCACCCACCCATCATTGCTCCAGTTGCACTGGTACTGTGGTCACCCAGGTGGCAGTACTGCAGCAGAGCACACTGACCTCCCTACCTGGAGGAGGAGAACATCCTCTGGGACAATTGATCCTCCTCATCCCCCCAGTCAGCCCCCAATGACTGGGTCTAACTTTCAAACCCAGGATGCCAGTCATGAACAGCAGTCCTACTGCTGTGTCAACAGCCCAGCTTCTGTCCTGCAGTTTGGCCTTTTCAATGGCAGTATTAATGGTCACATCATCATACCCCTAGCCTGAAGTTGCATCCTAAGTTATTTTGCTTGTTCTAAAAAAATGTACTTTAGTAAAAATATTTCTTCTTATGCTAAGGAATTGTCTGTAGGGTATGGACTGTGCAAGTGGTGCCAGGTGTGCAATTTCTGCATGTAACAAAGTATTAGTTGCAATGCCTTTTCTATAGTCCTTTGATGATACCTTCCATGTTATCCCATTTATATCATTGCTGCTGAGTGTAACATCCAGAAGATTTACAGTGAAGCCCACCAGGATGAAGCACAGTGTCACAGTTTCCTGCATGACAAAAGGGACTAATTCCCATTGAAATTGCATTGTTTGCTGCAGCAAGCTATAGAATTGGGCTTAATCCTGGTGAGCTTCACTGTATACTTTTCCTATCTATGACATAGGTTCATCTAAAATTCAGTTAGTTTTGGTTTAGACACCCCATATACACTTCCACTTCTTGTTCTGTACCCTTCCACATACAGACTATATCATCTATATGGCACATCCACCATTTAGTCTGTGTGTGAGTTAACGTTTGCATTGAAGGCAGTCTGTTCTTCCCACAACCCCAAAAATAAGTTGGTATAAGAGGGCACAATGAAAGCCCCCAGTTCAGTGTTTCATGTCTGAATATAGAATTCCCTGCCAAATTTGAAAAAAAGTATGAGTAACAATGTCATTTAAACCCTCCAAAATGAATTTATTGGTGTTTAAGACCTATTGGGGATGTTGTCTAGGAAAAATCTGCATGCCCTTAATTCATCCTCATGCTTGATGGATTTGTACAGTGACTCCACATCTATGCAAAATCAAATGTATTTTTTTTGTTTTGTTTTGTTTTTTCCACTCGAAATTGTTAAACATATTTAAACTTCCATAGTATCTCTGAAGTGGAATCTCAACCTTATAACCTTCCTCTGCAGAAAAAAATCAATACATATCACTAGGTTATTGGTTAGAGATACCACCAAAGAGATAACTGGTCTTCCTGTTGGGTTCACCAGTCTCTTGTGTATCTTAGGTAGTGTACAGAATGTGGGCATCATAGGCCATCATTCCAGATAAATTTCAGTTCATTCTCTGTAAAAGAGTAGCCATACTTCACTAGTTACAAAATTCTCTGTAGCTCCCTTTTAAACCCAGCCATAGGATTATCAGTTAACTTCCTATAGTTGTTAGTGTCTTCCATGAAATTAGTTTCCAGTTTTCTGTAATCTTCTTGGTTTTGTATGACCACATTGCCCCCCTCCCTTTATCTGGAAGCTTGATAATCAAGTTTTTTTTTCTTATTACTTAACTAATTCAATGGATGCATCCCCATGTTGAGCAAGTTACCATACCTGTTGCCCCACCCCAAACAAAATTAGCGAGTACAGCTTCAGTTTCATTTCAGACCACTTTTTCACAGGCCACTACATTCACATTCCAATTACAGAGACAGAGGCAACAAGCCTTTCTGTGACGCGAATAAATAAAAATGAAGGAAGAAAACACTATGGTTCTCAAAAGAGATGGCAGAGAAGGTTAGGGAAAAAAGACAGCATTCAGGAAGTATAAGAAAACACAGAAGGAGCAGGACAGAGAACTGTACCAGTTAAAGCAGAAGGAAGTGGGGACGTCTCTTTGGAAGTCAGTCCTAGAGGACTGCTCTAGAGTGGTGGGCAGAACAATCAGCCATCTACATCCTCTGCTGCTATTGGGTGACTCTTCTTCTCTGGAACCCCTCCCTGCCTCGCACAAGAGCTGGGTTTTACTGCCCTGCTAGAAGCTAAATATGACATACTGATGAGATGGAGACAACCTCAACCCCCCTCTATCTTGAATTGGCACTCGACACCGGTGAAGCTGGCTATTTTTGAGAGACTTTCATTCTCTGGCCAATACCAAATCCACAAATTTCACAGGAAGTGGGATGCCTACTTACATTCACATTTATGCTCAGTTCCACTCATGCTGCCTGACAACTCTCCTGCTTAAGGGACAACTTGACCTATTCCACTATACTAAGCATAATAGGCAGACCACATGGGCTCCTGTCCGCAGATCCATGTGGACTAGTGACTGACAGAAGCACTTCCTCTTCTGTCTTGGCATTTCCTGGCCAGGTTACAGGGGCTCCACCTACTCCCCAGTCCTCTAGGAGGCTGGGGTGAGGAGGTAACTACATATTGAAATCTGATAAATGTCCTGAATGTACTGTAGATAACAACCCCTTAATAGAGATGTATCTTGATGTAACTATCCATTCTGGGCTCCTGATATGGAGCAATGTACCTGGTGTTTTGATACTGTACTAGATGTTCTTCTGGGTGCACTGTACCTCCCCATAAGGGGACTGCAAGGTTTCACTGTTTGTATCTACTATATGATGTAACACTTATGTAGCCCTGTTATGTGCTGTCAAAATTGAAAACCAATAAAATATTTAATGATAAAAAAATAAGGAAGCAGGGAAGGTAGTCAGAATAGCAAAGGCCCAAACCTAGGAAAAGATAGCCAGCTCAGTTAAGAAGGGAGATAAAGCCTTTTATAGGTATATGTACACAAGAAGGCAGCTACTGATGAAAAAAACTGGAGCCAAACAAATAATAAGGCATCAGGTAAAGAACAGAACGGCTACCCAGTGATCGACAAAAAAGACCTGCAAGCTAAGGTCATGTAAAAAAGCTTTTAATTAGAAAACTTTAAAAGCAAGGAAACAAACAGCACTCCAGAGCCACAGACACACGTTTCACATCTTAAATGACACTTTTTTATATATACATTAGGGAGCAAAGAAAGACCAAGGGATGGATAGTGAGGCTTAATGAAGGAGAAGGTGGGTGGGCATAGGGTGACAGTGAAAAAGCAGAGATACTGAATGAATACTTCTGCTCAGTATTCACAAAAGAAGAGGGGGGAAGGTACCTAATCCAATCAGTAGAAGCACTCTGGCTAGGGGGGTTGATACCAGTCCCTTCACAGAAAAAAAAGGGTTTAAAAGAACTCCTAAAACTGAAGGTGGACAAAGCAATGGGCCCTGATGGGATTCACCCCAGAATTCTAAAAGAGCTGAGGGGAGAACTAGTGACACCACTGACTACCCTTTTTATGAAATCATGGGAGCATGGTGTGGTACCTATGGACTGGAGAAGGGTGGATGTGATTCCCCTTCACAAAAGTGGAAGCAAAGCAGAGGCAGGAAACTATAGAACTCTTAGTTTGACCTCACTGGTAGGAATAATGATGGAATCACTTCTGAAAGAAAGGATTGTTGAGTACCTAGAGGCCAGCAGGGCACAGGACCCAAGATAGCATGGATTCACAGTGAGAAGGTCATGTCAGATGAATCTAATAGATTTCCTTGACTGGGTGACCAAAGTAGTAGACCAGTGAGGGGCTGTGAACATGGCTTACCTAGACTTTAGCAAGGCATTTGACACAGTCCCACACAAAAGATTAATAAATAAATTAGCCAGCCTAGGAGAGCTTCCCAGGGTGGTAACCTAGGTAAAAAATTGGCTGGACAACAGGGCACAGGGTAATAGTAAACAGAGTCCACACCAAAGAAAGGGGGGATTACTAGTGGGGTACTGCAGAGTTCAGTACTGGTTCCAGTCCTTTTTAATGTCTTTACAAGTGACATTGCAGAGGGACTGGAAGGAAAAGTATGCCTCTTTGCAGATGACACAAAGATCTACCATAGGGTTGATACACAAAGGTGAGTGGAAAGGATGAGAAGGGACTTGGGAAGGTTGGAGGAATGGTCAAAAGTATGGCAACTTAGATCCAATGCAAAGAAGTGCAAAGTAATGCACCTGGGAAACAAAAACCCAGAGAAAGAGTACACAATGGGGGAGGAGGTACTAACAACAACAAAAATGGAAAGGGACCTGGGGGTAAGTCATATCAGATGACCTAAAGGTAAGTAAGCAAACAATGTGAGAAGGCAATAAGGAGGTTTTGGGGGATACTGGGATGTACAGGAAGAAGCATCATCAGTAGAAAACAGGAAGTTGTTATCCCTCTGTACAGACAGTTGGTGAGACCCCATCTGGAGTACTGTGTTCAGTTCTGGAGACCCCATCTCAGCAAGGACATAGACAGGATGGAAGCAGTCTAGAGGATGGCAACTAAAATGTTGCAGGGTCTGCACCAGAAGCCATATGAAGAGAGACTAAAGGAGCTTAATATGTATACCCTTGAGGAAAGGTGGGAGAGAGGGGACATGATAGAAACTTTCAAGTACCTCAAGGGAATCAACAAAGTCCAGGAGAGTAGCATCTTTCAGAAAAAGAGATGCACAAGAACAAGAGGGCACAATTTAAAGATAGATGGGGGACGGCTCAGGGGCAACGTGAGGAAGTATTTTGTCACGGAAAGAAACATAGAAACATAGAACATAGAAACATAGAAACATAGAAACATAGAAACATAGAAACATAGAAACATAGAAACATAGTAGTTGACGGCAGATAAGGACCGCAAGGCCCATCCAGTCTGCCCATTTCTTTTTCTACCTTATAAATGTGCCATCGGCCTTTGCTCTGTCAGTGACCTATCTATTCACAGTCATTTGTATTGCTCCCTTATGCCTATCCCATGCCTGTTTGAAGCCCTGCACTGTATTCATAGCTACCACTTCTTGTGGTAAGCCATTCCATGCATCTACCACCCTTTCTGTGAAAAAGAATTTCTCACATTCCCCTTAATCGGCCTCCTCTAATCTCATGCTGTGTCCTCTTGTCCTGCTATTTTTCTTATATTTAAACATGTTAGACTCTTTCACCTTGTTTATGCCCTTAAGGTGTTTGAATGCCTCGATCATATCACCTCTCTCCTCCTTTGCTCAAGGGTATCATATTGAGCTCGTTAATCTGTCCTCATATGTCTTCTGATGCAGTCCCTGCACCATTTTGGTTGCCCTTCTCTGACTGCCTCAATTTGGTTAATGTCCTTGTGAAGGTGTGGCCTCCAATACTGCTGCAGTACTCAGATGGGGCCTAACCAATGTCTTGTACAGAGGGATTATTACTCCTCTTACGACTTGTGATACCCTGCTAATACACCCTAACACCCCTAGCCTTACCTACTGCTTTAGAGGTCTGCTTGGATGATTTTAGGTCATCAGTGATGATGATGCCCAAGTCTCTTTCTTCCTTTGTGACTGCTAGCAACTCCTCCCAGCCTATAAATGGCTTCAGGGTTTCTCTTCCTATGTGCATGATTTTGCACTTCTTTGCATTAAATCCCAGTTGCCACTCTTCTGACCATTCTGCTAGTTTATCCAGATCTCTTCTCATTCTGCCCACCCCATCTGGATCATCTACCCTGTTGCAGATCTTGGTGTCATCTGCAAACAGACAAGCCTTACCCTCTAGTCCATCTGCAAGGTCACTAATGAAGATATTGAATAGGACTGGCCTCAGGACTGATCCCTGAGGTACCCCACTTGTGACTTGCATCTCTTCTGACTGTATACCATTTACCACCACTCTCTGTTTTCTGCCAGTCAACCAGTTTGCCACCCAGTTGACCAACTTCTGACCCACCCTGAGCCTACCCAGCTTATTTATCAATCTTCTATGTGGAACAGTGTCAAAAGCTTTGCTGAAGTCAAGGTAGGCGACATCAACTGCTCCCCCTTGGTCCACCACTCTGGTTACCCAGTCAAAGAAATCTATGAGATTAGTTTGACAGGACCTTCCTTTTGTAAACCCATGCTGTCTTGGATCCTGTGCCCTATGGATTCCAGATGTTGCACTATCCTTTCCTTAAGGAGTGCCTCCATAATCTTGCCCACTACTGAGGTAAGACTGACTGGTCTGTAGTTCGCCTTCTCCCTGCTACCACTCTTGTGGAGCGGATCACATGAGCCCTTCTCCACTCTTCTGGGACCTCTCCTGTGCTCAGAGACTCACTAAACAATTCTGCTAATGGCTCTGCTAGTTCCTCCTTTAGCTCCTTAAGTACCCTGGGATGTATGCCATCAGGTCCCATTGCCTTATCCACCCTGAGCTTAGCAAGCTCTTGTAGGACCCTTTCTTTTGTGAAGGGAGTAGTGAAGAAAGAGTGGTGGACACATCGAACAGCCTTCCTGAGGAGGTTGTAGGGTCAAAAACAGTGGGGGAATTCAAGAATGCATGGGACAGACAAAGAAATTCTGGTGGAGGGTAGGAAGAAGTAGGCTGTAAGTTAACTAGTATCTGCAGCTTATCCAATAGGTAGGGAAATGGGCAGACTGGGTGGGCCAAGCGGTCCTTATCTGCCATCAAAGTCTGTGTTTCTAGTAATATGATTTGGGTTTAAATGATTTGTTTCTTATTTCCATAATGTGTCTCTCTTGTATCAGACTGTGAGGTATACTCATCATCATCATTTGCTCCATCATACTTCAAACTTTTTAGAGCTAACAGGTTCTTCTGATCCTGCTCTGTCCATTCTGTTTTATAAACATTAATGCTATCGACAACATCGATTTCAACTGGTCCCCTTTCATATATTACATCAGGGCTTTGTTATATAATTTACCATATTAGCTTTATCATTATGCTCCTGATTCATATCCCCTAGTCCATCTATAGTACATCTCCCCATTTCTGTTCTTATATTTGTTGTATCTTTTTTCTTCGAGTAAAAATGCTTTAAATTTAATTTACAGAAAAATGTAAACATGTTTACCTGGATCTGGAGGGCATCTGGCTTTGGGGTGGGAATATATAATAGTCTTTTTCTAAGAATATTTCTTTGGTCCTCTGTGAGGCTTTCAATGGAGAGATTATTTATTTCTTTACCTGCTTCTTCTCCCAAGTATAGATGGGCAAAGCAGCCAAAATTCACTTAACATAACATAGTAATTGAGAGCAGATAAGGACTGCTTGGCCAACGTAGTCTGCCTGTTTTCCCCTGCCTGCATCAGCGGCTGCTGACTCTACTTGGTCATTGGCTTTTGCTTCTCTTTCTCACCCCTAGGGTTCCCTTGTGCCTATCCAAGGCATGTTTAAATACCCCCACTGTGGTAGCTCCCACCACTGCTTGCGGTAGGCTGTTCCAAGCATCCACCATGCTTTCCATGAAGAAAAACTTCCTCCCATTCCCCTTTATCCTTCCCCCCTCCAATCTCAAATCATGCTCCCTCGTCTGTGTACAACTCCTGTATTGAAAGATGTCACCTACCTGCACTTTGTTCAAACCCTTAAGCTACTTGAAGGTGTCTATCATGTCTCCCTGTTCCCACCTCTCTTCCAGTGTGTACATATTGAGGTATTTCAATCTCTCTTTATATGTCTTCTGGTGCAATCCCTGCACCATCTTAGTTGCCCTTCTCTGGACCACCTCCACACTGTCAATGCCCTTGTGAAGGTTCTTAGCAAATTAATTAGCACATTCTATGGAATTCACAGTTTTGTCCAGCGAAGTTGCTATTTTTTTCATTGAATTGACCAAACTTTCATTATGAAGTGGCCACCTCACAAAATCATATGGTCTCTTTGTGGTAAAAACCTCACAATTTCAGCAAAGTCAAAGTTCCTAGTGTCCACAGAAACTTCACAAAGCTTCACAGAGGTGACCTTCACTGGAAAAGTTGAAATTTGCAACATCTCTGCTCCTGAGCAAATCTCAGTGTTTTTCTTTTTCCTCCTGCCCCTATCTTTGCAAACTCCCTGCTCACTTCTTCATGTTTGCTGATACAGTATCTTCTTTTATAATCAGCTCAGTCAATGTCTGAGACTATAAGGTAACTGCTGTTTCCCATTCTGTTCTGTATTTAAATTCACTTAATTCACTAGAGGGAACCTTTGTGACTCTAAGGCCCCTTGGAACCTGTCCCCTTTCAATATACTGCGCCAGACTACTAATATTACATGACAGATTAGTCTCAGCAAATAATAATCTTTACAGTTTGAGAAACAGTCAGTGTTCTCAGTTTCTACTGGTATAGTACCTCCCAACACATCCTTGGCTTTTTGTTTCCTTATCTGGAACGGTGTTTGCTGTTTTAGACAAAATGCTCCCTCTGCTTCCTGGTTAGTTTCTAAATATGGTGCACCTTTTGTCACTAAGCACTACTCACATTGTGTTGGCATTCTGACATCAGGATTTGTCAACAAAAAAAAACAGGATGTAGTCTCAGATAAGCCATGCCCCTTGAGGAAGTTCGAGCTGAAAGAAGCATCAAGACTGTAGTGTCAGTGGTCTAAGTCAGCATTTTGAGCTCAGAAAGTACTGTACTTGTTGGAGTTATTTTGCACAGTGGACTCTAAAGGAACTCTGAACACTGAAAGCACACTGTATGTGCCTATATGCTACAAAAAAATGCCTGCTGTGTATATAGCTAGCACTTTTCAGCATGGGTGAGCACATTAAATATTTGCAAAAGCGTCCATTGGTCTGTCTTGTCGAAGACTATACTTATTATTGCTACCACTTTGGAGGGCACACTCCTTTTTTGTTGTCTGGATTGAGGGGTTAGATATATCTTTCAACCTGTTAGCATTAAAAATCATTGCACTGGCCTTCAGAATTCATAGCAAATGGCCAGAATGTGTAGCACTTTCTTATTTTGAAGAATTCTGTGTCTACAAATAGTGAGCCCCATGTATTTAGTGTTTAGGAATGTTTGTATCAAGCTAGTGCATTGATTTAATAATTTGTGTGTCTAGAAATAGCTCTAACATTATTAAGAATATCATTAAACCTTTGCAGAGCAAGGGTAAATTTGAGTGTTAAAAGCATAGTGCTATGCAAAATACATAGCAGTTGAGAGGTATGACCCCGAGAGTGCACCTGCCATCACAGAGTTTAGCTCTGTGGGCATCTGCTTTACTGTATGTCTGCCTACAATAACATCTGTCATTTGTTTCTGTTTTCCCCACTACTATCCCACCACTGCACTTTGCTCTGTTCTGTGCTGGCTTTCACTTTCCACTGTCCACTTTTACTCACTTGGCTGCTTCCTTGACAAACTACTCAGATCTCCCACCCTCAGTCTCCACTGTCTCTCCTTCACAGCCCCAACAGCCCTACTTGCTTTGATCAACTGACACATCTCTCCTCCTTGTACCCAAATGCCCCACTGGGATGGGTGAGCAAGCTTGCTCCTCCTTTGCTTCTAAGTTGTGGAACTCTCTCTCCCTTATTGTGCACAGGTCATCCTCCCACATGCCCTTCAAGGTAGCTTTGAGAAAACACCTTTTTGTTTTTCCACTTGCAATTGTACCTGGATGTTCTTTTGTTTGAATGGTTGTTGCACATGTCTATTTTTGTCTGCCTCCCTGTCCAGGCTGAACAGAGCTTGCTTAGCTGTTTATAGGACTGGCTCTGTTTATTGTGCATTTTAGCTTTTTTCTCAGTTCCCTGCATTTTATTCTGCATTATACTGTAATTGTATTGTAACTATTTTTCTGCTGCACTGCTTTATTGCCTGGTCTTCCAGGTACTTCTTTTTACATGCCTTCTCCTGTACTCTCCTGAGCTGTACATGTAAATGGGCATTCAGTTGCCTAGTGTTCCTACCTGGAAACATAAACTAAATAGATAAATTCTCTGGACAAAATACATTAATGCTCCTTCTGCTGTGCTCTTTTTAGTTCTGTAGTAAAAAACAAGCATTTGTAGATGCCGAATGTTTGCTTGCTGATATTAGCATTGGACGTGCAGGAGTCAGATAGATGCAGAATAAGAATGGCAGTGAAGTATTGAACTCATGCCAACCCCACCTCCACCCTGAAGAGATGGACAGGCATTGGTGTATGCCTTTGGGTCATTGCCCATAACGCTCAGGGCATTTCACCTCACCCTATCCTGCAGACACCGACAAGTGTTGAGGTGTGCCTTGGGGTGTTCGACTTTACAGTTACCCCATTTCATAAGGACATATGCTGAAATGGGTGCAGAATAGGAGAATGGGATGAACTCTGGGGCTGAAGAATTGAAGGCACACCTCAATGCCTGTCACTGGCTTCAGGGTGGGAGTAGGGGTGGAATGGCATGAGCATTACAGCTGGCAATCCAAAGGCACACCTCTGACACCTGTCAGTCTGTACAGAGTGGGACATTATGGTTAGAAACCCTAACACCCAGGGCGTTTGTTGGTATTTGCAATACAAATTTTCAGCATGGCCTTTTTGTGACCCCCACCTTATGAAAGCATTTGGGACCTCTGCTCATGAACAGTGGAACTGTGATTTTGCTAATCTGTCCTGAACATTGATTTCTCATAGCAACCACACCATTCTGTGCCAGATGTGTGAAAACACAGCTTGGGCAGGATGTGAAAAATGATAGCTGTAACATTCATAGGGAGGTGTGAAGAGATGGCAGTGTTGAAAATCTGGAGTGAAAATATTAAAAATGCTCGAACTTATGAGCGTACGTGGAAACTGCACAACGCACACTCGTAACACAGTCAATTAGTGGAATTATTTCACCAAATTTTCAACATAAGCATTTTGTGACCTCTGCTCATGAACACTGTCACTATGATTTTCTTAATCTGTCCCGAACATTGATTTCTCACAGTGACTGTGTCATTGTGCGCCAGATATGTGAAAACACATTTTGGGCAGGATGTGAAAAATGACAGCTGTACTGTTCATAAGGTGGTGTGCAAAATTGACAATGTTGAAAATCTTGAGTGTAAATATTACAAATTCTTGAAGTTACGAGTGTGCTTGGAAACTGCTCAATGCACACTCATAACATAGTCATTTTATGGACTTTTGTCACCAAATTTTCAACATAGGCATTTTGGGACCTCTGCTCATGAACAGTGTCACTGTGATTTTTCATAATCTGTCCGAACATTGATTTCCCATAGCGACCACGCTATTCTGCACCTGAAGTGAAAAATGACAGCTGTACTGTTTATAAGGAGGTGTAAAAAATGCCAATGTTGAAAATCTGGAGTGAAAATATTACAAATTTGTGAAGTTATGAGTGTGCGTGGAAACTGTGCAACGCGCACTTGTAGCACAGTCATTTTTTGGAATTTTTTCACCAAATTTGCAATACAGGCTTTTTGAGAGCCCGCCTTATGAATAGTGACACTGTCATTTTGTTAATCAGGCCCAAAAGGTGATTTAGTGCAGTGACCACAAAATCACCTTCTGAGACTGAATAACCAGATGACAGTCACTGAATTCAGGAGATGGGGTCCCAAAACCCCCATGTTGAAAATTTGATGCCAACGTTTGCAAAAATGCCCGAGATATCCACATAAGTTGGTTTATGCCATTATACAGCTTACTGGCATTTCTTCTGTTCGCAGTTGGCTTTGAAGAGTGCAGACATGTTCCTGGTCCACCGAAGATCATCGCGCCAGGCTCTGGAGGCAAGTATGGAGTGAGGAGGTGTGGGGAGGTGGGGTGTGTGGAAGGTGGGTGTGGGTTGTGGGAGGGGGCGCTACAGACAGTGAGGGACTGTTTTCTTGTTTCAAGTTTGAAAAAAAAAAACACTGCAGACCGTTTTTCCTTTTCCACACACACTGAGGTGGGCTCCCAGTGTGTCCTATCATTTGGGGGGTCATGTTAGCCACACTGGGGTGGGCTCCTAGAGTGGCATACAATGGTGGCAGGAAAATGCTGACACGATGGAGGGGGTGTTAAACATGCCGACAGGGGATTGAGCACCCCATCAGCAAGTGTGTCTGGGGGAGTGATGCTGAGGGGGATTGGGCACCCCCTCCTCACACAAACACAGGAATAGGGCACATGTGCCAATGGGGATTGGGCTCCCCCATCAGCAAATGAACTGGGAAGGGGACATGCCAACAGGGGGATTGGCCACCCCCAGAGTCAGCTTACTGGGGACTGCAAGAGGTGGACAGTGATAACCACCATGTTTATTGAAATGGGACACCAGACAAAGCAAACTGTGATTCACCGCTGGAATCAGGGACTGCCATAGCAGCAAAAACAACTGATTGTTAATGATGGGGTGCTCCCTGATTGCAGCGGCAAGTTCCTTTCAAGTTGATGGCATGCTACAATACTGCTGTCATGGACAGCATGCTCCTCTATTGGTGCCACAGAGATCAGCCCCAAAATGGACAGCTGGCATTGTCCGCAACGCTGCTGCACCTCCACAACTCGCTACTACAGCAAGCTGAGGCAATATGTTTCTTGTGCATGCACGCAAGCAAACATAAAAAATGCCTCTCAAGTTTTTATTGTTTGTTTGTTTTTTGCTTTCTACCTCACCTTTTGTCATTATTATGCTTCTTCCCTGTACTGTAGTTTCACCTTCAGCAGTCTGTTGGTGCTCCCTCAGACTCCTTTGCAACTGTCACTGAAAACTGTACTCATGGTTTGGTGACTCAGGCACAATTGGAGTTACCCTTTTACTCAGTTTGCATTTACTAGACCCAAACATACTGTTGGTTTAGTCAGAAGAGACAGAGCAGGCAGGAAGGGAGGAGGAGTGGCACTGTATGTGAAAAATGACATAAGGGCCACACAGATCCAGGAGGAACAAAATGGGGGAGAGATACTGTGGGTTAAGCTGGAAAGGAAAATGGGGCCAGCCATCTGCACAGGTGTGGTCTATAGACCACCAGCCCAGGAGGAAGAAACAGATAGCGAGCTGATGCTAGCCATCCAAAGGATGGCAGACAAGGGTGAGGTAGTACTGGTTGGAGACTTCAATATTCCAGACGTGGACTGGAGCATCCCAGCAGCAGCATCAACTAGGAGCAGATTTATCCTGGACTCCCTTCAGGGTGCCTTCCTCAAGCAACTGGTCATGGAACCAACTCGGCAGAAGGCAATACTGGACCTTGTGCTCACAAACAGGGACAGTGTGATGGGGGTAACAGTGAGGGAGCACCTGGGTAACAGTGACCACCAGTCATTGTGGTTTGAAATCACAGAAAGAGCAGAACCAAACCACACAAAACACGATCCTGGATTTTAGGGGGGAGACTTTGGGAAAATGGAGAGATGCTTGAAAGAGGCATTAAGGGAATGGGACAGGAATCAGGGATTGAGGAACAGTGGGCAGTATTTAAAATGGGGATTATAAGAACAACAGAATTATGCATTAAGCAGGTTAGCAAGAGGAAAAGAAAGAGGAGACCATTATGGTTTTCCAAAGAGGTAGCAAAGAAAGTGAAAGCCAAAAGATTGCATTCAGGCAATACAAAAGACACAGGCAGAAGGGGATAGGAGAAGTACCAGGAGAAACAAAGGGAGGCAGGGAAGTCAGTAAGGGAAGCCAAAGCTCAGACAGAAGAACACATTGCAAAATCAGTGGTTAAAGGGACAAAACCTTTACAGGTACATAAGTGAAAAAAGAAGGACAAAGGGAGGGATAGTGAGACTGAAGGGGGAGGATGGGAGCTGCGTGGAAGATGACAACAGTAAAGCTGACATATTGAACAGGTATTTCTGCTCAGTCTTTACTAAGGAAGAGGGGGGTAATGGGTCTGAAGGGAGTACAAGGGGTGAGAATGGTGCAGAAATGGACACAAGTCCCTTTACACGAGAAAGGGTCCTGAAGGAACTGGAAGTAATAAGAGCTGATAAAGCAATGGGGATAGATGGGGTGCACCCCAGGGTCCTTAAAGAACTAAGAGAGGTGGTGGCTGAACTCTGGCTATCCTGTTCAGCCAATCACTGGAAACAGGGAGGTACCCAAAGACTGGAGGACAGCAGATGTAGTCCCTTATACAAAAGTGGGAACAAAGAGGAAGCAGGGAACTACAGACCAGTCAGCCTCACCTCGGTAGTGGGAAAGATCATGGAAGCACTACTGAAGGAGAGATTGGTGGAACATCTGGTTGTCAATGGACTACAGGACCCAAGGCAGCATGGTTTCACCAGGGGGAGGTCATGTCAGACCAACCTCATTGAATTTTTTGACTGGGTGACTAGGGAGGTGGATCAGGGAGGGCAGTGGACATGGCCTATCTGGACTTCAGCAAGGCCTTTGACACTGTGCCACATAGAAGACTATTACACAAACTGGGGAATATGGGTGTGGGCAGGACAGTAGTGTGGTGGGTAGGTAACTGGCTGGGTGGCAGGACACAGAGGGTGGTGGTAAATGGCTGTCACTCCACAGAGGGAAGAGTGACCAGTGGGGTACCACAGGGATCAGTGCTGGGACCGGTCCTATTCAACATCTTCATCAGTGACATTGCACAGGATCTAGAAGGCAGAATTTCACTGTTCGCTGATGACACAAAGCTCTGTAACAGAGTAGACACACCAGAGGGTGTAGACAGAATGAGAAGGACCTGCAGAAACTTGAAGAATGGTCAAGGGTTTGGCAGTTGAAATTCAATGCAAAGAAGTGCAAGATAATGCATATGGGCACAAAACCCTGGCACAATATATCAGTTGGGGTGAGGATATAGCATGCACCAAGCAGGAAAGGGATCTTGGGTTGTCATCTCTGATGACCTCAAGGTAGGGAAACAGTGTGACAAGGCATCAGGTAAAGCAAATAGGATGCTGGGATGTATAGGCAGGGGCATCACCAGCAGGAAAAGGGAGGTCATAATTCCGCTATACAAGACACTAGTGAGGCCCCACCTGGAGTACAGTGTACAGTTCTGGAGACCATACCTACGTAAGGACATAGACAGGGTAGAGAAGGTTCAGAGGAGGGCAACAAAGATTGTGCATGGGTTGCATCACAAGTCCTATAAAGACAGGTTGAAGGAACTGAACATGTACTCCCTGGAGGAGAGGAGGGAGAGAGGGGATATGATAGAGACATACAAGTATCTTACAGGGAGGAACAGGGTGCAGGAAAACACTATTTTTAAGCGAAAAAGATGTTTCAGGACTAGAGAGCATGGGATGAAGTTGGAGGGAGGACGATTCAGAGGAAACATGAGAAAGAATTTCTTCACAGAACGGGTGGTGGACAAGTGGAACACCCTGCCAGAGGAAGTGGTGGGAGCCGAAACAATCACGGGATTTAAGAATGCATGGGATAGACATAAAGGAATTCTAGCGGTCAGGGGTAAGGGGAAATAGACTTCTAGGAAAACAAACTGAACTTACAAGCTCAAATGGGCAGACTAGGTGGGCCATAGGCCCTTATCTGCCGACACTGTCTATGTATCTATGTATCTATGTATGCATCTTCCAGTCTCCCTTATGTTCTTCAGTAATCTGTTGGTACTTCACTATCAGTCTCCCTATCACTGTCTCCAAAGGATATACCTATCAGATGACCAGGAACGTCACTATCATTAGTTTGAGAGAGAAAGACACACATACAGTAGTGTGTGTGCGTGTGTGTGTGTGTATCTTTTAGGCTGATCACATCAATGTAATACGCTGTTGTAAACAGGCCAATAGAGCAGGAGTGGATGCGATGAACAGATAGAGGAAAAAACAAAGTCAGTGGTTCGCCCTGGTCATTTTAGAGCTGCTGCATAACTTGTGTGTTTTTTAAATTGATTACATTTTTTCTTTTTTTTAAATACATATTTTGTTCTGATTTACTTGGTGTGACATGCTGGAATCAGAAAGTCTGACCGGCACTCCCCTAATAAACATAATGGTTTAAACCTTTTTCATTTTATTAAATACTCCCTTTTTAAAGCCGCAGTGCAACAACATTGAGCAAAACATTTTGCCCTAATTTTTGTTTTCACTATAAAAGATTCCAGGCATCTTTCCATTCTGTTTGATGCTAATATTTTATAGTTCTCCAGAATCTGTGTATTTTATTTTATGAATGTTTTCATTAATTTTTTTCTCCAGAAAAATATGGCTGCCACATTTGGCTTAGAAATGCCATTGTAGGACTGGGAAAGGTTAGGATGTACAAAGCATAGGAGGTACCTACAAAAGTTGATTTGACAGGTATGCTAATTTTTTAATTAATTGTAGCTGAAACTAGCTTTTTAGAAAAACATTTTTCATTGCACTGTTGCTTTAAGGCTAAGATGTTTACTCATTAGACAGCCCAGCATTTTCTGAGTTAATACACAGTGGTGTCCTAAAGTGTGGTTAATGAGGTGTGGTTGTCAGATGTCCATTTTCATTCATGACAAACATTACTTGACTAAATACTAGGGAGGGATAGATATGTGTTTATGAAGAATGAAGAAATGAAGAAATGAAGAGGCTTGCCTGTTGAGAATACTATCCCTTTGAACTGAATTATTTAATCACTGTGATCTAAAGTAGGAGGAGCAGCAATTAAAAACCCTGCCATTACCCTGACCTCACTCTGCCATTCCTGAGCTACTGTATAATGACTACATGAGGCACACATTATACTGTATTTGGGACTTGCAGGTCATCCTGCAGATTTTGTCCATTTCAAATAAAAAAGAAACCAAGTTAAAGAAGCTGCATAATTCAGAAGTTATTTAAGATGGGTTCAAAAATTAAAAAGGAATGGGAATAGGGATTTGTATAATTTATTTTATTTAATTTTATTTAAACATTTGGTAACCAGGAAAGGCACACTGAACCAAGACTCAATTCCAGGTGCGAACAGGGGAAAATCGGGGGAGTGGGGTACAAAAAATACATAAACAAATTTCTGGAGCAATAAAGTCACAGTTACAAAGCATAAACAGGACAATCACAGAGGCAATAGAGTACAGTGTATGGGATTTCTAGTATGATAAGACAGTGTACTGTAGTAATCTACTAAAACAGTGTGCAATAGTATCATGTGGGTTACAAGGCAGTGTCAGCAAATAAGTATATACAATACAAAGTGGCGATTACACATCAGATTTCATTTACAGTTTAAAATTGTGGTGCATAAGTGCTGTCAGTTGACATGAGAGCAGGTAGGAGGAGGCAGGAGGCATAGCTGAGACCTGATAGAGGGGTGTGAGAGGAAGTTGCGAAGGACAGGAGGTTGAGAGTTCCAAAGTGAGTGGGGATGGTAGGTGTAAGTAGAATTACCTATGCTTGAGGATGGTTTGGATAGGGAAAAGGAGTGGGCATCCCTTGAGTGGAGGGAGTATTATGCGGGGGGAGTGGGAGGAGGTGATCAGAAAGGTGGGGGGGTAGAATGTTGCACCAATATTTGGAGATAAAGGAGACAGAGTGGATGAAGTGCCGATGGGATAGGGGAGGGAGTTCCAGGGTAGAGAGGAGGAAGCAATGGTGGGTTCTTATGGGAGAGTTTGAGGCAAAGCGACAAAAGGCATGAAAGAGAGAGTCAAGTCTAGAAAGCAAGGAGGAGGGGGCAGTGCAGTAAATTATGTCAGCATAGTCAAGAATAGGTAAAATCATTTTCATCAGAAGTTCCCAACAGACAGGAAGGAAGAGAAAGTCCCTGTTACAGTAAAGGATGCCGAGCTTAGGGCGAAGTTTTGATGATAAATAGTCGATATGGTGAGGGAAGTTTAGTTGAGGATCCAGCCTGACTCCTAGATACTTATAGGATGAGACTTCATTGAGAGCAGTGCCTTCCAGGGTGGTAATGGGAGGGGAGGGGATATATTTTGCCAACCTTTGAGAGGTTCTGAAGGTCATAAAGACAGTTTTAGAGGTGTTTAGTCTGAATACTGTGGAAGTTCTTTTGTGGAACAGATTTGATAGAGATTGGGTTGGAACTGGAGGTGAAAAGGACGGTATTGTCCACAAACATGTGGATGAGGGAGATTGAGCAGGCAGAAGGGAGGTTGTTTATGAAGAGAGTGAAAAGAATGGGTCCAAGAATAGAGCCTTGAGGGATGCCTGCCTAGATAGGGAGGGGGTGGAAGAAGAGTTAGCTATTCTGACTGACTGACATCTGTTTGTAAGGTAAGTGTTGAACCACAGTACTCCGGGGGGCAAGTCCTGCATGATTGAGGAAATTTAGGAGTAGGGGGTGGGAAACAGAAACAAAGGCCTTGGCCAGGTCAATAAAAATGGAAGCCGTGATATGGCCTTTGTCTGTGGCAGATTGGATGTGGCCGGTAAACCTAAGAAGAAAAGAGAAGACATGGTGGAGTGGTGCTTCCTGAAGCCAGATTGGTAGGGGGACAGGAAGTTATTGGAGGTGAGGAAAGCACTCAGTCTCATTTGTACTAAGCGCTTTTGCACCTTTAACAAGTTTTGGAGGAGAGAGATTGGATGATAGTTGGCAGGAGTTGTGGGGTCGCCACCTTTGTGGAGAGGGATGACACAGGAAGTTTTCCAGGCCATGGGTGCTGTACCTGTGAAGAAAGATAGGTTTAGCAAGTAGGTTAGTGGGAGATTGATAGCAGGGGCTGATAGACAAAGGAGACTGGGGTGTAGGCCATCTGGGCTCGATTTAGTTGGGTTTAGGGATAGGATCGTGGTCAGTACTTTATCAGCATACATAGGAGCGAGAGTGAGGTTTCTCTTATTCAGGGCTGTTGGAGGGGTTTGTTAGCAGGTGGTAAGGGAGAGGCTTGGTCTGGGAGGGCACAGGTAGTGAAAAAGGTGTTCATGGTGTCCACCATCTGGGAGGGGTTGGTAATTTTGATGCCACTGAGGTTTATATAGGAAATGTTGGATTGATGAGCTGGATCATTGATGGAATGGACAATGTTCTAAAAGAAGGAGGGGTGATCAATCTGAGACGATTTTTAAAGTAGGCAGCTTTTGCTAGCCTGATGGTTTTGGGGTGCATACATTTCTAGCAGTGTTGTAGGTTTGTTTTGATTGAGTGGTTTGGGAGGATTTGAAGGCTGGCCAGGCTTTGTCATGGGACTTGCAGAGGGCAATTATTGGGGGCGGTGATCCGGGGTGGTGGCATTTTCTGACCCTTGCTTTTTGAAGAGGGGAATGATAGTCCCAGATGCTGGTAAAGATGCTTGTGAACTGGGCAAGGGCAGTGTCGACATCTGAGGAGGCATTCACCAGAGTCCAGTTAGCAGTGTATAAGTCTGAGAGGAGGGAGTTAGTATTGAGAGAGTTCAGTGGACATGTATTGATGTATTTTAGTGCGGATTTAGGCAGTTGTGTCTTTCTAATGCAGTAAGTGATACAGTGGTCACTGAGAGCAGGGTCGAGGACTCCTTCGTTGGATATTCTGTGGGTGTGAGATGATGTAATATGACGTATTATATTGCACCATTCCTATAAACTGTATCCCAAAGTGCTCTATATCAAGAGAGGAAGGGGAGTGAATGTTGTGGCTATTTTCTGCACACAAGAACATTCAAACAGCACAGATCTAGATTGGAGGAATTACAGTGATGCTAAGTGCAGGCAGGTTATGTGACTGGTTAGGGTCACACAATGAATTAGATGCAGTTGTTAGATTCATATTTACTGTTTCGACTACTAGTACATCAATACCAAAAAATCCCTTGGGAGCCCCCTAGAAAGTATATTAATGTGTGCCCACAGTGGGCAGTTCCAGACCCGATGTTGGACCATGGTGTGGTACCAATAGAAGGCAGGCGGTTGCGACTCCAAACAAATTTTTTTCAACACAAATGCTAGTTGCTTCTAGCTGATGCAGTTCTTAACTGGGCTTTAAATAACAGTCCAGCAGGAATGCTCAGCAATTAGTTAATAAGCGAAGAACTGGTGGAGTATTGATCCAGTGTGCAAAATCTGAGCAGACTCCACAGTGGCTGGCTCTAATGGGATGTTTCTCACTGAGCTGGCAGATGCAAGAGGTGCTACAGGTGTGGCAGACCCAACATGCTTCAGGGTGATAATGGGTGGGAGCCATGTTGGTCTCCTAATGTTCCCGATGTCCTCGTCCCCCCACAGGAAGACTTGCCTTTACCCACCATGAAGGGTAAGCAATCACTGAGGGGCTTAGGTGCCTAAAGGTCTCTGTCAGGACAAGTCCTGATGTCATGCAAAGCCCAGAGTAGGTGCTTTGGTGTTGTTCCAACAGCGAACATAAAAATCTTTTTGCAAAGATTTTTAAACATTTTTCAACCTGGTGACTGTCTACCAAAATCATTCACACATCTCCTTCCTTCCCTCTGCCCAAAGAGATCTGAAGCTGTCTCACATGTACTCTTCATCTGACTCCATCTGTGGATCAGTTCTCATGGCTGGCTTCCTTATACATAGTTCATGATGCTAACCTCTGTGCTGTCAGTGACTGTCAGTTTTCTGCGGAAAGCATGCACATGCAGTTCTGTGTAACCTGAGACAGTTTGCAAGTAGCTGCTTTTGCAGAGTTGCACTCACATTTGGTTGTTTCTCTGGGGCAGCAAAGCCTGCCCTTTGACCCCCTACTTAGCAGTTCTGGGGCCGGCAGTGCAAGAAACATAGCAGCTCCCTTGTAGTCTTTTCCTTGTTTTTATTATAAATGTTACTCTCCTCCACTGGTGCAGCTTCCAGCCATCAGAGTCAGTACCTCTCAGTCTGCTGCTATCTGTTGGGACTGGGGGATAACTTGGTAGTAGGGAAGTGCTGTCAGTTGCTTCTGCAGTCTGTGCTTCATGGAGGAGCAGTGTTCATGTGTGACTAAATTTTCAGCAGCAATGCAGCTTCAAGTGCCACTAACAAATGGTTTAGTTTTCTCTCTGTGCACCCCAACCCCAGAGTTATCTTAGAGCAGGGAGGTAAAGTCCTGGTGCAGCGTGAGCTGCTGGTGTCGGTCACAAGCACTCTGAGTTCTTAAACAGTCTCTTATGTGTTTAACCCTCTAATGCACTGTATGGTCTTCTAGACTAATGAACAGAATCATACATGTCAGCACTCAGATGCACTGCTTGTTCTCCAAGACCTCTTGTCTAGTAGCCTGTGTGTTAGCACTCCATTACTTTACGTTCATATTACCCATATCATGTTTTTCTAGCAGTATGTACCATTATGATGCCTTTTTGTAACTGTATATGCCATCTATATGGCCCAGCTCATTCCTGAAACTGGTCCTTGGGATCAGTGTACTTTCCTGGTTAACAAGTAAATAAAAAATAAATAAACATGGCTCTGCTGAGAAAAGAAGGTGCAGTGTAAGTTGATTCCCTGGCCCTGCTGCTACAGTCCATAGAGGCCACAAAAATGAAGAGATGTTGCAGTTCACTTGCCATGGAGAAAAGGGCACTTGCAAGCCTGAAGACAGAGGGGAGTGTCCAGTCTTCAGGGCCACAGCTGCAGTCTGGTCCAGGACTAGTGTTGAACAGCAGCGCAGTGGGAAGGTGGCCACAGTGCTCCAGAAGAGGGACATTGGTAAACCCCCTTTCAGGACTCCTGGGTGCCCATGCCACACTGTGGCATGCCTCCTGCAGTTTTCTCCCTGAGGCAGGGTTTTGTCTTACAGTTCCTTTTGGCAGGGATGTACTCTTGATATCTAGTTGCTATGACAGAGGTACCTCCAGGAGTCCTACCTGTAGGCCCCCTGGAGATGACAGCCCAAGCTACTCATGGGGAGAGGCAGTGCTTTATATGCCTAGCAGTCCCACTCTTTCCCCCTTTCTGTCCCTCCCCTTAACAGCAGGCTGTGCATTCAAGGTGTTGTCAAGCCTGCTACACTGGTATGTTCTCCCCTCCCAGCACAGCTTGCAGGCTCCCAAAACTGCATTGCCATCTGTGGTCACCCAGGATACAGTAATGCAGTGGGAATCTCATTTCTTCCTTTCTTCCCCAGAAAAGAACAGTATCTACTCGGACTCTCACTCCTTCTCCCCCCTTGGCTGGCCCACAATAACTTAAACTTGCTTCCAAACTCTAACAACAAAATTCAAACTTTTTCAATGCACATCCTTAGTAATCCTAACCCCTAATTTGGGATATAACAATTCAGAATGCTTGTTTTATATATTTACTTAGATAGTACCAGTGGTTGCAGTACAAACAACTTTGATTTAAATAGCATTGTAATGTTAACCCACATAATTTAATGGCTTAATGGAACTGCTGAGAACCTGTGGTTAATACTTTCATTCTGAGATTAAAGTTGCTCTTTGTATTTTAATTTGATGGAGTAAGCTCTGATAATTAAACTGCATTTATTTCATGGGAAATTCATGCCTAACATCTACAAACAGTCCAATGGCAGCCAGAAATAAGTAATGTTATATCTTCATACATCACAGCTAAATCCCATTTGTTTCAGTGGGATTTCCCAGTGATACATCAATACACTGTATAGTGCTACTGATCTCTGGCTGTTTCTGTAGCTCTCGGTGAAATTAATGTAATAGAATAAAAGCAACAAAGCTGGTAGTAATACTTTAGACTAGGCAAGGTAACTTTATTTTATAAAGCATCCCATTTCAGGGGCTAAGAGCATTGTACATAAACTTTTATTAATACGGTATTTGTCAGAGAATTGTTAGACAAACTTCAAAAACCACATATACTTCTAACATGTGGGCTATAATGCTTAGGTTGATAAAAAATGACAAAGTTATAAATAAAAGTTAAAAACACGTTGAAATACATTAAACAGATTTAGTTTGTTTTCTCATATCGCAGCTGCCATTCTAGCAGCATGATGTATTTTTGATCGCAGAGTGGATCTATGCTGTGGGATACTTTTAGATGAATAAGAGAGTGTGGGGATGTGGGGTGGTGGGTGCTGAATGGGGGGGTTGGAGTGGGCTGGAGGTGTGGGGGAGCCAGGTTAGTGAGGGACCATTTTGTGTTTTACAGGTTTAAAAAAGCCAACAAGGGCCATTTCCTTTTTTTACAGAGGGGCACCCCAGTGTTGGAATAATCTTTGGTGGCACCAGGAGAGGACACCCCAGTACCACCACCTATGTATTGGGGACAGGCAATCTGGAGGGGAGGGGCAGGTTTTAAGTGGTACTAGGGGTGGGCATACCAGTCTACTTCAATAAATAATATGAACAGGAAGGATGGGGCTAGTGACCGGGCAGACTGGGTGGGCCAAAAGTCTCTTATCTGCCACCAGATTCAATGCTTCTATAATCTGGAAGGAAGGGGGAAAGTATAAAGTTGATCAGGTGTGGGCACCTCAGCCTGCCTAAATTAATATAATAGAATGGGAAGGCCAAGGGAGGGCTGACTGAACTGGGGGAAGGGATTATTATTATTGTTTATTCTTAGGGGATGGAAATGACAAGGGAGTGCTGGCTGAGCTGGGTTGGGGGGAGATGGAACAGAGGTTTTTCACTTGGAGCCAAAAAAGGAAATTTCCAGTCACACCACTTTGTTGTTGACAGGGGAATTGTTGGCTCACAAGGTATAAAATGGCTGCTCTCACTAAGCTGGGCACCCCGGATTTTTTGGGTTCCCCAAAAAACAGATTTGTAGGGATAATCTAGGAAAAACAAACCAGAATCTAGCTAAACAGCTTCATTTGGTTAGGTTCAGGGGTTTGTTTTTTTTAAATGACATAATTTTCATACTGGGTGAAAAGAGAGAAAGGCACAATAGCATGGTTAAAACTGTGCTGTCAAAATATTGAAAGTTAATATAGCTACAGGGAGTGTATAGGTCAGGTAAGTGCTATCCTTGTAGCTATATTGCTGTCAAGAAGAAGAGGAGAAAGGGATGAAGTCTGTGCTGGGAGAGATTCCACCAAGCAGCTGTCATGGCACAGAGGGTACTGCCACAGGCAGCGGAGGGTGGCAGAACACTGGCAGACTGGGGTTTGATTCCCAGTCCTGAGACATATGTTTGTTGGTTTTGTTTTGTTGTTTTTCTCTTGGGACTTTTTTTTTTGTGTTTCTCCCCTCCTGACTTATTTGGGTCCTGTGTCTGTGCCCCACCCCCAGTTGTGCTGCACCATTCCCTTTCCCCTTCTCAACGATCCCCCCACTGCCCCCACCCCCGGTTGTCCTGCAACATTCCCCTTCCCCTCCTCAGTGACGCTCCTGAGGTTTCTCCCCTTCCCTGAGTTGCCTCCCCCCTCAAGAGATGATTATATATAGATGGGGGAATCGGGGTCAAAGCCCCCCGTTATGGGGGCTGCAGGGGGCAAAGCCCCTGTTAACATACAGTGTAATCAGTCAAGTTGGTGTGGCACTATATCAACGCTTGGTGTTTTTGCCAAGCGCTATCCTGTGTTTCGCTATTTTGGTTCCACGGTTTTTGACTGCGCTGTTACGGTTTTCTCTGTTGTGACCTAGGACTCATAATTTTCATATGTTTTTAGTTTAAATAAAAAACAAGATGGTGGCCATCACTACCTTTATTTTTTCCTCACAAAAGATAAATCACTAATTTTGCGAAAGGTAAATGCATGTGAAAGATAAATGTATGTTTCGTAGCAGAAGGTTATCCGAAAACCCCACTGAGCATGTTCAAACAAACAGAACTTAAAATCCTTATAACTCTGGAACCAATAAATGTTTTTTCACAAAACCTTCGAAGGGCACTACCTTGGCACATGCCGCTTCTATCCTAAAAATGCTGGAAAAAATCAGTGCCATCTAAGCTGCAAGTGAGATCCAAATATGTGTAATAAGTGCAGGGAAAATGCTACACTCCATTAAAAATCAACATTCCATATCATGGAAACTGCACAAGTTGTCATCACAAAATGTCTGACGATTTTAGAACATGCCTCCAACACACTGCAGGCCACATTTTGGGCTATTTCATCAAACACCACCAAAGTTATTAAGGTTCAAAAATTGGTGTTTAAACATTAAACACCTTACTGAACACTAAATCAGGCTACTGTGCCAGTATTATTTATTTATTTATTTATTATTGATTCGGATTACAAGTACCTTTGAGCTGAGAGCTCTTTTGCAAAGGTTTCACTTCAGAGGGTAATGAAGACAAATCCAGACAAAATTTAAAATCAGGATAGGGCAGAAATTATAGTAGGAGGGAATTACATCATTTTGAATTGCAATAGGAAGGAGCTACAACATTATATTTAGTTATTTATTTGTTTATTGAAATCTAGGATTAACAACTTTTGAGCAAAAAGCTCATTTATAAAGGTTCCATGTCATTCAAGACAAAACACACATAACAAGTTACAGAGAATAAATATATACAAATTGTGTACAATCAAATGCAAAACATTGATGAATGGTCATATTTTTAATGACAGCATGTAGTAGACACTAGGCAAAACAATGTCCTAAAGTGGTAGTATCACAGCTGAAGTAATAGAGCATGGGTCAGAAGAACTTGGAATTACCACGGATTGGATACATGTCAAGAAGCAGACAGATGAGGAATAAGTGGTCAAGCAGACCTAGGTATTGGGAGAAAGCCCGAAGAGAGGTGGAGGGGCAGCTCAAAACAAGCCCTGTCAATGAGATAGTGAGTTAAAGGGGGGGAGAAGGGAAGGGTGAGGAGTGAAAAGGAGACGTCGTAAGTGCAGGGGTGGGACAGTGGCCAGGCATCCCTAGGGGGAAGAGATTAGGAGCCACAGCAGCAATTAATGTTGTTGGCCATCAGGTGAGCCCTTAGTAGTGACCTAAATAGGTTAAGATCAGTGCAGGCTATAAGATCGCTGTCTAGAGAGTTTAGCCATTTAGGGACCCTATAGCCAAAAGATCTTTGCCCTAGTGATATCAGACAGAAGGGTACTTTTAGGGACTTACTGCTTATACCCCTAGTATATCAGGTCTTGTTGTTAGGGCACAAGAGGCCACTTAGACCAGGGGTGGTTTGGCCTAAAGTAGTCTTTTTCACTAGCAGACATACTTGGTACTGGAAATCCAGGAAATGACTGCACTCATCAGAGTCTGAGACCAGCCCCCGAGGAAGGCCTAGTGTTTGGCTGAAGTGCTGGTGAAGAAGGTTACCTGTTTGGGCACCCTGCTGCAAATACATTTTTGGACTTTCCATTATAAAAGCTCTCCTTGTTTCTGTTTGAGTGCAGTAATTTTCTGGATTTACAGTTGAGAACTGGCAGTTTCTTTTTTCTGGCACCAAGGGCATTCCTGAGTGCACTTGAAGCTACTGTTTGTATACTTGGTACTGGATCCTGTTTTCTAGGTTAAGCCACCCCCTACAGGAGTAGAGCTCACAAATATGAGTTAGTCTGTCGGTGTCAAGGATAAGCCTGCAGGCTTTATTAAAGGTTGTTCTGATTCTATTTAAGGCTGAGTCTGTAGCAGCTCCATAGACTACTAGACCATAGTCCATAACCGACAGGACAGAGCTGGTTACAGCAAGCTTTAGGGCCTCTACGGTTAGACAGTGCTTGTGTTTGTAGAGAAGGCCAATTCTTGTGTTGGCAGCCTTAGCAACTATATCAATGTGATGTGAAAAGGAGAGGGAGCTGTCAAGTGTGACCCCAAGGTATTTGAAAGTATTTACCATTTTCAGAGCAACTTTGTGGTTGTTAAGTATTTGTAGTTGATCATTTCTGTGTTTATTTTGTGGGGTGGTGAAGAGCAGTGTCTTGGTCTTCTTGTAATTTAGGAGAAGCCTCTGGTTTAGGAACCATGACTTCACCTCAGAGAAGCTAGTTTGCATTTGCTTCTCCAGGGCGCCAGGGTTGGCATTACTAGAAAACAGTACTGCATTGTCCACATATAAGAGGACATGGTCAAAATAGGCGGAGGGTAGATAATTTAGGAATATGCTGAAAAGTAGTGGTCCAAGGACTGAGCCACGGGGAACACCTGATGTGACATAACATTGATCAGAGTGGATGTCTAGGATTTTTACATGTTGGGAACATCCAATAAGGTACAGTAGCTCTGGAACCACCCAATTGATTCAGGGGAACATCCGGAAGTGGACAACTGGTTTAGAAGTAAAGTATGGTTGACCGTATCGAATGCTTTTGTTAAGTCGATATGTGTAGCCCTAACCATGAGTCCTTGGTCTAGGGCATCATGAATGAAGCTGGTGAACTCAATCAGGGCAGATGCAGTACTGTGCAGTTTCCTAAAACCATGCTGTTGTTGACACTGGAGATTGTACTTGTCTAGGTAGTCTACTAGTTGGTCCTTTCAAGTGCTTTTGACAATGGGGGTAGTATTGAGATAGTGCAATAGTTTGCATAGTTAGTGTGGCTACCATTTTTAAAGATGGGAGTGACCATGGCCTTTTTCCACATCTTGGGGAATGTGACAGTGGTTAGGGACAGATTCAGTATATAAGTTAGAGGAGAAATTACCGCATCCAGAGTGAGAGAGATGAGTTTAAGGTCGAGTGTGTCTCCACTAGATCTGGATTTTCCAATAACCTTTGTGAGGTAATTTCGAGCCTCAGGTTTGGAGACAATTTTGAGGTGGAAGGGTGAGGGGTTGGCTCATGAGAGATGTCTTTGAGCACAGGGTCATCGTTACAAATGAGGTCAAGGAAATCTGGGGGAAGCACACCACTAAGATCTGTAAAAGCCTTATTGAAGATGTTAGAGATCTCTAGTGCATCCTGAGTCAGATTACCTTTCACGTTGAGTATAGCGGAAGGGGATTTGTTAGCTTACACCGGTTAAGGTTTTTAAGTTGTCCCAAAAATTACGACAGTTACCCTAGGATCTATTTAGCTCTGATGAAAGTACTGGGTTTTTGCTAAGCGGATGGCATAGGTGCATTTGTTATGAGCAGTTTTACAGTTTTGAATATCAGTCCGTGACCTGGAGCACTTGGCCTTGTACTAGAGGTTATCCCTTTCCTTTATATGTTCAAGAAGGGAGGGAGTGATCCAGGACTTGCTGGAATCATTTACTTTACATGTTTTGAAGGGGCAAAGATGTTGCAAGAAGCATTGAAAGAGCTCATGAAGTACTCTAGAGCTGAGTCAATCATTGGTGTTGTAGATGGCTGACCAGTTCTGTTGCCTAAGGTGGGCTTTGAGAGATTCCAGATGCCCTACCTTTAGGGCTCTGGTTGTGACAGTTTTTGAAGGGGATTTGGGAGTCTTGTTTGACCAATAGCAGAGGATAGGAGAATGATCACTGATGCCATCAGAGAGCACTGCTGTCTTGGTTATTCTATCTGGTTATTAACCAGTCGAGAAGTGTGCTGGTACCATAACGGTAGTTTGTATGGTTAGGGGAGTCCACAAGTTGAGCCATGTTGAGGGATGAGATAGCATCCTGGTAGTGTGCCGCCTCTGGGGATAACCAATTTACATTGAAGTTGCCAAGCACTAGTATCACTGAGTCTTTATGTAGTCAGGCAAGGTAGTTGTGGGTTGCTTCAAAACCCAGTAACTGTTCTTTTGGTGGGATATAGATCAAGACAAGGGTAAGGCATTTTCATTGAGTTCCAAGTTGTACCTGGACTGCTAAGATTTACGAGTAACCACTAGTGGTGGGATGAGACAAAGCCTGAGCCTGAAGGGTGTCTCTAACATAGATGATACAGCCATCCCCCCCCCCCACTTCCCAGATCTATCATACCTAAAGGAAGTGTAACCTTCTAGTTGAATAGCCAGATCAGAGAATCTGGGGGTAATCCAGGTTTCCACTACTGATTAAATGTTAGGTTTATGCTGGGCTATCCAGACTACACATTGTACAAGAAGACATAGTATAAATATTGAGGCAAAATCACTGAGAGCAATACACAGGCCACTAGAAGTCCAAAAGGCAAGTACTTTTCAAGATGCACAAGATACTTGGCATGAAGTCTGTAGGTAGGGCAGGTCAGCCAAAGGAGGCATCGTTAAGTGAAGGGGGATAAGGAGGGTAGTATGGCCAGAAAGGGAGGAGTGTGGTGGGAAGCAGAGGAGAGAGAAAGGCAGGTTCTGGGTGGTAGAGATAGACAGGGTGATAATGGCAAGGATTCCAACTGCGAAGATCAAGTCTAGAGTAGTGAACAGTCAGAGGTGCCCTAAGTTGGGTAGTCACAGGTACAGTGTGCTGAGAGGGGATGCCGAAGCTTACATTTGAAAGCCCAAGCTTAGATTCAACAAGTATAGTACATCACAACCAAGAGAGTTGAGCCAAGTGGGGGCACAGTACTCATAAGATCTCTGCCCTTGGGAAGTGCAGCAGAAAGAGACCTTATAAGGCTTACTGTAAGTATCTCTGGTCTGGTGGGGGTTCATTGCAAGGCTTAGGAGATTCTGGACCCCTATATATACTGTATATATTCTTTGCAAAAAACTTTGTTAAAACACCAGTTGGGGTAACTTAACACCAAAAAGAAGGGAAATGTGGCGTTAGAGTTTTCTACTTTAACTCCCCACCCCCACCCCTCAAGCAGCTAATGGAAAAACATTTGGGCTTTGGGCCTCTGGAGCCTTGGTGAATCAGTGATAGAGTCTTCCTTGGGGTTGTCAACCCTAATGCTCACACCTCCCCACAGCCCATAGCCTCCAATCAAAAGCACAAGGCACAGCTGCAAGCAGTGCCTCACAGTGATACACTCTTCTAAGGCAGAGAAGTAGAAGATTGTTTGGTTCAAAAACCCTGTTCCTGAAAGGCTGATAGCCATCACTACCTTCATGCTCTTTCCTCTTTATCCCTTCTTTCAGGAGCCATAAGGCCAACTCTGTCTTTAAACTATACACTACAGCTGGCCTGGTGGCACAGAGAACTGAGGCACCCCGCACCTTACCTCTCCCATTCTGGCAACCCCAGTTTGGAAATGAGCTCAGGCAGCAGGGGGGGCCAGATGGGAGAATGACTGAACATCCCAGAGGACACTGTCCTCCTCTGGGGAATGAGGGCAGTCTGCTGTGCTGCAATACTGTCACCTGGCTGACCACAGGCAGCAGTGCAGCTGAAGTACAGTAGCTAATGGGTGGGAGGATGTCGGCAGGTGCCGCAGAATGCATGCTTGTGTGTACATGCTTGACGCTCTTGAATCCAGCATCATGGGGAGCCAGGGAAGAAAATCAGAAATACTCCAAGCAGGAGAATGTAGCTGACCAGCTTACAGGCCCTGCACCTGGCTAGCTAGGTATGGTTTCCCACACCTGATCCTTCTACAGCAGAGGTAAGGGGAGCCCAGCTGTCCCCAAAAGAGGGGGAAGCTCTAGGGACACATGGAGAGACTCAGGTAAAAGCCAGGAGATGCCAGGGAGATGGGGCTGGGGCTGGCTTGTGCAGATAGAGGCCATACAGAGAGAAGGGAACATAAACAGATTTAAAAAAAAAATGTTTATTTATTCATTTTTGTTCACAAGGTAAGTGCACTAAGCATAAAGATGCCTCTTTTCAGACAAGCCAATATATTGTATGAACTACCTTAAGTAGCAAAATATTTTATTCTGCAGGCATGGTAGGCCTGTATATTAGGGTTGAGTAAGCACTTTTCACTTTAATATTAAAGTACAATTTTTGCACCTTAAAAATGTTTCTAAGCCAGTCCGGTGGTGCTGAGGGTTGAGGCGCTGGAGGCCACACCTCGCGCCATACCAGTGACATGTTTGGAAATGAGTATGGGCCACTGGGGGTCGGCAGGGAAAGGAGAGGACTAAGAGTCTGATGACTGCTCTCCTCTCCTGGGGAAGGATGGGTGCATCATCCCACTCCTTGGCTGCTCTCTGGTGGAGGATGAGGTGTAGCACCAGAGTAAGAGAGGCCAGGAATGTGGCTTCATGGTGCGCGTGCACCTCCACACAAACACACGTTCACAGCCACAAAGGGGAGGGATCAAGAAAACCAGTGAAAAAACGACTGCCGACTTAGTGAAGCCCCTCCATAGTCATCTCGAGGAACTCCTGGGACCACTCCAGATTGTGCTAGGGAGGGAGAAGAATGGCCCTCCTCCTTCCACCCCACCATGGGGGTTAAGCCATGGGGGATACAGAGCCTGGAGGAAGCCTGGAAGTAAGGCAGTGTCTGGGGGTAGCTGGAGAAGGGTAGATGTGTGTCAGCAGATCGAGGAGGGAAAATACTGCCATAAAAAAATATAATAATTTTGTTTCTATTCAACTGATTTACTTGAAATTTGGAAAGCACAGAGATGGTGCCAGGATCTCTGGTTCCTGAAAATTTAATGTCAGTCAGTCCACTGAAGGGGCAAAGTTACAGAGGGGAAATAAAGCAAAAATTATTGCTCACTTATAACTAAAACACTAAGATGATTTTAAACCTGAAACTTGCAGCTTTGGTAGAGTTTGACCCAAGGTGTATGCCTTTGTGGTTTCTAGCTCCCAAACTTAACTGTTTTTTAAAATAACCATAACAAACAGTTTTCAGAGCACACACAGTTTAAAAAATCACGTTCTAAAGATAAACAAATTTTTACAACCACATGAAGTCACGTATTCATATTACAAGAATGCATTCATGTGGCAGGGAGCAGGGCTGTTTTCATGTGTGCATGTGACATTTTTGTGTGGTAGTTCAGCACGGATGGGGCTATGTGTCAGTGTATAGCCCCAGTCCTGCTGAATGTGCTGTGGTGTGAGCTTGTTTTCTCCCCTCACAATGGCCACCATTAGCCAGTTGCATTAAACATTAGCCTATTTACTTGAAACTGGACACTGAGCTGCCCAATCACTGCTGCCAGAGAAATAAATGTTGTGCTGAAATATACCGATGTTAGGGTGCTCACCATCACTGCCAGTTCATCCCCCCATTGTGTTTTCAACTCCCCTTCCCCCATGTCAACAATATGCCTACACAGGGGTTCCCAGTCCTCGGTGTTGGCATATTCCAAAGCCAACTCAGCAGTCTGGGACACCATGGTGACCTCCAACGTTGTCCCCAAGTATGAAGCTGACACTGGGGTGCCCAATCCCCGGTGTCGGAGGTACTGTACTGTACCTAAAAAATAAGAAAACTGTCCTGCGATGACTTTTCTGTTGTTTTTTATTTTGCATTTTAAACCTGATGTAAGCCACCCCCCCCACCATGTTTAGAGGTATCCAGATGGTAAAAAGTGGGAGGGAGCACTGTACAACCCAAGAAACAAAGTCCAGAAATAACACAGGAAAACAGTACCTGAGTCCCACGGGTAGTATTGGTGATGGATGGACTCTACTGGAGGTGCCCCCTGGCTGCCAGTTAATGCAGGGATGGTGCACTGGGATGACACAGATCTTCACCTGCCTGGCCATGCCCACTTCACTGGATGGCCTTTGTAGACAGTCTTCACAAGGCAGGCCTCTTGATGACTTCCTACTCAAGGAAGCGCAAGTTCTTTGGGATCAACCCAGGAACACACCGGAGCTGGCTGTGGATGCAAACATCTTTTAGCAGCAAACAGTTCCTTCAATAAATGAGGCAAACACCAAACTGCAGAAAACAAGGGATCCCATTTAATGACCAGATAAGAAACAGGAGCAGTCACTCCATGGAGCAATAAAACAGTTTGGTTGCTTCAGACCATGCAGGTCACATCATAGCTAGTGGTGCTCTCTCATGGAGGTCACAATGTGAGTAAATTATTTCAGGCAGCTACACATAGCCTAGGTAGCTAGAGTCCAAATGTAGGCAGTAAAACTTGTAGCCGAATCAGGCCCTTAAACAGCAGGCAGCAAAACAACTTTTCCTTACCTCCAAATCCTTTCATTTCTTTTATTTATTTATTTATTGAAATATTTCACCAGGAAGGCACACTGAACAAGTTGCTCATCTCCCGGTGCAACCTGGGGAGGGGAGGTACTAGTGGATGAACAATTAGACATACAGTTTACCATTTAACATATCCAAGAAATTAAACAGTCGATTACATTTGTAACAAGACATACAGTTAAAAAAATATCATAAATAATCATACAGTTGAATTTGTGACATAACATATAGTTAAATATATCATACCTGTGGAATATGCATTTAAATGCAAGTGGCATATCTGAGGAACATAGTAAAGAAATTTAATGTAACCTTGGAGGCAAATCCTTACAGGAATGGATCACAGTTAAGAGGCCAATAATTTATCAATTATTGAATGAATAAATTAGGTGCAGTGAAGGGACATCAAGGATGGTAGAGGGGTAGACAGGGGAAACCAGCTGTGGGACAGAGAGGATAATGATGGGGGGATCATTACCAGAGTAAAGTGAGCAAAAAATCAGTTGCGTGCGTAAGTTAACACGGGGCTTGTGCAATCATGGAGCACCTCAGACAGAACAAAAAGTGCAAGTTATTAGCTCAAGTGAACTAAATTCCTTTGTTTAAGTGCGGGGGGTAGAGAGGGGGGCAGGAGTGAGGTGGGGGTAAGGGATAGGGTAGGGAAGAATGAGTCATGCTGGAACTGGCCCCTTCAGAGTGTGGAGATCGCTGCCAGTGATGGAATGAGGGGAGGACTTAGAATAAGGGGTAAGAGTAGGCAAGGACAAGTTGGATAGAGATAGTAGAGGGGATGGTAACGGGAAGGAGGAAGAGGAGTGGGAGAAACTTGCCTAAGACTAGGCTTCTTCAGGATGCTGAGAACCCTGCCAGAGAGCTGAGACAGGTGAGGATGAGTTAGATAGAAAAAATGGAGGGGCAAGGGAAGGGAAGGAAGAGTCATTTCCCAGTGCTGGAACCCCTCCAGGATGCTGAGAACCCTGCCAGGGGGCAGAACTAGGTGAGGACACATTAGGAAGAGAAAAAAAGGATGACGGGAAAAAAGGGAAGAGGAGGGAAAGAAGAAGCTTGCCTAAGACTAGACCACTCCAGGATGCTGAGAACCCTGCCAGAGCACAGAATAGGACAAGGACTAGTTGGGTGGAAAGGATAGAGGGGGGAGAGTGAAGGAAGAGTGATTGTCCAGTGCTGGGCCCCTCCAAGATGCAAAGAACCCTGCCAGGGGATAGAATTAGGAGGACAAGTTGGACATAGGGAAATAAGGGGGATAGAAGAGGAAATGAAAAAAAGAGGAGGGAGGGAAGAAACTTACCTGAGAGTAGATATCACCAAGGTGCCAAGAATCCCAACAGAGGGCAGATTTAGGAGAGAACAAGTTGGGTAGAAAGGAGAGAGGGGGAGGGGAGGGGGGAGGCTTGCCCAGTGCTAGACTCCTTCAGGATGTTGAAAACCCTGCCAGAGGTCAAAATTAAGTAGGGCCAAGTTGGTAATGGAAGAAGGTTAGGGGTAGGAGTGAGGGGGTAAGCGGTGATGGGAGAGGAGAGCATGTTGAGAAGTGGGCTCAGCAGGAAGGAAGGTTTAATAGGGGATGTGAGTCACGGACAGGTGCAGAGGTATAGGAGGGTGGTTAAGGAGGGTTAAAGCAGGAGCAGTTAGGTGAGAGAAAGTTGTGTAAGGCAGAGTCAAGAGAGTAGGAGGAGGAGGAGGAGAAGTGCTATATTTGGGGGACAGAGTTCCAGATTTGTGGGAAATGACGGGTGAAGCCTGACTGACCAATGAAAGTGGTTCGACGGGAGACCAACAAAAGTACGAGTGTCAGAGGATCTGAGCGAGTGGGGGGGGGGAGAGAGTGAACATGAGAGGTAGGAGGGAAGTTCTCCTAACCAAAATTTAGAAGTGAGTTTGGCACAATGAGTGAGGAGCCTGTTGGCAAGCGAGGGAAGGGACAGGGCATGGTAGAGGTTACATGCCAGAGAAGAGCAAGGACATCCAGAGGGGTGGCTGACCCCACAAAACTACCCCCTCTGTCCTCTTCTCACTCTGAGTCCATTTAGCCCACCTTCTGTGGTGCTCCTTTAGGGCACAAAGCCCCAAAATGAAAAGGTTCTGGCCAGAGGGGCAAACCAGGGACTTCCCCTGGACCCCTGGCCCTACTACATCCCCCTCACCTCATGGGTCTGTCTTTTCCCTTGTGCTCCCATTCTGGCAGCCCATAATTGCTCCCTTTTGGCAGCCCTTACTGTCCTTCTCTCCCTTCTGAGGAAGTAAATTTTATTTATTCATTTAGTTTTTGTTGACCAGGTAAGTGCACAAGACAGATTCTGCCTATTTTCAGGCATGATACAGATGGAAGGATACAGGGGATACAGATGAATGCCAGCTGACTTCGAACCAGATTTAAGCTGTTGGTGGTATTTTTTTAGTGACTGCAAATATGCAAACTAGCCCGTATGTGCTCCCTTTCTAGCAGAAGTTCTTTTCTTCAAGTCCCGTTCTTAGACCAGAGCTGCAGGCTAGCCCTAAATATGGCTCACCACGAACAGCCACCACCATATCCTTATCCCCAGATTTACTGCACAGCCCACTAAAACAATAAAACAACTGGCCACAGGGCCGAGCAGGCAGATGCCCAGATCTGACCTCCTTTCTCTCTTCCCACTTCCCGAGTGATCTCCTGAAGGTGCCTAATCAGCCCCTTATATCGACTCCCCCAAAGGTGCCAAAAATCCCTGAGGTCCAATTAGGGACCTGAATCCAAGGCACTTGCCCAACTGTTCTCCTATGCATTTTGTGACCCATAGTCCCAATTAAACTATTTACATTATGACCCTAGCACGGTCAGCCAGCCAGCCAGCCAGCACCACAAACTACTTTCTCCTAAGTAAGGCTGCTGCACCTTTAAAAATTTCCCCCAAGGCAACCACATATGCCCAGTAGTGCGTACCACTGAAACTATTTACACTTATTTCTAAATCCTCCCCAAATTTTCCTCTGTGTCCTTCAGCGGTCCTGAGCCCAGCTGACCCCTCAATAACCGGCTCAGGAAACAGAGCGTCCGCTCCACCGAGTTTTCTTTTTCTCTTCTTCTTCTCCCAGTGGTCGCATATGCCCAGTAGTGCAGACTGCCATTAACTATTTACAACCAGTGGTCCCATTGCCGCAGCAACCCTCAGGACCAAATACCGCCTCACAATGTGCCCAGAGGCACGGAAACCATCATGCAGCACCTGAACCTCCCCGTAGAAAAGGCCAGAAACCCTGATGGGTTAGCTGGAGCCATGATGACCTCCCACAGACCACACAGGTCTGAATCCCACCAGGAGCCACTGTCTGACCCCAACACAATGGAGGGGAGCCATGGAGCATGGAGCTCCTTTCAGGTACGCCTGTTTGGGGGGGCTTACACTGAGATGAAGAAAATGATGCCTCATTGCCTGCCACTGTCCCCACCCCACACATCCCACTCTGACCTCCCCCCCACTCAGCACCCACAGCCCCCACTCCTCTTACCCTATACTTACCTACTAGAAGTCCAGGGCCGCAGTCGACTCTGGATTGGAGACAGTCTTCACTCTTCCATGCCAGATTGGGAACTGAGGAAAACAGATAACTGCCATATAATGTATTTCAATGTGTTTTGAACATTTACTCATAACTTGGTCATTTTTTAATATTTTTAGCCAAATTTTCAACATGGCCTTTTTGATACCCCAACTCATGAACAAGGTAGGTGAAATGTTTCAAGTCCATCCCAAAAGCTGATTTTGCAGTTGCTCTGTGAAATCACTTTTTTGGGTGAGATTTGAAAACTTTTGCCTACTCAGTTCATGAGTTGGGGTCATAAGAAGGCTATGCTGAAAACTTGAGGTAAGAATATTAACAAGCATTTGTCAATGCCGAATGTTGTTTTGCTGGCATTGGCATTGGTAGTGCAGGAGTTATAGAGATGCAAAATATGGCACTCAAATATATTTTTAACATTGAAATGCTACCAGTGCATCATGATGGTTCATTCTTTAAAACATGAACATGTTTACAATGGGTCTCTGCATTTGTATTAGGTGAAATGACACTATGCTAACTAGCTGCCACATTTCTATTTTTCATACTTTGAACCATTCCACAGGATGCAATTTTCTTAAAGAGGGACTTGAAAGACAGTAATTATGTAGTCTTGTACTGGTCTCTGCCACTATGCTTGGAGTGTCTACTACAACACAAAAACCGTGTGATTTTATTCATAGAAGTTTGTACAAAACGAAAATCAACAGGAAATATTCAAGGAAATCATGCAGAAAATAACTCTTCACATTGCTTTTTTGTCAGGATGCAACCTTCAAACACCCCTTTCTTTCTGTGCTCCACAGCGTTCTCTAGGCATATAGACTGCATGCCTTCTCTTCTCAGGCTCTTGATCAAAATTAAATTTTCAGTAGACATAACATAAAAAAATAAAATAAGAACATATGGAGTCTTACAGTTTTTTGCTTTTTTTTGAACCTACAGTTAGTCTTTCCTGACTTCTTTAAAGTCTTTTATTTCTGTGGTTTCACTGACTCTGCAGGGACACGAAAGCTTGCACGTCCTTCCTTTCTCATGTTCTCGGTAGACAAGATAACCAAGACCTCTTTTGCTGCTGTTTTAATTTTTTTATACCCCTCTTAGAGGTCATGTCATCTACTTATTTTCTATAACATTCAGTTTCAATAATTGCATAATGTATATGTAAAAATACATAGGTTTGAATATTTCATGTGTCACAAATCCATTCATCAATGCCTGTAACGCTTTATAACAATCCCTATAAAATTAAACAATGTTAATGAAATTGGGTTTTAATGAGCTTGGCACCTCCCTTTTTCTGGAGTAATAACTCTGGGCAACTATAAATAGCCAGGAAAACTAGTTAGTGACTCCTAAGGAGTGTATGAATTTTATCCTTAGGGTAAGATGTTATCACATTCTCTATATAATACAGCTCTGCGCAACTAATAAGATCGGTTTAATTTCCCCTTTTTGGGGGGGGTACATTGTGGCCATCTCCCTTCTATTTATTTCTAATAGAGGTTTTGATAGTACATTAAACAGGAGAGAAAAATGTGTACGTTATTTTTAATCTTCATTAATAATCGTTTTGTTTTCAGGTATGCAGTGTTTTATATTTATATCAGTAGTTTAAGGAAAGTGTGTTTACAGGGACAAACAGGATTTTAATACTAGGGATTTCATTTCCCGGACCCTGTGATACTTTTTAGTCCTTTGGTCACTGCATCACAGAATGCTGAGAGACAAAGAGAGGGGGAGAGAGAGAGAGAGAGAGAGAAAGAGAGAGAGAGCTTTTGCATAGTGCTACATGCGATTCTTCCCCTCGTCTTTGCTACACTACAGTGAGTGGTTAAATGAGTTTTATTTCTCTAGCCACTAGTTTTTATAGCTTTTGAACCCACTTAAAGAGGAACAGTAACAGCATACTTTACTTTGCATGCTCTGTAAAAGGCTTAGTTTTCAAGGGGCGATTTCATTCTACCAGCTGACAAGCTCGGGCAGGACAGTTCCATTTTACATAGTAGGCCACTTCTACTGCATTACAACCTAAAATGAGAGCTGACAACACAAGAAGCATTTTATTATAAGCTACAGTATAGAGTGGCTACCTGTATAATAACTTAGCTGCTGTGAAGAATGCTCCGTTTTCAGACAGGCTCCTTACAGGCAGGGCATCTCACCTGCAGTAAATAAATAAAATGCAGCTAAACTAAATACTTTCTCTACGAGAGGAGGAAGGAAAACACCCACTTCCATTAATGACTTAGCCTGGAGGGGAATGACTTCTCATGTTTCACTCCAGCACTTCTTATCTCAGGGGTCCTTTTTTTTGGTCATTAACTATGGCTTTCTGTTACACTAGGAACCACTGTAGCAGAGTTTTCTCAGACAGTAAACATTTATTTATTTATTTAGTTAGTTATTTATGAGTACATCAGAATTGCAACCCTTTGAGTCAGAGACTCATTTCCAAAGGCTCCACGTTATGATACAAGAAGAAAAATACAGGTAATAATAACAGTAGGGACAAGTAATACATTCGATGGAGAACACTGAATACAATTAGAAGGGTGACAGTGTCATCCAGCAGATGAATTTTGGACCTTGTAAAAATCCTTGTACTATCTCTTATTTCGGTTTATACAAGCATCAACGCAGCATTTTTCATGTACTAAAGCACTCAAATATATCTTTAACATTGAAATGCTACCAGTTATCATGATGGCTCACTCTTTAAAATGTGAACATATTTACAATGGGTCTCTGCATTTGTATTAGGCAAAATGACACTATGCTAGCTAGCTTCCACATTTCTATTTTTATTACTTTGAACCATTCCACAGGATACATTTTTCTTAAAGAGGAACTTGAAAGACAGTAATTATGTAGTCTTATACTGGTTTCTGCCACTATGTTTGGTGTGTCTACTGTGTTGGCAGTGTTTATGATCGCTGTTATCACTCGTCATGTAGTCTTACAGGGGCTGCTAGATCAGTGACCTAACTTCAGATTTACTTGTCTTTATTTTAATGTAACAGCCATGCAACTGTTCATAGTGCTTCTCTAATAGCATCAATGCTAGTGACCAATCGGTCATCCACTTTCAATTGTCCTCCTATAGTATGCCCTTAAAATCACTGTTCCTTTAAAATTAATTTCTAAGCAAGCCATGTATTTCGTAGTTAATACGTTTTCTCTAAAGAGTATGCATAATACCTTAGAGACTGTGCCAGAATGACAGAATTATTTATTATGTTTTCTAAACAGCCTGCTCTCTGTGTCTGTGTAATACATTGCTGAAGTTTGTATATGCACTACAGAACACATGTTACAAAAGAAACATGCATAGCTTACTTAGAAATTAATAACGCATGGCCAGTGATTGACAGGGGTTGCTCTGTCTCCCACAATACAAGTTGATGTGTAAACTACAAGACTGCTGATTGTACAACAGCACATGTCATTGACAAGTAGAGGATATGAGTGATAGCCAACATGTTTATTTCAGATTTTGATGAAAAGGGATCGAGAGAATTTGAGTTATGGCAAACACCCATTTTTCAGATGGCATTGGGGATAGCAGGATGACCGATAGGTCGCCAGCACTGTGGCTAACAGAGAAGAAGTACAAACTGGTGTATGCTGCAGACAAAGTGAAATACAGAAAAATAAATCAGAAACGTGGTCAGCGATCTAGCGACGCCTGTAAGACTGAATGACATGTGGTATAAGAAATAGGAAACGGGGGGGGGGGGACACACACAAGACACACCAGGCACACCATACTAAGCTGCAGAGACCAGGACAAGAGTACAGACAAAACAAATTTATTAAAACATTAGGTTGTTAAGAATAATGGGCAGGGTGTAGGTAACATAAACTAAGGAGGAGGTGGTTGAATCTTGCCCTGCACAACTGCTAGAAAAGATGAGAAGAGGCACCAGTGGGAAATAACATGAGCTGGCTGTTAGTTTATAACCCCATAAGGGTGCACTGGAATGCATAGATAGGTGTGCGTGTGTGTGTGTGTGTGTGTGTGTGTGTGTGTTTTCTTCCACATGCCTCCAGTAAAGTCCATTACCTTTAGTCATAATTTGTGAATTCTTTACATTTTTAAATTGTTAATCATAAGAGATGCTTTGGAAAATGTATACAAAATAAAAAAATCATGAAAAATTATTAAATAAGGACACAACACATCACTATATAAAGGAAACATTTAGTGGCACGGTAGAATGACTCAAACAGAAGGCAGCGCTTTAATTTAGGTAATTACAGTTCCACCTCTTAAACAGTTCCAATTCTACCACTTGGACAGGGCGAGCATGGAAAAAGGGACATTTATTTAAAATATCACTGCACCCATACCTGAAGTGTAGAACTAATCTAACCCTAAAACAGCAAAGCAATCCTGCACCTCTAGACAAGGCAAACTGAGCAACCAGTGGTATGAATGGCTCTTTCTGACAACAGAAGACTGAAATGTTTTTTTTTTTTATTATTTATTTGTTTAACCAGGTATAGCACACTAAGCTGAAAGCTTTTTTACAGGAGCGACCTGGGAGCACAAGGAGGTTAAGTGACTTGCTCAGGGTCACACAGTATGCAAGTGGAAGCTGTGGGATTCAAACCCAGGAAATGTGGAACGGGAATAGCAGCAAGTGTACTGTGAAGGTATACAATTCTTTGGAGTCCATTGAACAACAAAAGTCTTCACTCACATACACAGTCGACCTGACTGACCCGGTGTCCCAACTGAAGGAGAGGCTGCAGGAGTTGGGCTTTACCAGGCTGACAGTCAAAGAGATCAGAAGTATCTGGACTCTGGACATCTCCTGCCACTCCTGGGTGATGAGAGGCTGATCACTGACCTGCTGTGGAACCTGCAAGACCAGGACCCCCCCAATACCCTGTACTTGCGTGGTCAGTCCCGGGTGAACAGCGCTGGGGATGATGAAATTCTGATTCGTGTGCTGTGGAAGTTGGAGGTGCTGCATTTGTATGTAACAGGGTCCCAGACTGTCAGTTCCCTTAGAGACCCCATAAGAATGAAATGGCAGGAACAGGGTGTTAGCATCAGTAATTTGTGGGAAAGACAAGTCAGGAGTGATTATGTGCTATATGAGTTTAAGTCCAGCAGGGTGTAGAGTGCAAGGAATCACAGTGCACAAATGCAGTTAATGCAAAGACTATTTACTTAATTTTAAAGGAGTGCACAGTATACAGTATAAAGTAGTAAAGCAGGAGTTCAGTGTAGCTGCCCCAGTGCCTCGACTCCATGAGTCTTCAAGGGGGTCTTTTAAAATTAAGTAGTCTTTGCATTAACTGCATTTGTACACTGTGATTCTGTGCACACTACACCCTGATGGACTTTGTCTGCATCGAGGTTTGCCGCCTCATCCTGTGGTGCAGCAATGGCCAAGACACTGCAGATGCAGTGGAGCTCTGTTTCTCTGTGGCTGTATAAGTTTACAAAGGGTCGAGTGTTGGAGGATGAAGTGACCCTGGCCAGCAGCGGCATCACAGCTGGATCAGTCCTGGGGATTGAATCAACAGTGTACAAGAGGAAGATCCCAATGGCCCCACCCAGGAGACCCATACCTTGTCACAGTGAGGGACTGGGACACCCAACAGGAGTGGACTGTGAAAGTACGGCCACATGAAAGGCTCAACTGTGAACTGAGAATGAGACTGTGGTTATGTGGGGCCATTACTACCGGGGATCAGGAACTTGGAACAGATGGTACAAAGATCTGCACCTTGGGTCTGGAACTCTCATTTGAAGGGGGGAACTGGACATTCTTCAAAAAGTCTGCAAGTCTGGAAAAGTTGCACATGGGGCCAGACAGCCGACTGGAACTAGTTCCCCCAAACAACTGTAAGTAAGAGAAAAAAACATTCCTGTCCTCTCTCTTAGGAGCCGCTGCCATGTTTATTGAAATGTTTCACTGGGAAAGGCGTGTACAGGAGGCATGACATCTGTGCTGCTGTATGACGAGCTTGTCTCTGATTGCAGTGGCACATTTGTTTCAGGTTGGTGGCACTTTGTATAATACTTGTGTCAGCGCTAGCATGCTGGCTAATTGGGGAGTGAGGGACGCACCTACTATAGCGTGCCCTGCATGCACCAACACTGGCACACCTCTGCATTTCTCCTACTACCACAGGATGTTGCTTGTGCATGCTCAACACAACAAAAAAACCAAAAACAAAGTTATGAATGTACATTGACATTGTTCAACGCGCTCATAGCTCTGGTTATTCTCAATATTTTGACCCCAAATATTCACCATAGCAATTTTTTGACACCACCTCATGAACATGACAGCTGTCTTTTTCAAATCCTGGCCAAAATGTGTTTTCACATGTGTGGCACAAAACGATGTTTCAGCCGGGATTTGAAAATTGTCACCTGTGGGATCATTAGAAGACTATGTTGAAAATGTGGGGTCAAAATATTAAAAAACAACAAAATTATGAAGGTATGTTGTAATTTTTCTAAGCATGCTCATAACTTTGTTTTTTGACACCAAATTTTCAACACAGAGATTTTTTCAGACACCCCATGAACCTGACAGCTGTCATTTTTCAGATCCTGGCCCAAAGGTGATTTTGCACTTATAGCACTAAATTACATTTCATCCAGTATTTTATAAAAGACACCTGTCAAGTTCAAAGGAGGGGTCATTAAAAGACTCTGTTGAAATTTTGGATTTAAAATGTTACCAAAAAATGATGAAGTAACGTTGTTTACAGGGACATCCATTGGCCCAGTGAGGACCACATTGCTCTCCCATGCCAGTGACCTGAGTTTGGATGCAAGCTGCTATAAGTCAGCCTGCTGAGTGTGTTGAGGCTGGGGGAAAGGTGCTGAGACATGCAGCACTGGCCCCAGCCTGGGGAGAATCTACATCCAGTACAGATGATATCTTATCAGAAATCATGAGTTTGGGAGACAAAACAATCTGTTCAATAAAGTCATATGTATAGGGATGGCAGCATGTATGGCTATTCAAAGATTACAGTTATGGTAAAGGGAGACAAGCAAACTAAATATAAAAAGATTACGTATATATATATATATATATATATATATATATATTATAAAACAGATTAAAAAAAGACTAAATGGACCATGTGCCTTTTTCTGCCATCATTTCTGATGTTATGAAAGCTTTGAAATGCACTGCATGCTATTGAATCTCCTACTTCTGCAACCCTGCTCTGATGCCAACTGCAAAGGATTCAGGGATTTGTAGTTACAGAAAATGTCAGCCTGGAAGTGAGTAAAATTAGTCAGATACAAACTACTATACTGCAGTAAACAGTAAGTAAAAAAAATGTTTTTGCTCACAAAATGCACATTGGGACCAGACCCACACTTGGGTGTGGAGCTCTTAGTGCTGATGGTTTCCCTTTAAAGGTCCCCTGAGCCTTGGAGAATGTGTGGCATGGTGTTCTTTAGGTTCTGACTGATTGTTCAATGCAGCATAGGCATTTCCATAACTTTGGCACTATCTTTCAAGGCATATAAAGTTGTTTACACACCATTGTTTTGGGAGAAGAGTGCCAAAGTAATGGCACTTTTTAATCTTATCATCACTTTCCCCTTCTTTTGTGGCTTTGTGCTTCAACCCAAACTGATGCATAAACGTAGGTCTTTGCAGTGAGTTTCTGTTCTTTTTCAAAAGGATATTTAATAACACATGCATACAACTTTGTACTGATAATGTTAGACATTTAATTGCAAACAGTCCCTGGTAGCCATTGGCAGACTGTCACTCCTCCAGATCCTGTGGCAAGCTGATAGTGGCACCTAGTGGCACTCCCTATCCTTCACCCTGTCCATGTGGCAAGCAGTCAGTGGCAACTAGTGGCATCCTTCCCTAACCCAGGTCCTGTAACAAGCATTTCCTGGCATCCAATGGCACCCTCTCCCTCCCATATCAAGCAGTCCCTGGCAGTCAAGTGGCACCCCCTTACAAATGCTGTCCCAATGCAAGTATCCCTGGTGCACAGTGGCACTCCTTCCGAAACCCAGTACCCCATTCCACATGCACACCCTGCCTCAATCAAAGTATCCCTAGCATCCTGTGACACCCCTCCCACACCCAAGCTCAGCCAAAACATCCCTGGCATCCAGTAGCATCTCCCTCCCTTACCCTACCCCAAACCATCAGTCTCTGACATCCAGTTTTATCCCCCTCCCTAACCCTACCCCAAACCATCAGTCCCTGACATTCAGTTTTATCCCCTCCCTCCCTAACACTGCCCCAAACCATCAGTCCCTGACATCCAGTTTTATCCCCTTCCCTCCCTAACACTGCCCCAAACCATGAGTCCCTGACATCCAGTTTTATCCTCCTCCCTCTCTAACACTGCCCCAAACCATCAGTCCCTGACATCCAGTTTTATTCCCCACCCTCCCTAACACTGCCCCAAACAATCAGTTCCTGACATCCAGTTTTATCCCCTCCCTCCCACCCTTACCCTGCCCCAAACCATCAGTCCCTGACATCCAGTTTTATCCCCCTCCCTCCCTAACACTGCCCCAAACCATGAGTCCCTGACATCCAGTTTTATCCCCCTCCCTCCCTAACACTGTCCCAAACCATCAGTCCCTGACATCCAGTTTTATCCCCCTCCCTCCCTTACCCTGCCCCAAACCATCAGTCCTTGGTGTTAAGTACTACAGTAACCCCTCCCTCACCCTTCCCAAACCATCAGTCCCTGGTGTCAAGTATTACAGTAACCCCTCCCTCACCCTTCCTAAACCATCAGTCCCTGGTGTCAAGTACTACAGTAACCCCTCCCTCACCCTTCCCAAGCCATCAATCCCTGGTGTCCTGTGATATCCCCTCCATCACCTTACCCCAGAGTCAACTATATTCCCTCCTCTCCTCTCCAAAGCCCTCCACTCCCCACCACGGCTGGCCGCTATCTGAAACACTATTGCAATAAATGTGATTTTTGCTTGTTAATTTATTTATTACTTATCTAGGACAGACACTGTTTCAAGTGGGGTTCTACTTCTACTCATTTTGGAGTTCACTGAAATACACGTACAGTCAACAACTGCAAACCAGGATTTGTGAAATACACTCTGTCTATATGCATTTCATTAAATCACAGTAGCAATTCAGATGGTGGCACTCATGGAGGTAAGTGAAGGGGTTGAGCAGGCTGCCATTTAGGGGGCTAAAGCACTACAGGGCCCCAAGAGTGGGCTCTCAGTTACCACCCTAGTTTAAAAGAAGTAGTGGTGCCTGGGACACACAGGGCCAACAGAGATAGACTCCTGGTGGACACACTTGTTTTGTGGAAGAAGGTACAACAGGGCCACCAGAGAAGCTGGGGTTGGGTTCCCAGCATCAAAAGAAACAGAAATCCAGCAGAATGGATGGGCTCCCTATGTCAGAGAAACACACTAAAAGAGAGCAGAAATTGACAGACAGCTAACACTGGGGATGAGCTCCTTGTGTTGTAAAAATATAAGCCAGGCAGCAGATACCGTTTTATAGTCTGTTAGTACTAGTACAATGTTTAAAATAGCAGCCCACAATGGGAATGATCACCTGGTGCAGGCAAACCAGTAATGGTAGCCACAAAACCAGAAAGTGCAAACTGATTCTACAGATGTTTAACAGCATATTTTACTTTCTGGTTTGAAGTGTGACCACGGTTTTTACATGTAGTATGAATAGTGCAACCACAGTTTGACAGTGGTGCATGAAAAGGGCTTATGAAAAGACTCCTTTTTAGTACTGTGCATTCAACATAGACAGTGGCGGCAGAAAAAGACCATTGGTCCATCCAGTCTGCCCATAAAACCTAAAAAACTTGGGTCCTTGTGCCTATACAGGGTTCTAACCCACACCATCCACCAATTGTCTCTACAGGGTTCTAATCCACACCATCCACCAATTGTCTATACAGGGTTCTAACCCACACTATCCACCAATTGTTTATACAGGGTTCTAACCCACACCATCCACCAATTGTCTATACAGGGTTCTAACCCACACCACCCACCAGTTGTCTATACAGGGTTCTAATCCACACCATCCACCAATTGTCTATACAGGGTTCTAACCCACACTATCCACCAATTGTCTATACAGGGTTCTAACCCACACCATCCACCAATTGTCTATACAGGGTTCTAACCCACACTATCCACCAATTGTCTATACAGGGTTCTAACCCATACTATCCACCCCATGTTCCATGTCTTACTGCTATCACCCTGAGCAACCACTGAGCCCTTCACTCTGTCCCAGCCATGTTTGAAAACATTGACAGTTCTGGTGCCCACCACGTCAGCTGACAAATTGTTACATGGCTCCACCATACTATCTTGAAAATAAAACTTTCTTACTTCTATCTTAAACCTCCCCATCACTTTCCACTCATGTTCTTGATCCACTACTAATGCTAAATAGTCCCTCAAAGTTTACCTTGTTCATTCCAGTTAAGAAACTGAAGGTCTCTATCATATCCTCCCTCTCTCATTTGGCCTCCAGTGAGTACATGTTCAGTGCCTTGTGCAATCCTCATAAGATCTGACCTGCTGGCCCTGAATCATTTTTTTTTCTCATTTGTATGGCCATTTCTGTTTGCACACTGCTCAATGAGTGCTGCACTTTTTTTGTCAATCATTCACACCACTTCACTTGATTTTATTGAGATCTTTTTTTATTTTTTCCCTTTGCCATTCCAAAAACCCTAAATGCACCACCCTTGGTACAGGATCTAATGAACTTGAATGCTTCAGATTTCATATCCCAGCTGTTTTTAGTTACAGGTAATAAAAAGGCATGTAAAAGCATATTTGTCAGGGGATTTACCATTCTTTAACTCAGCAATTGCTGCACCCAAGTTTACAACATTTGGTAGGTTAAGGACCCGCTACAAAGGACATACATACCAATTTTTAAGTCCCTAGATCTAACGACAATTAGGTTCTAAGCAGACAAATGCAGGCATTTAACACAGAAGTGCCTGTCCAACCCTAAGAAAAGTAGCATAAATTCATAAGCAACATATCTCAGATTTCTAGATGGGGATATAATAAAGGATAGCACCTCAACTTTATAAGATATGGAACAGCAGAGTACGGAGTCATATGAAACTTTTACTCACTATTCAGCTATGAAGATTTATGGTAAAGGTTAAAGAAAATTCAGTGACCTTTGCAGTTTTACAGCTTGGAGAAGAGTGACCTCTTACTATAAAATCTATTTAATTAAATAATTGTGGGCTGACTCTTGGCACCACCACACCCTTACCATTCACAGCATTGACAACCCTGAGTAATGCCCAAAGCCCAAATAATCAGAGGGCCAGAAGATGTGGATCCAAGCTTCCCAGATCACTCTCTCCCATCTAGCGAGAGATGGCTGCCATGGCATACCCCCTTTGCTACCTGGGTGATCACAGATGATGGCACAGTTAGGGAAGCATTGTGACTGAAAGGGAAAATGCAAACACTGCTACATCTGTTGTGCCAGCACCCATCATGTCACTGCATCCTTTTAGATGAGCACTGGGGGTTGAAAAGCATCAAAGAAAGGCAGGTTGCTCGAAGGGCAGATGATGCTCAGCCTCTGCCCCCACATCTATCAATGGCCTCTTCTCTGCCTCTCTTCCTTGAGGGCAGCTCCTAGCTTCTCCACTCCCACCTCATTGCAGATGACTGGAACTAGGGAAACCCCCCCCCCACCTAGGAGCTGCACAAGATCTTGGATGAGGGGTAACGCAATAATGGGTGGAGATGGAGTATGTTGGGATCTGCAAGACACTGGTAAGGAGAGGCTCTTTCAGATGGAAAGGAGGCTTGTCAACACCTATAGGAAATCCAGAAGAGTAGAATAACAGAGCAAACCAAATCACGGGAAAGAAAATCCTTGCTTAAGTCCTTTTGTAAGAATCCTGCCTTTGCTCTGGGAAACAGTGATAAAGAGTATTTAGAATGGCTAAATAAGTAATTTCACTGTCTAGATGATTTGTATAATAATGGGCTGCTAGTCCCATTTCAGCAAGTGATGGATTTAATAGAAATTGGGGTGTGTAATTTGTCATTTGTAATTTTGGGATTTATTTTTTATTAACAAAACAGTAGGAACCCAGAATCTCTTATTCCTAATCAGAGTAATCACTATTACAAAATACTTTACTTAACTACATTAGCATTTATAAGAAAGGGCTTCATAACAGCAATTCATTTTTGAGATTGGTAATTGCCTACAAGAGGTAAAGGATAATGAAAACATTTGAAACAGACAGACAATCCTGGAATAAAGAAGTTGATGCTAATATTTAAATAGAAGCCTGGGTATCTGCTGTGAATTTATGTTGTCTATTATTATTATCATGTAATAAAGCTAGGAAGGTGCCATTTCAAGTGTCTTTTAAATTGAACTATACACCACTGAGAGTGTCAAACCATAATAGGGCAACCATACCTCATTCTGCTAAATGTGGCAATCCAAGAAGGTCTTTTATTCATCATTTCTAGCATTGTCCCATCATTGCAGTCTTCTGGGAAACTGTACAACAGCAAATGCAAAAAAATATCTATTAGCAACAGACTGCTTATGCAAGTAATAATTTGTATTTCACAGAGCCTTTCTAAAGGATATAAAGCTAATACTGATAAAATTAAAGGTTTTCTGTATGCTGCTGCAAAATATATCCTAGGCGAATGGATTACTAAACTAGCACAGGAGACAGATCAATGGCAGATACTCACTCCTGAGATAGCTACCATGGTGAAGCTCTGTTGTTACCTCAGGAATTATAGAAAATCATTTTAATAGATTGTGGAACATATCTTTCTTCCTTCCTTCTCCTTCTTTCTTTCTTTCTTTCTTTCTTTCTTTCTTTCTTTCTTTCTTTCTTTCTTTCTTTTCTTTTCCAGGAGATAACATGCTGAGCTGTAAATCACTTGTTTACAGGTGTGCCCTGGGATAAGTGTGCATGGAATGAACAGAACAAAATACACAGCAATTTAACAAAATAAAACCATGTACTGCAAATAAATAAAATAGGAGGGGTTGTGCATAAAAGTAAAGAACAGATATAAAATACAGCTACAAAATGGGCAAAAGAAGGAGTTAATCAGAAAATTAAACACCAGTGTTGGTTGCCACCTAGGGTGGGGAGTAACCACAGGAAGGTCTGGTCAGGTTTATAATTTGCCTCTTTTTTCCCATAGAGGTTTATTTATTTATTTAGTTCTTGATGACCGGGTAGATGCACTAGACACATTCTTGCCTATTTTCAGGCATGAGCCGGGGGGAGGGGGTGATACAGATGAATGCCAACTGACCTTGAACCAGATTAAGCTGTTTGTGGTAATTTTAGTGAATGGGGGGAAATTTGGCCAGGGCACTTAGGAAAATCCCCCTACTCTATGGTAGAGGGAGATGCTGTACCCATGGCCTCCATTTCGGATGGAAGTCAGTCTGCTGGTACACCTGTAGGTGAGATGATCTCCCTCCCTGCTGGTCCAGCTATGGAGAGCCAATCTACTGGAATTGACACTGTGGAGAGTGAAATACCTTCTGAACTATCTGTATCTAACACTGATAGACCAGAAAAAGACACTACATTTCTACAGTCCAATACAACCTTAGAAGAAGCATGGTTGAGAAAAGTTTGTCAAGATAATCCGCGGTATGTTCTTTTCTTGCTGCACGATGGGAAGTTGGGAACTGTGGCACAACAATGCTTACCTCAAAATGAACAGGTATTATCCCTGGTGGAGACTCCTGATCCTGAGATTCCTGTTCAGCTGAACACCTCTGTTGAACACAGAAGTTTGTTACTGCAGGAAATTTCTTCTCTTGAGCCTGAACAATTTGATACGCTCCCTGACAGTTTTGCTGTTGCTGCTGCTGATGTGGCAGTTCACTCAGGTGGGGTTCCTCAGCTGTCTGACTCCTTACTGCATGCTATCCCTCTGGACACTTTTGCCACCTCAACCCAGAGCCTTACTGCACCTCCAGCTAATGATTTGAGTCCTGTAAGTACACTTTCTAATGCCATACATATTGCTGCTGCTGATACTGATGCAGGGCGGTTGCTGGGTTTATGTCGTAGGAGGGAGGCTTCCCAATCTTTGACTATCCCAGTGCCTCCCCTCTTGAAATTACTGACAACTCTTGAACTTTCTTTAACTCGGGCTGGATGGACCAAAATGCCACAAGGGCAGTGGCTTCCTGACCCCTTGCATAGCCCAATACCGGGCTCCCCTGCTAGAGAAGTGCAACATCAATGGAGCTTGGCCCTAACTCTGCCTGTTAGTCTTCCCACTCCCTTTGCCATGGACTCTGACCTTGAACTTCATGCAGATGATGTTCAGCATGCTGAACCCTCTCTGAACTTACTGACAGTGCCACTGAACATGTCTTTGGTGGGATCGGGGGATGAGGGGTCGTGTAGACAGCCTACTACTTGGGGGGACCGCATGGATACTCACCTTCCTGCCCCTGCAGAGTCCACAGCTGACATTGCATGGAATACCTGGGCTTCCTTTTGGAAAAAGGACCATTTTGCACAACAGCCCCTTCCAGCACAACATTGTAACACTGTGCATTTACAGTATCTAGGGGGCTTGGATACTCCACTGGATAGACTGTATGTGGGTAGAAAATTAATTAAAGACTCTTTGTTTTTTTTTTCTAATGAATTGTATGCCCTGATACATGCATCAGGTGATATATTGTATGATGTGAGCTTTAAATCTCCTCAGGGGCTGGACAGGTTTTGGTCTAAATATGAAAATATTAAACATTCTGCTTTATGGTTACCTTTCAGGGTGATACCCCTTACGAAACCTGCCATTACATTTGTTACTATTCTTTTTAGAAATGAAAGTGTTGCTGTACATGATATCTCCCTTTGTCTGGAACAGCGTTGTGACCTCCTAAGACCTCCTCAACCCATTATGGATGCAGAACATATCTGGATTGGGGGGTGGAGATATAAAGTTAAGTTTAAATCCACCAATGTTGGCCCTCAACATCTTTCCATAGTTTTTTCTTGGGTAGAGATAGAGGTCACTGTTTTTATCCAGGCCAACCTAAGACGTGTTTAAATAAGGCTCTTCCTTTCATTTAAGTTCCACATGTGATAGACTCCATTGTAATTCGTGCTTAGAATTTGGTCACTCTAGTTCCTCATGTCAGAATGAGATGATGTGTAATTTGTGTGAGGAAGGGGGCACATATATAGGTCCTGTCCTTGGGCATCCTATAATCAGACTGATCAAACCTGTCAGGATTCTATTATCATTGACGCACAGAAGAAGAGCATGGCATCTCACACAGTTCAGAGGCCTCCTCCTCCTCCTCCTGCTGCAGACACTATACCTGTTTCTTTACCCTCTGAACCTATGGTTAATTCTGAGGGGATGGACTCTCCTTCTGGCCTTGACCCCCTACCTCCTATCCCTGAGGAACCTGTCCTACCTCCGGTTCTGCCTACCCCAGTTATTTTAGAAAACAAGACAATTCCCCCCAAGCTTCTTCTTTGGCACAAACTGGGCCTTCTTTTTCTCCTGAAGACTCTGCAGTGATGATGCCCCCCCCCCCATTTCTGTGGTAGCAACCCGGAAGAGAACCCTGAAGCAAACCAGGCCCAGATCGAAAATTGCTAAATCTGCCATTTCACCTACCAGTCTTTCTACACAGAATAAGTTTACTCCTCTCTCAAAACTGTTGCTAGAATCAGATTTAGGAGATGATCCTGAATCCTCTTCCACTGTCTCCTCCCAGCAGATTCTCTCCTCTGACTCTGAGAGGGAACAGGCTCCCCTCCCCATGCCTACTGAACAGAAAGTCACTAGGGGCAAATCCACTCGTAAGAGTACCAGATGTGGTAAGGTGTCTTGACTTGTTCCCAGTTTTCACCATTTCTCTCCCTTTTTCACTGTCTTCTTCCTCCTTGAGTATTGCTACTGTTAATGTAAACAGTGTGTGAAAAATGTTAAACAGAGGCTTCTTTCATTTTCCACCCTATATGAGTTGGGATTTGATGTAGTTTTGTTACAAGACACCAGACTAAATACGTCTTCTTTAATTATGGTGGCGTGTAGGTTGTGGTGCTGAGTTCCCTCTTATTTCTCTTATGGCACTGATGTTTGTGAAGGGGTCAGGGTTTTGTTTCATGGGGATAGATTCTGTCTCACCAGAGTCATGGATATTGTCCCTGGCAGTGCACTCCTGTTGGATGTTACCTTTCATAATGCATGTTGGAGGGTGATAGTAGTGTATGCACCACAGAGGAAGAAAGATAGGGTCCAGTTATTCACAGAAATACAACCTTATTTATTTATGACAAAACAGATTATCTGGGCCGGGAATTTTAATTGTGTATTGGATAACCAGGATAAGGGGCCAAAGATGCAAAAGGATGTTTGTGACACCAACTGCTTTAAGACTATTGTCCAAAAAGCTGGCTTTCTAGATGCATATCGATCTGTACACTCCATGGGAGGGCACACCTTTTATAAAGATGTACTCTCCACTCACATTGATTTTGTATTTTTATCTAAATATATAAAGATACATACTGCACAGCATCTACCCCTGGAGACTACTGACCATGCCATTGTCTCCATCGGCATTGGGATGGAGGAATCTGTTCCTATTGGTAAAGGATATTGGAAATTAAATAATACTTTACTGGAATTGCCTCTGTCTAGGACGACATATGGGATTTGCTGAAAGCAAGGATGTCCCTAGCCTGTTTACAGACTGCTCTTAGTCTTTGGTGGGTGGAAACTAAGACAAGTATTAAATCTTTATTATGGAAACATACTTATACTAAACATGTTTTATAGTACCAGCAGTATTTAACTCTAAGAATCAGTTGGCAAAATTGTATTCTCTTATTAATGAAGGTAGACATGTGAACCCCAGTCAAGTGATTAATATCAAAAAGGAAATGGCAGGGCTTCAATATACAAGAGCTACTGCCATGTTGTATGAACATAGGATATGCACCCCAGGGAAACCTTCCTGTGGTGATGTTTTTTCAATTGTAGAACTAGAGCAGAAAAACGGATTATGGTGACTTTGACTGCCCCGAATGGTACTATAGTGTCTGGCTCCAAAGAAATTCTAGGACTCGTGCAAGCACATCAACACACATTTCATGATGTCTCAGAGACATTGGATCTGGATATTCAGCATTATTTGGCTACCATACCCTCCCCTATATGTCCCCCTGACAAATTGGATTCCCTGGTAGCCCCTATCTCAAAACAAGAAATTGAAATGCCCATTAAATCCTTAAAAAATAATGCAACCCCAGTACTGAATGGTCTTACTGCTGAATTCTTTAAAATATTGCATGACACCATGGTGGATATTCATTTTGTTGTTTTTAATTGGATGCTGTCTTCAAACACCTTTAATTTTCACTTCTGTGTAGCACTGCAGCTTTTTTTTATTCAAAAAAGGAGTGAAAAGTTCTATTAATAACTGGAGACCCCGCAGTCTCCTTAATGTTGATTTCAAAATCTTTATGTTCCAGATTAGCTTCTGTATCCCCATTCCTGATAGCACCAGTGCAAACGTGCTCTGTCCTCGGTCGCCATATCTCTGAAAATTGGTTGCTTATTAGAGAGCCGATTCAGCAAGGGAAGGAAGATTCGCTGCGTGACCGTCTCCTTTCCCTTGATCAAGAAAAAGCGTTTGATGAAGTATCCCGTAAATTCTTGTTTCGGATTCTACTACATTATGGAATTCCTAAAAGATTCTGTGATTGGTTGTCCTTAGTATATGCAGCTGCCTCAGTAATTCTCTGGTTAATGGGCACTTAGGATCCTATGTATACATCAAGAAAGGAGTACGACATGGCTGTCCAATGAGTCCCCTCCTTTACGTTTTCTACCCTTTATTGAGAAGTTTACAGTACAACACACGGTTCTTTTTAAGGGCATACGACCGGTACATGTAGATATGGAGATTAAAGTTATGGCCTATGCGGATGATGTCTGTCTTGTGGCACAAGACTATACCTCAGCATTGCAGGCATTAAAAATTATGCACACATATGCAGTTGTAGCGGGAACTTCCGTAAATAAGGACAAAAGTATGGGATACATGCTTAGTCCTTCTACAGAACAAGTGCATGATATTCAGGGGATATCAGTTACTTCTGATAATCTGACTCTATTGGGTGTAACTTTTGGTAAGGATGATAACTCCTTATTAAATTGGGCTGCAAAGCTAGACATGGGAAAACATAAAGTGATGCTATGGAAAACTTGGCAACAATCCAAAAAGAAAAGAGTGATGTTGTTAAAAACATTTTTTTCCATTGTTCATGTACATTAGCATGGTTTACCCTATTTCTAATTCTTTAGAAGTGATATTTTTGAGTTTAGTGTTCCAGACTATATGGGGTAGTCGTTTAAATCCCATTAAGAGGAACATATTATATTTACCGATTAATAAGGGAGGTTTGGCCCTCTTGAATCCTATAGGACATTTTTTAGTATATTTTTTCAATATAGTATTTGGAACCTGTCTGCTCCGACCCCTGCATTATGGACCTTATTAGCGGTACGATGGTATGGATCTTTTTTTAAATGCTGGAATGACAAAAACATTGTCCCTAATTCCTTTTGTGCTGTTCCTCAATACTTTCAGCCTGTCCTTACTAAACTTAGGAAATGGAAATTGTCCCCTTTACAGGTCATAGATAGGCCTTGAAAAATACTGTATCAGACACTTTAAGAGCTTCACTATGCTATATCCCCTACTTTTGGTAAGACAGACAATCGATACCATCAAGCTATTCTTCACACTTTGACTGATGTAAGAACCCCCCCCCCCCAAGATGTGGGCTGTCTTGCAGTTATGTTGCCATGGGAGACTTCCTGTTAAAGGCAACGCAAACCAAAAAAGTATTCAGGAAAGGGCATGTCCTAGAATTACATGTACAGCAGTGCTGGAAACTATGGATCATTTTTATATTTCTTGTCCCTTTGCTTGTAACTTTTGGCAGTTGTCTCAGACATGGGGTGACTCTTGATGGCTACAGGTGTCGTATCACGAATTGATCAGAGGGTTTTCTTTCGAGTTCACTAACTATGATGAGGGTACGGTGAGGCTTATATTTACTTGCATTAAGTTCATTTTCTGGCAAAGCAGATGTAAGTTTTAATAATTAGCCTTCACTCCGGTTCACATGATTCAGGCTATTGAAAATGAATTATGTATACAGTGCATGCGTGACAAACTCACGTATTCTGAATCAGTTTGGAAATCTCGGTGGAATGTAATTCCTTTTTTGAAGGACAAAATAGGATAGACTGTAGTTTACTACTGTTTGCACTGCATTGATAGTATGTTGTGGGCATTATTCATTTTGTGTGCTTTGTTTTCTTTTCATGTATTATATTGTTGTGACTTTTGCTGTGTCCAAGTTGTTTTTTTTAGCTTCCCTTTTTGTTCAGTGGTGACAATTGTAATTATATGCTTGCATGTTTGCAGATTGTCTGTACTCTCACTAATTGTATGCTGTAATACTATTGATATGTTTTGTTCTTGTTGTTCAAATAAAAAATTCCCCTACTCACCTGCAAGGTAACCCCTGGCCGGCAAGATGGACACCCAGATGGATCCAGGAGGAGGAGGACTGCAAACAGGAGAGGTAGAGGTTGTTTTTGCATCTGCATCTCCAGAGGTGAAAATAAATATGTGAATGTACTGCCTGAAGAAGAAGATGATGCACCAGTATGCTTTTTCGATGAAGGTATGGACTGGTTACAAATCGTGGAAAATGCTGAGAGCAAAGCTTAGGTATCGTCTCCTTTATCTGTTGATAGTATGAATGTAACTGGCAAAGAAAGACTGGTAAAAGAGCTAATAATAATAACAGAGGAGCAATGTAAAGTAAAAAGAGAAGCACTACAGAGAGAGCTGTCAAACTTGCACTACAGCTCTCCAACAGGAACACTCAGTGACTCACCAGCATCTCAGCTGAGCCGTGACATGGCAAAAAGTACTAGTACTGTGGAAACAGAAGCTATCCCCAAAAAACAGGAAACCTCTCTGGCTGGAAGTTACAAACAGCAAAGTACTGTGTGCCAAGACCCGATAAAGCCTCCTCTTCCAGCAAGACATAGGTTGAGACTTTCAAATATTGAAGGAGCACTCAAAAATAAAACCTCTTCAGTGAAGGAAGCCCGATGTGTTCAGAACTGTTAGATGCAAATGCGGTAAACAAGACACATTCTCCACTGAAGAAAAATTTAAGAAATGAGGAACTAATAACACTGCAGCAAAACTGGTCCCCTACCCATGTGTTAGAAGGTGCAGGGTGGTTGCAAAGTTCGTCAAGAGTCTGGGAACCAGATTCTAAAGATAAAACAGTGCAGAATATCATGCTGAGGCTTTACAATGTGAAGCTTCTATGTCTAATGACCAGAATAATGCTAGCACACCTCTAAATATGAAAATGAATACTTCTACAAAAGATATGGGCCCCAACGTTGAAAAAATGAAAACTTTACAGCACAAGAGACTAATGCTACAGTTCAGACAAATGAACCATTACCTAGATTGGGGCCAGCAGAGCACATTCTACAGGATCCTAATAAAAGGGCTTGGTTGGAACCCATGTTTAAACTGTTTGACTTGTTCCAAAACAAAGGGGAGCCAGCCCTGAGAAAAAAACGCTGTCAGGCTAATTTTCAAGGGAGGCCTAGAAGATCATCCTGATAGGATCTATGTTGCTAAGCAATTATTGAAGGGAACAATGCATTTCTTCTCATCAGAAATGTTTGCAATAATTCACCTAGGAAACAGGAGCTTTGATGTTAGTTTCAAAACTGTCTTTAGTCTAGGCAGATTCTGGTCTCAATACCAGACACTGAAGAATAATCCTTTGTGGATCCCCTACATGGCTGTCCCTCTTATGAAACCAGCTGTAAAATACATCACTATTATGTTTTGTAACTAGGGAGTCCATGTAGAGGACACACTTTTCTGGTTAAGACAAAGATGTGAAGTGTTAGAGAAGCTAGCCCCCATTTTAGACAGCGAGCAAATATGGAATGGGGGCTGGAAAATAAAGGTTAAACTATACTCTACAAATAATGGACCAGTACATTTGCTAAGTACTTTTTACCTGGGGAGAGATAGAGGAGTTCTATTTTAAATGGGGCAACCCAAATCATGCTTTAAATGCAGTTCCCATACCCATTTAAGTACAGCCTGTGATACCCCCAGATGTAGCCATTATCTAGACTACGGGCATACTTCATCCACATGCATTACCTTTTTAAGTGCAATTTATGTGAAAACACAGGACATAGTTATGGGAAGTGTCTATGGACCTCTCATAATCATGGAGATTGTCCCTTGCAAAATGGCTTCATTAACAGAGCGGAGCAGTTGCAAGTCCAAAAAATTGCCACTGCAGCAAATAAAGGACCCATTGCTCAAGACCTCTGAATTACTAGTATTAATTCCCAACCAGGGATAGTTGAGGAACCTCATGAAACAGTTAAAGATCCTATCCCTGGCACTGATAATCACTCTGAGATGCACCCTGCTGCAGAAGCTACTATTCAGCCTCTTCCTAAATAATCTTCCTGAAGCATGTGACACTAAACTGATACTTTACACAGACGACAATGTACTTCTCACCAGCAGTTCATCAATAGTGTCCCTCCACTCCGAGCTGTAAGCATCCTTCTACAAGCTGGAAGACTGGTTTTGTAGCCATAATCTTCTATTAAACTACAAAAAGACCAAGGTGATGCTCACAGCCAGTCCACAGCACAAAAAGAAGCTCCTTCCCCTCACCATCTCCAATAAAGACAGTGAGCCGCTAGAACAAGATCACTCCTTCAAGTACCTGGGGGTCACCACTGATGACTCCCTCACCTTCACCCAACACATCGACACAGTGGTAAAGGCAGTGAACACCAAGCTGGGTGCACGCTATAGGCATAACAAGTATCTCACTCCAGAGGCCCTCCATCTCTCAGTCTCCAGCTCCATCCTTTCTACCATCGACTATGGATTGGTAGTCTACGGTGCAGCAACAGACACTGCACTAAAAAGGATTCACATTGCCCTCAACAAGGCATGTAGACTCACAATGGCTGCAGACTGAAATACCCACGCCTGCTCCTTATATGAGCAGACCAATTGGCTGCCACTAAAGAACAGGATTATATTCCAAACATGTCTCCTTGGAAAAAAGGCACTAATGGGTAAACCCCCCCTATGCATTTCTAGTATCCTACCACCAAGTGCTACCAGCTATACCACCAGAGGCAGGATGAGGGGGGCCCTATCAACACCTTTCCGTAGAACTGTGCAGCAATATCATGCTTTCAGCTATAGGGCCCCCCAAATGGCTCAATGAAATACCAGTGCACATTCTAAACTCCCAATGCATCTCACAATTCAAAAATGGCCTAAGGCAACACTTTCTTAGTAGGACAGTTTGTGGCTGCCACTAGGACTCTAACATCCATAATGCCCACTCACCAACTCTCATTCCCCTTCCTTTTACCCCGACTCTTCCCCCTTGCCCTATCCCTCTGTCTTCCTCTCCTCCCTCTGCCTTTTTCCCCACTGGATCAACCTTATAACCAACCTACTACCACTACCTCCCAACCTCCTAGGCAAAGCCACTTCTTTTGGCCGCCCACTCTCCCCCCCGTCTCCCCCCTCACCTTGACTCCTTCTCGGACTCTCACACTAGGTGTCACACCTCTCTATCTCCTTCACTACTTATAAACACTGTCCTTTACCCTAGTTGTATGCTCTTGATGCTGTACTATCACCATTAGTACTATGAATGACATTGTAACCTTATTGTATACTAGCTACCTACTATTCAAGTATTGTATATAAACTGTTTGTTATTGTTGTTATTGTCACTGTTTGATGTGGAACCTTTGTAAAAGAGCTCTGAACTCAAAGGTATGATCCGGATCCCTAAATAAATAAAAAAATAAAAATAAAAAGCTGAAAATCCTGAGGGAACAGGAGAAATAGAGGTGAAGAGTATGCCCCCACCCCCCACCCAGCCAGGAGATAGAACATAGGCAAGCAGCCGCCAAACAAAATAGGTCAGGTAAAACACTCAAAAATAAAAACCTGGAAGAGAAAGTAGGGAAAGAAGCCATTAAAAAACATGGAGAAAAGGGAATAGATATGAGGCTCTGGTTTCAGAAAAATCTGATGAGGATACTGAGGGAGAAATGTCAGACACTTCATCTACAAACACAGGCACCACAGAAGTAACCTCAGACACAGAAAAGGGGGGGATACACATATTGCTCAGAGAACACGGAGACGGAGATGCAGTAAATCTCCTTGATGTAGTTGAGTCTTTTGAATATTTTTTTTAATTTTAGGGACCCTTTAACACATGGCATCCTTTACTTTAACAACAGTAAATGTAAACAGCATTAAAAGCAATGCTAAAATGATTATGGTTTTAAGCTCTTTAGCCACGGAAAAAAAAATGACATAATTTGTCTTCAAGATACCTGGCTTAAGACAAATATAGAACTACAGCAAGCTTCTAAACACTTGACAAAGGGGTCATCATTTTGGTCAATAGGTCAGGAAAGATGCAATGGGGTAGGAATTTTAATAAACAACTCTAGTATCAGGGTTGCTAAATTAGTAGACATTGATCCAGGGAGAGCTTTTATTTATTTATTTAGTGATTCGGAAAAGGTTCCACGTCATAGATTGCAAAACAAAGAACAATAGGAGAAAGCAAAGGTACATTACAATGAACGATACAGCTTGGCTTCAGAACTTACAGAACAACTCAAAACATAGGTACAAGTTAAAATAACAAGATAAACACTTTATGAGGGTCAGTAGTTCAGAGGGACGGGGATTGCTGGCAGTGGGGTGAAGAAAGGAAGTACGAGAGAGAGAGAGGTATGTAATGCGGTAGAGGTGAAGGGTGGGGAAAGAAGGGCGATAAGGTAAAGAGATAAATGGTGGGGTGAGGGAAGGCTGATTGGAGAAGACATGCGAAAGTAAATGGTGGGGTGTGAGGGGCCATGGTCAGGCAGCCTGCATTAGTAGTGACTGTTAGGGAAATTCACGGGACTATGAGTTGGGGAGGGAGGGGGTGGCGGGTGCTGAAGGAGCATGACACAGACTGATTAGATAGATAGATATTTCCTTGTATTCTGAAAGATTTTGGATAATAAATATCTACGCACCCCAGACTAAAGCTCTCAGAGTAGCTTTATTTCAAAAGGTACAACCATACGTGCATACATCCAGATTACTGTTATGGCCTGGAGATTTTAATTGTGGATTAGGGAAACTGGATAGAGGGCTTAAAACAGAAAAGATTTGCTGCGACTCCAGAACCTTAAATAAAATAGTTGATAATGCAAAATTAAAGGATTCTTATAGAGTAAAATATCAAACAGGTGGAATCATGTACACAAATGCTCACAGCCTGGGAAATAAGATCCCAGACCTGCAGACAATAATGTCAGAGGCTAAACTGGACATAGTAGCAATTAGTGAGACATGGTTTACCAGTAACCACACTTGGGAGACTTCAGTACCTAGCTATGTATTGTTCAGAATAGACCGAGGTGTAAAAAGGGGGTGGAGTGGCCTGTATGTCAATGAAAATATCAAAGCTACAGAAATTCAGAATACACATAAGGAGCCAGAAGAACTGTGGGTCACCCTGGAAACAGGAAATGGGACAGCCATAAGAACTGGGGTTGTTCACAGGCCCCCAGACCAGGGGAGAACATAGACACATTACTGTTAGAAGATATACAAAACATGACAGCTAAAGGGAGGTTCTGATAATGGGAGACTTCAACATGCCGGATACAGCTTGGTCAATACCAGCAGGAACATCTGCCAGAACGAGACACATAGTGGATTCCTGCAGGAGGGCTCAAACAACTGGTACAACAACCCACAAGAGACAGGGCTATCCTAGATCTAGTACTGACTAACAGGAAGGATCACAGATCTCCAGGTAGAAGGTCACTTGAGGGCCAGTGATCATCACATGGTATGGTTCAATTTGGCTACAACATCTAAATCATCCCTTCAAGGCAAAAATATGGGACTTCAGAGGAGCTGACTTTGATAAGATGGCCAACAGAGTTAAGCTAGCCCTGGCAAAAGAAACACAGGTGAGGGGGACAGGCAAAGTGGGCAAGCATTATGATGCAATACTTGAAGCAACATCCCATTGTGTTAGACAGAAAGGAAGTGCAAAGAAGAAGGAAACCACTTTGGTTCTCAAATACAGTAGCAGAAAAGGTGAGAGCCAAAGGCTGGCCTTCAGAAATATAAGGGAACACAGCGGGATGAAGATAGGGAGGCATACCAAACTGCCCTAAGGGATGCAGGGAAGGCAGTAAGGCAGGCAAAGTCCCAAACTGAGGAAACACTAGCACGAACAGTAAAGAAGGTGACAAGACTTTCTATAGATACATTAGTGAAAGGAGAAAGTCCAGAGGTATTGCTAAGCTTAATGGAGAAAAGGGAGCATGTGAGGAGGAGGACATGTAAAAGCATCTATCCTAAATAGATACTTTTGCTCAGTATTTACTGAAGAGAAGGTAGGCAGGGCCCACAGCTCAGCACCATGGGACAGGGGGAGGGAGGTAGCACTCTCCCTTCACAAAAGAAAGAGTCCTACAAGAGCTTGCTAAGCTCAGGGTGGATAAGGCAATGGGACCTGATGGCATACATCCCAGGGTACTTAGGAGCTAAAGGTGGAACTAGCAGAGCCATTAGCAGAACTGTTTAGTGAGTCTCTGAGCACAGGAGAGGTCCCAGAAGACTGGAGAAGGGCTCATGTGATCCCGCCTCCACAAGAGTGGTAGCAGGAGGGGGAGGGAACTACAGACCAGTGAGTCTTACCTCAGTAGTGGGCAAGATTATGGAGGCACTCCTTAAGGAAAGGATAGTGCAACACCTGGAATCCATAGGGGCACAGGATCCAAGACAGCATGGGTTTACAAAAGGAAGGTCTTGTCAAATTAATCTCATAGATTTCTTTGACTGGGTAACCAGAGTGGGGACCAAGGGGGGCAGTTGATGTCGCCTACCTTGACTTCCAGCAAAGCTTTGACACTGTTCCACATAGAAGATTGATAAATAAGCTGGGTAGGCTTGGGGTGGGTCAGAAGTTGGTCAACTGGGTGGCAAACTGGTTGACGGGCAGAAAACAGAGAGTGGTGGTAAATGGTATACAGTCAGAAGAGATGCAAGTCACAAGTGGGGTACTCAGGATCAGTCCTGGGGCCAGTCCTCTTCCAACATCTTCATTAGTGACCTTGCAGATGGACTAGAGGGTAAGGCTTGTCTGTTTGCAGATGACACTTAGATCTGCAACAGAGTAGATGATCCAGATGGGGTGGGCAGAATGAGAAGAGATCTGGATAAACTAGCAAATGGTCGAGAAGAGTGGCCACTGGGATTTAATGCAAAGAAGTGCAAGATCATGCACATAGGGAAGAGAAACCCTGAAGCCACCTATAGGCTGGGAGGGGAGTTGCTAGCAGTCACAAAGGAAGAAAGAGACTTGGGCATCATCATCACTGATGACCTGAAATCATCCAAGCAGACCTCTAAAGCAGTAGGTAAGGCTAGGGGTGTTAGGGTGTATTAGTAGGGGTATCACAAGTCGTAAGAGGGAGGTAATAATCCCTCTTTACAAGACACTGGTTAGGCCCCATCTGGAGTACTGCATGCAATATTGGAGGCCACACCTTCACAAGGACATTAACCAAATTGAGGCAGTCCAGAGAAGGGCAACCAAAATGGTGCAGGGACTGCATCAGAAGACATATGAGGACAGATTAACAGAGCTCAATATGTATACCCTTGAGCAAAGGAGGGAGAGAGGTGATATGATCGAGGCATTCAAACACCTTAAGGGCATTAACAAGGTGAAAGAGTCTAGCATGTTTAAATGTAAGAAAAATAGCAGGACAAGAGGACACAGCATGAGATTAGAGGGGGGCCGATTAAGGGGGAATGTGACGAAATTCTTTTTCACAGAAAGGGTGGTGGATCCATGGAATGGCCTACCTCAAGAAGTGGTGGCTATGAATACAGTGCAGGGCTTCAAGCAGGCATGGGATAGGCATAAGGGAGCAATACAAATGAGTATGAATAGATAGGCCACTGACAGAGCAAAGGCCGATGGCACATTTATAAGGTAGAAAAAGAAATGGGCAGACTGGATGGGCCTTGTGGTCCTTATCTGCCGTCAACTTCTATGTTTCTATGTTTCTATGTTTCGCTTTCTTTAAGGGATATTTATCAGCCAGGATCAAGTTTGTATTTGTTGCTGAAATCTTAGTTATTTCAAATGTTACCTTGTTAGGAAAAGAATTTTCAGACCATAAGTCAATAACTATAAAAGTTACCTGGAACGATACTCCTAGATCCAAGAAAAACTTATGGAGACTGAATAGCTCACTCTTAACAGACAAACAAGTGCAAAATGTGTGGAAACAAGAATGGCAGGCTAGGTTATCAGTGGCCATAATGTATGATAGTGCTGCCCTCTGGTGGGAGGACATAAAAGCATCCTGGAAACATTGGTTTCAGAAACTTACAAGAGAAAAGACGAATGATAAATATTTTAAATATTTACACTTAAGGGCTCAACTGCAGGCATTGATTTCTAAATCAGAGACATTAAAATTGAACTTAGATAACCAAATTCATGAAATCAAACAACAAAATGTGCATATTACAATATGATAGAGCCAAAAGCCTGGAGCAAGAATTAAGATTTGGTACCAACATAAAAAAGGATCAATGGATCCTTTTAAAGATTCCAAAGATAGAGTAGAACACAGATTTCTACATAAATTAAAGTTAGAATCTGGACAGATAACTTCCTCACCGGAAGAAATAGTCGCCGCCCGAGACCTCAAGCCTGGACTCCTCCAGCCGAAAGGTATAGCAAAAGCCACTAACCAATCGGGAAATGACCACTCTTGGGTGCTGGTTTCCGATTGGCTCCTGCAGTCTGATTCTGTTTTCTCTTCAAAATCCTGCCAAAACTGAACTTGCTCTCTAAACTGTTTAAAAAAAAAAGCTGTTTTTACTTGATTCCCGTGTTTAAAGTTTAATTCTCACATTGCTTAGAGTGTAAGGGGACAAGATTTAAGTGATTCAGCTCCTCTGTGAAATCTTTAAGTGCGCCAGACTTTAGGTGCCAAGGGAATACACATCCCTTTTGTCCTGTAGATTGGCTCTCCTGCTGGTGCAGACAGTCTTTGTCCTCAGCCAGCTCTTAAAACTTGTGTCTCTCCCTCTCTTCCCAGCTGAGCTCCAGCTCTCCACGGGCTCCCTGCCCCACAGGCGCAGGCACTCGGATACCGTCAGGACAGCACTTCCTCAGCTGCCGCCCGAGACCTCAAACCTGGACTCCTACAGCTGAAAGGTACGGCAAAAGCCACTAACCAATTGGGAAGTGAGTGCTCTTTGGTGCTGGTTTCCGATTGGCTCCTGCAGTCTGATTCTGTTTTCTCTTCTAAATCCTGCCGAAACTGAACTTGCTCTCTAAACTGTTTCAAAAAAAGCTGTTTTTACTTGATTCCTGTGTTTAAAGTTTAATTCTCACATTGCTTAGAGTGTAAAGGGACAAGATTTAAGTGATTCAGCTCCTCTGTGAAATCTTTAAGTGCGCCAGACTTTAGGCACCAAAGGAATACATATCCCTTTTGTCCTGCAGATTTGGCTCTCCTGCTGGTGCAGACAGTCTTTGTCCTCGGCCAGCTCTTAAAACTTGTGTCTCTCCCTCTCTCCCCAGCCAGGCTCCAGCTCTCCATGGCTCCCTGCCCCACAGGCATAGGCATTCAGACACTGGGTGGCCGGTGCTTCCTCAGCCGCCACCCGAGACCTGAAGCCCGGATTCGTCCAGCTGAAAGGTACAGCAAAAGCTGCTAATTTCACACCCACCCATCCCCCACCCCACCACTTATTAAATACACCGTTTTCCACCCACTTTAAAACATGCCTGCAAGGTCCTTATCACCCTGTCTAACTCATTGGTCATCCCTTGAGGAACGCCCAAAGTTTGCCAGATGACTCCACAGGCATCTTCTCTTGAGACGTTGTTATCTCATCCTGTAGTGCACAATCCCCTAATTTTGTACAAAATGGGGGGTCTGAATTCCACCCTTATGAAGGGATCCCCACTATTATCGACACTGATCATCCTCTGTTGTGCTCAGGTGGCATCTAATCCCCAGATGCCAGTGCACACAGAGCCTGACACCTCGGAAACTTGTTACTCATACATCAGTCTACCTACTGGCTACTTATGTGCTGTACAGTCTGGTCTACTGTTGGAATACAATCCAGAAAATTATCGAGTCGGTACGTGTACCGAGCAGCCTCCTCATGCTAGTCCTTCTGTTCCTTACAGTGTTAGTCACCCTCTACACATCTCTGTCAGGGTGTTGCTTCATCTAGCACTAGGGTGGTACACCCTTGGGGGTGGTGACAGGCACACACATCATGCTAAGAACCCCAAGCGTACCAGGACCAAGCTCTTTAGGCTAACACTAGCAGCCTTAATGAAGATGCTACTTCTTCTACTAATCTGCTCAGGTAATATCGAACTCAACCCTGGTCCTATCTCCCCCCCTCACTTCTCCGTCAGATACAGTCACCATCAAAGGTATGAGCTTTTGGCACGTCAATATCTTCAGTCTCCTAAAGAAGTTCACAATGGTTCAGGCGTGGATCAGTCATACCCAACCTGATGTCCTAGTAATTTCTGAATCCTGGCTTAGGCTGGCTTCCCAGGACAGCGAGATTAACATCCCATCCTACCAGCTATTCAAAACCACATCTTCACACACATGCCAGAACTTTCTTTGCTGATGTCAGTGACCATTGCTTTATTGCCACAGTTAGGTCATTACATCACATAGGCACCACATCTAAATTTATCACTAAAAGGACTTGGCGCAACTTTGATGCAGCCACTTATGCATATGAATTGGGACATTCACCATGCCAGCAAGATTTCTACCTAGCCACTGAGGTAAACACGGCCTATGACATATTTAATGAGATTCTTGTAGGAGCCCTAGACGCACACGCCCCGAAGGTAAAAATCAGAACAAAAAGCAAAACCTATCGATAGTTCACACCTGAACTGAAAATTGCCCTGCTAGGCAGGGATAAGCTGTGGAAAAAAGGTGAGACAAACAAAACTGGACCCAGACTGGTGCCAATTCAGAAAGGCACGCAACACCTGCATGAAAATGATCAGAGATGCCAAAGCATCATTTTACCTTAAGGAGCTGGACTCTGCTGCAAAGTGTTCTTCTAAATTCTGGAGGACTATTAAGGATATGTCCAGTCATACATCAAGTAATTCCTTGCCACCTAAAATCTTGTCTGAAGGAAAAAACCATATGCGACAAACATGACATCCTAGAAGCCTTCAACAATCATTTTGCCACAGCTGGACTGGCCTTTGACAATTCCCTGGCAGCTATAGTCCGCACCAGACTAAGTGTCCCCTGTGTTGACACCACTGCTCCAGTCTCTGGCTTCTCCTTCCAACTTGTACAATTGAAGGAGGTTGAAGATCTGATACTTCGGGTGGAAGAAAATAAGAGTGCTGGAGCTGACTCTCTGGATCCTTACTTCATAAAATTCATATATCACGTCCTTGCTGTTCCTATTACACACCTATTCAATCTATCTTTGACACAAGGATCCCTTCCCATCATTTGGAAAACTGCCCATGTTATCCCGTTGCACAAATCTGGTGATGCCTGTGACCTAAATAACTACAGGCCGATCTCATTACTGCCTATCTTGTCTAAGCTTCTAGAAAAAGTTGTTAGCTATCAACTTAAAGCTTATCTGGAAGTTAACAACTTAGTAAACCCTATGCAATCGGGCTTTAGATCCAAGCATAGCACCATTTCAGCACTTGCCAAAGTAACTAATGACTGGTATAGTGACCTTGGCAGCAGACACTTTGTCTGCACAGTTTTCTTAGACCTTAGCAAGGCTTTCGATACTGTGGACCATAGCCTTCTAATCTGCACATTGAAGAGTACAGGTCTTGATCGTGGATCCTTGCAATGGTTTACAGAATACCTGGTAGGTCGGCAGCAGCAAGTTAAAGGGAAACAATGGAAAAGGCACAGCTTTACCCAGGCACTACAAAAATTCCTGATTAGTGCTTTCAGACAGTAACATTTTTTTTTTAATTCCTCTACTTGATTTTTTAATGATTTAAACAATGGCCTTCAACTTTCACTTTCTATTGCTGGCAGCCACCATTTCATGAGTAGCAGAGAGCTTCCAGAGCTCACTTTATGCTAATATGTCCTGCCAACCAATAGCTGAGGTCAAACAGGCATATTAGCATACAGTGAGCTCAGGAAGCTCACTGATACTCATGAAATGGCTGCTGCCAGCAACAGGAAGTGGAAGTTGTGGGTGTCTGTTCTAAATTATTAAATAAAGTTGTTACTGTCTGAAAGCACTAATTGAGAGTTTCTGTAGTGTCTGAGGAAAGCTTTGTCTTTTCCATTGTTTCCCTTTAAAGCTGAGGGAGAGCTTTCTTCTCTCAAACCTTTGCTCAGGGGAGTACCACAAGGATCTATTCTGGGACCTTTGCTCTTCACAATTTATATCAATAACATCGATTTAGGCATCAACAAGGCTAAAATACTTCTGTTTGTGGATGACCCAGTGATCTATATAAGGTGTCTGACTGCCCAAGCCGCCTGTGCAGACCTTCAGGAAGAATTTGACCTGCTCCAGACCAAGCTTCTCCATAAAAAGCTTCTCTTAAATGTGAAAAAGACAAGGCCATGATGTTCGTACCGTATAGCCGAATGACTAATCCTGCCAGCTCCCGGACATTGCCCCTGATTATTACTCTTCTAGGAGAGAAATTGGATTTTACCCCAAAGTTCAAATACTTAGGAGTGTGGCTCGACCAGAACCTTACATTCACAGATCATGTTGAAGAACTGGTAAAGAAGTTAAGGCAGAGATTGGGCCTTTTTGACAGAATTAGCCAATTCCTCACTTGTGAGGCCAAACAGAGACTAATCCAATCTACTTTTCTCTCCCTAATCGACTACGGTGATTTTTTATAGTCACTGTCCTAAAGCCTCACTTATCAAACTGGATATGCTATTTCACAGAGCCATCAGATACATTACCAGTCTTCCCCTTTCTACCCATCACTGCCTACTATACTGTAGAGGTGGGCAAAAAATTACCATTAGTAAATTATCTATTATAAATACTTAGAAAGGAGATGAATGGAGACGAGGCTGATGGCGGAAGAATTTAATGATTATAACAATAATCACAGTGAGAGATTACAAGTGGTACATTTTTCATTCTTCATTCTTCAAACTAACAGTGTATGATGGCTTGCTTATATAGTGGATGACAGTATTATTAGTTTCTATGGTTGTCTATGATTGGTCCAAGACAAGTACAAACATCAACTTAAAAGGCAATTCTCCTTTTAGTACATGTATGAGCTAATCTTTTGGTCAGCACAAATGTATTGATAGTGTAAATTATATTACTATATAAGGCTAGTAATAATTATCATTACCAGTTACCAAGGTCTAGAAGGAAGAAATAGATTTGGACTTAAGAATGTGCATACAAGCTTTTTAGCCTGTAGACAGAAGGGTAACTTGAACTCTATCCCTGTATTTCTGTCTTTGCAGACACTTAAAACACCTGTTTGCCATTACTCACATGGTCAGCACAAATATCGAAAGACACTTTAATATTACAACTTGTGGCTCAGTTAAACTTGTAGCTTTACAAGTTTTATATGATCCAGCTTCATAGGTCAATATTTGTTACACAAACACATTATGTTTTAGACCAAAATGAGGTTTAGGCTGAAATATTGGGACACACTTCTTTATCCCTTGTTACATATACAAAACCATAGAAATGCAGTCATCTGGACTTACAGAGCTGTCCTAAAAATGCTCCCTCAATATATTACTGAATGTCTTCCTATGGTTGAGCTGGGACCATACGGCCTAAGAAGTTCATCGTATATCTCTCTGTGCATCCCCAGAGTCGCTACCTGCTTTGGTAGAATGCCTTTAGCTTTTTGTTGACAACCCTATGGAACAAAATCCAAAAAATACTAAAACTAAGTCACATCTGCAGTGTGCATGCCTTCAAGGCACTATATGCCCAAATATGTGAATACTGCAATTGTCACCCGGCAGCTACTCATTAACTTCAGTTAGATTGCCCCAGATCCTGGCCCTAAATATGTGCAGTCATTCCCTAAGTCACTCTTGTGCATGTGTTATTAATCCACATATTCTCACTACGTCTGGTCCCTGTGGCACTGCATATTATGTGTAAGTTTCCCAAATTGTTTCTGAGTTTCCTGAACCAAAATAATATGTCATACTCCTGTGGTGGCTGTACCCTTGCAAGCTGCCTTGGAGCTCTCCTGTCTGGGCTCTTCACCAACATATCACCGCCAGTGCCACCAATTAACTGGATCGTGAGTGCCCTCTGATCACTGCTCCCAATTGGTTCCTGCAAATCTCCTTGGTGATCCTCTGTGACCGTCGATAGATACTGAATGGTCCACCGCACTCTGATTATCCAGCTGTCACCGCGTCATCCCCTCCTGATGAAATCCCTCCGTACGGCTAAAGTGCTCTCAGTAGAAGTATAAGAATTAGCCTTCCACATGGCTAAAGTGCTCTCACTAGATCTATAAGAGTTCAAGCCCCTTTTGAATCACAGACTATGTATGGCCACAGGAGCCGTAACGCTCACATCCTATCCCTGTGGTCTGTTGGTATAATGGATATGGCAAATAGTGATAGTATCTAGTACTGGACTAAATACGCAGTAGAGGTCATTTCACCTGTGTCCAGTACCTCGCTCATACCCCTCCACAGCATGCAGTGGCTCAGCTGGCCGTAGCCCTGATGCAAGCACCCATGAGATTGTGGTATTAGTACCCAGCAGGTTACCGTCACCTAGCTCCCTCCTAGTATAGAATCACCTGCCCACTCTTTTGTGAACTGGTCAGGAAAAGCTGCATCACTTACATCTGCCTGCCCTAACAGCATCATCTGGGACTAGCCTATCCTTCTTCTATGACAATCACAGTATTATGATCCATTCCTGTATATTTCAGGTCTGCCTACTCCATCTGTTTACTGGTTAATGCCTATTGTATCACTGGTATTGCTATGTGTGTATGTCTTTGATACGCGCTGTACTGTTTGTGTGCTTCTTGTTTTGCACTTCCACTATGTCTTTATCGCCTCTGTAAATATTGATGTTGATGTTTTATGTTTGCTTTGTAATATAATCTGGACTTAACCAGGTCCATCTTGCAAATGAGCTTGCTCAACGATGTCTCACCTGGATAAATAAAGATTTTGATTGATTGATTGATTGATTGATTAAAGCAGGTGAATACTCATTTTTTAGAAACTTTTGGAACAGCACCACAGACATTGGGGGGAGGACATACTATAGGACCTACCTAAACTTGATAAAAAGGACAGCATTCAGTTGATAGCCCCTATACTGGGCGAGGAAATAAGGAGTGATATAAAAGGACTTAAGACTGATTCTGTCCCTGGGCCAGATGGAATAGGGGCAGAATTACTGTATATAAAATCTTTTGTCATGATTTAATACCAGCACTAGTGATAGTATACAATAGTATGTTACAAGAAGGCATGTTAGCAAGATATATGTATGAAGCATCACTAATTCTACTCTTTAGAAAGGTGAAAGAAAGATTTAAAAAACTGGAGGCCACTTAGCCTATTAAATGTGGACTTTAAAATATTAAGCAAACTATTAATGAATAGACTAGTGTCTATTGCAGACAAATTGATCAGCCCTAGTCAGACATGTGCAATTCCCAACAGGAAACAAGCAGATAATTTAATTGTGCTAAGAGAGATATTCTATAAAGCTGAGACACAAAATCTGCAAGGATATATAATAGAAATTGACCAAGAAAAAGCTCTCTATGTAAGGGAAGGGAAAAAAGCAACAGAACAAAAGAGTAAACAGGGAGGAGAGGAGGCACTGTGGGTCACCTTAGAGACTGGAAATGGCACCACAATCCACACAGGGTTTGTATACAGACCCCCATCTCAGGGGAAGGGAATGGACAAGGATATGATAGAAGGCATCCTTAGGATGGCAGAGAAAGGGGAGATACTGTTGATGGTGGACCTGAATATGCCAGATGTTAACTGGAGCACCTTTGCTGCAGGCACATCCAAGAGCAGGGCCATTCTCGATGCCCTACAGGTTGCATGCCTCAGACAGCTAGTTTTGGAACCCACTCATGAGGGAGCAATCTTAGACCTCATACTCTCAAATGGGGACAGTGAGAGGATCTCAGATCTAGCAGTGGGTAGCCATCTGGGAACAAGTGACCACCAAACAATGTGATTCATGATAAACTCAGCTACAGAGTCAAGCCATACAAAAGTGAGGGTACTGGACTTCAGGAGGGCTGACTTTGGCAAGATGGGAGAGTGCCTTAGAAAAGCACTAGCAAACAGGCTAGAAGGAGGGGTGGAGTAACAATGGGGAAACATCAAAACTGCCATCACAGAGGCAACAAGCCTTTGTGTGAAGCAAATAAACAAATCAAAACAAAAGAAAAAGCCACTATGGTTCTCAAAAGAGGTGGCGGGGAAGGTTAAGGAGAAAAAGATAGCATTTAGGAAGTATAAGGAAACACAGAAGGAGAAGGACAGAGAACTGTACCAGTTAAGGCAGAAGGAAGCAGGGAGGAAGTCAGAATAGCAAAGGCCCAAACTGAGGAAAAGATAGCCAACTTGGTTAAGAAGAGGGATAAAACCTTTTATATGTACATCAGGGAGCATAGAAAGACAAAGGGAGGGATAGTGAGGCTGAACAGAATGGATGGTGGGTGGGCAGAGAGGGACAGTGAAAAAGCAGGGATACTGAATGAATACTTCTGCTCAGTATTCACAAAAGAGGAGGAGGGGGAGGTACCTAATCCAATTAACAGAAGCACTATGGATAGGGGGGTTGATCTCAGTCCCTTCACAGAAGAAAGGGTTCTGAAAGAACTCCTAAAACTGAAGGTGGACAAAGCAATGGGGTCTGACGGGATTCACCCTAGAATTCTAAAAGAATTAAGGGGAGAACTAGTGACACCACTGACTACCCTTTTTAACAAATCATGGGAGGATGGTGTGGTAACTGAGGACTGGAAGAAAGTGGATGTGATTCCCCTTCACAAATGTGGGAGCAAGACAGAGGCAGGAAACTACAGACCTGTCAGTTTGACCTTTGTGGTAGGGAAAGTGATGGAATCACTTCTGAAGGAAAGAATTGTTGAGTACCTAGAGGCCAGTGGGGCACAGGACCCAAGACAGCATGGGTTCACAGTGGGAAGGTCATGTCAGATGAATCTAATTGATTTCTTTGACTGGGTGACCAAAGTAGTAGACCAGGGAGGGGCTGTGGACATGGCCTACCTAGACTTTAGCAAGGCATTTGACACAGTCCCACTGAAAAGATTAATAAACAAATTAACCAGCCTAGAAGTGGGTCCCAGGGTGGTAGCCTGGGTAAAACATTGGTTGGACAACAGGACACAGAAGGTAATTGTAAACAGAGTCTGCTCTGAAGAAAGGAGGGATACTAGTGGATTACTGCAGGGTACAGTACTGGGTACAGTCATTTTTAATGTCTTTATAAGTGACATTGCAGAGGTACTGGAAGGAAAAGTACGCCTTTTTGCAGATGACACAAAGATCTGCAACAGGGTTGATAAACAAGGAGGCGTGGAAAGGATGAGAAGGGACTTAGCAAGGTTGGAGGAATGGTCAGAAGTATGGCAGCTTGGATTCAATGCAAAGAAGTGTAAAATAATGCACCTGGGAAACAAAAACCTAGGGGAAGATTACACAATGGGGGAGGTAGTAAGAACAACAAAAATGGAAAGGGGCCTGTGGGTAATCATATCAGATGACCTTAAGGTTGGCAAGTAATGTGACAAGGCAGTAGGGAGGGCTGGGGGGATACTGGGATGTATAGGGAGAGGCATCACCAGCAGAAAACAGGAAGTTGTTATCCCTCTATACAAACAGTTGGTGAGACCCCATCTGGATTACTGCATCCAGTTCTGGAGACCCCATCTCCGCAAGGACATAGACAGGATAGAGGCAGTCCAGAGGAGGGCAACTGAAATGGCGCAGAGTCTGCAAGAGAAGCTATACGAGGAGATACTAAAGGAGCTTAATATGTATACCCTTGAGGAAAGGAGGGTGGGGGAACATGATAGAAACTTTTAAGTACCTCAGTGTAATCAACAAAGTCCGAGGGGGTAGCATCTTTAAGAAAAAGAGATGCTGTTTTTGACAGAAGAGAGCCTTGGTTTCAGAGCAAGATACAACAGTCTAGAACTACAGATTTTTTTTTACTAATTGTCCTCCTTCCCACCCAAAGCCAGTTCTACTTTTATAGCCACTGGATTTGACTGACAACAGAAACTTCCTGCTTGGCAGAAGGAAAGGGAAGGATCACTAAGACACATTAGCTTCATCAACCTTGAAGGAACCTAAAAAAATAACTATTTCCCCCACCCCACGGCTGCTGGAGGTCTGAATCCAAGCATGGAAGAAGGAGACTACTGAAGACTACAGGAAGTTCCTGTCCCAGAACAGGAAGGGCGAGAGTTGTAAGGGCACATAGGCAGTAGGAAAGTAAGTGTAAAAATACATAGAGGGAGGAGACAGTAAGCATACAAAGCAACAGGAGAGGGGACAAAAAAAAAGTCAAGATGGGAGTGGTGCAATGCAATGTCTGTGGGGCAGCAGTGTTCCGGGAGACATTCTGGAGGCTGCGATGCTGCACTGTTTGCAGGCACCTCTCTGGTCTGAGGGAGGAGGTTGCCCATCTCCAGGATCACCTGGCTAGGATTCATGAAACCTCTACCCACACCCAGGGACCACCAGGGCCACCACCGTTACCTCAGAGGTTGCCAAGAAAGAGGAGCGGTTGGACAAAGGTGGGCTTAGGGAGGGAGAGGGTGGTGGAACAGAGGTGCATCCCTCCAGTTGTACCTCTCCACAATTCATATGCTGTTCTGGCAAAGAGTGGTTCTTCTATGGAGGCACCTGCAGTGGAGACCTTGGAGGATGCAGGAAACGTCCACAAAGGAGACCCAAAGGAGGGTGGCATGAGACCCTTCAGGGGAAGGAAACAACGCTTGGTTGGAGACTCGATCATTAGTGGGGTAGAAGTGGGGGATGAAGGGGATAGGGAGGTAAAGTGCCTGCCTGCCTGGCGCCATGGCTTGAAGGGACAGGAAGTGAATCCTCAGGATTGCGGGAGCAGCTGCATGAGGGAGGGAGCTGGATGTCTTTGTCCACCTAGGGACAAATGACCTGGCCAGAATGTGATCAGAGCAGTGCAAGAGAGTTCATGGAGTTGGGGATGGGTTTAGGACAAGTAGCATGTATGGTAAACCTTCTCGGAGGTGCTGCCTGTCTATGGCAAGGATGATGCTAGGGTATTCCACACCATGGGATTCAATGAATGGTTGAAAAACTGGTGTGGAGCTCAGGGTTTTGGCTTCATTGGGGACTGGGGAGCCACCTGCAGGGATGCAGACTTATACTGGTGCGATGGTCTGCATCTGTCCGGGAAGGGAACCAGGATCCTAGGTGACAGGTTTAAATGCTTCATTGGCAAGCATTTAATCTAGCCAAGGAAGGAGGCACTGAAAAGGAGCATGGAAATCCTAGCCTCCCCCCACAAAACACAGTAGTTAGAGAGGTAAACAACAAGGTAGAGAAGTCAGTAGGGAGCAGGACAGGGATAAATGAAGAAAAAGGAGGTAAGGACAGGGATAGGGCTAAAAGGGGTAAGGCCATAAAAAATAAATGGAAGGTGATGAGTACCAATGCCCACAGTCTGTGCAACAAGCTCCCTGAACTAGTGGCCTTGATGGAATATGGATGCCTGGATATTGTGGTAGTCACTGAAACGTGATACACAGAGAACCATGACTGGGATGTCAACATACCAAGGTACACAGTCTACAGGAAGGACAGGGTGGGTAAAAGAGGAGGAGAAGTAGCTCTCTATATAAGGGAAGGAATTAAAGCAACAGAACTAAAGAGTAAACAGGAAGTTGATGAGTCACTATGAGTCACCCTGGAGACAGGAAACTGCACCACAATCCGCATAGGGGTTGTGTACAGCCCCCATCTCAGGGGGAGGAAATGGACAAGGAAATGATAGAAGACATCCTTAAAATGGTAGAAAAAGGGGAGGTGTTGTTGATGGGGGACCTGAATATGCCAGATGTTAACTGGAGTACCTTTGCTGCAGGCACATCCAAGAGCAGGGTCATCTTGATGCCCCACAGGGGCATGCCTCAGACAGCTAGTGTTGGAACCCACCAGCAGGGAGCACCTCTTAGACTTGGTACTCTCAAATAGGGAAGGAAAAAGGATCTCAGATTTAGAAGTGGTAGCTATCTGGGAACAAGTGATGACCAAACAGTGAGATTCACACTAAACACAGCCATAGAGTCAAGCCATACAAAAACAAGAGTATTGGACTTTAGGAAGGCTGACTTTGGGAAAATGAGAGAGCGCCTCAGAAAAGCACTAGCAAATGGGCAAGAAGGAGGGGTGGAGGAACAATGGGGAATAATCAAAACAGCCAAGCAGAGGCAACAAGCCTTTGTGTGAAGCAAATCAACAAAACAAAACGAAGGTAAAAAACACTATGGCTCTCAAAAGAGGTGGCAGGGATGGTTAAGGAGAAAAGGATAGCATTCAGGCAATATAAGGAAACACTAGAAGGAGCAGGACAGAGAACTTTATCAGGTAAAGCAGAAGGAGGCAGAGAAGGCAGTCAGAATAGCAAAGGCACAAACTGAGGAAATGATAGCCAACTCTGTTAAGGAGGTGGATAAAACCTTTTATAGGTACATTAGGGAGCAAAGAAAGACCAAGGGAGGGATACAAAGACTTAATAAAGGGGAGGGAATGTGGGCAGAGGGTGACAGTGAAAAAGCAGGGATACTGAACAAATATTTCTGCTCAGTATTCACAGCAGAAGAGGAGGGGGAGGTACCTAAACCAAACAAGAGAGAAACACTGAATAGGAGAGTCGATACCAGTCCATTCACAGAAGAAAGGGTTTTGAAAGAACTATTGAAACTAAGGGTGGACAAAGCAATAGGGCCTGATGGGATTCACCCAAGAATTCTAAAAGAACTAAGGGTAGAACTAGTAACACCACTGACTACTCTCTTTAACAAATCATGGGAGGATGGGGTGGTACCTGAGGACTGGAGGAGGGCAAATGTGATTCCACTTCACAAAAGTGGGAGCAGGGAAGAGGCAGGAAACTACAGACCCATTAGTGTGACTTCAGTGGTAGGGAAAATGATGGAATCATTTCTGAAGGAAATAATTGTTGAGTACCTAGAGGCCAGTGGGGTATAGGACCCAAGGCAGCATGGTTTCACAGCAGGAAGGTCATGTCAGATGAACCTAATAGATTTCTTTGACTGGGTGACCAAAGTACTAGAGCAGGGAGGGGCTGTGGATATGGCCTACCTAGATTTTAGCAATGCATTCGACACAGTCTCACACAAAAGATTAATATACAAGTTAGCCAGCCTTGGAGTGGGTCCCAAGGTGGTAGCCTGGATACAAAACTGGCTGGACAACAGGATGCAAAGAGTAATAGTAAACAGAGTCCACAGTGAAGAAAGGAAGGTAACTAGTGTGGTACAACATGGTTCGGTACTGGGACCTGTCCTCTTTAATGTCTTTATTAGTGACATTGGAGAGCACCTGGATGGAAAGGTATGTCTCTTTGCAGATGACACAAAGATCTGCAACAGGGTTGATACATAAGGTGGGGTGGAAAGAATGAAAAGGGACTTGGTAAGGTTGGAGGAATGGTCAAATATGTGGCAGCTCAGGTTCAATGCAAAGAAGTGCAAGGTAATGCATCTGGGAAACAAAAACCCAGGGGAAGAGTACACAATGGGGGGTGAGTTAATAACAACAACAAAAATCGAAAGAGACCTAGGAGTAATTATTATCAGATGACCTAAAGGTGGGCAAACAATGTGAGAAGGCAATAAGGAGAGCTGAATGGATACTGGAATGCATAGGGAGAGGCATCAACAGTAGAAAACAGGAAGTTGTTATCCCTCTGTACAGACAGTTAGTGAGACCCCATCTGGAGTACTGCGTGCAATTCTGGAGACCCCATCTCTGCAAAGATATAGACAGAGTGGAGGCTTTTCAGAGGAGGGCAACCAAAATGGTGCATGGTCTGCACCAGAAGACATACGAGGAGAGACTAAAGCAGCTTAATATGTATACCCTTGAGGAAAGGAGGGCGAGGGGAGACATGATAGAAACTTTCAAGTATCTCAAGGGAATTAACAAAGTTCAAGAGGGAAGTTTCTTTCAGAAGAAGAGATGTGCAAGAACAAGGAGGCACAATTTGAAGCTAGAGGGGGGACAGTTTAGAGGTAATGTTAGAAAGTATTTTTTCACATAGAGGGTTGTGGATGCATTGAACAGCCTTCCTGAGGAGGTTGTGGAGTCAGGAACAGTGGAAGAATTCAAGAATGCATGGGACAGGCATAAGGCAATTCTAGTGGGGGGTAGGAGGAAGTAAGCTGTTGATTAACTAGAATCTGCAGCTTATCCATCAGGTAGGGAAATGAGCAGACTAGGTGAGCCAAGCAGTCCTTATCTGCCATCAAATTCTATGTTTCTATGTTTCTATGTGCAAGAACAAGGGGACACAATTTGAAGATAGAGGGGGGATGGTTCGAGGGCAATGTGAGGAAGTATTTTTTCACAGAGAGGGTGGTGGATGCATGGAACAGCCTTCCTGAGGAGGTTATGGGGTCTAAAACTGTGGGAGAATTCAAGAATGCATGGGACAGACATAAGGCAATTCTTGTGGGGGGTAAGAAGAAATAGGCTGTTGGTTAACTAGGATCTGCAGCTTATCCTGTAGGTAGGGAAATGGGCAAACTAAGTGGGCCAAGCTGTCCTTATCTGCCATCAAAGTCTATGCATCTATGTTTCTATGTTTTGATAAAATATCACAGCAATACATGTACAAAGTTCTTAAAGCATATGGCATACCTGAGGAATTTATTAGATGGGTAGCGGTCTTATACAAACAAGTTACTTTAACACCCAACACAAATGGATGGATAGGTAAAGATATTAGAGTAAAAAGAGATGTAAGACAGGGGTGCTCACTAAGTCCCTTATTATATGTGTTTTGTATCAGTGTGTTTTTAAGGAAAATAGAACAAGATGATAGCATAAAAGGGTTGGAACTATGTTCTTCTTCACCCAGAATTAAGAATTTAGCGTATGCAGTTGATTTAATTTTAAGTATAGACCCTTCAACAAATGAAAATATTCTGCTAGAGCATTATCAGACTTTTTCTGATTTGTCAGGCTCAAAAATAAACTTTCATAAAAGTGCAGGAATTGCATTAGGAGTAACTCCTGTCTCAGAGAATAAGTCCTTTTCTGGGATTAAAATTGATAAGGGCACCATCCCAGTATTAGGAATAGTATATTAAGGTGCAGACATGGCTAGGCTAAATTGGGACACAAAACTACAGAGAGCACAGCATTTAGTTAACGGGTGGAAGGGTCAGGCAGTAGGGAAGAAAAGGAGAATCATTTTGATAAAAACCTTATTAATCCCGATCTTTTTGTACATAAATTATGTTTTCCCCCGTCCACATTCATTATGGGTAACATTATATAGTGTGTTCTTTCAAGCATTGTGGGGGAGCAGGCTTAACCCTGTAAAGACGTTAGTGACTTACAGAAAAACAGAAGAAGGAGGCCTAGGGATGGTTAACCCTATCGCCTTTTTCTATAGTATATTCTTGTCATACATTCTTGGGGGGCATTGTATCCAGGATTTAAGATTTGGAAATAAAAAGTTAGGCATGAAATTTAATTAGGTTCTGCAGCTTGATCCTTAAAGAAAACTATCTCTTTACATAGAGTCCCAGGACCAGGAAATAACTATACTCCCACATATTAAATCAGGAAGATAGGGACAAACTCCCCTTGAGGGACTGTCCAGATAATAACTTACAATTAAACTTTGACATGTTAAAATCTAAGCGTATGTCAGAGCTTGTATGGGATACAGTATGGCTCAGTCTACATGGGAAATTGGGAGTTTGAAACAATAACAAACACAAACAAGTTCAGGACAAGTACTGCTTAAGACAATCGTGTTCAACAGTGGGAAATACAAAAACATCTATTTGTGGAATGTGATTATGTTAAAGATTTTTGGGCATATCTAGCTAAAGAATGGAATGAGCCATGTTTTACCAAGTTATCTTATGGTGCATTGATATATGGTCAGGTGGAAGGGGGCACGGGGAAGTATCATTTTGAAACATTGTATATAGTATTGACAATTATAAGATATTGTATACGGCAATCCCGATATTTGTGGGCAACTCAGCAGAGAACAGTGCCATATGTTGAGATGGGTAGGAATATTGGTATCTCATTGTAGAAATTGAAGGGGCTTGACACTAAGAAATATATGGAGGAAAAAAGAAAATTATTTTGGATCAGCTGTGAGCATTGGGCTAAACCACCTTAAAAGACTGAACAAGAAATGTTAATGGTTATGTCTAGCATCAATATTGTTCAAATTTGTGGCATAATTCAAGGTGCTGGATGATTGTAAATATGTAAAGAATCATGATGTGTATATATATTGTAAATATGTAAAAGTGATATATGCTTTTCTTTTCCGTCTGTAAGTCCTCTTAATAAAAATTCCTCTACTGTTTTCGAGAAGTGCCATGGGCTCTTTAACATCCACTTGAACTATCAACAGAACAGGCAGATGGTACCTTGGTTTAACATCTCATCTGAAAAACGGCACCTCAGGAGCGCAGCACCCCCCCCCCCATGCTGCACTGCAGTGCTACTATTGGGATATTAACCCAAGTGCCTGGTGTGGGGATAGAACCCACAGCCTTCTGATCTCCAGGTCTCAGAGGCGAGAGTGCTACCTGCTGATCCACTGACACTACAGGTCTTTCTCCCCCCACCATGGAAATGTAGAAACATAGACAAGATGGCAGAATAAGACCATTGGTCCATCCAGTCTGCCCATAAACCCTAACAAACCTGGGACCTATTGTCCATACAGGGTTCTAACCCATACTATCCACCCCATGCTCCTGCCCAACTGCTACCACTTTGAGTAACCACTAAGCCCTTCATTCTGTCCCAGCCATGTTCGAAACCATATAAACATAGAATCATAGAAGCTGATGGCAGATAAGGACCAAAGGCCCATCCAATCTGCCCATTTTCTCTACCTTATGAATGTGCCATAGGCCTTTACTCTGTCGATGGCCTATTTATTCATACTCATCTATATTGCTCCCTTATGTCTGTCCCATGCCTCATTGAAGCTCTGTATTGTATTAATATCCACCATTTCCTGAGGTAGGCTGTTCCATGCATCCACCACCCTTTCTGTGAAAAATAACTTCCTCACATTGCCCCTTAATCGGCCTTCCTCTAATCTCATACTGTGTCCTTTTGTCCTGCTACTTTTCTTATATTGAAACATATTAGACTCTTTCACCTTGTTAATGTCCTTAAGATATTTGAATGTTTCGATCATATCACCTCTCTCCCTCCTTTGCTATAGGGTATACATGTTGAGCTCCGTTAATCTGTCCTCATATGTTTTCTGATACAGTCCTTACACCATTTTGGTTGCCCTTCTCTGGACTGCCTCCATTTTGTTAATGTCCTTGTGCAAGTGCGGCCTTCAGTACTGCATGCAATACTTCAGATGGGGCCTAACCAGTATTTTGTAAAGAGGAATTATTACCTCCCTCTTACAACTTGTGATACCCCTACTAATACATGCCAACATCCCTCTAGCCTTACCTACTGCTTTAGTGATCTGCTTGGATGATTTCAGGACATCTGTGATGATGATGCCCAAGTCTCTTTCTTCCCTTGTGATTGCCAGCAACTTTTCTCCCAACCTATAGGTAGCTTCAGGGTCTCTCTTCCCTATGTGCATGATCTTGCACTTCTTTTGAGTTAAACTCCAGTTGCCATGCTTCAGACCATTTTACCGGTTTTTCCAGATCTCATCTCATTCTGCCCACCCCATCTGGATCATCCACTCATTGCAGATCTTGGTGTCATCTGCAGACAGGCAAGCCTTACACTCCAGTCCATCTGCAATGTCACTGATGAAGATATTGAAGAGGACTGGCCCCAGGACTGATCCCTGAGGTACCCCACTTGTGACTTACATCTCTTCTCACTGTATACCATGTACCACCACTCTCTGTTTTCTGCCCACCAACCAGTTTGCCACCCAGTTGACCAACATCTGACCCACCCCGAGCCTACCCAGCTTGTTAATCAGTCTTCTATGTGGAACAGTATTAAAAGTTTTGCTGAAGTCAAGTTAGGTGACATTGATAGTTTTGGCACCCACCACATCAGTTGGCAGATTGTTTCATGGCTCCACCACCCTTTCTGTAAAATAAAACTTTCTCACTTCCCTCTTGCCCCATCAGTTTCCATTCCTGCCCCCATGTCCTTGATCTGCTATGTAAGCTAAATAGTTCCTCACAGTTTATTGTGTTCATTCTTTTCAGGAACATGAAGGTCTCTGTCATATCTCCCCTCTCTCATTTGGTCACCAGAGAGTACATGTTCAGTGCCTTGAGATGATCCTCGTAAGATCTGCCCTGTTGCTCATGACTCATTTTGGTCACTCTACATTGCACAGTCTCCAGCCTGTCCTTATCTTTCCTTAGGTGAGGATTCCAGAACTGCACACAGTAATCAGGTGGGGCCTCACCAGTGGTCTCCAGAAATGTAATAATACCTTTCTCCTACTGCTGTCAGTACCCCTTCCTATACACCCCAGCATCCATTATACCTTACCATGGGCCCTTTTATGTTACACTGGCTTGATTGTTTTCAGGAGTCACTGATGATGACCCCTAGGTCTCTTTCCACAGGGTAGTGCCCAGATTTGCTCCCTTCCATCCAGTTCTCTGTCCTGGGGTTCTTGTCCCCTGTATGCATCACTTTGCACTGTTTGGCATTGAATTCAACTGCCAAACCTTTGACCACCTCTCTAACCTTTGCAAGTATCTCTGCATCTCCCTATCCCCCTCCTTGTTGTTTACCCTGCCACAGAACTTAGGATCACCTGTGAAGAGCCACATCTTGCCCTATATTTCTTTTTCCATGTTGCTGATGAATATATTAAAAAGGACTGGACCCAGGATTGATCTGTGTGGCACCCCACTGGTGACATTCCTCTCTTCTCATATGACTTTAGTAACCATGACCTTCTGCTGTCTCCCTTCCAACCAGTTCCTCACCTTCCCATCAGGCTGTAACCACAACCACTCATCCCAGTCATTTCACTAACCCCCCACTGCCACTGTCCCTACAACATCCCCTCTCCATGGCAGGGAATACCTGAATGAGGGTCATCCTTCTCTTGGCCAAGCACAGAATCTGGTAGCAGGCAGTGAGCTGCATGGTGTGGAGTTGGCAGTCACTATCTATGGCAAGAGTGGCAAGCTTACACCCTGTTTCCTCCCTTAAGCCCTACCTCCCTCCTTCCTGCTGTAGGCAGAGCCTTCTGTTGGCCTCAGACAAATGCAGCATGCTCCTATGGGAGAACAAGTTCCCAGACCTATCCATAGGTGTCACTGCAGCACAGGGGATCATAGCCAACCCACCCTATCCTTAACACACTGCAAAATGGCAGCTACCATGACCAAGCCTGCCTTCCAGCATGAGTGGCCTGAGTCAGTTCCTGAACCAGATCATCTGCATGGTGGCACAATGCACTCCTGCAAGGTTATAAGGGCAGCCCCTCAGACTTGACTCTTGAATGACAGTCAAAATGCAGAGGTCTTAATTTTATAGAGGAGGAACTTCAAGAGGGATGGGCATCCTCCAGGAGAACACAACTTGTGCAGCAGGCAAGTTACACCTAGGAGTAAGCAATGAGTTGAGCTTTGAGTAACAGAAAGTGTTGGTGAAGGGAGTATTCAGCATGAGATGGGAGGAGAGGTTGGTGGGGGAGAATATTAGTTGAGAATGTGAAGTAGCAGCACTGCCCATCGCAGTGCTGGCAACCTGCATTTGAGAATGTGAGTGGGTTGTGAAGGGTTGGCCAGGGGATGAAGGACTGAGCATCCCAAGGACTGTTCTGTTTCATTTAGTGAGGGACGAGTGCTACTTCCATTGTACGTTTGCTATGTGATGGAGACCAGGTGGGAGCATAGTCATGGAACACAGAAAAAGAACAGGGGGAAGCTGCTGAATGTTGAGTGCATGTGTCTGGGCCCTTGCAAAGAATACTGTATTATCTGCAGATATAAGAATGTGGCAGAAGGTACAAGTATAAGTTCAAGTTCAAGTTTTATTGCAGGAAAGATTCCGTTGAGCAAGCTCATTCACAAGGAGGTCCTAAGGCAGATCATTAAAAAAACTGGAGAACAGTACAGGGTAAAGGACTGACCCTTGGGGGACTCCCATGTTTTGTGGGAGGGGGAGAAGTGGATCTTCATATGTGAAAACATTGAACATGCTTAGATAGGTACTAGAAACTAAACCAGGAGGTGATTCATTTTGACAACTCAGCCCTGCCTATCTTTCTGAGGAGGAAGGGGTATAAGATCAGAGCTTTATACAAGTCAGTGAACACATCCAGTGAAAGAAGCCCTGATTCATCTCAGTAAGTATTGAGAAAGTGAACCTAAGAAGAAAGGTGATAGGGAAGGGATTAGGTCACAGGCAGACTGGAAAGGGCTAAGGAGTGATTAATCAGACTGGATGATGGTGAGCTGGGAGTGGACAAAATACTCTTGACTCTTGGAAATGGTCTTTAGGAGAGATTTACCACATTTTTTCAGCGGCTTGAGTCTGCCTATCTTCCAGGCCTGGGGGATTGCCAGTGGGTCCAGAGATGACTTGGGCAGCAAGCGATACAAGTACCTTGTCTAGGCCATCTGGGCTGCTATTTTCAGGTAGATTAAGGAAGGAGAACATTGAACATATCAGAGTGAAAAACTGGGAAGAATGCAAAAGCATTTGGGAAATTGGTCTTCAAGTGAGTGACCTTACTGTACACAGCAGTTTAATGCAAATATTATGTAGTTGTCTTAGCTTTGAAAGGTTCTTGGGGGAGCCAGTCATTTTCTGAGTTGCCCAAGTTGCATCATGGCCCTTAAAAGAGGCAGTAAGATTTTCTAAAGTCCAGTCGAGGTGGAAGTCTTTGTCCCATGCCCAAAATAGGTTGCTGTTGAGGTATTCCAAAGCCTCATCAGTGTCTGGAGAAAAACTGATAGGGACCTGTTAGTGCTGGAGAAGCCGACCAGTAGGGAGAGGAGGTCTAAGTTATGAAAGGAGTAGAATATAATAGTCTTGAGGGGAGTTTAAGTCTGTGGATTTTTCTGACACAGAAGGTGGGTCATTGGTCATTGAAGCTATCCAAGAGGGTAATGCACCTACTGCGAGCATCCAGCAAGAGTGGTAGAAGAGATATAGTCAATGAGGGAGTAATTTGGGACTCATGGTTTAAGCATGTGAGTTTATCTATGAGATGTGCGAGGCACAGAGATGAATTTCTTGGAGGAGGGGTGTAGTCAGATTGTGTTGAGGTCACTCATTAGAGAAAGCACACATGCAGCATCCAGAGGCATTGTGAGGTTGCAATAACTTCCAATATGTATCAGGGGCAACACCAAGGTGGCAGTAGATGGTGCCAGTTGTCACATTTGCTCGCCTTACACTGCTATACCTTCCCTACATTTACCAAAGCCTTGCCTATGGAAGCTGAGAAGGGATATATCATCATCTCTGATATTTTTGAAGAGAAAAATATTTATCAAAATATTTTAAAACATTTTTATAATAATATTATTTATGAATAATATTTTTAATTATCTTGTAGCACCATAAATACACAGGAAATGTTATTCATTTTTAAAAGTATCCATTTGTTACTTTCTGGCTACCAGATTCAGAAGGTCAGCATGGCACCAACAAGAATAGCACCATGCTGTGATTAAGGCATGGGCCATATTCACAGGGCCTCATAGTGTGGCACACAGTGGATAGTGCAATTGAACGTAACACACCACTGCACCTATACAAATGATATAACCCTTTTGCATTCATGCTGCAGTGGTGTATTTAAAGTATTTTGAAGTATTAAAAGGCTGCCAAGGCAGTGCTATTTAGCAGTCCAGAACTCTACTTTTAGCAACATGCTCTGTGGTGCAGGACCCTCCATACCCCCCCAGCAGCACTGATACCAGGAAATATAATTACACCCTCTCCCATCTTCATCTGAGCCTCATTCACTGACAAAGTAATCCCTGGGAGACTAGTGGTATGCCCCTCCCACCCAATCATCAGATGTAAAAGTTAATCAACCCTGATAGTCGAGATGTACCCCCGCTGCAGTGTCTGATGTAATATTAGATCTACCTGGTAGTCTAGTGGTAACCCCACACCCTGATCCCGGATGTTAAAAAAAAAACAGCATCCCAGGTCATCCGGTACTAACTCCCTCCCATCCCAATCCTGGATGTAAAAATATGTAACTCTGGTAGTCCAGCAGTACCTCCCTCCTGACCTGATCCCCATTGTACAATTATAACCCCTTCCTCAGCCCACCCACTCAGCACCCTCCATACTCCACCCCCTGTCTGGTGCCTGACTCACCTTAGTAAAACCCATCTATGACTGTTGGAAGAGCAGTAGACGGTGACCAGCACAGACCCTCCTCTCGCCATCTCAGCCAACTGCCATCTGAATGACTGGGACCAAGAAAGGGTGAACTGTGGAAACAGCTGCTTAAAACTCATTGTCTCCTAGCAGATGCCTGTAGTCATCAGTAAAATACACTGGTGCGTCCTGAGGACGTCTGCAGAAGTCAGCTACTGACTCCCAGTGTGCCCTTGCAACGTCTGGAGAAGTCACTTATATATTTTAATATACAGTGTAACAGAATATAATATATATTTGACTGCATAGCACCATTGGAAAGGTAATTTTATGCTGAACAACTTTGTCACTGATATTTTATGCATATCATGTATACTTTAGGAGTTATTTGCATTTGTTTATGGTATGGTGTATATGGTTTATGTTGCCTGTTTTAGTGAAAAACATTTTTTTTTTTTGCTGTTTCAACCAGTTTAAAAAAAAAAACTAAATTACATATTATTATTTGCATACCACCATTGGGAAGGTAATTTTGTGCTGAACAACTTTGCCACTGATATTTTGTGTATATCATGTATACTTTAGGAGTTATTCACATTTGTTTATGGTATGGTGTGTATGGCTGACATGTTTTCCATCAAGATTCACCTAAGCAACTTGAATAAAATTCACTTTTTTGGCACTTCAGCAGGTATAAAATAAAAACCGTATTGATTACAACTGGTTACATAGCACCATTGGAAAGGCATTTTTGTGCTCATCAACTTTCATGTAATACTTTGAGTGTGTCATGTATACTTTTGGAGTTATACACATTTGTTTATGATATGGTGTGCGTGGTTGAGATTCAGCCCTCAAATCTCACCAAAGCACCTTGACTAAAATGGAGAAAAATTATGTTTTATAGTAAAAAGATATATATTTTTTTAACAAAAATAATATTAAAACACCATTTAATGTCTGTATGCTTAATTTGGTGTTGATATTTTACATACTTTCCAACAGAAAATGGCTTATGTTGCCCTTTTTTAGTGAAAAAAATAATTAGTTTGCTCTTTTGACCAGCATAGAAAAAAAAACAAAATTACTTATTATTACATGTATGCTACCATTGGAAAGGCAATGTTGTGCCTGAATAATTCTGCCACTCATACTTTGTGTCTAGCATGTACAGTTATTGAGCTATTAGCATTTGTTTGCGACATGCTGACTATGGCTCGATTTTGCTTAGAAAGGCCCAGGATTCACTGTTAAAAGTATACAGGAGATTCAAGAGGCAAGTGGTGTAATCTCAGAGTGTGCCTGCAGAGGCAATGAGTTAACTATTTTTGCCTGTTTCAATGCACTTCTCTTATATGCCATAGACTGGAACGATTAATAGTTTTTGTAACATGCACTATTCAGTAGGGCTGTGCAAATACCTTTTCCTGAATATTTAGCTGAATATTTGGTATTTGGGTCCCAAGTATTCGGTATTCGTTATTCGGTATTCAGCCAGAAAAGGTATTTTTTAAGGAAACTTTAAAAAAGCACTTCAGCAACACCATTAATCACCCATTAAACCTGGAATACCATATACACCTCAATGACACTTCAGCCACCAACATTGAGCTCTCACTAATACAACACAAGCTTCATGTGGCACACTCGATCCACCACAACACACACATAGCACTCTGAAAACAATATCAAGCATTGCATTGGGTCATCACTAGAGGGTGTTCATGGTCATAGACATGGGGTAGAAGGTGCTTCATCCATGGGCATAGGAATAGTGGTAGCAGTGGCTGCAGTAGTGGTGACAGCTGAAAGGGTGGCTGCTGCAATAATGGCACTGGTGGTGGTGGGAAGCACACTGGCTGTGGATGTAGCAGCCATAATGGTAGCAGTGGGGACACTGGTGGTGGTGTCTGCTGCTTGCTGCACAAAGCATGTATGCTCTAATTCCCCCCTACTACTGCACAACAGGATGTGACAGTGAACGTACAGATGGACAGGTGGTGACACTAGCAGTAGTAGTACTGCTAATGGTATTAGTGGTAGTAGTACTATTACCAATGCTACAAGAACTAAAAGGCTTGCTTGGGGAGAACAATATTTGAGCCCATTGAATAAAGAGAGACACCTGTATGTCATTGTCTATGTAGTCTATCTCACCACCTTCTCTGGAATTGTGTTATGTATCAATAATTTACAGTGGAGCAGGACAAGATGCAATTCAATACTTTGCAGTAAATGACAATCCACAAAATATTGGATGACTGGTGGGCTTAATTGCCATTAAATTACACTGCTCCTTGCAGCATACTGCAGCATTTTACAGCAATTTTGCAAGATACTGCATTGCATACTGTCTGGCACCACAGTATGAACTATGTTGTATAATCTTGATGCAGTGTTTCATCCTTGGGTATGTTAGTTGTAGATTGTTTTGTTACAAGGGCATCTTAGTCTCATTCATTTTAACTTCACTTATTTATAGTGTGTGTTTCTTTAAGGGTTGTATATTCATAACGTGTTTGTACATTCCCGACATGCACCCTGACAAAGACCAGGTTCTGGTCAAAGCAGCAGGGCTTTATTGGCATCCTCCAGCCTTAGCACAAATAAATGTATTGGCAACTTTATGCTGCACTGCTCTTAACTGTATTTTGTAACTGCAACCCCTCCCCGCTGAGGGCTTCCTTTGTTCTACATGGATTGTTTGGGGTTTGGTATCCCAGGAATAACACTAGCAGTAATTGTGTGCATGTGCTGTATGTTTGTGGTCTATCATCCTGTCCCTCACCACTTGGAGCCAGCGGTGCAGATGCTTTGCTGGGGCTGGACCAAGCATGTTTGCAAGATTGCTAAAGACATGATGGATCAGGTCACTACTGGTTACTGTGTAAAACACAAACTATTACTGCGTAGTACCTGTGTGTGTGTGATGTGTTACTTAGTGCTTGTGGAACTACAGTAATACACCAACCTTTCCAGTTATACTGCACCACAAAAAAGTAGCAGTAAAGAAAAACACTGCTACTAAGAAGGGGAAGAAAAGGGCAACCTATTTAGTCAAGCATGGAACCGAGCAAGGAACAGACAGATGACATACAGTTAACTCAGTGAGACAAGCCTGCCCCACTAAGTGCAATGGTTTAATTAACAAAACAACAATAAACAAAAAAAATGCATGTGCACAACTGTGCACACACACACGGCACAGACTCGCAGGGGGATATATTTCACAAGCACAGCTTAATTGTGTGCAGTGGGTTGTAGAAGTGTGGGGGGGGGGTCAGCCACCATGTCAGAGGTGGCTCAGTTCATAGCACATCTGCCTCTGGACCAGAAGGTCGTGGGTTCTTGTCCCACACTGGGATTGGACTTGCACTTAAAAATTGCTGGCATCCAAATGCAGTATTGGGGGTGCTGTACTGCTGGGGTGTGCCATCCTTCGGATGAGACGTTAAACCGAGGTCCTTTCTGCCCATCCTGGTGTTGTCCTGGTGGGTGTCCAGGTGGAAGTAAAGGAATCCAGGGCACTCTTCACAAAGAGTAGGGAATATTTCCAGTGTCCTGGCCAACATTCCCCTTCCCACAACCCGGTTCATGCAATTATCCAGGCTGTGTGTGGGTGATGATGTGCGATATGGTTGCCACCACACATTCAGTCACTTCACTACCAGTCTAGAATTGCTTGTAAAGTGCTTCGGGATACACTGTGTATGAAAAGTGCTATATAAATGCTGATTCTTCTTCATCTCCTCATGTGTACAGGGATCCATCCCCAGAACCAGAGGAGACTAACAATACTAATCCAATGAGTCAAGCTTGACTGGCTTAGAACTGAAGAAGTTTATTTCAAAATCTGTGTGCACACAGCTGTGCACACTTGTGGCCCTGCCTCATGAAAAAATATATTAAGCATGCACATGCAGGGTGAAGCCTCACAAAATCAAATATTTTACACATATACAGTAAATTATAAGCAGTGACCTGCAGGAGGGGGAGTTAGCAGACACCCTCATCAGTCATGCAGGGAACCAAGCCTGGAACCAGACAACAGCAAAAAACAAAGCACAAAAATAAAATGTGCTTCACCCAAAAAAAATCATACTGGAGCTATGTCAGACAGCAGCAGAGAAGGGGTGTTAGCAGACAGCCCTCCTAGCCCCTGTAACTGAGTACTGCAATAAGGACAAAATACCTGTCAGAAAGAAAACGTAGTTTTTATGACACTGATCAAAAAAACTATACTGACCCAAAAAAGTCTGTGAAGCAAAAATCAATTTCTTTTTTAGCAAGTTTAAGGTTTCAAAAATACTGCAGAGCAGCTCTCAGAAACCACTGTCTCATGTCTTCTACCAGCTCAGAGTGAGGAAGTCACATGGTGTGCTTGCCTTTGAGCTCAAGAAACAGTTTTTGATTGGCCAACAAAGCTCTGCGAGACTTGGAAATCTCGCTGAATAGTAGTTCCTGAATAGTGGCCGAATAGTGAACTATTCGGAAAATGCATCCGAATATTCAGGAAGCCTACTATTCATGGTATTTGGAAAATACTATTCGGCCCATGCACAGCCCTACTATTCAGTATTGTTTTGATCAGCCTTCGGTAGTGTAATGTAGTGGTTAAGGAGTCTAACTTTTGAGTTAAGGTTAAGAGTTTGAATCTCACAAAAGATAGAAATTTTATTAAAGTTTATATTGGTAAAATACTTTTTTCTTACTTTGTGACATGTCTAGTATCTAGTCATATATTTATAGACTAAAGTGGGTTTGCTGGTGCCAGCAGTGCCCATGTCAGTGTATTAACCAAGATCCCTCACACATGTGAACACACACAGGCAAACAAACATGCATGCACAAATTTCCACAATGTCACAAAAAAGTATGGATTACTCGCAGATCTTTAACACGTGCTTTTACAGGGGCACATATACACATTCGCACATTTACAAATAGGGGTGGGTGAAGTGGCAAAATTTGCTTTGTGAATTAATTCATGAATTCCACAGAATTTGCAGTGTGTGAAATTGCTGAATTCACAAAGTTTTACCTGGCAAAGGTGCCTTCTTGGTAAATTGAATCATGAAGTGGCAACTTCACCCAAAAAATGGCCAGTTCATGGTAAAAAATTCAGAATTTTGGTGAAGATCCTAAAGTCCACAGAAACTTAACAAAGGTGAATTTCAGCCAATTTACAGCCATTTCGCTGGTGCAGTTTAAATTTACAATACCTCTATACACAAATGCACACACATGCATATACTCTTTAAACTTTGTGAAACATCCTCACTAAGACAGTTATTTTTTTCTGTTTATATATAGTGCATATATGCCTTGCTATGGGAAAGATGTGATATATTTCTACATGGTCACAAGGGATTACATCGGCCCTAGTGCAGAGGTATCTTATATTCTGTGTGCATACATAGAAGACAGGACCCTTGGGGAGAGAACAGAAGTTGCTGCTATACTGAGCCAAGCACTTGCTAGGCATCACGAAAGGGCCAAGATGGCAGACAAGCTTCAAATCCATATCAAGACTCTCCAAGACAACAGGGAAGTCCAATTTCTGTTTTGACAAGCATTTGATACACAAACCCAAGTGGACCTGGAACTTTGGGAATGCTAGTCCATTCCAACTGGTTTAGAAGAGAGGAGGTCTCTTCAACACAAAAGGGTTTTTTGATAGACAGGCCCCTGATATCAGTGATGGGACTGGGATGGATACGGTAGATTTTTATTCTAGGGCTCTAGCCCCCAGCTTCAACATTCCCAGCTAATTAAATTGATGAACTAGTTGCAGAAAACACATTTTCTTTGTTTCTGTGAGCTCACTTTAGACTAAGCAGTTAGCTAGGTTTTTCTCTCTATAATCTGTTGTTTTGTTTAAACAGCATTTCATTTTCTACTGGAAACTGTATCCCATTTTGCTCTTTGTAAACTCTGTATGTATTTTTCCATTTATTTCCATACACATCTCTATTTTTCTACAAACAGTGGCAGTAATTTTTTTATGTGAGGTAACAATCTGTTTTGGCAAGGATTCTGTATATGTGACCCATCTCTAAAAAGTATCTAAAAAAGTGCATTACAAGTTAATGTACCTGAGTGCAGGCCAGTTAAGTGTTTTCTGTGGTCTACATACAAAGCTTCTTTATCTAAAGAGGCCAGTCACTGAGAAGGAAGTGGCCCTGGTGGGACTGGACCTAACGCCCAGTGGTATAACCAGGTAGTAGAAGTGAAAAGAGGTCAGCAGACTGTCTCAGACTAGAGTCAGTACTGGGCAGTTTGTGGCAAACTGGTCGCAGCAGTGTAGATTGCTGCAACATATTGTGTAGAAGTTGAGGTGTCAGACATTACTTTGGAAAGCTGCACATTGCACCACCATATGATGGCATAATGGTAATCTCTCTGCTTATTATCTGGGAGACCCAGGTGTGAAAGCCATACCTGATAATAAGTTAAATTAAAATGTAACAATTTTTTTTTACTTTAATTTCCATATAAACTCCAAGCAATTTCAGCTTTGTTATCGGTGAGTTTCAATGTCATTGCTAATTATCAGTGAGTTCTTACATAGGAGCCCACTGATAATAAGGCTGTAAATATCACTGCAGCCTCAGGCACCAAAAGTGAAAATAAACTGATGCTGGAGCAGCCACAGGTAGACAGCAATTAAAAAATTATAACAAAATAAACTGTTAGGGTGTAAACAAGGCTGTAATGACATCTTGGGGTTCTGGTAACAAAGCTAACAACTCAGGTTTATAAATGTCACCAGATCCCCTCAGTGCCATTATATACAGAATAATACATTGGGGGGGAGTGCATAATGAGAATTTCATGTACACTTGAGGTGTGGGATGCTATTATCAAAGGATTCCACACCGATGATGTGCATTAAATTTGAGTTGTGCACCCCCCCCCCCAATGAATTGTTTTATGTAATTGCTGTGGGACATTTTGTCTCCAACTAGATTTATTGAAATACAGGCTGTTTTTTCAGTTAAATCTTGTGTCTGTTTTTTTCGAATTAGAACATTTTACACCACAGCAGAAAATACTTAGCTATGATCATAGGGGTTTAAAACATTGTGAAAACAAGTTTTACAGCTTTGTTGTGAAGTGTCTTTTTACTTCATATTTTGAAGTTTTTGTTTCGGTCTGGGTGGTCTTTATCATGGTGATATGCAAATGAGCTACTGTAGCTCATTTGCATATCACCATGACAACGAGGAGTAGGACCTGAAAAGATTGTTGAAAAATGTAAACTAGAAGGAGTTTGGAGCTGTGATTTTTGTGTTTTGTTTTGTAATGGTTTATTGGCTCCAGGATGAAAGCTGGGTTTGTGAGAGCAGCGCAGCTGAGTGGGAGCAGTGCAGAGTTGAAACTAGGTCTGTGTGTCAGCTCTTAAAGTGCCCAATAGTGGTCCTACAGGTTAGAGATGTTTATTTTGTTTCTTTTTGACCTATTTTTATTACTTTGGTGTTACGGCAAATTCATTTTGTGATCGCCATTTGTCTGTGAGAGCTGAGTGCAGTGAGTGAGTCAGCACCAGCATGAGTGGGCTGAGGAGAAGCTGGCATGTGTTTACCATTATAACCCTCAGGTTATAACGGCAAATTGTAACCAGCTTCTCCTACAAGAAAAACCTCCACCAATTATCATAGCCTTATTATGTACATTTGGGTGAAGAGTACTTTATTCCTTATATTATTAGCATTGTCTCGCTTTGTGATATGTAAGTTGAAACTTGTTTGGTTTTTGTGTACATATGCCCTGAAGCCTCATTTCCAGAAAAAGACATCATGGGGATGCAAGTCCTTGGGCAAATCAGGCTGAAAAGGATTTGCGTGAGCAGACATTGCCTTTTAAAGAAGCTTGTAAAGTCATCTGAACCTGTATAGGCTGAGAATAACACAGTGCAGACTTATGTTTCATCCTTTTGGGACCCCACACTATACTTCAGTCATTGTCTCAATCAAGCACCATGTCAGAAGTTCAGCAACTTACATTTTGAACATTTACTCTGAGCATACCAGAGAGGAAGTTTGCAGGAACAGAAGTACAGTAGGTGGGATCCATAAAAAGGATGCAAGGTGAAACTCTTGAAAAATAAAAAACAATGTGGGTATCTGTTTAAAACTATTTGTTGGGTTCATATGAGATCTCTGAATAATAAAAAAACTGTAGTTTGATGCCCAAAAGTAAAGTTTATTCTTCTACAACTAATACAAAGCAATAGAAGTGGCAATCTAGCACAGAGGCTCAGTAGTGGCCAACATACCTGCATTACCCATCTCCAGAGAGATTTCATATTGTTAGATTTAGACACATTAACTGTATTATAGAGCAGCTCAGCAAATTATCACGACAACATTCACAGAAATTTCTATCTTAACAGTCCCCTCCTCAATACCAGTGAAACAGGTATCGCATTTAATATTTAAGTCCTTGGAGTAAATACATGGTCTGCAGCTGGTGGCAGTACTGAGGCAATTTTTGTATATAAACAGAAAATGCTGAATGTAAAAATAACAACAAGAATAGCCTGACTTACAAGGAGGACTTTAAAGGTAACCTACAACCAACTGTCAGAAAAAAGCAGGGCCCAGTCTCCCTCATTCAATAATTCATCCAATGTCTGTTGTGCCTGATGCATATTATTACCAGTCATTATGACATGATTATCTTTCCTAGCCATGAGATCTTTAAGAATCAATGACAGATTGCTTATGGGTACATCAAAAGAAGTGGACACCCACATCAGAGTGGAAACCTTCCTGCCAAACATCAAGATCATGAAACCAAAAGGTCAGCAGCACTCATAGCGAGCAACAGCAATGTTGGAAACCACTTCCATGGAAAATAAACCCATAGCAAAACAACACTATGATGTGGGGGGCTGAGCCCCCTGCACCCTCCCTCAAGGGGGGCTCTGCCCCCTGCACCACCCAATTTATATATAACCAGCTTCAGTCACCATCAATAGTAGAGGAGGAGGGCAGAAATCCAGTGATTTGCACGTACAGTAATCGGAGTGCAGACTCCGAAGTCCGTACCACACATATTCACTTTATTCTCCTTCCTGTGCTGACATCCCTGCACCCTAAACCCTCCACTTTATTGATGGGATACTGAAAGAAGGAATATAGGTATTTATTTCAACTTGGGGTGGCTTAGAGGTCATGCCAAGCTCAGTGTCATATGTTGGAATGGGTGTAATAACAGTATCCCCTATCACAATTTGATATGTAAGAGTGAAATAGAAATTAGGATATGGAACAGAACATTGCTTTGTTCCATATTTGAAAGACTTCTGGTTTGTCACCACACAATACTGACCTGCCATACTAAAAGTCACTTGACTTGCTGAGCGTGCCATGTTGTCAACTGGATAGGGCAAGTGTGTTCTACAGTAGCTGAGGTGTTATCCAGGAATTGTCCATCCAGGTGTGTTAGACCACACATGGGGGTGATGATATCAAACATGTCACATCAACAGACACACTGATATCTAACCACTGAACAGTAAGCCATATGAGGTACAGTCCACTGTTTCCTCCAGGGTAGGTAGATAATCAAGCTCAGTGGACCTATCCTGGTGTTATAAACAGTGCCCTCCAGCACCTCTATAGAATGAGTTTCAGTCATCATGGTGTACACACCTCTTGTCACATTGAATACTGGTATAGACAAAGTAAAGCTGACAAACATACTCACTGACAATGTACACTTGGATTTACTCAAAGAAGTAGACACAGGGCTTGCAGGATGTGGTGCAGTTAGCCCTATTTTGTAATGGACTGTAAAAGGGGATGGTTACATCCAGTCCTTGTAGGACAGTACCTTTGTGTACATTGTTCATCCCTGATAATATCTGGGATTTTATTTATATATCCATCAATGGAGAAATAACAGTAGACAGAACATATGCTTCATAAGCAGTACAAATAATTTCTTGCCCTGATTTCTTCAACTTGGCCTTTTCATTGTTAATCTCAATCATTTCATTGATTTTATCTTGTGTTTCCCACGAAACAGTTGTGCAATATCTTGCATATTATAAATAGTGCATTTTTCTCCCTGAGCCAGACCCTCAATACCATGTATCATAGGCTTCAGTACTTGCTCTCCAGTTTCCTGTTAAAAATAATGCATGTCTATTAATGGCTTCTATATCTGCTCTGTTCCAGATAGGCATTACTGATCCAAATACCCCGATACAGAAATGACTAACCCTTCTAGGTCCCTGACTCTCCTCTGCCTAAAAATACCATCTTTTGTTCTCCTTTCTTGTCTACCAATAGGGTCTTGAGCTCGGTTCTGATAGGCTGCTATAACACCTATTAACATAGAAGTATGAAACAATTAAAGATTCATTTCAACACAATGTCCAAACTCTGCCATGTTCCAGTGAGAAATGTTTAAAACAACAGGTACATGTGTAAACTGAACATTATTAATAAAGTCCCCAGGATAGAAGTAGCACTCAAACCACGTAGCAGTCAAACCACTGAGTGGGTCTGGTCTCACTTTGCACTGTTCAGTCTTTGTAAAAGTCTCTGATGCAGAGGATGGCATAATGTTGTGAAACAGTAGGGGCAGTATACAGACCCTCAATTGGATACTTCTCACCACTTCATGTCCTGACCTTTTGGTTGTTCCTCACTCTATAACAGTCACTTAAATAAATCCCTGTGTGTAAGCCCCACCCCCCGTATCTAGGGGTATGATGATGGTAAAAAGTCCTAGGGAGGGGGCACTATATAGTAGAAAAGAGTCATGTACCTGGATGGCCTGGCTTACCAGACCTTGGCGGACTCAGGGAGCCCCGTCCTTCAGGGTGCAGAGCTGGTTGACTGGAGAGATGAAGAGCTGGTCTTCACTTGCCTGGCCTTGCCATCTTCACCACCAAGACCTTTGTGGACAGTCTTCACCAGATAAGCCTCTCTCCATCTTACTCATGGGTCCTCTGGTTCTTCCATTGCACTACCTGGACACCCACTAGTTGCTGGGGCTACAGAGGCAACATCTTGTTAACAGCAAAACAGTTCATTTCCATGATCAAATGAGGCAACACTCTGAACTGCAGAAACAGGGGGGTCCCATTTAATGAACAGTTAATTAAAAACAGGAAACAGTCACTTCATGGAGTAATAGAACACAGAACAGGTTGCTCTGGATGGAGAGATCACATCAGAACCTCAGTTGGTGCTCAGGATCATGAAGACCACTTCAGAAGCTAAATGCCAGGCAGCTACCTTGCAGGCTAGGAAGCCACAGTCCAAACACAGGCAGCATAATTTGTGGCTGAATCAGGCCTTTAACAGCAAACAGTATCAGCTCCAGTCCTCATAACACAGAAACTGAACAGTCTCTAGCTGAGGCCATGTGGAACTAGGGGGCTTCCTCAGAACCTCCAGAACCCACTGGCATCTGTATTCTCAGTCTCTCCATAACTAGTCTCTGGGACCAGGGGCTTTGCCCGAAACCCTGGATCCCCTCACCTCTCAGGTGCCATTCTCTTTATCCTTCTGTCCCCCCTCTGGTGCCTGAAGGCAGACAGTGGCTTCTCCTTTTACTCTCTCCATGGCAACCAGGCCTCTAAGGGATTCCACTCAGCAGTGGTCCTCCTGGCTAATAGCCACATAGCCCACTCCCATACTACGTCGTTCCCACAAGCATCTCCTTGTGCTCCTCCCTGGATCTGTTCTCCTCTGTGGCACAGACCTCCAAAGCTGCCTCAAAATGGGGCTCTAAAAGCTATGGCTGCTGCCACATCACTGCTCTCTTCCAAAATAGACTACCAGAAAAAAAATGCAGCCTGAATAGCCGAGCGGGCAATCACCCCCACTCAAACCTCTCTCCTCTCTCTCTCTCTCTCTCTCTCTCTCTCTGTCTTCTCCTGAACTACCTCTTTTCTGCACTGATCCAGCTTTTATCCTCTCCTCCCAGGGTGCCAAAAAACACCCACCAAAACAGAGGTCCAATCTGGACCAATGTCATGGGTGCCAAAATTCTCACACTCTCCCAAAGACTTACAGGACCTGGAGTCCTACTAATAACTACTTACCATTGTTCCCTTATCGGCACCAGCCAGTGCCAAAATTACCCTCTCTCCAATGGAGCAGCTGCTCCTTCAAATTCTTGACACTTGGCGGCTGCGCACACACAGAGCACAGGCTGCCATAACTATTTACAAATATATTATTTTTATTTTCTGCATCCTCTGGCCCTCCTAGCCCTCAAAAATGTGCCCAGAGGCATGGAACAACAACCCATTGCTCAGCCCTTCTGCCACAGACCAGGACACCAGGATCCAGTGGCCAGAGCCACAAAGACACAACAGAGCCTCAAGGTGCAAGCCCCCCCGAGCCACCCACACAAGCATTGCCGCGGGGAACAGGAATCACTGCTCCAATATGTAAGCCTGTTTTGGGGGCTTACCCCTGCACTGGATTAATCAGCAAAGATGCATTGTTTTCATACAGATGTATGTGTTCTTGGTAGCTTGCTTCAAACTTTCCAAAGTCTGCTGCTACCCTATCAAGTGGGCCATGGTGGTTGGAATGTAAGTGACAGGTAGGAGGACAGAATCTCCTCATATGCTGTTATGACTCACTGGTGTACTATTACTTGAAGGCCTGTGGCTGTCAGCCACATATTGCTTAATTTCTGAAATACAAAACAAAGAGGAGAGCTTCAGCCCCCCTCCCTCATTGATAGGTTAGTTCTGATTCTTTAAACAGTTTCAACTGATTTGGCTGACCAAGCGAGCAGACATGAAAGACCGTTAGGCCTATTCTGCTGGCATTTTAGTATGTCAGGATATGAAATCACTTATCTACTACTCTGAACACATATAATGTAGTTCTCACAGTACCTGTGTATGTCTTTTTTTGTCAATAACTGGCCACCACCCAGCTGTCTGCATTTTCAAAATGGTTTTGTCTGTCCCCAATGACCTCACATGTGGGCAGATCAGGCACTGCAGAAATAAGTTCCTGTCTGAAACGCTGTGGAATTACCCAAACTGTTATTGTCCCTGGACCTGGATACAGCAGCATTTCAGTCTCTAGATGACAATTACAATTCCTTTTATACTATTTAAACAGTTCAGCTGCTGCCATAAGGTAGTTAGTTCATCTTGCTTCAGTAAACCACTAAGGTCTATGGGATTGATGTTGTTTTTTGTGAGACTTGCCACAGGTTGTGAGAGTGGGGGAGTGAAGAAGATCCATGCCTCCCCCAAGCTCTTTGTTTGCAAGGAGATTGGCTTGGGCATTGCCATTGGTAAAAGGAGTGGCTTTTGAGTGGGCTTTAACCATTTAATCCAGGTAACATAAAACTGACAGACTGCAGAAGTGGCCAGAGAAACAATGTACTGTGAAAAAGCAACATAGATGAGGAATGTGGCATCTGAGGCAGTAAAATTATTATGCTGAAAGACAGGTAAAAGCTCTGGTATGGAGTAGCAAACCAAAGGTTGGGGGTGGTAAACCCTCCCTCTCCAGACACAGTACCATTTCCATACTATGGACCATATATGCATAACAACACAAGGGACTCCTACCTATGATGAAATGTTAAAATCTTAAAATGCTGAAATTAAATGGTTAATTTCAAAATATAAACTGTGTAATCAATGCTCTTGCAGAGAAAGGGGAAGTCTGCATTTAACACTATAAATCTGTGATGTCTGAGGATTGGACTTCAGCCAGCAGCTGTGTTCGAGTAGCTGCTCTGAGAAATCAGAATTGTCAAATGAACCCTTCCTTAGTCAGTTTAAGTAGAAAAACCTGTTGTTAATTCAATAGGGGTATGTCATAAATTGGGACCCCCTTGCAAGTGAGATGACACAGATGTGCCAAGCAATGGAAAGCTACAAATAACTTCAAATGAGCAAACAAGACCAACAAAATGAGAATGTTCTTGTTTCTGTTCACAGTTAGGTATCTGCTCCTCCCTTTTCACTGGGTTCCATGCCTCTTAATAAATGATTTCAGTACCCACATCCCTATGGGTTATGTATGGAGATTTAACAATCTCTGTGTCTCAGATGCCCACTTCTTTTGTTACAGAATTTGCCTAAATGCCATATATATATATATATATATACACGCATGGCCTTTAGGCAAATTCTGTAAAAACAGAAGTGGGCATCTGAGATGCAGAGATTATTAAATCTCTGTACATAAGGGCAACAATGAGAAAGGGGCAGTGGAGCATCATCATACCATGTTCTTTACTGTGAGATTGTGGGAAGTGACAGGCTCCATATTGAAACATGTTGGCTGCACCAGAGCTTTATCCCATTTTTACGAGCACTAAGGTATCAAAACTGTTTGTTTATTATGCTGACTACAGGGGGATACGTGAGGTGAAGCCCAATTGCTGCAGCAGTCGGGGCTCCATGTTAGCTGGCGTAACTCATTTCAAACAAGAGTTTAGGGTTTATAGCCTTATGGGAATTGTAATATAATTTTCAAAATTGTATTTTCAGTTCTATTTCCAGCATAGTGGGGATCTATGGCTGCTTGGAGTAGGAATAATACATTTGGAGAAATAAGACTTTGTTTTTTGACAAAATACTGCATGTGAAATGAAGATGTATAAGGAAGAAAGTGCTGCTACAAACTTTGAATGTGTTTTTTATTTTCAACAAGCTAATATGGCACTTTTATTTTTAGTTAAAATTTTACCAGAGTGGTGATCTGTGGGCACATATGCAACTGGAGTAGAATAGTAAGTTTACTAAAAGAAAATTAATTATGACCTTTCTAGATTTCTGTTTCTGGCTGCTTGTTGCAGTTATTTCCAGTCTTCATATTTTGTGATCTGCATTCACTTACTGCTTTCATATTGTTTACACTGGACTTGAATTTTGACTTTGATCTCGTTATAGTTTTCAGTTTTCATTCCCCAACAATCCATACACATATAATTGTTTTTCTCGGACTCTGAGACTATGGACTCAGTCTTATGGGCTTATTTTATTTATTTGTTTGTTTCATTTTATTATTTGTATTCACTTGATATAAAGTTGGAGTGCTTCGGGGTGTGCTTGGTTTGTATGTTTATAGTGTGAATGGTGTGTGACTGGGGGTTAGTTTAGCCATTTATAACTTATACTGAGGTTATTGTGTGTATGGGGTGGGTGGGTTGTGAAGGCATTTGTTCTTAGTTTAAATTTGGTTTTATTGTGTTGTTTGGTTGTTTTATCATGTGTTTGCTAACAGCCAGGCCCATCTAGTCTACTCTGCAAAGCAACTGTAAGAGTGGTGCCCCTTTGGGATGGTTCTCTTGTACTCTGCCTGTGGCTGTGATTAACCACTGCTGGGGGTAGGGGATCTTTTGGGGGTGCTGCTCAAAATACAGACCTGCTGGGGTGGAGGGCATGATCAGGAGTGTGGGTTCCAGGAGGTGCCTGGGGATTAGACCTTTTTAGGAAAGGGATCCTCCCTGCCTGATACCTATTCCTCAGGTTTCTGATTTTTATGTTCAGCAGGAGGCTAATGGACTGGCCGACTCAGCTCCTCCCCTTAGAGAAGTTCTGTGCAATGCCAGGTCTCTTAGGAATAAAATGGCCAAAATGGAGGTGTTCATTGTAGATTCCTCTGCAGACTTGGTATGTATCACAGAGACCTAACTGGGGGATTATACAGGCCTTGTGCTTGAGGCATCTATTCCACCAGGTTACTCCATGGTACATTGCCCTGTGCGGGAGCACAGGGGAAGCAGGGTAGCCATCTAGTTTAGATCCACTCTGAGACCGATGGCATACCCCTTAGGAGATACCAGATCATTTGAATGTGTGGCTGTTAAGGGTGGGCCAGGTACAAGTTGCAGGATCCTGCTCATATACTGTCCTCCTGGTTGTGGGCACAAATTCCTGCAGGAACTAGACACTTTCATCACCAATCTGGTGATGGAGTCACCTATGCCTTTGGTCCTGGGTGACTTTAATGCTTGAGTCAATATTGAAATTTTTCTTTTTGGAATGCAGTTCCTCCAGATGATGCCTTCACTGGGCTTTGTACAGGTGGTTGCCTCTGGTGCCTACCGACATGACCTTGCCTTGGATCTTGTTTTCTCAATGAGTCTTGATATCAGCAATATCAGGGTTAATCCCATCATTTGATCAGATCATCATGTCATGCAGTTTAACTGCAGGGCTTCCCATTTTACTGCCCCTGAGGGATGGTCAGTTACCGCTCATTTAGAAACCTGGAGCATCAAAGTGTCCTGGTGGTACTGAGCATCTCAGGTATGGAGGTGGCCTGTGTGATGGGAGCCAAGGCAGCTGTGGAGGGTTATAACTTGGCTCTTGCAACTGTGTTCAACTCCCTAGCACCTTTCCATGTCCATCCCTTTATTTCCCACAGCAGATCACCAAGGTATGATGTGGACCTGAGGAGGTTGAAGACTAAGAGATGGAGGTTGGAGCTCTGTTGATGGAGGTCCCATTCAGAGGAGGATAAATTAACTATCAGGGCTCATTATAGTAAGTATTAATGGAAAAAAAACTCTGAAAAGGTCAGTGTTCCTCTCATGAGTGATTGCTGCTGGAAGGAACCAGCCAGCTCAGCTTTTTAACACTGTGGACAGACCGCTAAATCTAGTCTGTCTCCAGTCTTGCAGAGCCTTTTCACTCAACAAATGTGAAGAGTTTAATCAGTTCTTTCTAGACAATTTGTCCTCTATCCGGACTGGGATGTCTGTGTGACAGGGAGCTCCTGCCACTCTTGAGAACCAACCTTTACTTAAATCTGTTGCAACAGTTCTTCAATTTCTTAGCCTAATCTATCCTTTGCAATTTCTAGTCCATAAGGTTGGCCTCCTATGGGCACCCCCTCCCCTTTCTTGACTATGCTATAGTGTCCTCTTTAATTTTCCTTTTCCCTCTCAGGTCCTCATACAGGAAGGTTATTGTGGTGACCTCCGAGCTGATGTAAAACAACAGGCTGTGTTCCTCATTGTTGGATTTAGTATGCAATGGCACTATGTCATAAAATACATTGATGTCTATACCTTATGTACATGAAACTTGTAAATGTTGAAAATACCATGGCACTAGGTGTTTTTGATAAAAGTAAGTGTTGAACTTGAAGTTTCGTGTCTGGTCCATCTGTTATCCCACAACCCCTCCACAATCTGCAGTTGGTGTACTGATGACTGACAGTACCCAGACTTCATCAGACAGAGGAATTTCATTTTTATGGGATGAGTTTGAGCAAGCATGGGTGGATGATGTCAGTGTCAGTGGCTCAGTAGGTAGCACACTCGCCTCTAAGGCCAGGAGATCAGAGGGATGTGGGTTCAGTTCCCACAACTGGCACTTGGGTTAATGTCCCAGTACTGACACTGTAGTGCAGCATGAGAGGGGTGCTGCACTTCTGAGGTGCCATCTTTCAGATGAGACATTAAACTGAGGTTCCATCTGCCTGGATTGGTGGTAGTTCAGGTGGATGTTAAAGATCCAATGGCACTTATCAAAAAGAGTAGGGGAAATTTTTATTCAGAATTCAAAAACAAAAAACAAAAGAAGCACCATCAATAGTTTAAGATAACAAATCATCTGAATTATACATAAAATGTAAAACTGTGTATAATACCAAACATCTTTATACAAATTCTGAAATATAATTTCCTGAAGTAAGCTACTAAAATCCTAAAAAAACACCACCAAAGAACCAAAGAGAATATAAACCAAAAAGCCATTATCCTGCTGAGAAATTGTCAAACTGAGTTGGATAACTAATAAAAGGAAAAAAAAAGGAAAGAAGAAAAAAAAAAGAAACACATTAATACAAAAACATCAACCCACCCATCAAACATTTTTCCATAATTTTGATACCACCACTTGCCCCAGAGTACGTTTTTCATACTCATAAATATTGTCAAGCTCTTGCTGGATTCTAAAGAAAACATCTTGTTGTTGGATCACTTTATCTTGCAGGAACCTAAGACATCTCGCCTGCCAAATTGACCACTTTATACTTACCAAAAGAATATTGACTGTACTTTTTGTCCATTGTTCCCAAGCAATCGGAACTTATCCTACAATTAAAATATCATAGTTCATTAATAGAATAAATCCCCCCTCCCACAGATCCGACAATAAATTCCAAAAATTAAGGACATGAATACACTCAAAAAAAAGATGCTGCATTGTCTCCACAGCTCCAGCACAGGCACTCTCTCTGCACCTTCTATCATCCAGCTGCTTATGCTTCTGATTGCCTCTTACTTGTGACTTCTGATGACTACATATCCAAGCAAAATCCTGCATTTTAAGAGGAACTCTAGGATCAATCATTCCTTCTAATAGTAAACTAATTTTAATCGTTGAGGATACTTGAAAAACTGGCTCTTCTCGATACCATTTATTTAAAATACTTCTATAAAACATTTTCTTCCCTTTCCTAAACACCATGCCAATTCAATCTGCCAGGTTTGTATATAGCGCATGGTAGTCTGCACATAACTTGGAAGCATTTTATCTGTAGGATGCCACTTATCTCTACCCCATGCTTCTAAAAAAGGCTTACCCCATAACTGCATACAGACTTGCCCCATCCCTGCTGTCTGCAACAACAATGGACAAATAGAGCTAAAAAAGAAATTCCCCAAAAAATAACTCAGAGGATGAATCATATTCACTCCTCCTTCTTTCCTTAGCCTGTAGGTATGAACTCTCTTAACTGGGTTCAATCTACTTCGCCACAAAAAATGGAAAAATAGACCTATAACTTTAGTGTGCATCTTATAAGGAAGGGGAAACACATGCGATACATATAAAAAAATAGGTGCTATATATGCCCTTAATAGATAAACCCGCTTTTTCCTAGACATTTTTCAAGACAACCAGGACAAAACCTTAAGCTGTGCTTTATCATAAACAGTATTCCAATTTTGGTCTTCTGAATCCTTGGTTCCAAAAAATAAACCCAAAACTTTAATCTGACTTGTAGTAATCAGAACTGAAAAATTCTCTACCTTCTCAATATCTCCTAACACCAAAACAATACTCTTCCCCATATTAAGTCTAATTCCTGTAATATCATAAACTTCTTGCAGCATATTTAATACCCTGGTACCAGACTCTCGATCTGCTACAGTAAAAACACAATCACCCACATAAGCAGAAACCTTTTGAAACCCATAGCCATCACAGTTTGTAATGGCTCTGATATCATCATTTTGCCCAATTCTTCTTAATAAAGGGTCCAGACCAAAAACATATAACAAGGGGCTCATCGGGCAACCCTGCTTTATCCCATTTTTTAAATAAATTGGCACCCCTAAATATCCATACACTAGTGGAGTAGCTTGAGCCTCAGCATATAATACTTTAATTCTAAAAAGGTCTTAGGAATCCCATAATGCTGCAATACCATCCAAAGGTACTCCTGTCGAACTGCGTCAAAAGCAGTTTCCTGGTCTACCAACATTAAATATCCTTTTAACTTATTTCCTAAACCTTGTTCCACAATCTCCCTAACAAAAGTCAAATTTTGAACAATGTTCCCACCCACAATTGCACAAGTCTGCTCCGGGACAATTAACTTTTGCGCAACTTTTGCCAATCGAGTAGTAAGTATCTTTGCCAGAATTTTATAATCTGTATTCAACAAAGTTAATGGCCTCCAATTCTTTAAGTCTTGGGGGTCTCCTTTTTTATATAGAAAAATCATAATCCCCATCTTCTCAAAGGGGCAAGCCTATTTTCCTCCCAAATAGCCTTATAAAGTAACTCTAAACAGGGGGCCAAAATATCAGCAAAAACCTTATAGAAATCATGACATAAGGGCCACAGAGATCCAGGAGGAACAAAATGGGGGAGAGATACTGTGGGTTAAGCTGGAAAAGAAAATGGGGCCAGCCATCCGCACAGGTGTGGTCTATAGACCATCAGCCCAAGTGGAAGAAACAGTTAGAGAGCTGATGCTAGCCATCCAAAGGATGGCAGACAAGGGTGAGGTAGTACTGGTTGGAGACTTCAATATTCCAGATGTGGACTGGAGCATCCCAGTAGCAGCATCAACTAGGAGCAAATTTATCCTGGAATCCCTTCAGGGTGCCTTCCTCAAGCAACTAGTCATGGAACCAACTCGGCAGAAGGCAATACTGGACCCTGTGCTCTCAAACAGGGACAGTGTGATGGGGGTAACAGTGGGGGAGCACCTGAGGAACAGTTACCACCAGTCATTGTGGTTTGAAATCACAGAAAGAGCAGAACCAAACCACACAAAAACACGTATCCTGGATTTTAGGGGGGCAGACTTTGGAAAAATGGGGAGATACTTGAAAGAGGCATTAAGGGGAATGGAGCAGGAATCAGGGGTTGAGGAACAGTGGGCAGTATTTAAAATGGGGATTACAAGAGCAACAGAATTATGCATTAAGCAGGTTAGCAAGAGGAAAAGGAAAAGGAGACCATTATGGTTTTCCAAAGAGGTAGAAAAGAAAGTGAAAGCCAAAAAGATTGTGAATCTAGGCAATACAAAAGACACAGGCAGAAGGGGTAGGGAGAAGTACCAGGAGAAGCAAAGGAGCCAGGAGGTCAGTAAGGGAAGCCAAAGCTCAGACAGAAGAACACATTGCAAAATCAATGGGTAGAGGGACAAAACCTTTACAGGTACATAAGTGAAAAAGAAAGACAAAGGGAGGGATAATGAGACTGAAGGGGAGGATGGGGGCCGTGTGGAGGATGACAACAGTAAAGCTGATATATTGAACAGGTATTTCTGCTCAATCTTTACTGAGGAAGAGGAGGGTAATGAGTCTGAAGGAGTACAAGGGGTGAGAATGGTGCAGAAATGGACACAAGTCCCTATACATGAGAAAGGGTCCTGAAGGAACTGGAAGTAATAAGAGTTGATAAGGCAATGGGGCCAGATGGGGTGCACCCCAGGGTCCTTAAAGAACTAAGAGAGGTGGTGGCTGAACTTCTCGCCATCCTGTTTAGCCGATCACTGGAAACAGGGAGGTACCCAAAGACTGAGGACAGCAGATGTATTCCCCTTATACAAAAGTGGGAACAAAGAGGAAGGGGAACTCCAGACCAGTCAGCCTCCACCGTGAGTGGGAAGATCATGGAAGCACTACTGAAGGAGAGACTGGTGGAACATTTGGTTGTCAATGGACTACTGGACCCAAGGCAGCATGGTTTCACCAGGGGGAGGTCATGTCAGATCAACCTCATTGAATTTTTTGACTCGGTGACTAGGGAGGTGGATCAGGGGAGGGCAGTGGACATGGCCTATCTGGACTTCAGCAAGGCCTTTGACACTGTGCCACATAGAAGACTATTACACAAACTGGGGAATATGGGTGTGGGCAGGACAGTAGTGTGGTGGGTAGGTAACTGGTTGGGCGGCAGGACACAGGTGGTGGTGGTAAATGGCTGTCACTCCACAGAGGGAAGAGTGACCAGTGGGGTACCACAGGGATCAGTGCTGGGACTGGTCCTGTGACATTGCGCAGGGTCTAGAAAGCAGAATTTCACTGTTCGCTGATGATACAAAGCTCTGTAACAGACTAGACACACCAGAGGGTGTAGACAGAATGAGAAGGGACCTGCAGAAACTTGAAGAATGGTCAGGGGTTTGGCAGTTGAAATTCAATGCAAAGAACTGCAAGATAATGCATATGGGGCACAAATACCCTGGCACAATATATCAGTTGGGGGGATGAGGATATAGCATGCACCAAGCAGGAAAGGGATCTTGGGGTTATCATCTCTGATGACCTCAAGGTAGGGAAACAGTGTGAGAAGGCAGCAGGTAAAGCTAACTAGGATGCTGGGATGCATAGGCAGGGCATCACCAGCAAGGGAAAGGGAGGTCATAATTCCACTATACAAGACACTAGTGAGGCCCCACCTGGAGTACAGTCGTGCAGTTCTGGAGACCTTACCTATGTAAGGACATAGACAGGGTAGAGAAGGTTCAGAGGAGGGCAACAAAGATGGTACATGGATTGCATCACAAGTCCTATGAGGACAGGTTGAAGGAACTGAATATGTACTCCTGGGAGGAGAGGAGGGAGAGAGGGGATATGACAGAGACATACAAGTATCTTACAGGGAGGAACAGGGTGCAGGAATACACTATTTTTAAGTGAAAAATATGTTCCAGGACTAGAGGGCATGGGATGAAGTTGGAGGGAGGACGATTCAGAGGAAACGTGAGGAAGAATTTCTTCACAGAACGGAGGTGAACAAGTGGAACACCCTGCCAGAGGAAGTGGTGGGGGCTGAAACAATCATGGGATTTAAGAATGCCTGGGATAGACATAAAGGAATTCTGGAGGTCAGGGGTAAGGGGCAACAGACTTCTAGGAAAACATAAACTGAACTTACAAGCTCAAATAGGCAGACTGGGTGGGCCATAGGCCCTTATCTGCCAATACTGTCTATGTATCTCTGTATCTATGTATCATTTGGTATCCCATCATATCCAGGAGTAGTCTTGGCAGACAATTGAGAAATGGCTTCCCTAATTTCTAGCTCTGAAATATGCGAAACCAAGCTTTCCTTCTCCTCATTAGCCATAGAAGATATAACTAAGCCTGAAAAAAAGGAGTCCTGACATCCCTTACCCACCTTTTGAGAAGTCGCTACAACATGCTGATGTACAATAAGCATTAGATCCTGGTTTTGCACCTTTAAATTACCCTGCTCATCTCTCAGTGCTGTCATAACCAGCTTCTGCACTCCCTACATACTTATATCATATGGATTTACCTCCTCCTTTGTACCTATAGTCTGATATTTCTGCTGATTCGCCACCTTCCTAGCAGTCTCCTGCAAGTACTGACACATTTGCTCCTTTAGGCTCTGCAAACGCACTGAAACATTATTTGTTCTATCCGCTGCTTGCGTTAGAACTTGCATGTATTTTGCTCTAAGCCCTAAGTATGTAATATACTTGTCCTTCACCTTCTTCTTCGTAAGAGATATATACAAACATTGCAAGTCCCTTTTTGCATCCTTCCACCAATCTATGGGACTATCATACAAAAAGCAAACATATTTTCTTAACAAAAACAATTCCTTTATAGAACTTTGCACATACTGTAAACATACTGCAACACTGAAATATTCATTTTCCAATAACCCCTACCCGCTATTAATTTCTGTCTTTCTCCCAACAGTAACTTAACTGCCAAATGATCCAAAGTCTCTAAAGGCAACAAAGCTACTTCTTGACAGGTGAGTTGCACTGATGCAACCAAAAATCAATCCTGGTAGATAGTTTACCTTTAAAAAAGGTGTGTTGCGGTGTCTGTTGCAAAATCTCATAAACATCTCTTAGGTTATTCCTACGTAAAACTGCTAACAAAGTATGAGAATCACAAAATATTTTCTTTGTAGTCCTCCCCCAATCTCTATGGGAAAGTCCACAATTAAAATCGCCACCCCATAGAACCAACTTAGAGGTATTCAAGTATGGTTCCACTTTTTTAAACAAATTAGACCTCTCTGCTTTAGTCTGGGGGGCGTATGTATTAACAATCCTGAATGCTTCTTTCTGCAACACTACATCAACAACCATAGCTCTCCCTGGCTGTATATCATAAACATGCAATATTTGAACAACAACCCCTAAAAAAAGCAATCCTATTCCAGAACATAGTTCCTCCCCTATTGACCAACAAGAGACGCCCTACCTCCATTCTCTTTGTGCAGCCTGCACCTCAAACAAAGTATAGAAACATAGAAACATAGAATTTGACGGCAGATAAGGACCGCTTGGCCCACCCAGTCTGCTCATTTCCCTACCTAATGGATAAGCTGCAGATCCTAGTTAACCAGCAGCCTACTTCTTTCTACCCCAACCCCCTAGAATTGCCTTATGGCTGTCCCATGCATGCTTGAATTCAACCACTGTTTTTGATTCCACAACCTCCTCCAGAAGGCCGTTCCATGCAACCACAACCCTCACTGTGAAAAAATACTTCCTTACATTACCTCAGAGCCGCCCCCCCATCTTCAAATTGTGCTCCCTTGTTCTTGCACACCTCTTTTTTTGAAAGATGCTACCCTCTTGGACTTTGCTGATTCCCTTGAGGTACTTGAAAGTTTCTATCATGTCCCCTCTCCCTCCTTTCCTCGAGGCTATACATATTAAGCTCCTTTAGTCTCTTCATATGTCTTCCAGTGCAGACCCTGCACCATTTTAGTTGCCCTCCTGGACAGCTTCCATCTTGTCTATGTCCTTGGAGATTGGGTCTCCAGAACTGCACACAGTACTCCAGATGGGGTCTCACCAGCTGTCTGTACAGAGGGATAACAACTTCCTGTTTTCTACTGGTGATGCCTCTCCCTATGCATCCCAGTATCCCCCCAGCCCTCCTTACTGCCCTCTCACATTGCTTGCCCACCTTTAAGTCATCTGATATGACTACCCCCAGGTCCTTTTCCATTTTTGTTGTTGTTAGTATCTCACCCCCCTTTGTGTACTCTTCCCCTGGGCTTTTGTTTCCCAGGTGCATTACCTTGCACTTCTTAGCATTAAATCTAAGCTGCCATACATTTGACCATTCCTCTAACCTTTCCAAGTCCCTTCTCATCCTTTCCATCCCACCTTATGCATCAACTCTGTTGCAGATCTTTGTGTCATCTGCAAAGAGACATACTTTTCCTTCCAGTCCCTCTGCAATGTTGCTTATAAAGACATTGAAGAGGACTGGTCCTAATACTGAACCCTGCAGCACCCCACTAGTAACCCCCTTTCAGAGTGGACTCCCATTTACTATTACCTCTGTGTCCTATTCTCCAGCCAATTCTTACCCAGGCTATCATCTTGGGACCCACTCCAGGCTGGCTAACTTGTATATTAATCTTTGTGTGGAACTGAGTCAAATGCCTTGCTAAAGTCTAGGTAGGCCATGTCCACAGCCCTCCCTGATCTACTACTTGGTCACCCAGTCAAAGAAATCTATTAGATTCGTCTGGCATGACCTTCCTGCTGTGAATCCATGCTGCCTTGGGTCCTGTGCCCCTCTGGCCTCTAGGTACTCGACAATTTTTTCCTTCAGAAGTGATTCCATCATTTTCCCTATCACTGAGGTTAAACTAACAGGTCTGTAGTTTCCTGCTTCTTCCCTGCTCCCACTTTTGTGAAGGGGAATCACATCTGCCCTCCTCCAGTCCTCAGGTACCACCCCATTCTCCCATGATTTGTTAAAGACGGTAGTTAGAGGTGTCACTAGTTCTACCCTTAGTTCTTTTAGAATTCTGGGATGAATCCCATCAGGCCCCATTGCTTTGTCCACCTTCAGTTTTAAGAGTTCTTTCAGAACCCTTTCTTCTGTAAATGGGCTGGTATCAACTTCTGTATCCAGAGTGTTTCTGTTGCTTGTTTTAGGCACCTCCCCCTCTTCATTTGTAAATACTGAGCTAAAACATTTGTCTAGTATCTCTGCCTTTTCACCGTCACCCTCTGCCCACCCCCTCCCCTTTATTAAGCCTCACTATCCCTCCCTTAGTCTTCCTTCGCTCCCTGATGTACCTAAAAAAGGTTTTATCCCCCTTCTTAACTGAGTTGGCTATCTTTTCCTCAGTTCAGGCCTTTGCCGTTCTGACTGCCTTCCTAGCTTTCTTTTGCTTTAACTGATACAATTCTCTGTCCTGCTCCTTCTGTGATTCCTTGTACTTTCTGAATGCTTTCTTTTTTCTCTTGAACCTTCACTGCCACCTCCTTTGAGAACCATAGTGGTTTCTTACATAGTTTTGTTTTATTTGCTTCACACAAAGGCTTGTCACCTCTGTGATTACAGTTTTTATTATTCCCCATTGTTCTTCCACCCCTTCTTCTTGCCCATTTGCTAGTGCATTCCTTAGGCACTCACCCATTAGGAATGCACTAGCAAGCAGCCTGGTATCCTGCAACAAAATGACCTGCCCACCCCCAGTACTAAGACTTAGGAAGGTTTTCTGCCTTCTCTCATAAGACTTAATACTATTTACATTAACTGTGAGAAATGAGAAAATCATAACAAGCCCAACAAAGGAAAAAAGGATTGCTAACCTAATCATTTCTTTTTCTTCCTCTTCCTAGTCTTAAGCTTTTCAGGAGGGCCTATCTCTGAAGCACCCTCCACCTGGAAAGAGGCCACAGAGGAAAGATCCAAATCAAACCCATTCTCCTCCACTCCCTGTTCAAACAACAAAGCATAAGAATTTTGCACTGTTACACCATCTATGCTTTTAGACAGTACCTGGGAACCTGCTAGAAGCTTACCTGCTTTAGACCGGGCTACTCTCTGAAATTCTGCCTCTAACTGCATGGGGGGCATAGAAGTACAGTGCCTTCAGAAAGTATTCGCCCCCCCTTGGATTTTGCCACATTTTGTGATGTTGCAAACTCAAATTAAAATACATTTATATGGGATTTTTTTGTAACGTATCTACACAAATTACCCTATAATGTCAAAGTGGAATGAAACTTCTGGAATTTTTTGTACATGTAATTTAAAATAAAAACCTGAAATGTCTTGATTTGATAAGTATTCACCCTCTTTGCTATGACACTCCAAATTGAGCTCAGATGCATCCAATTTCCTTGTGAGATCACTCTAAAACTTGAATGGAGTCCACCTGTGGTCAGTTCAAATGGTTGACATGATTTCAGAGGAAATACACCTGTCTATATAAGGTCCCACTGTTGACAGTGCATATCAGAGCAGAAACTCTACCATGAAGACCAAGGAGCTGTCCGTAGAACTCCGTGATAGAATTGTGAGGAGGCATAGATCTGGGGAGGGTAAACATTTCTAGGGTGTTGAAAGTTCCAGGAGCACAGTCAAGTCCATCATTAGGAAATGGAAAGATTACGGAACCACCCAGACTCTTCCTAGAGCCAGCCGTCCTCCCAAACTGAGCAACCAGGCAAGAAGGACCTTGGTCAAAGAAGTGACCAAGAACCCAATGACCACCATGACAGAACTACAGAGTTCCATGGCTGAGATGGGAGAACCGGTCCAGAGGACAACAGTCTCTGCAGCACTTCACAGATGTAGCCTCTATGGGAGAGTGGCTAGACAGAAGCCACTCCTGAGAAAAGGCCACATAATAGCATGCCTGGAGTTTGCAAGAAGGCACATGGCAGACTCTGAGACCATGTGGCAAAAGATTCTCTGGTCTGATGAAACAAAAATTGAACTCTTTGGCCTGAATGCAAAGCACTATGCCTGTGCAAACTGAACACAGCTCATCACCCATGTAACACCATCCCTACCATGAAACATGGTGGTGGCAGCATCATGTTATGGGGATGCTTTTCGGCAGCAGGGACTGGGGCACTTGTCAGGATAGAGGGAACAATGAATGGAGCCAAATACAGACACATCCTTGAGAAGAACCTGCATCAGTCTGCAATAGACCTTGGACTGGGGCGAAGATTTACATTCCAACAGGACAACGACCCCAAGCATACAGCCAAAGCAACACTGGAGTGGCTTCAGAACAAGAAGGTGAATGTCCTTGAGTGGCCCAGCCAAAGCCCAGACTTGAATCCCATTGAGAATCTGTGGAAAGACTTAAAGATTGCGGTTCACCAACGCTCCCCATCCATCTTGACAGAGCTTGAACAAATCTGCAAGGAAGAATGGGCTAAAATCCCCAAATCCAGATGTGCAAAGCTGATACAGACATACCCAAGAAGACTCAAAGCTGTAATTGCTGCCAAAGGCACTTCTACAAAGTATTGACTCAGGGGGGTGAATACTTAAGTAAACAAAATATTTCAGTTTTTAATGTTTCATAAATTTTTGTTACACAATATAAATATTTTTGCCCCTTTAAATTGTTGAGTATGCTGTGTGAATCAAGGGGGGAAAATAATTTCAATGCGTTAAAAATTCTGGTAGTAACACAACAAAATGTGACAAAATCCAAGGGAGGTGAATACTTTCTGAAGGCACTGTACCTTCTTCCATTAATTCAACAACTTGTTCTACATTATCTACATCTTTCTTCCCCTCTCACCATCTCCCGACTGACAAGGGAGACTTGTTGCTCCCACAACCTCTTCAGGTCTTATGTCACTCTCTAACTCTTGAAAAGTACTCTGAACTGTTTCCTCCAATATTTCTTATCCTACCTTCTTCTCCAGATTCCCAGTCCTATCTGCTTTCCTTGGGACCCTCTGAGGCAGAGGATTCCTATCATGAACAGTGTTAAGCAACTCAATCATGCACATTTTCTCTTTTTGAGCAGTAGCTACATAAACATCCTGCTCAGCTCTAACAGTGATATCTACATTATTATGTGATGCCCAAGAGCAAGTACGAAAGGAATGCCCTCGTTCATCACATAAACTGCAACGCAGTGGCTGCCGACAATGAGCCCCAACATGCCCCAACTCCCCACACAAACCACATTTTTGCTTGTCACAAACATTATTAAGATGTCCCACATCTCCACATTTAAAACAAGCCCGTGGCTGCCCAAGATAAAAAATCACCCCCATGCCCCGACCCCAAAAAAAAACAATTTGGTAAATGACTGGTTTGACCATTTTCAAGATTCAAAACTACTTGATATTTCCACCCCCCAGTCCATAATTGTTCCTCATCCAAAATAGGTTCACGAAAACCTTTAACAGTGCAGTGCTGTTGCAACCAGTAAGTTATATCCGCAACATTCCTAAATAATACAGTAATCTTCTTTGTAAGGGGTTTTGTTAGCGGGATTGCCAAGAAAGGCCTCCATAAAGGAGAAAGTTTCATAAGACGGTATTGTTTCCAAAATCTTTCCAGGCCTGCAGGATGCTTAAAGCTGACATCAAAGATAGAATCCCCTGGAACATGAATTAAGGCATATATTTCATACGCATAGTATTTCATACTATCTTTTAACAGAATCCTACCAACAAATTGTCTGTCCGGAACTGTAGAAATATTGCCCCTATATTTCAGCCTTACAGCATTCCTTCTCACTGCTGGTTCTGACATTGGGCCTCTCTCAGTTGGAAATAAATGTTCTTTTACCTTTCCATGCCACACCTTAGCAGGAGCTGAAACCAGAGGAGCTAACTCTGGTAAATCTTCAGAAATAGAGTCTTGTTGTCCTAAGTTAGATTTTTTTTATTGATTCCTCAGTAGAAGAATTAGGATCCTCTGTTTCTTGTTCTCTAATTATTTGTAATAAAGGATGAGGCTCTTCTGGCTGCTGAGCCAGCTCACTCCCTGAAGGAGAGAACTGCCCTGGTGGTAATGAAGGAACCAGAGCATTATGGGGGGAGGGCACTATTGGAGCTCCAGAAAATCCTGGCTGAAAAGTTTGTAAAGATCCTGCACCATTCAAATTTGCATCCCACTCAGTACCCACAGGATTTTTCACCCAGCCTGCAGCTTGCAAGGCTGTTGTCACCCAATTCCTGAGTCCTGGTCCATGTGCTGCATACTTTGTCCCTGCCTGGGACCATCCGCTACACGGACCTGCAGCTTTCTGCTTCCCCCCCCCCTTCAACATTCACTTTGCACCTCCTACCGAGGACCCAATATTAAATGTCACCTCAGTCAAAGCAATCTGAACAGAAGCTCCCGTTGTTTGTTTTGTATCTGCAGCTTGCCCATCAAGGATCACCTCATCCCGTGCAGCAGATACCATACTAACAGCATCAGATGCATTAATTAAAGCCCCCACTTCTGATACTAATGCAGGGTCTGTACAGGCACTAACCGAAACTTCCATTGCTGCAACATTTTCATTCGGACTCACCCAGTCTCCTGCAGAGCCTACAGCTGTGACAGCCACCTCCGCCTCCATTACTCGAACCTGCACTTCCATTTCCTGTACCACTTTTTTCATGGCCTGCCTCTCGAGTGCCTTCTGCAACCGCTCCCATGCTGCCTGATAGAAGCGTTCCGCTTCCTCCAGCTGTACCCATAAATCTGCCGCCACATCACCACTCGCAGGCTGCGTTGCCTCTCGCTGTTCCAGGGCTCCCAATTCCGAATTCGCTGGTAAGTCCTCTTCCACTTTGCTCTTAAGCAACTCATCAGGCTCTGTGAGATCCATAGCCGGAAAACATCCTTCAGTATTGGTCTCCATTCAAAGCAATAGGGGCCAAGGAAGAGACCTACTCCTTAGCCACCCGCACATCCAACTTCCTCAAGACTCTAGACGCCACTGAGCAGGATCGATGTTCAGCCACACAGTGCCCTCTGTCTCACAAGAGTAGGGAAATTTCCCCGGTGTCCTGGCCAAATTTCCCTCATTCACTAAAAATACCACCAACAGCTTAATCTGGTTCAAGGTCAGTTGGTATTCATCTGTATCCCCTTCCCCCGGGTTGTGCCTGAAAATAGGCAGGATTTGTCTAGTGCACTTACCCAGTCAACAAAAACTAAATAAATAAAATGATGTTTCTCAGGTGGTTTCTAGCCTGCATCCCACCTTCTATGAATTGGATCCTGGGCCGACAAGGCTTCTGCTAGAGTGCTGGGATTCACTCTGTCTGATTGTGGTGGAGGTCATGAGGTGTTCCCTTGGGAAGGGGATTTTCCCATCAACCTTTAAAAAGGTGGTGGTGAGACCCCTCCTCCCTTCTCAAGAAACCTTCTTTTGACCCTGACATTCTCTCCAGTTATAGGCACATCTTGAACCTTCTCTTTTTGGGGAAGTTGATCAAGAAGGTGGTGGTAGTGTGGCTGGAACAGCTTCTGGAAAAACATGACATCTATGAGCGTTTCCAGTCTGGGTTTCAACCTTGCCATAGTACAGAGATTGTGCTAGTCAGGGTGCACCATGATCTCCTTTTTGAGAGGAATAGCGGACGATAATCCATTCTTGTCCTGCTTTACCTCTCTTCAGCTTTTGACACAGTAGATCATGGGGTGTTGCTGGCTTCCTGAGGTGCTATGCAAAACTTTCAGGAACAGTGTTGCAATAGTTTAAATCCTATATGTCCAGTAGACTGCAGCAGGTGACACCTGGCTCATTCACATTGAACTATGCTGTACTCTACTGTGGTGTGCCTCAGGGGTCGGTTTTGGCCCCCATTGTTGTTTGCCAAGTATGTGTTGCCCTTGGGGAAGATCAGTAGATGTTACAGCTTGGGTTTTCATTGTTATGCTGATGAAACCCAGCTGTACGTGTCTTCCTCCCCCTTATGATGCTGTAGCGGTATTGGAACTGAGCTATTGTCTATGTGAAATCCAGGAGTGGATGGCAGCCAGCTGGATTAAACTGAACCCTTTGAAGATGGAGGTGGTACTAATGGATCCAGATCAGTCAAGTTCTGCAGCATCGAGTGGCAGCGCCTTCCTCCCAGTGGTATGTGGCATGGCACTTCAAGCTGTCAATAGAGTGGGGAACCTGGGGGTCACTGTGGACTTCAAGCTGACCCTAGCATATGAGGTGTCAGCTGTTGTCCTCAGTGGCTTTTATCACCTGCAAAACATTGTGTGGATCAAGCCCTATCTTGAGCCAGCTGACCTGGCAACACTGGTGCATGCCTTGGTCACACTGAGGTTGGATTACTGCAACAGTCTTTACATTGGGTTATCCATGAGGCTGCTGTGCCATTTGCAGCTAGTCCAGAATGCAGTAGCCCTGCTGAATGTGGATCCTCTCAAGTCTGAGCATATCATGATGGTTCTTCATGCTCTGCATTGGCTGCTGGTGCAGTTGTGCATCAGCTTTAAGGTGTGCTTGCTTACATACATAGCACTGCACTGACTGGGTCCAGGCTAACTGAGAGATTTCCTGGAGTCTTATGCTCCTGGTCATCCCCTCTGGTCAGTGGAAGCAGTCCTCTTGTCAGTACTGAGGTATCACATGAAGTCCTCTGATGACAGGGCATTCAGGGTTGCTGCTCTGATTTTATGGAATGGCCTTCCTCGGGAGATAAGAGACACTCCATTGCTAACCATCATTAAAAAGTCCTTAAAAGCTTACCTATTTATTTTATGTTTTGGGCCTGGATCTGTAACTTAATTTTATAACATATATTTTATTTATTATGCATTTTACTTATCTGTAATTAATATGAGGCATCCATAGCCTCCAGGATTGGGCGCAATGTAAATAAAATTGCCTTGCCTTGCCATCATGAACAACAAATTTACAGGAGGAAACATTCCTGTCAAGAAATGTCACTGACAGATACATTGGATGGTACCTTTATTACCTGTGCTATGGTATTAAAGTAAAATCCAAGTAACTAAGCTATTTCTTTTCAGGATTCCCTGCCATCCTTTTGATTTTGGGCACTTCTTCTGAACTGGTTACTTATTGTTTTATGGTCTGTTTCATAGGACTGAGGGCCAGATCCTTAAAGGACCCACAACTTTAAATACAAGTTGTTCCCACCCACTTCTAGTGCTATTCCCCAATTGGTTACGTTCAGCTTACCCAGACTTAAAGGTGCCCCAGATCCTCTCCAAAGACTGTACTAATTACTATCCTCTGTTGGTTTACCTATGCCGACGTGACAACATCGTTGTCGATGTGCGGCATAGAGACATCCCCGATGTCAACAGGCAAAATTTCGGCTGTCAGACATCGGCCCCCCATGTCCCCCCCTCCTAAGGATTGTTAACTCCAATCAGAGTTAATGCAAAGGGGGGGAGTCAGCGAAAGGGCAAAAGTTTGCCTGTGGGTTCCCCACAGCAACTTTTTTGAATCTTGTCAAAAATGTTGCCGTGGGGGATTTTGCTACTGGGGTTTTGCCCTTCTGTAAGCATACCTCCTTGGTTGGGGTTAGATTGCTTGGATCTTGCTGCAGTGTCCATTATTTTGTGGGACTCTGCTGTTGGAAATGCAGGCTGCACTCCTTGTATGACTTCTTGTGGGCATCCTGCCCTGTTCCCTTGCCCCATGCACAGTCGCATTCACGATGACTGGTAATGCTCCACCATGTCAAAATGAGACCCCCACTTTAATACCTCTGTCAACAGTTTTGGGCCACTCTCTCACAGTTGCCTTGGCATTCTGGGACATTAACCTGGTTACCTAATAGGTACCCCATCCCCTCCATCCAACCAATCTATGCTTATCTATTAGGTCATGGTGTTTCTCCATGCAACTCTGAGTTCTCTCGGTGTACATTTTAATTACCCCGAATCTTGCCCACTGCCATTCCATAAACAGGAACATGCATGGTCCTACAGACTGATGCTGAATGCACTTAAAAGGACAATACTGCTGTTATTGCTCTGCTCAGGCAGCAGTGAATTAAATCCAGGCCCCCCAATTTCTGTCCCCTCCCGGGACTTGGCAAACTTCAAAGGACTGAGCATCCTCCATATAAATGTGTGCAGTCTTGTGAAAAAACTAGACACTATCCAGACCTGGATTACCCATGCCAAGCCAGATGTTCTGGTGGTTACGGAGTCCTGGCTCAAACCATCCACCTTTGACTTTGAGGTGAATATCCTGTCCTACCATATTTTCCATATGGATAGACTGGCCAGAGGAGGTGGGGTTGCCATCTACATACTGGACTAATTTACTGTCTCAATCCATGACTCCACATCTGTCTCAAAGGAATTTGAAAGCCTAACCATCAAGGTTCAACTTTCATCTTCCTCATCTGTGTGCATCATAGGATGTTATAGACCTCCCTCCATGGGTCTACAACGTCTGAGCCACCTATCCAACTTCTTAGGTACAACACACTCTGAAGTTATCATTCTGGGGGACCTCAACCAAGACTGGCTCTCTGACTGTTTCAAACCCCTCAAGAATCTGTGTGATACCTTTGGGCTTGTATAAATCATCACAGAAGTAACCCAACCAAACAAAACATATACCAGCAAAAGTTCCCTGTTAGACCCTGTACTTGTAAACAAACCTCATTTATTTTCACACTCAGGTGTCTTCTTCTCTGACTTCAGTGACCATTGCTTCATCGCTCATATAAGGTCCTCACCCAAACCTATCTCTACATCTAGGTATATCCTTAAAAGATGCTTATGTAATTTTGATCCTTTTGCCTTCCTCTCGGACTTGCAGAACTCCGTGCTCTGGCAGAACTTCTATCTGGCCAAGTCGGTTGAGGAGGCATATGAGAGTTTCCATAACATTGTCCTTGGGGCACTAGACAAACATGCCCTTCTTGTCAAAATCCACACCAAGAAGAAATAATTTCCCTGTATTACGGCTGAACTAAAATCAGCACTGCATGGCAGGGACAAACTCTGGAAAAAGGTGCGATAAACAAAGCTTCCTTCTGGTTGGTCAGTATTCAGAACAGCCAGGAACTTCTGCACAAAGCTTATCAGAACTGAAAAGGCCAATTACCAGTATTACCATACAACACTGGAATTCTCCACTACGAGCCCCGTCAAGTTCTCTAAAACTTTGAAAGATATTGCAGGGCATGTATCTTCTAGTTCCTCCCCACTAAAATCTTGCATGACTGCACCTCCATCACTGACAAAGCCATGACCCTAGACCTTCTAAACAACCACTTTGCCACCACAGGGATGGCCTTCGATTCATCACTGGCCAACAACTTCTAAACCCAGCTCTTAGCCCAGGCCCCAACAAACCTTGCCCCTCCTTTCTGCACCCCACCATGGGTTTCTCCTTTCAGCTGTTATACTCAAAGAAGTGGAGGATCTGCTCCTACAGCTGGATACCAGAAAAAGCATGGGAGTGGATCTCTTTGGACCATATTTTTTAATGCTTAGGCACCGTGTCTTGGCAGTACCAATCACACACCTCTTTAACGTATCCCTTGGATTGGGTGAACTACCAACAATCTAGAAGACTGCTTAGGGCATACCTCTTTTCAAATCAGAAGACCCAAGCAACCTTAGTAACTACGGGCCTATTTCCCTACTTCCCATCCTTTTGAAACTGCTAGAGAAAATAGTTAATATACAACTCAGTAATTACCTTGACTCTTCCAACCTACTGAACCCTGTACAATCAGGCTTCAGGCCTTGCCATAGTACAATCACAGCACTTGCAAAAGTAACAAACGGCTGACAGAGAGCCCTTGACGCAAAAAACTATGTGTGTGCAGTCTTTCTTGATTTAAATAAGGCGTTCGACACTGTGGACCATAATCAGCTCCTGGGTACCCTTAGTAACATTGGATTGAACTCCTTATCCTTGAAATGGTTCTCTAGTTACCAGTCATATGCAGCAAGTCAAAGCAGTGGGAGATCTTTCTCCACTGAAACAGATCATCAGAGGAGTGCCGCAGGGTTCCATTTTGGAACTTCTGCTTTTCACACTATACATTAATAATATTGGCTCTGGAATTATATCATCTGACATCCATTTATTTGCAGATGACACGGTGCTCTACACCACCAGGCCCACCCGTGACAGTGCCTGTACGGACCTTCAATCAGACATTAATCTACTACAACAAAACCTGCTTAACCAAAAACTACTCTTAAATGCAAAAAAAATGAAGGCCATATGCCTGACACCATTTAATATTGCCTCAAATGCTTCCATGCCTAGCTCTGTGCCACCAATTAACATGCTACTAGGTGAGTCATTGGATTATGTGGCCAAATTCAAGTATTTAGGGGGTTGAATTGATAATAGACCTTCCTTCATTGAGCATGTAGAGGAACTCTCAAAAAAACTTACGCAAAGGCTTGGTCTACTTTATAGAGTCAAACATCTGCTTATCCAAGAGGCTAGGAAGAGGTTGGTACAAACCACTTTCCTAGCACTCCTGGACTATGCTGACTTCCTCTATGGTCAAGTCCCAGGGTCAGATCTAGCAAAGTCTGATATTCTGTACCACAGAGCCCTATGATTCATCTCTGGTGCAGCCTAAACCACACATCATTGTGCACTTTATTCTCTAGTGGGTTAAACATCCCTCACATCCAGAAGACAATGGAATGCTACTCTTTGGACCTACAGAGCAATTATTAAGAAGCTACCACACTATATCTCTGATTGCTTGCCCCTCAGTACCCTAGGTAACTATGCCCTGAGAAGCTATTCCTACATTTCACTATTTGTACCAAAGGTTGAATCCCATTTTGGTAGACCTTCTATCAGTTATGTGCTACCCCAGTTATGGAAAAAGCAACAAAAAACCTTAAAATTGGCTTGCCCTATTAGTCTAGCCGAATTCAAAACATTTTATGCAAGATCCTTCACTGAGCCTTGTAAGTGTTTCTCCTGACGCACTTCACTACGCCTGGACCCGCTTCCCATCCTGCAGTAGCACCTCTGACATTCCTCCTCTCTTTCTACCTCTCATCCCTTTTCCTCCTTTCCCTATGCTTCTCCTCTCCTTTTACCCCTCATCCCCCTCCTTCCTTCTCTATGCCTTTCCATATTATCCAGTTATCCATCCCTGTAGGTTTTATTCTCAATGCCTATATAGTGCATATTCTGTAAATTGCTGTCATTATAAAAGATTTATTGTACATATTTCTGTGAGTTGGTGTCTTTTGAGTTTGTATTATCACCATTGTTATGGTCACTACCCATGTTGTTCTGTTTTACTGCTGTAATGACATTTTGTTCCTGTTATATTGCTGTACTGATTATGTATATTCACAGGCCCACCTTGTAAATGAGCTTACCCAAAGGTGTTTCACCTGTTAAAACAAAGATTGATTGATTGATTGATTGAGTGATTGATTGATTAAAGAAATCCCAGCTATGCATGACTTACAGCAGTCAGTGGTCCACTGGGGTGGTGTGCATTGAGTCATGGGGTGGCAGGGGTTGGGGGAGCTGGTCTGGATTACCATCATCCAATCAGATGCCTATGCCAGTCTGCCAGTGGATACCTGCCAACACAGGGTGTAGGGACAAGTATGATACTGAAGCCCTCCAGAACTGCAGGATTTACTTTGGCAAAACTGTACCACATAGGTTTAAATAGCCTAGTGCTGATACAGCCCCCTATCCCTTCCTATTGGCACACAGGTTTGAGTTCAGACAGTCTATCCACTACTCCACTGGCGGTCCTATGGCAAGGCAAAGGTGGTGCACCAGTGCTCCTACAACCCCTAGGGTGACATACTGTATGCTCTCTCTACCAACCATCTGCTCTACAAAATTACTGTTGCAGATGAGGCACATGCCTGATCCACCCCATTGCATGCCCATTCCCCTCTCCCTGCTACCTGTGTAGCCAAGCATGCAGCCAGGGATCAGGTGCAGAAGGTGCACACATCCATATTCGTAGAAAACACAGAGTGCCCTGATTTATTAGAAGTTTGAATTTTATATATATCCAGGATATGGTCACTAGGCAATCCTGTTTTCAGGACTGTCCTGCTTACCAACCATAACCATTTCAGTTATAGTGCAATGCATACATTAAATCTACATCAGCATACAAAAGCACAGCATAAATAAATACCACATTCCACATTAATAACACTCACATTTACAACCTTCACCAGTTCTTAATTGCATTCCTAAACCTAATGTATGTGGGTAAATTTCTTATTTGGGGAGGGACCAAATTCCAGAAGGAGGTGGCCATGTAACTGAAAGTCAATTTCCCAAATCTAGTTTTTGTTTTTCGGACCTTAAATCTTCTCCTTACTGCATCTTGAAGATTACAGTGGGGATTATTTATAACTAGTTGTTCATGCAAATATGAGGGTACCAAACTATTTACACATTTCTATAAGAAACTATAGAGAAATATGTCTCTCTCTCTTTGTGCTCAAGGATGTCCCATTCAGTTCTAAAAAGACAGTACTATGACAGAAATTAATTAGTCATCCTGAAATTCCCAAAGCAAATCTGGCTTAATGATTTTGGGCGGGATATTCAGATTGCACCAGGCAGTGGCGCAAGTGGGGACACAGCACAACTGAGTTGCGCTAAGGCTAGGACAGGGCGATATTCAATGGTGTCGTGCAAAGCTGCATCTCCCTTGAATATGGCACAGAATGCGCCTGGTGCAAGAACAATGTGCCGGTGCATTCCCAAGGCAGAGCTAGGACCCGGAATGCTCCAGCACAAATGCAGTTGTGCTGTGCGCATCACCCCTGATATTCAGAGCTGGGTATGCAAATGAGGCCATAATATATGCATGGTGCACATGGAGCCATTAGCATGCCATTATGGCTCCATTTGCATGTGATGAGCAGAGCAGCCTGGTGAAATGTGCCTGGTGCCCTGCGAAGTTGCCAGCAGCAGCAGCTGGAGATCTGGCAGTCAATGGCCCCCTGTATGCCCGATTGTAGGCAGTAGTTCAAGAACAGCCCCTACCTGGTGGTCTAGTAGTCCCCTCTCCCCTCGTATGCCCGATCACAGGTGGTAGTAAAAATATAAGTAAACCTGGTGGTCTAGTTGGTCTCCCTTCCCCTCCCACCCACAGGGCCCCCGGCCACCCAGCTTCCCCTGTCACCAGCAGGTGGCAGCATCTCACCTGCATACCACCCACCACCTGCAAATGACAGTGTACAGTATGTTCTGTAAGCCTATTGGTCCACACTGTGATCCAATGGGCTTGCAGACATACTGTACTACTGGTACATGCATATGTGAATGAACATGGTCATTCTATGTGCCTGTGTAGTACAGTGTGGTCTGCAAGCCCATTGGACACAGTGAATATGGGGCATACTGTACACCTCATTGAGTGGACAGCTCAGGCAGTAGCGGGCAGGTGCTGCTGCCCGCTGATGACAGGGCTGGGTGGCTGGGGTCTCTGTGGGTGAGGATGGGAGGGACCCTAGACCACCAGGTTTGCCCATATTACACAACCTGTGATCGGGCATATGGGGGGTGAAGGAGGGAACCACTAGATCACCAGGGTTCTTTTCTGTATACATGTGCCCATGATCGGGCATGCGGGAGGGTGGGGAACACTGGACCACCAGGGTGGGTGTGGGTGTTGTGGACAGTGTCCCTGGTGGGCGGATGGCCACCCACGGCTGGTGGGTGCTGTGTTGAGCCCTGCAACACAGGAGCCCTGCAATACAGCAGCCTGCCTGTGGGTGGTCTGGCTTTCAGCCTTTTTTTTACCAGCTAAACTTTGAGCCCTCGTCTGTGGCACAACTCAGGGTTGTGCCAGCATATGCGCCGCACATCCCGAGCTGAATATCGGGATGTGTCACATATGCATGAGCACTCCCCCTACATTTGTGCCACATACATTAACATTGTGCCCCAGCACAGCAGGACTTGCGTTGCAACAGTTCCCATGTTCAATATCGCACCGGGGCACATTACTGGGGTTGTACCGGTGCAATCCCTTTGAATATCTGGCCTTTTGTTTATTTCTTGTCAGTCATTTTTACTGGCCAATCTATATATAACACTGCCATAATCCATCATGGGCAGTAGTGTGGAAGTAGCAATTTTAGCTAATTTCCCTTGATAAATAATCCTTGTGTCAGTGTAAGGCACCCAGCTTTTGGGAGATCTTAGCACACATATAGGGAGTCAGTATAGCATAGTGGTTTAAGGCTCTGAGCTGCAAATCTGGTGACATCCAGCAGACCAGACCTGGGTTTGAATCCCACAGCTTCCACTTACATACTGTGTGACCCTGAGCAAGTCACTTAACTTTCCTGTGCTCCTGTAAAAAAGCTTTCAGCTTAGTGTGCTACTCCTGGCTAAACAACTGAAAAAATATATATTATCAATGTGAGTTGTAAACTTTAGGTCCATAACCTGAGATACTTATATGAACTTTCCTGTTCAGTTTTATTCCCATTTTAAAATAGATCTGAATTCTTTTCAGCTCTTCATCATTGGCTGCCTTCTTGGGTTTAAAGGCCATTACATTGTTTTTTTGTGGATGTTGTTGTTGTTGTTTAATGTTAATAAGAAGTTTATTTTTAACTAACCAGTTTTCTAGCGTTTGAAAATCCGATTGAAGTTTTTCAGTAACCTGGTCCAAATTTGTAGCTGAACACATTAAGGTCATGTCAAGGGCATACATTGTCACTTCAGATTGTGTAATAATGCTAGGGAGGGTATCAATAAAAAGCACAAACATTATTGGTCCCAAAATGGAACCCTGGGGCATCCCTCTTACTTTCACACCATTTTCAGATAGTACCTCCTGGATTGCAACAAGTTGTTCTCTGTCTTATAAGTCTGGTTTAAACACATGATAGTGACCCCTAGCTCGCACCCTTATCCAGGAGTCTTTTTAACAAAATGTGGTGGTCCACCATATCAAACGCCTTCATTAGATCCATGAACACCATCTTGATAGTGTGCATCTTGCACAAAGAGGGCACTCTTCATCTTTTTCCAGCCCTCCACATGCGGAGATGGGCTGGGATCCTTCTGAGGATCAGGCCCTTAGTAACATGTCCAACTGTCTTTCAAGCACAGATTTGCTTTGACTGGATTTACCTGTACTTGTTTTCTCTCTGGTACAATTCCCAATGGCCAAAAAGTATGATTTCAGAGAGTGATTTTTGACAGAATTTTCAGCCTGTTACAGCTACTGCAGCATTTGCATATTACTACCATTTGGCCTTTCACAGTTGCAGGTTTCCCCTACTCACGTTTGTTGCTGCATATTTCATTCTCTCATGGATTTCAGGTACAGACACGGAGTCTGCCATTGTCATTGTGAGTTTATTTTATCCTCTATTTAATGAGGGCTGTCAGAGTGTTGCATGTTTTGAACAATGCCTATAACAATATATAAATATATTAACCTGCTACAGTGAAATACTCATGATCCTTTAGACAGGGTTTAGTCAAGCCGAAGGTGCCTGCCTGTGAAGTCTGTGTCAGATCAATAAATGTTATAGGAGACATTCTCAGAGAGCCAGACATACTTTACTGAAAGCACTGTTGCTTTTATTTTTATATATTTTTTTGTTTCTCAAGATGGCAGAGAGGGGGACTGAAGCCTGTGCACCAAACATTGATTCAATCACAGATGTTAGAGGTTATGGGATAAATTCCCGAACAGGATGGCAGCGTGGGAGTCAACAGATCACCAGTTAAAATTAGATTTTTTTTCCATCAAAAATGTAAAACAATAAATCTGACTGCCAGGTGACTGTAATTCTGGATCAGATGTCCACACTTCATTGTTTTGCATACATGTCACCTAATAACAAGTAGTCTCAGGAGAAAAGAGAGAGGGTCAGACTAAAAGAGAGAGATTTGTAAATGATTTAAAGACTAAGCCAGACACTAAAACCTAGAAAAACAGACAAGGCTAAACTCGGTAAACTATACATTATTCAACACATGCACATAATCCTTATGATTAAATATATTATTCTTACATCATCTGCCGTGTGTACAGACTGTTTCTAACTGCAGCAAGTACACATCTTGAAGAGGGCACCGTCTGCAAAGGATTTCCAGATTCCAGCAGAGTGACAAAAGTTCCTGGTGTGTCGGTAAGATAAGAGCAACACTCCAGAGAGGTGGGCTCCAGTATCTCTGTCCATGTCAGAGAGAAAGGAACTGTCAGTTGATATGGTGTCACTGTCACAACAGGGTTCCAAGAACAGCAGCAACACTGCTGAAGAAAATGCAAAGAGATTCCAGTGCCACAATACAGCATTACCATTTATATGAACCTGATACTTTGAGTAGAGGTCAACAGCTTAAGATACCCAAATCAGTTACTCAGAAGTATTCACTTTGGACACTTCCTAGCAAAAGCTGAATATTACCCACATAGTGATTTCAGTTCTGTTCAAGTCAGGAATTACTTTCTTTAAATGCAAACAAAAAGATGAAAAATGTGAGTGATTTGGTACTTTTTATCGGACCAACAAGAGATCTACAGAATACATGCTTTAAGGCTACATAGAGCCCTTCATCAGGTAAATGGTAGAATTCACAAAAAAACAACCTTACATGCACCCAACAGAACTGATAAAAAAAACTGCATAGTTGTGACAGCTCTGTTGATAAGGGAGAAAATAATTGGACACGTGCAGAGGCAAAAAAAGCCCCACTCTTTGAAATTCTACCTGGTTATAAAACAGAATAGAAAAATAGGCTCCTGTCCATGGATGAACTGCGATAGCAGGAGGCCTATACATTGTTAAATGCTTATGTTCTCAAAGCCTCCTGAAAGATAGTAACCTAAAAAGTACTTTTGCTGCATAAAAACACATATATATATATCCACAAGAACACAGCAGACACACAGTATGATCAAACATATAAATAAAACCATGTTAATGTATAAAGCCACACTAAATAGATATATATTAAATGTAAAAGGTAATGGGGTGGATTCACAAAACAAATTGGGACTAAGTCCCACTCCACAGTTCCAGTTGCATACCAAAATCTCCATAGCTGCGGATGTTTGTATTCACAGCCCCCTACAGCTGCAGAGATGTTACACCTGGTCCCACCGATCATAACATTTTTCTGCAGCTGTGGGGAAAAAATACCCACAAGCTGCCATAAAATATGAGCCAATCATAAACCGGCTCCACCTTTGTGAATACCACAGCTGCAGGAAAGACTGTGGCTCCACAAGTGGCAACCCAATTGTGCCGTGTTTTTCCAGCAGCTGCAGGATTTTCAGGGCTTTGTGAATCTGGCACAATGTATATAAAAATAATATGCACCGGAAATGCAAATGCACCTAAAGCAAGAGAAAGACAGTTGTCAGTTTAAATTCTATAATGAGCCACAAAGCTAAGGTCTACATTCAGCCCATTATTTTTGATACTGAGAAGAAAAATAAGCTTGATCTCATAAGTTCACCTTTCTTGTGTATTTCTAAAGTGTCATTTGAGAACCAGGACAGAGAGGTCAGAGGTGGAGTGATCAGACTGAGAAAAATGTTGTCCCACTGGTTTTTCATTCTTTTTTTTCCTTTATGTCATGCCTGTGTGAATTCATTTGGGTTTGAAAGGGTTGCCCAATTTCCCCCACATAGCTTGTACATGTATACTTCTTGCACTGGATTTAATAGACGACATTCCGGGATCCACATTTATGATGTGACCAGGTTATGTGGGTGGGGTAAATGAGTGACACATGACCTCGATTTATGGTTAACATACCTTTTCTCGGTGTGATGTTTATTAGTCCAAAGGACTTATTTTTTTGTTAAAAATATATACAAAAATAAATAACAACCATAAACAACCATAAATGAATGAGTTTTAAACTTCAGACAATAAATTATAAGAAGAAATAACAAAAGAAAATAGCTCTTCCTTGAGCTCCAGAACTACCCTACCTTAGTAGTCCTGTCACCGAGTAGTTACATTTTTTAAACACAATTTACTATGATCTTCTGTGCTATGAGACAACCTCTCCCTTCTCACTCCAAGGTTGATCTGCCATTTCTGAGCACTAGGACAGCTTTTATACTCTTCCCTAGAGTGTCACCAGGTCAGCTGATCCACCCCTAATCTGAATTACCATCATTCCTGCCCTAATACATACAGGTTGGAGGATCAGCAGGACCATATGCTCAGATTATCATACTGGTATCATTATGAACACTTTTTGTCCTCCTTTTGGCAGGACAGGACAAGATATAAACAGATACCTACTAATTGCCTGTAATTTGTGTAGCTCATCCCCCAACTCAAATTGAGTGACAGCTGTCATTTCTTATATAACAACCTCATCATGGGGCTGCTGACTTCTAAGGGTTCATTGTTTTCAAACTCCCAGCACTCAGGTAGGAACTCACTTTATTTCTTCAAACAGAAAGCAGACATGTATTCAATTCATATGGCCATTCTGTGCACACATACAATACTAATACCCTTAACACCTTACAGCAGCTTCTAAGCCGGCAGCTGAAAAGGTAAGCCATCGGGTAAAACATTTCAGTTCTGCCTTTTTTCTCTATATCTATTTCATAAGGGGTTCCTTTTATTTATCAAGAATAAATTGTTTCTTTAAGGCACGCATCAAGAAAAGTGACAGCATTGCACTTTCAGGGCACTGAGGTGCTGTGAGCACTCTCCCGGACTATTTAAACACAGTCTCTCACGGTTTTACAATGGGGAAGCCTTCCTATGCTACAGGCTTCTTTTCCGTGGCAGATCTCACTTCTCCGAGATCCTATTCAGCTCATTTAACCTCCACAACAAGTGGCAGCCATTTTCCACTACCAGTGAAGCTAAACACAGCTTCTTGCAAGGAAAAGACATCCCTGGCTTTACCAAATCCCCACAGGGCTGGACTATAGTGCAAACGCGCATTGGGGCATAATACATAAAGAAAAATATCTCGCTCTGTTTTCCTGACCGGAACTCATGCTTTCCACAGAGCATATTCAATAATCAGCTCTTTCTTACTGAGTCCTTAGTTTTTAATTTGCAGGCCTAAGGCAGGGATGAGCAAGAATATATAGAAAGTACAGCCAAGTGAGTTTAAGATACTATAATGGGTGGCCTACCCATAATAGTAGAAAGGATATAATTAGACAAAATAGATAGAAGTGCTACTGCAGTAGACTTTAGGGGTAAAAGAAATGATGCCAAAGCCTGCATTCAGAAAGGGGGGGGGATCAAACTACCACATATGACTCCCCTGTATATTGAATTGCTAGTTTTGGGGGTGTTGATAAAGTCTAAAGCAGAAATGTGCTCACACATTAGAAATATTGCGGAGTTTACTAACTCCTAGTGTTCTGTTCTGTTGGTGATGTATAACTTTGTTCCTGACAATCAGGTTGGATAAGATAGATGGTTGTTTGAAAGACAGTAAGGGTGGTTCTTGGAGAATACATTTCAAGGCATCATCCTCACTGAATATTAGTTTTAGGTCCTTAATATTTTTTTGTAGGGGGTCCAGATCAGGGTTGTAAGTAACAACCAAGGGTGTCCAGTTGGTGGTAGTCTTTTGTTTATATTATAGTAGTTGTTCTCTTGGCATAAGTGTGGCACATTCCACAGCTCTGTCAATTTTTCTAAAGGAGTGCCTCTGTTCAATAAATGTTTTCTTTCAGTGTGATAAGGTGTTTATCACTGTCCTCACTCGAACAGATTGATGGTATTGAAGCACTTGACTGTACATTATAGGTTTTTTAGTGTGCCTAGAGTGATTGCTGTTTCTGTGTTAGTATCGCTGTCTGTCTGTTGGTTTCCTGTAGATACAGGTTCATAAGGTACTTTCTTTGATGGTAACTCTGGTGTAAAGGAAGCAAATGCTGATGTTAAACTACTCCAGGGATGGTTTAATGGATGGCTGGAAGATGTTAAGTTCCTGATGTAATTCTTTAAGGGTGTGAATACCTTCTGTCCAAATTATGTATGCATAATCAATATTTCGAAAGTATGCAAGTGGTTTGATTTTACATTGTTTCAGGAAATCCTCTTTCAAATTCACCATGAAAAGGTTAGCGTATTACGAAGCCATCCTGGTGCCCATTGCTGTTCCAGTAGTCTGAACATAATGTTTGCCATTGAAACTGAAGCTGTTGTGGGTCAGAATAAACTTGATATATTTTGCAATGAATTTGGGATGGATGTCGTGGTGCTGTCCTTTCCCTTGTCGGTATTTAAGACAGGCTGAAAGCCCATCACTATGTGGGATATTAGTGTATTGGGAGTTCACATCCATCATGGCTAAGATGGCATTAAGTGGTAAATCTCTAAATGCAGGAAGTGCAGTCAAGAAGTGTGTAGTGTCCTGAATATAATAGCTCTCTCTTTCTGTAACCAGTGGTTTTATAAATGGTTTCTATAAATCCAGAGAGCCCTTCTGTCGGGGTACGATTGCTAGACATTATAGATCACCCAGGAAACCCAGGTTTATGGATATTGGGAAGCATGTAGAATGTATGTAGCCTAGGTCCACTAGGGATGAGATCAGCTATTTTGTCTTGGACCTGTTTAGAAACATAGAAACATAGACTTTGATGGCAGATAAGGACTGCTTAGCCCATCTAGTCTGCCCATTTCCCTACCTACAGGAAAGGCCGCAGATCCTAGTTAACCAACAGCCTATTTCTTCCTACCCCCCACAAGAATTGCCTTATGTCTGTCCCATGCATTTTTGAATTCTCCCACAGTTTTAGACCCCACAACCTCCTCAGAAAGGCTGTTCCATGCATCCACTACCTCTCTGTGAAATAATACTTCCTCACATTGCCCCTGAACCCCCCCCCCATTTTTAAATTGTGTCCCCTTGTTCTTGCACGTCTCTTTTTCTGAAAGATGTTACCCTCTTGGACTTTGTTGATTCCACTGAGGTACTTAAAAGTTTCTATCATGTCCTGCCTCTCCCTTCTTTTCTCAAGAGTACACATATTAAGCTCCTTTAGTCACTCCTCGTACGGCTTCTCTTGCAAACCCTGCACCATTTTAGTTACCCTCCTCTGGACTGCCTCTATCCTGTCTATGTCCTTGCAGAGATGGGGTCTCCAGAACTGGACGCAGTACTCCAGATGGGGTCTCACCAATTGTCTGTACATAGGGATAACAACTTCCTGCTTTCTGCTGGTGATGCCTCTCCCTATGCATCCCAGTATACCCCCAGCCCTCTCTACTGCCTTCTCACATTGTTTGCTAACCTTAAGGTCATCTGATATGATTACCCCAGGTCCCTTTCCTTTTTTGTTGTTGTTACTACCTCCCCCCCCACATTGTGTATTCTTCCCCTGGGTTCTTGTTTCCCAGGTGCATTATTTTGCACTTCTTTGCATTGAATCCAAACTGCCATACTTCTGACCATTCCTCCAACTTTGCCAAGTCCCTTCTCATCCTTTCCATGCCTCCTTGTGTATCAACCCTGTTGCAGATCTTTGTGTCATCTGCAAAGAGGCATACTTTTCCTTCCAGTCCATCTGCAATGTCACTTATGAAGACATTACAAAGGACTGGATCCAGTACTGAACCCTGCGGTACCCCACTAGTAACCCCTCTTTCTTCAGAGTGGACTCCATTTACTATTACCTTCTGTGTCCTGTTGTCCAGCCAATGTTTTACTCAGGCTACCACCCTGGGACCCACTCCCAGGCTGGTTAATCTGACTATTAATCTTTGTGTGGGACTGTGTCAAATGCCTTGCTAAAGTCTAGGTAGGCCATGTCCACAGCCCCTTCCTGGTCTACTACTTTGGTCACCCAGTCAAAGAAATCTATTAGATTCATCTGACATGACCTTCCGCTGTGAACCCATGCTGCCTTGGTCCTGTGCCCCACTGGCCTCTAGGTACTCAACAATTCTTTCCTTCAGAGTGACTCCATCACTTTCCCTACCACAGAGTCAAACTGACAGGTCTGTAGTTTCCTGCCTCTGTCTTGGTCCCACTTTTGTGAAGGGGAATCACATCCACCTTCCTCCAGTCCTCGGGTACCACACCATCCTCCCATAATTTATTAAAAAGAGTAGCCAGTGGTTTCACAAGAACCTCCCTTAATTCTTTTAGAATTCTGGGGTGAATTCCATCAGGCCCCATTGCTTTGTCCACCTTCAGTTTTAGGAGTTCTTGCAGAACCCTTTCTTCTGTGAAAGGACTGGGATCAACCACCCTATCAAGAGTGCTTCTGTTAATTGGATTAGGCACTTCTCCCTCTTCTTTTATGAATACTGAGCAGAAATATTCATTCAGTATCCCTGCTTTTTCACTGTCCTCCTCTGCCCACCCACCGTTCATTCTGTTCAGCCTCACTATCCCTCCCTTTGTCTTTCTCTAGCTGATGTACCTATAAAAGTTTAATCCCTTCTTAACCGAGTTGGCTATCCTTTCCTCAGTTTTGGCCTTTGCTATTCTGACTTTCCTCCTCTTCCTTCTGCCTTAACTGGTACAGCTCTCTGTCCTGCTCCTTCTGTGTTTCCTTATACTTCTGGAATGCTGTCTTTTCTTCCTGACTTTCACAGCCACCTCTTTTGAGAACCATAGTGGCTTTTTTTAATTTTGATTTGTTTATTTGCTTCACACAAAGGCTTGTTGCCTCTGTGATGGCAGTTTTGATGATTCCCCATTGTTGCTCCACACCTCCTTCTAGCCTGTTTGCTAGTGCGTTTCTGAGGCACTCTCCCATCTTGCCAAAGTCAGCCCTCCTAAAGTCCAGTACCCTCACTTTTGTATGGCTTGACTCTGTAGCTGAGTTTAACATGAACCACACTGTTTGATGGTCACTTGTTCCCAGATGGCAACCCACTTCTAGATCTGAGATCCTCTCACTGCCCCCATTTGAGAGTACTGAGGTCTAAGATTGCTCCTCACGAGTGGGTTCTGAAACCAGCTGTCTGAGGCCTGCCACCTGTAGGGCATCAAGAATGGCCCCTGTCTTGGATGTGGCTACACAGCAATGTGCTCCAGTTACATCTGGCATATTCAGGTCTCCCATCAACAGTATCTCCCTTTCTCTGCCATCCTAAGAATGCCTTCTATCATATCCTTGTCCATTCCCTCCCCCTGACATGGGGGTTTGCACACAACCCCTGTGTGGATTGTGGTGCCCTTTCCAGTCTCCAAGGTGACCCGCAGTGCCTCCTCTCCTGCCTGTTTACTCTTTTGTTCAGTTGCTTTTATCCCTTCCTTTACATAGAGAGCTACTTCTCCCCCTCTTCTCCCCAGCCTGTCTCTCCTGTAGCTTATGTACCCTGGTATGTTAACATCCCAGTCATGGTTCTCTGTGTACCATGTTTCTGTGACTGCTATGATATCCAGGCATCCTTTTTCCATCAAGGCCACCAGCTCAGAGAGCTTGTTGCCCAGACTACAGGCGTTGGTACTCATTACCCTCCATTTTTTGATGGCCTTACCCCTTTTTGACCCACCCCTGTTCTTATTGCATTTGTCACTTTCTCCATTTACCCCTGCGCTTCTCCTTATTGACATCTCTATGTTGGTGTTTACCGCACCTACTACCAAGACTTTTTTGGGGGGGTAGGATTTCCCTGCTCCTTTCCAGTGCCTCCCTCCTTGGCAAGTTTAAATGCTTGCCAATGAAGCATTTAAACCTATCACCTAGGATCCTGGTTCCCCTCCTGGACAGATGCAGCCCATCATGCCAGTATAGGCTTGCATCACTCCAGGTGGACCCCCAGTCCCCAATGAAGCCGTCCTGAGTTCCACCAGTTTTCAACCACTGATTGAATCCCATGGTGCGGAACACCCTAGCCTCTCCTACACCATAGATGGGCAGCACCTCCTAGAAGGTTACCGTGCATGCTACTTGTCTAAGGCCCTTCCCCAATTCCACAAACTCTTTCTGCACTTCTCTAATCCCTTTCTTAGCCAGGTCATTTGTCCCTAGGTGGACAGTGACATCCAGCTCCCTCCCCTGTGCAGCCGCTCTGGCAATCCTGAGGATTAGCTCCCTTTCCCTCCAAGCCATGGCGCAAGGCAGGCCCCTTACCTCCCTCTCCCCTTCCTCCCCCAGTTCTACCTTCCTAATGATGGAGTCCCCCACCAGGAGTTGTTTCCTTCCCCTGTGGGGTTCCCTGCCACCCTCCTGTGGGTCTCCTTTGTGGAGGATCCCAGCATCCTCCTTGGTCTCCACTGCGGGTGCCTCCATAGAGGAACCACACTTTGCCAGAATGGCATAGGAATTGTGGAGAGGTACAACTGGAGGGATGCACCTCTGTTCCATCACTCTCACCCTATCTGAGCCCACTGTGGTCCAACCGCTCCTCTTTCTTGGCAACCTCTGAGGCAACGGCAGTGGCACTGGTGGTCCCTGGATGGAAAAGGAGGTCCCACAAATCCTGGCCAACTCAACCTAGAGATGAGCAACCTCCTCCCTCAGCCCAGAGAGGTGCCTGCAGATGGGACAACACTGCATCCTCCAGAACATCTCCCAGAAGACTGCTGCTCCACAGCCACTGCACTGCACCACTCCCATCATGTCTTATTTCTGGCCCCTTAACTGTTTGCAATCCTTACTCTTTCCTCTGTTTTTTCTTCTTCTCTCTCTCTCTCCTTATTTTATACCTGTGTGACCTTTAAGCTCCTGATTGTCCTGTTCTGAGACAAGAATATCCTATATTTCTCAGTAGACCCCTTACTTGCAATATAGTCTCAGTAGAGAAGTCCAGTCACACAGCAGTCCTTCCTCCTGGTGTCTTCTGCCAATCTAGTAGCAGAATGTTTAGGAAATCATTGGATAATATCCTATAGTTCTTTGGTGTATTGTGCAGTCGGATCATTAACCAGTTCCCTGTAGTAGATGTAATCTGTTAATTACCTGTCTGCATAATTAACATAATTTTCATGGTTTAAGGTCACAACATAGAGCCTTTGTCAGCTTTCTTTATAACAATGTTATGGTTATATTACAGTGACTGTATTGCTCTCCTTCCTAATGGGGAGAGGTTATAGCTGATTCATTTTTGCTTGTTAAGGAGCTGCCAGTAAAAAACATTGAATATAAATGTCCAGCTTGGTACTGCATCCACTCGGGAGGGGGAATCAGTTGATTTATTTTTTTCTTCTGATGGTGTTCTGATGTCTGCAGTTTCTTCTTTGTCTTGAAAAAATTATTTCAGCCACAGTAGATGGAAGTATTCTTCTAGTTCATCACAGAACTGTATTTTGTCATGGTCCTTTGTTGGGCAGAATGAAATTTCCTTAGAGTACAGAAATCTAGATTTAGTAGTTGCCGTATTGGTCCTTGCAAGAATAGATCCAGAAGCAAATGATTTGATACCTTTTAATGGACCAACATAGAAGTAACAACAAGAACAAAGTGCTCTAGCTTTCGGACCAACCAGTCCTTCTTCAGAAGCTCATGGCAGTTGTTTAGAAAATACAATACTTATAACAGCTAGATAATGCAGAGAAAAACAGAAAAAAATCCCCATTGGTTTAAAATAGTCATTAAAAAAAAAACACAGAAGATGATGTCAGAGTAGTTTAACAGTACAATACTGCCTTCAGTCCGAAAGAACCTTGGGTACAGATGTGCTTGGTGGAACATACATACAAAAGTCCTACATATAAATTGAATTGACATAGATAACACTGCTGAAGCAGATAACTCCTAAATCAAGCTATGAGTGTCACGGTGGTATGAGGATGTGATTGCTAGAGTTATCTGCTCAGCAGTGTTATCTTATGTCAATTAAATTTATATGCAGTAGATTCTTTGTATGTATGTTCCACCAAGCACATCTGTACCCAAGGTTCTTTTTCAGACTGAAGGCAGTATTGTACTGTTAAACTACTCTGACATCATCTTCTGTGTTTTTTTTTTTAATGACTATTTTAAACCAATGGGATTTTTTTCTGTTTTTTCTCTGCATTATCAAGCTGTTATAAGTATTGTATTTTCTAAACAACTGCCATGAGCTTCTGAAGAAGGACTGGTTGGTCCGAAAGCTAGAGCACTTTGTTCTTGTTGTTACATCTATGTTGGTCCATTAAAAGGTATCAAATCATTTGCTTCTGGATCTCTTAGAGTACAGATAATTCTGCAGTGGTCATTGTGAGGTTGGATAAATTAACAACAAAGAGATGCTCAGCTGCATTACCTTATTGTTTTATGTTGTTATTGCCTTCCTGTGTACTATTGCTGTATTCTCTTGCTTGTTGGAGGGTATTTAGCATCTTGTTCTTGTGGAATATAACTCTCTTAAATGTTTTCTGGTAGTTGCAGTAGATCTGTTTCTGGATTTCTGGTTTTGACTTAACTGTCCTTCCCTTCAGTGTATCAGAAATCTTTCCAAACTGTTTTTTTTTTTTTCAAAAGAACTTTCTTTGATTATATCCTGTGAATGAGGAAATTTCTTAGTTTATCTGAAGTCCTCTGGCAAAGTTGTTCAGCATATTTTGAATTCTAAGTGGTTCTTAGTGGATTGTAGATATTAAAACCATTAGGAACAATAAATTCTTTTTTTTGCATTGGGTTAGGAAATAGATGCCACTATCTTTTTTTCTAACTGATATTATGATGCTGCCATATAAGATGGCAGATTCCAGTACCTTCCATGATGCAGAGAATTGTTTAGTAGTCGTATTGGTCCTTGTACAAAAAGCTGAACAAAGTGCGTGATTTGATTGACCCAACAAGAAACTGACAAAACACAAGCTTCCAGGTTACACAGAGCCCTTCATCAAACGCAGTCTTCTTTTAAGAGCACTTTCCTCAGTGCAGTGCAAAATCACTGGGAGGATCTCTTACCTGACTGGGAGTTCCTCAGTAGTAGTTGTACAATTTCTCTTTAGTCCCTTAAGGATAGGAAGGGATCATATTTTGCCCCAAGGGGGTTAGTCACTCGATCCTTTCCACCTCCTGATCTCCGATGCTGTTACCGCTCTTCCTTGTTTTGTGATGTCATTATACGACAAGCGTGGGAACATGCTCCATGCAAACCTATGGAGCATTATTTTAAAACTTATTTTTACTATTTTAACCTGACTTTTAGTACAAATCAGAGCCAGCATTCAAGTAACAAGAGTCTTGTTACTTAAATACTGAATCCAATTTGTACCTAAAGTCAGTTTAAAATAATAAAAATAACTTTTAAAACAACTCCATCGGCTTGCATGGATCATGTCCTCATGCTAGTCAGATAATGACGTCACAGAACAAGGAAGCACGGGGACAGCATCGCAGATCAGGAAGTGAAATGGATCAAGCAGCTAGCCCACTCAGGGGCAAAATACAATCCCTTCCCTTCCTTAGGGGGACTAAAGAGAAAATTGTACAACTACTACTGAGGAACTCCCAGTCAAGTAACGGAGCCTCCTTATCATTTTGCAGGCAAGGAGAAAATCTGGGAAAGGTGCTCTTTAAATGTAGTCTTTTGTATTAAATTTCAGAGTTCTGAGTCACCCATATTTCTTTTGCCTTAATGATCTTTAATGGAATGCAGTACAAAAAGAAGTACCATTAAATCCAGAGTGAATTATATAAACATGAGGTAAGTGGTGTGTGACTTTCCCTTAGCTATTAATATTTGCATCTCCCTGCATTCATAGTGAAAAAAAATTCAAGTTTCATTTCTGTGACTGCATCCCTTTTTATGCTTCCTTGCACTTGCCCAAGAAACATCTTGTGGTAGAACAACATTTGACAGGTGTGTCAGGGAGGAGTCCAATGCAAAGCATTCTACAGTGGGCTCAACTCTGACAGACCAATGACCACACAAGCAGAGAGTGATGGTGGGGAAGCGGCCACACTTGAAAGGAATGAAGCGCTCCAATAAGAGTGCATCATTCCTTTCATTTACATAATGCTGTCCACCCTGCTCCTTCCATTCCCTGTCCCTGCACTCAGCATCATGCAATGAAACCCTCCTGATCTTTCCCACTGCATGCTGCCCACCCTGCACCCTCTGTGCCCCCCACCGAACCAGCAGTGATCTAATAAAACCTTCCCACTCCCTCCCACTGTTCCCTCATCCAGCATTCAATTGAGCCCTCCCGCTCCCTCTCAGTGTGTGCTTTCTGCCCCACACCCTCTGTTCTCCCAGCTTCAAAATGGTCCCTCCCACTCCTTACCACTGCATGCTGCCCGCCCCAAACCCTCTGTTCCCCCAGCATCCAAATTATGCCTCCCACTCCCTCCCACTGCATCCTGTCCACCCCACTCCCTGCAATACCCATGCTGACATTGGGGTGCCTAATCCCCGTGTCAGCATTATATAATCTCTCACCACCAGACACTGGGGAGCCAACACCCAGTGTCTGGAAATAAACATTTTTTTCCCTGTTAAAAAAAAGAAAACTGTCCCCCAATGTTTTTTTAACCCTGTAAAAGAGAAAACGGTCCCTCATCACCTTCCCATACCCCTTCCCATCCTGACCCTCCCTCTGTGTGCCCACCTCCCCACACCTACCTTTACCCTATACTTACCCTCCAAGGTCAGCAGCTGCAATCTTCTGAGGACCAGAATACGTCTGCACTCTTCAAAGCTGAACTGTGAACTGAGGAATCAAGGCAAGTGCTGTATAATGGTTGTCAATTGGGGTGTCAACTTATGTTGATATCTCAGCCATTTTTAGGAATTTTGACCCCAACTTTTCAACATGGGGTTCTGGGAACCCCACCTCATGAACACTGTCACTGTCATTTCATTACTCTATCCAGAAAGGTGATTTTGTGGTCACTGCACGGAATCACCTTTTGGGACTGATAAATGAAAACACACTGCCAGTGTTCATGAGGAGAGAGCCCAAAAAGTCCCTGTTGAAAATCTGGTGAAAAAAATTCCCAAAATGACTGCGTTACAAGTGTGTGTTGTGCAGTTTCTGTGCAGGCTCATAACTTTACCAATTTTTTATATTTTCACTCCAGATTTTAAACATTGCCATTTTTTCACACCTCCTCATGAACAGTACAGCTGTCACTTTTCACATCCTGCCCAAAATGTGTTTTTGCACCTGTGGTACAGAATGGCGCAGTCACTGTGCGAAATCACCTTTCGGGATGAGTGAATGAAATGACAGTGGCGAAAAGACCATGTTGAAAATTTGGTGAAACAATTCCAAACAAGCATTTGTCAATGCCGAATGTTGCTTGCTTCTATGTGCTGTTTAGGTATTTGGAAGTCATTGGAGTGCAAATATTGAAAATTTGCGAACTTACGAGTGTGCGTAGGAACTGCGCAACGCACGTTCATAAAACAGTCATTGTTAGGAATTTTTCATGAAATTTCAACATAGCCATTTTAAGACCTCTGCTCATGAACAGTGTCACTGTGATTTTGTTAATGTGTCCCATACATTGAGTTTGCACACCAACTGCGCCATTGTGCGCTACATGGGCGGAAGCACGTTTTGGGCAGGATGTGAAAAATGACAGCTGTACTGCTCATAAGGAGGTGTGGTAAAATGGCAATGTTGAAAATCTTGAGTGGAAATATTGAAAATTCGCAAATCTACGAGCGTGCATGGGAACTGTGCAACGCACACTCGTAAATCAGTCATTTTTAGGAATTCTTTCACCAAATTTTCAACATTGCCATTTTAAGATCTCTGCTCATGAACAGTAACACTGTGATTTTCTTAATGTGTCCCATACACTGAGTTCGCACACCGACTGCGCCATTGTGCGCTACATGAGCGGAAACATGTTTTGGGCAGGATGTGAAAAATGACAGCTGTACTGCTCATGAGGAGGTGTGGTAAAATGGCAATGTTGAAAATCTGGAGTGAAAATATTGAAAATTTAGAACTTACTTAGCCCGCGTAGAACCGCGTAACGCACGCCAGAACAGTCACTTTAGGAATTTTTTCACCAAATTTTCAACAGGCCATTTTAAGACCTCTGCTCATGAACGGTGTCACTGTGATTTTCTTAATTTGTCCCGTACATTGATTTCGCACACCGACTGCGCCATTCTGCGCTACAAGGGCGGAAACACAATTTGGGTGAGATGTGAAAAATGACAGCTGTACTACTCATAAGAAGGTGTGGTAAAATGGCAATGTTGAAAATCTGGAGTGAAAATATTGAAATTTCACAAACTTACGAGCCTGCGTAGGAACTGCGTAGCGCATGCTCGTAAAACAGTCATGTTTTTGAATTTTTGGACCAAATTTTCAACATAGGGTTTTTAGGTCCCCTTCTCATGAATGATGTCACTGTCATGGCAGTATTCAGGCCCGAAGGGTGATTTCACAGTCACTGCACATTCACTGCGCAAAATCACCCTTCGGGCCCGAATACTGCCATGACAGTGACATCATTCATGAGAAGGGGTCCTAAAAACCCCATGTTGAAAATTTGGTGCAAAAATTCCCAAAAATGCCTGAGATGTGCAATAAAGTTGAACCCCCCCTATCTAGCCCATTATACAGCTTACCGGCATTTCCTCAGTTCGCGGTCGGCTTTGAAGAGTGCAGACGGTTCCCGGTCCACTCAAGATCGCCGCGCGGAGTCCGGAGGTAAGTATGGGGTGAGGGGTGGGGAGGCTGGGTGCGCAGGGTGGGTGCGGGTTGTGGAGGGGTCGGGAGACGCTCGCAGGACCGCTTTTTTGTTTTATAGGTTAAAAAAAAAAGACGTGCGGACGCTTGCCACGCTGGGGTGGGCTCCCAGCGCGTGACACAAGGGACGGGGTCATTCAGCCGACGGGGATTGGGCACCCCATCGGCATAAGTGACTGGATTGCCACGCTGGGGGTCGGCCCGCATGGCACCAACTACTGGGGACGACAAGCTCAGCCGGACGGGGATTGGGCACCCTGTCAGCTACAGCAGCAGGCGCGCCTGAGTGTGGGGGAGCTATGCTTTATCGCTGCTCACTGAGTGCGTAGCTTCTTTCAACTGTATGCCACGTATTTGGAGCGTGTCAGACAGCTCCAAAATGCATTGGCTTACAGGGGCCGCGCCTGCCAGTTCACTGACTGAATTGGAGGAGGAGGTGACACACCTCCGAAATCTCCGATGATGGCACTATGTTTCTTGCACATGCATGCAAACAACATAAAAATGGCAGAGTTACACTCAATCATTCAAAATTTTCTACACACGTGTGTAACTTTGGTTACAGTATTTTGAATATTTTCACTCCAAATTTTCAGTATAGCCATTTTATTACACCACCTCATGAACAGTATAGCTGTCATGTTTCACATCCTGCCCATAATGTGTTTTCACACCTGTGGCATAGAATGCCATTTTCCCACGAATTTGAACATTTTCACCTACATGGTTCATGAAGTGGCTGATATGAAGATTATGTTCAATATTTGGGGTCAAAATATGAAAAAAATGACAATATTATGGCCATTCATTGCAATTTCAGTATGCATGCTCAAAACTGCGGAAATCTTAAACATTTGCACCCCACATTTTTTTATTTATACCCCTGCTCCACAGCCCTCTCTGTCTGGAGGGAGCCCCAGCCGCATCCCCCGGTGTCCACCAGCCAACGCCAACCAGCTACCCCCAGGGCTTATCCCCCCAGGCAGGGTCAGCAGGGGGTTCACCCTCATCAAAACTCCCACCCCCACAAAGACCAAATCCAGCACAGGGGTCGGTGCTGTGGCTATTCAGGGGGAGAACCTGCATGTTCCCTCCATCATCCGCCATGAGCTTTTTTCCCTCCTGGTTTCTCCCCTTCAAGGATGGAGCATGCAAGGGCACCAGCGACAGTGCTATGCATGCTCCCATGCATGTACACCATCAGGCATCTGCTCTGTTTCTGACCTGATGACTGCAGAGTCGGTGTGCCAGCCCCCAGCCACCGCTATGGGCCAGGCATGCACTGACAACTGGTTGCCCCCCTTCCCAGAGAAGGAGAGCTGTCCCTGGAATGCTTGATCCTTCTCCTCCCCTGCCAACCCCCAGCAGCCTGTGCTCACTCCCAAACATGGGTTGCCAGCATGGCGCAAGGTGTAGCGTCCAGTACCTCAGCCCTCAGTGGCACTGGGCAAGCAATGCACCCCACATTTTCAACATAGCCTTCTTATTAACTGAGCTTCTGTATTCAAATGCTGTCCAAAGTATGACAGCTTGTCAAAACATACTTCAGGCAGGCTTTTCATCCCACCAGAAAATCAACTAACATAATACACCCCTGCCACATAAACCATGCAAGGAAACATTTGGCATAGACAAATGCTTGTTATGAATAACCATTGCAGTTTCTAAGAGACCAAGTACATAAACTGCTGTGACTGCAGATCTCTTAGTGAATATGAACCTCAGTTTTCAAAGCCAACCTGACAAGTGCTGCAACAAAAATAGGCTTATCCAGGGAATTTAGAATGCCATATGGTCTCACAAGGTAATTAACAGACAAAAAAAAGGAGCTCAGCCAACTAACTAAGGAATGCTTTGCGGTTGCAAAACTCTCCCAGTTAGTTAAAAGGACTGCTAAAAGTTCATTGAAATAGCAAGTGTATATCCTTTAAATTAGTGTGATTAAAAAATGACAAGTTACATACTCTGGGCCCACATTGAGAGGGAATGTTTTGGATAAGGGTTCAACATAAAGCTGATTCAGCCCTTACTGCCATAACAGTGTATACTGTTGGAGCTGGCAGTATAGCCTAGAGGTCAGAATAAGGAGCTATGAATGAGTTTGGTGCATCCAGCATACCTGGGTTTGATTCTTGCAACCTCCACTTGCATACTGTATGTCCCTGAGCAAGTCTTTTAACCTCCCCAGTTCACCCCTGAAAACAGGCACTTGTACCTAGTGGGTCCTACCCAGGTATCAAAGAATTAATTGCAAAAAAAAAAAGAAGTAAATACCGATATAAACAAGATACACTCACAAGTGGAAAACTACTCATGTAACCTCACAACAGTAGATTGTTGTGTCAGTTTAAATGTTTTTGGTGCCATGGACTCAAACTGAATAAAATGATTACACAAAGCTATGTCTCCAGGCATCTGCAGTAACTTGAAAACAAGTTTAAAATGAATTCATTTGTTAAGCTCAGCACTTTGTCAAGGCACCTCCATAAAGCTGAGCCCTACTGTAGTTTTCCTACATAAAAAATCACAGTTCCAAATAAATGTTTAAAAAATGAAAACTTCAGATCTCTTAGGGCACTGTGAATATTGCTACAGAGTTGGCCCCATACTTTTCCAAAGAATTTAAAATGACATGGTCTCACAGTGTAATTAACAAAGGCAGAAAACTCAGCCAATTAACTGATGCCTTAAAAAATACAAAATATCAAAAATACACAGCTACTGGTTTCTTGTATTGAGCTATCTCTAGCTTTTGACAAACTTTTTTTATTACATTTTAGAGAAAGTTATATTAAGTGGTGGGGAGCTGTTCGGCAAAGGACAGTTTTATTTATTTAGTTAGTTAGTTATGCAAGAGTTTTACCAGGAAGGCAAACTGAGCAATATAGCTCATTTCCAGATGCGTCCTGGGGGAAGTGAAAGTGGAGTTGAACAAGTAAATAGTACATGAATACATTGCCTGGTACCCACCCATGTCTCCCTTTCAGAAAGAACACACATACACCAAATCCTGGAGGAAATGGCCACAGCCATGTATTTATTGATTTACAAAACATCATCCTGAGCATAGGCGCTGCCGGGAGGATGCACCTCTAATCCCTGGGAAAGGGTCATATGGCCAAGGTGCTGGCGGCTGCCCCCTATCCAGTGCCACCTGTAATCCTTGTAGAGACCTGATGAGGCTGGGCCATGACCCCCACCTGGGTCAAATCTAGCAGTCCCGTGGCCTCATGCTGACCGGGGACAACATGGCCTTCATGAGAATTGGCCTTGTCCCCCAAGTTTCCCGATACATTGGGTCTGCGGTCCTCCCAAGCCACCTCGCATGGCTGTGACAGTTCTATGCAGACACTACAACCTCTGTGGCACCACATTATCCTTGCTTCTGTCAGCTAACTAAGATAACATCCCTTTGGAGGATGCAAATAAAACAGAAAACCCTGATGTTAAGCAGGGAAAAAATGGGAAAAGTCACTCCCCAACCCATAACACAGTCACCCATAGAGGGTCAAAGGGGGCCCTACCTCCCTGGCCCCCGATCCTGTTTTTACAAGAGTGGATGGGTGGGGATCTGATGGAAGGAAGAGAGAGAGAGAGAGAGAGAGAGAGAGATATAGAGAGAGAGAGAGGGAGCTGTGCTAAGAAGCACCTTAAAAGCCTCCCCTGTTTCCTCCCTCCAACAATGCCATCCCTCCTTAAGGGTGGCCTACTGGGGACCTCCTTCTGTGCATTGCCAGGCCCAGTGTTCCCCCAAGAGGAGGCCCCCTCTATCTCTACCTGGTCCAGGGAGGGGAGGAGCCAGGCAAATGGACAGCTGCTGTGGCTGGCTGGCCACCTCTCTATTTGCGGACAAAGTAATACAATGGGCAATATGCATTGCAGGCAGCTAACAGTAAGCAGAACAGCAAGTACAATGTGTCGAGAACATTTTGTTAGGCAATAGTAAATTACCATATTATATGTTGTTTGTAAACTTGTAATTATTTTGTAAAACATGCTGCCCTACGATGGTCACCTGTTCGCCCAGCAATAAAGCAGGCTACCTAGTTTCAGGAGTGAACCTGAGAGCAGTTGCAGACAGCCAGAGTTGGTACAATGCTGTCTCTGGCAGTGTGTCCCAAGCCAGGGAGGGATAGTGACAAAGCCCACCACCACAGGAATCACTCACAATGGACAGTGGGACACTGAATTAGTGCCCTTTCTAAGGAAACATGTTGCATCACAGCTGTGTGTGCAAGGCCTGTTTGGACTGTACATGGTGTCAGGGAGGAGAAAGGGCCATGAGCAATACAAAAAAAAAAAATTGCTGACAGTGGGATGAAGGCCAGTAACCTCAAGGCACATACCAGGCGATGACTTTAGGGTGCACTTTGGACCCCCTTGACCCTACCATGGGAGGTTTGTAAGCTTTGACGTATCTGCTGTCAACAGTGATTTTATCCCCTTTGTAACTCACTTGACTCTACCACATTCCTGACACAATACACTGCCCATGCAGGCCTCTCAGCCTTGGTATTGACTTTAGCAGGTTTTTAAAGCTAGATATAATAGGTAACCAGCTAGAAATACAATCAGACAAGATCAATGATGTCTGGATCCAAGGCTAAACTGAATAACACTAGACAGGTGTTTTAAGAAAAATTCCTGGTGGGCAACAGACTGGACCCAGTGAACCACTTCAGGTACCCAAGACTACAATTACAGTCTAAGATAACTTTTAGGCACACCTTGATTCCTTGACTAAGTTGCTGAATCAGACAAAATCAGCTCTTTGTACAGAGCAAAAGACTTCTGAAGTGAGGAAGCAAAACAAGCTATTGCATATCGTATTTCAATCCTAGATTATGGTTCTGTTATCTACAGTATGATCAACGTACAGTAACTGAACACAGTAAAACGTATGTCCTTTTCTGCAGAATTGCCAGATTTTCTCCCTTCACCCCATGGAAAACACGCCACTGCACCATCTACAGTAAACTTAATTGTCTCTCCCCTAAGCTTTAAAGTAAATTTTTCTCTTAAACATCGTCCAGCAGCATCTTCACAGCAATGACCTAGCCTGCCTCACTAGCATGCTTTTACTGTATCAAAGCAATTGTAACTCCCAATGATGTGTCTGAGGATTGCAATCCAGAAATGGCAAGCTATATTTGGAGCCACTTGGACCCTCGACAATGCACCCTCCCTAGCACCAGCATCACAATCTGTGTTGTCTTCATATGAATGAGTGATCTGTTTACTTGAAAACTTCAGACTTCGTGTGCTCCTACTGATGTATTGTTAAAGGACTTATGCATGCTATGGTGGGTGTCATGCTAGGATAACATCCCACCATGGGTGGTTGGGCCTGAGGCCACAGGCTGAGGGCGTCTAACACACGAGAAGGGATGTTATTCCAGCATAACACCCACCCCGGAGTGCATTATTCCTATTATACAATGGCTTGTTTACATTTAGATTAGAAAAATAGTAAAAATAAAATAGTGTTTTTATTGTGCTTTTTTATTGTTGAAGGATACTGGTTTAAAAAGTAGTGCCTTATAGTGTTTGTCCAGCAGGTGGAGCTGTTATTCTGTCTGCATGTCTGCGTGTTAATTTTTGGGGCTGACTAATAGCTGCCCCCTGCCCTGTCCCACCCCACTGCTGTCATGTTGGGTTCACATCTGCTGGTATTGTTCAGTACATTAAAAAAAAAAAAGAAATACAGAAAGAAGAGGTGCTGAATGGCAACTGAGCATTTCTACTATGGCCTCGTGCTGACTGTTGAAAGATGGCGTTGCTCACTTGCCTGCTCAGCTCCAATTTCACTGGAATGGAGTGTTGTTTTACTGTTTATCTAAAAATCAAACTAGAAAGACAGTTAATATCACTGGTTGTGGAAAAAGAGTAACAGGGAAGCTGGAAACATGAAGTGAAGATGATCGTACTGTTGGCAAGAAGGGGAAGGAGGCGGGGACTGCTGCGAAGCTGATCATGAAGATGGCTTTCTTTTTGGTTTGTTTTAATTATTTTCTTTTTTTTTTTTTAATTAATACAAGGCAATTTTGTTTGGGGGAATGTGTGAGGGCTCTGGTTTACTGTAGTGTGTGAAGCCGATCAGAACCGTGGCTTTCAGTTTGCCTGGGAGCTGGAAGCAAGGGATGGCTGTAGACTGCTTTTTTTACTTTTAATGTGGTCTTGATTGTGCTAGGACTAGAGTCGGGATGTTATGCTGGGATAAAATCATGGGTCCAGTCCCAGACGGACTCATCAAAGTCCAGCATTCTTTCTTGCCATTGCATAATTATGGATGTTTCTGTCTGTAACTACTGTAATTCTTTTTACCCCTGGAAAACATAGAAACATAGAATTTAACAGCAGATAAGGACTGCTTGGCCCACCTAGTCTGCCCATTTTCCCTACCTGTTTCATATACCACACATCCTAAATGATCTGCAGCTTACCCTCTCTTTCCTATCACTGGAGTTCCTTTATGTCTGTCCCATGCATTTTTGAAAAGGGGCATCCTGTTCCAGTGGGTTTTATCAGTCACCAAAAATGAATAAATGAATTTCAAGGACAAGCTAATGCCATTTCCACAAGTTGAATCTGTATATATTTGCTTTGTGTAAAACATGTTGTTTATTGCAAATTATAAAATGGTTAGGAGAAATTCTGCAACCTGATTTACTGAAGTAATCTTTGGCCTGAGACAATGTCAGTATATAACCCCAGTTCAAAACTGATTACCAAGATCAGCCATTTCCTTCGCTTTGGAGAAGCACTCCTGGATATGGTTTATCATGCAATATAATCACTTCTAGGGTGGTTTAAAGCACTCAACATCGCCTTGTGCATCTTAGCACATCAAGGCATGATAATATCTCATGATATACTACATCCTGTCATGTACTATTGCTTTATTATTCACTGTGAAATATTATTGTACTTGTTCAAGCATGTATATAATATCTTCATACTACACATTTTTGAATGTACAGTATACTCCTAGGTCATGCCTGAAATTTTATTGTATTCATTTGTAATATATTTACCGGGTTGGACCCAAGTGCATTAGATGCCTATTTGCAAGGGGGACCCGGAGATGTAAACAACGGCAGCAATACAGAATAAATATATAATTACTGGTTATTGTTTTTTCCCTGAGGGAAACCTGGTTATAATTCATCATTACAACCAGCTGGTTATAATTGTGAACACGGGGCAGGATTCCCTTGTACTGGACATGCACCAACCCCCATTTTTCCCTTCCTCCATGCAGCTGCCCCTCTTCAGCGCTGGACAGCTACCAATAACTCAGAGTCAGTGGTAAGTTTATTCAAAAAAATAATAATAAGTGGGTGAAAAAAATATATTTCTTAACTTTTATACTGGGCTGCACCCCCCCTCAAAAAAACAGTAAACCTTTCTTTCGCAAGCTACTACAGACTGCGTTGAAACCTGACTGGTCTATGGCTTCTTACTGATGTCCGTTTATTTTATATAATTGCTGTGGTGAAAAAATGATCCTGAGCAATTATATAAAATAAAGGCTGAGTAGGTGTGTAAAATTCTAATTTTACACAGACCCTCATTAATGTGATACCTTTATAAACCCCTTGAGCTTCGTGCTCAAAGGGGTTTTATGTAACATCTCACTCATTGGGGTGTATAACATTTTCTTTATAACCCCCTACCCAACCATTATTCTAAATTTACCACATGTAGACAGTAATCTGGTGACATTACATCAGAAGATCAGAAGGTGGTGGGTAATAGCCCCACACTGGGAATGTCAGATAAATCCAAATACTGACACTGTATTGCATCATGAGGGGGGATGCACTCCTGAGGTGCCATCTTTCCGATGAGACATTAAACCAAGGTCCCGTCTGCCTTTTCTGGTGGTTGTTCAGGTGGACATTAAAGATCCCATGGCACTTCTCAATAAGAGTAGGGGAGTTTTTATTAAATAATAAACATAAATCATAACACAAAGAAGAAATATAATATACCATTATTCAAAACTTATACTCTGTTTAACAGCTTTCTTAATCTAGGGTGTTAATTAACCTGTCATTTATACTTAATAACAAGAGAAAACCCTTTCCACCAGTTTTTAACCATATCTAAGTTATACATTTGGGTCTCTTTCAAATATATTTTCAATAATTAATTTTTTACCAACTGATAAAATCCCTCATATGAAACTTTTTTTAATAGATAACCCATTGGCATCTTACCTGCCACAAATAAAATCTCAAACATCCAAAGAATACTGCTAACGTGCTGTGATGAAAAGGCGCTAAACTAGGGGGGTAAATACTTAGAACTAAGATCTCATACATAATAGTAGTTAACCAGGGAAATTTTCATTTGTTTGCTAAATAACCCCACAAATGTTTTGCATAGGAGCAATACACAAAAAAATGTTCCATAGTTTCTTCTTGGTTGATACAGTCAGAATATGGACAATTCCGTTCTTCTTTTACCTTATATTTAGCATTCCCCCTGACATTTAATCTACCATACATAGTAAGCCACTGCATTTCCCACATGTAAAACAGAATTCTGGCATTATTAAGTTGCCTCAAGATATATCAGTTCTGAGCCATTGGACAGTTTTTAAAACAAGGTTCAGTTGGGTAGCTCTGATTCATAATCATACAATATAATGCTTTAACATTATTTGTGCCAATCATTTCCTTAGTAATCTGCCATTTATATTGCTTTTGAACAGATGGTCTAAAATAGGTAGGAATGTAAATATGGGGATTTAATTTTGGAGCCATATTGTGCCATGCTGGAAAGTAACAACCTAATACAATCCTTATCCAATCTCCCTCTCCACCATTAGATCTAATTAGTCCATTTTTAGTTGTTTCAGTAATAAATATAGCATGATAAAAACTATCGGGTCCAGCATTCCAAGTCCTCCCTTTTTCCTTTCTAGATAAGTGAAGCATCTTTTTAAGGGATTTAATCTGTTACCCCAGAGCATCTGGAAAAAAACTGCTATACAGTCTAGTCTCATACTGATTTGGCAAAGGGAAGATCATTGCTACATATTGTAAACAATACCTATCCACCTGGGTGAAAAAATGAGTGAGCGTAACAGAGGTTCTAGGGAAAATATATATAACAGAGTGCTTAAGGGACATCCCTGATGAACACCAGTCTGAAGTTTGAATCCTGTTGTTTGGACTCCCTTAATAAAGGGAAAAACTAATGCAGATTTATATAGTGACTGAATTACGCTTATAATCAGAGTGGGAATCCCAAAACATTGTAAGACTGTAAACAAATAAGGGAGATAGACTCGGTCAAAAGCTTTTTCAAAATCAGCAGATATTAAGTACCCAGTCTTACCCTCCAGTGACAGATGCTCTATCACATCTCTTATAATCATAATAGCCGATTGAATGCACCTGTCTGGTAAGCCACAATATTGATGGGGAGATATTACCTTCCCCACATATAGTTTAAGTCTATTATTTACAATCATTGCAAGAATCTTGTAATCAGAATTTATAAGAGTGATTGACCTCCAATTTTTTATATCACCCTTTTCTCCAGATTTAAAGATGTGTATTATTAATCCATCTGTAAAGGAGGGAGGGAGGCAGTGTATTTCCTTTCATAATAAATTGATATACCAAAAGTAAACAAGCTACTATTTCTGTTTTAAAAGTTTTGTAGAATAAATTCGGAAGACCGTCTAAGCCAGGAGAAACTTCATTTTTTAATTTTTGAATGACAGTTTCTGCTTCAAAAACAGTAAATGGCTCAAGCATCTTGGTAGCCTCTAGTGGTGAGGAAGGAAACTGAATGGATCTTAAATGTATATCAATATCCTGTTGGGAATTGGGTGAACTAGGATATAAGGATTCTTGATGTGATTTACATTACCCATTCTAATACCATCTTTCATTAAAAATTCAATATTAGTCGAATCCTTTAGTGCTTTGCAGGCCTCAAAGGGATCAACTATCAGGGTTTTCTGAACGCTACTAGAAAGCATGGCTTGGATAGTTTGAGTTCTGTCATATTGATATTGTCTCATTTCCAGTTTTATATTTTCTATTTGTTTAGAGTAATCTAACCTAGAAGTGTAAGAATAATAAATTAACTTCTGTAACTACTTTCTAAGTGACAGATATTTAAACAATTTAAACTTTCTCCTAGATGTTCCATGTTTTTGAAACCAATTTCTTAAGTCAGATTTGGTATCCATCCACCATTCCCCCAAATCTGAGTATAAAAAGGCCACCGACAGGTGAGCTTTAAGAATGGCCTGAATTGTACCTCTAACTTGAGGGTCAGTGAGAATGGAAGTGTTCAACTTCAATCTTTTTTGTATGTGTGATTTCAGAGCTATTGGTGTTAACGTACAGATTAAAAGAAAATGATCTGAAAATTCTACAGGAAACGTTTGGAAAGTTCCCACAGGGACCGAAGGAGATATCAACATGTAATCAATTGTAGTCTGAAATTTCCTCTTATAAATGTGCAACTGGGCCCATCATTCAGAAACTTAAGGCAATTTGTAAGACCAGCCAATTTGATAATGGCCTCTATGCATGTGAATCATAATAGATTTTCTTATTGGGTTGCCCTTTATTCAACAGACTACAGTTAAAATCCCCTCCCAAAAAAATCCTATAGGAAGATACCAAATAAGGTTGAATAGCTTTCATGCAGGCTACTCTGTCTGCTTTTGTCTGTGAATTATAAATATTAATAAACCTACAAGCAATATTATACCATTTCCCATCTAGAATTAACACTCTACCTGGAATCAGATCTATTAACTTATAGGGCGTGAATTGGTATGAGTTAAACAAAATTCCTACTCCATCGACATTATCAGTACCAAGGGACTAATAAGAGGGACCCCAGGGCCAGTCTTTTCTGAAAGTTGCAATTTGCTCGATGGAAAACATCCAGGTCTCTTGAAGGAAACTCACAGAAATATTTTGATCATGCAGATACTGAAATAATGCCTGTCTTTTCACAGTATTCAAATACTATGTGTATTCAATGATCCCCATTTCTGCACTACCATGGCCTAGTTGGAAAAGTAGCTGCCTCATTTTTTCCTTTTTTCTTTTTTTTTCCCTTTATATTCCTCCACAGGCAATCCTGAAGGATCCTGCACAGATTTCTGTGAATCAGAATCCCCTAGGTCCATTTCAGTATCTCCCCAATTAATAAGTAAAGCAGCATAGGAGTTATGTGATTCAAATGAAGCTGGGGTAGGGGAAGATTTGGATTTTTGATTCCATGATGACCTTCTAGGAGGTCATGGTGAGACAGGTGCAGTAACTCCCACATTTTTGTCAAGGCCAACTGGATCCACATAGCATACTGGAGTCAAGAGTGAAGAATCAAAAGATTCTCCCAGAACATTTTCTTCCTTTACAGTACAGGGTGCTATTGCTGGTGGCTCCTCCCTAGAAGGGGAAGAAGGAAGGGGGGGTCCAGCCACCACAGCCAGCTGCAGGGAAGATTCCTCAGGCTCCGGGGGGGGGGTACTTCTGGTTTTGCATTCTGAGCTTGTTGGATCCGTAAGTCAGGCCTAATGCAGGAGGCCTTGTTTTATGCCGCCCAGGGAGATTCCCAAAACACATGACCGAACTCTTCACAAAGGTCACATTTTGTGTGATTAGCACACTGCATTGTTACATGCCCTATTTCCCCACAGTTATCACATCTAGGTTTATCACAAATGCTAGACAGGTGAGTTTTAGAGCCACATTTATAACAGGCCCTAGGCTGGCCTCCATAAAAACAGACCCCCCCCCATCTCTACCAACAGAAAAGAATTAGGAACATGTTCGATCCCTGAATCCGTTTGTCTTAATTTCACTTTATACTTCCACCCCCCTGTCCAAAACTGTTCCGAATCTAGAATGGGTTCAGGTGCACTCAAAACATCACATTTTTGTGAAAGCCAGTATGTTATGTCCTCTACATAGACCCTCTCATTCCGAAACATAACAGTAACAAATTTTATTAAAGGTTTTGTAAGTGGAATGACTACAAACGGGGTCCATGTAGGGGAGAACTTTACCTGCCCATACATTTCCCAAAACAAATCTAAAGCATACGATGTTCTAAAGCTCACATCGAGCTTGTCCTCCCCTGAGATATTTATAAATGCAAAAACATCTTTGGTGGAAAAGTGCAAAGAATCTTTCAGTAAACATTTCCCAACATAATACCTATCAGGACGCTCTGCCAATCCTCCCTTGTAGCGAATGCGGACAGCATTCCTTCTTGGGGCAGCTTCTCTTCTTGATTTTGTGAAAAGGTCCGACATCAAAGGTCTGTTATTTAATGTCGGAAACCCCTCACTAGTTGTAGGAGGTACATCAGGATGTATAATAACCATTTGCTCAGCTGAGGTATTTGCTGAAATATTTGTTGTTTTTAGAGGAGCTGGAACTGGTTTAGAAGGCAGAGCTGGTATGGAGGTAACAACCTGCTCATTTGTTTGTATACTCTCCGCTTTGATTAATTTTTTCCGTTTCCAGTCGGAAGCAGACTGGGTTAAATTCAATGCTGAGTCCCAAATTGGGTCCGGAGTCCAAGTCCTGGATGCTGTCTGTTCCCAACCTGCCCCTAAAAGTGCTTCTTGTGGAGTCCAAGTCTTGTCATGAACAGCAGGCAATGAAGTTGTCATTTTGTCTGTCCATGGAAAATCCTTGTCATGCTGTGCAGCAAGTTGTTTTTGCAAATTCACCTCCACATTCCCAGTTTTATTAGGTTGCATTTTAGTGCCTTTATCTTTGTTTCCAAAGCTAAATTTAGTTACTCCCGTTTGCCGCTTAGTGTCAGACTGAAAAATTATTGGTGGGGTTGACTCGTGCATTTTCGCACAATTTACTGGTGATTTAAATACAAACCCAGTTAGCTTTGACAGCGGGTTATTTTGGCCAGAAACAAAGTGTTTTGTAACTGGAGACTGCCCCGATTCACCTTCTGCATGCTGCAATGAAAGGTTCGGGGAGTAATTAACTTCTGCAGACAGAGTAACAAGAATCACAGGCTTTTGGCACTCGTTAAATACAATGCTTTGTCTGCCAGCCTTAGAAAGTGCATCATTGCTTTGAGATTGCAGTATAATTGGTGATGTAAAAGGCAATGACTCACCCTCCTCTGGCCAGCGTTTTGAAACTTCTGCGTCATCGCCTCCGCTGTCAGGGTGTTCCGGGAGTTTGACAAGCAGCACAGTTGATATTATAGCAGGCTGCTGGGATGAATTTTATAAAGTTTCTGTCTGTTGCCTAGGAGTTGTTACTGATTGAATAGCAGTAATCAAGGCTTCTTCACCCTTGTTTGCACAACTGATATCAGGTCCAAGAAGCTCATTAAGTTTATCAAAGTCCTCAGTAGAAATAAGTGCCTCATGAAACACCTTCTCAGAATCATTCTCTAGGCTTGTGGCTTGGATAGCCTGTGGCAGTAGATCAGTGGGAGAGGAGGCCAACTCTCCCACCAAACAAATGTCCTCCTCCTCCTCTGAAGTCTCCCTCCGAGTGGCCATTTTGCAGTCAGACAGCCTGTCCACCTACAGGTGAGTAGGGGAATTTCCCCAGTGTTCTGGCCAAATCTCCCCCATTCACTAAAAATACCACCAACAGCTTAATCTGATTCTGTAAGTCAGTTTACATCTGTACACATATTCCCCTTCCCTTTTCCCTGGGTTGCACCTGGAAACGAGCTGTGGGACAGTGTGCCTCTTCCAATCACAAACTTTCAAACAAATAAATAAATAAATTACACTTTTTATTTATTTATTGAAAATTTCAGAGATCACCTTTGAGCACTGTGATAGGGTTGAATAAGACCGTGTACCATTTGTCATGTAGAAAGAGCTAAACGCAAGGATCTGTTCTATCCTCTGTTTTTCTGTCTCTTGCCTGACTGCACAGTCAAATTTATCTCTACCTTCACTTGCTATTTCTATCTTTTCTTCCCCCTTGCATATCTGAAGTTAGTAAATTTGTGTGACTCTTTATGTAAAACTGGGATCCCTTGGTTTAACAAGCATTTGTCAATGCCGAACATTCGCTTGCAGGTATTTGCATTGGCATTTGGCATTTATGCAGTCTCCCCCAGTTGTATCCATGTCCCTTTAGCATCCATATCCCAACAAAGTACCTCTCTGCAGCTCCTCTTGCATCTGCTCAGCATTTCACCCTCATACTTCTTAAGTATCTGTCTTAGGAACCCTAACGCCCTGGGCGTGCTCAAGGGAATGAGCCTGTATGGAAACTGTACAACCCGCACTTGTAACAGTCATTCAGTGGAATTATTTCACCAAATTTTCAACATAGGCATTTTGTCACCTTTGGTTATGAACACTGTCACTATGATTTTCTTACTGTGCACCGAACATCGATTTCCCACAGTGACCGCACTATTCTGTGTCGAAAGTGTGAAAACACATTTCAGCCAGAATGTGAAAAATGACAGTTGAACTGTTCATAAGGAGGTGTAGGAAAATGCAAATGTTTGAAATCTGGAGTAAAAGTATGACAAATTCGTGAAGTTACAAATGCGCATGGAAACTGCACAATGTACGCTCATAAAAAATTGTTTGGAATTTTTGCACCAAATTTTCAACATAGGCATTTTAGGATGTCTGCTCATGAACAGTGTCACTGTGATTTTCTTATTCTGTAACGAACATGATTTCCCATAGCGGCCACGCTATTGTACGCCAGAAGTGCGAAAACACATTTTGGCCAGGATGCAAAAAATGACAGCTGTACTGGTCTTAAGGAGATGTGTGAAAATGTCAATGTTGACAATCTGGAGTGGAAATATTACAAATTCACAAACTTACGAGTGTGCATAGAAACTACGCAACGCACGCTCGTAACACAGCCATTTTATGTACTTTTGCCACCAAATTTTCAACATAGGCATTTTAGGACCTCTGCTCATGAACAGTGTCACTGTGATTGTCTTACTCTGTAGCGAACACTGATTTCCAACAGTAACTGCGCTATTTTGAACCAGAAGCGCGAAAACACATTTCAGGCAGTATGTGAAAAATGACAGCTGCACTGCTCATAAGGAGGTGTGGAAGTATGCCTATGCTGCAGATCTGGAGTGAAACTATTACAAATTCGCAAACTTACGAGTGTGCGTGGAAACTGCGTAAAGCACGCTCATAAAACAGTGATTTTTTGAAATTATTTCACCAAATTTGCAGCATAGGCTTTTTGAGAGCCCACCTCATGAACACTGACACTGTCATTTCGTTAATCAGTCCCAAAAGATGGTTCCTTGCAGTGACCGTAAAATCACCTTTTGGGACCAAATAACGCCATGACAGTGACTGAACTCATGAGGAGGGGTGCCAATAACCCCATGTCGAAACTTTGGTGCCCAAATTCCCAAACATGGCTGAGATAAGCACCAAAGTTGAAAAAACCCTATTTATGCCATTATACAGCTTATCGGTATTTCTTCAGTTCATGGTCAGCTTTGAAGAGTGCAGATGTGTTCCCAGTCCACCAAAGATCATTGTGCTGGGTGCCGGAGGTAAGTATGGGGTGAGGGGTGTGGGGAGTTAGATGCATGAGGGTGGGTGCGGGTTGGCGGGGAGGGCAAGGACTCACCAAGTGTCTGTTTTCTTGTTTTACAAGATAAAAAAAAGAAACGAAAACAGAGGCTTTTGGCATGCTGGGGTAGGCTCCCAGTGTGCCACCTAGGTGATGGTGTGTGTGTGGAGGTGGGAGCGTAGAGGGTGGGTGCAGGTTGGCATGTAGGGGACAAAAAAAGGCTGCTGGCACACTGGGGTGGGCTCCCAGCATGCTACCTACATGTTTGCTGGGGGGGACTGGAGCTGGTAGGGACTGGACACCCCTGCCAGCCATACAGTGTGTGTGTGGGGGGGAGCATGAGCATGCTTAGGTGGGCTCCCAGCATGTTAAATGGTTGTTTTTTTGGGGGGACTGCAGACAATGGGGGATTGGGCACCCCCATCGCCAACATACTGTACTGAGGGGGCATATGAGCCAAGGGGGATTGGGAACCCCCTCGGCACACAAGGTGGGGGCCGGAGAGAACAGGGAGGGGGAGGACATTAGCGAGGGAGAGGAAGTGAGAGGGCTTTGATGCTGAGTTGTGGATGACAGCAGTTCGGCTGATGTGTATGCCAATTGCATACATACTACCACCGCAGTGGACCTTTTCTTTGATGTGAATGCCAACACAGCCGAACTGCTGTCATACACAGCTTGGCATGTATTAGTCCTGTAGGATCGTACCTGCTACACTGAGCACTGGATTGGGGAGGAGGGTCACACACCTCCAAAAGGCACACTGTTGCAAGACATTCCTTGCACGTGCACACAAGCAAACACAAAAATGTATATAGTCATATTGTTGAAATGATTGTGAAAAGCTATTTGGAACTTATGGGGTTAACCTGGAATGCAACACTAGCTCTTTTGCAGAACTGTCAACATGAGATCAGTTCTGGGACACCGTGTACTGTTTTGTTGCACCTGCAAGGAAGGAAACTGACAAGAACATTTTCTGAAAAACAGGATGTCTCCTTAATGAGTTCCCAGGCAAAGACTTATAAAAAGATCAGCAATACTTTTGCTTGAGAGAGAGAAAGACTGAAACTTGAAATTAGAGGTATCCTCAGATAAAGGACTGTGTTTTCTGTGTTTGTACTACCTTTGTAAATAGTTCTACTGAACAAATTTATTTTTTTATTTTACTGTTATTGGAAAAAAATAAAATACTACTTGCAAATTGTTTACCTGCTTGTGGTCTTCCTATGCTTCCTGACTTGTGCCTTGATGACAGATGGTATCAGACTAAGTGGGATTTATGCCATGCATACTCTAGGCCAGGAGTTTTGTGTGGGGGTACTAGACCTGGTACCAGGGAAGTATAGCTTAAAGGTTTGGATGTTGCAGCAGCAAGCCGAGGAGAGATCACCAGAAAAATGCAGCCAAACTAGCAGAGACAGAAGTTTATGTGAGACTGTACAGCTAGCACCAGCGATGAGAAAAAAAGAACAAGCAGGGACAGAACCTGAAATTCAGACTGCCTTTTTCAAGTAGTCAGCAATACAACAAAAAGAGACAGAGAAATAGAGAAGAGAAGAAATGCAGCAACTCAAGAAGCAGAAAAAAGAAGAAATGCAGCAACTTGAGAAGCAGAGAAAAGAAAAGATACCCGTGGGGCTGAGTAATCCACCATGGGCAGCATTGTGAGTCCACTAGGAAAGGCAAATGCCTGAACAAGTTGGACAAAGTTGAGAGGCAAGGGGATGCCCCATCTGTTGTAGACAGACACCACAGAGAGAGTCCAGTCACAGAACAGAGAACCATTTCAGAGCTGTGATACCCAAGATGGAGATGGGCAGTTGGAGCTTCCTGTGTTTCCTGGGTGCTACCTTGTTGACCCAGAATTGAAGCTGGAGGAATGTCTGGTGCTGGGTCCTGGAGGATCACATGTGAGTGGTGCAGAGACTGCTAAAGAAGAGGTGCTTGATCGTGGTGAAGAAAGGACAGCCCAAGATACAGATCATGTGATCTGAGATAGAGGCATGGCCCCTTCAGTACAGTGGTTGAAAGGTGAGGAAGAAGACTATGAGATGGCTGAAGGGACTGATATTTGTGTTAAACCAGGGATTCCCTGGAGATTCAGAGACTGGGGTATGCTACAAAATAGGGATACACATGTTTGCAGGTTATACCAGGATGTGACAAGTCTTATTGGTGTATGTATTGGTCCTGGGGTGGTTAACAAAGCCTGTCCCCATTAAGTTATCAAGAAAGTGGTAATATTTAGGTTACGCCCTAACTCCAAGTTAAACAAAATACAAGAGCAGGTGGTTGTTCCCACCAAATGTCAGATGTAGGTGATACAGTGGGCACACAATAATCACAGTAAGAGGCATCTAAGTAAAAAGGAAACCTTGGCAAACCTTCTGCCACATTTTTACTGGCCTGGAGTCTATAGGCAGGCAACAACATACTATAGATCCTGCGTTGCCTGCCAGTTAATGTTGGCTGTAGCCCCCAGAGAGAAGGGTGCTGTTACCCTGCAGAAAACACCCTTTTCTTCCCAGAGACCAGGAGAAGCAGAAGGCCAAAAAAGAAGACCACCTGGGGAAAGAGGTGGCATTCTAGTAAAATAGGTATGCTTCCTCAAGGGCTGGAAGAGACATAAAAAAGAGAAATAAATGGGTAACAGTATAATGCTTTTGCTGCAATGTTTATGGCTAAACTGATACATTAGAAACACTAGAATTGAGAATTCAGAAGGTTGAAAAAAATGCATGGGTATACACTTAACTATACAAACTCTGATTTGGGCAAAACACCAGCCTTTAAGGTAAAACTCCACCAGCAAGTATTGCAGAATAAATTACATTTTATTTCATATAAAATAAAAAAAACTGACACTACAACAAGAGTAGCATTACTCTTGTTACAGTGTCAGGTTTTTTATTTTCTATGAAATAAAATGTGATTTATTCTGTGACAATTGCTGGTGTAGTTTTATCTTAAAGGCTGATGTTTTGCCCAAATCAGAGTTTGTGTGGACTGAATATTTTCATGGAGCATCACCATCATTGTGTGCACTCTGGTGAGAGGAAGGTTTACACTTAACTGTTCACTGTACCAACATTAAAATTGAGAATTCAGAAAGTTGGAAAAATGTGTGGGTTTAAACTTCACTGTTTGCCATACTGGTTGTTATGGAGAACAGGGATACTGCATATGCTGAGAATGTTAAAGCTTATAAGCTAATGTTAATGGAGAATTTAAAGAAAGTTTTAGAAGCCTGTTTTTTTTTTTAACAGGTTCCCTCTTGGGGGGTATGTGATAGGGTTAAATAAGACCCTGTCCCATTTGTTATGTAGAAAGAGCTAAATGCAAGGTTCTGATCTGTTCTATCCTCTTCTTTCCTGTTTCTTGTCTGACTGCGCAGTCAGATTTTTCTCTTCCTTCACTTGCTATTTCTATATTTTCTTCCCCCTTGCATATCTGAAGTTATAAAGTATGTGTGACTCTTTATGTGAAACAGGGATCCCTTGGTTTGAAAATGTATATAGTTATATTGTTGAAATGACTGCAAAAAGCTATTTGGAACTTAGGGGGTTAACCTGGAATGCAACACTAGCTGTTTTGCAGAGCTGTCAACAGGAGGTCAGTTCTGGGACACCATGTACCATTTTGTTGCACCTACAAGGAAAGAAACTGACAAGAACTTTTTCTGAAAAAACAGGATGTTTCCTTAACGAGTTCCCAGGCAAAGACTTATAAAAAAGAGCAGCAATATTTTTGCTAGACAGAGAGCAAGACTGAAACTTGGAATTAGATATATCCTCAGATGAAGGACTTTGTTTTCTGTGTTTGTACTGCCTTTATAAATAGTTCTACTGAACAATGTATTTTTTTATTTTATGGTCATTGGAAAAAAACAAAATGCTACTTGTGAATTTTATACCTGCTTCTGGTCTTCCTAAGGTTCCATACTTGTGCCTCAACAACAAGCACAAGTGCTCATTTACAAAGGTTCCATGTCAAATACATAGTCACAAAAACATTACAAGTACAGTAAGCAGTTCCAGAGGAAATGCAGCTGAGTCAGAATCAAAGCACTTAAGATAGAACAATTATATAACAGTTTTAAAAAACTCCATTCAGATTGTTGTATAAAAGTCACAACATTCATACAGAAAGAAACTGAATAAAACAGTTTAACAGTTACAGTTGTATTGGACTACAAGGGCAGACCTCAGAGATCTCTTAAACTGATTAATCTTGGGGAGATTCAACAGTGTAACAGGCAGTTTGTTGAACAAGTTAGCGACCCTGACAGCAAATTAACTTTTTCCCAGCTGAGTATGCCAGAAAGGAAGACTAAGGGCATGGCCATGTTTCTGGTGTTGTATTGGTTGGAGACAGTGCAGAAGCAGTTTGTCAAAGCAAGGGGTATTAGACCTAGGAGCACCTTTTTGGCTAGCAAACAGGTCTGGAGCTTTATTCTGCTGGGTAAAGGTAGCCAGTGAGTGAGTGCATAAAGGGTAAAACTATGAGTGTGGTTATCTACACCAGGTGCAAAGTGGCACACCATATTACAGATCAGCTCTACTCTGTTTAGCAATGTGTCACAGGCAGTTGCATAGACAGAGAGGCCGTGATCTACTGTATAAGTGACAGAATGGAGCTGGTCACAACAAGACATCTAGCATCCCTAGTGAGATTATTCTGGTTATGGTACAGGGCACCTAGTCTTCTGTTAAATATGGCCACCAGTTTGTCAACATGGTGGGGCAAAAGATAAGGGGCAGGATTTCCAAAATGCTTAGATCACAATAAGTCCCAGATGCGTCGACGATGGGGCTTGTGGCAATCTAATGGAAGTTTCCATCCCATGCAGCACTTGACACAAGTTAGACCAACTTTTTCTGGTCTAACCTGCGGCAAACCTGTGGGCCATTTTTATGGAGCTTGCACTGCATGCTTGGCGCAAGTTGCCGAAAATCATGAAAACTGTCACAACTGTACCCAAAATTGTAGAATCAGGTGCAGTTGCAGTGACAGAGTTGGCGCACTGCCAGAACCTAAATGTCATGGCACAGGACTTGGCGCAAGCCCTGCACCACACTTTGAAAATCCAGCCCAGGGTATCATCCAGAGTAACTCCAAGGTATTTGAAAGTCTTCACTTGTTCAAGATTTTGTCCCTGACCATTTTGAATCATAAAGGGTGGAACTTTCCTCTTCTGTGGGATGCTAGAGAAGAGCACAGTCTTCATTTGTTTGTAACTGAGGACCAGTTTTTATTGGAGAACCAGCTTTCTAGTGACCTGAAGTTTACTGTGGTGAGCAGCAATGAGACTGTAAGTGTCAGGGTTTTTGGAATAGATGACAACAACATAATCACCATGCAAGAGTGTGTTGGCTATCTGACAGGCACTGGGCAGTTGATTTAAGAGGAGATCAAATACTGTAGGAATGGACCCAAGATGGAGCCCTGGGTGGGGATGCCAATAAATACTCCCCTAATGTCAGACAAAGATTTAACTATCTTCACACGCTGGGGGTGATTGGTGATATACCTTTGGAACCAGTCGACTGTGTTCTGTGGCAAATGCAGGACCTTGTTCCCTGCAGAGGTCTGGCAAGGCTCAGTGGGGATGATGGAAGTGAGGTCAGTAAAGGCAGTGTTGAAGTAATTGCCCTTTGAAAATGAGTCTCTGACTCTAAGGATTGTAATTCTGATACTCTAAATAAATAATTGGCAATTATGGTGGGATCAAGGACCTCTCAACCCTCCACCATGAGCATTTGAGGAAGTGTTTCAATTCTTTTGTCAATGAGCTCCGAGAAGTTGTCCCAGAATATTTTGCCATTGCTGTAGTTCTGGGTCTGCATGTCCTTATAAAAGTCAGATTTGACCTTTCTAATCATACTGGTGCTCTTCTTGAAGGCTTCCCTGTACCTCTGCAGGCAAACAGGGGACTGTGCTTCCCTTGCCAGTGCCCAGAGATTGTTCCTCTCCCTCATGCAGGCAAGGAGTTTGGGGTGATCCACCTGGATGGTGCTCATCTTGCTCTGCATTTTTTAAAGGATGCACATTTATCACAGGCACATGTGAACTCAGAGGCAAAGAACTGTAGGGCCGAGTCAATATTGGGAATGGCATCTAAGAAACTCAAATCAGTTTGGGCCAAGTAAGATTTGAATTTAGACACCTTCTTTTTGTTAAGGTCTTGGCTGACTGTGATCCAGGGAAGTGGTCTTGTGTGTTTAATTGCCATAGACATTGCAACGGGGAGTTGTCACTTAAGAGTATCTGGCAGAATTTTAAAAACTTTAGCCATATCAGTGTGTGTAACTAGTACCCAGTCGAGTAGCATCATGAAGCCTGTTTTATAATTGATCCTAATGTGATCTGTGACCATTTGTATGAAAAATGGTCTTGACATCTTATCCCTATGACCTGTGCTGGACTTAGCATTCCAATTAATGTTAAAGTCACAAGTAGCAAAGTATCTCCAGTTCTGAGTTGCATGAAGTAGTGCGCAAGTGACTATGCATGGATTCTGTTTACCCAGTGGGATATATACAGACAGGATGACAAGAGAGTTGTGCCCTCACCCTATCAAAAGCTTTATTAATAGGCATTCACAGTCCCTGGTTAGGTCTTTGATTGTGAGTTCAGAGGCTTGCAAGTCTGATCTGAGGTAGATAAGGTTGCCCCACCTTGCTGCCTAGTTTATCCTCCCTGAAGATATTGAAGCCTGGCAATGAGATAGGTGCATCAGACACGTGTGGAATGAGCCAAATTTCAGTTAGGCAAATAATGTCTGATTGCACTAACTCAACCCAGGCTTCAAATTGGGCAAATTTAGGTAGGATACTACAGATATTTAGGAGACTATGTTCAGTATTCCTTGGCTGTGGGTGCCACACCCAGAGCTATCAGGAAGGCTTGGGTTGGAGTGGACATTGCCAGACAGTAGAAGTAACATTATTGTAAGGCCTCTAGTGGACCTGAGGTAGTGCTTTAGTCTCCAGGTTTTACTCCTAGGAAGGAGGGGCAAGTATGTGGTCCTGGAGACACGGCCATGTCAGACAAACCCGCAGCACTCCCCACTTGCCACCAGAGTAAGGTGTCCAATGTGGGGGCATATGGCTGGGGACTTGGGTACTGCAGAATTTTTCAGGGGATCAGTAGGTCTTTGTATTACCATGGGACCAAGGGAGATAGCCTCCTTTATCTCTGAGGGCTCTATAGGTTCAGGTAGCAATGCTGTGGGTAAGCAGGTCAGCAGCATTAATACTACTAGGAACATATTTGCAGTGAGAAAGAGTGACAGCAATTTGCAAGTAAAACAGGTATGTCACTGACTCGCAGCCCTGGGAAACACTCCACCATGAGAAGTGTTATCAAAATTATAGTAGCAGTGCTGGTGATAGTACCAGTAATAAACAATTTAAATGCTATCGCCATTCAGGAGCAGTACTAGCAGCAGCCAATTTTGGTAGGTCCTTGACCAGTTAACCTTAGGATACAATCCATCCAGGTAGAATGTTAGCAATACTACAGTAAAGATAAGTTGGGCAGCAGCAAGTGTTATATAGAATAAACACTATTAGGAGACAGAACTATAGGCCATACTTATATTTGGTACCCAAATACTCAGATCTCTCAGATGAGGTGTTTAGCAATACTATGGTAGAGGTAAGGGGAATATTCACAGGGGACAGAGGAATACAAATCAAAAATATTTTGGGCAGAAATCTTGTTAACACATGTTGCAGGACTGAAATGAGGTGTCTGATGAGGCTCAGCCAGTAAAACACTTTAAAACAGAAATAACAGTGCCCTGTAGTGAGGCTGTGCTAAGAACCTTGTGCTGTTTTCTGTGTGCAGCTGCAAAATACGGAAAGAATCTTATTGTCATCAATGTGTCCTTTTTTTTTTTGTTATGATTGATACCTCCATAGACACTAACCAAACCTTCCTTACAGTCCCCACCCCATCCTCCAGGCAAGACAAGGCAGTAGCAAAAAACAATGTAAATGTTTTACTAGACCTGGAGACAGGCAGTGGCAAGCTTACAAACAGTAATCTCAGTATATGTCCTATAAGTCCAAATCTCAGTAGTGAAATGAATAAGTTAAGTTCTGGATGCAGAACAGGGGTCCATGTGGCTCACAGATTTAAGACTTAAAGGCAAGCAGATGAGCTGACAATGACCAAAAGGCAAATAAGGAATCCATAGACCAGTCTCCTAGATTAAGGATGAGGGTCCTGCAATCAGACTGAATACGCACACCAAATTCTTTCCAGCAGATGTAAACACTCAGCTACATATCTTTGCACTTTTGAGACTGTCTGAGCCAGTCACCATGGTTCCACACTATAGTTCTAAATGAATTAGAGCCAGATAAAAAAGTGTGGTTGACTGAAAGCAGCCAGGAGGAAACAGGATACTAGAGGTCAACAAGTAGAATTCAGGTTGGTGGAATATCTCACAGCAATGTTGGAGAAAAGAAGAGAGCAATTAATCCATTGGAGAATGAACTGGTCATAAAACAGCAGGTATCAGGTTTCTTGAAGACATAGGATCTTGCTAATATCTCTTTGTTAGATTAGAATATTTAAAAGTTATTCTTGCATAAAAATACTCATAGCAGTGCTAAATTTATTTATTTATTTAGCTTTTGTTGACCAAGTAAGGTACACTAGGATTACATATGCCTATTTTCAGGAACAACCCGGGAGAGTACAGTACATCATTTTGGACAAATTTGGAGAGTACAGTACAATATTTTGGACAGATTTACAAGGCAACAAGCAACGTAACAAAAATAATGCAGTATTACATGTAACCTGGTGCAACCAAAGAACAATTAGATGGTACACATTATCAATAAGAGTAATCTCACAGGTTAGAACAATATATGGTTACATAGAGAAAACCACTATCAGTGTAGAGGTTGTGAGCAGGGTAAGAAAGGTGTATGCACTTATGTGAGGAGAGAGTGGCTAGAGTGCTTAGTTGGGGCAGGTACGGTACAAGGAGTGAGGAGTGGGGGAAAGGGACAGAAAGGAAGTATGAGGGGGATAAATGCAAGGTGATTGAGATGGTTAGGAACATGTGCATATAGAGTGATATATCAGGAAGGGGTGGAGCTGCCTTTTGAAGATGTTAGATTCTATGCAGGAGCAAACATCAGGAGAGAGGCTAATCCACTGAGTAGGGGCAGCAGAGGAGAAGGTTATAGTGCCATATTTGGTTTTAGATCTGGGGATGAGTAGTTGCCCAGCTCCAGATGACCTAAGGGTGTAGTGGTTTACGTTGGCCAACAGGAGGGTGGCTAGTGAGGGTGTTTTTTTGTGTGGATAGGATATAGCGTACAACTTTTACTAAGGAGGAGTCGAGCAGGGCAGTTGGAGAGGGCCATCCTAAGTTGCTATAGAGTTTGCAGTGATGGGTGAGGCAATTACAGGATAGGGTGAATCTACAGATATTATTGTAGCATACAGTGCATGTGTGCCTGAGAAGACTAGATGAGTGGGCAAACACAGGTAGTCCATAAGACAGCTTAGGAAGGAGGAGGCAGCGGGCAACTGTAATGCATGCATAGGGCGAGAGATTACTTCTGGCATGATAAGCAAAGCCTAAACTGGAATTAACAGTTTTGCATATGGATAACATATGACAGGAGAAATCCAGGGAGGGATCAAGTGTGATGCCGAGGTACTTGAAATTAGTTACAGTAGTGAGGGGAGTACCATCCTCAGTGGTCACAGTAAGGGGGGAAGGTTGAGCATGCTCTTTAGTATGTGAGGGGTTCCAAAGACCATGGCTTGGAATAGTTCGTGAGAAGTTTATTTTCCCTGAACCAGGACTGAACAGAGGCTAAGTCAGATGCCAAGTCACTGTCGATGTCAGCTGTGTTGGGGGCTTGACTGAAGAAAACCAAGTCATCTGCGTATAATAGAGGAGTGGTATTTTTGAAGTAGTTAGTAATTGGGCCAGATATTCAAAAGGGCTGCGCCATGCGCAATAGGGTTGCGCCTGCGCAAGTCTGAAATTGCTCCATTCTGCGATATTCAGCAGGAGGCAGTTGCACCACTGAAAACATGCTGAGCAACAGCGCAATGCAAATGAATGCATGCTGAACTGGAGGGGAGGAACTATGGTAAACTGCACAGCCCGATATTTAGCCGGGCTGTGCAGAGTTGTGCAGGCGCAACTTCCAACCTGTGCCTGGAGTAATTAAATGATTGCTTGAGTATTTCAGTTGGTTTTCAGCGAGGACTTTTGTGACTTAGTAAGTTCGCCATATTTCCATGAAGTTTTCTCTGCTTTTGCTTAAAGCCGGGTAGGTGGCGGTAGCATCTCCTCGCTTTCAGTCACTCCCCGCTTACCTATCGGGATTGATTGCTCGTAGGGGTTGCATTATTTCATTGGTGCAGTAAGAGCACGGGCGCGGTAGCCTATGTGCCGCGGAGCAAAATAGTTCAGTTTTGTGACTGGAATGTATTCATTCACAAATCTGGACTGTCTTGACGTGGAGTGATGCACGCCCATTGGCTCTTGCCTGCACCACCGGGCGCAGTTCTCACCGGCAGCCAGTCGGTGGGCGCGGGTGGCAGGTGGTGGATGCTGCCGCCACCGCCGCGGGGAGCGGGAGGTGGGGCTCGTGGGTGGGTGGGGTGGGGACACTAGGTCACCAGGGACATGTTTGGGGAGGGGGTGTTTAATTACTCCAGCCACGATCGCTTATCAGTTCACTGCACCACCAGGATATGTTCAGGGGAGGGGTGTGTTTAATTACTCCAGCCCGCGATTGGGCTTATCAGTCCACTGACCACCAGGGATATGTTTGGGGAGGGGACACTTTGCTGCCCGCGATCGGGCTGGTGGGGGAATTAAAGCTATGCCCACGATCGGGCCAGTGGGGGTGGTGGGATTTTCACACTTTTACCGGTGATCGGGCTGCAGGCGCTGGTCCTCGGCGGCTGCTGCCTGGCAGGCGCCAGACGCAGTCCTCGGGATCGGCACACCTGCATGCTAATGGCATGCAAATGAGTATAATCAGATGCAAATGGCCCCCTGCACCTTGCATGAATTATGACCCCATTTGCATGTCACCTTTTGAGTATCGATTTTGCGCATGGCGCAATGGTACTTGCGCCACCGCAGTTGAATGCTCCACTCTGACCACCTGCAGTGGTGTAAGTTCCTCGCCATGCACAGTTGCTGTGGCTAGGGTGATATTCAAAGGAGTTGCTCATGGTGCAACTCCTTTTCGACTATCGCTTCAATACCTCAGCGCAACTATTTTGTGCAGCGCAAGGGCTTGCTCCACAAAATAGCGCAGTTTGACTATCTGGCCCCTTGTGTTTAAGTGAAGAGAGAACAATAAGGGGCTGGGTATGGAACCCTGTGGGACTCCTAGGGATATTGGAAGGTAGTCTGAGAGGGTGGTGCCAATTCTGACTCGCTGTTGCCTGCTGGAGAGATAGCTGGAGAACCAAGGTAAGGTGTGTTCTGAGATTCCAATAGTACTGGGTTTATTTAGTAATATGAGGTGGTTGACTATATTGAAGGCCTTTGTTAAGTCTATGAATACCTCCCCAGTAAGTTTGCCTTGGTCGAATGATGAGTAAATTGTGTTTGAAAGGGTGAGTAGTGCTGTGGTGGTGCTGTGGTTCTTGTGCAAACCATGTTGAGCAGGGCATAAGACACCGTGTTTTTCAAGGTATGCTGTAAGCTGAGTAGCTACAATTTTTTGAGCAGTTTACTGAGGGCCAGTAATATCACTACGGGCCGATAGTTTGATAGCAATTTAGGATTTCCTTTTTTATGAATGGGCACTGCATTGGCATTTTTTTCCAGATTGATGGCACCACTCCTGTGGCTAATGACAAGTTGAAGATACGGGTCAGGGGGGTGCAAGTTCCCAGGCTGAAATTTTCAGTAATTTGGGGTTGAGACCATCAGAGCCTGCAGACTTGGACTCAAGGATAGATAGGAGAAGTTTGCGGACCTAGGCAGCAGTGACAGGTTTGAAGTGAAAGGGGAGTTGGGAGGCAGGTGGAGGCTCATGGGGATCTGCATCATGACTGGGGTGAGAGTTAAGGGCTTCAGTGACTGCAGAAAGGTCAGAGAATTGATGATTGAAAGCCTTGGATATGGTGACTAGGTTATTGCAGTTTGCCCCATTTATTTCAAAGTCCGAAGAGGTGCTGGGGAGACTGTTTGGGGTAATGCTCAAGATGATGATTTAGGTAATGTTCATTAAAGATATGGTAAAGATTGAGTTATTCCAAGTTTGGAGCACAAAAAAGACAAAATAACTAAACTACAAGTGCAGACAGATAGAAAAAAATAGTCACTATCTAGCACCCTTGTTCATCATATACACCATGCATAAAGCAAGTCCAAACAGCATTTTTTTAATACCATTTTAAACATATTCTCAGAATTGATAGAGTGTAATGAAGCAGATAAATTATTCCAGAATGTAATGGCTGTCTACATAAAAAAGAACATTGGATCAGGGAGGAAAGGAAGAGTGGGGTATTATGAAATGAGTCTGAACAGCGTTAGTACTCAGGGAGCCAGCATTGGGGCTAGCATCAGCCATAAACAAAAATCTAATCAGGCCTTTTAGGAAATGTCTAAAACTGATGAGGGGGAAATAAGTAATGCTTGAATAAAAAGAAAGCAAACCAAGGTGTTTGTAAAGAGAGCAGTGATGAGAAAATATAAGGCTGGATGCAGCAAATCTGCATATAGAAGTCAATAACATTAACAGTGGCGTAGACTGGAAGCCTATAGTTCTCTAATGACAAGAGTAGGGACTGAGCCAAGAATATCTTAGAGTGAGTGAACAAACAATTTTTTAGTGGGAAACTTGATGGCTCAATGGATTGGTAGCAGGTTAAGGAGCCTTTCACCACTAGGTCACTGGTTCAAATCCAGCCAAGTTCGGCAGTGGCCGAAGACCATTATCACCTGCAGGCTGTTCCGTGGCCCATGTGAAATGAATTGTGGTGGTATCAGTCCAGCTCCTGGTAGGCAGGTGTCCACATCACAAAACAACCAACACAACTGGCACTAATTGGCACCCTGCCTACCAGTCTCACATGAGAGGCCAAGGACTGAGTGGGCATGGAGTTTGAATTACTCTGTCACTTGCCAGAGTGGTCCCTCCATGGCAGGGTTGAGGCTTATTGGTGGGATAGTATGAGAAAGCTTGCATTGTGATCTCCTGTGCTGTATCTGTCATGTGAATAAATGGAGGAATTCAGGTTCCAGTGATGTCAAGCCAGCACCTTTTACAAACACCAAATTCATGCACAGAAAAACAAAATTTAAAGATGTTTGGTGCAGAGACAGGGTTGTAGAAAACATAGGCTGCCCACACGACCCCTGATATTCTCCCAAATTTGAAATGCTGAGTGAGAATCAAGACCACACTTGGTCTGTTTAAATTCCACATGTTTGTGTAAGCCACAGAACAGAAGGAGCACCCATCGCCCATGGAATAGAAGAAGCTGCCTGACTGGCGGATTCATGGCTTGAGGAAGGTCCGGTCATCAAGGAGGGTCCCCAGGTGTGGCCAGTAAAGTGTAGTGGCACTCAGTGCAGGGGAGGGCTGTAGAGAACACAGGCTGCCCTCAGGACCCCCCTGATATACTCCCAAAGTTGAGGTTCAGCCTTCCGCACAGTTGACAGGAAAATAAGGTGTAATTGGGGATATGGGACATGTTTTTCCAGTGTGCCTACTAGGTCAACAGAAATTATGACTGAATGAATTAATTAATAAATAAACTAATAATCATGACAGAAGGGTAGTGGTGTTCTGGCTTGATGGTCACTAGAACAGATTGGCAATAGGAGGTGCAAACACACACAAGTTAAAAAAGATGCTATCTCCCTTCTCCCTTTGATTCTCAGTCTTCAGTATCTGTTGTGTACCTGCTGCCCTAATGTTTATCTGTAGGGCAGAAATCATAAGCCAGATAAATCATTGAGCTCTTTTGACTCATAAAATCCCAATATACTAAACTTCTGTGCTTCCATTGCATTTCCATGGTAACATCGCTTGCCACAAAAAAAACAGAGCAAAGATTTTATTTCTGCTAAGCGTGCAATTCCACAGCTTGGATCTCTACTGAATATGAAGGGAATATGTTATAAAATTCATTCCATTCAGCATTTCTTTTCAAAACTGGCTGCTGTGAACAGTAAATGATCTGTCCCCCTCCTCAGAATACCGTAACACTAAATGATGCAATTGTCAGACTAGCACAACATAAGATTCAGAAGACAGAAAAAAAATGAAGTAATCCATCTCATCTATTCCTCAACATCTGGGTGGATGCACCCATCATGCAATTAATTGTAGCTGTAACGTGCTTGTGTACTTAATAATGGTTAATAGTTTCAGCCATAGACACTTTCAGATATTACCAGATATTTTGTGATATATCAAAGAGATTCTCTGTGGTGGCCCACAGTGGTATTGCAAGCAGGCAGGGAATTTCTGCAGAGATACCACAGAAATTCATAAGTTTCATAGATTATTATGAGCAAAGTCGTACAGTTGTCCTTTGAATGCTCAATAATCCTTGCAAGTTGTATCCCAAATGTCAGGAAATATCTGGCCATGTCTTTGGTTGCAACTCTACTTTTCATTGTGCTATGACATAACATACACTTTGGTACTAAGCACTCTGGTATGTACTTTTAAGCATTCAGGAACCATATGTGCACTGCTGATTTAATATGATTATAACTACTGGTTAATTCTATTAAAATACTGTATTTTGAGACTTTCAAACTCCACACTATACAAAGGATAACATACATACAGTATGAGTATTATCCCCAAGTATTGCAGAGTTTATTCCTGTGAAGATGTGGGGTAAAACAGACACAACAAACCAGAAGTCAGGTGCTTAAAAACACAAACGTGCATTGTTATTTTATTCAAATCAGAAAATGAAAAAAATAAACATAATGATTATTTGTATGACTTCTTTCAAAAAACCAAGGTGCCTTAACAATAGTTAAAATCAAAAAACACACACAAACCATCTCAATGTAAAACAAAATAATAATACTGATTACATCCTTTAATCACTCACCAAAAGCTTGGTTCCACAAATAGGTTTTAATGCTTGTTTAGGAGCAGAAAGCAAAAGGTTGTTCAATGTCCACTATCCAGCAAACTTTAAAATTTTGAAAATTCCTGAGGCTTAGCTTCAGCCTTTGCAAATAGAGCAGTATGGAAACAAGCACACACTTCTGAAGTCTTTCTCGCTTGGTAGTCAGTATTCAATTGATTCCCTTATCTATCTTTGTTACTCCAAGTGATGGGGTTTTTATAGCTTTCATGGATGACATCACAGTCAGGTGATCCAGCACTTTTTGCTAAAACCAGTATACACCTCTTATTCTCAGGAGTTCCCTATCGAACAGTAAAGACATACATACATGTTCATACATGTTAATTTTTCTAGTATAAACTCAACTCCTCTTTTCTTGGTTAAGGGGTTTTATGTTAAGGGGTTTATGTTTCCATTTTATTTCATCTCAAAAGATAGTTTTAATAAGATAGTAAGTCTATGAGGGTGCCACTGGATTTTGTAACGAGAATGGGAGAACCAGGGCGACCTCCTCTTCTCTCTTCTCCTGGCAACCCTTAGAATTCATCATATCTTTTTCTTTTTATTTCTATAAAATCATTAAATGTGGCACGCTAAAATAGACAAGCATACAGCAAACGTATTTCATTTTTATTCCCAGCGTGAGCGGCCATCCCACAGAAACAAAGAGCAGAAGGAATGGGGGGGTGCCCTGACACCCCACACATGGGCACCCCAGACGGAGCTCACCCTGTCACAGTCCCATGCTTACTATAAATGAGGGTTTTCCTTATGCTGGCTTACAGCTGTCTACATCAGCACAGCAGTTCAAGGACAACTGCCCACATTACAGCAGCATAAGCAGTCTTTGGAAGGCAAAATTCTCCCTTCTGTGATTCCCTGACCACCAATAGAGAACCAGAACATGGCGATGTCTACAGCAGTGGCACCCAGTCCAGTTGTCAACTGTCAGAAAACAAAGTTTATATTTTTATCACTTTTGTAACCATGAATGCTGATGCCTATAAAAGTGGCAATTGCCACGGTTCAGGCAAACCAAGCCCCAGATTCATCCAGACCTGCTCCAAGATATGGGTTTAAGACCAAAAAAGCCACAATTGCACCATTTCCCACAGAAGTACAGTCCCTTCAAACTAGTAAGGATAACAATTAGAATACGGGAACTGGCATGACGTCTTTAGTTTTACACACCTTGGTGCATGCAATCTTCATAAACCTCTCAAGCTATGCTCTTAAGGTTTATGTACAGCACACATCCCATGTGAAAAATAACTCAACACACTAGTTCCCATAGATTATTCTCTATATAAAACAGGTTAGGGAATGGTTTCTTTAACTAAAAAGCAAAAATCTGGGCATTTTTTGACCACTGCCATTCTGTGTGAGGAAAAACAATGTGGCGCCCACTCATATACCTGTAGATATAGGCCCTGATTGGCAGTGATTGGCATAGGCACTGCACAGCCGCTCACGCTGCACTTGCACTTGCCCAGCTCTGGTCATACTGAGACAGATAGTGCTCAGCAACACAGCTGTACTGTCTGACTGAATATCAGTCCATGTTGGTGCAGCACTAACTGGATCTGCACTGCCCCAACATGGAACAGAGGGCTGCATATGGCTCACAGGAGATAGTGCTTCCCAAAACAGGATAGTGCCATGTCCCTTGTGGGCAATATTCAGCCAGAGCATGCAAGGTGTTAAGGGGCCATCTGCATGCCCATTATGGGCTCATTTGCATGTAGTGCAGTGGCCCTTTAGTGTCACTTTCTGTGGAAGAAAGCCCTAGGTGGCATAGCGATTCCTCTATCACCTGGTTTCCAAATATAATACTATCACTGGTGGCATAGTGATCACCACCCCAAATTGCCCAGTTTCTCAATATGATAATATCCCTGGTGGTCCAGTGGTTCCCCCAACCCCTGATCACACCCTGTTGATTGGTTACAACATGCTCTGCTGGTCCTGTGGTTCCTTCACCCCCACCACCACCCCCGATTGCACCCTCTCAAATAGTTACAAAATATTCTGGTGGTTCAGTGGTTCCCCCACCCTCAGTTGCACCATGTTGAATAGTTACGAAATGCTCTGGTGGTCCAGTGGGTCCCCCCAACTGCACAGGGTCTCACCCACCCACCCGCCTGCCAAAAATCCCAGCCCTGCACCACCCTTGCCTTGAGTGCTTGTCACATGAAACAATGGCGTGCATAGCCCTTCTCTCTCCTCCTTGGCCAGCCGCCATCTAACAGTCATGGAGTGCAATCAAGTACCTGATTTAAGGTCCCTGAAAAATGGACATTCAGACTCTGACCAGTCTTTCCAATGGGCTGGCATAGGGGAACATGATTATAAACTGTAGCTAACTAATACAGTCATTCCTATTCTGTGAGGTCTGCGGATGTTTCCAGTTTTTGAAGAAAAAAGCTTTGATCATTACACATGCACTCAAGAGCCATCATTTTTGGGCTTACTATACCTGCTAAGGTCCTAGGTGTTCCCTTAAATACCCAGCATTGACAAGAGAGGACTCTGCCACTCTGTTACCCCATTGGTTACCAGGGCCACATAGTTCCATAAGCCTCTGAAAACCTCTCATGCCCAAAGACATGGCCATTTTTTAAATAATTATTTTATTCTTTTGTAGCTACAGTATCTGGGTTCTTCCAACCTCACAGGGCCACTTCCTGACCCTGAAAAGTACTTATCTGATCCCCATATCTTCCACATCTCCCCAGATCACAATCTAGTCAGATCAGGCTGGTGTTTTGTCAGAGATTACCCTCAGCCACCATCCTCCAGTAGTACTGTATGATGTTTTTTCTACGCTTTGTCCCTGGTGAATATTGACACTTCCCCTTTGCTGCTGCATTGCACAAACTCATAAGGGCTTGCACACATGAAGAAAGCCCCATGACAAGAGAGCAAGCTCAGTGGCCCACCTCCTCCTCTGTAATCCCTGTCATCCTGCTCACATATTGGATCTGGTATCCTGGTTAGATCTAGTAATTCTCTATCAGTCATTGGCCAGGCTCTGCCATGAGGACTTTGGGAGCAGTGGCATCAGATGCTTTGCTTTGCTTTGAGAAGTTAGACCATGGTTATTACCAGGATGGGCAGTGGGGTAGTGGATGGAAGGAGGCCAAGTCCAGGCTGCCAGCTAGGAGGCAAAAACATGACATTGAAAAAAGGAGCCAGGAAATTCAAAGCTATGGTTCAAAAGACACCTTTAATTTTAGTTTATAGCTCAAATTGCTTATTTTCAATATTTGACCTTGTAGGCATTAGAATGTTCCATTCAACTGTAATTTAAGATGGCCACCATAGAGAGAAGAGAATGCTGGCCCATCAGAACTGTAACTGGGATATACTATTCCTAGGCATGGCAAAGGGAATTCCTTGGTACAATGCTACTTCTTCTTTCTCCTATTTAACCAGGGCTCCCAGGGCTTTTTCTCACACAGCATGGGGGCCAAGTAGGGTTCTTGGAGTTAACCTTTCGTAAAGGCCAAAGCTGGGAATGTATTCAATTATCTGGGGTTCCTTCCACACCTCTGTGGAAGCACAGCTCAGTGTAAATGTAGCAAGCTATGTGTAGAGCATCCAATGCGGGAGACTTTGCAAACCAGTCACTTCAAAACTCCATTCTCCTCGGGTCTATGTGATAACGGCGAACACCTAAAGGCGATCACCGTTATCGCTCCAGTCCATTATTTCGGCACTCTGTACTAACGCCCACCAACACAAGTGGCGCCAGGACATATTTTTTACTACTTTCTGTGGGAGGATGAGACCCCCCCACCCTTCTTAAGGCGGGCTTGCCCCACACCTCCACTTATGGATTCTCAACTGCAGGGGGTGCATGTCGGGGGCGAAAGTAAAAGGTTTGGGCCGGGCGCAGTAAAATCGCACCAGCGCCCAGACCCAAACCCAGTACCTCAGCCACCTCAGCCATTGCCCAATCCTCGATGCCACGCCGCGGCTCGACAGATGACTGCAGCGCCACCCCCTACAGCCTCTCACCTCAGCTCATGCTACTGTCTGCCCACCCCCCGCAAGACGTACGTATAGTGACATCCTGTCACCTAGTTCGCCACCCCTCATCCGGTCACCCTACCTGTCAGTTGGCGTAAGTGGATTGCGTGAGGAAGGTGTCGCCATAATGGATGGCGCCCTTCCTCATGTACCCACTTCATGGGTTACCGTTCTCCTCTGGAGACCAACACTGAACACAGACCTCAAAAGTCACTTCACTCATGTTCCCTCTTTATTAAACAGTGAAATAACAGTCTATAGTATATGGTTACCCTTTGTTATGTATAAAAATCAGCTTGCTCAAAATCCTTGTTAAGCACATTCTAAACCGTTATGCGCATTCCAAAGTGTTGTTAAGCGCATTCCGAACAGTTGTTATGCACAGTTCAAAGGTCATAATATTTTTAATTTCTCATTTATGCTACATCTAGCTACTTAGTAACCACCCAGTACCCAAAGTTATACATTTTACCTTTCAAAAGTCTGGAAATTTGATTTTGATCATGGAACAGAACAAAGAAATTGCAAGATTTTTTGTTTTCACTTCAGTGGGGGTCTGTCACTGTAGTGTAAAAAACCATATACCATAAAAAAGAAATATGGTCAACCACACACAACTCGGCATGTGTTTCCATCTCGGGGTTGAGATGATAGCATGGACCTCTCGAGCTTCACTCTCGAGATTCATATGCTGTCATCTCAACCCCTCGATGGAAACACAGCCTTGTTGTGTATGGTTGCCCATACATTATTCTCTATGTAAAGAAAGTCTTAGAGTAGTAGAAGGTGCATGTAATACCCAGCAGTCTTGTTCACCGAGTCATTAGTCTATCTCACCCACACTTTACACTATCCCAGCTGTGGCTGTGGAACAATACCTTTAATTCTTATGTAAAAGGAGACAGAAAGTTAATGGAAAACCTCTTCCCAGAATATCTGCAGAACAGCAGTTCTTGATATCTAAGGTATAAAATTTACTTGAACCCCTTTTACCACAATCATAACGTCATTAACGAAATGACATACTTCTGATGTGATCAAAGGAACTATCTCAGTGCTCCAAGCTGGAGCAATGGCTGTACAAGAAATGTGGCTTCCCTTACTGAATCTTTTTTCTCCCACCTGGACACCCAACAAAGTTAAATGACTTAAGTAAAATTAACCCTTCCTCCCGGCCCCAATTCCTTACATATACCTGCTACCCAAAGGTCATTTCTTGGCCAAACAACCTGGTACTCCACCTCCTCCTTCTAGTTTGGGGCCCTAAGTTAGGGCCCTTGGTAACTCTTCCTGGCAAAGAGGGCAAACTCACAGCCCTGTGTCAACATTGCTGCAATCTCCATCTCATGATCCATCACAATGCTCTGGGGTGTCCTTCTTGTGACAGGAGAAACCCTGAGCTATACCAGGACTCAGGGTATAGGGTATAGCCCAGGCCTAGTGGCTAACCCACCACATGGGTGCACCTCAACATGCAAACACCTAACTACCTGGATCTCTCTCTGACCAGAACCAGGACTGGGACCCCTAAGGACATTGGGGGTCCTATTAATGTATATGCCAAACTGAACCAATACAGAATCCCCTTGCTAGGGGACACATAGACTTAACCATCTTTTCTTTTATACTGGGGTGCTTTGTTGATAAAATGATTAGATCATGCACTTCTATTTCCTTGTAGGAGCTGCCTCCATTTGCCCAATACACCTTTATCTTAAGATCTAATGAGAAATCTTGACTGTTGACCCTTAAGTGACTTCCAAGATGGGACAATTTACATTCAGCCAAAACAAAAGCCAGACATTGATGCAATATTGTGCTAAAAACATGCATTAATCAAAGTTAAACATATGTAGAACACTTTCTAAGGATATACCTAAAAACTGATAGAGACCCCAAGGCCTTAGTCAGTACACCAGTGTTTCACACTGGTAAATTAGACATTTAATCAAGGTGAGACCACCACCTTATTAGTTTACATATACACACTGTCACTAAGATATTATGTATAAAAGGTCAAACTAATTAAGTGGTGGTTGCACATTAAAACAAATTCTGGTCAGATCCACCACGGCTGCATAATGAAGTTAGTGAAGTAGTGTAGAATTGTTAAGGAGGTATGGAGAAACAACACAATGATTTGTAAGTAGTAAGATTTGTTTTAGTTTCTGTTCTAAGGAAGGCATACACATTATTAGGAAAAGATATGGCGGTGTACATTTTAATGGAAGGAATAGGAAGCTTACAAAAGAACCTCAGAGCAAATGCCACTGATGCATGTGTTATCCCAGATGATATTGGCCAGACAGCCAAATTTTAAAGAAAACACAATTACACATACCCCAATAATGCAAAGCATCAAGGGAAACATATGCAAATCCCCATGAAGGTGCAGAAGGTGGCAGTACATGAAAAAAGTAATGGCTGGCATATGTTCAGCCTTGGGATTATTTACACAGTTATTTTTTTTTTTTTTTTAGAGAAACAAGGTTTTTGTCCATGAGGTGATGTAAGTTATATTTAAGCAATGTGTTGATGTCAGGAAGTCAGGTGTAATGATGGACTGTTAGAGGAATTGTGATAGTAACTTTCAGAGGGGGTCGCTTTTGCTAGGGCATGGTAGTTATGCTTGTGATAATGGGAATATTAGGAAAGCATGAAGTCTATGCAGAAGTGGAGTACAAATATGCACAGTTTCATAAGTATGTGCCCAGAGTGCAGACAAATGTGATATGCAGGTTTGTTTTAGAAATAGGTAAAATAAGCGATAAATGCAATTGGTAGAAAGATAGATAATTACATAGACATATAGATCGAGAGAGAGAGTGAGAGAGAGACAGACAGACAGACAGACACAGACAGACAGGCAGAATAGGAGTGGCAGTGAAGTACTGAAGGGATGCCAACCCCACCCCACCCCGCAGAGATGGGCAGGCATTGGGGTGTGCCTTTGGGTCATTGCCCATTACGCTCACGCCATTTCACCTCACCCTACCCTGCAGACACAGACAAGAGTCGAGGTGTGCCTTGGGGTTTTCAGACTTTACACTCACCCCATTCCATAAGGAAATACACTGAAATGGGTACAGTATAAGAGAATGGAGTGAACTTTGGGTCTGAAGAGTCAAAGGCACACCTCGATACACGTCACTGGCTGCAGGGTGGGGATGGGGGTGGAATGGCGTGAGCATTACTGTTGACACTCCCAAGTCACACCCCTGATACCTGTCAGTCCCTACAGGGCAGGGCAGAGTGTTATGGTCAGAAACCCTAATGTCTTGGGTGTTTCTTGGTATTTTTACTCCAAGTTTTCAGCATAGGCTTTTTGTGACCCCACCGCATGAACAGTGACACTATCAGTTCATTAGCCAAAAGGTGATTTTGCACAGTGACTGTGCCATTTGGCACCACAGGTACAAAAACACATTTTGAACAGGATGTAAAAAATGACAGCTGTACATTTCTTGCTTCAGTAACTGCTCAGCACATCTGTTGCATGATCTACTTATTGACATTTTACATCTGCTATCCAATGTGCTGCTGCTATGGCTGTATGGCTGAGAGGGACCTGGGGTGGTGGTGGATGTCAAGATAAACAACTCAGAGACTTGTTGGAGGGCAGCGGCTAAGGCCAACAGGATGCTGGGATGCATCGCTAGGTGGATCACTCCAGAAGGAGGGAAGTGATACTCCCTCTGTATAACTGCTTGGTGAGGCCGCACCTCAAGCACTGCGTGCAGTTTTGGAGGCCACACTTAAAGAGGGACATTGAACTCCTGCAGAGGGTCCACAGGAGGGCAACCAAAATGATCTGGGGCTTGGGAGAAAGGACCTATGGGGAGAGGCTAAAAGAGCTAAGTCTGTACACATTGGAAGAGAAAAGGGACGGGGAACATGATAGAGGTCTTCAAGTATATGAAGGGGTAAATGGGGGGCACAGTCACAGTGCTTTGAAGGAAGAGGGCAACTAGAGGGCATGGGTGGAAGCTGGAGGGGAGAGACTCAGGGGAGAAAGGAGGAGGTGTTTCTTCACTGAGTGGGTGGTAGAACCATGGAATGTACAGCCCAGGTGGCTGGTGGATGCAGAGACTGTGGAGGGGTTCAAGAGGGGGTGGGACAGGTACAGGGGAAGGGTTGTGGAAGCAAAGTCCAATGAAGCAGGAGTACCCTGGACTGGGAAGGGAGAAGCTGAGAGGGCGGGGAGCAGCAAGGTCAGCTCCCCAGGTGGGGGCTGACCAAACAAGCAGACACAAAAGACCACTAGGACTATTCTGCTGGCATTTTAGTATGTTAGTATGCTAGTATGCTTACTACACCAACATTATGAACCATAAAACAGATGACTGCCATAACTAGGGAGGCAGTATAGCACAGTGGTTTAAGGCTCTGAGCTGCAAATCTGGAGATCTGGGTTTGAATACACAGCCCCCACTTGCATACTGGGTGACCCTGAGCAAGTCACTTAACTTCCATGTGCTCCCAGCTTGCCCCTCTAAACAAGCTTTCAGCTTAGTGTGCCACTCCTGGTTAAACAATTGAAAGAAAAAAACACAATATATTATTTTTCTTGCTTTATTTTGCTGCTACAAGCTTTGACTAATACAGCCATCCTTAAATGTACTTTTTATAGCTTATGTTTCTGTGACCTAGGCAGCACTACACTTAAAATCTTACACATAAATAAATATATCATCAGAATAGCATTTATTTTAGTAGTACCTCCTTCCTTTTCAGATGCCCATGACACTAAGTATATATATTTATATCTTTTAACTTCAAAGCACTAAACCTATTCAAATGCAAAAAACATAAGACTTTATTCTCTTCACACATTACTGTTAAACTTTAGATCCCAGAATGGCCACTAAACAATTTAGACTTCACTCTTGCATGCCACTGTCATGCCCACTTCTCATGCAAACAACAATCAATTACAGAAACCCTTTCGTTTCTGTGCTATGCACTCTTACATCAGAGAGACATAAATCTTACAGAACTGCTAAAAAAACAAATGTGTCAAGACAGGATTTCTGAACTAATACCTGTTGTTTACAGTACCAATATAAATAATAGTTTACTGGCTACAAATGATGCATAGACATGACAATAACTACATTTCTGTTTTACGTGGAAAACATCCATATAATGAACTTGTCATAAAGGATTTGTGACCTTCTGTCTGCATGTATCTGACAAAGGAAAAGGTACCTGCTTGGTCCTTTTTTTTCTATTTTATTTTTATGCCCAACTTGCCCTTTCTGTAAGAGCCAAATATTGACATACTTAGAGTTAAAAAAAAAAATCATGATGTCTATATGTGTGTGTGGGGGAGGGGGATATGCCTAGATGCAGTTTCAGGCACTCCTTAATTACTTCCCCAGGCAGCTCTGATAGTTGTTTCAATATGACAGATCCACCTCATGCCCCTCCCACAAGAACCAAAAAAAGAGGTGGAGACGGATCTTTAGGAGCTTCTCGGGTGGAGGTGGGGTGGATCTTACTCCCCTCAAAAAACTAATGCTGCCTCCCACTACTCAGGTTCCAGTTCTTGTACCTCCCATTTAAGAAAGAAAATAGTGCCCTGCAGCCATTGAGTAACATGAAAGCATATTTATTTGAGGGTAGAAAACATTTCTTGGAGGAGGGTAAGGCGGAGGAGAGACTATTTACACCTTCAGTCAGTTCCACAGACAAAAAACACGACATCACTCTTTTTGTAAATTCAAAACGTCTGCAGGCTCCTCCCACTGCAACTGTAAAAAGCCCAATTTCCTGGAGCGAAATGTTGGTGTATTGAAGCCTTGGGGTCTCTATCAATTTTTAGGTATATCCTTAATAAAGCTTTCTACATGTATTTAAGTCTGACCAGTGTGCGGTTCCTATCTGCAGTGTTACAATGGTGCCAGGCTCTTATTTTGGCTGCATACTAAATCTGGCCCAAGCCACAGCAATTCCAGCTCAGCAAGGCTTTGTTTGTTGTTTTGTGACATTTCACATTCCCTTCCCAGGCACCTACATTTTGGAGTACAATACCACTTGACATTAGAAATATTGTAAAACCGTTTTCATGAAGTGTCTGATAAACAGTAATGTCTATTCCTTTTTCAGATGATTCAGCTGCACTGAATGAGCCATGCGTTTTGATACATAGGCTGTACTTTCATAGTATGTATTGTTTAATGTCCAGGTCATGCCTGAAAACAGGTATCTGACTGCCTAGAGCACTTACAGGACATGGTTACAAAATCAGAATAAATGCAATAAATAAATAAACATAAATCCAGTTGGGTAGCGGGTGTGGGGTGTGGTGTTACAGAGGAACCCACCAGTATGCAACACTATACTGCAGAATTCTGAAGCAGAGATATTGTAGAAAACAAGCCAATTATAATGACAGTTAATCCCTTTTGCCATGCAGGAATTTGTGACAGGAATCTGTGACACCGTGTTGTATCCTGGTGACCTGCATTATATATTGGCAGACCCAATGCATTTTTGGTGGCAAGAGGTGCAGGCTGTGATGCTCCAGATGATGATGATCCTATCCACCACACAGTGGGACTTGCCTTCACCCACCCTGACAGGTGGGAAGTCGCTCTGAATCTTAGCTGGTTCAATCCCCTGTCAGGATAGCATTTTAACAGCAGTAGAAGGCAGTGGCTCACCTTCTGGGGGACAGTATAGTGTAGATGTTAAGGGCACTGTGCTGCAAACCTGAAGACCTGGATTTGAATCCCATTAGTTCCCATCTGCATGACTGTGTGACCCTGAGTAAGTCACTTAACTTCCTTGTGCGCCCAGGTTGCACCTGAAAACAAGCTCCAGCTTAGGGTGCCTTTTCTAGTTAAACAATGTCCCCTTTCCCTCTCCTTCCTAGATGCAGAGCAGCTTTCAAGAAAACCCTTGCTCTACTTCAGTGCTAGAGCCCAGGCTTGGCACTCTAACTGCATCAGTCCCCTCTTCCAGGGGTATCAAGTCTGTTTTGGACAAACTTTTCAGTAGACAGGAATAGTAAGTGAGATCTATTCTCAAATGCTCTCTTCTTAAACGTTTTGTTTCAGACAAATCTGCTCTATTTGCACATGCCTCTCTTGTGCAGAAATCCAGAAATCAGTGACTGTCAGTTCCAGAGAAAAAGCATGCATACACATCCTGTGCCAGCTTATAATTCAGAGCTGTTTTACAGAGCTGAGCTCCAAACAGATGTCAGCTTCACAGGGATAAGATGTACTAACTTAGTTGTTTTGCATAGTTGAATGAGTTCCAAAATCGATGTCAGTTTCACAGGCACAGGATGCACTAATTTAGTTGTTTTTTACTTTGTGCAGCTTTAAGAGCTACTTAAAACTAAGCAACCTCCTTGCTATGGGCTCCCCCAACCTGAAGGCAATCTAGAGGACCAGTTGAGTAAAGCGAGGTGGCTGCATGCTGGCCATGGTGAGAAGGGCACTGAACAAGCCTGCAAAATAATTGACAGTGTCCAGTCCAGCTGAGGGTCCTGCAGCTACAGTCTGGGCCAGAACTGGGGTGAAGGAGCAGTGGAGGGGTAGGCAGCAGCAGTGCTATGGAGAGAGAGCCAAAGACAAGCCCCTTTTTTAGGAATGGGTTACACTGTATTTTTCCCATGTACAGTAGCAGCCACAGACAGTGCCAGCTATTTCCAGAAACGTCTGTGATATTTTCAGAGATATCGCATGCTTTCTCCATTTCTACAGTAGGAGCAGCAGAGAGAAACTCTTTATAAATTTTGCGAAATATCTAGAAATAGCTGGCAATGTCTGTGGCTACTACTATATATTACAGAGAACAAAAAGAAAAAGCCTAGAAATGGTCTCTTAATTACCCCTAAAGTAAATATCCTACAGTAAATACAAATCATACAATGCCTGATATCAAATAAAATTAATCACAGTTGTTTGAGGTTGTAACAGTAATAAATCTATGTTGTCCTTGATAGCATTAAAATCTATCAGTGCCTTCTCTAGGATCCATACAGCCTTGGATTTAATATGTTGTTGCAGATAAAATGAAGAGTTAAAACAAAGCATAGACAGCATGATGCAAATTTCTAGTGGAGCAATTAAATGTTTCATGGTCCACTGAATCATAATAAGCTCCTGTGACATCCCATATCTTTTAAAGCACTCAATATAAAGTACATCCAAGTGCTGCAAGGACAATATGACTACAAAGAAGAAAAGCAATTAAAACTCAATAATGTCCATGAAGGGAAACATCAATTGGTGAGTACATATCTGTACGTTACATTTTCTAAATAGGTTTACAGTCCTGTATATCCACGTCTATAGTCCTAGCCTGGGTAATGTGGCATATTTTATGTATATTTGGTACACAATCACCCAAAATACACAAGTTGTCTTCATAAGTGAAAAGGCAAGACCATAACTCACAAGTGGCAGAGCCGTGAGTGAATAATGTATGTCCTGCTACCTTACAAACAAAGCTAAATTGTGTATTTTGGGTCAGGAAACTGTGTATCCAATTTATACTACATCATGTTAAAGTTACTGTATCACTTTTAAATCAGCTATGTGTGTGAATGTTCAACTGTTTCTCTTTGAGTTCAGCTGCTGACTTCAGGGCAGGACAGTGGGTGCTACTGTGATGACATCAGCATTGTGAAAGCTGCTCTCTGATTGGTATTGAGAAAAGCTCTAGCAGTAGAATGTGTATTTGTGACATATGCAGCTTGCAAAATAAATTCTGGTCGGTGCCAATATGGCTGCTCGGAGTGGCGAGAGCTTAGTGAAGCAGTAGTTGGAGCTGTCGCCTCACCAGAGTCAGTCATACAGAAAATGGAATCATGCATGCACAGTGTGTTTCTTCAATCAAGATGGCTAATCCAACAGAACTGCACGTGCGTGATACTTGCACATGCATAGTTGGCTTTGGCGGCCATCTTGGGTATGGCGCCATCAGTTCAGCAATTATGGAACACAAAGTAGTGCATTGTGAAGGGGGTGTGTTTCTACAGCCAGTGGAGGGGAAATGCTGTAGAAACACAAAGGAGTGGAACTGTGCCCCTGCACTGTGGAAGCACTCTGGAGCACTGTCTGGTCACGTGCTTCCACAGTGTTACAAGAGATACAATGATGGCGATCCGTCTGCAGAGCTCAACCCATGTAGCCATAATAAATGACTGTGACATATTCACCAAGTAAGATATTTTTTTCTTAGAGGTTGCATATGTCATCAGCCAAAATAAATCATTTATCTGTGTACTTATAATTCCACTAATGTTGTATGAATAGGGTATATTCCTTAGAATATCCAGGGATAAGCTTTTTATTCACTCTAGAATGAATGCCAACAATGCTGCCTAGCACTGAGTGATGCACAAGTGCTAGACTGGCATTACTGTCACCATTCCAAAATGATTAGAAAGCTTATCTCTGAAGGTTCTATGGGATGTCCTATTGGGATGTGAAAGAGTTTCAACATCATTATGATGTCACAAAAGATGGACATAACTGGAACTGAAGGGAGAATAATGTTATTCTCCCTGGAGCTGAATAACAAGAATGGATAAACACTTTCATTCAGTCCTGCTTTTTATCCCTCCCATGGTATTTACTTATTTATGCACTATATGTATGTAAAATGTATGGCCAGGAAAGGTACCCTGCGCTAGTGCTCTAGGTACAACCGGGGGACAAGCTGATAAGAAATGCAGTAAACAAAATGTGACAAATGCAGTGTACAAACCCCAATAAAATGACAGGTGCAATGTATAGTACAGACTGTTTGATGGTACAAGGTACAAATATTTGCAAACTTGCAGAACTTTAATGTTAAAAAGGGACAAGGGTAGTGTAATAACACAAAATATCAGACAGTGTAAGGTACAAAAAGTTGCAAAAGAAAAAATGACTGTGTTAATGTAAAAAAATCATTAAATCATTTAAGCAGTGTAAACATTAAAGTACAGTACTGCTACAAATTTGCAAAAGTTTACAGTGTGAATGGTAAAAAAATCATTAAAGCAATGTAAAATGTAAAAGGACCTGGGAGTGATGATCGCTTGTGACATGAAGCTTGTGACAGGGAAGGTCATGTCAGACAAATCTAATAGATTTCTTTGACTGGGTGACCAAAGTAGTAGACCAGGGAGGGGCTGTGGACATGGCCTACCTAGACTTAGCAAGGCATTTGACACAGTCCCACACAAAAGATTAATAGTCAAATTAACCAGCCTGGGAGTGGGACCCAGGGTGGTAGCCTGGGATAAACATTGGCTGGACAACAGGACACAGAGGGTAATTGTAAATGGAGTCCACTCTGAAGAAAGGGGGGTTACTAGTGGGGTACCGCAGGGTTCAGATGGGTCCAGTCCTTTTAATGTCTTCATCAGTGACATTGCAGAGGACTGAAGGAAAAGTATGCCTTTGCAGATGACACCAAGATCTGCAACAGGGTTGATACACAAGGAGGCGTGAAAAGGATGAAAAGGGACTTGGCAAGGTTGGAGGAATGGTCAGAAGTATGGCAGCTAGGATTCAATGCAAAGAAGCAAATAATGCACCTGGGAAACAAGAACCCAGGGAAGAATACACAATGGGTGGGGAGGTAGTAACAACAAAAAAGGAAAGGGACCTGGGGTAATCATATCAAATGACCTTAAGGTTAGAGCAATGTGAGAAGGCAGTAGGGAGGGCTGGGGGTATACTGGATGTATAGGGAGAGGCATCATCAGCAGAAAACAGGAAGTTGTTATCCCTCTGTACAGATAGTTGGTGAGACCCCATCTGGAGTACTGTGTCCAGTTCTGGAGACCCCATCTCCGCAAGGACATAGACAGGATAGAGGCAGTCCAGAGGAGGGCAACTAAAATGGTGCAGGGTCTGCAAGAGAAGCCATATGAGGAGAGACTGATGGAGCTTAATATGTATACCCTTGAGGAAAGAAGGGAGAGGGGGGACATGATAGAAACTTTTAAGTACCTCAGTGGAATCAACAAAGTCCAAGAGGGTAGCATCTTTCAGAAAAAGAGACTTGCAAGAACAAGGGACACAATTTAAAGATAGAAGGAGGGCGTTCAGGGGCAATGTGAGGAAGTATTATTTCACAGAGAGGGTAGTGGATGCATGGAACAGCCTTCCTGAGGAGGTTGTGGGGTCTAAAACTGTGGGAGAATTCAAGAATGCATGGAACAGACATAAGGCAATTCTTGTGGGGGGTAGGAAGAAATAGGCTGTTGGTTAACTAGGATCTGCGGCCTATCCTGTAGGTAGGGAAGTGGGCAGACTAGATGGGCCTAGCGGTCCTTATCTGCCATCAAAGTCTATGTTTCTATGTTTCTATGAAGCACTCCACACAGTGCAAGAAAGCAGCAGCAAAGGTAAACAAGATGCTGGGAAGTATATCTTCGGGGATCAGTAGTAGGAGAGAGGAGGTTATTCTGCCCTTGTACAGGTCACTGGTAAGGACACATCTAGAGTATGAAGTTCAGTACTGGTGCCCACACCTCAGAAAGGACATTAACCGGCTGGAGAAGGTCCAGAGGAGGGCTACAAAGCTGATAGTGGGTCAGCAGGGTAAGGCATATGAGGAGAGGTTGAGGGCACTGAACATGTACTCCCTGGAAGACAGGAGAGAGAGAGGGGGTGGACATGATTGGGACCTTCAAGTACTTGAAAGGGATAAATAAGGTTGATAAGGAGAGTCTCTTTAAGCTGAGTGGCAACCATAACACGAGACGGCACAGTCTTAAGCTTGAGGGTGGGAGGTTTAGGATGGAATTCAGGAAGCACTTCTTCACAGAGAGGGTGGTGAACACTTGAAATGCACTGCCAGGAGAGGTCATTTCATTGAAGACAGTGGGCAGCTTTAAGACAGTCTGGGATAGGCATGGGGGAAGGTGAGGATCAAGGGTAGGGAGGATGGGAGGTGGGGAGGGAGGGAGGCAGAGACAGTAGCTCAAGCTGTGGACCCTGCAGTACGAGCAGACTAGATAGACCAAATGGCCTTCTTCTGCTGGCTTCTTCTTATGTTCATACATAACAGTGCATGGCCACAATAGTGACCACTGAACATAATGTGTCAGCCAGAAGCAGTGTGAGTGGCTTGCTGCAGGAGCAGGGTAGGGGGAGATGAAGAGATAAGAGTGACTAAAGAGAGAAAAGTTAAGTCAAGAGATGAATAGGGAGATGAACTTCATTACAGGGAGTAGAAAAGTGGACAGAAAATGAGGACTGACCAGCAGAGGTTTTGCAGTGAGCATTAGGAAAAAGCAAGCATTAAATAAGGGGATGAGGAGAAGTAGGAGGAGATGGTGGTGAGTCAGTATTTATCCAAGAAGTAAGAGCAGTGGAGTGGGGCTTCAGTAGAGAGAAAACAGAGGTTTAGATAAAGAAGCAGTGATACCTTAGAAGTGGAGCATTTAGGGCAAAATGACGGAAAGGAAAAAAGTGAGCCAGTCTCACAAGGGTTGATTTGGGCGCAGCATAGTAAACTGTACCTGCATAGCTCAATACTGGCAAGATCATCTTTCAGATAACCTTACTACAGACCCAGAGTGGCATGCAGGATTTGTTGGAGTACAGCATGCTCTGGTTGGGGCAGAGTTGTTTAAGCATGGCATTGATGTGAGTGGAGAAGCTGAGGTGCTTGTCCAGCCACAGATTGAGAAACATAATGACAAAACTTCAAGTGTGGCACCATTTAGAATCCTGAAAACTGGTGTGTTGGAACCTAGCTACCCTCTGCTTTGTGACCAATGTCATACAGACAGTCTTGTTTGGTGTTTTTGGTGTTTGGTGTTAAGTTAGAGTTGGTTTGACTGGAATGAATGCTGGACTTTATCAAGGGTCCACTGATGTGACAATTCCAGATCAGGGACCAAGACTCTGGAAGCAGAGTACTGTATTATCCGCATAACATCATACATGTGCATGTGTGAAGAGACACAGACTAAGTGGAGGTCATTTAAAGAGGTGGAAAGAGGACGGGCCCAAGATCCATTTAAAATCAACAGAATTAGTGTTGAGGCTTACTTTGCTGTTTAACATTGAAATACAGAACAAGACAGCAGGAAAGGCCCACTGGCTCATTCAGTCTGGCCTGCCCTACCTAATACTCTTGTGATAACCCTAATGACCATTTTGCTACCTCTGCCCTCACTTTCCATCTCCTCCAGACCTTATCTGGCCCTTGTGCCTGACCCCTCCATGTTTGAATTCACTGCCTTTTTTGACTCAGACCACCTCCGCCATTGCATTTTTCCACTACTCATTCTGTGAAAACATACTTACCTACATACTTACTTACTTATGCTTATATACCTTCCCCAAAATATCTGAAAGGGGATAACAAAGGTATGGTAGAGTTCACAAATCACTCAAGCTGAAGACAGTCAAGTAAGTCCAAAAAAACAATGCCGCAAACATGAATAGTGGATGGGTGAACATCCACAACAAGGCTGTTTCCATTGAGGGAGTTGATGACATCAGAGACCTCGAGACTGAAGCTCGAGAGGATGTCATCAACTGGCCAAGAAGGAAACGCAGCCATAGTTGTGGATGTTCACCCATCCACTGTTTTATATAGTATATGTTTTTTTCTGTTTTCATTTTAGTTGTTTTACGTTATTTATGTAGTTACTTGCTGTAGGTGCTGCTCCCATTCCCACTGGTGCCACACCTGCTCGGTCCAACTTCTCATTCTCACCTCTCTGCATTGCTTATTTTTAAAATCAGAAAGAAAAAAAAAAGAAATAGATTTTTCCGAAAGGGAGCCATGTGCAGCTTTCCATATCTCGACTTCAAAGTCGGTTGCTCCGCTGCCCAGCACTCGCTAAATCATGCTGCCATGTTTGTTTCGATTTTCTATATAGAGCCTCGTCTGAGCCAATCAGGTGGCAGGTCTAGGTTAAAAAGTTGTTGTACTATCGGTGTGATGTCAGAACGATAGTACAACAACTTTTTTGACCTTTGAACTGTCCTACAACAAGATTTCAACAGTTGCTGAAATCCATGCACAATTGAAGGCACCCATATACTATAATAGTATTTATACAGTTTCAGTCATTATAGAATTATTTTTTTGACTTCTATAAAAAGTGCTTGTAAAGTGCCTATACATCCAAATAGCTTGATGAAATAAATAAGGTACATTCAAAAAGTAGAAAAGAAGTGGACAACGTACCTATACCCCATACACGACTGCCATCCAGAAACCCCAGTACTTCACTCCTTTGGGCATCATCAGGGTTCCCTCTGGGTGTACATGTTGAGGTCCCTCAATTTATCTTCGTATGCTTTCTTCCCCAGCCCCTGGATCATCTTGGTCACTCTTCTCTGTACAGCCTCCACCCTATCACAGTCCTTCCATGGATGTGGGCTCCAGAACCTCACACAGTACAAATTTATAAGAACTGCATGGCCTCATTAGCATAATGAAAGATCAAACTCTGATTCTGATACTGAATTCTAAGCTTCAAAACAACAAACTCACCCCAACAGAAAGAGACAGAAAAAAGAAGCACACTTGCCTGAGAAAAATCCACTGGATCCAGGGAATGTGTTACAAAAACAACAAGTTACATAGCAAAGATATATTTCAGGCATGTGTTTCCTGAACCCAGAGGAAAACACCCTAGTGATGTGAAACATGATGCAGTATTTCATAGGCTGTGATTAATTATAGCAGTGGTTTGTAACTCTTGGTTTGTGTTCTGAAAATTTTTTGTTGGTCTAATAAAAGGTGCCAAATCACCTTCTTTGTTTATCTGATAAAAACAACAAAACAAATTCTTTATGGCAGGTTCTCTAAACTGTATCATTACAAAGGCAATTTTTGGACAAGTATTACAAACCTGCAGCCTTCTGCGTCCAGTACCCCAGGCGTGACGTTATCCCAGCACAGCACACACACCCTGAAGTGCATTATTGCTATTATATAGTGGGTCATTTCTAGAAAAAAAAAAAAAAAAGATGAAGAAGTACATTTAAAGTTATTTGTTTGTCATTTTTTTAAGTGTTTAGGAATAAATTTTTTTTAAAGTGTTGATTTATTATTTCAGCCAGTAGGTGGAGCTGCTGTGTTTTTCATGTGGCTCTGTTATCCCCATAGGAGCCTTTTTCAGTGCTTATACTGTTAAGAGCCTTTATTAATCTGCCCTGTTCCCTGGGTGTTTATGTTGTGTTTTCTTGTGGTTCTCATTTTCTGTTTCCCTGTCTTTGTGTTTCCTAACTCGGTCTTCATGCTGGTGTTGATTTGGAATCAGAGACTGCGGCTCCCTCCCTTATGACCACCTGCCTACTGCTGCTATGAGGATAGGGGTAGGATGGTGGTAAGAAGAGTTTGATTGCTTTTACATCATGGGCTTGAAGAAAAAGAAACAAGAAATTTACTTGAAGACCGAGCGAACGTTATGAAAAGAATCTCACGGTGACTATTTAAAAGCCACACTTGCTCGCTCATTTGCTCGGTCCAGTCTGAAATGAGAGTGATTGCAATGTTTTAGTGTTTCATTTTCTTTAGAGAGAAACTAGCAGCAGAATTTAACTTAGTCTTCACTGAAAGCAATCACAGTGTTGTTTTACTGTGTTCTTTGCTTAGGGGCAGACCAGGAAGTGAAGCTGATCGTGGTGTCAGCAAAAAGGATAGTGGGGCAGCCAATTACGGTCATGGAGTGATTCATTTTTTTTTTTTAACATTTGATGAGGTCTTTTGTGTTCTGGAACTAGACCAGCGATATTGTACTGGGATAACATCACAGATCCAGTCCCAGACTGACCAATCAGAGGCCAACATTCTTTCTTGCCATTGTATCATTAATTACAACTTGTGAATGACTGCACCATGTTTCACACTAGGGTGCTCTTCTCTGGGCTTTGGTATTACATACCTGGGGCTAGATTTTCAAAGAACCTAGAAATATGCGTACATGCAGAAAAACCTTGTGCAAGTGGTCTTCACTTGTGCACCAACAGGTTTGTCTGCATGTACCAAATTTTCTATTGCAGAGCTGTTTTGTGAATAGCTCCATGATTTACAATTGCTTGCACCCATCTTTGGGTGCAACTACATCTGACTGCTTTGCCTGGTACTACCAGGCAACATCCTACATAGCTGCGCCTGCCTCCCATGCATGCCAAGGGCTGAAAATAGAAATGTCCACCAGTGCAGATATTTCTTTGTGCACAAACATACTGTGACATGGGACATAGTCCCAGGGCCATTTTTGGCCCTTTGAAAATACAAGCCCTGAAATGCATCTTTGCTATGAAGACACTCTTAAAACACATAGTAATAAATTTGTTTTGCAGCATCACCCACTGGAGCCAAAGGCTCTTTCTTCTGTAAGTGTGCCTGCTTTTATCTCTCCCTTTTAGGAGGTAAGTTTGTTGTTTTATAAGTAAACACTGCATTATATATACAGTGTCCCTTAACTCCAATTATTGATGGACTTAAGGCTTGTTAAAGTTGCAATGTTATCCTATGGGAATTTAAATTTTTTAATTATTATGGGCCAGATATTCAAAGGAGATGTGCCAGGTGCAACTGAGTTGTACCAGCACATCTCCAAAATGTGCCCCTCACCGTATTCAAAAGGGGGTGATGTGCCACACAATTCCAGATGCGCTGCAGTGCAAAGAAAATGTATGCAGCGCATTCAGAGGGGGCTTTCCACTGCATACGCGGCACATCTCCACATTCAGCCAAGATGTGTGGTGCAGCTGCCCGCACATCTCAGAGATCTGCCACACAAAGTTAGGCATGGAAAAACCATGCCTAAGTCATAGCCACCCACAGGCAGGCTGCTGTACTGCACAGCACAACACAGCAGCCAGCTGCTGGGTGGCTACCCCTCCAGCCCCGATCATATAAGAAAAAAAAGGTCATCCCTCCCCGGTAGTCCAGTGGCCCCCCCCCACCCATCTCTGATCATATGTGAAATAGATATCGTCCCTCCTTGGTAGTCCAGTGCCCCCCACCATCCTGTATCCTATAATAAAATAAATTCCTCTTCCTGGTAGTCCATCCTACCCTCCTCTGTTCCCCAAACCCTGTCTGAATGATAGATATCGATCAAAAATCACTTGTAGTCTAGAGGTACCCCCCTCCCCAGCCCCAATCATGGCAAAACATGCAAGCTGATATTTCTCTGATAGTCAGTGGACCCCCACAGAGGCACACACCCCTTCCTCCTCCCATCCCAGCATGGCCATTGCAGCCAGCGAGCAGCAAAACCCACCCTCACACCACCACGGCTTTCCACTGACTGCACTGTCACTGAATAACAGCTTACAGTAAGCACTGCAATACCACTGGTCATCATCGTTGACCAATGAGCTTGCAGTGAGTACTGTAAGCTTTCATTCACAACTTTGTAAATTACATGAAGTTGTGAATGAAAGCTTACAGTACTCACTGCAAGTCCATTGCTCAACAATGTTGACTAATGGTATTGCAGTGCTTACTGTAAGCTGTCATTCAGTGACAGCGCAGTTGGTGGGCAGCCGTTGGAGGCATGTGGGTGGGCTTTGCTGCCTGCCGGCTGCAATGGCCATGCTGGGATGGGGGAATGGAGTGGGATGTGTGTGCCTCAGTGGGTGGCAGGATCCACTGGACTACCAGGAAAATATTGGCTTGTGTGTTTTGCCACAATCGGGACTGGGAGGAGGTACCACTAGTCTACCAAGGATTTTTGATTAATAATCATCATTCAGATGGGGTTCAGGGAAGGGAGGGTGTATTGATGGACTACCAGTGAAGGGGGATTTATTTTATTATATGATCAGGGATGGGTGGAGGCCTCTGTACTACCAGGGAGGGATGATATTTATTTCACATATGTTCGGGGATGGGCATGGGAGCTACTGAACTACCAGGAAAGGATGTCTTTTTGACATATGTTCAGGGATGGGTGGGGGACACTAAACTACCATGGAGTTGTAGAGTGCTTTTGTGGGACAAAGAGGCTGCAGGGTGCCCAGCGCATTCTGCTGGGTGCATCCCAGCCCCAGACATTCAAATGGGGCCATAATGACATGCAAATGGCCCCATTTGTGCCTTGCATGGCTAATAGCCCCATTTGCATGTCACGGTCTGAATATCTTGAATTTGCGCCTGACGCATCCCCATTCCAGGTATTCAGACTGCACAAGGGGTTGTGCCAGCACATCTTCAGTGGCCCCCTTTGCACCACCCACATCATTTGCTACAGTATATTCAGATGGGATGGGTGATCATGCATCTCATTTGAATATAGCAATGTCGCACTCTAGCGCAACTCAGTTGCACAGAGCAGGCACTTGCACCCATTCTGGGCACAGTTTGAAAATCCTGGCCTATGTTTTGTTATATGTCCCCTAAATGCTTTGTACTGTATGGTGTGTTAGTGCTGTCATGCTCATTATGACCTTTCTTTCGATATATAGATTGTTCCTTAACTGCAAATATTGATGGAGTTATGGTTTGTTAAAGTTGAAATGTGAAAAAAACTAAGTCCAAATTTTTTTTCATATGAAGGAATCTTTTTCTCGTGAGATGAGAATGGCACGATACCATGAAAAAGATTCCCTCATACTAAAAAGAATGTGAAAAAATGGTAAGTCGAAATTCTTTTTTGTAAGAAGGGTTCTTTTTTTGTGAGAATGACACAATCTCACGAAAAAAGATTCCTTCATACAAAAAAAGAATGTAAAAAAAAACTAAGTCCAATTTCTTTTTCGTATGAAGGAATCCTTTTTATGAGAATGACACAATCTTATGAAAAAATATTTCTCCATAAAAAAAAAGAATGTGGAAAAAAATAAGTCCAAATTCTTTTTTCATATGAAGGAATCTTTTTTGTAGGCTTGTGTCATACTCACAAAAAACAGATTCTTTCATACAAACAAAGAATGTGAAAAAACTAAGTCCAAATTATTTTTTTTGTATGGAGGCAATCTTGTTTTGTATGGCAATATGAAAAAAGAAAATTGTCTCATGAAAAAGATTTTTAAATGTGTTAAAAACACATTTCTTGGCACTTTTCCAAAAAGTAACAGCAGAATCCACCTAATGGAGTCCCAATTAGCAACACACGTGTTAGTGTCTTTTCCTGAAAAAAATGGGAAAAAGATGGCAGCCATATGAAAAAAGATTAATCCCATATGAAACAGAATCCTTTTTTATATGGGCCAAATTCTTTTTCACATGAAACTGTTATCTAAAAGACCGTACTGAGCATGCTCAGAAATGAAATTTCAAATCTTTATAACTCTGGAATGGGTTAATATTTTTCACCAAACCAAAGAAAGGCACCACTCTGGCCTAAACCCTTTCTACCCCGAAAATTTCAGACCAAAATTCCAAACCATCTGAGCACTAGGCAATGACAAAAAAAAAAATCCTGATTTTTTTCACTTTTTACACATCCAGGTCTCAGAATCTACACATCTGACTAGGACAAAACTTGGTACATCAAGGGACCTTGTTCCCAAGATCACATGTGCAAAATTTTGTGCAAATCCATTGAACAGTCATGAAGCTATTAAAGTGTATGATTTGGGGTTTAACATTAAACTGCCTACTCAACCCTAACTAGAGTGGTGCTACTACACCACTATAAGATAGATACATATGTATATGTGTATATATATATATATATATATATATATCTGCTGGCCTTGAAGGTGTTTTCCCTCTTCTCATCTGCCCTAGCTGTCTGCCCTCCCTCTATCTTTGGATTTGCTTCAGTAGTCCTCTCCCACACCAGTTTTCCCTCCTTGACACAACCTCACACATCACAATGCTGCCTGACAGCCAGCCAGGATGCCATTAGGCCACCAGTCACACACACACACACACACACACACACACACACACACACACACGCCTCGGCCAGTCAGCCTTCAGACCAGACACAGCAATTAGAACTAGGTAGCCTAGCAGCCAGCCCCTTCCTCAGTGCAACTCCAGCACAGAGTCCTATTTTTAACATTTAAAATTAGTTCTTTCTCAGAACTCTGTGCCCAGCCAGTCTCCCAGTCCTCAAGGACAGTGCAATACAAATACTTACTAATAGTTTCCCAAGCGCACTGTGCTCCCCATGTAGAGGTCGACCCACAGCATGTCTATGACTGCACCCCATTCATGGCTTCTGCTCTGCTGACAGCAGCACCTCCTCGCTCAGATCAATCAGATGATACCAAATTGTAACAGTCGCTAAGTCACTGGGACCCGTACTTTATCACTGCACAGCTGCAGTGCCACTGACTCCTGATTCTGCTCACTTACGTGCTGCTAAATGTCACCAGTACAGTACAGTGCCATGGCAGCTGGGGGGGAGGCATGCATAGTTTTGAGCTTAGACTCCTCATTCAGTAAAGTGACTGTCAAAACTGCACAGAATGAAAACTGTGCTCAGAAAGGGTCCCCAGAAAGTAGGGGCCCTACACAGTCATCTTTGGCATAACAGTAAATTCAGCCCTGACTGTAATGGTAGTCTACTCACCTGGTACAAGTGATTGTGTTAGTATATATCCATGGCACTCCAATTCCTTACAGACTGAGTTATGTTCTCCTGATAGACTAATGATTCACATTTGATGTCATATCAAAATTTTAACACCATCTAGGCTCCCTGTGCTTCCGTGATCCTCAGTTAGATTTCTTAGCAAACTGCTCGAGAATAACTATAATACTGTAGTTGAGTAGTGAATCTTTTTAAGCAGATATATGCCAAAAATACTTGTGACCAGGACAAAGTGGAAGCTACCCATGAAATCTGAAGATTTATAAGTATGGTACAGTATATACAAAAACTCAGAACCAGCTCATACAGCATGCTGGTATATATCTGTTCTCTATCAACTTCATGCATATCACTCTTTCAGCAGGGTGGATCCCGGAATGATGAGGATATATACTAATAAAATCACCTTTAGCAGAGGAGTAAAGTACCATTGTGTTTTGTATATATCCACGGCACTCCAGTTCCTTAGAGACTGGATTTCATAATTAGCAGTATCTATGTTTAGGGTGGGAATAGCGATTGCTGTAACTGTAATGCATATTACTTTTCATATTACTTTATGTTACTTTTGATAGCATGGTTGTATTTACTCATTGAACATAGCTATGTGCTCGTGAAACCAAAAGAAGTGTATAAAAGAAATAAAACAGATTCTAAAGACAATGAATATGTTAATTTATAATGCAGCACCAATCTAACTTTGCCAGCCACAACAATCTCTTTACATTTCCACAAATAAGAGATCTATTAATAAAAAAAAAAAACACTCACTCACCCTGCATCTACTGCTGCCCTCCACAATCTTTTCCCCCCACAGTTGAATCCTGACTTTGCCAGCCACTGCTGTCTCGGATTGTTTTCATTGCTATAACACCCATCCTTACCCTCCAACACACACACCCTGCATCTACTGCCAGTACCCTTAGCAATGTTTCCCACATAGCTGTATATCCTGACAATGCCAGCCACAGCTACCCCTTTACATCCCACCCTAACCCCACCACCACACACACCATGCTGCATCTTTTGCACTTGGCAATCTTTCCCACATCTAGCCTGTATTCTCCTCCTGACTATGCAAGAGCCACAACTACCCCTTTAGATTTCCATAATACAATCCCACCCTCACATAGCTCCCCCTACACTCATACACATGTACCCTACAGATCTACTGCCCTTCCCTGCCTTGGGGACAAGCTCCCGTTTGATTTTTTCAGCAAGTTTATAAGCATCCTACGGATCATTATAAAGATAAGTGTGTCCCTGCCAGACCACATGAAGCTTTGCCAGCAGTAAAAGTTGTTGCTGCACTCTGTACTGATGAAATGAGCTCCTTGCTTTGTTGAATGCTTTTCAGTGAATCCTGGTGCTATATACAAGTTCGATGAATACAAAGTCACCTCTCCATATCTTAAGGATCACTGTCTTTTGGCGAGGGTTAACATGCTATCCCAGTCCCCCACACAAGTGCAGACTATCATGAACATGCGGGGAACAGAAGAGTCTGCCAGGGCCCTCCGAGGGGTTAGTCTGTAAGCTTGTTCGATGGTGAATCCCTGATCCTCTGAAACAAGTACCAGTATTTGCTGGAGGAAAGTACCAGCAAATTCAAGGGGATCATCACCTTCTACCTCCTTGGGAAGGCCCACGATCCTAAGGTTACATTCTTTGGCTTGATTCTCTAGCCACTTCAAACGCTGCTGTAGCAGAGTATTCTCCTTGATGAGATTCATCATGGCATCTTGCTGCTAGTGGGTAGCCTTGACCTACTGTACAGATTGATTGATCAAGTTGACCCGGGTCTCCAGAGTTATAACTAGTGGTGGGCGAAGTGGCTGAAATTCACTCCACGAAGTGATTCATGGAGTAATGTGGAATCCACGAAGTATTCCACAATGCGAAGTGGAGTACTTTGCATCATGATGAGAAACACGAAGTCCATTGAAACCAATGGCTTCATGTTATTCCGCCTTCCCCAAACCACATCTCCGTCAATTATAAGGCGAAGTTCATTGAAATCAATGTACTTTGTATCACTTCACCTTGTTATTGAGCTCCAAGGCAAATTTTGCAGGGCTTCATGGGATTGCAGGTCACATGGGCTCTAGATTGTTCTGCACAGCCTCAGTTCTGTGTAGTGTGTGAGTAGTGGAAGATGGAGACAGTTTCTTCTCAGAGATCTGTGATTCATATCCTCTAAAAGCTGTTAAAAAAAACTTTCTGAGCCATTTTCTTTGCTCAAAATGTAGTACATCAATTGTAGGAAACTCTCCTGTGCACATATCATTGACTGTTTATTGTTTGTGTGTGGATTTTGAATGTTAATTTGGAACAGTCAGTCTGGGTACTGTGAAGTGTGCTTTGGGGAGGGGCGTATCTGTGGTGTAGGTAGATTAACTTGGAGAAAAAGGCAGTCTTTCTGTTTTGGTTATGTTTTCTTGTATAACTGTGTTAATGTATGCACAGAAATATTTTCAGTAATTCTTGACATTTTTTTGGTGATTGTTGTGGTGCAGCAGTGTACAATTTCAGTTTGTTTAAAACATTTGGTTATATTACTAAAGGTTTTAAATTTGCTATGCATTACTTGTAGTGTGTGTATAAGTGTGTGTGCAATGCGTGCCATTAAATCAGACACCTTTTATTGTGCCACAGAGTAATTGCAACAGTGTGAACCTGCTATCCACTGCACCTACATGAATTATTTATACTGCTTTGTGGTATCTTTACTGGTAGTAGACTGTTACTGCTGTGCACTACCCCCCCCCAACCAGCAAAAGGTATTCTTTTCCAGATGTGGATCTATGACTTGTGAGCACTGGTTAGATGTTGTTGTGCCTTTGCGTCTGCATCTCTTGAGTGCACAGCGCAACCTATGTCTGTGCATTTGCAGTACACCATTAATTCTGGGAGACTTTGCATTTCTTGTTATGCTTATTTCACTTCATCTGAAGAATTTTCTGGACACAAGACAGTAGCATTTTGGGGATGCACATTAATTTGGGTGACTGTGTGTGACCACTGCACACATGACTGAGTGTGCCATTAATTCTGGGAGATTTTGCATTTCTTGTTACGCTCTCATTTCACTTCATCAGCACTGGGGAATTTTCTGGACACAAGACAGTAGCATTTTGGGAATGCACATTAATTCTGGTGACTGTGTGTGACCACCGCATGCATGACTGAGTGACCCATTAATACTGGGAGTTTTTGCATTTCTTGTTACACTCTCATTTCACTTCGTCAGCACTGGGGAATTTTATGGACACAAGACAGTAGCATTTTGGGGATGCACATTAATTCTGGTGACTGTGTGTGACCACTACATGCATGACGGAGTGCACCATTAATTCTGGGAGACTTTGCATTTTTTGTTACCCTCTCATTTCACTTCATCAGCACTGGGGAATGTTCTGAACACAAGACAGTAGCATTTTGGGGATGCACATTAATTCTGGTGACTGTGTGTGATCACTGCGTGCATGACAGAGTGCACCATTAATGCTAGGAGACTGCATTTTTTGTACCCTCTCATATCACTTCATCAGCACTGGGGAATTTTCTGGACACAAGACAGTAGCATTTTGGGGATGCACATTAATTTCGGTGACACAGTGTGACCACTGTGTGCATGACGGAGTGCACCATTAATTCTGGGAGAGTTTGCATTTTTTGTTACCCTCTCATTTCACTTTGTCAGCACTGGGGAATTTTCTGGACACAAGACAGTAGCATTTTGGGGATGCACATTAATCCTGGTGACTGTGTGTGACCAATGCGTGCATGACAGAGTGCACCATTAATTCTGGGAGACTTTGCATTTCTTGTGCTCTCATTTCACTTCATCAGCACTGGGGAGTTTTCTGGACACAAGACAGTAGCATTTTGGGGATGCACATTAATTCTGGTGACTGTGTTTCTAAGGGGCTGCCAATATTGCTGTCACTTCACCTTACTTCGTATTAAGGTGGAATGACAATGTGAAGTAATAATCTCAAGACAAAGTGAGCCTTTTGTATTGGCATAGCGGAGTGACAATGCAAAGTCCCCACTTTGTGTTCACTTTGCCAGTGAAATTTAAATTTGCTGCATCTCTAGTTGTAACCTTGGGGGGTAAGGTCATCAAACTTTTTATCAAGGTCCTGGATCATTGTTCACTAACTTATCCAGAATAGCATTAACAGTTTTTAGAGTGACTTCTCCTTCCTCCACACCCACAGTTGCCATCTCCATGGCCGCCTCATACTGGGGCGACCGAGCTTCTCTCTCTGCGATACTGTCTTTGGCCACAAAAAGTCTCCCACAGCCACCGTGTTTTGAGATTTGTCCATTACGTGGTCCTGGGCAACATTATTGAGGTGCTGAAACACTTTTTAGATAAAATTATTTGGTTTTGTGAGTTTAAAAATAGAAAAAGTTGAAATTCTCTCGGGAGCAGTTCTAACATGCGTCTGCTCTCTCACCCACCGCTAAGTCATGTCCTCACCAGTCTTCAATATTGATTTAAACATACCCACTGTGGTGGGGGGCAGAAAGGATAGATCTCCGGATGGTGTTTCAAAGCCTCGAGGCAACAGCAGAGAAAGCTTGGTCCCCGGCTGAGTTTAACTTAGAAGGGGGACAATTAGGAGTCCATGGGTATCAAAGCAAAGGACTCTGCCACCCTGAAGATTTTCCCATCAGGTTGCAAGCAGTTCTTGAATATAAAGTGGGCCTAGTTCATTAATGGACTTATCAACCAGCAAAATAATTTTAAATTCAGATCATTATTTTACCAGCAGGCAGTGTCATTCAGACAAAGCTGGAGTGACTGTGATAGCAATTAATTGGTTTGTGGGTGGGCTGACCTAGTGGTGAGGTTGGGAGTTACTGCATCCTGGGGGGTGTACCATACTTACACCAGGCCTACTTTAACCTTTTTCTTTGGGAGACACTGCGTTATTTCATCTAAAAACTCCAAAGAGGAATTTCAAGGACCCAGGCCCCTTGACCTCATTTGAATCCATGAGGCACAGTAGCCACCATAATACCCACTGCACAAATGGCTCCAAGTGATACTGGCCTAGGAACAGGAGTTAGTGCAGGTAAAGGGTAAAGCAAGCTCCAAGTTAACAAACAAACAGAATACTGCACTCAGGAGGTTGAGCTCTTCTGCTTCAGGAATGAGAACATTGAGTCAATTTTAATTCCTCATATGAAGTTTTATTCCAAACAACAGCCAAAAGTAAATTCTAATGAAATACATCAAAGAGCCTGCTGCCACAAAGGAGTTACCCCAGCACTTCGCTCTTTGGAGCTTCCTCAGGGGGCACTACGCTCCAGTTACTTACTTCCTCTTAAACCCCAAAATTCAAAAAAATAAAGTGACATATCTTAGGTACCAGTTACCCAAAATGCCATTCATGAAATGACATCACAATAGTCCATGATAAAACAATATAAATAAAATGTCCATTTAAAATATGGAATGATTATCTGAACCATGTAACTTAATAAGGAAGAGATTACGTCACAACAGAACACAGCACAAATATATATACATTACAGAGAAGGCTCTCTGATGTATTTCATTTGAATTTACATTTGGCTGCCGTTTGGAACAAAACTTCACATGATGAATTAACATGAACTCAGTCTTCTCATCCCTGAGGCAGAAGAGCTCCAACTGCTGAGTGCAGTATTCTGTTTGTTTATAATTCCCACAGCAACCTAGTGGCTTGTAAGTAGGGAGTGGTACAGGCACACGAGACACCTCCATCAAGAGCTTGCATCTATATTTTCCCTCTTGGTAAAATAATGCAACTTGAGTTTCCATATTTGTGCTGATGACACTCTACTTTTCAGGTGACCCATGGTCCCATGTTAGTTTTACAAATTTAGTTGGTTGTGTTAAAGAATTTAAATCCTGGTTTTCAGCAAATTTTCTCAAACTAAATTTGAACAAACTGAAGTCATTATTTTTGGCACAAAGGGACTCCTGTCAAAATATCCATTGGATTCTTTAACTCTTCCTGACCTAGGCAGCTGCTTGAAAAAATGTTTCTTCTGTGAAATATCTTGGTGTTCTTTTTGATCCCAACTTGCTTTTTAAAGATCATATAAGTTCAGTCTGCAAGATAACATTTTTACACTTAGATGACAGCTAAACAATTGTTGATGCTGACTTGTTCTAGATGCTGATTTTTTTTTTTTTTTATAATTTTTGGAATTGAATAATTGTAATGTTTTGTTTTCAGGGTTAACAAATAATTCTAGACATAAATTGTAATGTTATCAGTGCAGCAGACAGACTTGTAACAGGTACCTCCCCTTCTGAGCATATCTCGCCTTTCCTTCAGAGTCTACATTGGCTTCCTGTAAAATTCAGATGTGATTTTAATGTCCTCCTTTTGACCTATAAAAGTCTCCACACCCTCTCACCTACAGTAAATATTTATTTGAACTGATTGCTTTATATTCCCCTTCCAGATTCTTTATGATCAGCACATGCCACTTTTTTAAACAAACCCAATTTCAATTTCAAGACAGTGGGAAGACCAGATTTTTCTATATGGACACTTACTGTATGTTGTGCAATGCATTACCTCCACCAATTCTACAGGATGGGTCTTTAGACTCTTTTACATTGTAATTAAAGACTCACTATTTGTTCTTGTTTTATACTGTATCTTAATGGTTAATCTTCTGCTTGTATTATCAGTCTTTTAAATGTGTCACATTCAGAAACACTCCTTCCATTCTGTTTCAAAAATATTGGACTGTTCCCAGCTGACCTCACTATTGCTGTTTTTGAAATCCCAGTCTACACTAATTGTAAGTAAAGGTGGACTGCAAAGCTTTAAAAAGTACCTATTTTGATACTATAAAAAATGCCCCCTTACCTCTCTGTGTAGTCCGTCCTATAAATTCCATAATTTTTACAAGACTGGTAAAATGAAAGGGGCTGTATTTTTGCCATGAGAAGCCATCTGCCTTATCACTTTCCCTACCTGGAGTGAGTGCCCAGCCCCTGCATTTAGATGTTTTTCTAGGGAGTTTTTTTTTTCTTGAATATGACTTTTTTTAACACTGATGTTCATTACTGTCATGTCTCATCAGAACAATGTTTAAGAACAGTTGCAGTTCCCTATGCTTGCACTCACAGATGTGATAGAAAACCCCACACTGGCACCACTGCAGTGTGGCTGAAGAAGACCTCCACCTTCCAGAGTTAGGAGTAGCAACACTGCAATCTGAAAAGACCATCCAGGGCCTGAAAGGATCCTGCAGCACAAAGGCTGTACTGATAATCAGTCAGAATGCACCAGTGTTTCCTGAAGCCTCCAGTCAGATTGTTTACTGGACTTCAGCTAACCTGGTCTGAGCCATATTATTAATAGCACTCTTTATTATTTCAAATGTGAAAAAGTGCTAAAGCAGACTCAAAATTGGGAAAAGAGGGTCTCACACAAGTCAGGAAGTAAGGGCAATCTAAAACAGAATAAAAAGCATAGGCCAAAATGTTCACAGCTATCAAGCACTGCTGATTTAATATCCCACTGCTTAAACACAGACTATGTCTGAGTTCCTTAAAATTGTTAGATCTGATTTCAACAAAAGGAATTAGTTTATCCATGCACTATTTTAAAAGGATGAATTAGAAAACCTTCAATTGCCAGCATCTGCAACTGCAGTTGATAATAAAGTTGGAAAGGAATACTGTACCTGTTAATAAGGCAGGGCTCTAAATACCGCACTGTTCATCTACATCTAGAGGGGATGAACAAGGCTGCTGTATGTGAAAAAGCAAAAATTACTTTTTCCTCAGTGCCTCTGATAAGTATTCAAGAACAATTGGGGAAATAAGTCTTAATCATCTTCTCAAGGTAGGCAGCCTTCCTTAGCTATAACTCACACTACCAAGAGGCACTTTGAGAGGCTAGAATGCCATTTTGTGACAGCTTTCCTGCTGAATTGAGGCATAGGTTATACGCTATGTAAAAACTGGCCTAAACACAGCTAAAAAAAAAACAATTACAAATGGCTGTGGATGTAAACAACCAGGGCTCTGGCGAATGCAGTATCTGACAGAAGATATGCTTGGTTAAGATCCACAGTTCTGTCTGGGGATCTGCAGAAAAATTTGAGACTCTATTCCTCTCTTTAGAGACCAGACAGAGAGTTATACAAATACAGTTAATGAGAACAAACTACTTTCCAAAAATGTGGTAGAGAAAGAGAAGTCCAGACTAGAAGTGTTGTGAATTTTTAATCTGTCAGTGAAGTTGGTGTGAACCTGTGGAAAGTCGCGATTCACACAATTTGCGTATTCTGCGGCACATGCATCAACTTCACCATTGGATTTTTTTAAATTAAAAGTTTAACAAAACCTCAACCCACCCACTGTGCTGTACAAAAACACCCCCTTCCCCACACAAAAATGATAAAAAATGTTATATCCCTCTCCCACACCCACCCCTCCACTGGCACCCTCCTTCCCCCTTCCCCATAATCCAGAGAAATGATGCTGCATCTGCTGATGATCTGCTCAAAAAAGGAATCCCTTCCCCACCTGGGCACCAAACACCTCCCCCACCTCCCCACCTGAGTCCCACTGTCTTTATTAAGCTGCATACCCAGTCCCCGATCTCTACCCAACCACCCCATGGTCATAACTACTTTCTGCCCCCCAGCTGCACCCACAGAATCAACCTGGAATAAAGTAAATGGTTCCCTAGTGCAGAGCATCTGACAGTTCAGTGTCCATCTCATAATGGTGGTAAGGAATGATTAGTGATATCTTTGCTCCTAGTAAAACCTGATTGGCTGAAAATTCAACCAATCAGGTTTTACTAGGAGCAAACACATCACCATTCAGTCATGGACATTGAACAAAGACCATTCAATCGTGGACATTGAACAAAGCAGATGCTCTTCATCGAGGGACCTTTTTCTTTGTTCCAGGTTGATTTGTGGCTGCTGGTGGGGGAGAAGGGTGGTGGGGACCAGAGTGGGGTTAAGAGGGACTGGGGGACTAGGTGTGATCCTTAATACAGTGGGACTTTGGTGGGGGGAGTTGGGTGGAGAGTGTCTGACACGTGGTTGGGGAGAGGGATTATTTTTTCAAGCAGAGCAGCAGAAGCAGCAACATTTCACTGGCAGGGAGGAGGGTGCCAGCAGGGGATGTCATGTTTTTTGTTTCACTTTTGGGTAGGGAAGGGAGTTAGTTTTCTCATTTTTTGGTGGGGGAGAGGGTGAGAGGATGTAGCATGAATTTGCTTTGGGATTCACCTGCAAACTGGCCATTCGGCATGTGAATTTAGCCAGGTGAATAAAACACAAATGGCCATCCTCAGCTTCACAAATTTCCTAAATTCACAGATTTTGTATGCAGAGTGAATTTCAACAACTGCACACACCATTTACAGACCCTACAGCAGGGAGGCATGAAAAGGGGGTATTGTCACAGACAGTACCAACACAAAAGTCCCCACAGAGGAAGAGGTGGAAGAGGCAGGAGGTAGCAGCTGATCCAGCTCCTCCACCACAGATGCAAGCTAACCCTTGATGACACAAAGGTCACCACACTTCATCCCTCCGGTGAAAGGACACCTGTCACCATCTCCATCACTGGCAGTCTGTCACAGCAGACAAATAGGTGCTGGTGACTGGAAAATGTGTCCTCAGCCCGTCTTTTGTTATCATTAGAAAACAAAAGAAATTCAAAACATTCCACCCAAATTCATCAGAGGAGATGCAGCAATTAAAATTCAAAGTTCAGAAACTGCAGTCTCTCAATGTAGTGGAAAATTTTCCAGCAGCAAAAATGAAAAAATGATTTTTTTCAAGGTACTTCCTAACAAGAAACAAAAGAGAGACAGCCAGTCCTCAGTCTTAGATGTCTGAACAGATGCTTAAAAAAGAAGAATTCTAAATGGTCACCTTGCTAACAATAGTTCCATGTCTACAGGATGAAGAAGGGTTATTCTCCCTAGATCTGAAGGATGCTTACTCATATCCCAATAAGAGCAAGTCACAGAAAGTACTTATGCTTCAGAGTAAGTCCGAGTTAGTACCAGTAAAGAGCAATACCCTTAGGATTGATTTCAGTGCCAACAGTGCTCACAAAGTATCTAGCTGTAGTAGCAAGAACACATAGAGTGACCATCTATTGATACTTAGATGATTAATTAGTGTGTGGGAGAACCAGAGAACAGTATAAATCATTAGTAGAAAAATGTCCCTGATGAGAAAATTGGGTTTTGTCCTGAACTGAGAAAAATCACACCTGGAACCCACACAAAACTTACACTTCATTGCAGCACAGTTGGACACAGTACAAGCAAGGATCTATCTCCTCTAGAGAGGTTCTATACCCTTGTTCAGTATGTAGCTTTATTACAGACTGGAACAAGAAGAACTGTACATGATTTCACATGGGTCAGTGCTCGAACTGGGGCTGTTCAATGTCTTCATCAGTGATATTGGTGATGGCATTAAGAGCAAAATTTGCTTATTCCAGACAACACCAAGTTATGTGGGAAGGTAGACACATCAGAAGGGACACAACACCTAAAGGAGGATCTGGAAAACTAGAGGTGGTCCTGGATTTGGCAGCTTCACTCAATGCAAAGAAATGCAAAGTTATGCACTTTGAGTTAAGAACCCCAGGACTGGAGTACAGCCTGGGAGGGTCAGGGTAGCTGCATCAGAGGAGGAGACTCATCTGGGAGCAATGATAACTAGTGACCTGAAGCACTCCATGCAGTGCAGAAAAGTAGCTGCAAAGGTAAATAAAATGTTAAACTATATTGCCAGAGGGATAAGCAGCAGGCGAGAGAAGGTAATACTGCCCTTGTACAGGTCATTAGTGAGGCATGCATCTGGAGCACAGTGTACAGTATTGGTGACAATACCTTAGAAAAGCCATTAACTTGCTGGAGACAGTCCAAAGAGCAGCAATGAAGATGATCATGAGCCAGCATGGTAGAATGTATGAGGAGAGGTTGAAGCCCTGAACATGTACTCCCTGGAGGAGAGGTGAGAGAGAAGGGACCATGATTGGGACCTACAAATATTTGAAAGGAATAAATAGGGTGGACAAGGAGCATCTCTTTAAGCTTAGTGGAACCGAAACACAAGGGGACACAGTCTCAAGCTGGAGGAGGGGAGGTTTAGGAGGGAGGCTAGAAATCATTTCTTCATGGAGAGGGTGGTATCAGGTTGGAATGTGCTTCTGAAAGAGGTGGTTTTAATGAAGGTGGTGGACAGCGTCAAGAGAGGCTGGGATAGAGTTAAGGGGAAATAAGGGTTAAGGGAGGGGTGGACAGAGGGCTATGGTGGATTGGGGGAGTAGGGTCAGTAACTTAAAGTAATTTTGTCAGGTTTGCCATAGCAAATGGGAGTATCAACCTGTTGGAGTTGTGAATTGATCTCCTACCATTCAAACTGCCAAAAAGTGCTGTTTTCCATAAAAAAAATGCTTTTATTTCTGTGCTCTACTTCATTTGCATAACCCTGCCCTTTTTCTCAGTGCTGCAACCCCAACCATGACATCATGCAAGTTTTAAGCACTGTGTTGAAACAGAGACCTCTGTTGCCCAGTCTTGCATTGCAGACATCCTTTTTCTTTCACAGTTTTGGACTCATAGAAGCTGGACACAAAGAAAAGAAAAGTAGTCTGACCCATAATTACACTACTGAACTACTTATAGTCATTCAGGTCCTATAACATAGATATAGAAAAGTATCATCACGCTCCCACATTCTGACAGGAGCTGCCACTTCAAACCTGTCACTTTACCAGTGGGCAGTAAAGACAAACAACATCTACACAGACTGGCAAATTATCTTTTTGGCCTATCTGCATCACAAAAGCAGTTTTCCAGAAACTTTTCTATAGACTGTATTGCTGTAAACACTACCGACATAGGAGACTGTAGTTTTATAAAGGAGACAGAAAAATCAGCATATACTGTGCCCACAATGCCTGCTAACACTATTATATATATATATATATATATATATATATATATAGTCAGAGGCCCATGTAGTCTGCCCATGTGTGCATGTACTTAGCTTTTCAAGCTTCTCTAAAACTAGGTTATATGTCTACATATTAGGTGCTGTTCTGCAGTCCCACTGCCAAAATAAGGAACTGCACCTCTAAGTAATTAACATTTAAGTCAACTTTATAATTTACCCAGAATTCCCTGTTGTATGTAAGACATTGACAGTTCCCCTGCATTACATCATTCTGGGGGTGTGGCCACACACAGAAAACTGGAGGGTGGGCAGAAACAAAAACATATAAAAAAATGACTATGACAGAAATTTTTTTACAAAACAAATTGAAGATTCAACATCGGAAGCATGGGTGGCAATAGCATACTATGTGAAACTTGCATTTTCGGAATGTGACTAAATCACTTTAAGCTGAGGACCTGCAATATGAGCAGACTAGATAGTCCAAATGGTTGATTCTAATGGCTTCTTCATATGTTCATATTTCCTGATTCTATTGGGACTCATGTCAGCCACAACTTCTGCTGTACCATGGGCAAGGCTGCAAATGAGAATCATACATTAGTACCTGAAGGAGTTCTGATCTCAACTTAGAGATCATCTGATTGCTCTGATCTCAGTGCAGGAAAGTGTGTAAGCTCCCTCTAGTGGTGGCAGCAGGTACAGCACTTAAGAAAAGGATTTCATTTTCAGCCAAGAAACACAGAAGGGGTTAACATCCAGCACTGCGTACACTAGTGCTCATCACAGCTGCCTCCCTCATAGTCTGGGTAGGTCACATTTCAGAACACACAGTGAAACGGTCCCATAGTTCAGCAGAGAGACAATGGAGCATGTATCTGTCCCTGAGGTCCTTCTTAGCAATACTCAGAAAATGAGTCTTAGAGATAAGGACAGACAATACCACTGAAATGCATTACATAAACAAGCAAGGTGATGCAAGAATGAACTGTGCAAGGAAGCACTGCCAATTTGGGATCTGGCCTAAAATCTCACTGTACAAATTCCTGCTGTGCATTTTGCAGGAAAGGACAATGTGCTAGTGGATTCACTCAGCAGGATCAGCTATGTGACCAACAAGTGGTTCTTAAAACAAACAGTGTTAAATTCAGTTTTCAGGATATGGGGTGTTCCAGATGTGGACTTTTTTGCATCATGGGAGAACAAAAAGCTACCATTGTTCTGCTGCAGAGCCCTGTCTCAGGGATCAATCCCAGAAGATGCTTTCAGTATGTATTGGAGCAGAAGTTGCCTGTATGCTTTTCCACCTTTCCCTCTGATCCAGAAAGTACTCCTGAAAATGAGGGTGGCACATGCAACCATGAGTCTGATAGCACCAGAATGGTCCAGACAGCCATGGTAATCTCTGTTAATACAGATGTCTCAGAAGACTCTCCACACTCTCCCCATGTTGAGATCTTGGGCTCAATTCAGAAAGGTTGACGCAGGGCTTGTGTCAAGCCCTGCAGCTGTGCCAAACTCACTGATGCAGCGTGAGCCCAATTCAGAAAGGCTGTGCACATTTGCAACACTTTTCCTACTTTACAGTGGCTTGTGCCAACTATTTGGTGCAAACCCGTAAAGGTTTCACATTTGCTACAAAATTAGACCAACAAACGTCTGGTCTAACTCATGTCATGGCAATGGTGCACGGATTGTGAATCCCAATTGATGGCCACAAGCCCCTTTAGCTGTATGTTCGATGCACCCGGCTTGCGCCAGTCCATCAATACCATAATGCAAAATAGGTAGTCGGTTAGTGTTGGTTAATTCCTACCCTAATCATTCTACTACCCTATTACCCTGCCCTGACCATAACAAAATACAGAGACAGACAGTGTAGCTGACTATGTCATAGTAATAAATGAAAATGACAGGGCTTGAGCTCAGCGGCTGCTAACAAACAGTGTAATACAGTTGTAAAGTCTTTCACTAATTGCTGTAGAGACAGACAGTGTAGCTGACTATGTCACAGTTATAAATGACAGGGCTCATGCCTCGGGGCCACTGCACACCCTCAGAATGCTGGACATTGTGTGCCTATCATTAGGGCACCAAACCTGCAAGTCACCCCCCTCACTGAGGTCTGCTTTCTCGGAGTTAGAATCCTAAATAAGGAGAGGTGTGGGGGCACAGCCCCCACAAGAGGGGTGCAGGGGGCACAGCTTCCTGCATGAAATGCAACTAATGGCTTGCGGGATTGGCGCACTAATGATGGGCTGCAAAACTGCCAGCACCTTCCGAAGGTAGAACCTTCGGGCACACCTAACAAACAGTGTTATACAGCTGTAAAAGGCTTTCACTAACTGCTGCAGAGACAGACAGTGTAGATGACTATGTCACAATAATAAATGACAGGTCTCAGGCCTTGGGGGCACCAAACAAAATGTGTAATACAGTTGTAAAAGGCTTTCACTAACTGCTGCAGAGACAGACAATGTATATGACTATGTCACAGTAATAAATGACAGGGCTCAGGCCTTGGGGGCACCTAACAAACAGTGTAATACAGCCATAAAAGGCTTTCACCAACTGCTGCAGAGACAGACAGTGTAGCTGACTGTGCCACAGTAATAAATTCTAGGGTTCAGGGGCACCTAACAAACAGTTTAATACTTTCAGCTTTTAATTTCAAACCAGCTGCCTTCTGTTTTTTTGTCTATATCTTTTCCCCCACCTTGCTCCTTCTCTGTTCCCTTCCTAGCACTACCACTGAGTGCAACTGTTAGATCCCCCTTCCCGAGATCATTCACAGTCCCCCACCACTGCTGCCTTTCTTTCTCCCATATTGCTCCCTCTGTCCTTCACTCCCATTCCAGCACCACCTCTGAAGGCAACTGTTAGATCCCTGCCCCCTTAGAGATCTTTTTTCTTCACAGTCCCCACCGTGCTGCCTTTTTTCTCCCAGTTTTTCTTGTGTGCCTTTTGCTCTTCTTGACCCTCCTCTAAATGTCCCAGCATTCAGGCATAGTGTAGTGCTTTTAAACTATAAATTTTGTTTTATTTCAATGGACAATAAAGTCTTTCTCAGATCTTTTTCCAAAATTGGCACAAATGTGCTGCAGATTGCAGAATGAGAGTGACAGATGCACTGTTGCCACCAAGCTGCCTACACTAGTCTGAGCCACATGCAGAGTTGGAGCACAGCCCTTGACACCACTGTCAAATTGGGAGTCAGCCCAGTGGCATGTGTCTCAGATATGCTACAAGCTCCATGAAGGACCCCCACAGACTGCCACCAAAACATGCTGAGTTCTCTAATACAGTAAGTGACCTGTTACCCATTACCTTTCTCAAACTACCCAACCTGAGAATTACACTGCTATGTTGCGAAGGGTAGTACATTACCGAACTACCCTACCCGGCCAAAAATAGGTGCTACCCCCTCTGCCTGACCCAGCTACCCATCACATAGCCCATGCCTAATTGTAACATTTAAAGTCTTTAAAATCAGTGCAGCAGACAGACTTGTAACAGGTACCTCCCCTTCTGAGCATATCTCGCCTTTCCTTCAGAGTCTACATTGGCTTCCTGTAAAATTCAGATGTGATTTTAATGTCCTCCTTTTGACCTATAAAAGTCTCCACACCCTCTCACCTACAGTAAATATTTATTTGAACTGATTGTTTTATATTCCCTTCCAGATTCTTTATGATCAGCACATGCCACTTTTTAAACAAACCCATTTCAATTTCAAGACAGTGGAAGACCAGATTTTTCTATATGGACACTTACTGTATGTTGTGCAATGCATTACCTCCACCAATTCTACAGGATGGGTCTTTAGACTTTTACATTGTAATTAAAACTCACTATTTGTTCTTGTTTTATACTGTATCTTAATGGTTAATCTTCTGCTTGTATTATCAGTCTTTTAAATGTGTCACATTCAGAAACACTCTTCCATTCTGTTTCAAAATATTGGACTGTTCCCAGCTGACCTCACTATTGCTGTTTTGAAATCCCAGTCTACACTAATTGTAAGTAAAGGTGGACTGCAAAGCTTTAAAAGTACCTATTTTGATACTATAAAAATGCCCTTACCTCTCTGTGTAGTCCGTCCTATAAATTCCATAATTTTTACAAGACTGGTAAAATGAAAGGGCTGTATTTTGCCATGAGAAGCCATCTGCCTTATCACTTTCCTACCTGGAGTGAGTGCCCAGCCCTGCATTTAGATGTTTTTCTAGGGAGTTTTTTTTTCTTGAATATGACTTTTTAACACTGATGTTCATTACTGTCATGTCTCATCAGAACAATGTTTAAGAACAGTTGCAGTTCCTATGCTTGCACTCACAGATGTGATAGAAAACCCCACACTGGCACCACTGCAGTGTGGCTGAAGAAGACCTCCACCTTCCAGAGTTAGGAGTAGCAACACTGCAATCTGAAAAAGACCATCCAGGGCCTGAAAGGATCCTGCAGCACAAAGGCTGTACTGATAATCAGTCAGAATGCACCAGTGTTTCCTGAAGCCCTCCAGTCAGATTGTTTACTGGACTTCAGCTAACCTGGTCTGAGCCATATTATTAAGTAGCACTCCTTTTATTATTTCAAATGTGAAAAAAGTGCTAAAGCAGACTCAAAATTGGGAAAAGAGGGTCTCACACAAGTCAGGAAGTAAGGGGCAATCTAAAACAGAATAAAAAGCATAGGCCAAAAATGTTCACAGCTATCAAGCACTGCTGATTTAATATCCCCACTGCTTAAACACAGACTATGTCTGAGTTCCTTAAAATTGTTAGATCTGATTTCAACAAAAGGAATTAGTTTATCCATGCACTATTTTAAAAGGATGAATTAGAAAACCTTCAATTGCCAGCATCTGCAACTGCAGTTGATAATAAAGTTGGAAAGGAATACTGTACCTGTTAATAAGGCAGGGCTCTAAATACCGCACTGTTCATCTACATCTAGAGGGGATGAACAAGGCTGCTGTATGTGAAAAAGCAAAAATTACTTTTTCCTCAGTGCCTCTGATAAGTATTCAAGAACAATTGGGGAAATAAGTCTTAATCATCTTCTCAAGGTAGGCAGCCTTCCTTAGCTATAACTCACACTACCAAGAAGCACTTTGAGAGGCTAGAATGCCATTTTGTGACAGCTTTCCTGCTGAATTGAGGGCATAGGTTATACGCTATGTAAAAACTGGCCTAAACACAGCTAAAAAAAAAACAATTACAAATGGCTGTGGATGTAAACAACCAGGGCTCTGGCGAATGCAGTATCTGACAGAAGATATGCTTGGTTAAGATCCACAGTTCTGTCTGGGGATCTGCAGAAAAAAATTTGTAGACTCTATTCCTCTCTTTAGAGACCAGACAGAGAGTTATACAAATACAGTTAATGAGAACAAAACTACTTTCCAAAAATGTGGTAGAGAAAGAGAAGTCCAGACTAGAAGTGTTGTGAATTTTTAATCTGTCAGTGAAGTTGGTGTGAACCTGTGGAAAGTCGCGATTCACACAATTTGCGTATTCTGCGGCACATGCATCAACTTCACCATTGGATTTTTTTAAATTAAAAGTTTAACAAAACCTCAACCCACCCACTGTGCTGTACAAAAACACCCTCTCCCCCACACAAAAATGATAAAAATGTTATATCCTCTCCCACACCCACCCTCCACTGGCACCCTCCTTCCCCTCCCCATAATCCAGAGAAATGATGCTGCATCTGCTGATGATCTGCTCAAAGAATCCCTTCCCCACCGGGCACCAACACACTCCCCCAACCTCCCCACCTGAGTCCCACTGTCTTTATTAAGCTGCATACCCAGTCCCCGATCTCTACCCAACCACCCCCATGGTCATAACTATTTCTGCCTCAGCTGCACCTACAGAATCAACCTGGAATAAAGTAAATGGTTCCCTAGTGCAGAGCATCTGACAGTTCAGTGTCCATCTCATAATGGTGGTAGGGAATGATTAGTGATATCTTTGTCCTAGTAAACCTGATTGGCTGAAAATTCAACCAATCAGGTTTTACTAGGAGCAAACACATCACCATTCAGTCATGGACATTGAACAAAGACCATTCAATCGTGGACATTGAACAAAGCAGATGCTCTTCATCGAGGGACCTTTTCTTTGTTCCAGGTTGATTTGTGGCTGCTGGTGGGGAGAAGGGTGGGGACCAGAGGTAAGAGAGGACTGGGGGACTAGGTGTGATCCTTAATACAGTGGGACTTTGGTGGGGGGAGTTGGGTGGAGAGTGTCTGACACGTGGTTGGGGAGAGGGATTATTTTTTCAAGCAGAGCAGCAGAAGCAGCAACATTTCACTGGCAGGGAGGAGGGTGCCAGCAGGGGATGTCATGTTTTTTTTTCACTTTTGGGTAGGGAAGGAGTTAGTTTTCTCATTTTTGGTGGGGAGAGGGTGAGAGTGTAGCATGAATTTGCTTTGGGATTCACCTGCAAACTGGCCATTCGGCATGTGAATTTAGCCAGGTGAATAAAAACACAAATGGCCATCCTCAGCTTCACAAATTTCCTAAATTCACAGATTTTGTATGCAGAGTGAATTTCAACAACTGCACACACCATTTACAGACCCTACAGCAGGGAGGCATGAAAGGGGGTATTGTCACAGACAGTACCAACACAAAAGTCCCCACAGAGGAAGAGGTGGAAGAGGCAGGAGGTAGCAGCTGATCCAGCTCCTCCACCACAGATGCAAGCTAACCCTTGATGACACAAAGGTCACCACACTTCATCCCTCCGGTGAAAGGACACCTCTGTCACCATCTCCATCACTGGCAGTCTGTCACAGCAGACAAATAGGTGCTGGTGACTGGAAAATGTGTCTCAGCCCGTCTTTGTTATCATTAGAAAACAAAAGAAATTCAAAACATTCCACCCAAATTCATCAGAGGAGATGCAGCAATTAAAATTCAAAGTTCAGAAACTGCAGTCTCTCAATGTAGGAAAATTTTCCAGCAGCAAAAATGAAAAATGATTTTTTCAAGGTACTTCCTAACAAGAAACAAAGAGAGCCAGTCCTCAGTCTTAGATGTCTGAACAGATGCTTAAAAGAAGAATTCTAAATGGTCACCTTGCTAACAATAGTTCCATGTCTACAGGATGAAGAAGGGTTATTCTCCTAGATCTGAAGGATGTTACTCATATCCCAATAAGCAAGTCACAGAAAGTACTTATGCTTCAGAGTAAGTCCGAGTTAGTACCAGTAAAGAGCAATACCTTAGGATTGATTTCAGTGCCAACAGTGCTCACAAAGTATCTAGCGTAGTAGCAAGAACATAGAGTGACCATCTATTGATACTTAGATGATTAATTAGTGTGTGGGAGAACCAGAGAACAGTATAAATCATTAGTAGAAAAATGTCCCTGATGAGAAAATTGGGTTTTGTCCTGAACTGAGAAAAATCACACCTGGAACCCACACAAAACTTACACTTCATTGCAGCACAGTTGGACACAGTACAATCAAGGATCTATCTCCCTCTAGAGAGGCTCTATACCCTTGTTCAGTATGTAGCTTTATTACAGACTGGAACAAGAAGAACTGTACATGATTTCACATGGGTCAGTGCTCGAACTGGGGCTGTTCAATGTCTTCATCAGTGATATTGGTGATGGCATTAAGAGCAAAATTTGCCTATTCACAGACAACACCAAGTTATGTGGGAAGGTAGACACATCAGAAGGGACACAACACCTAAAGGAGGATCTGGAAAAACTAGAGGGGTGGTCCTGGATTTGGCAGCTTCACTCCAATGCAAAGAAATGCAAAGTTATGCACTTTGGAGCCAAGAACCCCAGGACTGAGTACAGCCTGGGAGGGGTCAGGGTAGCTGCATCAGAGGAGGAGACTCATCTGGGAGCAATGATAACTAGTGACCTGAAGCACTCCATGCAGTGCAGAAAAGTAGCTGCAAAGGTAAATAAAATGTTAAACTATATTGCCAGAGGGATAAGCAGCAGGCGAGAGAAGGTAATACTGCCCTTGTACAGGTCATTAGTGAGGCATGCATCTGGAGCACAGTGTACAGTATTGGTGACAATACCTTAGAAAAGCCATTAACTTGCTGGAGACAGTCCAAAGAGCAGCAATGAAGATGATCATGAGCCAGCATGGTAGAATGTATGAGGAGAGGTTGAAGCCCTGAACATGTACTCCCTGGAGGAGAGGTGAGAGAGAAGGGACCATGATTGGGACCTACAAATATTTGAAAGGAATAAATAGGGTGGACAAGGAGCATCTCTTTAAGCTTAGTGGAACCGAAACACAAGGGGACACAGTCTCAAGCTGGAGGAGGGGAGGTTTAGGAGGGAGGCTAGAAATCATTTCTTCATGGAGAGGGTGGTATCAGGTTGGAATGTGCTTCTGAAAGAGGTGGTTTTAATGAAGGTGGTGGACAGCGTCAAGAGAGGCTGGGATAGAGTTAAGGGAAATAAGGGTTAAGGGAGGGGTGGACAGAGGCTATGGTGGATTGGGGAGTAGGGTCAGTAACTTAAAGTAATTTTGTCAGGTTTGCCATAGCAAATGGGAGTATCAACCTGTTGGAGTTGTGAATTGATCTCCTACCATTCAAACTGCCAAAAGTGCTGTTTTCCATAAAAAAAATGCTTTTATTTCTGTGCTCTACTTCATTTGCATAACCCTGCCCCTTTTTCTCAGTGCTGCAACCCCCAACCATGACATCATGCAAGTTTTAAGCACTGTGTTGAAACAGAGACCTCTGTTGCCCAGTCTTGCATTGCAGACATCCTTTTCTTTCACAGTTTTGGACTCATAGCAGAAGCTGGACACCAAAGAAAAAGAAAAGTAGTCTGACCCATAATTACACTACTGAACTACTTATAGTCATTCAGGTCCTATAACATAGATATAGAAAAGTATCATCACGCTCCCACATTCTGACAGGAGCTGCCACTTCAAACCTGTCACTTTACCAGTGGGCAGTAAAAGACAAACAACATCTACACAGACTGGCAAATTATCTTTTTGGCCTATCTGCATCACAAAAGCAGTTTTCCAGAAACTTTTCTATAGACTGTATTGCTGTAAACACTACCGACATAGGAGACTGTAGTTTTATAAAGGAGACAGAAAAAATCAGCTATATACTGTGCCCACAATGCCTGCTACACACATATATATATATATATATATATATATATAGTCATAGGCCCATGTAGTCTGCCCATGTGTGCATGTACTTAGCTTTTTCAAGCTTCTCTAAAACTAGGTTATATGTCTACATATTAGGTGCTGTTCTGCAGTCCCCACTGCCAAAATAAGGAACTGCACCTCTAAGTAATTAACATTTAAGTCAACTTTATAATTTACCCAGAATTCCCTGTTGTATGTAAGACATTGACAGTTCCCCTGCATTACATCATTCTGGGGGTGTGGCCACACACAGAAAACTGGAGGGTGGGCAGAAACAAAAACATATAAAAAAATGACTATGACAGAAATTTTTTTACAAAACAAATTGAAGATTCAACATCGGAAGCATGGGTGGCAATAGCATACTATGTGAAACTTGCATTTTCGGAATGTGACTAAATCACTTTAAGCTGAGGACCCTGCAATATGAGCAGACTAGATAGTCCAAATGGTTGATTCTAATGGCTTCTTCATATGTTCATATTTCCTGATTCTATTGGGACTCATGTCAGCCACAACTTCTGCTGTACCATGGGCAAGGCTGCAAATGAGAATCATACATTAGTACCTGAAGGAGTTCTGATCTCAACTTAGAGATCATCTGATTGCTCTGATCTCAGTGCAGGAAAGGTGTGTAAGCTCCCCTCTAGTGGTGGCAGCAGGTACAGCACTTAAGAAAAGGATTTCATTTTCAGCCAAGAAACACAGAAGGGGTTAACATCCAGCACTGCGTACACTAGTGCTCATCACAGCTGCCCTCCCTCATAGTCTGGGTAGGTCACATTTCAGAACACACAGTGAAACGGTCCCATAGTTCAGCAGAGAGACAATGGAGCATGTATCTGTCCCTGAGGTCCTTCTTAGCAATACTCAGAAAATGAGTCTTAGAGATAAGGACAGACAATACCACTGAAATGCATTACATAAACAAGCAAGGTGATGCAAGAATGAACTGTGCAAGGAAGCACTGCCAATTTGGGATCTGGCCTAAAATCTCACTGTACAAATTCCTGCTGTGCATTTTGCAGGAAAGGACAATGTGCTAGTGGATTCACTCAGCAGGATCAGCTATGTGTGACCAACAAGTGGTTCTTAAAACAAACAGTGTTAAATTCAGTTTTCAGGATATGGGGTGTTCCAGATGTGGACTTTTTTGCATCATGGGAGAACAAAAAGCTACCATTGTTCTGCTGCAGAGCCCTGTCTCAGGGATCAATCCCAGAAGATGCTTTCAGTATGTATTGGAGCAGAAGTTGCCTGTATGCTTTTCCACCTTTCCCTCTGATCCAGAAAGTACTCCTGAAAATGAGGGTGGCACATGCAACCATGAGTCTGATAGCACCAGAATGGTCCAGACAGCCATGGTAATCTCTGTTAATACAGATGTCTCAGAAGACTCTCCACACTCTCCCCATGTTGAGATCTTGGGCTCAATTCAGAAAGGTTGACGCAGGGCTTGTGTCAAGCCCTGCAGCTGTGCCAAACTCACTGATGCAGCGTGTGCCCAATTCAGAAAGGCTGTGCACATTTGCAACACTTTTCCTACTTTACAGTGGCTTGTGCCAACTATTTGGTGCAAACCCCGTAAAAAGGTTTCACATTTGCCACAAAATTAGACCAACAAACGTCTGGTCTAACTCATGTCATGGCAAATGGTGCACGGGATTGTGAATCCCGATTGATGGCCACAAGCCCCTTGCGCTGTATGTTCGATGCACCCGGGCTTGCGCCAGTCCATCAATACCATAATGCAAAATAGGTAGTCGGTTAGTGTTGGTTAATTCCTACCCTAATCATTCTACTACCCTATTACCCTGCCCTGACCATAACAAAAATACAGAGACAGACAGTGTAGCTGACTATGTCATAGTAATAAATGAAAATGACAGGGCTTGGGCCTCAGCGGCTGCTAACAAACAGTGTAATACAGTTGTAAAAGTCTTTCACTAATTGCTGTAGAGACAGACAGTGTAGCTGACTATGTCACAGTTATAAATGACAGGGCTCATGCCTCGGGGGCCACTGCACACCCTCAGAATGCTGGACATTGTGTGCCTATCATTAGGGCACCAAACCTGCAAGTCACCCCCCTCACTGAGGTCTGCTTTCTCGGAGTTAGAATCCTAAATAAGGAGAGGTGTGGGGGCACAGCCCCCACAAGAGGGGTGCAGGGGCACAGCTTCCTGCATGAAATGCAACTAATGGCTTGAGGGATTGGCGCACTAATGATGGGCTGCAAAACAGCCAGCACCTTCCGAAGGTAGAACCTTCGGGCACACCTAACAAACAGTGTTATACAGCTGTAAAGGCTTTTCACTAACTGCTGCAGAGACAGACAGTGTAGATGACTATGTCACAATAATAAATGACAGGTCTCAGGCCTTGGGGCACCAAACAAATGTGTAATACAGTTGTAAAAGGCTTTCACTAACTGCTGCAGAGACAGACAATGTATATGACTATGTCACAGTAATAAATGACAGGGCTCAGGCCTTGGGGCACCTAACAAACAGTGTAATACAGCCATAAAGGCTTTCACCAACTGCTGCAGAGACAGACAGTGTAGCTGACTGTGCCACAGTAATAAATTCTAGGGTTCAGGGGCACCTAACAAACAGTTTAATACTTTCAGCTTTTAATTTCAAACCAGCTGCCTTCTGTTTTTTTGTCTATATCTTTTCCCCCACCTTGCTCCTTCTCTGTTCCCTCCCTAGCACTACCACTGAGTGCAACTGTTAGATCCCCCTTCCCGAGATCATTCACAGTCCCCCACCACTGCTGCCTTTCTTTCTCCCATATTGCTCCCTCTGTCCTTCACTCCCATTCCAGCACCACCTCTGAAGGCAACTGTTAGATCCCTGCCCCCTTAGAGATCTTTTTTCTTCACAGTCCCCACCGTGCTGCCTTTTTTCTCCCAGTTTTCTCTTGTGGTGCCCTTTTTGCTCTTCTTGACCCTCCTCTAAAATGTCCCAGCATTCAGGCATAGTGTAGTGCTTTTAAACTATAAATTTTGTTTTATTTCAATGGACAATAAAGTCTTTCTCAGATCTTTTTCCAAAATTGGCACAAATGTGCTGCAGATTGCAGAATGAGAGTGACAGATGCACTGTTGCCACCAAGCTGCCTACACTAGTCTGAGCCACATGCAGAGTTGGAGCACAGCCCTTGACACCACTGTCAAGTGGGAGTCAGCCCAGTGGCATGTGTCTCAGATATGCTACAAGCTCCATGAAGGACCCCCACAGACTGCCACCAAAACATGCTGAGTTCTCTAATACAGTAAGTGACCTGTTACCCATTACCTTTCTCAAACTACCCAACCTGAGAATTACACTGCTATGTTGCGTAGGGTAGTACATTACCCGAACTACCCTACCCGGCCAAAAATAGGTGCTACCCCCTCTGCCTGACCCAGCTACCCATCACATAGCCCATGCCTAATTGTAACATTTAAAGTCTTTAAAATCAGTGCAGCAGACAGACTTGTAACAGGTACCTCCCCTTCTGAGCATATCTCGCCTTTCCTTCAGAGTCTACATTGGCTTCCTGTAAAATTCAGATGTGATTTTAATGTCCTCCTTTTGACCTATAAAAGTCTCCACACCCTCTCACCTACAGTAAATATTTATTTGAACTGATTGCTTTATATTCCCCTTCCAGATTCTTTATGATCAGCACATGCCACTTTTTTAAACAAACCCAATTTCAATTTCAAGACAGTGGGAAGACCAGATTTTTCTATATGGACACTTACTGTATGTTGTGCAATGCATTACCTCCACCAATTCTACAGGATGGGTCTTTAGACTCTTTTACATTGTAATTAAAAACTCACTATTTGTTCTTGTTTTATACTGTATCTTAATGGTTAATCTTCTGCTTGTATTATCAGTCTTTTAAATGTGTCATTCAAACACTCCTTCCATTCTGTTTCAAAAATATTGGACTGTTCCCAGCTGACCTCACTATTGCTGTTTTTGAAATCCCAGTCTACACTAATTGTAAGTAAAGGTGGACTGCAAAGCTTTAAAAAGTACCTATTTTGATACTATAAAAAATGCCCCCTTACCTCTCTGTGTAGTCCGTCCTATAAATTCCATAATTTTTACAAGACTGGTAAAATGAAAGGGGCTGTATTTTTGCCATGAGAAGCCATCTGCCTTATCACTTTCCCTACCTGGAGTGAGTGCCCAGCCCCTGCATTTAGATGTTTTTCTAGGGAGTTTTTTTTTTCTTGAATATGACTTTTTTTAACACTGATGTTCATTACTGTCATGTCTCATCAGAACAATGTTTAAGAACAGTTGCAGTTCCCTATGCTTGCACTCACAGATGTGATAGAAAACCCCACACTGGCACCACTGCAGTGTGGCTGAAGAAGACCTCCACCTTCCAGAGTTAGGAGTAGCAACACTGCAATCTGAAAAGACCATCCAGGGCCTGAAAGGATCCTGCAGCACAAAGGCTGTACTGATAATCAGTCAGAATGCACCAGTGTTTCCTGAAGCCCTCCAGTCAGATTGTTTACTGGACTTCAGCTAACCTGGTCTGAGCCATATTATTAAGTAGCACTCCTTTTATTATTTCAAATGTGAAAAAAGTGCTAAAGCAGACTCAAAATTGGGAAAAGAGGGTCTCACACAAGTCAGGAAGTAAGGGGCAATCTAAAACAGAATAAAAAGCATAGGCCAAAAATGTTCACAGCTATCAAGCACTGCTGATTTAATATCCCCACTGCTTAAACACAGACTATGTCTGAGTTCCTTAAAATTGTTAGATCTGATTTCAACAAAAGGAATTAGTTTATCCATGCACTATTTAAAAGGATGAATTAGAAAACCTTCAATTGCCAGCATCTGCAACTGCAGTTGATAATAAAGTTGGAAAGGAATACTGTACCTGTTAATAAGGCAGGGCTCTAAATACCGCACTGTTCATCTACATCTAGAGGGATGAACAAGGCTGCTGTATGTGAAAAGCAAAATTACTTTCCTCAGTGCCTCTGATAAGTATTCAAGAACAATTGGGGAAATAAGTCTTAATCATCTTCTCAAGGTAGGCAGCCTTCCTTAGCTATAACTCACACTACCAAGAAGCACTTTGAGAGGCTAGAATGCCATTTTGTGACAGCTTTCCTGCTGAATTGAGGGCATAGGTTATACGCTATGTAAAAACTGGCCTAAACACAGCTAAAAAAAAAACAATTACAAATGGCTGTGGATGTAAACAACCAGGGCTCTGGCGAATGCAGTATCTGACAGAAGATATGCTTGGTTAAGATCCACAGTTCTGTCTGGGGATCTGCAGAAAAAAATTTGTAGACTCTATTCCTCTCTTTAGAGACCAGACAGAGAGTTATACAAATACAGTTAATGAGAACAAAACTACTTTCCAAAAATGTGGTAGAAAAGAGAAGTCCAGACTAGAAGTGTTGTGAATTTTAATCTGTCAGTGAAGTTGGTGTGAACCTGTGGAAAGTCACGATTCACACAATTTGCGTATTCTGCACATGCATCAACTTCACCATTGGATTTTTTTAAATTAAAAGTTTAACAAAACCTCAACCCACCCACTGTGCTGTACAAAAACACCCCCTCCCCACACAAAATGATAAAATGTTATATCCTCTCCCACACCCACCCCTCCTGCACCCTCCTCCCCCTCCCCATAATCCGAGAAATGATGCTGCATCTGCTGATGATCTGCTCAAAAAATCCCTTCCCCACCCGGGCACCAAACACACTCCCCCACCTCCCCACCTGAGGTCCCACTGTCTTTATTAAGCTGCATACCCAGTCCCCCGATCTCTACCCAACCACCCCCATGGTCATAACTACTTTCTGCCCCCCAGCTGCACCCACAGAATCAACCTGGAATAAAGTAAATGGTTCCCTAGTGCAGAGCATCTGACAGTTCAGTGTCCATCTCATAATGGTGGTAAGGAATGATTAGTGATATCTTTGCTCCTAGTAAAACCTGATTGGCTGAAAATTCAACCAATCAGGTTTTACTAGGAGCAAACCCATCACCATTCAGTCATGGACATTGAACAAAGACCATTCAATCGTGGACATTGAACAAAGCAGATGCTCTTCATCGAGGGACCTTTTTCTTTGTTCCAGGTTGATTTGTGGCTGCTGGTGGGGGAGAAGGGTGGTGGGGACCAGAGTGGGGTTAAGAGGGACTGGGGGACTAGGTGTGATCCTTAATACAGTGGGACTTTGGTGGGGGGAGTTGGGTGGAGAGTGTCTGACACGTGGTTGGGGAGAGGGATTATTTTTTCAAGCAGAGCAGCAGAAGCAGCAACATTTCACTGGCAGGGAGGAGGGTGCCAGCAGGGGATGTCATGTTTTTTTTTCACTTTTGGGTAGGGAAGGGAGTTAGTTTTCTCATTTTTTGGTGGGGGAGAGGGTGAGAGAGTGTAGCATGAATTTGCTTTGGGATTCACCTGCAAACTGGCCATTCGGCATGTGAATTTAGCCAGGTGAATAAAAACACAAATGGCCATCCTCAGCTTCACAAATTTCCTAAATTCACAGATTTTGTATGCAGAGTGAATTTCAACAACTGCACACACCATTTACAGACCCTACAGCAGGGAGGCATGAAAAGGGGGGTATTGTCACAGACAGTACCAACACAAAAAGTCCCCACAGAGGAAGAGGTGGAAGAGGCAGGAGGTAAGCAGCTGATCCAGCTCCTCCACCACAGATGCAAGCTAACCCTTGATGACACAAAGGTCACCACACTTCATCCCTCCGGTGAAAGGACACCTCTGTCACCATCTCCATCACTGGCAGTCTGTCACAGCAGACAAATAGGTGCTGGTGACTGGAAAATGTGTCCTCAGCCCGTCTTTTGTTATCATTAGAAAACAAAAGAAATTCAAAACATTCCACCCAAATTCATCAGAGGAGATGCAGCAATTAAAATTCAAAGTTCAGAAACTGCAGTCTCTCAATGTAGTGGAAAATTTTCCAGCAGCAAAAATGAAAAAATGATTTTTTTCAAGGTACTTCCTAACAAGAAACAAAAGAGAGACAGCCAGTCCTCAGTCTTAGATGTCTGAACAGATGCTTAAAAAAGAAGAATTCTAAATGGTCACCTTGCTAACAATAGTTCCATGTCTACAGGATGAAGAAGGGTTATTCTCCCTAGATCTGAAGGATGCTTACTCATATCCCAATAAGAGCAAGTCACAGAAAGTACTTATGCTTCAGAGTAAGTCCGAGTTAGTACCAGTAAAGAGCAATACCCTTAGGATTGATTTCAGTGCCAACAGTGCTCACAAAGTATCTAGCTGTAGTAGCAAGAACACATAGAGTGACCATCTATTGATACTTAGATGATTAATTAGTGTGTGGGAGAACCAGAGAACAGTATAAATCATTAGTAGAAAAATGTCCCTGATGAGAAAATTGGGTTTTGTCCTGAACTGAGAAAAATCACACCTGGAACCCACACAAAACTTACACTTCATTGCAGCACAGTTGGACACAGTACAATCAAGGATCTATCTCCCTCTAGAGAGGCTCTATACCCTTGTTCAGTATGTAGCTTTATTACAGACTGGAACAAGAAGAACTGTACATGATTTCACATGGGTCAGTGCTCGAACTGGGGCTGTTCAATGTCTTCATCAGTGATATTGGTGATGGCATTAAGAGCAAAATTTGCCTATTCACAGACAACACCAAGTTATGTGGGAAGGTAGACACATCAGAAGGGACACAACACCTAAAGGAGGATCTGGAAAAACTAGAGGGGTGGTCCTGGATTTGGCAGCTTCACTCCAATGCAAAGAAATGCAAAGTTATGCACTTTGGAGCCAAGAACCCCAGGACTGAGTACAGCCTGGGAGGGGTCAGGGTAGCTGCATCAGAGGAGGAGACTCATCTGGGAGCAATGATAACTAGTGACCTGAAGCACTCCATGCAGTGCAGAAAAGTAGCTGCAAAGGTAAATAAAATGTTAAACTATATTGCCAGAGGGATAAGCAGCAGGCGAGAGAAGGTAATACTGCCCTTGTACAGGTCATTAGTGAGGCATGCATCTGGAGCACAGTGTACAGTATTGGTGACAATACCTTAGAAAAGCCATTAACTTGCTGGAGACAGTCCAAGAGCAGCAATGAAGATGATCATGAGCCAGCATGGTAGAATGTATGAGGAGAGGTTGAAGCCCTGAACATGTACTCCCTGGAGGAGAGGTGAGAGAGAAGGGACCATGATTGGGACCTACAAATATTTGAAAGGAATAAATAGGGTGGACAAGGAGCATCTCTTTAAGCTTAGTGGAACCGAAACACAAGGGGACACAGTCTCAAGCTGGAGGAGGGGAGGTTTAGGAGGGAGGCTAGAAATCATTTCTTCATGGAGAGGGTGGTATCAGGTTGGAATGTGCTTCTGAAAGAGGTGGTTTTAATGAAGGTGGTGGACAGCGTCAAGAGGCTGGGATAGAGTTAAGGGGAAATAAGGGTTAAGGGAGGGGTGGACAGAGGGCTATGGTGGATTGGGGGAGTAGGGTCAGTAACTTAAAGTAATTTTGTCAGGTTTGCCATAGCAAATGGGAGTATCAACCTGTTGGAGTTGTGAATTGATCTCCTACCATTCAAACTGCCAAAAAGTGCTGTTTTCCATAAAAAAAATGCTTTTATTTCTGTGCTCTACTTCATTTGCATAACCCTGCCCCTTTTTTCTCAGTGCTGCAACCCCCAACCATGACATCATGCAAGTTTTTAAGCACTGTGTTGAAACAGAGACCTCTGTTGCCCAGTCTTGGCATTGCAGACATCCTTTTTCTTTCACAGTTTTGGACTCATAGCAGAAGCTGGACACCAAAGAAAAAGAAAAGTAGTCTGACCCATAATTACACTACTGAACTACTTATAGTCATTCAGGTCCTATAACATAGATATAGAAAAGTATCATCACGCTCCCACATTCTGACAGGAGCTGCCACTTCAAACCTGTCACTTTACCAGTGGGCAGTAAAAGACAAACAACATCTACACAGACTGGCAAATTATCTTTTTGGCCTATCTGCATCACAAAAGCAGTTTTCCAGAAACTTTTCTATAGACTGTATTGCTGTAAACACTACCGACATAGGAGACTGTAGTTTTATAAAGGAGACAGAAAAAATCAGCTATATACTGTGCCCACAATGCCTGCTACACACATATATATATATATATATATATATATATATATATATATATAGAAGACCCCATAGTGTGCCATGTGTGCATGTACTTAGCTTTTCAAGCTTCTCTAAAACTAGGTTATATGTCTACATATTAGGTGCTGTTCTGCAGTCCCCACTGCCAAAATAAGGAACTGCACCTCTAAGTAATTAACATTTAAGTCAACTTTATAATTTACCCAGAATTCCCTGTTGTATGTAAGACATTGACAGTTCCCCTGCATTACATCATTCTGGGGGTGTGACACACAGAAAACTGGAGGTGGGCAGAAACAAAACATATAAAAAATGACTATGACAGAAATTTTTTACAAAACAAATTGAAGATTCAACATCGAAGCATGGGTGGCAATAGCATACTATGTGAAACTTGCATTTTCGGAATGTGACTAAATCACTTTAAGCTGAGGACCCTGCAATATGAGCAGACTAGATAGTCCAAATGGTTGATTCTAATGGCTTCTTCATATGTTCATATTTCCTGATTCTATTGGGACTCATGTCAGCCACAACTTCTGCTGTACCATGGGCAAGGCTGCAAATGAGAATCATACATTAGTACCTGAAGGAGTTCTGATCTCAACTTAGAGATCATCTGATTGCTCTGATCTCAGTGCAGGAAAAGGTGTGTAAGCTCCCTCTAGTGGTGGCAGCAGGTACAGCACTTAAGAAAAGGATTTCATTTTCAGCCAAGAAACACAGAAGGGGTTAACATCCAGCACTGCGTACACTAGTGCTCATCACAGCTGCCTCCCTCATAGTCTGGGTAGGTCACATTTCAGAACACACAGTGAAACGGTCCCATAGTTCAGCAGAGAGAGACAATGGAGCATGTATCTGTCCCTGAGGTCCTTCTTAGCAATACTCAGAAAATGAGTCTTAGAGATAAGGACAGACAATACCACTGAAATGCATTACATAAACAAGCAAGGTGATGCAAGAATGAACTGTGCAAGGAAGCACTGCCAATTTGGGATCTGGCCTAAAATCTCACTGTACAAATTCCTGCTGTGCATTTTGCAGGAAAGGACAATGTGCTAGTGGATTCACTCAGCAGGATCAGCTATGTGACCAACAAGTGGTTCTTAAAACAAACAGTGTTAAATTCAGTTTTCAGGATATGGGGTGTTCCAGATGTGGACTTTTTGCATCATGGAGAACAAAAGCTACCATTGTTCTGCTGCAGAGCCCTGTCTCAGGATCAATCCCAGAAGATGCTTTCAGTATGTATTGGAGCAGAAGTTGCCTGTATGCTTTTCCACCTTTCCTCTGATCCAGAAAGTACTCCTGAAAATGAGGGTGGCACATGCAACCATGAGTCTGATAGCACCAGAATGGTCCAGACAGCCATGGTAATCTCTGTTAATACAGATGTCTCAGAAGACTCTCACACTCTCCCCATGTTGAGATCTTGGGCTCAATTCAGAAAGGTTGGCTGAGGCTTGTGTCAAGCCCTGCAGCTGTGCCAAACTCACTGATGCAGCGTGTGCCCAATTCAGAAAGGCTGTGCACATTTGCAACACTTTTCCTACTTTACAGTGGCTTGTGCCAACTATTTGGTGCAAACCCGTAAAAGGTTTCACATTGCCACAAAATTAGACCAACAAGCGTCTGGTCTAACTCATGTCATAGCAAATGGTGCAGGATTGTGAATCCCGATTGATAGCCACAAGCCCTTAGCTGTATGTTCGATGCACCGGGCTTGCGCCAGTCCATCAATACCATAATGCAAAATAGGTAGTCGGTTAGTGTTGGTTAATTCCTACCCTAATCATTCTACTACCCTATTACCCTGCCCTGACCATAACAAAATACAGAGACAGACAGTGTAGCTGACTATGTCATAGTAATAAATGAAAATGACAGGGCTTGGGCCTCAGCGGCTGCTAACAAACAGTGTAATACAGTTGTAAAGTCTTTCACTAATTGCTGTAGAGACAGACAGTGTAGCTGACTATGTCACAGTTATAAATGACAGGGCTCATGCCTCGGGGCCACTGCACACCCTCAGAATGCTGGACATTGTGTGCCTATCATTAGGGCACCAAACCTGCAAGTCACCCCCCTCACTGAGGTCTGCTTTCTCGGAGTTAGAATCCTAAATAAGGAGAGGTGTGGGGGCACAGCCCCCACAAGAGGGGTGCAGAGGGCACAGCTTCCTGCATGAAATGCAACTAATGGCTTGCGGGATTGGCGCACTAATGATGGGCTGCAAAACAGCCAGCACCTTCCGAAGGTAGAACCTTCGGGCACACCTAACAAACAGTGTTATACAGCTGTAAAAGGCTTTCACTAACTGCTGCAGAGACAGACAGTGTAGATGACTATGTCACAATAATAAATGACAGGTCTCAGGCCTTGGGGCACCAAACAAAATGTGTAATACAGTTGTAAAGGCTTTCACTAACTGCTGCAGAGACAGACAAGTATATGACTATGTCACAGTAATAAATGACAGGGCTCAGGCCTTGGGGCACCTAACAAACAGTGTAATACAGCCATAAAGGCTTTCACCAACTGCTGCAGAGACAGACAGTGTAGCTGACTGTGCCACAGTAATAAATTCTAGGGTTCAGGGCACCTAACAAACAGTTTAATACTTTCAGCTTTTAATTTCAAACCAGCTGCCTTCTGTTTTTTGTCTATATCTTTCCCCACCTTGCTCCTTCTCTGTTCCTCCTAGCACTACCACTGAGTGCAACTGTTAGATCCCTCCGAGATCATTCACAGTCCCCACCACTGCTGCCTTTCTTTCTCCCATATTGCTCCCTCTGTCCTTCACTCCCATTCCAGCACCACCTCTGAAGGCAACTGTTAGATCCCTGCCCCCTTAGAGATCTTTTTTCTTCACAGTCCCCACCGTGCTGCCTTTTTTCTCCCAGTTTTCTCTTGTGGTGCCCTTTTTGCTCTTCTTGGCCCTCCTCTAAAATGTCCCAGCATTCAGGCATAGTGTAGTGCTTTTTAAACTATAAATTTTTGTTTTATTTCAATGGACAATAAAGTCTTTCTCAGATCTTTTTCCAAAATTGGCACAAATGTGCTGCAGATTGCAGAATGAGAGTGACAGATGCACTGTTGCCACCAAGCTGCCTACACTAGTCTGAGCCACATGCAGAGTTGGAGCACAGCCCTTGACACCACTGTCAAATTGGGAGTCAGCCCAGTGGCATGTGTCTCAGATATGCTACAAGCTCCATGAAGGACCCCCACAGACTACCACCAAAACATGCTGAGTTCTCTAATACAGTAAGTGACCTGTTACCCATTACCTTTCTCAAACTACCCAACCTGAGAATTACACTGCTATGTTGCGTAGGGTAGTACATTACCCGAACTACCCTACCCGGCCAAAAATAGGTGCTACCCCCTCTGCCTGACCCAGCTACCCATCACATAGCCCATGCCTAATTGTAACATTTAAAGTCTTTAAAAGTATTCTTGTCTGCTATTTCTGCAGCCAGGTTTAATGCCTCAGCATAAACATTATTTGCACACTCACTTCTTAAGAGGTTATTTAAGGGTATCTCTCAAGTAGAGGTAGCCAACAGCATCAGTAGCCATACTGTGCCATGTTGGAAGATGTCACATGCTGATATTGCTTTCTATGTTTTGAATGACATAGAGCTAATAAGAACTATAGCACCTCATGGCACACTGTAACTTATGACATCATTACTAATGATGATAGCTACCACTGTATGTACCTCCTTATAAATAAGCCTATAGTATGCCTGCTTGGGGTTTAAAAAGCACCTTCAACAATGGTCCAAACAGTAACTTCTTGCAATCAGTTAACAAAGTAAATTACCTAAAAGGTTTTGTGCATTTGTAATTCTTGTCATGGGTGTCCCATTTTTCCATATTTTGATCTGTTTTGCAGCTGCAGTTTAGCCCTGCTGCTCTTGTCTTGACTGTTCAGCTGCCTGACTGCTAGCTCCCTCTGACATCACTATATGGAGCAGGGCTACATCACACTGTGTGTTACAGTGAAAGAGCAGGAGATTTGCAAGGGAAAAATGCCATGTGTACATTAGTATAAACTTATCATCCTTATTCCCTCTTCCTCTCACAAGACACCCTGTTATCAACAAAGTATACTAACTCCAGTGGCTAAGTCATCTCTTCTCTGTATGTAGTTTTTTTTCAAATGGGTTGTCTGCCATGACATTGAATGACAGTGTGAATTGATACCAGACACTGTCAGCTTTGCCGTCAGTGTTAGTGCCCTTGTAAGCTTTAGTTAGTAATGGCCTCCTTTCAGTATGAGCAGTATCTGTGTGCCTTATTAAATATACCGACAGAATTAGAATGACTAGGAATTCTGGACTAATACATCAGTCTGCCAGTGTGGCACTGCAAAAATTCAACTGTTACAAACAAAACACAGATGGTAATTGTAAAACATTGACAGTACAAAGGGAGACACCCTCCCTCAGCCCTACATTCAACAGCCCCTGACTTGCAGGGTCTGTTTTGACTGTGCTGAGAGAAAGACACAGACACACACACACACACACACACACGCTACAGTCTGAAGCAGCATTAACCAGCATGAATCAGAACCTTCTTGAGGACCCCCCTTTACAGCTCCCATGTGGCCAATCTTCTATGAGAAAGTGACTGTTCTGGATGACTCTATATGTTATATATAATATTGTATGGTTTACTGAAATGTTATTAATGTAATTGTGTAATATGTATTAGTATGTTTTATATGTTCAGTGGTGGATGCAATTGGAAAAGAAAGTTTTACTCTCAATTTGCTATCCAATAAATTGATTGATTGACTGTAATTGCATTTAAGCAGTTCAGCCAATTGCTATCATTTCATGTTACCTGCCATGTTGAATAAAATATGGTGTTGTCCCTGATTTTGGTCATTTGTCTCTAAATTTTGGGGTGAGTGTCCTTGATTTTGGTCCTAGCAGGTTGAGAGGTATGAAGGGCACGAACACTGATGGCAAAGCTGACAGTTTCCAGTATCAGTTCACACTGTCACTAATGTCATGGCAGACAACCCATTTGAAAAAAGTATACTTTATTAGTAACTGGGTGTCTTGTGAGGGGAATAGAGAACAAGGATAATCATTTTATACTAATGTACACATGACATTTTTCCTTTGCAAAACCCCTGCTCTTTCACTGTAACACCAAGTGTGACTCAGCCTTGCTCCATATAGTGATGTCAGCAGCACAGCTGCGGGTCTACAGCAACACCAGGCTCAGTGCAGAAGTGCTGGTACAGCATGTAATTTTCAGCAGATTGTAAAACCAAACTGCTGAGAATATTAAATAAATACAAAACAAGAATCAATGCAAGAAGAGGGAATTTATGCATCCATGTTAAAAGGACTGGGGAAGGTGCTCTTTAAATCTGGTTCTTACTCAGCTGACAAACTATTCATTTGAACCTATGGCACAACTGAGCAGAAACACCTCACCTGGAAAATGTTATGCCTGGTAGTTATTACTTCAACAAGGAGAGTCAATGAATTACAAGCATTTAGCATTGATCCTTCATACTTAGTGGCTCAAGAAAAAATGTTCAATTCCTCCCAAAGGTAGTGTCAGAATTCCATTTAAACTAAACTGCCAGTGTATTTCCCAAAGTCCACATGTCAACAGAGAGAAAAAAAATCTGCACTTATTGTATATATGTATATGTATGTAAGAAGATCCCTCAATTTCACAAGTCCAGAACAGAGGACATCAGGAATAATAACGAGCAGTTATCGGTTACCTATAATGAGCTGTCAAAGTAATCCAGTCTGCAGTAGATCATATGGGGATGGATAATATCCACAATACATCTCTCATATGCTAAGGGAGTGAATGTACCCCTAGATGGCATTGATGTCCATGGTACTAGGAGTACAGCAGCATCAATAGCAGCTGCAGTAGGAGGAATGTGACACTAGCAGAAATTTGTAAAGCTACTACCTGGTTCACTGTACACACATTCAGATCTGACTATTGCACCAGCAACCAATAGTTATTGTTGGTAATGAGTGAGCATTTAATGATTGTGCTAGTTTCTCCATCTCATTTACATTGTTTAAGCTATAATTTGAATTGCTATAATTTCAATATTTGTTCAAATTAGATCTCAAGTCCCCTAGCCTCTTCGGTTCTAAGATCTGTTGGTGGAAGGCTGGGAGGCTCGAGACAAACACAGTGTGAGAGTATCTTAGAAAAAAACTTCTAAATCCTAGGGCATCAGGCACCTGCTGGAAATGATGCACAAGTTTGACTGGCAGGTCAAATCCATTAGAAGAAAAGATTTCTCTATGGTAAGTAACTTTTGCCTTAGTGTCTAAATCCATAATCAGAAACCAGGGAGTTCTATTGGAATCTGATTTTCTTTTAATCTGCATGTAGTTAAGAGTACCCAAACTGCATTCTTCATGCTTAGAAGTATTTGCAAACTATACAATGTCCTGTCCACTACTCATTTTGGCTACCCTAATCCATGCATTTATTTCTAGCAGGTTTGGTTACTGCAGCTCTCCACTGACTGACCTCCTTAAGAGTACCCTAAATAGACTTCAACATGCACAAAATGCTGTAGCTCATGTGATAATCTGATCAAACATTTGTGATCATATTACACCTTTTTTGAAGTCTTAAGAGAGATGTGAGGAAGTACTTCTTCACTAAATGAGTGATGGATGCCTGGAACTGTCTTCCAGTGGAGGTAGTGGAGGCAAAAACAGTGGTGAGCTTCAAGCATACTTGGGATAGGCACAAGTGAATCTTAGCTGGCAAGTGGGGGGGGGGCAGAGATTGAGTAGGGTCTGCAGTGATACCATAGGCAGGGAAAAATGAGCAGACTAAGTGGGCCAAGGGGTCCTTATCTGCTGTCAAATTTAATATTTCTATTTATACACTGGGTGCTAGTCTAGTAGAGGATTGAGTGTAAGGTCCTCTCCCTATCTTTTTTATTTTATTTGTTTTATTTTATAGTGTTTGGCTGGGTACAGTGCAGTGAGCAAAGATGTGTTTCCAGGTGCATTCTGGAAGCACAGGGAGGTTAAGTGAGTTGCTCAGGGTCACACAGCATGCAAGTGGATGTTGTGGAAATCAAACTTAGGTCTGCTGGATCTACCAATCTTATTGAAAGCTCATTGCTCTATCCGCTAGGCTGAACTGCCGCCAAAGCCTTGCATGGCCTCACCCCTAGTGACATTGCTGACCTTTTAACCTCTGTGTCTTCTGCTGGGACCATGTGCTCTAATTCACAGACTATCCTTTTTGTGCCCCATATAAATCTGAAGCCTAGTGGTGATTAGGCCTTCTGTGTTTTTGGCCCATGCTTGTGTAATTCCATTCCATTAAATATCTGTGAGGCTCCTTCTCTGACTATCTTTCACATACCACTGAAGACCTACCTATTTATGCAGGCTTCTTAAGTCCACTATTGAAACTGTTGAATTTGTCCACTGTTTCAAGCATAAATACTGTATGTTGTTTTTTTCAGTTATGTTATTTATTTGTTATCTGAGTAAAACTCCTGAACAAAAGCAAACCCATTTTCAAAGGTGACCCAGACAGAAGACACAATGTTAAACAAAAATACGATAGTGTCTTCATATATAGTTATGAATTGGATTTGTTACAGTGATATTTAAAGAGGTTGAACAAAGCAATTTAAGTAGATATTTAAAATTTAGTAGAATTTTACATGCTAGTAAATTCAAAGGAAATAATTACACAGTTTGATAAATGGAAATTCTTTGTGGCTGGCATGATTTTCTGTAAGGAATTTAATATGCTGATTTTACAGATAAACATGGCTAAATTCTATAAATTTCAATGAATAAACATGAAACACCAGCTAACAGGTGGTACACAAAATAGCACACTGCAAGCTGTTCCCAAGACAGATTCCCATAGGTCTGCACAGCCCTAGCTGTCTGCAGTAAGAAGAGCTTGATATAAAGAATGCAGTACCTGCTGATACATGAGGTATTTGGGAATTGACATCCTTTGTTAATGTGAAATCACACAGTATGAATCCTCACATCATAGAAACATCACAAATACATCAGAAAGTTGGGGAGATTAAACAAGCACTGCTTCTGAGCTAAAGAAGCTGTAAACATGAAATTTAGTCAAACAGAGCAAGAGAAAGAAAAACATTAATAATCCAGAGAATGCCTACAGATATGCAAGCTAGAGTAGTTAGGAATTCAGTGGCTACTTAGCATTTAAAAACCCTATTTTCATACTTTTTCCAAAATGCAAAACAAATACTGTACAGTACCTCTTTCCCCAAAAATACATTTTCTTTTTATGAAACACAAACTCCTAAGTTTCTTTTCAAATGCTCAGTGATTGAGTGATAGTAAAACCCAGGCCAAGCCAGTTCAGTTTTATGGATGTATTGATGTAAAAGCTTGGCAATGTAACAACATAACCCAGTGTTTGTTGATTGCTGTTGATATAACATTAAAATTTAATTACCAGATTTCCATAAACTCTAGCTGAGGCAGCAAGAGATGCTCAATGCAGAACAGCTAGCAAGGAACAGTGTTCTCAAATACAACACAGACTTCTGTGTTTATACTTCAGTGAGTTACCTCCTTAGAGCCCTAAAAATACCTCTCCTGATGTGTTTCTGAGTCCAAAGGAACTGAAGCAGACGATGGATTTAATGAGCTCTTAAATGAAACTATTTCCTGCAAAGGCCTTTTATTTTTAGATAATGAAGTCAAATTGGTGCTGGCCCTGTGGTGTGACAGCAGTGCGTCCTTCATGTTCAAGTCTTGGAACATCATGCTGTAGCTGACCAGAGACCGGGCACATCTTGGGGGTGAGGTACTTAGCTCCTACGGATGGAAGCAGGCCAGGGGTTGCTCAGCATTTGCAGAAGCCACTACCAGCCAGTCACAAATTGGCATCAGTCGTAAAGGCAGCTGCTTGCCCAACCTCCCAGTCAGAGGAAGGTTAACAGTCTAGGCAGGCCCAACATCAGGATGAAAGTATACTAAAAAAATATCAATGTGTCACTAACTGAGCAGTCCAAAAACATTTGGAAATGTGACAACTAGGGTAATTAGAAGGTAGCTTTAATGGATTCTGGGAGATCACACCCTGCTAATGGCCTAGTGGACTCATATTAGTTTTCCTTCAAGAATGGATGCTGCAGTTTTTAAGAAGGAAAGAAAAATAATTTGAATTTATGTACTGTAGCAACTTTCATACCTACCATATCCCAAGGGACATTCCTAACTATGTAGAAGTAGAAGCAGCTATTAGGTGCACACAGTGAGGGTAAGAGAGATTGAACAATTTTGTTTTTTTTTATGGTCCCTCAGACCCCCAGACACTCTTCTCCTTTAGGCAAACCTGGTGCCCATTCCAGCTGCTGGATTTTCCCCTTCCCTCACCACCAGGCATCCCAGACCCTCTACTCTCCATTGGCCCAGGTCTGTCCCTTCCTGCAGTGCTCTTTCTCCTGCCACTAGGTGGTGTATGAGAGGATAAAGATGATGGATTTGGTTTTGGGGGACATGTGTGGCTCTGCAGGAGGGTCATGTGCTATGGTGAGACATGGTAGCCATCGCCATCATTGAGTGCCCTGACTTGCTTTCTATTTTCTGTTTCACTCCAACCACCTCCATTGAATGCTCATGCAGCAACATCCTGGAGATGGTGTGGTTATCCACACTGACAATGGTGCCTTCAGCAGGGACCACTATTCCAGTGGTGATGTTCTTCCTCCCCCTGGAGGCGAGTGTCCTTAAACCACTCTGAAATCCTCCCTGCTGGCCTCTGTTCCTGATATCTTGAACTCAAGACATGAACCCAGGTCACCAGGTGCCAGTGTAGGACCTCACCATTTAACCCCACAGAAAAGGAAGGAAGGAAGGAAGAAAGGAAAGGAAAGGAAAGGAAAGGAAAGGAAAGGAAAGGAAAGGAAAGGAAAGGAAAGGAAAGTTAACTGGCTTTCTCATGGACAAATAAAATTACATTACTTCACCACCAGCCTTCAGGGAAACCATAACTCCTCTGACAATTTATGGAAGGTTGTCCACTCCCTTTTTGATATATCTACCCAACCAACACCCCCTCCCTGTTCACAGACTAGGAAACTCATCTATCTCTGACCCACTTGAGGTCATAAACACTTTTAATCTTCACCTCCTGTGGCCTCCCCTACTCCCTACTCCCTCCCCACTGCCCATCGCAAAATACCTCCACTTCCTATTATTGCCTCCTCCCTTCCCTCTGCCCTCCCCTACCTCCACCTCCTTTTCCTTCTTCCTAATCTCATCTGGGATTACCCTTGCTGCCTTACTCTTTCTCAGTCTACCTACTATAAGTGGCACAGCCCTAACAGCATAAATACCAGGCTCCTTTATTTATCTGCAATGGCCATCACTGCCCCTCTTGCCTCCTTTTTCAATTCCTCCTCAACCACCATCATCCCTGGATGTACATCCCACAGATAAGAGAATTCCAAGAGAGAGAATGGAGTGATCATCTACTTAGCATACTCAGCATACTCTCACTGCTTCTCTCTAACTTTCTGTGAAGCCTCCCCAAAATTGTACAGACTCATCTCAGGGGTCCTTACCCACCCACATTCCATCCCATTGCAGATAACAGGTATTTACTGCATCCCAGAAAAACCTTCCGATATGGTGCTGGACATAGTCCATAATGTGCTGGATCCCCTGCCCAACTGTCAGCCCATACCAAGCTCCTATCTCCCCCGTCCATGCCAAAATAAAAACCTTTAACATGCACCAGTTGATTTCTGTGACCACTCGCTTCAACCCCAGTTGCACTGAACATAGCGTGATAGACTGGGTGTTGGTAACTCATCCACAGAGAATCCTGACCTCTGGAACCCTGCCAGATATTTTCAGTGATCACTGCATGACTTACTGTGTGCAGAAAAATTAAACCCACAAAAGCACCTCCCCCCCACCCCTATAAACTTTGCTAGATCCTTTAAATCATTATGTCCAGACCAATTCTTACAGGAAATCATTGCAGTCCACTGGGCCCCACCCTTATCAGCCTTTGACCTAAAAGAGGCTCTGGCATACTTCTCCAGAATCTTCATAGTAATTTGCAACAAACACACCCCAGTCAAGTGGTCAAGAGTCCGGGGTCACCACCTCACCAGGATAACCTCTGATCTAATTGAACTCTTTAAGCAAAGATACTCGGCTTGGGCCAGACACAAATCTAGTGGTCTAATCCAAGGCAGGCAAGCCTATGCAACCCTCTAGAATAATTGCATCAGGAGTATATGACTATCTAAAGCCAACTCCTTCCAGAACAAGTTGTCTTCCAGTGCTCCTGACCCTTTCAAATTCTGGAAAACCACTAATACCCTAATCAACTCTCCCAGTGGTGTGCACTGTCCACCCCAAGCTCCTCTTTAACTGCCAATGCTCTCAACAAATTCTTCACCGAAGGCCCCAGGGCTCTCATCCCCAAACACCCTCACTATTTGAAATACAACCAACCGTAAGTGGCAACTTTCACCTGTAGGTGATCTCTGTTGATGCCATCCACAAAGAACTATTGGCATGAAATTTGCATCCAGCTGTGGCTCTGATGACATGTCATCGATATTTTTTCAAAATTGGCACGCTGGTTATTGCTGCCCTTGTTGCTCACAGTTTCAGATGGTCCCTCTGCACTGGCTCCTTCTCATGTAGCTGGAAGGATACACTGGTGGTACCAATCCACAAAGGTGGCCCAGCTGACTCTCACTCTAACTACTGCCCAATTTAACTTTTACAGAGCCTCTCCAAAACTCTCGCAAGGTTTGTTAGCAAGCAGTTATCCAACTTCTAGGTGCAAACTAACTTTTTAACACCATACCACTCAGGCTTTCACCCCAACCACTCAACCTCCATCTTCCTACTCAGTGTTTCCAACTACATACAGTCCATTTTAAGTAAGGGTTTTGGCACAGGGGCTATATTTATTGACCTAGCAAAGGCCTTTGACACTGTGGACCACTCTCAGCTCCTTCATGATGTAGCAGACTCTGGTGACTCCCCAACAGCCCTGGCATGGTGCCAGTCTTACCTTGCCGACTGCAACCAATCCATCAAGCTAGGCCCAAATGCTTCCTCTGCCCTGCCAGTTGGAGTTTAATCTTGGAGCCCCTGCTCTTTACAGTCTTCATCAATGAACTCCCCCTGTCCCTTTCAGGCAGCAGCATACACATGTATGCAGACTATAGCATTTTCTACACTCCGGGTACTTCTACCCACTCAATTGAGGAATCCCTCTAACAGGATTTCACAGCAATCCAAAAATGGTTCCTAGACAATCGTCTTATCATTAACCAAAACATAACGGTATCCATGCTGTTCAGCTCCAAACAATGGATCAGTTCCTCCTCCCCCTCCCTGATCCTACATTCCCTTGATGGATCTGTCTGGACTCGGTCATCAACTACAAGTACCTTTGTCTCCACTAAGATCAACACTTTGATTACTCCAAGCACATCTCCCAGTTCATAGCCAAGTCTTTCCCTAATCTTGGCATACTACACAGAGTAAAGAGCTGTCTCCAACTAAAGATAAGGAAGCAAGTTGTAGAATGATCAATTCTTCCCCTTCTGGACTATGGGGACATAGTATACTCAGGAGCTAATGCCACCTCCCTTGAAAAAATTATTACCACTCTGTTCAATGCATTGTGTAGATTTGTACTGGGTTCCCCTCCCCCCCTTACATGTCATTGTATTATGTACCATGAGTTGGGCTGGGTCCCCTCTCATAAGAGACAAATAATGCACACTGCTTTCATAACAGAAACCTACTGGACTGGCATACTACCTGAATTCCTATATGACCTGTTCTCTCCCTCAGATAGCTCTGCCTACTCGGACAGATCCATGGCAAGCTGCCATCTCCATGTCCCTCATCACAAATGCAGCCTTGGCCAACCCTCCATTGGCTATAGGCTCCTCAAGATCTGGAACAATCCACCCACCAAAGTTACTGCCCCAGCCTCCCTCAACTCAAGCAAGGCCCTGATCAAGACCCACGTCAAATCCTCGCCAGCCTGCTCTCTCTGCCATGCTTGTCTCCTTCCTGTGCTTAGAGCACCAGCCTCCCGAGGTTCCCTGCAGACCATTCTTGGAGGTGGACCCCTGGTCAGGAGCCATGGTAGGACAGTTGTACTGCAATTTGCAAACAACATAGCCCCTGAAGGCAGTCAAACCCACTTTTGCATGTAGAGCACTGCTGTAACCACTCCAGTACTACAGTACTTGTGCCACTCAACTGCACACCCTCTCTGAGGGACCGCAGTAGCTTGAGACTTGATGTCCACTTGGATGTGAACCATTTTATCTTGCAATGTGAACTGTATGAACTTTGAGACTGTATGTACTCTGTATTGTACCTGTTAGTGGCTTTTGCACTGATTTCCACTTAGAATTGTATCATTTGTATTCTGCAGTAGAAATTGTAGGTCTTTGTACTTGTAATTCTACCCTTTTATCCCAATTCCCTCCCCACCAGGTCGCAACTGGAAATGAGCCTGGGCATGGTGTGCTTACCTTGTAAAATATGTTTTAAATAAATAAAAAGATCTTTCCTTTCAACTTGGGCTGTCCCAGACTGGGAAGTTGGCAAAAGTCATCCCCCTTCACAAATGGGGGAACTCTTCCATCCCTTGAAACTACCATCCTGTGTCTCTCTGTCTCTCTCTCTCTCTCTCTCTTTCTCCTCTTCTCTCCTCCTCTCTCTCTCTCTCTCTCTCTCTCTCTCTCTCACCTGTCCTAGCTAAAGTGCAGGTAAAAAATTATACTCTCTCTGCTCTCCCTCATCTTCACCTCCACCTTCTTGCTCTCTCACTTTCTGTGTGGCTTCCATAAACATATACATACATAGGCACTGACGGCAGAAAAAGGCTGTTGGTCCACTACTACAGTATCTTAGAGAGACTGAGCTAAACAAGCTCACCACCCTCTACCACCGCATTGCTCGCTTCAGAACCCACTCCTCCCCAAGGAGACATCACTGCGATGCTCTTAAAGACCTCTATTGGCCGACACTAAGGCATAAATTATCCTTCTCCTCTGCCTGCCTCACCTACAAATTCTCCTCCATACGCCACCCGCCCCACCTTGGTGACCTGCTCACCTCTAAAGTCTCCATTTGTAACCTTCGGTCCACTACCAGTAGGCTCCTGAACATACCCCGGATCCGGACCAACCAAGGAAAGCGCTCCTTCCAGTACACTGCCCCACACCTCTGGAACTCGCTCCCTGCTACCCTGCTGGACAAACCCTCCCTCTCCTAATTCAAAACTGGTCTTAAAGCTTACCTTATTGAACTGAGCCTCTGTTGCTGCAACCACTAGATAATGCACCCAACCTTACCCCTCTAAATCGGCTACTGACTTAAATCTCACCCCCTGGACTAGCTAACCTCTAAAGCTAATATCTCTGTAGGCCTGTGCCCCACTGACAATATATGTACTCTGACACTGTTCTTGCTGTATGTACTCTGACACTGTCTTATTGTTCCCTTGCCTCATGTACTGACTATGTATGTATGTATTTTGAAAATGTCTTACTGTAACCTGATGTAAAGTGCTTGGTGTACTCAACCCCGGGTCACCCCTGAAAAAGGGATCTTTGGTCTTTACCTGGTCAACAAAATCTAAATACATAAATAAATAGTCATCACTCACAGGAACACAGCTAGTCACACTCAAAAACTGCTTAAGATAATAACTGCACAAGGCTGTTGGTCCATCTAGTCATTGCTCACAGGAGTACAGCTAGTCACACTCAAAAACTGCTTAAGATAATAAATGCACAAGGCTGTTAACCCATCTAGTCATTGCTCACAGGAACACAGCTAGTCACACTCAAAAACTGCTTAAGATAGTAAATGTACAAGGCTGTTAACCCATCTAGTCATCGCTCACAGGAACACAGCTAGTCACACTCAAAAACTGCTTAAGATAATAACTGCACAAGGCTGTTGGTCCATCTAGTCGTCACTCACAGGAACACAGCTAGTCACACTAAAAAAACACTGAAGATAATAAATGCACAAGGTTGTTGGTCCATCTAGTCACCACTCACAGGAACACAGTTAGTCGCACTCAAATACTGCTTAAGATAATAAATGTATAATGGCAACCATCTGCAAGTGACACAAACAATTCATTTCTTTAGGTCTCAAGAAATGCTGAAGGTGCAGCACTGGAACCCTGGTGATTTGCATCATGTTTGTGACACTTTGTCGGAGGGATGGGCCCAGGACATGCAGGCTCTGCCTTTTTACAATATATTTAAAGCTGTTCATCATTTAAATTTAAGACCATCATTTACATGTACTTCATAGCCTACAAAGACATCAGCAGGATGCCAAGCATATAAAAGAGTGAAAAAAATGAAACCAAAAATCCCAGTATAAAAACCACGAGGTGAAAAATGCAAAATATGACCAAGTGAGTGCCAAGGTGCCAGAGCAAGAGGCTGCTGCACTCCAGAGTGAATAACTGATTGATGTCCAAATAAAGCTACTAAGCCAGACCATTACAGTACAAGACACTGTTCATCCCACAATGGCCCCAGTGCTTCATGGGGAGCCCACTGACAAATCTCTAGTGAGAGAAGCATCAGGGCAATTGTGGTCTGAATAGTGACTTGTACTGCACTGTTATGTTCGTAACATAATAAATTGCACCTTGAATTGCACTAGTTTGACTTAGTATCTTTATCTGGACTTCAGTTACTCGCTATGGAGTGAAGCAGTCTCTTGCTCTGCTTTGTGAACAGAGGACAGGCCACTCTGCTGAAGCACCCGGTCCTACTTCTGGTGAGCACACACACACTTCCTGCTCCAAATCAAGTGCACGACAAAGGATCTTGAACAATTAATAAACTTCTGGACATCCACTGTACATATACCCAAGGGATAGCAAAAATGCCTGTTACACAAACTCAGAATGTTACATTGGCCACAAACATTGCTCCACTGTCTTCTCCCTTATCTTGGTCAATGACTCCATGCTGAAAGACATGGATCAGGGCCCAGTCACCAATGCCATGTTCATCAGCCTGGTAAAGGCCTTGAATAGTGTAGTACACCCCATCTTCTGGATTAGCTAGTGGGAACAGGACTATCCAACCTGGTAGTCAGTTAGTTTTGCTCCTACTATTCAGACCAGCACCAGTCAGTCCAGGTTGGTTAACCCTATCCACCCCGCTGACCATTAGTTCTTGTGTAACCAGGGCCCTATTCCTGGCTCCATTCACTTCTCTATTTGCCTAAATGTTCTCCCTTCCATCTGTGTCTCTTAACACATCCATATGTATACAGATGACACAGGACTGTTTGCTTCATCCTTGAGCTTGAATTCTCCCCCCAGCAGGACTTAAACTAAGTCCATTGCTGATTCAGCTCAAACTAGCTCCAAACTAATGCAAAAAAACTGTCTCCATGACATTTGGCACAAGGCAGACACTAGCAAGACTCCACCATACCCCAGTCTCCACGACTCTGGATGGTGACCCACTTAAAATAGTACCCTACTTCAAGTACATTAGTGTGTGTGTCTGGACCAGAACCTCAGTTTCTCCACCTCCATCAACACCATGTATGAAAACTCCACCCTAAGCTGGTGCATTGTACCACAACAAATTCTGCCTTCCACTCTTTGTCAACCGGAAGATCCTCCCGGAGATAATACCAGGGTCTAACTATGCAGATGTGGTTTCCAGTGCTACCCCCCAAGTCCACCCTGGCCAGACTGGACCCGCTTTTCCACTTCTGTTACTTTGCCCTAAATGCACTTCCTGCTATCCATCACTGCTCTTTTCATACTAATCTGTCTCCTCCCTAAGGCCCAGTGTTGCCTCTCACACTGCTCTTCCTTTCTGGCTAAATGCTGACTTGCCACTGTTCCCCCAATCTCTTCCCTCTCCTTATCCCCTTCATCCCATTCTCCTACTCCCTCCAATCATCTGATGCTCCCTCTTTCCATATCCCTTACTGCAATTCTACAGTTGGTCAATTTGCTTTTGCTTGCTACCTTCCAACCCTGTGGAATAACCTCTGTCTCCAAGTCCAGTCCTTACTCCCCTCTCTTAAACCACTCTTGGTGGCTCACTCCTCAAACCATGCACCTGCAGCTAGCCATTCCCTGGCACACTCTGCTACCCTGCAGCCTCTCATCATTACTCCTTACTGGCAACCCAGCTTACCACAGCAACTTTTGTAAACTGTACAATCCATGGATCTGAGGGTCAAAATTTTGTTTTGTTTGTTTCATTACTGTTTTTGCACATGCACCTTGCTTTTGACACTTTATTGTTTGCTGTATTCTCCCCCTGTAACCCCTTCCTCAGGTCATGCCTGGGAACAAGCTCAGGTTTAGTGTGCCCTTCCAGGTCAATATGTTTTATATCAATAAAATGGTGTAGAGCTTACGATGATTCAGTATTTCCTCATACTGTAGATTTTGGTCTCCGGGCCTCTTACCAGCTTTTCTACCTTTTCTGCCTTTTCTGTACCCTCTCTACTCATTTGATGTCCCTTTGGTGGTTTAGTGCCCAGAGCTAGCAGCAGTACTCCAAATGTGCTATAGTCTCACCAAGGTCGTAGAGTGGCATGATGACATCTCAAGATTTGCTGACATAATAGCTATTGAGACACCCCATAATCTGCTTTCCCTTTTTCTTTGCCAAGACACTATTTCCCATGCTTTAGATTGTATCTGATAATTATTCCTAGGTTATCCCCTGGTTAGTTTGTCTAATAATGTTTTCCATTTAAGCAGTGTTCTGCCTTTCATTTTGTTTTCCCTAAGTGCAAGACATGGGGGATGGAAACAGAATATTATTCCGCCATTAAGTAAATGTCAAGCAATGTACTGCATCAACATGGGAGCAAAGTCCAACACATTACAGATGTGCATATTAATAGCATAAGGTAGATAAAATTGCACTTAGGGAAAGTGTAACAATCGCAACTGGAGCAAATATGTAGGAAATAAGGGTTGGTGAAAGCCAAGAAGGAGGAAAGTCAGTAGGGTCACAGGTCAGGGACAGTTGCAAGAAGGATATTTAAAGTCGCAAAGAACATACTTGATGAAGAAGGTAGATGAGGCAGAGCAGATAGATGGGGGGGTGGGGTGGATAGAGGACCACAGTTTAGGGAAATGGTATGAGATGCAGCTTGGCCAGCAAGAGATTTCCTATTGGGGACAGAAAGGGAATGGGAAACAGTGATACAGAGATGGGTGTCACAAACCCACTCAGCAGGTCAGCCCTCTACTCCAAAGTGCCAAACAACCTCCGAGCGTAGTCTTGTGAACAGCTAACAGAAACAGGGTAACCCTCCTGTCTGTTTTGTGGGTTCAAATCATCCTTTGGTCTCAAGTCTTGGAAGGATTCAAACTGTGAACCTCTTGCTAGCATACCCAATGCACAGGCTCAGATAATTCTGTCTTCAGAGGGCCAGATATCTTTGCCTATGGGCACCTAACCAGGTGTACAAAAATGAACCCTTAAAAACTCTAATGAAAGACCTCAGATTTAACTCTACCTCTTTCCAATTTGGTATCACCATTCAAGCTTATTCATAGTGTCAGCTTTAACTATATATACTTCACTTATTAAAGAAAGAAATTCAAAGACAGACCAAGTAGGCTCTAAAAATAGAGTTTTACTAAAATAGATAAAAATATGTAAAACATAAAATACAGAAACATATATCACAAGAACCATGCAATCTTTTAAAAGAACAAGGTTTTAACAGTGCAATTCCTACCACAGTACTTAGATTTGTCTCTCTCCCTAAATACCTGCTTAAAGTGCTCAAAGATGTGTCTTTCTCAGAGTGTAGATAGAAGTGTGTCTCTGAAGGAAAACACAATACTGTTTAAAAAAACATCTTTGCCAACCCCTTTGCATGAGATCACCTAGCTCCTCCTCTGTTTATTAAAAATCACACACCCAGGATGTTTTATCATATTAATCATACACCCAGGGTGTTTTATCATATTAGAAGGTAAGTTCATTAAGGTTACATCACCAGAAACTCCCTTCCCCATGTGACTTCCCCAATCAAGTCTGCACATTTCCATTCATCTATAAGCAGTATCCTCTCTCACACAGACATCAAAGCATTTATGATTTCGCACTAGTGTGCTATACCCTGGTTTCCTCCTCAAAACGTCGTAAAATGGATACTGATTTCCCTCTTAGCAGTTAAAGCTATATTTAACTTAAATAAACAGGAGATCCTTGATTGAGGCCTGTTCTACTCTGTAATTAGCTCATGGCTTTCATCTTTTAGCTGAGACTGGGGGGGGTGAGTGTGGTCATTCCAAGAGCACCAGATTTCTCAGCAGAGACAATCAGTAACACATTTTTATATTTCAAAATCATAGTATACTCAGAACTGACTGTCCATGTGTCACAATGGGTACTAGTCATTTGAGGATGTTACAGTACTTGTCATACTGTGATGTTACAGTACTTAGCATACTGTGATGTTACAGTACTTAGCATACTGTGACATTACAGTACTTAGCATACTGTAACGTTACAGTACTTAGCTTACTGTAACGTAACAGAACTTAGCATACTGTGACGTTACAGTACTTAGCATACTGTAACATAACTGAACTTTGCAGACTGTGATGTTACAGTACTTAGCATACTGTGACGTTACAGTACTTAGCATACTGTGATGTTACAGTACTTAGCATACTGTGACGTTACAGTACTTAGCATACTGTAACATTACAGTACTTAACATACTGTGACGTTACAGTACTTAGCATACCGTGACCGTATTAGACCATAAGGCCTGTTTCTGCTGGCATTTTTGTATTTTGTATGTTCATGTACTGCAGGCACCTGGTTTTCCAGGCAATTTAAGGGCAGATGACAATAGGAGAAAAATAATGGATGTCTGTTAGGTAAATGTGATACAGTACCTTCATAAGGCTAATGAAAACTTGAAGATACTGTACAAGCTTTTGAGGCTTAGTGCCTCTTCATCAGGTATGTTACACAGCATAAAACTGAAACTTCTCTAATAGGGGATACATTCTAAAAACAGGAAACAGATATTTAGCCAGTGCAAGTTAAATTGCAGAGATAAAAACTATATATAAGACATAAACAAGCTACAAAGGTTGTTTATATCTGTGCAATTTAACATGCATTGGCAATATCCCATTCCTGTGTTTAGAGCTGATCCCCTATGAAAAAAAGTTTCAGCTTACATTGTGTGACATACGTGACAAAGGGGCCCTAAGCCTCAAAAGCTTGCATCATTAGCTTTTTTTATTATTTCTGATGAAAGGGGTTGGGGGAGACCTGATGGACCTGGAGCCATTTCTGACTTTAAATAACTGTGTTACTATGTTATCTATGTAATATTGTAGGTGCATTATATAGAGAATAAAGTATGGGTCTGGGCGTGTAAATTCGATTTTTCACACACACAGACCCATATTTTATTTTATATAATTGTTGGGTTTCTCTTTTAGCCTCAGCAATTATATAAAATAAAAGGCGCTGTGCCGCCGCAGTCCGATCATGTCATGGAGTGTGGTCGGCTTTCACTTTTATTTTAAAAATGTTTTCCCAATATTGTGAGGGAGGTCGAGCCAGTAGAAATGTGATACATCTAAGTTTATTTTAAATTTTACTTACTGACGAGTGTCTGTGGCAGTTTCTCTCCATGTTGGGTCTGTGGTTGGGAAGAAGACGGTGATCGAGAATTTAGGAGCTCGAGCAGGTGCATGCTCAGAGTGGGGAAAACTGTGCGCGTGTTTGCCGTTATAAATGCTCCTTTATAACGGCAAATTATGCCATGGTTTCCCTATGGGAAAAAGAGGAAGCCATTAATTATGTGCTTATAATAACTGGTTGCAATGTTTATCAACCTGCAAATCATGTCTGTGAAAACTCGAAACAACTGCCTTAAGCAATATCAACCAGTTACCTGGTTATTATGGAGCTCTGTAATAACTGGATAACTAGTTGATATCACCAAAATGCTCTTTTTCATACATTTTCACTTTTCAGAGTCAAAATTGTTTGTGAAGTATTACTAAATCCTCTTTTCAGATGAAAAACACCATCTGTCAGCCAGTATTCCTTTAAACACACTACCTAAAATCTTCCCCACCCCACGCTCGAGACAAACTGACTCTACCCTCTCCTCCAGCCTCCCAGTTTGCTCTGGGGTCCCCCAGGGTTCCATCCTGGGCCCGCTATTATTTAGCCTCTTTTTAAACTCCCTGCCCAATGCCTGCTGTGGTCTGTTACTTCTATACGCAGATGATGCAGTCATTTTCTGGAGCCACCCTCAACCTCTACCCCTTCAGCATGCCCTCACGAAGTCCTTCACTGAAGCTGAAGCCTGGCTTACTGAGCACTGGCTAGTACTAAACTACAAAAAAACTAAGACAATGATTTTCACTCACCGCCAGAACCCTCACAGTGACTCTACATTGCTTGCCCATACCTCCCAAGGCTCTCCACTAGAGCAGGTGAACTCCTTCAAATACCTTTGTATCACCCTTGACCCCTTCCTTACCTATCATCAACATATTCATCTCCTCTGTGCAACCTTTAACACCAGAGTTGGACTCCAGTACAGGCACAAACATTGTTTGCCCCTGAAGCACTTCGCCTCACTGTGTCATCCTCGGTCCTCTCTGTTTTGGTCTACGGGATTGTGTTCTACGGCTCAGTAAATAATATTGCTCTCTGTCGAATAAAGACTGCTCTAAACAAAGCCTGCTGACTGGTGACAGGATGTGATAGACTGACCCATACATGCAATCTCTACAATCTCTCCAACTGGCTAAACTTTGATTGCCACCTTAAATATCATACATGCCTACTGGCTAAACAAATTCTGTGCAAACTCTCCCCACCTGGCCTACATAGCGTTATCCAGCCGTCCCCCCAGCTAAGAGTCTCTAGGAGTACCTCCAAGGCCTCCATCCTGGTCCCCCATTGCAGAACATCCCTGGGTCAAAGAACCTTTTATCACAGGGCCCCTTACTAGTTAAATGGCCTACCTGTAGCTATCTCTGCCGAGACAAAGATAGGCCCCTTCAAAACCACCCTCAGGGAGTTTCTCACTGAGAGCATGACCTGTGACTGCTCCTAGCATCCCTTCTTGAATCAGCTCCTGCTTTCTTCCTCCCCCCTCACTAACTCATAGTGTGCTATATTAATGGATTATGTAATATGCACCTTATTTCTGCTAGTCTCCCATCTATATTATCATTGCATTTTAACAGTTACTGTGGTACAACAAATGACTTATTACTGTATCTCCTGTTTCTTTTAATCGACTCTGGGTTGCCTCTACCCATAGAATAGAATATGAACCTGTTATACTATTTCCTCCCCGGTAATTTCTGTGTACTACATTAACTGATTGTTTGATATGCACCTTTGTTGATGTCTCTGTGTATGCTTGTATACTATGTTAACTGATGAGGAGCCTTTGCAAAAGAGTCTGTGACTCAAAGAGTGTAATTCCGATTTCTCAATAAATAAAAAATTGGGAAATTTACCTCAACTCTGCAGCTCCTCGCATGTCTTTCAAATCTGCAGTCCCCCTATTCATTTTCAACAGATGCAGCTTTACAATCTCCATTCACAACTTACCAAGAAACATTGCAAATACAATTTGTTAACAAGCATTTGTCAATGCCGAATGTGCCCTCGCTGGCATTAGCAGTGGAAGAGCAGGCGTTAGACAGATGCATTATAGAAATGGCTGTGATATACTGAACTGATGCCAACTCCACCCCCACCCTGCAGACGTGGGCAGGCATTAGGGTGTGCCTTTGGATCATCGCCCATAACGGTCATGACATTTCACCTCACCCTACCCTGCAGACACTGACAAGTGTCGAGGTGTGCTTTGAGGTGTTCAGGCTTTACACTCACCTCATTCCATAAGGAAATACGCTTAAATGGGTGCAGTATAGGAAAATGAGGTGAACTCAGGGGCCAAAGATTCTGATTCTGGTTCTGATTCTAGAACTCTGAGCTGAGTGGCTGTGTTTGAGAAGAGCTCCCAAAGCTAAGTGCTTTTTGATACAATTTTCAGTTTAAAAATTGTTTTGTTTTATGTAAATTTAAGTGATTGTGAAAGACAACCCTGTAGGCCCCAGGAAGATATAAAATTTGTGCGGTAGATATTCGTTGGAAGTCAGAAGGATCAACACATTTATTTAGTGTGATCTTTCTACTGTGATGTGGTTAATTTTAATACTATTTTAATACTATAGTTTAAACCCTTTCTGAATGTGCCTTTGGTGGTGTCTGATATTGAGAACCTAAGTGTCATTTGTGGGTATCCTGTCTGTTTTGGTAGGTACTTTATTTTCTCTGTTAAACAACTAAGTATACCTATTGCCTAATACTTTATAGTACATTGTATCTTTTTGCTCAGTCTCTAATTTTTCTCTTCTTTCTCCAATGTTTTAGAACTGTTTAGTTATTGTGGCAGAGGTGTGGTACTGTGTTCTTTCTTGCAGTTCAAAGGTGCTTTTGGAACTGCTGATTTCTATTGGTTTAAACAATTACATTTTTCTTTTCTATTTTAGAAAAAGCTACATCAACTTGGTATGTTGTCACCTGTTTGTTGTTGCTAAGTAGCAGATGTTTTTGCATTGTGCTCTGATTCTGTGATAGAATCTGTATTAGTAGAAGGTAGATTATTGTGATTGTAGTTACCTTTTGATTGTAAGGATAAAGAGCTTAGATAGAAGAGTATGTATTTTCAAATATTATAGGGGAACAGTGGCAGGATTTTTAGGACAGTAAATTAATAAAAAAGGGAACTAGGAGAGCTTCAGTAGCAGACAAGTAGTGGAATTGCAGTATAATGTGGGGAGTGGTGCAATGCAGTGGCTGTGGGGCAGCCATATTCAGGCAGACCTTCTGGACACTGAGGTGCTGCCCTATCTGCATGCATCTATCTGGACTGTGGGATGAGGTAGCCAGACTCAGAGCAGAAGTAAACTGGGTCAGGAGTACCATCACCCCTATCCAGGGACCACCCAGCCCAATGCAACTGCCTCAAAGGATGCCGAGAACAAGGAGCACTTGGATGACAGTGGGCTCAGGGAGGGTTAGAGCAGTCAGGCAGAGGCACATCCCAGATCCTATTCCACTCAAGAACTCATATGCCACACTGGCAAACGAGGACAACCAAATTCAGGTACCTAGAGAAGTGGAAGGAAAGGATGTGGAGGTTAGCCAAGGAGGTGACCTCAGCGGGAAAAGCAGTGGACCCCAGAGGAGGAGGAAGCAAATCCTGGTAGGGGACTCCATCATAAGAGGGATCCAGCTAGGAACACAGGAGGGGGAGGACAGGGAGGTGAGGTGCCTACCAGGTGCCACGGCATGGAGGGATGGAAGGAAGATCCTGGGGATCATTGGGAAGGCAAGACGGGAGGGTGTGCTGGATGTCATTATCCACCTAGGTACTAATGACCTGGCAAATGGGGAGCCAAAGGAAGTTCAGGAAAAATTTAGGAAACTGGGGAGGGGTCTCAAGCAAGTAGCTACTTCTGTCACTTTCTCAGAAGTACTACCTGTAAGAGGCAAGGGAGAGCATAGGAGTGCATGCACCAGGAACTTTAACTCATGGTTGAAGAACTGGTGCTGTGAGAAGGGTTTTGATTCATTGGTGACTGGGGACCCACCTGGAGGGATGGAGGTTTGTTCAAGCCTGATGGCCTGCATCCATCCTGGAGGGAATCCAAGCACTCAATGATAAGTTTAAATGCTACATTGACAAGCATTTAAACTAGCAAAGGGGTGGCAGGCCAGCAAGGAGGGTACCTACTTGCTCTCGCCCACAGCTAGCAGTGGAACCAGTGAACCAGAGGAGTGGCTATCTCTGCAAAGCAGTGTGCAAAAGATGGAGATTAGTGCCCAAGAGGTGGATAAGCAGAAAAGGGCAAAATTCATCAGACGGGCAGACAGCAAGGAGAACCAGGGATAAATGACAACCAAGGAAGGGGCTGGAGTAGAACAGTGAGACAGTCTAGGGAGGTCAAATCATGGAAAGCCATGTGTGCAAATGCCAGGAGCCTTAGCAACAAAATGGAAGATCTGGAGGCTGCCATGGTGCAGTCAGACCTGGACATTGTGGCCATCACTGAAACCTGGTGTAATGATAACCACGACTGGGAGATGGCCATACCTGGCTACACCATATTCAGAAGAGACAGAGCAGGCAGGAAGGGAGGAGGAGAGGCACTCTATGTGAAAAATGACATAGGGCCACAGAGATCCAGGAGGAACAAAATGGGGAGAGATACTGTGGTTAAGCTGGAAAGGAAAATGGGGACAGCCATCCGATGGTGTGGTCTATAGACCACCAGCCCAGGAGGAAGAAACAGATAGGAGTTGATGCTAGCCATCCAAAGGATGGCAGACAAGGTGAGGTAGTACTGGTTGGAGACTTCAATATTCCAGACGTGGACTGGAGCATCCCAGCAGCAGCATCAACTAGGATCAGATTTATCCTGACTCCTTCAGGGTGCCTTCCTCAAGCAACTGGTCATGGAACCAACTCGGCAGAAGGCAATACTGGACCTTGTGCTCACAAACAGGGACAGTGTGATGGGGTAACAGTGGGGAGCACCGAGAAACAGTGACCACCAGTCATTGTGGTTTGAAATCACAGAAAGAGCAGAACCAAACCACACAAAACACGTATCCTGGATTTTAGGGGAGACTTTGGGAAAATGGGAGATACTTGAAAGAGGCATTAAGGGAATGGGACAGGAATCAGGGGTTGAGGAACAGTTGGCAGTATTTAAAATGGGGATTACAAGAACAACAGAATTATGTATTAAGCAGGTTAGCAAGAGGAAAAGGAAGAGGAGTCCATTATGGTTTTCCAAAGAGGTAGCAAAGAAAGTGAACGCCAAAAAGATTGCATTCAGGCAATACAAAAAGACACAGGCAGAAGGGGATAGGGAGAAGTACCAGGAGAAGCAAAGGGAGGCAGGGAGGTCAGTAAGGGAAGCCAAAGCTCAGACAGAAGAACATTGCAAAATCAGTGGGTAGAGGGACAAAACCTTTACAGGTACATAAGGAAAAAGAAAGACAAAGGGAGGGATAGTGAGACTGAAGGGGAGGATGGGGCTGCGGGAGGATGACAAAAGTAAAGCTGACATACTGAACAGGTACTTCTGCTCAGTCTTACTGAGGAAGAGGAGGATAATGGGTCTGAAGAGAGTACAGGTGAGAATGGTGCAGAAATGGACACAAGTCCCTTTACACCAGAAAGAGGTCCGAAGGAACTGGAAGTAATAAGAGTTGATAAAGCAATGGGGCCAGATGGGGTGCACCCAGGGTCCTTAAAGAACTAAGAGAGGTGGTGGCTGAACCTCTGGCTATCCTGTTTAGCCGATCACTGGAAACAGGGAGGTACCACAAGACTGAGGACAGCAGATGTAGTCCCCTTATACAAAAGTGGGAACAAAGAGGAAGCAGGGAACTACAGACCAGTCAGCCTCACCTCGGTAGTGGGGAAGATCATGGAAGCACTACTGAAGGAGAGATTGGTGGAACATCTGGTTGTCAATGGACTACAGGATCCAAGGCAGCATGGTTTCACCAGGGGGAGGTCATGTCAGACCAACCTCATTGAATTTTTTGACTGGGTGACTAGGGAGGTGGATCAGGGAGGGCAGTGGACATAGCCTATCTGGACTTCAGCAAGGCCTTTGACACTGTGCCACATAGAAGACTATTACACAAACTGGGGAATATGGGTATGGGCAGGACAGTAGTGTGGTGGGTAGGTAACTGGCTGGGTGGCAGGACACAGAGGGTGGTGGTAAATGGCTGTCACTCCACAGAGGGAAGAGTGACCAGTGGGGTACCACAGGGATCAGTGCTGGGACCGTCCTATTCAACATCTTCATCAGTGACATGGCGAGGACCTAGAAGGCAGAATTTCACTGTTCGCTGATGACACAAAGCTCTGTAACAGAGTAGACACACCAGAGGGTGTAGACAGAATGAGAAGGACCTGCAGAAACTTGAAGAATGGTCAGAGGTTTGCAGTTGAAATTCAATGCAAAAGAAGTGCAAGATAATGCATATGGGGCACAAAACCCTGGCACAATATATCAGTTGGGGGTTCATCTCTGATGACCTCAAGGTAGGAAACAGTGTGACAAGGCAGCAGGTAAAGCAAATAGGATGCTGGGATGTATAGGCAGGGGCATCACCAGCAGGAAAAGGGAGGTCATAATTCTGCTATACAAGACACTAGTGAGGCCCCACCTGAGTACAGTGTACAGTTCTGGAGACCATACCTACGTAGGGACATAGACAGGCTAGAGAAGGTTCAGAGGAGGGCAACAAAGATGGTGCATGGATTGCATCACAAGTCCTATGAAGACAGGTTGAAGGAACTGAACATGTACTCCTGGAGGAGAGAAGGGAGAGGGGGATATGATAGAGACATACAAGTATCTTACAGGGAGGAACAGGGTGCAGGAAAACACTATTTTTAGCGAAAAAGATGTTCCAGGACTAGAGGGCATGGGATTAAGTTGGAGGAGGACGATTCAGAGGAAACATAAGAAAGAATTTCTTCACAGAACAGGTGGTGGACAAGTGGAACACCTCTGCAGAGAAGTGGTGGGGCTGAAACAATCACGGGATTTAAGAATGCATGGGATAGACATAAAGGAATTCTGGAGGTCAGGGTAAGGGGCAACAGACTTCTAGGAAAACAAACTGAACTTACAAGCTCAAATGGGCAGACTGGGTGGGCCATAGGCCCTTATCTGCCGACACTGTCTATGTATCTATGTATAAAGAGTCCAAGGCGCACCTCGATGCCTGTCACTGGCTGCAGGGTGGGGGTGGGGGTGGAATGGCGTGAGCATTACTGTCGACAATCCCAAGTCACACCCCTGATGCCTGTCAGTCCCTACAGGGTAGAGCATTATCGTCAGATACCCTAATGCCCTGGGTATTTCTTGGTATTTTTACTCCAAGTTTTCAACATGGGCTTTTTGTGATCCCACTGCATGAACAGTGACACTATCAGTTTGTTAGCCAGTAGGAGATTTTACACAATGACTGCGTCATTTGGTGCCACAGGTGTGAAAACACATTTCGAACACAATGTGAAAAATTACAGCTGTACTGTTCATGAGGAGGTGTAAAAAAAGGTAACGTTGAAAATCTGGAGTGAAAATATAAAAAAAACTGGTGAAGTCACGAGCGTGTGTAGAAACTGCGCAACGCACACCCGTAACGCAATTATTTTGGGGAATTTTTTCTCCAGATTTTCAATACAGGTATTTTGGGACCTCCGCTCATGAACAGTGTTACTGTGATTTTCTTAATCTGTCCTGAACACTGATTTCCCACAGAGATCGTGCTATTCTGCGAAAACACATTTCAGCCAGGATGTGAAAAATGACAGCTGTACTGTTCATAAGGAGGTGTGAAAAAATGCCAAGGTTAAAAATCTGGAGTGAAAATATTACAAATTCTTGAAGTTACAAGCGTGCATAGAAATTGCGCAATGCACACTCGTAATACAGTCATTTTATGGACTTTTGTCACCAAAATTTCAACATAGGCATTTTAGAATCTCTGCTCATGGACAGTGTCACTGAGCTTTTCTTAATCTGTCACGAACATTGATTTCTCACAGCGACCGCAATATTCTGCGCCGGAAGTGTGAAAACACATTTCAACCAGGATGTGAAAAATTATACCTGTACTGTTCATAAGGAGGTGTGAAAAAATGCCAATGTTGAAAATCTGGAGTGAAAATATTAAAAAAAACTCAAAGTTATGAGTGTGCGTAGGAAGTGCGCAACGCACACTCATAAAACAGCCATTTTTGGGAATTTTTTCCCCAAATTTTCAACATAGGGTTTTTGGGGGACTACCTCATGAACTGTGACACTGTCATTTTGTTAACCATTCCCGAAAGGTGATTCCGTGCCATGACCGTGAAAATCACCTTTCAGAACCAAATAACCAAATGACAGTCACTTAATTCATGAGACGTGGCCCCAAGAACCCCATGTTGAAAATGTGGTGCAAAATTTCAAAAAAAGACTGAGATATGCACCAAAGTTGAAAAAAACCTATTTATGTCATTATACAGCTTACTGGCATTTCTTCAGTTTGCGTTAGATTTGAAGAGTGCAGACATGTTCCCGGTCCACGAGATCATCGCACCCAGCCTCCGAGGAGAGTAAGTATGGGGTGAGGGGGTGTGGGGAGGTGAGGTGCATGAGAGGGTCGGCACGGTTGGGTGAGGGGGGCAAGAGAGTCAACAAGAGACCATTATCTTTTGTTACAGGTATTTTTTAACAAAGACGGCATGGGACTTTTGTCACACTGGGGTGGGCTCCCAGCGTGGCACCTGGAAGTTTGTTTGGAGGGACAGTGGAGCCAATGGGGGATTGGGCAGCCCCATTGGCCATACGGTGATGGAGCACATGAGGAGAGTGGACTTTTGCCAAGCTGGAGTGGGCTCCCAGCGTGGCACCTGGAAGTTTGTTTGTGGGAGGGTACTGAAGCTGATGGGGATTGGGCACCCCCATCGGACATACGGTGTGCTTGGGGGGGTGCATGAGCCAAAGGGGATTAGGCACCCCCTTGACAAAACAACAAATGTGGGGGGGCACATCATGCCGGTGGGTAATGCAGTACTGTACAGTTTGACAGCTACTATCAGTGGTGGTGACTGTAAGCAATTTGCATACTACTGACACACGGCATTATGCAAATTGCCTACACATTACCACCACTGATTGTAACGGTCTTTCTCTTTTAACTGTATGCCACTGCATCTGAAATGCTGTCATAAACAGCTCGGACATTCACTGGTGTGGTGCAACCATGCCTGCAAAAAAGATCAGGGCATTGGATGCAGAGGTGCCACACCTACGAAAACTCGTATGGTGGCACTATGTTTCTTGCACATGCATGCAAGCAAACATAAAAATGTAACATAACAGCTGTAATGGACTCAATTAAATGTGCATCAACCTACAATTTAGATTCAATTTCTCGTTTTGTTCTGGTTTATGCTCCACTGTTTCAGATGTTACTGTTTGAGATTATGTCCAATGCCTGATAAGTATAAAACTAAAACATGATTTACAGTTTTTACAGCTTTACTGCTTGCTGGAATAAATTTCTTGTTCACCACTAAGCTACTTATTCTGTGCTTTTCAATGAAATGCAATCTTGCAGCATTGATAAACACTGCAAACCAGTAAGTTATATAAAACAAAGCATGTGCAGATGTTTAATCATTTGTTTTTTTCACACACCCTCAGTGTATGATGCCTTTTTAAACCCCTTGAGCTTCACGCTCGGGGTTTAAGTGGATGTGAAAAAAAATCATAATACACATCTGCACATATATTATCCTATACATCTCTCAGCAGATAACTTGAAGTAGACTGTAATGAAGTGATGGACCCACTGTCATCTTGCTTCTGTGTAGCAGTCTGCTCTTCACAATAGACTACCCTAATCTACTGAAATATATGATGGAAAGAACCTATAAAGCTGTAGTAATCATACTGCCAATATACATTATTTGTTGTATATGTATCTTTGGTTGCTAATTAAAACACTGGATTAAATGTATCGTGTTGCTCTAAACTTTATTTTGACGACTCCCTTTTTCATGCAGCACTAATACAATCCAATGGGCTGAGGATCTTTGCACTCTCCTAGACAAATGTTGCACGTTCATATATCATTGTCTGCAAGACCACAATTGACAATTCACAAATGATGTACATATCAGATCTACGATGTGAACCAAGCAAGGAGAGCAAGTCACCATGGCTTACCAGGTTGCCGCATATGGCACCACCTGCTCAAAAAGCGTTACTCTGGTTGTCATGGAAACTTTGATCAGTCATTAGTTAGTTTTCCTGAAATCATGTGGTGAAACCTCGACTCACTATTAAACATAATTGCAATGTACTTTCTGAGCTGGGACAGAAAATATTTCAATACTGCTCACTATACACTAAGTGGCTATTATGTATAGAAATCAATGGAGTTCACAATGCTGTATTGTATTACAGTTCAAAGGTGAAAAAGTTTGCTGCACCAGAGTAGTAAAGTTACTACTATGATAAAACAACTTTTCATGGTCCAGCCTTATGGTGCCAAAGGAACCTATTTTCCGCTGCCCCCCCCCCCCACACACACACACACAGCAATACAAACTAAAGTAACAAATAGTGTTCCTTGCAGTATTTTAGGTGGGTACTAAATATCTAGATGCAGGAGGAGGGTCCTTTTTTACATTGACAAAATGGGCAAGTTTGTATTTTTAGGGGAGAGGTGGAGATGGGAAACACCTGAAAAACATAATTGTTTTTTCAACAGTAGCTATATACTATATAACATAAAACATGGCTAACTACTTAGATGAAGAACAAGAAGCAGAATTAACATTTATATAGCACTTGTTCATAGATATTTGTATCTCAAAGCACTTTAACGGTAATGAGAGGTTAGTAGTGAAGTGACTGGAAATGGTGTAGTGGCAGTCATTTCACACATCAACACACCCACTCAGTTTTAGACAACTGCATGAACCAGTTTTTTGGGTGGTGGAATGTTGACCAGTACACTGGGGAAAGTCCCCTTCTCTCCAGTAGGGATCCCTAGGCCATCTGGCTGTTTGCCAAGATGGCTGCCCCACCTCTGATAGATTGTTTGGAGACTGTGGGAATAGGGGAGCAAGCCTCCTGTTCTGTTTCTCCTGCTCAATAGGCTAGGCTTTTGTCTAGTTCTTTACCTGATGATGTCTTGTTGGATTCTCCAGTGGGCTCTGCTATTCTTTTGACTTCTGCAGTGTCCATTATGGTTCCTGTTGGTGAGGAAGATTCTGTTCAGCTGGCTGAGAATCAGCTCAAGCTCACCTGTGAAGCTTGAAAGGAACAATTTTTGGCACTCATGGATGAGGAAGACCAGATTTTAAAAAGAAACTGCTTTTGCCTGCTTTGTTTAGCCTTTCTTGTGTGTGTGGGTGTCCTTCCTCCTGCTGAGGCTGCAGTGACTACTCTCTCTGCATCAGACCTACCTGGATTTCATGCAGCTCAGTCTATGTGGGGCCTTTCTACAATGTCTATGCTACAGTACCTCTGGATTGTCCTGTTCCTAAGTCTCATCTTGTGGTGTTTTGTTTGGATTCCGTGGTTGCGGATGCTCCAATGCCTGCCTCTGTTTCAATTACTGAGATAGTATCCACTCTGGGTGAAATGCCTGCTCTGTCTACAATTGCCAGGGACCCGACTGACTGCAGCACTCTGTCCTTGACCAGTGGGGCTTCTCATACCACCTTTAAGCTTCATCCTCCTGTGTTAACTGTGTCCCCATGTCCCCAGTGAAACTTGTTCCTGTTATAAATTTAGCTCCATTTTTTTCTCCTGCTACTACATGTCAGAGTCCCTCCCTCCCCTTAAGTACTGGAATTCTGATTGTTATTCCTCTTCTGGAAACCCCTTCCTCCTCACAGGGGTCACTCCTGCCTACTGTATCTACCCCCCATCACTGTTCAACAATGAGACCCCACTAGAAAGTCACTAGCAAAATTGTCAACTGGAGACATCATTGCTGGCTGCAGGATGGATATGGGCAGAAGATGGTGTCTCATGGGTACCAGCACCCTTTTCCACCCTGTCTACTTCTACAACTTCCTCATTTTCTGATGGGCGACAGGGGCAACTTGCTCAGTCCTTGGAACTCCCTACTGTTATGTTCACCTCTGCTACAGTCCCTTTGGAGTCTTCTTCCTCTTCCCTCAAGGCTCTTGATGCTGGACCTTCACACTCTGTACACCAGATTGTTCTGCACCTTGCACTGATGCACCTGATTTCAAAATGTCTGATTTATATCAATCTGTTGGAGATCCTCTGCAGAGGAGGAATATTGTTCGCCTTCAGTATCATGGCGGCCTGGATTTTCCCCCTGATAGGGCATATGTAATTAGGAAACTCTGAGTCCCTTGGTTATGTAGCTTCTGAGCTCTATGCTATTATAGTCCAGGAGCCAGGTGCATTTATCTATGTGTCTAGGTCCAAAAGGTTTGATGACTGTTTCTTATGTAAAAAGTGTGTAGAATCCAGATTTACGACACTCTTATTCGCTCAAAGTTGAATGTTTTCTTGGAAAGTGCACTTCTTCAGTGAAAAATATTAACTGACGGTGAAAATTGTGTATATTTTAATTAATGATTCCTTCTTTAATTTCAATTCTATAAGCTTTCATTGAAATACTACAGACATTGTAACAAACAGCAACATATGTATCAAAGGCTTAATATTAATGTTATTATTTATTTTGTTCTATATTTAACTTGAAACAATCAACTTTTTATGACATCTTATGAACCTAAGTACAACAATCAGTATCCTTGTTCACTGTCTTCATTATCTGACATGTTATGCAAATCTGCCTCATCAATATCGACATCACAGTCAATGTCGTCATCTTCTTCATTTGGATTTTTGTCATGTTTGTTCAATTGTTCACTTAAGGCTGGTGGTACAGCTTCACATGTGAACTACATTGTATTTGCCATCCTCATAAGTCCAGCCATTGTCCTCTGGCTACAGTAGTGTAATTTCCGGTTTGTCTGTATTTTTCCATAACAATGAAATGTAATTTACATGGTAGATGTGTTGTGTCAGAGTTGATTTACATGGTGGCAGCGAGCTTGCGTCTGCCCTTTTGATCTTTTCTAAGGGTGCGTCTTTGTCACTTAGTCGATATTTGACGTTGAACATACTGTAGCAGGCTGTGTTGACATGCTTTGCTTTCTGTCCATGCAAGGTACACACAAAGCTCTCAATTGTATCCTCAGCTTCTTTAGACAAGTGTGGACATCCCAATTTTCCAAATGCCTGTGTGTACTCTGTATTCTTTTCCATAATTGTTAGAGGTCGCACCTTCCATATGCTTTTGAATGCTGGTGAATAGTCACACCCTGTCAGTGCATGAAGACTTGGTAGAGCTGCAGATACAGGTCTGCCTAACTCTGCTGACAAGCGGGATACATCTATGAATCTTCTTGTGTTATTCCCTGAATGGCTAGGGTCCATGTGCAGTTTGAAATTATTGTTTAGACTTGCATGATACAGCAGAATGACCACAATATCAGAATCATCTGCCCTGACAACTACATGCACATCTTCACCCTCACTTTGACTGCAAGTGTAATGTACGTGTTACATGATTCTAGTGTCTGCTTCTATGTGTTTGCTTTTAGGGCCTTGCACTCTAGTCTGAGCATATGTCCAGCTTCCACTTTGTATGAGCAACAAGTTTCTCCTACTGCATACATGAGCTTTTTATCACCTAGAACTTCACAGTACACATCAGAATTCCATGCTGTAGCTAGACAACCTAGGAGTGCCGTCTTGAATGAAGATGAAGACAGGGATCCACCAAAGTCTCTTGGTCGGCTTTGGTCAGGACCAGTTATGAGACAGGAGATTGGGGCGATGCTATGCTTTCCTCTCTTCTCTTGTTCAAGACCTTTGATCAATGGTGACTTGTAACAATCACTGACAAGGTGGACTTCATTTGCAGAAGTAAAGCAAACAAGAGACAGGATGGTTTTTGCCACACCATGGAATGTTAGTGGCAGGTTTGTAAGACTTCTGATCAAGAACATGGCATCAACCACAGTGGCATTTACAGCATCAGGGTGGCTACTTTGGACTCTGGTCTCAAGTTTCTTCAGCAGTGTTGACTTCATTGTTTTGTTCATTGATTCATCAATGTTTCCTAAGGAGAGGGTTACCAGGGTTAGTGGGTAGGCAAACACCATAATAAGTTCAACTGCTGAAGTCACAGACAGATATACAGCAGCAAGCATCCAAAGAGGTCTCGAGTACCTTTCAACTCGATGATTTTCTCATCCTTGTTCTTAATCTTCATCTTCATTACAAAGTTCTTCAAGTTGTATCTTTTGATGGGTTCCTCGAACCTACTGCCTTTGGTAATGCATTCATCTCTAAACACATGATACATCCGAGTACCTGTCTCAATAACCTGTAACACTTTGTTTGCTACCTCTTGTGATACTACTTTTCCATTACCTATTGAATAAAGATTGCTGTCCTCAAACACATCCCAGAATGGATTCAAGGAGGAGTCTATTGTGTTCAACAGCTTGTTTAGATCCTTCAAATCTTGTTTAACTCTAAAACGCTTCAGCTCTTAGCTGGCTTCTTCATGGCTGACAAGACCAACTTTTTCTATAAGATGTCCAACAATTTTACTTCGAGCTGACTGTAGAATGTTCCACCACCCATGCGTTGATGTTCTGCATCAAAAAAGAAATCGGGGTTAGTCTTGATGGAGCATTGGCATTAATTGCCTGTTCCAAAGTCAAGTCTGCTAAACCCTCTCTCTTTGAGCTTGCAATGGTTAATGCTCCATTCTCAAATTTCTTCCTTAGTCCAGCGTGGGTCTCATCCATGTTTAGCAAATTTATAAGGTACAGAGTCATCCACTTGGCATACTTGTGGTGCCCAGTTGTGAAGTAAAGAGGTATCATCTTCTCCAAGCTATTTACAAAGAGAGACAAGTCATTTGTCCTGATGGAATGGGGGAAGAGTTGGTATAACTCTACCAAATTGCAGTTCTGCAGCCAAAATTGGGCAGTTGCACCATGCTCACCATGCTGTGTGGAATCTGAGAACATTTCATATGCTTCCATGAATGTCTTGAACTCAGCTGCATTCTCTAGGTCCACCATTGAGGAAGGTGATGGATCATCAAGTAACTTCTGCAGATGCTTTGAGATTGGAAAGTCTGACAAACCTTTATATTGTATAAAGCACTGCAAATGTTTAATTCCGAATACCACTGATAGCATCAGACGAAGCCTTTTTGCCCGATTGGAAAAGTTCCTTGAAGAAGTGCATTCAGGGATCCCAGTGCCAATACACCATTTTCCACAAGAATGTGGTCTCCACCAGAACCATTCAGGAGGTATCCAAGACCTTTGAAATATGCTAACTTTATATGGAATGGTCCAAAACATATGAAAAGTCTGTCATATTCTGAGGACTTTGTGGACTGTATTTGTAGTGCAGGTTTTGCTATGGTCAAGTCATAAGTAATAGGTATATAGCCCTCCTGGCCTTCATCCATAACCTTAATTGCAGTATTCATGGTGTCTTGCACTGCATCAAGTCTTGTACGAGGCTTTCCTACAGAGTCCATGTATGACATGGTGTGCTGTGGCAGGTCATTTACAGAAACAAGGACATTCCATCCATGCCACATTGGAGTAGCATCTACACTTGCACAAGATATCATCCAGGCAACGTCCCTTCTCTTAGCTTGCATGAGTTTTTTTGGTTCAGAGCTTTCTGTCACCTTATATTGATACTGTCTTATTTTTGGTTTTCCAGATATATCTGGTCGAATGTCTTTCTCGCAAATATCTAGAGCTCTTTTCCTGAGATGTTTAAATGTGCCTGGGTACAGTGTCTTGTTCTTGTTGTGCCATTGGTTGCAATATCTGCTTCTTTACACTTGGCAAATAGTCTTCATCAATATCTATTTATGTATTAATTTATTGATTGATTGAAATGTTTCACCAGGAAGGCACACTGAGCAACAAGTCTCTCATCTCCCAGTGTGACCTGGGGGGAAGGGGTACAATAGGAGTGAAACATTAAACATTCAAATTACAAGATCAACATTAACATACAGTTGTAAGGCAGGTGTTACAAGCAATGTTACAACAGTGTTGCGCATAATAGCTAGAAAAAGTGGACAATAATAAGTGCTGAGTTAATAAGTAAACAAGTGCTTGCATGAAAGAAAAGCTGGTTAACCCAGTCTTCAGATCTAGGGCTACAACCAACCTGTCCAATTGTAGGCCCATCTCTATCCTTCCCCCACTATCCAAAGTCCTTGAATGCATGGTCTTGGACCAGCCCACTGAGTATCTATCCATGCACAACTTACTCTGTGCCCAGCAACATGGGTTCAGGAGAGAATGCTCCACCCTCACCTCCCTGATTGATTTCACCTCCCATTTGTACTATGCCTTTGATGATGGACTAGCAGTGGGGTCTATCTTCATAGACCTTATGAAGGCATTCAACACCATTAACCATCAACTCCTGCTACAAAACCTCCTCTCAGTGGGCCTGTCCAAGGACATGGTGACATGGTTTAACAGCTATCTCTCTTACACGACTTAACACATCAAAATAAATGGAAATCTGTCTGAGCCAAGAGAAGTGTGCATGGGTGTCCCTCAAGGGTCACTGCTCTTCAGTCTTTTTATTAACTCCCTTCCAGTAGAATGCCCATCACACATCGTGCTCTATGCAGATGATGCAGCCATCTCTGTTAAAGGAAAAAATCGGCCACAATCTTCACTGAACTGCAAGACAACCTCTACATATTTGAAAAATGGTTCTTGAGTGATACATTCCTGCTCAACTATAAAAAAATAAGAGCATGCTCTTCTGCATTCCACAGAACAGGAAGAAGTTTGGACCTCTACAGATCCAAAATCTCAAAGGTGACACACTGGAACAAGTCAACACAGTTAAATATCTTGGATTCACCCAGATGATGCCCTTATGTTTGTAACTCATATTTGCCACATTGCAAAGACTGCTAATGTGAAGCTTGGCATCCTGTATCACCACCAGCACTCTGTGACACCAGAGGCCCTGAAATTGGTCACTGGCTGTTCAGTCCTATCCACCATAGACAATGACCTTGTCATCTATGGTGCCAGCACTGACACTGCCCTCAACAGGGTTAAAACCCTTCTTAACAAAGCCTGTTGACTGGTTCTAGGGGTTGATCATTGGACACATACATGTGCCTTCTATAAAGAGACAGGCTAGCTCCCCCTTCACCATAGGATTAAATACTAAACATGCCTGCTTGTTAAGAAGTCTTTGCTGGGACAAATCCCTAGTTCAACCTCTTGCCTATTCCAAATGTCTCAACCCACAATTAGGACCCAAAATGCAGATAAGAGGGGACTGGTAATACCATTTAAGCGAACAACTCAAGCCCAGAAATTCCTCTTATTAAGTGGTCCCAAGTGTCTCAATGAACTCCCCAAGGACCTGATCGAATGTTGTAAGGTTAGCCAATTCAAATTGGGTCTCCAAGCCTGTTTAGTCCTAGAGAATGTCTGCAACTGCTCCTGCAAACCCTAGCAATATTCCAGCACTGTCATGCAGAGTCCCATGGTTTCCTTCTTATCTCCCCCTGTGATTGCTAAGGAATCAGTTATCTGCCCATCCCTTCACCCTGTCAATGTTGTCCACCTAGCATTCTCTCCATCCCTCCCCTAAACCACACCCATACCACTCCTCCCCCGTCTACCCCCTCGTGTCACCTCTTCTCCAACTCCGGCCCTTCTCCTCTTATTTCCCCCCTTCCTCCTCATCAACTATCCCCCTTTCTTCTCACTCATATCTCATCACTTGTCCCCACCACTCTCCTCCCCCTATGCCATGTGCTGACAAAGGCTGCACTGGCTGCTTATCAAGCATATCTGGATCCTCGCTCCTCCTGCTGTACTTGCTGTTAGTCGGGGGATGACCCTAAACTACTTTCTGAAACTGAATTGTTACAGTCCTCCCAATGTTGCATTGTATCCTAATCCTGATATGTTGTGTCCTGGGATACCAGGCTTGCCAATTTCCTATGCACTTATGTGTTTCCTGTTATTCAATGTAACTGCAATGTAACTACTACTGAATATGTGTAACCTTATTTTATCTATGTGTTGTTTGTAATGTCATTGTATCTGTATTGACCTGGAACCTTTGTAAATGAGTCCATGACTCAAAGGTATTAATCCCAATCTGAAATTAATAAAAAAAGGGGTGAGAGGGAGGAGTGAGGTTGGGGAGGGGCAAGAGTCATGTTCAAGTTACATTCAAGTTACAAGAGCAACATTAACATATAGTTGTAAGGCAGGTGTTATAAACAGTGTTAAAACAGTGTTGCACATAATATGTAGAAAGAGTGGACAATAATAAGTGCCAGGTTAATAAGTAAGCAAGTGCTTACATGAAAGAAAAGGGGGAGAGGGAGGGGTGAGGTGGAGGGATGGTGGGGGAAAGGGGAGAAAGGGAGTAGATGAGGGATACAAGCCCCTTGGGGTAGGAGAGGGACCCATGGAGAGCATTTGGGGTCCCTTACATTCTGTGAGAAATCAAGGGAGGCCAGTAAGGGGGAGCAATTTGGGGGAAGGGGAAGTAAACTAGAAATTTGGGGGTTGGGGTGCACAGGGTAAAATGAAGGTGACAGTAGAGGGGTAGGGATTATCCAGGGCTTAGAGGAGGGAATTAGGCAGGGACATGGCAAGAGCAGCTAGGTGCAAAGTAATTATTGAGGGCAGAGTGGATGGAGGAGGAGGGGGAACAAACAGAGGGAAGATAATTTCTGAAGATGTAGACTAGGAGGGCCCCTAATACAGAGCCCTGGGGGACACCAGTGCTAATCTGGAGGGGAGGTGAAATGTCATCCAAGATCTTAACTGATTGAGTTCTGCCAATAAGGTAGGCCTTGAACCAGTTTGTGGTGGAGGGAGATAGGCCAGCTGCTGGGAGTGCATCTAGGAGAAGGGAGTGAGAGATGGTGTCAAAGGCCTTGGCCAGGTCGACAAAAGTGGCAGAGGTAATTTGCCCATTGTCCATCCTGGTTAGGCTGGAGTCTGTGAGCCGTAGGAGAGAGGTGGTGGATGAGTGTTTTTTCCAGAAACCAGACTGGAAAGGGGTGAAAAAGGAGATGTCAGATAAAAAAGAGGTGAGCTGGGAGAGGACAATGTGTTCTTGAAGCTTGGTAAGGGTAGGGAGGAGAGAAATGGGGTGATAGTTGCCAGGGGATGAGTGGTCAACCCCTTTGGGTAGAGGAAGGACCACTGCATGTTTCCATGAAGAGGGGTCCGAGGCAGTAGAGAATGAGAGATTTAGGATTAATGAGGGAGGGTAGGCAATGGCCAAAGTGGAGAGGGAGTGGAGTTTTGGGTCAAGGTCATCAGGGGAGGCACCTTTAGAGGGGTTGATGGTGAGGAGGGCACTTAGGGCATCATTTGGGGTTATAGTAGTGAAAGATAAGGGGAGGTGGGAGGGTGGTGGAGGGGCACAACAGTAGAGGGTGGGGAGGGTGATGGATAGGAGGGGAGGGATTTCAGTAGCTCAGTGGTGCAGGAGGTATAGTAGGAGTTAAATTCAGCAGCTACAGATGGTGGTTCAGACACTAGTGAGTTATTTACTTTAAGTGCCGGGGGGATGAGATGAGGGGGGTAAATAGGGCATGGACCACCTTCCAGAAATTTGAAGGGGAATTTATGTTGGTGATGAAGGCAGATTTGAAATATTCAGACCTGGCTAACCTTGTAGCCTTGGTGCAAGTGTTTCAGAGCATGCAGTAGTTCGCCAGGTCACTAGGATGCTAGGTAGCTTTATGATGCTTCCAGGCTCAAACTCTAGCCCTGAGACAGACCAGAAGTTCAAGGGTTATCCAAGGTAAAGTGGTTACCACTGACTCTGGTTTGTCTGAGTGGGGCAAAGGCGTTCCAGTTTACAAGAAAGATTTCTTTGAAGAAGGCAAGGGCCTTATCAACCGAGGGGAAGGAGGTTAGGGTGGACCAGTCAGAAGTGGCAAGGTTACTCAGGAGAGGATCAAGGTCAAGAGACTTAAAAGAGTGAAGTTGTATGGTTTTATGTGGTGATTTAGTTCTGAGGACTTTCCTAACTATGAATATTGGGTTATGGTCACGGACAGCAGCAGGGAGGACACCAGAGGTGATGACATGGTGGGGGTGGGAGGTAAGGACCCAATCAAGTAGAGAGTGTTGTTGCATCTTGTGGTTTGGGCAGATGGTTTTGGAGATCAGTTAGGAGAAATTTAGGGCTCCAATTTAATTTTTAGTTTTGGTAGTTTTAGGTGACAACCAATTTATATTGAAGTAGTCTAGGATGATTAATCCCCACAGTGAGCAAGGGAAGTGACGGAGGTTAGGAGGTCTAGCACGACCGAAGGATGGACATTTGAGTGGCAGTAAATGCCAGCTATGAAGATTGAGAGAGTGAAGGGGAGGGACACATGGATAGCTTGAGTATCATGGGCCTCAGGATAGGAGGATGAGTAAAATCTTCAGCCTTTGTCTTTGATGTTCTGTGTCATTTGTTCTTGGATGTTAAAGATGACCCTGCCTGGTCGTGGGCATCAACTTTCTGATCTTTGCTTATCTGTGTGTGTTTCTATTGTTAGTGTTTCATTTCTTGCTGGCACTTGGTCATCCGTGTGTGTGTTCTCATCATAGCTTCTTCAGACCTTTCTTTGGGTATAGCTGTCTCCTCAATACCGGATGGTATGTTTTGGTATGCTATACCTACAGTGTCATGCAAAGTGTCATGACCGTCAAGTGTCTCTGTCATCTTATCATAATTGTCAAGAGCCAAAGCAGTGGCTAAACCTGGCTGTATGAGCAATCTATCTGGTGCAGCCATATTCTTCTCCGTTATATTGGTTGCGACTGCAGTTTCCGAGTTCCTCTACAACATGGTAGCTAACACAGTGACTAAACCTGCTCAAAATAGTTAAATGTCTCTTACTGCCTGTCATGGATTTTTAATACCCATGCCCAACAAGAGATGTTTTTGTGGTTTAATTATTCTCCTTGACACTGCAGACATTATGTCATCTGCAATAGATTGAACTACCCTCTCCTGTCATTCATGGTACACTTCTGATGAACTCATGAGTACAGTACATTGAAATGTCTGAAGAACAGGTGGCAGTTTTACATTTTCTTCTATTAAGTCTTCAACTTTAACTTTGGTTTTATTATGAGGCTGTACCTTTAGGAGTTGCAACAACTGTTCTCTTATGTGTTGAGCTCCTTGTGCTACTTGTGCTTCCCTCTAGTCAGCCTGTTTCTTAGCAGACCTGATGATTGTACCCGCTTTTCTACTTTTGGTATCAAATTTGATACCGTCTTTGAAGTGATCTGCCAGTTTTGACTGAAAGCTCTGTGGGTCGTAATTTGTTTCATGCCCACTACACTCCATAAGAATGTCCATGTACCTTTTGTGTAGAGATAGCAATGATTCTTCTTGCATTCCATTAACAATGATGCACTGCACATACTTAACAATTCTGGAAAATGCAACCTGATGACTGTCCCTCAACCGACTGTATTCACATTTTGTACCTGTGCCCTTTATTCGTTCTGCCTGTTTTATATACTTGTTCCTACAGCTGTTGTGGTACTTCAGTTCTTTGGCTATGAGGTCAGTACTGCCTACCATCATATCCATTTGTCGATCGTCCATTTCTTTTGCTGCATTTTTATGGCTGCAGTAGGCAGAGCCTGCAGATGTTTTGCATGTACAAAAGGAGTGATGTCATGTTTTCTGTCCATGGAACTGACTGAAGGTGTAAATAGTCTCCTCTGCCTTACCCTTCTCCAAGAAACGTTTTCCACCCTCAAATAAATATGCTTTCATGTTAGTCAATGGTTGCAGAGTACTATTTTCTACAAGAACTGGAACCTGAGTAGTGGGAGGCAGCATTGGGGGTTTTTTGGGAGTGAGATCCACCACCACCTCCACCCAAGAAGCTCCTAAAGATCCACCCCACCTTTTTTTATTCATGTGGGAGGGGCATGAGGTGGATCTATCATGTTGAAACAAGACACACTAGTTTGGGATCTGGACCAAGGAAAGGAATGAGTCTGTGGAGTGATCGAGTTGTGGAGCCCCTGCATTTTATTAAGGACTAGGAGAACAGAAGAAACTTAATGCCTTCAAATTGACTTAAAAACCCTTGGAAAAAATTATCAAAGCCACTTGGTGTCTCAAAAGAAAAGAGTAATTAAGTGTCTGAAACTAAAGCTCCCAAGGAAAACAATAGACAGCATTCTGGTTGAAAGAGCCACAGGTTTTTCTTGAACATTTATATACTAAAAACATAAAGTTCAACTTTTGGGATTAACAATATTTGTTTACCATATTGTGTGTGTGTGTGTGTGTGTGTGTGTATATATATATATATATATATATATATATATATATATATATATATATATATATATATATATATATATATATATACTATATGCAAAAACATCATTAATGCATCAGTTAGGGTTCTTCTACAGCAAAAAATGAGGAAATTCGATTTTAGGGTTCCCACCCCTTGTACCCCACCCTAGCCCACCCCCATCAACAGGCATCAGGGTGTGCATTGGGGTCCTTGGCCCTAACTCTCACCCCATCCCATGTGTAAACAAGCTAAGGTGGTGCAGTGTGGGTAGTTAGTACCACCCTGATCTGTAGTTCTTAATAATTAATATTCCTATCTCTGGTAGTCTAGGTGCCCTCCCCATCATAATTAAATTGACTTTATTTAGCAATACCTGGTATCTAGTGTCCACCCATCCGTGACAGCCCACGCCAGCACCTCACCCTCCCCGCCAGCACTGGCACAGCCCACCTCCTCACCTCCAGTGCCAGTCATCGACTGTGTGTATTAGTTGCAATTGAAAAGAGGCATTCAGAAATTATTTCCTAGTGCCCTCTTTCAATTGCCGCTTGTAACATACACACAGTCAGTGAGTTGGACATGGAGATGAGAGGTTGGCTGTGCCAGTCATGGCTGGGGAAGGGGTGGGGGCTGGGTGGACTGTCATGGATGGGTGGGGGGGAGTGGCCACTAGACTACCAGGTATTACTAAATAGAAGACAATTTAATTATGATGGGAGGGGGGACTGCTAGACTACTAGTGATAGGAATATTAATTATTAAAAAATACAGATCACGGGTGGGGGGGCACTAGACTACCAGGGATATAATTATTAAAAAAAATATGCATAAACACACATGGGGAGCCACTAGACTACCACTGATAATAAACAAAGATACTAACAGGATACTCATTCGGGGGGGGGCACTAGACTACCAGGGATAAGATACATCATTATATACATTGCTATGAAGGGAAGGGGGCCACTAGACTACCAGGGATAATAAAAAGTACATTATTTTATTCAGATACTGAAGAGGGAAGCCCCCTGACCAAACCCCACCCTTATTTTAGTTAATAGGGCACCCCTGGGCTACAGAAACAAATTTTACAATCTGGCCATCTCATCCCTCGCTCGAGATGCACGATCGTGATCAAAGTTTCGCAATCAAAGACTTTGCAGGCTCGCGATCAAAGATCAGAAGCGAGTCATGAAGTGAAGAATTTAAAAGCTTACAACCTCTATTTTAGACCAATTTTAATGGAACCAAAGCCATGGCTTGATAGATCGGGGTTCCCTGAGTAAAACCCATTGAAATTTTACTTCAGAAGTGACCCCTGAGTCCAGAAATTTGTGTTTGTGCAATCGGAAAACTGAAAACAAGATGGCGGACCTTGCGGTCAAAGAATTTTTGAAATTCCTCGGGATCAAAGATTCTTGAACCGCAAGGCTGCAAATTCTTTGACCACCAGGTGGGACGAGATGGCCAAAAGCCCCATTCTTTGATCGCAAGATATACATATAAATTTTCCCGTTGACTTATAATGTGAATTTAAAACTGCCATAACTTTTGAATGCCTTAATATTTTTTCACCAAACAAAATGCAGCATGTTCGGCCACCAAAGCTCTTTCAAACAAGCTATCTCACAGAGCAGCATGCCACATGACAGCCATGCAGGACCACATTTAGAATGCCAAAAGGTGCCTCCAAAAATGGATAATCTTGCATTTTTCAGCACTTTCATACACGAAGACCGGTACTCAACCAAAACACAATTTGGCAGATCAAGAGATCTAGTGTGCCCCAATGTGTGTACCAAATTTTAAGCAAATCCATTGAACCGGTCCAAAGTTATTAACGTCCGAACTTTTGACTTTAGTATGTAACTGGCTGCTCACCTCTAACTATAGTGGCGTGACTGCGCCACTATAATATCTATCTGTATATATATATATATACATATATATATATAGTTTGTCTTTTTAGTAGTTTCAAAACTTTGAAAGCATTGGTGTTTGTAATGCATTTTTTTAATATTTTTACAGTTAATCATGCAGTTTCATGTGAGGGCACATTTTTGGGGGGAGGGGGTCAAATTATTTTAATCATGGGCACACTACTGGGTAAACCCAGTCCTTTGATGATAAAGTGTATTTTTTCTTTTAAGTTTGAGAAGTGGAGTTGCCTTGCACATGTTGAAAATACCAGCTGCAATTAACAACTACTTGTAGAAGCAAAAGGCTGGGTGTTTTTTTTTCCTACATTCTTTTCACTGATATTATAAACTGAGCCAGGAAAAAAGTAAGACTGGAACAACTATCAGAGCTGCCATTCCCCTGGACATGCCATTTATAACTCATTTAAAATAACACAAATGTAGTTTCACATTTTTACTATGAGGGAAGCAAGAGGATGGACCAGCATGGTTAACAAATACATTCATTGACACCTGTGAATGAGTGGGGAAGGGTAATTTTTTCTAACATTCTTGATGATTTTGTACTCCCTGGAACCTGCTATTCTGTTTGTTTTTTTTTATTGCATCTTGTCCCAGGCAATCTTCCCAGACTGCAGTTTGCTCTATTGTTTAATAGCTCCAGTGAAGGTCAGTGTCTTGTTACATTGTCTTTTGTTTCAAATTAACCACAGACATCATGGCAGCCAAAGGAGACACACTTTGAGTCTTAGGGTATGTACAGCATAATTAATAAGTTTTCATATGCATTATCTTTCCATTCATGTTATTGCTAGACATACTGCAGCTAGCTTGGCTTGAGGAAGGGTGAACATGGTTAGGACCCCTTAGCAAATGAGATTCATATGCAGCAAATATGTCTAGATGTGCTAACTGCCTGCTGAATAAGGAGGGGTTGCAGGAACCCAGGGAATGATTATCCGGAGGGGGGGCTGATGGTCATCAACATGGAAAGGGATTTTGGGGTAATCATATTGGATGACATAAAGGTGGCTAAACAATGTACCAAAGCTGTGAGGACAGCCAGTGGCATGCTATGGTGCATAGGAAGAGGTATTATCAGCAGAAGGAAGGAGGTGGTGGTGCCACTGTGTAGATCACTGATGAGGCCTCATTTGGAATATGGTGTCCACTTCTGGAAGCTGCATTACTGTCATGCAACTTTAAATCACAAATGGGTTAAATGGTTTTATTTTAGATTTCTATCCATTTCCCCTTCTTCTCCCACTGGTTATGCATAATCATTCCATTCATGTTATTGCTAGACATACCACAGCTAGCTTGGCTTGAGGAAGAGTGAACATGGTCAGGACCCCTTAGCAATTGAGATGCATATGCAGCAAATAAGTCCAGATGTGCTAACTGCCTGCTGAATAAAGAAGGGTTGCAGGAACCCAGGGAATGATTAAGGGAGGGAGGGGGATGATGGTCATCAAAATGGAAAGGGATTTCGGGGTAATCATATTGGGTGACCTAAAGGTGGCTACACAATGTACCAAAGTTGTGAGGAGAGCCAGTGGAATGCTGTGGTGCATAGGGAGAGGTATTACCAGCAGAAGGAAGGAGGTGGTGATGCCACTGTGTAGGTCACTGGTGAGGCCTCATTTAGAATATGGTGTCCAGTTCTGGAAGCCGCATTTCTGTCATGCAAGTTTAAATCACAAATAGGTTAAATGGTTCTGTTTTAGATTTCTGTCCCTTCCCCTCCTTCTCCCACTGGTTAGCCTAATGGAACGCAACCAGAACATATCTTGGCTAGCATGATGAATGCACCTACACAAGCTGCTTCTCAGTCTACAGCACTGTCTTTTTAAAATGCTAACTTCTTGTTGAAAATATGGCATAATTTTTCCATCCATGGTAGTGCTAGACATACCGTAGCTAGCTTGGTTTGAGAAAGGGTGACCATGGTCAGGACCCCTTAGCAATTAAGATGCATATGCAGAAAATAAGTCCAGATGTGCTAACTTACCCTATAACTGTTAAGTGTCACAGTTTGCATTTTCTTTTTGAAATGGTTACTTTTGCATTTATGTTTATTTTTTAATATTTAATATTCTGACCATGTGGTTATGTCATGGACCATAACTGATCTCCAGCCTTAATTCCACCCCCACTCCAACTTGCATAGAAGATAGTGCTTGTAGACAAATCTAATCATTTTGCCGCTGTGTCCTGGTGTGTTCTGGCATGTTCTGGTGTGTTCTGGCATGTTTGTGTGTGTGTGTTTGTGTGTGCTTTTGATTCAATTGCTTGTGTCTTGCATGGAAAACAGTGCTTGTAGACAATCTAATCATTTTGCAGCTGTGTTCTGCTGTGTGTGTGTGTGTGTGTGTGTGTGCGTGTGTGTGTGTGTGTTCCTCTGAGGCTGTTCTAGCAACCTAGGGAAGGTACTTCCCCAAACATAGCAGCAGTACATTGAATAGCAGATATAAAATGTCAATAAGCAGGTCATGCAACAGATGTGCTGAGCAGTTACTAAAGCAAGAAATGTACAGTTGTCATTTTTTACATCATGTTCAAAATTTTTTTGCACCTGTGGTGCCAAATGGCACAGTCGCTGTTCAAAATCTCCTTTCGGCTAATGAACTGATAGTGTCACTGTTCATGTGGTGGGGTCACAAAAAGCTAGTGATGAAAACTTGGAGTGAAAATACCAAGAAACACCCAGGGCATTAGGGTTTCTGATGATAACACCCAGCACTGAAGGGACTGACAGGCATCAGAGGTGTCACTTGGGATTGTCAACAGTAATGCTCATGCAGTTCCACCCCATCCCCACCCTGCAGCCAGTGACAGGTATCGAGGTGTGCCTTTGACTCTTCAGCCCCTAAGTTCACTCCATTCTCTTATACTGTACCCATTTCAGTGTATTTCCTTATGGAATGGGGTGAGTGTAAAGTCTGAAAACTCCTAGGCACACCTCAACTCTTGTCTGCATGTGCAGGGTAGGGTGAGGTGAAATGGCGTGAGCGTTATGGGCAATGACCCAAAGGTACACCCCAAAGCCTGTCAATGTCTGTGGGCTGGGGGTGGGGTTGGCGTCACTTCAGTACTTCACTGTCATTCCTATTCTGCCTGTCTGCCTGTGTGTGTCTCTCTCTATCTATATGTCTATGTAATTATCTATCTTTCTATTAATTGCATGTATCGCTATTTTTACCTATTTCTAAAACAAACCTGCATATCACATTTGCCTGCACTCTGAGCACATACTTATGAAACTGTGCATATTTGTACTCCACTTCTGTGTAGATCTCATATTTTCCTAATATTCCTATTATCACAAGCATAACTACCTTGCACTTATCAAAAGCGACCCCCTCTGTAAGTTAAAATCACAGTTTCTCTAACAGTCCATCATCATTACACCTGACTTCCTGACATCAGCACATTGGTTAAATATAACTTACACCACCTCATGGACAAAAAACCTGTTCCTCTTAGAAAAAAAAAAATAATAAAAAATAAACTGTGTAAATAATCCCAAGGCTGAACATATGCCAGCCGTTACTTTTCATGTACTGCCACCTTCTGTATCATCATGGGGATTTTCATATGTTTCCCTTGATGCTTTGCATTATTGGGATATGTGCAATTATGTTTCCTTTAAAATTTGGCTGTCTGGCTAATATCATCTAGGATAACACATACATCAGTGGCATTTGCTCTGGGGTTCTTTTGTAAGCTTCCTATTCCTTCCATTAAAATGTACTCCTCCATATATTTTCCTAATAATGTGTATGCCTTTCTTAGAACAGAAACTGAAATAAATCTTACTACTTACAAATCATCGTGTTGTTTCTCCATACCTCCTTAACAATTATTCCACACAACTTCATTAACTTCATTATGCAGCCGTGGAGGATCTGACCAGAATTTGTTTATGCTGTCTGCTGCCCCATAAGTTACACATGTTGTAGGATATTCAAAAGTCTCCTTTGACCCCTTAGGATTCCTTTTCTTTTATGATTTACAAAATATGCATTCATTTGGGAATATGCCTAATGTAGATGCTGCAGATTCAGAAAGAGCACTATGAATTTGGGAGCAAAGCAATTTTGCTGGATAACTCTTTACGATATCTTTTTTTAAAGTTTCATCAGCTGCAAGTTTACAGGAACTCTTATATGCAGTGAAGTTCTTGTAGCAGATATAATGATACCCATGGCTGCTGGAGTATCATTCAGGTAATTCAAGACACACCATGTTGTACTTTGACAGTGTTTGACTAGAATGCCTTTCCTTTGCATCATCTACTTTCTCCCAATGAGCATCATCAAAAGGTAGTGGGTCTCCATAGTCTGTGCTAACTCCTGGATCAGTGTGTAGGATGTATCGCCTCTGCAGTTTGTGAGAAGTCCTGCTAGCCATATCTGAAACATTAGATAAATTACATTAATAATTAAGTAAATTGAGTCTATTACATAAATGTAAAACTTTCAGTTACTCTTAAGAAAGTGCATTTTCCAAGAAAACGTACAACTATGAATGAATAAGAGTTGTAAATCTGAATTCTACATAGTTTTTTACATGAGAAACAGTTATCAAACCTTTCAGACCCAGACACATAGATAAATGCACCTGGCTCCTGCTCTATTATACATGTTACAGGGGAGGAAACATTTGACATTAGCTTTTGCACTTCTGCTTCCTTAGACAGGTTTTGGTTTAAATATGAGAAAATTAAGGAGACTCCTTTATGGTTCCCTTTTATTGCCATTCCGCTGACTAAGCACATGTCCTTGTCCATAATGAATGTGTCAATATTTCGGATGTCCTTTATTGGGTCAAGAAACATTGTGAGGTGCTTGATACCTCTGCCCCATAATGGATTCTGAACAGGTCTGGACAGAGGGTTGAAAGATTAAAGTAAAATTGTAGCAGACTGCTGCTTGGATATGTCATTTCCCTGGTAGCTTCCTTATAGGTTGGGACAAGGATATATGTTTTTTTATCCTGGCCAGCCTAAGACCTGCCACAAGTGTGGCTCTCACGCCCATCTGAGCTCTACCTGTGATGCAGCTCACTGCAGTAGTTGTCTGGAGTATGGCCATCTTTCCCGTAACTGCCTCAATCCCTTTCACTGTAACCTTTGTGAGGAGCAGGGCCATTCTTTTAGACTCTTCCCCTGGGCTTCTCACAATCATATGAATGGCCATAATCAGGATGCTAACATTGCTAAGAACAATCCTTGGTTGTTGAGGATTTTTCTGCCCCATTCCTTCTCCCGCTCACTTTGTTGCGGATGCACCTAGCTCTGCCCCACAACTGCCAACTGAGATTCTGCAGGTGTCACCCCCTGACTTTGTCCCTGCTGTGAAAAATGACTCCCCCTTGCTGCCTTTTTCAGCCTGTCCTAATCCTCCTCCTCTCATGCCCCCGGCCCACCTCAAGATATCGAGTTTGTTCCGGTTCAGGTTAAAAAAAGAGAAGCCATAGATTAAAGGAGAAACCTAAGCCTACTGCTTCCCCAGCCCTACCTTTGCATAATTCTTTTCAAGCACTAGCTTCCTGTTTCCAATGGTGGATACAGAGGACAAAGAAGGGATCTCTGATGCTTCCCTCTCTGCCTCCCAGAAGGATACTCCCTCTGATGTGGAGAATGGACAAGGTTCATGATAGGTGAAATGGGTCAGGGGTCAAACCCACTCTCAGTCAGTCCTGGGTGGGGGTATGCCCACCTAAGCCATTTTTCTTTAATTTCTTTCCATGCATCTCTCATTTTTTACCTTAAACATTAACAGCATTAAATCTTACAGGAAGAGACTTCTTACATTTTTAGTCTTTGGTTCTCTTCCGGGAGATAATATTTTTTTTAAAGGACACTCACATTAAAACATCTTACAGATGGTATCATGGCCCATCCTACTGGTCGCATGGCCTGGATTTGTGTGATGGGATTTGAATTTTCATGCAGGGTTTTGACATGAAGCTGATTAGTCTACTTGGTCTGTCCCCAGGGAGGACATTGTTGTTGGACCTCCTTGTTGGTCCTTTGTCTTTGCAGGTTATTAATACACAGTATATGCTCCTCAATCCAAGGCAGCCCAGGTACAACTTTTTTAGACAATTCAACCCTTTCTTCACACTTCCCAATTGGTTATCTTAGTGGGAGATTTCAATTGTGGTTTGGTCTGTTGGATCATAGTGGGACAACATCTAAGGAATTTTGTGATTCTGTTTTTTTTGAAGGCCATGATTACCATTTCCTGCCTCAGTGATAGCCAGGTGTTTTTCCTGGCACCCCCGCCTTCACTTTTGTGAAAGAGTCTCTTGCTACCCATATTGATTTTCTTTTTCTCTACCCAGCTTTTCAACTTTCTCAGTCAGCTGTGTATCCAGTGGAGACTTTTGATCTTTCAGCAGTTTTTTGCTCTTGTGTGGTAGAACACCCTCTCCCTCCGGTGCTCACCCCTGACGCCTTAATAAGCAGTTGTTGACTAATTCTGTGATTCGCTCTCACTGGTTTGAGGAATTGTATGCCCGCTGGTCTATTTTGGGAGCGTATGAAGATTTTGTGATTTGGTGGGAGGATCCTAAGCTTGCCTTTTGCCATTTTCTTTTTCGCTATTCTGCTCGGTTTCTCCATAATTCCCATTATTTGAAGTGTCTTAATTTATGATACAGTTTGCAGCAGCTTATTTCATGTATGTTTACCCCAAATGTTGACTTTAATGTTGAGACTGAATCCTTTAAACCTCAGGTGCTGTCTTATCAGTATGATAGAGCAAAGTCCTTGGAATGGGAATTGAAATTTGGCACCCATGGGCATTTTCAATCGCTGGATGCTTTCAAGGCTTGTCATGCCCACCTTCAGTGTAGGTATATGTGGTCTTTTCGACCTTCTGCTCATGACACCCCTTCAGCTGACCTGAGCAGTATCCTGGATATTGTGCATGACCATGTGGATATGAAATTTGGGGACTATTTCTTCTGGCACTTCCCACCATTCTGTTCCTACCTTAGATGTCCCTCATTTGCCCTCCCACATTTGAGAGGCCTTGACCTCTCCTATTTCATTGTCTGAGGTGAAGGAATATATTAAAGGACTTCCCTCCAATGTGACACCTGGCTTGGATGGTCTCAGCCATGAATTTTACAAGGTGTTTGTGGATTATTTGGTTCCTACACTGCAGGTCCTGTATACTCAGTTATTGTCTACAGGCTCCTTAACCCCTTTCTTGACTGATGCATTTCTTGTCTTCATTTTCAAGGAGGGAGACAGGATGCTCCTTGAAAACTGGAGATCTCTGTGCTTGTTACACACAGATTACAAAATCCTTGCCAGATTGCTTGCAAAACAACTAGCTCTGGCAGCTGATACTGTGATCTCTCCATCACAATGCTGTGCAATCCCTTTCCATCACATTTCTGAGAATTTACCTCTGCTAAGTGATTGTTTGAATGGAGTAACCAGGGACAGTGCCATGGCTTTGTTCTATCCCTTGATCAAGGGCAAGCTTATGACAAAGTTATCCATCTATACCTGTTTCAGGTTTTGTTGCTGTATGGTCTTCCTTCCCTTTTTGTATCCTGGGTACATCAGTTGTATTCCACTGTGCATTTAATCCCCTATGTTAATTCTGCATTGAGATCTCCAGCTAAGCATAAATGAGGTGTATGGCATGGCTGCCCATTGAGCCCTTTGCTTTACATTTTTTTGATTGACACCCTACTCCAGATTTTGAATGCCTCCCCTTTCCTTCGAGGCAAACCACTTATATCAGATACACCTGAACTTCGGGTACTGGTATATGCAGATGACCTTTGCATCTTTCTGCAAGACTTTGCCTCTGGTGACTATACAAAGTCTCTCTTACAAGACATTTCATCCTGGTCTGGTTCTAAGAATAATTTCCATAAGAGTATAGCTATCCCTTTGAGTGGTTCTGTCCACTCCAACTCGCCCGAATGGAGCACTCTGCATTGCAATGCATATATCATAAAGACAGGCTATGTTTCCCTGTTTTGTTGTTTCAAAAGCAGTGGTCAGGTTTTCATCCTGTTTTTGGTTAAGATCTGTTGAACAGTTTTGTTTTCTTTTTGATTTTTGTTTGTATTGTTTAGCATATTGATTGCATGATATTTTCTTGCTAATACAATTCCCCTACACCTGTGAAAAGTGCCTTGCATTCTTTTACTTCCACCTGGACACCCACCAGGACAGCACCTGAGATGGGTAGAAGGGACCTCAGTTTAACATCTCATCTGAAGGACAGTACACTCTGACAATACAGCATCCTCCTAGTGATGCACACAAGTGCCAGTGTTTATGGTACATTTATGAGCCTAATCCCAGTGTTGGACAAGAACCCACTACCTTTTGTCCCAGAGGTAGATATGCTACCAACTGAGTAATGCTGACAAGGCTTATATTTCCATCTCAGGTTTCTAATGACATCAGCGACCTCTCAAGCTTTGCTCTCAAGGTCAGAACTCTTAATGAATGCAGCCTTGCATGTACTGTAGTTAGTCATACATTATTATATTTGTTATGCCCAGTGGTCTTGGAATGCCTTACAAAAGGTGTTTAAATACATTCTTTCCATCATCCTTGCTTTATAGTGAGTGCAGTTTCCCATCTTGGCCAGAAGGTTGAGGGTTCAAGCCCCACAGCAGTCTTGACCTCATATCCAATGCTGGGACTACAGTATACAGTAGTTACTATGGGTATACTGCACTGTTGAAGATGCAGTCATCTGGATTATAGATCACGGGAGCATCATGTGATGTTCCCAGTCAATCACTGCTCTTCCTTCACTTCAGTTGTGCTTACGCAACTGGATGAGATGATGCTTGTGTGACTTTGATACATTGTGGCTGTTCACCTCTCTATCCGTGGGATATACCACCCTGTAGGGGTACGACACAAGGAACCCTAGAGGAGGGTTCCCTTCCATAGGTGCCACAGGAATTATTCCCTTTGCTAAAGGTAGCTTAGGAAGAAGCCCACGGGTAAGAAAGATGAGCCACTGGAGGAGGAGGGGTGGATGGTAGAGCAACGAGAAATGAATCCTGGGACAGCCCAGGAGGAGTGGCCTTTTAAGGCCTGATGGGGGAGTGATGTAGTTGCTCCACTCATTGAACCTCAGGCTTAAAGCCTTCCCATTCAGTTGTGTTTATGCAACTGGATGAGATGATGCTTGTGTGACTTTGACACATTGTGGCTGTTCACCTCTCTATCCATGGGATATACCACCCTGTAAGGATACAATGCAAGAAACCCTAGGAGAGGGTTCCCCCCCATAGGGCCACAGGAATTATTCCCTTGGCTAAAGGTAGCTTAGGAAGAAGCCCAAAAAGAATCAGAATGGATCGAGACTGGAAAGTAAGGAGATGAGCGGAGATGGGAAGGACAAGAGAAGAACAAGACATGTTGAGGACAAAGAACGCAATGAAAGCTGACAAGATGCAGAAGGGCGGACTTCCTAAGGAGAGAGGGAACAGCTGGGGCCACAATCCAACTCCATCCACCAGCAGAACCTAACTACGGAACCTATGAAAGCACTAACCCCATCTAATATTATGACCATCAGCACAGAGTAGAGGAAAGAAACACTTTGAGGAGGAAATTTCTAGGGATCCAAGGCCTAGGTCGCCTTCCCTCCAGGCTGAAGAATGTTTGAGTAGTGACAGCTCAGCTACAGCAATTTAAAATGAGATCAAGGAAGGAAGAAAAGTTCAACATAGAGGAAGTTCTCGCTCTGTTCTTCTAAATGGAAAGCTGTTGAGGGATGTGAGTGATGTCTCTACAACTATACACTCAAAAGCAAGAGAAGATTTATGATGATGGAAAGAAGCCTGAAGGCCTGAATAGTTTAAGGTGAGGAATGAAATGGATGATGTACGATTATGACAAGAGGACTAGAAGGCCGGAACACTTCAGGTGAGGTATGAAATGAATGATGTACAATGATGGAAAGAAGCCTGCCAGCTCCAAGCAAAGGGGCAATAGACATGAAGGTATTTCTCTGAGTGGAGAGCAGGTCAAGTTGAGGTAGCATGAACCTGATAGGGTTATGCTCAAGTAGCCGATGATAAGGAGCAGACCCACATATAGGTTGGATGAGCGAGGGATACCAGATGCGGTCATAAGAAGACTGATGGTGATAATAACTGCAGGAGTGCAGCAGTTCCATGAGGTAGCAGAAGATGCTCGATTAAGCAATGTGAATAAATAGACCCTGAGGATGGACTGAGTGAAGGAGAACCAGACTTAGGCACCGGGACACCAGATGGACTAGAGTAAGAGGAAGATATGAATAGGCTCGGCGCCTTATTCAGGAACCATGCCTGCATCCCATGCATGGCTAGGCGTGAGATTGTCCAGAAGATGCTCATATCTATCTTCGACTACTGTGACATAGTCTATGGTGCTGCCCCTAAGTCCTCTCTGGCCAGACTAGATACCCTTTTTGATTCCTTTTGCCATTTTGCCCTTTGAAACCCCCCTCTGCACTCATCATTGTGATCTCTACCATGTCCTATCCTTCCCTTTCCTGACAAACCAACGTCTCCCTCACTGCCCAAAATTCACCTCCAAGCACTGGCTGGGTGAACTTCCCGCCTATCTCTCCCCTGCCCTTACAACCGCTCCCCTCCTTCCCACTTCCTAAGATCTACTGCTTCATGAACCCTGGTGGTCCCACACTGCACTACCCTTATTGGCCAATTGGGTTATTCTTATCGCCTCCCAAAAATCTGGAATTCACTTCCCCCTTAAATTCACCACTCATCCTCTTGCTACTCCATTAACTCTGCCCTCTAGAACTTCCTTGCCCCTTCCTTTGCCTGCCATGATCCTCCCTAATTCCTCCGCCATCTCTCCTAAACCCATATTACCATATGCCTACTCCCCACCACTCCTATTTCCCTCTGATCATGCTCCTCCTAGTCCCCTATTCTCCCTCCTCCTCAAGTGTCCCTCCCCCTTCTTTCTCTACTCTTAATCTGTCTCCCTCCTGTGAACTTGATTACTGCCTTGTGCAGGCAGGATCCATCATAACGCAAGGTGGGCAACAATTCTACCCCCTTTCCCCTATTTCTCCTTTTACTGCACCCCCTCAGTCACTGCTAGATCACTGCCTTGTGCAGACAGGGTCACCCAGCACACTGGTGGGGTACTACCCCCCCACTATAGTTTACCTTTGCTACCGCCTCCCACAACACCCCTCCCCAACACCTCCCTCTCTCACATCACTATATATAAAAAACTCTCATCGCCTATAACCTGTGTCTTACCAGTAGGACTGTCCATCACCCTGTCCAGATAGGGATAAAAGGACACTGTTGAATTTCAACTCCTCCCCCTTCCCCCCCTTGGGTACCCCCACCTACAATAACTCTCTCTCATCACCTTGCCACACTCTACCTCTCCTGTCCTCCTACCCCACCTTCCAGTTAACATAGACTAACACTGGCCTACCCCTACACTCAATTAAGCACTTGTAACCTACCCTATACCCCTCTTATATGCACTTTAATCCACCCTGTCGTCTCTGTTTGCTTCAAAAATCATGTTCTGTCTGCGTTTCTCCATAAATTTCTTTCCTTCTTCCATTCTGCCCTCCACAATTTTACTTTCCCTCCTTCCATTCTTCCTCTCTTTACTCCAATCACAGTAAATCTTGATTATCTATGTTACACTAATGGCTACCAAGTAGTATTGGGTCACCTTACCATCTAGTGCAACATACTGCTGCCAAGTTATTATATGCGTTCCAGTGTTACCAACTGTCACCAACTGTTGTCAGTTTGCTGTATGTGTCTTCATATCTACTATACTTAACTGTTGCACTGTCAGCCAGTGTTATCCACCTGTAATCCCTCCTGCTTTCATTGTATGCAAGTAACCAAATTGTATTCCAACATTGTATAATTTCTCTGTATTCTATCCCATTGTTCCCTACCCCCCAGGTCGCACTGGGAGACAAGCAACTTGTTGCTCAGCATGCCTTCCTGGTGAAACATTTCAATAACAAAAAGAAAAAAGGGAAGTTGATGGCAGGATAGGAAAAAATCCAAAAAAAAGCAAAGGTCAGAGAAGGAGCGGGAAGGAGGGTGGAGGGAGTGGGAGGGCAATAAGGGGAGGCAGCAGGGGTAGACACCCCCAATATAGCAGAAATAGGTAGAGAGAAGGACAGAGTCAAACTGCTGAGGCCGATGCTGGAAAAGGCAGAGTGACCACAAAGAGCACCAACAGCAGAAGGGAAGGAGCTGAATTGGTAGTGAAATCAGAGCACAGCTGGCAAAAGCACGCTAAAGGGCCAGGAGGCAAAGTACATCCCACTGAAAATGATAAAATGCCAACAGACAGGTGTCCTTCCAGGGAACATTTCCAAGAGAAAATAAATAAAATATAGAAAGATCCAGATCAGTGTGCAAAAGATGGATTCTCAGAGCAGGCACTAGGGTTAAAACATCCAGCTCCTGTGTCGTAGGCAATACAGTGCCAGATTAGAAGAGAAACAGGCAATGTGAGCAAACTATACCTGCGGACAGGAGGGAGAGACAGAGAGAGAGAGAGAGACAGAAGACAGGAGATGAGTGCAGGACAAAGCGGTACCGCAGGGAGGCCCAGGAGCAAGCAAGGAGCAAGGGATTGGATGAGTCATTCTGTGTGGGAGAGCGAACGAGAAGAAGGGTCAGTGCAGTGCAGTGCTCTGAGGATGAGGGGAGCAAGTGGATGTGCAGAACAAAGAAGCACAAAACAGTGGAAATGCAGACAGCTAGTAAGCAATCCAGGAGGCGAGAAGCAAAGCAGATAGTGGGAGGAGCGAACAAAGGGCAGGGATGAATGGAGTGATGGAACACAGAGCACAGAGCAGACCCAAGCAAAATGAGCAGGCAAATTTGGAGGAAGATTGGGGGGGGGAGAAGAGAACGAGTACAGAAGCAGGAATGGAAGGAAAGGAGAATGAGCAGCACAAAACAACCGCAGCAGATGGGGGAGAAAGGGAGTGTGAGAGAAAGTGAACCACAGAGCTGGCGGCTGCGAGAGGGAGCGAGCCAGGAGACTGATGGCAGGGAATGGTGGGGAGCAGCTGGCTGGAGGTGCTGCCAAAACTCAATGAAGAAGAAGTAGGAAAATATGAGAGAAGAACAAGGAACAGCACCTCCGGCCACAACGAGAAACAAATCCTAGGACAGCCCAGGAGGAGTGGCCTTTTAAGGCCTAGTGGGGAGTGATGTATTTGCTACACCCATTGACCCTCAGGTTTAAAGCCTTCCCATTGTCAAAAGTCCTTTATTGTGCTGCGCTGCTAAGTCGAGTCGGAGGTTGGTACTGATAGTGAGTGGCTAGCAGAAAACAGGAAGAGATTTCCAGAATATCAGCACTCAGCAGTAAAAAATGCCACAAAAAATGCAAGCCAGAGCTGGGATCATTGTTGTAGCTCTAGCTTGCCTAATAAACACAGCATTTTGCACTTATTTGGTTGTTGGCATTTTTTACTGCTGAGTGCTGATATTCTGGAAATCTGTTCCTTCACTTGTGCCTGGGACATTCATTTCTGTAAGAGTGTCTCACATGCTGTACTGCAGTAATGGGCTGCTCACTGGCCACTTCAGTTGTCAAAATTGTCATTAAAAAATTGGCACAATCCATAGTAAGTTTAAAGATCTGGTTAGAGGGCCTCTTATGGATATGAGTATCACCTTTTGGATCCTTAAGAAACCAGAAATGCCCACCTTTGGTTCGTGGTTCTCTCTTCCGATGAACACATGAGGTAACATTCTTCTGTCCTTAAGAAGCCCTCCAACATGACCCATAAACCTATATAAGACACTAAACCACTTATGGATAGAAGACTGTCACTGTTACTTTGTGTGTTCTTAGGAAGAGAGGACTGCAAACCAAAGTTGAGCATTTCTGGCATCATAAGGATGCAAGAGATAACATTCATATCTATAAGAGTCCCTCCAAAGCCCTGTGACGAGAGACTGAGGGATTTCAATATGTTCACCCTGGAAGACACGAGGGGGGGGCATAATAGACTTAGAAGTAGCTCATCGGGGTGTCAAAGGTATAGGAGGGCAGTATTGTTCAGAGGAAAAAGTGTTCCATGACAAGGAAGGCATACAATAAAGCTGGAAGGCAGACGTTTAGGAGGGATGTGAGGAGGTAATTCTTCACTGAAACAGTTGTGGATGCCTGGAACAGTCTACCTGCAGAGGTGGTGAAGTAAAAATGTGTTGGGCTTCAAGCATATATGGGATAGGCACAAAGGAATCTTAGTAGAAAAGCGGGGAAGGGGAGCAGCTGGAGATCAGGTATGGTCTGCGAAGACAGTATAGGTAGGGACAAACTGGGCAGACTAGGTGGGCCAAGCCATCTTTATCTGCTGACAAATTCTATGTTTCTATATAAACCAGTCCTTCAGGCTGTCTCAGAAGCACAGTTGCAGAATGTTGTACTACCATCTGGGAAATTGTGGTTCATGTGTGATCCCTAGAATAGGGCTGGCTGGGAAATGATTGCATCACAAATATGAAGCACTTTTGAATTAAAAAGAAGAGGCACTCTTGCATCACAAAGGTGAGACACTCTTGCATCACAAAGGTGAGACACTCTTGTATTACAAAAGTGAGACACTCTTGCATCACTAAGGTGAGGCATTCTTGCATCACAAAGGTGAGACACTCTTGTATTGAAAAGGTGAGGCACTCTTGCATTACAAAGGTGAAACACTGTTGCATCGCAAAGGTGAGACACTCTTGCATCACAAAGGTGAGGCACTCCTGCATCACAAAGGAGAGAAATGCTACCTCCATCTCGGAAGGATACGGGCTGCCCAGCATTTACACAGCCAATCAAGGAGTAGCACTGGACATAGCTTTGAAGGCAGTGGCACACCCACATGCTTAGCTAAAGGAAGGCTGCAGCTATGGCAACCCTGATTACCAGACTGGGGGAACAGGGTAATGGGAAAATTGTGACAGAAAACACTGTGTCTTATGTCCATTTCTGGTAGCTGTTTTTCAGGGAGTTAAAAACACAGTTCAGAAAGAGCTGGTGATAACCCTAACTAATGAAGCATTACTGTTTGGATATAGAGCACAAACGTTTTGTGCTTGCATGTTGATTTCCTGTCCAAGCACTGTAAACATTTTACATAGGTTTTGGGGGGCATTTGTCCCCCTTTTTTTGTCTTTGAGGGCATCAGATTTATATTTTTCATTGGTCAGTTTTTTTTGGCTAGCAGTGGCTAATACAAGAGTGCAACACGTTTCTGTGTTCTTGATAGCCCCAACATCCAGGCCAATATTCCTCCTCTCACTGTGTAAAACAAAAACAATGGATATAATTGTCCATTGCTGTGTGTAACTGAAGCTGGTTCTATTTGATGGATGCTGCATTTTCCTACACACAGTCCTTACATGGCATGTATATAATTCATAAAGCACTTTGAGAGTTAAAATATGTCAACAGTTTATAGGCAATTTTCCAATTGTAATGGTAATTCTGTTTACTTTTTCTGAATTAAAAAGCTGCATGGGTTTGAGTTTTCTCAGAAACAATGGGTTTTCATGGTATAGTACATTATAGTACAAAACAAAGCAGTACAATACAATACACATATGCGCTTATTGAATTCCCTGTATCTATAGCCTTTGAGTGCTATACAGTAATTGGAACACACAATACAAATATGCATCAACTATTCAAAGAATCTTGGAAAATAAAACTACCTTCAGACAAGTATAACTTACATAGAAACATAGAATTTATAGACAGAAAAGGACCGCATAGCACACCCAGTCTGTTGAGAAGTCTTCTGCCTAATTTATCTCTGTAGACCCCAGAAGGCCTACAGTGACCCTTTCTTTTCACTGCCTGTTTTCTAATATACTCCTTTATCTATCTCGTACATGCATGAAGCCCCCAACTATTTTTGCCTCCCCCACATCTGCTGCCAGTCTTTTCCAAGTGTCTACTGCCCATTCAGAGAAGAACTATTTCCTCACATTTCTCTGGAATCCCCCTCCAGCTTCATTGCATGCACCCTGGTCCCGGTGCTCTTTCTCATTTGAAAAGAGACTACACTCCTTCACCATCTTTACCCCTGTGAGGTACTTCTAGGTCTCTATCATGTTGTCTCTTTTATTTATTGAGTGATTGATTCATTCATTCATTTATCTGAAATGTGATGACTGAGGAAAAGCACACTGAACTCATTTCCAGGTGTGACGGGGGGGGGGGGGATGATGCAAAACAAAGGAAGGAACACAAATATTACAAATGCAAAAATGTAAATAAAAAAAGAAACAGTGTAATTACAGTCCAAGAGGCATAACAAAAATGTATGTCACAAAGTACAAAAAGGTACACTATTATACTATATACAGTGACTCAGAATAAAGCAAATTAGAGAAAACCCTGCAAGTATGAAATCAGGGGTTAAGGTGGTTAAAGGCTGTATGAGTGAGTGAAACATTGCTAACACCAGCCAAAAATTACTAGAAGCACCAAGGGACTTGGATAGCAATTATGCTTAGAATGATTATGAAAACGTTTTATTTTTCTGTAAAGCTTTTTCATACTCCAGAGTACTGGCAGACTTATCAGCCCTTTCTGCCTCCCCAACTGGCCACCATCTCCACCCAGATCTTATCTGCCTTGTTTCCCCCACAGCTTGCTGTCCGTGATGGTGCCAGAAGATGGAGGGAGGGCTGCCCGCCCTCCCAAGTCCAGATCCAGTTGGCAGGGCTAGGGCAATGGTGCTGTTCAGGGCAGAAAAGCAGTGCTTCCTAATTGCACAGCTCCTGCTTTTCCTGTTTTCTGGTCCCTGCCCCTTAGGTCAGCTAGTTTGCAGTGGCATGAGCATGCAGTATGAAGCCTGCACCTGGCTCTTAGAGAGACGGCTGCAAGGTATGGCACTGAGCCTCTGCTGGGTGTCAGTCAAGCAGTGACATGTGCTGTCCCCCTTTCCTGATGGAGGACAGCCATCTATGGACACTCGGCCCCCTTTCCCCAGCCAGTCCCTGAGTGACCCCAGTCCATTCCTGAACCTGGATCATTGGCATGGTAGGAAGTAAGACACCCAGTGTCTCTGTCCTCAATGCTACTGGAAGGGCTATCATGAAAACAATTTAAAGGAAAAGGACCTCAAAGCAAAAGCAGTGGGGCAAGAGTATGCACAAATTTGCTATCAGTAAATGCTGTTTACAATGTGGTAGCAGAAGCGCTACCTCAACAGCAGCCAGGTTTACCCCATGGGACAAGTACTGAAATAGGTCAGCACCTGCTGATCATAAAGGTCTACTATGACTACAGTGATATCACAAGCACCATATTATGGCTTCAGGCATACTGTAGACAAGATGCAAAAACATTCTAAAAGACAACTCTTCTGCTTGAATGCAAATGTCCTTGTTAAGAAATTATAGGGTCTATAGAAATATTGAGAATATATCATTTGGATGAGATGCTAAACTGATGCTGCTTCTGCCTGTTCTGGCAGTTCTTAAGGTGGATAGTAAAAATCTCATGGCATTTCCCTGCTGTCCTGGCCAAATCCCCATTTGCTAACCCACATAACAGTTTAACCTAGATTAATATCGGGCATCAATTGGATGCAGTTACTGTAGCTGTGATTTTTCTGTGTATAATTTTACTATATTAAGGTGTTATGCTTGCAGTATTTTCATACCTATTAATTTCTTGATTCTTATTGTATTTATACATTGTATATGTCAGTTGTACCATATTTTTGCTACCTTGATTTTTCCACTGTATAAACAGAGTATTGTATTGTATGCTGTCTTACCCAAGACCTCCTTGTGAATGAGCTTGCTCAACACAGCCTCTTCCTGGTGAAATAAATAAACTAAACAATCAGTTTGACTGCATCTGGGCATGGGGAATAGAAAAGCTGTAACATAGTATGCTGGTGCAGAATACTAAAATACTACCAACAGTTTAATCTGGTTCAAAGTCAGCTGACATTCATCTGTATCCCCCTTCCCTGGGTCACGCCTGAAAATAGGCAGAATTTGTCTAGTGCACTTACCCGGTCAGCAAAAACTAAAGAAAAAAAAAAAAAAAAAGAATGGCTGCTGAATTCTACCACTGAGGCAGCAGTACTTCAGTGATTGTTCCTCACTGAGTAATGTGTTCATGGTAAAGCACTTTGTGATGCTCACATGAAAGGCACTATGTAAAGACAATTGATATGATATGATATGATATGATATGATATGATATGATATGATATGATACGGGATGGGACGGGATGGGATGGGAAGGGATGGGACAGGATGGGATGGGATTGGATAAAATGTTGTCTGTATTGTATTTAACTGTTTTATAGTAGGTCCTTGGGAGTAAGCAGTTACTCACAGACTGATGCAAACATGTTTACAGTGAGGACTGACCACATGACTTTATATATCCCTATCAACACTGCTGTGGAATATAATGAATAAATAAAAAATAAATATTTTTCATGACCCTTTAATGACATTTTGATCTGCCTGATTCAGATACTGTTGAAGACAATACATTAGAGTAAAAAGGCTTTACTCCATTCAGATGCAATTTTATCTCCTGAAAATAATAAGATGTATAAAGTTCACTTAGAATGGACCATTTATTAGGAGAACGCAAGATGAGGGAGAGGCTGTAGGTCCACAGAGGATCTAATGCAACAAATGACTTCTTTGCTTTCAATGCACTCTTTCCTAGCTTGCAACTTTAGGTTTCTCAGGGGCGACCCCAACATACCAACAGAGGGAGGTTCTATAGGGGCAAATTACACTGTGTGTGTGTGTGTGTGTGTGTGTGTGTGTGTGTGTGTGTGTGTCTGCACATAGGATAACAACAACCTGGAGGCAATAAGTTGGAGGATGATCAGAGGCCACTCAGTAGTGTCAGAACAGGTAGCTGGATGACTGGTGCTGAAGTAATGTGGGGATGGGGATTCAGCTTTCAACTCACCAATAATTAGTTTTAAACACAAAATACTTTTTTTCAGATTCTTTATTCTTGTAGCACCACCACAGTGCCAACATTTCTCTATAGAAGCTTTCTCAAGGACGGCGGTCTTGTTTTTCAAAGGGATACTGTCAACCCCCTTAGGCCTCAGAGTGCCCCTAATTTAGAAAAACACATTTTATGATTGCCCACATTCTGGAGAGACTGCTGATATAGCTGGTAGTTAGATTTTCATTCTTTTTTTCTTTTAAAAAGTGAAAAACAGACTGCGCCCCTACTGGTGCTATCACACGAAAACATGTCTGTTTATATTCCTTGTTCAACTCCCAGTGCATCTGTCCTGGACTTAGAACACTCCCAACACAGTCTACTGACATGTAATACAGTGGGAGTAGAGGAGAGTGGCCGCACTGTTTGGGGCTGTTCCTAATATTTAGGAAATATGGAATAAGAGCTGATCAATGATTTGAAACAAAACAAGGTTGAGTATAACTAAACATTAGCATGCATTTTAGTTCTGCTAAGCAAAGAGACAAATAATACAACCAGCAACATTTTATATTATAGAAGGTAGGCAATCACAAAATGTGGTATTTTAACTTGATATATTATGATGCACAAAAAGTTAATTGTGTCCCTTTAAAAAAATTACATATTTTAATATAATAATTCAGCTTGTTCAATACATACTGTACAAAATGTTATATTCATTATTACCTCATAAACTTTCAAATTCACTTATTTTGTATTATATATATATATATGATTACTTTCCAGTGGTCTGGTCTAGGAGCACAAGTCACGGGAAATCATCACAAATATAACAAAATAATAAATAACATAAAACAAAATGTTTTTGCTTAGAATCATAATTTTATAGTATAGTTCTTAGTTGTGAGTAAATCATACTGGGTGAAACACTTGATTAATATATTGAATGTCTGAAAATCTAGTAATACATTCAGCAATATTATATGTTAATCAAACAAATGTGAAACAGTCCAATCTGTTTATAATTCAAAACTAATTTATATTTAATCCTGCCACACTGGACACTGTAAGGACTTATATAAAATATCCTTATTCCAAGTGAAGTTTAAGCAAACTTAAGATCATAATTTGAACCTTTCAATCAAAATGTGACTTGCCACTGGCATGACATGCTGTCTCTGCACCCCATGAAATTGTAATGAAGAAGGTTTGCTCCTCCTATTATAAAAACAATTTGGTCAGTAATATATAAACACACTTAACCTAGCATAGTAAGAATATATCTGCATAAAATGAATATTCCAAACAAAATTAGTTATTTACTTTATTCAACTTGCAAGCAAGACCACTCCCCTGCTCAGTATGTTAACCGGAACCTGTGATTTTCAGAATCACACTCACTATTAAGTTAAACAAAAAATTTACTGTGAAAACTTTGACTTGTTTAAGCTATTAGTGATTTTGTTATACAAAAAAAATTGTGACTTGAATGAATTAAAGAGACTATGTACTCCTAAATCACTGCACCACTGTCTGCATCAACTCGTGTGTGAAAGTGATACCTTGCCTCGGTGTCTGCCTTCTTTGAGCAGCTAAGCCAAAGTATATGGGGAGGAGCCAGAGCATTAGAAGGAAGCCATCTGCTTCAATACCCAAAGGTCTGAAGAAGGTGGCACAGCACCTATGTTCCGGATCTCACCTGTAAGGCCATTGACTGTAAATCAGTGCTAGTATGGAGCCAAGGTCCCCAGGAACCATCAATGTGGAACTAAGATTGTATTCCTCTAACGGATCATTAATGAAGTAACCATTTTTATCAGCAACCAATCATCTTCTGGACATTCTGAATGATATACAATAACAGCTGTATCTCCACATTTTTGGACATCTTTCTTATGAGAACTCTGGTTGTGACGTTTCCTGTTTGTGAAGTTTTCATTATACAGATTAACTTTTAGAACCTGGCAACCTCTATTTAGTTATGGATGTGATTTCAGATATAACACAGGGTCCTGACAGCAGCCAAAAGGTTGGTGAGGCTAGCAGCTGGTGTTATCTGTGTGAAGTTGGTATTTTTCCCCCCTCATATGAGCAAGGCAATCCTACCACCTAATTGCTATCATAGAGGCCTCCGAAGTGATATCCCATTAAAGGGGAGTGGTGACTGACATTGTGTGGTCATTTACAACATCAGTATAACTGCTGAGCCAACCAAAGAAGTTCTTCCCCCAGGACCAGTGAGTGATGCCTCTGCATCATGTCTTGGTCCCACTGGCATGGAATGGGTGAGTTGGGATTGAATCCAGACACTGGGTCTCCCACATAGGAGTTCAGCACACTACCAATTACTGCCATGAGGCCAGGCTCAGATGGACTTTTCTTGATAAAGTGCCACTAATCAGATAATTCCCTGGGTAGAGAGAAGTGCCCCAGGCACAGTCAAGGGTGTCTACCAGCAGGAGTCAATATCTGACAGGTAAGACCCAATATGGAGTGCTTTTTGTCATAAACCTCCTGACTGTTTTTTAAACTAAAGTTAAGAAAGTCTTATTTTAATTTAAAACATTTGTAACATTGTGCATATGCACTGGTTTCCAGGTTCTGTTTACAGTAGTGGTCCATTACCAGTGGAATAAAGACTGCTAGTGAACCAAACAGAATGCAGGATTCTCCTCTGAACATTCAGTGAGGCTTACAATGCACCTTTTACCAATAATGTTTGGAGGCAAGTGGTACTAGAGCCACTGCAGAGGCACGTTCAGCATTTTAACAGATGTGAGAAATTTTGGTGTTTTTCCTTTTTTTTTGAGACATTACACCCAGTGTGACTCAGCACCTAACATTCCCAGTCTGCTCCCCCTCCCTCCCCCAGAAATGCCTCATCTGATGATCCACCTCCAGATTACTGACAAGTCCTGCTTCTACCAACAGGGCTCCCTTGTCTTGCCCCCAGGGTGGGGTCATGGGGTCAGGTCATCCCTAATGCAAGCCAGTCTTGGTCACAGCTGAGGGGTCATGGTGGGTGCAATGGAGCCAGGAACTGGGGTGTCATCAGTGGGGCAGGCAGAGTTTTTACTTTTAACCCCAGCAGGAGGCGTGGCATGCAGTGACATAAGTGTGCTATGCATGATGTCTGGCACACCTCCCAAAGCACTTAGCATCAGTCACCACTTCCCCCAGCCTGCACCTGGGGTTAACCACACTCCGATCACTAGCACACCCTCCCTCCCCTCAGAAGAGGAGAGCAGTCCCTAGGATGCTCAATCCTCCTCCCCCTGGCTGGTCTTCTGATTCCCTTGGTCCATGTCCAAATTTTTAGTTGGGTTTCAAGAAGGTTCATATTGCTTACTGACATAATAACTTATAATGGTAAATAAACTTCTTGTAGAAATGGACATGGACATTTTTCTTTGGTTATCAGTAGCATTTGACACTGTGGATCCTGACTGGCTTGCTAGGGACATAGGTGGGGAGGTCACTATGGAATGGACTTAGGATGGTTTTGTTCTTACCTTGAGGACTGGACATGGTGTGTGGTGACAGTAGGCTCCATAGCTTGTTTTCAGGATGGTCCTAAAAGTTAGTCATGGATGCTCCCAACTGTGAGAAAGCCTTGCCCTTTGTGGTGATGCTGAATTCCCTATGAAAAGGTATTCTCATGGGGAGTTTGGAGAGTAAATTATGTATAATTTTTACAGACACTGCTGGAGCAGCATTGAAGTCTGATGCCCCCATGCTAAAGGTGTAATAATTACATTTTCACTCTCTGTAATACAGAAAGAATTAGCACATTCAGAAAGACTGTGAGCAACAAATCCACTGACAGAAAGTACAACCTGAGTCCAGTGACCCATATACAGGAATGAGCATGGGTTCCAGGGACTGGTGGGGTGAGAAAGGATCAAGCATCACAGGGACTGCTCTCTTCTCCCAGGGAGGGGTGACCAGCTTACTCCACCCTTGACTGCCACAAGGTGGAAGCCTGATGGCATTGCAGGCATGAGCAACTTGAAGGGAGGGTCTGTGATCCCCTATAGCATGCATGCCTCCATACACATGTCCTGATGTGCTGTCATGGCAGGGGAACCAGGGAGAAAATGGAAACAGGGACCAAATGGAGGACCACCATTCTGCTCACCTTCCTGGGTCTGCACCACCACTTGGACTCCTAAAGTAACCCAGGATGTGGACTATGGGAGAGTAGATGGCCCTCCCTCCTCAACCCCACCACAGGGGGAAATCTATGGGGACTAGCCCCAGGTAGGTCTGGGGAGGTGTATGCTGACTAAAAGTAGTGGGGATGGAAGTGGGGTCACTGGTGGGGTAAAAAGCTTTATGGGAAAAAAAGTGCAGTTGGAGTTTTCATTTTATGCAGACAATAGTGATACTCTGCTTTGCCTGCTGATCACATTTCATCAGCCTCTTGTGTAATCCTTTACATAGGTTACATAGGTTGGTACAGAGCTTTTAAAGACCGAAGTCCATTTAGCTCGCCTACTGTTTTCAAGAATGCCCAGAGATATTTTTACTAATTAGGTAGGTGTCTAGTTTATTTTTAAATTCATTCATTGTTTTGCTGGCCACTACCTCAATTGGGAGTCCATTTCATATCTTAACCACCCTCATCGTGAACCACTGCTGTCTCCTTTGTGTGTTAAATTTCTCCCCACTTAACTGAAAAGGGTGGGCTCTGGTACTGTATATCCATTTCCTCAGTGCCAAGCCCAGCTGTTCCCACATTTGTATATCGGTGGGGCCCTATAGATCAGGTACATGTCTCCCAGCAGTCTACGAAATTCCAGTGAATACATTCCCAGGTTCTGTATTCGATGCTCAGAATCTTGACCCTGAACTTCCTTTATTCTACTCGTTGCCCTCCTCTGAACTCTCTCCAAGACTTTGATATTATCTTTGCCCATGGGTGCCCAAAACTGGGCACAATATTGCACATACAGGCGCACCAGTGAGGTATAGAAGGGGAGCAGGACCTCCCTGTTTCTACACGTAATGTGTTTATGAATGCAATACTGAATACTACTTGCTTTCTTAATGACTTGATTGCAATGTGTCTTAAAGTTAAGGTCATCACTGACTCTTATACCTAGGTCTTTCTCTTGTCTTGGACTTCCCTAAGTACCCTACCTCCCAGCCTGTACTTGAGCTGCATATTATGTTTCCCTAGATGCATCATAGTGCATTTATCGATGTTGCATGTTGCCTTCTTGTCTAGAGCCCATGTTTCTAATTCAGCCAGGGCTGCCTGCAGAGCGTGCGCATCCTTATGGTTGTTTACTGGGTAGCCTATACATGTATCGGTGAATTTAGACAGCCAGACGCCTGACTGGGTACTCATTGAGGAAATGTATAAGTTAAATAGACAGGAGCCAAGAACAGAACCCTGTGGTACCCCACTGGTCATGTCCGACCACCCAGAGAATCCCCCCTTGTTGCAGACCCTCTGCTTTCTTCCTGTTAACCATGCCTCAATCCAATGGGATATTTTCTTGTGTGCTCCCAATTCGATTAAGGCATCGACCAATTCGCCATGCGGGACTCTGTCGAACAACTTGGAGAAGTCTAGGAAGATGACAGCAACAGAGTTTCCTTCATCCAGAGCTTTACTGATTTTGCCATAGAACTCCAAGAGATTCGTTTGGCATGACCTTCCCTTAGTGAACCTATGTTGTGTGGTATCTTCCACACCTGACAAGTGTATGAATTCAGTGATATATTCCTTGACAAAACCTTTGAGAATCTTCCCCAGAACCGATGCCAAACTGATTGGTCTGTAATTCCCAACCTGTTGCCTGAATCCCTTTTTATGTATAGGAACAACCACTGCCTGTTTCCATGCTTCCAAGACCAGCCCTTCATCTAGTGATTTCTGAAAAAGGAATGTAACCCGTTCTGCCAACAACTCTGCCAGCTGTTTTATGACCCTTGGGTACATACCATCAGGGCCCTGTGCCTTATTGTGATCTAACTTTTTGAGTTTTGTTTCAACGTCTATCACATCAATATGGGACCAGAATTAGATGGCTGATTTTTATGATTATTTATAACTAGTGAACCCTGGCTGAAGACAGAAGAGAAATAAACATTGCACTGCTCAGCTATTTCTTGATTGTCGACTGTTAGGTTCCCTTTGGGAGCTTTTAGGGGGCCAAGTACCCTATTACCTCCTTTTTTGTTGTTAATATATGAGTAAAAGGATTTATAGCTGTCCTGTACTTTAGTTTCTAGTTTATACTCATATTTATTTTTGACCAGCTTTATACTCCTTTGGGTGGCCTTTAGGCATTTTGTATATTTATCCCAGCACACTTTATCCCTACTCATTTTGGCCTTCTTATATGCTTTGTTCTTCTTTTTGATTGCCTTCCTGAGAGATGGAGTCAGTCATGGAGGGAGGGATGTTTTGGACCAATTATATTTTTTTATGGAGGGTACATATTTTTCGACCAAACTGTTAATTTTATTGGTTAACCTGTCCCACATGAGTTGTAGTGGTTGATTATCAAACTCCAGTTTCCAGTTCCAATTGGCCAGATCACTTCTCATGCCACCAAAATCTGTATTTTTGTATTTAGAAATGATTACACTACCTGTATCAATTCCCAGTGAACCCATGTAACTAAAACCAACCATGGAGTGATCACTAGGGCTCAAGGGGGCCAAAACTGTACAATTGTATATGTTATTAGCCAAATTGCTCAGGACCAAGTCAAGGATATGTGTACCCCTGGTGTTGTTTAGCACCAACCGGTCCAAGTCTGCCAAGATGAATGCTTCTAGATAACTAGACTCTGTTGGGGTATCAGCTTTTAATGTGCTCCAGTTTATCCCAGGGAGATTGAAGTCTCCTAATAGTATAACATCCTCCAGTTGCGTAAGCCTATTAATAAAATCTAATAATAGGGAATCTTCCAGAGCAGCAATAGAGGGTGGTCTGTACACTAGTCCTATATTAATTTTGGCTGTATGTGATGGGGAGATTTTAAGACACAGTATTTAGTATTCCCCCATTTAGCAGTGTCTATGCGTTCTGAAATAATATTATCGTTAATGTATATTGCCACCCCACACGCCTCTAGCCTGGGTCCTGTCCTTATTGTATAGAATGTATCCTGGAATATTTTATCCCAAGAATCCTCCTCTTTCCAGCAGGTTTCTGTTATGGCACAGATATGTATGTTGGAGGTCTGTAATGTAAACAAAAGTTCATCCATTTTATTAGTGAAGCTTCTAGCATTAATTAGAAGGAAGTTCCATTTAAGTTATTTGGTCTCTCTAGTGTGCACTGCACTGTGTTTGCTGTTATCCACTCCCCCCAGCAAGTTTAAATGTTTATCAACTATTTGTTTAAGTTTTTGTGCAAATATATATGTTCCCCCTGTCTATTTAGGTGCAGTCCATCCTGTGTAAACAAATATGGTCTTTGAAAATCCTGCCAGTGGTCCACATATGCATACCCCTCCCTGAAACACCAGCGCTTCAGCCATCCATTCAGTCTTTGTATGTCACTATTCTGTATTTGACTGGCCTGAGGGACTGGTAAAATTCCAGAAATCACCAGGTCATATCCCCAAGCTGTAAGGGACATCCCCACCTGCTCAAAGTCCCTCTGTATGTCAATGAGATTTCTTTTACCAACATCATTAACCCTGATGTGCAAAAATGTTACTGGTTTTGTTGTATTTTCTAACAAGCCAAGTAGGAGCTGGCTGATGTCTCCTATTCCAGCTCTTTGTCTAATAAATTGCAAAAAACTTGATTAATGCTCTAGTTAGGGTTAAAGCCACAAAAGTAGGGAAATGTGGCATTAGAGTTTCCAAACCTAACACCCCACCACTACACTGCACACACCATAGGCATCAGGGTGGTGCCTTGGGGTTGTCAGCCCTAATGCTCACCCCATTCCATAAGTAAATAAGCTGAGATGGGTACAGTATAGGAGAATGGAGTGAGTATTAGGGTCAGTGTCCCAAAGGCACACCCCTGATGCCTGTTGGTGTGTGTAGCATGAAGGTGGGGTATTAGGTTTGGCCACTAGACACCATGGAATAAAACAAAAATAATGAGGATGGTGATCAGTGGGTGGGGTGGTGCCACAAGACACCAGGGAATATATTAATTTCATTTATGGGGATGACAATTGGTGGGGGGAAGGTGCCACTAGACACCAGGGAATATATGTATTTAATTTATGGAGACAGTGATCGGTGGGTGGGGGGTGTCACTAGACACCAGGGTAAGGGCGGCTCACAGCTCACACTGCAGCTGGCAGCATGAGTTCAGCTGTGGCTGCAGAAGTCAAGAAATTACATATTGTCTCATACACAGAATACAGAGGAAGTGCTCCTCCTGCTAAGCTGGGCACCAGGAATTTTGGGTGCCCAGAAAAGGTATTTGTGGGCACCATTAGAATCTAGCTAAACAGGTTCAGTTTAGCTAGGTTCTGATGTTTGGTTTTTGAAATCCAAGTATTTTTATGCATTGTTACTTTGTGGAAAAAATCAGCAAGATGGAGGTTGGTATGGCATAAAAAATGTTTGGTGCCCTGCCAATCAAGTGGCATGAAAGCAAAAATGGGCATTTGAGGTATCACATTTTTACGTTCACTGCAGAACGTTATCTGAAAAACCCTACTGTGCATGCAACAGGTCATAAAATACTACATTTTATAGCCTTATAAATTGGGAACCCTTTAATATTTTTCACCAAACCTGTCAACAGCACTACCTTGGGACATGACACATGTCCCCTGCAAGTTTTAGGAAAAAATTATCTTCCATATAGGCTGTAGGGGAGAGAAAAAAAAACATTAAGTATTGGAAAAAAGTTAGACATATACAAAAAATGTCTCAGAAACCACACAAGCTGCCACCACAAAAGTTTCCACAGAGCAAGACCGTACCTCCTAGACCAAACATACAAAATATCAGCTCATTTTGTCAAATGGAACCAAAGATAATAATGTTCAAAGTTAGGGGTTTAACATTGAACACCCTACTCAACCCTAACTGTAGGGGTGATACTGCACCCCTGTAATTAATATGTGGCAGTGGATATCAAGGAGTTGGCTCAAGCTCAAGCCAGATGGAACTGAGGTAATGCTAGTTAGTCAGGGACCATGACTATAGAAGACGGGCCATTCTCTAAAAACCCCGCACAATTCACTAGGTGGTTATAGAAAAAAATCAAAGTACCAATGATACTGAAATGTGCTAAAGTTTAGATGGATAGTATAGTAGCTGCTTATTTGCAATTGTAACCCCACATGGGGGGGACTATTCCTTTAAGGTCCCTTGTACTTGCACATCAAAAGTGCCAGCAGTCACTGATGAAGTCAATGCTACTGACTGAACCGTGACTTTCCCGACTGTTGCCCCCTCCAAATATGAAAGAGCAACCATGCAGGACTGGTTTGGAGTGCTGCTGCCAAGCAACTGCAGTGTCTTGTAAATGAGGACATTTGTGGAAGATTGCCTTCGAACTACGAATCGGTGGCTATTTTCATAAGCTCTTACGTGAGTGGGCATGGTGACAGGGTCAGAAGGTAAATGTTGACTAATCAGGGCCAGCTCATTTGTGGAAAGAGCCTCAAGGGCTCCTGGACTTGTGAAGGGCTTAATTAATTCAGGTGTCTTTGCAGACACCAATCACCAGTAGAGTGACACACCTCCCAGAACTACCTTTATTGATTGACAGCTCAACTTACCAATTGAGAGCTGCTTTTTCCCAGTGAACAGCAGGGTTATGTCAGTCCCAATTCAGTCTGCATGAATCCCCCCCAAAGTAGACTGGTGCCCCTATACTATTGAGAGATGCAGCTGGCTGCCACACTGCAGAGACAGACTGTGCATCTGCTGGAGTCAGAGCAAAAGTCAGAAGCAAAACTCCTGCTGTGTTGAGGAAAGGAAGTAATCAGATGCCATGGGACACATAAAAAAACTCTGGCCAGAGCCAATAGGGCTGCAGCCGAGGAATTTGGGGTTAAAATACTGAACTTTTTTTTTTGTATTATTACACCAGGGCCTGGATATTCAAAAGGTGCGCCATGCGCACAGGGTTGCCATGCTGCTAAGTCCAAATGCGCCATTCTGCGATATTCAGCAGGAGGCAGTTACGCCACTGGCATCAGGTTGCGTAAGAGAGCAATGCAAATGAATGCATGCTCAACAGGAGGGAGGATCCATGCATAATCTGCTTAACCCGATATTCAGTCGGGTTGTGCAGAGTTGTGCATGCGCACCCCCAACCTCGCCTGCACAACCTTGAGCCCAAAAAAGGCTTAAGTTGAGGGCACCCCAGGTGAGCTGCTGCATTGCAGGGCGCAACACAGCAGCTGCCACCCCTGGCTGGCCCCCAACCTTTCCTGTGTTCTCACCAGCCCGATCGCGGGCAGTGCACTCCCCCGCCCAATATTTCACAAAGCTGACGGTATTATCTGCAAAATGCCCCCCCGCGCCTTTGCATAAATTATGGCCCCATTTGCATGTCACCTTTGAATATCGGAAATTTATGAAGATGGCGAATGGTACTTGCGCCCACTCGCGTTTAATGCCTTGTCTCGCAACTGGTAGTGGCTGCAGTCCACTGCGCCATGCGCAAGTGTTGTGGTTGGGAGGATATCAGCGAGTTGCGCAATGGCGCAACTCCTTTGAATATCACCCCGGCCACACCCCTGCGCAACTATTTTGAGCAGCGCAAGGGCTTGCACCTCAGAATGGCGCAGTTTGAATATCCAGGCCTAGATTTTCAGCATAGCCTTGTTATGACCCTGCCTCAAGAAGAAGGGCAGAGAAAATGGTCAACTCCTGGCCTAAAGGTGATTTTGTGCAGGGACTGCAAAATCAACTTTTAGGATACAAAAACACAATTTAGGCAACAATTGAAAATTGGCAGTTGTCACATTCATGAGGTGCTATAAAGAAATTTATATGTTGAAAATTTGAGGTACAAATATTGAATATTATCAAAGTTATGAGCCTGCATTTGCAAAATTCAACATAGCCTCATAACTTTGTTTTTATTAAATATTTTTATATCAGATTTAAAACATAGCCTTCTTATGACCCCGCCTCATGAATAAGGTCAGAGAAAATGTTCAACTCCTATAAGAAAGGTGATTTCATGCAGGTACCATGAAATCACCTTTCAGGATGTAAACAAAACACATTTTGGCCAGGATTTGAAAAATGAAATCTATCACATTAACGAGATGTTGTAAAGATATGGCTATGTTGTAAATTTGAGGTAAAAATATGGAAAATTACCAAAGTTATGAGCCTGTGTTTGCAAAACTCAGTGTAGGCTCATGACTTTATTGTTTTTTAATATTTTTACACCAGATTTTCAACATAGCCTTCTTATGACCCCACCTCATGAACAAGGGCAGAGAAAATGTTCAACTCCAGCCTGAAAGGTGACAGATTTGCCTAATGTCAGTGCAATTGTTCATGAGGCGGGATACCAAAATAGGCATGTTAAAAATTTTGGCCACAAATATGCAAAAATGCCCAAGTTATGACACTAAGTTCAAGATCCCATTGAAATACATTGAACTGCATACCTGTTTCTTCAGTTGGCAGTCCAGCTTTAAAGAGTGAAGAAGATGTGTCTGCAGTCCAGAGAGGATTACAGTGTTGGACCCCTAATGGGTAAGTAAGTAAGGGTTTGGGGTTGTGTGGGATGGTGGGTGCTGAGTGGGAGGGTTGGGGGTAAGGAACTGCTGTAAAAGACATTGATGGACAGTTTTCTTTTTACAGCTGAAAAAAAAAGCACAACCGAGGAGTCCCAATCATGACACTGGGGGATTGGTCACCCCCAGTGTAACTGTTAGATTTCTGTGAGGGGGGGGATGGTAGATGCTGAGAGGAGGACCAGGTGGGGGAGAAAAAAAAATATATATATATATGGTCCAATGGACACTGCAGCATTAGACTCTCCCAGTGTTACTGTTATGCTTGAGGGCTGGAGGGACAGTTGGGTGGGGTGACAAATTATGTTTCTGGATGGGTGTGGTTTGCTGGATGTTGAGAGGGAGGGTCAGGTGGGGGAGAAAAAATATGTACTGTATATAAAAAAAAGGGTCCAAACAAACACAATCATGACATTGGGGAATAGGACACCCCCAGTGTCATTGTTATGCTTCTGGGGGGCGGGGTGCTGAGATGGCAGGTCGGGTGTGGGGATATCCATAATTTTAAAGAAAACAAATTGGCGGTCACAGCAGAACACAGCACACTCCACCATGTCCAAGATGGCCACTGCTCTCTGCTCATGCGCTAGAGGTTGCGCATGCGCATCTTAGGTCATCTTGGACACATGAGTGCCAGAAATGCCATGACTGCCAACAGAGTAAAGAAAATAGTGCAGTGCAACTTCTGATGCAGACAATGAGTGAAGTGCTTCACAGATGCAGATTCAACTGTGTTGCAACTCCAACATGTTTGGTTGGAAGGAATGCGCTGAGTCCTTGTCTTATAGCAAGAGGTCTGCAAGGCTATGCCCACTGCAGCACTAAAAATGAAGTTGAAGGCTACAGCAATAGAGAGAATTTTGCTGTGTAGCAACTGAAGGTGATGACTGAAAACACTTCACTAGCACCAAAACCAAGTACTGGTTACCCCCACCACTTGGGACTAGATGCCAGTACATGCTGGGCCGGGCAGATCAACCACAGATCAACAGGAGGAGCTGCCCTGGAAATGGAAATTTGGCAACTAGCTGCTGAAGCCAGGAGAAGCTGACTTGCACTGGAGGGTCTCCCAGTAGGCTGACTGACAGTGACCAATGATCGCAGATGGGAAAGAGAGAGAGAGAGAGACTGAGAGAGAGTGAAACCAGTCAGAAAGAAACCTGCCATGATCTGCACCATCACCCATGCACAGCAAGGGAAACTATGAGTAAAATCAGAGCTTGACCTGCAACAGCAATTTTTATTATTGCTGGGAAGCAGTTAACGGACTAGACCATCTGACTGGGGGAAATTCAGGAGGGTCACATGAAAGTACTTTCTCATGGAAAGAGTGGTGAACAGGTGGAAAAGTGTACCAAAGGAGGTGATATGTGCCAAAAATGTGAGTGGATTCAAATAGGGTGGGACAGGAACAGGGGCCAGATAAAAACAGGGGATGGCAAAGAAGGGGAGAGGACCGGGGGTAGATGGTCACTAGAGCCATCGCACAAATAATAATCAGGGGTGGCAAACTGGATGGGTCGATGAGACTCTTTCTGCTATCATATTCTATGTTTCAGTGTAATGGAATGAGCACATCCACAGTCAGGTGAGGGGGGAGGAGTAATGCTCAGTAGACTGATTGGGTCTGTCTGATAAATGCCATTACTAAAACTACTGCTTCCCCTCTTCCTCCCAATAGAGTGGCCGCTTGCTCCATTAAGAAACCAAGAAGAATGGAGTGGGTAAACTGTAGCAGAGTGCAACTGAGCTAGCTAGAATTTTCTACTCCTGCCCCCTGTCCCCCAATCATTGATCAGCAGGCAGGAGGTGAGACACCTACTAAAGCAAAAAGGTTTGGGGACTGCAGGGATCAGGTTAGGGAAGGAAGATTCAATAAAATGGTGCAGTTGACTCCTGACACATGAACAGGAGTTGACATTTTGGCTGCATGAAAAAAGTCTGAGGGAATGAGGAAGGGTGTAGAGAGGCTGGACTTGACTGTAGTGTGGGTGGGGGTAGAAGTGGTGTTGCATACCCTTATTTGAGTCTACTAAATCACCCTACCATGGCACTGAACTGGTTTGGGTCAAGGTATTGAAGCTTAACCAAAGTTAGAGGGCCCCCCTCAAAGCTAAACCAAATACACCAATGGTTCACTTCAATCACCCTTAGCAGCCAGTGAACCCTTTGCTGGCTTTCACTGACTTCTTCCCACCTCAGCATGCTGTGGATGTAACCTATCAGGACCCCAGGTGTTCCTAGATAGATTCTTTCTGTATGCTGCAGAAAGGTTCACAGGGACTTCCAGCACCAGTCATGCCCTGGGATGGGGAGTGATTGACAGGTGGAAAGGGTTAAAAGGTGATGCATTTTGGGCACAAAAAGAGAAGGAGGCAACAAGAAAAAGAAGAAGGATGAGAGAGCAGTGGAAACTCTTCTGGTATACTCCCTGGTATGCCCTTTGCAGTGACCAGCCAGATTCCGGAACTGCTTTGCAAATATTATAGTGCATACAATTTTTTCATCTTTTGTGGTTGTGTGAACAATTGCCAGAAAATAAAAAATCTGATACTCACCACCAATAAAAGACACAAATTGCTCATGGGTTCCCAAGATAAACTGCTGTACAAACTTTATTATGTGACCACAGGTTTAGACACGTTCTGGCCAGAGCCGATAGGGTTGCAGCTGAGGAATTTAGGGTAAAAATATTTAATATTCCTTTTTTAATATTTTTTACACAAAATTTTCAACATAGCCTTGTTATGACCCTGCCTCATGAAGAAGGGCAAAGAAAATGTTCAACTCCTGTCCGAAAAGTGATTCCACACAGGGACCGTAAAATCACCTTTCAGGATGCAAAAATACATTTTGGGTAGATGTTGAAAAATAACAGCTATCACATTCATGAGGTGCTGTAAAGAAATGGCTGTGTTGTAAATCTGGGGTAAAAATATTGAAAATTAAAACATTATGAGCTTGCATTTGCAAAATTCAATGTAGGCTCATAATTTAGTTGCTTTTTAACATTTTTACACCGAATTTTCAACATAGCCTTCTTATGATCCTACCTCATGAACAAGGGCAGAGAAAATGTTCAACTCCTGCCTGAAGGTGATTTCATGCAGGGACAATGAAATTACTTTTCAGGATAGATTTGCCTAATGTTAGTGCAATTGTTCATGAGGCTGGTTTCCAAGAAAGGCATGTTGAAAATTTTGGCCATAAATATGCAGAAATGCCCACATTATGCTACTAAGTTCAAAGCCCCACTGAAATACATTGAACTGTATATCAGTTTCTTCAGTTCGCAGTGTGGCTTTGAAAAGTGAAGATGTGTCTGTGGTCCAGAGAGGATTACGGCATTGGTCCCCTGATGGGTAAGTGAGGGCTGTTGGGGTGGTGTGGTGGGTGCTGAGTGGAAGGGTTGGGTGGGGTGGTCTGGAATGGCTGCAAAAGACATCGATGGACAGTTTTCTTTTTACAGGTGACAAAAAAAACAATGGAGGATTCCTGATTGTGACACTGGGGGACTGGGCACCCCCAGCTTCACAGTTGTTTTTCTGGGAGGGTGCACAGAGGGAGTGTCAGGTGTGGGAGAGGAAATAAATTATGACCAAAAAAAGACAGAGGATTTCTGATTGCGGCACTGGTGGATTGGGTACCCACAATGTCACTGTTGTGTTTCTGGGGGTGGGGTGGTGGGTGCTGAGAGGGATGGTCAGTTGGGGGAAGGAAAAAAATGAGAAAAAAAGTCATATGAAACACAGTTGTATTTTTCAGGGCTTTAGCACCCCAGTGCCATTATTATGTTTGGTGGGGTGGTGGATGCTAAAAGGCAGGGTCAGGTGGGTGGATATGTATAATGAAAAAAAGAAAATTGGTGGTCATGGCAGAAAATGGCACGCTCCACCATGACCAAGACAGCCATCACACTATACTGTGCCTGTGCTAGTAGTCGCGCATGCACAATATAGTTTGGCCACCATCTTGGACAAGGTGAAGTGTGCCATGTTCCACTGTGAACACCAACAGACTAAAAAATAGTGCAGTGTGACTACCAATGCAGACAGCAAATAGAGTACTTCACGGGCATGGGGGCGACTGTTTTGCAACTCCAAGATGCTGTTCGGACAGAAGGAATGCACTGACTGCTTTTTTGAAAGCAAGAGGTCTGCAGGGCTATGCCCACTGCAGCCCTAAAAATGACCCTGAAGAAAGGATGCCTGATGTACTTCACATCCCATGATGCTTTTTCAAAGGCAGCGCTCGCTAGGATTGATGGTTTCTTATACATTCTGCTGCTTAAATATGCAATTAATAAACAGCACCTCACCAAGTAAAACAAGAAAGTACTATATTACAAAGTGCAAGTACTTAAAAAATATTACAGTCAAGTGCTCAAGAACATTAGTTATTGCAGTATTTACAAAAAGACTATCTATTGTAATATCCATTATGAGAAAGAAAGTACATAGATTCTATATTGGGGTAAAAACTGTCTCTTTTTGTGATGTGACTTCTTTTGCATGTCTGTGGTGGAAGATCCTTCTGCACCAATAGTAGTCCAACAGCACCTACAGTATGTAGGAGACGAGCATATTAATAAGGGATATGCAATGGAAATGGGTGGAATAAATCATTTATCTGTAGAAGAGCAGTTTTACCTCAGATAGCTACACAAGTGGCCATACTCGTACTCATTTTGTAGATATTTTTTGTGCTGAACAACATTCATGCTCACAGTACTATGCTATTCTTTTTTGTTTTAGTTATTTGCATTTGAATATGGCTAGTACTGCTACTGAGGCTGAACATTCTAAGTGAGTTTCAAGCGCTTGTGCTGGACCTACTGACATAACAATTGTATGGATAAATCGGCTGATGACATAGAAACACAGACAATAACATCAGAAAAAGACCAGATGCCCATCCAGTCTGCCCAAGTTCCCTATAATCCCTGGAACCTACTGTTCCTCCAGGGTACTAACCCTTCCCATCCTCTCTGTATTTGCCACCTTGGTCCTGTTGCCCCCAGTAACCACTATTCCCCTTCATTATATCACAGCTCTGCTTAAATTCTCTATTTTTACACCAACCACTTTAGCCGGCAGACTGTTCCAAGGTTCCACCACCATTTCCATAAAGTAGTACTTCTTCACATCTCTCCTGAACCTACCTCCTGTTGATTTCTATTTGTGTCCATGTGACCGCAAATTGGTATTCAAGCTAAATAGTTCCCACAGTTCACTTTGTTAATTCCTTTAAGGAACTTGAAGGTCTCTATCATATCTTCCCTCTCCCTTCTGGTCTCCAGTGAATACATGTTTAGTGCCTTGAGGCACTCCTCATAGGATCTACCTTACTGGCCCTGAATCATTTTTGTTACTCTGTGCTGCACTGTCTCCAACCTATCCTTATCCTTTCTGAGGTGAGGACTCCAGAACTGGGTGCAGTACTCTAGGTGAGGCCTCACCAGGGATCTGTTGGGAGGAAGTATTACCTCTTTTCTTCTGCTATCAGTACACCTCCCGATACATCCCAGCATCCTATTAGCCTTGCTATAGGCCTTGCGTATGTGTATAAATGGCTGATGAAATTTGTACACACACTCAGATAAACAGATGTATTCGTTTGTTTATGCCCACCTCTATTGCACAAATTAATGTATAGCAGACTCCCGTTTATTCGACTGCTTTCAGAGACATCTGAAATGGTCAGATAATCGGTAGGTCAGATAAATGAGAAGTCAGTCAAAAATGTTATTTAATCATCTTTATTATATGAATTAAAAAATAAATTAAAAATAATATTTAATCAATTATTTAGCTACAGCAAATTACAGAAATGTACAGTACAGTACTGTAAACTATTACAAGTAGTCTGTCACAGCCCTTTGTTTTTGACTATCAAGGGACTTCCCCTATGCTCGTTGTTTCATCGCTCATAGAAGCATAACCTGTACTGGCTCTGAGTCAGGCTGACTCTTCAAGTACAGGATGCATTGTATAAAATGTTCTACAGTCTCTGAATGATTAGGCACAATGGGAGTGTCAGAGTTATCGTCCTCCTCGCCCTCGTCATTAGGTTCAGATTCCAACTTCTGGACAAAGTTGATAATCACTTCATCTGTCATGAGCTCCTACCCAATCTCCCCAGAATCACAATTTTGCCAGTCCTCTATTTCTTCGGCTGGTACAGGTTCTGGCAACAATGATGCCAGTCTGTGGATTTCCTCTGACTCAGAACTCAGTGCTGGTTTGACTGAGTCTCTTGAGTCCTGGCCTGGTGGTATGTCATCTCTGGATGTTTGAATCCCTTCCTTTGCCCATGCTTTTTGAATTGTCTCAGGTAGTATAGCATCTCAAGCCTCAGCACACATATACACAATGTCCTTCAGTGTGTTTGACTTAATGATTTCACTGATGGACAGTTGTTGATTTGCTTCTGCCAAAATTGCCTGCAGCAATTTTTCATGATAGCCACGTTTGAAAATGTCTAATATGCCCTGATCACAGGGCTGCAGTTTGCTGGTGGTGTTTGCAGACAAAAACATACACCTGATGTGCCTGTCCCGAGTCCTGACATTAGCAATTTTGGGATGTGCTGGAGAATTGTCAAGTCAGCAAGATGGCATGGAGGGGGAGATGTTTGCTCCTTAGATGAGCTTTTACTTGGGGCACAAAGTAATCAGTAAACCATCTACGAAAAATAGAACTGTCCATCCAGGTGTTGTGTTGAGCCTCATAGTGCACTGGAAGAGTACCAAGGTTTACAGGCTTAAAGCACCGAGGCTGCATGGATTTGCCCACAAGCACAAGTTTAAGTTTTTGGGTCCCAGCTGCATTCATGCAGCCCAAGATCGTGACCCTGTCTTTCACCTTTTTGAAGCCAGAAGCCTCTCGCTCACCACCATGTGCCACAGTACAATCTGGCAAACATGGCCAGAACACCTTGGTCTCATCTGCATTGTAGATTTGATCAGGGATGAGACCGGTACTTTCTACAATGTCCAGAAAATTTGCTAAAAAAGGAGAAATGGACTCTTCAGCAGTGCTAAGTTGCTCCCCGCAAAGGTGCAGCTGGTGAATCCCATGCCAGCACTTGAAGTGCATCAGCCACCCCACGCTAGCTATGAAGAGGTCTGTGTTCCCCATCCTGGAGTGGAAAATGAGTGCTTTCTCCTTGAGAAGGGGGACGGACAGTGGTGTCCCCCTTCTCAAGCTCCTGGCAGAACCACAGATAAAGAGCGTTGTCACGTTGTTCATCCTTACAGCAGTGCATGTTCTTGTGATCCTCTGTCCCGGCTGCTGAGTCCATTGTCAAAACAAAGTCTCTCAATTTTTGTTTGGCAGCCTTTATATCACTTATAGTTGACTTTCCAATGCCGTATTCATCAGCGAGAACGGCAGCTCTCTCACCATTCTCCAGGCACCCCACAATTCTTATTTTTGGGGACACACTGAGGACAACTCATTTTCATTTGGTAGCCATCTCAGGAAGTGAATAAAAAACCTGACTATACAATTGTTAATTGGGGTTTACGTAAAGAGCAGCAGCAGGTGCTATCAATTGTAGTGTCAGTGGTGTTAAATGGAGCTAAGCAGGGCTAATGACTCATCCATTAACAACTGCAGATTAACACAGTATGTGGGGGACAATCCGACCATCCACTAGATAGGGAGTTCAGATGAACGGAGGTTGAATAATCGAAAGTGTACTGTATTACAGAACAGTCACTTACAAAAACTTTAGTTATAACAAATATTCAGAACTCGGTTACACTTTACGTGTCTGTTTCAATGTAACTTATCATTAATTACATGCAACAGGTAATAACACTACACTGTCATTCCACATTTGTTGCATCAATGTCTATCAACACATTTTATTTAAAACAAGGTGCCGATTCAAAACTGCCGTTCAAGCCGGGCCATTCCCTTGCCCCCAGGCTGTAAATCCAAAAAGCCTCTCTGCTGAGGACTGCCATATTAAAATACCCACCGCTAGGATTAAGGGTAATGTTATTGATCCCCCTAAATTTTAAACAGCATTCTGCAGCAATTCTAGAAGTCATTATATGCTGTGCTCTTGCGTATTCTGTATCCCCTTTAGCAATAGGTCTGCAATGCTCCCCTACTCTAGCATAGCCAGCAATTCGGAATGCCATACCATACCACCTAGAGTTCCCACTTGGTGGAGGCATTTAAAGGGGCCTGAAGTCATCTGTTTGTGCTAGCATATGGACTTGATGCTTGGTTTACTTAGCCTGTTCTTCTGAATATTTTAATGTTATTGAACTGATACTGTAATGTGTGAAAACTGTTACTTGTATGTTAAGGGCCCCAAGCCCATGGGATAGGGTGCTAGGCAAATAAAAATGTCTTACCTTATCTTTAATTTATGTACCATTTTGCCTATATGGAACACCCCACAGGAACACATTGCTAAGCTACCTTTGCCCGGCCCATGGCTCCGTTCAGCTCTGTCTCCTTGCTTTGCCATGTGGATGTTCTTATTGTTTGGCTTAGAGCCACCTGCTTTGTGTGTAATACTGTGTTTTAAGCAGCAGCTGTTTCACTTCTTCCCCATTGCCCTGTCAACATGTGCATCATTCATTGCATGGTGTTGCCTCATCGACATTCTTGATTGTCGGAATGGTTCTCTGTCTCATCTGCAGTGCTTGTTCCTATTCATCGTCATCTCTTCTGCATTGTCATCAGTGTTGTTCAGAACTTGGCTTTTCCACTGTAGCTACTCCTATATTGTGCACTGACCTCTGTTTTGCACAGTGGTTGTTTTGCATCTTTGTCCTGTGCGTACCATTGATGTTTGCTCTGGTTGTCACCTGGCTTTGCCTTGTCAATATTCCTGATACTTGCCCTGGTCTCTGTTATCTTTCAGTCAGTCTGGTGGTTGTTGTTCACTGCATTATTTGGTGTCTGATGCCTGCTGCGCTCAACACCTGGCTTTACCTGGTCAACATCCTTCCTGTGTGGGTGACTCCCTGTTGCTTACTCATCATTGTTTCCATAATCGTTTGGTACTGGAGTCTTGCTTGCAGGACTAAGGGTCTCCATCCAATTATTATGCCATCCCCACTCCTGTGCTTTGGCCTCTAGCCTCTGTTTGATGCTTTATTGCAGGGCTTGTTGTCATCTGGCTGTTGCCTTGTCATTGCTATTCCTGGTGTCACTTGCTGCTGCGTCTCTCTCTTTGTAGGCTTGTGAGTTTGCCCGGCTCTGGCATGGTCATTGCCTTTTTTCCTGGTCAATACGCTTGCCTCTTACTGAACTGGCTTTCTTTTTTTTATTGTATTCTGTTTGCGTCTGGCACCTCTCAATGCCCCTAATGGAACTTGGTCCTAGACCCACACGGCAACCCACCATGCCCAGACTTACCCCCCCGGGCAGGTCCACCGGGTGGGTGCCCCCTCCCAATGGTCAAGGATGTCGAGCCAAGGCTTAACCCTCAGGGTGGGGCCATGGGAGCTGGACCTTCACGGCAGACATTGGTGGCACAGGAGAGGTGGCAGAGCAGGGCATCATGGTCTGGGGACCGGAGATTTTGTGGCTGTGTTCCCTGGGGAGGTGGGGCATGCAGTGATGCCAACATCTGTCCCACCACCCACACAAGCAGGCACCAGCTTTTCGGGCAGTTCCCCTGGCCTCTGTCAGAGGTCACCAACAGGCCAGAGACTCCCCCCCCCGGAGAAGGAGGGTTGCCCCTCAGGTGCTCTATATTTCTCCACCTGGCCGGCCCTCCAATTTCCGGTCTATTCCCAAACCCAGGACATTGGTGTCACAAGAGGTCACCTTGCCGCTGTGCCAGTGGGCCGGCTACTGAACTGTCTTTTGGCATGCTGGCTTGCCTAATTGCTGGTCTTATTTGCCCCTTCTCTCTTGCCTCCCTCTCACATATTATTGCAGTACTGCATGGGAACTGTCCAACAGGTGTGGCTTAATGGAGGGAGATATCCTCAATGAACATAGTGTAGTTACTTATCCTAATAGTACATCTTCAAGAGAATCTCCTCCATTGAATTACAATTCACCCTCCTGCCTTCTCCCCTTGTTTGAGGGTAGCATCGGTTTGGGTGTAAGACACCTCTGTTTATACATGATGCATCCTGTTTGCCTTATACTCTTTATTGGTTTTACTGTTGTTGAGCCCCCTCAGTGCTTTTATTCATAGGGTGTTAACAGGGCCTTTCCATTCTTTCCATTGGTATGGTCTGGTGCTGTATGTATCTCTGACAGGTGGAATGAACTGAGAAGGTATGAGGCCATCCAAGTTACATACGAACATATGAAGAAGCCAGCAGAAGAAGGTTATTTGGTCTATCAAGTCTGCTCATGTTGCAGGGACCACAGCTTGTGCTACTGTCCCTGACCCCCTCCCCAACCCTCCCATCCTCCCTACCCATGACCCTTACCCACCCCTATACCTGTTCCAGCGTCTCTTAAAGCTGCCCACTGTCTTCAATGAGATTACTTCTTCTGGCAGCACATTCCAAGTGTCCACCACCCTCTCTGTGAAGAAGTGCTTCCTGACCTCCCTCCTAAACCTCCCACCCTCCAGCTTAAGACTGTGCCCCCTCATGTTATGGTTGCCACTCAGCTTAAATAGACTCTCCTTATCAACCTTATTTATCCCTTTCAAGTACTTGAAGGTCCCAATCATGTCCCCTTCCTCTTTCCTGTCTTTCAGGGAGTACGTGTTCAGTGCCTTCAACCTCTCCTCATATGCCTTACCCTGCTGACCAGCTATCATCTTTGTAGCCCTTCTCTGGACCTTCTCCAGCAGGTTAATGTCCTTTTTGAGGTGTGGGCACCAGTACTGAACTCCATACTCTAGATGAGACCTTACCAGTGACCTGCACAAGGACAGTATAACCTCCTCTCTCCTTCTACTTATCCCACTAGGTATGCATCCTAGCATCTTGTTTGCCTTTGCTGCTACTTTCTTGCACTGCATGGAGTGTTTCAGGTCACTAGTGATCATCACTCCCAGGTCCTTCTCCACCTTTGATGCAGATACTCAGACTCCACCCAGATAGTACTCCGTCCTAGGATTCTTGGCTCAAATATGCATAACTTTGCAGTTCTTGGCATTGAAGCCAAGCTGCCAGATCCTGAACCACTTCTCTAGCTTTTTCAGATCTTCCTGTAGGTCATGAATCCCTTCAGCTGGGTCCACTCTCCCATAGAGCTTGGTGTCATCCACGAATAGGCACATTTTGCCCTTAATGCCATCTCCAATGTCATTGATGAAGACATTGAACAACACCTGCCCCAGCACCAAGCCCTGCGGGACCCCACTGGTTACCTGTCTTGTGTCAGATAACTCTCCCCCCACAACCACCCTCTGGATTCTGTCCTTCAGCCAGTTTTCCACCCATCTGGCCAGCTTTTCCCCAACCCCGAGATCCACCAACTTCCTGATCAACCTTTCGTGGGGCACAGAGTCAAAGGCCTTGCTGAAATCAAGATAGAGGTTGTCTACCACTTGGCCCCTGTCTACTGTCTTAGTGACACAGTCAAAGAAGTCAATCAGATTTGTTTGACATGACCCCCTCCCCCCATGAACCCATGCTGCCTCAAATCCTAGAGACCATATTCCTCTAGATATTCCACCAACCTTTCCTTTAGTATGGTCTCCATGAGCTTGCCCACAATGGAGGTCAGACTGACTGGTCTGTAATTCCCTGGATCATCCTTCAGACGGCTTTTGTGAAGTGGCACTACATGGGCTGTTCTCCAGTCCTGCGGTACTACGCCTGTCTCTAGTGAACTATTAAATAGGTCTGCCAGTGGCCCTACTAGTTCCTCAGCCAATTCCTTTAGTACCCTTGGATGTACTCCATCCGGGCCTGGTGATTTGTCCACCTTCAATGCCAGCAGCCCCTCCCACACTCTATCCTCCTCTATCACTACATCTGTGTTCCCCTTCCCCCTGCTCCTTTTTTCCCTCCTGAAGACACTGGTCCATCCTTCTCCCTGGTGAAGACGGAACAGAAGTAATTATTTAGTATCTCTGCTTTTCCTCCATTATCCTCCACCCACTCCACCCCCTTTCTTAAGCCTAACAATCCCTTCCATCTTGTCCCTTTTCTCACGTATATAGTGAAAGAAAGCCTTCTCCCCATTCTGAATTCCTTCAGTTATCTGCAGCTCCTTCTGTGCCTTTGCTCACCTGATTTTCTTACTTGCTTCGCTAGCCAACCTTAGGTAATTTTCCCTATCCACCTCTGTCTTGGCCTTCCTGAATTTTCTGTAGGCCAACCTCTTTTCCCTTATTGCCTGGGAAACCCCAGAACTGAACCAGCTGGGCACTTTGGCCCTTGTGTTCTTATCCCAGAGCCTAACGCACTCATCTGTGGCAACCACTATTCCTTCCTTAATGATGGACCACCTTTGGTCCACCTCATATCTGCTCTGATGCCCATCAGATGACTCCTTAACACTTCACCCATTTTTCTGAAGTCCGCCCTCCTGAAATCCAAGCTTTTGGTCTTAGTCAGGATGCTTTCCCTGCCCATGTCCAACTGGAACAACACTGTGCAATGGTCACTTCCTCCCAGTGGCTCCCTGACCATTATTTCCTGTACATGCTCCCCATTTGTGACCACCAGATCAAGAATTGCCTTGTTGGTTCAGTGATGACCTAAGTCAGGAACCCACTCTGCAGTGTTTTCAGGATCACCTGATTCCTAGCACATGTCATGGATGGTATGCTCCAGTCCACCCTGGGCAGGTTGAAGTCCCCCACAATTATCACTTCTCTTTTCCCTGCAGCTTCCGATATTTGTGAGCTCAGTTCTCTGACCCTCTCCTCATCCAGACTGTGTGATCTATAAACCACCTCCAACCTCACCTTTCTCCCTCTATTGGACTTTAACTGAACCTTTAATGCCTCCACCTCCCCTTTCTCCAACTCCTCCCTCATACAAGTTATTCCCTTCCTGATATAAACTGCCACCCCCCCTTCCTGACTACCCTGTCCCTCCTGTATGGTTTGCATCCAAGGATTGCAAGGTCCCAGTCATGGTGTGATGTTGCCCAAGTCTCGGTTCCTGCAGCTATGTCCACCCACCTGTCCAATAATAGTGCCTGCAGGTCTTCCATCTTGTTTCCAAGACTCCGTGCATTCAGGCACACCACCCTCCAGCTATAATCGGACCCTCCTTCATATATATATATATATATATATATATATATATATATACACACATAGAGATATAGATGCCAACAAAGCACATCCTCATGTCATCATGAGTGGCGACAGCTAGGCAAAGCTTTCCAAGCAGTCCTGATGCCATTGATATCTAAGGTCTATAAGTGTGCTCAATGGTGGAGATTCTCTCAAAGATCTACTGTTATCGTAAGTAATGCCATTTTCTTTATTTCATAATTGTCACATTTTTCTCCCTATGCCCTCTAGAAACCCAGGTAGAGTGTAGTGCAACAAAATATCTCATAACCAAGTAAGAAAGGTACAAAGAGAACCAAATATGCAATCCAGATCATTAATCCTCAATTATAATCCAAAAAGCCTTCTAGTAAAGGTGTGTTTTTAGCAGCCTCTTAAACTCTGTTATGACTTATCCTGTCTCAGCCTCTGAGGACAGAATTTCAGAGGTGAGATGCTGCCACTGAGAAGAGTCATTCTCCCACTTACTTGAGCCTGGCCACTGTGAATTGCAACAGGTGTGTGCAGGATGGCCTTAATTGGTGCTCTGGGGCATATGGCACCAATCATTCTGCAGTGTATGGCCCCCAGCCCACATAGGGCTCTGAAATAAAGCAACAATATTTTGGAGCTGATGCACCATCTTACTGGTAGCCAGTGCTAATCCCTCAAAACTAGGAAACAATGATCCCTAAAAGTAGCTCTGAAAACAAGCAACAATATTTTGGAGCAGATGCACAACCTTAGTGGTAGAACTGAGAAATAATGATCCCTAAAAGCTATCCAAGTTAACAATCAGACCATAGTGTTTTTTATTGTCTGAAGACAGCACACACGTTTCAGTGAAAGTTTTAGTCAAGTCATAGAATCATGGAATTTCATGACAGAACAAGACTGAAGGTCCCTTGAATCTGCGCTCACTATGGTACCTCACCCCACTAACCTGCTGCACTGGTTGGATGTTACCCCCCTTAACAATCCTGTGTTGCCCTACCTAGCAAACTCTTTCAGACTGTCGACAGATTGTGCAATCCACTCTGTCTGCAGTCTGGAAGAGATTTTTCACAGATGAAGTGTGATGAGCTTGTTCGATTCTTTGCAGATAAGATTGCCAGCATCAGATCGGGCATCCATCCTGCTCTCTCTATAGGGAGTTGTGATGGTTGGTGAGAGGAAGCAATCCCTTGTGTCTCCTGGTCTGATTTTAGTAGGCCAGCATTCATGGATGTTGTGAGGATTATTCAGACTGTACGACCAACTAGTTGTAGTTTGGATACGGGCCCTACACCACTGTTATTAAGTTGTGTAGATACTATCTGCCCGATCCTTGCTGAAATTGTCTGGAAATCTTTGGAGCAAGGGGTTATCCCCGTCCCCTTAAAGGAGGCAGTCATTCGACCACTCCTTAAAAAACCTTCACTGAATTCAGACGTCCCAGCTAACTACAGACCTATCTCTAGCCTGCTCTTTGTGGGTAAGGTGATTGAAAAGGTGGTTGCGATACAGTTGGATGACCATCTTATGAATCACAACATATATGAAGCTCTCCAGTCAGGGTTCAGGAAAAGACATAGCACTGAGACTGCCCTTGTCCGGGTTTTAAATGATCTCCTAATTGCGAGAGATCGAAAGGCTTGTACTATTCTAGTCTTTCTTGATCTCTCGCAGCTTTTGATACTGTGGATCATGGAGTGCTGCTGAAGCGCCTGCGACTTCTTTGTGGACTGTCTGGTACAGTCTTACATTGGTTTCAATCCTTCCTCACGGGGCGGACTCAGAAGATTACAATGGGGATTTATTCCTCTGATACCATCTCTCTGTCCTGTGGGGCACCGCAGGGCTCCATTTTGGTGCCCATGTTATTCGCAGTTTATATGCTGCCATTAGGAGATATTATTAGGCGTTACAGTCTGGGTTTTCACTGCTATGCAGATGATACCCAGCTGTATCTGTCCTTTATGCCTGGTCAGGATGATGCAGTCTCTGCTTAACAGCTGTCTAGCCGAAATCAATGACTGGATGAGCGCCAGCTGGCTGAGGTTAAACCCGGATAAGACCGAGGTGTTGGTTGTGGACCCACGTCGTCTTGAGGCGGGTCATAGGGCTGAAGTACCATCAGGCCTGTGACTTGGTGATGCCCAACTCTTGACCTCAGGCCAGGTGTGGAACCTGGGTGTTATTATTGATAGCGGTTTGACCCTGAAATCACAGGTGTCAACCATTGTCAAGTCCTCTTTTTTCCATCAGAGGAATATCACCTGGGTAAAACACCTGGTTCCTCCGACTGACCTTCCTACTCTGGTCCAAGCCTTTGTGACCACTCACCTTAATTACTGCAATTCTCTTTACCTGGGGCTACCAGGGGTTGAAATTCATCACCTACAGCTAGTGCAGAATGCAGCAGACAGGCTTTTGACTGGAACATCTAGGTATAGTCATATTATGCCTGTTTTGCGTGGGCTGCACTGGTTGCCGGTACAATGGCGAATCACCTTCAAGGTCAGGTTACTGATCTATAAAGCTTTACACGAACAGGGACCACAGTATCTGAAAGATCTCCTTACTCCCTACTGCCCCTCTCGCTCACTCCAATTTGCCAATGAGGGATTGCTAGAGATTCCCAGGGTTCATTTGAAAACATCAGGAGCTCGTGCATTTTCATATGCTCTGGCCCTGTAGAATTCTCTACCTCATGGGATACGAAGCTGCCTGACCGTCGAGAGTTTTAAAGTAGAGTTGAAAACTTTTTTTATTTTCTAAAGCTTATGGCTTATGATTTTATATTATTAATACTGTATTGTTGCTTATTGTTTGTAAAGCACTTTGATCATTGGAAAAGCATTTTTTAAATAAACTTTACTTACTTACTTACCACCCATAGGGACTATGAGTCCCTTGCCCTATCCCAACTGTGTTTAAACCCGTTAAGCGAAGCAACCCCACCACTTCCAGTTTTGCAGGAAAGCTGCAGTCAGAGCCAGATGCTCCAGGCTAATACATAGCAACAATAGTGGAAAGAAGTTAGGCATTCATTACAGTCGAATAAACAATCATAGACACTGAGGTAAGTTGCTTCAGTCCACCACTTTATTCAGGTGCAGACTTTAGCAAGCAAACAACTGCAGACCCGTAATCTGGAGGGTGCGACGCTTGTCAGCAAAGAGACACCAGTTTCATTGGATGCCTTCCCCTATGTCACTTATGAACCTATTAAATGGGGCAGGTCCCAGAATCGATATCTGCAGCACTCCAGTTGTGATCTTTCTGCCCCCCAATTTGGCCCCATTCACCACTACCCTCTGCTGCCTTCCCCAAATTAACTTTCTACCCACCTAACTTAACCTTGCATTATTCCTAGGTCCTCTAATGTCTTTAGCAGTATCCTGTGAGGTACAAATCAAAAACCTGCTGACGTTGAAGTAAAAGAACTCTACTGCCTATCCTCTATTAATCGCCTTGGTGGCCCAATTGAAAAACAGTAGCTGGATGGTTTGGCATGACCTTCCTGACAACCCATGCTGCTTGTTGTCCTGTAGTCTGCTGTCCTTCAAGCAGACCACCAAGCTTTCTTTCAGTATGATCTCCATCAGCTTACCTACAATGAAGATAAGGCTGACAGGCCTGTAGTTGTCTGGATCCTCCCTGTCTCCCCTCCTCCCTTGTGGAGAGAGAGAGCTGGATGGATCTCCAATCTTCTGGCACCACTTTGGACTTCAGTGAGTTGTTAAGCAGATGGGTTAGAGGTACTGACAATTCTGTAGCCAGTTCCCCAAGTACCTCAGGTTGGAGGCCATCTGAGCCTGGCACCTTGCCTATCTTGAGAGCTTCTAGACACTTTTTTACCCTGCTAACTAGGATCTGTACTCCTCCTATTTCTGACACACACACCCATGTCCTGTGTGGTAGATTGATACTACCTTCTGACAGAGGACCATTGTCCTCACTGTGAATATTCATCAAAAGTAATTGTTTAGTATCTAAAAAATTATTTTTCCCCACATTTTACTGTCTCAGCAATCCACAGCTCCACGTCTACCTTTGCCTCCTGACCACCACCCTTGACTCTATAAGTTCAGCCTGATAACCCAGCCTGGCTTCCTTCCCATTGTTTTTCCCGTACTCTGTGAAGGTCCTTCTTTTTGCCATCATAGCCTCCCTCTCACCCTTTGTGAGCTAGATCAGTCTTTTGTGCTTGTTTCGTTTGGTGACCTTCCTTACACAATTTGGTCAGTCCCTCAACGTGTGAAAAAAGCTAGGGAGTGGTATCTGATGAAGCTGTCATCTTTTCCAGCCACCCTGACCCCCATACTCTGAATCGTCAACTACAAGATGATTTCACAGCTACAGAGATATGGTTCACAGCTCACAAATTGCTCCTCAATTTTAACAAAACTAAATCTATGCTCTTTGCAAGCCGACAGAACAGGCACAGGCAGTACCAGCTCACCATCCTGAACCACAGTAACACCCCCCTCGAGCAGGTCTCACAATTTAAGTACCTTGGTGTTACACTCAACATAACTATTGTCTTTTTTGGCACATGTTGACCATGTCATAAAGGCAGTCAACACCAAGCTAGGGCTCCTATACTGGCATAGACACTGCCTCACCACTAAAGCCCTACACTTAGCCATCACCAGTTCCCTACTTTCCATACTTGACTACAGTGTTATAATCTATGATGCTGCAACAAATTCTTCCCTCAAAATAATCCACACTGCCCTTAATAAAATTTGCAGGCTAGCCTCTGGAGCTCTGACGCTTACGCATACATGCAAGTTATATGCCCAGACCGGCTGGCTGAACTTATCAGGCCATATAATGTACCAGACATGCCTGTTCACAAAGAAAATGTGCCTAAGCCTCACCCGGCCTCCTCTGACAAACCTCCTCACCAGGGTATCAAACCCCCACCTCACCCATAGCAGTTCTGCGCAGGGCCTTGAAGTCCCCTTTTGCCACACCTCCCTGGCACAACGCTCCTTCAGATTTAGGGCACCTCCCTCTCTGCCCAGGTATCCATTTCTATTCTTTCTTGAACTACTCATCCCCCCATCTATTTATCCTCCCCTGACTCCCCTCCTTACCTACCCTTACCACTTACCACTTACCTTCCCACCTTCCCCCTTCCATCCCGCCATCCTACTCTCCTCTCTTGACAAGGCCTCCTGGCTACTCTGTATTGCTCCACTCTCAAATGCACTTACTTTTGAGCACTGTAACCAAAGCTCAGCAGCCTTCATTTGCAATGTTTGTAACTTCTATGTTTAATGTCTTATTCTATGTATAATGTACTTGTCCTTTTAACATGGAACCTTTGTAAATAACCTCTAGTTCAAAGGTATTTTAATCCGAGACTGGAATAAATAAATAAATCTACCAGGCAGTTCTAACTTCTGAGTTACATGCTGAAGCCTACATTATGTCCACTGGTCATGGATCTGATCTTTTTTTTATTCTAAATATCTTGTTATTAAACCAAGTGCACAGATACATGCCTCACAAATGAATGCACAGGTACATAGTATTCAGCCTCAGTATATAAGACAGTAGGTTAGTCTAGCAGACAACGTCATGGATCTGCTCTTAAAGCAAATGGAGGGCTTTGGCTTTCACTTCCATCATTCATCTCCTTGTTCACTAAGAGAGAAGATTAGTGATTGCACAAATGCAACTCATATTTCCATCCTTTGCTAAGTATTTTATTATATAACAGGTTTCTGCTTTCTACATCTTATGTGTTGATATTCGGTTTCATAAAAGCATTTTCTATGGAACAGACCAGAATTATAAACACTAGATATATCTGCAATAACTGCAAGCATTTGGAAATGCATTTAGATGAAAAATATCTTTCCGGCACTAAATTCTTCATGCCTACTAGATGGGTTTAAATAATTTGTGGTTATGAATGCAAATCAGTAGCTTGTCTTTACTTTGCTAGTACTTTTGAAAAACTAAAATAAACAAAAGGGAATTTCTCTGTGCTGTGGTATTTCCAGGGTTGGACTTGCACTGTAATTTATAATGCTATCTATTTGCACAGCTCCCTCTCATGCCAACTTATTCTTTACTGCTTATTTTATGTTTTTTCAGACCAGCGTTACCATTGAAATTAAATACCAGACTATGGATGGAACAGTAGGAGCATGGAATGATGGAGAATTCCTGGAAGGTCCAAACCAGCGTTCAGAAACTGATGGCAGTTTTCATTTTGAAACGGACAGCTTGCTATCTGGCAACAGTCAAGGTTCTGGGGTTTCCCCTGGCAGATCACACCAAAGCCTCCACTCAGGGGAAAGGAATTTCAGAAAGTAAGTATGGTAGCCTCTGCATAACAAAAGTGTCATTTTTCTTGAGCGAACAGTACAATTTTGCTGAGGCAGCCATTTTGAGTCAAGGAGAGCCAATGAAATGTTCAGACTTCTAAAGGAGCTACTGAAAGAAATGAAACCTGCAGCACTGGAAACTATGGGCGCTTGAAGAGTAGAAACTGTTTGAAGACATCCATGTGCTTATTGTATCTGTAACTAACACCTGGTCACCCCTGAAAAAGGGATTGTTTAGTCTCAGTGGACCTACCCGGTTAAAAAAAATTGAAATAAATAAATAAATAAAATGTGCAGTGAGTTCTAATACAAATCTTAAAGAGAGTTAGTTACTTTTGATTAAACTTTGAAAAACATAATACTTAGAATTCAGCTTTTGTTTTAGACATTGTCTGCAGCGGTCTTGCTAGAGCTGGCCCTCAGGGGCTAGAGCCCTGAATGTTTTCATATGGGACCAAAACTCCTTAGTAGAACTGCTAAAATTAATCTTTTTATAAAAAGAAATATGGCCTACCTCAGCCTTTGAGAACTTGGGCCTAGGAACATTTGTTACCCTAGCAACGTCTCTAACTGTCTGCAGTTCTTCTTCCCTTTGTTCTTCATCACTATCTTAATTTGCATAGCGCATAGAAACATGATCCTTGTCCCCTAATAATGATCTGCTTGTGCTCTTTAATCCTTTGCTAATGTCCATAACTTTCTGTTTATGACATCATAGTATGTTGCTGTGGAAATTATTAAAATGTCACGAACAGGAGGATTGTGACTTCAGCAAAGGATTAAACAGCAGGAGCAACTCAACCGTATGAGGACAAGGATCCTGTTTACATGCAAATAAACCTAGTAATGAAGAATGAAGAGACAGGAATACAGAGCATCTATAAAATATAAGCTGAACTGGATCCAGTGTTAATATGTAATGTTTTACAAAATGTTCCCAAAAGTCAGACACCCTCCCTTTAAATGTTAACCAGTGCAAGTCCCAATGCTTGAGCTCATGTACACAAGGAACAAGCTATCCAGACCTACCTAACATGGACATTCCCCCTAATCCTGTTGATGTTAGGCACTGCCCTGGTATGCCTAGACTGGTCTCAGTCCTGCAAGACCTACTTTAAAAGGCTGGACGTACAGTATGTGAAGCATTTCCCCCTGTTTAAATCATTTCCATCCAATTTTACTAAAACTGGATGTAAATTTTCAAACAGGTTAACCTTGGTCTGTCATTTGTGTCTAGACATAACTATCTGAGCTTTGAAAACTGAACAAAACTATTGCATGTCCTAATCATAACAGATGGCTATAGATAAATTAGATATGGAGGTTGTGGGGTGGGCAAGAGGATAAAGCCTATGTGTAGATTACATTTTCTATGGTATTCAAGTTTGGATATAACAGCAAAAACATCTATATCAAAAATGTAAAGCTTGGGCATAGCTATGTTCCAGTTTCAAAACTCTGACCTAATTATGTCCACTTTTCAGAGTTCTGATATTGTTCCATCTGAACAAAATTGCCAGACCAAGTTTAACCTCATCCATCAGTTACACCTACTTTTAACAATTCGTATACAACAGTGGATGTAAACTTCCAAGGCAATTAGATTTTTTTTTCTTTGTTTTGTTTTGTGCGGTATTAGCCACTGCTAAGCAATTTAAATCACACATTGTAGTGAGAAAGAAATAATGTGACCAACTGGGGTGGTAGACTACCATAAAACAGTTTAAAATGCTTCAGATATGTTCAAAGTTGGAAAACAGCTCCAGGATGATAGAATGCAGTCTATACATCCCCAGGCAGACCTTGGCAGTGAGATAACTAGGAGCTGCATCCATGTTAATGGGTTCAAAAATCCGGCCGACAATTAGCTTATATATCCAAATGTACACAGTACATGACAAAAAACTGCATCTAGACACAGGCTTTGAAATCTCTGTCTCCCACTGCCTTGCAGTACAGGCTTTGAAATCTCTGTCCCCCAGTGCCTTGCAGTAGTGACTTTTTTAGCTTTCAGGGAGGGAGTGCTGGCTACCTTACATAAAAGCATTTCATGCAGGCCAGATGATCAAGAAACATCACTGCTGTCAACTTTAAAGGAAGACACTTGCCACACTCTTCCAGTCAGAGGAACGGTATAGTTGGGTGACCGCCTGGGGATCAGAAGATTTAAGTGTCTTACTGTAATGTCAGTTTAACAGTTTCATCATTTTTAATAGAGTTTGCATTTCAAAGTCTCATTGGCCCAGATCATCATTTTCTGAACAGTTTAATTTACAGGCATTTTTATGATGGGAATTGATTTTGCTTTTCATTTCATCTTTGCTGGTGGAAAATGTAAATAGTTAGATGCCTCATTTCCCTGCCTTAATTGGATTTTTACTTGCCCCAATGGAATGCCTTGATCGACGCTAATGTCAGAATGAAGGCATCCTTGGTTTTTGCATGGAGCACTCTGTTTTTGTCAATTTCAAGTCATATGTTTCTGTAGCATGAGTTTATTATGTTGCAGTACCCTGCAGGGTGACATAAAATGGTGAAGTGTAGCACTGAAATCATGGCAAATTATCATGTTCCAGTAACAGAAAGTAAAATAAAGTGATTTTTGAAAACTCTGAAAATGCTCTACAAGATAAGAAAATGTTGTAGGGATCGGCAGCAGAACCAGTTATAACAAGCATTTGTTAATGCCGAATGTTGTCTCACTGGTATTAGCATTGGCACTGGTAGTGCAAGAGTTAGAGATGCATAATAGGAATGGCAGTGAAGTATTGAAGTGACGCTAACCCCACCCCCGCCCTGCAGAGACTGACAGGCATTGGGGTGTGCCGTTGGGTCATCAGCTATAACGTGCATGGCATTTCACCTCACCCTACCCTGTAGACACTGACAAGTGCCGTGGTGGGCGTTGGGGTCTTTGGGCCTTATACTTACCCCATTCCATAAGGAAATATGCTGAGATGGGTGCAGTATAGGAGAATGGGGTGAACTTTAGGGCCAAACACTCCAAGGCGCAGCTTGATGCCTGTCAGTGGCTGCAGTGTGGGGGTAGGGGTGGACTGGCATGAGCATTACAGCCAGTGATCCCAAGTCACAACCCTGATGCCTGTCAGTCTCTTGGAGAAGTCATGAGCATGCATATAAACTGCACAACACACGTCCATAACCCAATTATTTGTGGGATTTTTGTAGCCACATTTTCAACATAGGCATTTTGGGACCTCCCCTCATGACCAGTAGTGCAGTGATTTTGTTAATCTGTCCCAAAAGCTGTTTTTCCACAGCGACCACGCCATTGTGCACCACAGGTGCAGAAACATATTTAGTGCAGGCTGTGAAAAATGACAGCTGTACTGTTCATAAGGAGGTGTAAAAAATTGCCAGTGTTGAAAATCTGGCATGAAAATATTGCAAATTTGCAAAGTTACAAGGGTGCATGGAAACTGCGCAATGCTTGCTTGTAACAGAATCATTTTATGGACGCCTGTCATCAAATTTTCAACATAGGCATTTTAGGACCTCTGTTCATGAACATTGTCACCGTCATTTTTTTCAAACTGTCCAAAAAACTGATTTTGCACAGTGACCATGCTATTCTGTGCCGGACGTGCAAAAACACATTTTGGCCAGGATATGTAAAATGGCAGTTGTACTGTTCATAAGGAGGTGTTGGAAATGCCAATTTTGAAAATCTGAAGTGAAAATATTGCAAATTCACGAAGTTATGAGCGTGTGTGGAAACTGCGCAACGCACGCTAGTAAAACAGCCATTTTTGGGATTTTTCCACCAAATTTGCAACATAGGCTTTTGAGAGGCCCCTCATGAACAGCGGCACTGTCATTTCATTAATCAGTCCCAAAAGGTGATTCTGCGCGGTAACTGAAAATCACCTTTCGGGACCAAATATCACCATGACAGTGACCGAATTTATGAGAAGTGGTCCCAATAACCTCATGTTGAACACTTGGTGCCAAAATTCCCAAAAAGGCCCGAGATGTGCACCAAAGTTGAAAAAACCCTATGTATGCCATTATACAGCTTACCGGCATTTCTTCAGTTCGCTGCCGGCTTTGAAGAGTGCAGACGTTTTCCCGGTCCACCAAAGATCATCACGCCGTGCTCCAAGGTAAGTATGGAGTGAAGGGGTGTGGGGAGGCAGGGTGCACAGAGGATGGGTGCGGGTTGGGGGCAAGGCCACCGGAGCAGACGAGGGACCGTTTTCTTCTTTGCAGGTTTAAAAAAAAAAAACATTGTGGGACATTTTTTCTTTTACAGAGGCATTTGGCATGCTGGGGTGAGTTCCCAGCGTGCCACCTGAGTGTTTTTTTTGGGGGGGCTTTCTGCAGCTGACTGTGGAGTGGGCACCCGCCTTGGCATGCAACAAATGGGAGGGGACATTATGCCGATGGGGAGTGGGCTCCCCCGTCGGCAAATTAAACTGTGAAGGGGGTACATTATGCCGAGGGGGATTGGGCACCCCTTTGTCAAGCACAACAAATGGGGGTGCATTATGCTGACAGAGTGTTCTTCCCCATTGGCCAATAACATAGGTTGGGGCATGCCGACAGGGGGATTGGGCACCCCTGAAGTTGTCGGCGGCAGTCAGCGCAGCCTTCACCAGGAAAGGCACATAGGGAGGGAGTGTTTTGGTGCTGCTGCATGATGAGTTTGGCTCTCATTGCAGTGGACCTTCTCTTAGATGTGCTTGCAACATTATATATTCCTGGTGTGGCACCTGCATGCTGGCTTATTGGGGAATGAGGGATGCACCTACTGATGCATGCCCTGTATTCGCCCAACAGTGACCACGCCTCCAAATCTGATACTAATGTAATATGTTGGCTGGTGCGCAAGTGGGAGCCAACATAAAAATGTATGCCCTAGAGCCTGGCTGGCCCTAATATTTAAAACCAAAAAGAACCTCCCATAATAATGTTTTGAGTGGTTTAAAAGTTAAATTATTCATTTGTATATGGTTAGTATACAACTAATTTCCAGATATAAAATAGCTAGATTCAAAGACAGGTTCAAAAACAAGGGTTGTATAGTGCATGTAGCCTTTAGTTGCTCTAACCAACCCATAGAGGGGGTGCTAGTTTCTGGGTTTTTTGTTTAGGAAAGAAAGCTTGTAGCCATGTTGGTCCTTGGAAAACAGGAATCACTGGATAGGCTGGCATCTTGCACTTCACCAATATACTGTGGCCCAGATATTCAAAAGAGTTGAGCCATGCACAATAGGGTTGTGCCTGCGCAAGTCCGAAATGTGCCATTCTGCGATATTCAGCAGGAGGCAGTTGCGCCCCCCCAAATCATGCTGAGCAACAGCACAATGCTAATGAAGGAATGCGCAACCGAAGGGGGAGGAACCATGCATAAACTGCACAGCCCGATATTCAGCCGGGCCATGCAGAGTTATGCAGGCGTAACCCTACCTGCGCCTGCACAACTGACGCCAAAAAAAGGATCGGTCAAGGGCCACCCACAGGTTAACTGCCTTACTGCAGGGTGCAACACAGCAGCTGCCACCTGTGGTGGGCCCCCACTCACCCCGCGCTCCCCATGCCCCGATCGGGGCTGAAGTGCCCCCATTAGCCTGATGAGCGGGCATAATGTAATTTACCCCCATTAGCCTGATCACGAGACATAATATTATCCCCCAGTAGCCCGATTGTGGGCAGAACGTTATGTCCCCGAGAACCCTGATTGCGGGCATAACGTCAAGCCCCAAAGACCAATACCCTGGTGGTCAAGTAGACTGCGAAGCCCAGTCACAGGCATAACGTCAACCCCCAAAGACCAATATCCTGGTGATCTAGTGGCCCCCCACCACCCACCCACAGAGCCCCACCACCGCTCCCCGTCAGCGGTGGGCGGCAACACCCACCACCTGACACCGCCACCGCCGACTGACAGCTTAGTAGGGGCTGCATGCCCATTGGTTCAAACAAGAGCCAATGGGCATGCCACTCTCTCTAAGGCAGTCAGATATGTGAATGAATGAATGAATTCATTCACATATCTAGACTGCCTACTCAATATCAAACTACACAACCATTAGCTCTTGCTCTGAACCAATGGGCATGCAGCCCTACCGAGCTGTCAGTCGACAGGTGGCAGGCGCAGGCGGGGAGCGGATGGTGGGGCTCTGTGGGTGGTGGTGGGGGCCACTAGATCACCAGGGATATTGGACTTTGGGGGTGGGTTTGACGTTATGCCCGCGATCGGGCTTCGCGGTGCACTGACCACCAGGGATATTGGTCTTGGGAGGGTTGATGTTATGCCCGCGATCGAGCTTTCGGTCCACTGGGGAAGGGACATCTGATGCCTGTGATTGGGCTGCTCGGGGACATAACGTTCTGCCCGATCGGGCTACTGGGGGTGGAATAACATTATGCCCGCGATCGGGCTAATGGGGTAAATTGTATTGTGTTCAAGAATCGGCTAATGGGGGACCACTATTATGCCCACGATCAGGCTGCTTTCGGTTATGCCCGCCGACTGGCTGCAGAGGGCGCCGCCTCGACGGCTGCTGGTTCGGCAGGGCACCAGGCGCAAGTCATCGGGAATCGGCGCACCTGCATGCTAATGGCATGCAAATGGGGCCGTAATTAGATGTAAATGTCCCCCCGTGCACCTTGCATAAATTATAGCCCCATTTGCACGTCATCTTTTGAATATCTCAGGTTTGCACATGGCGCAATGGAACTTGCACCACTGCATCTGAATGCTCCACTCTGACCACTTGCGGTGGCGCAAGTTCCACTGCGTCATGCACAGTGGCTGTGGCCAGGGAGCAATATTCAAAGAAGTTGCTCCATAACGCAACTCTGTTGAGTATCAGAGTTATTATTATATTATTATTATATTAGAGAATATGAGTTTGGAACTGTCTGATTTTGAAAGCAGCACAAGGGAAGTCACAGAGTTTGGAACTGTCTGTTTTTGAAAGCAGTACAAGGGAAGTCACAGAGTTTGGAACTGTTTGATTTTGAAAGCAGTACAAGGGAAGTCACAGAGTTTGGAACTGTCTGTTTTTGAAAGCAGCACAAGGGAAGTCACAGAGTTTGGAACTGTTTGATTTTGAAAGCAGCGCAAGGGAAGTCATAGAGTTTGGAACTGTTTGATTTTGAAAGCAAGCGCAAGAAGTCACAGAGTTTGGAACTGTCTGATTTTGAAAGCGGCACAAGGAAGTCACAGGGTTTGGAACTGTCTGATTTTGAAGCGCTGAGGGAAGTCACAGAGTTTGGAACTGTCTGATTTTGAAAGCAGCACAAGGGAAGTCACAGAGTTTGGAACTGTCTGTTTTTGAAAGCAGTACAAGGGAAATCACAGAGTTTGGAACTCAGTGCTTTGGTTTCTCAGAAGGAACTAGAAGGGGGACAGAATCAGATCTACAGTACAATAGCTTATTGTTTTACATTGTTTCTTGTGGATTCTACTTGGTAGAAGGTTATTTATTTTCTTTCTTACTATTAAGGGGCTAGCAGGGTATTGTTTGGGGCTGCTGGAATTTTGAAACCTGTTTTGGTAGCTATAAGTGGGCTCATTTGTTTGATTCACTGTGTGGCAGGCTGCATTTAGGCTTGCTGATCCAACCAATCAGCAACTTCACTACTCCCCGATAGCCAACTACCAATATCTCTCTCATAATGGGAGTTCTACTGATACTCCTTTCACTGTCAGCCATGGGGTTCCACAAAGAAGATGTCCCTGTCACACAAACTAGGGTGATCCATCCACCAGTTCTCTCTGAACCATCCCCTTGGCTGACGCCAAACCCTCACATATGCTCTACCATTGCTGCATCGACTACAGTGGTGTGATCACCATAAAGAGACACATACCACCACACATGTATTTCAACCAAGGCTCTACTGATGGATATACAGATCCCCCCTAAGCCTAACCACCAAACTGCTACTTGGTGTCTCGACACAATCTCTTAAACCCACAGGGAGCACCCCAAAAGAGTGGCAACAGAATAAAAGAAGGAGGACCAAAGACAGCCCCCTCTCCCTATCACTGGCAGCCCTCACGAAACTCCTGCTCTTTCTATTACTCTGTATTGGTAACGGGAAATCAACCCTGGACCCCTGAATATATCACCTCTCCTCAGACCTAACCTCAATTAAAGGCCTCAGTTTCCTGCATATTAATGTATGCAGTCTGCTGAAAAACTCACACTGATACAAGCCTGGGTTGCCCATACCTTGCCAGACTTTCTTGTGGTATCTGAGACATGGCTCAAACCCACCACAGCAGACAGGGATGTTAACCTACCTAACTACCAGTTATTCAGAGCTGATCGCCAAACAAGGGGAGGTGGAGTAGCCATATATGCAAAATCTGGTATAGCTGTATCCTGTATTGCTGCAACATCTATGCCCAAGGAGTTTGAATGCCTATCCCTAAAAGTCTCTCTCCCCAATATAGCAGCTTTTCAGCTAGTTGGTTGCTACAGATCCCCCTCTGCTGAACACAAGCTCTTATCCCATCTGGGGAACCTGCTCAAACCCAGCACTGAAGAAGTCACTATTCTAGGTGACCTGAATTTCAACTGGCTTACCCAGGAAGCTGCACCTCTGGTATCATTCTGTGATACCTATGGGTTCACACAGCTAATTAATGAACCAACAAGAATTAATGCAAGGAATAGTAATAACAGCACACTACTTGATATCATGCTAGTGAATAAACCACATCTATTCACACAGCTGGAGTGCTTCTCTGCGATACAAGTGATCACTGCCCCATCCGAGGTAAGATCCACCACATAACAACAAGCCCTGCAAAATTCCTCATGAGGAGATCCAAGAAAAACATCAATATTGAAGGATATTTGCATGATCTAGCTTGATCTCCACACTGGCAAGAGTTTTATCTTGCCCATTCTGTTATAAAAGCTCAGCAGGTGCTAAATAACATTATAATAAATGCCCTTAACACCCATGCCCCAATCTCTAGTATCCGAATAAAAAACAAATCCTGTCGTTGGTTTACAGCTGACCTCAAAGCTGCACTGCTGGAGAGAGACAAACTCTAGAAAACTGCAAGAAAAACCAAGAATGCAAATGACTGGATGATCTTTAGGAAAGCCAGGAATAGATGCACCAAGAAAGTTAAGGATGCAAAGGCTGCCTTCTACTTGGCTGAACTCGACTCTTCCTACCATAATCCTGCTAGGTTTTGGGGCACCATCAAGAGTATGGTGGGGCAGGATGCTAACACCCCCCTTCCAACTCAATTACACAACAGTTATGGCCCTATCACTGGCAAAATGGAAATTCTGGACGCCTTCAATAACCACTTCACAACGGCTGGCCTTGCCTTTGACACCTCTCCAGCTAACCTGCTGAGGGAACAATTAGCTCCCACTACACTGGTGATCAGAGAGTTGACTCTTCCTTCAGCTTCAAATCTATACTGTTGAAACAAGTAGAGGATCTATTATGGCAACTGGATACCAAAAAAAGCGCAGGGGCAGACTCTCTGGACCCCTACTTTCTAAAGATTGCATGCCATGTACTTGCAGTCCCCCTAACACACCTCTTTAACCTATCCCTAAACTCTGGCTCTATTCCCACACTGTGGAAGACAGCCCAAGTGGTTCCCCTTCTAAAATCAGGGGACCCTATGGATCTTAATAATTACAGGCCCATTTCCATTCTACCAGTGCTATTCAAGATGCTGGAGAAATTAGTGAGTAATCAGTTAAGGGAGTATCTTGACAATGCTAACCTCCTAAACCCAGCTCAATCTGGATTCAGGGCCAAGCATAGCACTATCACTGCACTAGCCAAGGTCACAAATGACTGGCAATCCGAATTAGATAAAAAGAATAATGTCTGTGCAGTATTCCTGGACCTGAGCAAAGCATTCGATACTGTGGACCACGAGCTACTACTTTCATCCCTGTACTCCATTGACCTAGATCCATCCTCCCTTAAGTGGTTTAGATGCTATCTCACCGGTAGGTCACAGCACAAAAAAGCTGAAGGTGACCTATCCCCATTAAAACCACTGTCAAGAGGAGTCCCCCAAGGTTCTAGTCTGGGTCCTATCCTTTTTGCCATTTATATAAATAACATTGATTCAACCCTTACCAATTCCTCTGTACACTTCTTTGCTGATGACACTGTTCTGTATGTCAGCAACCCTTCGCCTGCAGCTGCTCGTGAAATCCTACAAACAGATTTCTCCTTGCTACAATATCAGCTACTCGAGAAAAAGCTTCTGTTAAATGCAAAGAAAACTAAAGCAATGATGTTCACAAATCAAAGTTCCACCAGCACATCCTCTCCAATCATTCTTCCCCAGCTATGCACTATACTTGGAGAAAATCTGGAGTATGTAGAAAACTTCAAATACCTAGGTGTGTGGATTGACAACAGACTTGACTTCACTCATCATTTAGAAGAACTGTTAAAAAAGCTTCGCCAAAGGCTTGGCCTTCTCTATAGATTAAAACTCTTCCTAAACAGAGACTCAAAGATTAGGTTAGTCCAGGTCATTTTTCTATCAGTTGTTGACTATGCAGACTTCCTTTATAGTCACTGCCCCATCTCCTACCATCACAAGTTGGATACCTTATATCATAGAGCAATAAGGTTCATTACAGATCTGCCATCTAATACTCATCATTGCTCTCTTTATGCTGCAGTTGGGTGGGTTTCCCTTCACCTCAGAAGGAACAGAAAAGCAGCAATATGGATTTACAGAGCGTTGTCAAAAAAACTTCCAAACTATATCCTGGACTGCTTCACCCAGACCTCTCCTAGCTCCTATGCCCTAAGAAGCAACAACAACATCCTGCTCAAATTGCCCAAATTCAACACCAGGCTAGGGAGGGCAGCAATCAGCTATTCTCTAGCTATAGCATGGAACACCCTACAAAAATCCCTAAAACCATCCAATATCATTCCATTTGCATCCTTTAAACAGCATTGTACAGTCTTCTTCAAAGAGAAATGCAATTGCTACCACTAAAGCTGGCACTGTCATCTCACAAATCTCCCTTCCAAACCATATGTGGCATATTCCTTCCAGACAGACACCCCATCTTATAGCACCCAGTAATACCTTCACTATCCTAGTATTACATTATGTTGAGTGTCTGCCATGCCCCCCCACTGGGATATGTATATACTGTACATACTGTAAATATTAGCTTAACTTTCCTGTAACCGTTTTTTATCATGTGAATTTACTGTACATCACTGTGTTTATAAACATTATTTTCCCCTGTATGTATAACTGTGTTATATAAGTGTATGATGTATCTGTTGTGTATCAACTATTGAACCTTGACCTTACCAGGTCCATCTTGTAAATGGGCCTTGCTCAATGATGTTCGCCTGAATAAATAAAGATTTGATGATGATGATGATGAATATCGCCCTGGCCACACCCCTGCGCAACTTTTTGAGCAGCGCAAGGACTTGCACCACAGAATGGCGCAGTTTGAATATCTGGCCCTGTATGTCTTATACAAAGATGCTATAGTACTATCATGCTTTCAAGGCCACACAGGTCTCTTTGCCAGGAAAGGGACCTGTGTGGCCCCCAACGCTTGTGCACACTGTACCATCTTTGTACAATACATATCCTGGTCCAATAAAAGGTAACAAACTGTTCAACAACTCCTGTTTCTTGCTTCTATACTTTTATTATGATTTTTTAATCCAGCATAGCCCAGCTGAGATACAACATCTTGTTTTCAGTGGTGTCTTCCTTCTGCCCATTTTTGAAGCTGGGTGGAAAGGAGCCCTGAGAGGTTAAGTGACTGGCCAAGGTCACATAGTGAGTATTTGGTTGTGCTGGGGTTTGAAACCTTGCTTTTCACATTTTGAATATACTAGGAAATGTAAGTATTTGCTAAATCTGTCCAGCCTCCCCAGTGTACTTTTTACTGTTTTAAATTAGTCTTATTTTTTCTTTATTTAGGGTACAGATTCTTAGAATTGGCTGATTCTGATCTGATTTTCAGATTTAAGAATTTAGGAACTTCTGAGTCCTAATCTGATTCTGATTCAAATCCTAAAAGGACCTCAAAAAACAGAAGTGGATTTGGATTTGAAAGCCAGAATACTAAATACATGTGTAAAAATAGGTTTTAGGATTTAGTTTAAGAATTAGGATTTTGGAATGCAATTTACAAAATCCTAAATCTGAAATCTGGGTCAGAACCCAATGAATTCCATTCCATTTGGTAGATTCCAGGTCAGAATCTGATGAATTCCATTCCGTTTGGCAGATTCTGAGTCAGAACCCGATGAAATAAGACATGATGGGAGTGGTGCAGTGCAGTGGCTGTGGAGTAGCAGTCTTCCAGGAGAAGTTCTGGAGGATGCAGTGTTGTCCCATCTGCAGGCACCTCTCTGGGCTGAGGGAGGAGGTTGCTCATCTCCAGGCTGAGTTGGCCAGGATTTGGGGGGCCAACTTTCCCACCCAAGGACCACCAGGACCACTGCTGCTGCCTCAGAGGTTGCCAAGAAAGAGGAGCAGTTGGACCACAGTGGGCTCAGAGAAGGTGAGGGTGGTGGAACAGAGGTGCAACCATCCAGTTGTACCTCTCCACAATTCATATGCCATTCTGGTAGATTGTGGTTCCTCTATGGAGGCACCCACAGTGGAGACCAAGAAGAATGCTGGGAACCTCCACAAAGGAGACCCACAGGAGGGTGGCATGGGACCCACAGGGGAAGGAAGGAAACAACTCCTGGTGGGGGACTTCATTGTTAGGAGGGTAGAACTGTGGAAGGGTGGGGACAGGGAGGTGAGGTGCCTGCCCAGCTCCATGGCTTGGAGGGACAGGGAGCGAATCCTCAGGATCGCGGGAGCAGCAGTACAGGGGAGGGAGCTATATGTCATTGTACACCTAGGGATAAATTACCTGGCTGGGAAAGGAATCAGAGCAGTGTAGAAGGCGTTTGTGGAGTTGGGGTGGGGACTTAGACAAGTAGCATGCATGGTAACCTTCTGGGAGGTGCTGCCTGTCTGTGGTATGGGTGAGACTAAGGTGCTCCGCACCATGGGATTCAATCAGTGGTTGAACAACTGGTGCAGAGCTCAGGGTTTTGGCTTCACTGGGGACTGGGGGTCCACCTGGAGGAATGCAGGCCTATGCTGGTGCGATGGTCTGCATCTATCCAGGAGGAGAACCAGGATCCTAGGTGATAGATTTAATTGCTTCATTGGCAAGCATTTAAACTAGCCAAGGGGCAGGTACTGAAAAGGAGAATCCTAGCCCACCCCAAAATCAGGGTAGTTAGTGAGGTAAACACCAAGATAGAGAAGTCAATTGGGAGAAGGACAGAGGTAAATGGAGAAAAAGACAAAGGCAGTAAGGACCGGGATGGGGCAAAAAGGGGTAAGGCCTTCACAAAATAGAGGGTAATGAGTACCAATTTCCATAGTCTACGTAACAAGTTCCCTGAACTGGTGGCCTTGATAGAAGAGGGATGCCTGGATATCGTGGCAGTCACAGAAACAAGGTACACAGAGAACCATGACTGGGATGTCAACATACCAGGGTACACAATCTACAGGAGAGACAGGGAGGGTAGAAGAGGAGGAGGAGAAGCTGTTTATGTAAGGGAAGGGATCAAAGCAATGGAACTAAAGGGTAAACAGGGAGGACAGGAGGCACTATGGGTCACCCTAGAGACTGGAAATGACACCACAATCCACACAGGGGTTGTATACAAACCCCCGTCTCAGGAGGAGGAAATGGACAAGGAAATGATAGAAGACATCCTTAGGATGGCAGAGAAAGGGGAGATATTTCTGATGGGGACCTGAATATGCCAGATGTTAACTGGAGCACCATTGCTACAGCCACATCCAAGAGCAGGGCCATTCTCGATGCCCTACAGGGAGCATGCCTTAGACAGCTAGTCTTGGAACACACTCACGAGGGAGCAATCTTAGACCTGGTACTCTCAAATGGGGACGGAGAGAGGATCTCAGATCTAGAAGTGGGTAGCACTCTGGAAACAAGTGATCACCAAACAGTGTGGTTCACAATAAACTCAGCTGTAGAGTCAAGCCATACAAAAGTGAAGGTGCTGGACTTCAGGAGGGCTGATTTTGTCAAAATGGGAGAGTGCCTCAGAAAAGCTCTAGCAAACAGGCAAGAAGGAGGGGTGGAGCAACAATGGGGAAACATCAAAACTGCGATGACAGAGGCAACAAGCCTTTTTTTTTTTAGTCTTTGGTAACCAGGTATGGCCTACTACACACAAGTGCCTGTTTTCAGGGGCAACCTGGGAGCATTGAGCGGTTAAGTGACTTGCTCAGAGTCACACAGTACGCAAGTGGAGGTTGTGAGAATCAAACTCAGGTCTGGGCTGCTGGATGTACCAAGCTCATTCAAACCTCGTTCCTCTAACCTCTAGGCTATAATGCCAGCCTTGGTGTGAAGCAAATAAATAAATCAAAATGAAAGAAAAAAACACTATGGTTCTCAAAAGAGGTGGCAGGGAAGGTTAGGGAGAAAAAGACAGCATTCAGAAAGTATAAGGAAGCACAGAAGGAGCAGGACAGAGAACTGTACCAGTTAAAGCAGAAGGAAGCAGGAAGGCAGTCAGAACAGCAAAGGCCCAAACCGAGGAAAGGATAGCCAACTCAGTTAAGAAGGGAGATAAAACATTTTATAGATACATTAGGGAGCGAAGAAAGACAAAGGGAGGGATAATGAGGCTGAATAAAGAGGAGGATGGCTGGGCAGAGAGGGACAGTGAAAAAGCAGGGATACTGAATGAATACTTCTGTTCAGTATTCACAAAGGAGGAGGAGGGGGAGGTACCTAATCCAGTCAATAGAAGCAGTCTGGAAGGGGGGGTCGATATTAGTCCTTTCACAGAAGAAAGGGTTCTGAAAGAACTCCTACAACTGAAGGTGGACAAAGCAATGGGGCCTGATGGGATTCACCTCAGAATTCTAAAAGAACTAAGAGGAGAACTAGTAACACTATCGACAACCCTTTTTAATAAATCATGGGAGGATGGTGTGGTACCTGAGAACTGGAGGAGGGCAGATGTGATTCCCCTTCACAAAAGTGGGAATAAGACAGAGGCAGGAAACTATAGACCTCTCAGTTTGACCTCAGTAGTAGGGGGAAATGATGGAATCACTTCTGAAGGAAAGAATTGTTGAGTACCTAGAGGCTAGTGGGGCACAGGACCCAAGGCAGCATGGATTCACAGTGGGAAGGTCATGTCAGACAAATCTAATCAACTTCTTTGACTGGGGGACCAAAGTAGTAGACCAGGGAGGGGCTGTGGACATGGCCTACCTAGACTTTAGCAAGGCATTTCACACAGTTCTGCACAAAAGATTAAACAAGCATTTGTCAATGCCGAACGTTCGCTTGGAGGTATTTGCAGTGGTGTTTGGCACGTATGGTGCTTTACCCTAATGCCCTGTGCGATTGCTGGTATTTGCACAATAAATTTTCAGCATGACCTTTTTGTTACCCCCATTGTGCGCTACATAGGCGGAAACATGTTTTGGGCAGGATGTGAAAAATGACAGCTGTACTGCTCATAAGGAAGTGTGGTAAAATGGCAATGTTGAAAAATCTGGAGTGGAAATATTGAAAATCTGCAAACCTACGAAAGTGCATGGGAACTGTGCAAACACACGTCAGAAACAGTTATTTTTAGGAATTTGTTCACCAAATTTTCAATATAGCCATTTTAAGATCTCTGCTCATGAACAGTGACACTGTGATTTTCTTAATGTGTCCCATACACTGAGTTCACACAGCAACTGTGCCATTGTGCGCTACATGGGCGGAAACACATTTTGGGCAAGATGTGAAAAATGACAGCTGCACTGCTCATAAGGAGGTGTGGTAAAATGGCAATGTTGAAAATCTGGAGTGAAAATATTGAAAATTTACAAACTTACGAGCGTGCATAGGAACTGCGCAATGAACACTCGTAAAACAGTCATTTTTAGGAATTTTGTCACCAAGTTTTCAACACAGCCATTTTAAGACCTCTGCTCATGAACAGTGTCACTGTGATTTTGTTAATGTGTCCCATACATTGAGTTTGCACACCGACTGCGCCATTGTGCGCTACATGGGCGGAAACATGTTTTGGGCAGGATGTGAAAAATGACAGCTGTACTGCTCATAAGGAGGTGTGGTAAAATGGCTATGTTGAAAATCTGTAGTGAAAATATTGAAAATTCATAAAACTTACGAGCCTGCATAGGAACTGCAGCACACGCTAATAAAACAGTCATTTTGGAATATTTTACCAAATTTTTCAACATAAGGTTTTGGACTCCTTCTCATGAGATGATGTCACTGTCATGGTGTTATTCAGGCCTTGAGGTGATTTTGCGCAGTGACTGAGCAGTGACTGCGAAATCACCCTTCGGGCGGGAATAACGCCATGACAGTGACATCACTCATGAGAAGGAGTCCCAAAAACCCCATGTTGAAAATTTGGTGCAAAAATTCCCAAAAATGCCTGAGATATGCAATAAAGTTGAAAACCCCCTATCTAGCCCAATATACAGCTTACCGGCATTTCCTCAGTTCGCGGTCGGCTTTGAAGAGTGCAGACGTGTTCCCAGTCCACCGAAGATCATCGCGCTGAGCTCTGGGTGTAAGTATGGGGTGAGGGGTGTGTGGGGAGGCTGGGTGCGCAGTGGGTGGGTGAGGGTTGTGGGAGGGGGGACTGGGAGAAGCGCCGTGGGACCGTTTTTGCCTTATAGGTGAAAAACAAAAAAAAAAAGACTATGTGGGATGTTTGCCACACTGGGGTGGGCTCCCAGTGTGGCAGAAGGATGGCTGGGGGGAGCTGAGGAGCCAACGGGGGATTGGGCACCCCCGTCGGCAAACAACGCTGGGACGCTTGCCACGCTGGGGTGGGGCTCCCAGCTTGGCAAGGATGGCTTAGGGGGCCCGTGGAGCCGGCGGGGATTGGGCACCCTGCCGGCAAATAACACAGCACATTTGCCATGCTGAGGTGAGTATCTCAGCGTCGCAGCAAAGATTTGGGGAGGCGAAGGCGTGACTCGGGAGCAGCGAGATCGGGGGAGGCGGGCGTGCGTGGGTGCTCTGTATGACAGCGGTGGTTTTCTTTGAAGCAAAGACCACCGCTGTCATCCACAGCTCCCGCACCCATTGGTGCAGGACCGCCACACCTGCTCAATGGAGCAGGGGATTGAAAGGGAGAGGCACACCTCCAAAGTGTGCTACTCTCCCAAAACGTTCCTTGCTCATGCATGCAAGCGAATGTAAAAACAAATTAGCCAGCCTGGGAGTGGGTCCCAGGGTGGTACCCTGGGTAAAACATTGGCTGGACAACAGGACACAGAGGGTAATAGTAAACGGAGTCCACAGTGAAGAAAGGGGGGTTACTAGTTGGGTACCACAGGGTTCAGTACTGGGTCCAGTCCTTTTTAATGTCTTTATAAGTGACATTCCAGAGGGACTGGAAGGAAATGTATGTCTCTTTGCAGACGACACAAAGATCTGCAACAGGATTGATACACAAGGTGGGGTGGAAAGGGTGAGAAGGGATGTGGCAAGGTAGGAGGAATGATCAAATGTATGTCAGTTTAGATTCAAAACAAAAAAGTGCAAAGTAATGCACCTGGGAAACAAATACCTAGGGGAAGAGTACACAGTGAGGGGTGAGATACTGACAACAACAAAAATGGAAAGGGACCTGGGGGTAGTTATATCAGACGACCTAAAGGTGGGCAAGCAATGTGAGAAGGCAGTAAGAAGTGCTGGAGGGATACTGGGATGCATAGGGAGAGGCATCACCAGTAGAAACAGGAAGTTGTTATCCCTCTGTACAGACAGTTGGTGAGGCCCCATCTGGAGTACTGCGTGCAGTTCTGGAGACCCAATCTCCACAAAGACATAGACAGGGTGGAGGCTGCCCAGAGGAGGGCAACCAAAATGGTGCAGGGTCTGCACAAGAAGACATATGAAGAGAGACTAAAGGAGCTTAATATGTATATCCTCGAGGAAGTGGGGGGGGGAACTTGATGGAAACTTTCAAGTACCTGAAGGGAATCAACAAAGTCCAAGATGGTAGCATCTTTCAGAAAAAGAGATGTGCAAGAACAAGGGGGCACAATTTGAACATAGAGGGGGGATGGCTCGGAGGTAATGTGAGGAAGTATTTTTTCACAGAGAGGGTTGTGGATGCATGGAACAGCCTTTCTGAGGAGGTAATTGGGTCTAAAACAGTGGTTGAATTCAAACATGCATGGGACAGACACAAAGCAATTATAGTGGGGGGTTGCAGGAAGCAGGCTGTTGGTTAACTAGAATCCGCAGCTTATCCAGTAGGTAGGGAAATGGGCAGACTGGGTGGGCCAAGTGGTCCTTTTCTGCCGTCAAAGTCTATGTTTCTATGTTTCTATGTAATGGAGTCAAAAACAGTGAGGGAATTCAAGAATGCATGGGACAGACATAAGGCAATTCTACTGGGCGGGGTAGGAGGAAGTAGGCTGTTGGTTAACTAGGATCTGCAGCTTATCCATTAGGTAGGGAAATGGGCAGACTAGGTGGGCCAAGTGGTCCTTATCTGCCATCAAATTCTATGTTTCTATGTTTCCATGAATTGAATTCCATTTGGCAGATTCCAGGTCAGAACTTGATGAATTCCATTCCATTCAGCAGATACCAAGTCAGAACCCTATGAATTCCTTTCCATTTGACAGATTCCAGGTCACAATCTGACGAATTCCATTCCATTCGGCAGAGTCCAAGCAACCTTAATTTAGGGTCCCTCATTGATGCTGCCTTTTTTCCACACAGTATTCATTTTTATGTTTGCTTGCATGCATGTGCAAGAAACATAGTGCCATCATACATGTTTTCGAAGGTGTGACACCCCGCTTCCAATGCCCTGATCTTTTTTGCAGGCACTGCTGCACCGCACCAATGAATGTTCGAGCTGTCTATGACAGCAGTTCAGATGCAGTGTTGTACAGTTGAAAGTAAATGACTGCTATAATCAGTGGTAGTAACAAGTAGGCAATTTGCAAAATGGTTCTTAATCATTTATTTCCATGTAATGTAATCTGTCCGCCCCCGCCCCCCACACCATGCAGCCCACTATCCCCCATTATTTTTGGGCTATACTGCCCTTCTCACTCCTGAATATTTCAGCCAATTCCCACCCCCGTGTGCAGCTGCTGCTTTACCTTTTTTTACAAGCAGCCATCCCATGTCCCTGCAACCTGATCTCTGGTTTCAGTCACAGCAGCAGAGGATGGACATCCTTCCCGAGCCCAGAGACCCACTATTCAGATCCTTTTGTGAATTCTACTTCAGTACTTCACTGCCATTCCTATAATGCATTTCTCTAACTCCTTCACTACCAATGCCAATGCCAGCAAGCAAACATTCGGCATTGACAAATGCTTGTTTATTTATTTATGAGCTCTGGAGCCTGCTGACATAAGGTGGGCAAAAACCCAGAGTGAAGCTTTCCCTTCATGTACCGCAATATACTTCATTGGCACGCCCCCACCAGGAGTATTGTGCTCAGTTTTTGGACTCAAACAACAAAAACAATTTAAAATGCTTGAAAGAACACAGAAGAGTCATAAAAATGGTCAAGACTTGATCAAATAAACCATATGATGAAAGGCTGAGGGAGTTGAACTTGTACTCCTTGGAGTACAGGAGAATTAGAGGCAACCTCTGCATTGTATTCAATGCTTTTAATGATAATTACCTATGGGAATGTATAGGCCTTGAACACAAAGAGCTAGAAAGGGAAAGTCTGTTCCATTAACGTCAACTGAAAGGAGAGTTTCATAAAACATCAAGCGGGGGTACATGGTTTAGTCAAAGAGCGGTTAGCACCTGGAACAGACTGCCAGCGGAGGTAGTACTAAGCAATAGCCTCATAGCCTTCAAGGCTGCACTCGACAAATACATGGGTGATAAGAAATTTGAATATTCATAAATATATCTGGTCGAGTCAACATTCCTTATAGCTACAGACTAGTATTACCTATGAACCTATGTACACGCTTCCACTCAACTGATGTCACCAGTTCCAAAGTTAAGCAATTAAAACATCAATATTGGGCGAGAAAAGGGGAGCATTACCAGTGAAGCAAGATAAGGCCAAAATAAAAGACTTTTTCAAGACAATCATGCAAAACAGTATACTGGGGAGATTACATATACGTCACACATGCTCACATTTTCAATGATATAAAAGTATGAAAAACAAGGCTTACGTTCAGTTTAGAAAATGGGATTGGAAAATAAATGATTCTCATTGGTTGAATTGTCAGATGAGAGATTAATTTATTTTCCGACAGAGTCAGCTTAAGAACAAGAGCCTACTCTGGATGCCCCATTTCTGAGTAAATCCTTGGGCACCCCAAACTCTAAGAAAACTCACCGAGCATTTTTGCCCCACTCGCAAAGCTAGCCCAAAAAGTAGTGGGCAGGCCGTCCTGCTCCCCGGACTCAAAATAAAAGAAAACAGGCTATACTTGGGCAGATAAAGCCATTGCTCATCCAGACAAACTTTCCAATTCCACAGTCGGAGAAGGTGAGAGCTGTGCCAGCACATTATCTGTAACACCGCAACTGAGCATTAGAGCAGCGGTATTTTCTTGATTTTCATACCACAAAGGAATGTCCATCTGCCATATGGAAACTCAAGAAAATACTCGTCCTCTCATGCACAGTATCGGTGTCAGGGATAACGTGCTGTCTCAGTAAAGCCACCCATTGCAGTCTTTTAAATGGAAACCATGGGAAATACAAATAAAGTTGATTCCCAAAGAAGCAAAAATAAAGATTTTAAAAGCAAGTTAGCAAGTAGAGTGTATTAAACATAAAACTAGATGTAAAATCTGACCTGTCAGTCCCACACTCAGCACAAGGCGGCAAGTCACACACACACACACACACACACACACTGTCTCCATACCCTGATTTGAAACACAGTATAACACCCAGTGTAAAAACAGAGTGCATAGAGACCACAGAGCAAAACTGTAAAACATTTCAGACTTCCTTGAATTATCATTTAAAATTTCACCAGAAAAAAAACTGGGATGTGGGACTACTTTATCTCAAAACTGAAGAAATATGTTATAAAAAGTTAAAATCAATTATTCTAACATTTTAAAACTTTTAAAAATTGTGTCTGACAGGTTCTTTCCATTTTCTAAGTGCAATAATACCCCCCAGGGTGGGCGGTATGGGCTATTCCAGACCTTCCAGGAGCTATAAGGCCCTCCTCCAGCGAAGTCTGGCCTCATTATGCCCCTGGGTGGTCCAGTATAGCCCAATACCACCCACCCTGTCAGGTATTATTGCTTACTTAAATCTCCACGTGGTATTGCAGTGTGCCAGTTTATTGATTGGTTGGTTGGTTGATTTACAGTATTTATTCATTTTATTTCTAGGTGGTCTCAATGGAACATTCATTCTTTTTCCTTTCACAAGACCGATCTGGGGTTATTGACATACTACCCCAGTAGAACCAAATACTCACTGTGTGACCTTCAGCAAGTTACTTGACCTCCCAGTGTTCCAGAACACCCAGCTGGTAAAATGGGAGTAGAACCACAACCCCACTGAAACCAAGAAGGTGCATCTCAGCTACGCTACCCTGGACCAAAAAAACCCTGATGACATTCTAGCAAACCCTAATGGGAGCAGACAGTGATGAAGCCCAACCCAGAATAGTTAAGTGGGAGGAGGATTTACCGATAGTCATGGGGCCAGCAGTCTGGAGTCTTGCAGCAGGATCTCTCAGCACTTGGTCTTGGAGTAATAAATTGAGGCAGGTCCAGCTGAACTTTATGTACAGAGCATATCTGACACCACAAAGGCTCCACATCTTGATGAGGAAAACCCAAGCACCTGTCCTAAATGCTCTGGGGAGGATACAGATATTCTGCACCTGGCCCTGTTGTGCCTCAAGGTGGCCCCTTCCTGGCACAAGGTACACAGAATAATGTATGAGGTGTTGGGATACTGTTCATCTAAGTCCTCCCTGGAGTTGATGCTGGGTGTGGACCCATGTTTCTCTCAGCACAAAACAAAGGCTCCACTGTGGGCCCTGCAAAAAAAACTAGAGTGCAGTTCTGGATATCCATCTTAGCCCCAGCCATTAGGCAATGGGAGAACAACATGAAACAGTGTCTTGCACTGGAAAAAATCCAGTTGACAGCTAATGGGAAGCTTGGAGTCTTTGAACAACTCTGGACACCTATGCTAGAGGCAATAGAAGCAGGCTGCTTTCCTGTATAAGTGAACTTTAGGGGTGTACTGGCATGGCCATGTAAATGGAAGGTTGCCAACGACACAGCCAAAAGGCCTAAAGATTTGTACCAAGCACCTACCCCTGTATAACTGTAAACAATATAGTTGTGCCATGCCAATGAACTGATGTTAACCTGCTCAAGTTTGTGATCATACGCCTACTGTGGCTCAATGTAATGTACCAATGCTTGTATTCAATAAATCAATTTTCCAAAAAGAAAAAACAAAGGAAGCCTGTGTTGCCCACAGGCTGCTTGCCCCAGACCAGGCTTGCACTGCCCATGCGCAACAAATTGGGCTGCGGCAAGGCACTAGGGGTTTGCGACAGATGCAGGCTGCCATAGCTCCACAGTCAGGATTCACAAAACTCACCCAGAGGGCGAATTTCCAAGTACCCTTAGACCAACCAGGGCTGGTCTAAGGGTGCCAAAGTCACCCTCTAGGTGAATAAACTTGTAATGGCAATGTGCCATGGCCACTGCCCCAGTCCCTCTCCCCTTATATATTTAATAAATCCCTGGTAGTCTAGTGACCCCCAAGCCCTGATTTCCCATAATAATAATTACTATATGCCTGGTAGTTTAGTGCCACCCCCAAGCCCTGATCACCCACAATAATAGTTAATATATCCCTTGGGGTCTAGTGGACCGCTGCAGTCCCGAGACCCCATTAGGGAAATATCTAAATTACCTGGTAGTCTAGTGGACCCCCTACCCCACAGTGCTCTACCACCCCACTCCTCCCCATCCCATAGCCGAGCCAGCGACTGGCACAGCCCACCGCTCATCACCATGGCCAGCCACTGACTGATCTTTGAATGAGCACATACTGTTTATAGTATGCACTCAGTGAATGACAGCTGCTGGTTAGCAGGCAAAAATTAGTAGTTCAAGTCCAAGTAGACACACAGTATACTGTATTCCCTGCAAGAGGCATGGCTGAAATCCTGAAAGACGCATATACTTTTTAAGATGAAAACTCACTTGAATGGGGATCCACGGCAGTGTGGAGCTGAAATAGTCAATTATATGAGAAGTAAACTTTGTTAAAAACAACAATTTTTGCAGGTACAAAGTTGTCTTCACAGGAAAATATCATGTCACCTTTACTAAGCATGCAGTTTGAGGTATGCTAATAAAGGTGTTATAAAATGGTTAGAGACCTGTATGGATGCCTAACCGAGAGGTCCACTACCCAGGTGATTAATCAGCAGCAAACCAAGGTCTGATGACACTAAATCCTCCATCTAACTATCTGTACTAGTGTCGGGAAACAGGTAGATGATGAGGACGTATGAGAAAAAAGACTTTGACAGGCTTACAGGCACAACAGCAATGTTCTCAGCGCCAGTAGACTTCAGGCCTCAGTACGGCCACATCCCAGTCTTCACTTACGGTGGGATCAGAGGAAGATGACTCCAACTCTGAATCAGGTTCAGCCATGTCTTGAGCGGACAGCAGCAAAATAATAAAATTACTCCACAAATAGATAAGGTTTCCCACATTCAAAAGGATTTCCACAAGCCTGAATCCGCACCTCCACTATTGAAAATCAATTAGAGATAGTACAAGAGTAGTACATGGCCTTTGGTAGGTTGCTGGCATATCTGCACTGCAGGGAACGAGCAATAACCTTGAGAGCTAAAGACGCAGAGGCCAGGGCCCGCCGGAACAATATCACTGTGTTTGGCATCCCTAAGGGTGCAAAGCAGGATGATACCGCTCAGTTTATGAACTGTTGGCTGAAAAAGAGTTGGGCCTCGAGGAAGAATACAAGCTGGATATTGAGAGAGCCCACAGGATCATGGCTCCAAAACCAAGACAGGGAGGCCCCCAGATCCATTATAATAAAAATTTGAAAATTCCCATCAAAGATCAGATCCTCAAGCTGGCATTGAAAAAGCGCAACCTCAATTTGGATGGCACCAGAGTCTACATAGACCAGGACTTTCTGCCCTTGATGATGGCTAAATGAAAGAAGGTGCTGTTCATGGTGAAACAGCTAAGGGAGAAGGGCATGACAGCTCAATTCAGATATCCTGCCAAGCTATAGGTGGAAGGAAAGGATGGCGTTAAATCCTTTGACACCTTGCTAGATGCTGTTCCTTTCCTAGAATCCAGTGACATCACACTCCCAGGCCTGAAAGCAGACAGGGCCGAGCGTGACAATGAGGATTTCCTGTGGTCAGTGGCCCGGGCAGGAGAAGAACTGGCAGTTTAAGAGCAGACTCCCTTTTTCCACTTCATGCTGATCTCTCCTGATGGCTGCAGAAAAAGAACCAAACCTGAATCTGAGATGTGTACAGTACTTTGATTTAATTTCAAGGTGAAAATTTGCCTACCAGTGATGCTGCTTGTTTGCCTAGAGAGCATGGGCTTGCGTGGTGGGTGGGACTCCTGAATGTATCCTTAGTGGTAAGTGAACCCCTGGCTCAAGTTTCTTATTTCGAGTTGAACTTCCATTCTGGTTGTGCCCAAGAGGTCCTCCCAATAACATTTCCCCTCTGCCGTCTGATTCTATGTCACTTCGCGAGAGGAACTTTTCTGGAATATTGCAGGGGGTTACAGCGCAAGGGGCCAAATACCCAAATCCCACGAATGTCTATAGCACGCAAGTACTTTGATCCTGCAAGTTTGAACTGTCCCTTTACCTGAGTTATGTCTGGGAACGTGGGCTGAATTAACTGTTCTGTGAGACTGCCAAAATAAATAATGCTATGGTCTGGTTGGGGAGGTGGGTGGGGGGGAAAAAGATTTGTTGGGAATCCATATATATCCTCAGTTTTTGGTCACCTATAAAGAGAGGTTTGTCACTAAATCCTAGCTAAAGATTTGAGACACCACAAGGGTTTGCTTACCCAATTACCCCCGGCCCTTTCTTCTCTTGCCAGATCAGAAACAGGACCCCAAACCCGATTTAATTTCTGGGTACTTTGGATGGTGGGACCCGCTCAGGGAAATATCAGATTGATTCATCCACTATGCAGTACCTGATTAATATGTTGCCACTTGTTGTTTGTACCCTTGCTATAGGATGATTTGAAGCTGTAATGGCTTACAGGTCATGGCAGGGTTTTTTTTTTTTTATATATACAGGCAGAAAAAACAAAGTTTTGCTGTTTTTGAATTTTTTGCAATTTTTTTTTATGGTCACCGGACCCACACTGTAACCGGGGGTCTTGTGGCCACTTCCTTCCCCACACTGGTGGGGGGATGGGTCTGAGACACTGTAGTTTCAAACTTTAATGAGCACCCGGGGTGGCCCTCATTTGTGCAACCTCACCAGAATACTTAGAAGAGGGAACAGATGTGGTAATTCCCGCATAGGCAGGAACCTCCACCCCCTTGCCCCAGAATGTGTGGACTTTTCCCTCTGGAGGATATTACCTCCTTCCCGCCCCATTGCAGTCAGGTTTGCTATTGGGTGGCTTTTGCTGCCATGGGGTATATACCCCTTCCACTCAATGCTAAAATGTTAAAGACTCCTAGTTGGTTTGGAGCTTGTTTATGTGTTACCACATTAATCTGGTTTATATATTTAGGATTTAGGTTTTCTGTTTCAATGTTCTTAATTTTCCCTTCCCTCCCCCCCTAAGGTTATCTGATGGTCCCGCTGGATGGTAGAAAGGAGTATGAGAAATATAGAACCAAAAGGGTTGATTTTCTCAGGAGCATGACAATACGCTCCCGACAATACGCTCCCTGATATCTCACTCCTGACAATACATCCCCGAGTCATTTTGCTCCTTTAATTACCCGCTCCCGACAATACGCTCCCTGTGTGAACGGAAAAAACAGCAGCAGTTAACGAGAACTGGAGTGTATATTTAGAGCAGGTAAAGAAAGTTAGCAGAGAAAAGCTGCTCTTTTTATTTCTTTTTTTTTAAGTTTACAAAACAGATCGGCCAGCAGTGGGCAGCCAATCAGTAAGCAGCAGCCTGGTGCTGAATTTGAAAAGCCGTGCTGCTTCAGACTGTATCTTGCTGGGAGGGACTTCAGCCATGGGAGGGTGAGGAGGGTGGCGGCAATTGAGGAATGCCACACGGCAGTCGAAGCACACCCGATCAGGGGCTCAGGTCTCGGGGCACGTCTGTTAGGTAATGTTTTGACTAATTTTATTGGTTCTGTGGAATTCAAGTACCTACACTGGCAATTCTTAAAGTCATTTCAAAAGTCTTTGTCTCGTAATTGCTTTCGATGAAATATATTAATGCCCCTGTATGGTCCTGGCAAAGGTACTGGCTACTGGGCTAGAACATCTGCTCCTACCCTTATATACCCTTCGTAGACTGGTTATGTTACAGCGAGGTAGAGGTGGAGCACATTTAATCCCTCGTTAATCTCATTTGGAAAGCTGATAAATCCTTCTCTCCATCACCAGCAATCACTATCAACTTCAAATTATATTTGCCAGAAGGTCCAAAAACAAGAACCTTATAGAACTTTTGCATGTTATAGTGGTTTCACTATAGGCTTAATTGGAAACTGCAGGGGGAGGGGGGGATGCAGCAGTGTATCTAAGAAAACTGAATCTATTTTATGTGCTGTTTGAGAGGGAGAGTGTTCACTATGTGTCGTGCTATTTTTTCTCATGAATGCAATGTGGGAGCGTATTGACGGGAGCGGGCTTGCAAGGGAGTGAGTTGGCGAGGGAACCAATTGTCAGGAGCGTATTTAGCGGGAACAAGTTGATGGGAGCGAGTTGTCATGTACCCGATTTTCTAGATGTTTAACAGTGTATCTTTTAGATATCATGTAATGCCATGGCTTCCCTAAAAATTTGCTCAATTAATGTTAAAGGAATTAATAGCCCCATAAAAAGGATGAGGATTTTTCTAGAATTCAAGTGGATGAATTGTGACATAGCCTGTCTCCAAGAGACCAAGTTGTCTAGTTCAGAGCATCTTAAACTGAGGAGGTTCTGGGTGGCTTCTGTCTTTGCGGACTCCCATCCCCAGACCAAAAAAGCAGGCTCTGCCATTTTGATCTGCTGTGGTCTGCCTTTCCAAGTCCAGAAAACTAGTTACAAATGGCTCTGGCAGGTGGGTGGTCTTATCAGGCCTGTACAGTGGAAGGCAGATACACAACATTTTAGTGTATGCCTCCACTCCTCCCATGGGAGAATTCTTTAGGTCCCGGTTCAAGGTTATTGCTGGACTACGGGAAGATGGTCTGTGCCAGTGACTGGAACTGTGTGGAGGATTTACAACTGGATAGGAGCATGGCGGTGGCAGGAGGACTGAAGGCCTGCTCTAGGCTATTGAGAACCCTGAGATCAGAAGGTGGCATGGTAGACCCCTGGTGCCTACAAAACCCTCTGAAGTCAGACTTTTCTTTTTACTCTGCTGCCTCCGGCTCTTATTCCAGGTCAGACCGATTTTACACCCAAAGAAGTATGGCCCATTATTTTATAGATATGGAAATCCACCCTGTGACATTCTCTGATCATACCATGGTCTCGGCCTGTCTCAGGTGGGAGACCATGAACAGGCTGGGACACTGGAGGCTTGATCCGGGGCCCATACATGACAAAATATATGTAGACTCCACTAAAGAAGTGATAAAGCATTATATCCAGGAAAGCTCAGAGAGTGAGATGGCTTTAAAGTTTGTATGGGATGGGCTCAAGGCGATGATTAGGGGGCATACAATTGCAATCTTATAAAAATAAACAACACCAGGCCACTATCAAGAAGGCTTCAGATACAGTAGCCACATTAGAACTAGAACACAAAGGCTCCAGGAAGAAGTCACTCCTGCCACAATTGAAGGCAGCTAGGGATGAGTATAATAAGTTAATGCAAAGGTGAACTGAAAATGCCCTCAGATTTATGGGACAAAAGTATTATGAATGGGGGGAGGAAGAGAGCAGGTAGACTTCTAGCTCTACTCCGCCATAAACAGGAGGCTGATAGATATATCCCTTCAATTAAATCAAATGACCCCTCCCTCCAGTGTTTACCCAACCCACAGAGATAGATGCAGAATTTCAGAGATTCTACAGGGAGTTATATACCGAGAAATGGGGGCCAGGCCATGCCTCTAAAAGTCAGGATTTTTTGGATAAGGTAGACTTGCCAAAACTGTTGGCTGAGCAGGGTTAGGATTTAGAAGTGGGTTTTTCTGAGGCTGAGATTATAACGACAATAAAATCTCATAAAATGGGCAAAGCACCCAGCCCAGACAGCTTCACAGGCGAGTTCTATAAATGTTTTGTGACTGACCCGTACCTCCCCCCTTGTTAAGGTCTTTAATGTGGCGCAAGAGCATGGGGCAACCCCTGGTTCATGGGGTGAGGCTCTAGTAATGGTGTTACCAAAACCGGGGAAGGATCCCTCCCTCTGTGTCAGTTTCGGACCAGTCTCTCCAATATGCAAAGATCTTTGCCAAGACCATTGGCTCCCACCTCCAGGAGGTAATCTCTTCTCTAGTTCACCTCGATCAGACTGGATTCATTCCAGGAAGGCATATCAATGACAACATTCACCTTCTCTTGAACATTCTCTCTTCCCCATCCTCTCTTTTAATCAGGACCACACAAGCGGTGATATCCTTAGACACAGAGAAAGCCTTTGACAGGCTGGACTGGGCCTATTTAGATCAGACTCTGGTTAAATTTGGAATCAGAGAGAAGTTCAGAGAATGGATTAACAACCTGCACAGGGAACCAAGGGCAAGAGTTAAGGTGAATGGGGTCACTAAAATACCATCAACAGCTTAATCTGGTTCAAGGTCAGTTGGCATTCATCTGTATCCACCTCCCCCCAGTCATGCCTGAAAATAAGCAGGATTTGTCTAGTGTACTTACAGTACCTGGTCAACAAAAAATAAATAAATCTCCCCCTTATTCAAAATAGGCAGAGGCACTAGACAGGGATGCCCGCTCTCTCCCCTCCTTTTTGCCTAAAGTATTGAGCCTTTGGCGGCCACCCTTAGGCAATCCCTGTCGTTTGAAGGCATGAGGGTAGGTGATATGGAACTCAGGGTTTCTCTATATGCTGATGACACCCTGCTGTATGTGTCAGATCCAGTTCAAGCTCTGCCCAGAATTTTTTACTTATTGAGGAAACATTTGGGACAGTATGCAGGTATAAGGTTAATGAATCTAAAATTGAGATCATCCAAATGGGTCACACCCCGGGGCATCCCCTGCCAGATTTGGGTCAATTTTAGTGGGCGAAGACTGGGTTTAGATACCTCGGGGTGTGGATCCCAAGGGACTTAAGCAAACTGTATTCTACTAACCATTTTAAACTTCTCCAGGAAATCCAGGCTGATTGCAATCGATAGGGTTACTTACCCCTAACCCTTTCTGGATGAATTGAGATACTCAGAATGAACGTGCTCCCAAGGTTTCTGTTCTTTTTCTCTACTCTCCCTTAGACCTCCCAGAGAATTCTGGTTGCAATTAAAAAACACCTTTACTAAATTAATTTGGAAGGGCAGAGCCTCTAGGGTCAGACGGAGGGTCCTATTGGCTTCAAAAGATAGAGCGGGACTAGGCCTCCTGGATTTCCGTAAATATTTCTGGGCCGCCCAATTACAAGCTTTGATTCCCCTGAAGGGGGGGTGAATCCCCTAATTTGGGTGGAGATTGAGACCCATTCCCTGGAACTGGCTAGTCTGGGAGACCTTTTTGTCCTGGATGAACCCAGAATGGCCAGGGTAACATTCGACAATCCCTGGACGTCCATTTTAAAACCCATTTTGAAAGAGGTTTGTTGAGCTTATCAGCTCTCACTGAATCTCCATACCCAAACTACCCTACGGAGCCATTTAGATTTTCTTCCCTATAAAATGGATAGTTCATTTAGGTCTTGGGCCGGAAGGGGCCATTCCAACCTGGGCCAGTTGTATTCTGGAGAGAATGTTACAACATTTCACCAGTTAAGATTAGAGTTTGGATTGCCTCAAACAGAGTTTTTCGATACCTCCAGTTATGGCACTACTTAAATAAGGAGAACATAGGAGCTGAAATAACCAGACCCTTTAACCCCTTGCAAAGTTGTCTGTTTGAACTTGTTTGCGCCCCCGGAAAGGAGGGGGACAATTTCTAAAATAGTGGCAACCCTCTCCTCACTGGATCCAGATCAGTTAACCCATGTTAAGGAGCACTGGGAGTTGGAGACGAGTGCCAGATTTAGTGATTTACAATGGCAAGGGATCTGGAGGGGAGGTATACCGCACTACCTTAGCTCCTTTTTGGAGGGAGTTCAGATGGCGGGTTATTGTTAGATATTTTAGTCCACCGGTAGTTACTAAGCACCTAGGCAAACATACTTCAGACCTGTGTTGGAGAGGATGCCAAGGTAAGGGAACAACCTTCCACATTTTTTGGGATTGCCCCTTATTGTCAGGATTTTGGGGCTCGATGGGTGAGGTGGTTGGAAAGATTTTTGGCATACCTTTTCCATCAACTGTCCAGAGCTGGCTGTTTGGCCTCCCACCAGACCCCTGAGATACCGATCCCAGTGCTACCTATACTTCATTCTAAATGCTGCGGCCTTCAAGGCCGTCACTCACTGCTGGTTAACTTAAAAGATTCCTTCCACAGATAGTTGGTATTCCATCTGCTGTAGAATTTTGGAAATGGAGTGACTTACTGCCAAGCTCTGGTTACAACTGGATAAATTCAAGAGCAGATGGCTGTCCTTTTTTCACTATAAGGCATTTAGGGAAGCCAAAGACATATGGAACACTCCTACACCACTTCATTTTTCTGTGCAGCTAACTTCTTTTTACAGCTGCATGGGGGAGCCCTGCAGACATTTTGCATGTAGAAAAAGGCTGATGTCATGTTTTCAGTTCGTGGAACTGTTTTTCCTCCGCCTGACCCTCCCCCAAGAAGCAATCCACCCATGTTGTCCCTATGGACTGCAGCACTGCACTGTATCACAGTGGGAGTTGTTTTTTTTTTATAGTCGTTTTTTGGGCGTAGCTACCGATACCTCTGGTCGAGTGTTTACCAGAAAAGATCTACCACGATTAAAAACTGAATCTACCTGGGTTAAAAACTTAATTTTCTCTTTAACTTTAGAGTAATGTAGTCATATAGCCCTGCACAACCAAACCAATATATTAATTGTTTTCAAAGGGGTCTAAATAATAAGGTTGGAAAAATGAGGACCTTGTGACATACAGAAAGCATGTTTGCTCTCTATAAACTGTTATAAACTGTAACCCATCATTTGTGTTCGGTAAGATGATTTGTCTCTCCATTCCTCGACTACTGGTGACAGAAACCGTTCTCTGTATTTATTCCAAATAAATCTTCAAGCTATGGATCTCCGTTTGCTGCTGTATATCTATCTATTCACAGCAAATCTCAAGAGCTGCAAAAAGGTAAGAACAAGGCTAAGACTCAGGAATGTGGAAATACAACTCAGCCTAGTGTGACTAATAAGGGCATACAGGTGAGGGAGCCAGCCAGGAAACAGAGAGAGAAAAAAAAAAAAATTGGCAACTAACGTCTACAGGCATACCTACAAATAGCAGTGCTGTGAAAAAAAAACCTCATCAGTGATCGGCTTTGTAAAGCAAACCCTGTAGGCGGGCTCATCTGGATGGACATTGTTTGCTATTGCCATGTACTGAATGAGGGCCGGGGGTTCCTGGAAAAGGTTCGATACCTAGGCAGCAGCAGGTTGGAGTGGGTCTTCACCAGGGGAGGTAGACCAAGCTGCAGTTGTCAAATGCATTTCAACATGTCTCGGTGATGGATCGCTGCCTCACCAGATGTTGTCTGGGCCTGCACAAGATGTAGCAGGGAGCTACACTTTGAGATCTGGGCCACGTCGTCTCCACTGATGTTATAATAATATATTACCTACTCACATCTCACATCCTCGTATGCACCCCAGAGTGTGGCTGGGATCAACACTCGAAAAAAAAGGAGCAAATAGGAGTTGATGCTGCATAAACAAAAACCTATGTAAGATCATGCTTCTGATTTATATGCACTGGCAAAAGTTTGTAGTTCTGCTCTACTTCCACATAAGAGATTTATGAATTACTGGGGGTGCAGGACCCGGGTGCAGTAGGTCATACAACAAGGCACATTTACTGAAATGTGTGGGGGTGGGGGTGTTGAAACTCCATCTGTCCCATACCAACTTTATCTTTCAAAATCTTATTCTGCCACTTAAAACTCTTAAAGGTAACTGAATTTCATAAATTACTCATTGGGGTAAGTTTTAGGTCACTGAGAATAAATAGCGTTACTACTATACAGCACTGAGCTACCATTAGGAACCCTTCACGAACTCCCTGAACAACACAGACCCACACACTCACCCTACTTTGACGTAGATGATTCCAAACAGAGGAACACATAGAGAATCCACTGGCAAAAGTTCCTGAGCATGATCTAAGGGCAGGGCAAGCCTCACGGTCTGGACGCGGAGGTAGGGGGTCTCTCTCTCTACTGTCGGCGACTGGATCAGCTGTTACTAGTTACTGGGGTAGGAGGGTGGCTCTGTGCTCTCGGTAACTGGATCAGCTGTTATCCCAGTCAGTTCTACAGTAGAAGCAGCAGCAGCAGGAAAGGGGGTTAAAAGGATGGGTGAGAGGGGATCATCACCAGTAAAAGCAGCTTGGTGGGGATGCCAGCCCTGGTAGTCCCCAGAAGCTCCCCCAACCCCTCACCCAATCACCCATTGTGCCTGCTGCTGGAGTGGTTAGGTGATGGGGTGGTAGAGGATTTTGGGGGTTGGGTACTCATAGAAGGGAGTCACAGATTGTGAGGAGGGTGTCCCTCTCTCCTAAAAGAGCCGATCCAATATCCCTATCCAGGCAGCAGTAACAATTCAAGTTGCACTCCAAGTCTCAAACAATCTGTCCCATCTTGTCTTCCCTCCCTTCCTCCATCCCTCCCTCAATCCCTCCCTGCATTCCCAAGTTAGAGCACACCACCTCTTATCTCCTGTATAATCTCACGGTGGCTCGCAGCAGGTAGGAGGAGGAGGAACGCACGCAGCACACACACACACACACAGCCTCAAGCTTTTTTCGTCATTCTTCTCATTTGATGACTCCCTCTGAAGGCACCACCTTCTTTTACCTGGGGCTGTAGGTAGAGATGGAAGCAGGTTTGTTTCAAAAGGACAGACCCTGATGCCTGCAGCCAGAAGAAATTAAGTTCTAAGTGAGTGCTGTTTGCAAAATATTGACTAAATGTCAGAAATATAGGTCCTTCCTTCCTCCCTCCCTCCCTTTACCCATCTACCTACCTACCCTCTTCCTTCCTTCCTTCCTTCCTTCCTTCCTTCCTTCCTTCCTTCCTTCCTTCCTTCCTTCCTTCCTTCCTTCCTTCCTCCTCCCTCCCACCCAGCTTCCCTTCTTTCCCTCCTTTACAAATGTTCAGTTTATGACAGCCGTCCAGGCTTTAATTGCCTGTTGGAATACCACTGCTTTGGCGCTGGCAGAACACGTACTTTGTGTCACTATATGCATGCTGCTCATTTTTGTTAACAACTCTGATACTTTCCATGTAGTTCTAGATCCATATACTGTAGCCTTTTAAAAGACTCTCCATGTAGGTCACTGAGCCTATATATCTCCATGTAAAATCTACAGGATACTGTAGTTAGGGCAAATAGGCAGACTACTATAGCCAAGTGGTGCAGTTTATTTGTTTCTTTTTAAGGGAGATCATTACTGCCCCTCCTCTAACTTTTCGGATATGTACTGTACAGGGAAGGTCCCAGAGATAATTAGCTCACGTCCAGGTGTGTGAAACAAATACTCAAAATGCAATATGTGTAATCAGGAAGGGGGCAGAGGACTAAATGGCAAAAGCGCAACAGCAATAAAAAAAATAGCACAGTGTGCTGCCGATGGCTGTTTTGCCAGAACTATCCTTTGACAGAACCAACCTGACTTCAGTGGATTGCATTCTCACACTGCAGCATCTCCTCGGTCTTTAACACATGCTGAAGACTGTTACTGAAAAGCATCCAGAATACAGAGTAATGCATAAAGGGTACACAGGGTTATAGGTGTGTGCGTGTGTGTGTGTGTGTGTGTGTGTGTGTGTGTGCGTGTGCTTTGGTGGCGGGTCAAGGAACTTAGTTTAGTGAGTGGAATTCAAAGTCTGACTCAATTACAGGAACACAGGGAAGGGTTGCTAGGTGTAAAACACACAACTGTAAAGCAAAGTATAGAAATATTAAATGTTATGGGAAACCATGCCCCACAATCAACCCTCCCCATATCCTTTCCTATGCCAAAGACCTCTTTGTGGGTGGGGTAGGGGTCCTCAAGTGCTTTTTTCGGCTGCATGGGCGGAGCCCTGCAGACGTTTTGCATGTAGAAAAGGGCTGACATCATGTTTTCTGTCTGTGTAACTGTTTTTCCTCTGCTTGACCCTCCCCCAAGAAGCAATCTGCCCATGCTGTCCCTATGGACTGCAGCATTGCATTATATCACAATGGGCATTTTTTTTTTTTTTATGGGTGTTTTTTTGGCATAGCTACCAATACGTCTGGTCGAGTGTTAACCTTACATGGTGAGCAACTGCCCTTTAACAACTTTCCTGTCACGCCCACTCATAGATGCGCACATCTCAAGTACAGTAAAAATCCTAAAATATACATAAATTAAAGGGGTAAAAAGCCAACCTATTCCCAAGCTAAAGTAAAACTTGGTGTTTTACTCTGCACTGAATTGTTCACTGGTCGGAATGAATGAAATTAATATTAAAAAAAATGGTCGGGTTGGTCACCACTCTCTCATCACAAGGCTCCGCGGCAAGAGTCTGAGCATCGCTGGAGCACACAGCAGGAGTCTGGAGTGTCTTTGTTGCCTACCGGCTACCTGGACCTGCCTTGGGTGCACACTGACTGACTTTCCGCCTTCAAGCAGCAGCTGCAGGGAGCAAAGTTCACAGGGCAGGTGAGCCTTCAGCTGGTAATGCGGGCAGAATTGCAAGTCTGCATCATAGCAGGATTCAGCTGCAACTCCCAGTCTGTCACTCTCATTACACTTACTAACCCACCAGTCAATGCACTCAGGTAACGAGGAGTTTATGCATTTTTAGTTTCCATTTGGGTAGATACTACTGGTAGTAATTGGCTGCGGATGGAGAAACTATCCTAATGACTGAGAGCTCGGGAACATTGCTCGCAATACTGGAGAGATCACCTTCCAATTCAGAAACTGCTGTCTGGTTAATACTGAGCTGCACCAAAAAAATAAAAGCAGTACCATGTCATCCAGCACTCATCTTACATGGACACCGCTCGCAACGCTGGATAGATTGCCTCCCATTCAGAAGCTGCTGTCCCGATTCGCAAACAGAGTTGAGCGACTAGCTAGAAGGGACCAATAATATTTCTGCAGCAGTAGTTGATGTGTGTGAGTTCCAAACATACATTTTTGTTTTGTAGCTCAGCGTTTCTTTGTGTACATGTGTATGTGTCTGAGCTAGTGTGTGTGAGTGGAGCTGGGGGATGTGCAGACATCATGATGAAATTAAGTGCAGTGCTGCAAATATTTATTTTCCCAGTTTTCAACTTTGTGAATCCTCGTACCTCCTGGTAGCTGTGTTTTACAATACCGCATACATGCAGTTAAGTAAGAGAGATGTCAGTTAATTAAATATCTCAGTCCACCTTGTTTGGTTATGGATTGTCTGAAGTAGGATAAACAGGGTGAACCACAAGTATACGGAAATGCTGTGCTGACTGCTAATCACACTCTGTTGGATCCTGCAGAGAATACAGTTTCATTTCATTTTAGGTCCATTTCCTTTTTTAGCCATTTTAAGTCATTCGTGAATGTAAATTAGCACTAGCTTTGGCTTGGTTTGGTTGATGGCACTGAGCTGCGCTATGCTGTTTGTAGTAAACTGCTATATGGCTGTGTGTGGAACTCACTTTGTTTTATTTTTTTCTAAATACCACATGTCTGTTATGAGTTCCGCAAATCTAATCAGCATGGCAATGAGCAGTGCTGTCTTTTCTGTTGTAAACTGCTTTTAAATACAACCTATTCCACAAATATAATTAACGTGGCACTGACTTCTCAGCACTTCTTTCAAAGAAGTGCCATGTCTCTGTCGTTATGTTAAATCAGTGTTTTATTAACCAACAGTGTGCTTATAAACGATTTTTTAAGTAAATGCAATAAAATGTGTTTTCCTTTATACTTCTGAAGTGCATGTGCCTTATTTCATATAACATGTATGCCTGTTGTGGCTCCTAGGGAAAGGACGCAAATTCATGTGGCTCCCAAGCCAGTTAGGACTGAGTATCACTGCTCTACAGCCTACTACAGGCTGGTCCTAACAGTAATTGTAGGACTGTAAGAATAGCGGGATGGGGGATTTGGCTTTACGGCGTCCGGTTCAATCCTGCCACCTTGTAGTGAGAGAATGACATTTTTTCCTGCTCCTGGATAGATTGTAGAAATGTAACCCCATACACTGTGCAGAATGTTCAGTCAGTCGGGCGGGTGGGCAAAATGCACCCATGTAAGCATGGGTAACACTAATTTAAGGTCTCAGTGGACTCAACGTCCATCCAGTCTGCCCTTTGTTTCACAGCCAGGTAGGGACATGCATTCTGTGTAACACATGTGCCAAATCAAAGGGGTTCCCTACTTACGCTACTAATCAGGGTATCCAGTGATATTCTCTGCCTGCCTTCACAGCCTATCCAATGATTCCCTACTCTACTAGCCAGGGTATCCAGTGATTCTGTATCCCAGTACCCAGAGTATACAGTGATTCCCTACCCAGGGTGTCTAGTGATTCCCTCCTTTATTTACTACCCAGTGTGTCCAGTGAGACTTGGTAAAGACGGGTACACTTTGCTTTTAAAATTAAATGTATAAGCAAGTTAATTCCTCCTAGGCATACTATATGTTCCCTACCCGCCCACTAACTGCCACCCAGTCTGCTTTTACAAGTTCTTCAGTGAGTGTGATTGGTTGCAGCAAATTGAGCAATATGAAATCACTGCTGAAGCCCCAAGAAGCAGGAGTTGGAGATGCATTTCTGACCACAGGCGCACTGCAGGTACGTCTTCAAGATCTCCCATGATGGCAATCGATCCTTTAACCACAGGCACAGAGATTGTACATCTCCCGATGATGCAGAATCCATCTCTCTGCAGCATGGTCATGGGGTGTGTGTGACAAATGCGTGGGGGTGATGCTCTGACTGCTGGCTGGGATGCCACAAGGTTGGGTAGTTGGGGGGACTGGGTTTCTGCCAGGGGATTTGCTCAAACTTTGGGTCTGTTCACTGGGGGGGACTCTGCTGGGGAGTGGGGGGGAACCCCTCCTCCCACTCACTGCACAGAAGTGTAACTATTTTAATCTCTGAAATGTTGGAGGGTCTGCTGCAGATTTAGTGGTTTCCGTTTGTCTCTGAGAGTTGGTGACCTTTGGTTGGGAGAGGGAGCGGACTTGAAGGGGCGGTTCTTGGTGCTGGGGAGGGTTTGCCAAGAGTATAATTATTTATTTATTTTACTGACAGATTTGCTTTTTCTGCGGTGCTGCCTGTGAGAAACTAGAGTGAGAGTTAAAAGAAATGGCGATGGAAGTGGAAGCGTGGTCTGCAGTGTCCGTACTCGAGCAGGATGATAAACGCTACCTTTATCTCAGGAATTTCTCCTTTTTTTTCTCTTCAGCCAGATGGCTTTCCTTGAAAACTCGGGACGGGGACACCAAACGCAGTCATTTCATTATTTACTGTGCACTCCCCTCCAGCATTCGCCAGAAGAGTCTCCCTCCCGTTCTGTTTTGGCATCCAAACTGGGGGTCTGCCTTCTGTAGGTGCAGTCTCACAAGCAAAACATGCCTCTTGGTTTAAATAGTGCACCTTAGATTTGTGCAGAAGTAAGCCCTGAATGACTGTTTTGTTTGGGCCTAGAGGGCTCTGCTCTGTTTGGGCTGCGTGGGGTAGTGCTGGTGGGCAGTTGCAGTGGAGTAGGGGGCAGAAGTGTAAGGGACTTTTTTGTGACTATTACAAGTCTCACTTGTGGCCCTTGGCTCTTGTCTTCCATACGTTTGTAGTGCACGTCAATATATGCTCCCCCCTCCACTTGATGCAGAGGCTGCAGAACTTGCAGCCAATCCCAGCTGCAAATGTGAGTTTATCTGCAGAGTTTTCGGTGAATAAATTCACTCTGATCTCTCACAGGGCCTCTGCTGCCTAAGCCAGTTCAGCCACTCACCCTTCAGTCATGTCTCCCCGTCCCAGCTTGCACTGTCATGGAGGACATGTCTTTGCTGTTTCTTGAACTCCCATATGGCATACTTGGGACACACCCCTCCCTGTCTTTGTATAGTCTTTATTATTATTCTAAATAATAGTGTGCAGGCTATTGTGAATAGTTTGAATCCCACCATATTCACTGACTCAAGCAAACTGCATAACTTCTCTGGTCTTCAGTTTTCACAGCTGAAAAGTTGGGTTGAGGCAGGACATGCTGTGAATCTAATGGCAACCGGGCTACTCTGCTGAGGACTTTCCAGCTAGGAAGACAGCTGCTCTACTGAATTGGAAATTCTAGGAGCCACTGGGCTACAGAAAACTATAATACCTAAAGAAATCTTTTCATTTTTTTCTCCCCCTTGCCTCACTAGGCACTGTTGCACCTCTGATCTAGGACCAAAGGAGGGCGACAGCTCCTCCAGACTTCTGAAAAGGTCATGGTCAGGAATAGGTGGTCATAACCCTGGGGCTAGTGGCGTATGTGTGGAAGAGCGTGTGGTGCCAACAAACTGCAGCATTTTATTTCCGCTTTTTTGGCCCTGCTCACAACCCACACTGCTTATGAAGTCCTTGCAGTACCAGACCAGGAAGACAAGATATCACATGGTCACCCATGATGTCCCATGCCAGTCATAATCCCCATAGGAGGTGCTGTTGCAACACAGACTTTATCATCACTCCTTCCAGAGCCTGGAGGCACTGCGTCCACAGCGCTCCCAAGAATCCACCAATCCAGAGTCTGCAAAGATTGCCTCCATAGCACTCCTGTAAGTCCATTAGCCCAGTGCCTGAGAGCACAGCCTCAACAGCGTGCCCACGAACCCACCAACCAATGCCTAAGGGCACAGTCTCCACAGCACTCCCATGAATCCACCAACCCAGAGCCTGAGAATACAGCCTCCACAGCACTACCACAAATCCACCAACACAGAGCCTGAAGGCACTACTCCACAGCACTCCATGAATCCACTGACACACAGCCTCAGACCACAGCCTCCACAGCATTCCACAGATCCACTGTCCTACAGCTTGAGAGTATAACATCCACAGTGCTTCCACAAATCCACCAACCCAGAGGCTGACAGCACTACCTCCACAGCACTCCAGTGACTCCCTTGACACATAGCCTGAGACCACAGCTTCTACAACATTCCATAGATCCACTGTCCTAGAACTGTAGCCCACCCCACCCCTTCTTGCACCCAAGAAAAGCACAAGACTTCACTGAAATGATCCAGCCAGGGTGCTGTTATCCCACAGGAGGGCAAGAAAAATGCATTGTTTTGCGGATGTCAGCTGCTCTTTCAGCAAATGCCACAGAAACAAAAAAGGGTGTACTAGATGGAACCCTAGTCACCTTCTGCTGTCACCTTTCTATGTTTTAGTTATGTGTAGTCCAGCATCACTGCAGTGGTAGTGTATACTTGGTTGTAGGTGGTGGGGGTTGGGAGGCTTCAATTATACAGGGTCTGCAAGAGAAGCCATATGAGGAGAGACTAAAGGAGCTTAATATGTATACCCTTGAGGAAAGAAGGGAGAGGGGGGACATGATAGAAACTTTTAAGTACCTCAGTGGAATCAACAAAGTCCAAGAGGGTAGCATCTTTCAGAAAAAGAGACTTGCAAAAACAAGGGGACACAATTTAAAGATAGAAGGAGGGCGGTTCAGGGGCAATGTGAGGAAGTATTATTTCACAGAGAGGGTAGTGGATGGATGGAACAGCCTTTCTGAGGAGGTTGTGGGGTCTAAAACTGTGGGAGAATTCAAGAATGCATGGGACAGACATAAGGCAATTCTTGTGGGGGGTAGGAAGAAATAGGCTGTTGGTTAACTAGAATCTGCGGCCTATCCTGTAGGTAGGGAAATGGGCAGACTAGATGGGCCTAGCGGTCCTTATCTGCCGTCAAAGTCAAAGTCTATACAAGACCTAGGTAATTTGTCAAGGGGGGGCAGTAAGTGCAGAGAAGGAATTTCATAGCAGTGCTAGTGTTCTCTGGAATAATTGAGCATGTTAATTTCTTTTTAATGTTTGCCATTGTTCCAGATGCCCAAGTGTGATTAACGGCTCCTTAAGATCTTGCACCTAGCAGTATAATGTTAGGGATCACACAATGGACTAAATATGAGTCTTTAGCACACCATTAGCTATCCCCAGCTAATCTCCTGGCTTTCAGCAGGTGATGTTAAGTGCCCTTGTTCTGTAACAATATATTTAATTACATTTAGTCTTGGTGTAATTTAAACAGAATTTACTTTTAGAATTGACAATATGACACAGAAAAGATAGCTCTTGGTGTATTAACATTCCATATTTTCCACAGCAACTGACTACATTATCCTCATAAACATACAATTTGACACTAGGTAAGGATCACAGGGGCCATCCTAGTCTGCCCATTTTCTTCACAAACTTCATTATGCAGCCGTGGTGGATCTGACAAGTATCTGTTACTTATGGGGATAACAGGGAACTGCACCAATGAGCTGAAGACATGCTGTGAGTGCAGACTAATACAACAAATTTTCAAATCAGTGTTTGCATTTTACAGTCCCACCAAACACTCCTCACCCTCCCAATTACACGGCTGCCAGCTGAATTTAATTATGATGGGAAGGGAAGAGACATTATTTGGACAGCCACCTTGGAATGAAGGAATACTGTTGTTTGCATGGGACTTGAATTTGCATTACACTTGCCAATGTATCCAGCTGCAGGCCAAGCAGTTCTGGGAGCCATCAGAAGGCTCCTCCAATAAAACATGAACGTGGGGACCTCAGGTAAGGCAGGCAACATCAATGTAGCTCTGCAATCTAGGGAGCTATCAGGAGTCCCCCAGACCAAAGGTTTAAGTTACAGTCAGGGAGCAGTTTAGTTGGTGTGCGCCTCCATCCTTTGAACCCCCTTGTGTCTTTCAGCTGTTCCCCCCGATGCCCCATTACATGAAGAGAACAGTAGGATATTTGCCATGTGGTCAGCTTGGGGTGAGGAATAAAGAAGGGCGGGCAGACAATTAGCAGATATAGTGAGAGTGATATGGTTTGGAGGAGGGACTTGTGAAAGAGTTTCTTCTGCATTTGGATGCTCTTATGCAACTCCCGTGACCTAGTCCACATCAGTACCTCTACCTTCCTGTCATCTGCCTGCCTGCCTGCCTGCCTATCATCTGCCTGCCTGCCTGCCTGACTGTCATCTGCCTGCCTGCCTGTCATCTGCCTGCCTGCCTATCATTTGCCCGCCTGCCTGCCTGTCATCTGCCTGCCTGCCTGTCATCTGCCTGCCTGCTTGCCTGTCATCTGCCTGCCTGCCTGTCATCTGCCTGCCTGCCTACAACGTGTTCAGCCAACTGCATGGTAGATATCCTGTTGCTCCCCACACATAAAGGGATATCAGAGGGAGCTCCTTCAGGGCTCATAAGGTTTTGTAATATGGGTACATACAGAGCTGTGCCCACTGAAGATTCTGACCCTGTCATTTTTTTATATATAAAACATTGGAGGATGGAGCTTTAGAGTAAAGGAGGGAGTTATTCATATATTTAGAAATAAATCGAAGTGAAAATGGATCGGACGAGCCCCAGACTGGTTCTGGCCCAACAGATCAGTCAAGATTAATATTTCAGTACTATTTGATACTGCTTAATAAAATAAAACATTTTATTCAATTATGTTTTCTATTTATCGTAATTCTTCATCTGTATGTTATACAAAATACAGTTAACTTGGGACAGCTGTGTATGAAAGCTGTAATTCCAGCTCAGGATTATGGTAATATTATAAGCCATTTGATATATAACACTACTACATAATGGGCTGCGTGACTGCTAACCATTCAGTTTCAGGTAGTTTATATAGTGGGGGTTACTCCACTGTCAAAAATAAATGGATACATGCATACTGTAGCACTATCTAACCCTTCGGCTGTCCTGGCAGTACTTCAGATAGCACAGTATCTGTACAAACCTTATCCATACTCCTTTAAAAATGCATACAGTAAACTCCTATCTCCGGTTCCATATTTAAACTGGGTGAAGGTTGGAGTTTATCATTTCCGTGCAATAAGATTTCATGAAGCCCTTTTTATTGTAATGTGTAAAACATTTTAATAAAGTGACACAAACTAACAAGAAAAGAATGTGTTTATTCATAGCCAGAACCACCACTACTGCCTTCTGACCATTTCCAGAAATAATCTCTTGATATTTTATAATGCTTGAAATTATGTTTTAATACTTGTAATATCTGAACTATTAATCATAGAAACATACCTTTTCTTTTTAAATGAAAACTTGGGGTCTCTTCCACATGTAATGATCCTTATGATACAGTTTCACTGTGTTGTTACATGTCTATGTATGTTGACAATATTTTGTTAAAAATGACAGACTTTAAACATTTAGTGAACCATTTTATCTTTTTGTGTTGTTTGCGTGCACGTGCAAGCAACACATTGCATCAGCAGTTAATGAGCGTGCCACAACGTGTAAAGAAATTCGGTCACGTCACCACGCAATCAGCTGTTCTGGTGCATTACAAGCTACCAAAACAGCTGATTGCGTGGTTTCCCCATGGCGACAGCTTCTCCGTCAGCTTCTCATAGTCACCAGGAAGCTGACAGAAAGCTGCCACCCACCTTTCAGTGTGCCTTCCTGGTGGAACATTTCAAAAAAAAAAAAAAAGTCGACAGGGTGCCCAGTCCCCCTGTTGGCATGACTCCCTCCCCAGTGCATTTGCCGACGGAGTAGCCCAATCCCCATTGACATACTGCACCTCCCCCCATTTGTTGTTTACTGAGGTGGGTGCCCAATCCCCCCTCAGCTCATGCACCTCCCCAGCACACTGTATGGCTGACGGGGGTGCCCAATCCCCCGTTGGTGCCACTGCCCCCCCAAAAAACTTCCATCTGCCACGCTGGGAGCCCACCCCAGTGTGGCAAAAGTCTCCTTGGCCCATGGGGGTGCCAAATCCCCCATCAGCTCCACTGCCTCCCCTCCAAATAAATTTCCTGGTGCCATGCTGACAGCCCACCTCAGCATGGCAAAACTCCCCCGTTGTCTTTAAAAAAAGAATAACATAGAAGAAAAAAAAGGTCCCTCATTGATTCTCTTGCCCCCTTCCCCAACCCTCGCCCACCTTCTGAGTACTCCACCTCCCCACACACCCTGCCTCACCCCATGCTTAACTCCAGAGCCTGGCGCGATAATCGTCTGTGGACCGGGAATATGTCTTCACTCTTCAAAGCCAACCACAAATTGAAGAAATGCCAGTAAGCTGTATAATAGCTTAAATAGGGTTTTTTCAACTTTGGTACATATCTCGGCCATTTGGGGGAATTTTGTCACCAAATTTTCAACATGGGGTTCTGGGAACCCCACCTCATGAACTCAGTCACTGTCATTTTGTTATTCAGTCCCAAATGGTGATTTTGCGGTCACTGCACAGAACCACCTTTCGGGACTGATTAATGAAATTACAGTGTCACTGTTCATGAGGTAATCCCTCAAAAACCCTATGTTGAAAATTTGGTGAAAAAATTCCTAAAAATGACTGTTTTACGAGCGTACATTGCGCAGTTCCTATGCACACTCTTAACTTTGAGCATTTTTAATATTTTCACTCCAGATTTTCAACATTGCCATTTTACCATACCTCCTTATGAACAGTATAGCTGTCATGTTTCACATCTTGCCCGAAATGTGTTTTTGCACATGTAACACACAGTGGCGCAGTCGGTTTTCAAAATCAATGTTCAGGACAGATTAAGAAAATCTGTTCAATGACTCTGTTCATGAGCAGAGGTCTTAAACTGGCTATGTTGAAAATTTGGTGACAAACGTCCACAAAATGACTGTGTTACAAGCGTGCATTGTGCAGTTTCCACGCATCCTTGTAAGTTCACAAATTTGTAATATTTTCAGTCCAGATTTTCAACATTGGCATTTTTCCACATCTCCTTATAAACAGTACAGCTGTCATTTTTCACACCCTGGCCAAAATGTGTTTCACACTTCTGGTGCAGAATAGCATGGTCACCGTGGGAAATCAGTGTTCGGGACAGATTAAGAAAATGACAGTGACACTGTTCATGAACAGAGGTCCCAAAATGCCTATGTTGAAAATCTGCTGTATAATATCCCCAAACTAATTACATTATGGGTGTGCGTTGCGCAGTTTCTACGCACACTCATGACTTCACCAGTTTTTTTATATTTTGACTCCAGATTTTCAACATTGCCATTTTTTACACCTCTTCATGAACAGTACAGGTGTCATTTTTCACATCCTGTTTAAAATGTGTTTTTGTACCTGTGGTACCAAGTGGTGCAGTCGCTGTGCAAAATCACCTTTCCGCTAACAAACTGATAGTGTCACTGTTCATGTGGTGGGGTCACAAAAAGCCCATGTTGAAAACTTGGAGTAAAAATACCAAGAAATGCCCAGCATGTTAGGATTTTTGACCACAACACCCTACCCTGTAGGGACTGACAGGCATCAGGGGTGTGATTTGGGACTATTGACAGTAATGCTCATGCCATTCCACCCCCATCCTGCAGCCAATGGCAGGCATCGAGGTGCACCTTGGACCCTTTGGCCCCAGAGTTCACCCCATTCTCCTATACTGCACCAGTTTCAGTGTATTTCCTTATGGAATGAGGTGAGTGTAAAGCCCGAACACTCCAAAGCACACCTCGACACTTGTAAGTGTCTGCAGGGTAGGGTGAGGTGAAATGTCATGATCGTTATGGGCAATAGCCCAAAGGCACGCCCCAATGCCTGTCCATCTCTGCAGGGTGGGGGTGGAGTTGGTATCAGTTCAATACTCCACTGCCATTCCTATACTGCATCTGTCTAACTCCTGCACTTCCACTGCTAATGACAGCAAGCAATGCTTGGCATTGACAAATGCTTGTTTTATATTGATAATGCAACATTTTATGTTTTTTATAATGGTATATGATCACTGTAATGCTATCTTATCAATATATCTACTTAATTAACTCCAAGCTTTCTTTAAAAAATTAAGTTTCTAACACTAATGGTTCCAAAGCCTACCGGGTCATAATGTCATACGCTTAATAGCGTACAACAGTATAGATAACCCAAAACAGCGTTGTCAATGACAGTGAATGGTGCAATACCACGTATACTGTTGTACGCGGTATTGCACCATTCACATAATCCCAGGCAAAGGATAAGACCTCTGCTGGGAGTGAGCTCTGCCAAGCAGCTGCCGTGGCTCACAGAACTGAGCCACAGCAGCAGGAACCCAGGCGCTGTGTCTGGCACTGGGTTTGATTCCTGACCCCAAACATTTTTTTTTCACACATTGTGCACTCCCTGAGGTAACCCCCCCGGAGTTGAGAATCCTTAATGGGGGGAGGTCGGGGGTGCAGCCCCCCATAACAGGGGGTGGGGGGCAGAGCCCCCACAGAAAAAAGACTTATGCTGCATGGCAGTAATCATGCTGTATTGGCAGCACGATTTTGCCATGCGGCATAATGTCTTGCGACATTATGACCCCATGCCATTCCAAGGTTATCACATTTAAAATAAATTATCTTTTGAAAGGTCTAACTTTGGAACTGTAGTGGCTAGAAATGTAATTTGTTTTAAAAATGAATGCTTGGAGTCCAGTCTATAAGAAATTGTGTCATTATTTAGGCAATAATGCATGGCAGGGTGTGGGTTATGCTAGGATAACCTCATGCCAAGGTGGCTGGGCACGAGGCTGCAGACTGAGTGCATCCAATATCCCAGCACAACCCACACCCTGGAGTGCATTATTGCTATTATACAATGGTTTGTTGTTATACAAAATAAAAAAAATATTAAAATAGTTTTTAATAGATTTTTAGTGTAGCAATATATTTTTGTTTCTTAAAAAAAGAGCAAACAATGTAACAACTAATTTATACAGTGAGATTGTGCACAGAAAACCTCACTGTTGCCAAGGGCAGACAGGCAATCAGGTTCCAGGATTTTTTTTTTAGCTTCAATTAATTTTCTCCCCTTCAGCCACTGACCTGCCATTTAATCCAGCTGCCACTCCATTCCCCCTGAAGACCACAGAGACACATCTTCTGGGCCAGCTGGCATATGCAGCTGTACCCACAAGAGGGACCCCGCTCGGTCCCCGAGCCAGGCCAGGATCCAGTACCGGCCACAGAATCTGCACCCACGAACTGCGCCAGGCTCAGGGAGTGCAGCCATTAAGTTGCCATTGACAGTGCTGCATTTTCCTCCTCTTTCTTGCCCCAGGAGTGCAGACATGCAGTGACACCTAGCACTAATATGCTGACATCGGCTGCACTCCTCCCTTCTTTACACCATCTCTGGCAGTGCCACTGGACATCCCCAGGGGCCGCTGCAGAGCAGCAAAAACCCACAGCCCACCCCATGATAGGAGAGCAGTCCTCCAGATGCTCAATCCTGTCCTTCCCCTGACAACCCCTGACAACCTAGGCTCGCGTCCAAACCCAGGTCGCCAGTGTGACGCAAGGTGTGGCGTCCACCGCCTCAACCCTCAGTGCCACCGGGCTGGCTAGGTTCCAGGATTTTTTATTGCCATTGTATAATATACTATTATTATGAAACAGTCGTAATTATGTTACTGACATAGAAACGGGCAATTTTCTCCAGCTATATCTATATATGTTTATTTAATGACAGTTTTTTTAATGAAATAAATGTTATTGATATACTTTTTCCATAACAAAAATATATCAATGTATGTCTAATAGAATTCACCTGGAGCACTAGCTGCAGAAGACACTTTTATACCAGCACAGCCCAGCATCACCAGGAGACTTTGTTGCTGTCCAACCTGGAGGAAATCTTGACCAAATTATGATCTTTCATCATCGACCATGCATTGAAGTAAATGATGAAAGATCGAAATTTGGTCAAGATTTCCTCCAGAGCATGGCATTTCTGGGCCTCACACAAGTTATTACTTCTGCAATCCATCAACATGGCCACACCTTGGACTTTGCATTCTCACTGCAGAAACAAGTCTAAGAGACTAGTCTGGTTCTCTGAAAGGGTCAGGCAGCCAGCGAGGGTTAAAAGGAGAACCTTTATAAAGTACAAAGAAAAGCATGGGATGAAGAATGGGATAAGTATCAGGAGGAAACTAGAGAGGCCAAGAGGTCAGTCTGGATCAGAAAGGCAAACACAGAGCTACATATTGCAGAGGGGGTCATGAGAGGGGAAAAACAGTTCTTTCACTATATAAGAGAAAAATGAGAGTGGGAATTGTCAGGCAAATGGAGAGGTATGGGGTAATAGAGGAAGATGGCAGAAAGCAACTGTGCTAAATGACTATTTCTGCTCAGTATTCACTATGGGAATTTTATTTTAGTCTTTAGTAACCGGGTTAGGCCCACTAGGCACAAGTGCCTATTTTCAGGGGCAACCTGGGAGCACTGGGCAGTTAAGTGACTTGCTCAGAGTCACACAGTATGCAAGTGGAGGTTGTAAGACTCAAACTCAGGTCTAGTCTGCTGGATGTACCAAGCTCATTCACACCTTATTCCTCTAACCTCTAGGCTATACTGCCAGCCCTTGCTGTAGAGTGGCACAAAGGTAGCTGATGGAGGGGGTCTCAAAAACAGCAGAAATTTACTGGCTAGAGTCAAAAAGGGCTAGCAGCCTTGAAGGTAAATAAGGTCCTGGGGCTGAATGGGATGCATCTGAGGGAACTGGCATTGGTGTTAGCCGAAACTGTGGTGGAGCAATTCAATAGCTCTGTGCAGCAAGGGGTGGTTACCAGGGACTGGAGGATGGCAGACATGGTTCCACTGCACAAGGGAGGGAACAAGAGCAGCCGATAAATGGGTCTATGTGACAATGGCAAAAGCCTAAAGATGATTGCTGTTATCAAGAAGTCAAGATAGTCGAACATTTTTTTCAGCACTCTGACACCCTGCGCACAGCAAAACAGCGCTGGGGACTTACTTTTTTAATGTTTTATGCAGGGGGCTGTGCTCCCCTGCACCCCCCCCCCACTAAAGGATTCTAAGCTCCAGGGAGGGTGTATGTCGGGGGGGTGAAAACATTAAAAAATAAAAGGTTTGGACCGGGTGCAACAAAAACGCACCAGTGCCTGGGTCCGAACCCAGTACCCTGCCGACCAGCACCAGCAACCCACCCACCATGCCACAGGGTCAGCTCGAGAACCCACTGTGGCACAACCCCTCAAATCTCCTCCTGCCCCTCACTATGCTTGCTCGCTCGCCCCAGCACGTGTAAGTATAGTGACATCCTGTCAGTGTCAGTGGCTCAGTAGGTAGCACACTCGCCTCTGAGGCCGGGAGATCAGAGGGCTGTGGGTTCAGTTCCCACATCTGGCACTTGGGTTAATATCCCAGTACTGACACTGTAGTGCAGCATGAGAGGGGTGTTGCACTTCTGAGGTGCCGTCTTTCGGATGAGACGTTAAACTGAGGTCCCATCTGCCTGGATCGGTGGTAGTTCAGGTGGATGTTAAAGATCCCATGGCACTTATCGAATTGAGTAGGGGAATTTCCCTGGTGTCCTGGCCAAATTTCCCTCATTCACTAAAAATACCACCAACAGCTTAATCTGGTTCAAGGTCAGTTGGCATTCTTCTGTATCCCCCTTCCCTGGGTCGTGCCTGAAAATAGGCAGGATTTGTCTAGTGCACTTACCTGGTCAACAATAAATAAATAAAATATTCGCTGACCCCCCCCCCTCATCTGGCCGCCATACCCTACCATAGCCCTCAAGGCATGCACTGGGGAGCAGGTCACCATTATTGTCAGTGCCCTTTCCCCAGCACCCTAATCATGGTATACTCCAATAAACTATAGACCCTTCAGCCTTACCTCTGTGGTAGGAAAACTGATGGAAACTCTAGTCTAAGAAGAACTAGCAGAATACCTGGAGAGAAATGGACTGCAGAATAGTAAGCAGCATGGACTTGTGGCAGAAAAGTCTTCTCAGACCAACTTGACAGTATTCTTTGACTGTGTCACCAATGTAGTTGATAATGGCCATGCTGTAGATTTACTCTACTTCAACTTCAGCAAGGCATTCAACTCAGTGCCACATCAAAGGCTACTAATGAAGATAGTGGGTCATGGGTACAGCTAAGGAAACTGTAAGGTGGATTGGGAGTTGAATGGAAGGGAGGCAGCAGAGTTCTGGTTAATGTGATCAGATCGTAGGAAAGAAAGATCACTAATGGAGTACCACAGGGATTAGTTCTGGGTCCAGTCCTCTTCAAGATGTTCATCAGTGACATGGGAGAGGGAATCTAGGGTAGGTTGTGTCTATTCATAGATGGAACTAAATTCTGTAATAAGGCTGACAACATGGAGGGGATAAGGGAGTTACACTGAAACCTGCAAAGGCTGGAAAATTGGTCCAAAGTCTGGCAGCTGAAATTCAATGCCAAAAAGTACAAAGTTACGCACTTAGAAAACACAACACCCAGATCAGAGTATTGGATGAGGGGGTTAAGCTGGACACAACATCAGAGAAAATGTAACTAGGAGTCATCATTACTGACTCCCTTAAACAAACCAGCCAATGTAACAAGGCCTTCAACAGGGCTAACAGGATGGTGGGGTGCTTTGGGAGAGGGTTCAGCAGTAGAAGGCAGGAGTTACCATTACCACTGATGAGGCCGCACCTCAAGTACTGTGCCCAGGTCTGGAGTCCCCATCTAAAAATGCACAGGGCAGGCTAGAGAAGGTACAACAGATGACCAAGATAATTCAGGTTCAGGAGGACAGATCCTAAGAAGATCAGCGAAAGACACTGAACTTGGTATTCACTTGAAACTAGAAGAGATGGGGAATTAACAAGGTGGACTGTGAGGAGTTACTTACAAGGAACAGAGAAGCTAGGATAAAGGGTCATGAGTGGATGTTCAAGGGGGGAAGGTTTAGAAAGGATCAAAGTCATGAAGGTAGTGGCTCTTTTACCCAAATGTTTATGGGCTACAAGTAAAGAAATCTGTTAGTGCACTCCACCAGGGTTTTTTTTTAACACAGTTCACAGCATATTCCTGTTGAATGCCAGGAACAAGAAGGTCAGCCCTCCATGTTTCCATAAAAAACTTTAATCCAAAGTTTAGTGCAACAAACTTGGTACTTGCAAAATAGCAGCAGTTACAGGTGTGGGCTCTTATGTCCAAGGTCTATAGCGGTTCCAATAATGCAAAAAAGGCTCTTAGCATTCACTATTCCACAGACCTAAAACACACACCACGCCAACATCCACGTGGCTGTTTTTTTTTTTTAATGGAAACATGGAGTGCTGACCTTCTTGTACCTGAAATTCAGCAGAAATATGATGTGAAAGTTTAAAATGGATGTCAGGAAGTATTATTTTACAGAAAGAGTGGTTGAGCCGTAGAATGCTCTGCCAACAGAGGTGGTGGGTGCCAAAACCATGAACATCTTCAAACATGGCTGGGATAGAGTCGAGGGGATATTAGCTGCTCAGCAGGAAATGGGAGCAGAAACACAGAGAACAAAAGGGGCAATAATATATGCAAAACCCCCACAGAGACAAAGGATCCTGGGATATGATAAGATAATATGGGCAGACGAGATGGACTTTCGATCTTTTTTGTAGTCATTGTATATGTTTCTAAATGCAGATACAGTATGTTACTTCTGGAAATGATTTGTGACATTCTGTCTGCAAACAAAATGCAGATCAGTGTGCATTACTCAAAAGCCATAGTTGCCTGCAAATGGATTATAATAATAATAATTTTTATTTATATGGCACTTTTCAATTATCATGGTGCCATACATGAATAACAGTTAAAACAGTTAAATATCATTAGAAAAAAATTCAGCCAAACCAAGACAGTTAAACCAATCAACATTCTGAAAATGCATTTTCCCAAAGAAAGGTCTTCAAACCCCTCTTAAAACCCTCCACAGAGGTGCACTTCCGCAACCAATGGGGTAGAGAGTTCAAAGGTGGAGAAACATACAAAAAAGCCAGAGCACCAGAAGATTTCAAATTCACCCTTGGAATCTCTGGGAACCCCTCGTCAGCTGAGCGGAGTGATCATTCAGGGCTGTAGAGAACCAGAAGTTCTTTCAGATAGACAGGGCCCAGATCATGTAGGACTTTGAAAGTCAGCAAGCTGACTTTAAAGGTGATCCACCACTGAATTGGCAGCCAGTGCAGTTTGCACAGCACCGGAGTAATGTGACAGGATCTACTGGAACCCGTCAAAAGCCAGGCTGCAGCATTCTGCACTAGCTGCAGGTGACAGATTTCAACCCCAGAAAGCCGTAGATAAAAGGAGTTGCAGTAATCCAGGTGCAAGGACATGAAGACATGGACTAAAATTGTCTGGTTGGCAGATGGAACAAGATGCTGAACCCTGGTGATATTCCTTAGATGATAAAAGGAAGTCTTGATGACTGCCAACACCTGCGAGTGCAGAGTCGCCTATCGTCAAGAACTACCCCCAGGTTCTACACCCGTTCAGAGGTCAGGAGAGAAACACCTCCAAGAAAAATTCTGGAAGACACAACACCACCCGACCCCCCTATCTGTGAACCAGGGTCCACAACCAGTACCTCAGTCTTATCAGAGTTCAACCTTAGCCAGCTAGAATTCATCCACTCCTGGATTCCTCTTTGATAGATGTTAAAGACTGAGAGAGCTCCCTCCTGGTCGGGAGCAAAAGAAAGGTAGAGCTGGGTATCATCTGTGTAACACTGAAACCTCAGCCCGTACCTCCTTACAATGTCTCCAATGGGTAGAATATACACTGCGAATAACATGGGTGACAATACTGAACCCTGAGGCACCCCACACGACAAAGCTGTTGAATCCGAGAAAAAAAACCCTGGACACAACTCTTTGTGATCTCCCAGTGAGGAATGATGTGAACCATCTTAAGACAGTTCCAGATATTCCACAAAGCAGCCTCAAGCATTCTATCAACACCATGTGATCAACGGTGTCGAACACTGAAGAAAGGTCGAGGAGAACCAAGATGGAACAGCTCTTCCGATCTCTAGCCATCAAGAGATCATTGAGCACCCAAACCAGTGCTGTCTCAGTACTATGTCTTTTATGAAAACCAGACTGGAGGGGTTCATAGACATCATGGATGGTCAAATGGTCCTCCAGTTGTGCAGCCACTACTTTCTCAATCACCTTCCCAACAAAGAGAAGGTTAGAAATAGGTCTGTAGTTTTTGAGACAGTCAGGGTCCAAGATAGCTTTCTTCAAGAGAGATGTCACCACCGCCTCTTTCAGGGAGCTAGGAAACTCATCAGATTCCAAGGAGCACCTGACTATCTGCACAAGGACTGGACCGATGGTATCAATACAGCCCAAAATTAGGGAGGTTGGTCCAGGGTCCAAACTACAGCACGTAGGGTGCATATGCTAGATGATCCTCATGGCATCCATGAACTCTAGCTGACTGAAGGAACTCCAGGAAAACTGGGGCACCGTGGTCCCACACTGGTCCACGGCAACCCCCCTAGAGAGTGATGGTAGAAGTTCTGCCCCAATGTCGGCCACCTTATTTGCGAAGAACCAAGCAAGCTTGTCGCACTCTAACTGCGAAAAAGCTTTCTAAACTTGCAGACAGGCTGTGTTGCACAGTCTGTCCACAGTTCGAAATAGCTGAGCAGGTCGATTCCGAGCAACCGCAATCTCCCTGGACAGGAATTCTGCCTTCTTACAGGTGATTGCAGATTGATAGACCGAATAATGGTTCATCAGTCTAAGGTGGTCGGCATCAAGGGCAGACTTTCACCAGCAACGCTCTAACCTTTGCCCCTGTCTCTGCATCTCCCTCAATGTCCCATCAAACCAAGGGGACTTTGGGTGAAGGGTGAGGGGGCGAACACGAACTGGAGCAATGAAATCTAGAACCCCCGCAACAGCTGTGTTATAGGCCGACACGAGAGTCTCTGGATCACTGCTTGCCAACATGGGGGATGAGAGGTCAAGCACCGCCACAAGGCCTTGGGAATCTATATCCCGCTAAGGGAGGTACCTAACCAACTCCACAGGGGCAGGTCTTCTAGAGGGGGTGCAAAATAACTGGGTTTCACTTTTTCCCATAGAAAACCGTGGCATAATTTGCTATAATAAAGGAGTGTTTATTATGGCAAACACACGCACAGTTTCCCTCACTCTACGCATGCTCCCTCAGCAGTTTTGTCCATTCCCGACCGCACTGCTTGCCTTCTCATCAGAAAGTGAACCGCCGGTGTAATTCAGCAGTAAGTCATTTTCTAAACAAACTGCTACTAATTTTCCACATTTACAGGGACAAGTAAGAATTTTAAAACATTTTAAAATCTCGGATCACTACCGAGTGAAAACAAAAAACCAGAAGGAAACAGAATGCAGCCACCCCCGAGCCTCTGTTATTTTATATAATTGCTGTGGCAAAAAAGGGGAAGCCAGCAATTATATAAAATAAAATATGGAATGGTGTGTAAACTCGAAGTTTACACACACCCTTGGGATTAAATGCTTTCACAAACCCTTCGAGCTTCGCTCTCGAGATTTATGTAGCCTCTCAGGTGTGTATAAACTTCTTGTTACACACACCACCCCATACTTTATCCTATATATTATACACACAATCTGCTGTGATAGCAGTACAACATGCATCACTACAAGCATACTCATATTGAAATCCTATATGTTACAAACTGTGCATTTTATTCATTGGGTATTTAAAGAGCCCCTGATTTCTTCTGCTCAAACTCTGAAAAAAAAACATAACTTCTAGACACAGTTCAGTTTAGAGAGTTATTTATTTTTTCATTATTAGCTTCCCCCTTCAGCTTTATAACAAAGAAATACTTTAAAAGTTTCTCAGTGTCCTGAAATGTTACAGTAAGGTAATCTGTCTGCAGCAACTCCATTGACTTCAATGGTAATATGATCCAATTACCTTGAGGTACCTTAAGGTACACCAGGGTAAAGGGAACCTTTTAAATTGCTACCACTTGTAAACAAGAAACCAGGATCCCAGTTCCCTAAACAGCATCTGCTTAGACTCCTTGTCTACAAAATCATCTGCTAGTGTCATAATAATTTCCACAGCAACAGATTGCAATGAATTGCAGGCAAAGGATTGTGATGTCAGGTCAGGTGTACAGTAGCCATAATCACCTGGGGGCTGTTCAGTGGCCTGTGCAAAATGAGCTGTGGTGGTCTCAGTCCTCTTCCTAGTGGACAGGTATCCACATCACAAAGCCATCAGAACAACTGGCACTGATTGGCAGCCTTGTTGGCAGTTTCATGAGTGACCAAGGAATGAATGGGCATGGAGTCTGAACTGTAGTGCCGTCCACAAGGATCAAGCGCTCTTATTACAGTTTCTGCAAGTGATATCTTGAAGGATATGGCATTAACACAATGCAATTCGATGGCAGTTATTCCAATTCATCACACAGAAAAGTGTGGCATCTGTATCACACAGTGTTTTCTTATGATGGATGGCACTGTACCTTTCCACCTGGATGGTGGTTTCTTCAAGACTCCATGACAGAGTTGTGGAACATTGGTGGCCCCTATTAAAGCAGAAGCGCCATCTACAAAATGTTGGTGGATGTTGTTTGACTCACTGAGCCAGCGCTGTTGTATGTTTGCTGAGATTTGTACATTCTTATTTACTGATAAATTAGCATGTCTGCTAGAGTGTGCTGCCTATTGGTTGTTTATATTAGTGTGGCAGTGTGGGGAAGCTTGCACTGGGATAACCCCAGCTATATGTGATGTGGCTAAACAAAGGGCTTTGATTTTTTCTGCTGTCAATTCAGCACCTTCCCAAGCACTAAAATTTACTACAAAAACTGCAAAAATGGTGTCAGGTATAGGCAACCTGCAGGGGCAGATGAAGTACAAGGGACACTGATATTTTTCAATAAGTTATGTAGAAAAAGGGGATGCTAATTACAGGAAATATATTAACCATGAGCGGTGTTGAAATATTATGGGCTGGATTTTCTAAGTATTACAGCCCGATTGTGATGTAATTGCGTGACACACAGCATGACTGTTAGGCTACAAAAAAGAAGCTGTACCTTTATGTCACAACTCCTGCAAGTTGATTATTAAAAATGATGCCTGTATCCAATAAGTGGTGTGTGCACACTTCTTCTGTCGTAAAGTGAGCAAAGTGTTGCAGATGCATCAGAACATTTCAAAAGTGGGTGCAAATATTTGGACGCATTTGTGGCGCTGCAGCTGCAGCAGAGAAGCATTGTCACAAGGCCTGATTCAAAATGTTTGTAAATCCAGGTCTGTGTTTTTTCAGGGTTTCTTCAGAGATTTATGGGGCTTTTTAAGGTTACATATAGTAGGTGAGATTATGAGCAACTGGACGTTTCTTCCATAAAACCTAATTCTTATGCCACCTTGCTCAGTACTGTACTAATAGAGTGAATTATTGCCCTTTGTCACAGTGTTACAGCTAAACAGCCAATAAAGGAGGTCACTGTTTTATGACCGAGGAGCTACAGAATCGATTCACTTCCTTGCTCCTTTTCCTGGTTTGCTAGTTATCCTTATGTAAAATGCATGAGAAACATTGGGCCAGCAGCTATTTTTACAGACGATTAAACTTCCTTGTCTAAATTGCTGTTTTGCTGTTAGTTGGCTCGTTATTTGTGACTGAACCTTGTCAGTGCAGGCAGTATAATGATGTTCCTTTATTAACCCCAGGAATGAAGAAGGGGAAGAGTATTATAACAGTGAAGAGGAGGAGGGAGGAGGGAGAGGGTGAGGGTGACAATCACAGTCAATGTTCTCAGAACTCAAGGTAGACATTCACAAACTCAGACTATGCCCGTGTGGCAGGCTGTACCTTTGAAGTGGTGGTGTGTTGCAGTGTGTGATCTGTTTAAAAAAAAAAAAAGGGTTGAAACTGGCATTACTAGCATTTCTGAAGAAAATGTCAAATGCAACTAAATATATATGTGTAATCATGTTACTTATGGAACAGCCAATCTTTGATTGTATTCGAGGTACCATAAAACTTTTTTGGGTAAGGATGATCCAGTAAATGTAATTTAGTCTACATGCAGTTTTGAAAATAACAGGTACCCAGTAATACCCAACACTGTATTCATTATCACCTAACAATGACTGCTGCTTTTTGCTGCCAAGAGAAGCATGGATGCCTAATGAGCAAAGCAGGAGTCATTATAGGCAATAGTGACTGCGTCATCAGATACTGCGTATCGTCAATAGCAACTTCAATATTTTGTGAGTAGCATGTCTTTATTAAAAAAAAAAATACCACTGGCCCATCGGTGCAGTGGTTGGATTTCCGTCTGCAATGCCGGTGACCCGGGTTCGGGAATGGACTTGGGTCGCTGGAGGGCTGGCCGGGAGGAGAAGGATGATGCATCTGGGGACAGTTCTCCTTCTCTGGGGGGAAGGTGGGGATGTGCACTGGCACCTGCTGGCCCCTGGTAGAGGCTGGGGACACAGCAGAACATCTGGCTCAGTGCTCAAGGGCAGTGGCAGACGTCGGCGTTAGCCTTGACGTTGGGATGCCACTCCCCCAAGAAAACCAGAGAAAAATGCTTCCTGGCTGGCTGAATGATGGTCTCCAGCCCTCCGCTGCCACTGAACCCATGACCGGCACACCTCAGCGACACCCCAGACCAATTCTAGAGTGCGCTGGCTGGCCCCACCAGTGCCTTCTCCCTCGGAGGAGAGGACCTGTCTGGTGAAGGGATACGCTGGGTTACCCGGGGAAGCCGCGATATGAGGTAAGTGGCTGGTGTGGGGACAGGCAGGCAGTCGGGAAGGGCCTAGGAGTCCTGAAGGAGTGAGCAGCCAGGGAGGAGGGGAGGCACAAAAAAAAAAAATACAGAGGAAAACAAGTTTTAAAATGATGAACAGAAGTCATTTGATCAGGTATTTGTGGCCATATATCACCTTATTATGCTATATATGACAGAGGATATTACAGCTTGATTGGCCAGGCCTCTGATTGGAATTGTTTCCTTCATCTGAATCATGACTCTCATACCGTGGCTAGAGTTTGTTTTAAATATGTTTATGTAAAATAATATTACATAGTAATGCTGGTTACCTTTGTACTGGGATATGCATTTTGCAAGGCATGCTTGACTTTCCTGATTAACCTAAGAATGTAAATGTTATGTAGCTCCAGTTTGCTGTGACTGTGTGCAGTGATTTAAAGATAGTTTTGTGAGTGTAATGGGTGACTCTTTGATAAAGGTAAGAACGTATACTATATATTCTATTTATTGATATCACTCTTTTGGGGCAAAAAACCAAAAAGAAGACACGCTCACGAGAGGCTATAAGGTGCTGTTTTTAATTCTGAAAGTTGATACAAACACACAAAGCAACAGTTACCCCTATGGGGCAGTCACACTTTCAAAGTGATCCTGGCCTGGAAGCAGCTGAGCAACAAGTTACTAAGGAACACTATTAGATACTGTACCGTATGAACAAATGTATAAAAAGAATAAAATAGAATACGTTGGCCACCAGTACATAGAAATGTGGTTACTTTTTCGATATGACATGCACTCAAGCTTAAACCCCTTTAGTCAGTGCCATTTCTACTGTGTGAGAGAATTTTTTCCAGATTGTTGCAAATGAATGGTCCATTCCTCCTCCAAATGCACACATACCTTCTGATTCAGCAATAAGGCACAGCAGGGCATGAGTTATTAGGGGATTAAAAAATGGGTGCAAAATCCAGTGATCTGGTTGGCCAGTAGCTGTCCAGACCTGTGTGGTAATTGATCAATAATCGCATGGGTCTGGAAAGTGCCTTGCAAGTCTAGAGACTCTACTGATTTGGAATTCACAATAACTGTGAAGCTGGGAAAAACGCAAAAAAGATTCAACTAAAAACATGTGTGACTTTCCTGTCAGCTGATCTGACCTCTTTGATTGGGCAAATCTAGTTGTTTGGTGTGAGAACTGATTTACCAATAATGAAGAAATATTTATTCATAATTTAACAAATTTATTTAGCTTGTGTTTTTATTATTTTGGTGTCATTTTATAAATGCAATAACACACTTCAGGAACTGTAGTTATTTTGTAATTAGCACCACTTCCCCCCATGCTTCAACCCATGGGGGGGGGGGGTGTAGTAATTACCTAATAAGTGCAAGCCTTGTTGTGTGTTACTGCTTACTTTACCCATGCCTTATGTGGTGTGACATGAGCCGAAGCCAAGTGACTGAACCACACAAGAGGGAAGTGACCCCCAATTACCCATGTCCTGGAGAGCCTTATTGCATTTATACAATGGACCCGCGTGTAAAAAAAAATGTTAAAGTGTGTGTAATTATGTTTTTAAGTGTCCTTCTTCAGCCGTGGGTTATTGCAGAATTTACTCATGGGCAAAAACCTTAGCTGACCAATCAGGTTATAGGATTGTTATGTCCCTTTGTGTAATTAGTAGTGTACCCCAGTCCTGCTGTCAGAATTTTTTTTGTTTGGTATGCTTTTTCTGTGCAGCCACTGCAGGCTCAGCCCTGCTCCTCCCAGTCCCATCCATCTCACCCCCAGGACTTACCTCATCCCGATGATCCCCCTTGCTTGCCTACCAGGGCAAGACCACTGGTCTGACGCGTATCCTCACTGCACTGGTACAAGGTAACCTGCTAAAATCACCTGTCAGCATTGCCTCCCTGGCTTATCCCCTAGGGCACGGTGTGGAGTCAAGTCGTATCCGACGGACAATGGGACTAGGTCACCAGTGGAGTGCCACAATGGGTGATTGGGGGCCGGAGACTGCTGTCAGAATTTTAAGATGTATTTTGTAAACTCTATAGGGTACCTCATGGTTTGTTAGCTACCACAAGATACATACAGAATAAATAATGGGTAAGGATGGTATACAAGGATGTATACCCATTGAGGGGGGCTTATTAGGGATATAAGGCCTCAAGCCCAAAGGATGACACCTCTTTGCACTTTTCCCCTTCCCCCCATCTCCTGTCTTCTCTTCCTCCTCCTTTAATCCCTTCCCCCCACGTACTACATACTCTCCCCTCTTCACTCCTCCTCTCTTACCCCCCTCTAAGGAAATATCACTTACTGGCTTATCTAGCCTGACAAATGTCACTAGCTGCTTTACTGTTTCTTATTTTATTTGTTTATTTATTTTATTTGCTTTTGTTGACCGGTTGAGTGCACTAGGCATAAGGATGCCTATTTTCAGGCACGACCCAGGAGGATACAAGTCGAATACAATGAACAATAACAGTGAGACACTGCACATAACGTAGGTGATACAATGTGGAAGAATCAGAAATACAAACAACTTAGTGAATCAGAGAAGTACATAGTTTGACCAGATCAAAAAATAATCAATACATTAAGGTATTCAGAACCAACAAGTGCAGGAAGTACAGGGTTGTGATGTACTATATACATTAAGTGCTGTTATGAGGACTGTACACCTGGAAGGAGTAGAGAGGATGAAGGGGAGAAGGAGAGAGAGAAGGTGAAAGAGTACAGATAGGGAGGGGAAGGTGATAACAAGTGGAGGAAGAGTTGAGAGTAGAGTGTGAAATAGTTTGGAAGAGAGATGGTGGAGAAGGAAGAGCTTAAGGTGGGTGGAAGCACGTGCAGGGAAGCACGTGCAGCATGTAGATATTCACGGTGGAGTTTCTTGAAACCAACATGGGTAGGTGCTAAGTGTATAACTTGGGGGATAGAATTCCAGTACCTAGGGGCAGCATAAGAGAAGGCTTGTGCACCCATAGTGGTTTTACATCTAGGAATGTAGAGAGGAGCTTGGTCATTCGAACGGAGCCCATAGGAGGGGGTTTGAGTGCATAGTAAGGAGGTGAGGGATTGGGGGAGGTCTGATCTTATTGTACCATCAATGAGAGAGCCATAGGACCAGAGTCAGTGAGTAGCAGGACTAGGCCATTTTAGGTCAGCATAGAGCTGACAGTGGTGTTTGTACTGTGGTGAGGCAGAGGCAAAGCGGCAGATATTATTATAGGTAGTGTCCCACTTGTGTAGGGAGGTCTTAGTGGTGCCTTGGTAGGTGACCGAGCAATAGGCCAAGGCTGAGAGCAGGAGGCCTTGTGCCACAGCAAGCCTTGCTGATGGGGTGAGGGCATAGCTAGTACGATATGCTCCCCCAATTTTTGCATTGACAGAATTGTGGGTAGCAGTAATATGAAGATCAAACTCCAAGGATTCATTGAGAAGAATGCCCAGATATTTGAAGGAGCAGGTGTTAGCTAACAAGCAGCCATCAGCACAGGATATTGAAAAGGAGTTACTATTCCCTTTAATTCTAGAAGGAGAGCCAAAAGAGCATAGAGTGTGTTTTGCTTACATTAAGCACAAGGTTATTCTCAGTAAGCCAGGTTTGTATGCTTAGGGAAGTCAGAGGCTAGGGAGTTGTTTATTCCTAAGACATTTCTAGCATTGTGGTAGATAACAAGGTCATCTGCACAGAGCAGGGAAGAGCAGGAGGATGCTAGTGTTGGGAGGTCATTTATAAAAATAGTGAAGAGCAAAGGCCCAAGTATTGATCCCTGAGGAACCCCAATATGAATGGATGAAAGATCAGACATAGCTGAGTTGAAAGCAACAGCCTGCTCTCTGTTTGTTAGGTAACTGTTGAACCAGGCCACAGTCTCAGCGGAGAAACCAAAAGATCAGAGTTTAGTAAGGAGAAGAGAATGGTTAACCAGGTCAAAGGCCTTAGTTAGATCAATAAAGATAGCACCTGTTAAGAGGCCTGAATCCATGGCTTCATAAATGTCATTTGTTAGTTTTAGGAGGGCAGTGGAAGTACTGTGGCCTTTGCGGAAACCATGCTGGGAACAAGAGAGGAGGTTGTGTTTCTGTAGGTATGCTATGGTCTGGGTTGCCACTAATTTTTCCTGGATTTTGCTTAGCACAGATAGGATTGCTATGGGTCGGTAGTTAGACATGTCTTTAGGATCACTTTTTTTAAGACTAGGTGTAATTTTCGCTATCTTCCAGATGTCTGGAACAGTGCTATGGCAGAGCGACAAGTTAAAGATTTTGGTTAAGAGGGAGGCTATGAGAGGAGCAGCGAATTTAAGCAGTCTGGGCTCCAAGCCATCAGCACCAGCACTGGTAAAGTCGGAAATAGTAAGTAACAACTTTAGGACTTCAGCTCTTGAGATGGACTGAAACCGGAAAGATGGATGGTAGAGTAGGGATTCAGTATCCAAAGAGAGGCATGTAGGGTGAGCAGGGGGAAAGGAGGCACAGTAACTTGATAAGTCTAAGAAGTGGTTATTGAAGGAGTTAGGGATGGTCACTGGGTTATTACAGTGTACGCCATTTAATAGCATATCATTGGTATTAGTCGAGTGATTTGCTCCAAGAAGAGTTTTAATAACAGACCAGAATTTCTTAGAATCCCTGCAGCTTTTATTAATAAGTCTTTACAGAATGAGCTTTTTAACTATGTGAGTGTTCCTTTTACAGGCATTTCTCTTGGCCCTGTAGTCATTGTAATCTGCCAGAAGACCTGAGGCCTTAAAGCACTGCCAGGTTTTTGTCCCTAGCTTGGAATTGTATAAGAAGATCTTTGGTGAGCCACTTAGTTTGAGTTCCACGTATGCGGCGGGTGATACGAGGAGCATGGAGGTCCTGTAGACTCCTGAACTTCACAAGGAAGTAGTCAAAGGCAGACTGAGCATCAGAGAAGACAAAGACAGGAGACCAGTCAGTCAGTGAGAGATCATACATAAACTGTGCCTGATTAAAATTGGCCAGATTACGGAAGGTAATAAGCTTTGGGGGGAGGAGATGGTTGTCTGGCAGCATTCCAGATACAGAAAATTGGGGAGTGGTCACTAATAGCATCTGCGAGGGTACCAGTAGTGACTATAGAGTCAAGATGGTTCGTTAGTGCAGTTCTCCCTCTTTTGTTCATACCTAAGGTCCTAATAACTATTACAGTCTGTTATCACACTGTGAAATGTCATGCCTCCTTGAAATGTTGTTTTTCTACAATTTCTGTATTTCTGTGACGTGGAACCTTTGTAAAAGAGCCTTGGCTCAAAGGTATTTGTAGTCCTAGATCTTAATAAATAAATAAAATAAATGTATTCCCCTAATTAGCCCCCAAGATATGCATACTTCCAAGTATTCCACCGTTACCCACTGTTTGTTGAATATAATACATTAGGATGGTTATGGCACCTGAAGGTCTCTTGCAGCAAGGAGAGAATGGTGTCTAGTGAGTGCAGGTAGGAGTTTGGGAGATTTCTGGGTTTGGGAAGGTTTTGTGTAAGAGTCTTTTTTCCAGGTTCTTTTGTAGCTTGTTAATGGTTTAGCTAGCTGTCTAATGCTGTATTGATTGTGTTATTAGTGGTATCCCATAGGGTTTAATGTAGTGCAGGTGTGTACGTTTTATTAGTGCAGGTATATACTTTTAATTGCTTGATTAGTGTAGATATATAGCTTTAATTAGTGCAGGTATATAGCTGTAATTGATTGATTAGTGCAGGTATATAGATCTGATTAATAGATTAGTCACAGGTATACAGGGGAATAAATTATGGCCTTTTCTATGGGGAAAAGTTCCTGTCTATGTATTATAATAGAATAATGTACTGCCAATTGTGCAGTACAGAGGTATAAGGATGCCAACTAACACACCACAGAACATCACAGAACCGCAAGAGCTAAGCTCAAGAACAGATGTACAGAAGCAGCAGCTTTTTAAAAACATTCTTTTTCTGCCTTAAAAACAAATGAACTGCAGTGACTAGAAAGCTGTTAACATCTGTCTTCGGTATGGTGGCCTGTGTAAAGTGGGTTGCAGTGGTCTGTCTAATTTCTACTGGATGCATATCCACACCTCAAAAGCCATTACCACAGTTGTCTCAAATCTGCCCCATTGTTGGCTATCTCCCATGATGGGCCATGAACCAAGATGAAAAATGCTCCAGGCTGAAGAATCTTATAACTGTTATCCTTCACAAGTCCAAGACATCGTTGCAGGCTCGTTAGTATTCCATCTCCATACAAACTGTGTGAAAGTTAAAGTTTAAAACATAACATATCTGAGAAGAAAGGTGCCACAGCCCAGGGGCTTACTGTCTTTTGAATGATCTCAAGCTTTCATCAAAGCTTCATGGATGAACGGATACTACTCCCACAACAGAATGCTCAGACTCCTGAAAAGTAGATCATTTGTGGCTTCTTACAATGCAACAGCCTTCCCCCTATTATTTTGCTTGTATTTTACCCTGCTCCCACCCCCAATAAACATACCCACTGCAGCAGCACCCCTCATCCAGTTGGGAGGGCAAGCAAGCAAGGGGCTGCCTTTGCAACCATTACCAGTGTATGTTTTTATTAAGTTGTTGAAACATTTCTCATTGCATCGTAGGACTCTGATTGTATAATGTTTGTACATGTGGTACTTTTGTATTGCCATGTCACCCTGGTCCTTCCTGAAAACAGGGAACTTAAGTAAAAGAAGAGCTCTTAAAGGCACACCAGTAATTTAGGAGTCAACTTACCCCCCCAACCCCAGGATGAATGTGAAGGGGATAAAATGAATATAGTGTGTGCCCTGAATAAGCTACGGGACACATAAACTAGAGCAAAAGAGTTTTTTGAGGGGGAGGGAGGGTATGTGGACTGCTTTGAGCAACAGGGTGGTGAAAGGAGTGTGTCCCCAGGGTCCATAGCCCCCACATGGCAAGATTCAAATCTGTATATTACTGTATGTGGTGGAAGCCGAATTCTGAATCAGAACATGGGGTCCCATGAACACTCTTTTTTTCCCCCCTCAGTCCTGCTCCCTTGTTATATCACATAATTCTTCTAAATTCATTGAGGAGACACCAAGCTGCTGGGTCGTCTTAACAGCATTGCCACGATGTAGGCACTGTGTGGCAACTAATGTCAACCTGCTGGTATTTCAGCATGGTAAAGAAAAAAGGTTGAAAGACAGTAAAAGAAATAGCAAGGTATACCCAGCACAGAAGAGGTAGCAGGGCACTCTACGCTCCCATGTAGGCAATCTAGGGTTCCTGCCGCAATCCTGACCTCTTGCACTGGCCCACTGGAGTCTGGGGAGCACTTTTGGGCTCTGCAGTCAGCCCTTGTAATGCAACAGCACTACCTGTGGAGGAGTTAGGGCATCCTAAACCATGGGTTACCCTGCTCTTTGGCCCCTCTTCAGGTCAAACATGATGACAGAGAGATGTGGGTAGAGGAAGGGGCTTAAAAATGGGAAGAGATGCTCGGTCTAGTGAGTAATGTTGCTGTCCCCTCTACAGGCTCAATGCATCCATCCTTTCTCCTCCCCTGAGTACCACCAAATATGTAGACTCAATCCCAAGGCCTGCCATGAAGGGCTTTCTCATGGGTGGGAACACATTGAGTAGCTCTGCGCCAGAGGCGTGGTTGGACCCCCATGAGGCCAGCGGGCAAGGATGCTCCAATCAACTGCAGGTGCAAGAAAGGCAGAGATAGTCAGGGGTAGAGACAAAAAAATATAACGTAAAGGACAATGGGAATACTTTCTTTAAAAACATTTTAAAATACATAAACACTGGTGAAACTGTATGGTCATAAATGGAAATAAAATTGGAAGCTGTATCTATACTTTCATGTTAAACAAGAGTTGATTAGAGGAAATGAGCCTTCATAGTCCCTATGGGAGACTCTAAAGCTGGAAGAGTAGTTGATTCATAGGGCAAGATTTACAGTTCCATGCCAGTAAAAGACAGGAAGATCCTGAGGGCAGATGCATTATTACATCTGCGCCTAAGAAGGCAATGTTTCTGTCGAGGGGTTCTGAAAACATTACAGACCTCCAGCACAAAATGCTTACCCAGAGGATCATCCTTCTCACTACTGTTTTGGTGCTAGGTATTATTAAAATATAATGTGTTGACAAATTTGTTTTGAAACAAAACATACTACTGCTGGGATGGGGTGAGTTTTAGCAGCTGGCTGCAAGTGGATTATGTTTCTTAAATACTTGAAAACAACTGGAAGTTTCCGTGTTTGAGGAAGGGAAGCTCTGTGTGTGTGTGGGGGGGGGGGGACTGTATTTGCTATGATGAACAGAATGCAGATGGCTTGAAATTCCAATCAGTTAAAAAACAGCTGTACCTCAGTGTTGTACAAAACTGTCCCATGACCTTTAAACAGCGGTACAACTGCTTTTTAGTTCAAATAGATTTATAATGTTTAGGCATTATCATAGACAGTTTTTCACTAGTATCAACATTTCGTGAGAATTTAAAATATTTAATTCAGGGCTGCCAGTATAGCCTAGAGTGTAGAGTAATGTGTTGTGAATGATGTGGGTTTGATTCCACAGCCTCTACTTTTGAATTCTGTGTGACTCTGAGCCAGTCACTTAACCTCCCCAGTGCACCTGGGTCACCCCTGAAACCTGCACTTGTGCCTAGTGGGCTGTATCCAATTACCAAAGAATTTAAATTAACATTTGTCACCCGTGAAACCTGCACTTGTGCCCAGTGGGCTGTATCCAATTATCAAAGAATTTAAATTAACATTTGTCACCCCTGAAACCTGCACTTGTGCCCAGTGGGCTCTATCCAATTACCAAAGAATTTAAATTAACATTTGTCACCCCTGAAACCTGCACTTGTGCCCAGTGGGCTCTATCCAATTACCAAAGAATTTAAATTAACATTTGTCACCCCTGAAACCTGCACTTGTGCCAAGTGGGCTCTATCCAATTACCAAAGAATTTAAATTAACATTTGTCACCCCTGAAACCTGCACTTGTGCCCAGTGGGCTGTATCCAATTACCAAAGAATTTAAATTAACATTTGTCACCCCTGAAACCTGCACTTGTGCCCAGTGGGCGGTACCCAATTACCAAAGAATTTAAATTAACATTTGTCACCCCTGAAACCTGCACTAGTGCCCAGTGGGCTGTATCCAATTACCAAAGAATTTAAATTAACATTTGTCACCCCTGAAACCCGCATTTGTGCCCAGTGGGCTGTATCCAATTACCAAAGAATTTAAATTAACATTTGTCACCCCTGAAACCCGCACTTGTGCCCAGTGGGCTGTACTCAATTACCAAAGAATTTAAATTAAAATTTGTCACCCCTGAAACCCGCACTTGTGCCCAGTGGGCTGCATCCAATTACCAAAGAATTTAAATTAAAATGTGTCACTCCTGAAACCTGCATTTGTGCCTAGTGGGCTGTACCCAATTACCAAAGAATTTAAATTTAAATTTGTGTTGTTAATGTCTGGATGAAAATTGTAGGAAAAAATATAAAGGCCATCCATGTTTTTTGGGTGGAAACTATAGCTTGACACAGGATTTTATTCTGCAACTGTAGTATATTATTATTGCAAACTGATTCATACTTTTTATATTTCATTATTGCACCAAACATTCCCTTTGCACAGATACCTTTCAAGGCAGAAAAAAATCAAACTTTCAAAAACCCATTGCACAATTGACAAAACAATGACAAGCAAGGTTTTAAGACGAAAATAAATCTATTTTAAAACACTGTTCCCCTTTTACAATAAATGCAACTTTAAATTTCTTTTTTAAAGTAAAATAGAGCAATTCTGAAACATAACTGTGTTTTTACAGCTGCCTAGCAAGACAGGGAGTAGGGCAGACAGGAATAGGAACTGACACATATTACCTTCTACTTCCAAATGGGAATCTCATCACTTTATTGTGTAGCCACCCTAACCTGCAAGGTGTGCTGACTAAGCCTGGAGGTGGTAAAGGGTAAAGTCTGTTATGCGTTTGGGTGAATGGTGCCTGGGTTCATAGCTAGAAATGGGTTTGGAAAGTGCTGTGGTGCCTCCACCTATGGGGATCTTTATGACAGAGCCCTGCCAGGTTGTTTCTGCACAGGAAATAAATACAATCCCACCCTTTGTGACAGTGTACAAAGTAAAACAATCCTCTCCCCCATACAACACAGCTATGGGGGGGGGGTCAGTGCTGCAATCATGGTGCACCTCAGGAGCGGCTAACTCCAGATCCAAAAGGCAACAAGATGTGAGCAGGCACACAGAAAGCTAATGCAAGGACACTGCCCATGTCAAATGTATTAAATGCAAACCAGCACTGTAAGCAAAATGCATACATGTTGTACTTAAAAATACCCCCCTCAAAGATCCAGCAATGGTGATGTGTGCAAAAACACCCCAGCAGCATGGAGCCTCTCTAGCTCTTCCTCAGGGGACAGGTAGCAGTCCCTGAAAGTCTAGCCTCCACTAACCCCCCTCCCCCCATACAGCTCTAGATACATTGATAACTTAAACGAGCAGCTTAACACACACTTACATTCAGTTCAGCACTGGTTGCTTCAAAACAAATGGGTTCTGTTCACCTCACGACTCAGGCTGTGCTCTTGAATCATCACCCAAACTTTGAAGTTGTCCTGCATCATTAATAATTACCTGTCTTCATGACTCCTCCCTTGCCTCTGTAACTTCTGTCAGGTACCTAGGAGTTATAGTGGATCCCTCTCTCAACTTTACCCTGCATGTATCTAATTTTTGCAGGTCTGTAAATTCTAGACTGGGACTCTCCTACGGAACAGGTAACAACTTGACACCTAAAGCTCACTTGGCTACTGCTAAAGGTATGATGAAGATACAGTACCTAAGCTGAATTGTTGTGCAATAATCTGCACTTCCATTACACATACAGTGGAGTATAACGTCTGCCATTTTCCACTGGCCTTAACACATCTAACTCATCATTGAGCCATTTACTTGGGACTAGGATGGCTCTCCACATCTATACATGCATTTAACCTGGATGCCTATTAGACAGTGTTCTACACCACCAAATACCCAACACCTTAGTCTTGCTATCTATCCCTAAAATTCACAATTACCCTAGGTGACCTTGCCTTCTCTTGCTATGCAACAAAGCTCTAAAACGTGTTCCTTCCTAACATTTGTTATAGCTCTATAAATCAGATAGTCAGTTCTAACCTTTGGAAACCTCTGATATTGAAGTATATATGACCCCATACCTAAATGTGCTCTGCACTAGGGTATGGTGGGTTACTACGAACAGCTGGAGACTATGTTTTGTCTCCACCTGTAGATCACACTATCTGTACAAGTCTATTACTAATCGTTAGCACTTCATCTGATGATCTGCTATGCTTTATGAATTTTCTGTCACCTGTACTGTATTGTACTGTACTGTGTCTATAACTGCTAAACTGTATTGCATTTCTTCCCATTTTGTATTGTATGATAGTCTATTTTCTGATGCTTGTATCTTGCTGTAATTACTGGTGTGTCCATTTATTGATTGAAATGACACCACTTTTGAATGCCGTAATAACCGAGTTTCATTCTGTAATAACTGGCCTGTTATGATTCTGTGGATGTCAATCAGTAAAACTGAAAGTAAAAGACATCACTGCCTCGCACTCACAGAAATGAAATGCCATAGAAAGGAAAACGGCCATTTTTTTTTGTTTGTTTGTCACACAACACTAAATTGACGAGGAACTGTATAAAACAAAATATGGGGTGTTACATTATTTGTTTTTCGGTTTTTTTGCAGACCCTCAGTGTGTTATACCATTACAAACCATTTGCACTTTGCACTTGTGCTTTATGTGGTATTACACATCTTCGGTGTGTGAAAAAAAACATAATGTACAACACCCCAATCTGCAGTTCTTTGTCTAGTGCATTTACGGGTAACCGATAAATACAAACTAAATAAATTAATCTAACCCACCCCAACTTAGGTCATAAGAGGAGAGGATGGATGTCATAAACTGTGGAGGCATTTCTGAACATAAATCAATGTAACATGTAATTAAATCCCAATAAACAACGTGTTAACAGAAAATGTCCATAAAAGTAGACTCTAACAATTACAAATAAAAGGTGTAGCATCTCCTGCCGACTGCCTTCACTAAGCTAATGCCCCCAAGTGTGATGCTTGTATGCTCCAGACCTTGTACAATGGTGCACTGCACAGAGAGCCACTTGAAGAACTGCAGATTCCTAAATACATCACGTAAGTGTTGAAAGTGACTGCACTACACAGGGTCCCCTGATGCACTGACCCTCTTCCCTTAATTGTAAGATTGAAGGGCCCCTATTGTTTAATTACTGTACATATTGAGCCATGAGAACCCTTATCTGACACATGTGGGACTAGGGATGACACTCCATTGTAATTAGACACAGCTTCCCCAGCATGGCATCACATGGTTCTAAAAATGGTGGCGATGTAATATCACCATATCAAGGGCAGACTTAGTCTGGGATATATCGGGACTGCTGCTCCTGCAGGTATCCCCCATACCTCATTACAACCCCCCCAAAAAAAAATTACACTGGCTTTCAAACTGTAAAAGGTACAGTTGATGAATGTTCCCTTTAAGACATTACCTCTTCTCTTCTCTTCTGCCTTTTCAATCCCTACTTACAACATTTCCCAGACGTGCCATAATCAGATGTAGAACATCTAGCTCTAAACAGCCACTACATCTCGGGTGCCTAGCATGTAGAATTACATAAATTTGCAACCATCATGGACAGTTTGACCACTAGAAAAACTGACTGGATGGCCACCTGTTGAGATTTATAGTTGACTAGTTTTACATCTTATTTGGATGTCATCTTTCTTTTATACACACAACTTTTAAATTTCAGTTATCCTGTAACTGCACACTCTGGGCTGGATTCAGAGAGGTCCGCCACAAGCTGTGGCAATGGTAGCTTGCGGCGACCTGCCCTGCGCCCTGGCCCGTGCACCTGATTCAGGATTGGAGTGGGTGCAGCGGTCTGCATCCTGTGACTTGCAGTAGCTGCTCAAGGTAGGGTGCAGCACCTGGAATGCAGCAGGTCGCAGGACAGCAGTTGCGATGGGCGAGGGCCACCATGACACCCCCATGCCCACCTCTGAGGCCCCATAGGGTGTGGGTGCCAGCCCCAAACCTCCTTGCCATGGTCCCCCCCAGAACATGGACCTATACCTGCCCCGGTGGCCCAGTGGTCCCCCACCCCCCAACACACACACCCGATGGGTGCATTGGTGACTGGCCCTGGTGTTGAGGGAGGGCTGTGCCGGCGGGGTATTGGGTAGTGTGGGGGGCTCGCACTGTGGGGTGGGGGCCACTAGACTACCAGGGGGTTACAGGGATGGTGGGAGATCATGCCCCAGGGCATGGGGGCTCACAATGTATGTGTGTGGGGTCTGAGCATTGGGGGTATGCCACACACCCTGCCTGGCACTGTGCGTGCCATGCCTGGGACCTGGAGCCCATGGGGGGTTCATAACCCACAGGGGTTGTGGGGCTGGGGCACAATGGCAACCTCCAGTGAACAGCAAAGACCAGTTTGACCACCTTTTTGTTGGTGTAACTGGTCTTTGACAGATGTTCACTGGTGGTTGTCTCTGAATCCCATCAGTGGACGTAGTGACCCCCCCTACCTGAATAGGGTGCAAATGCTGCCAGAAACTGCATGTCGCAGGCTGCCTATGTGAATCCCGCGGGGACGTAACGCAGGATGCAAGTGTGACTTGCACCAAATATTCCAACGCAAGTTGCCTTGCATCCTGCATTGGCTTCTCTGAATCTGGACCCTGTGTTTAAGATACTTGTTATGACAGATGCTTAACGCAAACATTTTCTTACTATACATTTCATTGTACTCTCTCTCTCTCTCTCTCTCTCTCTGTTCCATACATTTTCATTGTTAGACTGTGATAGAGATACTGTGACACTGTTCTTGTAAAAAGGGATCTAGAAAAAATAGAGAAATGATGTAAGGTGTGACAGCTCCAAAGTAACATCAAGAAGTGCAAGGTTATGGATGATGTAGAAAAAACAGAGGACTTACTATTGGAAGAGGGAGTGAGGGTGGTAGACTACCGAGGAAAGGGGCCAGGGAATCATTATCATTGACAACCTTAAATCTTCATCCCAATGCAGTAAGGCTTACAAGAAGGCAAGCACTGCTGTGGATATGTAGGATATTCAGTAGCAGAAGGGGGAGGTGATACTGACCATGCACAGGTAGGTTGTATGATGAGACTGCACCTGGAGCATGGTGTGCCGTTCTGGAGCCCACAGCTTGGGAAGGACAGGGATCACTTGGAGAGGGCTACAAAAATGATATAGGGCAAGCAGAGGGAGACATATGAGGAGAGGCCAGAGAGTCTCAATGTGTACACTCTGGACCGGAGGCCAGAAGTGTCATGATTGTGACATAAGTTCTCAAGGGGTGTCAACAGCATAGACCGCAGGGATCTGCTCATGAGTAATGAAAGTACCATAACCAGTGAACGTGGGTGGAAATTGGTGGGGGGATTCAAAAGTGGCACTAGGAAGAATCTTTTTTATGGAGTGGGTGGTACAGGGATAAAACAGTTTACCTAAGCAGTCAGCTGAAGCCAAATCAGTGACTGGTAACTGGTTTCAAGCATGGATGGGATTAGCATACGAAGATAGTATGACCTAAGAGATGGGAGGAGTATGACCAGCTGGGAGGGACAAAGGGAGTACCAAGGCACCAGAATTGTGATTGGCCCAGTAAATTCAGTCCAACATTTTATTTATTTATTTAGTTTTTGTTAACCGGGTAGGTACACTAGACAGCATAGCTGCCTATTTTCAGGTACGACCCGGGAGATTACAACAAAGGGTACACAGACAATAGTAGATAGAAGAAAACATCATGGGACAAGTAGAAGTCAGACATAGTACACTTATACAAAATTTTCAGCAAATTACAGTACATTTGGAGGAAGACAATATTCAAAAGTAAAATGTAGTTCTATTCACTAACTCAGACATAGAGTCAGGAAGGAAATGGGCAGCCTGGATAGATCACTGAGTCTTTACATGCTGTCAAATTCTATGCAACTATGTATTTATCACTCTAATATTTAGGGATATGTTGATAAAAACAGTGCAAATTCAAGTCAGAATGGTTAAGTGCTGAAAGCAAAAGCAGTGGATACTAGAAGTATACTTACTACCAAGTAAAACACATCTTCCTGTCTTGCAAGGCTCCACCGTCATGGCTACTGCTCTTTTTTTTTTTTTTCATATGTCGTTTACCTCGCCACCGCAGACCTGACAGGGGCTATGACCCCTCCCTTGGAGGGATACATCCTCTGATCCATGATTGTCCCATCCGTCCATCCCCTGGAGTTCCCCCATAGATTTGATTTCTGCGACAGGGTAAGGACAAGGTGTGCCGGCGTGCTCTCACCCCCCTCCAGTACATCAAATCTGGTGGAGGGGGTGGACTTACCAGAGCAATCGGGCCATCACAGGTCCTGTCAAGTTTCAGAATTTTTCCACCATTTTCTCCTGCACTGACATCCATGCAATGGGTGGGGAGGCTGTCTCCACCTCGTGGAGGCAGCCAATCAACCTAGACATGGGACAACCTCTTTATGTGGCTGCACGCCTGTGCCAACCCCCAGCCACAGCTGGGTATCGGTTGACAGCGCACAGCACAAATCCCCCCACCCTGAGAAAGAAAATCAGTCCTCTGGATGCTCTATCCTTCCTCCCCCAGCCAACCCCCAAATGACCTGAGTCTTTTTCCAAACTCGGATTGCTGGTGTGGCTCAAGGAAGGCATCCAGCACCTTAGCCCTCAGTGCCACTGGGCCGGCTATGACTACTACTCTTGTACGTCACAATTTGCAAGCCTCCCATCCCATGTCTAGGGGTACCAGGCGTTACAAAGGGAGAGGGGGGGTCACTACAGCAGAAAACTTGCACAGTCCCAAACATATAAAACAGTACAGTCCTTACCAGCTGGTGACTTCATTGAAGGCCGGGTCTATCTTGCCAGCTGACACAAGTAGGAGATGCTGAGCTAGGGACTTAAAATGAGGTTAGCAACATCACAACTCCATAGAACAGCTCAATAAATAGAATGTCCACTCTAACTTGCAAGAACGGGGAATAACAATTTAATAAAACTTGCTAACCAGGCACAAACATATATACAGAGTTGATCTGTGGGCTACAAGAACTCACATGGAGTGAGGCAATTCATTTTGGTGGTTCATGAGGTTGTGAAGACCCCCACCTATATTCAGCTGATCAGACAAACAAAACACGACACACATGGAATATGTCCCAAATTAGAAATACATTTTACTAGGACATCAAGACGAGTTCCCTGGCGTTTCGAGGGATAACCTTCTTCATACCCCCAGATGAAGAGGGTTATCCCTCGACGTGCCAGGGAAACTTGTTTTGATGTCCTAATAAAATGTATTTCTAATTTGGAGCATACTCCATGTGTATCGTGTTTTGTTCATGTGTTCTGCTGTGCTCCTGCCTTTTCTGAATGCTGATCCACGGCACAACTGTCTGGCGTGATAAGTTTGTGTGAATTTATATTCAGCTAATCCCTGGGCCAGGTGGCCAGACTCTGTGTAAAATGGTAGCAGCTTACTGAGTAGCCGGGACCTATGATATATGGAAGCAGCTTAATTAGAGGCCGGGACCTCCGACATATGGCAGAAGCCTCCACTACAAGCTCCTACTTCTGACTGTGCCTCTCATACTTCTGCAAAGGCAGTCAGTCTTGGGAGCTCCACTTAACCTCCCCTCCACAACCATGGCTCCGCAGGTGACTTCCCCCCAACATCCATAGGGGCAGACATCACCACCAACCAGGCACCTCCCATAGGCTGGCTCCTCATACTGGCTCCCTTCACTTGGATGGAGCTCTGACATGACTCCGGAGTGGCACAAGGTCCGGGGGCAGGGAGGCACATACTCCTCGATCCCACCAGTTTCACATGCCGGCTGCTTCCAAAGGCACTCCCATCACTCGCTGTCCCAAATGGGCCCTCCTTCCTCATACTCAACACACAGCCCGCAGGTTCAAATCCAGCCCTCCCACTCTTGCCTTGTGCTAAGCAGACTGCCACCACTATACCACCCCTGCTGCACTCCACAATGGAGTTTGAAGGCAGGTGCAGAAGCAGGTAATCAGCCCTCCTTCTACGGAACCACCCACTAAATCTCAGCACAGGAAAGCTCCCAAAAAAGGCACCAAACAGACCCATTTACTGCCAGACATCCTTGGGGCCAGTCTCCATCCCACAGAGACACCACCCCAGCACTGAGGCTAGAAACAACATGAATGCCACCACAAACGGAGAGGAGGGACAACCGGTCAACCCAACCATGGGTGGATTACAAATTGTTTTTAGCATACAGAACATTTTAAATGCATCATTAAAATAAAAAATGAGCTGGCCCAAAATCACAGTGGATGAGGAGCCACTTGCTATATTGGGCATTGAAGGCTGGCAAGAGGCTGAGCATCTGCACCAATGTTGTCAGCCTCCAGAGGTGGAAGGAAGGCGGTTCTTGGTGCTCTCCTGACCCCTGGCAATTCATGTACAGTATTTGGACTTATCCACTGCCTTCCATACCTGTTAATTTTTTCATGTTTACCTTGATCTCCATTGCATTATTCCCCATTTTCTACATCCCCCAGAGCACATCTGAAAATGAATTGCTATCAGCTCAGTAGGCTTTTCCTGGTAGAACCTTTCTTAAAAGATAAACCAAGAAGAACAGAACATCCACAGTGCCTCGATGTTTACTATGTTAATATCAGATGGTCCCATGATAGCACAGCTTTGTACAGCAGTGAAAGAGATCTAGGTGCAATAGTGTCAAATAATTTAAAGCAGTTTAAAGTAAGGGCCTCAATGCGAACAAGTAATAGTTAGGAGGTGTAACCGCATCATAGGTAATATAAGGAAAAATGTTGTTTCCAGAGAAAGAGAAGTGATTGTCCCCCTGTGTACCTGACATTGATAGAGCCACACATGGATTACTGTGTGCATTTCTGAGCGGAGAGTAACCAACTACAGTAGTAAAGGGCATGAATGGAAAAACATATGTAGACAGAACCAGGGAATTGGACTTGCACGAGCTGCAGAGGAGAAGAACGAGAGGGGACTTTATCCGTTAGCACCCTATATGAGCATGTATTATTGAGTGACTCAATATGAGTGACTCAATAATACCACTCCTATATAGGGCTAGTGCTCCAAAAAAGCAAGGAATCCTGTATAGTAAATATAGCAGTGAACTACACTCGTTATAACAGGATATAAGCAGGTGTGGTCCCAAACCCTGTAGAGCTGGCCGTTTGACACAGTGGCTAGAGCCACTACCTGCAGAGCGGGTGGAGCTGGGTTTGGGTCCTACAGTAGGCATGTAAAATTTTAGTTTTTTTATAAGTCTGCCCCCCCCCCAGAGTTGATTATATTATTTGGGGGGGCATAGCCCCCACAAATAATTAAAGAAGCAATGTATTTTGCTGAGGACCATCACTGTTTGCGGCATTCTCTCTAAGTTCTGGTCGCTCTTTTGATGTGGGCGATTTTGAATTGCTCTTTATGAGCAGCACAATAAGGGACTCGACCTTATCACATAATTACCTTTATCCTAGCATTCGGGGCAGTAAAAGATACTGGACTGATGGAATGCCTAACTCTTACAACAAGAGAGAAAAGACTAAACATTAGGGGACATTATTTGCAGCTAAAAGAAGACAGTTTCAAAACTGAAAGGAGGAGAGCTTATTTTACACAGAGAGTGGTGTCTGCATGTAATGCTCTCCTTCGGCATGTGGTGAGCTGTGAAACACTGGGGACATTTAAAAGAAAGTTGCACTGTAATACAAACAGTAATGAAAGGGAAGGATATTATTTACTAAGATAGTGGTGGGAAGACCAAATGGGTTTGTAAGAACCTATGATATCTGTTACAGGGTGAAGGAGTGGTGAAAGGGAGAAAGGTCTGCTTGTTTGGAGCTGGACAACTGCCCTTATGGACATTGTTACATGCGGGGCATTTATTCCAATCAGCTAAAAGACTGAATTTGTCAGACAGCTGCCAGAAATACATTGCATTCCAAATGGAGTCCAGCCAAAAGTGAGCCAGAGTAGAGGGAGTGGCAGACGTTCTCAGACACCAACCTGATCATTGTGGAAATCCCCACATTAAGCAGAAGATGATAAAAAGTCCCTTTCTAAAGCATGAAGACGAAAGTACCCACATGAGTGAAGACCAGCGACGCTGAGGCATCTGACCCACACATTGCTCCTACATGCCACCAGAAGCACTGCAGTGAACACCTTGCCACAGCACCCTGCTCCTGATCATCAGTTGCAGTAGGAACTCTGAAAACAAGGCCAATCCTATTTGCTGAGACCTTCCATGACCTAAAATGCTACAGAACCATGAGTAATAGATCTGAGCCTTGGCCCTTCAATGATTAGTTAGTAAGTTGGTTAGTTAGTTAGTTAGTTAGTGTCTTTATTTTATCTCTTATGTGCACATGCCTCAACTCAAGCTCCCATCTATTCCATCTCCTCCTCTCCAGAACTGCTGCTGCTATCACCCTCTCATCATGTATATAATCGCAACCTATATAGCTGTCCCCAAGCTCAACCAAATCAGTTTGCTCCTCCTCCTCTGCCTGTGTCACTACCCATCGCATTCCTTTCTTATTCCTTTTTTCTAAATGATTGCCTGTGTTGCAACCCTTGCAGTGCCACTATGAGTGGTCCTACAATGTGTGATACTTTAGGGACTATTTTACTACTGTCATCTTCCTCTACATTTGTAGTCCTCACTGAGGCAGAAGGTCTATGACCAAGCCCACTGTGCTTTGGTTTTTCTTTGATGTGACAGGCTGATCCCATGCCATCATCTCCTTGGCCTCTCTGTTGCTCCATTTCCTAAAGCTCACTACAGGACTTGGGTGATGAAGATTTTATTACATTTTTTGATGTTATTGTTTTTTTTATTTTACGATTTTTTATTTTATGAGATGCCATCAAGGACTACCAGATGCCGGGCACTGACTTGCTGCGAAGCTGGCCCACACTTGCTGCCCACTGCCCAGGTCACAATGCAACAGCACAGCTCAGGATGACACACACAGGCTCAGGACTCAGGAGGAGGAAGGAATCACAGCAGTTTAGGGGAATGTGAAGACTGCTACAGTAAAAAAATGACTTTTCTGGGGGGGGGGTGGTGATACCAAGATGCCAACTACCAGTGTCCAGGCAAACACTTGCTGCTCACTGCCCAGATCACACTTCAACAATCACACTTCAACAGTGCAGCTCAGGATGACACACACACACACACACACACACACACACACGTGCTACTTCAGGACTCAGGAGGAGAAAGAAGGAATTGCTGCAAGCCTGCAGTCCAGGTGACTATAAACAGTTTAAATATGAAAAGTACCACAAAAAGAAATAAAAAAGATTTGTTTTTCTTTTTTTATGGGATGCCACCATGGTACCCATTACCAGTGTCCAGGCACTGGCATGCTGCCAGGTGGCACACACTTGCTGCCCACTGCCCAGATCACACTGCAAAAAAACAGCTCACTATGGCTCATACACAGGCTGCTTAAGGCCTCAGGAGGAGGAGGAGGAAGAAGGAACTACTGCAAAACTGCAAGCTGGGAAAATGTAAAGAGTTTGAATTTGAAAACTGTCACAAAAATAATTTTTTTTAGGAGATGCCACCAACGAGCCAAATACCAGTGGCCAGGCACTGTCGTGCTGCCAGTTGGCACACATGTACTGTCCAATAAAAGTAATAAAAAAAAAATCATACCTCATGCATTCTTCAGGCAGGGGCTTCAGTCAGTCTGTTTGTATGCCCTGCTAAAGTCTAGTTCTGCAATGAAAAGAAAATTGTGAGATGCACCACTGATGTGTTTAGGTAGGTGGGCACTGGCAGACTGCCACCTCATGCCCCATCTGCCCACTGCCCATCCCCAAGCACACTCCTCCAGAGTCCAGTTTCCCCCCTCTCAGTTCCCAGTCTCAGACAAGTCCCTGGTCCCAGAATCCTGCTGCTTTGCAAACACTGCATAGCCTGACTTTATTTTTCCCTCATAATATTCTCCCTTTAGCAGCCCTGCTGTTTGCAAGACAATGCATCAAACTTTTGAAGAGACTTTTTTCCTTTTTGAAGAATTTCCTAACTATTAAATTAGAAGTAAAAGCACAGCCTGAGCTACTTATCTGATAGCCTGATGAAGAGCATGAGTGAGTTTTCACGCTGGCTGACTTCCTCAAGCTGAGTCTAGCACCAAAACAAGGCTGTGACTCACACTTTGCCTTGTTAACTGTTTCAGGTGCAAACTGTGGTTTGCAGTTCAGCTGGCTCAACTGGTCCACACCAGTCAGACGAGGGTGGACAAGTCAAACCAAAAGTCTACCTATTTGCCCTAAAATTTATCTACAGTCCAAAAGAATCAAACAACCGAAGTTTGAAGTGTTCGATTCTTTTGTAGGACTGAATGCACCTCTACTTTAGACTTCAGCTCCTTAAACCTTGACTAGGACCCCCAGCTTTGGCCTGCCAGACGATTTCTGTAAATGGCTTGATGGGGCTGGGTATGGTCCAGGATAACTTCTGTGTTTAAGGGTAGGGAAAATGATGGAATCACTTCTGAAGGAAAGAACTGTTGAGTACCTAGAGGCCAGTGTGGCACAGGACCCAAGGCAGCATTGATTCACAGCGGGAAGATCATGTCAGATGAATCTAATCGATTTCTTTGACTGGGTGACCAAAGTAGTAGACCAGGGAGGGGCTGTGGACATGGCCTACCTAGACTTTAGCAAGGCATTTGACACAGTCCCACACAAAAGATTAATAAACAAATTAGCCAGCCTAGGAGTGGGTCCCAGGGTGGTAGCCTGGGTAAAACATTGACTGGACAACAGGACACAGAAGGTAATAGTAAATGGAGTCCACAGTGAAGAAAGCGGGGTTACTAGTGGGGTACCTCAGGGTTCAATGCTGGGTCCAGTCCTTTTTAATGTCTTTATAAGTGACATTGCAGAGGGACTGGAAGGAAAAGTATGCCTCTTTGCAGATGACACAAAGATCTGCAACAGGATTGATACACAAGGGGGCGTGGAAAGGTTGAGAAGGGACTTGGCAAGGTTGGAGGAATGGTCAAAAGTATGGCAGCTTGGATTTAATGCAAATAAGTGCAAAATAATGCACCTGGGAAACAAAACCCAGGGAAAGAGTGCACAATGGGGGGGGGAGGAAGTAACAACAGCAAAAATGGAAAGGGACCTGGGGGTAATCATATCAGGTGACCTTAAGGTTGGTAAGCAATGTGAGAAGGCAGTAGGGAGGGCTGGGGGTATACTGGGATGTATAGGGAGAGGCATCACCAGCAGAAAAAGGAAGTTGTTATCCCTCTGTACAGACAGTTGGTGAGACCCCATCTGGAGTACTGTGTCCAGTTCTGGAGACCCCATCTCCACAAGAACATAGACAAGATGGAGGCAGTCCAGAGGAGGGCAACTAGAATGGTGCAGGGTCTGCAAGAGAAGCCATACAAGGAGAGAATAAAGGAGCCTAATATGTATACCCTTGAGGAAAGGGGGGGGGACATGATAGAAACTCTTAAGTACCTCAGTGGAATCAACAAAGTCCAAGAGGGTAGCATCTTTCAGAAAAAGAGATGTGCAAGAACAAGGGGACACAATTTGAAGACAGAGGGGGGACGGCTCAAGGGCAATGTGAGGAAGTATTTTTTCACAGACAGGGTGGTGGACACACAGAACAGCCTTCCTGAGGAGGCTATGGGATCAAAAACAGTGGGAAAATTCAAGAATGCATGGGACAGACATAATGCAATTCTTGTGGGGGGGTAGGAAGAAATAGGCTGTTGGTTAACTAGGATCTGCAGCTTATCCAGTAGGTAGGAAAATGGGCAGACTAGGTGGGAGAAAGCGGTCCTTATCTGCCGTCAAAGTCTATGTTTCTATATCATGTTTGGCTCACCAGGAGTTCATTTGCAAAAGATACTGCACAGCTGCTGTACCTTTTGCGCACTTGCTTAAGACAGCAATAGGCATAGGTGGCACAAAAGATTACACAATAGTCAGAGTGGCAGTTCATATGTTGTCCCATTTCTGGGGGTGCCAGATTTATTCATGAAAGTTCATGTTGTGCAGTTCCAATTCATTTAAGGGATACATTGGAGCATGTACTCCAAATACTTTATAACAAACACTGAGTATCTGCTATAGCATCATAATAATAGTAATCTTTGGGTGGCCTGACCACTCATACTATTTTGTGGACTCTCCTGTTCCTTTTGCCTTTACACCTGGCTTACTATCCAGCCCGTATTCAGTTTCTACCTCACCGTGCAATCAGATACTACTTTCAGATACGGTATGTCTGGAGTTCCATTTGTAATTTAAACTTGCTGTCTTCCTCTGTGGAGTTATAACTCCTTGGGGCATTGTTAGGGATCCTTTCCTTGCAGGACACCTCAGCCCAGAGTTCTAACTTCTAGGGCATCGACCAACTCTCCAAGGTCTTCCACCTGGAGTAAATGGTGTAGACAGCTGACCCATAGATTCAGGAACAATACATACTGGCATGCTGCTGTTCACCTTAGATGCACAGATTGCTAGTGTCACCAGTCTCACCTCCCAGAGGCCCAGTCACCATCTCCGAACATCTGATCTTTAGAGAAACCCTCCAGGGCCTGCAAGCCATCGATGCATAGTGCTTCAGGGGGTACCCACCTGGGAAATCCACTTCTCTACTCTTGCCCCACTACACACCTCATCAATCCCCGATGTTAAGTGCAGGAAGGTTGGAAGGTGTCTGTGCCACCCTGGTCCTGGTGCCCTGCCACCATGCCAGGCCAGACTGCAAACCTTCTAGCTGTCCAGAATGCACCTCATCATGACTTACTCCCCCTGAGGACTCCTGTTTCTTAGACTTTATTCTTTCCCAACCAAACCTCCTTTTTATCCCTGTCCCTAATCTCCTCTCCTCCCACTAAGGACAGAGCCATGGTGCCAAGATACCCAGTGCTTTGACTGGCACTGCTAGTAAAAACTCTGCATCCTACCTTGGGGAAGGGGTTGTTACAATCAAAAGGTAGGCTCCTCAGTGCAAAGGTTAATAGGCTCTCCCATCATGTCACCTTCCCCAGGAAGAGGGTGCTGCTTGCCTTGTGAGAGTGGAGAGAGAGGATAACTGCATAGAAACATAGAAAGTGACAGCAGAAAAAACAAGCACTTGTCAATGCCGAATGTTGTCGCGCTGGCATTGGCTTTGGTAGTGCAGTGCGGAAAAACATTTTGGATAGGATGTGAAAAATGACAGCTGTACAGTTCATAAGGAGGTGCAAAAAAATGGCATTGTTGAAAATGTGGCATGTAATTATTGCGAATTTGCGAAGTTACAAGGGTGCATGGGAAATTTTATTTATTTAGCTTTTGTTAACCGGGTAAGTGCACTAGATATAAAATGACTATTTTCAGGCATGACCCAGGAGAGTACAGACATGCAGAAACTTAACAGGATAACGAATTATAAGTGCTTTACATACAATGAGTTAAAGAGAATACAATATATCAGAACATACAAAGTAAAGCGCTTTACATACAATGAGTTAAAGTGGATACAATATATCAGAGACATACAGAGTAGACCATTCATAAGTTCATAGGTGCCTACCTATGCAATGAATAGAGAGTACCTCGGGCAATAAATTATCAGGTGACATATTATATGAACATAACAAGGTACACAAAAACAAAAACAGGTAATACGAAAAGAAGAAATAACCATTGAGAGCGGGGGTGTCATTAAGGAAAAGGTCAGTAAGTGAGGAAGAGGGGAGCAAGCCATGAAATTAGATTATATGAGTGTATGTAAGTGTAAGGGAGATGCCTGCAGTGCAAGATTGTACATGGGCAGGAAAAGGGAGCCGGGACAGGCTGAGGCAGTAAGAGGGTTCTATAGAGGTGAGGAAATACTATTGTATGGCCAGAGACATCAGTCATTAGGTAGGGTGAAAGCAGGAACAGGTATCAGCAATCAGCAGATTCGAACGCAATTTTCTCTTAAAGCATGTGTGGGAGCTAGAAAGTCTGATGTCAAGGGGAAGGGAATTCCACAGCTGTGGAGCCGCATGCTCAAATGCAACAGTTCCTTTCCTAGTGTGGCACCTCAGCAAATTCAGAAAGGATTTATCAGCTGATCGTAGACCATGGAGTGTGTCCTGAGGAACAAGCATAGCTGCAAGACACCTAGGGGTTTGATTTTGAATTATCGAATCAATAAGAGAGCCAAGGTAGTATTTCCTGCTAGCTAACGGAGAGAGCCAACCAAGATCATTATAAAGCTGACAGTGGTATTTAAGCCAAGGAGCAGAACAGACATAGCAACATATGTTGTTATACGTAATATCCCATCTAAGTAGGTCAGTTTTATGAGTAGCCCCAAATAAGGGAGCCCCATAAGTTAGGGTGAGGAGCAGAATCCCCCTCGCAATGGCCATTTTAGCCAATGGCATGAGCATATAACTAGTCTTATATGCAACACCCAGTTTGGAGTTGACAGCTCTGCAAACAGACTGTACATGAAGATTAAGATCAAGAGATTGATCTAGCAGGATGCCCAGGTACTTGAAAGAGGTCACACATTCCAGTTATTGACCTTCTAAGTCCTGCACTGTCAGTGCTGTTGTGCAAGCCCAGAGCTTTGGGGCCAATCCAAGCAGCATGGCTTTAGTTTTGCTAGTGTTGACAGCCAGTTTGTGGTCGTATAGCCAGTTTTGGATATTGTTAAAGTCAGAGGAAAGGGTTATGTTGATAGTGTCTGTATTAGTAGAACTTGTATAGATGACAAGATCATCAGCATATAGAATAGCAGAGCAGGATTTTAGAGCAGCTCCAATGTTATTTATATAAAGAGAGAATAGGAGGAGCCCTAGGATGGAGCCCTGAGGTACACCAATGTTAATGGTGGTACTGTTCGATAGAGAGGAATTAAATGCACAACACACACTTGTAACATAGTCATTTTATGGACGTTCAGCACCAAATTTTCAACATAGGCATTTTAGCACCTCTGCTCATGTACAGTGTCACTGTTATTTCCTGAAACTGTCCCAAAAAGTGATTTCGCACAGCGACTGAGCTATTTTGCGCCGGACGTGTGAAAACACATTTTGGGCAGGATATGTGAAATGACAGCTGTACTGTTAATCAAGAGGTGTGGAATAATGCCAATGGTGAAAATCTAGAGTGAAAATATTACAAATGCACGACATTACGAGCATGCATGCAATCTGTCAATGCACACTCATAACACAGTCATTTTAAGGAGTATTGTCACCAAATTTTCAACATAGGCATTTTAGGACCTTTGCTCATGAACAGTGTCACTGTCATTTTCATAATCTGGCCTGAACACTGATTTCCCACAGTGACAGCGCTATTGTGCGCCGGAAGTGCGGAAACACATTTTGGTCAGGATGTGAAAAATGACAGCTGTACTGTTCACAAGGAGGTATACAAAAATTACAATGTTGAAAATCTGGCTTGAAAATATTGCAAATTCATGAAGTTATGAGCCTGCATAGCAGCTGCGCAATGCACACTTGCAAAACAGCCATTTTTTGATTTTTTCCACCAAATTTGCAACATAGGCTTTTTGAGAGCCCACCTCATGAACAGTGGCGCTGTCATCTCATTAATCAGTCCCAAAAGGTGATTCTGCGCAGTGACTGCCAAATCACTTTTTGGGACCAATTGATGATATGACAGTGCCAGAATTCATGAGGAGGGGTCCCAAAAACCCCATGTTAAAAATTTGGTGTAAAAATTCCCAAAAATGCCCGAGATATGCATTAAAGTTGAAAAAACCCTATTTATTCCATTATACAGCTTACCAGCATTTCCTCAGTTAGCAGTCGGCTTTGAAGAGTGCAGACATGTTCCCAGTCCACCGAAGATCATCGTGCCGGACTCTGGATTTAAGTATGGGGTGAGGGGGGTGTGGGGAGGCAGGGTGCACAGTGGGTGGGTGCGGGTTATGGGAGGGGGGTTGGAAGAGTACGAGGGACCATTTTTGCTTTATATCTTAAAAATAAAATACATTGGGGGACCATTTTTGTTTTAATAGGTGCTTTGGCATGCTTGGGTGGGCTCCCAGTGTACCACCTGTGTTGTGTGTGTGTGTGTGTGTGTGTGTGTGCTTTAGCTGATGGGGGATTGGGCACCCCATCGGCAAACAAGAAAAGGGAGGGCCGCAGGAGCTAGGAGGATTGAGCACCCCTCGGCAAGCAAAAAATGTGGGGGGACACATTATGCCGATGGGGAGTGGGCTCCCCCATCAGCAAAATTCAAGGGAAGGGAGGGATACATGCCGACTGGGATTGGGCCCCCGTCGGCAAAGAAAAACTGTTGGGGGGGCGCATGATGCCGAGGGGGATTGGGCACCCCTCGGCAATCAAAAAAAGGGGGAGTGTTACATGATGCCGATGGGGATTGGGCACTCCCATCAGAACACAATAAAGAGGGGGTTGACAGGCAACAGCGGCAGTCACTGCCACCATGTTGCCTGCACGTAGGGTGAGGCATGTTGCGGTCACGCTGCATGAGAGCTTTGCTCTCATTGCAGCGGACAGTTTCTGTGATGTTTTTGCCTCATTAGCTAGGCAGGGTGTCGGCCCCTGCTGCTGGCTGACTGGGGAATGCGGGACGCACCTACTGGTGCATGCCCTGCATTCACCCAACAGTGACCGTGCCTCCAAATCTGCACTACCGAAACATTTTGGTTGCGCAAGCACCAACATAAAAACAGTGGCCCATCCAGTGTTCCCACCCTACCTAACTGCTCTATATAGTCCCTACTTTTCATCCCTTTCCCTTACCTCTTCCCTGTACCCTCTTACTATGGCTGTGTCCCCGTCCCACCCTACCTTAAAACCCTCCACTGTTTTGGCCATAACCTCCTCTAGAAGCCTGTTCCACTCGTCCAAGACTCTTTTCTTTTGCCATGTCAAGTGCTTGCAGATATCCCTCCTGAATCTTCCTCCACTAGTTTCACTGAGCTCCCCTGCATTCCTGTATTCATTCTTAATGATGAACACAGCATGTCTTTACAAGCCAGCCTGTTTATCCTGTGCAGGTATTTGTACGTTTTTATTAAATCCCCCACTTCCCTTCTAGTCTCCAGGGTGTACAAATTGCAGTCTTGCAGACTCTCCTCATATGTTTTTCCCCCATACCCTGGATCATTTTGGTAGCCAGTCACTGAAGTGCTTGTACCCTATCACAGTCCTTACACAGATGTGGATACCACAGCCTTGTGCGGTACTCCAGATGTGGGCACACCAGTGATCTGTACAGATATAGGTATAGGTATACAGTAGGTATAGATATAGATTGAGATATAGATATAGAGTGGAAGAATTGCCCCCTGGCTTCTGCTGCTTATTCTCCTCCCTATGCACCCTAGCGTCCTATTTGCCTTACCTGCTGCCTTGTTGCACTGAGTTGTGGATTTCAGATTTTCTGATATTTTTATTATGGGGGGCTTACCAAGGGAGTAAAGCAGAATGTCAGAAAAATGTAATAGTAACCATTGAACAGACTCTTTATGCACACTAAAGCACCCATTGTGTTGCCCTTGCCATGAAACCTTTTATAATAAGATTCAATCCCTAATTGTCATAACATATTAAGTTTCCTAATGTGCATAAGCATACAGTAAGAGGTTGTGGCATTCGCACAGCAGTGCATGGTAACCAAACCAGCCTAAACCAGCAGTTGCCTAAATGTTTAACTGCATTTAAAATGATGGCTTCTAAAGTTGTGCTAAAGATGTGCGGGGGAACATTGAGAAGCTAGACTTTGTGTCAGGCATAGTTTGCAGCCTGGATAAAGACAGCCTGATACAACAGAACATCTGTCTACCTAATGAGGGAGAAAATACCAAAGGAGTAGAAAAGGAGCAATGGAGCACTATTAGAATATAAGCAGCAGACTACGGAATCCCTCAAGGGAGCTATAACTGATGGCCAGGAGGATCTTAACAGAAGTAACTCTGGAAATAGGTCAGCTATCATTTTTTTTAACCTATTAGAAACTGCTGCACAAAAGATCATGCTATAATCATTAATATTCACCCCAGTTTATACTCCCTCCTCACATTTTAATCACTAAAAACATATTCAGAGGGTACATGTTGAATTCTTTGTTTCTGGGATTAAACAGTGAGAGGAAAAAAACTATTACAGCACTTCAAACAGCTATAAATTCAGCAGCCATCTTAGCTTGGCTTAAGCACTAAAGCACGTTAATTTAAAATGAGACTGTGTCTTCAAGCAGCAGATATTGGACCCTATGCACCAAGGCCTTGTATGCCATTTAAGAAGTTCCCAAGCCCATCAAAGTTGAGGGGAGAGGGGGGAGTGGGGGGGTTCTGTGGGTGTGAAGCCCTCTGCGGCATGCACTACTCCTCATAAGCAGCTGTAGTGGGTAGAGACGTGCAAAGCTGGAGACATTCAGTTTGCGAAACTACTTTGTGAAGTTCCCCAACACTGTGAAGTGTGAAGTGACATTTTGTAGAGTTTCTTCTGGGTGAAGTATCAAACTCCTCCTAGTAAAACTATGCAAAGTGACACTTCGCATATGCAACCCATACCCCGACCAAGAGCAGCGTCCGGCAACTTGTACCACAGAGAAGACATCAAACCACAAGTTGGCATACATAAGACATCACCCCAGCACTGGGACAAATCCCTGGCTCGGCATCTAGGAGGTCGGGGGGGTTAGGGCGCAAAATAACATTTATTTTTACTCTGAGATCTGGGAGAGAGGTGCTAGGGCTATGCTAGGTCTAACTTCTGAGGGGGCCCATAAGCAGCTCACACAGGAAGCACAGATTGATTGTCCACTACTGAAGATGGGATTTGTAAAGAATGGCTTTATTCACACAAGATGGTAAAAAATGCAGAACCGGGGAGTCCCCCAGGTTTGTTACTCAACACACAGGTAAAAGAAACTTTCCTTTCCAGAACAACAATTGTCTTGGGCTTTTAGTACACACTTTTCCACACAGAGCATTCAAACTGTCCATCCCTATGAACTAGGGACCTCTAAACATTTACTTCACAAAGTGTATATCTTGTAGGGGGGTTCCACACACTTTAATTCAACATTTCTCTTTTCTTTCCCTAAGTGTCTTATGTGGGGGTTGCCACACTTTAAAAACATTTCAGATTCTTTCTACCTGACACAATGAACTTTGTTAACATGTGCAGGGTAACCTGGTGCCCTTCCATGAATCAGTTAGCCCTAACTGAAGTTTCAGATGGGGGGTCTGCCCACCCTGGCCCCAACCAGTCTTTGCCATTCCTTTATGGTTACACCAAATTAGCCTTTAATTCCCTCAAATTGCTAAAAGACTCCAGACTTTAAAACTTCACATTCAGCACATTTTTGTGGTGATACATGGGCCCTGACAGGTGTATTCTAGCATTATCTCTGGCACATACACCTCAGACAACTCCCTAAGAAACAGTGCCATGTAACTGTACTCACAGTTTTGTTTGTCCCTTTGATACAGACATGGATGCTGAAGAAACACCTCTTCCCTTTACAGGTAGCCTGTCATAGCTTCACACAGATCACTCTTTCTTTTCTGGGCAGCTGACACTCTTCAGAACCTTCAGGGGATTGCCCCTTGGATCCACAGAAACTGAAGTCTGAACCACTTCTCTGGAATGACCCACTGGGGTCCTGCTGACAATGGTCTCCACCACTTCCTTTGGCACTGCTGGATCTCACACACTAGGGTGAGAACCTACCAGAGGTCCTTCACCCAGTCTCAGAACAGACTGGCAGGCATCTCCACACTGAGCACTGCTGATCACTCAGAGCTCCACACTGAACTACTACTACTGACTGACTACTCCTGTCTGAACATTCTAACCTATCCCAGAGCACCAGATTCTAAAGTGGCTTATGCTCCTGTGAAAATTCTAAATTACATAATCCATTCTCTGTTCAGGCTTGCTGAGTAAACAATGATGTTATGCTGTCTGGAGCTTTTAACAGCTCTCTACAGGCTGCCTAGGAACCTTCCTAGTCTAACACTGATGGGATTCTAGTAACCTCAGGTGACTGAGTGGTTACACTCACAATCAACCAGACAAGCTTGCTGTCCACAGTAAGTGTTTTTGCCTGTAACACAGGCCACCCAACCTCTGGGCACCCTACAGGGCGACGTGGCCAGGCTCACCCCTACCTAGGCCAAAACCTAGGCAGGTTACACCAGAGAACAGAGGCACACTGAAGCATCTTCAGCCTCAACTAACAAACTATCTTGAGACTTTCAGTGGCTCCAAGAGACTGCCTGAAGCATGCCCTAATAGACAGCACTGGTGATCCCTATCTGGATCAGGACCACCAGTCTGTCTATCCCCCTAGCTCTTTAGGGAAAAGCTATCTGACCTATGCTACTTATGGGGTACCCCTTCCCACACACATTTCACAATTCTAGACTGTAGAGTGCTTTAGAAACATACATAAAGCATTGCTATGCATTTCCCAAACCCCAGCAATACATACTCTAAACCTGAAACGCAGAAACATGGTTAACGTTTCCTAGTTAAAAATTTCTAATACACAAAACACTCTAAAGGAGGACTCCATGGAGCCCTAAACATCCCCTTCTTGTCTTCTTTTCTTTGCTCAGGCGCACCTGCAAAAGAAAACATTCTAAAACACATCCTGCAAGAAAACACAGTAACCAAACCTCCCACCATCAGGATACTACACAATCCCAGAAAGATTTTAAAGGGTTTTCTGCAAAAGGCAGTATAAAAATATTAAAATAACTACATTTACAATAACATTTTGGGGAAGGGAGTCCCTAAAATGTCTTTACTCTAAGGGAAGAAGTTCTGAGTGCACAAGGCACTCCATACAAGAAGAGTCTCTATAGGCTGAAGCCTGCGCAAACTGTTCTTGGCACAGGCTCGTGGCCTGCTAACACTGCAATCCATATGCAGGAGTTTTAGGACCAACAGTTCAAAGGACATCTTCACTTATGGGGACATTCAATAAACATAAAAAAGTCAAAGAGGAAGTTTTACACCTTACCAGACTAGCTGCTCAGGGTGACAGTGTGCATCGACTCTCTGGATCTGGGCCGGATCTCTCCTCCCCTGCTGAAGACAATCTTTGGATCAGCTCTTCCATGCCACCTGCTGGACCTGGTTGCTGCTGGATGAAGTTGCCAGCTTTATCTATTACTCTGACTGAATCTACAGTTGGCAGCATTTGCGACATAACCTCCAAAATTTCAATCTGTCATGACACAGATTGAGTCCCACAAATTTATTCACATGGGGTCTGAAGGAAGCTCTGGCTTCTTCCCAATTAAACTGAGCATTCAGACGGCAGCTCCCCGAGGGTCCGTGAGGGCTCAGGACATCCTCCCCCACCCAGAAACCACAGAATTAAACCGAGCATTCAGACAGCAGCTCCCCGAGGGTTCGTGAGGGCTCAGGACACCCTCCCTCACCCCGAAACCACAGAATTAAACCGAGCATTCAGACAGCAGCTCCCCGAGGGTCCGTGAGAGCTCAGGATTTCCTTCCCCACCCCGAAACCACAGAATTAAACTGAGCATTTAGATGGCAGCTCCCCGAGGGTCCGTGAGGGCGCAGGATGCCCTCCCCCACCTCAAAACCACAGAATTAAACCGAGCATTCAGACAGCAGCTCCCCGAGGGTCCATGAGGGCTCAGGACACCCTCCCCCACCCCGAAACCACAGGTACGGCAGAAATCGCTTTCGAATATCTGTGGGACCCTGCTCAGTGCTCTGAACAGACTTGGCGCCTTTTATTTCAATTTTTTAAGTACCTTTAAATGGTGAATTTAAATTCCCCACACGAATGAAGATAGTTTTTTACACCCTGTTTTCTCTTGTGCCCTTGGCTGTTTGGATAAAAGAAATTACAGGGAAAGGAAAAAAGTGACCTATAAGCTGAAACTCTAGTTTGTTAAACCCTGTGATTCCAGTTTTGTCTTGTCCCCTCGGCTGTTTGTATAAAAGAAAAATAATTACAGGGAAAGGAAATAGTGACCATCTTGTTCAGCAGTTTGTTAAAGAACCCGGTAAACGAATTACACAGAGCTGCAGTACACTTTTAAATCGTTTTGCCAATTTTAAATGCATAGCTGTGCTGCAAATCTAATTTTTGGAGAATCAGGAGACTGAAATATCGCAATTGATCCCAGGGTCGGAAACTAGGCTTTTTCCCCCCTCCCCCTCTGGCGTCTCAAACAGCCATTCCTTAAAAGCATACCTGTTGAGCATACCTGTTACTTATATTTCTCCCTGTTTTCTGCTTCCATCCTCAGAATTAAACCAAGCATTCAGACGGCAGCTCCCTGAGGGTCCGTGAGGGCTCAGGACGCCCTCCCCCACCCGAAAACCACAGGTACGGCAGAAATCACTTTTGGAGATCTGTGGGACCCTGCTCAGTGCTCTGAATGGACTTGGTGCCTTTTATTTCAATTTTTAAAGTACCTTTAAATGGCGAATTTAAATTCCCCACACGAATGAGGATAGTTTTTTACACCCTGTATTTCCTGTTTTCTCTTGTGCCCTTGGCTGTTTGGATAAAAGAAATTACAGGGAAAGGAAAAAAGTGACCGATAAGCTGAAACTCTAGTTTGTTAAACCCTGTGATTCCAGTTTTGTCTTGTCCCCTCGGCTGTTTGTATAAAAGAAAAAGTAATTACAGGGAAAGGAAATAGTGACCATCTTGTTCAGCAGTTTGTTAAAGAACCCGGTAAATGAATTACACAGAGCTGCAGTACACTTTTAAATCGTTTTGCCAATTTTAAATGCATAGCTGTGCTGCAAATCTAATTTTTGGAGAATCAGGAGACTGTGAAATATCGCAATTGATCCCAGGGTCGGAAACTAGGCTTCCCCCCCCTCCCCCTCTGGCGTCTTAAACAGCCTCTCCTTAAAAGCATACCTGTTAAGCATACCTGTTACTTAAATTTCTCCCTGTTTTCTGCTTCCATCCTCAGAATTAATCCGAGCATTCAGGCGCAGCTCCCGAGGGTCCGTAAGGGCTCAGGATGCCCTCCCCCAACCCGAAACCACAGGTACGGCAGAAATTGCTTTTGGAGATCTGTGGGACCCTGCTCAGTGCTCCGAATGGAAAAGGGCCCCACCGTCGCTGCGCTCCAGCTCCCCACCTCCCCCACCATCACCCTTGGTCGTCACTGTATAATATAGCTAGTGACACATGACCATCACAAACCAATCAGTCCATTTCTCCATCTGCAAGCTATCCAATTCCACCACTAGTGGCCACTGCAATTTCCAAAAATCCTCCCAATTTGCAAGCTATCAAGCTCCATCACTAGAGGCCACTGAATTTCCCAAAAAACATTTTGACCATGTCACTCTCAGCATTATTGGTTCTTGCTCTACACTCTTGCATGTTATTTCAATCCCTCCCCTCGCTCTCTGACATCACCACCCCATCTCGTTCTCCCTTCACCTACCCTCCCCTCTGCCCTGAACCACCCCCCTGTGAAACCCCTCCCTCTCTCCTGACACATCACCTCAATTCATATCCTCCTCCCCTCACATAGAATCCTCCCTTCCTCTCCTCCCTCAACTCTCCCCTAACTTTCACCTCTTCCCTGCTCCACTCACACATGCTAAACCTAGAGGCCTTTCTCCAGTGCCTAAACTTGCGAGCTCCACCCACAAGGCACTCAAATAGCAGACAGAAGCAGCCCACCCATCTCTCCCTACCCCTGCTACTCCTACTCCTACTCCTGGTAGGTGATATACATCCTAACCCAGGCCCCACAGCAACAAAAGTTTCCATAGCGTCACCTGCCCCCCAACTCAGTTTCTCACCAAACTTGCTCCCAAAGGGCCTCTGCAAATTCCACATAAACGCCAGGAGCCTTCTCCCCAAATTAGATGCCCTCTCTGTCTGGTCAGTGCAGTACAAACCGGACATACTTTGTATCACAGAGACTTGGCTCTCAGCCAAAATCTCCAACCCCTCACTCGCCATTCCAAACTATATCTTGTTCCAGCTGGACCGTGGCAAGCAAGGCGGTGGGGTAGCACTGTATATCAGACACTTCATTAAGTGCACGGTTACTTTCAAAGAATCACGCCCATCCTCCCATGAATTCTTAGTCGCTCACCTATCCTTCCTCTCATCCACCCCTCTTTAGATAGGTGTTCTATATACCCCTCCTTAGCCTTCACCTGACTCCTTCATCTCAGCCATCTCCTCCATCTCTTCAACCACCTCAAATGGCAAACTTATTCTATTAAGCGATTTCAACCTAAACTGGCTCTCCTCCTCCACAAAACCAGCAGCCCTAAGGATTGAAGCCCTAAATTTCACCCAGCTAATCCAGGAACCCACCCATCTAAATCACTGATCACAAAAACACACCCTTCTTGACTGGATTCTAACCTCCCACCCCCACAGGATCACCACCTCAGGTATCCTTTCTGATGCCCTTAGCGACCACTGCATAACCTATTGTATCCGTAAAATCCATTCATTCCACTCCGGACCCAAATTCATCGTAACCCGCCCCCTACACCTCCTTGATGAATCCGTCCTTCAACGTGACCTGTCAAACACAGACTGGCACAGTCCTTGCCTCACACGATGTTGACTCCGCCCTCACCTAATTCTGCAGTATCTTCCTAAGCATATGGGACCACCACGCTCTGCTCAGGAAAGCCAGAGTTAGGAAATATCACCACCTCTTGATCACAGCCGACCTCATCTCCTTGTGTCACGTCAGAAACAAGGTCTGGAGGCGTTACAAAACCTCTCTAGCATCCAGTGACCTCCTATCATACAAAATTCTTAGAAACAACTGCACCAAAGCTATTCGACAACCTAAGGCCCAGTATTTCAAGGCCCAACTTGACGCTCACCAAGCCTCCCCGGCGTCTTTCTGGAAGGTGATAAACTCTCTCATCAATCCACGCACCAAGCAAGCCAGCCCTAGCCTAAACATTGACAGCAAAATAGCCTCCGATCCTGCCATAGTCTCCGAACTCTTCAACTCTTTCTTCATCTCCTGCACCATGCCTGACTCACCCCCCCAACCTCCACCACAAATCCCCCACCATCATACCACGGCTTCCACTTTCCCCCATTCACACCCCTGGAAGTCTATACTACCCTCACCTCTCTGAACCAGTCAAAATACAGCCCAGACGGCTTGCATCCCAGCCTGCTCTGCATCTCCGCAGCGGCCATAGTCGCACCTATAATCCACATACTAAACCTTTCGATCGACACAGCCACAGTCCCCTCCACCTGGAAACTTGCCAAAATCCTACCTCTCCATAAAGGTGGCGACCCTTCCCTCCCAGGAAATTATAGACTCATCTCTCTCCTCCCATCCCTTGTCAAAATCCAAGAATCCCTCATGCTATCAAATTGTCCCTGTTCCTCTCTACAAACAGCTCCCTCTCCCCTTTTCAATCAGGTTTCAGAAAATCTCATTCTACCACCACCACCTTACTACGAGTAACCAACACCATTCTCTCCGCCATGGACACCGGGCAAACCACTACTGCCATTTTCATTGACCTGGCTAAAGCCTTTGATTCAGTCTCCCACCCTCTACTGCTAGGCAAATTGCGCTCCTTCAGCCTCACAAATCAGGCCATAAACTGGTTCCATTCCTACCTCCAAAACAGGATGCAGCAAGTACAAATCGGGGACACCCTCTCCAACCCTTGACCCATCCTCATGGGCATCCCCCAAGGCTCCATCCTTGGCCCCATCCTTTTCTCCCTATTTATAAACGACCTCCCCTCAGCCTGTCTCACCTCCGACATGCACCTATAAGCTGATGATACCATTATCTACGCCTCAGGCCCCTCCCATGTCAGTGTTCACCCAAACCTCCAAAGCGATTTCAACCGAGTACAAGCCTAGCTCCTGAAAAATCAGTTAAAACTCAATGCAAAAAAAACTGTCTCCATGGTATTCGGCACAAGACAAAAACTCACCTCCTTGCCTGCCCCCTCTCCAATCTCCACTCTGGATGAAATACCCCTTGAGTCTGTACCCACTTTTAAGTACCTGTGAGTCTGGCTGGACACAAACCTCAACTTCTCCACCCACGTTGACGCCATCTGCACCAAACTCCGGCCCAAACTTGCCATCCTCTACCGCCACAAAGACTGCCTCCCCCTCCCTACTCGGAGTGAACTCATACAAAAAACCATCCTACCAGCACTGGACTACGCGGATGTCATTTACGGCACAGCCCCTTCCTCCTCCCTTGCAAAACTCGACGTTCTGCTAAACTCCTTCATGTGCTTCACCACTGCCTCCCCCCCACTCACTCATCACTGCCAACTATTCTCAACTCTATCTCTGGTGCCACTGTCACATAGGCAGACCACCCACAGCGCTTCACTCATAGCTAAATATTGGCTTGGGTCCTTTCCCCTCTACCTCTCCTCCTGCCTCTCTCAAGCCAACCCCCCCTGGCTACTCACTTCACCATAGACACGCACGTACCTTCCACCTCTTATGCCCCCTCTCAGCCTCTGGGCAAGCTGCCTCTTCCTACCTGCTCCCACTCCCATGGAACATCCTCCCACCCAACCTCCACCTGGCCCTCTCCCTATCAGCCTTTAAACAGCTCCTCAGGTTTCTCCCTCCCACTCCCTGCCGCAGCTGTGCACCCAATCCCTCCTTACCCGGACCTAGTACTACCCTCAGTAGCCTCGCCAGGTAAATAATAACTCCACATGCCAGCTCTTACTGCTAAACCACCCCCCCATTGGTACCCTCTCCCCGAAAACTCAATTTTCAGTTAATCCACTACTGTAAATATGATAAGACACGCACTTGTAATTTATGGTAATGTGGTCTTGAAATGTAATGAAATAATTTTTTTTTCCACTCTGCTGTTCAAACAAAAAGTGAAACCTCACTACCAAACTCTATGTAATGTACTATACTGTATTATTCATCTGTTACTTGATATTTGCTGTGTTTCTCTGTCTCCCACCTTGTACTACTTGTACCCAGGTCACACCTGGAAATGAGCCTCGACTCAGTGAGCCATTCCTGGTCACCAATTTTAAATAAATAATAAATAAATTGCTTCCCATATTCTTCTCAGAAAAAATGGATACTTTTGCCCATACTCAGCCTCCATCCTGCTTCTGATCAGATGTTCTTCCTTACTGCCTTTAGGCAGACTCAACCCAACGGCCTGGCTGGTGGATGACCAGACCTGGTCAAGCCAGCTTTGGATGGTCACAACAGGGAAAAAGCAGTCAATCCCTGTAACTTCTATGACTTCTGAGTCCTGAACAGTCTCCTGTAGCTCATCTGCAATTAGGGCCACTGGCAGACCATTCTCACTGCCAGTTGCTTTACCAACTTGTTCAAACTCTGCTTGCTCTACAAGTTCTGCCCAGGAACTGATAGCTGGTTCAGTCCCAGACACAGTCCATTCTTCTCTGCATTCGAGCCTGGTGTCTTCCAGTATAAAGCCTCTTCAGTTTCATCTGTTCCAACTAATCTCAGACTGGGGCCTTTTGTGAACGGATCTATTAACTTAGTCTCCAGATGCTCCTTCTCAACCTTTTCTGGAGTTGAGAAAACTAATTTTTCCTGCCACTGCAAGTCGCTCTGGGTCACACCCTCAAAAACTTCTTTTACTAGTGCTTCTGGATCTTCCTGCCTACATGCAGTTTCTCCCTGAGCAGCACACACTGGACCTTCACACAAAGTCCATGTTGGAGCCAAACATGCTGCCTTTGCTTGTACAACACATTGGATTCACACATTCAGAATTGTTTCCTGCAATCTTTGCGATGGGGTATTATCAGGACATTTCTACCAGTCCTCATACATATTACACAGACGTTCACCGAAATGTTTGGTAAAGTTACAATTGCTGGTGCACCTTCACACTTGTAAAGCCTTTCATACTGCGCTAATTCTCTTTCCTGTTGAGCTATCCATGCTCGGGAATGGAAGGAATATACTGTTTTCTTGAGAAAGCGTCAGATGACACAAAAACGTTTGACATGCTGGAGTTGCTGCTGCTATGTTTCCTTTGTTGAATAAATGGATTTTTTTTTTAACTTAGACCAATCTGAGTGGTTCTTTGCACTTATACCAGGTAGCCACGCTCTTTTGGTAAAACCCTGTTGTCGTAGCTGCCATTTTTCTCTGCAACAAAAATAACACGCATGTCCAAGTTACTATCTGCACTGTTAGCATTTAGTACACTGGTTCTGCCTTGTTTAAACTGCAAATGTCTCTTTGCTTTCTTTCTGCATTTTGCTGAAAACACTGCCTGAATTTGCGCTTCATTTCAGTTATGTTTTGTACATTTCTGAAACTTTTGCCTAACTTGCACTTTGTTTCAAATACTTTCTGCACATTTCTGATTGTTTTTCTCCATTGAACCCTTTTTCAAACATGGCGCCTCATTGTTTGTTTACTTTCTGCTGACTACATCCCAACATAGCCACGGAAACTTTTCCTACGTCACACACACACATTGCTATAGCTGCCTTTTGGTTCTCTGACATAGCATTTACTTGTACTATGCACAACCTTCCAATTTATTTTTGAAAAATCAGCACAGTCTTTAAATCGTTGCACACTTTTCTTTTGACTTTGTTTAGCACTGCCCATGGTTAGACTGTAGCTTTGTTTGCTTGGGGATTACAAGAGCAAAAGAATTATGTATTAAGCAGGTTAGCAAGAGGAAAAGGAAGAGGAGACCATTATGGTTTTCCAAAGAGGTAGCAAAGAAAGTGAAAGCCAAAAAGATTGCATTCAGGCAATACAAAAAGACACAGGCAGAAGGGATGGGAGAAGTAGCAGGAGAAGCAAGGGAGACAGGGAGGTCAGTAAGGAAGCCAAAGCTCAGACAGAAGAACACATTGCAAAATCAGTGGGTAGAGGGACAAAACCTTTTACAGGTACATAAGGAAAAAGAAAGGCAAAGGAGGGATAGTGAGACTGAAGGGGAGGATGGGGGCTGTGTGGAGGATGACAACAGTAAAGCTGACATATTGAACAGGTATTTCTGCTCAGTCTTTACTGAGGAAGAGGAGGGTAATGGGTCTGAATGGAGTACAAGGGGTGAGAATGGTGCAGAAATGGACACAAGTCCCTTTACACGAGAAAGGGTCCTGAAGGAACTGGAAGTAATAAGAGTTGATAAAGCAATGGGGCCAGATGGGGTGCACCCTAGGGTCCTTAAAGAACTAAGAGAGGTGGTGGCTGAACCTCTTGCTATCCTGTTTAGCCGAGGATAGGGAAGGTACCCAAAGACTGGAGGATAGCAGATGTAGTCCCCTTATACAAAAGTGGGAACAAAGAGGAAGCGGGGAACTACAGACCAGTCAGCCTCACCTCGGTAGTGGGGAAGATCATGGAAGCACTACTGAAGGAGAGATTGGTGGAACATCTGGTTGTCAATGGACTACAGGACCCAAGGCAGCATGGTTTCACCAGGGGAAGGTCATGTCAGACCAACCACACTGAATTTTTTGACTGGGTGACTAGGGAGGTGGATCAGGGGAGGGCAGTGGACATGGCCTATCTGGACTTCAGCAAGGCCTTTGACACTGTGCCACACAGAAGACTATTGCACAAACTGGGGAATATGGGTGTGGGCAGGACAGTAGTGCAGTGGGTAGGTAACTGGCTGGGCAGCAGGACACAGAGGGTGGTGGTAAATGGCTGTCATTCCACAGGGAAAGAGTGACCAGTGGGGTACCACAGGGATCAGTGCTGGGACGGTACTATTCAATATCTTCATCAGTGACATTGCGCAGGACCTAGAAGGCAGAATTTCACTGTTCACTGATGACACAAAGCTCTGTAACAGAGTAGACACACCAGGCAGTTGTAGACAGAATGAGAAGGACCTGCAGAAACTTGAAGAATGGTCAGGGTTTGGCAGTTGAAATTCAATGCAAGGAAGTGCAAGATAATGCATATGGGGCACAAAACCCTGGCACAATATATCAGTTGGGGGGTGAGGATATAGCATGCACCAAGCAGGAAAGGGATCTTGGAGTTATCATCTCTGATGACCTCAAGGCAGAGAAACAGTGTGACAAGGCAGCAGGTAAAGCAAATAGGGATGCTGGGATGCATAGGCAGGGGCATCACCAGCAGGAAAGGGAGGTCATAATTCCACTATACAAGACACTAGTGAGGCCGCACCTAGAGTACACTGTGCAGTTCTGGAGACCTTACCTACGTAAGGACATAAACAGGGTAGAAGGTTCAGAGGAGGGCAACAAAGATGGTGCATGGATTGCATCACAAGTCCTATGAGGACAGGTTGAAGGCACTGAACATGTACTCCTGGAGGAGAGGAGGGAGAGAGGGATATGATAGGAGACATACAAGTATCTTACAGGGAGGAACAGGGTGCAGGAATGCACTATTTTTAAGCGAAAAGATGTTCCAGGACTAAGGGCATGGGATGAAGTTGGAGGAGGACGATTCAGAGGAAACGTGAGGAAGAATTTCTTCACAGAACGGGTGGTGGACAAGTGGAACACCCTGCCAGAGGAAGTGGTGGGGGCTGAAACAATCACGGGATTTAAGAATGCATGGGATAGACATAAAGGAATTCTGGAGGTCAGGGGTAAGGGGCAACAGATTTCCTGGAAAACATAAACTGAACTTACAAACTTAAATGGGCAGACTGGGTGGGCCATAGGCCCTTATCTGCCGACACTGTCTATGTATCTATGTACCAGCTACAGCTACTACAACTCAATCCTTTTTGCCGTCAAACACTTGCTTAGCTAAATCCTTTGCTGACTTTGCATTACATCTCTTGCTTTTCTGCACACAGTTCATTTCCTTTGCCATAGAAGTACTTACAAGTAGCTGGTTCCCTCCATGGATGTTTTGCAGCCTGATGCCAAATTTGAAGCTTGTTTGGGGTCAGTTGGGCTATCCAGCCCTTGGGTCTGCATCGTGCACACTCACAATCACTACCACTGTGGTCGCTAGTCAGAAGAAGCCTGTTTCAACTGTTTGAAAAGAGTCTTTTGGTCCAAACACTAAAGTTTTCCTTTGTGATGGTTCACTGCTGCTCCTGCTGGATCTGCTCTTCTGCACAGTCCTCGCTCTCTCCTCCTCGAACACTGTTCTAGCACTGAGACTCCTGGCAATACTAACATACTATTTGCCAGCAGATTAGGCCTTATGGTCTATCGAGTCTGCTCGAACCTAGATCCTTAGTTGGGTGCCAAGACCCTCCCGTCCCTTGTGCTCCAGAAACCCCTATCATCCATCCCCACCCCCCTGGGACAGGCCATCATCTGATACATCCACTTTCTGTGTCTGTCCCACCCTCTCTTGAAGCCCTCCACTGTGGATCTCTGAACCAGCTCACCAGGCAGTGCATTCCAAGGGTCCATCACCCTCTCAGTGAAAAACCTCCTCCTCTTTTCCCCCCTCACCCTTCCACCTTCCAACTTCAAACCATGTCCTCTGGTGATACCTCCCTGCTTTAGTCTAAAGATCCCATCCATGTTTACCCTATTTATTCCCTTGAGGTACTTGAAGACCTCAATCATGTCCCCTGTCTCTCCTCTCCTCCAATGAAAACAGGCAGAGCTCCTCAAGTCTGTCCTCGTAAGTCAAATCCCCTAGCCCTCGTATCATCTTTGTTGCCCTCCTCTGTACCCTCTCCAGGAGCTGTATGTCCCTCTTCAAGTGTGGTCTCCAGTACTGTACACAGTACTCAAGGTGTGGTCTAACCAGTCCATTGTACAGCAGCAGAATCACTTCCTTGCTCCTAGAGGTGATCCCCCTTATGATGCATCCCAACATCCTATTTGCCTTGCTAGCTGCTCTCCTGCACTGCTCAGAGTTATTCATACATGTATCCACCATGACCCCTAGGTCTTTTCCCCTGTTGAGGCTTCCAGCACCTCCCTCCCAGGGTGTACCTGTGTTTAGGGTTTCCCACCAAGATGCAACACCTTGCACTTGGCGATATTAATTTCACCCATGTGTGAGCCCAGCTTTCCAGGGTGTCCAGGTCCCCTTGCAGGGCCAACCTCCCCTCTTCTCCCTCAACTACTGCTCCCATCTTGGAGTCATCCACGAAGAGACTCATTTCACACCCTATACCATCCCTGATGTCCGATATGTATGCATTAAACAGGATTGGAACCAGGACCGAGCCCTGTGGTACCCCACTACCAACCTCTGTAGGGTTCGAGAGCTCCCCACAGACCACTACTCTCTGAGTGCGTCCAGCTATCCAGTTTTCAATCCATCTGACCATCAAAGGGCCTACTCCTAACCCCATCAGTTTCTCCACCAGACCATTGTGAGGGACAGAGTCAAACGCCTTGCTGAAGTCTAAGAATAATACATCCACAGGCTTACCCCTGTCCAGTTCTGATGTTACCCATTCATAGAACTCCACAAGGTTGGTTTGACATGATCTACCTGGCACAAACCCATGCTGCCGACTATCCAGACCTCCCACCTCCTCCAAGTAAACCCCAATCGTTCCTTTAGTATACTCTCCATTAATTTTCCCACCACCGAGGTTAAACTGATGGGTCTATAGTTTCCTGGTACTTCCTTCGACCCCCCTTTATGGATTGGTACCACATGTGCCTCTCGCCAATCCCTAGGTACCCTCCCTGTCTCAAGTGACCTGCTGAAAAGCTCCGCCAAGGGTGCAGCCAGTATGTCCGTCAATTCCCATAGTACTCTCAGATGAATGCCATCTGGCCCAGGAGATTTGTCTTTCTTTAGGGCCTTGAGGGCAAACCACACCCTTTTGGCGGGATGGCATCATCCATCCCCTCCACCTTACTGGTCTTTTTATCCTTATCCAGATGAGACACCCCTGGGGTAACTTTCCCTCCCTTTTGCTCCATTTCTGTTGCTCCCCTGATCCCACTCCCTGCCGCTTCTATCCCCTTTGTGCCTTGCTTTGTAGATATCCCATCCCCCTCCCTAGTGAACACAGAGGCAAAGTACTCGTTAAATACTTCTGCCTGGTCCCTCGCCTCTTCCACCCACCCTCCTTCTGATCTCAATCTGCTGAGATGGCCCTTAGTTTTTCTCCGCTCCCCAATGTACCGGAAGAACCCCTTTTCCCCTCCATGTATCCCCTGTGCCAGCCGTTGCTCTTTACTGGACTTTGCTCCCCTCACCATACGGGTGACTTTTCTAGATGCAAGCTGGTACATTTCCTTATCCCTATCCCCTCTTGTTGTTTTATATTTTTTGTAAGCCGCCTTCTTTTCTCTGACTGCTACCTGGACCTCACTGGACCACCAGCATGGTTTATGTGACCTTGCTCCCTTACGTTTCAACTTAGCGCAGATCCTGACTGCCTCATGAAGTCCCCGTTTTATGACCTCCCATCTCCTTTCCACACTTGTCGTTGAGGTAATCCCCTTCAAGTGATCCTTGAGAATATTTCCCATGCCCATAAAGTCTGCCCCCCTGAAGTCCACTGCCAGTGTCCTAGATCTCACCCCCACTCCCCCAATGCTTATTTGAAACCAGACAGTATTGTGGTCACTCCCAGTCAGGGGTCCTGTACAACCATGTCCCTTACCAGATCCCCATCTGCCAGAACCACATCCAGGACATGCCCTCCCTTGTGGGCTCCATCACATGCTGTGTTAAGAACACATCCTGAAGCCATCCAGCAGCCTCTGCTCCTTGGCCACCTTAGAGGACATGGTTCCCAGTTTGTACCTGGCATATTAAGGTCCCCATCAACACCACTCCTTCCCTTTTGGACCACACTGGGCAATGATGTTGTCCAGCAAACCATCCTCTAGAACATCACTCATCCCGGGGGCCTATATGCTACTCCCAGCTTGACCTTATCTCCTGCTGGGGATCGTAAGGTGACCCATAAGGCTTCCACGTTTCCCTCTGCCTCTTCTACCATAGCAATTTCTATGTCATCTCTAATGAACATAGCCACTCCACCCCCTCTGCCCTCCTTTCTATCCTTCCTAAGCATAGTGTACCCCCGCACATTTAGGTCCCAGTCATGGTTTTTGTTGGCCCACGTTTCCTGACTGCCGCCACATCCACCCTCGAACAGCATGGCCTGAACCTGGCAACTTGTTTCCCAAGCCCTGGCATTAACTAACACTAACCCCACCCTTATCCCTGATCCTCTTTGTCGAACCCCACCCAGATTCCTTATACTTCCATCCTCCCCTGCTCCTCCTGAAACCTCCACCTCCAGTCTGTTTCCCTCCCCCCTTGGGCTTGAAGGCTACTCCCTCATCTGGAGGAGGGCTTGTCAGCCCCTCCTTATCTCTTCCCCTACAAGTTTAAACCCCACCTTTCTTGTATGTGTAGTCAGCCATCCCTGTTTAAGGACTTCCTTCCCTAATGGGGCAAGATGAAACCTGTCCTTGGCATATAGTCCCTTATCCTCCCAAACTCCATTCCAGTTCCCTAACACCCCAACCCATTCTCTTCACCCACTTCCTGAGCCATTCATTAACCTCTGTGATCTTCATTTTTTCTCCACTGAGGCCTTTGGTACTGGCAATATCTCCAAAAGGAAATGTTGCATCCATTATCCCGACAGACTCTGGCAAGTTCTTGGAACCTTGTTGGATTTCCATAATGCTATTTCCCTCAGATCATTAGTTCCCAAATGCACCAGGAGATCCGGTTTCCTCCACAATCCCTAACCATTTCATACACCATGAACTTTGCTCTGTGCACTGTCAGCCCAGAGATACTCACTACCTTCACCTGGCTATGGCATCCACCCCCCTGTCCCTCCCAATGGATACCCTTAATCATCGAGTCTCCCAGTAACAGAACCTTAACACCGCCATCATCCTTATGGTTACCTCCACTATGCCCTCTCAGCCCCCCTCCCCACTTTATTCATGATCGCAATTTCATGGGAGTCTTCCTGCCTTATTAGAGACCCCCTTGTCACCCTTCCCTTTCTGCCTCCCTTGCTATTTTGCCCACTTAACTCAAACCCCCTCTGAATAGGTGTCCCCTTTAACCCTCTCTTATCTGAACCATTTATCCTGGCCCTGATGGTTTCCCCTTCCCCACCATCCCCCCCTTTGTAATAGTACCCTGTCTCCAGAGGCTCTCTGTGGGTCCCTTTAGCTAGGGCCCCATCCTTGGTACTGACCTCCCTGCTGAAGGGGGCCCTCCCATCTCCTTGTCTCCCAGTTTCTCTCCAGTCATGCTGTCCTCTCTCATGTCTGGAATATGTTGCATCTCCCCATTTGCTTAATATATGTTTCCCTTCTCCTCTGGGACTATGTCTATCCTTTCCATAGCTGGTCTGTGATGCCCTATGGGTATCTGACTCCCTCCCCGGCCTCTGTATAAGTTTCCTCATTTCCACCAACCCCTTCCTCCCTCTAGGATGCTTAGTATCTCAAATTTATTGTGACACTCTATGTCAGCCTCCATCAAGTAACCCGAGTTTCCCTGACTGCATCTCTAAACTGACCCTCTTCTTCCTCTCTTGCACTGTTCACCTTAGGAGCTCCTTCCCACAGTCTGCTGTTTTAGGCTTCTGCACAACAGCCCTCCTGACTCTTCCCCTCAGTCTCCTTGAATTCAGAATTTTCACCCTGTACGGTTTCCCTTAGCATCAACTTCCTATCTAAGGGTCCTCTGTCCTAATATCCCCCTTCTGCTTGCTGTAGCATAATGTCCTGTAATTTCAGAGCATTGCCCCAGCCTCCTCCAGCCCCACCCTTCTGCTGCCCATATCCACACCCCTATCCTTGGACAGCTCCCACAGCTACTCCTTAACCAATATACCTCACTCCTGATACAAGATAGCTGTCTACAGAGTGGGCAGCCCTCTCTCCAGGCCCAATTTAGAATTATTGCCATCCCACAGCCTGTGCAGCCTACAACCCTTCCGAAGATGCCTGCCATGGTGGAATATGGCCACCCTGATTATCCCCTCTGTTTATAATAGCACACCCTTTTCTCAGTCCCTTCCTGGAGTACAGTTTCTCTCTATACTGACTGTAGTTATTTACAAACCCAATTTCAACCCCACCAACAAAGTTCCCAAGTCTCACAAACACATACAGTCCAGTATGTGTTCGGTCCCACTAACAGTGTGTGTAAGCAGACACCAGGTACCATATGATGTCACAGGCCCACCAACTCCTGTTGCTTCAAATTTCAGTCCCAAACAGAAATACTCAGCCCTTCAATCCCAACCCCCAGTGGCTTTTCAGTATTTAAGAAAGCCTACAAAACAGGAGTGGGTGGGAGGCTCTTACCAAACACCAGGCAACAACACATTTAAATTACCTTCTAATTTTCCTGCCAAACAACTATCCCCAAACCTACAATATCACAGCCCAAGTATCAGTTCAAATTCAAGGTAATAATTTTTAACACATAGAACTAATTTCACTTACAAACTATTCAAATATTTCAGTTAAAAACAAAATATAACTCCTGTCCTCTTTTCTACCAACCTGTTGCTTAAGCTCCCAAGTGAACAATGAAAGCCACAGTAATTCCTGTTTAAAGACAAGTTAATTTCAGCTAATGTCCCCTCCCCCAACACCAGGCAAACAACACATTTAAATTACCTTCTACACCAGGCAAACAACACATTTAAATTACCTTCTAATTTTCCCTGCCAAACAACTATCCCCAAACCTACAATATCACAGCCCAAGTATCAGTTCAAATTCAAGGTAATAATTTTTAACACATAGAACTAATTTCACTTACAAACTATTCAAATATTTCAGTTAAAAACAAAATATAACTCCTGTCCTCTTTTCTACCAACCTGTTGCTTAAGCTCCCAAGTGAACAATGAAAGCCACAATAATTCCTGTTTAAAGACAATTTATTTTCAGCTAATGTCCCCTTCCCCTAACACCAGGCAAACAACACATTTAAATTACCTTCTACACCAGGCAAACAACACATTTAAATTACCTTCTAATTTTCCCTGCCAAACAACTATCCCCAAACCTACAATATCACAGCCCAAGTATCAGTTCAAATTCAAGGTAATAATTTTTAACACATAGAACTAATTTCACTTACAAACTATTCAAATATTTCAGTTAAAAACAAAATATAACTCCTGTCCTCTTTTCTACCAACCTGTTGCTTAAGCTCCCAAGTGAACAATGGGTGGGACTTGACTGGCCTGCCCAATCACATGACGCCATGCAAATGATTTTTTCTCTTTCTCTTCTGCTCACACTCCCTCATAACAATTGCTGAGCAGGCAAATTTAAACTGCAAACTGAAACTTTTTTTCTTGGCTTGAAATTTCAATGGGAATAAGCACTTTTTAGGCATTTTAGCACAGTTTTTTGTACATTTCCTTTAGCGACTCCCCCAGTTTACATCACAAACACTTGACACTTGCAGTAGACTTGGGTACAAATATTCTCTTTGGCCACAACTACTTGTAAACTTGAAATCTTTACTCTTTAACAGTTTTTAAGCACTTTGACTAACGGCACACACATTTCTTAGCACAGCAGTCTTTGGCATCACAGTTTCCACTAGTACTACAGACAGCACATTTTTCCCTCAGATCTACAGGCAGCAAATTCTCCTCAGAAACACAGACAGCAAAACTTTGGATGGCACTTTACTGGGCACAATTTTACTTTTCCTTACAACCATTTCTGTTATAGACCCTAGACATACCCTCAGCATTTGCACTGGCAAGACAACTTTTTTCCTCTCCCCCAAAATCTTCGGACGAGCCCCCAATTTTGCAACCCATACCCCAGCCAAGAGCAGCATCTGGCAACTGGGATCCCCCTAACTTGCACCACAGACAAGGTATCAAACCACAAGTTGCAAGAACAGGAGAGAATAGAGGGAATGTCACTGGGTGGGCACACCTTTAAAATTTCACTTTATGCTGATGATGTTTTGTTCATGGTTATAGATCTAGAGACATTAGTCCCAGAGGTGTTGGTGATTCTTCAGTGATTTGCTGACATGTCTGGGTATGTGATTAAGGTACAAAAACTGGAAGTACTGACTCTTAATTTCTCTCCATCGACAGCTTTAAAACAGTTATTCCCTTCACATTGAAGATGTACTAAAAAAAATATCTAGGGGTATATTTAACTCAGAATCTGATACATTTAGAATTGATAAATTATGAGCCACTGACGCAGTTGCTGGAGAGGGACCTGAGTAGAAGGTCTTATCTTCAATTATCTTTTTTTTCTAGGATAGATGCAATCCGGATGACGCTCTTACCCTGGCACCTTTACCTTTTTCAAACACTCCTGGTGACTCCCTCCTCTTCTTTTTTTATCTCCTGGAGTATACTTTTATCTAGGTTTGTTTGTGCCAGATGTCGCTGTCGTAGTCAATGGGCATTGCTTCAGCTTTCAGTAGATAAGGGTGGCCTCAACCTCCCTAATTATAGGGAATATCATAACTCGGTTGTGGTTAAAACAATTTTGCAATGACTTAATCCTTCTTACGAGGCCCCAAAGAAGCACATAGAATTTGTACTGAATGATGTATATGACACTGGCAAAATAGTATTCATTCCCCTGACCCCCCCAAGTTTAAAGATTTTATGTTTGGTACAAGATATATACTCCAGTGTTGGTATGGCATCTGTTCATGCCCCCAACTAACATCAGTTTTCTATTATGTACGTTTTCTGGCATCTGAGGTGGAATTTTTGCCAGCCAAATTAGATCAGACATTTTGCAGATGGTAGCATGCAGGATTATCATATTTATTTCAATTTTTGGATGCAGATGGGGTGGTCACATTTGCCCACCCACAGTCCATACATCATTTAAGCAGCAAGGATCATTTCCAATATTTACAAGTACAGATGTTTCTGCAACATAAAGCCCCACCATGGTGCAGTCCTTATCTCCAACCTCAAGTTTTAAAGTTGATTTTGGACTCTCTGGGGCACCAGTCCCATCCTCATTTAATTGGTTTAGCATACCAGGGACTTAGAGAATTCTGGGTGGAATCCACACAATCCACTTTAGCAGCCTAAATAAGGAACTGGCAGCAAACATAACATATGAGACGTGGCTCAGAACAATTCCTCTATCAATGAAAATGTCACAAGCCCCTTACTGGAAAGAATTTATTTGGAAAAGTAGAATTTGTTTTTTTAATACCCCAGATAAGCTTATAAAATATCTTCTGAGGAGAGCTGGTGGGGAGCCTAAGGCAACTGCAGTCCATATTTTGGGGCACTGTCCGATGCTTAGCATTTTCTGGAGGGGGATTGAAACATAGAAACATAGAAACATAGAAGTTGACGGCAGATAAGGACCGCAAGGCCCATCCAGTCTGCCCATTTCTTTTTCTACCTCATAAATGTGCCATTGGCCTTTGCTCTGTCAGTGACCTATCTATTCATAGTCATTTGTATTGCTCCCTTATGCCTATCCCATGCCTGTTTGAAGCCCTGCACTGTATTCATAGCCACCACTTCTTGTGGTAAGCCATTCCATGCATCCACCACCTTTCTGTGAAAGAATTTCCTCATATTCCCCTTAATCGGCCTCCCTCTAATCTCACGCTGTGTCCTCTTGTCCTGCTATTTTTCTTATATTTAAACATGTTAGACTCTTTCACCTTGTTTATGCCCTTAAGGTGTTTAAATGTCTCGATCATATCACCTCTCTCCTCCTTTGCTCAAGGGTATACATATTGAGCTCCATTAATCTGTCCTCATATGTCTTCTGATGCAGTCCCTGCACCATTTTGTTGCCCTTCTCTGGACTGCCTCAATTTGGTTAATGTCCTTGAAGGTGTGGCCTCCAATACTGCACGCATACTCCAGATGGGGCCTAACCAATGTCTTGTACAGAGGGATTATTACCTCTCTTACGACTTCAGATACCTACTAATACACCCTAACACCCCTAGCCTTACCTACTACTTTAGAGGTCTGCTTGATGATTTTAGGTCATCAGTGATGATGATGCCCAAGTCTCTTTCTTCCTTTGTGACTGCTAGCAACTCCCTCCCAGCCTATAAGTGGCTTCAGGGTTTCTCTTCCCTATGTGCATGATTTTGCACTTCTTTGCATTAAATCCAGTTGCCACTCTTCTGACCATTCTGCTAGTTTATCCAGATCTCTTCTCATTCTGCCCACCCATCTGGATCATCTACTCTGTTGCAGATCTTGGTGTCATCTGCAAACAGACAAGCCTTACCCTCTAGTCCATCTGCGGGTCACTAATGAAGATGTTGAATAGGACTGGCCCCAGGACTGATCCTGAAGGTACCCCACTTGTGACTTGCATCTCTTCTGACTGTATACCATTTACCACCACTCTCTGTTTTCTGCCAGTCAACCAGTTTGCCACCCAGTTGACCAACTTCTGACCCACCCGAGCCTACCTAGCTTATTTATCAATCTTCTATGTGGAACAGTGTCAAAAGCTTTGCTGAAGTCAAGGTAGGCGACATCAACTGCTCCCCTTGGTCCACCACTCTGGTTACCCAGTCAAAGAAATCTATGAGATTAGTTTGACAGGACCTTCCTTTGTAAACCCATGCTGTCTTGGATCCTGTGCCCTATGGATTCCAGGTGTTGCACTATCCTTTCCTTAAGAGTGCCTCCATAATCTTGCCCACTACTGAGGTAAGACTGACCGGTCTGTAGTTCCCGCCTCCTCCCTGCTACCACTCTTGTGGGTGGGATCACATGAGCCCTTCTCCAGTCTTCTGGGACCTCCTGTGCTAGAGACTCACTAAACAATTCTGCTAATGGCTCTGCTAGTTCCTCCTTTAGCTCCTTAAGTACCCTGGGATGTATGCCATCAGGTCCCATTGCCTTATCCACCCTGAGCTTAGCAAGCTCTTGTAGGACCCTTTCTTTGTGAAGGGAGTAGTGCTCACCTCCCTCCCCCTGTGTCCATGATGCTGAGCTGTGGGCCCTGCCCTACCTTCTCTTCAGTAAATACTGAGCAAAAGTATCTATTTAGGATAGATGCCTTTACAGGGTCCTCCTCCTCACATGCTCCTTTTCTCCATTAAGCTTAGCAATACCCCTCTGGACTTTCTCCTTCTCTAATGTATCTATAGAAAGTCTTGTCACCTTCTTTTACTGTCTGTGCTAGTGTTTCCTCAGTTTGGGACTTTGCCTGCCTTACTGCCTTACCTGCTTCCCTTAGGGCAGTTTGGTATGCCTCCTATCTTCATCCCGCTGTGTTCCCTTATATTTTCTAAGGCCAGCCTTTTGGCTCTGACCTTTTCTGCTACTGTATTTGAGAACCAAAGTGGTTTCCTTCTTCTTTTGCACTTCCTTTTCTGTCTAACACAATGGGATGTTGCTTCAAGTATTGTATCCTTAATGCTTGCCCACTTTGCCTGTACCTCCTCACCTGTGTTTCTTTTTGCCAGGGCTAGCTTAACTCTGTTGGCCATCTTATCAAAGTCAGCTCCTCCTTGAGATTCAGTTGCAACAGTTGGTGGGACTGGAGCTCACTTTAACCCCAGAAATGGTTCTTTTTTTACATTGCCTCAGATGAGTCCCCTATTCCGGTCAGAAGCATGCTATATAAATATATAATAGCTGCTAAAAAGTTATTACTCACCTCTGGCATTGTCCCTTGGCCCCAACAGTTGCACAATAGCATGGTATTGTCAATGAAATTTATTTTCTTGAATGATTAATAGCCAGCTGCAGCAGAAGAGCTAATCAATTTGAATTATTATGGAGACCATAGGTATTTCACATTTCCCAAGAGGATGCAACTTTTGTCCCATAATTATATCTTTATGCCATAGCTGGGAGACATGTGGTTGGGGTGGAGCTGGGAATTGTGGGATGGTGGGCTTTAGATACAGGACTGGGTTATTTAATAGTTCTTTAATAGCCTATTAATATGCTGTTTTTTTTTTATTTCTTTCTCTCTTTCTTTTGTTGTTTCCCTATTCTATTTAGTTCATATTAATTAATTCATTAAATAATTAGACTGTTTTCAGGGTAATTAACTGTGTATAGTATAATGTGTTGATATCCAAGTATCTTGATATTCAATTTTCTACCATTACATATGATTGACAATGTTCTGTTAAGAAATAATTGTACACCACATTTATTATTAGAAAATAAAAATAAAGAGTTAAAAAAACACAAGTTGGCATATATAAGGCATTACCCCTAGCATTGGGGTGAATACCTGGCTCAGCATCTAGGAAGTCAGGGGTTAGGGCACAAAATAACATTTCGATTTACTCTGAGTTCTGGGAGAGAGATGCGAGGGCTATGCTACGTCTAACTTCTGAGGGGGCCCATAACCAGTTCACAGAGCAAGCATAGTTTGATTGTCCCCTAGATGGGATTGCACAGTATGGCTTTATTCACACAAGATGGTAAAAATGCAGAAAAGGAGGGTTCCCCAGGTCTGTCACTGTATACACAGGTGAAAGAAACTTTCCTGACTAGAACAATTGTCTTGGGCTTTTAGTACACTCTTTTCCACACAGAACATTCAAACACTCCATCCCTCTGAACTAGGAATCTCTAGACATTTACTTCACAAAGTGTATATCTTGTGGGGTATTTCACACACTTTAATTCAACATTTCTCTTTTCTTTCCCTAACTGTCAATTATGTGGGGGTTGCCACACTTTAAAAACATTTTAAATTCTTTCCTCCAGACTCGATGAACTTTGTTAACTTGCTCATGGTGCCCTTCTATGAATCAGTTAGCCCTGGCTGAAGTTTCAGATGGGGGGTCTGCCCACCCTGGCCCCAACCAGTCTTTGCCATTCCTTCAGGGTTGCACCAAATGAGCCTTCAATTTCCTTAAATTGCTAAAAGACTCCCAACTTTAAAACTTCACATCAGCACATTTTTGTGGTGATACAGATACACTGATAGGTGTATTCTAGCCTTATCTCTGGCACATACACCTCAGACAACTCCTTAAGAAACAGTGCCATGTAACTGTACTCACGCTTTTGCTTATCCCTTTGATACAGACATGGATGCTGGAAGAAACACCTCTTCCCTTTACAGGTAGCTTGTCATAGCTTCACACAGATCACTCTTTCTTTTCTGGGCAGCTGACAAACTTCATGACCTTCAGGAGATTGTCCCTTGGATCCACAGAACTGAAGTCCAAACCATTACTCTGTGAAATGACACACTGGGTTCCTGCTGGCAATGGTCTTCACCACTTCCTTTGGCACTGCTGGATCTCACACACAAGGGTGATAAACTGCCATAGGTCCTTCACTCAGTCCCAGAACAGACTGGCAGACACCTCCACACTCTGAGCACTGCTGTTCACTCAGAGCTCCACAGTGAACTACTACTGACTGACTACTCCCATCTGAACATTCTAAACTGCCCCAGAGCAGCTGATTCCAAAGTGGCTTATTCTGCTGAAAGAATTCTAAATGATATAATCCATTCCCTGCTCAGGCTTGCTGAGTAAACAATGATGCCATGTTGTAAGGAGCTTTTAACAGCACCCTACAGACTGCCCAGGAGCCGTTCTAGTCTACACTGATGAGATTCTAGTAACCCAAGGGGACTGGGTGGTTTCACATAGTTTTCTGCTGGGCAAGGTAAGAGTTTACTTGTGAAAACTATGTGAACGTGCTTGCCAGGGAGCTCTTTTTTTTTTAATCCTGCCCCAACCCATTCAATTACATTGTACCCTCCCCACCCCCAGTGCTTTAGAAATAGATCCCTTCCACACCACCACTTGCTGTAAAAACTCTCCATCCTCCCAGCAATGTTCACTGTTAAACATACCCCTGGTAATAATAAACCCTAATTTTACTATTATTATAGGAATGCAGTGAAGGTGAACTTCACTTGGAGGAGGAGGGGTAGGAGAGTTGTTTTCACAGCAGAAGGTGTTGTGGTATGGGGATATATATTTATAAACACTAGGTGGTTGGAGGAGGAGGTGGGCACAACATAACTGAGTGGGCAGAGGTGGGATATAAAAAAAACTCTTTTTATACCTTACCATATGAAGATGACGAAGTAAGTCGAGAACTTCAAAAAGCTTTCTGAAGTGAGAAGTTACAGACTTCACACCAACACTGCTAGCAAACTTAAAATTCACTGCACCTCTAGTAGTGGAGCTCCCCAGGTGATTTTCATAGCTCCTTGGGTGTTCAGGCCAGGAGACATGCTGGAGCAGAGATAAAATGCTTGCTATTAAGAGTGTGCAAATACATAAAGTAAGTATTTGTTGAATATTCATTGAATACAGGCCAGACATGTGTGTATTCAAGTATTCAGCCATAATATAATGCATTTATAAACAAAAATGCTATGAAACTGTAAAAACATCCCCAAACAGACAAATTAGATGTTCACTGTTCAGCACGGGTACAGAACTTTAGTAGGGTTTGGAAAGGATGTATTGAAGCACAGTTGCACTGAGGAGTGTGTATTAATGGGCTACTAAGCATGTTTTGGGTTTTTGTTTTTTTAATTCAATGTAAGCTCTTTTCAGGCCTATGGATAAGTACCCCATGTCTGTCCATGTGAAACCTCTCACCCCGAACTGCCACCCTGCAGGTCTGCCTGCTCAGGTGGTGGTCTGTAGCTTAGCCCTCAAGATGGGGTTCTCACTGGGGTAAGGGGGAGAGACTGATATCCCCAAATCTTGGCCGTTCATTCTGAACTTTAGGTGGCAGAGAGAAGAAGGAGCCCCTGCCATGATGTTGTGTGGCTGAAGGAAGTTGCACTTTCTGTTTCTTCCAGGGGAGTGGACATGCAATGACATCAGCATGCCACATTGCATGTTTCTGCTCATGGTGTGTAAACGTCCACCACTCCCCCACCCTCTATTGTGCAGTTCCAGGCTCCCTCACCTCTCACCACTGCTAGAGGTTAGATGATCACTGGATACTACAGCCCACCCTCCCCAAAGTAGGAGGAGAGCAGTCCAGCGGATGCTTGTTCCTCCCCCCCCCGCTGGCCCTTTGATGCCTGGCTCATTCCCAAACTGGGGTCATCAGAGTTGCAAGTGGTAGCACTACCCCAGCACCGGTGGGCTGGCTTGTTAATCATGTTTTTTGGGGTGGGTGCTGTTCAGCCTGATAGACCTACCTAAAACAAAATGAAGACAACATCAGTTTTGGAGACCGAGATGGAAGCACAGAGGGCAACACTTGTAAAGGAGGTGGCAGCACTGGCAAAAGCTGGATTTTGGGGGTCAGGCACTTGTAGTGGTGCTGGCAGCACTGGCAGCACTATCCCGAGTACTAATAATGGTACACTGGGCAAATGTATTACTGTGCTGCGGCAGACATGGTAATGGTGACAGTTGGTATGGCAGCAACAGCAGTGGTTAGAGGCTGACACTTGAGCAGGGGTAGTGGTGGTGGCACTGGAATTAGTAGTGCTACAACTAGCAGCAACAGATCAGCTGGGAGTGTAGGGGAAAACAGAACAGCAAACATGTGATAAGCATTAACCACGGGCTGTAGCAGTATGGGCGACTTCAGGCTGGGGTCAGATGGGGTACATGCCTAGGTAAAAATCTGTTGTGCCCAAGTTGTGACATAGCCTCTTTCCCAAAACATTTTTTTTTTGGCCGTAGTACAAAATGACATTTTGTGCAGGATTTCATAAATGACACCAGCCATGTTTATAAGATTGGGTGATAGAAAGACTATATTGCAAATTTGGGGTCAAAATAAAAAAAAAAAAAAAAAAGTTATGAAGAAATGTGGAAATGTTTCACTTGCAGTTGTTTTGTGTATTGAACCAAAATTTTCAACATTGCACCCCATAATGAACATTACAGGTGGCATTTTTAAATCCGCCTCCCAAACCTGTTGCCGTGGTCATTCTGCAAATCATGTTTCAGCTACAATTTAATAAATAACACCTGTCATGTTCATATGCTGGGGTAATAAAAATACTATCTCATACATTCAAGGTCACAATCTAAGAAAACAAAAATTGGAGGAATGAACCTCTTTGTTCCTGTCATGACACTCTCAATACTAAAACTTGCAATATTCATTTTTTAATTTTAACTGCAGAGTTGTCTATGCCCAGCAACTACACAGCAAATACGAGTAAGCAAACTCGACCGGCATTAGACAATGCTTGTTTAATTAATATTGCTACTATGGCTCTTTTCCTTCTAGGATACGACGAGGCCATCACCTGACTCATCCAACCCCTATGTAATGTCAAGTTTTCTTCAACATTTGCCTTTCCGTTATAGTGAACCCTGTTGCACAGGACCCTTTCTGGGGACTTATCCCACGTGTTTGACATGGGATGATTGGGTAGGGGAGTGGGTCCAGGGGGTCACCTAAACAGTGACTCACCATCAGCAGTGAATCCTGGAGAAGTGCCACTGGCTTAGTTTCATTTTCCCATATGTCCCACTAGTGGGACTGGCTAGAGCGCTGGTTGATTACAGCACTCCCTCAATTACCCACCCACTTTGGCGCAAGAAAAAAAAATGGTGGATAACTGAGGTCTAGCAATAAACATATGTTATTTTTGTTAACTGTTTGCCATTTGGACTTTGTACTGAAGGTATATTATCATTAAACTCTTGTATTATAAATATAAAACCTCACCAATATTATTTCACTACATAATACATTAGTCCTTGATGCACCTTAGTTTTTTCTGCAGTTATTTTGTTTATTTGAAGTCAAAGGTTTCGCTGTATGTCACCTGTTTTATCAGATTGTTTCCTTCAGGAATCTTAGTAGAAATGTTATTGTAGTCACAGCATATGAACTGAGGTAGTGTTCTGTAAAGTGAGGGGTCCCTGTGGCCATCTCATCAGAAGTGCATTCTGGTTCATAGTCAATAAGCTCCTCCCAAATCTTCAGGTATTTGAAACAAAAATCCATTCTGGATTAAAGCATGTGTACAGTATATGGAAAACACTGCCCTGCCACTGAGCAAAAAGGCTTAGCTAGTGCTCTGTTTTGGTGAATAGGGTAACTTGCTTCTTTGCTATCACCAGTTGTTTAATTCTCTGCAGCAATAAGACATTTTATGAAAGGCTGCTTCAATGCAGGTTGTTGCTTAAGAACTAACAGGCTGTTCGCACCTAGCCTGGCAGATAATGGAAGGTAATTAACACTAAGGAACATGATAATGCGTCATGTTTGACTGTGGCAGATGGTGGATACTGAGGGCAGCATGTAATTGAGGTGATTAACATGGAGGATGATTGGTGCAGGGGAAAAAGCTGATGAACAGCAAGGGTGGTGGATAACCGAGGGCTAACAATTTGTGGGGCACTGTACAATACCTCATTCAACCTCCCTCCACTGGCTGCTGTTTTGCTATTCTTTCCATCTGGGACAGGGTACATCCTCTCCACAATAGTGAAGGAGCACTATGGTTGCCTCTGTTATCATGCATAAATTGATACTTTGTCAACATGCAAATAAAAGCCCATGCCTAGAAAATTGATCTAACCTTGAAACATGTAATGGTTGTGAAATTAACCAGTGCCCCACTAGTTGGGCATCATATACTCCACTAAAAGACTGCCACTGTTACCCATGCTTCAAGCCACCGCAGCTGTGCAACACCTACCCCTCCCTTCTCCACTCATTGATCTACTCCTAGTAACCAGCAAAAGCCCCAAGAGAACCAATGTTCTCAAAAGTCATTCTCATGATCTAAAACAACTCAGACTGCAGACAATTCATTTGATCTGGCTGCTCCTGCTCCTATCCAAGAACATACACCCCAACCCTGGCCCTAAGGGTGCGCTTACTAGTATGACTGGGAAGCAGAGCTATCTAACAATTGCCTCTATCAATATCTGCAGCTTGTCAGCCAAATTTGACTTGCTACAAGTGTGGGTATCCCAACACAGCCCAGATGTCTTATCCGTGGGAGACCTGACTCACCCAAGAACACTTGACACTGGCATCCAGCTAAATGGTTATAATTTATTTAGACTGGACAGAATTGGCACATCAGGAGGGGGCTGTGTCATTTATATTAAAGATCACCTGCAGGGCCAGGCCCTCCCACCTATAAAATCAGGCAGCAATGTCCAAATTCTACCTGTCAAAATAATCCTTGGAACCTATGGGAAGGGCCTTACAATAATCTACACCTATATGCCACCCAAGGAACAGGCTACGGGCTTTAATGTGCTCCTTGAATACCTCTCTAACCGACATCTAAACTCAGAGGTTATTGTGGTGTGTGACCTAAATATAAGCTGGCTGTCCCCAGATGATGCATCTTACAGAGATGCCATTACCTCCTGGAATATCTCCCAACTTGTTGAAACTCCGATGCGTACCAACTACCACTCCAGATTCAGCACCCTATTGGACTGGCTATTGACTAATCAGTCAGAATGAATCACACGCATGGTCGTTCTCCTTGATTCCATAAGTGACCACTTCTCTATCCTCTGCACCTGATTGAATAAGTCCCCAAAACTCCCAGCCAAAGAGGTGACTACCCACATCTTGTGAAGAGGGTTACTGGGTCCTCTAAAAGAGTACCTCAGCCAAGTGGATTGGTCACACCTCTACTCAATAACTGACATAGACAAGGCACTAGGCTATTTCATTAAGACTTTCTACACGGCCTGCAACATCTTCGCACCCCTCTCTCCACTAGGAAGTTCAGAGGCTCCCACAAGATGTGGATAACCTACACACACACACACACACACACACACACACACAGACACACACACACACACACACATACACACACACACACGCGCACGCACGCACTTATTGGTCTTATGCATACCAGGAATAACCTCTGCCATAAAGCTAAAAGTATGGGTACACAATCAGACCTCCAAAACTACCATGCAGCCCACAATACCTGTATCCAGGACATTCCTCAGGCCAAATTGCACTTTTCTAGGTCTGAACTGGGCAATTCTTGGGGTGATAGCTGGAAATTTGGAGCAAACATCAAAATGCCAACAGGACCACCTAATAAATCTCCTCCTGCCCTACTTAACCTAAATGGAAATATAACACAAGACCCAAAAATCATTGCTAACACCTTTAACAGGGCTTTCACTGATCTTAATGAAGTACTGCCCCCTAACTACCTCAACCCTGTCAAGGACCACCAAAGTCCAACACCAGCTATCTCTACCCCTTGCCAGAGTACCCCACCCCACCATTCAACCTCAGGGTAATTAAAGCCACTAAAGCCAAAAATATCTGCTGCAAGTTCTTTGCAAATCCAGGCACATCAGTGATGTTTAGATCTGAAACTAACTCTCACCTTAGATGAGATCCTGGCCCCCTTAACGAGAATTCTTAACCTCTCCCTTACTTCTGGTCATTTCCCCCCCAAACTCTGGAAAGCCACAGTTGTAGCGTCGGTTTTCAAAAGCGGAGACAGGATAGGCTAATTTCTATCATTCCCACCCATCTCCAAAGTCTTGGAACACATAGTTTATAACCAACTACTTGATCACCTTGATAAATATCATCTTCAGTGTAAAGAACACCATGGCTTTCAAAAGCTACACAGCACAACGACTGCTCTTGTCGAACTCACTGGGTTCATACATGACTCTTTTGATTTGGGGCACTTAGTGGGGGCTACCTTTATTGACCTCAATAAGGCCATTGGTACAGTTAATCATGAACTCCTACTAGCCCAACTACATGAATCCACTATGTCCTCTACCTCCCTGAACTGGTTCCGAAGCTATCTCACCAATTGGGTTCAACTGGTTAAGATTGGCAACACCAGCTCGGTTAGACAAAATGTTAGCACAGGTGTCCCCCAAAGGTCCATATTAGGTCCTTTGCTGTTCAATAATTTTCTAAACAATCTCCCTAAAATATGCCAAGACAAAATCCTGTTATATGCGGACGATGCTGTCCTCTGCTCTAGCCATCCTAACCTCAACTCTCTCGAGCAAAGTTTTCAGAGTAATTTCAAACTTGTTGAAGACTGGTTTACCAATACATGGTTGCTGCTCAACTATAGGAAAACAAAAACAATGCTTTTCACCTCCTCACACAGCAAAAATAATTCAGACTTCCTATAGATCCATAACAAAAAAATTGAAATTCTAGAGATGGTGCTCAGCTTCAAGTACCTTGGTGTTACTCTGGACAGCACATTACTTTATTCACTGCATGTCAACAATGTCTCTAACACTGTCAGAGGGAAAATCAGAGAGCTGTATAGACACAGACATTGTCTAACTACAGATGCCCTTAAACTTGCTATAACCAGCTCAATACTTTCTGTCATAGATTATGGCCTCGTTGTCTATAGCTCAGCACCTGAGTCTACCCTAAGAAGAATTTCCCTTGTACTAAACAAGTCCTATCGGCTAATCCTGGGTGCTCTGCTATTAACCCATACATATGACCTATACACGCTCGCAGGTTGGCTGAACCTGGACAACTGAATCGAGTATCAACTTTGTCTACTGGCCAACAAAGCCACCCTTGGTCTGACCCCTCCCGGAGTCCAGTCTATGCTATGCCACACAGCCCCTACCTGGCTGACCAGAGGACCTCACAATATACAATACAAAGTCCCCTTCCACTGCACAACCCAAGGACAACGGTCCTTTGGCCATCGTGCCCCATAGAAACATAGAATCTGATGGCAGATAAGGACTGCTTGGCCCACCTAGTCTGCTCACTTTCCTACCTAATGGATAAGCTGCAGATCCTAGTTAACCAACATCCTACTTCCTCTTACCCCCACTAGAATTGCCTGATGTCTGTCCCATGCATTCTTGAATTGCCCCACTGTTTTTGACTCTACGACCTCCTCAGGAAAGCTGTTTCATGCATCTACAACCCTCTCTGTGAAGAAACAATTCCTTACATTACCTCTGAGCTGTCCCCCCTCTATCTTCAAATTGTGTCCCTTTGTTCTTGCACATCTCTTTTTCCATCTTGGACTTCATTGGTTTCTTTGAGGTATTTGAAATTTTCTATCATGTCCCCCCTCTCCCTCCTTTCCTCAAGGCTTTACATCTTAAGCTCCTTTAGTCTTTCTTCATATGTCTTCTGGTGCAGACCCTGAACCATTTTGGTTGCCCTCCTCTAGATGGCCTCCACCCTGTCTATGTCTTTGTGGAGATGGGGTCTCCAGAACTGTACACAGTACTCCCGGATGTGGTCTTACCAACTGTCTGTGCAGAGGGCCAACAACTTCCTGTTTTCTACTGGTGATGCCTCTCCCTATGCATCCCAGTATCCCCCCAGCCCTCCTTACTGCCTTCTCACATTACTGGCCCTCCTTTAGGTTGTCTGAGATGGCTACCCCCAGTTCCCTTTCCATTTTTGTTGTTGTCAGTATCTCATCCCCCATTGTGTACTCTTCCCCTGGGTTTTTGTTTCCCAGGTGCATTACTTTGCACTTCTTTGCATTGAATCTAAGCTGCCATACTTTTGACCATTCCTCCAACCTCGCCAAGTCCCTTCTCATCCTTTCCGCCCCACCTTGTGTATCAACCCTGTTGCAGATCTTTGTGTCATCTGCAAAGAGACATACTTTCCCCCTTCCAGTCCCTCTGCAATGTCACTTATAAAGATATTAGAAAGGACCGGCTCCAGTACTGAACCCTAAGGTACCCCATTAGTAACCCTTCTTTCTTCACTGTGGACTCCATTTACTATTACCCGCTGTGTCCTGTTGTCCAGCCAGAGTTTTACCTAGGCTACCACCCTGGGACCCACTCCCAGGCTGGCTAATTTGTTTATTAATTGTTTGTGCAGGACTGTGTCAAATACCTTGCTAAAGTCTAGTAGGCCATGTCCACAGCCCCTCCCTGGTCTACTACATTGGTCACCCAGTCAAAGAAATCAGTTAGATTTGTCTGACATGACCTTCCTGCTGTGAATCCATGCTGCCTTGGGTCCTGTGCCCCACTGGCCTCTAGGTACTCAACAATTCTTTCCTTCAGAAGTGATTCCATCACCCCATCACTGATAATCTTTCAGGCAGGGCTACACAATCACCACCGGAAACTTAGCTCCTGCACCTGTCCAGTAGACTAGCCTAAACACGCTCCCTGTAGCATGTCCAGGGAATGTCTAATCTAATTGGCACCCAATTGCCACCCCAAGCTTGTGTTCCATTTTCTGTTAGTAATTGTTCTCGCTTTTGGTAACCCATCATTTCCAATGTAACATGTCTCCTGTCGTCCTACACTGAACAGGGTGCAGATGCAAATAATTCTGCCTACCCCAGGTCTAACTGCTACCACTGTTGTCATGTCAATAGTTACCCCTTCTCCAATGACCATTGTACATTGTCTAAATATTCTGTATGCATTGTACTGCTATGTATACTGTGATTGTACCTGCACTGCTCTGTTGTAACCACTATGTATTCTTGGAATGCACCAGCACCGCTCTATGTAACCACTATGTACACTTGGACTGTACCTGCACTGCTTTTTGTATGTAATTAACTCTGGGTCGCCCCTGAAAAAGGGACCTCCGGGGCACAGAGGGCTTACCCGGTTAACAAAATTTAATATATAAATAAATAAATAAAATTTTCCCTACCACTGATGCTAGTTGCAAAGTTGCTAAACTCACTGCTGGGTGACCTCCGCAATGAACCCAAATTAGGACCATGCAGACTAAAACTCTCTGCTCACCTCACCAGCCAAATGACTTGTGTATGCTCCCAATAATAAAGGCTCATGGCCTAGGCCACTGAACCTTCCTCACATGCACTTTTATACCTATGGACTGCTACTGGCCCCTCACACCCTTTATTACCTAACCTGGTCCCTACCTCTTCACCCCTTGCCTCCCTCTCCCCCCCATTACTACCCTCCTTTCAGTTCACCCTCCTATTCATACTCCCTTCCTTCTCAGTCCCTACCTTTCCCCATCTCACTGATTAAACTCCCTGTCCTCCTCCATCCACCCTTTCTCTCTCAATTGACAATGGGGATCATGGACTCCCACATTTTTCCCAGCCAGAATCCCTTCCTTTTTGTTTCCTCTCTCCTCCCTATACCTAGCGCCATAATTTTACCAGCCTCTCCTGAATATACCTCAACTCCATTGAATTGTTAGCCCACTGATCTATTGTCATTGAATCTGTTACCCTATCCAATAGCCTGTTTGTCAGCTCATTGAGGATTATTACTTAATTTGTATCATCTCTACTGTCTCCATCTACTACCTATCCTGTATACTTGCTTGACTGTTTGTAACCTCTATTGTCTACTGTTTTTGACCTTGATTTGAACCAAGCAATGACTGTATCTAACCTTATTGTATACTTTTCTACCTGATGTGGAACCTTTGCAAATGACCTTCTAGCTCTAAGGTCGTAATCCGAGACATGAATAAATAAATAAAAAATAAATAAAACCTCAGAACTGTGAACATTTTGTGTTCAGCAATGATTAACAGAATTAAATTGACCAACATGGCCTGACCCTGTGATGCAGGCAGATTCTCATTTATGGTTCAGAGCCTTTCTACCTCACTTCGGAGATTAGGTCTTAATCCTGTGGCTCTGGATAATATGCATCTCAAGGATGACATGCAAGGTATGGAATCTGAATCCCATTTGGCTGGCCCAGCATCACCTGGGCTGGACCTCAACCTGCTGCTTGGAAGTACAGTAGCTTCAGTGTGACTGTCATTGTCAGAGTTTGAGGCTGGGCAACCTCAGTCCTCCATCATTAACCTTCCTAAATTATTGACCCTCCTGATGTAATGAAGGAAGGTGGGATTATTTTGTGGGACTGCTATCCCCACTCCCAGCAGGAATAAAACCCACCCTATTAATTTTATGGTATTCTGTCTCTGCATTGTGTTGACTGGACAAAAGTTGGCCTCTGCTGAGGCTCGCCTTACCCTTACAGTTATTTAACTGCTCTGAGCCTGGACTCCCCATATCATCTTTCCATGTCCAAGTCTTAGTCTGGAGATCCCCTCTAAGGGGTCTTGATTTGGTTTGGTGGTCCAGACCACAAATACCATCGGGCATGTTCTCTTCCTCATGTACACACCAAGCTGCAATGTAGGTTGCAGTCACCAATGAGATACTCCCGAGCCTACTGGATGGCTTAGCTCTACAGCTAGGTTATTCAGAAATAAGGTTTAGTATACCTTGGCTGAGTATTTGCTCCCCCATCTGTTTGCAGTCCCCTTGCTTGTCCATTGTCCACCACACTATTCAGCTGAGAGAGAAAGTCACCATAGCCCAGGGGGATGAACAGAAGTAGTAGTACCCCAACCATTTATGCGCTGTCCTCTAACTATCAAAATTAAAGGTTGCTTCCATCTTGGATGCATCTAGGTTGGGCAGTTGCTCCAAATCTCATGTTTCCTTGTGGAGCCCTGCTATTGCAGTTCAGAAGGCAAGAAATTCTCAGTGAAGTAAAATGCAGGACTCTCGGCTGCTCTGGGCCATCCCCGTGGGCCATCAGCCCCTCTCTGTTCCCCATATTTACACCTCACCCACTCCACCCTCTGAAGCAACCAAAGGTAAAGTCAGACCCTCTTATACATCTGTCTGCCCTACCTTTTAACTCCTTACCCTGCATATAACATGGGAGGCAAGGCGCTAGTTGACGCTAAGACCCACCATCCCTGCCCAGCAGGCGAAACTCAACCAATAGTGTATTTATGGATGGGGGCATCAGTCACTTGTTCATCATCTCTTTTCCAGTTTTAAGTCTGTGACCACTGCAGCAGGCTCAGGAGAATGAAAAAGGAGAAAGGGTTAAGCTTTGCTTTCTTATATTACTACATGCAGTCTCTATCAAGTCAGTTCTGTGTTATGAAATGTTTTAAGAGTGGCTGCTTATTCCTGCTTAATTCTCTTCCTGAGATGCAGTGTCTATTAGTTCTTTCTGTCGCTTCATACTTCTGTGCAGCAGATGCCTGATGTCAGCCTGATGGAACTTTTGCAGTGCTCTTGCCACTGAGGCGGGACTTTGTTTTCATGGCAGACGGCATATTTGCATAGATACATAGAAATGTAGAATCTATCTTCAGAAAAGGACCACTTGGCCCATCCAGTTTGCCCAGATGGTCCCTGCCTAGTCTGTCTCCGCAGATCCTAACTGGTCTCTGGTGACAGTCCTGCCTCCCTGCCTATTTACTAATAATCCCCTATGATCCAATGCATGCTTGAAGCCCACTACTATGTTCACCTCAAACACTTCTGCTGACAGTGTGTTCTAGGTAGTTACAACTCTTTCAGTGAAGTAGTACTTCCTCACATCCCTCTTAAACTATGCCACCTCCAGCTTCACTGCATGCCCTCTGGTCCTGGTGTTCTTTCTCATTTGAAAGAGACACCCCCTCCTGCAACCTGTTTACCTATGTGAGGTACTTGTAGGTCTCTATCATGTCCCTTCTCACTCTCCTCTCTTTCAGGTTGCATGAGATCTCTCAGTGTCTCCTCATAGGGCTTTTAGTTTAACCACTGCACCATTTCACTTGCCCTCCTCTGGACAGCCTCCACCCTGTCTATGTCCCTTTTAAGGTGCAGTCTCCAGAACTGGACACAATACTCCAGGTGGGGTCTCACCAGCGAGCTGTATAGAGGCAACATCATGTTCCTCCTCCTGCTGGAAATACCTCTCCCTATGTATCCCAGCATCCCACTGGCCCTACCTACCTACTGCTTTGTCACCCTCCCTGCCACATTGAGTTCATCAGATATGATAACTCCAAGGTCTCTTTCCTGCTTAGTGACTGTCAGTACCTCCCCCCATCCTACTCTCAGCACCTGAGGTCCTATGCCCTAGGTGCATGATTATGCACTTTTTGGCATTGAAACCCAACTGCCATGCTCTTGACCACTCCTTGAATTTCCCCAAGATCCCTATACATTCTCTCGACTCACTCTTGAGTGTCCACACTATCACAAATTTTTGTGTCATTTGCAAAAAGGCACATCTTCCCTTCCAGTTATTTTTCAATGTTGCCTATGAAGACAATAAAGAGGACCAATCCCAGTACTGAGCCCTTTGACACCTCACTGGCTATGCTCCCATCATTAGAGTGAGTGTCTTTAACCACCATCCTCTGTTTCCTATCCATTAACCAGTTTCTAACCCAGTTTACCACTTGGAATCCCCCAGGCTGGTCAATATCTTTATCATTCTCCTGTGTAGCACAGTCTCAGAGGTTTTGCTAAAGTTTAGATAGATCAAGGGAGGGCAGTGGACATGGCCTATCTCCCTAATCAACCAGTCAAATAAATCAATCAGATTCATCTGGCATGACCCCCTCCACCCCATGAATCCATGCTGCCTGTGGTCTTACAGCCCATTGGATTCAATATACTTTACCAACATCTCCTTTAACAAAGTTTTCATTAATTTTGCCATTCTACGTGGTGAGACTGACTGGCCTATAGTTGCTAGCCTCCTCCCTGCTGATGCTGTTATGGAGAGAGACCATGTCTGCTCACCTGCGGTCTTGTAGAACCACACCTTTTTCCAGTGAGCTGTTGAATAAGGTCATCAGTGGGGCAGCTAACACCTCCATCAGTTCCTTTAGTACCTTTTGAGTGTACCTCTTCCGGTCCCACAGCCTTGTCCACTTTCAGAGCTGCAAGTCTTTTCAGGAAATTTTCCTCTGAAAATGAACTTGTGTCCGCCTCCCCCTCTCCCTTTGTTTCTACTACACCCTGGTAGTCTGTCCCACCCCCTCTATTGTGAAGACTGAGAAGAAGTACCTGTTCAAGATGTCTGCTTTTTTTTTGGTCCTCTTCTACACAGTCCCTCCTCCCCGGCCTCCTCCTCTAAGGATTCAAGTTCTGGTGGGGAGATGTTGATCCCTATATTCTCTATGGGGTTTGGCCACTAGGGCTTACATAAGGCAGTTAGGCAGAGTTGGCAGACTGGGTGAGCCACTGGGCCATTTTCCTGTTGTCATTTTCTATGCTTCTGTGTTTGCTAGGTTCCAGGAGGCTGCTGTTTTCTTTTATCCACTTCTCCCTCAGTCTAATAGACACTGTGCACTGGTAAGGACAGTTGGGCTTTGATACATTTGATTGGTGGATAAGTAGTCATGGTCTATGTTGATTTTGTCTACTACATATGTCAGGTCCTTGTTCCTCCATGCCATTTTCAGTCCTGTTTCTTTACTCTGGTTACTTGTCAGTCTCAGTACAATTGATCTGGGAGGGGCATCAGCTCCTGGTTTTGGACTCAAGGCCCTGTGTACTCAGTCCATGCTTGAGTTGAGATCAGCAGCTAATTTTAGAGAGTCTCTGAGGAAAAATGTGTCAGAGTTAATCATGGAGAGGATCTGAACTCTGCACCCTTTTACACTCCAAAGATTCACAGGTTATTTCTGTGACGGTGCCCCCTAAAGATCATCTAATTTGTCAGTGAGCTCTCTGTCTCTTCAGGAGGTAAAGAATGAATCTGGTGCTTTTCTCCTACATGCCTGTTACACAGACTAACTGTATTTCTGTCTCTGACACTTGTCTCTGCAGGCCCTTGATCTCTTGTTGCATGTCAGCGAATTTGGCATCTATTCTGTGCACAGTGGAAGCAATTAGTTTTAAATTTTTAGAGAATTTCAGGGTGGATTTTTACGGCAGAATGTTAATGGTCTCTATACTCTCACAATCACAGTACAGTAAAGACATGGGAAAGAGTTGCTATCTCCAGGAAGACCCACTCTGGCTGCTTCCCTGATACATTCTTTTGTGTAATTTTTGCACACACAGAGCATCTGTCCTTTTTGTTTAGTAGACACTTCTGTTCCGCTTGCAGTTTCTTGAGTTACTATGATGGATTAATTTAACATTCAGTTCAGAAAGAGAGGGAGCCTAACTCAACGTAAGGCAGCCATCTTGGTTGCTGATGTCATTAGAAGTCATAATATAAGATTTGAAGGGACTCTAGATCCATCATGCACCCTCCCCGCCCACGCTGCACAAGCAGGTATGAATAAGATGAATGGGTACACTTTACAGGCATGTACTAATTTAAAGGGGTTCCCTTCTCAGTCTACTACCCTGAACATGCTGTGATTCCATTGATAAGCAGAAATGTGTCCAGACATCCCTTTGAGACATGTATTGCTTCTGATGGAACCTCTTCATAACCGATGTAATCTATCCCTTGCACTGACAAAAGCACTGGAATCTCTCTGAAAGGCTGTTCTAGGGAGCAAAGCATATTTGGTGGTGTTATAATAGGGTAATTGTGACAGCTTTTGATGTAGCTGGGAGCCAAGCTGCAGTATTCTTAAATCAGAAGTAACTTTGTAACAGTAAGTCTCATGATGTTATGTTCCCAGTCCTAATCCTCATCTTGTGATATCACAATAATTTACAGTCATATGTCAAGTGTCGAGTATCTTGGTATCCTTGTCTCATTTCATTTTCATTTTTAGTTCACATAAAACCATTTAGGCAGAGCTAGGCAGAGACTATTTTCAAATGGTTTAGTGTCAGGGAGACAACAAATACAGGTGTTACGCAGAGAATGGTGCAATATAGCTTCAGTCTGAAGACAAGTAACAATACTAATTCACTGACCTACACAGCCAGTATAGTGTTATGCTTGTGCAACTGTGTTAGTTTGGTTTTGGCCGTTCACACTCTCTATTCTAGAGGAATTACCACCCTGTAGGAGTACGAAAGGAAAGGAACCCTCGGAGAGTGTTCCACCCCTAGAGGTGCCACGGGTCGATTCCGGTGACAAAAGGTACCTTAGGAATCCCCAAAAGAAATGTAGCATAATCATCCCCAAAGAAGGAGGCAACATGGAGCATATGAGCAAGCAGTAACTGTGACATAAGAGCACTGCCGCTGGAGGAGTAGGAGTGAGGATGGTGGGGCAAAGAAAAAATGCTTCACAATGAGGCTGAGAGGAACTGCTTAAATAGCTCAGGAAGTGGGAGTGGCTGACTGCTTGGCCACTGAACTCCATGCAAAGCCTTTCCAATTCACTGACCTACACAGCCAGTATAGTGTTATGCTTGTGCAACTGTGTTAGTTTGGTTTTGGCCATTCGCACTCTCTATTCCAGAGGAATTACCACCCTGTAGGGGTACAAAAGGCAAGGAACCCTTGGAGAGGGTTCCACCCCTAGAGGTGCCATGGGACGATTCCCGTGACTAAAAGTACCTTAGGAATCCCCAAAAGAAATGTAGCATAATCATCCCCAAAGAAGGAGGCAACATGGAGCATATGAGCAAGCAGTAACTGTGACATAAGAGCCGTAACTGTAACGTAGTAGTAGAAGCATAGGCAGTTTGATAATGTAATGAGGTGCTCAGTTGGATAATGTAATGAATGCCTAGGCTTGCGTAGCATGATACTGATGGTTTATGTTGAGATTAGGGGATCCCCTAAGGAGAGAGGGAATGGCAGGACATCCTCCAACTCCATCCAACAGTGGAAACTCCCTAAAGAAACTAGGAGAAACAACTATGCTAACTAAGTGTTATGACCTGAGGCAAAGGAGGAGAGAAAAAAAAACCCTATGAGGAAGAAATCTCTGGGGATCCAAGGCCTTGGTCGCCTTCCCTCCAGGCTTCGGATAGTTTATTTAGTGGCGGCTCTGCAGCTGCAATTTGGAAAACCCAAGTAAAGGGAGGTGAAAAATATTACAATTTGGAGGAAGGCTCTCACTTAAACCCTCTAGCAGGAATGCCATGGAAGGTTGCTAGAAAACTCTGCAGCAGTACATGCATCCAAGCACAAGAGGAAAGCAACAACTGCTGAGGCACTCACCTGGCCTACCCACCCTAAATCAAACCAGGTGAACCAGAGACAGTCATAGGGAGAATGCAGTGAAGGTGCCTTGCTAGGGAAACCACTAAAGTCAATGGCTAACCGTTATAGTGGAACACTAGAGCCAAAGGAGATCATCGTAACCACCCTTAACCACTGGTCTTAAATTCTACACCAGGAGCTGCTATCATGTAGCAGGCAGCTAAAGCCAAGCCCAGGTTGAGGACATTCCCAACTATGGGCTAGGTGAGAAGGATCCCACCCAGGTTGGACACGCTTGAGATGGGGACTAAATGCAGAGCGAGACCGTCGGCTGCAGGAACCCTGTGCCTGAATAGAATGGCTGGCATGCCCCAAAAATTGACTGAATACTGAAAAGCTGGTGAGATGAATGAGCACAGCATGCTAAGATCATAATGAGCATTGAGTGCTGAGACCTTGCAAGGTCGAATGCAGACCGAGTACAGCAGAATCCCAGAGGCTGAAGTCAAGGGGATGGCATTAGGCATGAAGCAATAGTTTGCATAAGCAAGGAGCAATGGTTGCAATGAGCGATGATAGTGTAAGCATGCGTAGACCAGTACATAGGTCAATAAGCAGTAGCAGTGATAGGTGGACCTGCACAGAGGTCTGCATAACATACTGTATAGCAATAAAACAACACTAAATTGGGGCAAGCCAGGCAGACATGAATAACCAAATCAAGGTGACAAATGCTCTGAGGATTTTTTTGGTGGCAAGGCAAGATTTATTAATAAAGCTATATTAACAGCCTCAGCAGGAGCTTAGTAGGCTGACCTCAGATTTGTAACTGCAATAAAACAGGGAAACAATGCTCTGAAAGCAGGTGTAGCCAGGTAGTGCAATGAAGATGCAAGTAGAATGAAAGCAGGAATGAGCAGCACAGCTAGGGTCAGAGTAAACTGTGTCAGGTGAAAAGAATTGAGTATGCAACATGGAGCAGATATGGTGGAGCTGAAACACACAGATAATTGCAGTTGCATTGTAGTAGTTTGAGCATGGTGAGCAGTGTAAAAACACAAGCACTGGGTACAGTAGTAATTGGAGTAAACAGTAGCAGTGGCTGCAGTTGTAGGTAACTGAAAGCAGTAGCATGAGCTCTAAGTAGCAGTATGCTAGGAGCTTAGAAACAAAGCCCCCCCAAAAAAGACAAAATCAAAACACAGCAAAACAGAAAACAGGGAACAAGGCCCAAAAACAAGAGACACAAAACACAGGGAAACACACAGCTGGAGGAAAGCTACAAACCAGAAGCAGGAAAACAAACACCGAAGTCCAGCAGACACACACAGAAACAGCAGGTGGGGGTGTAAGCCCCAACTAGCTCAGAGGACAAACCTACAGAGCCTCCGGCTGCAAAGAAAAAATGCTTCACAATGAGGCTGAGAGGAACTGCTTATATAGCTCAGGAAGTGGGAGTGGCTGGCTGCTTGGCCACTGAACTCCAGGCAAAGCCTTTCCAATTACAGTATAGTGAGGGACAAAAAAACAGTACAATTTTAGCACTATACCTCATTACAACTTTAAATACAGTGCAGCATCACACAAAATAGGTTTCTTAACAGTCGTTCATTTACAGAAAAAGTGCCATAACATAGAATAACTCAGAGTGGAGTGGAGACCTGTCATTTAAAGCAGTTGCAAGTCCCAGAAGGGGAGAGTGGGGACAACAGCTTGGTCTTAAGAAGATTGGCTGAGGGACAAGTCTTTAGGGAAACAGGAAGATCATTCCATTGTCTAGCAAACCTAAATGAGAAACAACATTGGCCTAGAGTGGGTTTTATTTCCACGGAAGCAGCAGGGAATGTTGTTCCATTCCTCGTATAGAGTAATTGTTATCTATAGTGGTAAACATTGACTTCAGACTGGGGACAGTAGGCCATGCATAGCCTTGTAACCAAGAGTGAGAGTGTGGTAGTACAGCCAAGTGACAAGGTCAAGCCAGTTAAGAGAACTATAAAGGAGACAGGTATGTGTGTCAAGTTTAAGGACAAGGGCAAACCGGCACGACCTATTAAGAAGATCCCTAACTCTAGATAGAACATTGTCACAGGCAGTGCGATATACTACGATCCCATGATCAATGAGACTAGTTTTGAGACACTGCATGAGCTGCTTCCTGATTTCATGGATGAAATTGTGCCTGTACCTGTATAACAAATCTAGCCTGCGAGTGACCATTTTTATTAGTAAGTCAATATGTGTACTGTACGTCATAGCGCTATCCAATGTTACTCCAAGGTACTTGAAAGTTAGTACTTGTTTGAGTTGGGAGCCCAAGTCAGGGATGATGGTGAGGGTCAGTAACTTATTTAGCTTGTTCCTGGTGCAGAAGAGCATATATGTTTTTTTCTGCTTATTCGTGACTAGTGAGTTAGCAGTGAACCAAGTCTGTATTGCATTAAAGTCCGATTACAGCTTATGTTAAAGAGCATGCAGGCATGAACTGCTTGTGACTAAGACTGTGTCATCCACGTACAGTAAAATGCTGGTAGATCTACAGGCAGCCAGAATATTATTTATAAGCAGGCTAAATAGAATGGGGACCCAGGACTGACCCCTGGGGAACATCAATTGAGATGGGTAAGTCTTGTGAGAGAACGCCTTGGCACTTTACTGCATGGGTTCTGCCTGACAGGTAGCTCTTGAACCATGCTACTGAATCATGGGAGAGACCCAGATGCATGAGCTTGTGGCAGAGGAGAGTGTCGTTCACAAGGTCAAAGGCCTTTGTTAGGTCAATGAAGATGGAACCAGTCATCTCTCCTCCTCTGTCCAGGGCACTGTGGATTGAGTTGGTGTATTTAAGTAGGGCGGTCGTGGTATGCATGAGATTATTTTTAAATTGTATTTCTTTTATTCATTTTGTTATTTATTGATATCGCAATGCATTTATGTGCCATCCTGCCCCGGGTCTGAAATAGAGTGGATATGCTGGAGGGAGCTGAGAGTATGCGCAGGGATTTGAAAAAACTGGAGGAGTGGTCCAGGGTGTGGCAACTATCCTTCAATACAAAAAGTGCAAAGTCGTGCACTTAGGCAAGAAAAGCTAGGGAGCAGAATACAGGATGGGGGGGGGGGGCATGCCCTAGAGGTAACTGAGCTAGAAAGGGACCTTTGTATAATCATTTCACAAGACCTGAAGATGATGAAACAATGTGAGAAGGTGGTGGCAAGAGCCAGTAGGATGCTGGGTTGTATCAGTAGGGGATTCACTAGCAGGAAGAGAGAGAGGTCATAATGCCCTTGTACAAGCAACTGGTCAGGCCACACCTTGAGAATGGAGTCCAGTTTTGGAGGCCATACCTAAAGAAGGATGTGGATAGAGTGGAGCGGGTCCAGAGGAGGGCAACAAGGTGAAGGACCTTGGTTATTTGTCATACAAGGAATGGTTGAAGGACCTAAACATGTACTCCCTGGAGCAAAGAAGGGAAATGGGGGCATGATCAAGACCTTCAAATATATCAAGGGTATAAACAGGATGCCAGTAGGGGACATTTTCCAGCTAAAGGAGCAATCGAAAACAAGGGGGCACAAGATGCAGATAGTAGGGAGAGGTTCAGAGGAAACATTAGAAAATTCTACTTCACAGAGAGGGTGGTAGATAGCTGGAACAAACTCCCAGTGGAGGTGGTGGGGGCAAAGACAGTGGAGGGATTCAAGGGAGGGTGGGATAGACACAAGGGTCTTTCAGATCTAGGGAAGGGGACTTTAGGAAAGAGCAAAGATCTAGCAGTTAGCTAGGCAAACTTGGCAGACTGGGTGGGCCTGGCGGTCCTTTTTTTGCCAACACTTTCTATATTTCTATATGTTTCTATGACACAACAGTTAAAGAGCATGTGTTCCTTGAATGTTGACAATCCTGGTTAAAAATGTGTATTATAAATGTAAGCCCCCTTCCATGTCTAGGGGTATGCCAGGTGGTAAAATAAGGGGAGGGGGACACTCACAGCAGAAACACAGTTACAGAATAACAGCACTTTACCTGGGTTCTGCAGATTTTTACAGGGGTGCAGGCAGCTCTCCATGGGGTGCTGGCAGCTGCAGGAGCAAAGTTTAGTTAATCCAGTCACAGGTGCACTGAAATTAAGTCCATTGTCAACTCCGAATTAAAAGTTCCAACAGCAAATTAAATTGTGCACATTAAATTAACAGACTACTCCATGGAGCTTGAGGTAGCATTACGGCAAATACATGGGGTTAGAAAATATGGCCAGAGCCAAGATAGCAACTATATTTAATCAAGGGATCCAGCTGCACTATTTCCCCTGTGGAGCTGAATCAGGCTCTGGAATTTGATGGCAGCAACACTGCTGTGGCGGCACTGCAAACCGTCAGAGCTGCGGCTCCCAAACTCTCCCTCCTGCACAACTTCTCAAAGTGCTCCTTTCTCTTAAACAAAAGGCTGAGCTCAAGCACCCCAATGGAGCAGCCTCCTAAACTTGCCTGCTACTCCACCAGCAGTCTCTTCCTCAGTGCTGGGGAACCTTTCAAAACTGCAAAAACTCATGCAGACACAGGACATATCCACACGGTAACTGGGAAGCAGGCTGCCACCACTGCCTCCCCACAAATTAGGCTCTCATCACTGACCCATGCACCCCCAGACCCTGTGGCAGCCAGACCAACCACACACTCATGGGACCCCTCATGCTGGCCTGCCCCAGTGCCAGAGATCATGGTGCAGGTACTCCTTTTCCACAGGCTCTGACTCCCATCATCCGTAGAGTGAGGGTCCTTCCCACTGCAGCCAACGTCAGGATTACAAACAGCCCCCCGACTGCTCCAAAACAACAAGTTTCAGGTTTTGAGGGTGGCAGGCTGGGGTTGCAAATGCAATTGGCCCACCCTGTCCCTAAACCTTGGCCCTCAAGGTCAAAACCTAGGTCACTCCTGCTTCCCGCTCTCTCATTTGGCATCAAAAGCCTCACTATTTATTCCCTCTAGCTTCCTATCCCTTCAACCAGCAGGGGCCCAGGAGACCAGAAAAGCAGCCACCCAGAGACAAAACTAGTAAGCTCCCAATGGGGGCTTACATAAACGATAGTTTAAAACTAAAGCTTTATAATGGATCGAGTGAAACATTTATACACTGCACCATGGTAGAATCTACCACCAGCATATGCTAAAACTGTTCTTATTGTTCCATCCACTGAAACACAATGGAAAAAAAGTTCTGTCTCACTGTTTTGTGATTAATGCCAGTGGCAGGCTGAAGCAGAAACATATCCCCAAAGTAGCAGGTTTGGAACTTCTTCTGTCAGTATTGTTGTCGGGGTGGCATTCTAAACAAATGGGATAACTGCACATAAGTCAGAAAGGAGCTCACATACTTCACCTGCTGGTGGCAGTTTCTCAGCAGTAAAACATGTCATATTTGTTGGTCATTTTCTTAGAAACATACATAGAAACAGTAGGCTTGTTCACATGGAGGTTGACTACAGTGCTTCTCATTAAGTCGTTCAGTCTACAGGTTCAGAAACGGTGTCCGACCACCGTTCAGACAACCCTGTTGTGCACAAGGTGCACATTCAAGTTCCGACAATGTCACTCTGGTTTCCAGTTGCAGTCTGGGTAATTGAGTGGGAGAACAGTTCAGTGGTTGCCGGCAGGTCACACGACCAGTAACACCACCAAAATCACCACTCAATCCAAGGAAAACAGGGATTGTTCTCACAACACTAAGCTACAGAAAGTGGAAAAATGAAAGAGTTCAGACGGAACCAGGTGCAGTACACCTGCAGAACTGGCTCTGATTTTGCCGTGTGAACGAGCCTATAGATATTGATGGCAGATAACTACTGCTTGGTCCACCTAGTCTGCCCACTTTCCCCACCAACAATAACACCGCAGACCCTACTTGATCTCCGGCTTTACCCCCCCCTTCCCTACCTCTAAGGTTCCCTTATGCCTATCCCATGCATTCTTGAAGCTGTTACCATTTTTGCCCCCACCACCTCTGCTGGGAGGCTGTTCCAGGCAATCACCACTCTTTCTGTGAAGAAGTACTTCCTCACATCTCACTGAGTCTCCCCTCTCAAGCTGCATAGCATGTCCCCTTGTTCCTGAGCACCTTTTTTTCTGAAAAATACTTCCCTCTTGAACTTTATTTATACCCATGAGGTATTTGAATGTTTCTATCACATCCCCCTCTCCCTCCTTTCCTCCAGGGTGTACATATTGAGGTCCTTTACTCTCTCCTCATAGGGCTTTTGAAGCAGGCCCTGCACCATCTTAGTTGCCTTCCTCTGGACCGCCTCTACCCTGTCTATGTCCTTCCAGAGATATGGTCTCCAGGACTGGACACAGTACTCTAGGTAAGATCTCACCAGTGATCTATACAGCAGTCACACCACCTCTCTCTCTTTCTGCTGGTGATACCCCTCCCTATGCACCCTAGCATCCCACTACCTCTCCCCACTGCCTTGTCACACTGTCTAGCTACCTTTAAGTCATCAGATATGATTGCTCCCAAGTCCCTCTCCTGTTCGGTGGTGGTTAATACTACCCTCCCCAATTTGTACTCCATGCCTAGGTTTATGTGCCCCAAGTGCATGATTTTGCACTTCTTCGCATTAAAACCTGGTTGTCACACCCTTGACCACTTCTCTAACTTGCCTAGATCACTATTGATCTTTTCTACCCCCCCGGAGTGTCTACCCTATTAAAGAATTTACTGTCATCTGCAAAAACTCATACCGTCCCTTCAAGCCCCTCTGCAATGTCACTAATAAAGACATTAAAAACAACTGGTCCCAGTACTGATCCCTGTGGCACACCGCTTGTCACCCTCCCCTCCTTGGAGTGAATTCTGTTTACCATCACCCTCTGTCTCCTGCCCCCAACCAATTTCTCACCCAGGCTACCACCTTAGGACCCACTCCTAGGCTTCCAAGCTTGTTTACGAGTCTCCTGCGTAGAACGGTGTTAAATGCCTTACTGAAAATTTAGGTAGGCCACATCCACTGCTTCACCCCGCCAAAGAAATCTATCAGTTTTGTTTGGACATGCACTTCTATGAATCCATGCTGCCTCGGACTGAAGGTCATTGGATTCCAGATATTCCACAGTCCTCTCCTTCAGTAGTGATTCCATTACTTTTCCCACCACTGAAGTCAGGCCAACTGGCCTGTAGTTGCCAGCCTCCTCTTTGCTTCCACTTTTGTGAACTGGGATTACATCTACCCTTCTCCAGTCCTCTGGAACCACTCCTGTCTCCAATGAGTTGTTGAACAGGGCTGTCAGAGGTGCAGTCAGCACCCCTCTGAGCTCTCGCTGTATCCTAGGATGCACCCCATCTGGCCCCATTGCCTTGTCCACTTTCGGATGTGTGAGTTCCCTCAGAACCCTCTCCTCTGTAAATGGACTAGTATCTACCTCCATTCCTTTTGGCTCCTGGACCTTATCTCTGGTCCTTCTCCTTCCCCTTTCTCTGTAAACACTGAATAAAAGTACTTGTTCAAGATGTCTGCTTTTTCCTGGTGCCCCTCCACACACTGCCTTCCTTCCTTCCTTTCTAAGCCTTACTATCCCTCCCCTGGTCTTTCTGTTTTTGCTTACATACCTGAAAAATACCTTGTCCCCTTTCTGCACTGCCTGGGCTATTTTCTTCTCCATCTGCACCTTTGCGCTCCTAATTGCTTTCTCTGCCTCTCTCTGTTTCTCCTGATACACTATCTTCCTCTCTCTTTGTCTCCTTATAACTCCTGAATGCTAACTTCTTTGCCCTTATCTTCCCGGCCAACTCTTTTGAGAACCATTGCAGTCTCTTTGTATGTATTTTGAACAATCCAGAATTTTTGGTTTTTTGTGGGGTTTTTTGCAAGAAATTAAGATAACCTAAGAGCTGAAGGTATAATTTAAAAAGCCTTTCCAGTCAACAGCAAAACTGTTCCATCAGCAGAAATCAGTAACACAACAGTCCCCACAAGACTAAAGCCATGTTTACATGGTCGCAGTGCTCTTGCATTTGCACTGCTGCCTTCCCGCCGTGCTGGCTATTCCTCTATCAATTTGTGTTTATACAGCCCACCCTCACAGCACTGCAGATCACTCCGAGGAGGGCCATAAATTCTGGAGAGGATGTTGGGATACACTAGGCTGAAGGCTTCCCATCGAAGCGAGTGAATCAAAGGGTTTACAGTGCCAGTTAATATGCTCACTTTGATACAGGTACCCACAATTGAGCTGCAGCAGAAAAGGGATCTGAAGTGCACTTACAACACTCTGGAAAGTTTCCACAAAGCCATCTTTGCAGGGCATCATCCTGTGCATATGGGTTGATGCACTGCAAACTCGGCGGCGTAAACAAACCTTAACTGTCAGGCTGTTCCAGTTTTTGTTATGACTAATTGACATTTTTATGGATGCAGCATTTAGAGTCTATCTGCTCCTGATGTTCAGCCAATAGCTGAGGTCTTAATCCTCATCCTGTGCTATCACAATAATTTCCCCGAGATAAAAGTCCTGTTTACACTGAGCATTCTGCACTGGTGTGAGTGGTGCAGAGTAGCTGATGTGCTGCCAGAGGATAGGTGCAGACATGTTTGGGAGTGTTGTAATGTAATCCGTTTCCACTCCTGTGAAACTTTACAGTGGTGGGGGGCTGAAATGGTGTGGAAGTTAACTTTTAAGCCCCTGTGTGAATGCTCCACGCCACCTAAACAGACGCACTTGCTGTGATGAAAGCCAGTAGAGGAACATAAAAAAATCATGGTAGTGGGGCAGGCTGCCTGTAATACCTCCACAGCTTCTGCACTGCTCCACAGCTGCTGTGTGTGGGCACTCTGAAAATGGCTACAGCAGTGTACTTGACAGCCAGGTGCTATAGAATTGCCAAAACCCATCGTGTGTGTAAACACACCTGCGGAGTGTGATGATACGAACAGAGGGATTATGACTTTAGCTAGGGAATGAACATCAGCAGCTGATGAACTCTAAAAGTGGAAAAGATCCTGTTTTCCTGCGAATGCACGTAGTAATGAGGAATGGAATGGCTTGAAATTCAGTTTTGTTAGTAATGTGATGTCTCTGGATTATGCTGATGCCAACTTCAATCATTTTTTTTTCTGGTAGCCAGAGACCCTCTATAGTAGGTGCAGAGACCCTTCCACAGTTGGAGATTTTTTATATTGAGCTGTTATTCACGATGGTATGCTGTAAAGAATCAGAAGGATCATCTTGTCATGTAATAACCCTTGTGTTTAAAGGCTAGTTTGGGCTGCCACCTGTTGCTGTGATTGACTTGCACTGCATGGTGTACTGGTTTCTGTTCTGATGTTTTGGGTCTATTACAGTCTGTGATCTGTTTATTGAATGTTACAGCCATGAAGAAGACAAACAAGAAGATAAGGGAGCCAAGGGGTAAATACTGTGTGATCCTTAGATTCTCTGCTCTGTTTATACTGTAGGGAAACACACCGTGTGTAATCTGCTGCCTGCTGTGTGTAGTTACTTAGCCAAAGCTTGACTCACATCATGCATGCTCTCATAGGTTATCTTGGACTTCTTTTATTAGAAGAAAATTAAAATACACTTGTGTGCAACAAACAACACATTTTTAACTAACTCCTATGTTTGTATTCTTGTTTTCAAATACTGTTTGTGAAAGTGACACTGTCTACCATCCATAGGGTGATTATGGCCCTTGAGAACAGAAGGTGCTGGGGTTGTCATCAGTGTTTAAAACACAGCATGTAATACTATTTTGGAAACACAAAATCAATGTGTTCTTTAAAAACCGAAGACATTTGTGTTTATTTATTTGAATCTGTGTCAATCGGGATAGGCACACTGAGCCGAAGTTCATTTCAAGGAGCGTTGCTGTGGTGGAGGATACAGAATGGGTATATGCATTACAAAAAATGTGTGCTCATATTAAAAGTACAGAATGATAAAAGTAAAGAGGATACATGTCAGAGCCATTTTACACATCATATTACCCCGAAAATAATAATAATAATAAAATAAACAAGGAGCAGATGGCAGGAAGATGGTGATAATATTTTCATAAATTTAAAATCATGTGAGGTGCCATATTGTTGTGGTCTCACCAAAGCACAGCTCCCTTTCAGTTGTACTGAGCATGCTCAAGGCGTGTAAACAATGTCAGTACTGTTTCTGAAGGGGACTGTAGGTGGGAAGAGTCACTGAAGGTCCTCGCAAAGCTCTTTCAAAATAAGTTAGTGGGCTTACTTATATGTGTCAGTGGTCAAGTGATACTAATTGTGTCATATAATGAATCAGGTCAGCAGCTATTTCAAGGCATCTTGAGACAGCAAGTGATGTCACACGTAGGCATGCTTTGTGTTGTTACAGTCAGTATATCATGTTTGAGAATGCTTTGAAATAGGTGTTATTAAGGTACAATTCATCTTACATGTTACAGTTTTTCTGTAATTCTGCTCCTTTTATTCTTGAGTGATTAGTAACTTAATGTTTATGAAAACAGGATCTCTGTCCCCATACAGTTGATTTGCCCCTGCTGTTAGCAGATTTGCCCCTGCTGTTAGTTGAGTTGCCCCTGCTGTTAGTTGATTTGCCCCTGCTGTTAGATGGTTTGCTCCTGCTGTTAGTTGATTTGCTCCTGCTGTTTACTTCTTTGCTGAAGCCACTGTCCCGTTTGTGACATCATAATCATTTCCACAGCACCTCACATTGTGATGTCACAGAAAGGCTTATTATGATGCTGTCAAGGGAGTAAGCAGCAGAAACAGATTTACTTACTTTATTTATTTATTCAATCTCGGATTACAATAACTTTTAGCACAGACAGCTCATTTACAAAGGTTCCACGTCAGTGGGAAGGGAAGACAAAACATACAAAGGCGGCAAAGTACAATGTTTCCAAAAACAGTAAAATAAAGTGAGCAAATATATATATATATATATATATATATATATACACACACACACACACACAGTTTTATTGTTCTAATAGGAGGAAGGTGTCGAAAGAGGGGGCATAAAGATGGGAGAAAGAAAGGTAGGATGTAGTAGCCATAGGCCTTGTCAAGTTGGTGTGGGGGCAGGGGGGTGAGGTGGTGGGGGTTAAAAGGTGGGAGGTGGTAGCCATCGCCTTGTCAAGCTGGTGTGGGAGGGGTAGGGGGTGAGGTGGATGGAGAGTAGCCAGGGGCCTTATCAGATGAATGTATAGGGGGGAAGGATTCTCTTTCCAATTATGCAGCAGAAACAGACGAAGTTTTAGGGAGAAGGTATCTCTTTCCATGCAAATTAACCTAGTAAAGAAGAACAAATGGGAGAAAAATCTGGATGTTACACAAAGTCTACTTTTTATTCAGCACATCAGTGGAGCTGCCTGGGCACTGGGATTTATTTATTTATTTAGAAACTTGTGACTGGAAAGGCACACTGAGCTAAGGCACATTTCCAGGTCCGACCCTGAGGAAAAAGTACAAATGCAGTACAAGCAAATACAAGTTAGTGCAAGAGGAAAGGAGTGCAGAACTAAAAGATGAACAACAACAATGGCACTGTGGTATCTAATTATAACTTACATGATAAACAATGCACAAAGTAATCACGATAGGCAAAAATCATCAGTCTGCAGTAACAAGAAGGGTCTCCCTGTTCAGGGGCTCAGTTCAATCGGCTGCATCCCCTACAGTGAAAGATTTATTTTTATTCCTGAATCCTGGCTTTAAGTGTGGAGCAACAAGTTCTGGGACTGACCAAATCACACTCGAGACAGTCAGGCAGGACACATTGGACTTTTATTAAACTGTGAAAGTTCTTCCTTGTATCTACAGCTAGGTCCAGGGACACAATCTATTCGGAATGGCAGTTCATCAAGAACATCACATCTGTGTTAGTGAGGCCTGCTCCGACAGCTCTGCGCCTCCTTACGTTAGGTCTAAGGCTCTACCAGCCTTGCTTTATGCTCCACTAGCCTGAAAACATTTATCTTTGGGACATTTCACTGGGATAAGCGAAGCACCAGGCAGAGAACACATGATAACCTTGTCTCATCCTTGAACCCTCACACATCATCACTTCTGCTATGTCCTAGCAGGCCATCAAATTTATTTATTTCACTCCACCAGTGACCTTCAGGCTGTTTCTCTGTTCTCACAGTTTGTTGTCAGATCAGAAAGATCTGCAGTATCTCTTAAACATTCCCTTAAGGGTTTATGGCTGTGAAAGTAAGACTCTGCATAAAAGCACATGAAGGTGCAAAACATTAGGGACCATGGTATCCCATGAGCAATGCCTTCCTTCCTCTTGCTTTCAATGCACATTCTGTATTAGGTGAAAACATTCCATGGTAACTATAAAGGTTGGGCAGATAACTTATTCTTTAAACTCTGCAGTTTAATTGCATTAGGGTAAATTACTATCCTTTCAGAACACATTCCCTCTTTTGTCTACAGACAAGTCAGACCACTTGCCTGCATACCCTGTCATACCACCAAACTTTGTGGCAATTTCATAACCTGGAGTCTCTCTACCTCTGAACACCTCTGACTTGGAGACTGGGAGCTTTCTTCCTTAACACAGCCATCCTTCATCTGGATCCTCTCCATGCTGTCTTCTGTGTGCCATCGTCCTTGACAGGCATGCACCAGAACCTTTCCCCCACCAGGATATCACGATAAGCTTCAACGAAAAACTAATCAGGCCAGCTGACTATCAGGGTGATCACCCTGAGGGGGAAACTCACCATAGTCTGCACTCCCTCCCAGAGTTGCATCTATATATGCACTATAATGAATGAAATGGTCATTTATAAAATTTCTGCTGCAGGGCTGAGGGCCCCAGACCCTGGTGGCTGCTCCCCTGGAGGTCTGTTCTGTTTCACTCCCAGATCTGGATTATCCTGTCTGTCCAAGACTAAATTTTACCTAAGCTCCTCCCTTTTATATTCCGTGTCAGTGGCTCACTAGGTAGCAGACTCACCTCTCGGGCCAGAAAAGAAGACTGTGGGTCGTAGCCCCACACCAGGTACTTGGGATAATACCCATAACTGACACTGTAGTGTAGTACAAGGGGGGGTGCTGCACTGTTGATGCGCTGTCCTTCTGATTACATGCTAAACTGAGGTCCCTTCTGCCCTTCTCTGGTCACTGTCCAGGTGGAAGCTAAAGATCCCATTACACTTATCGAAGACGAGTAGGGCAGGTTCCCTGGTGTTATGACCTGCATGCCCCCAACAATGAAACAGGTCCATGTAACCCTCCCCCCCAGGAGGCACCTGGGAACAAGCTATCACAGCTTACTGTTCCTTTCTTGTTCTAAAATTACAAATAAATAAATAACAGTAGCCCCTGCCAGAATGAGGCACACAACACAGTCTGCCAGTCCTAGCATGACACCTACTAGTAATCCTCCTCCTCCTCCCCCTACTGGAAGGAGGGCTTGTTACACTTTGCATGACCCATCTGCACATGTCAGATACTGCACAGTAAATGCAGCATTTGAAATCTGCACTCTAAATTCAATTCAGGGATGTGAACTAAAAGCGCAAACCTTCTTATGTGGTTTCAAAATCGGCTCCATTTACTTCTTTGGGGGCAAACCTGTGTCTAAAGGTAAACAAAGCTATTGAATGCTATATTGTAAAATCCATAATCTGTTAGCAATTCGATTTATTAAGTGAAAAGGGCAAGACATTCACGCTGCATATTTACTAAGCTGAAGACTCATAGAATCTTGAACAGTATGACAATCTGAACATTCTGGAAGTGAACTCGGCATTTTGTACGCTGAAAGGTGGCATACCAAAGAGGCAGCTTACAGGATGAGCAGTGCAAAGAAACGGCAAAAGGATACTGGAAGACAAGGAAAGAAAGCTAGGAAAGATAAAATAAATCAAGCATTCTGAAAATGAAGTTGAATTTCTTTGAGAAGCAGTCTGAACATTAAGCTATGGCTTGTCTCAGTTGTTACTCATTACATTGCACGCTTCAGTAGGAGGGTGTGAATATCTTAATTTGAATTTTTGGCTGAGTATTTATATTGGGCTCACAAATACTGTACTCAGGTATACATTATTCATCCTAAAAAAAAAATTAAGGTCCCCCCCAAGTGGCCAGTTTTAGTGCCGTGGCCACCACTCACCCTCTCAGTGCCCCCCCCCCATGTCTTCCCATACATGTAATTTTAAGAGTTAATACTTTATACTCAATCTGGCATAGTGCTGACTTCTAATAGCATCTTTCTAAGACACCACTTCCAAGCTCAACGTCTTCCCAGACCAAAGGGCCATATTTGTCAAATACGTCCCTCCCACACCCCACACCCACACCCTGAATTAGGATACATGACTGGGGGTGGGGACAAGAGTAATCCTAAACCCTGTGTGATTCAAATACAGGGTAAAAGGAGTCTGTGGTGCTCTGCTGAGGCAGTGTCCTCAGATTTGGGGAAAGGGAGAACATCATTCACCCCATTACTTGAGACCCTCATTTGATGTGTTGTACAAGCCACACTGATGTTGTGAGTTTCCATACAATGTCAGCACCCTACCACCACCAGTGGCCAGGTTTGGCATAAGTAGCCTTACACATGGGAGATGGAAAGAGGGAGAACATGGAGATGAAATCTGGACGCCTGCCTTCTGCTCTGGATCCATGTGAAGTAAATAGAAGCCCACTGTGAGGGTTGCATGGGTGATGCCACGGAGGCAATGTGAGGTGGCTCCAGAATGGCAGCTAGGGACTGTGAGGCTTAAGTCAGGATGGGAGTGAGATTAGAAGGAGCTTAGCAGAGAGTAAGCAGCTCTGACAGAGGGGAGGAAAGAAGTGATGAAAGCACAATCTCCCTGTACTGTTTGCATAAACAGAAGACAACAAAAGAAAGACAAATCCTGTCCCAAAGGGTCCATCCCTTCACAGCTGAAAGCATTAATTGCACAAATCATTTTTTGATTGAGTGGTGTAGAATGGATTGTGAGATCCTGGAACATAAGCTATTAGTGGGAAGATTTATTTCTGAATCCCTCAGTTGGCTGGCATAATGCGTCTATAACACTGCAAAACCACTGGGTGGTGCTGGTGCACATATCCACAGCAACGTAATGTTTGTTGCAGTTTCACTACTGAACAGTACCATCTCACACAATAGAAACAAAACATTAGAGTGCCTTCAGTATTTTCATTCAAAAGAATGGCTGGACATCCCTGCATATCTATTATCAAAGCTTGTGAGTCCTTACAATTTCATCATGGAGTGTTCTTCATGCGTAAATCTGCCCCCCCTCCCCATCTGCACTCAGGAAAACAAGGTCTCAGAGTGACTCATTCCCCAGGACTGAATATAGCAACTGAGTACAAACATGTACTAATAGCGGTACTGTGTGCATTTTGCAAGCCAGCCTGCAAAACAAATGGCTAGCAATTGATTTTGTCTTTGATTCAGAACTTATGATACTAATAACATTAATTTCAGGTCAGAAGGGACTCCAGGTCCATCATGCCTGCCCTTCCCTACCCCTTCGCAAGCAGGGATGAAATAAGTTTGCTGTGCAAACATGAACGTGTTTATAGAAACATAGAATTTAATGCAGGTAAGGACCGCTTGACCCACCCAACCTGCATTTGTTCCCTGCCTATACAGTCACCGCAGATCATACTTGATTTCCCTCTTCCTGCCCTGTCCTCTATAATTCCCTTATGCCTATCCCATGCATCATTGAATCCCACCACTGTTTTTATCCCAACCGCCTCTGACGGAAGACTGTTCCAGGCATCCACCACTCAAGTACTTCCTCACATGCCTCTTGAATTTGCCCCTTCCAGCTTCATTGCATGTCCGCTTCTTATGCATCTTGTCCTCTGAAAAATACTTCCCTCCTGTACTTTACCCTGTGAGATATGTTTGGGTCTCTACCATGTCTTCCCTCTCCTTCCTCACTTCCAAGGTATACATATTGAGGTCTTTCAGTCTTTCCTTATAGAGCTTCTGATGCAGACCAGGCACTATTTTAGTTGCCCTCCTTTGGATTGGCTTCACTCTGTCTGTGTTTTCTGAGACGTGGTCTCAAGAACTGGACACAGTACTCTGGGGAGGTGGGTCTTACCAGTGATCTATTCAGTGGCAACACAACCTCCCTCTTTCTGCTTGTGATACCCCTCCCTATGCTCCCCAACATTCCACTGGTCCTTCCAACTGGTTTGACACACTGCATCGCCACCTTGAGGTTATCAGTTATGATTACTCCCAGGTCCCTTTTCGGTTTGGTGACCGTCCGTGCCTCTTCTCCCATTTTGTAGTCCAGCTCTGGATTTCTGTGCCCTAAGTGTGTGATTTTGCACTTTTGTACATTGAAACACAGCTGCCATGCTCCTGACCACTCCTCACGTTTGCTCAGGTCTCTGTACATTGTCTCTGCCCCCTCTGGAGTATCCACCCTATTGCCGAGTTTGATGTCATCCACAAAGAGGCAGACTGTCCCTTCCAGCCCATCTGTAATATCCCTTATAAAGACATTAAAGAAGACTGGTACGAGTGCTGAGCCCTGAGGCAACCCACTGGGCACCCTCCCTTCCCCAGAGTGAACTCTGTTTACCTCCACCCTCTGTCTCCTCTCCCTTAGCCAATTTATTACCCAGTTTACCACCTTAGGACCCACTCCAAAGCTGCCCAGTTTCCTTATGAGTCTCCTGTGTGGAATAGTATTGAAAGCCTTACTGAAATCTATGAAGGCCACCTCCACCACCCAACCCTGATCTATTTCCCTGGTCACCTAGTCAGAGAAATCTATCAGATTTGTCTAACATGACCTCTCCCAGTGAATCAATGCTGCCTCAGGTCTTGTAACTCACTGGATTCAAAATGCTCCACAATCCTTTCCTTTAGCAGTGACTCCATTAACTTCTCTACCACTGATGTCAGGCTGACTTACTGATAGTTACCAGCCTCCTCCCTGCTACTACTCTTGTGAACCAGGACTACATCTACCCTTCTCCAGTCCTCTAGAACCACTCCTGTTTCCAGTGAATTATTAAAAAGGACTGTCTGAGGTGCAGCCAGTACCTCCCCGAACTCCCTCAACACCATTGGGTGTACCCCATCTGGCCTCATTGCTCTGTCCACTTTCAGATATGTGAGTCCCTTCAGGACTCTCTCCTCTGTAAATGGACTTGTGTCTCCCTCCCTCCCTCAAATGCTCCTGTTGCTCTTATGTGGCCCATATATGGCCCATGTGGCCTTTTCTCCTTTCTCTGTGAAGACTGAACAAAAGCATTTGTTCAGGATATCTAATTTTTCCTGATCCTCCTCTGCATAGTCCCACCTGCCCTTCTAAATCTCACACTCCCTCCACTAGTGTTTCTTGTTTCACTTACGTACCTAAAAAATGTCTTGCCCCCTTTCGTGATCACCTGGGTTATTCTTTCCTTAGTCTGTGCCTGTGTACTCCTCACTGCTTTCCCTGCCTCCATCTGCTCCTCCTGATACCCCTCCCTGTCCTCTTCCTTCTGCGCCTCTTTACACCTCATGAATGCTACTGTTTTAGCCTTTACCTTTTCAACCACTTCCTTTGAGAACCATAGTGCTCTCTTTTTCCACTTGTTCTTGCTCACTTCTTTTATGCAGAGGTTTGTTGCCTTCACTATGCCTTCTCTTAGCTTACCCATTGTTCCTTCAGCCCCACCCCCATCCCATGAGGTTGTCTCTGAGGCATTCACCGTTTTTTTTTTTTTTAAATCTGCCCTACTGCAGTCCAGGACACTTGTCCTTGTGTAGTTCACTTCTACCACCATCCAAACATGACTGGGACACATTAGGTGTGGTGTATTTTATAGACAGCTTCCTGTTCCTCCTCCCTTGCTATTGGTGGGAGTCAATCACGTGATCTGTCAACTCGTACCTCAGCAAGATGGTGCAGGATCCACTCTCTCCTTTGAGTATAGCGGTTAGTGAAGTTTACAGCTCTTCTGTAAAAATGGCTTTTTCTTGGCTGCCTACAGGTGCTAGCAGCACTAGCAAGTCGGCACTCCCTTCCCCTCCCTCCAAAAAAAGCATATTTGATACCCACTCTATTACCCAGGGTATCCAGTGATTACCATGGTAGGCAGAAATGTTCACAGGGTTACCATAAAGGTCTGTGCTGTCTTCATAACCACTGACTTCATTGGTAGGCTGTTCCATAGGTTTACCACACTAAGAAAACTAATACTTCCTCATGTTACCCCTGAATTTACCCACCAACCAAGCATTAGGAGGTGTTCCCACATCCTTCTGCAAGAAACTAGATCAAATATTATTATGACATGATTCAGTGCAGCATCCATCATGAATGGTACGTGTTCAGAAATTCACAATGCCACCCATTCCTCTTTTGTGGAATTTTTGGTGTGATGCAGGTGACTTACACACCCATAACCTGATCTAAACTGTTATTGAAGGCTCCTTCTGTATTCCACCATGACCCAAGTAAAAGTATACTCCTATTTTAAACAATAATTGCATTCCCATGGAAATAAATGCATTTATTAAAGAACATTTAGACACAGTAACTCCTTAAGCATGCATGTTGCATGTTTTCAAGAAACCCTATAAGCAATGGGACTTCATATTTAAATTAAGCAAATTATAGCACTATCTTAGGTAAGACATTTGTCACACAGAACCTTAGGTACAGCTGGGAGTAAGTAAGTGCATGTCACATGCAGAACATGAATCAAGAGTACAACAAATTATTAATGTGTTATATTACAGGTGATAAAAAGTAAGTTCATTTAGATATTGTAGGGCAGGGTTTGGGTTTGTTAGCTTTATTAAAAACAGTTTAGCACTGAAGAAGATCCTTAAAATAAAAGGTGAATGTAGACATTTTTGCCATTTATAATTTATGATTTTCACTGCAGCCTTTGCAGGTCCCATTTATTGAGTGAGGGCAGGGACTAAAGGGACAAAGTTGAACCTGATTCCTTTGTCAAACACCAAATGCAAAGCCTGCCTGATCAGGGGCTGACACATCCCGATCACCTGCTCCAGCACAGTGCCACTCGATAGCTCATTATTTTTAAAAATTAATTGGAGTGGCAGGGGTCCATGGCAAGAAGCTATCTGGCCCAAGTGAATTATTTATACCTTTCTTTATAAGACCAGTCCACAGTCTAGTGCTCTTTAACAATAATTATTATTCCAGCAGATCAGCTGTTTTAGAAGGCAAGAAGGTTTAAATAGCATTACGCTGCACTCCTTTCAAATAGCTTTTAGACCCAAACCAATCCACTTGCTCTTTGTTCCTGAGGAGGAGGGTTCACTTTCTGAGAAGGAGGGTGAAACTTTAAGAACTTGTGTCAGCTGTCACATTAAGCAGTCTTTTTGGTTGTAATATCTTGAATACAGACTTGCTTTTAAACAAAAAGATATTGAGCTTAAAGGACAGCACTTAAATGACCAAAACCTGCCCAGAAATTGCCCTCCCCAATTTTCCTTCTCTACTGGGACTATAGTGATGCACTTCTGTAAAGCTACTATGTGAACAGTGGGAATGTAAGCTTTAAGAAAATACTTCAGCAATTTTTAGCTACAGTGCTATAAAAATGTATGCTTTTGATTAATGCGTGACACAGTAGGTTCCTGTTTTAGCCGACAATTTTTATAGCAGCAGGACCAATTTTATTCATGGTTTACAACCCTGATCTTGTCACTAGTTATTAAAATTACTGGCTGATAGTATAGCCTAGGGGTTAGAGCAGTGAGCTATGATCAAGTTTGGTATATCCAGCAGACCTGGGTTTGGTTCTTACAAGCTCCATTGGCATAGGTTGTGACCCTGAGCAAGTCATTTAGCCTCCCCGTACTCCCTGGTTGCCCCTGTAAATGGGCCTTGTGACCTGTGGGTCTTACTTGATCACCAAAAAATAAGCAAAAAATTCACCTGAAACATTGCCTCACAAATAGTGTGCTTTGACTGAATACTCTGTAGTTACATACTCACTAACCGTGAGGGAATAACCACTGGAGTGGCCCAGTTTTCCCGACAAGCTGCATGGGCAGGGTATCTATTGAACAGTTTTAAAGAAAGCTGTTTTCTTGTGAATCACCTGCTTATAGTAGTAATACTGCCCTCTGGGGACACAATTGTTTAGTAGGTGAACCACTAGCTGGGTCCAAGGTGCATGCCCTTACACTGATTGCTAGTGAGGGTTCACCTGGAGTACTGTATCCAGTTTTGGAGTCCTCAGCTTAGAAAAGACATCAAAAGAGCTAGAGTCATTGTGGCGAAGGGTCACAAAAATGATTTGGGGGACCAGCGGGGCAGCTCTTATGAGGAACAAACTGAGACTGACTAGATGTACAGGACTAGTTGCTGCACTGGGCAAAGAAACAAATACTTGTAGCAAAAAACAAAACCAGAGTGCACAGAAAATGAAGTGAGGACTCATGTAGGGAGCTGCAAAAGGGTTATAATAACTGGGCAGCAATTTCTCTCAATGTACTGACCAGGTTGATGTTTTCCATAACAACCAGCTGGTTATTATGACATTCATGAGCCATGCCAGTCAAACTATGCTGCTGCCTCATTGGCCAACATTCTGTATGTGGGCGGGGCCAAACAGTCTCACAAACTGCTGGAGAAAAATTGCTGGTCTTTTATTATAAAAAATAAAAAGATGGGGAGCGTGTTTCATATGAGAATTTAATGCACACCCTCATTGTGGGATGCTTTGATAAACCCCTCGGGCTTCGCCCTCAGGGTTTATGTAGCATCCCACAACTTGGGTGTGCATTAAATTCTCATATCAAACCCTTCCCTATCCATTATTCTCTATTTAATGTGGAACTAAAATGAGAACACTGAACCCCAGCACTTCGAACCTATACGGGTTCTTTGTCAAGGGGCAGCCTCATTTCATTTTCTGCACACGCCCGCTGTTTTTTTTTTTTTTGCTTCAAATCTTATTATGAGGAACAACTGAAAAACCTGAACATGTGTTTGCTGGAGGCCAAACAGAAAAGGAGGGACATGATAGAGACTTATAAGTTCCTAAGGGATATTAAAGAAGAAGTGCAATGTAAAAAAAGCGCTCTTTCAACAGTTTATTCCCTTTTTCTGTGCTGAGCATATCCCTGGTACTCTTTCTTGCCGGCATTGTACTATCACCCCATAATGTGCTCTGTTTTCCTTTGTTTTTGTTTACATTTCTGCCACTGGCCATGTTGAACTGGAACCCCCTCTGCTGCAAACTGCACTTAGGTATGACTGGCAGTACTACACAGGGACATCGCGAGTGTTCAACACAGGGTCCCACTGCAGTAACCAAAAGACGTGATGCAATATGAAGGGGGCACACAGCTGAAAATTAGGTAGCTGCCATATATATTGTAGTGCCACAACAATTGAAATAAATTTTAAATACCGAAAAAACTAAAGATCGTTAGAAAAAAATATTTACAGATTTGGACACGTCATGTATGGCTGCATGCTTACAGCCAAAAAGAAAAAATAATTTTGATAATCACTTCCTTATTATGTTGCACTGCTACTTTAATAGGGCACATTGTGAGGACCTGTTTGTTAGAAATAGAGATGTAGTCACAAGGGTGCACACTTGGAGACCGGTTGAGGGTAAACACAAGAAGAATGTGAGGAAACTGTTTTTCACTGAAAGGGTGGTGGATCCTTGAACAGGTTACTGGTGAGGTTATGAGGGCAAGGACCAGTAATGGGTTCAGACATGGATGGGACAAGGCCAAGGGACTCATAGTCACACTTAGGGGGAACCAGGAAAGGAAAGAATGCAGAAGGGGTAGGGTGAATAACTCACCATGGCCCCAGGCTGGGGGGGGGGTAAGGTAGTAACAACAATGATCAGACCTGATGGGCCATTGCTCTCCTTGTGCCATCAGATTCAATGTTTCTATAGTGGAGCTCTTCCAGCCTAACATTAACTTCCCAGAAATGCCAGTCACTTGGAGCATTGCTACTCAACCAGTGACAGACAGAAGTACTTTTTTACTTTAGTTGGCAACTGAAGTATAAGCTAGTCAAATTAAGGACTCACAGAAGGTTGAACTTCAGGGATGAGATCAAAGCCTGTGGATTGGCCAGTGGGGAGTGGTACAGCAGCATCACATTTTTAAATCAGTGTCTAGTTATTTGCTGATGTCATGAAGTTTCAGAAAACATGTGATGGGCCTCCTATATTCCACGTGAAAGATCAGTATCTCATAGATCAATATCCCATTTCCTGAGATGTTCTAAGGAGAATAAACATAACCCCCAAAGCAGGGATAAAGAGCACAATTCACCGTTAGTAGTAGTTACACTCATTTCAAATGATATAGATAGCAGTTTTAGTAAAATGACCCTACAAAGTAATTTACAGCACATATCAATCTATAATGCATTGAAAGCTTATTGGTGTGAGTATGTTGTTACTATGGAATAAAACCCAAATTTTTATACTGTGTAATTAAAAAGAGTAGGTGCATTCAACTGTGATCTCTTGAGTGGAATGGGCTTGTAGGCTACTGCTCAAATCATTGAGGATAACAGTCCATACCTGTCATGTAGCCACTGGCTGACAACTAGCTTAACACACATCACCAATGCTGGCACTAGCATGTTGCGAATTCAACGCTGGGCTGTTCTCTCATTGCCTAACTTTATAACCTTACTCACTCAGTCAGTGCCAGGCATCAGCTTATAGGAATCCCTGTTTGCTTTAGGAACTCTTGATCATGCCCCTGTAGTAGAAAAAAAATCTCACTTTAATTTGATACATGCTCAAGGAGATGGAATAGAGTAGGCAGTAAAATAAATTACCTGTACTTTCTAAAAACACAGTATAGTCACAGATGGATTAAATATGAAATATTTAATATCTACCCAATGTGCAGGATATGCAATAAGTAAATAGGGAAATACTTGTTACGCTGGAGAAAGTAAAATAAAAACAGTTGTAAATGATAGAGGTAGAAAACAGTAAAAGACTAACTGAACTGAATTCTAAAATGTCTTACCATGCATGTTTCGCCAGATAGAATATTTCCACACAGTTTTTTAGAGATCACACCGCACTAGAACATGATCCTCCTCCCTTCCGTCTTTCCTTCCCCAAAAGAATATGCAGTAAATGAGGAGGCCCTTTATCATAAATGCAGGATACCCAGAGCTCATTCAGAACTTATCTCTTTTTCTAGGCGGGTCAGAGGAAACGAGACTAGTTTAGTCCCTAAGGACCCATTAAAGGGTGTCTAGAACCAATCTTCCTTTAGGGTTATAGTGGGTGCAGTACTGCCCAGGTGGCTTTTAACAGACTTTACAACACTGTCTAAAAATCTGTATACTTGATTTCTACACACAGATACCAGTCCTAAGAAATAACAACATAAAATGATGTTATTTATATACAATGGGGAGAATGCATTGCAGTATCAAAGAATAACTTGACACAGTTGTTAGTCTATATGGAACTGAGGTCTCTGATGGATCCACCATGCCGAATTGACTTTATTTTACAATTGGCATGCCCAATATAACCCTATGAGGTGCAGCCTTCACCTTCAGTGGGGTCCTGCATCTGTACTTTTTTTTACAGCCAAGAGGACTGAAGCACAAGGAGTCAAAGGGACTTCTTCAAGATGACACAGGAAGTCAGAAGCTGCAATGGAACTTGAACATTTGATCTCCTATTCCACACTTCAGTGCTCTAATGACTAAATCATGCTAGCTTTCATGGCTGTCCCCTCAGTTTCAACACATTACAAAAGAACCAGCCATAAGGTCCATCTAACCTTTAAAGTTTCTGAACACATTTCAGTCAGCAGTGGCAATAACTCAGTAGGTGGCATGCTCACCTCTGGAGCCAGAAAATCAGATTGTAGTGGGTTCTAGCCCAACATGAGGTACTTGAGCTAACACCCATAACTGACACTGTAGTGCAGTACAAGGAGGGGGGTTGCTTCACTGTTGAGGTGCTATGCATATGTAACCCTCCACCGGCCACTTATTTAACTAGTAGGCACACCTCCCATACTTTTTTTGTCTAGGGGGAAAAGAGAGGGGTTGGGGTACAAAGCAATAAACAGAGAAACACATAGTGTGTACATGACACAAACAGACATTTGCCAAAACCCAGGTCCTGAGGAGAGAAACTTTGCTGAGAGCTATGCTAGGTTTGCACTTCTGACAGGAGTACCCAGTAAATCCACACAGGAAGCAGTAACTAGATTGTCCATACTAGGTTGGAATTCTAGATTGTGTCTTTATTCCAAAACAGTTTGTACACAAACGCAAAGATGGCCCCCCAAGGGTTTACATTTCGTGGCACAAGGCAATGCAGAACACATCTGTAGAAAACAGCAACTCGAACTTCCCATATAGCATAGGATTAGACATCTGGAAATGTGGTACTAGCCACGACCAAACACACAAAATTCTCCTGGAAGTGGCACTAGGCCATGACTTAGAACAGTTACCATATGGCATAGGATTTACAGAAGAAAATGTGGCACACTTGCCACGATGGAGCACACTAGGGCACAAGACTAGGAAAACCCACATACAAGGGTAAACTATACTCTTCGGGCATTGGCCATATGTGCTAAAAGAACAGGCACCCTTACAGAACCCAACGAGCTGAACTGGCCACTCCAGATGAGGGGTTGCCTACCTTTGCTTCCTCGTCCACACCCAGCCATTCTTTCAGAGTTACACCTCAACAAATAATGAACAGTAGAGATTATGCTTTCTTCAAATGTTTAACACATTCTAGCATCAGACACACTACAAGGGAGTGTAACATTAAAGTTCTGAACTAAGTGTCTAGTCACACTTGGGACATCCACTGTTGTCAACAAACTTTAAACAAACTTCTTGACAACAGTCTCAAAACAGAAATGGGTGAATGGGTCCCTTTATCAGAGTGTCACCCCACAGAAAACAAGGCAGGTACATATCCTAGGTAACTCTTAGACAGAATCTGCTCACAGTTTGTACACCAAAGGTAGCTTGAAAATGTTCTAGGATGGATCAGGTGATGGCTCCTCAAATCCTCTGCAGCCCCCCTCATCCCACTGGGGATGAGGGCATCAGGAAATCCTGGAGACAGTTTCCACCACTTCACAAGTCAGGCAAAAGATGTTCTCAGAACTATGGTGAGAAAAACTGGCTTTCCTCACTCCTTACTGCTCACTCTCGGAGCACAGAACTAAGACTTTAGGCTGCTGGCACTGAACTGAACTGAAAATTCTAAACTCTCCCACTCACAGCAAGCTGTGTGGCTTATGAGGCTGCGAGAGTTCTAAATGACATCACCTCTCTGCTCTCAGCTGAGATCAAGCAATTAGAGAGGGACTAGATGAAAATCTGTTTAACTAGTTATTCACCAGCTGCCTTCCCTACTTAATACTGACACTAATGGGATTCTAATAACCCCAGGTAACGGGGGTTTACACATAGCATGGGATATTAAACTGAGGTTCTTTCCGCCTACTGTATCTCTGGTCACTGTCCAGGTGGAAGTTAAAGATCCCATGACATTTATACAAAAGGAATAGAGGAGTTTCCTCAATGTCATGGCTAATATTCCTCTCTCAATAAAACAGGTACATGTAACCCCTCTTCCAGACACACTTTGAAATAGGCTATCACGACTCAGTGTGTGCCTTTCCTGTCAAACATTACAAATAAATATTTTCATGTTTGCCATGCAAACTACATGGGACTGTTCCAGCAACTAGAGAGACCCCTTCAGGATGTGGGGAACCCTGCAAGGGGACAGGGGACTGGAGTAGGGATTAGAGAGAGTGAGAGAGAGGGAGTAAGTGTGATTAACACCTAGGAGGGGAATAAGGCCTGTCCCAAAAAGAGAACCCCTCAGAATGCGATGAACCCTGCAAGGGGGCAGGGAAGTTCAGGTGATTGTAAACCCTCCTCCGGTTAGGTGTTGGAATTATAGAGGGATAGTGAGAGAGAGAGCATGAGAAATGTAATTATAGAGGGATAATGAGAGGGAGGGCATGAGAAATAACACCTGTGAGAGGATGAGGCCTGAACCAAGGAACTCACCAGGCTGCTGGGGACCCTGCAAAGGGAAATGGAAGGCCAAGGATAGGCAGATAGGGGAAGAAAAGGTGGCTAGCTTAGGCACTGTAGGACCCCTGCAGGATGCTGAGAACCCTGGAAGGGGAGTGTGATGGCTAGGAGAAAAGGGGGAGAGAGTAAGGGAAGGGAGAAAGGTATGAGAACTAGCACCTAGGAGGGGCTAGGGTCAGTACAGGCAGTAGAGTCGACAGAAGCATTGGGTAAATTCCAAAGGGGGCCGAACTGTAAGGAGCAAGACGAAGGAAATTAAGTCGGGTCATAACAGGAACAGTTAGGTGCAAGATAGTCGGAAAGGGCAGTGTTTATTTATTTAGTTTTTGTTAACCGGGTAAGTACCATAGCAAGACATGACTATTTTCAGGCATGACCCGGGAGGTTACAGTGGGTAGGAGAACCTTGAGAAACATCAATCAATCAATCAATCAAAATTTATTTATAAAGCGCTTTTCAGAAAATCAAAGCGCTAATACAAAACAGAGATAAAACATCAACACTAATAAATAAAAACATAAAACAATAAAATATTCATTAAATAGACTAATCAAATGCCAGCATAAATAGATAACTTTTCAGGGATCTCTTAAATGCTTCCACAGACGGGCACTCTCTAACCTGACGAGGTAGAGAATTCCACAGGGTCGGGGCCATAAAAGAAAAAGCCCTAGCCCCAGATGATTTATAACAGACCCTGGGAATTCTAGCAATCCCTGCCAGTGGAGCGGAGGGGCGGAGAGGACGATAAGAACATAGGAGATCTTGCAGGTAGCCTGGTCCCTGGCCGTGCGGGTCTTATAGGTCGTGCAATCGTGTGAAGGTGATTCTCCATCGCACTGGCAGCCAGTGCAGTTCACGCAACACAGGTGTGACATGACAAGTTCTTGGTAGCTCCTGTAACAACCTAGCTGCCGGTTTGCACCAGCTGCAGGCACACGGAGATCTACCTCGCAACCCTAGATATAAAGCATTGCAGTAATCAAGACAGGAAGAAACAAAAGCGTGGACCAACACAGGAAGGTCATCATGTGGAATAAGGTGTTTTATCGGCGATATTCCTCAGATGGTAAAGAAAGATCTGACAGTGGCCGACACCTACATTTTTTGATCATGCGCACTGTCAAAAAAATAACCATGAATTGCGCACCTGTTCAGGAAGGTCTCAATTGGGTATCCCCAATAGAAGATCAGAGGGGACCCCAGGAGTCAACTTCTTTACATAATGACCCGGGTCAAGGACTAAAACCTCAGTCTTATCTGGGTTTAACTTCAACCAGTTCGCACTCATCCAATCCTGAATTTCAGCGAGACAGTTGTTAAAAACCGAGATAGCATCATTTTGTTCGGGTGCAAAGGACATATAGAGCTGAGTGTCATCTGCATAGCAGTGAAAACTCAGCCCATAACGCCTTATAATGTCTCCCAACGGTAGCATGTACACCGTGAACAACATGGAGAAAGCACAGAGCTCCCACGGCACCCCACAGACAGAGCAAAGGGGCAGAGGAGAAAATCCCTGAAACTACCCTTGACTTCTGCCTGTGAGGAAAGAATGGAACCATCTGAGGACTGTCCCTGACAGTCCACAAAGTAGCCGCAGGCGATCCAGCAACCTCCCATGATCCACGGTGTCAAATGCGCAGAGAGATCAAGAACCAAGATCGAACGCTCTTCTGATCTCTTGCTATTAGAGATCACATACCCGAACCAATGCAGTCTCGGTACTATGTCTTTTCCTGAAACCGACTGGAGAGAATCATAGACTTCATGGGTGGTAAGAAAGTCATCAAGCTGTAACGCGACTACTTTCTCAATAACTTTGTCCAAAAAGGGCAGGTTAGAGATCGGTCTGTAGTTAGCAAGGCAGTTGTGGTCAAGGGTAGATTTCTTCAAAAGGGGTGTCACAACAGCCTCTTTCAGAGACTCCGGAAACACCCCTTGATCCAAAGAACCCCAAACTATCCTCGCAAGGATTGGTCCAAACATACATTTGCCATACATACATTTTGCCAAAACAGGGAAATGACTACATTGAATACAGCACAAGAAACAAAATTACACAATGTAATCAGGAAGAATACATACATTTTGATTTTAGAAGTTCTTCAAAGATGCAGAGATTTAACAAGTGGCTGGCATGCGTGACCAAAAGGAATAACAGTAATATGTCCTAGTGACTAAACTTATTCCTTTTATCAAAGCACTAGATTGAGAGCAGTTTGACACAGATAACAAAGCATACCACATAAGTGCTTATAGTCTGAGCTAGAAGAGGTAGACAACGAAATAGTATATAGCAGTTAGGGCTACGAAGGAGAGGGAGATTTATGCCGGGTTCAAGGGAGTTTGAAGAAGGTACAGGAGACATGATTAAATAGGAAGGAGCGAAGATTACTTTTAAACAGGGTATGTGTAGGGTTTGGCAAACCTCAAGAGGCAGGGAGTTCCATAGTTTGGCCGTCGAATAAGAAAAGGCAAGTGTGCCTTTGTTGGATTCACATCTTGGTATTTTCAACAATGCTTTATTGGCTGAGCGGCGGCCATGGGAGGGGGGCAGCAGAGTTAATAGGGAGGCCAGTGAGACCGAGATGTTGGTTTTGATGATATTATCGGTCAGTGATCCAAGAGCTTAGAGTACGAGCATCAGAAGGGCAGCACAGTTCAGATCAGCGAAGCAAACAGTGATGTTTCAACTAGGAGAAGCTGAGGCATACTACATATGCTGTTGTAGGTGGTATCCCACTTCCTTAGGAGAGTTGCGGATGCATTGAGATAAGTGACAACCCCATAAGATAAAGACGGGAGTAAGATCCCCCGGGCTATGGCTAATCTTGCCAGCTGCGTTAGGATGTAGCTGGTTTTATAGCCTACACCAATTTTAGCATTAGCTGATTTACAAGTAGATGTAATATGCTTGTCAAAGTTAAGATTCTCATCAAGTAGTACTCCTAGATATTTAAATGAGCAGACTGAATCCAGAGTCATCCCATCCTGCCCTGCGACTTTAAAGAGATCCCGGTTGTTATTTAATTTAGATTCAGAGCCAAACAGCATTGTAACCATTTTTTTAGCATTAAGGATGAGCTTGTCTTGGAAGAGCCATGACTGAATAGATTTGAAAGCAGTAGTGAGGGTCAAGTTGATATGGTGTGTATTTTTATCACTACAGTATAAGACCAAGTCATCCACGTACAGTATAGCCGAGCATTCAGGGATGTATAATGAGATATTATTAATAGAAATAGAGAAGAGAAGAGGACCTAGAATTGATCCCTGTGGAACACCTAGGTTAATGGTCATCAAGCTGGACACAGCAGAGTTAAATCTAACAGACTTGAGTTCTGTCACATAGACAGCTATTGAACCAGACTACCAAGGTTTGAGAGAAACCAAGGGCTAAGAGACTATCTAAAAGAAGAGACTGATCAACAAGGCCAAATGCCTTTGTGAGGTCAATGAAAACAGTCCCTGTGAGGTGTTCATTGTCAACAGCAGTTAGAGTATCATTTACCAGGTGGAGTAATGCCATGGTGGTACTATGACCTTTGTGAAATCCATATTGGATAGGCGAGAGAAGGTTATACTTCGTCATAAATTCGGTGACCTGGGTTGATACTAACTTTTCCATTATTTTGCACAATATCGATAATATAGCTATCAGTCGATAGTTATTTCCCTATTATCACCTTTTTTATAGACCGGAGTCATTCTGGCCATCTTCCTGATATCAGGGACAACACCATTGCAGAGAGAGAGGGTGAAAATCCTTGCTAATGGTTGGGCAATGAAAGGTGCTGCCAGTTTAAGAAGTTTAGGTTAGATTCCGTCCGAGCCAATGCTAGTGTTGTCAGATATGGTATTGAGCAGACCCAGCACATCTGATTTGGATATCGCCTTAAAGTAGAACGGGGGGTGAAGTAGAGTAGGGTGTATTGGGGTGGGTAGAGAAAGAGACTGACCCTGGGAAAAGACAGATGTAAAGCTGGACAGATCAGAGAAATGCTTATTGAACTCTTCCGCGATTGTCCCAGGGTTGTTACAGTGGACTCCTTTAATGAGCATTTCATCAGTTAGTTGTGCTTTCTTTGTGCCTAGAAATGATTTGACATGTGCCCAGAATTTCCTGGGGTTACATGATGCTTCAAGCAGAAGATCCTTACAATATGTGCTTTTAGCAAGCCTGATCCGCTTTTTACAGTCACTTCTCTGAGTCCTGTAGGTGTGGTAGTCAGCTGTAAGCCCTGATTTTCTAAAACATTTCCAACTCTCACCTCTGATGTGCAAAGCAGCCAGAAGATCTTTGTGTAGCCACTTAGTAGGTGTCACATGCACCTGCCAGGTCACAAGGGGTGTATGTCTATTCTGGACTTCACTAAATTCGTCTAGAAAGTAGTCAAGAGCTGTTTGTGCATCCTGGGACTGTGAACCATAAGACCAGTCAATAGTCAAAACTTCATACAAGAACTTCACCTGATCCAGATTAGCATAGTTCCTGAAAGTGAGATAGTGTGGGGCAGGGACTGGGAGCTGGAGTGTTGCCACACACAAAAAGTAGGGGTGTGATCTGATATAGCATCCGGTAGAGTGCCTGTGTCCACAACCCTATCAGCCCTATTTGTTAACACCCAGTCTAGCAGCGTGCTTGACATTGCGTTAGTAGAGATCCTTGTTGACTCAGTTAGAACTTGATGCAGTTTGTAACTTTGGGATTAGAGATAGAAGTGTGCTATGAGTTTGTCTAAACCAGTTTAAATTCATGTCCCCGAGCATAAGCACTTCATTTAGGCCTACGAGTTTTACCGTATCCTCCAGAAAGTTAGTGAAGGCAGTGAGACCTCCCTGGGGCAGGTTATGTGCTACGACTAAGTGTAGATTTTTTGCACCCAATCGTAGAAGTGCATGAATGTTTTCACAAAAGGAGGAATTTGGCTTGGCCTTCTGTACGATATTAAAATGAGCTTTATAATACAGTGCCACTCCCCCTCCTCACTTTGTAGATATCCTGTCATTTCTAAGAAGGCTATAGTTTAGTAAAGAGCAGCTAGAGTCAGGGGTAGATGGTTTAAGCCACGTCTCAGACAGACACAGAATGTCAGGGTTGTAGGTGGCGGCCCATGCCTCCAACTCAGCAAAATTGTGCATGAGGCTCCTAATGTTTAGATGGGCTATCCAGAGTCCAGAGTTTGAAGCTCAGGAGACATTATTGCATGGCTGGGGATGTAAGGGACCAGGGTTCAATTCCACATCTCCTGCCAGCAGTAATGCAATCAGTATGAGATACCAGAGCTTATTGATGGAATAGAGGGAGGAGGAGTGTCAGATTTGGGGAGGTAGAGAGTTCCTTGAATAATTATCTTAGCATGGCTTATTTCTCTTCTTTTTCTACAATGCCTCCTGTCCCATGTGACAGTGATGTATCCAGGACCATGGATTCAGCAAGCACTGGTTTAGAGTCAGTTCACAATGGTAGAGCTGTGATATTAAGTAACATTCCTTATCCAGTGAGCACTAATGGCTACATCTACAGTTTAGCAAATACTTGAGGGCTAACTGAGTGGGTAATTCTGTAAGAAAATATCTAGAGCCTTTACTAATTATAGCACTAATGATCTGTGGGGATTTGCGTGTCTTTTCATGGCTGTGTATAGTTTGATGACATGAAAAGTTTTAAAAGCAAAGCATTTACTCCTACTGGCTAGATCTGACACACACAAAGAAAGTAAAAATACTAAATTAGAGCTATTTAGTGGTGACCAGAACATCAGATTCCCAGCTCTAGTACTTGATGAATCAATGGTCTCGGATGCATCACTGTCACATGAGACAGGAGGCATTGTAGGAACAAGAAGAGCAATAAACCTTGCCAAGATGTAGATCCCCAGGGGCCATAAAACTCCTATATAACCAGCAGGCTAATTTAGAAAAAACTGTTAATAGCAAACAAAGGAAGGACGCACCAGGACTGCACAGTGCAAACCAAATCAAAACACTGCACAACATATGTTTTTGCAAATTTTGACTCTACTACTGCTTTAAGGGAATGTCAATCCACTTGCTGGTAAACAGAAGCGAGATCACAGTCCTGTCCCAGAACTGTCACTAACTGTCCCATTTCTCATAGCCATCACAGTAATAGTAGTGTTTCTAAGAAGCTTTACGGTTCACCTAACAGTGTTTTCTTTTTGTCAGACTGCAGATTCTTGTCTACAGCCTTAAAACCACACACAGCTTTAGCCATTTGTGAACAAGGTTTTATTTAGTGGTCTAATACATATTGACATGGTAATTTACAGACTGGAATAAGTCTATATGGCCCCCACCCCTTCGCTTCTTAAGCAGGGGATGAGTTCCAGGTTCTTAGCTTTTTAAGTTACCTCCAGTACTAACCTGTTAATGTTAGGGATTCCATTTGTGGTTCAATGTGAAACAGAAACACAAACAGAAATGGCAAATGTTACAATACAGAATGCAATGAGCCTTCCAAACTGGTGTACTAAGGACAAATAAAAAAGAATCTTATGAAACTGGCAAGACAAATCTTGTACTAGTTAGTTAGTTCAAAAGATTAACCAGGAAAAACATACTGATCTGATTATAGCTCATTTCCAGATGTGCCCGGGGGGGGGGGTGAGGATGAAAATGTAATAAGATAAATGAATTTAAAAAATGTTAATAGAAATATAGAAATGTATCATTAGTAAATGTCAAGCAATATAATGCATCAAAAATAGGAGCAAATTCATTACATTATAGATGTACATAGAGTAAAACAGTGCAGTATGCATAAGATAGATAAAATTGTATGTGGACAGTCACAGTGAATCATTCTCAACCTGGGCATGTCGGGGAGGGGCTGAAGAGCATATAATGACTGGAGCAAACCATGTGCAGGGGTAGGGGTGAGGTGACTAAGGACTGGGGTCATGGACAGTTGCAGGAGGTAGCTGTAAAGTCCCAAAGAAGTGACTTAGGAGAGAAGGTGGAAGAGGTGAAGTGGATTGACAGGAGAGAGGACCAGAGTTTAGGGAAATGGTATGAGAAGGCAGCTTGGCCAGCAACAGATTTCCTATGGGGGATTGAAAGGGAACTGGAAACAATGCTATGGTGTGGGTAGGAGGGGGGGAGAAGAGGACAAAGGAAGGGTAAGGAGGGAAGAGGCCAAGCCAGAATTTGGATATAAAGGAGGCACAAAGGGCACCTAGGCACCTAGCCTCATGGAAGGAAAGGGAGAGGAAAAAGTGAAGAAAGCATTGGTATATACAATGGGGGACGGTCCAGAGTAAAATAAAAGGAAACTATGATTGGTGGAATCCAGTCACATGGCAGTGTAATGTACTGTATATTGCAGGTCCACACCAATCTGAGTTTTTGGGACTTTCTGTAACTATTTTATAATAACATACACATGGTGTACAGTTATGCTGTCTCTTATTTAGTAGGGGCTTCCCTCTGTCAGGGAAGAGTAACTGTCTGAATCAATTGTGTGTAATACATGAAATAGGAATTGCACAGCTCAAGTGCATTCATCAGTACACTTTGGGGGCTTTTATTACGCATTTTATAAGTGTAGAACCATGCTTCATGTAAACATTATGCATGTTTTCCAATTTACACAGTTGCCTTATATTCACACTTCATCTATTTGGTCCTGTCATTCCCCTGCCCTGCCATCTTGTAACAGAACTACCCTGCTTACATGCCAGAATTCTCCACAGCTAATATTAGTAATGAGGGGCAATTCAACTGGTGCAAGTGCTTCTTGGAGCTTTGTAAATCTCCAATATGCCAGCTGCCAGTCCAGCAATATTCCTGAGGCATAGTACAGGTTGTGTGACCTGTACTTAACCATGGGACTAGTGACTGGAGTAGAAGTGTTTTGACTTCTTGAACCTTCCTCTGGGGCTGAGATAATAGCAGCGCCGGTGAGGGCCATGAAAGTAAATTCTGATATCTGGCAAACAATTCATTTGCCCAGGTGTTTAGAACTGGCTATTCTTACTTGTTTTTTTTTTCTTTATTTCTAATACTTCTTGTAATTTACAATTACCAATCTAATATTTTTTTTTTATTAAGCAAAATCTTTGAACTGAAGAATAAACTCAGTGACGGATACCAGCCTGTTGCAAGGTACCATCCTCTGTGTGGGTGTGGAGTGTCTTATCTTTTTGTCTTTATGGACTTCTCTGACCTACTGCAGCTTTTAGAGGTGTTGGCAAACCATGATATACGAGCATATACAGCATGCTTGCTTATTCCCTTCAATTGAATTTACTCTTCTAATACACGTTTTTGTGTTTGTTTTTTGTTAAACAAATTACTGTTTTTACTGACACTGATATCTCTTTAGCATTTACTGCTACACAGATACATAGACAACTGACAGCACAAGAAGGCCCCATAGTCTATCCTAACTGCCTGTTGTCTGCCTAGGTGGGGTAGTATAGTAGTTCCCTGTAGTCTAATGGTCCATGACAATCCTCACCCACACCCTGTCCTCCCGAGTGCACTTAACCTCTGCCAGTCCCATCCATTTTGGAGTCCTCCCACTGTATTCACGTTGACCACTTCAGCGGGTAGTGTTTTCCACTTTTCTGCCATGCAGTCCATAAAAAAGTACTTTCTAATGTGCTTTTTAAACCCCCACCTCCACCAGTTTCCTTTTGTTGCCTCTGTTATTATTGCTGCAACTACAGCATTAGTGAACAGTTTTCCATTGCCCACTTTGTTTTTTTCCTTGCATGTATTTAAATGTTGGATCATGCCCCTCCCCCCTAACTTCCAATGAGTACATATGGAGGCTATCCAGTCTCTGCTTGCATGACCTAACTTGTTGCCATTGTGTCATCTTAATCACCCCCCACCCCCGCACGGATTCCAGTTTGTCTGTGTTTTTTCTTAGGTGGGGATTTAAAATCTGTATGCATTAATCCACAGGCAGTTGCACCAGTATCTAAACAGAGGCAAAATTATCTCTTCTTGCCTGCTGCTAAATCCCCTCCTAATGGAACCCAGTATCGCAATTGCTTTCCCTCTAGCTTTGTTGCAATGCACAGTAGATTTGAGGTTGTCTGAAATTGTTACTCCATGATCCCTTTCTTCCTCCGTCTTTGCAGTCACTATTTCTCCCGCCTGTATTCTGCTCTCGGGTTTCTACAGCCCGCATGCATAGCCTTACACTTTGTGTCATTAAAGCTCAGCTGGCAGATCTCTAGCAATTGTTCCAGCCTACCAAAAATCAAACAGAATCAGGGGCTCGGACCTCACTGGTCACAGTCAAGTTCAGTGCACATAAAGCAGAACAATGCTAATACAACTAGTTGGAAATTATGTTTCCATGAAACCAATGTGGCACTGGCCCAAGACCAACAACTTGTATAAATGCAAGGCCACTTCCCTTATAGGTGCAAACATGTTAATTAGAAATTGCTCTTAAATCCCAAAGCAAAAGGCAAGGACAGGATAAATTATATAATGGTGGCAGAACCACAGCATATTAAAACAACAAATACGCCAACACCAACACGGTACTAATATTCCAGCGGCATAGACTCAGGCAGCCATCCAGACTGTGTGCGTATATTTTATCCTGCACCTGCACTTTTGCTTCAGGATTTAAGAGCACTTTATTAATAAACATGCTTGCACCTACAAGGTAAACAGTCATACATTTATTTAAGTTGTTGCTCTTGGACCAGTGCCATATTTGTTTCATAGAAACCTAGGGCTGGATTCTCAAACGTTTTTGGGACTAAGTCCCACACTGCAACTCCAGTTGCGGACCAAAATCTCAACAGCTGTGAAGATTGCTATTCACATCCACAGCAGTTGCGAAAGATGTTGTGGCTGGTCCCACTGGCTGCAACATTTTTTCTGCAGCTGTAGGGGGTTCCATGGCAACACCATCCGCAAGCTATTGTAAATCGTGGAGCCAGTTGTAAACTTGCTCCACTTTTGAGAATACCGTAGAGGCAGGAGAAACTGTGGTTTCACAAGTGGCAACCCACTTGCACTGAGTTTGTCCCACAGCTGCAGGGTTTTCAAGCACTCTGAGAATCCAGCCCATAGTTTCCAGGTAGTTGTATTAGAATTGTTCCTACCCATCCAGATCCTCTCTCAGTTCATGAATACCTTACTCACCATCCACTCTGCCGCAAAGCTTGGTGTCATTTAAAAAAGGCTAATTTTCACTTTTACACCCTCCCCTTGTCACTAATAAACTTGTAAAGAGTACAGGTCTGAGGACTGACCCCTGCAGGACCCCACTTGTAACTGCTCTCACTCCCGTATACTCCCAGTAATAATCTGCTTGAGGATTATTCAGGAGTCTCAGTTACACGTTAAGAGGGACACAAACTGCCAGAGCAGCTGAGCTGAGAAAGTCAAGGTGATTTATTGCAGTATACTTAACTCTTAACATGATCATAGGGACCTCTTTCAAACAAATGTACTAGGTAAAGTGATGTACCACATTGTGCAGTAGAGTTTTCAACCATTTATTTTCTAAATAACTGAAAAAGATAGAAAGACAGACAGATAGAAGGCACATAATCATATTGGGAGGGGCTATAGCCCAAAGTTCAATGTGGGAGAATAGCTCCTCTCACATCCCCTACAAAGGCCAGCCTCCCTTGGCAGTTTTCTGCTTAACGCATTGTGACACACACACACCCTTCACCAGCGCTGTGGGCTCCTGCATGGCTCGTGTGGCTGAGCCTTCCTTCTTTCCCTGCTTCTTGTTTTTCTTGCTTATTGTTTCAGTCTCCCTCCCCCACTCTGTTCCATTTTTGCTTTGGTCCTTTTTCCCCTCCACTCTCCATTTTCCTCACCCCCCCATCCCTTCCCCACTCCTGCCTTTTGTTTTGTTTTATGCATTTTTCCCCTCCTCAGTACCGTGCTTTGCTTCTGTCCTCAGCTACCTCATTGCACTTTCCCCATGTCCATTGGACGCTCCCCCAGCACTAGCTTTTCCACTGTAACCGCCACCTTTGTTTGCTCTGATGGATTCTCCCTCCCGGTTCCTTTCTTCCCTGCGCTCCCTTGCCTCTGCTTGGTATGCAGGCCTCCCTTTTTGCTGTTGCTGTGGTATTTGGACCGGGTGGTGGCCCATGCTCGGGCCCCGCTCCTTCCCAACCTGCTGTTGCCATGACTGCTGACTGCTTCATTTTCACAGTAAGTTCCTCCTGGTGTCTCTGTGGCTTTACCTGCCCTGTCTTTCCCTTTTTTACCCTGGTTGTTTACTTTGTCCTCCTGCTCCCTGATGGCAAAAATTGTTCTTCCTCTGACTCCCTCCCTGCTTCCCTGTCTTCAGACTGCCTCAGTTATTACAGATAGTGCCTCCTCCTAGATTGAGCTACCCATGTTTTCCTCTGCTTTGGCCTTGGTCTTTACTCTCTTCTGCTGCATTTGGCTATCCCATGGCCCTGGTGGCTGATTTTTACTGGCGGCATTTTGGAGTGTCAGTCTGTGCCTCCGCTGCCTGGAGGGCCACCGTCGGCTAATTTATTCTTCATGTATCTCTTTTCTGAGGATTGCTGCTGGACCTTGCCTTTGGACCATTTTCCTGTTTCTTATTTTGCATTCCTCTCGAACTGCACTGTAGTCAGGCTGCATCTGTGGAATATCTCAGATTCATGCATTTGCTCACTCACTCTCCACTCCTTTCTACTTCCTACACCTAACGCTACAAATATTGCAAAAAAAAAAACACACCCTCTCCTGCTTGTTGTCTTCCTCTTCCCCCCATCCCTCATTCTTGTCCCTTGTTCTCCTATATTTCTTTTGGGCTTCTCACTCTTCATGCCTTCATTCCGTCTCCATCGCCACTCCTTCCTATCCCAACATCCCTGCGCCATATTTCCCTTCATCTGGCACCTGAATTTCCACAGTACATACTGCACTCGGTCATTTATTGCAAGTAATCTTCCCTAGCAGTTTTGTCTGCCACTATTACAGCTCATGCTTTTTAACCCCATTTACACCACTTCCTGGTTACAATGTTCATATGCCCTGCTAAGCCATTGTTTCTGAATTTACTCCATTGTACCCCTAGTGCTTCATACCCTTCCAGCACTCTCCTGTGCCTCCTCTACCATGCTGATTGGGCTCTTGCATGCTCCTACCTCCCCTCTGGATCCAAAGAGGTTTTCTCCATCGCTCTCTAATACAGTGCTCCTTCCCATATCTTTCCTACTGTTTGCCGTTGTCAGTTCTACAGTATGTTCCTCATATGTTTCGTCTGTTTCATGTTTCCCACTGTGCTCATCCTCCTTCTGTTCTCTGCTTACATCCCATTTGTCCTTCTCCTGTCTGTTGCTTACTTTTAATACATAGCAGTTAGCTGCCCTTTTCTTGCTGAGCCCATACCAGCAGTCTTTCCGGACTCCGTCCCTAACTCGTACCTTCTGAGGTACTAAGCGAAGGCAGGCTTGCCCTGTCTACCAGGGATGGGATTCTATTACACTTAGTAATACCTACTACTTACAAACTTGACATCCTTCATCTCTAACTCAGCTTGGCAGCATTGAGTGCAGGTTAGCTCACCCCGACTACCAGGAATGGGAGCCTTGTCTGCAATCTATCATGTTATATTTCTACATTATCTACATGATACCGGTTGCTGCTTCTCTTCAGGAATGGGACCTCTTTTCCCCATGTGCCTTCAACATCCTACCTATGCCTAGCTGCCTCGAGTCAAGTTCATCTCACCTCAACTACCAGAGTCTACAATCGACTGTTTCAACCTTATGCATTCTCTACCTGATGCCCGGTTGCCACTTCCCTTCAGGAACAGGACAACAATATCCCATTTGCATTTAACATCCTGCCTCTGCCTGGCGGCATCAACTGAAGGTCATCTCGCACTGACTACCAGGGATGGAAGCCTGTACCTGCAATCCATAGATTCAAACTTATGCATTCTCTATTGGACTATCCAGTTGCAGCTTCCCCTTGGGAATGGGACCACTTTACCTCAGTTGCCTTCATTATCCTACTATGCCTGGTGGCATCGAGTGACGGTCATCTTGCCTCAATTACCTGGGATGGAAGCCTGTGTCTGCAAATGCCTGTTTAATCTTTATGCATTCTTTACCCGATACCCCATTCCCTTTGGGAACAGGACCACTTACCATGTTCCTTCAACACCCTCTGCCCGACGGCCTCAAGTGAAGGTCATCTCACCTCAACTACTCTACCTGACTACCCAGTTGCCACTTCCTTTTGGCAACGGAACCACTTTTCCCCATCTGCCTTCCCCATCCTACCTTGTCTGGTGGCATCAAGTGAAGGTCATCTCATCTCAGTTATCAAGGAAGGGAGCCTGTTCCTGCATTTGACTGTTTCAACTTCATGCATTTTCTACCTGATACCCGGTTGCCACTTCCCTGTGGAAATGGGACTCCTGTACTTTATTTGCCTTCCTCATCAGTCTACATCCTGCACTTCTATGGACTCATCGTACTCGTCCCCGCCTTGACCTCCTTACGCTCTGGATTTGGACTCCACCAGCTTGTTCCGTTTCTGCCTCCATTCAGTTCAGCTGCCTCCTGAACTTCCTTGCTGCTGGTAGCTCCTTCCCAACAACCACGCAAGTTATTTTTCTCCATCGGAAGTGGGATTCACATGCTTCATCATTACAGCACCTTCTGTTCTCTGCACAGTTGTTCACCATCATCTTCAGCTATGGGACTTGTGTATATCAATGTTGTAACTTTCAGTGCCTGGATTCACTTATCTTCCATGGATCTGCCTCATGACCTGCTGCAGTTTTCCTCTATTCTGATTCAGTGTGCTGTGGCATTGACCCTGGTTCTGTTCATGTCTGCACCTGTTGAAATCTGTACACTTGAACTATGCTGTCTTCTTCTCAGACTCCTTCATTCAGACAGTGGACATTCACTCTGGACTTTCCCCTTCATCCTTGGACAGCTGCCTTCTCCTTGCCATCCTGGTGTCTTGGGGCTCCTTCCTGTTTGTTGTGGCTCTTTTTGGGCAGTTAAGACCTATCTATGGCCAGTATTCCTACCCGGTCAACTATGCCTCCAATTCAACTATCTCGTACTCCTACCCTAGCCATCTTAACAGCTCCCATCCACTACTCAACGGAGCACTTGTCCAGTTTACCTGAGGGAAGCTTCTAGCAAACATCCATTGGACAACATGCCTCATAGACCTTTATGTCACCATAGAGTTATCTATTCTTCTCAATCATCTCCCCCAAATCAGTTCCAGAATCCCATTCGACTGGACTATAGAAAGCTCTCATCCCTCATCTGACTCTACTGGATACTCCCTATGCATCCTGTCAATTCAAACACTATGGCTTCCCTGTCTACCATGTCTCACTGGCTATCTTTTACATGGAAATGTGACCTAATTCCTTCCATCATGAAATGACTGTGTAATCATCATCGCTGTTATGGATAATGGGAACTGCAAGATAACTCATAGCAGTACTGGCATCATCCATTTTACCTTTCAGTAGCTTCTCCTATGAGCACTGACTCTATTGATTATGTTACTCGACTCCTACTTCCTCAATAGCCATTGGATATCCTAAGCCCTTCACATCTGCCTTCCCAGAAGTCCCATCATTGGATCCCCAGTGCCTAGCTGCCTTATTAATGGTATGCTGTCCAAACCACTGTTTTCTAGCTCCTGGATGTCACCATACTTCATACAATCATCTACATTCCTTTATCATGTTACCTTCAATCAGGTCAGCTGCCCATCCAGCAGTCCTTCTAGCTCATCCCTCATGATTCATATCCCATACTCCCCTCCAGTGAAGACTTTCACTGAGAGCAGGCTTCCACTGATTCTCAATCTGAACGTCCACCACCCATCTTGCTGTCTCACTATCCCATTCTTGACTCTTAAGAGATTTATATTCATCTACAGTGCAAGGCACCCCTGGCATGCTACACTGGTCTCAACTTTCATTGCCACATCAGTCTATAGACTCTTTCATATACCCATTTCCAGGCTTCCCACAGTATTTAGACATCGGGATTACCTGTAAGGCAAAACAGTCATGAACACCTCCATGCATGTCATGGGCAATTACACCACAAAAATATCCATATAGACATTTCCACCAGCAGACCAGCAAGAGCCTCTACAAGTATAATTAAGACATCAATGCCCAAATCAACCCTCAAATTCCTTGTACTGAACTTCCAATTATTCCATATACATTCAGTTACCATCTCTACTGCATATACCAATTCTCCTTCATTGGTCTAAAATCATTCACGTCACTACTCCTACCAGGCACATAAAGACTCTGTCCGACTCTTTCATCTGATTCATGGATGCTTACATTACAAATTATTGCTCACTACTTAACCCCTCACCTCCCCAAACAGGCATGGGATAGGCATAAGGGAGCAATACAAATGACTATGAATAGATAGGTCACTGACAGAGCAAAGGCCAATGGCACATTTATAAGGTAGAAAAAGAAATGGGCAGACTGGATGGGCCTTGCGGTCCTTATCTGCCGTCAACTTCTATGTTTCTATGTTTCTATGTTTCTCCAGACTCTAACTTGAATGTCAAACCTTTTAGAAAGTTAGATTGTTTTCCTTATGACTTCATAACCCATCATATTTCCCACCGTTCAAAGTCTGGTAGCATATTTATCAAATCATGCTCTTCCTGCTTATTTGTCTGTGTAATCCCTTTGGACATCATTCATCATTACCTTTGACACCTGGACTACATTCACCTCTTTTTCAACTGGACCTGCTCCACTCACAGGATTCAGATGCTCCTTCAGAATAAACCTACCTCTTCAACCTCAGAATCGTTCTTCCAGAATGCATCATCCATGGATTCAAAGATGGACTGTCATCTCTTCAAGCAGTTCCCCTTCCTTGGAAAACTAGCTTATGGTTGTTAGAACCTAGGTTCACCTTCTCTTAGTTTGCCCGGAAGGCAGGTGGGTCAGTAACCATGGGTTCTCAGAGGTTTCCTCCACCTGGGTTTTTTTTCTCTCCTGCATGCTACTGGTCATACTCTCCAAGAGTTGGAGGAGGTAATTATACTCTTTAGAACATTCATTGGTAATTCTTTTGGGCTTTCTATTCTCTACTCACTACCCAGCTTACCTAACAAGGGCGGGAAGAGAGAAAAGCCAAAAGTAATCTTCAGTTACATAAGCACTACTAACCCCATAATCTATTCACCCAAACATTGAATGAGAGGGCTATAGCCCAAGGTTCAGTGTGGGGGAATAGCTCCTCCCACATCTCCTACAAAGGCCAGCCTCCCTTGGCAGTTCTCCGCTTAGCGCATTGTGAAACACCCACCATCTACCCCCCTGCCTCCTCCTCCTCCTCCTCTGGCACTCTATTCACCCTTGGTTCTGGGCTTTCTATTCCCTACTAACAACCCAGCTTACCTACCAAGAGCAGGAATAGAGAAAAGCCAAAAGTAAACTACAGTTACATAAGCACTACTAACCCAATACTATTTTCATTTAAACATTGAAACAGTAGATATATAGGTAGATAGACAGACAGACAGACAGACAGGTAGATAGATAGATAGATAGATAGATAGATAGATAGATAGATAGATAGATAGATGGCAAGCAAGCAAGCAGATAGGCAGGAAGACAGCCTAAATAGTGTATGTTCTACATAGGATTAATGCTCTGGGGTCAGTTTCCTCAGAAATGCTAGACCTGCATTGCACTTCCTTCACACGGACAATTTGCAGTGAGAATGTCTTTCTTCCGTGTGCTGGGAAAGGGACACCACCTAAATTTTCACAAGTTCCAGTGGTGTTCCCAAAAGACGAAAGGATGTATGCGAGATTTCAAATACAGATGGCCACTTTTGTTATGACATGCAGGTTGGAAATTTAATGCTGAAACGTGACATTTAAAGACAATTTGGCTTATTTATATGTTTTGCACTAATCTTCCCTTTATTCATCACCACTAAGGATAGCTCAAGCAATATTCCTTGCTTATTTTTAATTCTGGGTCAGACATGCTCTACATTGGTTCTATTGATTGCATAACTTCATCTCTTTTTGATCAAATTTTGATTTTGGTTTTATAACATGTATAGCAGTAATCATACTTACTTTCTGCTTTACCACAGAACAGTTTACCACTTTAAGGTACAGCATTACAGCACGTCGCCCTTGCTGCAGTGTCATTTGAAGATCCACATTAGCTAAAGTTCTACTTTGTTTGTATTTAGTCATCACAATAAGGTAATACTTCAGCTAATGTGTTACCTTAAATTATACCACAGTGAGGATGAAGTGCTGTAATGCAGTTCCAGTGCCTTAATGTGGCAAGTGTTTCTGTTATAAAGCAGAAGATAAGTATGGCTACCACTGCATGTCTATATTTTTACATGTCCGATGCTGCTGCAGTCTAGACTATTACAGCCCTGGGCTGTGATTAAAACCGGATGCAAGTCCTAACTCACCTTAGTCAGTGAGCTATAATAAAATAAATAAGTAAAGATTTCATAAAAAGATGTTTTCCTCAGAGTTGTCCCTGCTGCTTATTCCATAGCTGAAGTCCTAATACTCTGTGATGTTATAATCATTTCCATGGCAACAAACTAAGGTGCCACAAACAGAGGAGTGTGACATCAAGTAAAGAATAAGCGGCAGAGGCAGTATATTCTGAAGGAGAAAGATCATTTTGTCACTCAAGAGTCCTTGGTAGTGAAGAACAGAGAGATGAGACATGCAGGAACATTTACTGAAAACAAGCCAACGTGTCTAAATCTCATGTTTTACAATGTTTTCCCAGAAGTGGTATCTCCTCTTTAAAATCAAGTCTTGCCATGTTGCCCCCTCAAATCAAATACAGTAAGCATGAGAAATCTCAGAATGTCTACGATGTTTTCTTCCTACCTGCCATCAGAAAGTATTGCCCTGCTGCAGCAATGCAAGAGTCTCATGATATCATTTTAGGCAACTGCTTCTAATACTGTAATCAGTACAGTACATGAAATACATTTTCCTGAAACACAAACTTTTCAATACTCTTAGTCAATTTGTGAAGAGTTGAAATGATTCCCTATTTTGGCATCCTATTATGAATCCCCTTGCAGGTATGCACTTTGTATAGTCTACCTTACTGTTTGAGCACCCCTTATCCAGACAATTGTACAATGTTATTTACTGTCCGTATGCATCTGCTGTGTTATTGAATGCCTTGATACCTATACTAACTGCTGATGTTGCTCTGTAACAGCAAGGAGCCCGTGGACATCAGGTATTCTGTAGTTAAGACTCAAGACTGAACTGTATTGCTTGCTGTTGGTTTACTCAGTCATGGTATTCACATGATTGTGGCCCCTATTATGCTCACGTTTTGTGGGTAAATGTTTCAATTCAAATACTTATAGATACCATGAATGCACTTCTATGAAACCACTTCTCTGACTTTGTTTTTTTAAATATCTATCAACTAATAAACATACATATCTAAATTATGCAGTCATATTTTTATATTTATATACCTTCAGCAATGCAATTTCTCAGCACAAGGGTTTCTACTCAGCACAATCACATGAATACCATGCTTGTGTGTGGTGTGTGTTAAGTAGTCTGTTTCTACAAACACTGAAACAAACTACTATATTGATTTAAGACACTGTGCTAGCAGACTATAGAAGCACATGAAGTACTGTATAAGGAGCAGCTCACTGGTTAAATCCTTAGCTCCAGGTAGGGCACACTTCAAGAAACTTACAGTGTTTGTCATGTAATGATGGCAATAGTTACAATGTAATTGTCATGTACAGTATTTGCACTGTATCCGATGTGCACAACAAACAGCATGCCTTGTGTAATTTCAGTGAGAGGCTTGATGTTGCACTGCCCATTTTATGACAATAGAAACATACCGTAATGGAAGGGACTTAAAATCAAGTGTTGTAGCTTGCTGTCACCCATTTTTTTCTCTTAGAAAAACAGCCCATTTTCTTTTTTTTTTTCAATTATTTGGCAGGCTCTCTACAGACTGAACATGTATCTCCCGAGTTAATTCTGAGTTTAGTCTACCCTATTTGGTAGATTTTGCTCTCTCTCTCTCTCTCTCTCCCCCTCCCCTCCTCTCTCTCTCTCTCTCTCTCTATCTTTCGTACATGCGTTTTCCCATGTAATCCTTGCTCCTGCTGAGTGTTGACCTCTGTTCTGCATGTTAATGGGCAGTGGCACAAAAGATGGTGTTGTAACTTGGTATCACTGTATTAGAACATTAAAATAGGTAAGGTCCTACAGTACAAGAGGTCAGGTGATTACCTCTGGACAAGGGAACATGAACTCACATGCTTGTTCTTTGAAAAAAAAGGTGGTGCAGAGTACATGAGTGAATGAAACACGTGAGCAGGGAAACTCAAACTAGCCAATTGCAGAGTACTGTAGCTCTTTTGTAGTGCTGCACAGAAGTTTCAAATTCTGCTCCGGACTGAACTGCACAGAATTTCATAAATTATGCCAACTACGCCAAATTCTATCAGAAGCAGAAATCCACTGTTCCAAAACTGTTTTGCTGTTATTTAAAGCCTGGAATAATATTTCATAGTTTACACTGACTCCAATGCAAGCTACAGAAAAGGAATCCACATTTTAAATATAAAATGCAAAACACTTTTGGAATTCCGCAGCATTTATCAAAACATTCAGAAACCAATTCTGGAAACAGAATTACCATTCAGTCTGACTTCTCCCACTGGAAATCTACATTCTGGCCTGCTCCAGTCAACTGGTATTCAAAAGGCCGGGTTCAGTTCCCAGCCAGTTCACATCATTTCTTTCTGATCATTCCCAAAGCCTCCTAATTGCCCTATATCATACCACACTCCTTCTACAGTATATAACAAAATTATAAACTCTGAAGATGTTGACTCATTTTGAAAGTAAGCCCCCATAAAATCTGTGCCAGTTTTTATGGGACAGTTAGCTTTCTCAACTGGATTCTCAAAATAGCTCATGAATACGATGTATCTCTGCCTTGAGGCTATTTATTTTGACTGTTGTGTCATGCTGAATTTTAACAGGCTGAAATCCCTGCAGGTTATCTGCTGTATGTTCTATTGATTTGTGTGTGGTTGCAGTGAGTATTTGTTGCTCGGTAAACATGTCGTCTTCACCATTGTAAATTGAGTGAATTGTATCTGAACTGATCGATTTTGTGATTTCAGAGCTAAGGCTAAGGGAAAAGAAAAAAAACACAGCATTATGCCATTCAGGTACCCTGAAATAAACCTGCTAGGGAAAGAAAATTATCCATTTTGTACTTTAGTTATGAAATCTGTTTACTTCATTTTTGCTTTTTCTAATTTTCTTGTGCTAGCTAGTAATAAAAACCCAAACTAAAGGATGGGTTTACCTGAATACCCAGCCAGAGCACTGTGACTTTTCAAAAGTGTACCTTCTCTCCATGATGAACATTACTTGTATAATTTACATGGGTAGTAAAACCACTGACTGTTTATCACCAGTGGTTTATGCATGGAATATAAACTACCTAATTGTCCTATATGATCTAACTAATGTCCTACAACACATAAACAAACAATGTTTAGTGCTGGCCTCTTATCTTAGTAATCTAAAGGGGACAATGTGTTAATTCTATTTTTTTCAAAATGCCATCGTGTGTATGATGTTTTCTATTTCTCAGCCCTAGCCTCCACAGGTTTGAACATTGTGAGTCAATAAATGAATGAGCAAGGCAGCGTATTTTACTAGCAGTACACCTTAGGCTGAATACCAAAGCTTGTTTATGTATAGATACATAACTGTGTTATCACATTTTGCAAGACCTACCTTATTGAGCTTGTATTGATTCAGACACATAGCAGGCTGCCATTGAGAATACAGTATGACCAGGCATATTCACTGTCTTTATTTTCACTGGTTTCATATTAGCGTGAAAATAAAAGGACAGTGAATATTAGGTGACTCACTATACAACAGCAGCACTAGTGTTACACCCGTGAAAATAAGATGACAAGAACATGTCGGTATGCTCAGATCGCTAAATCTAATGGTCATGAAGATAAGCTGTTATACAGTAAGTGCTGCAGGCACACACTTCTTTTATTTTTATTTGCCTGTAATGTACAGATCACTGGTGCCTTTTTAGACTTTTTGCATGAAATTTTATTTGCAAAATTCAAAGGAATTAATTTCACAATGATGTTCCTCATTTGGCCTCCTTGCACTTCGGTTGGGGTGTATTTTGGATTGTATTTCACTGTTCTTTAAAATGTCAACTGAATGCACACAAACTCACTGTTACGCATTCCTCACTACATGATTTAGGACATTACACAGTAATTCTGTAATTCAGCATTCATAGAGTTTTTACAGGTTCCAGTCCTTATTTATAGGCACATACACTTGAACAGGAACGCAAGTACTGTGTGTGGTGACTGGATGACTAGATATGTAGTTTCTCAGTTGTAGATGTGCATAATTCAAACTACTATAATATATTTCATTCACACACTATGTAATTGTGATAATGAGACCTTGGTTTGGGAAGAATAGGTTCCCCATCCTGCATTTTGTATGTTGTTTCTACATAAAATGTGATATCACATATCACTTTCTATCAAGAATGTTAGCTAATGTTTATTGTTTGACAACCTAATGCCATTTCAGTATGAAAAGAACAGTTTTACAGATACATTGTTCCATAATACATCACTAAATAAGAACATCAAAAATATTGATTATAAAAAATTCCACTTGTTATTACAAGTTTCACAATAAATATTTAAAACCAACTACCATTATTATAATATGCAACCACCAGATTATCATTCTGGTTTTATTGATTTAAAATCAATTCTTTTGTAAGATCACCATTTAGGAGCAATCCCGTGCCAAAGCTGTTGCTGATTTGTTTATCCGACTAAATTAAGCTTTTTTTCAAAAGAAATACAGCAGAGGAGGGAAGCCACAGAATCCATATCTGTTTTGATCTCTGTTTATAATAGATAATGTAACCATACATTTTGGTTCATAATTTAATCTCCCGATATGTCCCCCATATATTTGTTCCTTTCTTTTGTGTATAAGGGGCATAATATTAACATATGAACAAGATTGTCTTGACCTAGTGTGCATTTACATATTATTCTGTCTTTATTCCCTTTTTTATAATGTGTATTTAACCAATTGCTTACATAAATTTCAAATCTGAATCTAGAAATACTTTTCCTTCTCTGTAAAGAATGAGTTTTTAAATAATTTCAAAACAACAAAACAGAAAAGTTTTACTAATTCTTTAAATACCTGAAAAGTGGCACAAATGTCTGCAAATCCAGTTGGCCCTTACAAGGAACCACAGGGACGGATGTTAGTCTTTTGAGAGGTTGTCCATGTAGTGATGTTGTCCTGTAATTCAATAACTATCACATAATTCTATTAAGAATAAAAATCTAAAATAAATAAATAAAAATAAATGTCAGTATTTCACTGACAACAGCATTGCTTAGACACCTATAATAAATGCAGTACTAGCAGACATAGGTGTAGATCAACAACTAAAAGTATATCAGCATATGATCGCCCTAATTTTCCACATTCTTTGAAGTTATTGTTAAAATGCAGATTTACTTGTCCCTCCCCCCAGATCATTAGCCATTAGGCTTCCATTATCTCCAATTAGTTCTTTGCAGAGTCGCATCACATTCTAAAAACTAAGACTTCAAATTTGTTAACTATAACCAGCCCTTTATACATCTGGGGAGAAGGTATATCTGTTCCTGCAGTTTCCTGTCTTCATCCTTTTAGTAGGACCTATACTGCTATGACTTTCTGAGAGATTCGTGTGAAAACCTGAGTAAACAATCTAAAATAACCATTCATGTCATCAGCAAATGACAGATTATGCTCTGGAGAGCTGGTTTAAGGCTAATAATTTAATAAAGCCTGATCAAGTGGGTTTAAAAATGCATTTTCAGATGAGTCAATGACTCTTTAACACAGCATAAGGGAGTCGGAGTGTGTGTTACCTTCTGCCCATCAATGGCTTCACCCAGGATAGCCCAGCTTGGATGCACTACCTAATTTACGGCAGGTCCCCATTTTGCAACTGGAAGACTGAACCACCGGAAGGTCAAGTGGCTTGCCCAGGGTCACACAGTGTGTCAATGGCTATTTAAGAAATAAGGTAACACTTCAGGCTGTTGGTCATTATGGGAATACCCACACCTTGGGTGGTAAGTCACCCAGGAACTGGATAAATTCCAAAATGACCAGCACCCTGAAGTGTCATATTGTGATTATAAAATCAATCTCCGGTTTAAAAAGTTTAAAATGTAAAGGAGAAAAATGGGCCACCCAGATGGCCCAGTCATGTGGTCATGCAGACACCTGAGTTTGAGGGCAATCTTGGGAAACTGCATCCAGGGCAGACCATGCTGAGGCTGCTACAAAGCCAAGGAAGCTGCCACTTAGCAGCATGCCTCATTCAGGGAAGGTTGGCAGTGGGTTTCAGTGGCACAGTGACCCCTGTAGCAGGCCAGGGAGCTGCTTCTCCTGCAGAGGGTGTGCTTTGTACAAGCATGTCAACTGTATGTCCACACCAGAGAAGAGGAAGGTTTGAGTGAAAAATTGGGGATGAAAATAAAGGCCCTGAGGCCAGTCCAAAGGTGAAGAGAGCTGAGGTACTGTAATGCACCTTTCCTCTCCCATGTCGGTGACCTGAGTTCAGGAACAAGTTCAGGTCACAGGGGGTCAGCTGGGGGGAGGCTGGTGAAAGATTGAGCAGCCATCAGGCAACTCTTCCCTCGGAGGTTGGGAAAATGGGCCTTCCTGGCTCTTGGCTGCCACTGCGTGGAGGTCTAGTGGTAGCGCCAATGCTTGAGGGGCCAATATTTTACTGGGTGGATAGAGTGGGTTAGTGGCTTCACAGTGCATGCGCACCTCCATGCATATGTGTGAACTGTGTTGCCATAGCCCCAGAGCATCACGGGAGAAAAGGGAAAATTTGCCAGTGCAGGTTACATCAAGCTTGGCCTGCCTGTCTCTGTCCCACACCATTACCTTGCTACCAGTTCACATCTGGATGAGAGGCATATGGTGGGGGTAGGACAGCCCCTCTTTCTGGCCCCAACATGGGGAGCAATCCATGGCAGATCTTGGGCTTGGTGTTTCAGGGGAGGTCAGTGCCAGCCAGGATGGGATGGAGACAGAGCTGAGAGCCCACCTGCATCAACCAGCCTGGAGAAAAAGCTTTATGGAAATAAGAAAATCCAGTACCCACACCATGCATCCTGACTACCTACTTGCCAAATCCTGTTCTGGGCCTCCCTCAGACAGCCCTGCCAGGGATGGAAAGCTCGGGGGGGGGGGTAGCCCTGTGCAGAGTTTTCAAATTCCAACAGAACAGAATGCCACGGAATTCTGTAAAATTCTGCCTAATTCAAACATTCCATCAGTAGCAGAATTCCAGCATTTTAAAAGTGGAATGTTTTTCACAGATTAGCATTCTGTGGTTTATATAGGCCGCACACTCCTTTTCTGTGATCAGCAGAATATTATTCCACATTTCACATTCTTTGTGGAAAGTTATTCCATGGTTTGCATAGAAATGCCTTCGGAATTCTGTGGAATTCAAAAAGAAATTCCAAACAGCATTGTGGAAATGGAGTTGCTATTCCATTCTAATTCTGCAAGCAGAATACCCCATTCCACCCAGCTCCAAAGTGGGGGAACTGCAGCAACAGGATCAGCAGTTGATGGGGCTGAGTAGCTGCCAGTCGCAGCCTGATGAACTGATGTGAGAGTTCAGAGGGTAGAAAAGCCTCTATAGAAAAAAGAAGAAAGAATGAGAAAAATATCCTTTTGTAAAAAAAGGAAAAAGAAAAATAACCGAACATAGTGCAAGAACAATGCAAGATTCCAGACTGTGGGCCATGCTGAGCTAGACCCATCAGTTCTAATTCCCAGTGGCCAGCCCAATACCAGTATGTATAAATTAGGGCCAATGATTTTCCATTTTCAGCAGAAAACACCAGACAGAAATATAATTTGTCATTTTTAAACCAACACTTGGAAGTCAATTTTTTTATGAAAATACTCTTAAAACATAATATTTTACCCACAGAGGCACTCTTGTGATGAAAACGATTTAAAAAGTGACATAAATGATTGTGTTTTTAAAGCAACAGTGCAATCCACAATATTTTTCCATAAAGCTAGTTTCAGCTACAGTTGATACAAACATTATCATACCTGGCAAATCTACTTTTCTAGGTAGCTCCTATGTTGTATACCATGGGTTTTTGTCGTTTTTTGAATCCTTTTTTATCATATCACACTTTTTCTCACCATCTGCAGCACACCCAGCGGGGCCTCCAGCCGCTGGCCCCCACCACCCCAGACAGCAGCAGGCTCACTTGCATGGTGGGGGTCCAGCCCACCAGAGGGCCTCCCCATGCCTCTCTGAGCTGAGCTGGACTTGGCCCCCAGCACAGTTACACGATAGTCCTCTGGGTTGGCGGGCGGGAGCACGGCTATCAAGCTGCCTCAGTCGCGCCCAGCCATTTTTCCCCCAGATTTTTCCCTGAAGCTGACAGTGCAATGACATCCACGCGTAAGCCAACATCTTGCCATGCTCCTCCCTTTCTATGAACTGCACTGTGCTGCACCCGGTTGTCACCAGGTAGGGTCATAATTTTTTTGTTTTGCCCAATGTCCTTGGACTGCTGCCTTAAATTGGCAAACACAGAGCTTATCGTGTGGGAAATAACCTTTGCCCAAACAGACCCACAAATCAATAATTCATCCCCACTCAACCTCCCGATCTTACTCTCCCTTATCTCACTACCCTACCTGCTTACTTTTAGATCATATAGATCTCATATAGGTATTGCTCTTATTCCTGTATGCAACCATGTGAATTATCTAACCTGCTAGAGTAACACCACTATCTGTACCAACTATTTGATGTTGGATTCTGCTGAGATTTAAGTTGCCTGATTTATCAAGCAATGTTGAGACTAACAAATCTGTCACTCTAGTGTATCTGGATGTTGCTTTGTGGCATAACCTAGCTGTATCCTAATACCTGAAACCCTTACTGTATTGTTTTAATGCAATGTTAATAAACTTTTCAATTTAAAAAAAATAAATAAATAATTCATCACCACTCAGATCTTGGTATGAAAAGGCTGCAGCCCTTTTTACTTAAATTTCATTGAAATACATATCATACTTCATTACCATTTACATTCATATCATATACCACTATGTACATACAGTATAAGCAATTCAGTAAGACCCCCTATGGCAGCAAATTTATATCTCAACCGGACCCTTACTACCTCCTCCTCATGCTTGTCAGGGGAACTCTGGCCCATTGGTTGGATGGGGGTTGTGTCTCCCCTCTGGGCAGTTCCCCCCCCCAACTTCCCCCCAAATTTAGGACCTCCTTGACCCTTTGATGAGGAGCATGCCCATCCGAGACCGCACTCCCCATCTCCAAATCTTGGCTCCCAGTGTTCTGGTGCCCACCCCACCTGAATGACAGCCCACGCAGTTCCACAAAGCATACCCATCCCAGGGTCATGCCTTGACCAGGTGTCACCCAATAGCCATACATTTTCATGCAGAGAGAATTTACTTTTTCAGGGTCAGCCATGAATTACCCCAAATGACCTCAAACAACAAACTTGAGCTGCAACAGTTTGCATTTCTGCAGCCTGGCAGACTGGAGTGGGCAGGTGGAAGTACTTCTGGCAAGCAGGTTCAGAGAGGAAGAAACCCTCCTGAACTGCTCGCTTTAAACCCTGCCAGATCTCTCCCTACTTGAGCGACCTGGGACAGCCCCTCATAGTGACTCCCCATTGATAGGGCCTTCCTGCTGGGAGCTGCCTCCTCCATCCTTAGGGCTTTGGCAGCTCCTCCCTGACCACCATCTTGTGGACCGTGAGCAAATCACCCCGTTGAGAGGCCGGGGGGACATTACTGACTCTGAAAACATATTCTTTTTGCCATTGTAGTGTAGCTCTGGGAATAATAAAAAGACATTCTATCACAAGAATCTATGGCTAAGCAAAACTGTTTATTATATCTGATGAGTGCAAGTGCCCTCCATTTCTCTCCATTGTTTTATGAACATGGGAAGTCACCATAACTAATATAGATTTTTACTAACAGGGAAAGCCACTAACAGTCAAACATGTGGTTATTGATTTTGAAGTCAGGACTAAAAAAAGTCCAGGAAAGGCTATTTTAGGTTCATTTATATGGGTTTTTAAATGGAACTCTCAGAAAGTCACCCAACCAACCATTTCTTCCCCTCATACATACACACAGATTCTGGCCAGTTTGTGTTAGAGTAATAAATACAGCTTTTGACACTTAACAATTGTTTTTCTTTTTTTTTATCTTTTGTTATCCTGCTTACACATTTTCAGCAAAGGAAAGAACAAAGCCAAAGATGGTAAAGAGGAGAAGGAGAATAAAGAAAAGTAGGTATTCCTCCGAAACTCTGAATAAATCCAGTCCTTTAAAATCAACATCCATCAACAAGTGAAGCTATAAAGGAATACAGAGCTTGGCTGGTCCTGGTTCTGGTTTTTAGAATGACTCACTATTCGGAGTATTCCCTTAAACCAGGAAAACATTAGGGAGGATTGTTCATGCTCCATTTTGGATGTAAATTCAGCTTGCTTCCAAATGGTATCCCGTGACATTGGCAACTGCAATTGGGTGCTTTCAAAAAGGGTGACTCAATCACAGCACCTATCGACAGGGCTACCAAGGAGGAAGGGTGACTGGATGGGGGGGTCCACGAATATAGCAACAGGATGTCACTATATGTACACATGTGCACGGGGGGGGGCGAGCACGCCGAGCGATGACTGAAAGGGGAAGGAGGGTTTGTGGGGGTGGTGCGGTGGTGGGCTGCCAAGCTGGCCCCATGGCATAGTGGGTGGGTCACAGGCTAGGGTTGTGAGGGTGCTGGGTTCAGGTCTGGGAGTGCGTACATTTTGTTGTGCCCAGCCTGAAATTTTTTTTTCCCATTTTGCAGTTGAGAATCTTTAGTAGGGTGTTGCGGGGGGGGGGGGCACATCCCCCCACATAAACAAAAACAGTCAAGTTCCCGGCGCCCTTTTGCCTTGTGCTGGGAGTGTACATCAGCTAAACGGATTCTGTTATTACACAGATCCCTTCTAAACTTCCTGGATCATGGAAGTCAAGTGTTCAAAACTATGTACTATAATATTTTCCAAGGAGCTTATACCATTATTCTCCACTGCATTCCATATCTACCTTCCAACACTGGAATAACCTTTCTTCCCCATCCAACTCTCTAACTAACTACCCTCATTTAAACCCTCTTGCTGGCACAGGTCTCAAAAGTATGCACCTGCTGCTAGCCATTCACCAGCATACCCTCTTACCCTGATCCTGACGCTGCTACTGCTGCTTACTGACTTGTCCCTAATTACCTCTGTTACATTTTTAAATTGCATATTTCACAATTATGTAAACTTATATAGTTATATTTAATTTTAATTCACTCTGTTTCTGGTTTTTGTACAAGCACTCTACTTTTGAGACTATTGTTCATTGAGTCCTCTCTCTGTGTCGCTTGTAACCCCTCCCCCAAGCTATGCCTAGAAATGAGCACAGACTCAGTGTGCTCCTCCTATTTGACAGATTTCATTAATAAGGAAATAGTGCGTGACTGTGTCCAGTGTCCTGTTTTGATTGCAATGCCAACTGACCATTGTTGGAACATTACTTAGGGTATTGTGATTGGGACACTGTTAGGCAAACAAAAGGTGGTCAGTTTGAAATTGTTTGACACTTTTTCATTTTGAAAGCTAGGAACCCCTAACTTTTCCCCCACCAATCAGAAGCCATCTCTTTAATACATATGGTTGTTATTGTTGGAAAGTAATATTCCATTTTGGAGAAAAACCTTCCTTTGTAATTTGTTCTGCTTAGTTGTTTTTTTTCACCTTGCATCTTTGCTGATAAGGATTGCACCCAAACCTTAACATCAGACAGACTTGTGTCCAAACTTTGGACCTGAGTCTGAATGTGAATCAGCCTGTACCCCAAACAATGGACAATAAAATGTAAGGGGAAAAAAAGAAGTTACAATTTGGATGCAGCTTAATGCACAGTGGCCCAGATATTCAAACTGCGCCCAAAAAGTGTGTAACAGCAGGAGCAAGCGCAAGTCCTCTGCGCCCATACGCAAGAGACGCGATATTCAAAAACTGCGCAGGCCAAGATGCGCCTACAGCAGATGACTAAATATCGCACCACCTGTGCCATGCGCAACCAGGGATGTGAAATTGCGCATATCGGATGCGCCATAGCGCAACAAGGGATGCTCAGCAGAGCAGTCCAGATGTGCCATAGCACAACCAGGGATGCCCCCTGGAGCAGGGCAGCAATGCAACAGCACAACCAGGGATGCAGGGGCCCACCACCCATGCCACAGATGAGCAGAGGAGCACACAGCAGAACAGACATCGTCCCCCACACCCCATGCACTGCATAACTGGGGGGGAGAGCTGGAATAACCACCGGCCCATAGATACCAGCAACAAACCCACAGCCGGGCCATGGTGCCCCAGCACACCCCCCTGGCAAGCTGTGACTGACACACAAGGAGGGCTGACCACCCCATGCCACACCATCTCACCAATGCAGAGCACACCCTGCACCACGATCACCATACACCCATCCCAGGAGTAGCGCCCAACAGTGCAGGACACCCTATGCATGCCACCACCCCCAGTGTGACAATGCAACCCTGTGCACCATGGAGCCATGCAAGGCAGCCCCACCATGTGCACCCTGCTGCAGGTGGCAGCAGACAGCAATTCAACAACAGCATACACAGTGCCACCCTGCACATCCCCCCCCCAAGGTACAGCTGAGGGACTGACCATGCGTCACCACACGAGGTACCCCACATGCGACAGGACATGCCCCAGACCCCACCACCAGTGGTACAGCACCCTGCACACCCTTCCAAGGACACATCCCATCCCAGCACTGGCCACAAAAGCCAACACAGACACGCACAGTGTTGCATGGAAACATGCACCACACAGGATGCAACACAGTGCATGGACAAACACCCACCCATACCCAACAGCACACCAACACAGGGACACAGTAGAGGGTCAACCAAGCCACTGGTGTGTGGCCACAGCTGATGTGTACACAAGGCCAGCACCCCCACATTGCACAGGTGTGCCAGCCACCCTGTGCAGGCATCATGAAGCTGTATGCCACCAGCATGCTCCCGGAGCACAAGTGACAGACACTGGAGCACATCCCCTGCAACAGACACAAGTGACAGCATGGAGGGGGGGACAACAACAGCAGAGGCCACAGTGCCACCGGAGGCAGATGTGCACCATACTGGTGATGGAAGGCAACCTGGCATTGTGCCGGGTACAGTTGTTATCCAGCATGGACAGCCACCACTGACATGCCAGCAGACCGTGCATATCACAGATATGCAAGGGTGTCAGCTGCACAGGCCATGGACGGTCTGAAGGGGTGCCATGCACACAGTGACCACGTCCACAAGACCTGCCTACCCAGGCACCCACAGCCATGTGGACCACTGCACACACCCACCACCCACGTCCTGCACAGCACCACCATGGCCGTACAGTGACATGGCTATGCGGTACGAAGGCAGTGGCACAGCCATGTACCCGGTGCATGCATGGACCACCATTGATGCACTCCCAGACATGCAGTGCCACTGGACAGTGCTGACTGTAACAAGTTGCGTGTATGGCAGTGGTGTCAATGGATTGTGGCCATGCCCCGCTGCCCACCCTATTACCCAGCATGCAATAGTAATCATGGATGTAAGGCACTCACCATCATCAGGCTGGTCCCTGTGTCTCTGTGGTCCTGCATACCTCCCGGCCTGCTGGTCCTCTTGATGGCGCTTCCTCTCCCTCACCCACCGGTGCTCCTCTGGGCCTAAGGTGCAAACATGGAGAGAGGAACATCAGTACAATCTGGTAGCAAAGTCCCCCTGCCCCCGTGTGTGTGCAATCCCAAACAGCCATACCCATCCACCCCACCCCGATACCAGCACCATGGCCAACACTGAACATCCCCCCCATGTGCCGGACACATGCAACCATGCTACCCATATGGACATTAACAGTGTATGAATGGGGCACCTACCTGCCCGTGGCACCATGCACCTCCTGGCACGTCCCCGCATGTCCGGGTCCCTGCGCCAGAGGTCCCTGTATCGGTGGCGACACTGCTCGGCCATGCGCCCAATTCCCTTGGCCTCCTCCAGTGCCACTGCCACCTCCTCCCATTCTGCAGTCCTGGCCCTGTCCAGGGGTGCATCACCATAAAGTGCCCCAGCATGGGGCTCGACAATGGCCACCAAATTGGCCAGCTCAATCTGGATCCACACAGCAGCCCTCCTCCGTGCCATCTCTACAGCTAGTTGGAGTCAAAATGGCGCTCAGTAGCACGGCCCGCTATGTGCAGATGCTGCGCAGTACAGTTCTGCCATTCCCTATCGTGCTACCACCGAACAGCGCGATAGTGGTGCACCCATGCGGATGCATGGCGCCTAGGGGCAAAGGTCGGACACAGGGTCAAGGGTCTCTCCCGCACGGACCGCCACAGCGTGATTGGTACTCAATGCGTGTAGCGCAATTGGGTGCCTGTGTGCCACCTCCTGTAGTGGCCTACCGCGCTGTGGCCCCAGTGCACCTACGGTGCCCCAGTGCCACAGCGCCATATATGTGAACAGCGCATTAGTGCCACTGGCACAATGGTGGCCATGCCCTGCATTGCCTCCCATGCATAGCACGTCAGCAGCACGGCAGGCGTCTGCATCATCACCCTGGGCATGCGCAGTTCGGTGTGTACTGCACATGTCACTGAAATGCGCCCTTGTCTGAGCACGTTCAACACAATTGCACAAAGCGCAACAGTACGATATTCAGCTGGCATATGCAAATCAGCTAATCAGCCATTCAATGGTGCAGACACTGCATTTGCATCCACTTAAAATTTTGCCTCGCCTCATTTGCAAGCGTTACGCTATAAAAAATGCGACATTGGGCTGCACTGGCCATAGTCAGTTACTACAGTCTATTGTGGTGAGTTGCATGCTGTTTGGGAGTGTGGACTGTGGTGTGTGGGACATGCATAGGACTGCACAGTCACAGGTAACACTTGTCATTCTCACAGGATGAATAATGAGCGATCGTGAGGTGGAGGAAGAGGAACAGAGACGTGGGAGAAAGAGGAGGCCTAACTTCACAAAGGCAGCAACAGATGCCCTGTTTGAGGCCTACCTCGACCAGGAGCCACTGCTCAGTGGACAGCGGGGAACACCACAGGCCCATGCTGCTGCATGGGAAGAGGTGGCACCTGCCGTCAACCTGCATGGCAGCCACCAGCAGTCCGTGCAGGAGTGCAAAAAGAAGGTGGGCATGGACAGGCGGAGAATTAAGGACAAGGTGGCTGCCATCAGGGCAGCACGGCCTGTGACTGGTGGGGGACAGCCGGACGTGCAACGCCTGACCCCACAAGAAGAGCGGGTTGCTGGCAGCATGCAGCGTTGTGCCATCGAGGGTGTTCCAGGTGGTGGATTCCAGATGGGTGGTAGCCCATCACTGCATGGTAGGTCCTGGTCTGTCAATGGGAGGGACAGGGTAGGGCAGATACAGTAATGCTACTGTGTTCCCTTACAGCTCCTGAGCGTCTACATGGGTCAGCGGTGGTGGGCTTGTCCACTGAGGGCAGTACCATGGACATAGAGGAGGGCCCGTCCACCTCCACAGGCATATGAGGGTCAGGGTGACAGTGGGCCCGCCTGGATGTCTGGACTGATGTTGGTGGTGCAGGTGCGGAGGAGGCCCTGCCCGTGCCCCAGCATGCCAGCGTCCATGGATGCCAGCATGCTGAGACTCAGGCTGGTGTCAGATTCGTCACTGATGATGATGGAGCTCACTCCATGGACAGTGATACATGTGGGCCGCAGGATGGCCACAAAGCAGGTGACATCACGGGCATGGCCATGGGTAGTGCCACCGTGGAGACCTGCGTGACATCACAGTCCCAGCCTGTGCCTGTCTGCACCAGTGGGGCAGCACTGGTGTGTGTCCAGGACAGTGGGGTTGTTGCGGCCACTGCAGTGGCACCATTGAGCCCTGGAGAGAGGCAGCCGGAGGGGCAGTGTCAGCAGTAGGCCAGTGGCCATGGGGGTAGAGTGTCAGGGGGCGGCATCAGTGCACCACCTGTGGACATGCCCAGATCTGGCCCTGGTGTGCAGCGCCCACCCTCAAGGTCAGATGACCTCTTAGAAGAGCACACCCGCATACTCCAAGAATCAGTCGATCAGCAGGTGTGGCTTGTGATGGTGGTGGATGCACTCAATGCAGCTCTGTGCCAGGCAGCGGAGTGGCGCAGCAGAGACACCGCTCTGCTCCTGGCAGGGATGGACTGGATGCGGGAAGATGTGACCGCTGCCACTGACAGGCAGACACAGGCAATCACAGCTGTCATGGCCACAATGGGCACACAGTGATTTGCCCATGCATCACAGACACTGTGCAGTGCAATGTCCACCCCCCCATTCCCAGTGTCATGCGACACCCTCCTTGTTGACACCGGGTTCAGCTGTGGGCATCCCGAGCATGCCTGGCGTGGGCATGTTCGATGTGCTTCAGATCCCTGCACGAGCACGGTCACATTCACGCAGTGGAACCCCTGAGGGACTGTCGGTGCCACCCCATGAGGCCATTGGTCAGCCTGTCACTGCTGGCGGGTCTCGGCAGGGCCACCCATGCATCCATGGTGGCTGTGGTATGTGACTGACCTGTCTCCCACCATGGCTACTGTCTGATGCTGCCCTGTGTGCATTGTGTTGTTCAACATGCAATGCACAGGTGGGGTACCCGGCCCTGCATGCACACACATGTTCCATCTGCACACCCTCCCAGATGCTGTCCACTGTGGTGTGTGCATGATGATGCCTGCATTGCTCTGTCTGCCACTGTGCAATGGTGCCCAGCGTCTGACACACATGACAGGCACTGGGCATGGTGGTCTGTGGACGTGTGTGTGTGGCTAGGGGTGGTGGTTGGGGTCGGCGTGCCTCCTACCCTTTGTGCATGTCTTGTGAGGTGTGTGTGTGCATGTGTGTGACCGCGTGCCGTGTTAAACCTTGCCCATCCCTGACGGCGTGTGCGGTTCCATGCTCAGCCAATTCCCTTAACGACATGCACCCCTGGGGTTTGTCCATGTGTCTTTGTGGGTTGTGCCTTTGCCACTGGTGGTTGCACATGGCCCCATGACTTATCTGGGTTGGTTGAAGTGCTCCTCTGTGATGGTGTCCCAGTGCAGCTGTGCTATCTGGATCAGTCGGGGGTCCCTTTGACCAAGGGGGGGCTGCCCATCACCATCTTCACCAGCGTCCTCATCGTCCCCATCACTGTCCCCTCTTTGACCTGTATGGCTATTCCACAGTCATTGTCCATGTTGTGCAGGATACAACAGGCCAGGAATAGCCCACAGACCTTTGAGAGGCTGTACTGTAGGGCACCGCCAGACGTGTCCAGGCAACGGAAACGTGCCTTCAGCATCCCGAACACCTGCTCGATGACATTGCACTTGGTGGCATATGCCTCATTGTAGCATTGCTGTGATGGGGTTGCGGGCTGCCGGTATGGTGTGAGCAGCCAGGGATGGAGTGGATATCCACTGTCACCTATGTGTAGAAGGAGGATGTTAGTTTGGTGATCAGCGTCGCCCTGCCTTGAGCCATCTAGGCCAATACCCATGTCACCTCTGACTATGCAGATCCCAAGCTCCATGTCTTTCTGCGTGCTTTGTATACTCACCCACTAGGTGGCCAGTGGGGATGTCCACACTCTTGAACCTGTGGCACAATGTGGACTGGTGCCAGATGAAGGCATCATGTGCTCCCCCAGGGTGTGTGGTGCAAACATTGATTATGTGCTCCCTGGCATCGCACACCACCTGGCAGTTGATGCTTGCATACCCCTTCCGATTCATGTATGCGGCCCCTTCGGGGCCAGGTGGTGTGTGGATGGCCACATGGGTGCAGTCCATTGCCCCAAGCATGCCAGGCATACGTGCTACGCTGTTGAAATCCTGTATGTTTGCTGTGCGCTCCGCCGGTGTGCTGGGGAAACAGATGTACTCTGCAGCATGTGGCAGCAGTGCGCTGAGGAATTAGGTGAGGAGGCATGATGTGGCCGACTGGGTTATGCCTGTCATGTCCCCTGTTGGTCTCTGGAAGGTACCTGTGGCAAGCAGGCACATGTAAGCTGTCACTCTGGTCTCCCCTGACAGAGCATGGCTCCGTCGTGTGGGTGCCTGTATCACATCACTGCACAGCTCACAGAGCCGCCTCAGGATCACCTGGTTCAGGCGGTACCCGCCCACGATCTCAGTATCAGTGTACAGCTCGAAGTTGGTGCGGGCTCGGTACTGCCTGTTGGCGGCATACCACCGATGGGCCCTTCCAAGGACGTACCCCCCTGCTGCCTGCCTTCTCACTCCCCTCATAACTGCCTCCATCTGGATGGTGGCACTGGCCATGTCCCTGGCTTGTGTTACCCCCCCGGCAGCTGTTTCTGTGTTCCCCCTGCTGTCCTTGCTGCTACTCCCCCTGCACCAGGAATACCTCCCTGTAGTGGCCTCAGTGCCTCTCTCTTGTTCCTTTTTATTTTGGCTCATTTCCGCTATCGCACAACTTCCGTTTGCTCTCCTATTGCGCATGGCGCATGTTGTTGAATATCACACTGCGCCAGTTATGCATGGTTCCTCCCCCTTCAGTTGCACATGCATTCATTATTATTGTGCTCTTGCGCATTGTGATTCGGGGGGGGTGCATCTGCCTCTCACTGAATATCGCAGAATGGCGCATTTTCGGACTTGCGCTGGTGCAACCCTTTTGAATATCTGGGCCATATTGTATAGCTGTCACAAAATATTTTGTGCTGTTTTTAAGTAAAAATCAAAAGAATATCAAAGTTACACTTACTCGCTAAAGATAATTTAAGCACAGTACCACTCTTCATCTGTTTTTTTATATTATTTTTCCTATTAATACACAATTTGCACTTAATATTATCTTTCTTAATACTGTCTCACTACATGTGACAAATAAGACACTACTGTCTCTTGAAATAGTGAGTGTGCACCTGATAAAGCATCCACGTTTGTCTCCCAAAGGCACTGCCGCTTATTTGTTTTGTTTTCTTTCTTTCTTATCTGTAGCAAACAAGTTCCCTTTAGCTCATTTTATTCCTCTTACAGATTATTATAGGACCACTAGTGACCCGTTTCTATATAACTGACTTTTAACTATTGTATTTAAGTGTCTATTGTATTTACTCAATGTATGTATTTGTAACACTAGACATCTGTGAAAATGGGTCATTAACCCACAGATCCTACAGTATAAAATAAAAATGAAATTAAATATATTCACCTTTCACTGGTTACACTTTCTCCCTTCCTCTCATTCATGTTAACATGCTGTAGTTGCCTGTTCGCAAAAAGAAAAGTTCACTTGTTTCTTTACTTTATAAATGCTCACTGTTCATTTATTTTAACTTTAAAATTGTTGGCAAAGTTAATTCTTTTACTTACCTTCTGTGGGATGAGCTGCTCACTGCATGGCACTTCCTGGTTCTCTGAAGACACCGCGGGTGCAGTAAAGTGGCTTCTTAAGTAGCAGAAAAAAAAACAGCACAAAATATTTGTAACAGCTATACAATATATGTACATATTTGTTTAGAAACCAGACACTCTGATGAAGGGTCTTCCTGAAATGTAAGATAAAAAGTCTGGATGTGAATAAAAAGGAAATTTATTAATTGAAAATATCTTGCTTGGTGAGTGGGTCATTTATGTCCAAATCTTGCATCTACTTAAAGCCTAGTTGGGCCTCTGACCTCTCCCCAATGTAAAACATTTACTACTTTCATGTTTGTTTTTTCTGAGGATGGCTGAGCCAGGAAATTCTGCTTTCTTTGTGTCAAGATTGTAGCATGGTATAAGGCCCCTAGAATTCTGCAGCCGCAGAATTTTGCGCGGAACTTGCAATCTACCGCAGAACTTCTGCGGTGCTGCAGAATTTACTCTTCTTGGTGATTTTTTATTAATATTTTTGTTTATCTATAGAATCTGGTTCCCTTCCCCTCTTTTTATATCCAAAACCCCCTATATGCTCAGAATGTGATGTTATCATTGCTATAACATCATACATTAGCTAATGAAATGGCTGCATTCTGCAACAGAAATGAACAGTCACTTATCTACCACAGTTCCCACTGCTAGAGATGGTGGCACAGCACATCATGCATGGTGATATTTGCTCAACCTGCACTACAGCCTAATACAATTTTCAGTCTTACGTTATTGCGCTAGGGCCAACTTAAACAAAATCTTGTCAATAGCACAGACTTGTTAAGTCCATACCTCACTTTGTACAAACTTATTTGTGCCTTTAAGGTATAGAGATGCCATCTGAAATGAATAACTGGTAAAATGAATTTAACTGTTATTTTTAAGAAAAATAAAGTAATTATGCCCAGAAAAGTGGAATATAATAATGTGTAAACCTGTTGAAAGACTAGACCTGTTAAATAAATAATTGCACTGTACGCATTTTTGCCAGGGTTATTGATCACATATTGTCATTGGTTGACAGAATCACCTAAAAGTTATGGAGAAATGTTGTGTGCAGTGACAGCTGTTGGGTCAGAGGGTAGCATGCTGTGTTTCTGTGCCGGCAACTCAGGTTCAGAGATTAGCTCTGGGAGCTGGCTGGGCAACACAAGGATTGGTGGAACACATCACTGCTCAGAGCCTGGGAAGGTATGGTGCAGTGTTCTGTCACATGGTGGACACATTGTGTTGGGCTGGAGAGCTCTATCTCACAACTGTTTCACATGCATGTCATGGCCTGATAGTGTTACGCAGTGTGTCAGGGTAAGCAGGTTGACATGAAAAATGAGTTTTGCAATAACTCCTCTATTCCATTTCCAATGGGACCTGTACGAATGAGAATGCAAGTTAATGGAAATAAAAAAAAAAATATATATACACACACACACACATATATAGTATCTGTCTCTTTCACCACACACACACACACACACACACACACACATATTTTTATGTATGTTACAGATTGCATATAAATATATAAGTGATACACAGTGGGAACCTCATGAGTGGTGTAGAAAGCACATACAAATATGTAAGTGATAGACAGTGGAAACTTCATTAGTGTGATAGATAGCATGCATATTGAAATACCTTATTTATCACATAAGATCCCCTCTGCATATGTCATTTATGCAACAGGCTAGGACCTTAACGGAGAGACATTTGTTTTGCCTTTTTAGGCACAAAATTATTTTTATAAGTCTGTTATTTTTTGAACTAGTGTTACTTTGCTTTCCACCATCCTGATTGCTATAAAAACTGCCATGAAAGTGAAGTCAGGATGACAAGCTGACACTGTGATGTGGTAGTTTGTTAGTGCCGCAGAACTACTGCAGAAATTACAAACCACCGCCGCAGAAGTTCTGCGGCAAATGGTAGTCTTGCCACAGAACTTGGTCCCACTGTGCCGCAGAAAAGTAGGGGCCCTGGGTATAAACTGTGCTACAATCATTCTGTGGTATAAAACTGTGCTCAAACCATGCTCAGAGCTAGGCTTCAGCACATTTAGACCCTGTTCACACTGCGGGATGCTGGAAAATGGTTCTTTAACACGTTATTAGAAACGGATTAAAGCTTACCATTTTAAAGCATCCGCACTGTGTAAAGCGAGTTTGAAAACGTGTTGGCACCTTAACAAATCCATGTTAGTATGTTCTCACTGCAGTGGTACTATCCATTTTCTGGCATTCTCAGCACCTGAAAGCTGCTTACCATCATGCTTTGCGGTGACACTGAAAGCTGCAGAATCGTGCTCTGGAAACCGTGTCGTCCTGCTCTCACTGACGGCGAGTCCAGATTAGAATGGAAACTGTTTTAAAAACCGTGCTCATGCCGACCTCAAAGCAGAGTTTGAGCACAGTGCACTAAAATGGTTCACAAGTTGTGCTAAGTGCGAACGCAATCCATGATTGCGGCCACTTAAAACATTTTACCACTGATAAAACGTTTTAAGTAGCACAGTATGAACAAGGCCTTATGGATCAACACTGTTCCTCTAATCCATGTTAACAGCAGTGTGGACATATACCAGACCCTAACACAGGTTAAGGCAACCCCCCTTAAACAAAACTCTTTTGTTTACCTTGTCAGAATTTAAAAAATACAACTGTCACATGGATGAGCTCCCAGTGTGCTTCCAAATTCAGTGATGTATTTTTTAGTGGGATCCATTCCTGCACCTGATTTTAGGTATGCCATCATTCATACAATCATGCCTTTGAACTCACTTGGGCAAGCACTGTATCCAGTCACAGTATGGATGCTCTGACAGGAAATGGATCCCAAAATGTTTTGTAAAGCATTTTTGGAACCCCTTCCAATGTGTACGGGGCCACAGATATCAATATGTACTCCTGTAAAACTTAGAAATGTCTTTTCAGAATATGAATACTTGGTAGACTCAGGCAAGCATATATTCTTGGGGGTGATCTACAGACCACCAGGGCAAGGGGAAAAGAGGGACAGGGAGCATGGGGAAGAACTAGAAAGGTGAGTGGCAAAGGGGGAAGTAGTGGTAGTAGGGCATCTGAACCTGTCGGATATCAATTAGGATGCTCCAGTGGCCAGAAGCACCATAAGTCAAGCCTTGCTGGACACATTCCAGGATTGTCTACTGGTACAGCTAGTTAAGGGACCCACCAGGCAGGAGGCCATTCTTGTTGTGGTTCTCACCACCTCAGAGATTATATGAGCTGTGACTGCTGGGGAGCTACTAGAGAGCATTGACAATTCCATTTGGTTTGAACTGGCCCTTGGGAGGGAAAAACTCCAATCAAAAGATGAGGTCCTTAATTTCAGAAGAGTGGACTTCAACAGGCAGAGAGAGTTGATCCAGGACAAATTAATTAGGGCTAACAGCATAGGAGGATTTGAAGAGAGATGGGGCAAAGGATTATTTGGCAATGGTGTACCTGTGTGGCTGCCAAAAGTGGCATGACAGGAGGCTGGAGCCTTAGAGTACAGCAAGCTGTTAGTGTACCTGCTCGTTTTTGCAATTTCTTGGCGGTGATTTTTGCCAGGCTGACTGTGGGGGAGGCAAAGCCTCAGGAAGTAGTTGGAGGTCAGTAGTTCCCTGGTGGTTTCAGGAACTACAGTCCAGCAGTATAAACATCTTTTTAGCACCAGAGCATTTGGTGCACATGTTTTAAGGGCGGCGGTGTAAAGCTGCAAGTTTTACATTAATTTTCCACTGCTGGGTGTTTTGTGCTGAACACAACCTCTGCTCAGCTTCCAGGTCACAGTTCAGCATAAAGGGCAGGTCATTAGCGAGCGGCATGAGAGTGAGTGGTGCGCGTAATGCCATACGCGGAGACACGTGCAAAGACACGCATGTCCCAGCGCATGTTTATGCATGTTTAGCGGGAAAGCATGAGGAGGAGTCCCTTGTATTTTGTAAGTATTTTGGTTTGGGACTGAGTTGTTAAAGCAGTTCCTAGTAAGGTTTGTAGGTTTTACATTTAGGATGGATAACTTTATAGTTGTTCTCAAGACAGAAGAGCTGGGAATAAAATATAAAGAGTGTAAAAAGTTTAGCATGGAGAATAGCACCAGCCTGAATGAATATGTGTGTAAACAATGTATGGAAGTTAAAGAATTATAGGTTAAAATTTGGGGGTTAGAACTTCAGCTAAAATTTTATAAACAGATAGCCACCACTGAAAGTACTAACAAAGATATGCAGGAGACAAAAATGAACCTCACCAAAAGAGATGCAGGAGTCAAACAGAACAGTACAGTGAATGGGAATATCCTACCACAATTAATAAATAAAAAAAGGTAGAAGGGCAATGACTTTCAATATCCCAACGGAGAACTCCTTTCCCTCCTACTAAGCAGGTTAGCAAGGGGAAAAGGAAGAGGTGGCCATTATGATTTTCCAAGGAGATAGCGGAGAAAGTGAAAGCCAAAAAGATTGCATTCAGACAATACAAAAAGACACAGGCAGAAGGGGATAGGGAGAAGTACCAGGAGGTACAAAGGGAGGCAGGGAGGTCAGTAAGGAAGCCAAAGCTCAGACAGAACAGCACATTGCAAAATCAGTGAGTAGAGGTGACAAAACCTTTTACAGCTATGTAAGTGAAAAAAGAAAGGCAAAGCCAGGGATAGTGAGACTGAAGGGGGAGGATGGGGGCCACATGGAGGATGACAACAGTAAAGCTGACATATTGAACAGGTATTTCTGCTCAGTCTTTACTGAGGAAGAGGAGGGTAATGGGTCTGAAGGAAGTACAAGGGGTGGGAATGGTGCAGAAATGGACACAAGTCCTTTTACACGAGAAAGGGTCCTGAGGAACTGGAAGTAATAAGAGTTGATAAAGCAATGGGGCCAGATGGGGTGCACCCCAGAGTCCTTAAAGAACTAACAGAGGTGGTGGCTGAACCTCTGGCAATCCTGTTTAGCTGATCACTGGAAACAGGGGAGCTACCCAAAGACTGGAGGACAGCAGATGTAGTCACCTTATACAAAAGTGGGAAGAAAGAGGAAGCAGGAAACTACAGACCAGTCAGCCTCACTTTGGTAGTGGGGAAGATCATGGAAGCACTACTGAAGGAGAGATTGGTAGAACATCTGGTTGTCAATGGACTACAGGACCCAAGGCAACATGGTTTCACTAGGGGGAGGTCATGTCAGACCAACCTCATTGAATTTTTCGGCTGGGTGACTAGGGAGGTGGATCAGGGGAAGGCGGTGGACATGGCCTATCTGCACTTCAGCAAGGCCTTTGACACTGTACCACGTAGAAGACTATTACACAAACTGGGGAATATGGGTGTGGGTAGGACAGTAGTGTGGTGGGTAGGTAACTGGCTGGGTGGCAGGACACAGAGGGTGGTGGTACATGGCTGTCACTCCACAGAAGGAAGAGTGACCAGTGGGGTACCATAGGGATCAGTGCTGGGACCGCTCCTATTCAACATCTTCATCAGTGACGTTGCACAGGACCTAGAAGGCAGAATTTCCCTGTTCACTGATGACACAAAGCTCTGTAACAGAGTAGACACACCAGGGGGTGTAGACAGAATGAGAAGGGACCTGCAGAAACTTGAAGAATGGTCAGGGGTTTGGCAGCTGAAATTCAATGCAAAGACGTGCAAGATAATGCATATGGGACACAAAAACCCTGTCACAATATATCAGTTAGAGGGTGAGGATATCGCATGCACCAAGCAGGAAAGGGATCTTGGGGTTATCATCTCTGATGACCTCAAGGTAGGGAAACAGTGCGACAAGGCAGCAGGTAAAGCAAATAGGATGCTGGGATGCATAGGCAGGGGCATCACCAGCAGGAAAAGGGAGGTCATAATTCCACTATACAAGACACTAGTGAGGCCCCACCTGGAGTACAGTGTACAGTTCTGGAGACCTTACCTATGTAAGGACATAGACAGGGTAGAGAAGGTTCAGAGGAGGCAACAAAGATGGTACATGGATTGCATCACAAGTCCTATGAGGACAGGTTGAATGACTTGAATATGTACTCCCTGGAGGAGAGGGAGGAGAGAGGGATAAGATAGAGACATACAAGTATCTTACAGGAGGAATAGGTGCAGGAATACACTATTTTAAGTGAAAAGATGTTCCAGGACTAGAGGCATGGGATGAAGTTGGAGGAGGAGGCGATTCAGAGGAAACATGAGGAAGAATTTCTTCACAGAATGGGTGGTGGACAAGTGGAGCGCCCTGCCAGAGGAAGTGGTGGGGGCTGAAACAATCATAGGATTTAAGAATGCATGGGATAGATATAAAGGAATTCTGGAGGTCAGGGGTAAGGGGCAACAGACTTCTAGAAAAACATAAAGTGAACTTACAAGCTCAAATGGGTGAGTCATAGGCCCTTATCTGCAGACACTGTCTATGTATCTATGTATCTATGTCTAAGTTTGGGTAAGAATGGGGGAGCTCAAGACACTGAATATCAAATTCAGATAAACAACAGTATGTCAAATGCAGAAAATACTAATGAGATACCTGAAGTGGTACAACAGGTAACCCCAAATGCTGAGTGTCAGATAAATGATACAGCACAAGATGATAATAACTCAATGGAGACTAATGAAATTGTTAGTGGTTTAGGGGATGTTAACACCAGTCTTTGTAACTGGTGACTCAATAATTATATTTGCCAATGCCTACACAACAAAGGACCTCAAAGAAAATGTTACCAGCTCTTATTTATCAGGATCCAAACTAGTAGATGTGGGGAGCTTGTTACCAAAAATAGTCACTAAAAAACGAGATGTGCCTGTAGTTTTGGTGCATGTAGGAACCAATGATGTAAGACACACCCGTGAAGTCCAAATGTATTTGGGTTATATGGCCATAGAGAAACTTACAAGGCAAGTAAACAGTACACCAGTAGTGTCGGAAATCCTGCCTGTTCCAAGAGCCAGTGCTGAAACAAATCAGAAAATAATGAGAGTAAAATAATTGGCTGAGAAGATGGTGCCTAACGCAGGGGATCCAATGTCTTAAAACATGGGAAGTTTTCATTTCCAAACCTACATTGTATAGTAAGGATGGTTTCCATCTAAACAAGAAAGGAAGTAAGGAGTTGGGTAACATGTTTAGAAAAGTGATTGAATGTACTTTAAACTAATAACTGTGGGGAGACAGGGTCAATATAGGGGTACAGCATCAGAGTAATCCATATACCGGGGAAAGAACAATGAAAATATTTGGTCTAACAAACTGAAAGAACTGAAGGTGTTACTTATAAATGCCAGAAGCATCAGGAATAACCTGGATGAGCTTAAATATATACTGAATAAGGACGATATTGACATATGCGGCATTACTGAGACGTGGATCAATGAGGATGACTGGATTAATGAGATCCCAGGTTATCGATATTTCCAAAAAATTAGGCCTAATAAAATGAGTGGAGGGGTTGGCCTATATATTGCAAACCATTTAAAGGCACATGCAGTAGTAATTAAGGATGAAAAGTATGATAATATGGAACAACTGTGGATTAAGTGTAGTACAGGAAAAAAATAACTTACCCTGGGTTTGTGTTATCAGACGCTCAGCCTAAGGGAAGCAGGGAATTAACTTTTTTTGGACCTTATTGATACCATGGTAATTATTGAAAACGGTATTATGCTAGGAGATTTTAATTTTCCACGTATCAACTGGAACGCGTTTCAGGGTAGTGGTAAAATTGAAAACAGGTTCTTGAAAATATGCCTAACATATTGAGCAATACATTAAGCATACTACAAGAGGAAATCATGTGCTAGATCTTATATTGAGCAATATGGATGGATCCATAGGTAATGTAAAGGTTATCCAGCCATTAGGGAATTGCGAACATAATATGGTTAAATGCTCAGTGATCGAAGAATCAATCACAATACCTGGTAAAACAAAGATAAGAAATTACAGAAAAGCAGATTACGCTAAAATTAAAGATGTATTGCAAATCTGGGATTGGAAACAGGAACTTGCTAACCTAGGACTACAAGAGATATGGGAGAAAATATATAGTAAATTATTGACTTATACAGTATAAGGGATTTTGTCCCGGAGATTGTGAAATATGATAAAAAGGGAAGGGTTCCAATGTGGTTTAATAGCAAGATATGAAAACTGATAAACAAAAAAGAAAAGGCATATAAGAAATACAAAATTAACCCCTCAGAAACAAGAAAACCAAAAATACCAGAAGATAGCAAAGAAATGTAAGAAAGTTATACATAGGGCCAGAGTGAAAGCTGAGTTAGAATTAGCAGGCAGTAAAAAGGATAACTATGAGCAATTTTACAGTTATGTGGGCAGCCTGAGAAAGGGCAACAATCAAATTGATAATCTAAAGGATGGTGATAGGATACTAAAGAATGAGGAAGAAATGGCCACAGTGTTTAACAATTATTTCCTGAGCATATACCAGGCCTCTGAGGCAGCAAGCAGTTCATGGGTGGATAAGGGTGACAGACATGGGTGGCATTATGATATTAGTGCTATCTAAATTAAAGAGAAGCTTTTGAAGCTAAATAAATTTAAAGCTGGTGAGCCTGGTGGTTTTCACCCATGTTTTTGAGCAATATAGCTGAAGAAATTTCAGGACCCTTAGAAATATTATTTAATATGTCACTAAGGGAAGGTAGAGTACTGAAAGTTAGGAGACTGGCCCATATTACTCCAATCATAAAGGTGATAAAGCCCAAATCGACAGCTATAGACCAATTACTATTACATCAGTGACTGGTAAAATTATGGAGGCCTTTGTAAAAGATTTTTTGATTGAGGAGCTTAGGCAATTACAGTTGGTAGATGTGTCACACCATGGTTTCACAGTTGGCAGATCTTGTGCCAGTAATCTGCTCCATTTCTTTAAGCAGCTAGTCAAGCACTCGACCAGGGCTTACCAGTAGACATGATTTACCTTGATTATGCCATGGCTTTTGATTCAGTGTCCCATAACATTCTGTTGAAAACATCACAAGATCTAAAGGTTAATGGCTGTCTGAGATCTTGGATAGGCTTCTGGCTTCGTGATAGAGTACAGAGGGTCCAAGTAAGAGGTTTTATGTCAGATTGGGGCAGGGTCCCTAGTGGCATGCCACAGAGATCAATATTGGGGCTAATTTTGTTTAGCATCTTAGTCTCTACCATGTAGGTGTCTAAAGGGGCATGGCTCTGCAAATATGCAGATGACACCAAGGTGGATGCGGTTGTAAATCATACTGCGGCAATCAAAATACTTCAGGAACAGCTATACAAATTGGAAAATTGGGCAAAGTCTCATAGACTGAGGTTTGATGAAACCAAGTACAAAGGTATGCATTTCGGGTATAACAACCTCAGAGCTCAATATCAAATAAATAATAAAATTATAGACAGCACTGATAACGAAACAGATCTTGGTGTGATAATATCAAATACAGTAACATTCAACAGGCATATTGCAGAGGCAGCTAAATGAGCTAACAAAATAATAGCAACATCTTGAGAAATATAAACAGTTGAAGGAGCAAAAAAGTCCTTGTGCCCCTGTACAAAGCCCTTGTTAGGCCTGTCTTAGAGTATGGTGCACCCCTTTAGTATCCCTCAGAGTGGGGGTAGTTTGAAAGTAATAGAGAGAGTTCAAAGGAGAATTGCAAACAGAACAGGCATAGTCAAAAATAAAGAATATCATAATAGACCTCAAGATCTGGGGTTATACGCTATGAAATATCAGAGACTCAGCGGTGACCTCTGTTATGTCTATAATGCTTTTAGGAACATGATGCTCTGGGAATGTACGGGTCTGAATGTAAACGTAATGCCAGATAGGACAACCAGGGTCCATTCTTATCAATTACAAAGTGAAATATATAGAACCACCAAAAGAGGACACTGGTTCAACCAGAGGATAGTGCAAGTGTGGAATTCACTACCTTTAGATGTGGCAAATGCAAGTAGTATAGAGATATTTAAGTGACTGTTGGATCAGCACATGCCTGAAAAAAATAGGAGTTTGTCCACTGATTAGTGGCAAGATTGTTTTATGGCTCATGTAGCTACTTGGACTTGTAACACCTAACCTATGAACCTAAGGGGGCCATTCTCAAGGCATCTAAGTTATGCATGAGAACAGTAACCAAAAGGAACAAGTTCAAGAAACCACTATGGTTCTCAGCTAAGGTCAGGGATATGGTGGGGCCAAGAAAAAGACCTTCTAAAGGTACAAAGAAAAGCAAGGGAAGGAAAAATGGGGCGAATGTTTACTAAGAAATAAGGAGGTATATAGGGCAGTTGGGGAGGCAAAAGTAGACATACAGCTGCATATTGCAGAGAGGTCAATGGTGGGGAAAAACATTTCTTCCAGTATATTAGGCACAAAGGAAGAAAGGAGCAGAAATTGTTACGCTATCAGAGGGGGTTAGAGAGATAGAGGAGGCTGGGAAAAAGGTTGCCATCCTAAATTATTACATTTGCGCTGTCTTTACTAGGGAGGACGGTGGGCCCTTCCCAGAGAGTGGTATCAAATTAGCCACAAAGGGGGTACCAGAGAAGAGGCAGCCATTATTTACAAGTAAAAGTGTCCAGAAAGGGCTAATTGCCCTTAAGATACATAGGGCCCCTGGACCGGTTGGGATGCACTAGAGGATGCTCAAAGAACTATCAGTGGAACTGGCTGAACTCCTGGTAGGGCTATTCAGTAGCTCATTACATACAGGGGTAGTACCAAAGGACTGGAGAGTGGTGAACATAGTTCTGTTCTATAAGGGGGAGGATGACAAAGTAGAGGCAGGGAACTACAGACCTGTCAATTTTACCTCAGTTGTAGGAAAACTGATGGAGTCACTGGTCAAAGAGGATCTTGTGGACCACCTGGAGAACAATGGTCTCCAGAATAGTAAAATGCATTGGTTCATGGTAGGGAGGTCTTGTCAAACTAGCCTGATAGTCTTGTCTTCTTTAACTGAGTGATGAGGGCATTTGATAGGAGCCACACCATGGATTTACTGTACTTCAGCAAGACTTTTGACTTGGTGCTTCACAGACTGTTGCTGAAGAAGACGGAGGATCTGAGCATAGCTAGGGGCATAGTATTATGTGTAGGTAACTAGCTAAGAAGGAAACTACAAAAGAACACCAGAGCAAATGCCCTGAATCAAGGGTTACCCCGCAGGGTATTGGCCATACAGCCAAATTTTAAAGAAAACACAATTACACATACCCCAATAGTGCAAAGCGTTATGGGAAATATATGCAAATTCACATGAAAGAATTTGAATTTGGACTGGCTCCCCTTTAAGCAGAATTGCATGGTGCCAGTGAGCCTCACAGTGCAATCAGCAAAGACTGAGAACAGGAGACACAGACACGTGTTTCATCCTCATTTGGACTCATCAGTGTGCCATATATGTATCTCAGCTCAGGGAGGGGGAGCCAGCCACCTTTAAGGGGATTTGTTTGGATTATGGGGAGCCCAAAGTAGATAAAGAAGAGAACTACAAAAGAACTCCAGAGCAAATGCTCTGAGGCAAGGGCTACCCTTGAGGGCATTGGCCATACAGCCAAATTTTAAAGAAAACATAATTGCACATACCCAGATGCACATAGCTAACAAAAAGGCAGCAAATGGTTGTGGTAAATGAGGTCAGATCAGTAGAGAGGGTAGTCACAAGTGGGGTATCACAGGAATCTGTCATGGGCCCAGTCCTCTTCAATATGTTTAGCAGCAATATTGGAGAAGGAATCTGGGGCAGGCTGTGTGTCTTCACAGATTGCACAAAGCTTTGTGGAAGGGTGGATAGCAATGAAGGCAACAGCCAAATGCAGAGGGACCTATAAAGGTTAGAGACATGGGGCTTGATTTCAAAGTGCCCCATAGATCGACACAAGCTGAGGCAAACAGTAGCTTGCATCATTTGCTGGTGTGTCAGGAATCCTGCACCTGATTTTAGTGCAGGTTGGGTCCTGGTGCCAAAGTACCATTGGTTGGCACACCTGCTTCCATGTGCCACACAGAAGGTGCATGGGAGGGCATTGCCACAAGCTGTGGGATGGCCCTGTGCCATGGCAATTGATGCCAGAGTCAGAAGGTTGCATGCCTCGGTGGGTGCCAGCAGCCATGGGGGGGTCTGGCAGGAATGAGGTGGGGGGATTAGCAGACAGCACAGGCCATAAACTATGTCCAATGGGGATACCGCCAGCAACAAGATGTACAGGATGCTCATGGGGATGGCCAGTGAGGGCAGAGAACAGATGTGATCTAGGGGGGAATGGCATATGGCTAGGAGCCATGTCAGGAGGGACATACCCAGGCACAGACATGACATGGGGGGCACCACAGGGAATCACTGTCACAGCCTGGCATGCAAGCTGGGGAATGCTCAGTAGGACTACAGGAGGCAAAAGCACCTCTCTTGGACCTGCAGTATTTCACCACCATCCCTGCACCTTGTGACACAAAGATGGTTGCCACTTTGGGCCATCCTCAGCAGGCAGGGGCTCAACTACTATGCAATACCGGTGCAATGGATGGCGCATGGGCTGTTAGACCCGCTCCGGGCTAGTCTAACTCCTGGTGATCCCTGAGTCCGTTGCAGCTCTTCTGGAATCCCATAAAAGGGGATGTACCAACACTGCCAAGGCACAATCCCCCATCCACCAGGGTGCAGCTATGTGTCTGCCACAAGTGTGGCACAAGCCAGGCTCTGGCAGGCACCCCCCCAATTGTTGCAGATAGTGTCTGAAAATCAGGAATGGTACACAGTGTGGCACAAAGTGTCCCTTGCACCGTTCCTTAGTGGCACAAACACTGTGAGCCATTCATGATCATTTGAAAATCATACCCATGGTCTAAGATTTGGAAGTTGAAATTTAATGCCAAAAAGTGCAAGGTGATGCACCCAGAGAAAAAGATCCCCAGGACTTGAGCACGGGATGGGTGGGGTAAGACTCAGCATTACGGTTGAAGAATGGGACCTTGAAGTTATCATTAGTGACACTCTCAAACAATCAAATCAGTGCAACAAGGCCAATAGTAAGACAGACAGGATGCTGAGGTGTATTGGGAGGGGTACTGACAGCAGAAGGAAAGAGGTAATTCTACCCAGTTATAGATCTTTGGTTAGGCCTCACCTGGAGTGCTGTGCCCAGTTCTGGAGTTCTCATCTCAGGAAAAATAAGGACAATCTGGAGACGGTGCAGAAAAGGGTGACTAAGATGATTTGGGGCCAACAGGGCAGGTCATAGAATGAGCACCTCAAGGCACTGAACATGTACTCACTGGAGACCAGAAGGAAGAGGGGGGATATGATAGAGACCTTCAAGTTCCTGAAAGGAGTAAACAAGTTGGACTCTGGGGAATTATTTAGCATGAGTAAAAGTTTGAGGTCACGAGGGGAAACTGACCAGAGGGACGCTTAGCAGGGATGTGAAGAAGTATTATTTTAGAGAAAGGGTGGTGGAAGCTTGGAACAGTTTACCAGCCAAGGTGGTGGGTGCTAAAACTATTAACAGTTTCAAGTATGACTGGGAAAACTGGAAGGCATAATGATTGCTCAGGATGACAGAAGCAGTGACTGAAATAGGGTGGATAAGGAGGGCTAGGAACCTGGATGGACAACAGGTCCTGAGGTTAGATAGGGTACCATGGGCAGACTGGATGAACCATTGGTCTTTTTCTGCCATTATTGTCTGTGCTTCTATGTTTCTGTGATTAAGACCTACAGTACAGTATCAAAAGACACATATATAGGATAATGAGCTATAAAAAGATATATATATTACAAATTATGGAGGAGGGTTTATTAATACTAATACCCGAATATATGAGCACAGACGATGAGTAGCTCTGGCAATGAAACTCAAATGGTGAGATGTTAAAGTAAACAAATTAATAACATTTAAAACAGGGATCCAAATAACAGGAAATCAAACACAAAGAAAAAAATAACAAGTAGTAGTAGTAGCAGTAATCTTTACTTAACCAGGAGCTAAAATACCACGGAGACTGACATATCATTTAAATAGGTGTTGTGGGGCAGCAGCAGCAGCCAGATTACAGCAGTCAAGTATTGTACATTTAGTGGTATTAATGTGCATGTTATTTAAAGCAATCATAAAGGTTTCCAAATATCCCAAAAACCCTTACAGACATAATGCAAAAAGTGAGAATATTTTCCACCCAGCAGGTCTGTCCTGTTTAGGGATTGAAACATGCTGCAGTGGGGTCCAAACTAATTACTTGAAAGAATATGCAATGATACTTATAGCCTTACCATTGCTAAGATCATGTCATACAAGCAAATATACACTACTGTTTGTATAATGATTTCAACTCCTGTTATACTGTTACTCGAATGTGTCAGAAGCAAATTAACTTTTGTCCAGCAGCAAAACGAAAATAACAGCTCTGTCCAAACGTAGCAATTATGTTTTTGCCTGTAGTTATTGAGTGTTGGATTACAATGTGTACAGTACTTTATTATTCATGTCAAGTTTTTACCATTGCAGAAATAAATGCAGTGAAAAATACATAAATGTACTTAAAATTCAGTCATAAAATTGAGGCCTTCGTTGATTGTATGATTTTACACCCTGAACAATTTATTGCAAGTGCAACAAACCTCCTAACACAAAATACATGTAACCTCTTATTTTCCTAAGTGTCCAGCACTTATTCTTCAAGTGTTTACTTTAAAAAAAATGAGCTCAGATTTTTTGGGATGACTCAAATAAAGACGGTCAACAGGATTCTACATCAAACTGTACCATTTCACAGATCATTATTTACTCTAGACAATGCAAACAGAATTATGTGTACACAGTTACAATTTTAGTTTGATTTACTCAATTCCAGAATGACAGAAAGCAAATGCTAATGAAACATGTGGGAAGGCCTTTGTGGCAGTCAGTGTGTGTATTGTAGGAGTTTCTGAAAGAGCTTGCAAGTAACTCAGCTACTGTAAGAGAAATAAGCGGTGTGTAATTTAAGGCAGGAACATATTTGTCATTTGTAGAAGGGCTGTTTAAACTCTGGGAGCAATGGGGAATCAAGGAGCTTCTACTGATGTAAAGCCTGTCTATCAGAACAGGGTTCCCAGGGACCAAAAAGAGGGAGTGGAGGAGTGGAGATTTTTTTTTGTATCAAGGTTTGTGTCCTTCCAATGCTGACCATCCCCTTTCCTACCTCAGCCCACCCAACCTTGCCACCCCACTATCTCTGGGTCTTACCCACTCCTCCTAGAGTTCCCCCATGAATTGACTCTCATAGTGGGGCTGGGGGGGGTGGCTGGGCCCCTGGAGCACAATCCAGATCACAGAGGATGTACCCAGTTGGTGGCTGGTGTGGTGGGCCATGCTCTCATTCTCATGGTCAGGTGTTTTCCTTCCTGTTACTCCCCTCTCCTGCTGCACATGATGCTTGGGCATCAGCACACATGTGTGTGGAGTCATGCAGGCACCACAAGTTGGGCAGTAGTCTCTCCCTCACATCACTTCATTTTGCACAACGACCAAGCCTCAAGTTGGTGGCAATCAATGAGGGGAGTGGTGAACCTACTCTCACTGGGAGAGGAGAGTGGTCCCTTGGATAATTGATCCTTCCCTCCCGAGCCAGCCCCTGATTGACTCAAGTCAGCTTTCAAAAATGGTATTTGTTGACTGAGTAAACCCCAGGGGCATAATATGCTCATTTTCAAGGAGGACTTGAGGACATTTACACAAAAGACAACAGCAAAATTCATCATAAATGACAATTACATGAAAATTTGTTAGAACAATATTTTTTATGACAGATTTGAAAACATTATTGGATTTCGTACCATGATAGGAAGTTGGCAGTCAGTTCCATTCTTTTAGTGTACAATAAATAAAATATTGCAATCCTTGACTTGTCTTAAGAAAGAGAATTCTGAACATGTTTTTTGACGATGACCTATTTCCATGGGAAGTATTCACTGCAAGTACTGAGCTCTCAAAAGGAAAAAGAAGAGGGCCTTTGAGAAATCTATGAAAAGAAATAATAGTAAAATAATAATGGCTTTAAAAGGAAGACCATACAACACATCAAAAATAGTAAACAATGATGGGTTAATCTCAGGCAAGAAATAACAACTATACATACAGTATTATATAACTGTAATAGCTGGTGACCCACTATAATGACTGAATATCCAGTCCTGATAAAAAGCAATAATAACCCATTGAATCATAATAACTCGACAGCAGGTTATTATGGCGTTTTCCTGTTGAAACCTTGTACCAGTTATTATAAAAAAATAATGCCTGTGCCAGGTTTGTTTTATGAGTATTTTTCACGCACCCTCTGTGTAAAATAATCTCATAAACCCCTCAAGCTTCACTCTCGAGATTTTTGGATTATCACACACCTCAGGTGTGTGGAAAATCCTCATAACACACACCTGCACAGACATTATGCTCTATTTCTACCTCTGTTTAGGCAGAGAAATAGGTATATAATAGACACATAGATCTGAACTTACTGAGTTTCTGAAATGAGGCTTAGCTAAGGTTCTTATGGTTCTAGTCAATTTTAACCTGGAGAGAGTAAACAGGGGCTATAACAGGGTCATTGGTTAATTATCTTGTTTTTGCACCAGTCTGTTCTATCCTAGAGAGATGTGATAATGCCCAATTTCCTTCTGTACTGTTTCATGGAAGGTTGATAAGCACTATCTGGCACCCCTATGGAAAGTCTTCCTTATGATGCAGCTGTCAACGCACTCCCTTTCAGCTGAGTCAGCAAATGAGAGCTGGGCTGCATAAACAACTCAGTTTGTTACCTTGGAACAAGGACTCAAAAGGTGTAGATACTATTGGTTAATCATCCTATACATCTTAAGTACTGGAAAGTCATATGCTGTAGCTTGCTTTCAGGCCTACACAAACAAGTATGAACAGAACTTGTAGCCCTGGTTTGAAATGTCCATCCAGAATCTTCATCCAGAGAATCAGGAGGATTTCATGTTCCTGGTTAAGGACGGTATTGAACTAACACACCTGTTGTGCATTGTATGTGCGCTTGTCGTAATGTTGTTGTACAGTCTGCTGTCATGGGAGTCTAAATTCAGACTCAGATCAGCCTGAGACTGTTTTACAGAATATAACTCAGGAGTGCAAGAATGAGTCTTGGATTCTTGAAAACCTGGCTGCATTCAGGACAAGCTAAAAGTAAAAATTCACACAAAGACAGAAGAAAGCAAGACCACATTGCAATCTCTTTACATTCTGTCAGTCATCACTCTGAGCAACTTCTAGGCGGTACCAGCATGTCTGATCCTTGCAATTCCAAGAGCAACTAATTTTGCTGTATCGTGCCATCTTAAAACTTGTTTGCACCATGTTTCCACCCTTTGTACCATCTACGTGGCCCTGGTCATGCCTGAAAATTGTCCTTGGATCAGTGCACCCACCCAGTAAACAAACAAATAAATAAAAGATATGAGGTGCACCTTTTATAAAGAAGAGGTTAGGTGCCAGATATTTAAAAAACATTCACAAGCGAGGTGCAAAGGTGTCCGCAGCACCGACACCTACACTTAACCCAGAGGTTGCCATATTCAGACAGATAGCGGACCAGTGCTATCTGACTGAATACTGGCCTGTGTCGGTGCAGTGCTAAGTCAAACTTCGCTACCCTGACATGTACCTGGGCTGTATACAGCCCATAGCAAATTGCACCCTGGGACCAGATAGCACCAGGAGCCATGATGGTATTTTCAGCCACACCGTGCAAATGGGCCCATTGGGCATGCAAGGCACTAAGGATCCATTATCATGCTCATTATGGGCTCATTTGCATAGTCAGCAGATGCCCTTTTGTTCCCATCCTGTGGGCACCTGCCACATCATCTCTGGTGTCTAACAACACCTGCCACAGCCCATGTACTCTATAACATCCCTGGCATCCAGTGGTATCCCACACACCACCCCTGAACACCAGTCAACAAACAGACCAGCAAACATTTTACGCACATGCACTGTCAGCTTATGCAGTGTCCAGCTGAGGAGCTGAGTGGTGGGCTGTGACAGTTGCCATGTTGCTATGAGAGGAACATCCTTGGAGATCCTTATAAGGGAGGGATTGGATGGGTAGTGTTCTTGGTGCAGGTGGGGAAGATGGGGGGGGGCACTGTACTGCCAATGTTTGCCAGTCTGTTGTTGACCAGCATTCGGGGCGTGGGGGGTACCGCTGGATGCCAGAGATATTATATGCTGCATGGGCTGAGAGATCGGGAGGTGGGGTTGCCATTAGGCACCAGGGATAATGTTATAATCTATGGGATGGGTGATCGGGGGGGTGCCATTACATACCAGGGCCTGCATCCTTGCTGGCGTGACAGTGGTCGGGGTGGGTTGCTACAGTACAGTAGTCCTGCCATCGGTGGGGTGGTAGTGCAGGCTAAGTGCCTGGTTAAGACTAGGTTTTCAGAGGCAGTAAACAGCACCACTTTGGATGCCATTTACTGCCATTACTAACCTTTGAAATTGCTACTGTGCCTGTATATGGGAGGGGACGATGGGCACAGCATTATGTTAGCGCCTGGGCACTAACAGGTTTATCCCACACCACAGGGGCCTCTGAATATTGACCCCATCAATAAAAGGGCACAAACCCAGATAGCACAGGTGCAAATAAGTTATCACGAGCACTACCTTTTGAATATCTGTCCCCAGATCTCTACAATCTCCCACAGATTCAGGCTCACTGTCTGGGATACTTACTTGATAAGAGAGTTCCTGCCAGTCGACCAAGCCTGGACTCTTAGGATGCTCTAGTTGAAGATTGTCTTTCAATACTTCCTCTCAGGTGGCAGAAAATGTCTTCAGGCTGGCACATCCAGTAGATTGTTTATAAGGATGACCCAAATCTAGTTAAACTTATCTACATCAAAGAGACCATTAACAAGGGAAAGAAGACAGCCTCCTAATCATCAGGACAATGTGAGCAGTACACTCAGTGTGGACCTTAGGGATCCAAACAAATTTTTCAAAAGGAAAACTTTGAGGAACCGGCAGGTGCAGACTGGCCCTTTAACACATTTGGAGCAATGCATAACATACATAAGAAACATAGAAACATAGACTTTGACGACAGATAAGCACCACTTGGCCCACCCAGTCTGCCCATTTCCCTACCTACTGGATAAGCTGCAGACTTTAGTTAACTAACAGCCTACTTCCTGCAACCCCCCACTATAATTGCCTTATGTCTGTCCCATGCATGTTTGAATTCCCCCACTGTTTTAGACCCCACAACCTCTCCAGGAAGGCGGTTCCATGCGTCCACCACTCTCTCTGTGAAAAACAGTTTCCTCATATTACCCCCTGAGCCGTCCCCCCCCATCTTTAAATTGTGTCCCCTTGTTCTTACACATCTCTTTTTCTGAAGGATGCTACCCTCCTGGACTTTGTTGAGTCCTTTGAGGTGCTTAAAAGTTTCTATCATGTCCCCCCGTCCCTCCTTTCATCAAGGGTATACATATTAAGTTCTCTCAGTCTCTCTTTCTATGATTTCTGATGTAGACCCTGCACCATTTTAGTTGCCCTCCTCTGGACTGCTTCCATCCTGTCTATGTTCTTGCGTAGATGAGGTCTCCAAAACTGCACACAGTACTCCAGATGGGGTCTCACCAACTGTCTGTACAGAGGGATAACCACTTCCCTTTTTCTACTTGTGATGCCCCTCCCTATGCATCCCAGTATCCCCCTGGCTCTCCTTACTGACTTATCACATTGCTTACCCACCTTTAGGTCATCTGATATGACTACACCCAGATCCCTTTCCATTATTGTTGTTGTAGTACCTCCCTGCTATTGTGTACTCTTCTCCTGGATTTTTATTTCCCAGGTGCATTACTTTGCACCTCTTTGCACTGAATCTAAGTTGCCATATGTCTGACCATTCCTCCAACCTTACCAAGTCCCTTCTCATCCTTTCTACCCCCTTGTGTATCAGCTCTGTTACAGATCTTTGTGTCATCTGCAAACAGGCATACCTTTCCTTCCAGACCCTCTGCAATGTCACCTATAAAGGCGTTAAAGAGGACTGGACCCAGTACTGAGCCCTGAGGTACTCCACTAGTAACCCCCCTTTCTTCAGAATGTGTTCCATTCACTATTACCTTCTGTGTCCTGTTGTGCAGCCAGTTTGCTACCCAGACTACCAACCTGGGACCCACTCCCAGGCTGGCTAATTTGATTATTAATCTTTTATGGGGGACTGTGTCAAATGCCTTCCTAAAGTCTAGGTAGGCCATATCCACAGCCCCTCCCTGGTCTATTACTTTGGTCACCCAGTCAAAGAAATCGATTAGATTCATCTGACATGACCTTCCTGCTGTGAATCCATGCTGCTTTGGGTCCTGTGCCCCTCTGGCCTCTAGGTACTGAACAGTTCTTTCTTTCAAAGTGATTCCATCATTTTCCCACCACTGAGTTCAAACTAACTGGTCTGTAGGTTTCACTCTGCCTTGCTCCCACTTTGTGAAGGGGATCACATCTGCCCTCCTCCAATCCTCAGGTACCACCCCATCTTCCCATGATTTGTTAAAAGTGTGGTTAGTGGTGTCACTAGGTCCTCCTTAGCTCTTTTAGGATTCTAGGTGAATCCCCAGGTCCCATTGCTTTGTCCACCTTGAGTTTTAGGAGTTCTTTCAGGACTCTTTCTTCTGTAAATGGACTGGCGTCAACCCCCTACCCAGAGTACTTCTACTGTTTGGTTTAGGTAACTCCTCCTCTTCTTCTTTTGTGAATACTGAGCAAAAGTATTCATTCAGTATCTCTGCCTTTTCATTGTCTCCCTCTGCCCACCTCCCCTCTCCTTTATTAATCTTCACTATCCCTCCCTTAACCTTTCTATGCTCCCTAATGTACCTATAAAAGGTTTTATCCCCCTTCTTAGCTGAGTTGGCTATCTTTTCCTCGGTTTGGGCCTTTGCTTTTCTGACTGCCTTCCCCACTTCTTTCTGCTTTAATTGATACAGTTCCCTGTTGTGCTCTGTCTGTGATTCCTTATACTTTTTGAATGCAGCCTTTTTCTCCTTAACCTTCCTGACATCTCTTTTGAAAACCATAGTGGTTTTTATTCCGCTTTTGTTTTCTTTATTTGTTTCAAACAAGGTTTGTTGCCTCATGATGGCAGTTTTGATTTTTCTCCATTGTTCTTCCACCCTCCTTTCTGGCCATTTGCTAATGCATTCTCAGGTATTCACCCATTATGCCAAAGTCAGCCCTTCTAAAGTCCAGTATCCTTGTCTTTGCATGGCTTGTCTCCATGGTTGTGTTTATTGTGAAGCACACTGTGCAGTGGTCGCTTGTTCCCAGATGTCTACTGACTTCTAAATTTGTGATCCTCTCTCCATTTGAGAGTATCAGGTCTAATATTGCTCCCTTCCGAGTGGGTTCCACCACTAGCTGTCTAAGGCATGCCCCCTGTAGGGCATCGAGAATGACCCTGCCCTTGGATGTGGCTGCAGTCCATGTGGCCCAGTTAACATCTGGCATAAACACCAGTGGTGCCCCCTTCTTCACCTATCCCATGCCAAGAACTCCCTGTTGTCCAGTGGCAGCCCTCATCCTTCACAACATCTCATGCAAAGCACTTCTTGGTATCCAAGATGAAGGCCCCTCCTCCCATCTCACACAAGCACCTCCTGGTGTCCATGGGTGATGTTCTCATCCCATCCCATCCCAATCTCTCTTTGGATTCCAATAGTGTCCCCTCCCTCACTCCATCCTCTGTTAATTTTTCGCTGGTGTCTATGAATGTCCCTTCCCTCACCTTGTCTTATGCCAATAAGTCCCTGGTGTCCAGTGGCACCCTTTGCCCTTCCCATCCTACACTAAGCTCTCCCTGGCTTCCAGTGGCACTATCTTTCTCTTCCTGTCCTATGCCAAGCAGTCCCTGGAATCAGGTGCCACATCCTCCCTCTCACTGGCCTGTGCCAAGCATTACCTTCTGTCTATTAGTATCCTTGCCTCTCATCATGTCTCACAACAATCCAACCCATCCCTTTCAGTAGTACAATTGTATCATGAAATTTGAAATTTATTTATATTTCAACAGGATTGGATCACCAGCTATATGCCTGTTTTTAGGGATTTCAAGTTGTTAAACAACACATGCATTAGTTTCACATTCACTGAGACAGTCATCATTTAGGTACAATATGATGAAAGACCTATAGTAAAAGTCTCAATCTGCTTAGACAATCAAAAGGTAACCAGTTCAATATTGTTGACTTTAAAAGCCCTTGAGTGGTTAGCTGCCATAACTGCACTGGGAGTCTGTTCCAAGAAAGTGCCGCAAAGTATGAAAAGGTCATCTTGCATACCAGGAGTTTGTTTTATGTAGGGTTACCCTCTCAGATAGTAGACCTGTCTTATCTGGAATTCCTCAAGGGTCCATCTTGGGCCCTCTTTTATTTAGCATTTTCCTCAACAACCTTCCTTACTCCTGTCAAGGGCACAGCCTTTTATATGCTGATGATGCTGTCCTGTTTACCAGTGATCCAGACCCTAAGGTTCTTGATTCTAGGCTACAGAGTAATTTCGTAGTTGTAGAAAGATGGTTCCATAAGCACAAGTTAGTTATGAATTACAACAAGACTAAAACTATGCTGTTCTCCAGCTCCCAAAATAGGCACAGAACTTACCCTCGTTCTATCACCAACGAAAAGGGCTCTCCCCTGGAGCTAGTTCAGCTCTTTAAATATCTAGGAATTACTACTGACAGTACGATGAACTATGCCTATCACATTGACAACATTGCTAAGGCTGTCAACACCCACATTGGGCTACTTTATAGGCATAAGCAATGTTTGGCCCCAGAGGTTCTTAACCTGGCCATTCAAATCTCTCCTGTCTCGCTTATTGATTATGGCTTAGCAAACTATGGATCAGCTACTGAAACAATGCTTCGCCGCATCATAGTTGCACTCAACAAAGCATACCGGCTCAGCCCATCTGTCCCATACCTGCGACATGTATGCTCAGGCTAACTGGCTCCAATTCAAAGGTAGACTCATGGAGCAAACATGTTTACTGTCCAAAAAAGTAAGCTTAGGCAAAATGCCCCCAGGAGTGCAAAAGCTTATTACCCCCACTGTCAACCGTCATTGCACCAGAAGCTCTATTAGCCAAATTTTTAATATACCCTGCTGTCGCACTTCTCTGGGACAAAGGTCCTTTGCCTACCGTAACCCACTATGGATGAACTCGATGCACCATGACATCACTTCAGCATCCACCTTGGGCTCCTTCAAGGTTAAATTTAAGCAGCAGCAAGTTGCTGATGCCAGTTGTGACTGCTTCCAATAACCTTCCTTCTTGTGACCAGCACTTATTCTAACCTTATGATATCCTGACCTTATGCATAACAGTTCTCAGCATGTAAATAACTGCTGTAAGTTGCTAATCATTCTCCTTCACATTTCCTCTTGATCCCTTCCACTCTTTCCACTCACCCCTCTATGGCTTCCACATCCCCCTTCCCCCCTTTTACATCTCCTGAGCTCCCTTGCTCACTTTAAAATACTTTGTCCCATACCTTCTCCCCTCTGATGATGCCCCTGGGCTGATGCCATCCCTTACCTTGTTGATTATTAGATATTAGGCTGAGTCTGTTCTCATTTTCCTGTAAAGGGTCGTTTCATAAGACCCCACCCCCTCTAATATGACCCTTTGAATTCCAGGTTTTAATCAAATATGCACCATGGCATACATTGTATAATGCCACATGTATTGGAACTTCTCTAGTTATACACTCTTGTAATGTTTTGTATAATTCCTTGTTTTGTTTGTTCTCCGTCTCATACTTTTCCAATATGTATTGTTCGACTAACATGGAACCTATCGAATGAGCTTGTTTTCAAAGGTGTTCTCCAAAATTTCAATAAATAAATAAACGTCTTCCTGGGATTTCCATTAATGAGTACTAGCATTCCAAATGGCTTAAGAAGCTTGTTAAGTATACAGGAGCTCAACCGTTCATGCATTTGAATAAACAACTGCTTCACAAATGCTTCCTTCTGATGAAAAGAGAAGTCTAATTCACATTACCAAGAAGTAAAAAATGATGAACCTCACTTAGCAGTCCTACGAAACAATGGGCAACCCAAACCACCTTATAATGGATTCTGTCCTGTTTAGACTGATCAGTTTTATTAGCTGAATGGTGCATTAAACTACCATGGTCTCTTCCTGCAACAATAGTTCGGACAACAATTTTTAATGCTGTAACAGACATCAAACTGTGTCCATGTTTCCTTAAAGCTCAAGGTTTTTGGGAAACCTTAGTGTACAATTTGCATATGGTATCTGCAACTTGGCTGACAAATCCCTACTATGCAACCCCAAATGCAGTACCACCAAAGGCTCCAGAGCCTTTGCCCGCCATACACCTCAGTTATGGAACTCACTCCCTCTGGACATCCAGCTAGCTCCTACACACAATGCTTTTAAAAAGATGCTCTGCCAGAATCTCGGCTCCACCTACCAATGCTCCAGTTTCAAACCTCCTTAGTCTTCTGGGTATCCTGCCTATCCCGAAGCTCTTACCTTTTCTCCACAATACCCCCCTTGCGGTACAGCCTATACCAGCTCTCTCTCCTGACACTAGCCCCCTGCAACCATCCCTTTCTCTCTTTGCCAGCTCCTATCCTATACCCTATACCCTACCTTTCCTTATCCTGACCTGCTATTATCCCTACTGTTCGTAATCTTGCAATTCTCCTGCCCATTATCCCCCTGCACTTGTCAGTATTTGACTATATTTTTGTTTATCTATTTTTGTTGCACTTTCTAAATTGTATTTTGAGGACTACTACTGCAATGCTCTTGCTACTGTATGTTTTTTGTCATGCTATGACTGTAAAAATCTCTATGATCCTACCAGGACCACCCTGTGTACTACCTGTAATGCTCAGGTTATTGTTAAATGTTTTTCAAAATACGCTGCATACTACCTATGTCGCTTAGCCTATTGTTTAATGTTTCACAACACTTCGTTTGTGTATCTCGATGTACTCTACTGTTTGTTATACCTGCAACATCTTCCCTGTAACCTCCCGGGTTGTGCCTGAAAACAGTCATCATTATGGTGAGCGCACCCACCCAGTAAACAAAAACTAAATAAATTAAAATATACTTAAATATTTTGACATATAATGTGTCTACAGCAATACCTGAATACTGCAATTGGAATTTGATGAAGCCCAGTACAGAAAGTGTTGTAGGGCTGTGCTGCTTGCCATTTGCAAGTGGGAAGTTTTGAAGGGAGGTACATTGGTTCAAGGGGCAGGTCAAGTGACTTTAATGCGGGAAGACCAAAAGTGTAACAAATGATGAGGAGTGTGAGGGCCACCAAGGCCCCCAGAAAATGTTTTTTTTAAGTGTTTTCATGCATTTTATTGATCTTTCAGGGAATTTTTTTTAATAAAGTACAAACTATTAGGAGAAACAGAGAGGCAGCGAATGTGGTGAGGAGCACAAAGGCACAAAATGAGTAAAGCATAGCCTGGGGGTAATGAAAAGGATAAAACGTTTTGTAGGTACATTAGAGAAAAAAGGAAGACTGGGGAGGGACTGTGAGGTTAAGAAAGGCAGGGAGGACTGTGCAGAGGAGGATCAGGAAAAAGTAGATATCCTGAACAGATACTTTTGGTTCAATTGTCACAGAGGAAGGGGACGGGAATGGGTCACATAAAAGGAAAAGGAACATTGGAGGAAAGGAGGTAGACACTAGTCCTTTGACTGATGACAGAGGAAGTCATAGAAACATAGAAAATGACAGCAGATAAGGACTGCTAGGCCCATCTAGTCTGCTCGTTTTCCTTCCTTTCTGTAAAAGCCACAGACCCTACCTGATCTCTGGCTTTACCTCATTCCTGTTGTTACATTCTCCTATGCCTGTCCCATGCATGCTTGAATCCCCCCACTGTGTTTACCCCCACCACCTCCACTGGCAGTCTATTCCATGCATCCACCATCCCTTCTGTGAAGAAACACTTTCTCACACTACCCCTTAGTCTACCCCTTCCAACCTCATTTCATGCCCCCTCGTTCCTGGACATCTCCTTTTCTGAAAGATGCTACCCTCCGGTACCCAATTTATGCATTTTAGATATTTGAAGGTTTCTATCATAACTCCCCTTTCTCGTCTGTCCTCTGGGGTATACATATTGAGGTCTCCCAGTCTCTTCTCACATGACTTTTGGTGCAGGCCCTGCACCATCTTTGTTGCCCTTCTTTGAACTGCCACCACCCTGTTTACATCTTTACAGATATGCAACCTCCAAAACTGGGACCCCTGATTTTCAGTCTGTTTCTCAATACCCTCCCTGAAGCTTGCACATCCAAAATTATCCTCTGTGTGGATGATGCCGTAATCATTAATCACAGCCCACAACTAGGCCCTCTCTCCCAGGACCTGCAAAACAGTTTCTACCAGTTAGAGGACTTGTTCACCAGGCACAAATTGCTGCTCAGCTATAAAGAACTAAAATAATGCTGTTCACTGGCCCACACTCCAAAAAGAAAAACCTTAGTCTCAACACAGTCAATAAAAAAAAAAAGAAGCCCTCGAACAAGTAAGGGCAATCAGGTACCACAGAGTACATATCAACAACTCCCTCTCTTCTCTTCACATATTGACAGTGTAGTCAAGGCTGTCAATGTCAAGCTTGGAGTCCTGTATAAGCACAGCAGCAACCTAACCCCTACTGCCCTGCGCCTTGCTGTCACCAGCTCAGTCCTGTCAGTTATTGACTATGGGCTGATTGTTTATAGTGCTGCCGCCAACATGGTCCTAAAGCGTGTCAAAACAGCACTCAGCAAAACCTGCCAACTCATCCTGGGTGCCAACAGGCTCATCCACTTGTGCAAGCCGTATGCCGAAACACAATGGACAAACCTACCAGGGCAAGTAAAGTACCAAGTATGCCTCAAGGGAAAGAAACCATTTCTTGGTCTCGCCCTGCCTGCCATCCGCAGCCTACTATAATTCTCACAAACTCAGCACTGCACCAGGGGCGATGCACAATGCTCACTATTTGCACCATTCAGGAGAACCTCTCTCGTTCGGCGCTCTTTTTCTTACAGAATCCCACATTGGATTAACGAACTCCCTACTGAACTAGCCAACTCCAACAACGTCAACTCTTTAAAAAAAGAACTGAAGCACTACCTACCTACCTCCAGTAGCTGTGACTGCTAAATAACCTCGAACTCTTTGCCCTCAAGACTACTTTTTCCCCTCTGCTTCAGCTAAGCTGACTTCACCATGTCCTTATCCTAGTGACCTCGAATTACCCTTTTACATCCCCCTCATCTCCCTGCCACAAGCCTCCTCTTTCTATTTCCTCTTCCCCACTGCCTGCCTAACCTCAACTGCACTCCTTTAACCCTGTACCCTCCCCATGGAACCTCCCCCCTCCCCAACCACTTGTACTTATCTCTCACTTTCTGGCCCCCCCATCCTCACTTTACTGATACAATTGTGACAATCCCACATCTCTGGGTGCTGGCCTATGGATCTCCATACCCTCCCTTATTTTTAATAGTTCATCTATGTGTCATAATATTTATCTTATTATATAATGATACTTTTACTTGGTTTGACTACTGTTGTTATGTGCTCAGTAAATTCATACTTGCTGCTGTATACCCAATATGCTTGTCTGCCATTCTATTGTTCTCCTTGACGTCCAGTTCTATACGAAGTCCTGTTGAGTGGCGGTGCTTGTTTGCCTGTGGTAGCTAAGACCAGCATATGAAGCTGCAGCTCCTACCAGGAAACTAGTGCAAAAACTCAGTAATCTACTGTCTGATATTTATTTGGCTAAGCAGAGGCATCTGCAGGTGGAGGGGGATCTTACTGCATATCTCTGGCTGGCCTGCTTTATAGCAGAAATGCTGTAAACTGTAAATCAGACACTGTATTTAATAAATAAGGGGTATTAACCTGGGTAAAGGGTGCTTGTGGTGCTGACAGGCTTTGCAGGGCCAGGTGACGTACTTCTGGTCCACGGGGCTATTTAAACTATTCACACCAGCGAGCAGTGCTTCTATACGAAGTCCTGTTGAGTGACGGTGCTTGTTTGCCTGTGGTAGCTAAGACCAGTGTAAGAAGCTGCACCTCCTACCAGGAAACTAGTGCAAAAACTCAGTAATCTACTGTCTGATATTCATTTGGCTAAGCAGAGGCATCTGCAGGTGGAGGGGGATCTTACTGCATATCTCTGGCTGGCCTGCTTTATAGCAGAAATGCTGTAAACTGTAAATCGGATGCTGTATTTAATAGATAAGGGGTATTAACCCGGGTAAAGGGTGCTTGTAGTGCTGACAGGCTTCGCAGGGCTAGGTGACGTGCCTCCAGTCCATGGGGCTATTTACACTACTCACGCCAGCGAGTGGCGCAAGCTGGAGCGCACAGCAGTGCACGTGGAGACATGCACAGAGACACGCATGTCTGAGCGCATGTCCTGCGTGGACAAGTGTACAGTGGGGTACTCCGACTGGCAGTCAGCACCTAAGTAGAACCAGGTAAGTGAGTTACTTAGACGGTACTGCACGCAACGAGCAGGAGCCTGTGAGGTAGCTAGCTGTACATTGTATATAGTGTAGGGCTGCTGACCCATCAGCACAGAGTAGCCACAGTAACAATGGATGTCCATATTGAGATATATTGAATGTTGGAGTCTGTCTGTCAGAGGGGGGACTTAACAAAATGTAGCCACTGTAATATGTATGAGGTAGGTAACCTAGGCCCACGGCAAGACCACTCCTGCAATAAATGTAAGGAGAATATGGCATTGATAGAGCAATTGACAGTATTGAAGGGTAATGAACCACAGGCCTGTAGTTCACCAGGTGTGACCCCATAACGTGTGGAAAAGGATAGCATTACACTAGCTAGTAGTAGGGTGTCTACTGATACTAGTATAGGTTCTGACACTGAGGGCTGGGTCACTGCTTGCGAGGATACAGTCTCTGGTAGCTGGGCTAAGGTTACTAAAGGACCATTTAAAAAGAGAAGCAGAGCAATGGGACCATCAGAAATACTGCAGCAAAATAGATACTCCCCCCTTAGTGCCATTTCTGAAACCTGTTCAAACTCACTCACTGAGGATACCCTCAAGGGAACTCAAGTAGTGGTCATAGGAGATTCTATATTATGAAAGACTGATATAATTGTCACAAGGGGTAATAAAGGATATACCACTGTAAATTGCCTCCCTGGGGCAAGGATACATGACATTAAATGTCAGTTACTACACATACTACACCAGATACCGAACACACAAACCGTGGTGTTACATGTGGGTAGTAATAATGTGGGAAGGGACCACGAAAAGGTTATTGTCATGGAGCTGCTTGCATGTGTAGACCTAATACAGCAGAAAGGGCAGACATCTATAGTTTCAGGTATCCTTCCCCTGTATGGTTGTGATCCAGAAAAGAATCACACCATACAGAGGGTAAATAGTAGATTAATAACTGGTTGTAAAAACAGAGGTGTACACTTCATTAATCTATGGGACTCTTTTTATGACAACGAGCGGATGTATAAGAAGGCTGGGCTACACCCCAATGCACTCAGAACCCGTACATTGGCTACTGCAATAAAAGATTCCATACAACATAATTTAAACTAGATACAGGGGGGAGGGTACCTGCCTGAAAAATCAATTAAACCTCTACCTACATATAAACCTAAATCAACTAATGATATACACTGTTTGCTTTTAAATGCCAGAAGCCTGAATAATAAGATGGATGAGCTGCAGGCAGAACTAAGTGGGGGAACACGGATGGCATTTATCACTGAGACCTGGTGGACGGGAGATGCTGCTTGGGGACATCATATCCCTTGGTATGATTTATATCACCTGGATAGGACAGACAAAAAGGGGGGGGAGGTAGCTGCATATATATCAAATACCCTAAAATCCACAAATATCTCTGACAAGACAAAAGAAAATGTGGGGACGAGACCTGAGACCATTTGGATTAGGCTTGAAACAGGTAGGAGCACAACTGTCTTTATATGGGTGTGCTATAGGCCCCCGGTACTTTCTATAGAGACTTCCAGGGAAATGCATCAAGAAATAAAAACAGCATGTGAATTAGGGAAGGTCTTGGTAGTGGGAGACCTAAATTAAAGGGATATAAACTGGCAGGATCTCAAAGCAGGATCCCCTCTCAGTCTAGAATTCTTGGAATTATGTCTGGAAGTGGATATGACCCAAAATGTTGTAACCCCCACAAGGGGAAATAATATATTAGATTTAGTATTGTCCACTAGGGAAATTAACATTACATCCTGTGTAACCACCGCCCGCCCCCCCCTTTGGGGAATAGTGACCATAGTGGGATATCCTTTACTCTTGCACATTATATTTCCATCACTAAGGCACGTAGGGAGGTAAATAAATTTCACCACTCTGGTATTAATAAAATTAACGTTGAACTTGAGCAAATTGACTGGGATAGTATATTGAAAGACAAATCCTTGGAAGATATGTGGAATGTTGTTAAGTATGAATTATTTGTAGTATGTAACAAACAAACAAACATCTGAAAAAGACAAAGTTATATAATACTAGGGAAAAAACCTAAATGGTTAAGTAAGGATATTCAAAAACTCTTGCAACAAAAACAAAATTTGTTTAATTTATATAAAAATCATGGACAGGACCCTCAAATATGGAGTAAAAATAAAGCAGTGCAGGCCAAATGTAAGAAGCTCATAAGAGTGAGGAAAAAAAGAATGGAAGGGAACCTAGCATCCACAGCCAATAGAGATAATATGCAACAATTCTATAGTTATATAAACTCCCTGAGAAAATCCAGTCATAACATGTGCTCTATAAAAAAGGGGAATGAGATCATCACAGACCCACTCAAACTAGCAAATATATTTAATGATTACTTTGGTACGGTGTTTTCTGGTATGCAGCAAAGTAAACTTGATATTAAACCAAATGACGAGAGACCCATAAGCATTACTGCCAATGTAATTTTGGAAAAGATTCAGTCCCTAAAAAACACTTACTTTGCAGGTACTGATAATATTTAAAATAGGATGCTTAAACTATTGTCCCACAGTGTAGCAACACCTCTAGCCATATTGTTCAATGACTCCCTTGTAAGCGGGACTGTGCTTCGGGATTGGTTGGAGGCAAGTGTGGTGCCCATACATAAGAAGAGAAATAGGTCGGACTGTGCAAATTATAAACCTATTAGTCTTTCTTCAGTCCCCAGTAAGCTTTTGGAATCCATCCTGAAGGACATCGTCGATACCCACCTAAGAAGAACTGGTCAGGAGGACAGAGAGCAGCATGGGTTTGTTTGGGGGAGGTCATGTGTGACAAATCCGCTTTGTTTTTATGAAAAGATTTCAGAGGCACTGGATAGGAGACAGGATATGGATTGTATTTATTTGGATCTGGCAAAGGCTTTTCATAAGGTTCCTCACCACCAGGTCCTTCACTGCCTCACTGATATAGATACAGATCACAGAGTGGTGCGCGGGATCGCAGCCTGGCTTGGGGGGAGGACCCAGAGGGTGTGTTTACATGGATATTACTCAGACAAGGTGGGGCTCACCAGTGGGGTCCCACAGGGGTCAGTCCTGGGCCCGGTGCTGTTCAGGATTTTTGTGTCCTCTATGGGTAGGGATAGCTATGGCTGGATTAGTAAGTATGCAGATGACACCAAAATTGCTACAATAGTAACTGACACAGAAGGAGCTAGAGGCCTACAGGCTGAACTAAATAGTATTTATGACTGGGCAACATCTAGGGGTATGAAGTTTAACTTATTGCCTCCACAGGCACTCTCTGATGTTGCAGCACTTGTCTCCTGTATACTGTTAACAGTAAATCTTGGGCTCTTTTAAGCAAAATCAAGCCGTAGTCGGCATGCCACAAACAAATGCTAATAGCACAAAAAACATAAGTGCTAGACACAAAGTATGAGTGGCAAACTTGTTCAGCATAAGATTACCTTTCCAACAGTGGTATGCAAGTGATAATAGGTAATTTAATTTTTTGTCTATGCTGGTCGAAATAGCAAACAAAAGAAATTTTCCACTAAACAAAACACCGTAAGCCTTTTTTTGTTGGGAAATATGTAACATATGAACACCAAATTAAGCATCCAGACATTAAATGTAGTTTTAATAATTGTTTGTAAAAAAAAAATAACTATATCGGTAATATTAAACATAATTTTTCCCCGTGTTAGTCAAGGTATGTTGGTGAGGTTTGAGAGACGAATCTAAACCATAAACACCATATCATAAACAAATGCATACAACTCCTAAAATATACATAATACAGACAACATATCAGGGCAAAGTTGTTCCACACAAAATTGCCTTTCCAACAGTGCTATGCAATCAGTTATGCTCAATTTGGTTTTTGTTTTGTACTTGCTGAGATACCCAGAATGCGTGTTTTCTTCAAAGTGCTTAGGTGGTTCTTGAAGGACAAAAGGTCTGCCATACACACCATGTCATTAATAAATGTGAATAACTCCTAAAGTGAACATGATACACACAAAGTGTCAGTGGCAAAGTTGTTCAACACAACATTACCTTTCTAATGGTGCTATACAGTCAACTCTAATCATTTCTGGCTGGCAAGTAATATTAAAACATATGTGTGACATCTCCAGACGTTACTAGGACACACAGGAAGTCTGTAGGTGACTTCTGTAGTCGTTCTGGGACACACTGCAGTACATTTGTTGCTGCCTACAGGCGTCTTCTAGGAGGCAATGAGTTAATGTGGACAAGTGCTGTGTAATACATTTGGGGAATCATAATGGTATGCAGAACTATTATATGAATGGTAAGGTGCTATGAAACTCCATGGAAAAGAAAGACCTGGGAATTCTTATAGACCACAAACTGACTTTCTGCTCTCATGCAAATAAACAGATTGTAAAAGCCAAACAGGTGTTACACAACATTAAGAGAAATTTTAGGAGCCGTAACAATGAAGTGATCATGCCTCTGTACAGGGCATATGTCAGACCAATCCTGGACTATGGGGCCCCTGTGTGGGGACCCATAACCAAGGGAGCAGTGAGTGATATTGAAAAGGTTCAAAGGCAAGGCACTAAATTGATACATACAGTAATATTAAAAATATGTCCTATGAAGGGCGCTTGGAGTATTTGAAGCTTATGCCCCTTCAAACAAGAAGAGTTAGAGGAGATTTACTAATTTGTTATGATATAATGGGGAATGGTTATTTACTAAATGCATTAAACCTTCAGTTTAAAAATGACACTAAGGGAACAAGAGGTCACCCTCTTCAACTTAGGTACATAAAGTATAATACTAATAGAAAGAGGGCCTTCTTTACGCAGAGGGTGGTGGCCTCTTGGAATGAGCTCCCACTGTCGCTCATTTATTCTAAATCAAAGAAACATTTTAAAACCCAGTTGGATAAATGTATTATGAAGGAGGGTAACATGACCAAATAAGGGATGTTGGAAGGGAGTGGCTTTGGGCTATTCTTTAGCATTTGGCCTCCTTAGGTCCCGCAAACCTTTGTATGGACATGGAACCTTTGTAAATGAGCTCTGAGCTCAAAGACTGTATCCAAAAATTAAAATTAAAATAAATAAATAAACTGGACAGAGTATTCCAAATGAGGCTTCACCAGTGATCTGTACAGTGGCATCACCACCTTCTTCCTTCCTTCTGCTAGTGATACCTCTCCCTGTGCACCCCAGCATCCCACTGGCTCTCTCCACAGCCATGGCACATTGTTTGGCCACCTTTAGGTCATCAGATATGATTACCCCCAAATCCCTTTCCTGTTTGGTGACCATCAATTTCTCTCCCCCCCCCCCCATCTTGTAATCTTCCTCTAGGTTCCTGCACACCAAATGCATGATTTTGCACTTTTTCACATTATATCTCAGCTGCCACACTCTGGACCATTCCTCCAGTTTACCTAGGTCACTCCTCATTTTTTCCACCCCTCCCAGAGTGTCCACCCTGTTGCAGATCTTAGTGTCATCCGCAAAGAAGCACACTTTCCCCTCCAGCCACTCTGCAATGTGACTTATGAAGACATTAAACAGGACTGGGCCCAGGACTGATCCTTGTGGCACTCTGCTGGTCACCCTCCTTTCCTCAGATTGAGCACCATTTACCACAACCCTCTGTCTTCTATTACTCCACCAGTTCCTAACCCAGTTTACCACCTTATGACCCACCCCCAGGCTTCCCAGCTTGTTCACAAGTCTTCTATGCAGAACGGTATTGAAGGCCTTACTGAAATCCAGGGAGGCCACATCCACTGCTCCACCTGATCCATAGATAATGATTAGACACGGAATCAAAGAAATCAATTAGATTTGTTTGACATAACCTTCCCGCTGTGAATCCATGCTGTCTTGGATCCTGTGCTCCGCTGGCTTCAAGATCTTCCAAGATCCTTTGTTTAAGTAGTGATTCCATAATCTTCCCCACTATTGAGGTGAGGCTGACTGGTCTATAGTTTTCAGCATCCTCCCTACTGCCACTTTTGTGAAGAGGGACTACATCTGCCCTCCTCCAGTCCTCCAGAACCATTCCCATATCAAGTGACTCTTTGAACTGTGCCTCCAGTGGGGGCACCAGCACCTCCCGTAGTTCCCTTAATATTCTAGGATGTATCACATCCGGTCTCATTGCCTTGTCCACTTTCAATTTTGTGAGTTCTTTTAGGACTCTCTCTTCCATAAATGGACTGGTGTCCATATCCCTCCCATATTTGTTCATGTTGCCTAACTGTGGTCCCTCACCTTCTGCTTCTGTGAATACAGAACAGAAATATTTGTTCAGTAATGATGCTTTTTCCAGGTCCCCTTCCACACACTATCCTTCTTCCCCTTTAAACCTTACTATCCCACCTCTGTTTTTTCTCCTTTCACTAATGTACCTATAAAAAGTCTGGTCTCCTTTCTTTACCTCCTGTGCTATTTTTTCCTCTATGCTTTTACGCTTCTGATGGCTTTCCCTGCCTCCCTCTGTTTATCAAAATACACTACCCTGTCCTCCTCCCGCTGTGTTTCCTTGTATTTCCTGAAAGCCATATTTTTTGCTCTCACCTTCCCAGCCACTGCTTTTGAGAACCATAGTGGCTTTCTCTTTCTCTGGCTCTTGTTTACTTGCCTAATGCAAAGGTTTGTTGCCTCTACTGTGGCTTCTTTCAGAAGAGCCCACTGCTCCTCCACTCCCCCCCCCTTGTCCCTCCCTCCCTGCCAGGGCATGCTTGAGACATATCCCAATCTTAGTAAAGTCTACACTCCTGAAATCCAGGACCCTCACCTTTCTGTGCCTTGACTCTGCCACTGTACTCATGCTTAAACACACTGTGCAATGATCACTGAATGCAAGGTGTTCGCCCACAATTCTGTCCCCATTGGTGAGTACCAGGTCCAAAACTGCACCCTCCCTGCTGGGCTCTAGTACTAGCTGCCTGAGGTCTTCCCCTTGTACAGAGTACAGGATGTCCCTGCTCCTGACTGAGGCAGCAGCTGGGATGCTCCAATACACATCTGGCAGATTGAAATCACCTAACAGCAGCACCTCCCTTTTAGCTGCTATCATTTGGATGGATTCCACTAGAACCCTGTCCGCCTCCTCCCCCCAGTGTTGGAGGTCTGTATATCATGCCCGTGCGAATGGCATTGCCATTGCCCATCTCAAGGGTGACCCAAAGTACCTCTGCTCCCCCCTTGCATTCCCTGTACATCAGTCACCCTAATACCCTCCCTGACATAAAGAGCCACCCCCTCCCTTTTTACCGCCCCACCGTCTCTTCTAAACAGAGTATAACCTGGTATGGCTACTACATCTCAGTCATGCTTTCCAGTATACCACATTTCAGTAATAGCTGCAATGTCCAGGTCAGCCTCTATTATCAAGACCACCAGGTCTGGGTTTTATTCCCTAGGCTGCTGGCATTGGTATACATGGCCTTCCATGTCCTGCCATTTGTTCTTTTATTATCCCCCCTGCTGTCTTTCTGCCTCCTCTGTTTGTCCTTCCCATTTTCAACCCCTTTCCTCCTGCCCTCTGTTGTTCCCCCTTCTATGGGTTTCATTTCCTCTGGTGATACCATAATGCTATGCTCCTCCATGTTGACTTCACTAGCCTGTCGGGGTGGGCAGTTTGGTTTTGGTTCCCCCTGCATCCTTCATTTAAATGCTTGCCAGTGAAGCATTTAAACCGTTCACTGAGGACAGCGGTCCCCTCATTGGACAGATGTGAGCCGTCCCCTTTGTATTAGGTCTCATTCCTTCAGGTGGGTCCCCAGTTCCCAATGAAACCAAAACTTTTTTCTCTGCACCAGCTCTTCAGCCACGTGTTGAAGTCCTTGGTGCGGAGTTTCCTAGCCTCCCCCTTGCTGTGTACAGGCAGCACCCCTGAGAAGGTCATGGAGCTTGCTACTTGTGCAAGACCCCTCCCCAACTTCCTGAACTCCTTCCGCACCCTTGCTATCCCTACCTTGTCTCCAGCCAGGTAATTTGTCCCCAGATGGACAGTGACATCAAGCTTCTCCTACCTTGATACTGCTTTAGCAATTCTCTGGATCCTCTCCCCATCCCTCTGAGCTGTACTTCCCAGTAGACACCTTAACTCCCTTTCCTCCACTGTTCTTGTCCATAATTCCACTCCCTGGACTATGGAGTCCTCTACTAAGAGAAGCTTTTTCTACCTTTGAGGTCCTCTTCCACCCACCTGTGGGGTACTCTCCTGCTTAACCTGCTTGTCCACCAAGGTCATAACTTTGGTTCTCCCAGTGGGATCCTCCCGCTCCTTCAAAACTGTGTAGGAGTTTCTTGGTTGCACTGGGTAGGGGATTTGCTTTTGATTGACCCACCTCACCCTCCCTGAGCCCACTGTAGTCCACACAATGCTTTTGCTGGTCCTCACTTGAGGTACTGGGTGTAGACTTGGTGGCCCTTAAGTGGGAAGGAGATCCCCTGCAACCTAGTCAACTCAGCCTGGAGGCCGGCAATCTTTGCCCTCAGCCCAGAGAAGTGCCTGCAGATGGGGCAGCACTGCAGTTCCCAGAACATCCTTCCAAAGACTGCTGCTCCACTTCCATTGCACTGCACCATTTGCAACATGATCCCTACCTGCTCTGCTTCTATCTGCCTAGGTCGCTATTAGGGAACCTCACTTCCCCTTAGTACTGTAACCCATTTCCTAGGGACTATGTACCAGGTTCCCCCCAAAGGTTTTTTTTTGGGGAAAGGATTTGCAAATCTGAAAGTAGACAAAGCAATGGGACCAGATGGGGTGCACATACACGTGATATGTCCAACTTGCTTAAGAAGGAGATTTGGGTCAAATTAGGAGGGAGATTGTCCTGTCAACTTGCTTAAGAGGGAGATTTGGGTCAAATTAGGAGGGAGATTGGCTTGCTAGGAGGGAGATGCCATAACGTCCTGAGTTTGTCCTTAAATGGCATCCAAAAAATAAGAAAAAAGTAATTATAAAAATTTTATATATTTCATTCTTCTCAAGAATAAGCACTAAAAATAATAAACAACTAGTTATATAAAGTTATCAGACACATTGTTCATCACTGATTTAATTTTTATGTGTCTTAATCTGCCCAAAAAACATGGATATTTTGGACAGAATTTTACTTAAGCAGGAGATTTTGTTTCCCAGGAGGGAGGGAGGAAGTTCAGTAAAAAAAACCAGAAGCTCCTGCGTAAAGAGGGAGATATCACATGTATGGGTACACCTAAGCATATTGAAAGAGTTCAGGGAGGTACTGGCTGCACCTCTGATAGTTCTAATAACTCAGTGGAAACAGGAGAGGTTCCAGAGAACTGAAATAAGGCAAATTTAGTCCTGCTTCACAAAAGCACTAGCAAAGAGAAGACTGGCAACTATAGGCCAGTTAGCCTGATATCAGTGGTGGGGAAGTTAATGGAGACACTGCTAAAGGAAAGAACTGTGGAGTACCTTGAAAGCAGTGGGTTACAAGGCCTGAGGCAGCACAGTATCAAGGGGTGGGGGGTGAGTCAGACAAATCTGATAGATTTCTTTGACTGGGTGACCAGGAAAATAGATCAGGTTGGGGCAAAGGACGTGGTCTAATTAGATTTCAGTAAGGCTTTCAACACTGTTCTACATAGAAGACTCATACAGAAATTGGGGAGCATAGGTTAGGGTTCTAAGGTGGTTAAATTCTAAGGAGGACAGTGTCAGCCACTGAGTTCATAGTGTATACTGTATACTGTACTCGCATTGACAGTTCAGTCGGTGGCCAGCTGTGGTGGAGGGAGGAGAGCTGTGACAGTCATCAGCTCGGGTCAGGTTGGGGGGAGCAGGGTAATGAGTCACTACCTGCTGGGGTGAGGGTGCACTAGACCACCAGGGATATCTTTAATGGGTATTACATGGTACAGGGAATGGGGACGGGGAGGAACCACTGGACTACCAGGGAAATTTGACACACATTAATAATGGGACAGCGATCGGCATCAGGGAGGGCAGACGGACCACTAGGCTATCAGAGAAATTTTATTTTCTATTCAAGGATAGTGAGCAGCGTCAGGAGGGACACTCTAAACTCTGTTGCAGCCATGTAAATAGGTCTATAATGTGCATGCAAATGGCCACATAGTGCCTTGCATGCACAATGGTCTCATTTACAGGGCTGCTTTCATGAATGGCAAATAGCGCAGCTGCGCTATTCCTTGCAGGGGCTAATTTGACTGGCTGTGGGGGCAGCTCTAGTGGGGTTGGCGAAGGTTTCACTGGGTTAGCACTGCCCCCTCACACCCCTATTCATAGTCCGATAGTGTGGTGCACTATCAGACTGTGAATAGCAACTTTTCCAGTCTGCGCTACTGCAAAGCGCAGCTCAAACTTTTGCACAGCACTTTGTGTTTCTTTGTATATCTGTCCCCTGCCTTTATTGTTAAAATTGCCACAAGATTTTTCATTTGCCATTAAAAGAGCCCAAGTCAGCTCATCGTGCCCTGTTCTCAAAACTAGCAGACCCAGCAGTGAGGCCACACTTCATTATCTTTGCTTACTGTTTAACCGTAAAAAGGCCAAGCAGATAATTGCAAATACTATTTCATGGGTGCAAAAAGACATTTATGGGAGGGCTTAAGCCCTAGGTTCAATATGGGGAATAGTGCCTCCCACAACCTCTACTTAAACTCAGCTATACCACACCTCCCTTGATTAGGGAGTGTTTTTTGTTCCCTGAGCTCCCTGCATGGCTCGTGTAGCTGTGTTGTTTCTGCTCCTCTTACTGCTCTGTTTCATTTCTTCCCTGATTCCTGTGCCACCCTCCCCTGCCCTCCCATTGTTTGCTTCTTCTGTGTAGTTCATGTCTCACCTGCTGTCTTTGTCCTGCCTGCATTTTCATCTCGGCAGCCTGTTCCATCTCCCGCTCCCTTTTCCATTCGTCCCCTTCCTCTGTTCTTGGGTTCTTCCCCTTGTGCTGTTTTCTGTTTGGGCTTCTCACCCATGTTTAGTCCCCTCTACTACTGATGTAAGCTCCTCTCTAATTTTGGTGCTTCCTCCTTCTCCCCTCCTGACACACGCCCGCTTCCTGGCCATCCCCCGGAAATGTCCCATCCTCCTCTTCAACTCCCCAGCTGCGGCACATCACCTCTCCATTGCACTCCTGTTGGAATCCCACTTACCTTTCTCCATGGCACTCCAATACAGAAAGTACCTCATTTACTCAGCTTCTGACTCCTTTCACTTCACTCACACTTCCTCCCAGTTTGCTCAGCTATATGGCCAAGACACCGCCTCTGGATCCTTACTCAGTTTTCTAACTCCCAGCTACAAAGACGCTCAGCCCCATTATGTTGTGTCTTATTCCCATTCTGTGTTTCATTAATCTTGCTAATTTCATTTTAGTTCCCTAATCTACTCTCCTTCTACAGCAGCATTCTGAGCTTCAGCCAGCCCATACCAGCAGTACTCTGGACTCCATCCCTAGTTTGCACCTTCTGAGGTGCTGAGCGAAGATAGGCTTCCCCTGTCTACCAGAGATAGGATTCTGTTACATTCCCTACCTCCTACTACCCACCAACCTGATATCCCCCCTTCCTAACTCTGCTGGACAGCATCGAGTGAAGGTTAGCTCACCCTGACTACCAGGGACGGGAGCCATGTCTACAGTCTACTGATTCATATCAAGCCTTCTCTACCTCATACCAGTTACTGCTTCCCTTCAGGAACAGAACTTTTTCTCCCCATGTGCCCTCATCATCCTGCCTATGCCTCGATGCCTCTTCTCAGATTATCCCGACTCAGCCGTCACCGATGGGTGTCTGAATCTCCATTCCACTGCTTCAACCTTATGCATTCTCAGTCTGATACTCGGATACTGCCCTCCCTTCAGAAACATGACTTTGCCTGACTTGCCTTCTCCATCCTACATGATCTGCAGCCTCAATTCACAATCCTAGCATGCTGACTTACATGGCTGGGAGTCTGAATCTGCATTCAACTGTTTCCTCCTTCTGCATTCTATACCTGCTACTGGTTGCCGCTTCCCTTTAGGAAAGAGGCCTCAAAAACCCATTTGCTTTTCACCTCCCAACTTTTTCTACAGGCTTCGTATGTTGGTCTTCACCTTCTGGCTACCTGGTTTAGTCGCTCGTTTATGTGACTCCACTGATTCCATACCGGCCCTGGCTCATACCCAATTGCTTCTCCATCTGGAGCAAGATCTCATCCTCTCAGTTGCCTCCATTCTCCTACCTCTGCCTGGTGGAATCAGTTACTGGTTCTATCCTCAATTATTAAGACAGGAAGCTTGTTTCTACAATTGTCTGCTTCAGTTCATACACTCTACCAGACTATTGCTTGCAACTCCCTGCGGGACCTGAACTGTTTGCTGATTTTGCCTCCACCGTAATACCATATCTGGTGTGTCGTGTCTGGAGCATCTCACATCAGCTCCCTCGCTCGGAGCCTGCATTTGCTCCTGATTGTCCATCCTTCTGCATGTTCTGCCTCCTACCTGACTACAGCTTCTTTCCAGAAACAGGACCCTTATGCTCCCAATGACTTTTTCCTTCATAACCAGTCTCCATCCAGCACTTCCATGGACCATCTTACTTGACCCCCTCTCTGGCCTCCATTCCCTCCTGATTTGGATCTTGCCAGCTTGTTCAGTTTCTATCTCAATCCAGTTCATCTGCCTTAAGGACTTCCTCACTGCAGGCCACCCCTTCCAGCTGCTGTATGAATTGGTTTTATTCTTCAGATCTGGGAACCTCATCCTTCTCGCTCCAGCACCTTTCATCCTTTCCTCTCATTGTTTCCAGCCTTTGTCAGATGTGGGATTTATGTATCTCAGCTCAGTTCCTCTTGGTGCTTAGCGTCACTCCTTGGCCTTTCATGGATCATCCTGCTACCTTACCACAGCCTTCCTGTATTCCACTGCTGTTCTCTGATGAGCTGACTAGGTCCTGTTCCTTCCTGCACTGTATGTCATCCGGCTTGCCTAGCCCATCACCTTCCCCAGATCATTCCTTCAGTCCATCAGGATTCACTCCAGACTTTTCTTCCAGCATTGGATAGCTGCCTGTTTCTCTAATGTTAGTGATTTCTATTTTCTTTGTAAGTGTCTCTTTCTTTCAATATATTTTCTTTACAATGCTCTTTGATATATCTTCCCCCTTCCTCACATATACACTTGAAGACTGAGAGCAGAGCTACGTATAAACTGTACATATTTACTTATGTTTATAAGTGTGCGACAGACTTAGTTATTTATCATTTTTAGACCAAGAATGGTACACTGAGCTGTGACAGCTCATTTCCAGGTGCAATCCGGAATGTGGGTTACATGGGCCTGTTTTATTGACAGGGGGAATGTTGTCCAGAATACCAAGGAAAATTCTCTACTCTTACAGTAAATGCCTTGGAATCTTTATCTTTCACCTGGACTGCCAACAGAGATGGGAAGAAGGAACCTTAGATTAATGTCTCGTCTGAAGGACGGCACCTCAACAGTACAGTATCCCAGTAGTACCATACTACAGAGTCAGTGTTGGGTATTAGCCCAGGTTCCTGGCATGGGACTAAAAACCACAAACATCTGACCATTCAGCCTCAGATGCAAGTACGCATGCTACTGAGCCTCTAACACAGATGATGAAGTTATATTAATACCAATCGGATATGTTGTTCCAAATGTATCAGTAATAACAACCAAAAAGGAATATCACAACAAGTACACTCAGTTATCTCCAAAGCTGATGACAATAAGTAGGTTTTTTGACCCTTTTCAAATGCCTCCACTGAGGGGGAACTTATAAGAGAGAACGTTAAGGAGTTCCACATAAGTGGGGCTGCCACTGAGAAAGCCCTGTCTCTGGAGAACTACTCAGTCCAGTGTTGCTGGTCTTGATACAAATTTAGCTTCACAAGAAATGACTTTATATTTTTCATAATTACATTTTCAAATAACCCATAAACCAGATAAACAGATGAATAAAACAAACATGCTTGGCTTTTGGTAATAATATAGAAGAAGAAGAATCAGCATTTATATAGCGCTTTTCATACATCCAAAGCGCTTTACAAGCAATGCTAGACTGGTAATGAAGTGACTGAATGTGTGGTGGCGGCCATATCACACATCATCACCCACACACAGCCTGGATAATTGCATGAACCAGCTTATGGGAAGGGGAATGTTGGCCAGGACACCAGGAATGTTCCTACTCTTTGCGAAGAGTGCCCTGGGTTCTTTACTTCCACCCGGACACCCACCAGGACAACACCAGGATGGGCAGAAGGGACCTCGGTTTAACGTCACATCCAAAGGACAGCACACCCCAGCAGTACAGCACCCCCCAATACTGCACTCGGATGCCAGCGATTTTTAGGTGCAAGTCCAATGTGTGGAACGAGAACCCATGACCTTCTGGTCCAGAGGCGGATGTGCTACCAACTGAGCCATGCTGACACGCTAATGTACATTAACAACCATGAATTATTTTACATTTTAGTAATGGAAAACCTACTGTGTCTCTTATTATTTTAGCAGTACCTTCTCAAAAAACTGTAATTTTAAAAATCAGAATGTTTTAATTTCCATGATTTTTCTCAGACATCACACAGATACCATACTGTAGTGCTGTACTGTACTAATTTGTAAATCGATACAGCACTTGTAGTGGCAGACAACAGACAACCCTGGAATCAAACAGAGGATTGTTGCTGGCTGCTGTCTTGGGACCATGGAGGGGACAGAGCTGGGGGGCAATGGAATTTAGGAGGTTGAATGGAGACCCAGGAGCAAGAGAGGGGAAACACTGGACATTGGGGACATTTTTTTTTTGGGGGGGGGGAGTTACATTATGGAGCAATTTGATAAGACAGAGTGGGAGTGGGTACCAGCAGGCCCAAGGATTGCAGTCACAAGTGGGATCAGGCATTAGGGTAGGTATAACCAGACTAAAGGAGAGCTATTAATGGCAGAATCAGGTGATGGCATACCACCGGACACAAAGAGTACTATTACTGATTACTGGTAGGATCAGCTCGGAGGGGGTACCACCGATACCAGGAATCTCTTCACTGGGGAATTGGGAGAAGGTAGGGTAACCACTAGATGCTAGGGATGTTAATTCCAGTAGATTGGGTTGGGGGGTCCTGAACAACAGATGTGATGTGAGAAGACAGCTGGGGGGAGTGAACCTTCCATCAAAGACAATAGAGGCAGCGCTGATAGCAGATGGGAGGGCGCGATGCAATCAGTCGACTTCCTGAACGTTCATGTGCTCGTAATGGGATGGTGCAGTGCTGCCTACAAAGATGAAGCACTCTGTAATTAGATGTCTCAATTTCCTGTGTGGAAAGTTAGAGTAATTACCATTGCATTACATTGGTCTTTGCAGTATCCTGTAAAATATCACTAGCAAAAACCTGTGATACAAGCGTTTCATCCTAACAGGCAGCACTGTAATTGGATCAGAGCACCCTGCATGTTAAGAGGGTGCATTTCCTGCTTGAATATTGCAGCTTATCACTATGGTGTTTGTGTAGCAGGTTTGCATGAGGTTGCCATGGTACCTCCTGTTATGCCTCATGCACATTGTTTGTTTGTAATTTTTGACTGGAAAGGCAAACTGAGCTGTGATAGCTTGTTTCCAGGTGCATTTTTTGGGGGGAAGGGGAGTATCATGGACCGGTTTTATTGAAGGGGGAATGTTGGCCATAACAGAGGTGTAACTCCCCTACTCTTCATCAGAAAGTGTCGTGGGATCCTTTATTTCCACCTGGACGGTGATCAGAGATTGGCAGCAGGGACCTCAATTTAATGTCACATCTGAAGGACAGTTAGCACTAGCATGCAGCGCTTTGCTCTCTGGTTAGTGCTGGATTTGAATATGCTGTGCAATCTGTCGTTACTGAATAATGGTGGATTGATTGACTGATTGATAGCATTTTAATATAGTATATGGTTAGGACTTACTGTGCACTGAAATCATGCAGCTCAAAAACATAGCTGTGCACATGCTAAAGTTTTTGTGCACATTCTATAATCACAGCACCTGTGCCCTGCTCACATTGACCGATGCTCACCCGCTTTCATTTTCTTTTCAACACTTCACTCACTAATGTTACAGTAATTTTTCCAGATTATCTCTCATACCTCAAGTATTCATGAGTATATTGCCCTATTAGATGAATCGCAATGTTATTTAGTAAAAATAATGCCCCAAAGTTTTAAACTTTATTCCTTTATTTCTTCCACAACCCGGAACTAGTGCATCGTGCTTACGTCCTGTGCCACTGCATATAATGTTTTGTGTAGCAACCATGACAGAACACAGCACTACTACTTGCAAGTGATTCTCTCTCTCGCTGTCTCTCACTCGTTCTCATCAGGACTGTCTGGACCAACAACAACTCATACAGCAAAACACAGACAATTTATGCCCAGCTGATTATTACTAAAAAATAATTTTACCTGCTTACCACAGTGCCAATAGAGGCAAAAAAAATCTACTATAGTGCTATTTTTACTAAAACCATATACTATAAAAAATAAAATATGGCAACTATTCACAACTTGACTTGTGTTTCCATCTTGGGGTTGAGGTAACAGCGTGGGCTTTTTGAGCTTCCCTCTTGAGGGCCATATGCTGTTATCTCAACCGCTTGATGGAACTACCAGCTCGTTGTGTATGTTCATCTGTACATTATTCCTTATTTAATCTAGGCACATGCAACTAGGAATAAACCCTATTTTCAATAGTGATCCTCTTACAATTGTTAGAAACAATAAACACTTAGTACATATAAAATATAAATAAATATAATTACAGATAACTATGCTGATACAAAAGCATTCATTTAATACAATTACACAAAAGTACAATAGTATTTTTGAGGGCACTTTGGAACTTGTGTAGCAAGTTTTTAGCACCAGTTTCAGGTGATACTTCATTCCAAGAACTAGCCACTGAGACTTGCAAGGTTAAGTCACTGTACCTGCATCTTATGGCAGGCCATGATGCCATCAGTTATACAGCAGTTAAAAACTAGAGGGAATTGAGGCAGAAACTGTCTCCTAAAATAACAGGGTCCAGATTTACAAGATGCAAATAAGAAAAGAAATTAACAGAAACGTTTTTTAGTTTTTTTAAAATGTACATATTCCTTTCATCAAAAAATACCATACAGCATTTTCCACTCAGGACACATCATAGCGGCTACTTTTTAAATCATCCCGAGAAAGGGTGCATATATATATATACACTGGAATCAAATAAAACAGCACATTTTGGGTACCTGTAACAATAAATGCACATCCTGCCGCTGAACACAGATTTTATAAGTGGGTTACTAGCTGGCCACCTCCAGATGATCTAAAGGAGAACAGAAACACAGAAACATAGACACAGATGGCAGAAAAAGACCAATGATCCATCCAGTCTGCCTGAGTTCCCTACTTACCCCTGGGCTCTACTGTCCCTCCAGGATCCTAGCCCTCACCATTCTTCCCCCTTCCCCCATTCTCCTCTCAGTTTCTGCCACACCGAGCAAGCAGTATACCCTTCATTCTGCCTCAACCATGCTTGAAACCACCAACTATTTTAGCACTCACCACTTCAGCTGGTAGACTGTTTCATGGCTCCACCACCCTTTCTGTAAAATAATACTTCCTCATGTCCTTCCTTAACCTACATGCTGTCAGTTTTGAGTCATGTCCATGTGATCCTGAACTAGTATTCAAGCTAAATAGTTCACCTTATTAATTTAGTTTAGGAACCTGAAGGCCTCTATCATTATCTCCCCTCTCCCTTCTGGTCTCCAGTGAGTACATGATTAGTGCCTTGAGGCACTCCTCATAGCACCTGCCCTGTTAACCCTGAATCATTTTTGTTACCCTGCGCTGCACCATTTCAAGCCTATCCCTATCTATCCTGAGGTGAGGACTCCAGAACTGGGTGTAGTACTCCATGTGTGTCCTCACTAAAGACCTATATGGGGGAAACATTACTTCTTTCCTTCTGCTATCAATACCCCTCCCGAAACATCCCAGCATCCTACTTGCTTTGCTATATGTCTTGTTGCACTGACTTAATTGGTTGAGGTGGTCACTGATGATAACACCAAGATCCCGTTCCTAAGCCGTAGTTCTATTTTACCTCATCTATCCAGTACTCCATCCTTTCTTCTTGCTTCCTATGTGTATTACCTTGCACTTTTTGGCATTGAATTTCAACTGCTATACCTTAGACCACCCCTCTACCTTTTGTAAGTCGCTCTGCATTTCCCGATTCCCTCATCACTATCCACCCTCACACAGAGCTTAGTGTCATCTGCAAAGAGATACAACCTGCCCCGAATTCCCTCGCCAGTGTTACTGATGAACATATTGAAGAGAACTGGACCCAGGACAGATCCCTGTGGAACCCTGCTCATGACCTTCCTCTCTTCTGATTTGAGTCAGCTGACCACAACCCTCTGCCGCCTTTATTTTAGCCAATTACCTACCCAGTTTACTATAACGTTAGCCACACCCAGTTCCTTCATCTTCTTCTGTAAGCATCTGTGAGGCACCGAGTTGAAAGCCTTGCTGAAGTCAAAGTACAGCAAATCTAAAGCCTGGCCCCTATCCAACCTCCTCATCACCCAGTCAAAGAAAACTATCAGGTTAGTCTAACACGACCTCCTTGCCATGAATTCATGCTGCTACTATCCTCAAGACTGTTGGTCTCCATGCAGTCCACGAGGTCTTCTTTGACCAGTGACTTCATCAGTTTCCCTACAATAGAGGTAAGACTGACAGGTCTGTAGTTCCCCGCTTGTTTCTTCCCCCCCTTAGGGGGATGAACTACATCTGCCACCCTCCAGTCATCCAGAACTACCCCTGACCTCAGTGAGCTGTTGAATAAGAGTACCATGCATTCAGCCAGCATCACTGCCAGCCCTGAGTAACTTCAGATGCAACCTATCTGATCTTGGGGCCTTACCCATCTTTAGGGCTGCCAGCCCTTTCTGGACCCTTTTGCTTGTAAGTATTGGCTGCCTCATGTCCAGGGCCCCTTTAGTGGCCGCTTTGATGCCACCCTCTGGTAATGGCTCACTATCCTCCCTAGTGAAAACTGTAATCCTTAAGGATGATGGCCTTTTGCCCTGCCTCCTCTGCCACCCTACCCCACCAGCTAGTCTTATGATTTCCCCTCTTTTCTTCCTTTTTTCCTTAATATATTGAGAGCACTGTTTTTCTCTGCTTTTGACCGCCTCTGCAATACACAGCTCTGTGTCTGCTTTTGCCTCCCTAACTAGCCTCTTTGACTCCCTATTTTTCAGTAAGTATTTTTCCCATTCTTCCTCCACCTGCTTTTCTTTATATTTGTAGAATGCCTTTTTCTTGGCCCTCAACACTACGCTGACTCTTACCAAAAACCATGATGGTCTCTTGAACCTGTTCTTTTTGGTTACCATTCTCATGCATAATTTAAATGCCTTGAGAATGGCTCCCTTTGTTGCCCCCATCTCTTTTCCATCCCCCATGTTGTCCACCCCTACTAACTTATCCCTGACCAGCTCCCTCAGCCTGTTGAAGTGAGTCCTTCTAAAATCAAGGACTTCAGATCTCCATTGAGGTTTTCCAGACCCAGGGGCTAGTTCGAACCAATTGGAGTTATGGTCATTGTTCCCCAGTGACTCCCCTATTCTCACAGCTCCTACCACCTCCAAGCTGGCGAGCACTACATCGAGAACTGTAGTCTGCCTGGTGGGTTCCTTAACTAGCTGTACCAGTAGACAGTCCTGGAAGACATCCATCAAGGACTGATTTCTGGCACTCCTGGCCACTGGAACATCCCAGTCAATGTCTGACAGGTTCAGTTCACTCACCACTACAACTTCCCTCTTTGCCACTTCTCTTTCAAGTCCTTCCCTGAGCTCTCTGTCCCCCTCTCTCTCCTTGAAGAAAAAGCAATACCAGCACCACTCAAACTGTGACTAAAAACAGCTTTATTGATCAAAACTAAAAAGTATACCATTTAGTAAGTGTAAGCACACAGGTGGTAAAATGAACACTGACCGGTTTCACCACTTAGGGCATAGTCATGGGGATGAGTAAGCCCTGGTGGTAAAACTGGTCAGAGTTCATTTTACCACCCATGTGCTTACACCAATTAAATGGGTATGCTTTTAAATTTTGATCAATAAAGCTGTTTTTAGCCACAGTTTGAGTGGTGCTGGTATTGCTTTTTTCTTCTATACTACTATCCAGCTCACTTTATTCAGCAGAGAAGTCTTGTTGTTTTGTTCCTCTTTTCTCCTTGACCCAGAGATCTACAGATCACCCCTGAGCAAAGTTTCTTGCCTGAGGGTGCCTTGAGTTGAACCCACAGCTATTATGTCTCCCCATTACTACCTTTGATGCACCCCTCTTTCACCAGTTAGATGCCATCCTTGACAAAAAGGGCTACTCCTCCCTCTCTACCTCATTCTCTATCACTCATGAAAACTGAGTACCCAGGGACTGTTGGGTCCCAATTGTTATTTTCCAAAGCCCACATTTCTGTGATGGCCACAAGGTCCACCTCAGTGTCTGCCATTAGCACCTGGAGAGCACTGATTTTGTTACCCATGCTCCTGGCATAAAGGCATACCCCCTTCCACCTGACCCCGATCCTACTTTGCTACTACCTTTGTGCATTCCTTGTCCTCTCATCATCTTGATTTTCTTGGTGTTTGCACACTTTGCATTGCATCTGCCTAATGTCCCCTCACCCAGCTCAGTTAGGGCCACAGCTCTCTTTGTACCTGCTGCACTGCTACAGGACCCCCTAGGTTGGGGAGTACTAGATAGAATTCTCTTCCTCTCACCAGCCACCAGGGTTCCCCTAGTCCCAGTCTCACCTGCAGTCAGTTTAAATGTCTATTATAGACATCAAACTTCTTCCCCAATGAGGAGGCCCTCTCTCTTGTCAGGTGAAGTCTGACACCCTTGAATAGTCTCCTGTTCCTAAAGTCCCCCCAATCCCCCACAAAGTAGTACCCCTTCTCCTGATACCATCTCTTAAGCCACCCATCAAACTCATCTATTACATCACTCCTTATCCTAGCCTGCTTCCCCTCTCTGCCCCACGCAGGGTGGACTTCGGAAGAGGCCAGGGAGGCTGAGTTGTGCTGCCAATCTGCCCCCCAGTCTAAAGAAGTTCTGCTTCAAAATCTCCACTGACTTGTTCACCACATCATTGGTACCCAGGTGTATCAGCACCCCCTGCCCCCTCTCGCCATCCTCACTATCCTATCTAAATCCCAGATGGCTAATGCACCAGGAAGGCACTGGACCATCCCTTCCATACAGTCCCTCTCCACCATCATCTCAACCCCCCATAATCATTGAATCCTTGACCATTAAGACTCTCCTTGTAGACTTTCGCCCCTTGGGTTCCATCACATTGTCCTGCCCCTTCCCATCAACAGACTTTGAGTCCCCCCGCAGCAGAGTCAGGTGCCTGAGCCTCTTCTAGGAGTGTGAGGTGGTTTGCGGTCTGGATGGCACAGAGCTGGACAATCTCCTTATGGCTACCTCTGTCCTCTTCTCTCCCTACCACTCTCAGCCCCCCAGACTAGTGGGTCTCTGGGAGAGTGAAGATGTGGGGGTGGGATCCAGTTGAGCTGGTGATGTAACGGAGATATTTCTACCTTTGATGCTACCAGCTGAGCACTGAGCTCCGTAAAGGTCCTGTAGATGGGGCAGTTTCCCCTCCTCCAGAGCTCATCCCTAGAGCAGAGTGCCCCACAGTCCTTACAATTGACTACCTCCCCTCTTAATCCCATCCTTATAGAGGCCTATGAATGAGGCCAAACCTAGCTGATTTGAATTTCCAACAATAGATTCACAGTTTACAACATGTGGTAGTCACCTGGTCTATGTTATTAAACAGAAGTCAGCAAGCTCAGCAGATTAAGTACTAAACAGATGACTAAACTAACTCATAGAGCTGACCCACATAGGGTAGCTGTAAGGCTCAGCTATAGTGCAACAAACAGGAATAAAAACTACTTTGTAGTGCTCCCTGAGATAGGATGCAGCTATGAGACTTAATTATAAGAGAAAAAACATCTAACAAATTACACCTATTATAACAAAAAAACCATCTAGCAAATTACACCTATTATAACACAAAACCCATCTAGCAAATTACACAAATTACACCTATTATAACACAAAACCATCTAGCAAATTACACCTATTATAACACAGAACCCATCTAGCAAATTACACCTATTATAACACAGAACCCATCTAGCAAATTACACCTATTATAACACAAAACCCATCTAGCAAATTATACCTATTATAACACAAAACCCATCTAGCAAATTACACCTATTATAACACAAAACCATCTAGCAAATTACACTTATTATAACACAAAACCCGTCTAGCAAATTACACCTATTATAACACAAAACCATCTAGCAAATTACACCTATTATAATACAAAACCATCTAGCAAATTACACCTATTATAACACAAAAAACATATAGCAAATTAAAAATATTATAACACAAAACCCATCTAGCAAATTACACCTATTACAACACAAAACCATCTAGCAAAATACACCTATTATAACACAAAACCCATCTAGCAAATTACACCTATTATAACACAAAACACATCTAGCAAATTACACCTCTTATAACACAAAACCCATCTAGCAAATTACACCTATTACAACACAAACCCATCTAGCAAATCACACCTATTATAATACAAAAAACCATCTAGCAAATTACACCTATTATAACACAAAACCACCTAGCAAATGACACCTATTATAACACAAAACCGTCTAGCAAATTACATCTTTATTAGCAATAAGTACAGCTGTAACGGAAGCAGCCTACTCCATTAATCAGCAGTGCTCACTCAGATTGATAGAAGATATGATCCAGTTGTAGCATATTCAACAAACAATGCAGTTAATGGGCAGAGTTCCTGTCTGCTGGCTGACTCTCAATGGCAGACTCTCCTTATGTCCTTTGCACTGTGGTGCTTAGTGCAGACGGCTACAACACTGAGGGCCGATAGCAGAGAGAGGCTTTTGAAGTGTTGATGAGGTCTACAACTCGAACTCCAGCTGCTGAAGAACTTTAGCTGGCTCTACCCCTCTGCTCTCCCCAATGTGCCACTTCCCTTAGAAGACTATGGGCGTGTGTGTATATATATATATATGTCTAGAATCTACGCACATTCAAACATATGCAGCACTCAAAGAGTTTAAAAGCAGAATCAAAACATAGGAAATGCAGAATGACAGACAACACAGCTCCAGTGGATCAGAGAAAAAGGAGGGACCCAAACCCACTGGGATGTTTTAATATATACAGCAGAGCCAGCCTGGATGAAATGCAGTAATGCAGCAGCAGCATATCACAAAAAGCTATAGTATGCTGCAGGGAACAGTGTAATTCAATGGCAATTAATCCCTTTTTTTACAGCAGTATTTTGTGATATGTCATTTACTACAAGGTATTGTACTGCATTGCATCGTGGCTGACTCCTCTGTATACCTACACAGTACCTCTTTCAAACAACATGAAGTCTTGCTGTAATCTGACAATATGCAGTTAGCCCCAGCACTTGAACTGCTCCGGAGATGAAAGAGTTAAGTCTATGCTGAGATAGAACATTGAGCTTGTGCTCAGTTCAAACCTCTGTCTGCTGCACTTTCAAGTGTAACCATCAGATTCTTTACTCCGCCTAACTGAACAGTCGCTCCAGAGTTTCTCCTGTCGCTTTTGGTTCGCATTGTGAAAATTGTCGGTTTAATCCGCAACTTTCATATTTCTTCCTCGGTTCAGATCCCTGTCTGTGGTACAGTAAGTAGTAGAATTAGTGGACTGTATTAAATACTGTATTGAATATTGTGGAAATTGTAAAATTTAGAATTGTTCCGGTCGAGTTCAGCTGAACTGATCACTCTTTGGTCTGTGGTGATTCCGGTGCTTATCGGTTAAAAAGAAAAACACGTGTTTAACGTTTTTTTTCCAACACCCGTGACACGGTTAAGAACTGATAAGTTTGTCTTACCTGGCCTGAAGCTGTGTAAAGGGTAAGTTTTTTCTGAATTGCTGTGGCCATGTCTGAGGAACCCAAAAGAAAAACCCGGCCTACTGGGTTTCAGCACTGTAGTGTGTGTGTGGGGAGGCCTTTGCTAAGGCTGACCCCCACACCACCTGTGTTTATTGTCTAGGGTTTGACCACCCCGATTCAGACTGCCAAATATGCAAACATTTTCCTAAGGCCACACTAGAGAAAAGGTTGGGCAGGCGTAGGGACAAAGAGGCCAAGAAGTCCACTGACCCGGAAGACCAGCCCGGTTTGGTTCCGACCGAACCGGAGGAAGTGCCCTCTGACCAGGGTCAGACTTTCTCGGGCAAGAGGAGAGCAGACCCTGTGGGGTCTGTTCCTGCAAAAAAGAAAAAGAAAGACAAGTCAGTCGGTTTGGATTTGGCGCCCCACCATCCAACTGCCGAGGAAATTGCCAGGGCGATTAGTATTGTGGAATCACTCCGTTCGGTTCCAACCGATCCGGCGCCTTCTCTCGGAGTGCTTGTCTAGTCAGTTCCCGGTTTCTGATTATTCTTTAGAAGAATACTATAAGCTGGAATGGGAGGGGAAGAAGAGTTTGATGATGATGAGGAAAAGGATGGCGGGGAAGGTCTGGATGAGCCCATTGAACCGGACATCTCCCCAGACAGACCTTCAGGAGTTTCCCCTCCCAGGCTTTCTGAGTCCCCTTCCCACTTTATGTTTTACAAGAAAGGGGATGACACCATCCAGCTGCCTGTGGATGAAGTGGTTGAGGAGCAGGAGGAGCCTGATTTTGTGGAGATGATGAACATCCCAGAGTCCAAGAGACTGTCTTACACAAACGCTTACACAAATGCCACCTCTCAGAGTAAGGTTCCTGCCAAGCAGACACCCTGAGGTGTCAGCCTGGGTCAACTCCCCAATCCCTGTAGGAGGCAGGCTGGCTTACTACTTCCAAGCCTGGAAGTCTGTGACCTCAGACAAGTGGGTTCTGGGATAGTAAACCAGGGACTGGCCTTTACACAAATCTTTTGGGAAACAGACTCATAAACTTCTAAAAACTCCAAATTCTTTGCCTCCAGTGGACAAACGAATGGACAGGAGGTACATGCTGTCAGGCTCAGCTACGGAGTTCCTATACCAGCGTTGCAGCCATGTTGGAGTAGTACAGGCTGCAGCCTGTGACAAGGCTAGCATACTCTTGGCTTCTCACCCCCCGGATAAGGACTCCAGGAAGATAGATGCTATGGCTAAGAAGCAGTACCTGGCATCTTCTCTGGGACTCAGACAGGCTAACTCTACGGCATATGCAGCTAGATACCAAAAGTCCAGGTGAGAGTCTGTTTTGGATCTGACTAAGCAGGCTTCCCCCCAGCTAGCCAAAGAGCTGGAGGAGGTGGCTGCTGATGGGATAGAGGCATCTAAGATTCAGTTTCATGCTGCTGTGGACTCCAATGATGTTTCATCATGAGTCATGGCTACATCTGTGGCTCTTTGGAGGATGGCTTGGCTCAGGTGTACTAGCCTCTTGCAGGATACCCAGGCTAAGGCCATGGCTTTTCCTGTTGTAGGTAATTCTCTGTTTGGGGAGCAGACAGAGAACTACATGAAAATGATGGATGCGTACAGGACCACCTATAGGAGTGCTCAAGCCAAGGAAAGGCAGTCAACTCCTCAGAAGCAGCAGGCTAGGAGCAGGGGAAGACCTTTTCACAGGCCTTTCTTCTAGGCACAGGCCTCCTCTCCTTTTTCCCAGAAGGGGTTCTTTAGAGGGAGAGGTAGGACGGGGATGAGCAGGGCTGCATCCACCTCTCAGCCTAAGGCTCCTGCCAAGCAGACACCCTGAGTTGTCAGCCTGGGTCGACTCTCCAATCCCTGTAGGAGGCAGGCTGGCTTACTACTTCCAGGCCTGGAAGTCTGTGACCTCAGACAAGTGGGTCCTGGAGATAGTAAGCCAGGGACTGGCCCTCAGCTTCAAAACGTTCCCAAAGCTGAGGGTCAGGTCTTTTCCACCTGTAAACATCTCCAAAACCATTCCCCTAGAGGCAGAGGTTTCCTTTCTGTTAGCTCTCAGAGCCATAGAGAGAGTTCCTACATCCCTCAGGGGCAAAGGTCTGTACTCCAGATACTTCCTTACCCCACAAAAGACAGAGGAGTGGCGGCCCATCCTAGACCTAAGATACTTAAACAAGCATTTACTGAAGACAAAGTTCAAAATGGTGACTCTGGGAATAAGTCTTCCCTCTCTAAGGCCAGGGGACTGCCTAGCTTCCCTAGACCTCAAGGATGCCTACTTTCACATTCCCAACAGGTGCTCCCACAGAAAGTATCTCAGATTCGAACTGTCCTCAGCCATTATCAGTTCAGGGCAATGCCTTTCGGGCTAACATCAGCACCAGGGTCTTTACAAAATGCCTAGCAGTAGTAGTAGCCTTTTTAAGGAGGCAGAAAATCTCTATTTTCCCATATCTCGATGACTGACTCATTGTAGGGCAGTCTCCAGATCAAGTCAAGTCAAATCAACAAGTGATCCAGGAAGTGCTCACTTCCTTGGGATTCCTCCTCAGTCTTCCAAAGTCAGTTCTCGAACCAGTGCAGCTCCTCACCTTTATAGGGGTGGAGTTGGACACTGTCCAGTCAAAGGCCTTTCTTCCCTTGTCAAGGGTAGAAGGCCTTACAGACCTAGCTTCCTCATTTCATCTCCTAGTCTCTTGTCCAGAAAGACATTTCCTCCAACTACTGGGCCACATGGCAGCTGCCACCGCAGTGTTTCCAGGGGCCAGGTTTCAGATGAGGGATATCCAGTTTCACCTGAGGGCTTTTTGGTCCCAGAAAAAAATACCCTTTCACCAAACTGACTCCAGTGACTCAGACCTTGATCCATGCTCTCCAGTGGCGGTTGGATCAGGACAACCTCAGACAAGGAGTCCCATTTGTCTCTGAGATTCATTCTGTGGTTCTAACCACAGATGCTTCTCTCCTGGGGTGGGGGGCTCATTTGGGAGCCCTCACAGCACAAGGAGTGTGGTCTCCTCAGGAGTCTCTCCTTCATATCAACCTTCTGGAACTCAGGGCAGTATACTTAGCCAACAGACAACACCACCACCATTTGGTACATCAACAAGCAGGGAGGCACTTGGTCGATGGCCTTGTGCATGGAAGCCATGAAAATCTGGTCTCTGGCCTATTCTGTACAGACAGCCCTGGTAGCAGTCCACCTTCCAGGGAAGGACAATGTGTTAGCAGATGCTTTGAGCAAGATTTCTCAGGGCCATCACGAATGGTCCCTGGATCCTCTAGTGCTAAAAGTGATATTTCTAAGATGGGGCACTCATCAGATAGACCTCTTTGCAGCCCCAGGCAACCACCAACTTCTTCTCTTTTGTTGCAGACCCCCAGTATTGGGCTCAGTCCCCCTGGATGCTCTACTGTTGGATTGGTTGGGGAAATTTCTGTATGTCTTTCCCCCTTCCCTCTATTGTTCAGAGTTCTGGTCAAGATAAGGTCACAATCTTGCAAGGTGATCCTGACTGTGCCAGACTTGTCCAGGCAGCCTTGGTATCCTCTCTTGCTGTCTCTGGCAGTCCATCTTCCATTGGCTCTCCCCAAAAAACACAATCTGTTAACTTCCTCTCAAGGGAGGATTTGGTATCCCAGTCTTCAGTCTCTCAATCTCAAAGCTTGGCTCTTGAAGAGCTAGAATATGCAAATATGAATCTGTCTCAGGGGGTTCTGGACATTCTCAAGGCTTCTCATAAACCTGCAACTAGAAAAACCTACAACTCCAGATTGAAAAGTTTTGGTATTTGGTATTCTAGTAAACAGATTTCACCAGACCCTGCTGAATTGTCTGCAGTTCTGGACTATATGGTTCATCTCAATAGTTTAGGCCTCAGACCAGCTACCCTCAAGGTGCATCTATCTGCTGTTTCTGCATTTTTAATAGTGGGGAGCCTTCTTTTCTAGCTTCCCACCCTGTGTTCTGTAAATTTTTTAAGGGACTACTTCATACTAATCCCCCTTTTAAGGATCCTACCCCTGTTTGGGATCTTAATGTTTGCATTGTTCACCTCATGCAACCACCCTGTGAACCTTTGGCCTCAGCAGAACTTAAGTACTTGACTTGGAAAATTGTGTTCTTGGTAGCTACTACCTCTGCCAGGCTTATCAGTGAATTGCAAGCTCTGTCAGTGGAGCTTGATTTTATTTCTTTTCATAGAGATAAGGTGGTACTTAGTACCAACAGGAGGTTCTTACCCAAAGTGGTTTTAGATTTTCATCTGAACCAATCCATGTCCCTTCCTGTGTTTTTCACTGATCATTCTTCTTCAGGAGAGAGAAGTTTACACAGTGTGGATGTTAAGAGGTCTCTTAGTTACTACATTGAGCGCACTAAGGTACTTAGGTTTGACTGTTCTCAGTTGTTTCTCACTTGTGGTGAAGTGGGAAAGGGTAAACCTGCTATTAAGAGGACTATTGCTAGGTGGATTGTCTCTTGTATACAATCCTGCTATGAAAAGTTGGGCAAGGTACCCCCCTCAGGCCTGAGGGCTCATTCGACTAGAGGTACAGCTGCTTCTCTGGCTGCAGCCAGAGATATTCCACTCTTACAGATCTGAAAAGCAACCACCTGGAAAACAGTTCATATTTTTGCCAAGCATTACTCTCTAGACATCCAGGCTAGGAGTGATGCTAGGTTTGTTACAGAAGTGCTGCAGAGCCTATTTCCTAAGTAGGTTCTGTACCCTCCTCCTGGGAGGTACTGCTTGGTAGTCTGCATATTGTCAGAATACAGCAAGACTTTATGTTGTTTGAAGAAAAAATTGCTCACCTTAGTAATTATGTTTCTTCTAATTGAGTCTTGCTGTATTCTGACTTCTCCTCTCAGAACCTGTTTTTGGGGAAGTGGGCTGGCAGGGTACAGTGCTGCACCCCAGAGGTGTATTGGTTCCCTCTCCTTTTGGAGGAGCTGGGCATAGTGGATCTTCATTTGTTGTTATTATAAAGTTATGTTAAGTTCACTACCTGAGTTTTTTGTTTTGGGGTTCTCGACTTGAGTCTTTTGGGATTCCAAAACTTTTGGTTGCTCTTATGGCTAGTGTTTTTTTATAATTTCCACACTATAGGTGTACTTAGTTAGTCTTGGCTCATAAGAATCTGATGGTTACACTTGAAAGTGCAGCAGACAGAGGTTTGAATTGAGCATGAGCTCAACATTCTATGCTCTCAGCATAGAGTTAACTCTTTCATCTCCGGAGCAGTTTAAGTGCTGGGGCTAACTGCATATTGTCAGAATACAGCAAGACTCCATTAGAAGAAACATAATTACTAAGGTGAGTATTTTTTTCTTCTGCCACCTTCTGTAATAGCCAGAGGGACAGGAATCAAAAAGTCAGGGAAATGTATGGGATTTAAAGAGGGTAGGGGAGTCTGTGTTATATTAAAAAGGGCAAGGATTCTGTGATTGGGACAATGAGGAGTGGAGAGGATAGGTAAAAAGGATAGGTAGAGGGGAAGGTGGGTATAGGCAGAGGAAAGAACAGGGATGGGCTGAGGCTTCTAAATGAAGAAGGAAATGGGGATTGGAAGTTTAGGAAAAATGGGGGGCCATGAGGGATAGACACATGTTGCCCCCCAGTTCAGGGCGCTTACCTTTTTTTTTTTAAATTTATTTCAGTTTCAGACTACAACCTTTGAGCCAAGAGGCTCCTTTACAAAGGTTCCAAGTCAAAAAAACACAATACAGATACAAAGGATAAGGGTTGGTAACTATAACAGGTAAAAATCAGGCATAACAAAAGGTAAGGATTGTTACAATAAACATGGTCACAAGTATAACAATGATTAGGCAAATTCAAACAAGTGCAAGAATTAGGCAAAAGCTTCAACCCTCAATAGGGCAAGGGTGACTTAAGTAGTAGTTCAACTGTAGAGAAGCTAAGGATGCCATAGTTTGCTAAGTGCAGGTTGAGTGGGGAGAGATTATATCTGCCCACGCAGGCATTGTCTAAGAGGTTAGGAGAGGTGAGATAGCATAGGATGTTGCTAGAGGGAGGAGGATGAGTCAGTTAGGGGAAGGGGTGGCAGGCAGAGTGACAGCCCAAACAGGCAAAGTACAGTAGGGAGGTGGGAGGCTGTTAGAACTGGGGATGGAGGGAGTCTGATGGGGGGGTAGGTGTCTAGGAAGGGCAGTCCCAGTGGTAGCTCTGGCAAAAAGAAGGCAGAGACCTCTTTTAAAGGGACCAATCATTTTGCATTCCATAAGTGGGGCCGGAAGTTCATTTACCCACCGGGGCCCATAGTAGGCAAGTGACCATTGAGCAAAGGAGATGCATTTAAAAGGGATTTTGAGGGCACCATTTGTAGTACTCCTTGTCCTCTGAGTAGCTGAGTACTGGAAAATGGCTGCAGTTGAGTCAGGGGTTAACCCGAGCAGGGCCTTTTTCCCAGTTAGACAGGCCTGGTATTTGACCTGAAGACACAATGGGAGCCAGCCTATTTTGGTATAGAGATTACAGGAATGATTTAATCTATGCATCCCAAGAACTAGTCTGCAGGTCTTGTTTAATAGTACTTTTATTCTTTTCAGTGCTCTTTCAGTGCCAACACTATAAATGACATGCTCATAGTCATAGTTTTGGCCCTTTTGGACTCCTAGCACCACAGGAATTGGCATGTATATGGATGATCCCAATCGGTTTTCTTCCCAAACTTGCTGCAGTGAGGACTGGATGAGTAGGTTGTAGAGGAGACCATTTCTATGTACCAGCACTGGTGGCAGCTTGGCTTCAGGTATCCAGATTTGCCTCGAATGTGTAATCCAACATTTTGGATGCCCCATTCTGGGGTTCCATCCTTTTTGGGGGATGTCCAGGATATCATCTCCACCCTGCATGAGTCAGGGTGAGCTGTTAAGTCAGTGCATTCACATTCGCTCTATCACATCCAGCCTAGAGCAGTCCAATGACAGTCCTTTCATTGGTCCTCCTGCAAGCAGTCCCAAAACCAGTATGCCAAAGACTAGCACAAGCAAAAGGCCATGAAGGCCCCCATAGCTGCTGCCACCAGAGCTCCCCTGGGCACCTGCAGCCACCCCACCAACACCCGTCCCCATCTCCTGACTTCATAACCAACCCCCCTCCAGCCAAGGATCTGGGAGAGGTGGTTGGGGGTCAGTTCTCCCTCCACCTAGGTGGGCGGCAGGTAGCAACCACAGACACTTGGGTGCTTCATATCATAGAGCATGGTCACACACTGAATTTCTAGAGTGGCCTCCAGAAAATCCTCTGACAAACTCACCCAGCCCACCTGTCCCTCATCTGAGAGAAAATTCAGGCCCTCATCCAAAAAGGGGACATACTATCCCTTAAATGTGATTGTAGATCAGTAACCAAGGGTTTTAAATGAAAATCAACAAACTTTCATACATTTTGTGTACGAGAATTTATATCACATATGATTGGTCTAAGGGAGGGTCAACTAAATCTTTATGAATCTTTGGCAATGCATATAACATTGGAATAACTGGATAATCCATTTTTAAAAACATAGCCTCTCTTTGCGTTATCCACCCCTGTTGTACCAACCTACAGTATATATCAAATCAAATAGTTTACCTATAAATTGACTAGTTGGATCCTTGGGCAACTGGACATACTCGAGTGTGACTCCTTATTCATATGCTGCTTATATCATTGCTCAATATGGTTGACATGTTTTTAATAATAATTTTGATATAAGAATTTAAGAAAAAAGTGTATGAGATGTTTTTTATGTATTATTATTGTGCACTTATTCCGTTTTTTTTTTTTTTGTATATAAATGTGTTTGTCATTTTAAACCTGTTCTTTAAAATGAAGGTCCATTTGTCTGTCTGTACTGGCATGCCCCCTAAGGAAAACCCATGTGGTCAAAGTGCTGGGGCTCAGTTTGTCATTGTCTACCTTGGTGTGATTCAATAAACTCACCTTTGCAGAAATTTGAGTATTTTTCTAATTTCCTGACCTGAGTGCCACTTCTTTGCTGATCTGATTGTTCAAGTTGGGATTATTTATCCTGTGCAGCACCAAAACAGCTGTCCTCAGTGCCCCATCGTGAACAGAGTAAAGGCATCCCCAACTACCAAGCAGCCAGGAGTGTCTTATTATGCTTAGAAAATTGAAATTAGAAAAGATGGACACATTTAAAAATGTTTTTAAAATAGATTTAATCATTTGTTTTTGTGAAATAGTTATTTTACTTAGGTCAGTTAATTGCAGAGAAATCAAGGCAGTGCCAGGTCTTTTCAGTGCTGAGACATAAATGTATGGCATTAGACTGGTATTAGCCAATCAAGTAAAGAAAACTAATTGTTTTTATAATAACTGTACTTCATAAGTTTCTGTATAGAATTTAAACTATTGTATATTATATGTGCAGCTATGATGTATTTTTTGTACACTTTTGTGATATATTCATCTTCAACCCTCCTTTTTTTGGGCTGGTCACAATGATTATCCAATAAATCAATCAAAAATCAATCAACCAAGTTGAACCTTTTCCCAAATCCATTTTCTACAGCCCTGTATTTTGCAGCAATCTGAAAGGAGGATTCTGTTGTATTGTACCCTCTCAGCTGGAAAACGATGAAGCTCACCTGTTATCTGTGATGACATTTGTAAAGGAGTGCTCTGTGTTATATATCGGTAAAGAAGAAGTAGAACTGCTCTTTGTGTTTCTTTCTAATATCATCAATATTTAATATGCGGCTCTGTAAGCAGATACATAAGAGGGAGATAGCATAGAAATAAGTGGAGCAGATCCACAGCAGAGGGGCCTAATATGCCACTCGCAGTAAAAAAATATTGTGATGTAGATGTTAAAGAACAAGGACATTAAACACGTTTATGAAATAAAATGACTAGAATCTGCATTTCAGATATATGTGTGCCAGTCCATTCTCCATCACTGTCAGAATGGGGGTGGGGATTACAGTGTGATCTCAGAATATTGTGTGCCAATGTCTCAGGTTCTCTGCACCTCATTCAACATTCATGGAGGTATCAGCTCACAGCTGCTGAGTCTCCACCTCACACCAAATTTGATTGTTTTGTTGTATTTTTTTTTCAAGTTTACTTTTGTTGTCATGAGTTTTCTTCCAAAAAAGGACAACAAAATGGAACAGTCATAGTACAATTTGTAAGTGAAAAAAACAGGCTTTTGTTCTTTTGGTAATTTTTGTTTTGTTGGTCTCTGGAATATGAAGTTGGGCTCCAGCTAAGAAGCAGATCTTCCATAGGGTATGTAATTCCAGCTACAAAAAGCTTTACAGTATACAGTATATTTCTTGTATCCTGGGTAAACAGCACCCACAGGAAAAATCATATACAGTATTATGCAGCAATAAGTAGAAAATTAAATGGATGTTTTCCTGAATAATGTTGAGTTTATTGAGTAGCCTTTATTGCAGCACAGAAGTTATTATTGTATTAAGTTCATTCTGTATATACTCCAGATATATTTAAATTCAGGTACACAGACAAGTTCAACTTTCTCTGGTCATTTTAATGTTTTTATTTTGTTGTCAATTTTTCTGTGAAACTTTCCTTCCATGCCCTAGCATGCAGTGTGTTTCTGCAAATGTGGATTTTCTTTAGAAAGTTTACCATTCAATTAATTTCTGTGCTACAATGTGGCTCAGAGGCTTGATAATATGATAGCAGCTTAGCATCTGTGTGGTTTTTGTGTATTAATACGTACCACAGATGCACTGTTACAGCATAAGAGTGGTCTTACATGCAATCATAGAAATATAGATACATACTGCAATATATAATTGATTATATTATATTGATTAATACATACCACATAGGCACTTATACCACTATAAGAGTGGTCTCGTGGGCATTCTTAATATGTAGATATAATATATGTACACATGCTGATTTATACATACTGTAACACAGAGGTACTCCTACCAGTAAAAGAGTGATGTCACATGTGTTCTTTGATATAGATATACAGTATATATGTCGCTTAGTACATATGAGGACACTCTTATTAGTACAAAAAAGTGGTCTCGTGTTTTCCTCATGTGTGAGAAACTGAATTATTTTGACGCGTGAAGGACACAAATGAGATCACTTTTATGGTGATAAAAGTGCCTCTGTGATATGTATTAACACATTAGAGATCCATTAAGTGTTAATTTCATTCTTATTTAATTTTACCTTTTAAAACTAACAGTGGTGTCCATGTGAGCATTCTGGTTATTATGGCAACTATACATTTAGCACAAGGGACACTTTTCTCAAAATAAGGGTATTGCATACTACTATAACAAAAAAAGCACTTCTGATTGGTGAAAATGCTGCATGGCTCTGTAAGTATTAAAATAGGGCTTGGTTCATAATCTAGTACTTACTGGTGGGATGCACATTTTTATTAATGACTTTGCTAACAGTAATGAGGCGCTCATCATCAGAATATTTTGGGAAGTTAATTCTGTGAGAAAGGAGAGTGACTGGAATGACATGTTTTATGAAGTTAAATCTATGAGAAAGGAAAGTGACTGAAATTGCATGTTTTATACCGTATATACCTGGAAATAATGAACTTTGAACATACATTAGTTAACATTCCATAATCATTTGATCATCTTAGTGTCTAGGATTTGTTGACTAGGTCAGCAAATTGTTTCTTCTCTATGCATGTATTTTCAGTTACTATGGGTGCAGTCAATTAAGTGGCCTGTTGTTTAAAAATTTACCTTTTCTCACTGATTAAATCTATTCAGCATCCATTTAGAACTTTCAATAAAATAATTGATTTAATTAAAAATTGGATTTAGACTGTGGTGAGATAAAGGGAGCAGATGGAAGTCTGAGTGAAAACACCATGGCCTACAGTACTGTAAGAGAATTCATATTTTTAAAGTGATCCCTCTTTTGTATTTAAAAGCCTCTTCTAATCAAATCATAGACAGCAAAATTAAAGCACACCTGTACATTTTTGTCAGCTTGTGTGTCCTTCAGAGAATAATTACTTAAAAAAAATACTAGTTATAATAGCCTCTTGAAAACCCTGGTTTAGCTGAAAGTGTCATTTTCTTTTGATACACTTCAAAGATCAGTCTGCTGTAGACAAAGTATTCAGGCTTGAAAGATAACATTCTTCATAATGTGTTTTCTAAGTATTGTATTTACTGAAATGTGCTGTTGTAGAATGTGCTGTTTAAGTTTTATTTAATTATTTGATAGACATGTTTCAGTAGTTAAAATTATTAGAGTCCAGCAACAGTCATTATTATACCCTAAAAAGGCAAGGTGAGCCTATCTTTCTCTAAACATGGAACTCAAGCATGGATGAAGGAATGAATATGGTACAGCTTGCAGGTTGATTGTTTTGGGCAGGGTGTAATTCTTGGCTCTGGAATGGATATCAACTTTGTTTTTTTCTACTACCTGAGCCCCATCCCTGCTGTTGTCATATGATTGGTGTGCTCTATTTAAATTGAACGTATTAAGAACTGCATACCCAAACTACTGATGTAATTTTTTTTGCTCTTACTTTGCACTGCCTTAAGGATAGCCTGGAGTATACAAGAGGGCAGGTTAACAAACAGGGCCATGTATACACGTGGGAGTGGGGCACCAAAGAGGGTACGGATGTGCAGATAGTATTTCCCTTATCACACCCTTTGACTCAGACCTCCATTCTACGTATGGGTTCAGTGATGTCATCTTTCAGAGAAAAAAAAAGTATGTAAATATATCAGACTGAATTCTAGCACTGTTCTCCCCACAGAGCAGGAAAAGGAGTTTTTTCAGCAATGAAGCTGGGAAAGACACGTCCACCTAAGGAAGAAAACAAAACCAAAGGTAATGAAAATGTTTCATTTCCATTTATAAGCAAGTTCATCCCAGCCTTAAGACACAACAGCCAATAGCCAAATGATAGGCCTGGGACCAGGAAATGTAACTTCTCATTGCAAGAAAACTGATGGGGCCTGATAATTTAAATATCTGGGGCCCAATCTGCACAAACAAGACAGCAAATTGGGTTGGTATGAGCATCCTGTGTTCTTGTACTTAACCCAAACTCCCTCTCTCACCTTACTGCTCCATTTCTTCCCTCCCTAGTCCCTATACCTTGCCCCTCACCCTTCTTCTGTATTCTATCCTCCTTCTCTCTCTAATACCCCTGATCCCTTAGTGGTTGATCCCCAGCCTCTTTCTCTCCAGAGCTAGATTCTTTCACTGTATTATATTTGAAATTCTTCACTAATTATTTGTTTATACAGCCATACTTCTCTTACTTTTTTGCATAATTTCCTATATGTTCTTTTGTTGAATCCCAGTTCCCTTCATCTGGGATGCTCCTGGAAAAAAATGCATTCTTCTAATAACTGGGTAAGACCCACTAGGCGCAAGTCTCATTTAGAGGGCCAACTCAGGAGCATAGGGATTTTAGTGACTTGCTCAGGGTCACACAGTATGCAAGTGTACGATGTAGTAATCAAGCTCAGTGCATCCAGTGAGAAATGAGATCCAGATTATCAGCTTGGGAACCAGGAGATTATAGATTCAGATCCTTTTAAAGCTAAATACTCACTGTGTGACTTTAGGCAAATCATTGAACCTTCTAGTACTCCAGTCCACCCAGCTGTGGAAATGGGTTGCAACAGGACACTACTGGACATGAGATGCTGCATCTCAGCTGGGCTATCCTGGGTAAATAAACTGTCAAATGAAAAATAAAGGTGTATTAGGACATGGTTTGTCCTTGGTCTTCATTCTGGGGCTTCATCATGGGACAAGGAGCATCATTATTCTACAGTATATCAGCAGGCCATCTTCATAACAGTCCTATGGCTACAGGAGAGCTGTGTGTGTGAAGAGTTGTCCATACATAAGACAGACATCTACCCCCATCTCACACACACTAGATTACCAGAAAAGGACAGGATTATTTGGTAGCCTATGATGATGGCGACTGCAATTGAACACTTTCAAAAAAGGTGACTCAATCATGGTGCCTGTGCACAGGGCTACCAGGCAGGGAGGGTGACTGGATAGGGGGTTCAGTGAATATAGCAACAGGATGTCTGTACATACAGTATACACATGCATGGGGCAGTGAGGAGGGACCATGCCATGCGATGGGCAGAAGGGAAGGGAGGGTTTTTGGGGTGTAGTACAGCAGTGGGCTTCCAAGCTGGCCATGTGGAAGGCTGGGGTTGGGAGGGTGCCAGGTTCAGTTCTGGGCGAGCTTGTTTTTTGTGCCGGGTTGGAGGTTTTCTCTTTTTTTTAGTTTTGTACCCTCTCCTGATATGCATGCCCCTGGAGTTGAGAAGCCTTTAGTGGGTGGGGGGGGTGCTGTGGGCATGTGCCCTTTAGTTATGTGCCGTGAGTGTACATTTCCGAAACTGATTTTCGTCGATGTACACTCTCCCAAATGGTGATTCGCCTTTCCGCAATTGCCGTTATCACATGGAACCAATTATTTAGGAAACCAGGGATTTTGCTACAAAACATTAGAGTAATGGAGTCCAGTGTACTTCTGTTTTGTTTTACATCTTGCACTATCTTTCCTCCATTAGGCATGCCAGATCATCTCCCAGCTTAATCCCTCTTTTCCTGTGATGCTACATGGGAAACTGATACAGTAAGAGAGAAAGTAAGAGAAAGAACTAGACAGAGATACCAAGGGAGTCACTGACCTTAAAAGAGTGACTTGAGTGGACAGATACTGCAGGAATTTACATTTTCCAGACTAAATAGATAAGCCACCGATTTCCATGTTTTACACCTCCTGGTTCTAGAATTGCAGCCAGAAGGTACTGGGAGTCAAGTTCAGTTGTGGCAAACATATCACTCCAATGCTGATTTTTGACACAGTGGACATTCAGACAAGGTTTCCAGCATCATGTATCCAACTTTGGGCAATGCCACTAACTGATATGGCTGTAAATCAGGCTAGACCATGAGACAATGGTCTAGCCAACTTTGTCTCAGGTCATGAATGGACATGGGTGCTTAGTTCCAAGCAACCTGCACCCTCTGACAATGTTGCATTCTGAATAAAACAGGGCTGCCACAGCCCCTTGGAAAATTAACAAAATGTGTAGGGGGCACAGGGATAGAAAATTAAGCACTTTGTTTATCTAAGATACCTTTGGCCATGGCCAGCCTAGAGACTTGGAGGCAAAGGCACTTGACACCTCACCTCTTGCCATGCCAGCGACCTAGGTTCAAGAATGGAGCTTGGAACAGGGGGTTGGCCGGGGAGGGAGAGGATAGAACATCTGGAGGACTGCTCTCTTCTCTGGGAAGGGTGGGGCTACAGCACCTGGTGCTGGCCTGGCCCCTAGTATTGGCTGGGGGCATGGTAACCAAGGATCATGACATCGGGGATGGGGAGAAGTGGCAGCTGCATGAGTGTGGTTGTCTTCGGCAGCATTCCCAGCCACTCCTCCCTGAAGAAGGGTGAAAATGTGTGGTTCAGCCACCTGGGGACATGAATGGAAGCTACGGGGTGGGAGCTTCAAAAGGGATATGAGTAAGTATTACTTCACAGAAAGAGTCATTGAACTGTGGAATAGATTGCCCGACAAAGTGGTGGGCAGTAAAACTGTGGCGGCATTCAAGAGAGGTGGGCAGAGTAAGAGCTCAGCAAAGTACAGAGGGTGGGGGGGCTAAGTCCCGGGACCTATAGAAGGCCTCAGTAACCCTTGGGCAGACTAGATGGACCTATGGTCTCCTTCTGCCATCATCTTCTGTGTTTCTGTGTAAAATGGTCCAGGCAGCTAGATTACTTCCAGTCCCCCAAAGGCCACACACCCAATGAGCACCCAGGCCATGCTGCCTCTGCATGAACAGCAATTTCTGCAGGCACGTCAAGGTATGGGATTGGGGTGGCTGGCACCAAAGGAGGACCACCAGGACCAGGGGAGAAAGATACCCTTGGCCTACCCATAGAATGGTTACATTGACTTGGAATTTGGAAGCTACAGTTGGGTATATTTTCACATTTCATGCAGTTTCGTCGTGAAGACTGAATACATTTCTCAAAAACTGAATCCATTTTGCAAGTTCAACTTTTCTTGTCTACAAAGTTTGCATTTTTGTAATTGCAAAACATAAGAGTACAGACAGCACACTTATGCCCTTTTGTTGTCAGCTTCCTTAACACTGGACAGTTTAAACAAGATACAGTAGGTTAAACATGTATTTTTCATACAAAAAGTGTGCACATTCTGCATCATAAAATGTGACAGTGCAAGTACTGAATACATCGGCCAATTTTAGTTTGTCTTTAATAGCACTTTGCATTTTTAACTAAATGTACTGTAGCATTCATAAAAAAATACATCATTTCAATACAATATGAAAAGCCTCCAGATTAAAACCACAGTTTAGCACAAATATCAGGAAATCACACAAAAGCAAAGAGAGAGGCTAGGGAGGTTAGAAAGATGGTAGAACATACAGTATGGCAACTCATCCTTAATGCCAGAAATTGTAAGGTCATGCACAATGGGAAGAAGAATCCCAAAACAGATTGCTGAATGTAAATGGAATGAGGGTGACTGAAACATCAGAGGAGAGTGACTTGGGAGTAATCATAAGCAATAGTCTAAATTCAAGTGCTTAGTGCAATAGAGCCTATACAGTAAGAGGGCAACTGGCATGCTGGGCTGCATTAGGAAGGGCATTATTAGGTGACAAGGGAGGTGATCCCACCTCTATATAGATCTCTGATTAGACCACACCTGGAGTACGGTGTCCAGTTCTGGACCCCTCATCTTAAAAAAGACGGGGATAGATTTTAATCTGTCTAAATGAGGGTAACAAGAATGATCAGTGGTCTGCAGCATAAGGCATTGGAGTATTGGTTGAAGATCTTGAACAGCTATTCACTGGAAACTGGGAGGTGGGGGGGCACATGATAGACTTATACATGTTTCTGTGAGGGGTTAAACTGGGTATACACAACAGAACTGTTTACTGTGAAAGAGACCACAGCCACCAGAGGGCACAGCTATTTGTTGGTAGGGGTAAATTCAAAAAATGCAAAGAAGTTCTTTGCAGAGACAAAGGGGCTGTAACAGCTTGCCTGCTGACTCGGTAGACACTGGCCATGCAGAAGGGTTCAAGACAGGGTGGGATAAACTCACGGGTGTGTTGTGAGTACAAAGTAGAAAGACCAGCACTCACCCATGCCACAGTCTGGACACACTCTCACGATAGCTTCACTGCAGATAAATGCTGATGCTTTGTCTAGTGCAAACTGAAGCAATTTCATTAAAGCGCAAAGCAATACATAGCAGTGTGTGTGGGCAAACAAACAGACTATGCCCGGGACCAATGTTTCTCTTGAGAAAGCACCATATTAAGGTTGCAAAATGTTGGTCCCGGGCATAGTGTGTTTGCCCACAGTCGCTTCAGTTTGCACTAGAAAAAGTGTCAGCGTTTATCTGCAGTGAAGCTTCTGAGACAGTGCATCCAGACTGTGGTGTGCTTGAGTGCTGGTCTTTCTATTTTGTACCACTGCATTTTACTTTGCACCCCCACATCTTCTAAGTGCTGCTTTTTGAAGAGATGTGGTGGTGGGGGGAGGGGGAGTATAGGTTGACCTGATCTGTAGTAGCCAAAAGGAGTTGTGGGTCATTAGATAGGGTAGGGACTGACTGCCCAGCCTTGGACCCTTTTCCATTCTCAGCTTTCTATGATTCCAAAATAGACAATTCCACACAATTCCACATATGGTAAAGATTTCACCTGACTTGAGCTGGAAGCTCGCAATAAAAAGCTTTCGGTTATACATGCAACAGCAGTTAAAATAGACAGGGAGAGTAAAGAATTAAACTAGCCTCTTCTTTTTGAATGGCAGATGAGCCAGCGGTTTTGGAAACAGAAGACTTGGACAGAAAAGCCATGCGACTTGGGGGTGGCTTGGATCCAGACACCATCTCACTGGCTTCAGTCACTGCTCTCACCACCAATGTATCCAATAAGAGGTGAGATGCCAGCACTGTTGATTAAGAATGTACACAAATTTAGTCTGAAAAGCTGACAGCAGTCATAACACATAACATCAACAGGGTAAGATACGTACACTAAAATGCCTTTTTATGTGTGTTTTTTTTTAAAGATCAAAACCTGATATTAAAATGGAACCCAGTGCTGGCAGACCAATGGATTACCAAGTAAGTTGATGAAATTCATTACACATAATTCTAATTTTCTGTGTTTAAGGGTGGAATGGTAATGGATTTAAAAGTAACCAGCATAGTGCAAATACATGTACCTTGTACAAAGGTCTAAAACTGCCCAGCACTGGCATATGAGTAGTGTGTGCAGAAGTACCATGTTGTGAGTTGCTAGCGTCTTGATTCTAAAATTTCTGTTTATGAATTTGGGGCTCTAGTCTCCAAACATATTAGCTGCTCTCTGCAAATCTCAATCTACAAGTGGTTAGAGAATGCACAGAGGCTTGATGTTATGTGTTGGCATTTTCGTGGACGGCAGAGAAATGTCTTTGTGTGGCTCTTTTTTTTGGCTGCTGCTGTTTCTGTAGTTCATTGCAGCTGACCTGGCAGTGCAGTGGTTATGAAGATGCTTATTATGAGGATGGCCTGTGTTCACATCACAAGGCTGGTATGTTGCTGCTGGCCAGTGAGAGCAGGATCGGTATGTCTCATTGGATCTCTCCCTGCAGCGTTACATTCTACTAGCCCAGGAAGGCAATGGCAGAAGTAGCAACAGTATCCGTGGGTAGGATTGGTTTAGCAGAGCCTGGTATGCTAGACTGATGTCCCTTTCTTCTCCCCTGTGCCTCCTGTAGTGGGTAGAAATGGGAGAAATGTAAAAGGAGATGGAATGCAGCAAATTGTATTGATTTAAACATTAGTGATTGGGAAAGGCACACAGAGTCAAGGCTTATCTCCAGGTGCAAGGCTAATAGGAATAACAATCATACTACAGTGAAAAAAAACAACTACAGATGTGCAGTATGGCAAATAAAAAGTACGCTATGCAAATGCGAGTGGAAGTAAGTTGGCAAATTACATAGGCAGCAAAACTGAGCAAAATCAGGAGCTATGCAGAGTAAAACTATTTTATATAATTAACAGCATCAGTGGCTTAATAGGTTGCCTGCTCACCTCTTGGGCCAGAGAATCAGAAGGGCATGGGTTTCAGTCCCACACCAGGACCTTGCACTAATACCCAGTATGATACTGTTGTGTAGCACTGGGGGGGGGTTGCACTGATGAGATGTCATCCATCATGAGGCACTAAATGGAGGTCCCTTCTTTGGTGGCTGTCCAGGTAGATGTTAAAGATCAAATGGTGCTTATTCTAGGAGTAGAAAAATTACGAGTACTATTCTCCTTGTCAATAAAAGAAAAATCCTCCTACAAAGCACCTGGGAACAAGCTATCACAATTCAGTGTGCCTTCTGTGGTTGAAAAATGCAAAAAAAAAAATTAGGCATTCCCCTGTACCCTACATCCACAGTTGCGCAGTCCAGAGCCACGTGGCCCACCTGACTCTTTCCAACACCACTCTGGATACTGGGGACTTCCCCATTTGCCCAGAGGTATGACCCCCTCCAAAGTAACCCCAGCTGCCCTGGGTAGTAGATGGATAAGGAGATTTCTATAAATTAGTACATGTCTGAATAACATACTTATTTCACCCCTGCTTGTGAAGAGGTGCGGGGGGGGGAAGATATGCTGGACTTAGAGTCCTTTCCAACCTTAAACTAAATAAGCAATAAGGTACAATGGAGCATACATTGTGCTGACACCATTCATGCTGAGGGGGCCATAGGAAGTGCATTGTGCCAGCACAACTCTCACTTTAGAAACATCGAAACATAGAAGCTGACAGCAGATAAGCACCCCAAGGCCCATCCAGTCTGACCATTTTTTCTACCTTATGAATGTGCCATAGGCCTTTACTCTGTCAATGGCCTATCAATTCATACTCATCTATATTGCTCCCTTATGCCTACCCCATGCCTGTTTGAAGCCCTGCACTGTATTCATATCCACCACTTCCTGAGGTAGGCCATTCCATGCATCCACCACTCTTTCTGTGAAAAAAAATGTCCTCACATTACCCCGTAATCGGCCTCCCTCTAATCTCATACTGTGTCCTCTTGTCCTGCTATTTTTCTTATATTGAAACATGTTAGATTCTTTCACTTTGTTATTGCCCTTAAGTTGTTTGAACATTTCAATCATATCACCTCTCTCCACACTATGCTGTTGGCTATATATATTGAGCTACATTAATCTGTCCTCATATGTTTTCTGATGCAATCCCTGCACCATTTTGGTTGCCCTTCTCTGGACTGCCTCCATTGTGTTACTGTCCTTGTGCAGGTGCAGCCTCCAGTACTGCAGCTAGTACTCCAGATGGGGCCTAACCAGTGTCTTGTAAGGAGGGATTATTACCTCCCTCTTACGACTTGTGATACCCCCACTAATATACCCCAACATCCCTCTAGCCTTATCTACTGGTTTAGTGGTCATAGTCTGAGAGCCACAGTCATGGTTCTCTGATGAACCCAACCTGCCAGACTGCCACCCACAGTCCAGGTCTGAAGCCACCAGCCCCTCACAGAAATGCAAGTAGTCTGAGAGCCACAGCCGTGGTTCTCTCTCTGACAAACCTGACCTGCCAGACTGCCACCCGCAGTCCAGATCTGAAACCACCAGCCCCTCACAGAAATGCAGGTAGCCTGAGAGCCACAGCCATGGTTGTCTGATGAACCCAACCTGCCAGACTGCCACCCGCAGTCCAGGTCTGAAGCCACCAGCCCCTCACAGAAACGCAGGTACGTACTTGCCCTCAGGGACTGATTACCTCCAGGAAAGGAGCCCTAGCTGCCAATTTTTGCTTTCTTTACATGAGGACAGTTGTCTCTGGTTTAAATCCAGAGTCTTTTACTGCTGTGGCCCACTGGCTGCAGTCAGCCCAGGAGCACTCGATTGGCTCCATATAGCTCTGCACTGTTAATGTTTGATTATATTGTGCTAGATTATGTTTTCTGTTAAAACTGTCTTATTTGTATTTTATAGCTGAAGTTTTCTGATTTAATGTAAATGCCTGTATTGTGTTCCTCATAATACCAGTAGCAATCTCAACTCAAGCTTTTTGAAACCCCCTTCACCTTTTCGCTAGTATTGTGTTTTAAATAGCCTGTTTTAAATAACTCACTCAGACTTGGAGGCACCTTGCCTAACATCTTGGTCTGCAACACCCCCTCACCCCCCCATTTAAGCCAGTCTGCATTTCTTTTTAGCTCCATGAGCAGCCCCACCCCCTCTGACTTTCTTATTTAATTCTCCTCTGTCTTCTCCTGACCTGACCTGACAAACCTGACCTGCCAGACTGCCACCCGCAGTCCAGATCTGAAACCACCAGCCCCTCACAGAAATGCAGGTAGCCTGAGAGCCACAGCCATGGTTGTCTGATGAACCCAACCTGCCAGACTGCCACCCGCAGTCCAGGTCTGAAGCCACCAGCCCCTCACAGAAACGCAGGTACGTACTTGCCCTCAGGGACTGATTACCTCCAGGAAAGGAGCCCTAGCTGCCAATTTTTGCTTTCTTTACATGAGGACAGTTGTCTCTGGGTTTAAATCCAGAGTCTTTTACTGCTGTGGCCCACTGGCTGCAGTCAGCCCCAGGAGCACTCCGATTGGCTCCATATAGCTCTGCACTGTTAATGTTTGATTATATTGTGCTAGATTATGTTTTCTGTTAAAACTGTCTTATTTGTATTTTATAGCTGAAGTTTTCTGATTTAATGTAAATGCCTGTATTGTGTTCCTCATAATACCAGTAGCAATCTCAGCTCAAGCTTTTGAAACCCCCCCCTTCACCCTTTTACGCTAGTATTGTGTTTTAAATAGCCCTGTTTTAAATAACTCACTCAGACTTGGAGGCACCTTGCCTAACATCTTGGTCTGCAACACCCCCTCACCCCCCCATTTAAGCCAGTCTGCATTTCTTTTTAGCTCCCAGAGCAGCCCCACCCCCTCTGACTTTCTTATTTAATTCTCCTCTGTCTTCGCCTGACCTGACCTGACAAACCTGACCTGCCAGACTGCCACCCGCAGTCCAGGTCTGAAGCCACCAGCCCCTCACAGAAATGCAGGTACAGACTTGCCCTCAGGGACTGATTACTTCCAGGAAGGGAGCCCTAGCTGCTAATTTTTTCCCCCACCCACCCTCCCCGTTCCTGATTAAATCACATAAGCCCTCCCGGCTTTCTAGCTCACTCCTCTCTAGCTCCCCCATCCTTATTCCACTATGTGTGTCAAATTGTGGATCCTGTTCTGGTCCTTCTTCTATCTCATATCGATGCCCAATATTTGCCACCTCAAGCCTTTATTACTGTGGATACTAATCTGATCTGCTCTGTAACTAGTTCCTGTCCCTACGTGGATATATGCCTTTTCAACTCCCCAATTCTTCAACACTATTTTCATATTACCTTTAACGCTGGTACACGAAATGAATTACCACCTCAGCTTATGACTTCAGCCAGCATCATAGAGGCATCACCTCTACAGATAGCAGTCAGAGTACTCATCTCTGCCACCCTTAGTGGGAAGGACAAAAAATGTTGGGGCATGCCCCCCCAGGATGATGGCCCACAATGACGTAAAGGGGTTACCAGTACAAAACTTACTATTGCCACTCTAAGAAAACTTTTACTCCTTCTTATCCTGTGCTCAGGAAATGTGGAGCTCAATCTGGGACCACCAGCTGCATTCACATCGCCCTCTGACCTTGCCACATTGAAAGGCATCAGTTTCCTCCACATTAATGTATGCAGTCTGTTAAAAAAGTTCTCCATGATCCAGGCCTGGGTCCTCCATACTCGACCAGACATCCTAGTGGTTTCAGAAACCTGGCTTAGACCGGCCACCTCCGACAGGGAAGTCAATATCCCTAACTATTTGCTATTTAGATGAGACAGACACTCCAGGGGTGATGGGGTTGCCATCAATGTCAAGAATAGGTATACGGCATCCTGTCTGATTGCTTTATCTGTTGCAAATGCTTATGAATGCCTATCTCTTCAAGTCACCATCTCGCACACTTCAACATTATGTATCATAGGGTGCTATAGACCTCCTTCTGCCGATCTACAATTGTTATCTCATCTGAGTAATATCATCGAACAACAATCCTCAGAAATAAATATTCTTGGGGATCTTAATTTAGACTGGCTATCTAAAACCACCGCTCCTCTCATAGCTTTCTGTGACACCCATGGATTATCGCAACTCATTGTCGAACCAACACGAGTAAATAAAAGAACGTGGATAACAGCTCCCTGCTAGATGTTATCCTAGTGAATAAACCACATATCATCTCCTTTGCTGGCACCTTCTTCAGTGATATCGGTGATCACTCATTTATTGCTTGCATAAGATCAAGCAACAAACCTACTACTTCGCCGAAGTTTGCTGCCAAGAGATCTAGATGGAACTTTGATCTCACTGCCTACATAAATGAATTGAAACACTCCTTGTATTGGCAAGAGTTCTATTTGGCAAAAAACACGCAATCAGCATTCGACATATTCAGCAAAATTATCCTAGATGCCCTAAATAAATATGCCCCTATAGTTAAGGTGCAAATAGCAAAAAATGCATGTAGATGGTTCACACCATTATTAAAATCTGCATTGACTGAAAGAGATAACCTATGGAAAAAAGCACACAAAACCCAGTCTGCTGTGGACTGGTGCAAGTTCAAAAGGGCACGAAACTCATGTACTAGAATGGTTAGAGATACAAAAGCTGCATACTATCATTCTGAATTCATCTCTGCCTCCAAAAAATCCTACAAAATTTTGGAAAACCATCAAGGACTTGTCTGGTCACACGTCTGGTGGCTCACTACCTGATGAAATCTCCTTAAACAATAACACCATTAGTGACAGACTGGAAGTTCTGGATGCCTTCAATAATCACTTTGCAACTGCAGGCTTAGCCTTCCACAATTCTCCTGCGCATTTGATATGCTGTCAGGTCGATAATTAAGGTGCCGATCCTAGCGTCACCGATTCAGTTTTCTCCTTGTGCCCTACTACTCTGAAAGAAGATGAAGACCTATTGCTAAAACTGGATGTAAAAAAAATTCCTGGTGCGGATACCCTTGACCCATATTTTTTGAAGGTGGCCATCCATGTGTTAGCCGTGCCCATAACCCATTTATTTAACCTATCATTAACTCAAGGATCCATTCTTTCAATATGGAAAACACTGCACACCATACCCCTGTTCAAGTCCAGAAATCCCCTGTGATCTAAATAATTACAGACCAATTTCGATTCTCCCAGTCTTGTCAAAATTACTGGAAAAAGTTGTAAGTAACCAGCTGAGGCAGCATCTAGAAGCTAAGAACCTGCATAATCCAGTCCAATCAGGGTTTAGAGCTAAACATAGCACCATCACAGCACTTGCCAAAGTGACTAATGACTGGCAAAGAGAGCTAGACAGCAGGAATTACACCTGCGCCATATTCTTGGACCTGAGCAAGGTCTCCGACACAGTCGACCATTCTCTGCTACTCTCTTCCCTGACCTCATTAGGTGCTGACCCATTATCTTTACAGTGGTTCAACAACTACCTCTCTGATCGTTTCCAGCAGGTGAAAGCGGAAGGAGATCTCTCAACTCTCAAACCTCTCCTAAGAGGTGTTCCCCAGGGTTCTATCTCAGGACCGATCTTATTTGCAATATGCATAAACAATACTGATGAAAGCATAACTAAGGCCAACATTCATCTGTTTGCAGATGACACAGTTCTTCATGTAAGCATAGGTCATTACAATCTGCATGTAATGACCTTCAATGTGAGTGCAACCTGCTGCAACACCAACTCCTAAACAAAAAACTATTACTTAACGCCAAGAAAACAAAAGCAATGCTCTTTTCTCCCTCTGCCCAAATGGTAAATTCTGCACTATCAGATACTGTGCCGCAGATTACTACAATTCTTGGCAAGAAGTTGGAATTTGTCCCTAAATTCAAATACCTGGAAGTATGGCTGGACCATGGGCTCTCCTTTATACAGCACGTTGAAGAATTACTCAAAATATTACGACAGAGACTTGGCCTGTTCTTTAGGATAGCCCACTTCTTAACTAGAGATGCCAAACTACAGCTGGTACAAGCAACCTTTCTATCTTTGATAGATTATGCTGACATCCTCTACAGTCACTATTCCATTTCCTACCTCACCAAACTTGACACATTATATCATAGAGCTTTGAGGTTCATCACAGGCCTGCCATATTCCACTCACCACTGCTCCCTATATCAATCAGTGGGGTGGAGTTCTATTCAATTCAGGCATGATAAAAATGCAGCCTTATGGACCCTGAGGGCCATCTCCAAAAAACTTCCCCAATACATTACAGACTGTCTTCCTATAAAACCAATAGGCAATTACTCCCTGAGAAGTTGCAAATCTCTCCTATTGATGGTTCCCAAAGTTAACTCTCACTTTGGCAGGGCTGCTATAAGCTTTACACTGTCCTTCCTGTTGAATAAATTCCCCCAAAAAAACTGAAACTGAGGTCACCCATCGGCATCTCATCTTTCAAGCTCTTATATTCACGTCTCATAAATGATCAGTGCAATTGTTTCCCATGACCATGAATTGTCATCATGCTAACCTGTGCCATTTAACCATGAACAAATTACTTCTAGTGCTTGTCTTCTCCTTGGACCTGGTCTGTCATCATGCTTTCATGTAACACCTTGATGCCTCTGTCCTCCCTTTGATACTGGTCTATCGTCCTGCTTTCTCCAGCCTTCTTTTCACAACTCTAAACTGCACTCATCCACAATCTACATGCAATCATACTATAAAAGTCCTAACTCCCCTTTACCTCTCCCCGTAGACCCCCACCACTGCACCAGTTCTACTGACCTATCCTTGGGACTTCACTTCTCACAATGTTTATCCTTCGCTTGCATATTACATATCCCTCCTGGTACCCCATCTGCCATTAGTTGGTGGTTCTCCAAGCCATTTTCATGGCTAGTACTAGTGACTGCCCCTGGTAAATGAACTAACTGGTACTTCTATACAGAGAACATGGTTTATATACAGTTGCATGGTTCAATGGTGGACCTGCCCTTGTGTTTGAATCCTCCTCTGTTATGGCTTGCCTTGTCTTCCTTTTATCATTTGACTCCCCTATTACTGCACCATTGTGTTTGTGTTTATGTACTTATTTACATGTATTTATATGTTTTTATGATGGATGTTACCCGACCCTGTTCTAACCAGGTCCATCTTGTAAAAGAGCTCTGCTCAATGATGTTCGCCTGGATAAATAAAGATTTTGATTGATTGATTGATTGCTTGGATGATTTCAGGTCATCAGTAGTGATGACGCCCAAGTCTCTTTCTTCCCTTGTGACTGCCAGCAACTCCCCTCCCAACCTATAGGTAGCTTCAGGGTTTCTCTTCCCTAGGTGCATGATCTTGCCCTTCTTTGCATTAAAACCCAGTTGACACTCTTCCGACCATTTTGCTAGTTTATCCAGATCTCTTCTCCTTGTGCCCTCCCCATCTTGATAATATACTCTGTTGCAGATCTTGGTGTCATCTGCAAACAGACAAACCTTACCCTCCAGTCCTTCTGCAGTGTCACTGAAGAATATATTGAAAAGGACTGACCCCAGGACTGATCCCTGAGGTACTCCACATGTGACTTGCATCTCTTTTGGCTGTATACCATTTACCACCACTCTTGTTTTCTGCCTGCCAACCAGTTTGCCACCCACCCTGAGCCTACCCAGCTTATTAATCAATCTTTTATGTGGAACAGTATTGAAGGCTTTGCTGAAGTCAAGGTAGGCGACATCAACTGCAACCCTTTGGTCCACCACTCTGGTTACTGAGTCAAAGAAATCTATGAGATTAGTTTGACAGGACCTTCCTGTTGTAAACCCATGCTGTCTTGGATCCTGTGCTCCTATGGATTCCAGGTGTTGCACTATCCTTTCCTTAAGGAGTTCCTCCATAATATTGCCCACTACTGAGGTAAGACTGACTAATCTGTAGTTCTCTGCCTCCTCCCTGCTGCCACTCTTGAGGAGCAGGATCACATGAGCCCTTCTCCAGTCTTCTGGGGCCTCTCCTGTGCTCAGAGACTCACTAACCAGTTCCGATAATGGCTCTTCTAGTTCCACCCTTAGCTCCTTTAGTACCCTGGGATGTATGCCATCAGGTCCTATTGCCTTGTCCACCCTGAGCTTAGTAAGCTCTTGTAGGACCTTTTCTTTTGTGAAGGGACTTGTGCATACCTCCCTCTCCCCTGTGTCCATGTTTTTGTGCTGTGGGCCCTACCCTACCTTCTCCTCAGTAAATACTGAGCAGAAGTATCTATTTAGGATAGATACTTTTCCTTGGTCCTCCTCCACACACTCCCATGTATCCCCTTTGACCTTAGCAATACCCCCTCTGGACTTTCTCCTTTCACTAATGTATCTATAGAAAGTCTTGTCCCCTTCTTTTACTGTTTGTGCTAGTGTTTCCTCAGTTTGGGCCTTTGCCTGCCTTACTGCCTTCCCTGCTTCCCTTAGGGAAGTTTGGTACTCCCCCTGTCTTCGTCCCACTGCATTCCCTTATATTTCCTGAAGGCCAACCTTTTGGCTCTGATCTTTTCTGCTACTGTTTTTGAGAACCAAAGTGGTTTCCTTTCTTTTGCTCTTGCTTTTCTCCCTAACACAATGGGATGCTGCTTCAAATATTGCATCCTTAATGCTTGCCCACTTTGTCTGTACCCCTCACTTGTATTCCTTGTTGACACGGCTAGCTTCACTTTGTTGGCCATCTTATCATAGTCAGCTCCTCTGAAGTCCCATATTTTTGCCTTGGAATGGGATGATTTAGTACTAGTGGCCAAATTGAACCAGGTGACCTTCTACCTGGAGATCTGTGATCATTTCCCCGTTAGTCAGTACTAGATCCAAGATAGCCTTGTCTCTTGTGGGTTGTTGTACTAGTTGTTTGAGGCCCTCCCCCTGCAGGGAATCCACAATGTGTCTAGTTCTGGCAGATGTTCCTGCTGTTATTGACCAATCTGTATCTGGCATGTTGAAGTCTCCCATTATCAGAACCTCCCCTTTAGCTGTTATGTTTTGTATACCTTCTAACAGTAACGTGTCTATGTCCTCCCCCTGGTCTGGAGGCCTGTAGACAACCCCAGTGCATATGGCTGTCCCATTTCCTGTTTCCAGGGTGACCCACAGTTCTTCTGGCTCCTTAGGTGTATTTTGAATTTCTGTAGCTTTGATATTTTCATTCACACTCCCCCGCCCCTTTTTGCACCTTGGTCTCTTTTGAACGGTACATAGCCAGGTACTGAAGTCTCCCAAGTGTGGTTACTGGTGAACCATGTCTCACTAATGGCTACTATGTCTAGTTTAGCCTCTGTCATTGTTGTCTCCAGGTCTGGAATCTTGTTTCCCAGACTGCAGGCATTTGTGTACATGATTTTCCATTGGCCAGATTTCAGTGCATTAGTTGTTGGGTGAGGTCCAGCATTTCCCTGCGCATTGTATGGAGAGCCAGACCTTTTTCCTTACCTGGTGATGCAAATGAACTACAAACATGCTGAACTCCTGTTTGATCACTAGTTGATGTGCCTTATTGCACTTATAAAATGGGTAAATAAAACTTGTGTTTCCTTTTGGTTAAAGTAACTAGTGAAAAGTAGTCTCTCCCCAGCTGTGAAGTGTCAGTTTATCCACACACTGAATAGATGATATGTTTATCTTGGTATGCAGGAATTCAAGCCTCTGCAGAATTCTACTGGCTGAATGTTCAGCTCTCCCCACACAAATACACACATGCACCTGCACATACACACACACACACACACACACACTCTTAACAGAAGGCCTCAGTAAAACCAGGGATTTAGTTATATCTGGAACAGAGCAGGCAGCAAATATCTCTTTGATTGGCAAATAAGGATTGGGGGGGGGTCCATGGTCAGAAAAGAAGCTCCAGAAATGGAAACTGTAAATAGTACTTCATTTAAGTGTGTGTGTGTGTGTGTGTGTGTGTGTGTGTGAAGAGGCAAATATAAAGGAAAAGAACATTAAATAATTGTGTTCTTTTATTTTGTGGGAGATTAATTTTTAGGTCCTGGCTGATTTTTTAGTAAGCAAAGGTGGCAGCCATGTTTGTAATGGATATCAGGCATTTAAAAAAGGCATTGATATTGTTAGTGTGCTGTGTCTTGATTACCAGCACTTTTTTACCTTTGTGTTGTTCTCTGTCAATGCGCAGGTCCTAGGCAATCACAATGCAGTATTTTCCTTACCCATTTTTGTGGCTATGGGCGGATCCTACAGCCATTTTGCTGTCTGTAGCTGGAAAAATGGAAGATCATGGAACACATTTTTGAGTTTTCAGTGTATCTTTCCACAACTACAAATCACTATGCCAGTTGAAATAAAATTCTCCCTCCTTTCTGTTTATAATGTTGGACACAGAACTCCAATCTGCTTAGCAGATGGCCATTAGGGAACTGAACTAGCTTGTTAAATATCGGTTGCCTATTAAACTGGAGATTTGTTTACCCCCTTCAAAATGCAACAACTTGCACATTTAAATACTTAGCATTTAAACATTTTCTTGTTACTAGCTTCAGTTGGACAGGTATTGTCTTTCAAGAAAGATTCATACCTCATAAATGTCACCCTTTCCCAGCAATCTAAAAAAGATTTACACTGTTTTTTAAACTCTCAAGATACTATCTGATAAACACTGTCTCAGACATATACCAGGTCTATATAGCAATCAGCAGGCATTTTTTTACTATACTTTTTGAGGAAAAATATATTGAGCTACAGCAAACACACACACACATGCACACAGGCGCGCACACACAGACACACACACACACACACATACTGTACACACCATCCTCATGGCCACAACATTTGAAATAAATACTGCAATCTAATATGTTATAAAACAATAAAGAAACTTTTTTTGTCAGTGAACACAGTGAAGTTCACTTTACAGTAGATTTCCTTTAAATATTTCTCATCCTATATTTTGTATTCCTGATAGCGCAGGGAAGATGCTACATCTCATTGTCATAGGGATCTTCATTTTGCACATTTTTTGCCTGCATTTACTCAGGCTGTCCCAGATTAGATGCAATATCTTGTTTTCAGTGGGGTCATGATTTTAACATTTTTTTATAATGTAATAATATATGTATATGTGTATAATTTATTCAGGGTAGCCTAGTCAAGATTTAAACTATTGTTTTCAGTGTGTTCTGATTTTACGCAATGCACCACAATAGTGTGTAGATGTAGAGTCCCACTGAAAATAAGATGCCATGTCTTCTGTGAACTATCCAGGCTAATTATATAGCAATCAGCAGGCATATTCTAGGAAAACACATTGTAAATATGTGCAAAAGGAAGACCACATTGAAACTGCCTCTCAGCAGATCTGCACTGCACAAATGCATTAGAAATAATGGGTAAAAGCATTCCAAAAGCTTTCTACAGCTGTATTGGCTTTGACCAGAACTTGTATAATATGCTACAACATATGTTACAATGAAGGGGAACACTGCATGGACAAGGTGGCTTGGGAGTTCAGCATCAGGAAGAGACCAGGCCAGAGGTGAATATACTTTGGAAGGGAACTGGCATGCTGATGGCTGAAGTCAGTTCTCAGTGGAAAAGAGCATAAAACCACTGTTTCTTGTTATCTGCAGTGAGTTACAACTAGTAAGAAAAAACCCGATCTGAATGCAGTTGGGCTTATGAAATACAGTATAAATCATGTGATTTCAGCTGAACAGCACACAGAGCCACTGGACTTCATCCCACATAAAGTGAACTCTCATGCAGGAACATAATAGCAATGAACAGTCCCATTTCACAGCCAGGGAGGAGGGCAGCTTCATTTAACACACAATTAAGAACAATACAGGGCCCATGCCGTGATGTAAAATTGCCGAGCACATGTCCTACCTGCATAGCACTGCATCTGTGGACAGGTGTGCACTGGCTGGTGTGCACTACCGTCCACTATCTGTCCACAGCTCCACCCCCCTGCATGCAGGACTCCTGAGGGTGGCCAGGGCAGAGTCACAGACCTGGTCAGGCATCCAATGGGATACCCGACCTGGGTCCCACAGTGGATCCCATACGCAGAATGGCATGAGTCCAGGTATGTGAATACCATTTGTGGGCATCCGGACCCGTGTGGCTAGTCCTAGGCATCCGATCACCCCATCTATGTGCATGTTGCAAAGCACCTGCCCAGCACACAGATGGACTGCAGCTGGTGGGCCCCCACCCTGATCAGGGATGGCTGCCCACACCACCCCACAGTACACAGCAGTGCCCTCCCCACCAAAGCATCCCCGTACATTGCCCAGTCCATGTACCACACCTTTGGACCAGCCCCCATACCCTGACCTGAGTCCCCTGACCCTGTATTGAATGGCACTACCCCCCAAAGCCCCATTGTGCCAGTCAATCTGCACCCTTACACTTCCTGCCCCCCCATCCCAGATACCCCTGACCCATATTGGTGTTCAGTGGTCCCCCCCACCCTCTGTGGCACTGCCAAACCCCACTCACCTACAACATACCTGACTGCTGGTGCCATGTCCCTGGATGGCCAGTGGCACAGCCCTCCCCACACCTCCTCGGCCAATGGCCATCCAAGTGATGCTGGGAGCATGCTGCCTATATATATGGGGATGCACTCCCAGCAGCACTTGGATGGCCAGCAGCCAAGGAGGTGTGAGGAGGGCTGTGCCACTGACCATCCAGGGCCACAACACTGGCATCCAGGTATGGGGTTGGGGGGGTGGGGGGTAGGATTGGCAGTGCCGCAAGGGGTGGGCTGAACCACAGACAACCACTGAGAAGCAAGGGTGCCAGATCGTGGAATGGGATGGTGATGTGTGGGGCACCTGTGTGTGGGGGGGCATCCGGGACCAGGGCATCATGCATTGGGGGTGTAGTACACCGGGGATGAGACTACTATTAATGGGGGGTGCTGACACCACCATGGGCTTGCAGCTGGCATGTGTAGGGGGGGCTGCCCATACGGGGCCAGGGGACAGATGTGTGTGTGTTGGGGGGGATTGCATTCAGTCAGAGGTGGGGTTCTTTGTGTGCCGGGGTGTGCAGGCATAGGGTTCTGATGCAGGGGTTCCATTCATGGGGGATTGCGACCATTTACCATGACTTGGAGGGGCTGTATGTGTGGGGCACATACAGGAGTTATGGCAGGATCCCCCCGTCATAACCTGTGCCCTCCTCCACACCCCTGCGGTCAGCACTACACGCCTTGTTATATGGCACGTAGTACTAGCACATCCCCACCCACCCCGCACATTGCTGTCCATGCAGCTAGGGATAGAGTGCATAGGAAAGGTGTACCCAGTTTAGTGCATCCTATTTAGGTAAATGGGTGCAGAGTGGCTGGCATGTCATGGATCTGCGGCATGTAGCTACTCCGCACCTTTGTGCATAGACTCCAATATATTTGAAGCTTAATACAGATCATGCTAGCTCATGCAAATGATTTTTAATAAGTTAATAGGTCCTCCATCGGGGTATCTCTTATGCTATAAAAACTGCTTAGCTCTTGCCCAAGCGTTACTCGGAGTCTTTTGTGTTATAATGCACACCCCACTGAGGCCCTATTAACTTATAGTATAAATCCCTATTATAGCTTTGAACATCCCCACTACATGCTAGTTTTTCAAAAAGGTTTTAAACAATTTTTACTCAGCAGAGTATTGTATAACTGTATAAAAGGTGCTTGTAGTGGGCATTGCTTTTAGCTCCATTCTCCAAAAGCATTTTTTTATGTGCAGAGCATAACACAAAGAAGGAATGCACCTTCAGTCATTCCAACAGAAACAATTTATCTTGCAGCTCACAAAATGTCCCTTAATGTCCCTACTTCTTCCGGTCTGCAGGTCTTTAGTGTACAGCATCATAGAGGGTAGGGGGTGCATCTAGCCACATAGTCACATAATCACATATTCTGAACTCATGTGATCTCTAAGCTGTATCTGAAACTGACACATTGAAACAAAATGGTACCCAGACCATGTCTGGTTTAATATAATACGTTCCTTTGAGAATACTCTGGGTAAACACCGGGCAAAAAGCTAAATGAAAAGGAATATAATGGTCTGGACTAAGGTTGGCAGACTATAAATGTGTGTACTACTGAGATCTGAGCTAGACTTGTTGATGGTGCTGCTGTTCAAGTGGTAAAGCACTCTTCTATAGCAGTAATGGTCCAGAATGTGAGGCTTGCATTTGAGATAACTTGTTTCATTATACTGTAGTTGGTGTTGGAACAGATGCTGTCACCCCCAACGCATGCGCGCGGACACACACACACACACACACATACTTATTTGGGTCCTTTAAAACTAATGATGGAGCTTTATAGTGTCTTAAACACAGACTTTTTATTCTGTGTTTAGGATGTCTTAACACGGTTTTGTAACAGAAACCCTGGCCACCTTATACACAGTAGGCCTGGGAACATCAAGCGCTCCTCTCAGCTTTACTAACTGTGCTCCCAAAACATAAGCAATGCCAATAGCATGCTGTAGTGTTAGCTCGCTAAATATTACAGTTCAGATTTCCAAAGAGAAGGACGTGGGCACACTGGCTAATTTATTGCTCTGAAGGCATCCTGCCAGTTGCACAAAAAGTCATGCATCTTATTTTTTTTTTTTTAATCTTTATTTTTATTATTAGCTTGTATTTATACACAGTTACATCCATATCTGAGACAACCTTATTAGTTAAAGTCTTCCATAGAGAGCCAAGCTCATTAATCCAAGGATTGTTGTATTCCATATATTGTGATACCTCATTAGGAGGAAAACTAAATATATTCTATAAGACAAATACGTTATTAAGCTGTTGTGAGCAGCCCATGAGCAGTATGACTAATACAATAATTCTGAAGAATTATATTTTAACCCAATTCGCCGTAACCCATATGGGTTCGTGGCATCATACTCTTTATCTAAAGAATATACAATTCTTTCTAAAATATAATTAAGGCAGAACAACTTCTAAGCTCAAATAATGATCGACCCAAAAAGAATGGCGAGATAACAGTAACAGATTACTGATGTTATTCAACTGCCGTTATCACCCTCTAGAGGCAGCAAATATTAGTTACACAAAATTAAGTCAAACTTTACCCCCTTTTATATTCATATTTCTCCTGCCATTTATGTCCTTGTAAAACATCTTTTATATTTTTGTTGAATAAACTTTAAACTAAAGAAAGACTCTCTCTGGGGGCCTTCCAATTAGGGATCACCAGTTCCAAAGTTACTTAGCCAGATTTTTATTGGGTAAGGCAGCAGTGAGCGATAACAAAATATTCAGTTCACCCTTCTTCTGTTTGAGCCCGGTCTTCTTCGGCCATATCTAAATCCTGAGAGTGGCTCCTGCGCCTTATCGCAAATCTTGAGGCCCACTTACTGGCCTCACTGGGGTCGGAGAAAACCCACACTTTTCCACCATGGACTATTCTGAGTCGGGCCGGAAAAACCACCACATGGGTAATCGTGGCTTCTCTAAGTTGTTTCCTGACTTGATCAAATTTCTTTTGGGGCATTCTTGTAGAGTAACTAATGTCCAGGAATAAGTACATGGGGTGGTCATCTTGCACCAAAAGTCCCTCTTGTCTGGCCATCCTAAGTATTTTATCTCTAGTGCCTACCCCGTCAGTAACCAGGAGGAGTGTACGAGGAGTTTCCAAATTTTCTTTATATCCGCGTGGAGTGATGCGATAAGCTTTTTGCAAGCTAAATTGCACATTTTGCCCCTCTGGAACGATTTTATCCTGTAGTCAGTCCAGCAAAAACATGAAGGGATGATCTCCCTCAGATCCCTCGGGTAACCCTAGTATTCGCACGTTAGAGGCTCTGGCCTGGTTCTCTATTGTTTCTAGCCTCATTCGTAGGTGGGCATTTTCTTTAATCACCATCGCGGCTGCAGCAGAGGCTGACTCGCTTCCTCTCTTTAAATCAGACCATTCAGTTTGCATTCCCTCCACAGTTTTCTCTACTAATGTCACTCTTGAACCGATCGCGTCCATTTTGGTACTTAATTCGGATACCGAAGAGATTAATCTTTGTAACTTCAGACCTATAGAAGTCATATTTTCTTCCGGCTCTGAGCTCGAGTAGGCCTGGGCTTCAGAAGGAGGTTGCGTGGTCTGTATGGTTCCTGAAGATTTCCCTTCCGAACCTCCACCCTTATCTCGCTTTGGGTTGCCCATTTTACGTTTTCAATGCTCCTCTTTCTGTGATGTCAAAATTAGCTTTCTCCGCAGGCTCTAAATTAGGTTTTTAAATGTTATTTATGTAAAACATGGAGAGCTGGTTGAAGTTGCTGCCACCAAGCTCGGGCCCCACAGCGCCCCCCATGCATCTTATTTTTAAAGGTACTTGAGGTTTTACAACAGTTTCCACAGTTTGCAGCAGCTTGCATAAACAAGGATGAATGCATCCATTTTGATTGGCAGCAAGCAAGGCCATAGTTGTTGTAAATCCTGGCAGTGGCACCCAAAAGTTAGGATGCAGGTAGTCTCACTTTCTGGACCAATTGCAGGAAACAAATTAGCAGGGTGCCACAAATCGATGGCACCCTTTTAAAACTGCTGCCCAACATGTTTAGAAATCTGGACCTCATTAAGCTGTGTTACACGTGATTAAAGTTTGTGGTTTTTTACCACCCCCATCACTTTAGTTGAAAAGGGTCAGAAATCAACCAACGCTTGCTTGTTTAAATGATGCATCAGACTAATAAATGCCAATGTAGAGGCTTATCAGATAGACACCCACGCATCTATTGACTATATTCGTTAAGATAATCTTCTGTAGGGCAGGGTTTTCTTGGGGTTTTGATTTGTTTTTTTTCTTTTTATTTTATTTTTAACTAAGAGGTGTGCTGAGTGGGAACATCCTTTTGTGGCCACCCCTGACAAAACAAAATACAATACAAATGTAGTACAGATAAAAACAAACTTGGCATTATGAATGGTTCAAGATACTGTACCATGCAATCAATAACTGATAAAATGAACAGAAGTTATTATAAGTTATCAAACCAGATCTGTCTGCTTGTATTTTCAAAGCAGACTTCTGCCTGCATAGCTATACCATCTATAAAATCGCTTGGCAGTTAAGATTCAAAACATGAAGTTTGCATCAAAAATACTGCATGCACCATGTTTCATGCATACACCATTTTTTCACACACACACAGTTTTGACGTATACACATTTTTTTGGAAGCATGCACCATATTTTGATACATACACCATTTAAATACATGCACCATTTTTTGAAGCAGACAGCATTTTTGATGCATGCACTATACATGCACCTTTTTCTGCATGTACTGTTCGTGGCGCATACACAGTTTTTTCTGATGCATAACCCATGTTTTGATGCATGCACCATTTTGTGATGCAGACACAGTTTTTGATATGCACACCATTTTTGATGCAGACACCATTTTTGATACAGACACCACTTTGTGATGCATACACCATTTTTGAGATGCATGCACTATTTTTGATGCATACTTTTTTGATGCATGCACCATTTTTTTGATGCAGACACCATTTTGTGATGCATACATCATTTTTGTGATGCATACACTATTTTTGATACATACACCTTTTTGATGCAATTGCTATTTTTGATGCATGTACCATTTTTTGATGCAGACACACTTTTTGGATGCATGTACCATTTTTGATGCAGGTACCTTGTTTGACACAGACACTGTTTGTGATGCATGCACCATTTTGATGCAGGTATCATTTGTGATGCATGCACCATTGTTTTATGCTGACACCTTTTTTTGATACATATACCATTTTGTTGCTGCATGAAATATTTCTTTGAAACATTTGCCTTTTTGATGCTTGCAATCTTTTCTGATGCATGCACATTTTTGTTGCAGGCACCATTTTGGATGCATGCACCTTTTTGATTCAGGTACCATTTTATTGATCAAACACCTGTGAGGGTCACTCACCTTGGCAATGGTGCTAGCAATTCCAGTCAATGATTCAGTAGCAATATGGGAGCCTGCACTCAGTGCACTTGTAGAAAAACTAGAAACACTGTAGCTCAGTTCACAAAGTACCTTGAAAAAGCACTCGTGAACTGAGTGTGCAACATTGATCCAGTGTGTAGCCTTTCTGGGCAACACCGGCTAACTACATTTCTCCTACTTTAAAGAATATTTAAAACATCAATAAAAAAGTTGTTAGCACTGAGCTACAGTGTTTCAAGTTTTTCTACAAGTGCACTGAGTGCTGGGTCCCACGTTGCTACTGAACCATTTTATTGATGCATGCAGCAATTTTTGACCTATACAATGTTTTTTAACTCACATATACCATTTTTTATATCATGCATCATCTTGTGATGTATGCATTATTTTCTGATGTGTACACCATTTATTTTGATGCATATGCCATTAATTTGATGCATGGACCATGTTTTTTAATGCAAGCTGTTTGCAAATTGCAGGAACTGTCACAAAAATGTGGACCCTTTGAAAACAGGCCTCCCAGTTTGGGTGCAATTAGGCTGATACAGATGCAGACATGACAGAAAATGCATTTGAGTCTATATCTACTTCTTTTGAAAATGCCCCCCAACTTCACCTGTGATTAGATTTAAGCAAGTTGAATGAGCACATTAACACATTTATGGAACAAGACAACTTAATGCAATGTATGAATGTGAAATTTGGGATTAGGTATAAAATCAACACTCAGGGTGACATGTTTTTCTTTTTAACACTGTGGGAGCCTGCTTCTGTGTGACTGCCTCATCTCTGCTCTGCACACATATTACAGGACAGCCCTGAAGAAAGGGTTTTCCAGAGGCCATATTCTATCACAATATAAAATAAATTTCAACTACAAGACAAAACAATAACGAAAGGATCTTTCTTTGATTAAAATAGGTGAGCATAACAATCATCGAGGCCCGTCAGCTGGTGGGGCTGAACATGGACCCAGTGGTCTGTGTAGAGATTGGAGATGATAAGAAGTACACCTCAATGAAGGAATCAACAAACTGCCCCTACTACAATGAGGTATGTTGTTGTCTTAGCAAACCTTCTTGTACCAACACATTTTTTAGAAGTTCCTCCTTTGTTACGTAGCTTTCATTGCTATGGGTGATTATACAACAGATTGCTGCTCCAAACATATACATAGTACGCATCAGTGTTTACATGGGAAAATATGTGTTAACAAGGGCAACTTAATGACTTAATTTTGCTATCAAGGGGAACTCTGTTCATGCCTCATTCACTTTTAGCTGTATCATGGCTATACATAGTATTTAGGGGCTGTAACCTCCCTCCCAGCCTGGTCACCATTTTGGCTATAGTAGGTCACATTCTGCTGCTGCTTCGTACTCAGATGTACTTTAGAAACTCACATACACATCACCTAAGGACAACCCTAGATTACTGGATTGAGTCCCTTTATTTGACAGGTTTTCTGCTGTAGTGAATGTGACCACATGTCTTCAGTACAGTAGGGGAATTTCCCAGTGCCTTGGCCCACATGCCCCTACACATAAATTGGTTCATGCAATTATCCAAGGCTGTGTATGGGTGGTGATGTGCAAAATGGCTGCCACTACATGTTCAACCACTTCACTACCAGTCTAGCATTGCTTGTAAAATGCTTTGGAATACAATGTGTATGAAAAGCACTATATAAATGCTGATTCTTCCTCTTCAGTGTCTCTCTGTGTCACTGACTCCACGTCCCTGTTCAAATCCCACCTAAAACTCTCCTCATTTTTCCTCACTTGCAGTGGTGGCTCCAGGAACTAGGGATGACCAAGGCACAGGCAGGGTACAGAGGACTTGGGTCTGAGCATGCAGGGAAATTTAAACCCAGACTATGTTGCCAGATATGCATCACTGCTGGGAAAAAGCTTGGGACAGTGAATGTTCACTGGGTCATGTGCCCCATGTGGTCTTGTCATGGAGTTCACCCATAAGCCTTGAGCTCCTCATAAATTTCACCATCAGATTTTGCTGTTCAGCAATTCCTCACAATGTTGATTTTGTTTTTTGACTAAGCACTCCCACCATTTTGATTTTATTGAGTTCCTGAATCACTCTCTATCACAATTTGTAGAAATAACTGCCCAACTTATTCCTATCCATTTTCAGTTTACCTGTTCCCCTCTTATTACTTGAACATGTGTTAGAGTGTTGTATATTTTGGTTTTTGGGGTCAGTTTAACATTCTCTAAAGGAAAGCATTTTGAGATATGCTAGTATGAAAGAGGCAATATAAAATAACCGTGTGCTGTATTATACTGTTCTGTATCTGGTGGCATTATGAAGATGGCTCCACAGCATGCCAACTAGTGGGAAGCACTAATCAGTAGCATCCCGACAGGGCTCTTTTGTCCCTGACTTGTACATGCCTTTTCATTTCTGCTAACCAGAAAATACAATAATTGATTTTTCTGACAGATTATAATAATAGTTTTGTGTTCTACTTTCAGTACTTTGTCTTCGACTTCCACGTGCCTCCAGATGTCATGTTTGATAAAATCATCAAACTCTCGGTAAGTTTATTATTATTTTTATTGCTGTAAAGACCCTGTGCAGCATAAGAAACAGCATTGGCACTGACTAGAAAACCTATTAATGGTGCTAACTGCTACAATGCACCCCCCCCATGAAAAAGGTACCATGTACCACTGTAGCACAGTTTCTAGTGAACATTAAATAGCTCCACACAATTCTCATTCATCCCTTGTTACAAGGGACATCACTTTTTTGCCACCCACAGTTTCTTCTCATCGCACTGGAGGTACCGTTCTTATGCATGTGTATTTTACTTTTATTTATTTAAAAGATTTGTCCAGGAAGGCATAATGTGCTGAAACAGATCAGTTCTGGGTCTGTCCCAGGAAAAAGGGTAGATAACAGTACATAACAGGAGTTGGCAACAAGGCTGGTCATGTGATGGCAATGTTATTATACACTGCATGCAAGAATTTGATTTGTTAAGTCTCTCCCCTCCATCTCCTGGACTGTAAAGCATTTTGCAGTACAGTGTCTTTCCTACGCTGACCTTAATGACTCCAGCATCCCCTCCCCTCCCACTACTGAATTGTAAAACACAGTGGGACACAGTACTGAGCCACAACCCAAAACATGCACACGCACATGTAGTTACACACACGTGCACACACACACACACACAATGGCAGCACCATTCTGTCCACTCTTGGCTGGCAGAGCATTTGGGGATACTGTGTTGGTTCCACCCATCCCCCAAATACACTCATTAGTAGTAACATTTTCTCCCCTCTGTCCCCTGAATTGTTGAACCTTTTGGGATACAGTGGTTGGTCCATGTGTCCCCCCCACCATACACATTTAATAATAGTAGCATTCTCTCATTCCTGTCTCCTAGATTGTAGAGCATTTTGGGATACAGTGTTGGTCCGTGTGCCCCTTCCCTAAACCTAATGACAGCAGCTTTCCCTTTACCCCTCCCCCTCCAAATTTGTCATCCCTTTTTCTCTTTCTTTTTTTTTTTTTATAAAGGCATTTATCCTCCTGGTCTGACTGGGCAGCTGTGCATCCCTGTCTCTGTCCCCAGGTGCCATTGACTAGCCTGCTGCCACTCTTCTGCTGGTGGGGGTAAATCCCCCGTGGATTTCCCCTCAGGGTAGGGCTGGGGGGAGGCCCATCCCCCCCAGTGAGTGTCATCCAGAAGTCCCCCTCCCCACCCAGCAGAGCAGCAGGGCAGGCCATGGCACCTTGGGCAGGGTTTCATGTACCACTGTCCCCTTCCATTTTTCCTCCTTGTTTTCTGCTATTGTCCAGGAAATGTGGTGTGACACAGAAGTACATTCACATGTGCTCTGGAACTGCAGCCTCCTTCCACCTACCCAGAAGTATGTCTGCTCCCCCCGCCCCCCCCAAAGTGCCAGCACTACCATCAGGTCTCGCCTGGTGTCAGCCAAGAACATGAACCACCACTGCCAGGAAGAGGAGACCTACCTTTCAGCTGCTCACTCCATCTCCCAGCCTTTCCCCCACCAGCCTCTGGAAACCTGAGCTCATTCCCAAACTCTGGTCACCAACCCAAAGTGAAGTAAGGTATTTTACAATGCCTCAGCCCTTTGGACCACCAGGCCAGTCTATTTTATATCCCATTTGAAACAATCTATACTATTTAGTAAAACCCTCCTCTGTCCATCCATATATTGAAATCCTCTTCCTTGTGACCACAGACACCACCCACACTATCCCCACCTTGTGAGTTTTACTGTCTTATATCTGGCGGTGTCATTGTTTTTCCCTATGGCCTTTGTTGTTCTACACCCCAAGTAACCCATTCCACTCCCCATCAGTATCCATCCCATGTAACATTATATTTTCATTATTGAATGAATCACTTTTATCTGTGTTATTCCCTGTAGATCAGTGGCCCCAGTACCTGTCCACATGACATGCTTCTGAATACTCCTCTCCACTTGGAGTAATGCTCACTGACCACCACCCTGTGCTGTCTGCCCCAAACCAGTTAACAAACATTCTTTGGTATTCCATTGCCCAGAATCTTGTCATGCACCACAGAATCAAAGGCCTCGCTGAAGGCCAAATAGACTACATCCATGGCCCTGTTCCTGTCAACCACCATTAACTCATTACTTCCAGTAGTTTCATATGAAGTCCAAACTTTCCATTGTTTACCTGACACAGAATGGCCACCCATGTAATAATGAGTTAATATCCTCTCAACAAGGTGATCAGGTTGGTTTGGCATGATCTGACCATTGTAAATCCATGCTAAGAGGGAGAAAGGACCTTGGCCTCAGACTGATGCTCAGTTACAGTTATTCTGTCCTGACTAATGGACTTCAGGGTCTTGCCCAACACTGACATCAGGCTGTCCGGCCTGTCATTACCTACACTCAGCCTTGTCCCTTCTTGAAGAGGGGAACCACAATGGCCAGATTTCAGTCCTCTGGCACCACATCTGTCTGGAAAGACTCCATACGATTACTGTAAGTGGCACCACCAATTATTCCTTTAATTTCACTATAATCCTGGGGCATATTCCATCCACTCCTTGGAACTTACCTGGCTTGATATTTGTCAAGTAATCAACTACCAGGGTAGGAATGGTATCAACTGACTGTATCATTGCTAACAATGATGCTATTGGCCTTCACAGTGAGCTTCCTAACCCTACCACGGGCCCTTTGGTGAACACTGATGCCAAGTGTTGATTAGGCAGCTCAGCCATTTTCTCTAGCTCTCTCATAGGGTACTCCATTCCTACCTCTTTTATTTAAATAATCCAATCCCCCACTTACATTTGTGTACCTGAAAAAGGGCTTTGATGTTGTCTGCTGGTATCCCAGCTTCCAACTCTTCCTTGTCTGTCTTAATTCTAATTTTGCAGTCCCTCAGTGCTGCCATATATTTCTCTCTAGACTGGAAGAAACCAGTCTCTTTCTAGCAGTCATGGTCTTTCTTTTTGTTCAGTATTAGTTTCCTAAGGCCACTGTTGAGCAAGATGGGCTATGTCATTCATTCATTTTGTTAAAACAAAGGCCTATAGACAAAATCCATTTTCATTGGCGACCGTAGCCAAAGACAAAATACACAATAAATAGCATAGATAGATCGTAATTCAGTGCAGGTTGGTACAACTACAATGACCTAAGGTCTGTACATAAGTTTGTAAGGGGTATACAGATTGTCCATGCATCAGTTCCTAGTTAGAAAATTTGGCAGAGTATTCCAAAAACTTCTCACCTGTTATACAAAGGAGTCCTGATCAACATTACAGTTACACCAGAGTCATTTCAAATATGCACGATACTTGAACCTAGTCATTACTGGTATGTTGTTTAAACAATTAACTAGAAATTCCATGTTTGTGTGAACTTTACCATAAATCAACCTCCAAGCCCAACCACCCAATGAAAATAAAACTCTTTGTCTAAAATTGAACCAATTAACAGCAGAGTACAGTAAACAAGTACGATGGTTAATTGCTAAATCAAAAGCAAACCTACAGGCTCTGTGCATCAATATTTCAATCTGTACAAAACTGTTTTCCAGGCTGATAAGTAAATGACAAGCCCATATTCCATTAAAGCACATTGCAACCTGTTTCTTGGCTTCAACTTGTTTTAATTAAGACTCCACATTACTAGTTAACTGTTTTTACTAAACTTTCAATGCGCAGAACATTATTAAGACTATTATCTAGGATCAAGCCAAGATACCAATACATATTGACCTGATCCAATGTAGTCCCAGCGACAGTATTAATATTAAAGGGGAATTGTCAGCACTAAGATCCTCACACTTAAGTGTGGAGCCAGTCCTAAGAAACACTTTGTGTGTAAAAGGTTATTATGTTTACTGTAGTATAGTAGTTTATATCACACTAATTATGTTGATTTGCAAGCTGATATTTTCTGTAACAAAAAAATCCCAGAATCCCCTCATGCTGACATTAGAGGAGGGCTGCAGCAGTGGGAGATTCATTAGCTTGCAGTACATGTTAGAATTTTATAAGCTCTGATCTTTTGTTTGCTGTTTCTGCCGCCCTCTCTGGGTCAAGTACTGTCACAGATGACTGCGCTTAACCCCGGGAGAACAGCTGAATCAACAAATGTGATTGGAGTTTATAAAAGTTCTAAACTACACAGCAGGCTATTAAATCTCTAACTGTTGCAGCCCTCCTCTGATGTCAACTGCAGTTATTGCGAATTTGTAGTTACAGAAAATGTCATCTTGTAGGTCAACAGAATTAGTGTGGTACAATCTACTCTACTGCAGTAAACAGTAAGTAAACAAAATGTTTTTATCCACAAAATGCATTGGGACCAGCCCCATACTTGGGTGTGGGGCTCTTAGTGCTGACAGTTCCCCTTTAAAGAGGAGTGGCTAGCTCTAATTTTCTCCTTGAGCTAAAAAGTATGGACCTTGTTTTTTAGCATTTAAACAGAGCTTGTTAGACAGAAACCAGTTTTGTACCACATCAAAGCCAACTGAAGTTGCTCAATAAGACTATCATGATTCTTGTTATTTGTAAAAATAACAGTGTCATCAGCAAACATCAAAATATGACTAAAATTAGTAACTCTTGGTAAATTATTCAAGAACATTCTGAAAAGTAGAGGTCCAAGGATAGATCCTTGAGGAACCCCCAAATAAACTGGAAAGCTAAATGTTAACTTATCCTGAATTTCAACCAGTTGTACTCAATTAGACAAACAATTGGAAAACCAGTTAACAATGGATTGTAGAAAGGCAAGTAATAAAGAGAGATTAACCTTATCCAAAAGCTTTCGAAAGGTCTGTATACACAGCTCCAACCTGTTCTCTATTGTTGAAAGCCCTATGGATAATATTTACAAATTCCACCAAAGCTGGGGTAGTGTTATGGTGTTTCCAAAAGCCGTGTTGTTTTACTGACTGTGAATTATGCCTTCAGTTACTGTATATTTATTTCATGCTGTAAATATTATTGTAGTATTGCTGTTTTTATCAGTTTTATGTTGTTGTTACTTTAACTGTATGTACTGTATCACTGTAACCCTCCTCCCCCAACCCCGAGGATGCATCTGGAAATGAGCAGTCCTGCTCCGTATTATGCCTTCCTGGTGAAATTATTAAATAAATAAACAAATAATAATTTTGGAGCTAGTCAATTATTTAATTGTGAATTATATTCTGTAGGGCTTTGGACATTGGGTAAAGTATGGAAATGGGCCTGTAGTTGGTCACATCTTCCTACTACCACCTTTAAATACAAGTGTAACAGAAGCATGTATCTAAGCTCATGGTACTTCCTGAAAGCTCAAAGGAAAATTAAGTACCTTAATTATAGGAACCACAAGTACCTCCACTGTAATACTTAATAATGTAAGGTCTATGCCATCAGGTTACGTGTGTATCTTAAACTTTATTTTTTTCAAATACTTCAGGCAGGTAGAGGTTTGGCCCCTGGGTCTTTTTCCCATATTGCTTATAGGAATGCAGACCTCTGCAGCTGCTTCAAGCAACTTCTTCAATTAAAATCACATGTACTCTACCTTACCACCATCATGCAGCTGCTCAGAAGCCTTGGGTACCAGTTCATCCATCATGACAAAGTCTGCCTTACTAATGATTTTTGGTACTGTTGGCTGAGATCTGACTAGCTTTCCCTGCCACCAGAGATATGGTTACCCAGTTGTGGTTATTTCCTCCCACAAGCTTTTTCACTTTTACGTTGGAGATGACCCTTTCCCCATTGCTAGGGAGCAGTCCTTGAAGGCAAACCAGAACTTGATCTTAGCCCTGATATTAATAATCTCAAGGTGCATGTTTATGCCCTGGAGATTGGAATTCTCCAGGATCACCACTCCATCTGATTAGGCTTCTCTCATAATTTCTCTAACCAGATGTGGACCTTGCTCCAGTGAGCTGATGGGGGCACATAGCACACCCCAGGATGACTCAGTTGCCTCCTTTTTCCCCTTAGCTTGACCCAGATAGAATTTGTGACCCTGTCTGCCCATCTGATGTGTTCCTTGCCCTCCACTGTGACTCCTTCCCTTAAAAGAAGAGCTCCCCACCCGCTTCTTGTCAAGCCTATCCCTTCACAATAGTCTTTACACTGCTATCCTGGTGCCCGGTCATTTTCGCCCCCACCAGCTCTCCATGAGGACCACTAAGTCAAGGCCTTTGAAGCACATTAGACATTTGAGCTCACCAATTTTGCTCTGTGCTCTCTTTATGTCAACCTACATGTAAATGAGTTTACTTGCCCCTCCATGTTTCATTGACCCCCAGGGGACTCTGCTGTTTTTCCTTTAGTGATTTCCCTATATTTGCCATTTGAACATGGTGATCCCCTGCACCAGCTCCCTCCCTCCAACTTTCTAAGTTAAATTCCCCTTTATTTCCCTGTCCATTCTCCTGACCAGTACCCTCACTTCTTCTTGGTGTAGAAGCAATTAAATCTGGGTCTAAAGGTGTCCCTTGCCACAGAAGGTCCTCCAGTTGACCAGAAAGACAAAATCTTCCCTCTTGCTCCCAACCCTTAACCAAGCATTAGCCTGCTGCAGCCTGTCCACTGTCATGCCTCACTAGCACCAAAGACTGGAAAGATCTTAGAAAATACCATCCTGGATACCTTTCCCTTAGGGAACATCCCTAGTTTCATGAATGACTGCCTTACATCCTCAGAACTCGTGTTTCCTGTATCATGTGTACCAACATGAATGGCAATTGTCTGCACTTCTCACCAGCTGTGTTGCTTGGCCCAGGCTATATCTCACTCAACTCATACTCCAGACTGCAGACTCTAGACAGCTGCAAAACTGGAGACCTGGATTTGAATCCCATCAGCCCCCACTTGCATACTGTGTGACCCTGAGCAAGTCACTTAACTTCTGTGTGCTCCCAGGTCACACCTGTAAACAAGTTTTCAGCATAGTGTTTCTCTCCTGGTTAAAAAAAAAAGACAGGCAACCCATCTCAGCCATACCACCCTGGTCCAACAGTGCCCCCCCATCTCACCCACTGTCCTAACAATAGAGTTCCCAGGAATATACCTTCCTGCCCCTCTTCCTAGCCCTTTCCTCCTCTTCCTCCTCCTCTTTGGTAGGTTGGGTATCCTTGTGCAAAGTCTGGCCTCATCAGTCCCAGTCATCTGTTGATCCCTCTCAACCTGGCCATCCAAAAGTTAATGCCTATTACTGGCAATGATGCCTGCTGCCTCCTGTCTCCACTCCAGTCCATCCATGTTCCCTACCACTAGAGATCCTAGCCCCTGCCATCCTTCTCTCTACTTTATTTGTATCTGCCAATGACTCCCCAGGCCTGGTGGGTAACTCCAAAGCTTTTCCTCACATCCTCCTTAGCTGCCTGCCTACCTCCCTGGGTCACTGTGGTGCCTCAAATTGCCACTCCGGCCTCATAATGCACCGCATTGACTACCCCAGAGTGGCCGCAGAAGTAGTCTCTATGCCTTCCATAGGTGGGACGGTGTGCATCATACAGTTCTGGCAGTGCCCAGATGTGCTTCCCTCCCAGTATCCTGGATGCTAGCCTCCTTCTTCTAATGAATATAGAGTATGTAAGCTTAAAGTAGCTTCTAAGATCTATTATCCCTCATACATACCCTTAAGTTACAATAGCTCCTAAGATCTATTATCCCTTATACATACCCTTAAGCTTACAGTAGCTCCTAAGATCTATTATCCCTCATACATACCCTTCATGCTGGTCCAATGTAACCCCTTCCCCCAGCAGATTTACAGATCTGTCCCTCTACAAATTTTTCACCCTCACTTCTCTTGCCATAGGGTGAATTACAAGCTCTTATTTGCAGACAATCTTACAAAAGATGCGTTGGCTGAAACCAAGGTACTTCTCCCATTGGTCCACTAGCACAAAATCCCTGCTAGGACAGGTTTTTTAACTGCCACTCATTATTTGGATTCATTGTTCTGTTACAGAAACAATTACAATTTTCATACATATCGTACATTACATTAAAATAATACAATGAAGGTACAGTAATAAACATTGGTATTCAGCTCCAGATATGAATATAACATTGTTCTACTGATACTTAAACAATCCCTATGAGTATTACCAGGTAACCTATTATAGTAATTAGCATAATCATAGTAAAAAGCACTTATTCCGACTATATAGATCCACAGGATTACTTTATTTTTATGTCAACCAGGCAATTACTTTCTGAGAATGCCAAGACCAATGTAAACACATCCAGAAGTTGGGGCAAGCGAAGCATGAAATAGCTCATGCCTGTCCCCAGAGGAGAATTCCTCACTGCAGGCAAGTCCAGTTCCCATCCCACAATGGGGTTGCTCCATGCTGGTCTGAAAATCTGCCAGAACAGGAAACTCGCTATGTGCCTAAAGGAGGTCCATCCAGTAGGCACCCCATTTCCATCTGGTAGTACAACACTGAATTAGGCCAGAGTACTAGCATTTCCTAAACTGGCAGGCATTATAGCCTAGCGGTTAGAGTAATGAGCTGTGAATGAGCTTAGCACATCCAGCAGATCTGGGTTTGATTCCCATAACCTCTATTTGCATACGGTGTGACTCCAAGTGAGTCACTTAACCACCAAAGTGCTCCTGGGTCACCCCTGAAAACAGGCAATTCTGCCTAGTGGGCCTCACCCACTTACCAAAGAATAATAAATAAATAAAAACTAAGAATCATTTTTCCTATAATGCCATTGTCAGTGATCAATAACCCAATAGGTAAGAAATGCCACCCTAAGGATAGCACATACATAAAGGTACGATGCAGATCAATTTCTGGACCTGTTCCCACCAGCACTCCACAACACCCATTGTTCCATGTACCACCAGAAAAGATGTCCAGTTAAGCTATCTATAATTGGTGCCACATGCCCTACTCAGAGGAATCATACAGTAGCTCCTATCTTGGGCCACCTCACCAATCTCAGCTTACATACTTAAATTACCTTAAGAGTGAAATGATCCATAATGTTTGCCTGGTTAGGACCCAGCAGTTATATCTCTTTCAATTTAATAAACATGATCTATGATTAATCTAAAAAGGAACAATTCTGACCCCAATTCTGTAGTTATGTGGATAAATACAATCCTACTTAGCGGTTATGTGGATAAATATAATCCTACTTAATTAAACATAATTAAACATATTCTGCTTAAACAATCACAGACCACAGTTGCCTAAAACACTTACATAACTCTAATACAGCCCTAGTGTGACTACAGCAGAGAAACATACAAAGCCAAGACAGATTAAGTTTTGCTTGGCTTTTATGCTTATGGTGTCAAACCTCACACATTTTTACTCATAGTTATGAGTCTTTCCCACAGATTCAAGATGCCTTCTCAGTTGTGGCTAATTCATAGACAGAGGAACCACTCCAATCTTGAATTACTGTAAATTTCAAAATAAAATTACAAGAAAAGCCGGTATTTTAACTCGATCAGTCCTTTGGAACCAGCTGTACCTCAGTGCACATAGTCCCTTGTCTCCCTTCTCCACAGAAATTGACAAGAGGAATACATTTCTAATTTTTCCATGAAGCTCCACTGTAGTTCATCAGACGCATGGGGAACAACCAGACCATCAAAACGTTCTTTCCCCAAGGCTCTTTTCACACATTCTCTGCCTCATGGACAGCTCTCCGTTCTTCATTACCCATGGCCATATTCCTTTTATCCCTTCATGTCCTAGATATATTTAATCTGACATAGGAGTAAAAGAATATTTTCTGGCTGAATAGAAATGTGCAGTATGGGCCTTGGCTAAATTGATTGTTGATAGTTCATGGACTTTATATATTTACTATGTTATTGTAACTTATTATCAGAAGTTGTACATGTTTTAATTGAGTATATACTCATGGGTTACTACTGAAAATTAGGTTTTTACTCCAGCAAGCCTATCCAGGCAACAAAACATAAATAAATACATTTAAAGCAGCAGTGCAATGAAAATGGGTTAACATTTGACCCACCTTTTTTCTTCCTAATTGATGCCAGATGTCTTCCAGTTTATTTTGGTGGTAACAGTTCCAGTTTTCGTTGTCATTGAAGAATTTTATGAAAGTTTTAATGTAATTATTTCTCAAGAAAAAAAGATGGCCATCTCATTTTTACATAGAAATAATATTGAGGGTCCCAGGAGGGTAGGAATCCAGACAAAAATGCAAATATGCAGTGCACAGCATACAGAAAACCCAAATCAACAGTTCTGCCAATATTTTTCATAGCTATAGCAGAAAATTAGCTGTTTGGAATAACTTTTTTTGTTGCACTGCTGCTTTAAGGAGCTACACTAAACCTTCTAGCACCCCACCCACCTCCCAGTTAACACCTTGTTGAAAATAGTTTGTTCATTACAATCACCCTACTTTCAAGCAACTAGTTTCAACTGCCAGCTGGTAACCTAAAGGAAAACTACACCCTCATATCTTCTATATGTTATTTATTTCATGTCAATAGACAACTTTTTTCATGTAGCTGTTAAGAATGTAGGCAAATGCTTTATTCAGTTTTCACAGTTCATACTGGGACCTGTTACTGTTCTGGGAGGCTCCATTTATTTATTTATTTTATTTTATTTCGTTTTTGTTGACCGGGTAAGTGCACTAGCCAAATCCTGCCTATTTTCAGGCACGACCCGGGGGAGGGGGAAACAGATGAATACCAATTGACCTTGAACCAGATTAAGCTGTTGGTGGTATTTTTTTAGTGAATGAGGGAAATTTGGCCACGACACCAGGGAAATTCCCCTACTCTCGTCAGTAGGGGGAATTCTGTTCACAGACATGGATGGTTCAGTTAGGTGTCAGCACCATGCTGGTGCTGAACTCTCTTCGGATACTGCGCTGCTGTCTGCGGCAGCCCCTGCCTTAATTCAGTCTCAGGAAATGCCTAACAATACAGAAGAGGTCTCAATTAACTCGCTACCTGAGAAGGCACACACAAGCACTACGATGGAGCATTCTATCTTGGACAAGCCTCTTCTTTTGGAGCCTTTACACATTCCAGAGATGCCTGTGCTGGCTTCCAATGCGGAACTCGTTGTCTTGCCGGCGCAGAGTGTAGCACAGGATGTTCCCCCTTGTGTTTCCGCCTCTGTCTCCTGGAGGGTCACTGCAGCTTTGGAGCCACCTTTGGGGGTTCAGACTTATGCGCCTTGGATCCACTTCACCAGACAAACCCTCCTTTGGACACTATGGCTATGTCTTCTACTAATGCACTCCTTCGTTCTCACTTTGGTTTAAAACATGCTTCGGACGTCACAGACCATACCTGGACTACCACAGGAGCTTTGCAAAGCTTGGGATGGACGAGAACTGCCTCAGGCTCCTGGACTCCGGACCCCTCCTGGGACACGGATCAACATGGGGTATTATTCTCACCCACCAGGCCTGCAGCATACAACAAGAGCTCCAACGAGGTACCTATACAACAGGACATTTCTATTGTTAAAGACACTGTAAAATCTCTTCCACCTACTGTTTCTGGGACTACTTGGGGGGATATTATGGATTTTCAGGATACTGTTTCAGCAGTTCATCCTAGTAGCTCCACAGTGGAGCCCCTACCTGTTGACCAACCCCTTATTAACTTAGCTCAGGACTCAGGGGCTTCCATTGTTATTCAGTCTACTCCCTCCTCTGGGAAGATCACTGATTCGGTTGTTACAGCACCCTTGACCATTTCAGAGCCAATTCCTGCAGCAGCCCCTCCACCATCTCTCCTAGATGATCCCAGGGAAGGCCCCTCAACTATGGCCCCTGCATTACAACCTTCCCCCTTGGAACACCCTCTTGCTCCTGGCAGAGGCCCTGTCCTTTCTGATTTGTTTAAAAATAAACTGGAACAGGCACCTAGACGTAATGCAGTTCGTCTGCGTTATAAGGGTGGCCTTCCAGAATTCCCTGACCGTTATTATGTGGCACGGACCTTATTGAAAGGTACCATGCATTTTCAGGCTTCTGATATTTATGCCTTAATTCATATCTCTGGGGAAGAAACTTTTGACGTCAGCTTCAAAACTACTAGCAGTTTAGATAGATTTTGGCATCAATACGCCATTTTAAAGAATACCTCCCTTTGGATTCCTTTCTATGTTGTTCCTCTTACTAAACCTGCTGTTCGTACTGTTACCATTATGTTTAGAAATGAGGGTGTTAGTGTTAGTGACAGATACCATTGGCTGCAAAATCGTTGTACGGTCTTATCCCCCCCGGAAGCCATTATAGATGAAGAGGGACTCTGGATGGGAGAATGGAAATTGCGTGTAAAACTTTTCCTGGTTAACTCTGAAGTAATTCACTTACCTAATAGTTTTTTCTTAGGTAAAGATAGGGGTGTCTGCTTTTACGGGGGACAACCCAGAGCCTGCTACAAATGTGGTGCCCACGTACACTTAAGCAGCACATGTGATCTGTTAAAATGTAGTTTATGTGGGGGGGTATGGCCACCCTAGTGTTTCCGGCGAGAATGTGTTTCAGTGCAATTTGTGTGATGAAAAAGGACATGCATACCATCAATGTCCCTGGGCAAGCAAAAACCATCAGGAGGGGTGGAATCCTGATGTGCTGGTTCAAAAAGTGCAGAATAAAGCACAAGAATGGCCTATTGTACAGGTTGCTGTGTCCAACACCACGGACATTGCCCCCCCCTTCAACTTCCTCTGGTGGTAGTTGAGCCGCCAGTTATGATAGCACCACGTGCTGATACTGTGCCTTCTGTTGCTTCTCCACCATGCCCTAATACACCTCCTGAGGTTTCCATTGTGGATCCAGAAGGTTTTCAACCCAGTAGACGGGTCACCAGGGCAACTGCTCGAAAAACTGTGAAAACTCCTGAAATTTCTCTCCTCTATCCTTTTGACTGCCTCAGGGGAGGAAGAGAGGAATCTGATGGTGATTCAGATACTTCTATATTGCCCTCAGACATGGACCTTACTACTGCTAAACCTCCTGATGTTTCCCGTAAAAAAACTACTAGATTACAAAAGGGGAGTAAGAAACGGAAAAATATGGCCCTTACAGATGGGAGTGGTTGACTGACTGCTTGTTCTGGCCTCCATTAGACTAGCCTCGTTCAATGTTTGTAGCACAAAAAGCTACAAGCGGAGGATGTTTGTTTCACCTTGCTGCCTCTCCCCCCATTGATATTCTTTTCTTACAAGAAACTCGCCTCACCACCCTTTCTGAGGTTCAGCAGCTTAAACGGGGTTGGATTAAAGGCCCCTCATATTGGACTTTTGGGGCAGATGTTGCTGATGGTGTGGCTGTTCTGTTTTTCTCCTCAGCGTTTTCTATTTCACACATTATTGATGTTTGTCCTGGCAGGGCATTGATTCTGGACTGTACCTTTTAAGCCCATCATTTTCATTTAATTAATATCTATGGCCCACAAACTAAGGCTACTCATATTCATTTATTTGACCTTGTGAAACCTTATTTGTGTACAAAGAAACATATTATTTGGGGAAGGGATTTCAACTGTTTGATTGATGTTGCCTATAGGACGGCAGAGGGAAAGAAAATTTATTGTGACTCCCTTGCTTTGTCTACCCTAGTGAAGGATATCGGTCTCACTGATGCATATCGACCCTTACATACTGATGCTGGCCACACATATTATAGATCACTTTTTCACACTCGGATTGATTATTTTTTTTCTTCTCAACACTGTGTTCCCCGCACAGTTTCTGTTCGCCCCACAGAGCTTTCTGATCACCATTTACTAACTTGCATATTTCTCTTGAATACCTCCCCACTTTCTCTATCCTCTACTTCGAATCATTGGAAATTTAACAATTCTCTATTCTCTTCTATTGCTATGCAAGCACAAGTTTGTCTCCTCTTTCATGCTCAGATCTCGGTTCTCTGCTGTTATGATTCTATTCTAGCATGGTGGAAAGATACGAAATTGGATATATGTAATTTTTTTCAGATTATGGGGAAACGGGTGGTCCGTGATAAGTACCTTACATATTTAACTCATAGAAATCAATTATATAAACTGATGTCTTTGTCTGCTACTTCCCCTATTGATTATTCTTCCCAAATTGCCAATGTAAAACATCAAATGTTTGCATACCAGTATGAAAGTGCCCATACATTGGAATTTTTCATGAGGGTAGGCACCTCAACTTCCCCCTCTGCGAACCCATTTTCAGCATATAAAGACAGGATTCGGATTACGGTTATGCATGGTTTATTGGATCAACAGGGCGATACTGTTTATGATATTCCTGGCATGTTGTCTATTGTACGTCCTCATTTGCAACATCAGTTTTGTACATCGCCACCTACATTGCCGCACTTGTCATCATTTTTCTTGGCTACATTCCCACAGTTCTCTATGCACCATATTTCGGAACTTGTTGCCTTAATTACTCAGGAGGAAGTGGCATGTGCCATTTCTCACCTTAAATTGCAGGTCACCCCAGGTCCTGATGGCTTAACACATGAGTTCTATAAAACATTTCAAGATGATTTACTGGAAGTACTGACTCAAGTTTTCAATTATATCCTACAAACTACGGAAGATATCCCTGATTTTGGCATGTCCTTTCTTAAGTTTATCTGTAAGAAGGGAGATACCTGCTCTTTACAAAATTGGAGACCTCTTCATCTTCTTAATACAGACTTTAAACTTTTGGCTAGAATTCTTAGTACACGATTACTACGTGTTGCTCCTGACCGTACTGACCCTGCCCAATCATGCGCTGTTCCGGGACGTTCTATACACACAAATCTATTCTTCCTACGAGAGATTTTTGAGGCCAAATGCCGTAATGCTGTTTCAGGGTTTGTCCTTTCCCTAGACCAAGCAAAGGCATTTGATTCAGTACAACACTCTTACTTACTACAGGTCATGGAATCCTATGGCATCCCAGCAATTTTTCTCTGCTGACTCACTCATATTTTTTCCCTAGCCTACTTTACACCTATAGTAAATGGTTTTGTGAAAGATACTCTTCTCCAGACAGTTGGAATTCATCAAGGCTGTCCGTTAAGCCCGTTATTATATACTTTTGCATTGGATCCAATAATCCATCAAATTAGATGGGATTCTCTCATTATAGGTCTTGCACCTCACCCAACCTTACCCCCAGTAAAGATTTCTGCGTATGCAGATGATGTTGTGTTATTTGTCAGGACTAAAGCTTTGGGAGACCAGACTGTTTGCATATTTCAAAATTTTTCTGTACTTTCAGGGGGCACTCTTAACCTTCAGAAGAGTGTCTCTATCCCCTTAGACCCTGAATCTGCAGTAGTCTCTGATGTAGGTGGTATTTGGACTTGTACGTCTCCTCAACATATTTTAGGGATCTGGTTTAATGTCACGGATATAGCCACCTATAACTGGGAAAAACGCCTTAGTATTGGGGAGTATAAGGTCAAAATATGGAAGTCATGGAAATTAGGAAAGAGAAAGAGGGTATTAGTCATTAAAAAATTTATTTTTTGTTTCTTAGTTATGTATATGCTCCCCCCCCCGACATTTAGAAACCAGACTCTTTAGTGTGTTCTTTCAGATGGTATGGAGCAGTTGCCTCAATCCTATTAAGCGTGACATCACATATTTGCCTATACGCCAGGAAGTACTTGCCATGATTCATCCTATTGCTTTTTTTCTTTTTCAACTTTTTCTTAGAGACCGATTCACATCCCATGTTTGTGATACCTGGATTAGCTAGGCCATGAGTACTGTAATAGATAACTGGGACACGCTCCCACCTGTACATTCCCATGTCTCCTGTTTTCCAGATTATGCTTTAGATAATTTCCGCAAACTGCGCTGTTGGAAACTTAGTAAGACATCCATTCTAACGCTATCTAGAAAGCAATTATATACTACTTTTGTAAATATTTCCAGACCAGTATTACAGTTTCTGTTTTGTCCTCCTTCTCGAATAGACTGTGTTCTGTCCCTACCTCGAGATACAAGAATCCCTTTACATATGTGGGATGTTACTTGGATGTGTTGTCATGGACGATTACCTGTTCGGGGGAATTCAAAACATAAATCCTCTCAGGAATGGTACTGTCCTAAACCTTCCTGCACTCACATTGAGGAAACTATGTCTCATTTCTTTTTTGACTGCCCAGATGCTATTTTATTTTGGAAAACACTAGCTAATAAATGGAAGTGGCCATTTCTTAGTAGAATTACATATCAGATTCTGATATTAGGGGATTTCTCTGCTCCTTGGATGAGATTTCATCCTAGTACCCTCAGAGTAATTTTTGCTGTATGTAAATACTATTTGTGGCAAGCTCGCTGTCAATATGTCCTACAGCAAATTCTGACCTTTCCACCCAATATTATACAACAAATGGAAAATGCCTTATTGACTGTTATAGAATTGGAGCATAAACAACTCTCGTTTACTCGTTTTACTTCCTTTTGGAAGAATATACATTTTTTGCATTAATTGTTAATGTTTCACTGTTTTGAGGATATCGCAGTTTTTGTTTCTGTATCTCATTTTCTTATGACTGCAGTGTATTTATTTATTATATGCTGTTAGACCTTTTTCATTTGTTATTTCATGTACAACTTGATGTTATGTTGCTTTGCATAATAAAATTCCCCTACTCTTTTCGATAAGCACCATGGGATCTTTAACATCCACCTGAACTACCACCAATCCAGGCAGATGGGACCTCGGTTTAACGTCTCATCCGAAAGACGGGTTGTTTCATGGTTGTTGAAATCTCATTGTCTTTGAGAGCTGCATTAGCATATGAGAACTTGATGCGTAATCACCCTTTAAACTCCACAGTATGCCTTTCTGCTTAATTAGTCTTAAAAGAAACAAGCTACAAAAAGGTGTGAAATATCACATTTACCTTCAGTGAGCTTTGCAAACTATCTGAGTTACAATGCAGGTTTTTTTCCCTTTTAACTTCATTCAGTTTATGAGAGAGTTTTTTGCAGGGTATTTGTTCTTTCAGCATATAGATACATGGTATAAATGGGTGATATTACATCATGTTCTCATATGCTAATGCAGTTCTCATGGACAAGGAGATTTCAACAACCATGAAATGGAGACTCCCAAGACAGTAGCAGGGGGCTACCATGAGCAGTGAAAACAAACTAAACCTAACACATATAGCCCTAACAGCTGCAGGAAAGGAGTTGTCCGTTGACATGGAAAAAAAGAAAATTTAAATGATATGAGGGTGTAGTTTTCCTTTAATCCGTGGCTAGTTTGCACACCCTAGTTTATCTTTAATTGTTTTTTTGTTGTTGACAGCAGATAATTAAAATGCAGGGGAAAAATGATAAGCAAGTTACATTTCCAGTTAAATTTCAGTAACAATGCAGGTAATATAGGGTTTTACAACAAAAAATGTGAATATATGGGAGCATTGCAATTTAGTGAAAGCCCAGGCACAGTGTAGGTAAATAACATGAGCAGAAAACTTTTACCATTACAGGGACTGCACAGGGTACACAATTAGTAATCAATTATAAGTATAATAAACATTGGGGACTGTGCATTACAAGGCTATAATATCATCAAGAGGTTCCAACATGTCCCCAGAACCTCAAGATGGTATTTTAGCCAAGTAATCACAGTCCCTGCCCCTATTTATTATTTTTTGTAATATATGGATCCAAGCATATGTAATCAAATTAAGCCCATTTGGGTGCTTTAAACTCAACCATGATGCTGTCTTCATCTGATGGTTCCCATTGCCTCTTGCTGCACTGTCCGTCCCCAGACCTGCATGTAAAGTGATGGTTCTGTCAGCTGTGGAGATGACCAGCTTTTACTGTACATGATGATTACAGTAAAAGCTAGCTCACAGGCAACTGTGAAGCATGTGTGTGCGGCATGAGGAAGCAGCATTCTCATGCTACTGTGTTTGAAAATCCATCAACAGTATGATACGGAATCTCATATTACTATCAATGAATATCAAATAACAGCATTATGTGATCTCTTTACACTATCAGTGGATTTCATCAATGGTATTATGGGAAAAAAGCGTATGACTTTCAATAATATTATTAAAGACACCCATATATTATAAAACACTTTCCAGCTCAACTTGTACTTGTCCTGTAAGGGGGTGCTTGGCAGTCTGGTTATACATAGAATGTACTGTACAACACCTTGCTAATATGGAGTGCTTGGGTAGAACAGGCAGAGTGACCTGCTGGCACACCATGATGACGCCATCCTGCTGTGTGGCCCTCAAACTGAGGAGCCAGGGTTGGTATCTAGCAGTTCTCCCCCTAATACAGATGGCACACTGGTAACTCCAGACATTTCCTGGTCCTACGCAAGGTATAAGAAGCAGAGAGAGACCATGAGTTGAATACCCAGATGTTCCAACTCCAGAGGGCAGTTACAGCCTGTAACTGACTAGAGTACTTTGACTAGCAGCTCCTGTTGACTCATGAAGGAAGTGAGGAACAAAGAGTCTGCTAGCATGGGGTAGATTAGGGGAGCTGGGGATGTAGTTCATGATCCCCCCACACACACACATACAGTATACACTCATGCAGATGTGAAAACAGATGACACGTCAGTACTGTAGCTCTGGTAGCTTTCTGGTAAATCGCATTATCTAATGAGATTTAAAATAAGAAAATTGCAAATCGTCTGTTTTTCGCTTGTTCGCATTATCACCCACATTCAGCAATGAACCAATTTAAATACCTACAGTAAGTTTCCATTTGAAAGATTTTAGGATGTGTCCCACATTTTCCAATTATTTTCTCAATTTATGGACTAGTTTAACTTTAAGGTAATTAATCATTGAAAAATAGGCACCCCCGTATTTTCAAAGACGTTTAACATCAACTTAACTTCTCACAAATGTTTCAAAGAATTTAAACCATAGCAGATACCTCTGTAAAATTGCATCACAAATGCAAGTTATCTGGGAGATATACTGCCAGGAAAAAGCTAGTTGCATTTCCTTAAAATTAATTTAAATTGTTATTTACTTGTTAACAAAGCATGTCTGGTTGTTACGTATATTTCAGTGACTAAGTTAGGTTCCGTTGGATGGTATCACTCTGAAGAGGGTGTCACACCATCTTCTCTTTCAGCTTCTTGAAAGTGCTATTATGTGGATATATGCTAACATCTTGCTGGAATGTGTTGGCTAATAAGTAATTAAAGTTTTTAAATAAAGTATGTACCTCAGAACTACTAAATATACTTTTTTGTCTCTGCACACATCCAGTTATTTATTGCTGTCTAGGTATGTTACTTCCTTGTCAACAGAACTGTCATGTCCATGTGTAAAAGTTGACTATCAGTAGAGTGCTCTATCCAAAATATTAAAGCTTGTTTCCTGTAGAACCTGCTGCGCCTGAAGTAGGTCTCTGTGTAGCCTGAAAGCTTGTGTTCTGCAGATTTCTTGTTGGTCCAAAAAAAAGGTATCAAATCACCCACTTAGTTCATCTTTAAATACTGTATACTAGGTAATGGATTGAACAAAAGTGTATGTAATATACTAATTTAAGATTATAAAAGGAGAAATGTCAAAAGAAATGACAGGCTATCGCCTGAAGTTATGTGGGGGAAGAGCTCCTCCCCCACATCCTATTTAAGTTAGCAGGCTACATCTGCTCTCCTTAGAGCGAGTCGCACTCACTGCCATGTCATTGCTGGTCCATGGCTGCTCTTCCTGGTGTCCCCCCCGTCCATCCCGCCTGCCTCGTTTGGTCTCCTTGTGGGTTTCCTGGCCCCTTCTGCATGTCTGCCTGTTTTTCATTTGTGTTGTAATTCTTTTGAGGGGGGAATGATGTCCGTTACCCTCTGCAGCCGCTACCTCCCTCCCACTTGACGTTTTGCACTGCTGTCTTCCTTCCTTTGCTCTCTTGCTGTGCACTTACTTTGTCCTCCGTTCCCTTCTAGAGCAGCCCAACTCCATGCCCAGTACTCACCGCTCCATCTCTCCCACTGATTGGGGCCTCTTCAGATCCACCTCCAGATTCCACACGCCTGCTGCTGTAGCGCATATCATCCTTGCCTTCAAGGGACCTTACACCTGCTTCCGTTCTTCTGCTGCAGTGTCTACCTGCTATGCTTTTCTAGAGCCTGGTTGCTCAGACTACATCTACCAAAAGACCTTGCATTGTCCCCTGTGTTATCATCTCTGTGCAGCAGCAGCTGCTTGTCCTTTACTTTCCTGCCTTGCTTGACTTGACGGACACTCTAGCTTGCCGGGCAGTGTCTCTACCTGCTGTAAGCTGTCTCCCCTCATTTCTCCATGAGGTCATCATGCGTGTTTTTTTATTTCACTGAAGCGCCCCTAGCTCTAGCTGCTGCACCTGGACTGGATTCTCCCGTACACCTCCTCTAGCTTGGCTTTAGCAGACTGCTTACCCTTATGTTCCTCACTATGTTCCTACCATGTACTGCTCCTGACTTATTTCTCTGTTGCAGCCTTCGGATCTTGTGCACTGCCTCCAGTATTGTTTCACTGCTCATGAGCCTATTCCTGTCGGTTTTGGCAGCATTACCTCTGGCCCAGTTTTCCATGGAACTCCATTGCTGTCCTTGTCTTTGGATGCTTGGTTGCTTTCTTTGACTTTGGGGGGTACACCACATACCAGAGAGCTCAGTCTACCTTTCAATTGCTTTGGATAAACCGTTTATTCCTGCAGCTTGTGTTCCCTATGGGGCCCTGGATCCAGAATCAATTTATTTCTAACCAACATGCTGCTTCAGCTTTCATATGCTGAATGTACTACTCAACCTCATGGCCTTCTGGCACCTTTATTACATTGTTCTCAGCTGGCTTTGACCACTCTCGGCTATTAGTTCACTATACATCTCCACTATTTCTGGCTGACCTACATGTGGCTTCAGCCTCGCATGCTAACCTTCATGGGGCTTAGCTGCCACTCTCTACTTACCTTAATACCTGACCTACGCGTGGTCCAGCTCTGCATGCTGACCTTCGTGGGGTTTAGCTGCTACATACTACTTGATTTACTGGCTATCCTACGTGTGGTCCAGCTGTGCATGCTAGCTCACGTGGTGCTAGCTCCTACACTACCTACCTTACTGAATGACCTACGAGGGGTCCAACTGTGCTCACTAGCTTATGTGGGTCTAGCTGCCACCTTGCTCACATTACCAGCTGATTTTTGTGGGGTCCAGCTGTACCATATTTGCCTACTTCTATGGCCTGCTTTGCCCTTCAGGCCAAGGGTACACTACTTCTACTCCATCCGCCTCACCAGCTCGGGGCCTAAAGATTCATTTATTCTACTATACGTCTACCTGCTGCCGTGGCAGCCAGCCCAGGAGCTCCTTCCTATGGATTCACATTTTGATGTTTCGACATTTATCATCTATTCTTCGGATGCTTTGCCCTGCTTCCCTGCTACTACGTCTGCATCATGCAGCTTGCTTACTACTACAACTTATGTACAGGTTCACTTCCTTACCTTACCTTACTTGCTCATGTAACCCCTCACCCCTGCCTTTTTGCCAAAACGACAGGTGGCATGCTGTTGAAGCTGACAGCAGTACCTGGTGGGGACCTGGGTTCGGGGAGGATGAGGTTACTCGGCACAGGGGGACCTAGGTTTGGCTACTCTGCACAGGGGCACCCAAGTAAATCCGAACACAGGAAGCAATAACTGTAATGTCCAGAACCAGGAATGGGATTCTTCAGTGTGGCTTTTATTCACATACTAGCTGAACAAAACAAAGCATAGATGGACCTCCATGGGGCTACATTTCCTGGTAATGCAGATTAGAGTCTACAAAATGGTCCATTTGAGGAATGAACCAATTATACTGTTTTCAGGCTCTGGACCCACCAGGCACACAGCCCGGACTTGCACGCAGCTTTAGGTACACAGCCCGAATGGCCTGGCTCCCCCGCCGACCACTTGATCCACGGTCCATTGGAAGAATGAACCAATTATCCTGTCCTGGCTCCCCACACCACTTAGAGTCTGCCACTCCTAGAGAGATTTTCCCTTTTGCAACCCCATGTCTGGGTACTTCCCCCATCACTGGCCAAGTGCATGAGGCAAAGTAGCAACCACAGCAGAAATCCGTAGAGGTAGACCTGGTTACTAAAGATGGGGGGGTTCGCCCACCTCCGGCTCCCACAGCCCATACCCAGCCATTTCCCTGGGAAAACTGAACCATTTCTTTGCTGAACTTCTAAATGTGGATTAAAGGGTAGATGATCTGGGAGCATCTCCTCTACATATTACTTGAATCACACAGCACTCTAGCATTTGACACTACTTTACTTGTTTGGCCAGTCCTATAGACTTCCCAAAATGTAGCTCAATCCCTAGATTTCCACACATGTCCCAGGGTGAAGAAAACATTTTGCCCTCTTAGACAGAGCAGACACTCACCCTTTTGTTGCAGGTGCCCCACAGGCGACTCACAAATCTTCCAACCTTCAAAATAAATGCTGAACTGAACTGGCAGCTTTTCTTCCTCTTGGCAGAATTAAGGGGATGCCCCAGGAATCTGCATGGGGATCTTTACATCCCCCCCCCTTGAGGGAGGGGCACTGAGACCCGAACAGCGGTCTCCACCACTTGAGCACACCTTCACTTACTGAAGACAAACTGGACACTGACTACTAACCTTTGAAAACTCCCAACGTTCTATCTAACTCCTCTGCTGCAGATTCCAATGTGGCTTATGCAGTTGCAAAAGTTCTATTGGTGATGGCATCCCTCAGTCTCAGCTGAGACTGAGAACAGAGTGAGACAGTGTGAAACCCATTCAACTGGAGTTTCACAAGCTGCCTTCCCTGCTTACCACTAGGTCTTACTGGGATTCTAGTAACCCCGGGTAACAAGGGGGTTACACTCGCCCTTTACCAGGAAAATGACTGTCCGCAGTCATTATTTACCCGGCCTTAGGCCATCCCACCCTATGTGCTACCTACGGAGGGGGGTGATCAGGCTCCCTCCTACCATGTGCAAGCACAGGCAGGCAACACTAAGGGCCTAGAGGCCTGTAGCTGACATATCAGCCTCTACACTATCCACTTACTATGGACACCTAGTGGCTCTGGTAGAACCATCCAGAGCATAGCCCTAATAGCTCAGCACTGCAATCCCTACAGCTGTTCAGGACCACAGCCTGTCTACCCCCCCCCAACCCTCTAGGGAAAACCTATTTGCCTCTAACATAATATTCCAAAAAAAAAACAACCTGGGGACCTCCCTGACCTTGGGCAACCTGCAACCACACCATTAAAATACCACATTACTGCCTCCTCCCTACCCCCACAACCACACCTATGGAAGGAAAGGGTTAATACAACAATAACCATAACAATAACACCATAGTACTTTAAATTTCTGCACAATAAAGCACTGACGAGGAACTCTGATGAGCCCCTCCTCCTCTTCTTGTCTTCCCTTCTGTCTTCCCAGGAACACCTGTAAGAAAAAGAAAGACAAAACACACGCACCTAATCTGCATACACAGTCTGTCTAAAACCCTTACCATCAAAACACTGCAGAATCCCAAAAAGAGTTTTTTAGAAAAAAGGTAGAAAAACAGTATTTACAGTAGAAAACAACAACATTATTTACAATACACATTTGGGGGGATGGAGTGCCCTAAAAGTCCCAACTAATGACCACAAGGCCCGAAGGCTAGTCCAATAAAGAGCCTGTCCTGGGCCGGAGCCTGGTGAAGCACAGTTCTGACAGGCCAAAGTCCCAAAGGGGAGAGTCTTTGAGGACAGTTCACACATTTTGAAGTCTGTAGTGTAGGGTGTGTACTGCAATGTCATAAAGATAGAAAAGTTCAGACTTACCAGCCACTTGTAGTACAAGTCTCGGCACCAACCTACACCTCGGCCGAAGACTCTCCCTGCAGCACTTCTTCCAATACAGCTGGGCGGACATCTTCTGGGAACCACAGGAGGGCACATCTGGGAACAGCTGGGATGATGTCATCTCTGGAGATGGAACCTTAGAACAGGAACAAAAAGAAAACAGCTGGAACGACGTCATCCGATTACCAGGCGATGAACAGGATACAGCTGGGCTGGTGTCCTCTCTGGATCTGAAGTCATCTGGTGGACCAGTTGATGGTTGCTGGACAGGACAGTACACTGTAGACTGATGAATGTGGGGCACCTGAGTCCTGGATATTCATATTGGTGGAGCAATAAGGCACTTCACAGTCTGGTGTGGCAGTATTGACTACCGCTGCTCGGCTCTCCATTTTGTAGGCACGGGCTTATTTGCTGAGAGGTCCCTTCACTGAGGCCAATAGTACCGGGGGTCAGGGGCTTGAATTATTACCCCATCTGGGTGCACATAATTCACGCAGTGGGAGATTTCACGTCCCACTCCGTCCACCACTCTCACTCTGTCCATAAACAGTGTCCTGCCTCTCTTCCACTGGGTATACTTTTCATGGAACAGTCTGTTCTTTACATGCTTGTTGGCCCCAGGATGCACACTTTTCATTGTTTCATCCCAGATCCAGGATTTCCTGCAGTTCTCAATCTCCTCCCAGACTTTTCGAGGAAAGGTAGGAAAGGTCATGCCATAGATCTCATTTGCCTTCCTACGAACCAGTCTCTCCTCTTTACTAGCTTTGGTCAATCTGAGACCGCTGGCCTGGCTTGGGGGTGGCCAGTCCTGGTTCTGCCAGCTTCACATCCTTAAGGAAATTAGAAATGGATCCCTGACTTCTTCCTCCTGTAAAGCCAGGGCAGTGGCATCACCACTTTCTTCCATACATTCCTCCGAGGCAAGATCTTGAGGCTGTGTACCCGTTCCTTCTTCACAAGGCCACATAGGTTCCCCCTCATCTTCCTCTTCACTGAGGATCTGAGCCCAGGAGTGAGCAGTTGTTCTCACCCCTGAGACTATCCACTCATCACTAGGCGTGGAGGTCGACACCTCCCATTCAAAGGCCTCCCGCATCTCATCTTCACCTAAGAGACTCGGGCTAGGCCTCCCCACCCAGGGGTCTATTGATGCTTTATCCGAACTTTCTCTCTGGGATCCAGCATCCAAAACTTCAACTTCTGGTTCTGTCTCTAACTCTGCACCCTCTAGCTTTGTGCCACACTCCCCCAAGGGGCCTTTCTCCACAAGCTTCACCTGGTGCTGTGTGCTGCCAACTGCAGATTCCTGAATTTTTGTCCATGTGGGAGCCAAACGAATTGGAGGCGCTTTATACAAGCCATATTTTTATAGGCATCCAGCACAGTGAGGAATCATAAAGACGTCACTTCCAACACTCAAGCATATTTGGCATACACGCACTGGATAATTAGGAATCGCCACATCAGGAGGCAGTTGCCCTCCATAGCACCACTTTTCACTATCTCTCAGTCTATTTACTGCTGCTGTTACTGCAACCCGGGCATGATCCGGGTAACGAGCTGGTCCTGAGGCCATAACTGCAGAAAAATAAACAAAAGTTCACTGTAACTGAAAGTCCCACTTTATTGAACACACTCTTTAGCTGTAAAATGGCTCCTCTGCTGCTGTGTTTACTTTACTACCCCACCCTGTAATGGCGGCGGCAGCACTCCTGTGCATCAACATTTAGAATCTGGGTCAAGCCACTGCACGCCCGATTTACACAAGCTACTGATAACTTTTGCTCAAACTGCACAACTTGCTCTGTTCTGGCTTTAAACACATTTACAGGATTTTCATTGGACTTTTCACATGCTGGTAACCTTTATTTTATTCACAGTCCCTTAAAGCTTCAGGTTTTTAGCACAGGATTGCCTGCTTTTACTAGTGCTGCATTTTTCTACAACCAACAGTCTCTCTCTGGCTGCAAATTTTAAACTGAGGCTAAATTCACTTCTATGCACACAGTCAATGGCTTAACAGACTTGCACTTGCTGGCAGGACTTTACACAGTCGTTACTTGCAAAGCGACTACACTGCTGCACACACATTTTATATGGGATAGGCTGAAAATCACTGTTTGAGCAGTTTTTTGAATGTTTACTTCCTGTTATCAGTAGCAACTTGCTGCGATGGGGAAAAATGGCCTGCAGCCAGTTCTTGAAGGCCTCAGTATACAAACGGGCGGGCAGTCCTAGCGATCGTCGTTTTAAACACCAAACTTTCAATTTCCACGATCGATTAGCGGGTTGAGCCCGATTTTAAGCAAGAAAGTCTATTTTTGAACTGTTTACAGTGCTTTGAATACTCCGCGATGCTCCTCCACTGCCAGTACACGCACTGCACTCTCACTCCCTCTCAAATGCTGGGGCAGTCTCTATAGAGCTGGCTGAGGGGCGGGACTGATTGCAGCCTGCCCAACCACACAATGCCATGCAAATGAGCCTCTTCTTCCTCACAAGGGCTCTTCTCCTCACGGTGATCGTCGAGCAGGCAAATTTAAACTGAAGAATGCAACTTTTTTTCTGTACCAACTGACTCCACAGTGGGAGCCCATTTCAGCCATTTAACATAGCCATTTACACTTGCAAGTCTCTCTTTTCATTTAAAAAGCATTTCCAACATCCAGGGCACAATTTTCCTGTTGCTACCCCTAGTCTTCCACACTTTTCTTCACAACAGTTCATTTTAAAAGCATTTCAAATGTCCAGGGCACAATTTTCCTGTTGCTACTCCTAGTCTTCCACACTTTTCTTCACAACAGCTCATTTTAGAAAGCACTTCAAACGCTGTAAACAATTTTGAAGCAGGACAAGGGCACACTCTTTGGCTTTACTGCTCCTTGGTAAACAGTTGGCAATTTTAAACAGCAGCACAAGATTCACAGCACACAGCAACACACTAGGGAAATTGCTTCAGCTTTTTGGGCTACCCACTGCCAGATAGCCAAAACGCTAGCCCCTTGCCCAAGCACCTTCCTCCCAGAACAAAATCCAAAGCGGTGCCTCCATTTTTGTAACCCCTCACCCCTGCCTTTTTGCCAAAATGACAGGTGGCATGCTGTTGAAGCTGACAGCAGTACCTGGTGGGGACCTGGGTTCGGGGAGGATGAGGTTACTCGGCACAGGGGACCTAGGTTTGGCTACTCTGCACAGGGGCACCCAAGTAAATCCGAACACAGGAAGCAATAACTGTAATGTCCAGAACCAGGAATGGGATTCTTCAGTGTGGCTTTTATTCACATACTAGCTGAACAAAACAAAGCATAGACGGACCCCCATGGGGCTACATTTCCTGGTAATGCAGATTAGAGACTACAAAATGGTCCATTTGAGGAATGAACCAATTATACTGTTTTCAGGCTCTGGACCCACCAGGCACACAGCCCAGACTTGCACGCAGCTTTAGGTACACAGCCCGAATGACCTGGCTCCCCTGCCGGCCACTTGATCCACGGGCAATTGGAAGAATGAACCAATTATCCTGTCGTGGCTCCCCACACCACTTTAGAGTCTGCAACTCCTAGAGAGATTTTCTTCCTTACGTATTATGACTCCCCTTCTCACAAAGAGAATTTTTCTTTACACTTGTTGTGGCTCCCCACACCACTTAGAGTCTGCCACTCCTAGAGAGATTTTCCCTTTTGCAACCCCACGTCTGGGTACTTCCCCCATCACTGGCCAAGTGCATGAGGCATCCCTCAGTCTCAGCTGAGACTGAGAACAGAGTGAGACAGTGTGAAACCCATTTAACTGGAGTTTCACAAGCTGCCTTCCCTGCCTACCACTAGGTCTTACTGGGATTCTAGTAACCCCGGGTAACAAGGGGGTTACACTCATATTACCTGCTTCGCCCTTACATGGCTTAGAGGTCAGCACTACTTACCTGCCATTACAATCTACTGTGCTCCTCATGAGCTGGCATCTATCTAACCTATGTTTACATATTTACTGCAATCTCTACTTACCAGGACATGACCCTCTGCATTGCATGCAGTTCGACGTTTCTATTGCATTATCTACCACTGCTTTGCAACCTGCCTCACCCCATGGGGCCGAAGGTTAGCCATCATATTTAGTCAGATCTGTGCCCCTACGGGCCCAGAGACCCTTTGTTCCTATATATATTACTGCACCATAATCACCTGCTTCTATGACCTGCCTTCACCCATCGGGCTGGGAGGTTTAACTACTTCTCCTCTACACCTGCCTTGCCCAGCTCGGGGCCTGGAGATTCACACATTCTGCTGTATGCCTACCTGCTGCTGTGTCAGCCAGCCCAGGAGCTCCTTTACTATGGACTCGCATCTGGATGTTTCTACATTCATCATCTATTCTTGGATACTTTGCCCTGTCACTTCAGCTGTATGGAATTACTATTGCTTCACTCTTTACAGGACACTTATTTGAGCTTCTCCTGAAGACCTTCACTATCCTGATTTATGCTCTACTGCTTCTTGGACCCTGTGACAATGCTACTTCATTCGACTCAGCCCATTCAGTTATCACCATATAGGACTCCTAAGCTCGACTATTCAGGACTTGTCTGGATATTCTTCACAAGTCATTTCTAGTGAAAGTATCATTCTGGCTTGAAACGTAGATGTCAACATTGTTACGCAACCATCTGGATCCATGAAGCTCTCTGATTCCCTTTCTTGTACCATTCTTCATGCCCCTCGCTTATAACGTACCTAGTCTTGCAATACTACTTCCATGCTACTTTGTCTGCTCATGCAGCTTTACTTACTACATCAACTGACCTACGTATAAGTTCACCTATTTACACTACTTGCTTATACTACCTGCTTCGCCCCTTACTGGGCCTAGAGGTCATCCCGCCTAACTCACAACTACAACCTACTGCACTCCTTGTGAGCTGGAAATACATCTGACCTATTTCTACATATTCACTACATTCTCTACCTACTAAATGCTTGCTTCCCCTCTCTGGATTGGAGGTTCCTACTGCTCCATTCTCCCTATTACGTATCATATGCCAGTTCCTGTGCTTCATCACCTCAGCCTTCACTTGCTAACCTTGCCATGCAGAACTTGACTCAACAGTTCTCCTTCTTGACATGGATGCTGAGCCTTAATGCCTGGATCTCCTCTGTGAAGTTATCCTCACCTGCTGGAGTGCTTCACCACCTGCGACTCTTCAAATTCACTTCAACCATGGATGCCACTCTATTTCATCCGGCCTGCTCATGGATTCTCAAACGTAGAGTTTACTAAATGAATGCTTGCTCTATTCACCTGACATGTCACAATTCAATACGTCTTCAGTTCTCCATTTCTCTGGATTGGGTTCTACAACTTTGGGGTTCAGATTAGCCGATTAGATTATTTAGGATTACTCTCCTTTAGTATGCCCAGAAGGACGGGCAGGTCAGTAGCTATGGGTCCTCAGAGGTTCCCCCCCAAAGGGGTTTTTCCTCTCCTGCTTGCTACTGGTCACACTCTCCAGAGTTGGAGGAGGTGATCATACTGCCACTCATTCTTAGGGGTGTCATCCTACTTGACTACTTCTACAGTCAGACACTGAACAATCATGGATATCATTATTTTTTGGGGGGTCTCATAATAATACTGGACTAAGCATTCTTTATGGTGGGATACAGAGTAAGGCCAAACCAAAACTAAGTTATAACAATGTCACTCATTAGCTTAAGCATCTAAGCACTTTGCACTAGACTATTCACTCGTACCATAAGCTGACTGTATAACTATGTTCAAAGTACCTAAGCACAGATCAACTCAAACTGCTACATATCTGAAGAGCTATGTCCTACTTATCTGTCCGGTCTCTGTATCCATGCACAAACCTTCATTATACAATTACAGTATCTAGCACAATCACTGAGCTATGAACCACACATAAATGACAGGCTATCGCCTGAAGTTATATAGGGGAAGAGCTCCTCCCCCACATCCTATATAAGTTAGCAGGCTACATCCACTCTGCTTAGAGTGAGTCACACTCACCCTCCATCCTCCCCTGGCACCTCCTCCTTCTCTGGCACTCTTATCCCACCGGGGGGGGGCTCACAATAATACTGGACTAAGCATTCTTTATGGTGGGATACAGAGTAAGGCCAAACCAAAACTAAGTTATAACAACATTACTCATCAGGTTAAGCATCTAGGCACTTTGCACTAGACTATCCAGCTCACTCGTACAAACCTTCATTATACAATTACAGTATGTAGCACAAGCACTGAGCTAGGAACCACACATAAACAATAGACATTGTTTGTGCAGATAGAAAATGAGTTGCAAATTAGGTAGTTTAATAATTCAGAGCCTGAGATGCCTTTAAAAAAAAGAACAGGTCCAGTATCAATCAGACACCTGCAGTAGTACTGGACTAGACACAAGATTTGGGATGTTACTCGGACTCCTCTGCTCAGTATGGTTACACAGTTCACAAAAGGTTGGCTCTAGTTCAAGGAGGATGTCAACACTTCACCATGTTATATGTCAGTAAACATTCATGAGGCACCTACAGTTTGGCCAGTGCTAGTACAGTAGCCCAGTCACTGAAGAAGCCAACTCCTCACCCAGTAATAGTTCCATAAATAGTGTACTGAGATACAAGCACTTGGGGTAGCACTAGCATATAATCACTTCACCTGGGAAGTCAGTCTATCACCCACTGATACCCCAGTAAACTGTTAATGAGATAAGAGCAGCAGTTCAGACAGTGTTAGTTCAATAACCAGTTCATAAGAAAAGTCAGCACCGTACCCAGAAACTGCTTGCCGATTAGTGTAACAAGATACAGGCTGATTCAGCCCTGCTATAATAACTTGGTAATGAGTTCACTGAGAATGTTAACACTGCACTCACAGACAGCTCGGTAAACAGTGTATGAAGGAAAGCCAAATTAAGTATCACTAGAAGAGTAACCAGTCCACTGAGGAAGTCAACACGGATTGCACTCATAGACAGCTTGATAAACAGTATTAGGATTCAAAGGCAGATTAAGCAGTTCTTAGTAACCAGTTCATGGAGGAGGTCAGCTCTTCACCAGTCACAGCTTATTGAATAATGTAATGAGTCACATGAGTTTAGATTGTACTAGCTCAATAGTTCCTAGTTAACTGAAGAATCTATCCCACCCTTCAGTGCTGTGTAAGCAGTGTACTGAGTGGAACACAATTTAAGTTTAGTAATATGTTCACTGCAGAAGCCAGCTCTTTTCCCTACAACACTGCTCTGTAGACAAAGAAATTAGTCAGAAGCAGGTTAGGCCATACTAGATCAGTAGTGTGTTCACTGTGAAAGCCAGTTCTTCACCTAAAGATAGCTCTCTGGTCAGTGTAATGACTCAGCAGTTTAAGTCATACTAGCTCAGTAATTGCTGGTACACTAAGGGAGTAAGCCCATCGCCCAATACTAACTGTGTAAGGGGGGTACTGAGGTGAACTCAGTTCATGCAGTGCTAGCTCAGTAATATGCTCATTGAGGATACCAGCTCTTCACCCAGTGATACCTCTAGAGGCAGAGTGAGTCAGAAACAGTTTAGGTACTGCTAGCTCATCAACAAGTTCACTGTGGAAGCCAGTTATTCAGTTAATTATAGATTTCTTTATAAGTATAATGGCCCCTATGCATGAATGGGTGCAGGTTATGTGCCAAAGGCATGTAACCCACCTGCACAGCTCTGCACCTGCGGATAGGTGTGCACTCAAAGGTATGCACAATGATGCGCACTTGTCCATGGCAATGCCCACTCCTGGTGTACAGGATTCCACAGGGTGGCCAGGAGCAGAGTCGCTGATCCAGCTGGGCATCCAAATGGATGCCTGGACTGGGACACTCAGTGGATCACCTATGCAGTGGGGTGCACAGATCTCCGATGGCCAGCAGCAGTGGGGGTGAGAGGAGGGTAATTCCGATGGTCCTTCAGTGATGCATGGAGCAGTGCACTTGGATGGGGATGGGGACTGTTGGCGGCACTGGGGAGGCACTGTTCCACACCATATGCCAGAAGAGCAGGTGGCAGGGGTGGGCTGGTGGTGCCATTTGTGGGGTGGGGGGTAGCATCCATGGGCTGGTGTCCTCATGCTGGAGTGTATTGGGTGGATGGGGCACCTGGTAGGGTCTGTGCACCAGTGTGTGTGCTGTGCCAGGTGGTGCAGGTGGTCCCAGTGGGTTGCCTATCCACCCTGTCCGGGCGGGAACCCGATGTGTGCACGGGGCATGTAGGGGGTTTACAGCAGGGTTCTTCATGGCATACCTTGTGCCCCCTCCACACACCCATGGCCAGCACTGCATGCTTCTGTGCATGACATGTAGTGCTGGCACACCCCGGGGCGCTCCAGCATGGTGCGATCTGCAAACCAGGAGGATCGGGTGCATTGGTCCTACGTGCCTCCCCTTAGTTCATCCTGCAAGGGGGGGGCCATGTTGGGCGCAGAGTGCATACACACCCCAGATACGCGTGTGTAGCCACTCCACGGGGATAGTGCATAGGGCCCATTGAGTCAGAAGCAGTTTAGGGCATGCTAGCTCAGCAATAATTTCATGGACCAAGTCAGCTCTTCTTTCAGTGATAGCTTTGTAGGAAGTATTTTGAGTCAGAAACAGCTGAGGTTATCCTAACTTAAAATTTTCATTATGAAGATCTGCCCTTCACCCAATGATAGCTTTGTTGACAGTGAAATTTAAAAATATCTAAATGGTATAACTGTTACAAAAGATGACATGGGTGTGAACCCTAACTGCAGTCAACTCTTCCAGCTAGGCTAAGATATTTAATTACTAGGTGCAGGTTTGAATGTTTCAGCCTGAAAACGATGGTGGCCAAGTACCGTAATGTAAGGGAGAACCAAGATGTGAACTGCTATTGAAACCTTGGGCAGAATGAGACATTGTTTCATATTATGTTTCATTTCCCATTATATACAAAATGGAAACATTTTTATCTCAAAGAAGCTATAAAATGATATAAGTATTCTCTACGAGATTTTTTGGAAATCTTTTTAAACCCCTTTACTGTTAGTGATGTCCTGATGGTAGCCAACTATATTGATGCTGTGATAAGGAACCAAAAGAGAATAATGGCCATGAACTTTCAAATATAAAGACTTGTTTTACATGCAATACTACATACGTAATTTTGTTATGTGCTGATTGTTTTTATTGTTGTTCACTTTTAATGACCTATGGTTGAATAAATAAAAGTGATGAAATCTTTGTTGACAGTGCAATCAGACATAAGCAGTTTAAGCAGTGACATCACATTAACATGTGTGACGAGGAAGCCAGTGATTCACCTATTTAAAGTTGCCCATACATGACAATAATAAGACCAGGTTACATTTAAAACTAGTGCTCTGGCCACATAACGTAGGCCACACACAAAACAATACTATGTCCAGGCTACCTAGGAACATAGAAACTGATGGCAGATAAGGACCACATTGCCCAACTAGTCTGCCCATTTTATCTACCTACTCCAATACTGTAGAACCTACTTGGTCTATGGCTCACCTTCCCTTACCTATCACTAGGGTTCTCTTATGTCTATCCCATGAATTCTTGAATTTCCTCACCATCTTTGCACCCACCACCTCCTCTGGAAGGCTGTTCCATGCATCCACCATCCTTTTCATGTACAAAATACTTCCTCACATTACCCTGAGTCTCCCCCCTTCAGCCTCATTTCATAACCCCTTGTTCTTGAGCATCTTTTACTCAGAAAGATGCTATCCCCTTGTACCTCATTTATGCCCGTGAGATATTTGAAGGTCTCTATCATATCCCCCCCCTTCTGTCTTCCACAGTATACATGCTGAGGTACTCCAATCTCTACTTACATGACTTTTGATGCAGACCCTGCACCATTTTTGTTGCCCTTCTCTGAACTGCCTCAACTCTGCCTATGTCTTTACGAAGATGCAGCCTCCAGAACTTGACAAAGTACTCCAGATGAGGTCTCACCAATGATTTGTACAGTGGTAACACTGCCTCTATTTTCTGCTGGTGAAACCGCTCCCTATACACCCCAGCATTCTACTGGCTTTTCTCACAGCCTTTTCACATTGGTTGGTCATCTTTAGATCATCAGATATGATTACCCCAGGTCCCTTCCTGTTTGGTGGCCGCCAGCTCCTCCCCCCCATCTTGTACTCCTCCACTAGGTTTCTGCAGCCCAAGTGCATGATTTTGGACGTTTTTGCATTGAAATGTAGCTGCCACACTCTTGAATACTACTCAAGCACTCCTAGGTCCCTCCTCATTTTATCCACCCCAGAGTGTCAACCCTGTTGCAGATCTTAATGCCAATCTTAGGTTAGGTCAAGAACCGATACTGTGTCCCACATAGAGTAGACCAGACAGAATGTACTGTATGTCCAAGTTAGATTTAGTTAGATATAGCTTCTGCCAGAGAACAAGCAGAGCACCAGGAGGAAGGACCTGCTGGTATAACTAAACTTCACTACTTGGACTAAGAACTAGAACTCTTGTACTGGGACCTTCAGTTTAGGGTAACAAAAAAAAGTTAGTCTGTCTGTCAGAGTTAGTTGAAGTGAATTATTATCTGTGTTATCCGTGTAGTTATCTAGGTGCTTGTCATAGGTGGTTGAAGGGAATTATCTGTGAAATTAACTAAGTGTAGAAAGATTTGCGAAGTAGGGGGAGTGGCTTAGCTAGAAGGAGCCAGGTTAAAACCAGATTTAAACACTGCCCTAGATAGCTTCTGCCAGAGAACAAGCTGCGCACCATGAGGAAGGACCTGCTGGTATAACTAAACTTCTCTACTTGGACTATATTGCCCTCCTTCCCTCCCCTCCACCCCCCACCCAAAGGCAGTTCTACTTTTATAGGCACAGGATTTAACTGACAACAGGAACTTCCTGTTTGGGAGCAGGAAGTGAGTGATCACAGAGCCACCAAAGACTCACCATCCTAAAAGGGCAAGAGTAGCTCTCCGCTCCCCAACTGTTGGAGGTCTGACCCTGAGCAAGTAAGGAGACTACTGAGAAATATAGGAACTTATTGTCTCAGAACAGGAAGCTCAGGAGCTAAAAGGGCACAGAGGTGTAAGTAGGGACAGAAAAGAAAAAAAAGAAATAAACAAACAGATGAAAGAGTAAGTATTCCAAACGACAATTAGGGGGCCAGAAATAAGACTTGATGGGAGTGGTGCAGTGCAGTGGCTGTGGCACAGTAGTCTTCTGGGAGACGTTCTGGAGGATGCAGTGTCATCCCATCTGCAAGCATCTCTCTGGGCTGAGGGAGGAGGTTGCTCATCTCCAGGCTGAGTTGGCCAGGATTTGTGGGACCTCCTCTCCCACCCAGAAAGCACCAGGGTCACTGCCATTGCCTCAGAGGTTGCCAAGAAAGAGGAGTGATTGGACCACAGTGGGCTCAGGGAAGGTGAGGGTGGTGGAACAGAGATGCATCCTTCCAGTTGTACCTCTCCTGTTCTGGAAATGTGTGGTTCCTCTATGGAGGCACCCACAGTGGAGACCAAGGAGGATGCTGGGAACCTCCACAAAGGAGACCCACAGGAGGGGGGCATGGGACCCCACAGGGGAAGGAAACAACTCCTGGTGGGGGACTCCATTGTTAGGAAGGTAGAACTGGGGGAGGAAGAGGAGAGGGAGGTAAGGTGCCTGCCTGGTGCCATGGCTTGGAGGGACAGGGAGCGAATCCTCAGGATCACAGGAGCAGCTGCACAGGGGAGGAAGCTGGATGTCACTGTCCACCTAGAGACAAGTGACCTGGCTAAGAAAGGAATCAGAGCACTGCAACAAGTGTTAGTGGAGATGGGAAGGGGCGTTAGACAGATAGCACGCACAGTAACCTTCTCGGAGGTGCTGCCTGTTTATGGCACAGGTGAGGCTAGGGTGCTTCACACCATGGGATTCAATCAGTGGTTGAAAAACTGGTGCAGAGCTCAGGGTCTTTGCTTCATTGGGCACTGGGGGTCCACCTGGAGGGATGCAGGCCTATACTGGTGTGATGGTCTGCATCTGTCCAGGAAGTGAACCAGGATCCTAGGTGATAGGTTTAAATGCTTCATTGGCAAGCATTTAAACTAGCCAAGGGAGGAGGCACTGGAGAGGAGCAAGGAAATCCTAGCCCCCAAAAATCAGGGTACTAAGTGAGGTAGACACCAACATACAGATGTCGATAGGGAGAAGCACAGGGGTAAATGGAGAAAGTGACAAACGCAATAAGGACAGGGATGGGGCAAAAAGGGGTAAGGCCATCAACAAATGGAGGGTAATGAGTACCAACACCCATAGTCTGGGCAACAAGTTCCCTAAACTGGTGGCCTTGATGGAAGAGGGATGCCTGGATATTGTGGCAGTCACAGAAACATGGTACACAGAGAACCATGACTGAGATGTTAACATACCAGGGTACACAACCTACAGGAGTGACAGGGAGGGAGAAGAGGGGTGGAGTAGCTCTCATGTAAGGGAAGGGATAAAAGCAACTGAACAAATGAGTAAACAGGAGGAGAGGAGGCACTGTGGGTCACCTTAGAGACTGGAAATGGCACCACAATCTGCACAGGGGTTGTATACAGACCCCCATGTCAGGGGGAGGGAATGGACAAAGATATGATGGAAGGCATACTTAGGATGGCAAATAAAGGGGAGATACTGTTGATGGGGGACCTTAATATGCTGGATGTCAACTGGAGCACCTTTGCTGCAGCCACATCCAAAAGCAGGGCCATTCTGGATGCCCTTCAGGTGGCATGCCTCACACAGCTAGTTTTGGAACCTACTCATGAGGGAGCAATCTTAGACCTCATACTCTCAAATGGGTACAGTGAGAGAATCTCAGATCTAGAAGTGGGTAGCCAATTGGGAACAAGTGACCACCAAACAGTGTGGTTCACGATAAACTCAGCTACAGAGTGAAGCCATACAAAAGTGAGGGTTCTGGACTTCAGGATGGCTGACTTTGGCAAGATGGGAGAGTGCCTTAGAAAAGCACTAGCAAACAGGCTAGAAGGAGGGGTGGAGCAACAATGGAGAAATATCAAAACTGCTAGCACAGAGGCAACACGCCTTTGTGTGAAGCAAATAAACAAATCAAAATGAAAGAAAAAGCCACTATGGTTCTCAAAAAAGGTGGCAGTGAAGGTTAGGGAGAAAAAGAAAGCATTTAGAAAGTATAAGGAAACACAGAAGGAGCAGGACAGAGAACTGTACCAGTTAAGGCAGAAGGAAGCAGGAGGGTAGTCAGAATAGCAAAGCCCAAACTGAGGAAAAGATAGCCAACTCAAGAAGGGGGACAAAACCTTTTATAGGTATATCAGGGAGCATAGAAAGACAAAGGGAGGGATAGCGAGGCTGAACAGAATGGACGGTGGGTGGGCAGAGAGGGACAGTGAAAAAGCAGGGATACTGAATGAATACTTCTGTTCAGTATTCACAAAAGAGGAGGTGGGGGAGGTGCCTAATCCAATTAGCAGAAGCACTCTGGATAGGGGGGTCGATCCCAATCCTTTCACAGAATAAAAGGGTTCTGAAAGAACTCCTAAAACTGAAGGTGGACAAAGCAATGGGGCCAGATGGAATTCACCCCAGAATTCTAAAAGAATTAAGCAGAGAACTAGTGACTAGAGATTATGAAAGATCCATATTTACTTACAAATCTTGACATGCTATTTAAAGAAGACATCTTTAACCTTAGGGGTCATCCACTTCAATTAAAACTTAAAAAATATAATCGGTTACCTAGGAAATGTTTTTTCACATTACGAATTATAAAGCCATGGAATGCCTTGCCTTTGGAAATTATTTGTAGTGATAGTAAGCATTTGTTTAAATCCTGTTTGGATAAACTTATATCATCTGGCATTTGTCTTAGTTACTATTAATTTATGGAAGCACATATGGGCCTCACGGCTCTCTTGCTTTCTTCCTCACTTTAGTATGAACCTTAGTATGGACACCACTGACTACCCTTTTTAACAAATCATGGGAGGATGGTGTGGTACCTGAGGACTGGAGGAAGGCAGATGTGATTCCACTTCACAAAAGTGGGACCAAGACAGAGGCAGGAAACTACAGACCTGTCAGTTTGACCTCTGTGGTAGGGAAAGGGATGGAATCACTTCTGAAAGAAAGAATTGTTGAGTACCTAGAGGCCAGTGGGGCACAGGACCCAAGGCAGCATGTGTTCACAGCAGGAAGGTCATGTCAGACGAATCTAATTGATTTCTTTGACTGAGTGACCAAAGTAGTAGACCAGGAAGGGGCTGTGGATATGGCCTACCTAGACTTTAGCAAGGCATTTGACACAGTCCCACACAAAAGATTAATAGTCAAATTAACCAGCCTGGAAGTTTGTCCCAGGGTGGTAGCCTGGGTAAAACATAGGCTGGACAACAGGACACAGAAAGTAATTGTAAATGGAGTCCACTCTGAAGAAAGAGGGGCTACTAGTGGGGTACCGCAGGGTTCAGACACTGGGTCCAGTCCTTTTTAATGTCTTTATAAGTGACATTGCAGAGGGACTGGAAGGGAAAGTATGCCTCTCGGGAGATGACACAAAGATCTGCAACAGGGTTGATACACAAGGAGGCGTGGAAAGGATGAGAAGGGACTAGGCAAGGTTGGAGGAATGGTCAGAAGTATGGCAGCTTGGATTCAATGCAAAGAAGTGCAAAATAATGCACCTGGGAAACAAAAACCCAGGGGAAGATTACACAATGAGGGGGGAGGTAGTAACAACAACAAAAATGGAAAGGGACCTGGGCATAATCATATCAGATGACCTTAAGGTCGGCAAGCAACATGAGAAGGCAGTAGGGAGGGCTGAGGGGATACTGGGATGTATAGGGAGAGGCATCACCAACAGAAAACAGGAAGTTGTTATTCCTCCTGTACAGACAGTTGGTGAGACCCCATCTGGAGTACTGCGTCCAGTTCTGGAGACCCCATCTCTGCAAGGACATAGACAGAATGGAGGCAGTTCAGAGGAGGGCAACTAAAATGGTGCAGGGTCTGCAAAAGAAGCCATACGAGGAGAGACTAAAGGAGCTTAATATGTATACCCTTGAGGAAAGGAGGGACAGGGGGGGACATGATAGAAACATATAAGTACCTCAATGGAATCAACAAAGTTCAAGAGGGTAGCATCTTTCAGAAAAAGAGACGTGCAAGAATAAGGGGACACAATTTGAAGATAGAGGGGGGGACGGCTCAGGGGCACTGTGAGGAAGCACTTTTTCACAGAGAGGGTGGTGGATGCATGGAACAGCCTTCCTGAGGAGGTTGTGAGGTCTAAAACTGTGGGAAAATTCAAGAATGCATGGGACAGACATAAGGCAATTTTTGTGGGAGGTAAGAAGAAATAGGCTGTTGGTTAAATAGGATCAGCAGCTTATCCTCTAGGTAGGGGAAATGGGCAGACTAGGTGTGCCAAGCGGTCCTTATCTGCCATCAAAGTCTGTGTTTCTATGTTTCTATAACAACTACTGCAGCTTATACACAGAGTACTGTAAACCTCACAGACCAAAAGAGAGCCCAAGATGGATCTATAACTATTGCTGCTGCCTTTACAGAGTAGATCATGTAGAACAATAATGAGTCAGTGTTAGATCTATGACTAGTGCTGCAGCACATTCTCTGAGTAGACCAATCAGAAGAATACTAAGTTCATGTCTGATCTGTAACCAGTGCTGCGGCCCATGCACACAGTACACCTCACAGAGCAATAGTGGGTCCAGGTTAGATTTATAAATACTGCTGCAGTCCATACATGCAGTAGACCACACAGAACAATAGTGAGTCCAGGTTAGATCTATAACAAGTGCTACAGCCCATATACAGAGTAGACATCACTGAACAACAGCAAGTCAAGGTTAGATCTATAACTACTGATACAGCCACATATAGAGCAGATCACACAGAGCAAAAATGAGTCCAGGTTGGAGCTATAACTATTGATACAGCCATATACAGAGTAGATCATACAGAGCAAAAGTGAGTCCAGGTTAAATCTATAACTAGTGTTATAGCCCATACACAGAGTAGACCGTACTAAACAATTGTGAGGCCAAGCTAGATTTATAACTAATGCTACAATCTATATACAGAGTAGACCACAAAGAACAAAAGTGAGTCCAGTTTAGATCTATAACTAATGCTACAATCTATATACAGAGTAGACCTCATAGAACAAAAGTGAGTCCAGTTTAGATCTATAACTAATGCTACAATCTATATACAGAGTAGACCACAAAGAACAAAAATGAGTCCAGGTTAGCTCTATTACTAGTGCTACTGCCCATACACAGAGTAGACCTCACAGAACAATAGTGAGTCCTGGTTAGATCTATAACTAGTGCTACAGCCCTTACAGGGTAGACCACACAGAACAAAAGTGAGTCCAGGTTAGATCCATAACTAGTGCTATAGCAGACCACACAGAACAGCAGCAAGTTCAGTATAGATCTATAAACTAGTTCTGCAGCCCATACACACATTAGACCACACAGAACAACAGTGAGTTCAGGTTAGCCGTATTACTATGCTGTAGCCCATACACATAGTAGACCACATAGAACAAAAGTGAGTCCGGGTTAGATCTATTACTAGTGCTGAAGCCAATTCGCACAGTGGGCCACACAGAGCAAAAGTGAGTCCAGGTTATCTATAGCAAGTGCTACAGCCCATATACAGAGTAGACCACACAGAACAATAGTGAGTCCAAGTTATCTGTATTACTAGTACTGCAGTCCATATGCACAGTAGAACACACAGACCAAAATTGAGTCAATAGACAACACAGAGAAAAAATGAGCCCAGGTTAGGTCTAAAGCATCCCACACAGAGTGCTTAAAAACTGGATGGGCCTGTTCCATCCATTCTTAGAGCAGCATCTGGTGGGGACTCAGTAGCCATGTGCTTTGAAGCATGGGGGACCACATGTTGCAGCTCCCCCCCTTGAAGATTCTGCTGGGTGCATGCCTACATCAGGAATGAGTGGAAAATGGGTAAAATCCCATTGCTGTGTACCAGACTACAGTCCCCTGCACTCCTTCCATGCTATCTGACCCCTTGGGTGAACTGTGCCTATGCCACCCTCCTTCAAGATGTTGGACACACCTCAAGCTTAGGGGGCGAGCTCACTAAGGACAGTTTCTGCGTCCTGAGTTCGTATTTTTTCTATGAATCTATGAATCTATGACATACAAGGGGCAGTCCCAACCCAGTATATATGCACCAGAGCAGAAGGAAGCTGAAGTCTGGAAGTGGGCAGCTGGCGGAGAGAGGGGAGTCCCACAGGCAGCAGGCACACCTATGGAACCTGAAAGAGTGAGGTCTTGAAGGGTATGAATAAGTATTAAAAAAAAAGATGGATGAATTCAAATACCACAAGAATTCTAAAGAAACCAGTAATATACTGCTATTGAAACAGATATGGTGACATTTTTCCAGCTACCAAACTATTTTTTTATTTGTGTATTTTTTGTTTCCATTTCAGGTAATTCACTCCAAAAACCTTCTACGCAGTGGAACATTGGTGGGATCTTTTAAACTTGATGTTGGCACCGTATATACACAACCTGGTACCTACACTTTACTTCTGTTTTCTGCTGTTATTAGACACAAAGTCATTTGTAGCTAGTGCAACTGGTTTTGCAGGACTAGCCCACTAGATGTCCTAAGGACAGCTTTGTTTTCAGGACATCAGACCTGGAATGGCTTTTTCATGATTTAACTGTTTACTATTACAGCACAATGGTTAGAGCTTGGTGAAATTAGTGGAGTTTATATTCTCATCTGAGGCAAAATATGGAAAACATTCACAAAAGTTCATGAAGTTCATGAGGAAAATATATTAAGCACAGAATCTGCAGTGTTTCTCCTGCAAATCTCTAAGTGGCAAGAAAATCTGCAATTCCTATACTTACAGAAAAAAGTTTTGTTACAGCTGGTCTGAAGGAGCAGTCAAGTTTGTGATCAAATCATCTCCATTAAGTTCCACCTCCACACAGCAGCATCTGTTTAGAAATGACAGAATGCCAAAGTGCATCCATAAGAGATCACCAATAGTCATTCTCGACCAGCCCTCACCACTTTCCTGACTGGAGTTCCTCTGCTGGGTTTTAGGTGATAAAGGCAATATTTAAATGTCGCTGAACAAATAAGCGCCTGAAGTCAAAAGGGCGAGCAAAACTACATTGATTGATGCAAACAGTGACGGTCACTCAATACTGCCAAGTAAACAAAACCTGTAATAATTTTTCTGCAGGGGGCTTTACCCTTGCAACCCCATTTGCAGGGGGCAAGCACCCCCAGTGTCCCCCAAACTTATTATAATCAACTCTGGGAGGGAAACAGACACAGGGGGGAAAAAGCAACACAAAAAAGAAATATATTCCTGCAGCACCCCTGACCTGATCCTGGGTCCACCAGCTCTAGCGGCAGTGGCTCTAGTCACTACACCAAACAGCCAGCTTGGCAGGGCTTGGCCAACCATACCCATTTATGCTGCTCTAGCGAGTGTAGCTCACTGCTGCATTCGCTATATACTGTTCATCTGCATTCTGCAGCAGTCTCTATTCTTAGCAGTGGTCAAATTTAGTTGCCCAAATTGAGATGCTCAGTTGTGCCATGCTCATTTCACTGTACACCGTTCTGCTATGGGTAAGGAAAACAAAAGAATCCTTCCTGCGTCATCCTCCTCCTTTGAACATTGCATCTGATTCCTCATGGTCAGTCACAACACAGATTCTACATTCCAACACATACACACACACACGTACACACACCACTGTGTATGCTGAAACTGCACGTAATACAATGTATAGGCCAAGAGGGGCAGGAGACCAGCACAAACCCTCCCTCCTACTTGGCCAGCTGTCAAAGTCTGAATGAATGTGAGCAAGCTCTCGTGCTTACATTCATTCAGACTATGAAGGCTAGCTGAGAAGGAGAAGGAGGGATGGTTTGTGGTTAATACCAGCCCTTCTTTGCCTATACATTTTATTACCTAAGGTGGTAGGATATTGATGGGAGGGTGTGTGTCAGGGATCCACATTTTCAGGCTTGTGTGACCATGAGGAATCAGATGCCCAGGACTGTGTGTTGGCACGTGCAGCTCTTTTGGGTGGAGAGATGGGAAGATAATTGATTTAACTGCATTTGCAGGAGTCACTTAGGTTTCTGCTGGCCCACAGGGGCTTCTATCAGATATAGAATCATTTCTGATTCTAAGCCCAGTTTCCGATGGCTCATCAGAATCAGAATTAAATCAGACTCTTAATTGGAAATCCCCAAATTCACTGTGTACAAAAAGGGTCTGAAATAAAGGACATGAAGGATTTTTTTGTGAGTCTGTTTGTTAGCTAAAAAAGAAGTGCTCTAAATTGATTGATTTTGTTTATGCTTCACTAACCAGTGGAGATTTCTTAGGTACCAACCTTTTATATATCCCTTTAGGAAGTTATACTCTCTGTTTGTTTGCAGATTAAAGCTTTAGGGGGAGTAGAGGGGCATTTCTTCTATGGGACGTCCACTGAGACCTTCTCATTGAAAGCCTAGAAATGACAGGAGGGTGGTACCGTGACCCCCGAGTGCTAGGTGCTGATTGCTAGGTGAATACTTTTGCCAGGGGAGAGCTGGTGCCCTAGTTGTGTAAGTTCTACATAGCATGGCAGCCAGTGTAAGTCTGAGATTAGCAGCAGAGACTGAAGAAGTGTGGAGACAAAGAGGGCTGCACAGAATGCTTTGGCAGAGGGAGTTGAGGTGAGATAGGGAACATGCCTCAGATGGTGGTGGCAGGACAGGTGGAGCGTGGCTGGACAGGAAACAAGAGGGGCAGGCCCTGGGGTGTGTAAAAATCTGCAATACAGGCATGGAGCCACTACATTCTACTAAAACTCTCAGAACAACGCTCCCCTCTCTTGCGCAATACTGGCAGTACTGATAAGCACAATGGCCACTTCATGGCACTGTCAGTCCTCCCCACCACTTGCAAAATGCCAGCAGCACTGACAGCACCCTCATTGCTTGCAAAATTCCAGCACTGCTGGAAAACACAATGGCCACTCGGTAAAGTTTCACTTACACACCCTGTAATCTTTCACCCCCCCAAATCTAACACCAGCAGTGATGGTAATACTGGAAGCCTCTATGCAGCACCTGTCATCACACACTCCTCCCAATCTAACACTGGTAGCACAGGTGATACTGAAAGCTGCTGAGCAGCACTTGTCATTGCCCACCATCTACTCAGTCTAACACATGCAACGCTAGTAATACTGGAAGCCACTGTGGGGCAAGTATCATGGTCCTTCCATTCAGCCTAATGCTGGCAGTACCAGAAATATCTAAAATCACTGTGCAACACTTGTTATCTTTTTGCTTTGTTTTGGGAACGCATATCACTTTTCCGGTGTCTATACTTTTCCTACTAGCATGTGTCGCTGTGTGTATTAGTGGATCTATGTGCTTGTCACTGTATCTCTGTGTGTATTGCACTGTGTGTTTTAGTATACAATATCTGTATGTGTTTCACTATATGCATTACTGAATTTGTGACTGCCGTTATGTATATTAGTGTGTGTGTGTGTCTGTGTCTGTGTATTATTGTGTCTTTATGTACTGTATGTTGCACTATATGTACTAGTGTATCTGTGCATGCCATTGTGTACTGTATATTACTGTGTGAGTGTGTGCATGTCAATGTATATAGTACTGTGTCTGGATGTATATGTTTCAGTGTGTGTGTGTATGTGTCTGTGTATTATTGTGTCTTTATGCACTGTATGTAGCACTATATGTACTAGTGTATCTGTGCATGCCATTGTGTACTGTATATTACTGTGTGTGTGTGTGTGTGTGTGCATGTCGATGTATATAGTACTGTGTCTGGATGTATATGTTTCAGTGTGTGTGTGTATGTGTATATACATGTCACTGTATGTCCACTGCTAACCTGACAATCTTGTGGAATTTCTCTTACAAATTGGGTATTTACTAGAAAATAAATCTCAAATTTTGCAGTTTGAAATTCGAATATTTTGCAATGTAGTATTGCTCAGATAGTATCCTAGAAGCTAGGATACCAACACATACATCCCATTTAGCTAGATAATGCTGTAGTAGAATAGCAGTGCTATCTGACCATGGATCCTACCCTCTAGGATCCAGTGCATGGATCCTACAAACCTTGTGGATCCTGTGGATCCTAGCAATAAACACTGTGGATCCTGTGGATCCTAGCAACAGATCCAGCTTGGATCCTGTCTGACCTAGGATCCCTGGATCTAACCTAGGATACATCCCTGTGTGCCCCCGAATTCTAAGTATCAGACCTAGGATCTCTAAATCTGATGTAGAATCCATCCCTGTCTGCCCCCGAATTCTAAGTATCAGACCTAGGATCCCTAGATCTGATTTGGGATCCATCCCTGTCTGCCCCCGAATTCTAAATATCAGACCTAGGATCCCTAGATCTGACCTAGGATCCATCCCGGTCTGCCCCCGAATTCTAAGTATCAGACCTAGGATCCCTAGATCTGATTTGGAATCCATCCCTGTCTGCCCCCGAATTCTAAATATCAGACCTAGGATCCCTAGATCTGACCTAGGATCCATCCCTGTCTGCCTCCGAATTCTAAGTATCAGACCTAGAATCCATTGCTATCTGATCCAGGATCCTAACTATCTGACCTAGTATCCCTGGATCTGACCTAGGATCCCTGGATCCTAACTAGGATCCATAGCTATTTCAGCCTGGATCCTATATCCTTTTTTGGTAGGATTTCTGGTAGGATCCTAGGTAGGATACCAGTACTATCTGACAGATAGTGGTAGGATCCACAAAAGCACTATATGAGCAACACTATTTCACTGCTTTTCATGGCATTCTGAGATAATGACATTGCTATTTCACAGGAGTTTTGTCAGCAGAATTAGAATTTCACACCACCTAATGATGATATGGAATCAGTCATTTGCTTGAGTTTGTTTTTGCTGAAAAGATTCAGAAGAATTTCCAGAAGTTGCATGTACAGTTGGTTCTGTATGAGGGGTATACTTTGTCTGTTTGCATGTGTTTTATAAAATATTCACAATTAGTTCACAAGTATTTCCAGATGTTGATTGTACAGTTGGTCTCCTGAAATCGCTGTCCATTATCCATTTGCTTCTGTTTTATAAACCTTTCACAACAATGTTCAGATTCTACATGCAATAGTTCAGTAAGGGTTATCTTTTTCAGTATTATGCACCCAATTTCTAGGATATTTTGAAATACGTCTCAACAGAGGCAGAGAATGCTAGACTGCAGCAAAATGTTTTTCATAGCTATGTATGCTTTGCTATAAGATACCAAGGAAATAGAACTTTACCACAGAAGCATTTTGAGATTTCAGGATTACAACTGTAGGATCAAAAACTTAGTTGGAAGATATTTGCACCATGGACCTTTCAAATTTATGGGCCAGTGACTGAAAAGGATACAAACACAAACTCATTTTTATTGTGGATACTGTACTGCAACTACAAAACTTTATGAGTAAAATACCTGGTATGGAAATTTGTTCTCCCACTCCCCAAAGGATGGAGTCCTGCCTGCTGATTAATACTGACTAATTTCATAACACATAGAGACGGAGTACTACCAACTCTTCCACACTCTTCCAGCAGTCCCCTGCTGTCTTCTCACAGATTCCCATTCCAGATCCATTGTCCTTCCCAAGCTTCAGTCCCATTGAGACACTTTTCATGCTTAGTCAAGCTATTGTAACTCCAAGTGCCTTCCTGAACCAAACTTACAAATAAGTAAAATATCCTCATTTGATTAAATTTGGGCTTAGGGCTTGCTTCAGGTTGGTCTTCCAGCATGCTCCTTCAGTGACTCATACAGCATCATCCCATACTGCCAGCGCTGAAAAAAGGCTTTATTAAATATTATCCAGCATAATCTAAACTGCTTCTTCTTTCAGTTAATCTGACTATTTAAAACCATTTTTTTAGCCTATTCTTCCCTGAGGTGGGGGGGGGGACAATGTGTTTTCATGATAAGTTTTAAATATTCAATATGTCACTAGAATACCAAACTGAATGAGGAACATGAAGGACTACACCAGGAATGAATAATTAAGGATATTTACTACAACCATTATTTTGTTCTACATGTTAGAAGCCAAGATAGACGATTATGATAATGTTTTCATGATTATTTAATTATTTAAAGAAAAAGTGGTTGTTCTTCAACTTCCTCCTTTTTGTATGAATGAGGACATTTTGTTAATTTTGATACATTATAATAAAAATATTTACATAATGCTTTAAAAAATGCAAGGCACTTTCTAAGGGAACAGTAAAGAAATCTTTGAGTAGGGAGATTGATTGATAGATTAATACAAGAATAGTTTGAGTCTGCTTTTTAAGTGTCAGTGTCTGAGCAAGACTGCATGTCAGTCAGCTGGTTCCCAAGACAGGGAGACTCTGCTGAAAGTGTTCAGTCAACTATAGATAACCAATGTGGATGGAGGGACAGCCTAAAGGTGGTAGTCTGATGAGTACAAATTGAGACCTGGAGCATAATTGTGTAGTAGGGCACAGAGATAAGGAGGTTAGTAGAGGAATACATCAGGAATATAAAATCAGACTAATTCAAAAGTGTTTCTGTATTATAATCCATATCCATAATTCATATCAAAACTTGGGAGTCATTTTATAATTACCTGGTGGTGAATGGATCTGTGGATTACAGTGCAAAGAACGTTGAAAGAAGGAGCCTAACTCCTGGCTGCAAGGAAAAGGGTAACTATAACACATGGTTGAATCAGCAACAGGATACAATACAAAAAAAAGGTTATATTAATTTATAAGGCTTTAGTGAGTCATACGTAGAGTGCCACATCATGTCATGTTGTGGTCACCTGTTGTGGGACCTTTCAAGCATTTAAATACAGCTCATCATATTTTTCCCCTTGAGTTTCTGCCATTTCTCACTCCTCTCCTCAGTTATCCAGCTCCCTATCTCCCAACCCTTTCACTCCCTCCTCTTCACTGTGCTGCTCTCCTTAACCCTTGACAAAAGCCTTCTTTGTTGGCTGCAGATAGTTTCCTACAACCTATAATTTGGCAATCCTAACATTGTTTGTTGCCGATGCTTATGCACTGTAATTGTGCTCCTGTTTTGTTCTAAGGTTTATTCTCTGTAGCACATCTGTTATCTGTAATCTCCATGAGCACCTTGTATGTAATTACTGTTTTTGTATACCATCACTTTCTGTGACCAATGTATTGTCTTATACCTCACTTGACTTGGAACCTTCGTAAAGGAGCCCTTCAGCTCAAAGGTATTAATCAAAGATTGAAATAAATAAACTATTCCTCAGGAAGTACGTTGCTGTAACTGTGAAGGTGCAGTGTATAACAACTACAATGATTCTAGACCATAGCAACCTACATTGTGTGAACAAACCAATAGTTACTGTAGCTTCTTTCTGACTAAAAAAGAGAATAATTTAACAACCTCCTGTGAATAAAGTGCTTAAATTATGGAGCAAATAGATGCAGTATGGCTGACCCCAAAAAGATGTGCAACATGGTGAAAAAATATGAAAACATGGGGACATAAGTTCAAAATTAGGTGGCTGAGAAAACGTAGGGAATGTAAAAAGAACATTTGTGCACATAGGATAAAAAAACATGGACTATGTTGCTGACTAATGCCATTAAAACAATACCTAACTGCAGCTTCAAGAGAGAGTTAGATTAGTGGTTTCCAAAAGAATAGAAGTAGAGTAAGTGATGAACAAAATCAGTCCGCAGCAAACAAGTTTGTTGGTTTGTTGAGTCAGTCTACCTTTTTCCCTCAATTTATTATGTACTTATTAGACACTCTAGTCTCTGCATCATCCAGGGTTGATGATATTTCTTCGGTGGTACTCTATCTATTTTAAGCATGCTGTTGTCCATAAATGCATTGCACCTTGTAATCTCTTATAACTTATTTTATTTCTGAATCTCGATATTCCAGAACACCAGTTCTACCACAAGTGGGCTATCCTCTCGGACCCCGATGACATCACTGCAGGAGTGAAAGGTTATCTGAAATGTGATATAGCAGTAGTTGGGAAAGGAGACAACATCAAAACTCCACACAAAGCAAATGAGAAGGATGAGGATGATATAGAAGGGTAAGATACAACCTCTGCCTATTTGTGACATAAAATATATACAAGATGCAAGTTAAGAGGTGATGCTGTGGCTGTACTGGTCAATGAAAAGTAAGTTTGAAAAGTGTATTATTTATGACCTGAGGACTCTCGTCTTTCAGGGCATGGTTGATGTAGTGGATTATACACAAGTCAATGGCTGCTGGAGACCTGGGTTCCAATTGTGGCTCATAGTGGACAGTAATCCATGTAACATGACTTGTCATTAATCATTACATTAATTGTTGCCTTCACTATCAAAAGGCTCTAAGTTTTGTTAGCAAGGTGGTTGAATTACCATCCTTGACCAGGTGCATGGCAACTCTAAGTCAGGTCTAAGGAAGGTTGGTACAGTACAGCAAAGTGAGGAATCCCGCACTCTGGCTTCAAAACATTACTTCATATCTGTCCTTAAATCTTGTACTTGCCTATAGCATCAGCCATTTGCCTTTCATGAGTACTGAATTACTCACATGCATTTTATATCAAAATGTCATTAAAAATGTCATCAAAGTACTGCCCAATTAACAGGCTAAACCTGCTAGTGAGCACATTCAGTAATCATAAACGTTGAAGAACAGTTTCTCATTTCTATAAGAAGTGCCTGTTGACAGCATCACTGATTGCATTTAAGTTTTTAAGTTAAAGCATAAATCATTGACAAGCATTGCCTCCATTACTGGTAGCCATAAAGTAATTATTGAAACAAATCGTATTTATTTACCTCAGTTAAATTTACTTTTTATTATCGGCATATGTAAATGAAGGTAGAGCAGGCATCACTCTACCATGCTGTACTCCACAGTGCTTTTCCTGTAATCATGAAACCTATTACTGTCAAGGACTGATCAGTAGCCAGCTGGCCGGATCACCTGTGGCACTGACAACCTGTGTTCTTGAGCGAATACAGTCCATCTGAGGGTTGACCGGGGGGGGAGGGAGTTAGGATGAGCATCCTATGGACAGCTCTCCTCCAGGGGGAAGGGTTGTGGCTCCCCAGCAAGTCAGCGACACACAATGGTGGCTGGCAACAGAAGGGGCCACCCTTCAGTGGGGAGGTGCCAGTGGACATCTGTAGGTTGGGTGTAGGAACGTGCCCAACCTGTGCTGATGTCATTGCATGTCTGCACCTCTGGGGAACCTACATGGAAAACTCTTGGGCCGGCAGGACAGTGACGCCCCTGGACTTCTGCCTAAATGATGCCAGGGGGCACAAGCCTCAACTGGGACCTCTAGTAGATCTCAGTCTCTCCTCTCCCCTTCCCTTTGGGATGGAGCCCCACCACAGTAGGCAAGTTGTGGGCCTCTGTGGTCCACGAAGCCTGGAGGCATTGCTTGGTGCAAGGTCCAGGAGCTGAGAGGGAGTAAATCCCCTAACTGAACCAGGAGCATAAAAAGAGTTTAAAAGAAGAGACTGATCAGTGATGGCCTTATGCTCTTGAAGGCTCCCGGCAAGGTTAGTGCAAGGGACATCCACCCCACCCCAAAAAGGAATGGTCTCTGTCACTTTGCTTCTGATTGATTTTGCTGTACCTTGATAATGAAACTATTGTCATCCTGGCGTCACAAAATAGAGAAATGGTCCCCTCTCAGTCAATGAGCAATAAAGATGCCCCTAACTCATATATAAGTTTATAGGGACACTAGGAGGGCCTCTTATGGATATAAGAGTGTTGTCTTGTGTGTTCTTAGGACACGAAAACATCAAACTGATGGTGAGCAGTTCTGGTGCCCTAAGGACACAAGAAGCAACACTCTTAAGAGGCCCTCCTAGAGCCACTATAAATTCATTATAGATCATGCCATTGATTAAAAAATGCCTTTTTTGCGGTCCTTTTCTGCAGCAGGAGCGGCAGTCATTGAGAAGTACATTATAGTGCTGAGCATGTGAGGTACTCTTATGGCAATAAGAATACCTCACGCGCAACTGAAGGAACTGCTGTGATTGGCCAGGGAGCAACACATGACATTCCCATGATCTTTAATATCTATAATGCAGAGCCCAGTTATCTTGTGATTGTCATTTGAACCAGCTCCCACTACGGCACAGCATCTCTCACTGTTCACACAGTTCCTGTCATCTGCCAGCATTCACTGTCAGGAAAACACACCCTCAGTTGTTTCAAGTGCCACTTATGTTACACAGGCTAAAAATATTTTTTTTCTTCAAATAAATGTTCACATCACTTTTGAGTATCCAACTGAAAACCAACTTACAGTACAACAATGAATGCACTTACACCAGCTGACATCACATGAATAGAATGTTTGATTGAGGTATGGGGAAGTTTAATAAAACTATACAAATGTAAATGTTAATTTTGCATTTTGTTTTGTCTGTGCCACTTTTTATGATTAGTCTATTAATTTTATATTATAGTGGACTGGTCTCCATTAGAGTCTGGGGCTGACATCCACAGGACCATCACTACCCCTGCCTTAAAAATCAAATGCAGCATTTCATTTAAGTTATTTGCTGCAATCTAGTTGATCCCAGTACAATGTGTATGTGTTATGCTATTTTGCATAAATAAAACCAGTTTTTCTTACCTTTTTAACAGTTTTTGTTGTCTGTGTTTTGCCAGACACTAACTCTCAGCTTGAAACTTTCATTGCCTGCTCACAGTGGATGTAAAGTACTGCCTGCAGGACCTCATTTTTGTTTAGGCTGAATTACATCCAGAATGCATACTGGTTCTTTAGTTGTCTCTAATATTGACAAACACTGTACTATGCAAGAACATTCTGTGGGCAGCCTATTAACCCCTCAAAAAAAGAAACCATAGGGCCCCATATTCAGAGCCTGCCAGATACATGCGCATAACAGTACATCGTGCAAATGAGATGCGCAGCTGGCAATGCTGTGATATTCCAACAGAATGCCCAACTGGAACAGAATCCACATTCATTTTGAACATCAGACCCTGGATGTGCAGCACATAGCAGGCAATCGCCACGTATGGTGCGGTGTATCCAGGGTGCAGGGCTGATGACTGCCCATAGGGGAATGTGTGGTGCATACCTGGATATAACACAGCCTCCATGGGTGATATTTAGTCAAAATATGCAAATAGGTCCAATGGGCATGCATGATGCAAAGGGGTCATTTGCATGCCCATTATAGGCTCATTTGCAAGGCTGCACCTGGCAGAATGCACTGGGCCAGCCCCCCCAGCCCTGATCTCTGTTGAGCGAAAAAATGGCGCTTCGATTCCTCATCGTGCCATAGTGTAGTGTTCCCACCTCCCCAGCCCCAGTCCCTGTTGCAATAAACAAAAGAGCTCCGATCCTCCATTTTACATAGTGTAGTGACCCCCCTCCCCAGTACCTGTTGCAATAAAAAAAAGAGCTCCGAGACCCCATTTTCCATAGTGTAGTGTCATCCCACCCCTGTCCCAAGCATGGTCATTATGTACATTATCCCCGAGTCCCATGTGCAATAGTGTAGGGACCGCCCTCCCTGGCCAATCACTGTAAGACTGTAAAATATGTCCCGTTCCCCTTTTCCATAGTGTAGGGACCCCTCACCCCACCCAGTCAGTGGAAGATTGTACAACATGCCTTGTCCCCTTTTTCCATAGTGTAGGGACCCCCTCCCCCACACAATCACTGTCAGAGAGACAACTGATTGCCATTTCCATGGTGTAGTGTCCCCCCCACTGCCCCACCCCTGTAGGCAGTAACTCACCACCCCACACCCCCCATCCTGACCCGTGCTGGTAACTGGTACAGCCCTCCTTACCCTGCCATGGCCAGCCGCTAAATGATCAGTACCCAAGTGCACAGTAAATAGTAGGCGTTCACTCGTTGTCTCAACCAACCAGTGAGTGCATACTATTTACTGTATGCACTTGGGTACCGATCAGTCGGCGGCTGTCCATGGCAGGGTGTGGAGAGCTGTGCCAGTTGCCAGCATGGGTTGGGATGGGGGGTGCGGGGTGGTAGATTACTGCCTACTGGGATGGGGTGTGGGGGGACACTACACTATGGAAACGGCAATCAGTTGTCTCTCTGACAGTGATCGCATGGGAGTCCCTACACTATGGAAAAGGGGAATGGGACATGTTGTACAATCTTCCAGTGATCAGGCAGAGAGGGGGTCCCTACACTATGGAAAAGGGGAACAGGACATGTTTTACAATCTTATGGTGATCGGGCAGGAAGTGGGGTCCCTATACTATGGCATAAGAGACTTGGGGATAATGTACATTATTACTGTGCTTGGGGTGGGGGGGCACCACACTATGGAAAATGGGGGATCAGCGCTCTTTTATTTATTGCAACAGGGATCAGGGCTAGGGAGGGGGGACGCTACACTATGGAAAACGGGGGATCGGAGCTCCTTTGTTTCTTGCAACAGGGATCAGGACTGGGGATAGGGGACACTGCACTATGGAAAAGGGGATGTGGCAATGTTGTTATTCAGACAGTTATCGGGCAGGGAGGGGGGACACTACACTATGGCAAGGGGGATAGGGTACACATGTATTTTTCCCACTGATCGGGGCTTGGGAGGTGGACCTTATTCATGGCTCTACACTGTGCTCAGGGACTCACCTGACCCCATGCATAGTTAAACTAGGGTCTCTGAAGCATAAAAATGTGCCAGCACAGCCAGACATAGTTATGCTTAAGGGGTTGAATATTGCAATGCATTGAATACGCATGAGGGACCCCTCATTTGCATTTTCACATCGCAATATTCCATGCAGCGGTGCAGTCGAGTTTGCGGGGTGCCTCAGGAGTGTCTGAATATTGCCACATCCCAGACAGCCCCTGCAAGTCTGGAGATGTGCAGGCGCATCTAGGGATGCGCCGCTCATCTCTTCTGAATATGTGGGCCATAAACAATAATAGGTAGAGAGCAAACAATTCTCTTAGTTGTGTGACCTGTTTTCGCTAGTGGTTGTGTTTGCTGGTTTTGTGTGTGTCTGTAAATGAAATTAAAAAAAAAATGCTAAGCAAATATCTTTTCTAATGGTTGTACTCAAGATTCATTGACAAACACAAAGTGAGATGACCAATACAGTAGTTTGCTTTGTCGTGCTAAATAGACTACACAATACAGTCTGTCACAGGCAGTTTCAGTTTTGTCTTCACAAAGGTAATAAACATTGGCAAGTCAGCTGCATGATTAACAATAGTGGGGATATCCATCTAACCTGTTATAGCCCTCTGTGAAGCTATAACCACCCACATGCCCTCCTAGTGACCTTTAACCTTTAACAGCAGTTAACATATAGTCAGCAATTAGCATGAATAATATACACACACACCCTTTACACTTACCACCAGGGTTTGGTCTTCAGCAAACTCCCTGGAACCCCCTGTAAAAAGCAAGGTTAGCAAAGCAAGTATACACTTGTATCACAGTAACCCAACTAATACTATGCTTGTAAGCCAGGTTAAATGTGAACAGTAAATCAGATATATTTAGGGGAATGTGATCAAGGAAGTGGTGTGAATCTAGATGATGATTATTATTCTGATTAAACTCAGATTGCTTTGCATGCACTTTTAGTCCCAAATAATCAGTCTTTCAACACTGGGTACCCAGGATGTTACATTGGCTAGCCACAGGCATTGCCCCGGGGGGTGGTCGGCATTGCAGCTGTGGTTGGAGCCCTTGATGGAAAGAAAAGGCAGTTAGCATGCACAACAGAGCTTTGATTATTTGTACTCCTGGCTGGTGGGCCCATTCTCTTATAACCCAGAAAATCACTGAAGCAATTGGATAGTACCACAGACAATTAAATGAGTTGTTGCAGGGAGCTGTCCTGGATTTACTCACACTATTAGTTGGCTGTGATGGGTCTGGCGATATGGAGACCTCGTGTTGTTCACCGAAGAGCATGGGGAATGAGGGCTGACATGACACACCTCCACTTCACTGCCTTTCCCTCCAGGTGGCCACAACCTGCAAGTTGTCTCTGTGCAGGGGCTAGAGCCCCAAAGCTGGTCTGTCACCGAAGAACAGTCTCTGGTGCAGGAATGGTCATCTTGGGCTGAGACTGGCATAGACCCAAGGCTGAATAAACAATTTGGGCAAAGTTCAGTTTGTTTGCCGGTGAATGCCTCCAGCTGGCAACACAATTTAGTCACTGGCAAAACAGGGCACGATCCACGATAAACATTCAACACTTTTAACAGGAAAACATTAACTTCTCTAACTCTCAGTGCAGTAATCAGGCCAGTTGCTATTGCAGTAGACTCACTGAGCAAACCTCTCAATCATTAAGTCAGTCTCAAACAACCTCTGGGACAAACGCTTTCAGGAGCTTCCTCTCGGTCCAAATCTCATGCTATACCTTCAAATATCTTGGAGCTTTCTGCCACAGGTAAAGGTTTCTTTTCAGATTAGTCTGATTACTGCAATCAGGCAGTCCAATGCAAGAGAACAGTAGCTGGGAGGCAAGTCAGGCGTCCCCTGTTGATTTCCTTCAGCTCCTTCCAGGGAACAGCTGCTCAAAAGCTCGAGCTGTTCACTCTTCAAGCTCTAACTCCAACTGAAACACTGTCTGTAACAGTTCTGGGGATTTCCCTGGGTTTCCAGAGTTGTGGTTGGCTAGGGGAGCTGACAGTTACAGTTTGGATTCCCCCTTCAGTTCAGTTTAGGCACCAACCTAAAAACTACAAAAACTACAGATTTTCCTTCCCACAAGAAACTTGAGCTAAGGATCTTTAAAGGCCCCTGTGTCCCATTGGTCCAAATGCTGGAAGTCCCAGCCCTAACATGGTGGCTCCCATTCAGATAAACAAAGCTACAAGAAGGCACCTTAGAACAAACTCTCTATTTTAAATATAGCAACAAACTGCTGGCTCAGTGGCATTGAGGGTTGAGGCGCTGGACTCCCCACTTCACGCCAAACCAGTGACTCGGGTTCGATGATGGACTCAGGTAGCTGGGGGTTAGCTGGGGAGGGAGAGGATGGAGAATCTGGAGGACAGCTCTCCTGTCTCTGGGAGAAGATCCAGGGTTGCTTGCTGTCCTGGCAGCCCCCGATGAAGATCAGAGGCACTGCAGGTACACCAGCTGACGTAAGGGGAGGAGTGCGGCAGATGCCAGTAGGGTAGCCATGCACAGGCGTCATTGCACGCCGCACTCCTCAGGGAGACAAAAGCGGAAAAAACCCTGCCAGATGGGTGAGGCCATGACGACATCCAGTGGCTGATGCTCCACACACCCAACACCGGTCACAACTCTGACTCTACCCCCTGGGGATCCTCAGCCTTCTCCTTGGGGGCCAGGAGAGGTGGGGATCCTAATACCGATATACCTGTCGGAGAAGTGGTTCAGGCAGGTGATTAGGGGCTGCAGTTGAGTGAACACAGCCTGAGAGATACCCCGGGATGGCAGATGAGAAAATAGAGTTAAAAATATATATATATAAATATAACAACAAGTTAGCAGTAAATAATTACAGTACTAGTTCAAGCTCCCACTGATCTTTTATCGACAGCAGAGTGGAGCAAATTAAAGCAGTGTCTGGCCGGTCATGAGCTTAGATGCACTCGGACCCAGCCTAGATCATTTACTATACACATACAGGCTAGAGCCTTAAAGGGCAGGCATGAAGGCACAGCATGGCACTCTCACATAAACCAACAGGTCCAAACAAATAGCTTTGGATCTACTACCTACGAAAGACGTCTGCCTGACAGTGGGCATGGATAGAGCCCAGGAAGGCATTAAGGTAAACTCCACATTTGTAGGGGGGGTTACATTTAGAAATGAAAAGTGACAACTTTGCTACATGGTACACTACCTGAAGGGACACACAAAATACTGACACTTCATGCAGCATACCACATAGCAAAGTTTAAGTACTTTACATGCACCTAACCACATGTCAGAAAGTCTTATATGCAGTCTCTGTAGGTGATCAGAACTACCACGGGAAACCAGGAGCCAGATCAGGCATTGGAGAATTTGGATAGAGCCAACACTGGAGGCAGCAGTAGCAAGAATGGCAACAAAGTCAGTTAGCACTGCCACATCTAACAAACAATAGCGGCAGAGTGGCAGTGAAAGGCATGGAGGCAAAACCAGTGGCAACAAAGTCAGCTAGTTCAGTGAAAGTCTGACAAACTACTGGAGTGCAAGAGTGTTGCCGAGTTTTATTTCACCATTGAGATGTTGGCAAAGTGAAAAATTCCATGCTATTTGACAATTCGCAGCACAAAGTTCCTTTTTACGTACGCTTGCGTGCATGCGCAAGAAACATTATGTGACAGCTTAGAAGAGAAGCAGGATTTTGGAGGTGCGGCACTGTGACGGCCAATGCCCCCACTGCATTCTGGCTAAATAAATAAAGATTGATTGATTGATTGATTCTGAGGCTTGGCTATGTTTCCCCAATGTGGTGGCATGCTGCTGCTGACACAAGTTCAGCAAGCGTGCCACCAACTTGGAACAAATTCACTGCTGCAGTGAGGGACGGACCTGTCATTGCAGGGCATGCCTTGCCTGGTGTAGCATTTCAATAAACATGGCAGGTGGCGTCTCACTGCCTGCCACTCACAGTCCCTAGGAAGCCAACTTTGGAGGTTCCCAATGCCCCTATCAGCATATGTGCCCCCTTGACTGTTGTGGTCATGGTCCCAAACACAGACATGTTGCCGACAGGGGTGCTCAATCACCATGTCAGCATGTTAACCCCCCCATTGCAACGGCATTTTCCTAGCACCGCCACACCGATTGTGTACCACACTGGAAGCCCACCCCAGTGTGGCTAACATGACCCCCCCCAACCAAATGTGCCACACTGGGAGCCCACCCCAGTGTGGACAAAACCTGTAAAAAAACAGAAAACAGTTTGCAGTGATTTTTTTTTTTTTACTTTTGTTACCTGAAACAAAGGAAATGGTCCCTCGTCGTCGGGTTCCCTCCCCCAGCCTGCACCCACCCTCTGAGCAACCTGCATCCCCACACCCCCCTCACCTCATACTTACCTCTGGAGCCCAGCGCAACAATCTTCGGTGGACCAGGAATACGTCTGCACTCTTCAAAGCCAGCCGCGAACTGAGGAAATGCCGATAAGCTGTGTAATGGCATAAATGGGATTTTTTAAACTTAGGTGGATATCTCCACAATTTTTGCAAATTTTGGCACCAAATTTTCAACATGGGGTTCTTGGGAACGCACCTCATGAATTCAGTCACTGTCATGTCGTTATTCGGTCCCAAAAGGTGATTTCTTGGTCACTGTGCGGAATCACCTTTCGGAACCGAGTAATGAAATGACTATGTTACTGTTCATGAGGTGGGCTCCCAAAAAGACTATGTTACAAATTTGGTGAAACAAATGCCAAAAAATTACTGTGTTACGAGCATGCATTGCACAGTTTCTACACAAACTCTTGACTCTGAGAATTTTTAATATTTTCACTCCAGATTTTCAGCATTGCCATTTTTTTACACCTCCTTATGAACAGTACAGCTGTCATTTTTCACACCCTGCCCAAAATGTGGTTTCGCACATGTGGCACACAATGGCACAGTTGCTGTGGGAAATCAGCATTTGGGGCAGATTCACAAAATCACAGTGACACTGTTCATGAATGGAGGTCCAAAAATGCCTATGTTGAAAATTTGGTGAGAACATTTCACAAAATGACTGTATTACAAGCGTGCTTTGTGCAGTTTCCACGCACGCTCGTAACTTCAACACTTTTTAATATTTTTACTCTAGATTTTCAACATTGCCATTTTTTCACACCTCCTTATGAACAGGACAGCTGTCATTGTTCATGTCCTGTCTGAACTGTGTTTTCGCACATCTGGCGCTGAATGGTGCAGTCGCTGTAGCAAATCAACATTCGAGACAGATTAATAAAATCACAGTGCCACTGTTCAAGAGCAGAGGTACCAAATGCTTTCATGAGGTGGGGGTCACAAAAAGGTCATGTTGAAAATTTGTTGTGCAAATACCAACAAATGCCCAGGGCGTTACAGTTTCTAACCATAACATCCCACCCTGTACAGTCTGACAGGCGTCAGGGGTGTGCCTTTGGATTGCTGGCTGTAATGCTCCTGCCATTCCACCCACATTCTGCAGCCAGTAACAGGCATCGAGGTGTGCCTTGGACTCTTCAGCCCCAGAGTTCACCCCATTCTCCTATACTGTAGCCATTTCAGTGTATGTCCTTATGGAATGGGGTGACTGCAAAGCCGAACACCCCAAGGCACACCTCAACACTTGTCAGTGTCTGCAGAATAGGGTGAGGTGAAATGGAGTGAACGTTATGCGCGACAACCCAAAGGCATACCCCAATGCCTGCCTATCTCTGCAGGGTGGAGGTGGGGCTCGGGTGAAGTCCAATACTTCACTGCCATTCCTATTCTGCATCATTATAATTCCTGCACTTCCAATGCTAATACTAGCAAGCAAACATTCAGTATTGACAAATGCTTGTTTATTTAAATTTAATCTTTAAGAAAAAGGTTACCTTCCCTCCAGCCTGTTAAAGCACCCCATACCACCCACTTCCCTTCAACCAGCCCTGCCTGGTTTAAATGTAACATAACTGTCTTTCTCGCACCCACTGCCAGCACCCATATCACCTTCCTCATCCACGCAGCAAGAAAGAGCCTTTCCATATCGACTCACAACACCCAATTCCAACCCCACCACCACCAGCCACCATGACCAATTTACACTTTGCATAGCAGGGCAAAGTTTCCTTACTTCACCCCAACTTCATGCAGGGAAGTTATTTTGCCAGTTTGTATTTTCTAAGATTAATATAAAATCATTACTGCACCTACAGACAGGGACTGGGTGTGTCCAGTTGATACTGAGAAGAGACACATATACTGTGAAGTCCAGCACATGAACAGTTAACTGCACCCTCTTTAGACACACACATGCATACCTCTAAATTATGCATAGGCAGACCTCTACCTCAAACACACATACACATGAGGACCCCAGCATATCACTTTCCACTGGAAGACCTGATGTTTGTCCAACAGGTGCCACCAAAAACTAGGACAATTATATTAGTTTCCGGGGCCAGGCCTTTGTTTTCAGGATGAGTCATGGGTGTGGGGCCCAACACAGGAAGGGGTAGCACCCACATACACACACATAGAGCTACCTGCCTCCCTCTCACATTGACATGCTGAACAGCAACCCCCACCCACACATGGACAGCACCACCCAGCAGCAGGCCTGCTGTCAGTTGTCACTGAAGCCTTCGCTGTGAACACAGGGCTTCATGTGCAAGCAGAGCCAGCTTAGTCAGGCCAACTGCAGTAGTTTTCAGGGTACTTTCTGTTGGACCAAGATATGGGAGTGGGGCCAGACTCAGGAAGGGATAACACCCCTACACGCACACAAAAACACACAGGCACACACACACACACACACACACACACACACTCTCATAGGAACACAGGCATACACATACACACACACTCATAGGAACACAGGTACACACCCTCATAGGAACACAGGCACACACACACACACATATATATGCATATACAGTATATATTTACACACAAACACACACACAGCAACCTCCCCCCACACACACACACAAACACCACACAGGACCTGTATTTCAGCCCCATCTATTGGCACATCCACAGACAGAAACCACCACCATAAGGGATGCATATATGCAAGCAGCAACAGCTTGGCCAGGCCCTATCTGTATGGGCAAGTACTGGTAGTAGTGAAAGAAGTGGCAAAGGCTGTCTGTGTGGCATGTGTGTGTGTGCTCTTTAGAGAGGGGGTGAGCTCAGAGAATGCAGGACTGCTGACACTTCTGGGGCCTGCTTCTATATTACCTTAATGTGTAAGGTTGTATTGTACTACAGCAAACCACAAATGCAAAGCAACCACTCTTGCAGGGCCGCAGACTGATATATTAGTCTAGAACTCCAATATAGTCTAATTCTGTCAGTAGTCTAAGGGTTAAACATCGAGCTAATGCCAAGCCAAAACCACTGTTGTTAGCTGTAGCCAGCTCTTCTGTGTTGGAGCCACGCTCTGACCTTCCATGCTTACACTAGGGTGCCTGTTATGATGTAACAGGGTCATGCTTTGAACCCTAACGGCACTGTTATCTCTTGTTTTTTGTCAATGGATTTCGGGCATACAGTACATCTACACAAAATATTTGTAATAATGCAAATGTCACAAATATAAAAACATAGTGTGCAAGATCACACTGTGCTCCAAGTATTCCTGATTTTTGTTACCAGCTGCATTTAAATACTATCCCAGCAGGTATGAATTTTGTAAATAAAACATTTTTTTTAAACTTAGCACTCTGAGACTGTCATGCAATGGCCACCAACATCACTGGGTAATGATAACAACACAGTGAGAGTGCTCAGATTGTTTAATTAGCCATCAAAAGCCATAGTTAGCTTGTACAGTGCATTAGACATGCTGGTGCAGGGAAGGACATAGCTAGATAAGTGGAAGGTTGGTTGGAGGGGAGACAGTAGAAGGTAGGGGTAAATAACAGAGTCAAATTAAGGGAGAGAGAGGTCATCAATGGGTTGCCACAGGGATCAGTCCTGAGTCCAATCCTTTTCAAAATGTTCATCAGTGTCACAGAGAAGGAATTTAGGGTAAAATGTGTTACTTTGTAGATGACACTAAGCTCTGTGGTAGGACAGACAAGGTGTTTAGGGTTATGGAGTTTCAGAGGGACCTGCAAAGGCTGGACAGGTGGTTCAAGGTTTGGCAGTTAAAATTCAGCGCCAGAAAGTGCAAAGTGATGCACATAAGAAACAAGAACCCCAGCATGGAAAATTGGATGGGAGGGGTTAAGTTGGACACCACCACTAAGGAAAGGGACCTGAAAGTCATCATAAGTGACTTCCTAAAACAATCTAGGCAATGTAACAAGGCTTCCAGTAAGGCGACCAGGATACTGGGAGGGGTTGGGGCATCAGGAGGAGTTTTCACAGAATAGGAAAGAGGTATTAGTACCTATCTACAGATCACTGGTGAGATCACACCTGGAGTACTATGCCCTGTTCTGGAGTCCTCATTTAAGAAAGGATAAGGACAGGATGGAGAGTGTAGCCAAAATGATTAATTGCCAGCAGGGCAGATCCTACAACAATCGGCTTAGGGCACTGAACATGTACTCACTAGAGACCAGAAGAGAGAGGGGCTAAATAATTGAGACCTTCAAATTCCTGAAAGGAGTGAGCAAGGTAAACTGTGAGGCATTATTCAACAGAAATAGCAGATCTAGAACATGGGGATGTGAGCGGTAGCTGCTGGCAGGGAGATTCAGGAGGGGCATGAGGAAGCTTTATTTTACAGAGAGAGAGGTCGAGCCATGGATCAGGCTGCTGGGTGAGGCACTGCGTATCAGAACCTTAATGTCTTCCGTCACAGCTGAGACAGAGTTAATGGCTTAGTATTAAGTTAGGGGTGTAGCAGCAGGCAGAAGGCAGGGAACATGGGGTTGACAGAGTGGACAAAATCTCGGTATAGACAACAGGTCTCAGGGCTTGATTGGCACTGCAGGCTGACTAGATGGACCAGTGGTCTTTTTCAGCAGCCATTGCCTAAGTTTTTATGTTCTAATTACAGCTTTTTGTGACTATTTATAAATAATGTGGCATATATTAAAATTATACTGTACAGTAGGGGTAAAGTAATACAGCCAGAACACTTTTGCTCTGTTTATGTCATTGTGCAATGATGTTAGGTGCCATTTCATGCCAGACTTAGAAGGCTATATTTTAAAACAAAAAGTCTGTTTTGTTGACTGTATTAAAAGTAAAACCAAATGAAACAGCAGTTGGTAAATCAAGGGCAGCAATAGGCACAGCACGTTGTGTATCCTAGTGCTACAGTATGTTTTAATAGAAACATAGAAAACAGACATTGACAGCAGATTAGGACCGCTTGGCTCACCTAGTCTGCCCATTTTCCTACCTATTGGATAAGCTGCAGACTCTAGTTAAGCAACAGCCTACTTCTTCCTACTGCCCACCAGAATTCCCTTATGTCTGTCCCATGCATTCTTGAATTCCCCCGCTGTCTTTGACCCCATGACCTCCTCAGGAAGTCCGTTTCATGCGTCCACCACCCTCTCTGTGAAAAAATACTCACATTGCCCCTGAATCATCCCCCTTCTATCTTCAAATTGTGTCCCCTTCTTCTTGTACATCTCTTTTTCTGAAAGATTCTACCCTCTTGGACTTTGCTGATTCCGTTGACGTACTTGAAAGTTTCTATCATGTCCCCCCTCTCCCTCCTTTCCTCAAGAGTATATATATTAAGCTCTTTTAGTCTCTCTTCTTATGACTTCTGTTACAGACCCTGCATCATTTTAGTTGCCTTCCTCTGGACTGCCTCCATCCTGTCTATGTTCTTGCAGAGATGGGGTCTCCAGAACTGCATGCAGTACTCCAGATGGGGTCTCACCAACTGTCTGTACAGAGGGATAATAACTTCCTGTTTTCTACTGGTGATGCCTCTCCCTATACATCTCAGTATCCCTCAGCCATCCTTACTGCCTTCTTGCATTGCTTGCCTCTAGGTACTCAACAATTCTTTCTTTCAGAAGTGATTCCATCATTTTCCCTACCACTGAGGCCAAACTAACAGGTCTGTAGTTTCCTGCCTCTGCTTTGCTCCCCACTTTAGTGAAGGGGAATCACATCCATCCTCCTCCAGTCCTTAGGTACCACAACATCCTCCCATGATTTTTTAAAAAGGGTAACTAGTGGTGTCACTAGTTCTCCTCCTAATTCTTTCAGAATTTTGGGGTGAATCCCGTCAGGCCCCATTGCTTTGTCCACCTTCAGTTTTAGGAGTTCTTTCAGAACCCTTTCTTCTATGAAAGGGCTGGTATCGACCCCCCATCCAGAATGCTTCTATTGATTGGATTTGGTACCTCCCCCTCATCTTCCTTTGTGAATACTGAGCAGAAGTATTTGTTCAGTATCCCTGCTTTTTCACTGTCCCTCTCTGCCCACCCACTCTCCCCTTTATTAAGCCTCACTGTCCCTCCCTTGGTCTTTCTTTTTTCCCTAATGTACCTATAAAAGGTTTTATTCCCCTTCTTAACCGAGCTGGATATTTTTTCCTCGGTTTGGGTCTTTGCTATTTTGACTGCCTTCCCTACTTCCTTCTGCTGTAACTGGTACATTTCTCTGTCGTGCTCCTTCTGTGTTTCCTTATACTTCTGAATGCTACCTTTTTCTCCCTAACCTTCCCCACCACCTCCTTTGAGAATCGTAGTGTTTTTTTCCTTTCATTTTGATTTGTTTATTTGCTTCACACAAAGTCATATTGCCTCTGTGATGGCAGTTTTGATGTTTCCCCATTGTTCCTCCACCCCTCCTTCTTGTCTGTTTGCTAGTGCTTTTCTGAGGCACTCTCCCACTTTCATAAAGTCAGCACTCCTCAAGTACAGTACTCTCACTTTTGTATGGCTTGACTCGGCGGCTGTGTTTATCGTGAACCACACTGTTTGGTGGTCACTTGTTCCCAGATTGCTACTCACTTCTAGATCTGGGATCCTCTCTCTGTCCCCGTTTGAGAGTACCAGGTCTAAGATTGCTGCCTCCTGAGTGGGTTCCAACACTACCTGTCTGAGGCATGCCCCCTGTAGGGCATCGAGAATGACCCTGCTCTTGGATGTGGCTGCAGCAAAGGTGCTGCAGTTAACATCTGGCATATTCAGGTCCCCCATCAACAATATCTCCCCTTTTTCTGTCATCCTAAGGATGCCTTGTTGCTAATGTTGCTCATGTTTACATTATTTTGTTGAGGTGTCCCTTAAAATGTATTGGCTGTAAATTATTTTTACAGACACACACAACTAGTAAAAAGCCATTATCAAAAATGTCTCATAAAACTATGAGAATCTCTTACTCCATGGTTACAATTAACTCTTTTTTTGTGGGGAGGGCTATGTATAAAACAATGACACTGCCCACAGAATACCTTTGAAATCAGAATGTTCTGTCAATACAACAGGCCACTGAAAGGGAAATTTGCATATCAGCTGTAATCAAACCCTACCAAGAATAATGCAGGCAGCACTCCACACCCACTGAGATACAGCAAGGGAAGCTGCAGGCTTGAGGTAGAATGAAGCAAAATGTAGATAGAAAGAATAAAAACTCCTGAAAAGGTAATAAAAAATGGATTTATTTATGCAAAATAATACAACTCACACACATTGTACCAGTCTCAACTAGACTGCGGCAGATAAACTATGAAGCAAAATGCTACAGTTGATCTTTAAGAGCTCTTAAGATTGAGGGACCTGGGTTGAAGCTTATTTCTCTTTATGAGGGTTTGGTGTACCAGTTGGTGATGAGTTGTGTGGTGCCTACACCCAAAGCAGTTAGTGGACCTGGAGACAAGTCTAGCACCATGCCCTTAGATGCAGTATGTATCCACTCTTCCTACTCCAGGATCACTTCACCTGCAACCCACACTGTGCACTTGCAAATAAGCAAATGTAGCACTCTGCAAATAATATCCTCACAACAGTAATTTAAAATAAATAATGGGTTTATTGGTGGGAAGAGGATCAGGCCCTGAAAGGTTAAGGAAGGGCCAAAGCAATAATCATAGAAACATAGAATCTGACAACAGATAGGGATTGCTTGCCCCACCCAGTCTGCCTATTTCCCCTACCTACTGTAATACCGTAGACCCTACTTGAGCTCTGGCTTACCCCTCCCCTAATCAAGACACAATAAGGGATATCTGTCTTTGACAACACTTGCAGCCCCCATCACAATGCTCCTGCCTGACTGAATGACTGACTGACTGTACTGTGCAGGTCCCACTACCCTCTGGCACAAGCAAGCTTTATCCCTATGTCTCTTAGGGAACTCTCTTCTATGCATACTATACAAGATAGCAGGTGATGCCATGCTTTATTATTTGAAAATATTTCAAATAAGTTGTATCTTAGACCCAAAGGCCCAGCTGGAGCTCTATCTATGTAACTACGGATGTCACAAAACTCATAGGCCGTATTGCTATACTCACAGTTTCCACTCCTGGTAGACCTCCACCTTGACAATGAAAACCCCACTCCCATTTACAAGTACTTTTTCATAGAAGGAATGGTGAATAGGTGGAGCAGACTGTGAGAGGAAGTAGTCTGTGCCAAAACAGGGAATGGATTCAAACATGGGCACTCACAGGGGGCCTGATGAGAGCAGGGGATGGTGTAACAGGGGAGGGGAAATGGGGTGGTGGGTCATTAAGGCCATCACACAAGTAATAGGTAGGGCAGGGTAGACTGGATAGGCCAGTGGGACTTTTTTTTGCCATCATGTTCTGTTTCTGCAGGTTGCAGCAGACATATTCCTGGGTGCCCCTGATGAAGGCTATGAAGCCGAAGTGCTGGGGTTTTTGATTACAGTTCAGTCTCTGCACAGTTCAAATAAAATTAGCATTTATACTTCATTTTGTGGAATTCCTGTGTTACTGTGCTTTTTTGCCTAAGAGTGCTGGTGATTTTGGACTCTGTTCATGTTTGGGGCTGTCTACCCTCTTTCCAGCACCTATCATAAGTTCATGGCAACAACCCCCTGGATGCCATTTGAGATACCCAGCTTACCACTTTCTTACCTACCACTAGGCTGCCTAGTTTCTTAACTAGCCTCCTGTGTGGCACAGTGTTGAAAGCCTTACTGAAGTCCAGATAAGCCACATCTACTGCTCTCCCTTGATCCACCTCCCTAGTAACCCAGTCAAAGATAGCTCTGAGATTTGTTTGACATGACCTCCTCCCATGAAACTGTACTGCTGGTGGTCCTGCAGACTCTTTGTCTCCAGGTACTCAATGAGCCTCTCCTTCAGTAGGATCTCCATTAATTTTGCCACAACTGATGTGAGACTGACTGGCCTGTAGTTGCTAGCCCCCTTCCTGCTGTTGCTTTTGTGCAGAGGGACCACACTGGCCCTCCTCCAATCCTTTGGAGCTACTCCCATCTCCAACGAGGTGCTGATTAGTATTCCCAGAGGAGCAGCTAGCATTGTGTTTAGTTCTTTTGGACCATTGGGTTAATCACATGGGCCCCATTGCCTTATTTTTCTTTATTGTTTCCAGTCTCTTCCGGATGTTCTCTACTGACAATGGACATGTGTCCACTCCTCCCACCCCCAGTGCTTGCAGTTACATGCTGCCCCCCCCCAACTATGAGGACCAAGCAGAAGTAACCATTTCAAATTTCAGGTTTCACCTTATCGTCCTCTGCAGAGCCCCTCTGCCATCCTGATTCTCACTATCCCTCCCCTTGTCTTCCTCTTTTCACTCACACACCCGAAGAAGGTCTTGTCCACCTTTTTGAGCTACTTAGCTCTCCTCTCCTCTGTTTGTGCTTTAGCTGCCCTCAGTACAGTAAAAGCCTATCTGATAACACCAGAGAACAGCTGAGGGTGGCTGACCTCCTCAAGCTATCTTTCTAGTCTTAGGATGCAAATTACGCAGCTCCCTCCTAATAAGCTGTCTTCACTCACTTCTTCTTCCAACAGTACAGTTCACAGGGAAACATATATTTAAAAATTGAATGTCTCCTCTCACTCCAAAATGCAATTAACAGCCCATCTGAGATTTAGAATAGTGGCTTCTTGGAGACAGCAATCCACTTAGAATCAGTCATGATGACACCCTACTATCCTCATTGTAAGTCCATACAACACTTTCTCTGCTGTGAACTCACAGACTCCCTCCAACAAATGCACCTGGCAACTTACTAAAAACTTGTTCAGTTCCCCAGTCCAACTCTAGCTTCTCACACTCTGACTAGTTGTTGCTCCTGTCTCTCACTCCAGGAAGTGTGGTTATTCAACCACCAAATGCATGACTGACTTGCATTCTCTCGGGTGAAAGAATGAGCATTCAAAGAGTCCAGCAGTATTTGCAGATCATTATTGGGTTTGAGCAATCTGATTGGCTAATGGTTCAGCTTTCTAACCTCATTGTTGAGTCACTAGGATCAATTTAATTATGAAGCCACAATGTTGTGGCCCAGGAAATTCCAGAAGGTCTTTATTTGCACATACTGTAGTTCAATGTCCAGTAACACTCAAAAGTACCTTGCTGATGCTAACACATTCCCTCTGACCATGCAGTTTGATTGAGGTTGCTGTCAAGGATGAGCTATGTTTTAGTGCATAAGTGGGCTTTTATCAGCAGCAAAGAAATGCAGAGTGGCTCTGGTCAGAAATCCTTAATCCTTAAAGGCACAGTACACTTCTAATGCACAAGGGCATAAGGACTCCTCTTCACTCTACACAGACCCCCCCCCCCCTTCAGGTCCAACAAATTCCCTGAGTTTTCCAGAGTGAGCACTCTCCAGCGGTGTTACAGCCAAAACAATTTTTAGTAAACCCAACATTTTTGGAGGTTACATTTTCTTCCAGCGTAATGCTTGACATTCCTGATATAGCAATGGGAATGGGTGCAATTGAGTTTTCTGATAAAAAATGAACTTTATTTGTTGTTCTGGAGACAGCAACCACTCTTTAACAGCTTTATTTCCTTTCCTAGTGCTAGCCATTATATTACAATATCATGGTATATCTGAGCTGTCACCCCTCCACTAACCATTACAATGCAGTCTTATTGTATATATGAGTCGTTGCTCTTCCACTGTTGTCATTTAGTAACTTTCCTCTAACACGTTGTGTCTGTACGTACCATTATTATCTTATAATCTCAACTGCTTCAACCATTTGCTCCATGCTCCTCTCCCTCAGGTCATACCTGGAAACAAGCTCCATCTCTATGCACCTTTCCCAGTTACCCATTTTGAAGTAAATAAATCAAATTAACTGTTAATGTCATAGAGTGGTATTGTTGGACATTCCTAGTTAAGAGCTGGAGTTATCAAACATTATGAAACAGGGGATGAAAATCCAGTCTCCTGGTTGACTGAATCCATGTTAATTGCAATCTATCGTAGATGGGAGTAGGCACACAGAAAATCATTTTTATTTCTGTTCTTAAAAACCTACGTAACCTTCCCTCATTCATAAAGGTAGCAAAACACTCTGAGCATGGGCTATGCCTCCAGCACCTCATGATGGTGAGGATATTTATCAGCAGTCACAATATCACTACTGTTACTGTGTAATGTAGGCTTGCATATGTTTTTATTTTCACCCTTCGAACTATCAGATCTAGTTATTCTCTTACAGTAGTTTGAAGTCTACTAGTTTTAGGTGTATATACTTTTCACCATGAAAGGCACACTGATCTATGGCAACTAATTTCCAGGTCCATGCTGGGGGTGGGTTATATATGGACGTATATTGTTAATGGATGGAATGTTGACCAGAACACCAGGGAAGATCATTGATTTTAAGATAACAGCCATGGGGTCTTATAACTTCCATTTTGACAGCCCCCAGAGGGGCCTCAGTTTAAGATCTAATCTGAAGGATGGCACCTCAACACTGCAGTACCCCCTCCTCCCCAGTGCTTCACTACACTGTCAGTATTGGATATTAGCCCAAGTTTCTGGTGTGGGACTGGAAACCATAATCTTCTGATCTTCCAGCCCCAGAGTTGAATATGCAACATACTAAGCCGTTGACACTGCAAGGAGTTATGAATAGCTACAAGTCCTCTGCTATATAACTGGAGTGCTTTATTGGAACTCTGCATGTAGAGCAACTATGAGTTTGAGACATAATAATCCTCTAATATGATACTTTTGCTTGCTCTGTGCTCTCTACAGGAATCTCCTGCTGCCTGATGGGGTCCCATCAGAGAGACAGTGGGCCCGCTTCTATGTCAAAATCTACAGAGCTGAGGGTCTCCCAAGGATGAACACCAGCATCATGGCCAATGTGAAAAAAGCACTGATTGGAGAAAACAAAGACTTGGTTGACCCATACGTCCAAGTACAGTTTGCAGGACAAAAGGTACATTCTGTGCATCATATTAACAACTAGACATATCAAAGTCAATATTTGCATCCCTCTATTAAGAGAAAATACAAAAGATTAAATGAATGTACTGTAACTTGTCTTAAGCTTGTCAGTTGCGGTACTATAGCATGAATACCATATCACTCAGTGCCACTTGGGTAACATAGGTAAGTTCCTAGGGCTGGATTCTTGAAAGTCTTGATGCAGATGTAATTCATAGTTTTCTACTGCATCTGCATCAAAATAAATACACCAGAATGTTGTATTGCAATTTTCAAACAGTTTGGTGCACTTTGCAGCAGTCTAATGATTTAATGGCACAACAGTGATGCATAGGTTATTATTCTGTCGCATGCCTCATTTTTTGAGTGCAACTTGTGGCACTTGTAACAAGACAGTCACATTTTATGTGGTCTAACTTTTTGACATGAGTAGCACAGTTGTACTAAATTGTGACTTGGTGTGCCTTTGAAAATCCAGACCTAATCTCCATGAAGGAGGAACATCAATATTTTGAATATATTTGTGGCCCAGGTTTCACCTTTTTGAAAAATAGGTGTGTCTTTAAAATCACAACCATGACCAGTGGCAACTTAGTTTGGTGCACTTGGCCTCCTTAAAACAGACATACGTAGGCAGCCATATGAAATCACCTACAGTAAACTAAGGATTTTATCCTGATTATTTGAACATTGCAAGACAGAAATTCCATCACTTGCTCTCATTGTGGTTTCTCCTAACAGTAATAACAAAATTCACGGTAAACAAATTGGGCCTGATTCCAAGATGAATCTCACAACTCGCTAGGGTTACCACCTGTCCCTGTTTTCGCAGGACAGTCCTGATTTGGGCAGCTGTGTCCTGCAGAAAAACAGGAAAAATACTAAATGTCCTGACATTATAGTAGAAAAAATATTTTCTGATTTTCCTCTAAATGTTGCAAAAAACTATAATACCTTAACTAAAATACCTTAAAATAATAAAAAAACACAAGAAACAACTAAAAAACTACAACACTTAGTCTTAATTCTGATTATTTAGAGAAAACATGTCTGTTACATTGGTCAAGATGACATTGTCCTGCGAAAAACCCAGTTTCAGTAAGAAATGTCCCACTTTGGGCTTCTTAGAAGATGGCAACCCTACAACTCGCAGGTGTATGTGAGTTGTGACATTCACTGCTAAGCCAGGGACCCTGTGCCATATTCCAGAACAGGCAGGGTCCCCAGCACCCACACCCTGTGACTTGCGTTGGCTCCAGGGTTGTGCCACAGGATGGGCACACTTGACCTAAGCCGCAAGCTGCAGGTCACAGGGCACAAGTAGCACATGACATGGCTCCCCAAAGCCCCACACCCCAACACCATGGCACTGCCCCACAGGGCTGGGGAGGGGAAGGGATGGGAACCACAGGACCGCCGTGGTGAGCCTGGCATGCAGAGGATGTGGAATGCCCCATGGGAGAACTTCTCAGGGATGGGGTGAGGTGGTGCCAGCTGCCTACAGAGGGCTGCACTGCCACTGGGGGTGGGGTGGAAATCCATGGGGGACTGTGGTGGGGTCAGCAGTAGTGGCACCAGGCATGGTGGTACAACCCCAGTGGGCGTAGGGTACAGTTAAACCAGCTAATAGCTGGTCTAACTATACCTATGCCATTGTCTGCTGGTGTCCCACTTGGAATCGTGATTTGCGATTCCACTGGCCACCCTCCTGGAATACCGGCATAACCAATGCTGGAAACACCCTTGCACTATGTCACAGGGGTTTGCCTGTGTAGCCAGTGACATAGCCTGCCTTTGGTGCAGGTGGCCTGCACCATGTCGCAGGCAACCTTTTGGAATCACACACAGCGTAACGCATGTCACAAAGTGTGATTTGTGCCATATGGTTGGCGCAAGTCACCTTGCAACATGTGTAACCCATCTTGGAATCAGGCTCATTGTATCCATGTTGTTCCCCAATTGATTAAAAATACAAAATGTTCACCCCTGAATCTTAAGCACTAAAAAGGAAAAGAACACAAAAAGTAGAATTGAAATTCCATGTTAGAAATGCACACATATTTTTGGGAGAGAGGGCAGGTGGGTGGATGGATGTGGTATGTTGCTACTAGGGTTAAAACATAGCATGAAAGAAGGAATATACCCCTTATGTTAATATACCTGGGCAAAGCCAAACAAAAGGGTTTCTTGGATTCCTCAGGCAACCCTAACATTGTCTTAAGACAACCAAGAGCAAGTAATTCCCCTACTTTTTTTCAACTCAGTTAATTAGCAAGTGCAATTATAAAATGTGTTGTGAATTTCTGACGAATTAGTGAGATTATTTTAATTAATTAACTTAATTGGTAAATAATGTAACAATGGATTTATGACAGCAGCCTTTTATCAGCTGCATAAATAATTAAAGGGTTGATACCAGTATCCAGCAATCAATCTGTAATTAAATATGGGATGCACAATGGCCTGACTCAGAATATGCCATTTATCTTCATGAATGATGGGGTAGGTCCATAACTTATGAGTGGTAGTGCCATCAGTGAGTTAATGGAAGTCCTGTCCCCTCCCAAGTGAAAATAAATGTCCTGTTCTGTGTAAGGCTGTTGTGTATCCAATTTATACAATGTAGTTTACATTGTAGAACTTTCAGGTTAGTTCTTTTAATGAAGACTTAACTGTTTTGTTTGATGGCACTGCTCTGTTTTGAGTGCAGCTGAGCCCATTTTGATGCCATCGAGCAGTATGCATTCTGTTCTCCCACTGCTTGTTTAGAAATTCTTTTGTGACTAACTTAAGGTGGAAATAAATGCTGATGACCCACTTAACATTGACATTAATTATTTATTTGCATTTGAAATGCTTCAGTGGCTAAAATAAATTATTTACCTGCAAGGTTTGACTGTCACCTATATTGTATAAATGAGGATTCAGATCCCTAGTTTGTCTATAAAGATCTGTTCAGTTCCTAGAAGGTTGGTAGTGTCACATGCAAATAGGCCATCAGTTGCTCTCATCTGTTCTTCTGTGCTGTCTATGTACTTGCCAGTATACAGAATAGTTTTTGCATTGTGTGGGCCCCTTGATTTCCTTTATGCTTGCTTTTCACATTGCTATTGTCTGCATTCTTACTTTTGTGCCACACATTCTATAAATGTGTTTGAGCCATGACTAGGACTGTACTTCTGCCATGGAACATTTTGAAGACAATCATGATGTTGTACTGGTCAAAATGATAGAAATCATGGAAATCATAGGAAAAGTCATAAAAAGTCATCGACTCCACTGAGTGTTAAGCAAATGACCTACATTTTGACATTTTTATGAAAGCACATCAGCAAAGATTTAGATATTTCATTGTTAGACTGGTCCAGTAGCAGGGGGCAAAACACTGTGCTGCCACCTAAGAGAGAGAGAGAGAGATAGAGGCTTTCATGTGAGCCCCAGAATCCCATGCTGCGGCCAAATGGGGATCAAGTGCATTATAGTAGGATGGAATAGCATTACAGATCAGTCATTTGCAAACACCAAAAACTATGGTGTTTTCATGGAAAATGCTACCAATCATGGTGTCTTCATGGAAAATGCCAACATTCTGATGGTGGGATTTTCAGCAGGGTAGACACAGCACTTGCATCCATATTTCAGATACATGCTGTATCCATGCAAATGCATCCATATGTCTGCATCCTATTCCCAGACATTCGGATGTATTTGTGATGATTCCCACAGTTTATGGCAATTTCTGCCACAACTAACTGCAGGAATCACGTCTGTTTCTCAGATGCAACTTGGGAACTCCGTCCCGGGAGTTAGACCAACTTTTCATGGTCTAACTCCCCAGATGGATTTTGGCAGCTGCGTCTGTAAAACAAACATCACTCATTGACAATCCCCCCTAATAGAATATGCAGAAAAATGGGAAGAATCATGGAATCCATGCCCTTTATGATAAAGGTGCAGCCTATTCATGATTCTGCTGTAATACTGTATACCTATGTTTTTTTTAACTTTGCATCATTTTTGTGACATTAAGTTGGTGAATGCATTTTGTTTTTTTGCAACATGACCTGACTCAAAATTGTTTCTACACACAGTTTATGCAAACTGATAAGCGCAAGGCCATGCTTTCTTCACTGGTCTGTTTGTAAATTTTTATAACTTGCTTCTTTAAATGCATTATTTGAATTGTGATTGGCCCAGATTATGAACTTCATCAATGTCAAAATTCTGCAATCAAAAAAGATTTGAGAAATTCTGTTACAAGAAAGGCATCTGGAATTGGAATTTTACAGTTCATCAATATATGTCTAACTGTAAAACAGATTAATTGATTTGTGTCCCATTCGCTTGCTATCCAGAATTACTCACCAGCTAAATTTCAGACATCTAAACCTTAAAGTGACTGTGACATCTGCCTGCAGATATGGGCACAGATATTCAAAATGGTTGCGCCTGGTGCAACTGAGTTGTGCCAGCACAACCCCAGAAATGTGCCCCACTGTAATATTCAAAAGAGGGACTTGCATAGCACAAGTCTCGATGCGCTGGGGTGGAATGATAATTGTGTTCAGTGTACCTCCAGGGGGTGTGCCCATACATATGATGTGCATCCCGATATTCAGCCTGGGATGTACAGCGCATGTGCTGGCACAACCCTGAGGTGCGCCACATACCTGGGCTCAAAGTTGAGCCCAAAATAAAAGGCTCAAGTACCAGCCACCCACAGGCATGCTGCTGTACTGCAATACGCAACACAGCAGCCACCAGCTGTGGGTGGCACCCCCCCAACACTCTGCATAAGCACCCAGAGATGTCCCTGGTAGGTTAGAGGTACCCCCACTCCACTTGTAGCCATGATCGCCAAACATATGATAGTCTAGTGTTACCCTCCTCCCACCCCGTAGCCATGATCACCGAAAATAAAAGTAAAAAATATCCCTGGTAGTCTAATGGGACCCCCCCACCACACTCATAACCCTGATCGCAGGTAAATCCTACGTAAAAACATTCCTGGTGGTCCAGTGGTACCCACCCCACCCACGCAGGATTCTCTGCCCACCCTGCTCCCCCCGTCATCGGCAGGCAACACAAAACCACCCGCATACTGCCCAGCTGCCCACTGATTGATAGCTTACAACAGCAGCTGTGAGCCTATTGGTCCACAATTCCAAAAGTCCAACGGAAGTTGCCATGATTGGCCATTTTCAGGCAGCGAAAGCAAAAAGACTGTAGGCTCTGCCCACAGCTGTAAAAATAGCTTTTTACACAAATGAATAAGTAGCAGGTTCAGCACAGATTTCCATTTCTCTCTCTCTCTCTCTCTCTCTCTCTCTCTTCTCTCTCTCTCTCTCTCTCTCTCTCTCATACATGCTTTTTATCTCTGCACATCACCCCACTGAGTTTTCAGTAATTTAACTCAGTCTCACTTTACCATTCTGTGACAGTCTAATGGCTGTTGGTAGTTTCTGTTCAACTGAAAAGATTAAGGGTGCAATGCAGATAATAGATGCTGTGTAACACAAATTCCATTCTGTACCTTTCCTTACTGCCTCTTGCAGAGGTTGCTGCTTCATAAGGTGGAGGCTTGCACAGTATGTGTGCAACATGAATGTATGACAAAACTGGGTAACGAGCAGTATGAACAATGACCTTGGGTGGGGTGAACATTGCCAAATGCTTTTAATTTTTAAGCAGCTGAATGTGAAAGCCAAGGTTCACGAGGTAAACTAGATGCAAACCCACATTTTCTATCAATGAAGAGTCCTACTTTCTATTTGTAATGCCAGACCTTCGTGAATGGCAAGGGTGGTTCCTGGGCCAGAGTGTCCTGGCAGAGAAAGGGTCTGTTTAATCTAGTAGTGAAAGGTAGGACCCTGTGTGGTGCATATGCTTACTTTTATGGTTGCAGTGTCTCAGGGACTGTTGTCCTCTCACGCTGAGCACAGCAGGGTATAATGATGCAAAGACAGATGCAGATAGATGGTGCATATAGATGAGGCAACAATTTGCAGCCTCAGAGTGTATTGATATACAGGTTAGCACCCTCAGGAACACTTGGTGATTGGGCAGTTGGTGATAGTACAGTAGTCACGGTATGTTCAAACAGTCACATAGAGCTGTCAATGCTTAACTGTTGAACAGTTGCAAAAGTTTCAAATTAGGGTCAGATGCAGATCTTCAAACTGGCTCCCCACAGGCAATCTCCTGAAACCAGAGTGTCCACAAATAGTATTTGTACAAATCATGCTCATTAACGTTGGGTCTCTGCCAGAAGAAGACTGAATATTAAATATTGCTACAGAAGAACCAAGCCCAAGACCAACATCCTGCCCCATGCTGAAGTTCCATGTTTAGCTTCAAACCAACACAAAGCTGTAGCTCATTCCTTCAGGTCTTTCAAAGTATTAGCCACCAGCATGTAGACTCAGGTCAGGCATTTACGGCACATTACCTCAGGACCACAATCTGGAATCAGGACTGTTTGGTTTGATGCTCTCCACACTCTTGGGCTAGGCATGAGCTGCAAGGCCTATGAAGACCTGCTCGACTGATGCAGAGATGGTATGCCTTCATGGCTGGGGAGTCTATGGCATTGTGGCTGTTTGGCCAATGTGGTCAATAAAGCAGAATGTTTCAGCCAGCTGCTCCCCAATGGAGACTAGTGCATGCCCTGGGGCACATGATGTCCAGATCTGGGAGGCAGTGCCGATTACAGATGGGTAGAGACCATTCCTTCTCCCAGGGGTGGCCATTCATTTGCTCCTAACTCCATACTGGTAAATTTAGTACTGTCTTGTTTCTACTGCTTTCAGAGCCCCATGCTCTTATATACATGTTGCCTCCTATCTAACACTTCCTGTGTCAAAGGGCAAATCAGGCCAGGAAGCCTGCCTTAGGGTGACTCTCCAACTGTAGGTGGGTTACATGGTACCCTGCTGAAGTAGTGAAATTCACCTAGGAGGTTCCATTTTACCTTTTCAAGCTGCATGAGCATAAGTGTTAAATGAAGTAAATGTTTCAAGACCTGGGGCCCCATATTCAGAAAAGCACAAATCAGAGTGCAAAGGTTTGCGCTGCACTATACAAGTGCACAGGATACCAAGGATGCTATCCAACTGAATATAGTCCCATGTCAGGGCAGTGCTAAGTCAAGTAGTACTGCACTGACATGGATCCCCACTGTGCAGAGAAGTGTGCCGAGAGATTAGATAGTGCTGCAGTGCTATCTGCAAGTTTCAGAGGGACCCATGCAAATTACCCCATTGGGCATGCAAGGTGCTACGGGACCATCTGCATGCACATTATGATCTCATTGCCTAGTTCCATAGATGTGTCAAAATCCCTGGTGCTTAGTGGTCCCCCCACCCTCCGATCGCTGCCCTGTGTAATAAAAAAAAAACTTTCTGGTGCCTAGTGGCTCCCCCCTTCTGATTGTCAGCCCAAGCAGGATATACACAATCTCTGGTGCCTAGTAGTCCCCCTTCCTCTGATCCTCAGCCTGGTAATTACAGAAACATGCCCTGGTGCCTAGTGGCCCCCCTCCCTATGATCCTCAGCCTGGTAATTACAGAAACATGCCCTGGTGCCAAGTGGCCCCCTTCCTCTGATCCTCAGCCTGGTAATTACAGAAACATGCCCTGGTGCCTAGTGGCCCCCTCCCTCTGATCCTCAGCCTGGTAATTACAGAAACATGCCCTGGTGTCTAGTGGCCCCCCTTCCTCTGATCCTCAGCCTGGTAATGAAGGACATATTCCCTGATGCCTAGTGAACCACTGCCCCCCCTTCGATCACCAGCCAGGTAATAAAGACAGAATCCCTGGTGCCTAGCATTCCCCCCAGCACCTGAACCCCAGCGCCATCACAGACAAAAGATTCCCTGGCAGCCAGTGGTTCCCCCCCCCAGCTTCCGATCCCTGACCTTGTCCAAACGTGATTACAACCAGTGGACCATTCTCTCCTTCCATGCACCAGGGCATGTTTCAATAATTACCAGGATGAGGATCGGAGGGAGGAAGGAGGGACCGCTATGCACCAGGGCATGTTTCTGTAATTACCAGGCGGAGGATCAGAGGGAGGGAGAGGGGACCACCTAGGCATCAAGGATGGCCTTGGGTGCCCAGGCCAGGGCAAGTTACTGCAGTACCTTGGGCCACCACCAGTGCATTGTGCTCCATTAAGGGAAGGTTCATATCAGTGGTAATTTGCACCCATTCAGGTGAGGATTACCACCACTGCAAACTTCTGAATATACCGCTGAGCTCGTATGCTGGAAAGGTCCCCCACATTTGCATGGTCGCAGCGGTATCTTTGTGCTCAGGCACAACTAGGCTTTACCTATTCTGTGGGGGTGTCTGAAAATGGAACCCAAACACACATCAGGTGCAAAACCCAGTTTGTGTGGGAAACTGCCCATTTGTGCCGGCACAACATTTTGAGTATCAGGACCCTAACTTCTTGTATTACTGTTCTGCCTATCAAAGCTTGCAGTACAGTTCAAGAAACAGTAACAAAAAAGCTATTTCTTTTGGTTATTGACATTTCCTTTAATAGCACTTTAAGAAGTACAAACATTCCATTGCTTAAACTTGATACCAAATGGCTGCCTCATCAAAACTGAGATAAGCAGAAATGAGTTCCTTTATAACATAAAACAGGCACTTTGGTACACCACATCTGACACTTATTTTATGTTACTTTTTATGTAAAAAATAGGGAAAGACATCAGTGCAGAAGAGCAGCTATGAGCCTACCTGGAATGAACAGATTATCTTCACTGACATGTTCCCACCACTCTGCAAGCGGATGAAAATCCAAATCAGGGACTCTGACAAGGTGAATGATGTGGCCATTGGAACACAATTTGTTGATTTGTGAAAGATCTCAAATGAGGGTGATAAAGGTAAGCCTTTTTTGTTGTTGCTGTTTGAAGTTGAGAAGAACATTTTACATTGGTTAGCAGGATTAAAGCTAAATAAAATTTCAGAATATTATTGCAAATTAACAAGCATAAACCCACATAGGTGTTTCATCACTCTAGTGCAGGTAAATGGCAGCTTTTATAAAATGGCAGTTAGAAATCATGGTCTATGATTGGCTGATATGTATCACATGACTGTGCATCAATTTTTCTACATAAATAGCTGTGCAAAGAAATTACTATATCATAAGAAAATGAAACACGCATTTGTCAATGCCGAACATGTTTGCTCGCATGCTGTTACAAGTTAAGACAACAGTATCTTGAGGCTACAGGCAGACCTTTCTTCCCCCAGTAGCCATGGTCATGTGGACTTTAGGTTGCACTGGCCTAAGAGTTACAGAACTGAAAAAAATGGTGAACAGAATATACAACATCTTTATAAGTTCACTGTTTCTTCATAACTTTGTTATTTTTTTTACAGTTTGACCCCATATTTTCAACATAATCTTTTAATGAGCTCACGTTATGATCCAGGCAGGTAGAATTTTTAAAACCCCATCCACAAGGTGATTTTGTGGAGTAACTGTGAAAACAGGTTTTGGAGGGGATATGAAAAATGATACCGTCATGTTTATGAGGTAGAGTAACACGTGGGCTATGCTGGAAATTTGGGGCCAAAATCAGAAAAAAATTCAATGTTTTTTCATAATTCAGTTGTTTTTTTACATTTTAACCTCAAATTTTCAACATAGTCTTTTCTTTATTTATTATTTATTTAGCTTTTGTTGACCGGGTAAGTGCACTAGACAAATCCTGCCTATTTTCAGGCACGACCGGGAGGGAGATACAGATGAATGCCAACTGACCTTGAACCAGATTAAGCTGTTGGTGGTATTTTTAGTGAATGAGGGAAATTTGGCCGGGACACTGGGGAAATTCCCCTACTCTTTTTGATAAGTGCCATGGGATCTTTAACATCCACCTGAACTACCACCAATCCAGGCAGATGGGACCTCGGTTTAACGTCTCATCCGAAAGACGGGTCTCCTCCTTACTATCAAGACAGGTGGAATTTTTTAAATCTCATCTAAAAGCTGATTTCACTGTCCGACTGCGAAAATATGTTTTGGAGTGGATTTGCAAAATGACATCCATCGTGTTCATGAGGTGGGGTAACACCTCCGGACACTGAGACCACAACCCCTGAGTCATGAGGGCATCTGCCTGCTGCCCTCCCCACAAGGCTCCCATGGATGGTGGAGCCCAGGACAATTCTCTAGCCTCCAGACACTGAGACCGCAACCCCTGGGTCGTGAGAGCATCTGCCTGCTGCCCTCCCCACAAGGCTCTCATGGATGGTGGAGCCCAGGACAATTCTTCAGCCTCCAGACACTGAGACCGCAGCCCCTGGGTCGTGAGGGCATCTGCCTGCTACCTTCCCCACAAGGCTTCCGCAGATGGTGGAGCCCAAGACAATTTCCCAAGTATAGACTTGGACCATGCTACTTTGGTGTTCGCTGCCATTTTGGAATGGGCTACTCTTTCACTGCAGGTCTTTTATGTCGGCATACCTGCACTGATTATTTAATCTCCCTGTTTCTTCACTAGTGTACTCCAGGACACCAAGGACTTTGTTCTGCAGTCTTCTACAGTGCCCTTCTTACCATGACCAGAGCGCCACCACCTCTCTTTGCTCAACTGGCCCCTAGACTGTCTTCAGGGTCAGAGAGCCCATAGCAAGGAGGTTGTTCAGTTTCAAGCAGCTCTCAAAGTTGCACAAAGTGTAAAGCAATAAATTAAATAAATGAATTAGTATATCCTGTCCCTGTGAAACTGACATCTATTTGGAGCTCTGCTCTCAAAGATAGCTCTGAATTACAAGCTAGCTCAGGACCTGAATACATGCTTTTCCCTTGGAACTGACAGCCACTGAGAGCCTGGGGTTAAGTATAATGAATAATGCATGAGATGCTAGCCACTGATATAACTGGTAATTGCTATTTTTCTTTTAAACTTAGATTGTGGGCTTTTAGTGACACTATACTTTCTTTGTTGTCTTTACTTATAATTGTTTTTGGGCTGTTGAAAATTTAAAACATAGTGGTGGTGTAATTCTGTGCTGTCTTTAATTGCTGCAAATTTTCACCCCCCCTTCCCCAACTCTTAATTATATGCCCTGTTAAATCTGATTGACAGGAGCTAAACACAGGGTATAGTAAGGGGTGTGAAGTAGGAGGGGCATAAGGGGGAAGAAGCCCACCCTCAGTACAAGTGTTTTGACTCATTTATTTATTATTGGTTTCTTTTCCTTTAAAAAAAATATTTGAGGATCAGTGGTAGGATTTTAGTACAGTAAATTAATAAAAAGGGAACTAGGAGAGCTTCAGTAGCAGACAAGTAGTGGAATTGCAGTATAATGTGGGGAGTGGTGCAATGCAGTGGCTGTGGGGCAGCCATATTCAGGCAGACTTTCTGGACACTGAGGTGCTGCCCTATCTGCATGCATCTCTCTGGACCGCGGGATGAGGTAGCCAGACTCAGGCAGAAGTAAACTGGGTCAGGAGTACCATCACCCTATCCAGGGACCACCTAGTCCAATGCAATGCCTCAAAGGATGCTGAGAACGAGGAGCACTTGGATGACAGTGGGCTCAGGAGGGTTAGAGCAGTCAGGCAAAGGCACATCCCAGATCCTATTCCACTCAAGAACTCATATGCCACACTGGCAAATGAGGACAACCAAATAGAGGTACCCAGGGAAGTGGAAGGAAAGGATGTGGAAGTTAGCCAAGGAGGTGACCTCAGCGGGGAAAGCAGTGAACCCCAGAGGAGGAGGAGGAAGTGAATCCTGGTGGGGGACTCCATCATAAGAGGGATCCAGCTAGGAACACAGGAGGGGGAGTGCAGGGAGGTGAGGTGCCTACCAGGTGCCACGGCACGGAGGGATGGAAGGAAGATCCTGGGGATCACTGGGAAGACAAGACGGGAGGGTGAGCTGGATGTCATTATCCACCTAGGTACTAATGACCTGGCAAATGGGGAGCCAAAGGAAGTTCAGGAAGAGTTTAGGAAACTGGGGAGGGGTCTCAGCAAGTAGCTACTTCTGTCACTTTCTCAGAAGTACTACCTGTGAGAGGCAAGGAGAGTATAGAGTGCATGCACCGAACTTTAACTCATGGTTGAAGAACTGGTGCTGTGAGGAAGGGTTTGGATTCATTGGTGACTGGGGACCCACCTGGAGGGATGGAGGTTTGTTCAAGCCTGATGGTCTGCATCCATCCTGGAGGAATCAAGCACTCAATGATAAGTTTAAATGCTACATTGACAAGCATTTAAACTAGAAAAGGGTGGCAGGCCAGCAAGGAGGGTACCACTTGCTCACCCCCACAGCTAGCAGTGGAACCAGTGAACCAGAAGAGTGGCTATCTCTGCAAAGCAAGTGCAAAAGATGGAGATTAGTGCCCAAGAGGTGGATAAGCAGAAAGGGGCAACATTCAGCAGAAGGGCAGACAGCAAGGAGAACCAGGATAAATGACAACCAAGGAAGGGGCTGGGTAGAACAGTGAAACAGTCTAGGAGGTCAAATCATGGAAAGCCATGTGCAAATGCCAGGAGCCTTAGCAACAAGATAGAAGATCTGGAGGCTGTCATGGTACAGTCAGACTGGACATTGTGGCCATCACTGAAACCTGGTGTAATGATAACCACGACTGGGAGATGGCCATACCTGGCTACAACATATTCAGAAGAGACAGAGTAGGCAGGAAAGGAGGAGGGTGGCACTGTATGTGAAAAATGACATAAGGGCCACAAGATCCAGGAGGAAACAAAATGGGGAGAGATACTGTGGGTTAAGCTGGAAAGGAAAATGGGGACAGCCATCCACACAGGTGTGGTCTATAGACCACCAGCCCAGGAGGAAGAAACAGATAGGGAGCTGATGCTAGCCATCCAGAGGATGGCAGACAATGGTGAGGTAGTACTGGTTGGAGACTTCAATATTCCAGACGTGGACTGGAGCATCCCAGCAGCAGCATCAACTAGGAGCAGATTTATCCTGGACTCCTTCAGGGTGCCTTCTCAAGCAACTGGTCATGGAACCAACTCGGCAGAAGGCAATACTGGACCTTGTGCTCCAAACAGGGACAGTGTGATGGAGGTAACAGTGGGGAGCACCTGGGAAACAGTGACCACCAGTCATTGTGGTTTGAAATCACAGAAAGAGCAGAACCAAACCACACAAAAAACACGATCCTGGATTTTAGGGGGCAGACTTTGGGAAGATGGGGAGATACTTGAAAGAGGCATTAAGGGAATGGGACAGGAATCAGGGTTGAGGAACAGTTGGCAGTATTTAAAATGGGGATTACAAGAACAACAGAATTATGCATTAAGCAGGTTAGCAAGAGGAAAAGAAGAGGAGACCATTATGGTTTTCCAAAGAGGTAGCAAAGAAAGTGAAAGCCAAAAGACTGCATTCAGGCAATACAAAAAGACACAGGCAGAAGGGGATAGAGAAGTACCAGGAGAAGCAAAGGGAGGCAGGAGGTCAGTAAGGGAGCCAAAGCTCAGACAGAAGAACACATTGCAAAATCAGTGGGTAGAGGGGACAAAACCTTTTACAGGTACATAAGTGAAAAAAGAAAGACAAAGGGAGGGATAGTGAGACTGAAGGGGGAGGATAAGGGCCACATGGAGGATGACAACAGTAAAGCTGACATATTGAACAGGTATTTCTGCTCAGTCTTTACTGAGGAAGAGGAGGGTAATGGGTCTGAAGGGAGTACAAGGGGTGAGAATGGAGCAGAAATGGACACAAGTCCCTTTACATGAGAAAGGGTCCTGAAGGAACTGGAAGTAATAAGAGTTGATAAAGCAATGGGGCCAGATGGGGTGCACCCCAGGGTCCTCAAAGAACTAAGAGGTGATGGCTGAACCTCTGGCTATCCTGTTTAGCCGATCACTGAAAACAGGAGGTACCCAAAGACTGGAGGACAGCAGATGTAGTCCCCTTATACAAAAGTGGGAACAAAGAGGAAGCAGGGAACTACAGACCAGTCAGCCTCACCTCGGTAGTGGGGAAGATCATGGAAGCACTACTGAAGGAGAGATTGGTGGAACATCTAGTTGTCAATAGACTACAGGACCCAAGGCAGCATGGTTTCACCAGGGAGGTCATGTCAGACCAACCTCGTTGAATTTTTTGACTGGGTGACTAGGGAGGTGGATCAGGGGAGGGCAGTGGACATGGCCTATCTGGACTTCAGCAAGGCCTTTGACACTGTGCCACATAGAAGACTATTACACAAACTGGGGAATATGGGTGTGGGCAGGACAGTAGTGTGGTGGGTAGGTAACTGGCTGGGTGGCAGGACACAGAGGTGGCGGTAAATGGCTGTCACTCCACAGAGAAGAGTGACCAGTGGGGTACCACAGGGATCAGTGCTGGGACCGGTCCTATTCAACATCTTCATCAGTGACATTGTGCAGGACCTAGAAGGCAGAATTTCACTGTTCGCTGATGACACAAAGCTCTGTAACAGAGTAGACACACCAGAGGGTGTAGACAGAATGAGAAGCGACCTGCAGAAACTTGAAGAATGGTCAGGGGTTTGGCAGTTGAAATTCAATGCAAAGAAGTGCAAGATAATGCATATGGGGCACAAAAACCCTGGCACAATATATCAGTTGGGGGGTGAGGATATAGCATGCACCAAGCAGGAAAGGATCTTGGGGTTGTCATCTCTGATGACCTTAAGGTAGGAAAACAGTGTGACAAGGCAGCAGGTAAAGCAAATAGGATGCTGGGATGTATAGGCAGTGGCATCACCAGCAGGAAAAGGGAGGTCATAATTCCGCTATACAAGACACTAGTGAGGCCCCACCTGGAGTACAGTGTACAGTTCTGGAGACCATACCTACGTAAGGACATAGACAGGGTAGAGAAGGTTCAGAGGAGGGCAACAAAGATGGTGCATGGATTACATCACAAGTCCTATGAAGACAGGTTGAAGGAACTGAACATGTACTCCCTGGAGGAGAGGAGGGAGAGAGGGGATATGATAGAGACATACAAGTATCTTACAGGGAGGAACAGGGTGCAGGAAAACACTATTTTTAAGTGAAAAAGATGTTCCAGGACTAGAGGGCATGGGATGAAGTTGGAGGGAGGACGATTCAGAGGAAACATGAGAAAGAATTTCTTCACAGAACGGGTGGTGGACAAGTGGAACACCCTGCCAGAGGAAGTGGTGGGGCTGAAACAATCACAGGATTTAAGAATGCATGGGATAGACATAAAGGAATTCTGGAGGTCAGGGGTAAGGGGCAACAGACTTCTAGGAAAACAAACTGAACTTACAAGCTCAAATGGGCAGACTGGGTGGGCCATAGGCCCTTATCTGCCGACACTGTCTATGTATCTATGTATCTATGTATTCAATCCTTGGATTTCTGCATAAGGGAGAGAGATGTGCAAATAGAGCAGTTTTGTCTGAAACAAAACCTCTGAGGAGATGAGAGTGTTTGTGAACAACTTTTACTTGCTATTCCTGTCTAATTAAAAAGTTTGTCCAAAACAGACTTGAGACCCCTGAAAAAGGGGATTGATGCAGCTAGAGCCCCTGGCCTGGGCTCTAGCACTGAATTAGAGCAGTGGTTGCCTTGAAATCTGATCTTCATCTGGGAACGAGGTGAACCACTGCCTTCTACTTCTGTTAGGATTTTATCCTGACAGGGGATCAAACCAGCTGAGGTCCTGAGTGACTGCCTGCCTGTCAAAACTGGCAAAGGCAAGTCCCATTGTGGGATGACTAGGATCATCATCGTCCAGCACATACAGCCTGCACCCCTCACCACTGGAAGCATGTTGGGTCTACCGCACCTGTGACCAGATTACAGAACAGTGCTCCCATCATCCAAAGTCATCATGGTCCACATCCTTCACCACAAGGAGCATGCTGGGTCCACTGTACCTCTGTCCAGCCTACAGAAAAGACAATCCAGCCATCATCTGTCTAAGCAGGGGAGACATTCCCCCTGAAAGAGCACTAGCTATCAAAGGTCACAAGTACTGCATTTTACTCGCATAACTTATCATTCCTGGCCAGCCTGGGTTGAGGCACTGAATGCTTTACCTCACACTATGCCAGAGATACAGGTTAGGGAACTACCTCGGATCGTCGAGGTGCCGGTGTGTGGGGGAAGGAGGAGCAGGATTGAGCAAGCCAGTAGGCAGCTCTCCTCTTCCAGGGGTGGTGGGGATGGGTTGTGGCCCCCCTGTAGTTCCACTCCCACCAGGTGGAGGTCCGTAGGTAGCATAGGCAGGAGTGGGCGGCATCATTACGGGTGGGCAGAAGGGGCTGAGCTGGTGCCACGGTGTGCACGCATGCCTCCACGTGCATGCACGGCCATGTGCCAGGGCCTTGGGCTGGGAATGGAAGAAAAACCTACAAAAATTACAAAAATCTACATATATAAAAAAAAACTTATCATTCCTATTATTTAGTTAGCTAGGTACTTTCAGGACATTCCTGCACAACCTTAGGATTAAGCCCACAGCTACAGCTTACAGCCAGGAGCCACTGTTTTACTGTACATCCAACTATGTAATTTGTCAAAGCAAAACAAAAGCAAAGCAGCGCACCACTAACTGGGGGTGTGCTCTTACGAAGGTAACAAACCTCAGAGATTATTGCTCGGTGAGTGGTGGAATTCTAACTAGTGTTATCTTTTGATTACCTGCCTTATCCCATTTTCCTTTTCCCAGATCCATATTCCCATCATCCTGCCCCCAACCATCATCCATTCTTGCATTGTTAATTTGTGTCTTATTGTATTATTGTGTTATAGTGTATATTAGCTGGGGATTACTGCATACAGTTACTGTTTATCTGCAAAGGGTAATGGTGGGTTGTACGGCATTATTATTTTTCTACTTGGCCATCCCCTGGCACCAGATTGTCTAAAGGATTAGTAGACCACACAAGAAATGGATTGCCCCCTAGTAAGTGGTGCATTAGCCTAAGACCTGAATAAAGAAATGCATACAGACCTTGCACTCCCACTACCAATATTTAAGAGGTAAGACTTAACAAAAGGAGTAAAGTGCATGAACTGTTTTATTTCTCACAAAAAGGTGCATGGTACATTGCCTGGCACATCACCCCACAGCCCAGCAAGAGCCTCCCAGACTAGCTCCTCTTTGTGAATAATAGAAATAAAACAACTGTTGCACATTACTTCTTTTTGTTTAGTCTTATCTCTTAAACCTTCATAGTGTGTGTGAGGCCTGCATGTTTTTCATGTCTGAGGCGGTGCCACCACACTATTTGGATACAAATGTAGCAAACCCTGGAAACCATCCATGACTTCATGGCTGTCTACTGTACCCTGAGGCATAAAAGCACTAGCCATATTTTATCACTGACCGAGCTGCAGTAGTCTGTGGGTCAGGGGCCACATTTGTTACGGCTGACTGAAAGGTATCACATGGCACGTTCCAGTGAAAAGTGCCAGTGCAATACCCACTGCAGTGCCAGTTTACTTTTCTCAAACACTTAGCATTTTGAAAGTAGATTAAAATGCATGACAAATATCAAACATAGCCCTAGTCATAGGAGAATTCACACATTATTAAGTGGGAAGTATTAATCTGTTCTTGGTAAGCATGTGATGGACAGTTTTTGAGAATGTAAGCCATCATCTGTAGAAATGTCATATTCATAATCTTCCCATCATTCCCAGTGTTTATTCTAATTAACTGCAATTTCCTGTCTGCTCAATATTATTTGTTTAATCAGTCCAACCTCTTAACAGCCTCTACAGTGTTGGGGTGTTGGGAGGAGGGGGCTGAAAGTGCATTAAGATTAGAAATCCTGAGTAGAAACATCCATTGTATTCATTCAGCTCAAAAGCTTAGTTGTGGATAGACAACTAAAGCAAGTTAATGGGCAGTGTGCTCCAGGGTTTGCAGCACATGCCTAGAAAGCAGTGGCTCTGGTTCAAATTCACCATGAACCACTTATTGTGTGACATTTAGCAAGTTGCTAGCTATTGCTTTGTTTCTTTTAACAAATGAGTGTTTATGCAAATTCACTGCTACAATACCAGACCAACATGTATCCCTACTCTGGAGATGTTAAAAAAGAACCATGTATAATCTTGTTAAAATGTAAAAAAATATATATAATTTAATTGCTTGTTTGTATGTGTGTCATTTCTAAAAAAGAACTTGCCTCTTTTCATGCAACCTTCTTTCTAAACAAAGTACAGGACACGTGTTCAAAATTTTGTTCAGTTGTTTTGCAAATGTGTAGCACGGTATGTTTGGCAAAAGGCAATTTTTTGGTAACGAATAACAATTTAGTGGCAGTATATTTTCTATATCAGTAGTGAGAAGAAAATAAAATACAAATGATAACATTTGTAATGAAAAGACAGTTGAAGCAAAAGTGTAACGGGGCTTGGAACTAAAACCCAGGTCCTTCATGTGGTAAGCAGAACTTTTTTTCCACTAGGCCTTCACATTGTAGCTAGGTAGGATGGGCACACTGGATGTGCCACTGGGCTATTTTGTGCCATCACTTTACATACAGGTTCTCTATGTTTCTACCTCTAGGTCATCATGTAATTCAGCTTCCCCTCTTCTGAGTTGATGACTACTATCTCAAGCAAGCAGTGCAATGAAATTGGGCAGAAAAGTCTGACCCTTATCTATTTTAACTATAAAAGACTCCAGATATCTTCCAGTTTTATTTAGTGGTAACATTTTCCAGTGTCACCAAAAGTCTACCACAAATTTACAACATAGACATATCTTTACAGCGCCACATGAATGTGACAGCTGTCATTTTTCAAATCCTGACCAAAATATTTTTTTTACATCCCGAAAGATGATTTAGTGGACTCTGTGTGAAATCACCTTTTGAGCAGGAGTTGAAAATTTTCTCTGCCCTTGTTCATGAGGTGGGGTAATAAGAAGGCTATGTTGAAAATTCAATGTAAAACTATTAAAAAACAACAAAGTTCTGAGCCTACCTTGCATTTTGAGAACACAGGCTCATAACTCTGGTAATTTTTACTATTTTACCCCAAATTTACAACATTGCCATTTCTTTACAGCAACTCATACATATGACAGCTGTCATTTCTTAACTCTGGCCCAAAATGTGTTTTTCCATCTTGAACGTTGCTTTCGCAGTCCCTACACAAAATCACCTTTAGGCCAGGAGCTGAACATTTTCTCTGCCTTTCTTCACGAGGCAGGGTCTTAACAAGGCTATGTTAAAAATCTGGTAAAAAATATTGAAAACAAAATTTAATATTTTTACCCCATATTCCTCACCTGTAGCTGTATCAGCTCTGGCTAGAGTTTGTTCTTTCTGGAAGTTGCTGCAGCAAAGCTTCCCTCCTCCCAACAGTACTGCTTCACTACACAATAGAGCAAATGAAATTACAACTTTAAACTAAATCACTTAAAATACCACATATAATTGGTTATCTGGAGGCACAAGGCACAGTAGACACTTAATGGATTAATTTGTTGGTAAACCTGCCTGTTTTAAATGTTTTTTCAAACATTTTAGGCACAAAGATACAGAGCACACGAAACATCAATTGTCTCTTCCTCACACTGCACTGAATTCAGCCTACACATGGCAATATAGCTCACTCTAGCACAATGTGACCTCCAGTCCAATGGATCCTTGCAAACTTTGCCTTAGAGCCAAAATTTACAGGTGAAGTTCACAATTTGTGCCATTCCCAAAACGTCACCCACCTCTAGACATAGGTAGAATTTACTAGTATCTTTTCTCTGGAAAACTATGTAGAAGAACCATGCAGTCACAGGTACAATGGCTGTTCCTCTGTTGAATTTGGGTAAGAAAAGTTACTGAGAAGAAATTGTCAAAATCTAAATCACTGACTGAATCATAGCACACCAGAAAAGATGACTCTGACTGGTCAGACTCTAGGCCATGTTCTTCATCAGCTGAGTGGTGCAACTTTTTACCAAGACTCAGTTGGTAGACCTTAAAGTCTAGTCAGGAAGGTTGGTCTGATGTCAGACATCCAGTGATGACTCTTGGTTCATCATTGACAGTGCCACAAAAACCCACAAGTTCTATGACAGTGCAGAACTTACCATCGCTGAACCTTGGTTCAGTGGCACTGACACTATTGTTGAATGCCAAGGCATGCCTGTCAGCAATGACACATGTAATATCAATGTTTTGGGCTTAGTTCTCTGAGTTCCTTACAGAGATTGCTGCCTAAGCAACCATTATTGCCATCTATGGTGCTGATACCAGGTCCACCTGTGATGCAGAGCCCCACAATGCTGACAATACTTGCTCAACCTACTACCCCTGTCAGGGTCAAGACATCTGGTCTGGAAGCCCCTCTTCTGCACCTCCTATAGAGGAGGAGGTGGAGCATAGCCCTGACCAGATGGAAAACAACTTCTGGTGAGAAGAAGAAGAAGAAGAAGAAGAAGAAGAAGAAGAAGAAGAAGAAGAAGAAGAAAAAGAAGGGTTGCTAGTCAGACAGTCTTCATGATCTACTTTGTTCTCTGACAGTGCTGACACAGCTTATTATGTCTCTAGGTCTCCTGAGTACTTTTCCTTTCAAATCATGGTAAGGTCATTTGAGGATAGGGGTGCTCAGATAGCCATTTTTAAATTCACATACCTCAGATATTGATCCTAAATTTAGAACTTAGGATTTTTGGATATAGTTACCAAAAATCATAAATCCTTACTATTAGGCTACCTATCAGATTCAGATTTGGAAATCCAAAATCCAAATCCAGAATCTGAACTTTGTGTGCTCAAAAGTGGCACATAAATAGCCCCCCAACTCTCCCACCATGTCAATTATTCCAACTCCTGAATATACTAGGTAACCCCCACCTAGCAGTGCTCTCTCTTCAGTCAAGTGATGTCCCAGCTTAGTCTAGTAAGGCTTCCCTAACACATGCCCATGCTGTTTTTCATCCTGTAGTCCACTGTCCCTTAGGTTGGCCACCAAATTCTCCTTCGCTATGGTCTCCACCAGCTTACTTATGATGGAGGTAAAACTGACAGGTCTGTAGTTGCCTGGATCTTCTCTGCCCCCTCCCCCATGGAGTTGTACTACATCAGCAAATCTCCAATCTGCTGGCATCATTATGAACTGCAGTGAGACATTGAATAGATGTGTTAAGGGTACTTCCACTACTACAGCCAATTCCCTTAGCCCTCCTAGGTGGAGGCCATCTGGACCTGGTGCTTTGTCTACCCTGAGAACTTCTAGTCCCTTTTGTGCCCTTTTCACTAAGACCTGTACTTTGTCCATTTCCTGGATATACCTTGCTGCATCCTTGATACCACTCTTTGGCAGAGGACCAGTGTCCTCCACCATGAATATTGAGCAGAAGTAATTGTTTAGTACTTTTGCCTTCTGCTTGTCATCCTAAAAGACCTTCACCCTCAGCTAGCCTAACAATCCCCCCTCGTTTTCAATTTTTACATTATGAACGGCACCTGAAAAATAATTTTTCCCACTTTTTACTCCCTCAACAATCCGCAGCACCATGTCTGCCTTTGCCCTCCTGACCTCCACCCTTGCCTCTTTGGTTTTTAGCTGATACTCCTGCCAGGCTTCCTCCCACTTGTTCCTTGTACTCAGCGAAGGCCCTTCTTTTTACCCTCACTGCCTTCCTCACCCCCATTCAGAACCATATTGGCCTTTTGTGCTTGCTTGTTTTGGTGACCCTTCTTTGCAGACACTATGGTCACCTCCAGGAGTGCCCCCCTTGATCCTGCTCTATTGTACTTTCACCCCTCTATCTGGTCAATAGCTGGTAATTTTCACATAACTAGTTCCTTCATCTTCCCAAAATCTACCCACTTGAGGTCCAGGGCCTTTGTCTTCAAGGGGGTCTGTTGTCATCCCCCCATTAGCTTGACTTACACAGTGTTGTGGTCACTGTACCCCAGTGGTTCACAAACAGTCACACTCTCCCAACCCCCCTAAAGTGCTATTTTAGTGTGCAAACAGCAAAAACTAGTGGCATAAGGTGCTCCCACAGACTGTCGATGTTTCACGCTCTATTCATGTGCTTTATCAAGCCTTTGCACCTCCCTAATCCCTGATTGGGATCCCACTCCCTGTCTGGTCCACAGCAATGACTGACTCTTGACCACTCCTACTAAGTCTGGTAGTTGCACCTCATTCAGGGCTACACAACAGTTTACTGTCACTACTAGAGGGCCTTGTATGGTACCTGCAATCCACTTCCCTCCCTCCCTCTCTTTCTGCTCCCCCACCTCCTCCCACTACCCTCCATCCCTCTGGGCCAGTGAGACTCTGTGAGAAGGGGGTAATGAGTAGAGGTTCGGGACCCCAACTCAGTTGTCCATGCAGACCAAGTATTTTCCTTCGTGCTGCCTATAAGTGTCCGTAGAGCTCCTCAAACCTCCTGTAAACAGTGCAGTGACCCAATCTCCAAAACATTGCCATGGGGATGGTTGCTCCAAAATCCTTACAGCTAGCCAACTCTCTTTCTTGCGTGTTCTCCAGCCTATCTACTAGTTTCACCTCCTATTCCCTCTATACACACCTACCCCAGATAGGGTGTAGTGCCTATTGCTGGCTTTACCCTCCTGTTCTGTGTACCCCTATGTAGATCTTCCCAATGTAGGGTGCAGTGCCTACTGGTGATTTAAAACTCTCATTCTGTGTATCCCTACATAGGTCTACCCCAGATAGGATGTAGTGCCTGCTGGGGATTTTTACCTCTTGTTCTGTGTACCTCTATGTAGGCCTACCCCAGTTAGGGTTTTGAACCTACCTGATACTGCTCCCTCTGCTTGCCCCATCCTAAGTACATCTCCCTTACCCAATCCTATGTGGTACTAAGTCAAAGGCTTTGCTGAAGTCTACATACAAAAAAAAATCAACTTCCAGACCCCTATCCATTGCTTTTGTCACCCAATTGTAAAATTTAATCAGGTTAATTTGGCAAGACTTCCCTTTGGCGAATATGTGCTGTCTGGAATCCTGCAGCCCATTGGCCTCCAGGAATCCACTATACTTTCCTTAATTATAGACTCCAGTAGTTTCTCCACAATAAAAGTCAGACTGACTGGTCTATAGTTGCCTGGCTCCTCCCAACTCCCACTTTTGTGAAGGGACCACATTCGGTATCCTCCAATTCTCCAGCACTTCTCCTGTCTCTAAAAAGCACTTAAAGTGGACCTGCTCCATCTCCCTTAACACCCTTAGGGGCAACCCATTTTCACTCTTTTATTTATTCACATTCACTGCTGAAGTCCCTTCTTCACTCTCTCCTGTTATTGACTCTTTGTTAAGACTGGCTAGTGATCCCCTGCTGGCTGCCATACTGAAGTCTGGCAGAGGGCCTATCTCCACCACGAAAACCAAACAAAAAGAATTGTCCACTAGATTCACCTTACCCTTCTCATCCTCGCATCCTCTACCCATTCCTCAACCTTTGTTAGCCTGATCACTACTCCCTTGATTTAATGTTGCTATCATGTATAGTGAAAACGACAAGCCTTCTTGCCCTCCTGAACCCTTCTGTTAGACTTAGTTCTGCCTCCACATTTGCCTGTCTCACTGTTCTGTCTGTTACCCTCATTTTCTTCTGGTATGATCCCCTGTCTTCCTTTGTTTGACTCATTTTATACCAAATAAAGCCTTTTTTCCCCTTACCACCTCTGCAGTGCTCTTTGAGAATCATTAAGGTCTCTTTCCCCTCCTACCCTCCAGCACAATTTTTCCACAGAGATCTGTCACCTCCAGAACTCCCCTTTTAATCAGATCCCAATTTCTAGCTATTCTACTTCCTCCTGCACATTCTGTAGTTTATACTGCAACACCTCCTTCATCCTCCCAAAATGTTCCCTTCCAAATTCCAGGTCCTTAGTTCTGGAGTGAACCCTCTCAGCTTTAAGCTTGATCTCAGCCCACATAGTCCTCTGATTGCTTGCACCCAAGGGTTCCCTCACTATTATCTCCCCACGCTATCCCTTTTTGTCAGAACTTGATCTAATATGGTCTTTCGTGGTAGAATCCATGACCATCTGGCTCAGGAATGCCTCCTGCAGCCTTTCCACTAGCTCTGGCTTCTTGTGTTCACAGCTATTAGCATGCTCCAGTCTGCATCCCACAAATTGAAATCCACCAATATTAATATAGGTACCTCCCAAAGTTCTGCCATCCTGTTTATCTTATCCCCCAACTCATTGTCTGTTTCTTCCCTCTGTGCTGGTGACCTGTACACCACTCCAATCCTAACTACCCTACCTCCCCCCACCACAATCGCATGTACCCATACCATTTCAATCCCATTAGTCCTACCTGCTTTCTGTTTTTCTGAGGCAAAGATACCCTCTTTTATGTACAATGCTACTCCACCTTCTCTCCCTTCCCTATCAGTTCTGAACAATGCACACCCTAGTACAGTACTTGCAATTCTCACTCATGGTGCTAGGTTGCCCATGTCTCTGTTCATAGCCAGTAATATCCACATTTGCATCAGCCATTACTGCCTAGTGATCACAGGTTTAATTTCCTATGTCCAAGAATTAGCACACATCACTTTCTATACCTGTTTTGTCCTGTCTGATGTCTGTTTTCTCCCCCCAAAATGCCCTTGGCTCCTTCTGTTTCCTTGCACCCTACTGTGCTCCACTACCCATGTATATATCCTTCCTCTATACCCCTTCCCCTCACTCCTTTGAATTTTATGCATCACAGCATCATCCCCTCCCTCCAGGCTTGTTCTGAATGCCTTCACTAGTCCTGGGAGAAGCCCTCCTGGACCCCCTTCAGTTCTAAGGATTTGTCTGTCCTTAACTGTGCTGCCTCCCCACTCTCCTACTTTAAAGTCCTTTCTATGTGTTGTGCAAACCTACTTCCCCATACCATGGCACCCTTCCCATTGGGGTGTAGGCCACCCCCTTAAACTGTTTCCATCCTCACTAGTGGTTGCCCCAATCACCTAAAGCCTGAAAACCCTCACACTGACACCAGCCCTTCAGCCATGCATTAAATTGCTCTATTTTAAGCTGCTTCCTATAGCTGTAAAATGGCTGCGGTATAACTTCAGAGAAGGTCATCACACCTGCATAGTCTCTGAGAGTCCTGCTTAGGGAGCAGAAGCACTCCTTCACCTCCTCCACACCTCTTCTGACCAGATAATTTGTGCCTACATGCACCATCATTTCTGGTCTACCCACAACGGTCCCACTGAGTTACAGCACCTTTCTTCGGATACTGTTTGCCATACCCTCTGGGAAACAGTGGACTTCCCTCTCAACTTCCAGTGTGGAAAACACTATGCTGCCTCTACCTCTGACAACTAATCCCCCTTTTATTATAGCCCTTATTCTTCACCCTTTGGGGTTCCCACCCTTCCCTTGCTCATGCAAAGTGGCTGGAGCCCCTTTTTTCAGGACTGCTGGACCCTACCCCTTTCTGGTGGGAATCTGGGGGGACCCCCTCCAACAGTGGCTAAAACCTGTTCAAGGTGAGTACATCCTGCACTGCTGGTATACCAACCTGTGTCATCCTTCTTTCCCTCCCGGCCACAATCTATTTGCCCTGATTTGGCCTTTGGGCCCTCTGTGGCAATGGAGCCTGCAATCCCTATTGTTGTTTCCCGACCCTGGCTCTCAGGTAGCAGATTTGTGCCTTGCCAGCCTCAAGTTCTTCTCCCAATGCCTACACCTTCCCACAACCAAGGCACTGGCCATAGATCCAGAGTACCCTCAGGTCACAACTGCCCCACAACTCCCGCACTCCACCCACTCCCTCCAGTGGTGTCCTGCCTGCATGTTTATGTCTATTGTAGTTATTTATGCATAGGTACAGCTAACCCTTTGCCTTGTCTGTCACACTGCCTGCTCTGGCTAAAATGAAGGAAAAGTGAAGCTTTTTTATACCCCAACTGCAAGGACTGACTTGCCTCTAGCAGAATCTTTCCCTCACCAGTTTAGAATTCCCTCCTTTCTTTTAACCTGCTGTAATCCTGGTTAATTCAAAGACTAAACAGAAATTGCAAACAACATCTCATTTTCCAGACTCACTAGACACTTAGCATTCTAGAATGTTATTCCTGGTATTCTAGAACTCAGTGGACTGACTGAGGGAAGTCAGTGAACTCTGTTGTCCTGTTTGCATGCACTGTTTCTCTTGATTACTAATTAATCAGTTTCTCAGTACTCAAATATTTATTGCAAGTACAGTAAACACCTTAGTAGATAATCAGAAACCAAACTGTGATCTGGTTAAAGTGCATTGATACAAGTGGCCCATTCCCCTTGTTTTGTTTTTTTTTGTTTGTTTTTTTTCCCAATTGTTTAACCAGGAGTGGCACACTAAGCTGAATGCTTGTTTACAGGTGTGACCTGGGAGCACAGGGAAGTTAAGTGACTTGATCAGGATCACACAGTATGCAAGGGGGGGGTTGTGGGATTCAAACCTAGCTCTCCAGATTTGCAGCTCAGAGCCTTAAACCACTGCGCTATACTGCCTTCAGTAGTTGGTAACTTGTAAATGGGATTGGTGCACAATATCGAGCCTTAACACATACAGAAACATCAAATTTTAGTTTACACATTTTTCTATGTGCATTCTGCCCCATTGGCATGCACTATATAACTTTATCATTGAGTAGATGCTCTCTCATTATTCACATTCTGTGATGCATGTAAACAGAACTACATTATAATTACACAAGCAGCATATTTTCCACCATGTTTCTAAAAAGTCATTCTTAACACTATAGAATGTCAAGAACAGCTTTTCTTGGCTGCAGCAATCAGTCTCTGGACTTGGTAAAATCCAGACCCTGGAGCAGGACCAGACCAAATGAGAAACCCAGACCATTTCTACAGTTTTGATCTGGCCATTTTCATTGGTCTAAATTTCCTTTAAGGTAAAGGTATGGGTGAAATCCTGACAGCTGGACACAGACTTTTTACCATTTTGGTCCAGTCTGAGTCTGACAGTTCAGATTTCACCCATACCCTCACCCTGGATGAAATCCAGACCAGCCAGAATGGACAGACCAAAAGGCTATAAATTGGGCCTGATGGCTGGCCAGAATGTGCAAACTGCACCCAGTTTGGCGGTCCTATTTTTACCATTTTGATCTGGTCCAGGTCTGGCAGTCTGGATTTCACCCAATCCCTCAGTCTCATGCTCTAATTCCAAATCAATATTGTAGAACATGAGCTAAGCTGCAGTCTGGACAGTCACACCTGCAAAAAGCACTAACTCACGCATTGAGTAAAACTGCAGCTTGCCCCACTGCCTTTTGATCTAAAAATCAAAAAAGCTGCTACCTATTATATAAAATAAAAAAACCTAAGTGTTCAGAACTCACAGGTTCACTACACTTCATTAGTGTGGTCACACCACTAAGGCACTCAAGCATTGCTCTCGTCCCAGTAATGTCACCACACTAAGACAGTGTGATGTGCCAGCTTACTCTTATCAGTTAGGAGTTAATTATTCTTGTATAACCTAAAGCCTGGCATTGATTACTATGTAACTGAGTTTTGGTGCATGTAAACATAGCAACTGTGCTGCTACTTCTGATTCAGTCACAAAACCAAAACATAATGCTAAAACATCTGCTCCTGTACTTAGCAACCATCAACTGCTGACAAAAATGCCCATCTGAAATTCTTTTTTAAAACAAGCAGAAGTTCCTTTGTTTTACAAGTATAAACTAGCAGCACAGAAAGCCCCTCAAATAGCGACAGACAATGTCACAGCACCACACCATCCAAAGCATAGAAGCTTGCTGGATTGTGAGTGGAGGCTGATTACAGTATAGCAGGGGCCCTGATACTAAGCACCAGGCAGTGGTGCATTTTATGCTTATGTAACCCCCCGGCCACTTGTTTAACTAGTGTGCACACCCCCATTGAATATCTGGAAAACACTGGTGCCCATATACTGGCATACCAAGTTACTTTACTAAAAGGTAGGTACCACCCTTGGCATTAGGATGTATACCTGGCTCATTTTCTAGAGGAAGAGAGGGGTGGGGGTACAGAAACAAAAAACTTGAACCCTGTGTAAATTACACAACCCAGGTTCTGGGTAGAGGCTGCTAGGCATATGCTTTATCTAACCTGCTGAGGGGGCCCCAGTAAATCCACACAACCAGAAGCAATAATTGGAATGTCCATAACAGTGAATGGGATTGTGCAATATGGCTTTATTCAACAGATGGACAGTAAAGCAGAAGTGGACTCCCAAGTGTTGGTCCAGGCTGGACAGGTACAAATTCAAGAACTCTCCTTGCATGCAGTACAGTTCGTGAACAACAACAGAAACAACTTCTTCTCAAATTCCCAAAGATGCATTAGTGGACACCTGGCCACACACTTAAACATCTCTCTTCCCAGGAGTGTTATTTAGTGAATCTAAGCCACACACTCAGAACTCTTCTTGGACATAGGTGCAATATGTGAAACTCAGCCACATACCTTAACCTGCAGCTTTGCCCCTTGCTCAGGTTAACATACTGGTACCCTTTACAAACCAGGAAGCCCTGCCTTATATCGCATTCCTCCCACCCTTGGCCCCAACAAACAGTCTCTGCCATTCTTTAGGGTTTCATCATTGAATCCCCCATCCCCCACTAAAATTAAATTAATTAAAAACTATTATCAAAAAGGAGGAATCAGGTTTGAGGCTTCAAGATCTCACACAGCATGGTTTTACGAAAGGACTTTCCTGTGTAACTAATTTTGTATCCTTTTATAATTTTGTAAGTGACCACATTAACAAAGGGGTACCTATTGATGTAGTATTTCTTGACACTAGAAAAGCATTTGATACAGTTCACCATGACTTGGGATATGGGTGGACTCCAATTTGTCTGCATCAATGCAGTGTCAGTGGCTCAGGAGGTAGCACACTCGCCTCTGAGGCCGGGAGATCAGAGGGCTGTGGGTTCAGTTCCTACATCTGACACTTGGGTTAATATCCCAGTACTGACACTGTAGTGCAGCACAAGAGGGGTGCTTCACTTCTGAGGTGCCGTCTTTCGGATGAGACATTAAACTGAGGTCTCATCTGCCTGGATTGGTGGTAGTTCAGGTGGATGTTAAAGATCCCATGGCACTTACTGAAAAAGAGTAGGGGAAATTTTTATTCAGGATTCAAAAACAAAACTGAAAAGATAAAAATGAAATCAAATGCAATACAACTCGCATCAATCACCTCATAGTGCCCATTTTATAACATTCCATCCAACATAATCCCATGATGAGACATCTGTGATATCATAAGATAAGGCCCATCACCAAAAGAAATAACAAAAAAATCCTTATTACAGAAACATCCTATATACAACACTCGATTGAAAGTCTCCAAAAAAAAGAAGAAATTAGTACAAGCATTAGCCCACCCACCCAACATTCTTCCATAGTCTAGAACCCACATCCTGTCCTAATGTACTATATTCATATTCACAGATTCTATCTAGTTCTCCTTGAACGTTAAAGAGTACTTCTTGCTGTGGAACCACTTTACCTTGCAGGGATCTTAGACATCTCGCCTGCCATAGGAACCACTTAAAACAAGCTAGGGGGACATAAACAGTGCTTTTCGTCCATTTTAACCATTAATTGCCCTCCATCCCACCCACCCTAAGCCAGTTCTACTTTTATAGCCACCGGATTTGACTGTCAACAGGAACTTCCTGTTTGGCAGTAGGAAGGGAAGGATCATAGAGAAACATTGGTTTTGTCAACCCTAAAGGGAAAAAAAAAGTAGCTCATTCTCCCCCCAGCTGGTGGTGGTATGACACTGAGCAAGGAAGAAGGAGGCTACTGAAGAATATAGGAAGTTGCTATCCCAGAACAGGAAGGCTGAGAGTTGTAAGGAGAGGAGATAGTAAGCATACAGAGAAACAGGAGAGGGGACACAAAATAAGACATGATAGGAGTGGTGCAGTGCAATGGCTGTGGGGTGGCAGTGTTCCGGGAGACATTCTGGAGGCTGCAATGCTGCCCTATTTGCAGGTACCTGTCTGGTCTGAGGGAGGAGGTTGCCCGTCACCAGGCTGACCTGGCTAGGATTCGAGAAACCTCCTCCCCCACCCAGGGACCACCAGGGCCAATGCCACTCCCTCAGAGGTTGCCAAGAAAGAGGAAAGGCTGGATCAGGGTGGGCTCAGGGAGGGAGAGGGTGGTGGAACAGAGTTGCATCCCTCCAGCTGTACCTCTCCACAATTAATTTGCTCTTCTGGTGGATAGTGGTTCCTTTATGGAGGCACCTGCAGTGGAAACTAAGGAGGATGCTGGGAACCTTCACAAAGGAGACCCACAGGAGGGTGGCATGGGACCCCACAGGGGAAGGAAACAACTCCTGGTGGGAGACTCAATAATTATGGGGGTAGAAATGGGGGAGGAAGGGGAGAGGGAGGTAAGGTGCCTGCCTGGTGCCACGGCATGGAGGGACAGAAAGCGAATCCTCAGGATCATGGGAGCAGCTGCATGAGGGAGGGAGCTGGATGTCATTGTCCACCTAGAGACAAATTACCTGGTGAGGAATGGGATCAGAGCAGTGTAAAAGGAGTTTGTAGACTTGGGGAGGGGCCTTAGACAAGTAGCGCATATGGTAACCTTCTTGGAGGTGCTACCTGTCTATGGCAAGGGTGATGCTAGGGTATTCCTCACCAGGGAATTCAATGAATGGTTGAAAAACTGGTGTGGAGCTCAGGGTTTTGGCTTCATTGTGGACTAGGGAGCCACCTGGAGGGATGCAGACCTATACTGGTGCGGTGGTCTGCATCTGTCCGGGGGGGGGAGGACTAGGATCCTAAGTGAGAGGTTTAAATGCTTCATTGGGAAGCACAAAACACGGTAATTAGTGAGGTAAACATCAAGGTAGAGAAGTCATTAGGGAGAAAGACAGAGGTAAATGTAAAAAGGCAAAGGCAGTAAGGACAGGAATGGGGCTAAAAGGGGTAAGACCATCAAAAAGTGGAGGGTGATGAGTACTAGTGCCCACAGTCTGTGTAACAAGCTCCCTGAACTAGTGGCCTTGATAGAAGAGGGTTGCCTGGATATTGTGGCAGGCACAGAAACATGGTATACAGAGAACCATGACTGGGATGTCAGCAAACCAGGATACACAATCTACAGGAGGGACAGAGAGGGTAAAAGAGGAGTAGGAGTAGCTCTCTATGTAAAGGAAGGGATCAAAGCAACAGAACTAAAGAGTAAACAGGGAGTAGATGAGGCACTCTGGGTCACCCTGGAGACAGGAAATGGCACCGAAATCCGCATGGGGGTTGTATACAGACCCCCATCTCAGGGGGAGGGAATGGAAAAGGAAATGATAGAAGGCGTCCTTAAAATGGCAGAAAAAGGGGAGATATTGTTGATTTGAGACCTGAATATGCCAGATGTTAACTGGAGCACCTTTGCTGCAGGCACATCCAAGAGCAGGGTCATTATTGATGTCCTATGGGGGGGCATGCCTCAGACAGCTAGTATTGGAACCAACTTGGGAGGGAGCAATCTTAGACCTGGTGCTCTCAAATGGGGATGGAGAAAGAATCTCAGATTTAGAAGTGGGTAGACATCTGAGAACAAGTGACCACCAAACAGTGTGGTTCACGATAAACACAGCCATACAATCAAGCAATACAAAAGCAAGAGTATTGGACTTTAGGAGGGCTGACTTTGGAAAAATGAGAGAGTGCCTCAGAAAAGCACTAGCAAACAGGCAAGAAGGAGGGGTGGAGGAACAATGGGGAGTAATCAAAACAGCCATCACAGAGGCAACAAGCCTTTGTGTAAAGAAAATCAACAAAACAAAACGAAGGAAAAAAAAACACTATGGTTCTCAAAAGAGATGGCAGGGAAGGTTAAGGAGAAAAGGATAGCATTCAGGAAATATAAGGAAACGCAGAAGGAGCAGGACAGAGAACTTTATCAGTTAAAGCAGAAAGAGGCTGGGAAGGCAGTCAGAATAGCAAAGGCCCAAACCGAGGAAAGGATAGCCAACTCTGTTAAGAAGGTGGCTAAGACCTTTTATAGGTACATCAGGGAGTGAAGAAAGACCAAAGGATAGATACTGAGGCTTAATAAAGGGGAGGGAATGTGGGTAGAGAGTGACAGTGAAAAAGCAGGGATACTGAACAAATATTTCTGCTCAGTATTCACAAAGGAAGAGGAGGGTGAGGTACCTAAACCAAACAAGACATACACTCTGAAGACAGAGGTCGATACCAGTCCATTTACAGAAGAAAGGGTTCTGAAAGAACTAATAACATTGAAGGTGGACAAAGCAATGGGGCCTGATGGGATTCACCCAAGAATTCTTAAGGAACTAAGGGTAGAACTAGTGACACTGCTGACTACTCTCTTTAACAAATCATTGGAGGATGCGGTGGTACCTGAGAACTGGAGGAGGGTGGATATGATTCCTCTTCACAAAAGTGGGAGAAGGACAGAGGCAGGAAACTACAGACCAGTTAGTTTGACCTCAGTTGTAGAGAAAATGATGGAATCACTGCTGAAGGAAAGAACTGTTGAGTACCTAGAAGCCAGTGGGGCACAGGACCTGAGGCAGCATGGATTCACAATGGGAAGGTTGTGTCAGATGAATCTAATAGATTTCTTTGACTGGGTGACCAAAGTAGTAGACCAGAGTGGGGCTGTGGTCATGGTCTACCTAGATTTTAGCAAGGCATTTGATACAGTCCCAAACAAAAGATTAATACACAAGTTAGCCAGCTTTGGAGTGGGTCCCAAGGTGGTAACCTGGATAAAAAATTGGCTAGACAACAGGATGTAAAGGGTACTAGTAAATGAAGTCCACAGTGAAGAAAGGAGGGTTACTAGCAGGATACCGCGGGGTTCAGTACTAAGACCGGTCCTTTTTAATGTCATTATAAGTGACATTGCAGAGGAACTGGAAGGAAAAGTATGTCTCTTTGCAGACAACACAAAGATCTGCAACAGGGTTGATACACAAGATGGAGTGGAAAGGATGAGAAGGGACTTGGCAAGGTTGGAGGAATGGTCAGATGTATGGCAGCTCAGATTCAATGCAAAGAAGTGCAAGGTAATGCACCTGGGAAACAAAAACCCAGGGGAAGAGTACACAATGGGGGGTGAGATACTGACAACAGTAAAAATGGAAAGGGACCTGTGGGTAATTATATCAGATGACCTAAAGGTGGGCAAGCAATGTGAGAAGGCAGTAAGGAAGGCTGGGGGGATACTGGGATGCATAGGGAGAGGCATCAATAGTAGAAAACAGGAAGTTGTTATCCCTTTGTAGAGACAGTTGGTGAGACCCCATCTGGAGTACTGTGTGCAGTTCTGGAGACCCCATCTCCACAAAGACATAGACAGAGTGGAGGCTGTCCAGAGGAGGGCAACCAGAACGGTGCAGGGTCTGCACCAGAAGACATATGAAGAAAGACTAAAGGAGCTTAATATGTATACCCTTGAGGAAAGAAGGGAGAGAGGGGACATGATAGAAACTTTCAATTACCTCAAGGGAATCAACAAAGTCCAAGAGGGTAGCATCTTTCAGAAAAAAGGATGTGCAAGAACAAGGGGGCACAATTTGAAGATAGAGGGGGGACGGCTCAGAGGTAATGTGAGGAAGTATTTTTTCACAGAGAGGGTTGTGGATGCATGGAACAGTCTCCCTGAGGAGGTCGTGGAGTCAAGAACAGCGGGGGAATTCAAGAATGCATGGGACAGACATAAGGCAGTCCTAGTGGGGGGGTAGGAGGAAGTAAGCTGTTGGTTAACTAGGATCTGCAGCTTATCTGTTAGGTAGGAAAATGGGCAGACTAGGTGGGCCAAGCGGTCCTTATCTGCCGTCGCATTCTATCTTTCTATGAAGCTGGAATTTGCTCTAAAACTAAAACATCATAGGTCATATATTGAAAGAGAGTTTCTCCCCAACAACCACCTAACTGATTCCAAAACCCCTGAACATGCATACGGTCAAAAAACAGATGCTGCATAGTTTCCACCTGACCATTACAAAGTAGTTCCCCACATCCTCTGTCATCAAGTTGTTTGTGCTTTTGATTGCCCTTTACATTCAATTTCTGATGCCAACATAACCATATGAAATCCTACATCTTAAGAGGGATCTGTGGTTCCACCATACTTTCTAACAGCAGCACGGTATTTATCGAAGGAGGAACTTGAAATAAGGGCTCCTCCTTATACCATTTGTCAAGAACAACTTCATAAAAATGTTTTTTTTCCCTTTCCCAAGAACCAAGCAAGCTTGATTTTCCATGTTCTAATATATCTTAATATGGTCTGTGCATACCTTAGAAGTGCTTTCTCTGAGGGATACCATTTACCTCTACCCCATGCCATCAAAAAAGGGGTTCCCCACAACTGCATACACAACAATCTCATACCCTTGGATTCTAGAACTTAGGGATGTATAGAACTAAAGAAAAAATTCCCAAGAAGATATACTGACAGTTGAATCATATTCAGACACCCCCCCCCCCCCCGCTTTCCAAGCCCTATACATATGTACTCTCTTAACTGGATTCAACTTACTGCCCCATAAAAAAAAGAAAAAAGAGGCCCATAACTTTTGTATGCATAGTAAAAGAAAGCGGAAACACATGTGAAACATATAAAAAAATGGGAGCTATATATGCTCTATGTAAATGCACCCTTTTTTCCTGGTCATCTTCCAGGAAAGCCAGGATATAACTTTAAGTTTAGCCAAGTCATACACCGTGCTCCAGTTATTTCTTTCCGAATCCCTAGAACCAAAGAACAAACCCAAAATCTTAACTTCATCTTTCGTCATAGAAATGGGAAATTCTTCCACCACCTGTGCAGTCCACAGAACCAAAACTTTATTCTTTCCTATATTAATCTTAATCCCTGTGGTATCATAAACTTCCTGCAGTGTATGCAAAATCTGTTCACCTGATTCTAAATCAGCTATAGTAAAAACACAGTCATCAGCATAAGCTGTAACTTTCTCAAAAACAATCCCATTCTTGTTTGTAATAGCCCTACCATCTGCAGCAGATTCAATGATCCTTAGTAAGGGGTCTAATCCAAACACATATAACAAAGGGCTCATGGGGCAGCCCTGTCTAACACCATTTTTTTAAATAAATAGGTATACCTAGATGTCCATTCACCAAAGGAGTGACCTGCACTTCAGTATACAATGTCCTCAAAAGAATTAAGAAAGGTTCTGGAACTCCATAATGTTGCAGCACCGCCCAGATATATTTCTGTCGCATTGCGTCAAACGCAGTCTCCTGATCAATAGTCATCAGATAACCATCTAAATTCATTTCTAAACCTTGCTCTACTATTTCTCTAATAAAGGTCAAATTTTGAACAATATTTCTTCCTGGGATTGCACAGGTCTGTGCACAAGTAATAACCTTTTGTGCAATTTTGGCTAGATGATTAGTCAGGATTTTAGTTAAAATTTTGTAATCAGAATTTAATAAACTCAGGGGCCTCTAATTCTTAATCTCCTAAGGATCCTTTTTTTTTATATAGAAAAGTCATTATTTCCTCCTTCATGTTAGTCATTAATCTATTTTCTTCCCAAATAGCCCCATAAACAAGCTGTAACCAAGGAGCCAATATGTCAGAAAAGCATTTATAAAAATCATTAGGAATTCCATAATTTCCAGGGATAGTCCTTGGGGTCATTTTTGAAATTGCCTCCCTTATCTCTATTTCTGAAATCGGTATTATGAGATAATTTTCCTCCTCTTTACTCAACTGTGATATTTCTAATTTTTGTACAAACAAGTTAGGCTGTCCTACTCTATCCTTCTGGAATGTAGCCTTAATATGTTTTTGAACTAAGAGCATATGTCCACTATTATGTGTCACTAAGTTTCCCTGTTCATCTTTTAAGGCAGTCATAACCAAACTCTGAACCCCTTGCAGGCCCAAATCATATGGGTTCACCTGCTCTTTTGATCCTTTAGTCTGATACTTTTGTTGTTGTGCTGCTCTCTTTGCAGACTCTTTCAAATACAGATACATTTTTTCTTTAATGGATTGTAACTGGAACGAGTCAATACTTGCATATATTTTGCTCTAAGCCCTAGATATTGGATATATTTTCCTTTAGCTTTTGCTCTGGTGAGATTCATGTAAAGTTTTTTTTAGATCTCTCTTAGTGTCTTCCCACCAATCTGTAGGACTATCATACAGAATACAAATATCAGCTCTTAACATGAAATACTCTTTCACAGAAGTCTGCATTAGAGCCTCCTGCATAACAGCAATATTCATTTTCCAATAGCCCCTCTCCATGGGAAACTTCTGTTCTATTCCCTAAGCGTAGCCTAACAGCCAAATGGTCAGATGTTTCCAAAGAGACAACTACCACTTCCTGGCAAGTAACTCGAGCAGACACAAACCAGAAATCTATCCTTGTGGACAAATTTCCTTTATGAAAAGTGTGCATGGGAGCTTGGGTCAAAATATTATAAGCATCACATAAATTATTGGCCCGCAAGATTTTAAGTAAAGCATTTGTGTCACTGTAGATCTTTGTTGTAGCCCTCCCCCAATCTCTGTGAGACAGACCACAATTAAATCACCTCCCCATAGCACTAACTTAGAGGTGTGCAGATAATGTTATACTTTCTGCTTTAACTTGAGAAGCATGTATATTTATAAGTCTATACATTACCGTCCCTAAAATCACTTCAATATTTCTTAGTCCTCCCTGGCTGAATGTCAAAAACTTGTAGGACACTGACAGTCAAACCTGAAAATAAAAAACCTAATCCTGAACATGTTTCCTCTCCCAACGACCAAAAGGAAACACCCCATCTCCAGTCCTTTTGAGCCTCCTTCACTTCTGGCAAAGAATGCAATCTGGTATCCTGCAGCAGAATAACCTGCCCTCCCCCTTCTCTAAGACTAGCAAAAGTAATTTGTCTTTTTTCCAATGACTTAATGCTGTTCACATTAATTGTGAGAAAAGAAATGGTTGCTTTCATGAAAGGCAAAATATAGAGGAGAGAAAAAAAAATTACTCAATAACAAAGCATAATAGAGGGGTACTCATAGTTATTTCTTCTTTTTAAGTTTTCTAAATTTAGGCTTATCTACAGGTCCTACATCATTGGTAACATCAGCCTGCGAAGAGGCAACTGAGGATAAGTCTGAATCAATACTTTCTTCATCACCACCCTGTTCAAACAATAAAGCATATGAGTGGTGTACTGGAAGACCTTCCAACTCCTTAGAAGTTACTTGGGAGTCTATAAGGGGTTTCTCTGCTTTTGATCTAGTAACCCTATGGAACGCTGTTTCCTGTTGTATAGTGGGAAGGGACATTGGATTCTCCTCCACTATCATCTCCACATTCTGTACTGCTTGAATTAAATTATCTTGCACCCCAGACGACTCAATTACAGTCTGGGGAAGGGGGTCACATAGATCCTTGTCTGCCACAGAATCAACTTCTCCCCTTGTTTCTACAATACCCGGCCCCACATCTACCCCAGCAGACCGGGACTCAGGCATTACCCCATCCAGAACTACCTCCTCTGTAGAGGACTCTTCACACCTTCTAGGTACTCTGTGAGGTGGAGGACCCATATTGGGTGCAGATTTTAATAATTCCAACATACACATTTTCTCTTTTTGTGCAGTGGCTACATAAGCGTCTTGCTCTGCCAGAATAGCCAAATCTCTACTATTGTGAGACGCTGACGAACAAGTATGAAAGGTACGCCCCCATTCATCACACAATTGCATCTTAAAGGTTGTTGACATTGTGCCCCAAAATGACCCATTTCCCCACAGAGGCCACACTTATGCTTATCACCGACATTATTCAAACGTCCAATATCCCCACACTTGAAACATGCCCTAGGTTGTCCTGGGTAAAAAATCACCCCACGGTCTCAACCTAAAAAAAAACAATTTGGTAAATGTTTTGTTAGACCGTGTTCTAAATTTAACACAACTTGATATTTCCAGCCATCAGTCCAAAGTTGTTCGTCATCTAATATAGGCTCTGGGTAACCTTTAAGAGTACAATGCTGTTGTAACCAATAGGTAATGTCTGCTGCATTCACCCCTTCATTTCTAAACAACACTGTAATTTTCTTCGTCAGGGGGTTTGTCAGGGGAATTGCCAAAAACGGTTTCCATAAAGGAGAAAGCTTCAAAAGTCGATATTGTTTCCAAAACCTTTCAAGACCTGCCAGATGTTTAAAGCTAATGTCAAATATAGAATCCCCAGGTACATGTATAAGGGCATATACTGTATTTCGTATGCATAATACTTCATGCTATCTTTAAGCAAAGCTCGCCCTACAAAATGTCTGGCAGGAACATCTGAAATATCACCCCTGTATTTTAGACATACTGCATTTCTTCTTATAGCCAGTTCTGATAGAAGCCTATTATTAGATGGGAATAGTTGTTCTCGCACCTTTTGATGCCATTCATTTTCAGGGACCCGCAAGGGTGGGTCTGGGCCTTTCTGTAACTCAGGAGTAACATCCTGATCCAAAGGAACAAAGCCAGCCACCTCCACAGCATTTAATAAAGGGAAATCACTTTCTAAAGTTTTAATTTCTTCCAGTAACGGATGAGGTATATCTGTCAAATGGAGCAGCAGTTTTCTCCAAAGGAGATTGCTGTCCTGGCTGTAAAAAAGAGCCATCACTCATTATAGGAACAGACTGGGGGGACAATTAGGGACAGAATTTAAGGCTGTTACATTTCGTAAATTAGCGTCCCACCCCATACCAGATTTCTTTTTTACCCAACCAGCTGCTTGCAATGCAGTCGAGACCCAGTTTGTTGTACATGACGAAGGCCCCGGGGAAGTAACAGCAGAAACCCCTTGAACAGGACAAAGTGATTTTTCCAGAATTTGAGAATGCAGCCTCCTGCCCTTCCCCGCTCCCTCTTTACTATTAACTTTTTTTCCCACAACCTGAGGAAAGTCCTGTGGTGAAAACAACCGGGGTAATGGGTCAGTCTCTTCACAAACAGTCAGTAGTAAAATCATCTCTGTACTGTTCCGATTTTGATTCCTGGAGGTTGAGGGAATCAAAATGTCACTAGGTACACTCACTTCTTCGTACGCATCCCCATCTGTCATGGAAACACCTACCACTGCAGTAGATACTCTTACTGGATAGCCAGGGGAGACATCATTCGTGGAAATTGCAGGCAAATTCCCTGCTTCTCTCGAACTCTCTGCATCCGATGCAGTCTCCATTTTTTCTGCTTCAATATTCAGTTCCTGTGTCACAGATTGCTCCTCCTGCAATCTGAGTTCCTCCTGTAATTTGCTCCGCATTTCCAGAAAATGCCGTTCTGCTAATTCTAGCTTTAAATGGATATCAGACACCTTCTTTGCATGGACAGCCTTCTGATCTGCTACCTGTATCTCAGTTCCCAACTCCGTCGAACAACGTAAGTCAGCATCTGAACCTTTCATGACATTCTGTGAAGCTTCCAGTGTTTCCTCTAAATTAGGATCCAAATCCATTGTAGTCTCCATCATAAGGGAGGCCAAGGAGGAGACCTACTCCTCAGCCACCCACACGTCTTATTCCTCCAAGAACTCGATCACTCTGATCACTGTCTCACAGCCACACAGTGCCCTCAAGTGAAATGAGTAAGGGAATTTCCCTGGTGTCCAAATTTCTCTTATTCACTAAAAAAATACCACCAACTGCTTAATCTGGTTCAAGGTCAGTTAGCATTCATCTGTATCCCCCTCCCCCGGGTCGTGCCTGAAAATAGGCAGGATTTGTCTAGTGAACTTACCCAGTCAGCAAAAACTAAATAAATAAATAAAATGACCAGCTTATTATGAAATTATCTAATATGGGAATTAACAAATATATCATCAGATGGCTAAACAATTGGTTAACCAATAGAAAGCAGTCTGTAAGGATTAATACAGTATGCTCTGAAGATAGTAGTGTTACTAGTAGAGTATCTCAGGGATCGGTGTTGGGTCCTGTATTGTTTGTACTCTACATTAGTGAAATGGGAAAAGGTTTTGGTAGTGTTGTTTCTAAATTTGCTGAAGACACAAAAATTGGAGGTGATGTACCATCGTATTATAAACACCTAACATTATCCCAGGATCTTCAAGCTATTGAACAATGGGGTTTAGAGAACAAAATGAGATTTAATGAGCTGAAATGCTCCATTCTACATTTTGATAGAAATAATCCGGGTTATAAATATTATCTTAATGGAAAGATGCTCAGATCCATTACAAGTGAAAAGGATCTTGGGATATTGGTGGACTCCAATTTGTCTGCATCAACTCACTGTTGTAACACTTCCGTGACCATTAACAGGCTTATTCGCTCAATTAAAAAGGTTTTTCTTTCTAGAGATAGGGAATTGCATTCTTAAATTATACCAAATTCACATCATATCACATCAGGATTATGATTCACCTTTATGGAGTCCCTATCTAAACAAGATATTAATTTAATAGAGAAAATACAGAGGAGATTAACCAAATTTATCAACCGACTAAAAAACCTGGATTATAAGGCTAGAGTGTGCAAAGTAAAACTCTTCTCCTTGGAGACAAGAAGAACAAGCAGGGACGTAATATTTACGTACAAAGTTATACAAAATCAAGCCTTGGGAAATCAATGTGGTATACAAATATTACATAGAAGTAACAATCTTAGATCTCATGGCAAACAGATTGGGATACATGCACCTACAGTGAAACATTTTAATTATTATAACATACGTACTGCCAGAATGTGGAATGCATTGCCTAATCAAGTAGTCAATACTCCTACTTTAGAAATCTTTAAAAAGTGTTTGGATGACTTCCTACTGCAAAATGAAGATGGGAAATAAACCTACTATGAGAAGGAGACAATTTAATGGGCACTGAGCCTATTTTGTCTTACAACATCAAGTTATATCAAGTTAAGTTATTTCAAGAAATGCTAGAGGTCCCACACTTTAACTTGTCACAAACTTGGCGTGACCAGAGAATAAACTGCACTCACAGAGGTACAGTTTAACTTTACTTCACTCACACTGGTGAGACTAGGGGCACTGACAGGTGCAATCCAGCCTTATCTATGGGCACACACACCCCAGACCATCCAATCCTCTAAGAACTTGTGGAGATCTAGTCTCCTAGACAGTACTCACAGGAGTTGTTCCGTCCACAGGGCATGGAACAATGAAAAAGGAAAAGGCACTCTCCTGAGTAGCCGGTCTAAACAGTCTGTTTCAGGTCCTATCCAAGGCAGCTGAAAACACCACAGAACATTCAGGGGATTGCCCCTTGAGTCCACTGAGAACAAGCAGATCCTTCCACTTCACAAGGATTAGAATTCAGGAAATCCTGTTGTAGCTTTGTCTCCACCACTTCAACTGGAAGCTGGAAATGACACTCCTCTAGGGTGAGAAATTCTGAGCCCTCTCCTCAGAGCCCTCTGACAGTCCTACTGCCACTCTTACCTCCTTACTCAACAACTGTCTGAACAACACTGATCATTCTAAGCTGGAGAGTTCTAAATGACCTAATCATTCCTCCATCAGGCTAGCTGAGTAAACAATGATGTCATTCTGTAAGGAGCCCCTAATGAGATCCCTACCAGCTGCCTGCTGCCTTCCTAACAATAATAGTGATAGGAATCTAGCAACCCCAGGGACTGGGTGGTTACACTTATTTTACCTGTCTGTGCTTTTATTATTTTTTTAGTGAAGCCAAGAAAAACTAAAAAACAAAATTACGTCTGTCTGTCAGTGTCCTATCTACCTCTCGCACTGTAGGATGCTGAGCATTCTGGGCTAATGGAGGGCTACCTTTAGACCTCCACGGCCTACAGTAGTAAAACACAAGTGACTGCTTTGGCTGGGGTTGTGATTCAGCAGTAGAACTGCTGATTATTGGCTCAAGACCACCACAGGTGGCAGAAAAAAACAACATTTATTAGCTTTCTGCCACTTTGTACCAGGTTCGCTAGGCTGGAAGTCCTGCCCTTCAGCACTTCCAGATTTACGGGAATTCCGGCTCAAAAGCACGCCAGCTTGTGAAGAGAGGCTAACTATAGCAAGGACCCTGAGACTGAGCATCTGGCAGTGGTGCTTGATTTAAGCTTATTTTAGATGTTTGTATGCTTTTTTGTTGTTGTTTACTAAAGACAAGAAACAATTTAAAAAAAATCATATCAGGTCTGTCTGTCAGTGTCCTATCTGTCTCTCTGCTGTGTTACTATAGAAAGCTAAGCATTCTGGGCTTGTGGAGGGCTACTCTTAGACCTCCACAGTCTACAGTAGTAAAAGCCAAGTGATGGTTGTGGCTGGGATTGTTACTCAGTAGTATTGTAAAAAAGAGATTTCAGCCCGTATTGGTCCTTTCCTGATTCAGTAGTAGAAATGCTGGTTACTGGCTCAAGACCACCACAGGTGGCAGAAAAATAAACATTTATTAGCTTTTCGCAAGTTTGCACCAGGTTAACTAGACCAGAAGTCCCACCCCATGGCTCTTCCAGTTTTCCAGCTCAAAAGCTTGCTGATTCGCAAGCATCAGCAAATGCGCAATGGAAGTGATGCCGAGGGAGCAGAGGGAGAAGGCCATCCCCCTTGAGACCTGAGTCCTATTTCAGGTAACATGTCACTGTTTCACTGTAATTGTATGAGTGTCAGCATGGATCCCATAGGGGACATCTTAGAACTCTTACAGGAAGAGGATTCAGGCATAAAATGTGCATGTTGTCTTATTTTTTTCATTTTCATTTCATTTATTTAAGGTTATAACCATTGAGCAAAGGTCATTTACAATGGTGACCCATGTCAAGCAAAACTATACAATACATATTGAGGCAGTATAGTGCAGTGGGTTAAGGCTCTGAGCTGCAGACCTGGAGACCTGAGTTTGAATCCCATAGCCGCCTAGGTGCATACTGTGTGATCCTGAGCAAGTCACATAACTTCCTTGTGCTCCCAGGTCATATCTGGAAACAAGCTTCGACTTAGTGTACTACTCCTGGTTAAACAATGTTCCCTATATGAGACAAAATATACAATACAATCAATATACAAACATTTACATAAAACTTTAAGTTATACAAACTTGTAAAAGAATTATACAAATAATGACAAACATGAACAATTTATACAAAACATAAACAAGTATTCTGGGTAGACATATGACACAAAAAACAGTGTTTCAAAGCTACAATTGGGGGGGTTGAGTCTAACAATTTAAATTCAGGTGGGAGTTTATTCCAATAAATAGGAAGAGCTGGTAAAGAAGTGCATGAATCTTTTAGTTTTTGTTCTTGATACCACCAATTCCCGCAAACATGAATTCCTCAATGAGGGTTCAAGTGTCCTTTGGATCAACCTTTTACTAAAATATTATGGGATTAAGCCCAAGACACTTTTATAGGCTAACACACTCTTATGTAAATCCCATCTGTTAGGGAGATCCAACCCAATCTGGAATAAAGTTTACGATGATGGACCTCCTTAGGACACCTGGGAATCAATCTAGCAAGGTGATTGTACAACACCTATAACTTATGTAACTTTTCACTTGAAGCATAGTCATAAAGAACATCTGCATAATTAAAATAATGGAATAATCTGTATCTGGACTATTGTTTTTAATGTTAATGTATCTCAACAGTGTTGATTCTTATATAACAGGCTACTCTTTTGCCTACCTAGGCAATCAATTTACCTATGTTCATGTTACTTGATCTAGTCATTTCTGTCCAGAAACCTAGAGATGTATATGAATCCACACATTCCAAAGCAGTTTCGTATTGATCTGTTATCAATATTTCTTTACATATTTCCAGTTTGGAAGCAGAACCAAATAGGTATGCCGCCCGTACTACGACACTTCTACAGCAAAATGCGTCAATATCGACAACAGCACCATGTCACTGTAGAAGTTTGCCTGGGACCCGGCAACACTTTCCCACATCCTGCACCCCCTCCCCAAACCAACTGTGACTCAGAGTTGGAATCTAAATATACAGGGGGCGCAGGGAGCAGAGCCCCCCATATGGGAGGGTTTGGGGTGAAGCCCCCATAAGAAAAAACACACTCTGATTTGCATGGCTCACTGCCGACTGCAAATCATGGTCAACATGGAGCCTGGTGCTGTGATGCCGGTCAACGAGTTTGTTATCGAACCAGCATCGTAGAGCTGACCAAACAACATAGACTTAGTCTTAGTTGAGTTAAATTTTCACTCAGAATTAGTAAAAAAGGCCTAAGCCCATCAAAACTGCTTTGCAATGTTGCTTAATTCCCCTGTACTGAAGAACTAGAAGTGTACAGTCCCAGCCATGACACAGTCAGATATTTCCAGATATTTCACAAAATATCTAAAGAGATTCTCTCTGATGGCCCATTGTGGTACTGCAGGCAAGCAGGGAATTTCTCCAGAGCTATCATACGAACATATGAAAATGCCAGCAGAAGCAGGCCATACGGTCTACTGAGTCTGCTCGATTGTGCAGCTAACTGCTCAACTTGCAGCTGCATAACACAGACATTTTAGAAATATCTGGCTTGTCTATGGCTTCCACTGTATACACTACTGTATCATCAGCAAATACAGTAAATGGTACAATGCATCCCCAACACTGGCCCTCAGTGCTTTCAAGTAAATTAAAAAGAGTAGCGGTCCCAGGGTAGAACCTATGGGTATATTTATAGCGACCGGCGGTGGAGTGGACTCATGCCCATTCACCACTGTTATTTGGAATCGATGGCCCAAATATGAGCAGAACCAATTCAATGCCTCCCTGCTCAACCTTGCCTCATAAAGTCTGTGCAGTAGAACTTGGTGGTCAACCCTGTCAAAGGCCTTGGAGAGGCTGACAAAGATTGCCCCAGTAAATTGTCCTGAGTCCATTCCACTGTCATCATCCAAGAAACTTGACATGAAGACCACCATTCCAGTGTGCATATGTAATCCCAATTGAAATTGGTTAAAAAGACCATGGTTTTGCAAATAATCTGATAACCACTTAGCCAGTAACCTTTCCAAAAACTTGAAAACAAGGGAAAGAAGAAAATAGGCCTATAACTGGACAGGTGACCAGGGATGACCCCTTGAAAACTGGGACAACCCTGGACAACCTCCAGGACTGAGGAATAGTACCAGATGAAATTGACCAATTAAATAAATCTGTAAGAGGTTCAGTTATTTGAAAGGCTGCATCATTAATATCAAACCATCTGGACCGTAACGCTTGCTGGATTTTGATTCCAACAAGTGTTCCAGTACTTCAGACTGTTCTGTGGTACTAAAGGAGAAGGAGGAGGGACCTCCTTGTTTCCTTATCCCATTGATTTTTTTTCAGTGACTGCTCCAATTGCCCAAAGAAATTTCCAAATTCCACAAAACATTTATTAAACCTTTCAGGGGTTGGGATTCCCTATCCAATGTTTTCATTAGGAGAAATCTGAATAACTGTAGTAAATTTAGGCTGACCATTTAAGTCCCTAATAATAGACAAAAATGTTTTAGGATCTCCAGCTGTCTCCGATGTTCTTGCCCTTTAAAAGTCTTTTTTTTTTGCTTCTCTTACCCCAGTTACATATTTATTTCTAAGTTTCCCATAATACTTCCAGTCCTCCGGGGCCCTGGAAAGTCATGCCTTCTCCCAAGCCTTAATTTTTTTCTCATTTCAACTTCCTTAGATAAAATGAGAATCAGGAAGCTGATCTAAGTGTTAACTTTCCTGGTCTTAATAGGCAAATGTTTATTAAATACATTTATTAATTCAGTAATGAAATATTCCCATCTCTTATTCGATGATGGAATGCCTTGGTGCCTTGAACTTAGACAATGAAACAGTACTGCTGGGTGACTTTAATGCCAACTGGCTTGCACAAGCCTCTAGTTCCTATAGGGATGCAGTTTCCACTGTGCATTTTTCCCAGCTTGTCAATTCTCCTACTAGGATGAACTACAAGACTGACACCTCCTCAATGCTTGACTGGGTCTTGTCTAATTGACCGGACTACATCTCTCTTATCACAATGCTTCCAGATGTACACAGTGACTGTTCACCAGTTCTAATTCACTAGGCTACTAACTTCTCCAGACCCCCACTGAAAACAATTATCCATAGGGTCCTTAAACACGGTCACCTTGAAATGCTAAAAGCCGACCTTCGCCAACAAAACTGGTCAACAGTCTACTTTTCTGGTTCTGTTGATGCAGCCTTAAACCATTTCATCCTGCTGTTTAACAGGGTGTATGACCAGCATGCTACACTAAAAAAGCGCAAAATCAAAGGTTACAACAACCACTGGTTTATACCTGAACTTCTTGAATGGATGAAATCAAGGGGTCATCTGTGGCACATAGCCAGAGCAACGGATAAACAAGTGGACACCCAAGACTACAAAAAAGCCCGGAATGACTACACTATGGCCATATGAACAGCAAAAAATCAATATTACAAGGAAGCCCTCCCTCGCACTTGGAGTGATGGTAGAAGATTCTGGGCAAACCTTAAAGAAGTCACTGGCAAGGACGCAAAGTCAGCCCCCACAATGTTGAACATTGGTGGTGTTCCCACCACAGACCCCAATTCCATTGCAAATTCTCTCAATGAAGCCTCCTCCAGTCTTGACTTCTAAACTAAGCCTTCTAGTCCTAATTCTCGCTCACCCCCCACTCCTCTTTAGAACCATCTCTCATAGTGAGGTTAGGAAATATCTCCAAAAGGTCCTGGGTAAGTCCCATTTCAGTGGTGACTCCCTCAACCTCATATTTGTGGCTCTTACCCCTAGAAGACATTCTGGCACTGCTAACACACATAATCAACACCTCACTCAGGCTTTCTCAGTTCCCACAATTATGGAAAGCGGCCCTGGTGACATCCATTTTCAAGAACAGTGATTGAACCTCACTAAATAACTATTGGCCCATTTCAATACTCCTGCCTTTGTCTAAGGCTCTTGAAAAAATAGTTGCTGACCAATTAACTGAATACACAGAAAAGTACAATATACAGTGCCCGCAACAACATGGGTTCCACAAAGGACACAGCACCACTACTGCATTGCTAGAATTTACCAGTTATATTCACAGTTCCCTGGATTATGGTGCACTAGTCGGCACCTCTTTCATCAACCTGTCAAAAGCCTTTGACGTGATTAATCATGACCTTCTAGTTGAGCAGCTTGCATCTATTGGTCTGTCTACTGACACAGTTACCTGGTTTAAGAGCTATCTCATGACTCGCTCTCAGCAAGTTAGGATTGATAATGTCCTATCTGATAGTAAACCCATTCACTCCGGTGTACCCCACAGCTCCATCCTGGGTCCCATTTTATTCAGTTTGTTCCTAAACAGGCTCCCACTTGCCAGTAGCTCTAGATACTGCTCTATGCAGATGATGTAGTTCTGCATACAAGTGACCCTGATCCTTCTAACTTGGAACACAAGCTCCAGGACAGCTTTACTGCAGTTGAGAGATGATTCAGTGAACATAAACTCATTTTGAACTATTAAAAAAAAACAAGACCTTGTTGTTTTCCACTCCCCAGAGCAGGCATCGTTCACATCCACTCAGCATAACAAATAAATCTGGGACTACACTGGAACTCATCCAGCATTTCAAATATCTAAGGATCACACTAGACAGCACTATGTCATATGCCTACCACATTGAAAATGTTGCGAAGGCTGTGAACATCTGTATTGGTCTGCTTCACAGGCACAAGCAAAGTCTTACCCTAGAGGCCCTAAATCTTGCTATCCAGAGTTCAGTGGTCTCTCCTGTTGATTACAGCATCGTAGTCTATGGCTCAGCTGTGGACATAGCCCTTCACTGTATAAAGGTTGCCCTAAATACAGCCTGTCACCTCCTAACTGGTTCCCCATGGCTTACACATACATGTGACCTATATGACCAGGCTAACTGGCTACAGTTCACAAATAGGCTCAGGTTCCAGTCGTGCCTTCTGGCCAAAAATGTGAGTCTGGGCCTCATGCCAGAGGGTGTACAGAAGCTCCTTACTCCCTATGATAACAGCCATTCCACCAGAAGCTCAGATAGCACGCTCTTTAAAATTCCTAGGTGTCACACCTTTCTTGGTCAAAGAGCTTTTGCCTACCATGCTCCCACTTGGATTAATAATCTTCCTTCTGCCATCTCCTTGATAACAGCATTAGACCCCTTCAAATGTGAGCTATGAAAACATCTCAATGCTAACGCTATCTGTGACTGCTTGCCTTAGCCCCTCAGTGCTGTTTTTCCATGTCCCTGGGCAGCTCTCCCTCATGACCACATGGCCCCTTAAATCTTGCACTTGTTAATTCCCTTCATCATGTGCCTTAATGCAATCTAGTTCTCCCTCCCTTCCTACCTCCCTCCATCCCTTCCTTCCTTCTTTCCTACCTTCCTTCCTTCCTTCCTCCATCCCTCCCTCTGTCAAACTCTCCTCTTCCCCACCACCCCTCTTTTCTTCTACTATCCTCTCCTGTCTACCTTCAAACCCAACCCCCCCCAGAAAAAAAGCTTTGACAAGGCTTTTCTGGGCTGATACTTCCCCACTTCTTCAGTGGGTGTTGGCCTCCCTGGGCTGTTGTAACCCCCGAACATAGCCCTCCATCCTGACAACTCAGTCTGCTGCAGTACCTCCCTCTAGCTTACAGGCACCCCCCAGTCTGAATTGTCCTCTCTTCCTTAAACTGCCTTAACCCTCTCACAAACTTGTGGTACTTATAATAACCTGCTGACTTAGTCTGTGTGTTTATGTTTATATTAATACGTAGTCTCATACTTGTTAGTAGCCTACACTTACAGCTCTATTGTATACCTATATATTTTTTTCTTTTTAATCACTGTTAATGTAATTCTGACATGGAAGCTATGTAATGAGCTTGTTCTCACAGGTGTTAATCCGAGATCACAATAAATAAAAAAATAATTAGTATTTGGTATCAGTTTAAGCCTCTCCCAATTTAGATTTTCAAAGTCAAAAATAAAAGCCAATAAATCAAAGTCCTTAAATGATCTAAAATTGATAAATTTAGGTGGCCCTATAGTCTTATTTTTTCCTCTAATACAATAAACCACATTATGGACACTAAAAAGGTCAGCTAACACACCTGACTCCATAAAATTGTATGGGCAATCTGTCAGGACCAAGTCAAATAATGAGGAGTCTGTAGGATTTTTGAGATTTATATGAGTGAGGTCCACAAGTAATTGTTCTAATCCAAAGCCTAAAGTGACTGATCTTGTATTTTTAGATTTAACTTGATTCAACCAATCAGCATTAAAATCCCCAATCATAAGTAACTCGTGTGTGAAAGAATAAGGAAGTAATATATTTAAAAGGGACAGCAGGGTCTGCATCAAAATTTGGTGGCCTATAACCTCCAAATAATAAAAGGAGTTTCCCAGTGTGTAATTTAATTTCTAAGGCCAAGTATTCACAACAATTATGATCAACTGCTAAATTAAGTCATTTGGGTACTTATATTAAAATCCCTCCCCTGCCTTTTATTCCAGTCTGCCCTTCTCAAGTTAAACCCTTGAATGGGTAATGAAGCATCCTCCTTTCTATTATTTAACCAGGTTTCAGTGAAGATCATAAATTCAGGTTCATAATCTAAAGCAAAAGTCCCTGATCAACTCCATTTAGGGAGGATACTCCTTGCAGTAGAGTGGGTAAATAAAATACCCTTCTATTTTTCAAATTATAAGCAGATGGACCTGGATTAGGGCTTATGTGACCACATTGCAATAGGCACAATAAAATACAAGTCTTATGTTCATGCTTGTAGTGACACGCAGAAAAAAAGGACCCAATGTCTGCGTAAAATGTGGCCACTTACCCACCTTACAAAGGAAACATGATATACTAAAAAATGAATTACATGAAGTACAAGAAATTAACAACACTGAGAGATCTGTTAACACAGTCAAGGCAGAAACCCCAACTGGGCCAAGAAAACAAAAAAGAGAAGAGGCAAGCAGTTCTATTAGCCCAAGCATTAACGAGCACATGGCAAAAGGTGATAGAGGAGACAAATCTCACCCAAGGAAGACTGGTGTTTACTAACTACAAGAGGGTGCAAAAAGAGGAGAAGAGCACCGAGTATGAATGAGACATCTGTCATAACTAAAAACAAGTATGGTCCACTTGAAGCTGAATGTTACTCTGATAAACAAAAAAGTGCTTATAATCAGAACATAAAACCAGCACAAAAAAATTGTAATCAGTGACTCGATTGTAAGGTTTACAGATAGCCATATTTGTAGAAATGATAAGTTAAACACAACTGTGTCATATTTAACTGGGGCAAAGATTACTGATTTGATAAGGGGTTTGATCGCTTGTCTTTAATGACTAACTCAGTAATTTTACTGGGAAGCAATGATGCTGGCAGATCTCACAAAAAGTATATATAATGACCTTATTTCACTGGGAAAAAAATAAAAGCTAAAAGGTGCAAAGTTGCAATATCTTCTATCCTTCCAATTCTGAAAGCCCACCCTGAAAAAAAACTCATGATTAGCATAATAAATATCCATTTTATCTAATTGGTGTGCTAAGCAAAGGACTGAGTTTGTAAACCATAGGAAAGATTCAAATAAGATAATGCAGTTGCTCATATGATGGCTTACATTTAAATAAACATGGTGAAAAGGCCTTGGGTAATTGTCTGCAGATGCATCTCAGTAGGTTCAGTTTAAACTGAATGGGGGGAACATTTCTCAAATGTACTACAACACTCAGATCAAACCAAATATAAGAAACAAAATAGAAAAACAGTATAAAACACAGCATAAGTAATAAGTCAGATGAACTGTTGGCAATTATTCTAAGAACTGATATTGCTATTATAGCAATATCTGAAACCATGTGGACAGGCAGCACCAAATGGGGAATCAATATAGAAGGCTATGATCTTTATAAGTTTAATAGAGCAAACAGGAAAGGGGTTCCCATTACATAACGAATAGCATTGACAATGTTGTAATTTCTGATTGCATTAGAAGAACTCCATTTAGTAAATACCGCCCGGCTCGGTGGTTAGATTTCCGCTTGTGACATGCACGGACGGGTTCAGGAACAAACCGGATTGTAGGAAGGCTGGCGGGGGAGAAGGATTGAGCATCCTTAGACTGCTCTCCTTCTCCGGGGGGAGGGTGAGGGTGTGTGTTCAGTGTCTAGCGACACCCAGCAGAGGCTGGGTTGCCACAAGCACACTGATGCCCAGAAGTCTCAGGGGTGGGGTGGATGCTGGTCATTATTGCACATCCCCACCCCTGCTTACAGGAGAAAAGAAATTCTGAGCTGGTCTTGACTTCATGACACCCTTCCCCTGGGCCTCTCATCACCTCCAATGCTGGCTTCCCCCCTACCAGATACCAGAATTGCGGCACTAAGGGCCAGCGCTGCAACCTACCCTCTGGGGAGCAAGCCAGGGGTGACTGGGGGAAGAAGGGCAGGCTATGATCAGGGGTGGAGGTCCCCAGGGTCCATAACCAGGGCAGATACTCTAACAGCCAGCTACTACCAAAAAGTAGTAAATGAAAAAGACAAAAAAGAAAAAAGAAAAACTCCATTCACTACTGAAACTTTCTGGGTATAGATACACAGTAATAAGAGCTCTCCCATGATTGTAAAGGTATGTTACCACCCACCTGATACCCCATTGGAAACTACTGATGAAATCCTGCATGAAATTGTAATTGAGAATGAACTACAGCAGGTGACTTCATTCTAATGGGAGATTTTAATTTGGGCAAGATTAACTGGAGCACCAACACTGCATGTAGTACTACTGGCAAAATGTAATAGATTTATGAGAACAAACCCATCTGAAACAACATGTGAGTGAACCCACTAGAGGTTCAAACATTATCCTGTGTACAGATGTCATGGTAAATAAGTGTAAAACTAATCTCCCTCAGTATAACAGTGATCATAATGCTGTACACTTTGAAAGTAAATCAGGATTACATTGCTTAGAATGGAATAAGTAAAATTTATCTGTATAAAAAGGCTAATACTGCCAACATAATGGAAGACTTAGACAATATTGACTGGGAACATGTATTGGCTGATAAGTATACTTAAGAAATCTGGGAGATGATAACATCTACAGTTTTGTCCCTGAGTGACAAACACATACCTAAAATTAATAAATATAAAAATAAAATGAGACTGAAATGACTAAACAAGAAAATCAAGAAACACCTGAATAAAAAGAATAGACTCTATAGATCATATCTCATTACCAAAAATCAGACAACCTGGGAAGCACTAATTAAAGTTCAAAAGAAGTGCAATCAAGAAATAAGAAAGGCTCAAAAACATGGAACATAATCTGTCAATTAGTGCTAAAAAAGATAACAGTAAAGCCTTTTACACTTACATATACTCATTAAAAAAAGCCACAAAGTGAGACCCTTGGTTATTAACAACACTGTAAGTAATGACAATAAGGAAATGGCTGAAACATTTAACAACTACTTTTGCAGGGTGTTTGCTCAAAAATCCAGACATATTACTCCTCAGGACATTAGTAACAGTGAAAAGCTAGTTATATTCATTGTAGGAATTAAAAACAAGATTAATAAACTAAAGAAAAACTCCTCTCCTGGGCCTGACAACATCTCTGGTCTCATGCTACAAATTATGTCTGAGTACCTATTTTAATCACTAAAAATTCTATTTGCAGACCAGATCAACACCGGGACTGTACCTAGTGATTACAGAACAGCCAGTATAGTTCCCATTTTCAAAAAAGGAGCAAAACAGGCTCCAAATAACAAAAAGGGTGCATCAAGGACCATCAGTCCCATTATAACCAATGGTTCTCCCATATCCGATATAGAAACTTCAAATCTCTTCAATAAATATTTCTGCTCTGTCTTTTCCCAAAAATCATCTATTAATACACTTAAAGTTCACCACGCAGATTATCATAGATTTTACCCAACCGACATTCTACAGCTATTTAAAAAAAAAAAAAAAACAGTAGTCCGGGCCCAGACGGTATCCATCCATGGTTTCTGATTGAAACTTCTACAAATATTTCTATACCGCTGTCAGTTATCTTTAACAAATCTCTACAAGAAAGTAATGTACCAAATGATTGGCGTTCAGCAATAGTTACTCCAATATTCAAAAAAGGCAATAGAAGTTCTGTGCAAAATTATTGTCCCATTAGCCTGACCTCAGAGGCTGGTAAACTAATAGAATGGGTAATGAAGTCCTTATTGATCAGGATTGTAAAAAAATAGGTATTTATAATTCAATCCAGCATGGGTTTACTCCTAAGTATTCCTGTACCACCAACCTGATATCATTTTACAATAATATAAGTGCTCTACTAGATGCAGGTATCCCTTCTGATGTAATTCTTCTGGACTTTAGCAGAGCTTTTGATAAAGTCTCACATGAAAAACTAATCACTAAAATGCACAATTTAGGTTTATCATCTGATATTGTCAACTGGACCTCAAACTGGTTAACAAAACATTCCCAGAGAGTTAGAATTAATGATGCTTTGTCTGATCTGGATAGAGTGACAAGTGGTGTGCCCCAGGGGTCAGTCCTGGGACCAACATTATTTAATATCTTTATTAGTGATTTACAAACAGGCCGTAATAATTTCATGGTTAAAGTCGCAGACGATACTAAACTAGGGGGCAAGGTTAATAATCAAGAAAATATCTCCTCATTAAAGGAGGATTTGGGAAAATTAATACTTTGGGCAAATGATAATCGTATGCAGTTTAATCAAGACAAATGCTTAGTAGTACATTTCGGTGTAAAAAAATCCTAAAACGATATATCATATAAATGGACTTCCACTTTACTCATCAAACTGTGAGAAAGATCTAGGTATATATATCAACAGTAAACTCACGTCAAGTGATCACTGTGTTAGAACTGCTTGTATGACCAATAGACTTTTGAGGCAAATAAAATGCACCTTTATTAATCACACTGAACAATGCCTTATCCCATTGTATAGGGCATATATTAGACCATACCCTTGACTACAGCACCCCTTTTTGGAATCCAAGTCTAAAAATAGACATTGCCATACTTGAACAAATTCAGAGGAAAGTAACCAGAATGATTCCCAGATTAACAATCTGGACTATCAGACCAGATTAAAAGCTACTTGTCTCTTCTCTCTTCAATCTAGAAGACTAAGAGGAGATGTGCTTATGGTTTTTAATTTAATAAATTCACCTGATCTCATGGAAAAATGTGGTCTAACTTTCTCCAGAAGGAGACATGTTCCAAGACTGCATAACAAACAGCTTGAGGTCAAAAGTTATAGAACCAGTAAGAGGGGAAACTTTTTTTTCAATAAGTGCTTCTAGTGTATGGAACACCTTGCCACAGGAATTAGTTGAGGCTCCGAGTGTAACTACTTTCTTTTTTTTTTTTTTTTTTATTTAGTTGTTTAACCAGGTATAGCACACCAAGCTGAAAGCTTTTTTACAGGAGCGACCTGGGAGCACAAGCACTTTCAAAAGCAAACTAGATGTTTGGATTAGGGATAACAACTAAATAATGTCCCATACTGTGTGGGGAACAGTCTCGATGGGCGTTGGCCTTCTTCTGTTCTTTCGTAGCAAATAATACCAAGTAAAATAAATTATAGGCCAATTTGCCTAATTTCTATTGTTTGTAAGCTACTGGAAAGTCTAAATAATGGCAACATACTATCCACAATAGATGATCAAGATCATGATCAATACGGTTTTAAAAAGGCAAGGAGCTGTACTACAAACGTAATTTGTTTTCATGAGAAAATTAGCCATGTGTTAAACAAGAATATCCCATGTGACATAGTATACCTCGACTTCAGTAAAATGCTTGACTTAGTGCCTAATTGTACAATTGTTGAAAAATGTAAATAATGCTAATGTTAATAAAAACAACATAAACTGTATTACTGAGTGGTTGTAAGATAGGCCCCAAAGGGTGGTAATAAATGAGCATACTTCGAATCTGGTTAAGGTTACCAGCGGTGTCCCACAGGTATCAGTATTAGGCCTCATACTTTTCCAGATATTCATATCAGATTTGACCAAACACATAACCTGCTGGTCAGCTAAGTATGCTGATGATTTAAAACTCAGGTGACCATGTGAAACATCATCAGAAGTGGCTAGTTTATAAAGTGATCTGGATAATATTTCATTGTGGGCAAAGAGCTGGGGAATGAGATTCAACATGGAAAAATGCAAAATAATGCATCTAGGCATAACTGTCAACCTCTCAGCATTAAAAAATCGTAGCACTGGCCTTCAAAATTCATAGCATATGGCCAGAATACATAGCGCTTTCTTATGTTAAAGAATAGTATATCTACAAATAGTGGATCCTATATAGTTAGGGATAAGGAATGATTCTATCAAGTTAGTTTAATGATTTTATAGCTTGTGCATCCAGAAATAGCTCAAATATTATTAAGAACATTAGTAAACCTTTGCATAGCAAGGATAAATTTGAGTGTAGAAATCATAGCGCTATGCAAAATTCATAGCAGTTAAGAGATATGCATCTGGGTAGGAAAAACAAAATGCACATTTACACTCTCAGTGGCTACACACTTTGTGTGTTACAGACAGTGAAAAGGACATTGGTATGAATATCTCTAATGACATGCATTGTTCTAAACATAAATGCTGCAATTGTGAAAGCAAATAAAGTTATTTGTGGAAATAAAAAGGTACATTAGATCTAGAGAGAAAAAACATACTAATGCCCTTATTTAGAGTTTACACCCCGGACTACACCTCCCAGCTATGGTGCCCCTCATAAAGGGTGATAGTGATAACACTGAAAGAGTCTAAAGCAAATTTGCTAAATGTGTTCATGATATCAGGGATAGGACATATGAAGATTGGTTGCAAATCTTAAATCCTATGTCCTTAGAGATCAGACAAATGAGAGGTGACTTACTATTAATATTTGATATTATTAACCCTTACTGACAGAACTGGGTATTGATGTTAAGGATTCCTCAAGGAACACCAGAGGACATCCTCTACAGACTGTGAGTAAAACATTTAACACACTGAAAAGAAAATGTTATTATACTCAGTGAATTGCAAATCCATGCAATGCTCTGCTCCTTGAAATTATTATAAGAAAACCAAGTGTGAATTTAAAACCCAACTCAATAGGTATCGCTTATCAGGGAGACAACTGAACTATTATATGCACTAATGTCTCTGTGGGAGCAACTATCAGCAACCACCTTCTCATTCCTTACTATCCATAGTATGAACTGTAGTTTGAAACACAGGCCACCATAGCAACAGATCAGCAAACTCAAATGACAAGGACAACATCAAAAATCACAGAAGAGTCTAATGAAATCTGGTATAATCCAGTGTAAGAGGCATACATCAATATTCAAACTCTTTGCTTCAACAACAACACACCTACCAAAGCAACCACAAAGCCAGAAATGTCATCCAAGTCCTCAAGATCAGACACATAAAAGGCATTATGGGGCTTATTATGCCGGTACCAATCAGCTAAGGAAAGTATGATTACTAACAGCTGAATAGGCAAGAAAATGTGCTGTATTACACTGTCAATGTTACAATGTGCTACAAGGCTCATAGATATCCTCTGTGGCTTAGACCGTCATCAGAGGTCTAGCCGCGGGGGACACTGGAACACATAGCTACCTGGCATGGTGGGCAGGGAGTCGTAGAATCAACCATATAAATCCTAGGATCCAAAACAAGTAAGTCAATCAGAATGTTTTCATTTTAATGCGGTTTGCTTAATTGGGACCTCTAAGTCCTCTTACTGCAGGAGAGCTGCGAGTTACCCTTTAAATGGCATCATGTTGTTTCTCACAGACTATCATTGCTCTGAAATCTCAGCATAGAGGCAGCAGTGACACAGACACAGTTCAGTAGTACGCTGCCAATATTTATTTTTAAACAAAGAGTATTTTGTTATAAATGCACCTGGTCGGGGTAACTAACACAAAGTGCGTTTGATATTTCCATTTCCCAATCGCAGGTATGTGGGGCAATATTTTTAAAAGGGTGGGACGCAAACACTTGCGTCTATATTTTGGACACGAGCTGCATCCGTGTGGATTTGTCCAGATGTGTGCATCCCATTCACATACATCTGCAGGTGTTCACAACAACTCACGCAGTTTACAGCAATGTCTGCTGTAACTGCGGGACTCGTGTCCATTTGCTGGATGCAACTGCAGAATTCCATCCTGGGAATTAGACCAACTTTTTGTGGTCTTACTTCTCAGGCAGAATTCTACACTTGTAACTGAGAGACAGCAGCACAAGTTTGAAAATCTTGCTTGCAGAATTCTAAAGAGGGATCCGGACCCTCCTATTGGCTACAGTAAAGGGTACTACTACATTTACAATTGATAATACTGTCTGTCCCAATCCTTTTGACTTTGCATATGTAATATACAGCTTAGTTCATACAACCCTGTTGAAGGGCCTTGATTTCTTGCATTTCATAGATACCCACATTTGTGTCTAATGTAATAAACTGACATGGCTTGTAGATTTGAATATTGCATTACTAAGTATATGATGTAGACCTCTTAAATGTGTCTCCTCTTATTGTGTACTATTTGAATCCTTCTGATCCTACTACAACATTAGATTTATTAATGACATGACAGATATACTGATGTGTTTACAGATAGTCAATATCATTAACAGGGTTTTATGTATTGCACAACAGGAGGTTACTGTACAAAAATATGTACTGTCTTTGACTTTCATGTCTAGGCCATGCCTTTCAGGGAGTCATGTGACCCATTGCATCAATCCTGTTACCAAATGCTAAATAAATAAATCCTAAATAAGAAAGCAGATAGCCATTACTGTGACCCAGTAACTGCCCACACTTACGCTCGTCTAAACAAAGGCGAGCCACTGTTTGAATTTTTTAAAGTTCAGTGGTCAGTGGAAAAGCTTCCTCAAAATGTAACTCAGCTACTACTGCTGATTGAAGTCAATGGATACTGCCTGCACTCTGAATATCAACTACACCCTAATGCATTTAGGATTAGGACAGGGATAGACCGGTTACCCTTTAATCATACAACCCCTTTCTGCTGGAACCATTGGATTTAACACTAATTATACTGAAAAAGATTCCTCTCAGCCAATCAGAATAGAGTTACTGTCCCATTATTCTATGATAACCAAATAGTAGACTCAAAGATGGGACTATGTGCTAATCCCTGTGTGTTGACTGGTTAAGACTAGCACCACAGTGTACCTGTGAAACACCACTGCACAGTTCCGGTTTTCTCACTTACTCACTTAAGCACTAGAGAGTGATTTTGGTGCTCTGTTTTAAAGCCTTTTATCTTTTTTTTTTTTTCAGTTTTTGTTTTATCAGTACAATAATGAAAACAGATATAGTGGTCAGTGACTTTTCTCAGTAATAGCTAGACCAGTGAGTTAATAAACACTTCGGCCTACAGATAGTCTCAGTGTTTGTTACCTACTGGTCCAGTTATTACCTTGTAAGATCTCACCAGGAGTGATCCTTCTACTTAAATGTGCCTTACATTATCTTGTATTGTTGTTTTGTGTGTCTGTATAAATGTGCACAAGAGGGTCACTGTATGCAACCATAACTGGCAGCTAACTCAACAGGGCCTCATTGAAAAGAAGACTGTCTTAACTGTGCACCCTTGTTTAAATGCAGTTTTGATAACACCAAAATAAAAATACTACTGAAGACTGATGACTCCCAATGAGGAGGCAGTGCATGTCTCTGTAATTGTTGCTTTTAGTTAGTGGACCAAATGCAGACACTTGTTTCAGATGACTTTTAATACTACTGAAATCTAGTCAGCTCACCGTTCTAGTGATTTGCGCGCTACTATCCATAATGCTTTGCATTACAGACTTCCTCTACTGAAATATCTTCATTTTTAAATATAACTAGTCTGACTTCCTTCTTAGGTTTTCTTCCCACTCTGGGCCCTGCTTGGGCAAACATGTATGGATCAACTAGGAACTACACATTGATGGATGAACACCAGGATCTTAATGAGGGCCTTGGAGAGGGAGTCTCGTTCAGAGCCCGGCTGCTGCTCAGCATTGCTGTAGAGATCCTGGACACCAGCTCCACTGAGATCACAAGCTCTACTGAGGTCCAGGTGGAGGCAATTCCACAAGTGTCTGAAGTAAGTGTGGCTACCTGCAAAAAGCGATGGTCTGTAATTTGTGCGTGGGAAACTGCAGTGGGCTACATTTTTCAAAATAGGTGGACTTAGAGTGGAAGACGTAACCCACTTCTACCGGTGTCGGCCTGCTTGCATCCAAAGGCTGAGTGTTGAATGTTCAGCTTAGGCATCCATTTGCAACAAAAAGTCACATGTTGTGTAAAGTTACATAAAAAAAGATATTAATTCAATTTACAGCAATTGTTTATACAAAGTCAGCTGCAAATCAAATAGATGCACAGACATGTCAGGCCATGTAATAGATAGTCTAGCATGCCCAGGTGGATGCAGACCCATGTCTACTGCTGAAATTTCAGGTACTGTAGACAGATCCTGGACAGATACCTTTGAAATGTCTGACCTGTGCCTTTTCAAATGAGAGTTTTGTTTGCTGGTTACCTTTGTCTGGTTCTGAAGTTAATACAGTATTATTATAAATGTTTTCATTTTTGCTTCTTACACAGTAGGTTAAATCTTTTTGACAGCTCACAGAAATAAAAGGATACATACATATTTTTTACCAGAAATTATCTAGGCAGAAAATAAAATATTCTGCTTCAAAAGAAAATAGTGCACCATGTAATTAAGGTTTGTGAAGAGGTTTTACAAGTTTCAGGTTTATTTATTATGTCAATCAGCTTTCACGTTTTTAAGACAAGTGGACAGATTTTCAAATGGGCCCAACTGCCACAAACCCTGAGTGCACCAAACATATGGTGCACGAGGCTTGTGGCATTCTCCCAGCTGGTGATCAGTATTTTCGATCTGTGCGTCAATTGCCGCAAGTTAGACCAACTTTTTCTGGTCTAGCTTTCAGCAATCCAGGGTACCATTTTTATGGGGCTTGCACCAAATATTTGGCACAACGCAAGCTGATGTAAATAAGGTAACATGTCATAACTGTGCCCAGCCTACCAAAATTCAGGCGCAGTTGCGACAAAGGTGTTTGGCGAAGCTGTGACACAAGAAAAGGATTTGACTCAGGGCTTCACACAAGCCCTACATCACCCTTTGAAAACTGAGCCTGAAATATAAAAACATGTGGAGAAATAAGCAGCCATTCTTATGTCTCATAATGACATCAGAGAAACAGTCATAAAATACATTGATATGACAGAAAAATATCAAGATTTCACAAGGTCAGTTAAACAGATGAAAATTACTATAACGTCAGCAAGACAGTTTCCGTTGTATATTAAGTGGCATTAAATAGCAACCCAAGAAACAGGAATGCATAAAAAATTACTTCATGCTCACAACATGAACTTTTGAGTAAGTATGATTTTATTAGCTGCAGATATATGGTGAGGACAGTGATTACATTTAGCCTGCTGAATTGAACTGTCACTCTTCAATATGCTGACTTCTCAGCACCGCCCACACACAGGAAGTGACCTCTTTTCTGCTACTATTACTGTACTACTACTATGTTCCGGTACTCGGACTCCAGATCTACAGAGATTCCTGGATTTTACTGGGAAACGGAGCAGTCTACAATGACAATTATAACATACACTTGAACTGGTCCCACACAAAAATGGAGAAATTCAGGGTCCACAAAAAAAATTATGTAATTTACAGGAAAATATAGAGAAATCATCCTGGAGTTACAGGAAAATGTCAAACTCACCTAGGATCCCTGCCATTCACAGATGTCTAGTATAGCTGTCTAGTGTAGCTAAGTAAAGGTATTTTTTCTGTTGTGTATTAGGTTAGATATTGAATTCTAATATCAGTAGTGCATTTATGTGGATATTTATTTATTTGTACCATATTTTACCAGGTAAGCAAACAGAGACCATATGAGCCTGTTTCCAGCTGCTACCCAGGGTAGGGGGCACAGGAAAAATCAAGAAATACAGCACAAAATAATTCCAGAGATAAAGACGTACAAAATCAAAGTATATATGCAAAGTCACCAAATCAACAAATGTACAGGACAAATATACTGAAATCCACACCTAAAATAGGGTTATAGTATATGGTTACCACTTGTTGTGTAAGGAAATCCAGACACAGCATATTCTTCTTGTAAAACAATTCAAAGGGCATGGAAAGTTGTTGCGGTATCATTCTGACATCACAGTGATACTATAACAACTTTTCTCCTTTGAATCACCCATGAGACTCATTGACATTCTAATGGCAGCATGTCATGCGCGGCTGGATGGAACCACTCAGAAAAGCCGCACCGCAGCTGTCCAAAAATCAGCAACTCAATTTAGGTAATGTATTTTAAAAAATGAAAATCCTAGCAATTTTAATTTTACTATTGGTGGACAAGCAAGCAGAGGAGGTTGAGCAAGCACAGGTAGGATGAGCGAGTTAGTGGGAGATGATTTGGTGACAAACTGCACCATTCATTTGCTCAAACACCCTAATTTTTAAACAATAAATAATATCAAATAGTATAAGTGCAACCATACAGTAACAAGGCTGTGTTACCATCTCAAGCTTGAGATGAGATTAGAACCTCTCAAGCTTTGCTCTTGAGGTCCCTATAATGTAATCTCAACCCCTTGATAGGAACACATTTATGTTGTGTATGGTTGCCCATACACTATTCTATATGTAGCAGGTTATGCTAAATTACTTTGCTACAAGAGTAAGGGTGCTACAATTATGACTTTTAATGACTGGAGAAGTATAACTGAGCCACCTATCAGCTGAGCTTTGGGGAGCTGCTTCTTATTTCAGCCAGTAGAGATTCAGCTTCAGCCCTATGAATCCCTTTCACAAGTCAGTCTATTCTTTACCTGTCCCCTTTGCACACTTGCTTACACCAAGCCAAGCATCCTCAGGACTACTGAACAACCTGTTTAATTTACAGGTTCCACCTTGTCTGTAGGCAGAAACCCAGGCAAAACCATTTGCTTCAGACACGTTGACACTTTCACTAATATGATGAGGTTTGCTTGGCACTGTCTCTTAAACGAGCAGTCACAAACTGTAATTAATTGTTACCTGTTTTTTTAAGCACAACTGATTCCTAGAGAGGTTTTAAATATTAATTATGTTTACAAAAAAGTACAAGCATGTTCATAAAACATAAAATGAACAGGAATAATGCAAAAATATGATTATCTACACCAGAAAGTTAAAATAAAAAAATCTGTATGTAGGAGAACAATCAAAGAAAACAACTTGAAGTGTGTTTCCTGTTTTATGCAGCAAACCAGTGTACCAGTTTGCATCAGCAGAACCCAAGTCTTAAAACATTCCATAAACGTGACTTTTATGGCATTGCATTGTACTGCAGTACTAAAGACATTTAGGCCCTTTGCCCCTAAGACTCTCTCTGTCCTTGCTGCTTTTATTACCGTACCTGTGTCTCATGCAGAATTAGTCAAATGTATGCTGGGAGCCAGTTCTGACATCAGGCTAGTTAGATGGATTAAATCATGGTTAAGTAATAGATTGCTGAACAATAAAATACACAGATTTGAGTCTACTGAAACATAGGTAAGAAGCGGAGTTCCACAGGGGTCTGTTCTGGGACAACCCTTTTTAATACTGACATTCCTAGTATGCAAGCGAAGGCAGATGGTGGTTGTCCAAGTCTGCAGACAATGCAAAACTGGGTCACACTGTTGATACAAAGAATGGTACAAGGGCAGCACAGGAGGACATAGATAAATTACATGGATGGGCGAGTGAGAGCAAAATGAGTTTCAACTCAGGGAAATATGTGGTTATGCATTTTGGTAGTAATAACAACATGGCAAAGTACTATACGGAGAAACATTGCTCAGGGATTCTGACCGAGAGAAAGATTTAGGTGTCTTGGTGGACAACACTCTAAAATGCTCTAAGCATTGTGAAGAAGTGATAACTAAATGTGTTAGAATTATGTGATGGACATGGAGAAACAGAGAGGTTGTGTTGCCAGTTACACTGCCTTGATGCGGCCACATCTTGAGTATTGTCGTCCCATCTGGAATCCAGGAATCCATCAAGTAAAGGGATATTAATAAAACAGAGAGTACAGAGAACACCCAAAATGATTAAAGAAGTAGAGGGTTTCAGTTATCAAGAGAAACTGGAAGGGCTGGGGTTGTATAAACTGGAGATGTGTGAGCTAAGGGATGATATTATATAAATATTTAAAGCACTAACACATGAGGACCTAAGACAAACCTTAAATATCAAGTTTAAAGATATAAATAAGACAACAAGGGGACATCAATATCAACTGAGGGGTAATCATTTCAGGACACAAAGGGGAAGATCATGGTTCTCCCAGAGGGTGGTGTCTGGAATGATTTGCCCTTATGGATAGTTTAAGTAATAATGCCCAACAGGGGATGTGTCTTGTGCTGGGATAACGTCATGCCTCAAGTGGTTGGGCACGAGGCTGCAAGCCAAGTGCGTCCAATACTTGAGGTGTGATGTTATCCCAGCACAACACACACTCTAGAGGGCATTATCGCTATTCTACAATGTCTTATTTTAATACAGAATAAAAAATGACATTTTAAAGAATGTTTTTGTTAGTGGGGAAGAATATTTTTGTTTCTTAACAGAAGATGCAAAAAAGGAGTATAGATGCCAAACAATCATCTACAGGTTCACAGTGAGGCTGAGAGTAGTGCCATGTTGTTGAATTGGGATAACATCACAGGTCCAGTCCCAGACTGACCAATCAGAGGCCAGGATTCTTTCTTGCCATTGTATAATACCAGTTACACACTAAGCGGTTGTAAGGTATATCTGGATAAGTACCTAATAGATATGGGCACCTCTGGTTATTCCCATCGAAAAATGTCAGACAAGCTTGATGGGCATCATGCCTCCTCTTGTCTGAATGGTCTTATGTTCCTATGCACCTTGAAGTCATAGTCCTCTGCTGTGACATAACCTGTTGCTATGCAAGTGATTCTGATGCCACAAGCAGAGGGATTGTGATGACTTCAGGGCCAGACAAACAGCAGGGACACATAAAGTTTAAAGGGCAAAGAGCCTGTTTTCATGCAAATGTCTTCAGTGATAACAGCATTAAATGTCCAGAAATTTTTTCATAGCTGAGTTCTGCTGACGCCATCTGCATTTTTTTTCTGGAAATCAGAAAAGCACTTTAAACTAAAAATGACACAATTTTCCAGGTCTCATTCCCCTACCTTCTAGTGTTCCTTCTTAGCTATAGTCTAGCTTGCTTCTCATAAGATAACCAATCTGCACTCCTTTAGATGTTAGACTAATAAGTGGCTAAACTGCTGTGTTTAAATACAGCAGCTTATATTCACGAACATCACCTCCAGCTTTAGCATCACTTCACTTAACTGTACCTCCCTCAGTTCACAATGTGCTATTGAGCAACATTGGAAATTGTGGAACTGGGTTGCTAAAGGCAAAATAAAGCTGTGCTAACACTGGACTTACTGTTTACGAATATAAGTCCATTCCTGTTCTTTAGCAAATATCATCAAAGAGCTTTGACATCTGGCCTTTTAGTACCACCGAGTTCTGATAATCAAACCCCAGAAAGCAACAATAAATAACAGAAACAGGCTGCCACCCTGTTCTCCAGTTACTTGTATTTAAAGAAATAAAATTTAGGACAACTTCTGCAATTTAAAAACAGATCTACTTATTAAATTCCGTGCTAAGTCTGTCGGTTTGTCATCTGTCAGAGAAGTGACAAGAGGTAAAGAGCAGAAAGAAAAAAAAAGAAACAAAATGTTTCTTTGGCTTACACTCTATGCTCACAGAAATCAATACAGGGAAACGTATCGGAATTATGACACAAACGGTGTCATATAGCCCAGACTCAGAGTTCCTGGATCTCCTCTTGTACTAATGTCTACATTCTCTGCTACTATTTAGAGGACACCATGATGAGTCTAAGGCCTGAATTCTCAATTTAAGTTAGCCATGATGCCATTTCAGAACTGGATCCTTAACAGATGTCAACAGAGTCCACAGACATTAAGTTCAATTATGTTTAAACTCTGGAAATGGCCTTTTAACAGTTCACTTTCAGTATAGTGAAGTGCCAGGATGTGAATTTTTGTCTTCCCATCCACCCAGCTAAAGATATTCTATGAAAAATAGTGTGGCAGTTAAAGCTGAAAAAGGACTAACTGGCATGGGTTCACTATGCCATCATGTGTGAGGGCTTTCTCAGCTCCCAGTGGAGGAGAGGAGCACATGCAGGAATGGTACCCCCTTTTTACTACACAGCCTCTTTGGATCTGCTGTCCATTACAGTGCTGTCTCATTGGGCCACCCATTCCCAAAACCCCAGCATTATCCCCTGGTGAAAGCTGATGGAATGCTGAGAGCAAGGGAGATTTGAGATTTACTAATATTGTTTAGGTATGTGAAATGAGGCCTACTGGAAGTAGAGGCTATATACCAAAGAGCAGTAAAGAATCTTGATGTGATATTGGTGTGTTTACTTACAGTAATTACTTCAATGTACATTTCTCACTATACTTGTGAGTGTCAGTGAAACAAACCCAATACAGTTTTGATAATTAGCTTTCTAATGCTTGGAACCCTGATCTAATATTTCCTTTGCAGAATTGTACTGGAAAAATGGAGGAGTTTTTCCTTTTTGGAGCCTTTCTTGAAGCCACTATGATTGACAGGAAAATTGGAGACAAACCCATAAGCTTTGAAGTCACAATAGGTACGTCTTGAGCTTCTAAAACAGAAAAAAAATACCAGGAAAATGTAAATATCTTGTGATTCCCACCGCCTAACGCTGTGCAGTTGTAATATGCATTGCCTTATGGACTTGCTCACCAATCAGCCTGATTATTCTTAACATTGAGACTTTTTTAATTATTCATTTATTAGTGTACTACTAATTATAATGGGCAGTATTAGCATGTTGACCCTTGGTGCCGGTGAACTGGGGTAGTAGAGAGTAACTATCTACTGTTGGCTGATCTCCTCCGATTCCCCTTATAGTATACTTTGTTTCACTGTTCAATTTGTGATATGTAGGTGTGGGTGAGGGTTCTTATTCTGCTTAGGATTTAGATCCCCATGAGGAAAATGTCTGAGCCCTCAGCTCGGCTCTTAAAATTAAACAGTAGAATTGCCAGCCCAGTGGCACTGAGGTTTGAGGTGTTGGACAACACACCTCGCACCACACTAGCGACCTGGGTTCAGGAATGAGCCTGGGTCATTGAGGGTCAGCTGGGGGGGCAGGAGCTCCTCTCTCAGGGAGGGATGGTGTCGCCCACAGTGGATGGCTGCCACCAGGTGGAGTCATGGGGACAGTGCAGGACAGAGGGTGCCATGAAGGGAGGGTGCTGTGGGAAAGCAGCACACATGCACCTCCATGCACATATGTGTGTCTGCAACAAGGGGAGGTGAGAAAATGGAAAATGGGACTGGCAGGCTTTATGATGGCCACAGCTGCGGCCCCTGATTCTGGCACCCCTGGGATTCTGTATTGTGCTCCGAAGGAGAGGGAAGCCAGCCCTCATCCTACGGCCCCACAATGGGGGAGATTACCTGGGGGGGCTGGATGATGGGGCGGACCATTGGAGAGAGCTGAGCGTCCTGAGAGGGATACGGAGCCACCTGCCAGCCCCACAGGGAGAAAAAGTAATATGAAAAAATAAATAAATAATCAGCAGAGTCACAACTAAAATACTCTTTTTACAACTGCCCCACCTCACCCCTTGCTAACCACACACACACTGGTTAGCTGGCTGATCCAGTCTAGACAAGTAGAAGCCATAACCCACTTTGGCACCCCCACTCTACCTGTTTCAACCTAATCAGACTTTTTAAATGAACCATTTGGCATTTTCTGGGCAAAATGTGACCCACACTCCCTTAACAAGGTCACTATACCCATATTGAAATGTTGCTTCTATCCGTGTCTCTGACTGAACAAAAGATGTCTTTTTCTCCATTCAAAATGAAATCTTCCTTTGGTATTTAAAGTTTATCCTTGGCAGAGGCAGAGGCAGACTTGTTTCCCTGCAGTTCCCCATAGTCACAGTTCAATGATTAAAGATCAAGCGGGGGGTAGGAATGACCCCTGTGGCCTCTGTTCCCATTTATTTACCACCTTACATTCCATAACCTTCTCTCTGCTGATGAATGTCATGTGTGTATTCCTTCTGTGCAACACTTCCACTCCAGGCTGTGGGTATTTGCTCTCCTTGTTGTCATCTCATTAAACTCTCTGTCCCTGAGACATGGTCAGTTCACTTAATGTCCGTTTTTAGGCCCAAGTTGGAAATCTACTACTTTACTACTTTTTGCTGATGTCTATGATATTAGTCGGTTGAACTTTATGTAAAGCACTTGGATATGTTGTGACAGCATATAATAGTTATAATAGTTCCTTCTCAAGTTTTTTGTGCTAGAACTGTTCAGCTTCACTACACAGTTCTCTCACCCAAATAAGAAGTGCAAGGTAATGCACCTGGGAAACAAAAACCCAGGGGAAGAGTACACAATGGGGGGTGAGATACTAACAGCAACAAAAATGGAAAGGGACCTGGGGGTAGTCATATCAGATGACCTAAAGGTGGGCAAGCAATGTGAGAGGGCAGCAAGGAGGGCTGGGGAGATACTGGGATGCATAGGGAGAGGCAGCACCAGTAGAAAACAGGAAGTTATTATCCCTCTGTACAGACAGCTGGTGAGACCCCATCTGAGTATCTGTGTGCAGTTCTGAGACCCAATCTCTCAGAAAGACATAGACAGGATGGAAGCTGTCCAGAGGAGGGCACTAAAATGGTGCAGGGTCTGCACCGGAAGACATATGAAGAGAGACTTAAGGAGCTTAATATGTATAGCCTCAAGGAAAGGAGGGAGAGGGGACATGATAGAAACTTTCAAGTACCTCAAGGAATCAACAAAGTCCAAGAAGGTAGCATCTTTCAAAAGAGGTGTGCAAGAACAAGAGGGCACAATTTGAAGATAGAGGGGGCTCAGAGGTAATTTAAGAGTATTTTTTTCACAGAGAGTTGTGGATGCATGGAGCGGCCTTCCGGAGGAGGTTGTGGAGTCAAAATCAGTGGTGGAATTCAAGCATGCATGGGACAGTCATAAGGCAATTCTAGGGGGTTGGGGTAAGAAGAAGTAGGCTGCTGGTTAACTAGGATCTGCAGCTTATCCAGTAGACAGGGAAATGGGCAGACTGGGTGGGCCAAGCGGTCCTTATCTGCCATCAAATTCTATGTTTCTTTGTTTCTATAACTCAAGAATGCACTCTAAAGCCCTGTTTACATGGTCACATTTTCACTGAAGAAACCCGAGAGCTCGAGTTGCCCAAGTGCAAATGTGACCATGTAGACATACTCGATCGTCTTAAGCTACTCACTAACAAGCTCCCAGATTCCCTAGCAAGCTGGGAATGCTGAGCATAGCCAGCGACTTACAGTGGCTTCTATTGCCGTGTGGACAGTGTGCAACACAGCAACTTATTCAGTTGCTATTCCTCTCATGATACAGGGGATGACTCCAACAAGTGCACTGCTAGTGACGTAGACTTGTGCATGAATGAGTCTACATTTTTCCAAAGTGCTATGAGCAGAACGGGTGTCTCGGAAGAAGACAGTCCCCTGAAAGCAGCAAAGTAACTGCTACAAAAAAACGAGGGCTGTAACACTGCCAAATGTTGAGCAGAACTAATGGTTCTGTGATTTTGGGCATACACGTTCGCATGTGCAGTTACGTCACCACCTGTATCACTGAGCTGCTGTCCGGCCCCCCGATGCATGACGCCTCACCAGTGCCCACTGGAGTGGTGCAGAGAGGGGCCGTGTAAACAGGCACACCATGAGTCAACAGGTGGTCAAGACCGCACTATTGCATTTAGAATTTGAAGCGCTACTGCCGAGTAAACACGGTTTTACTGTATAACCAAAGAGACACATTGATAATGTATAAACATAGTAGAAGTCATGTCAAAGATTTTTTTAATTTTAACAATTTGAACTTGCATTTAAAATTAAACTGTTTCACTATGCAGAAAATTAGAGAAACCCCTATGTGTGAAATGGACTGCGCCAGTTAACTTAGAACTTCAGAATTTTAGAATTGTTAGCATGTGACACACTTTTATGGTTACAAGAGTACCTGGAATGTTTAGAAACAAACAATCCTGATTGGCAAAAAATGCTGTTATTATTTATAATTAAGAACATAGTTATTGAGTTCTGTTTGTTAAAGAGGCCATCAGATTGCCCAGCAACAGCTCACTGTGTTGCCATTCTGCTGACCTGGGTGCAGAAGGGGACTCAGCGGCAAGTCGGGCAGCATGGAGGGAGGCACCACCACATTGTGGCTCTTCCAGCTGGGAAAGGATGATGCCAGTTTCATGCATCTCAGGTGCCACAGAGGACATCTACATGTCTGGTGAGCTGTCAGCCACCTCTGCTAGGTGCCACGGGGGACATCTATAAGTCTGATGATCTGTCAGCCATCTCTGCCAGGTGCCACAGGGGACATCTACATGTCTGGTGATCTGTCAGCCATCTCTGCCAGGTGCCACAGGGGACATCTACATGTCTGGTGATCTGTCAGCCATCTCTGCCAGGTGCCACGGGGGACATCTACATGTCTGGTGATCTGTCAGCCATCTCTGCCAGGTGCCACGGGGGACATCTACATGTCTGGTGATCTGTCAGCCATCTCTGCCAGGTGCCACAGGGACATCTACATGTCTGGTGATCTGTCAGCCATCTCTGCCAGGTGCCAAAGGGAGGAGAAAAGGATTACAACTGAGGAGGAAAGTCTGTTATAGATATGATTTTTAATTGTGTTCTTGGGCCCCACACTGTGGCCTTCCACTGGAGCAATCAATGAGGTTAGCAGAGGATATGTCTGGGAACTCCACCACAGGGGGAACAACACCAGAGGAGAAAAGATTGCATGAAAGAAAATGACAAAAACAACAAAGCTAAGATCTTCTTATAAGGTGTGTGGACAAGCTTTGTGCTTCTGTATGATTTTTATACAAGTGGTCACTGACAGAGATCCTGTATATGGCAATGAAATTATCACAAGCTGAAAGAGGTAGTTCAAGGCAGTCAGTGTCTATGTGACAGCATGAGATGACCAGAGGTCTTGGACCTGACTGCACTATAGGAATTTGGGAGGGGGTATTAAGCCATCAGAACATTTTGAAATGCTAGCAAATATCAGTCCTCTCAGGACTTGCTTGAAACCTAGGCACTACTCCTAAATGTGGATTTCCTTTGTTTTTATTCTACTATTTACCCCATTTTTCAATTGACCCACTTACAGTAGGTCTTCCTGTCATCTATTATGCCCCTTATCCCACTCAAGAAATTGTCAGGTATCCTACCCCCTTCCAGCATTTTCATCCATGCCAAGGTAACCCTCAGCTTGTCCCCATGGGTGAGACCCCAGGGCAACCAACTCCAAAGGACTAACTTATTTTTGATAGGGTAGCTTGGTGGGAGGAGCCAGCAAGTAGGTGGTAAAGCCTGAACATCCCTCGTTGAAGGACAGAAAACATCAACTACCTTGATAGTTTCAGTTGTTTAAAGGTCCTGATCCCCCCAGAACCGTCCCCCATGGAGGTGTAGCCTGTGGTGTAAAACACAGCCAATGGGGGCGTCACAGGGAGGATGGTCTCTCCCACCTCCACTGGTCCTTACCGGTCCTGCTCTGGGCACATGATACCCCATGTCATGTGCCTGTTGAGTGGGCATGCACCGAAGTGATGCTTCCCCAAGGGCAGTGACTTTCCCTCTTCCATGGTTCCCCTCTTTCTAAATTCCCAAGCAGCAGATGTGCATTAGAAAGGGCTGCCCTTCCCTCCCTGAAACAGGAAGCAAAGGACATCTGAGTAATTGCCCAAGTCTATCTCAGTTGGTCAGCACCTGACCTCCTGATCTCAGGGTACAAACCCAGGTCACATGGATATCAGGCAGCAATGCTGCCTCTACTCTAACCAGTCAACTCAAATGTACATTTTCTGAAGTATAAAAAAATATAAATAAATCAGAATAGCCAAGCGCAAGTTTAGTTGTTCTGTGGAAATCAGCATTGTCTTGCTGGGTGAAAATCAGAAAAGAACATCCCATATAGAAGCCCCACTTTACCTTTCCCAGGCCTGCAAGGAATATGCATGAAGTGAACAGCCAAAGTATGCTGACTTACAAGCTGTGTAATCAAAAACCAGTAATAATGCAAATTTTATTATAAGTGACACTGCGGAAGATCTAGAAGGGAAGGTATGCCTGTTTGCAGATGACACCAACGTTTGCAATAGATGGATGTTGTGTGTGTTGAGGGGTGTTAGAGAGAATGCACAGAGACCTGAAAAAACTCAAGAAGTGGTCAAGGGTATGGCTGCTGGGTTTCAATGACAAAAAGTGCAAAATCATGCATCTAGGGCACAGAAACCAAGAGGCAAAGTATAATATGGGGAAAGAGGTATTGATGGTCTCCAAACAGGAAGGAGACCTGGAAGTAATCATACTGTATCTGATGACCGCAAAGTGGCGACACAGTGTGACAAGACAGTACACAGTAGGTATGGCCAGTGGGATACTGGGGTGCATAGCGAAGGGTATCACCAGAAGAAGGATGGAAGTGGCGCTACCACTACATAGAACGATGGTGAGACCCCACCTGGAGTATTATGTCAAGTCCTAGAGATCACATCTCAAGAAGGACATGGACAGGGTGGAAGCTGTCCAGAGGAGCATAACTAAAATGATGTAGAGGCTGCAGCAGAAGCCCAAATAAGAGTGACTAAGGGATCTCAATATGCACACCCTGGAAGAGAGGAGGGAGACAGGGTACATGATAGAAATATCTCACAGGGTTTGAACAAGGTATAGGAGGGAGTATTTTTCAGCAGAGAAAGTGCACGAGAACAAGGGGACTTGCAATGAAGCTGGAAGGGTGAAATTTAGGAGGGATGTGATGAAGTACTTCTTCACTGAAAGGGTGCTGGACACCTGGGATGGTCTTCCAGCAGAGGTAATGGGAGCCAAAACTGGTGGGCTTCACCATGCATGGGATAGGCACATGGGAATCTTACTCAGAAAACAAGGGGGTTACTGGTGATCATGTAGGGTCTGCGGTATACTAAGGTTCATACTAAGGTTAGAAGAAAGAGCTAGTAGGCCAAAGCCCATAATGCTCCTATGCTAAGCCATAGAATAGAATGTTAAGTCATACCCAGACATAATTAACGTGTCGAGACGATGTTTAAAAATCTCTTTAGTATTACTTGTTACTACATCAGATGGAAGTCTATTCCAAGGCCCAATAGTTCTTACAGAAAAGAAAAACTTACGATTATTGTGTTTAACAGATTTACCAGTTAACTGGAGGACATGACCTCTAGTATTATGTATTGATGACTTAAAAGAAAATCCTAACTCAGTCATGATATAGGGGTCATGAATAATGTCATATAGGAGGAGAAGGTCACCTCTAATGTGTCTGATAGTAAGAGGCATTAGTTTCAATGTATCCAACTTAAACTCATAAGATGAGGATTCGAGACCAGATATTTTTTTAGTGTATTTTCGCTGAACCCTTTCAAGAGAGTGACTATCTGATTTTTTAAAAGGGCACCACAACTGTGAAGCATATTCAAGATGGGGACGGACATAGGACCTGAATAGGAGTAACACCACCTCCTGATCTCGAGATCTAATATTACGCAAAATAGACCAAATAATTTTATTAGATGTACTAATAACCGAATGCATATGCTTGGAATATGTTAAGTCATCTGAAATGTTTATATCCAAATCCTTCTCATCATTAGTGGCACACAATGGTAAATCGTCCAAAATATACTGGAAATTTAAATTATTAGAACCCAAATGCATTACTTTGCATTTTGTGGAGTTTAACTTCATGCCCCATTTATTAACCCAGATACTAATAATATCAAGATCATGCTGAATACAAGATATTTGGTCTAAATTAGAACATGGTCCTCCGATCTTCACATCATCTGCATATTTAATTGTAAATGAAAGGCAGGAATTAGTTAAATCAGATATAAAAGCCTGAAAAAGACAGGGGCCGAGAACCGAGCCTTGTGGAACACCACTTAAAACTTTACCAGAGTTAGAAAATGCCCCATTAATCATCACCTTTTGAGTTCTGTTTGAAAGCCAATTATGAATCTATGTAATTATATGACTATTAATACCAAGACCTGTGAGTTTTTGAATTAGAGCCCAGTGTGGCATGGTGTCAAAAGCGTTACTGAAATCAATAAAGACAACGTCACAGGCTAACTGGTTATCCAAACATGAACTAAAATGTTCATAAAAGCAGAGCAAATTTGTCAGACAGCTTCTACCCTTCTTAAAGCCATGTTGTTCCAAATCAGATGCATCAATAATAGGGGCAATAATATCCTTTAGTAGACTTTCTAACACCTTACATATGGATGAAGTCAAACTAATCGGCCAATAATTTTCCCATAGATATTTTGATCCCTTCTTATGTATTGGCACCACAAACGCCTCTTTCCATTCACAAGGGATAAAATTATATTGTAAAAAAAGGTTGAATAAAGGTTTGAGTAGAAAGGCAATATGTTTAGATAATAGGTAAAGTAAATGCCCTGCTATATTGTCTGGGCCTGAACAAAATTTACCTTTTAGTAAGTGTAGTTTTTCAAGAATAGACTCAACGTAGAATGTGATAAAAGTATCTGATGGTGAAATCATAGGTACAGGTAATTGAACTTCTGATGCAGAGAAAACTTTACAAAATTCATTATTAAATACATCAACCATGGCTTTCGGCTCATGGATAAGTATGTTTTCTGTTGTAAGAGGCCCCACCACACTTGGACTTTTCCTGAGGGAGTTTATGTAACAGTAAAATTGTTTGGAATTAGACTTACTAGCTGTTGATGCCAATTTCATTTCCCATCTAGATTTGGCCCTACGGATGACTAATTTACACTTTCTACTTGATTTTAAATAGGATTCCCAATTAGAAGTTGTCCTATTCTTTAGGTAGTTACGATGTTTTGTATTTTTTATATTTATTAAATGTTTTATGTTTTTATTCATCCATCTAGGAGTCAGTTTCCCATTAGAATTCTTATTTTTTGATGGAATATAAGTATCACGAAGAGTCGAAATAAGTGATTTGAAAAGCACCCATCTTTGATATAAGGACTGGTTATCAAAAAAAGATAACCAGTTTATTTTTCAAGGTATAGATTGACACTGTGAAGATCAACTTTGTCGTACAGGTATATAATCAAAGAATTAGTATTAAAGACAATATGTCTCTGCAAGTTAAATAAAATAGAATTATGATCACTGCTGCCAATTGGTGATGAAATATGCACATCCCTAATATCTAAGGCGGTACTACTCAGAACAAAATCTAATATATTATTACCTTGGGTTGCAGAAGTTATCCATTGCTGTAAGTCCAATTCCGAACAAGTGGACAGAAATTTATTACTAATACTGCTAGATGTTGTGAATGACTGCCAATTTACATCTGGGAGATTGAAATCCCCTGTAATAATAACATAACCCATTTGGGTAGCTATTTCAAATTCGGAAAGAATGGCGTCCATAATTAAACTAGATCAATAGTTCTCAGACGTTGCCGCAGTGAGCCTCCCCAAATCAATGGAAAAGATTTTGAGCCTCCCCCAAATATTGAAATAATCTTGGGCCTCCCCCCCAAAAAAAAACACACTGTACTTTGCACAGTACACCATGAATACATTGAAACCCCTTTGAGTACTTGGCTCACATTCAGTTCTTTGTCTTATACTGACTTGGAACTTTTGAAAAAAGAGCTGCTGTGCTCAAAGGTGTTATGTGAATAACAAATAAATAAAATAAACAAAATTTACTGTTCAGCTTATTGTAACCCCCCCACACACACACACACACAGGTCAACCACTTGCTTTGCTATTTTCATTCTTGAACCATTGTTACCCCTTGTTGCAGTACCTTCACGGGTCAGACTACTTTCTCTGTTTCCTCTCTGTATGAAATAACCTTCCTACATACTTTGCCTCTCCCCCTCCTTCCCTGCTCCTAAACAACTTCTCAGGGATTACTTTGCTCCTTCCTGCTATTGCTGTTAGCACTTCTATGTGCAACCCTTGTATTTGAGCTGCTCTGCCATCATTTTACAAATTGATCAATTACCACTACTCATTATTAATTTATTGTTCATATTTATTTGCACTATTGCTCACTGTATATTTCTTGATTGTTTTGCAGTTACCTTTTGAAATGTATTTGCTCCCTACCCTTCCCCAGGTACACCTGAAAAGAGCCTTGGCTTATTCACCTTCCCTTGTCACCTATTAGTAAATAAATACATAAAATTCACCTACTGTTATCCTCTTTCAGTTTGTTTCATCTCAGCACACAAAACATATAAAACCCAAAATTTAAATACAGTACTTTTTCAGACTTGCTTGAGCCTCCCCTGGAACAGGTTGGGGCCTCCCCAAGGAGGCTGGCCTCACCATTTGAGAACCCCTGAACTAGATGAATTTGGGGGAACATAACATGTCCCAAGGATAATAAAATCCTGTTTGGATAGGAAAATTTTAAGCCAAAGACTCTCAGTCGGGAGATTATGAATTTTTATAGAACTAGAAATATTGACTGAGTTGATTTTATTGTTAATTAATGAGGCAACACCTCCACCCTTTCTTTCACTTCGATTTAGATAATAAGAGACATATCCAGGGAGTTGCTTGATCCAGTGGGAGTTATAATCACCCCATGTTTCACAAACCGTAATAATATCAAAATCTTATTCAAAATCACAGTTTGTAACTCATCGAATTTATGTGTCAAACTTCTCGCATTAAAACTAAGAAACTGTAATTGTTTACTGGAGACTTTATAAGAGTGAGACGAAGAGGTGTGTACATTTGCATTCCCCCTCCCTCCCCATTATTTAGTTTAAAGTTATGTTAATTGTAGATAGGAATTGTTGACTCAGCAATGCATTCCCTAGTTTGTTAAGATGCAAGCCATCAGAACAGTAATGCGCAGATCTATCAGTATTAGTATAGACAGAGAAAAAGGGGCAGACTAGGTGGGCCAAATGGTTCTTATCTGCTAACAAATTCTATATTTCTATTTTTTTTAACCAGCAAATCTTACTTTTAATGTTATTATCCGCTGTCACAATCATAAGCCCCCCTGCTGCATATATGTCTGTCACTCTCTGCACGCATGTAAATACACACAAGCAAATGTGCACACACACACACACACACACACACACACACACACACACACACACATGCTACTACATATACCTTTGATAGGAACATCTGCCTGTAGTCACACCCTACCGGGTCATAATCTCACAGACGAAACCGTGCACATCAAGACCGCACTGTCAGTAGCGCATATGGCTTTACAGCAACAGGGGAATTACAGGGATACAAAAGTATCACTACCCCCTGTCGCTCACCAGAAAGGAGGAAATGGATGTAGCCACTGCTGATTGGGTGCTCGGTCGAGCCGCTCCCATGGTGGGGTGGCTAGAGCACCCGACCCTGCAGTGGATGGAGTTGGGGGGAAAACATGGTTTGATTCCCTACTAGGGAATGTTTTACTTTTCATATTTCTTTCTTGCCCCTGTGTCCACACTCCCTCGGAGTTGAGTATAATAGTTGCAGGGGGTGTGGAGGATGTGGGTGGTGAAGCCCCCTGTAAAACAAAAGAAAAATTTTCTGGTGTTGCTGCACACTGTTTGTAGGTGTTCGGTCTTGATGTGCATGGTTTTGTCCATGACATTATGACCCCATGCCTAGTCACACAACAGAGAGCAACAGGCAGGCAGCATGGGGGGCTTATTACATGTTGAGACAGAAACATTATTATTTGGTTAAATTGGGCCTTTATCCTTCCAGTCCAATTGGCACTGGGATAGAGCATTATGCTGCCACCTGGGAGACTGGGATTCACCTACAAGTGCCAGAATCACACACTAGTGCTAATTGGGGGTTGGGGGTATCAAGGAGATGAGAAGCTCATCTGATGAAAAAGAGTAGTACTGTAGTGTCACTGCTGGGTGCTAGCCCAAGTCCCTGGTGTGAGACATGAACCCCAAACCGCCTGATCTTCCTAGCCCAGATACAAGAATCCTATCAAACAACTAACACTATCTCATTATCTGCTTGACCCCTTTCTCTGGTCTGACTCTGCCTTCCTTTCTTCCATCTATTGGCTCGTAACTCCAATCATTCTGCTTCCACTGTTTCTCTTGCACCACTAAAAACTCTCTTTCTCCTGCCCACCACTTTTCTCCTGCTATGATAATCTAGGGTTTTAAATAATTGATTAGCAGTTTTTTTCTTGGGACTATACTAACTGTACAGAAAGTATTTATATAGATTTTCTAGAAGTGCTGTTTTTGTTAAACACAGTGAGGCAAGAGCTATGCATTTTCACAAAGATTTAGCACTTTTATGAGCAAAACGCTAATCAATTTTTAGAGTTAAATAAATTCCTGTAATCATCTCTACCAGCTTAATACAGTACTTCAAGTAACTTCCTTTGAAAGGAAATGGTGACTTTCTGGTTTGGTTGCGTACTGTTAAGCCTGCAAACTCATCTGTTTTTTCATACTGCTGCTCTTTATAAGTATACTATAAACATGACATCCACTCTTTTCTTATCTATAAACAAGTAAGAAATAATGGCTCCCTTTTTATTGCCTTGAATTCTCTTCTTCACTTTTTTAATAACTGACAATCAGTACTTCCCCCCTTCTCTATGAGAATTTACAGTAGCTATATTTTTCAACTCAAAAACAATCTCTTTTCCTGAAAAGATTTAATCTTTACCCTTTCCTTTAATCCTCCTATACACTACCCACCTTCCCCCCTTTTCTGTCTTCCCTCACCATAATTTTTTTTACTAGTATAGTAAATTCTGCCAGTGCCTACAAACCCACATACTGTATTCAGAGGCGATCGAGGAGCACTGGGGATGTTAAGTGACTTGTTCAGAGTCACACAGTATGCAAAACCACACCCATGCTCATCCCAGACCCCCCTCACCTCATTGTGTCCTGTTTCACAGCTCTTACTCCTCACATAGTCTCAGTTATCAATCACTCAGTCTCCTCCAGTGTCATCCCTCATTCTCCGAATGTTGCTGCATTTATACTCCTACTCCCTAATCCTACTCTTCATCCTCTGTCGATCACTTTCATCCCATTTCTAACCTCTCATTCCTAAGCAAAATCTTTGAAATATTTTTTGACTATCTAGTCTTTTTACAACTATCTTGGTCACTGTAGCAACCACTTGAAATGTTCCCTCCAACTTGCCCTTAGTAAAATAATGACCTGAGCAACAAAATCTAGCATGTTCCACAAAATCTCCGCCTCTGAAGAACTCATCTTAAGCAAACTCATCGCAACCACCATCACCACTACCAATCCCAGCTCAACCCATGCATAATGGAACAGAAACAACTGAAAGAGTAAACAAGCCCAAAATATTCAGTCTTGTCTGCAATTTAAATTTGATGCCACCATGACTCTGTGCAAATATCTTTCCATACATTGGTGGTTCGCTTCCTTAGCTCTCATCCTGGCTACCCTGCAACCAATGTACTTGCACACTTTTTACATTCTTTTTATTTTTTTTTTTGTTGTTCTTTCTTTGAAATTCATTACTTGTACTGTAATTTTCTGTGATTTTATGTTCATGTTCAGGCACCTGTTGTTACTTTGTTATTACTGTTTCACTCCCTGCTGTATCCCCTCTCCTGGGTCACACCTGGAAACAAGGACCATCTCAATGTGCCTATCTCAGTCATCACTTTTTAAATAAATAAATAAAATTATAAACATTATTATCATAGATTAAATGGGACAGACATATAAAACATCACCTTGAAAGCTAGCAAATGGCTATATTACTGTACCTCCTCAATATCCTAAAATGTGTTGGTCTTCCTGAAAATGCACTAGTCAATGTATGCATTAATCCTTTGTCGTATCTATGTTTCAATGCACTACAGCAGTTTGACACAGTTTCCTCACCAGCTCAGACTAAAAGTCCATAGAATACATGAAAAGGAGGGCAGAAGAAATGTAGGGCTGGGTTCCAGATACTCAAGGAACTTAGCCTGCTCTGCTTTTCAATGTCACAACCTCAGAAGGACAACCCAGTGTTATAACTCTTCAAATGAATGAAAAATCTGTAACATACCCTAAATTACTTAATCAGAGTAATAACACCAGAAAGAAAACCAATGTTCCACTAAAAGGCCTGGCAGTATAGCCTAGAGGTTAGAGTGACGAACTGTGAATGAGCTTGGTACATCCAGCAGACCTGGGTTTAATTCCCCCAACCTCCACTTGCATACTGTGTGACTCTGAGCAAGTCACTTAACCTCCCAGTACTCCCAGATTGCCCATGAAAACAGGCACTTGTGCCTAGTGGGTCTTACCTGGTTACCCAAGAATTAAAAAAGGGGCCAAGAAAAAAGTTCCACAAGAGCTTTATCTTCTGATGTGTCAGAACCTTCTCCCACTAGGTATCCTACCTTGTCTCTCAACCAGTCTTCGATCCACAACCACAGCCCCACGTAGCCACTCACTAACCAGATTTCTGCACACTTTCAAGCTGCACTTTGTAACTATTCACAATACTTTACAACACCAACTCTTGTGTCAACTAGTCTAGTTCATAGTTTTTCCTCCTTTTTTCTTTCATCCCAAATAGTATACTTTACACATTTCACCATTTTAAGAGTTTTTCCATCAATGTTCCCTTGTATGATTGTTTGATTTAACCTGTATAACATGTATTATATGAATGTTTGATTTTATTTACACTACTGTACCTGTATTATGTTTCTATTTAGATATTATAACATCTGGAAAACTTTAAGCCCTCATGGAGGGTTTGCCAAATTTTGTTTAATCCATTTCAGTCTGGTCTTTTTTCATTGCATAGCACTAAAGCTACCCAGCTCAGCTTTGTAAATTACCTACTGATTGTTTCTGAGTGTGTTTCCTTCTTGTTACTAATTTTTCTTTGCTGAATTGTTGCATCCGATGCCATCTGTCACTCAGTAGTCTCTATGAACAGTAAGCTGATATCTCTGGTCCTCTAATGTAGTTTCATTCTTATAACTCAAGTTGGTCTCTCTTTGTTATTGGAGGTGTTTCTTCATCTTCTTCTACATCATCTTCATCATCTTTTTCTTTCAGATTTCCTCTCTATAACATCCTCAGAGCTCTGTTCTTTGTCCTGTTTTTTCTGTCTCTGATCTTTCTTGATCAGCTCATTTCTGATTTCAGCAATGAACTAATATCACCACGCTTATGATATCCAACTTTACATGACCAATAACCCATGACGGGCTGTGTGGTAATTCTAAATCGAAGCATGCCGCCAGGGGTGATGAGTTCTGAGGCATTTATAGTACATTGTGTACTGTTACACACCAGAGAGTGCATTGATTTATTATTACTGCACATCCTCAAGTGCGTTATTGTGCTATTATAGTAAAATGGCTTGCTTTTGTTTAATAAATGGGCTTTTGAGCTATTAAAAGGAGAGCAAAAGCATGACCATGCACTGATGTGAAATGGATGGTTGCTCATGTTATCATACTCAGCCAACCAGGTTTATTTTATTTTTCAATGCCATTTTATCAATAGCTTTATGATTCTTTCTCTGATACCGCTCTACGCACATGTTCATCACTACTTGATCTTATAAACTCTTGGCTTCAGTTTAATTTTCATTAGCTTAATGTTTTAAAGACTGAAGTTTTTTATTTGGCTTAAATTGTTGTCATGGACAGTGTGCTATTTCAAATAGGAACTGTTTTGGTGCTCCACTGTCCCAAGTGCCCTGTGGTTACAAACTTACAAGATAAACCCTTGTTAGCCCCTTTACATAGCTGATGGCCCTGTAGTACCGACAGCCACGTGGCTGGTTACATCTCTAAATAGTTCTCTAATTTGTTGAGTTTTGCCATGATGATTCTAAGTGTGTTTAGTAATTGATTATGGTATTTATTTCATTGTGAATTATCTTTTAAAAGTGTTATTATGATGTAAGTTGATACAACAAAATAAACTTGAAACCCTAGGTCCATCATGTCCACCTTTCCACCTGCTTCATAAGCAACAATAAATAAATGTGCTTTTCAGACTTGCACAGATTTATTCCCTACCCACTGTACTACTTAGATAGCTGGTGATTCCCTTGGTAAGCAGAAATTTGTCCAGGCTTACATGTAAGACAAGTCCTGTCTCCATGTCCCCTCTCTTCAATGGTAGGTTGTTTGATAGTGTAACCTCTTCTACATGTGGGGGACATTTGTTTATTGTATTTCACCCCAGGACTCCCATTGTGCAGTGGCGGACCCATAGAAAGATGAGACCCCTTAATAACAGCACATTTAAAAGTGTATTGTATTCCCTGGGAGCTACCATATTGTGACCCTTTGACCTCTGGGACAGCCAATCCAAGGGTTTTCCATTAAACCTCACTCAAATGCCTCTTGAAGAAGGTGGGGCCATGCACTCTAGTTCCTTTTCTGGACATATGGGGCGCTATGGCCTGTGAGTCACAGCTTGTGAACCAATGGGAGCTGTCCCTGAACTGCTGATCTAAAATAGACTGTAATGGAGCCTGGCAGATCTTAGAGACATCTTGTGAAGAAAGGACATGTTGTCCAGTAAAGACACAGCATTCACGTGCTAGTCCATACAAGTGATGGCATGTAAGAAAGCAGCATGGAGTGAAGGCAAATTAGCCAGAGCTGTTGGTATAGACCCCATAGCAGGCACTAAAGTCATATATCAGGCTGCCACCATCATGTGGGTTTACAAAACTGAGATGTGTGGGTCAGTATTATGACTCAGCCTCCAAGTGACAGAAACAGAGAACCAGTTGAGCCTGTGAATAGGAGTCCAAAAAGTCAGTGCCCAAGAGAGGAGAAGTGAGCAAGAAGATAGAGTCCAGCTGATCCAGAGCTTCCACTAGATACTGGTGTGCCAGAGACCAGCAGTGCCAGAAGACACTGTCCATTTGGAGAACAATGAGTAAGATCAGGGTTTAGACTGCTTCAGGGAAGACATTGTTTATTTAGATTTTTTTGCAAGTTGACAATCAGGCCTGATTACAACTACTTCACTTGTTGAGGTTCACATCCATTTATGCAATGTACAACTACTTCACTTGTTGAGGTTCACATCCATTTATGCAATTACATGGCCTTTGAGGGACCCACTACTCCGAGCATGATGCTCTGTTATGGAAGTTAAAGTGCACCACTGCTGGCCAACCCATGGCAACTACATTTGGCCTGCACCAGGTTCAACACCTACAGTACCCAGGGAATGCATGTGTGGGAGCTCCAATGAAGCTAAAGGGAATATCCTGATACTGGCTGGAAGAGGGTATCAGCCTTCAGTACAGGAGGACCATCACATATCTGTACTGTGTTGCTGTGTGGGGCCAGGCTTGACTGAAGATAGCCAGGGAGAAACCCTCTATTTGGGATGTACCTAGAAGAGCATAGTTAGTGGAAGCCAAAGGGCAACACTGGTTAGCTACACCTGCTTAGGGCCTTGTTAGTGGCAGCTTTGGGATATACATGGTAAGGCTGAGCCTCGTTGGGTGCTGTAAGATTTGGCCTGGGTATACTGTGTTACCTCCCAGTGGGGATTTATTGCCATAACCTTTTTCCTTTTCAGGTTATCCATGAAATAAAGTTTTGTTTTACTGTTAAGCCACCTCTTTATTACTGACTATAATAATACTGTTCATGCCAACTGGAGGGAACTGTTTCATTTGTGTGGAGTTTGCGGGAGATGTGACCACAGTGGGGAGGTGGTCAAGTACAGCATCCCAGGGAGTTGTACTGATACATCATCTACTGTAGTCCACTTAAATTTTCCCCAGTGTGGAGGCACTACACATCATTCTTTCTGTGGACATGACCTGCCCCTTACTGTTCAATGAGAAAAGAGCCCAGAAGACAATCCAAACATCTACAGCAGCCCAGTGGTAGTGTAAGGTAGTGGCACCTCAGCCCCTAAGCATGTTGATAGGGGTGTCCACCCTTCAGAGGTTTTACAAAAAGGTTCACTGCTCTCTGGGAGAAGAGGTGCCTCCTAATGTTACCCCTGAACTTACCACCTTTGAGCTTTCAATCATGTCTGCATGGCCTGGTGGGGGATACTAGAGGACACCATTGTTATTATTATTGTTTTGTTTGCTCTTCAGTCTGTATTTATTTATATTCCTCCTGATTTTAAAGCACTTTGGGATATCATTTTGTATGAAAGATCCTATAATGGAATTGCCTTGCTTTCATAAGAGAATGAAGACGAAAGAAGACTTACTGTGACTGCCTATCAAGACTGTCCCCTGCTGTTTCAGTGATTAAGTTCTAGGCTCGAGATATAAACCCCAATAACCAGCATAATGACCAGACATGCTCACCTCTTAATTATTAGGCTAGTCCAACAATAAACATTTAGAACCCATTTGGCCTCAATTTACAAACATTTAAAAAGACCTGGCATAGATCTGTTGATCCCTGTTCAAAGCACATCTCCATCTTCCTTGAACTTTTAACACAGATCAATTACAGGAGAAGCAGTACAGATCATCTCATCTACATTTTCCTTCTATTAGAACAATAAAACTGCACATAGATACATATATATTTGCTCACTTTATTTTACTGTTTTGAAAATATATTGTACTTTTACCCCTTTGTATGTTTTGTCTCCCCTCCCCTCTGACGTGGAACCTTTGTAAATGAGCGATCTGTGCTCAGAGGTATTGTAATCCGAGAATGAATGAATGAATAAATAAATAAATAAATAAAAATCATGAATGCGCTGTTTAAAAACAGTTAAATTATTGATTAGAGGAAGTATGCTAGCTTTCTTTTTGAATAAAAGTGTTATCAACTGTACAGTATTTTAATATTTTAAAAAGGAAAACCACTATAAAATAATTCCTCAAGTCATGACTTCCCATGTGGTGTGTAATTCCTTAGAAAATATTTCTGCCACTACAGTCTGTTACTCGTTGCTTCTGTGTAGGCAATTATGGAAATCAGCTTGATGGCATAAGCAAACCAAGTATTAAGAGGAAGAAAGAAGGAGGGGAGAGTGATGAAGAAGAGTCGGAGCTCCTTCAAAACTCAAGTGAAGATGAAGCTGACGATGATGGGGATTTGGTCTCAGTTTCTGCCACACCCACAATGAAACCTGTTGTTACAGACAGGTAAGTGTACTGCTTGACAAATGAAGGCTTAGATTTAACACGGGGATATGCAAGATACAAAAGTACACTTAGAGGCAATACATATGCCCCCGTGTGGTGCAACAGTGGACAGCACAACTGCAGGAAAAATTAGGGGTATTTGTAGACAGGCAATAAGTTGAAGTCAGACAGGTAATGTGCTGTCCCAGTCAACAGAACAAGTACAATACTGCGATGCATGAGGAGATAGTAAGGAGCAGCTCAAGGAAGGTGACCTTCTCTGTACAAGGCCTTGGGTAGACAGCATATGAAGTACTGCCCCCTGCTCTGGTCATCACAGTACAAAAGGGACATTGAGATTAAGAGGACTCTGCAGCAGTTTGGTAGGCAAGAATCTGGAGTGGGGATGAGATAAGGAGGACTGTCTTAAAAGCATTATTTTAGGCCAGCTCATCAGCACAGCAGTAGGGTTCCCAGTCACAATGCCAGAGGCATGGATTTTAGGATGAGCTTGGGACATGCGGCGGCTGACCTAGGGAGGAGGACTGAGCATCCCAGTGGATGCTGTCCTGCTCCAGTGAGGGATGGTAGTGTGTTTCACCATGCTACCAGCACATGGGGGACCACATATGGTGGTGCAAGCAGAAGCCACTCTGGGGTTGGAGGATGCCTTCAAATATCAATGCAGGCATGCAGTGTGCCTACATCACACATGTTCTTGCTGATGGTGTTCTCTGGGAATAGAAAGAAAGCCATAAAAAGTCCTGATTGACACAGCATGAAGCTGGTTCCCCATACCGACACAGCACTGCTGACCATTGCGTCCTCCCCTGCCAAGCATCAACTCTGAAGGGGCTTGGGGTACCCTGACCACCCCACCATGGGGAGCAAGTCATGGGGCTCTAGGAGGAAGGGATAAGCACCCAGAGAAGGCATGGTGGGGTAAAATGACAAAAGGAGTGAGGCCAGAGAGATGGGCACAAACAGATAAAAAAGCAAGTATTACTTCACACAGAGGGTAGTTAACATACAGAATAGCGTACCCGTTCAGGTGAAACTAGCACTGTTCAGACTTTCAAAGTAGGACTAGACAGATTCCCAGCATTGGGAGTTATACAGCAGAAGTAGAGGTAGCATTCCAGGATTAGCAGTAACCACTGCTGTGCAGCAGTAGCTGAACAAAATGGATCCTAAGCCCCTTCCGTCACACAATACTATGTTACTCTGTAAGGCTAGTGTTGCATGAGTGGGTTATACTGTAAGTGGCAGATGGCAGTGGATGACAGAGCAGGAGGCACCCTAGATATTAGGAAATAGAAGCTTTACTTCTAACAGCAGAGGAGCATTAAGGGAGGCAACATGGCTTGGTGACTAGATCACTGAACTGTGAAATGGGAAAATCCATCCACAGTTACAGTATAATACTGACAAAATGTGTGACACAGCAAGCTAATTGGGCTCCTTTTTTGTCAGTCAAGTCAGCTGTACAGATGAGGCAAAAGCAGAGTTCCATGTCGGCGTTTCTCCCACTGCACTAAGTTCACTTCCAAATCCTGGTTAGGTTCCCACCCCCTACTATCTCTCTCCCTGACTCTCTGCTCCTGGTCCCAGCTCACACCCTCTTAGATTTTCAGACTCCTGCTCTCTAGCAATTCCTCATCGCCGCGATTCCATTCGACAGGAAGCGTTCTCCTATCGCTTCTCTAAACTCTGGCACTCACTTTCTTCCCCTATTTGACTTTCCTCATCCTCTCATTCCCTCTCCCTAGCCCTACACAACTACTTTGCTCCTAACTGAACATGCTTCTAGCTCCCCCTGCTCTAATCCTCTCTCCTTCATTCTCCCTACACTCCACTCTTCCCTTGCCCTCTGCTCCCCTTCCCTCCCCTTCCCCTAGTTCACTACCCCAATCCAATTTTTCCAGCCCCTCTCCCCATCCCTAAAAACTAATCCTCTCACCCCACTGTTCTCCTCCCTCTTCCCTTTTATTAGTCTGTTGTCACCCCTTCCCCCTCTCTTTCTCTCCTCCTAATTGTCCCCCAGTCCTGCCTCCTGGCAGAATTTCCATCATCCTGAAGGGGATCCCTGGACCAGGCTTTCACTTTCTCTTTCTCTTCCCTCCCCATCCCTCTCCTCTCTCCTCACTCCCTCCCTATGACCCCACTTGCACTTACTCAAGCCTCGCTTCCTTCCCGTATAGCATTTCCCTGACCTCCCACCCTCTGTTCCCCTGGTCTTCAAACTTGAATGGCCTCATGTAAATTCCCTGAGGTTATTCAACCAGACCCCTTCTCTAGTGGAAGAATATTGTTTCTTTGTATTGTGATAATTAAGCAATAAGGCACGACAGGGTGTGTGTTGTCATGTAATAACGTCACTCCTGGGGTGGGCTGAAGCACGAGGCAAAGCCAAGAGCTTCCACCACCCCAGAAGTGACGTTATTACACAATAACACATACACACTGGAGTGCCTTATTGCTATTATACAATGGCTCATTGTTATACAAAATAAAAAACATAAAAAAATATTTTTAGTAGCTTTTTAGTATGGCAGTATATCTTTGTTTCTTAAGAAAAGATGTGCAAAAGAATATCACCATCCATACAGTGATGTTATTGTGTAATAACATCACTGTCTCAGGCATACACTGACCAATCAGAGTCCAGGATTCTTTCTTGCTATTGTATAATTGTAATTATGTATTATGTTTTCCTGTATTGTGATCAGTGTCATTATGTATTAAGTTGTATTTTGTAATGCTATTTCTCCCAGCCTTGTACTCCCCTCCCCCAGGACGCTTCTGGAAACGAGTTGCTCCACAGCTCATGTTGTCTTTCCTGGTGAAACATTTTGTAAATAAAATAAAACAAATAATTAATTCAATCAGTTCCTGAACCTGTTAACATCAGTTGAGTGGACATCTGGAGTAAAATATGTGCACTTCCTCTCCACCTATGTCCCTCTGGTTCTGAAATTAATTGGTAGTTAGAAAAAACTCTGATCAGAGCCAACATGGCTACGAATGCAGTAATCTGATTAGAGCTAGCATTAACATGTTGCTTGGCCTGTAGTTTACCTTTATTATTGTGATATAATTATCCCTCAGTTACATGACAAATCTTGCAGTTTGGATAGTATAGAGACCAGGGGCTCGATGGCGCATGGGGCTTGCAGTAGTCTCCTGGCCAGTGATCAGATTTTCACTTCCTTGCACCAAATTCTGCAAGTTAGACCAGCTCCCACTTGATCTAACTTGTGGCATTCCGTGGACTATTTTTACGAAACTTGTGCCAAATATCTGCTGTAAAGTGAGGCAAGTGTCATAACTGCACTTGAGAATATAAATGAGCACAGGGCTTCATGAACGCCCTGTGTCACCCTTCGAAAACTGGGCCCCAGATTTCTAAAAGATGCTGCACATATCATAGCACCGATACTCATAAAATTGTTTATCTGGAGTCTACACTCAAGAAATTGTTTAACTGGAGTCCCTTTGAAGGATGGTATCCAGAATAAGTTTGCTAAAATAATACGAATTTTTAAAAATGGAGCACAGACTGTTCTGTCAAGCTTTTGACTGACTGCCCTCCCGTCAGTGATATATTAAGTACTGGAGAGGTTAGTCCATAGCCAATTGTATGCCCACTCAGAAAAATATGGCAGCACAATTCAATTTCAATCTGACTTTAGAAGGGGGCATTTCATGTGCACCACACCTTCCTCCTCCAACTTAAACGCATGCCCCCAGTGGACATACTGTTTCTCAATCTGAATAAACTTGCTGTGTACACTTGTTGAATTCTTTAAAGGGGAACTGTCATCATTCCCCTGACAAAAACATGTGACCTATAGGTCCCAATTAGGTAAATCACATTAGCAGTCATTTTAAAAAAATAAGTTACAAAGCTTTCATTTGTAATTTATCTGGTTGATCCTGTGATGCTCTGCCCACCATTACTATTTCAGAGTCCCCTGTGGCAAGCCCATTGATGACGCGACTGACAGGCTGAGCCATGGGGTACTCCTATGTGACAGTACAGTGATTAGGAAATATCAAAAGATATACAGCGCATGTTTGCACTTCTAGCTCCAATACTGATTGACCACAGCCGATTGGTACTGGAGCTAGAAGCTTTTTTTAAAGCTTTGTAACTTATTTTTAAAAAATAAAACCAGTGCAGTTTACCTAATTGGGACCTATAGGTCCTGTGTTTTTTGTCAGGGAATAATAACAGTTCCCCTTTAATCAACTTGAAATTCTCTATCATGTCCCCCACTCCTTTCTGTCATCCAGTGAGTACATGTTGAAATTTTTCATCTCTCCTTGTATGTCTTGCCCTGCTATCCATGGATTATCTTTGTGGACTATCAATGTAATATTTCCAGTCTGCCTACCCTTCCTTAGGTGTGGGCTCCAGAACTGGGCACATGATTCAGTCTCTCCAGTGCTTTATACAGTGGCAATTTATCCTCCCTGCTTTTGGTATTAATCCCTTGACCTGTGTCACTTAGCTTTCTGTTAGCACTCCCATATACCTTGTTGGACCGAGAAGCCTGCATTAGGCTATTGCTTATCACCACCCCCAGGTCTCTCTCCTTCTCCCCGCATCCCATCAGTATAGTACACTGTGGAAAGATTTCCCCTTAAATGTGCATCATATTGCACTATTTGGCTTTGAATTTCAACTGCCAAATACTGGACCACTTCTCCAGTCTCCTCATGCCCTGTGTGGTGATGTTAAGTCCTTGTCTGTCAACCCTTCCACCAAGCTTGGTAGCATCTGCAAACAGACTTACCTTGCCCTGAATACCACCACCTATGTAGCAGATATACATTTTGAACAGGAGTGGGCCCAAGACCAACCCCTATGATACCCAACTTGTCAATGCCCTACTTAGGACCACCTTCTATGTTCTCTAAGTCAATGATTTTTTTTTTAACCAACTAGTTGTTCCTTCCCCTATCTCCAGATCAACCCCTTTTTAACTAATCTCTTATGTTGTACTGAGACAAAGGCTTTACCTAAAATCCAAGTAAAGAATGTCCACCGCTTGGCCCCTATCTGCCATTTAAATCACTGCATCAAAAAAGACTGTTCACAAGATGGACCTCAGGCTTGTTTCCATATATTTAGATAATTTCCTCCGAGAATATAACTATCCCACTTTAATAACTGTCTCCAAAAGTTTCTCCACAGTTGAAGTTTGGATCACAGGCCTTTAGTTACCTAGATTTTCCCTACTGTGCCCTTTGGAATTTTTTGCTGGGTAGCTTCGGGATGTGCCTTCTATAGAGATCTTTAAAAAATGTTTGAAGTCCTTCTTGTTTCAGTAGGTCTTTGGTACCTGATATAGTTATTGGAATCATCCAACAGTTCAGAAATTAGTCTGTTTTTAGATTTTTGGCAAGTTTTATGGAAACATGTTATGTATTTTATATTGACTATTCTGTTTTGTATGTTTGTACTCTTGCTGTAAGGGCACCCTGAGCCTACGAGGAAGGGCACCCCATATAAATAAACTCTACTACTACTTGTACTGCTTGTGTATGAGAACCACATTTGCCAACCACCAACCTATGTGTACTACCCCTGTTGCTACTGATTTCCCATAGCGGACTGCCAGCAGCTCTGCTAGCACTTGCCTTGTCTCCTTCAACACCCTAGGGTGAATCTCATCCAGCCCTAGTGATTTACTGATTTTAGAATTCTTCAGTTCCTTTACTGTTTAACTCATTCCCCATGTAATCGTTCCCATCTCAAATCTGTCCCCTACATTACCCATGAATTTTCTCCTGCTACCTGGAAGTGAGCCTACCTCTTTGATTGTGAATATGTAACAAAATGTTCATTTAGTATATCTACTTTCCCCCAATCATCCCCAGTACTTACTTCATCCTTCGTTATCCTGCCTTTATACATCTCAGTGTATGATGTGGTCCAGAACCTTCATGTGGGAGAGAAAGAGACCAGTGTTCAGAAGACTGGCAGAAGCTTATCTACAAAAGACATGAGAAGGTTTTTCTTATCTCCTAACAGTGGGGCCCTTTTATACACTGAAACTGCACAATAATATGATGTACTTACATGCAACAAACATGTAACTACTGCACAAGTACCTCTGTTATATGTAATTAACAAGTACATACCCCCCCGTTACATTGTAACTGACACTTAAAGTGTCATCTTTCTTATATTTCATGTAATTTCAGACATGTACCCTGGTACTGTAAGTCACACTTACAGAGGCATTCAGACCGAGGACCCAGGAGGTCGTGAGGGGCAGATACCTGAAGCCCTCCCTCCAAAGCAAGGTCACGGTCGCGAGGGACCGAACAAACTTCCCTACAAGCCCAGAACACTGAACCGAGGACCAAGGAGGTCGTGAGGGGCAGATACCTGAAGCCCTCCCCCCAAATCAAGGTCGTGGTCACGAGGGACCGAACGAACTTCCCCACAAGCCCAGAACACTGAGTAAGTCTCTGCAGGAAGCAGCTTACCAACCTCGGGACAGCTCCTTTACCAGCGGGATTTGAACAATTCAGTAGCAAGCTTTAACAGTATTTGTGTCCCCACACATGTGGAGACTGTTAATTTAAACTGGACTCACACTGATTCTGGTGCCAAAGTAGAAAAAAATATCTACAGTGTTGTTTAAATCTATGTTAGGACTACAGCTTCTGCTTGCTCCTTTCAAAAGTTTGCCTTTATTTGTAACTACCTCTTCTGGCGCCATAATCGCATTTAAATTTGTAACACCAGAGGCTTGAAGCTGTAACAGTAGTGCTGCACTCCAGGGCTCCTCTGTACCTTGCTGGTGCCACTTTTGAATCCGGTCCCCCTACACAAAAGGCTGGCTAAGCACCTGCAGCAACAAAGAAAAAACTATTTAAAAAAAAAAATAATAATTTTAAAGTTTAAAAGGAAGGGCAGCATTTAATCCTGCCATTTTATTCCCTAAGCTATCTACTGCAAAAAACCCCAGCCCCTTTGAGAAACGCCCTGCATGAACAGTATTTAATCCTGCTCACTGACCCTTTTCCTTCTCCACAGACTGAGGACCCAGGAGGTTGTGAGGGGCAGATACCTGAAGCCCTCCCCCCAAAGCAAGGTCGCAATCGCGAAGGACCGAACAAACTTCCCCAGAACCCCAGAACACTGAGTAAGTCTCTGCAGGAGGCAGCTCACCAACCTCGGTACAGCTCCTTTACCTGCGGGATTTAGGCCCTGGCGCTGTGCGCCAGCTCCCCACCGCCCCCACCACCACCCTTGGTCGACACTCAGCTTTATAGGCTGCATCACGTGAGCACAAAAATCAATCAACTCACTTTTCCATTTGCTGGTTATACGAAGTGAACACTAGGGGGCTCACATAGAAGAATAGAGTGAAAGTAAGAAAACAAACAAACAAAAAAAAAACCTGAAATATAACAGACTCCAACTAATAAAATAGCATGTTAAGCAGCCAAATGAAACTAATACACCTAATGCTAACAATAGCTTTTGCTACCCACTCACTCCCCCGCATCTCTCAGCAATAACTCCCCAGTTAATGGACAAAGGAACCAATATCCCTTTTCAAACATAACCTTGAGTCTAAGCTGCACCATAAGTGGGCCAGCGCAGGCAATCCATGCGCCACAACCCTACACCCACCTCCTCAATAAACCCCAACCTTCTCCTTTTACAAGGACAAAAAGCCCTACTTATCCAGTCCATCCCCATACCATGCAAATCACCAAAAAGCAACACAAGCCCAGGCAACAATAAAAACCTTTAAAAATGGCTACAGCTAACAGCACTCAGACATGCATTCTTCCTCCTACTACTCTTGGCTGGTGATATACACCCAAACCCAGGGCCGGCCCCGGCTACCACAGCAAAAAATCTGAGTAACACAGGTCTGACTCTGGCATCCATAAACATACGCAGCCTACCAAAAAAGCTAACTCTCTTTCAAGGGTGGGTTGCACAACACTCGCCAGACATCCTTGCCCTGTCCGAAACATGGTTAAATACTCTGGTTCCAGACTCCGCAGTTGCACTGAATGACTACATTATCTTCAGAGAAGACAGAGAGGGAAAGAGGGGAGGTGGATGCGCCACTTATGCCAGAGCAAAATTTAAGCCTCTATTAGTCCCCTTACCAACCCTGAAAAATGGTGCCCAAGCAGCCCCAATCAAGGCAACAATTGGCTCCCACGGGAAACCGCTATATCTAATGTCAGTTTACATATCTAACAACCAAAAAGGAGCCTTTGACTCCATACTGGAAAATATAGTGATGCTCCCCCCAGAAGCGATCCCATAATAATGGGTGACTTTAACGTAAACTGGTTATCAAAAGCAGCAGATCCCTTCAAAGATGCAGCAACTGCTCGTGATCTGACTCAAGTTGTCCAGACCCCCGCACGACAGGACCCCAGAACAGGAACGCACACGCTCCTTGACCTCATCCTGACAAACTCCCCCAAACACCTATCTAACGTCAACGTCTTCACGGACATCCTCAGTGACCACTCTCCTCTCTCCTGCTTCTGGTCCAACAAGAGCCCACACAAACGCCCCAAATTATCCCACCAAAGGCACCTCAAACATGGAGCCATATCCAAGATTATCCACAGCCTCTCCACCAGTGACTGGTCCCCAGTCCATACCGCCATATCCACTGATGAAGCCCTCACCTCCTTTATAAATATCTTCAATGCAGCCTGTGATAAACGTGCCCCACTTACCAAAAAGTTTCTAAAATCTAGGGACACACCATGGATAACACAACCCCTCCTAGACCAGATGCTACATAGAGATAATCTCTGGTATAAAGCTCTCAACTCCAAAGCCCCCCCACGACAGACAGTTCTACAGGGAGGCTAGAAATAAGTGCACCAGGGCTATTCGACTAGCAAAGACAAGTCACTACAAACAAGCCCTAACAGTGTCCTGGGGCTCAGGGAACAAGTTCTGGAGCAACATCAAAGAACTATGTGGGAAAACAGAAAACCAACCGCCAACCCAGATAACCTATAATGGTACCCCCTCACAAGACCCCACCTTAATAGCCAACATTCTGAATAACTCCTTCACAGACTTCAGTCACATACTCCCACCAAACTTTTTGACTCGCCCACCTGCCCCACCCACCCTCCCTAGGCACAGTGTCCCACTTTTCCAGTTCAAATCAATCTCTTGCAATAAGACCAAGCACTACCTCATAAAAGCCTTAAAAACAAAAGATATAGCAGTGATAATTTAGACCTCAAGATCCTCCTCTTGCTAGACATGACCATCCCTCACCTCACTAAAATATTCAACCAATCATTATGCCTAGGGCAATTCCCAACTCTCTGGAAAAGGGGAATCATCACACCTTTACTAAAAAAGGGTGATCCAACCGATCCCGGCAACTACAGGCCGATCACGATACTTTCCCCTCTCTCAAAAGCTCACGAAAGAATAGTGTCAGACCAACTCACTGAGTACCTGACAAAGCACTCTCAGCTTTGCCAAGAACAACATGGCTTCAGAACAGGACATAACACCACCACGGCACTCCTTGCGCTGACGTCTTATATCCACGAAGCACTTGATGCAGGTGATTTAGCAGGCGCAATCTTCATAGATCTAACCAAAGCATTCGACACTGTAAATCATGATTTACTATTACACCTACTTCCCTCCCTCAACCTAGCCCCAGACACTATACTCTTGTTCAAGAACTACCTCACAGACTGGACACAAGAAGAAAAATAAACACCACCCTATCCTCCAAACTCACAGTCCAGTCGGGTGTACCCCAAGGATCAATCCTAGGCCCGCTACTATTCACCCTCTTCCTTAATGCCATCCCAAGCGCATGCAATGGTAAACTTCTGCTCTATGCAGATGATGCAGTAATCTATTAGAAAGATTCCACCCCAAATGCCCTTCAACACAATCTCCAAACTTACTTCCAGGAACTTGAACACTGGTTCATGAAGCAACGGTTAGTACTAAACTATAGCAAAACAAAATCCATGATCTTTGCGCACAGACAAAGCCCCTACAATAGCACCCAACTAAACATCTCCAACCACCAGGGCACCAAAATTGACCAAATATCACACTTCAAATACCTTGGCATCACGCTAGACACATCACTCACCAATCACACACACATTAACCAACTCTCTGCCTCAGTAAACGCCAGACTAGGGACCCTCTATAGGCATAGACAATGCCTCCCACCCCATGCCCTACATCTGGAAGTGAGCAGCTCGGTTCTATCATTATTAGACTACGGAATAATAATATATGGAGCGGCTGACCCTACGGCACTAAAACAAATCAATCTGGCCCTTAACAAAGCCAGACGTCTGGTCACAGATAGTGACAGACTTACACACACCTGCAACCGCTACAAAAAAGCCAACTGGCTGACTTTCACAGGCAGGCTAAAATACCACACCTGCCTCCAAGCCAATAAAATCCTACTCGGGATGGCACCCACTGGCCTTCACCCCCTAATAAAACCTAACACTCACAGGATCACCCCAAGACACCCAGCAAAAACACATACCTTAGTCCCCCTTAGAAGGACCACACTAGGCCAAAGGTCTTTTGGTTATCGGGCACCCACCTGGCTCAATGAACTCCCCCCACCCATCTCACAGGCCCCATGTCTAAGCCTGTTCAAAGCCAGCATTAAGAGGCACCTCCTAGACTCAGAGACATGTAGCTGCACCTAAGCACGCTACTCCACCTAGACGCAGGGTTGATTATCCAACCTGAGATGATACCCATTGTCTGCAAATGTTGTCACACATTTGGAAAGTACTCAAGTATTCATATAATGCTGCATGTTCTATTGACCTGGGATGCAAAATCAACCCCAAAGAAACTACTCAATTCATGTATTTGTATTTCCTCATATTGTAATCACCTCTGTATATCACTATGTAATAATACATGTTGTTATCTTGCATAACACGTCTGTCTGCCCAGACATGGAGCCTTTGTAAAGGAGTCTCTGACTCAAATGTTGTAATTCTGAAACTTTAAATAAATAAATAGCTGACTATAGATGACAGCTAGTGTAGTAGGTGACAGGGTCTGGGTGAGTATGAGTTTGGAAACACTCATAGCTTCTCACCCTGGATACAGCTCGAAATGCTGAGTACTCACCTATAGTAAGAGGGCAACCATTGCTTTTAGAATCATCATAGTAGAGGAACTGCTCACTTTTTCACTTTTGTAGTGCTCTCAAACAGCACCAGTTTGGCATCACTGGAAGCAGGAGTTCTCCATTGATCCATATGACCATTTAGTCTTCATCATAGTGCCCTGCTGGTGTCTTCCATTCTACCCCAGAGGTACCACCATTAATGGATGAAAGTGTACAGTAGCTCAGAGTCCAGGTTTTTGAACTCTCATGTGTGACAGCCAGCAAGGGTGCCAATTATAATGATGGATTTTGTAAAGTAGACACATACTATCCACTAAGAACTAGACTATGGCCATTATAAATGATTTTGAATAGGCTACTGAACTGCCATAAGATTTTGCCATGGCTTTTGGATGACACCAGTCTGGATCAGAGTGCAGCCAGGGACCTAGGATAAAGACTCTGTTACCACCTGCTGATCCACAAATCTATCCAGTCTGTTACCAAGGAATCATTCTATGAACAAATTGGCTATTTCAAAATTGCTATATATCCAAGTTTTCATTTCTTTAAACAGCTGTATTTGCTCACTGATTATAACACCGTACCTGACATTATGTTTTTTTTTTATATTGTTAGGAATTACTTCCATTTGCCATACTTTGAAAAGAAGCCCTGCATCTACATAAAGAGCTGGTGGCAAGACCAAAGGAGGAGGCTCTATAATGCCATTATAATGGACAAAATTGCAGACAAACTGGTCAGTAATTGTATTAACTGTGTACTAATACAGTTGTGCAAACTGAAATGGAGTCACATTTGTCATTATTTGCTAAACTATGAAAGATATATTTCTTTAATGAGGTGCAATATAGGTGAAATGTCTAGAAGCAAATTGAAACTATTAACAGCAGTTCACTTTATGTTTCTCCATGGCTTCTGACTGTGCATGTTTGTAGGCTAGAACTGTGCCTCAACATCGCAGAACATGGTTGTCCCTTGTGTCAGAAATGCAATGCAGGAATTTTATTGTACGGTCACAACTTGACAGGCAGTGCATAGATTCAAATGCATGTGCATAGACGAAGAAGCATAGTCTAGTGGTTAGAGAACAGAACTAGGAATCAAGAGATCACAAATTCAGATCCCACATGGCAAATAACTGTATGTCCATAATAAAATCACTTGACTTCCCTCTACTGCAGCCCATCTAACTATATTACTGAAAGGGAGGCAAAATTTCAATGGAAGTGACCTGTATCACATATGGGCTATCCTGAGTAAATAAAAACAGTAGAAATTGTCAGCTTGGTGGAAGAAGAGAAATGCCAACAGCCTAATAAACAAGAGACAATAGGTTCAAATCCAGGCAAGAGCCCCTCATTTGGCTCCTGAACTATTTGAGAGGACCTCACCTCAGAATCAGCCACTGCATATGTCGTAACATTTTTTGTTTGCAAAGATGAACTTACAAGTAACTAACCTTACAGCAAGAGATGAGAACGGTCTGTAATTTGTAGAGGAACAGATTTTTAATTTGTGGAGGGGCAGTTTAAATCGGGCTAGCATGGAGGTTGTGATGGCTAATAGATTTTAGGAAAAAAGATAAAGTATATTCATTTAGGGGTAGAAGGGGTCAAATTTAATCCATGGGGCCAAGTGCTTCTTTCTAAATTGAAAACCCCAAGACATTTAGGAGCAATTGAGTTAAGTGTGTGCAAAACAGTCAATAGGGATTATGTATCAGCGGAAATGGTTGCATGTAGCCGAGGCCATTGTGCTGATGGAACCAGTTTCAACAAAGTGTTCCTGGGAAGTGGGACTCACTGCCTTACTGTCTCTTAAATTTCTATTGTTGCTTTAGACAATTGTTTCAGTGGGATATACAGTGGAAAAGGATGCTGGAAAGTATGGATTATTTAAACACAGTTCCCATGGTTTTCATGGAAATTATGGAACTAACAAGGTGTTCCATGCTCCTCATTCGTGTTTTCCAAGGAAAGGGGTACACAAAGCATGAAACAGCATAAAATATCATAAAACATCATGAAACAGTACATCTCTGTATGCTATCGTATAAATAAACAACTGGGGTGCAAGCTTTAATCATGGAAACCATGGAAAAGATTTGTAAATTTCATTCTGAGTTCCATGGAGACTCATGGAAATAGATGTATGTTTGGTTTCAGAGGTTGTGGAGTCAAAAACAGTGGTGGAATTCAAGCATGCATGGGACCGTCATAAGGCAATTCTAGACGGTGGGGGTAGTAGGCTGCTGGTTAACTAGAATCTGCAGCTTATCCAATAGGTAGGGAAATGGGCAGACTGGGTGGGCCAAGCGGTCCTTATCTGCCGTCAAAATCTATGTTTCTATGTTTCCATGGTATGTTCCATGGAATCTACGAAAAATCTAGGGACGGGGCTCAGTTTTAAAAGGCTGACACAGTACAGAGCTTGCATCAAGTCTACATCAAATCATTTTTGGCACAGCTGTGTCAAACTCTCACCCAATGTTATATTGTCAGGTGCATTCATGACAGTTTCCTCAGTTTATGGCAGCTTGCACCAAATATTTGGCACAAACCCCATTAAAGGTGTCAATGGGTGCCAGTTAGGCCAGGGAAAACTCTTTCATCAGATCCAAGGTACAGGGTTGGTGCCTGGAAGAGGGGCAGCTAGCTCCAAACACACACAAAAATCCAAACATTCCAGCACACAATGGCAGACATGCACAGAACCATTATGACATCAAAGTGCCGTCAAATTCTGTGTGTCTATTAGTGGGGTACCACAGGGCTCGGTACTGGGACCGACCCTCTTTAATGTCTTTATAAGTGACGTTGCAGAGGGACTAGAAGGAAAAGTATGTCTCTTTGCAGATGACACAAAGATCTGCAACAGTGTTGATATACAAGGTGGGGTGGAAAGGATGAGAAGGGACTTGGCAAGGTTGAAGGAATGGTAAAATATATGGCAGCTCAGATTCAATGCAAAGAAATGCAAGGTAATGCATCTGGGAAACAAAAACCCAGGGGAAGAGTACACAATGGGGAGTGAGATAATAACAGCAACAAAAATCGAAACAGACCTAGGAGTAATTATATCCGATGACCTAAAAGTGGGCAAGCAATGTGAGAAGGCAGTAAGGAGGACTGGGGGGATACTGGGATGCAAAGGGAAAGGCATCAACAGTAGAAAACAGGAAGTTGTTATCCCTCTGTACAGACAGTTGGTGAGACCCCTTCTGGGGTACTGCATGTGATTCTGGAGACCCCATCTCCGCAAAGACATAGGCAGAGTGGAGGCTGTTCAGAGGAGAGCAACCAAAATGGTGCAGGGTCTGCACCAGAAGACATACGAGGAGAGACTAAAGCAGCTTAATATGTATACCCTTGAGGAAAGGAGGGAGAGGGGGGACATGATAGAAACTTTCAAGTATTTTAAGGGAATTAAAAAGGTACAAGAGGGTAGCATCTTTCAGAAAAGAGATGTGCAAGAACAAGGGCACAATTTGAAGATAGAGGGAGGTTGGCTCAGAGGTAATGTTAGAAAGTATTTTTTCACAGAGAGGGTTGTGGATGCATGGAACAGCCTTCCTGAGGAGGTTGTGGAGTCAGGAACAGTGGGAGAATTCAAGAATGCATGGGACAGACATAAGGCAATTCTAGTTGGGGGTAGGAAGAAGTAAGCTGTTGATTAACTAGAATTTGCAGCTTATCTATCAGGTAGGGAAATGGGCAGACTAGGTGGCCCAAGCAGTCCTTATCTACCATCAAATTCTGTTACTATGTTTCAAATTCTATGTAAAGTGCAAATGCATATTTCAATGGTTAAGTGCCAAAAATGCTTGATCTATAGCCAAAACCTCTTTTTTTGTTTAGCGCCACAGACACAGCACACCCAGCTTGCGGCAACCTAACAAGATTTTCTGTCCTGTGCAGCAGTTGCCACAAATTAGACCAGCTTTTTGTGATCTAGCTTATGTCAATCCTGGGGACCCTTTTTACGGAGCTGGTGCCAGAAATTTGCAAGCTGCGGTAAATTGGGTAAACTGTCGCAACTGCGTCTGACCTATTAAAATTGGACACAGTTGTAGCAAAAACATTTGCTGCACCACCAGATTAAAAGTGTTGTGGCACAGGACTTGACAGGAGCCCTGCACCACCCCTTGAAAATCCTGCCCCCAGTGTCCTGTAGCAGGATGCAGGGACATGCCCTGAAACTCATGGATGGGTAATTCATACGTAATATTAGGAGGTACTTTTTTCCAAGAAGTTCGTTAACCTATGTAAGAGCTTACTTGAGTTTATATGAAGACAGTACACGTCTTTAAGTTTAGCTTGGACAAAGTTTTGCTTACCAAATGAAGCACTGGGTACACTGGGTAGTAGATTGGGTAGGGAATCCTATAAATGGGCAGTTGCACATATACTTATTTCATCCCTGCATATGAAGGAGGGGGCAAGATGGTTGTACAATCCCTTCTGAATGTAAATTACAATGTTACCACAATATATTACTATATAAATATAAATGCATGTCACTTAAAGATGCAGTCTAATCCAAAATGTAAGGAATGTGCTGTATAGGGAGGCACTGCTGGTTTAGTAGTATGTTGCATTTGCCTTCACAATTGGCAAAACAAGGATGGGATGATGCCCCACAGGATCCTGTGCACACATATTCGCCAGTCTTTAAAATCTGGTTAGGAAACCAGTTTTGTTGTGCAATTTTCCCAAGATAGCCCAGCTAAGCTGCAATATCTTGTTTTCAGGGGGTCCTGCATTTTTCCATTTTTGTTTTACAACTGGGTGACCTAAAGTACTTAAATGTTAAATTACTTACTGTGGGACGCATAGCAAGTTGGTGGCTTTGGTTAAATTTGAAACTGGGTCTCCCAGTTCTCAAGTCAGTGTGCTAGACATAAGACCATGCTGCTTTTCTGATGCCAACATTATGAACCCGTATCACACTTAACCTTGTTTACACTCATTATACTCACCCTTGCTACGCTGTCATTCACCTGAACCCTGTACAATGCTAACATTCATCTATAGGTGGCTGTACAAATGGGTAGCCATTTGTAGCATGATGCTTTATTTATTTTTATTTATTTAGTTTTTGTTGACCAGGTAAGTGCACTAGACAAATCCTGCCTATTTTCAGGCACGACCCGGGGGAGGGGGATACAGATGAATGCCAATTGACCTTGAACCAGATTAAGCTGTTGGTGGTATTTTTAGTGAATGAGGGAAATCTGACCAGGACACCAGGGAATTTCCCCTACTCTTTTCGATAAGTGCCATGGAATCTTTAACATCCACCTGAACTACCACCAATCCAGGCAGATGGGACCTCAGTTCAACATCTCATCCGAAAGATGGCACCTCACAAGTGCAGCACCCCTCTCATGCTGCACTACAATGTCAGTACTGGGATACTAACCCAAGTGCCAGATGAAGGAACTGAACCTACAGCCCTCTGATCTCCCGGCCTCAGAGGTGAGTGTGCTACCTACTGAGCCACTGACACTGACCACTGACTGATGCTTATCCAAGTATGGGTTTGGTTATTAACAAATGAACCCTAATACACTATCCAAGAAAAGATAGTAGCCAAGATCAATGAAGTTGTGGCAGAATGATGAAATCCACCAGTTGTACTCAAACATTCTGGTGGCATTTAGTGTTCAAGCCACCAGCATTGTCCCACCCTGTTAAATAGCCATTGGTTCAGCAATATTCTGAATGTCCGTTATACTGATACCTACATATGCGATAATGTATACTGATTTGTTTGCCCTGTATCATTCTCTGTAATGCAATTTTGTATGTTATGTCCCGGGTTGTGCCTGAATATAGGCATTTGTTTACCTAGTGAATTTCCCTGGACAACAAAAACTAATAGTTGTCTATATATACTGATGTGGAGCCTTTGCAAAGGAGTCAATGACTCAAAGGTTTGAAATTCCGATTCCATTAACAAATAAATAATAAATAAATAATATGCCAAGTAAAGTGCTGTGCTCTTAGAGGTGCTGCAGATCAGTGAAGGCATAAGATCCATTGTAGGCTCTGTCTATATGCGATGTGGACATCAAAGATCTCCTGGCACTTCCTGAGTGAGAGCATGGTGATCCTAGCAAATATCTCCAAGAACTTTACTTCTTTTTTCCAACCAATCATGTGCTTTAATTCCCACTGTCTCCCATCCCAGTGACTAGTGTTTTTTTGCCCGCACCCCCAGTGGCGGAGCCAGGTTTGGGAGCAATTGGGAGCTGGGGGGGCATTCAGTCAATTGTGGGCTCCACAATGGCACTAAACAGTGTATAAAAATCATGGTGGGGCACAACTACTCACACTGGGGCAGCCAGGAGGGGTGACCACCCCCCCAGTCCCCCTCTAGCTCCGCCACTGCACACCCCTTGTTCTGCCAGGAAGGTGGGTGATTGACTGCCTTTGCATCCTGTTCCAATGCCTTTCATTGGTCAATGGTAAGAGGGAGAAGGTTGAATGCCTGGCAGCTCATGCCTTCCCCCCTCCGTGGGAGCCATACATTTCACCTCGCCACTGCAATGCATGCAACTCCCAGCCAGTACCAGAGCTGGATTATGGGGGCCTGACGTGAACTATACTCTCCCACATGGGCTGGACTGGCCCCAAGAGTCTTCATTTCTTTCTACAGGTGAGTATATGGCCTCTAGCAAGTTGAAAAAGGCTCCAAATGATATAAAAATCTTTATACATACACGTTTAATATAAAGAAGGAGCATATGCAATACTCACCTTCCTCCCAAAGTAGAAAAAAAATGCAATCAGGAATTGTATATCTTTAAATATCACAGTATTTGTTTATTTCTAAATGTATTTCCTTATTTAATATGTTCTTATATGAGTATAATATTGTTATATTGGTCTTTCAGTGCACGGCATACTTATTTGTATGTGCACATTAAATGTATTAAAGACATGTTTTAAAATGATATATCTATACAAGCATACGAACATTCGATGAAGCCGACATATTAAGACCATTAGGTCTATTTAGTCTGCCTGTAACGCAGGACTTTTAGCAAAGTTACTGACCCTGCCACCCTCCGCAATCCGCACTTCTCCTCCGCTGACCCTTATTTTCCCCTTAAAGGGACAGTGTCAACCCCCTTAGGCCTCAAAATGTCCCAAGTTTAAAAAACACAGATTACAATTGTTCATGTTCTGAAGAGACCATTGATGTAGCTGGTAGTTTGATTCTGATTTTTTTCTTCTTTTAAAAAGCAAAAAACAGACTGCCCATTTTTCTGGTGTTGCCACACAAAAGCATGCTTGTTTACATGTCTTGATCAGCTCCAACTGCATCTTTCCTGTACTTGTGGAACACCCACAACACATCTAGCCACTACTTATGCAGTAAGAGGAGAGGAGAGGAGAGGAGAGTGTTGCATCATGTATGACTGAACTGTTTGGGGTGTTTCTAATGGTCAGGAAGAATGCAAAGAGAGTACAGCAAGGATCTGAAACAAAACAAGGCTGGTCATAACTATACCATTACCATGCATTTCAGTTCTACTAAGAAAGGGGGCAGATAAAACAACCAGCAACATCAATGAATTTAGAGTAGGTAAGCAATCATAAAATGTGTTTTTTAACTGGAACAAATATGATGCAAATAAAGGTTGACAGTGTCCCTTTAAATCTGTCCCAGCCTCTCTTGAAGCTCTTTACTGTTTTCAATGTAATCACTTCCTCCAGCAGTACATTCCTACCCACTACCTCCCTCTCAGTGAAAGAGTGCCTCCTAGCTTCTGTCCTAAACCTCGCACACACACACACCCAACTTGAGACTCTGCCTCTTTGTGTTTTGATTCCTACTCAGCTTAAAGAGATCCACTTTATCCACCCTGTTTATTACTTTCAAATACCTGAAAGTCTCAATCATGTCCCCCCGTCCCTCCTCTCCTCTAGGGAATACGTGGTCAGTGACCTCAACCTCTCCTCATACACCCTGCACTGTTGGCCCATTATCATCTTTTTTTTTTTTTTTATCATATAAGATTTTATTGAGTTTTGTATGTTCCAAAGTAGCCAGGGTGAAAACAGTTGATTCTGCTTTTGCTGATATTAAACAGTAAATCAAGAATCTGAGTATAGCAACTGACATAAAGCTGAACTTAGCCATCAGACAGAGGTATGTAGAAGCCAATGAAAGTCCAACTGGTATCAATGTGACTACTACTAAACCTACAGTAAGGTAACTACATGACACAGTTAACAGCAAAATAATAACCAGGGTGTGACAACGGTTATAGCCAACTGAGTGCTACAGACGTCTTCTTTAAGCCATCAGTTCAGTGAAAGAGACAAAGTAAAGGAAGTCAGAAGAGTGGGTATGGAAAAAGTACAGGTTGGTAAAAAGATATCTTGCTGTTCTCCAGATTAAGCAAGGGGGGGATGAGAGGACCTACCCTAACCTAACGGTGGGTTCTCTGGTCGAGGGGGTGGTACTGTGCAAATGTGAGTATGCAAGTAAGATGCCTATTTTTGGTACTATCTAGGGAGTTGCCCTTGCCCCACTACTGTGAGTCATTCAAAAAAGGTTAGCCGGGCCAGAGCCGCCTGCCAAAAGGAAATAGGGGGGATGGTGGTTTGCCTCCATCTCATTAAGATCGCTCTCTCTTCGCTTCCATAATAGCTGCAAGAACCCACACTTTGTGCAGCATACTGAAGGGGTTTAGTGCTGAGACATCCCCCAGCAAAAGAGAAGTATGGTAGAAAGAAATCCTTCTTCCTACAATCCTTGAGCAGTCATCTAGTACAGCCTGCCAAAACGTTCTGAGAGTGGGACAGGTTCACAGGACACGTAGTAGGTGTGGTGGGGATTCCTAACACTGCCAGCACCTGTCATGGCCCAGCACCTTGAGCTCAAAAGAGCATAGCTGGAGTCCTGTACCATCTGAGAAGAATCTTCAACTGTATCAGTTGACTCTTAGCATTTCCATACACCCTGTGAGCTGCTGTCAAACAGGTGGACCATAATTCCTAAGAGATAGGACATTGGAGTTCAGCCTCCCATGCCAGCCTGTATTTGGAGGTGGTGTCCGGTTGAGAGTCTCTCAGCACCCTATAGCTAGTCTCCGCAGGACCTTGTCCCTATCTAGGTTTGTGGAGTTTAGCTAGGCAGTCCCACCCCCTCCCTTTACCCACCTGCCATGACAGGAGGGATGGATTGCACTCCTGATTTGGAGGTAGCTCCAAAAGTCTTGTACCTCTAGACCAAAACGCTCTTTCAGCTGCTCAAAAGACATCAGAATTACAGAATTAGGGAGCAGGAGGTCACCCATGGTCTGAATCCCTTTTGCTACCCAGTGGAGCCAAGAGAGGGTTTTTTTATCCACTGTAACCAAATTGTTGTTCCAGAGGGGGGGGCATATAGCACACAAGGAAAGTGAGCTGTGACAGAGGTACCCATGATTGCCATAGCCCAGTGCCATGCTCTGCAGGTCTCAGCCATGATCGGAGTAACCTGACTCCTTGGGGCTGGCTTACCAACCAATAGAGAGAAGAGAGAGTTATTCGGGGCAAGAGCAGATTCAAGGATAACCCACTGTGGGGGGGGGAGGCCTGGGACAAACCAGGTGATGGCTTGTGCCATTCGGAAGGCCAGGTGGTAGCCTACAAACCAGGGGTGCCCCAGCCCACCCCTAGACCAGTATGCTTTTAACTTTGCCCATCCCAAGTTGGCTGCCTTGCCTTTCCACAGAAAGGAGGACATGAGTTTGTCCAGACAGGAGAACAACTTAGAGGATGGGGGACCGGGAGATTATTCAGGAGGTAGAAGACTCGCAGGAGTATAAACATGTGCACATCGTCCACCTTACCCTTCAAGGACAGATGGAGTTTATGCCAATGCTGAGTCTACGCTGTCAAGGCAGTTAGAAGAGGAGAGAAGTTGGTCTTTTCTAGATCGTTCCATGCAAAGGTGATAAAAATGCCAAGATATGGGAAGGCTCGTGGAGCCCAGGCAATGTCCGTGCCATCCAGACAAATTCTACTACAGGCTGCATTCAGTGGGGACAGGATTGTTTTCTTCTGATTGATGAGTAGACCAGAAAGAAAGGAAAATTCCTGCAGCACTGGCAGGACCATGGAGAGGGACAGACCCAGATTTGAGAGCATAAGGAGCATGTCATCCTCATAAGCATTCACCAGAAAACCCTGGCCTTTGACAGGGATCCCAGCAATGCCAGGGGTGTCCATCAGTTTCCTGAGCAGGGGGTCTAGGGCTAAAATAAACAGGAGGGGTGAGAGGGGGCAATCTTGCCTAGTGCCCCTTTGCAGAGGGGAGGGAGAGGAAATGTCACGATTGGTAAAGATCCTGGCTGTCGGTTTATGGTAGAGAGTGGAGATCCAAGAGCAAAAATTGGTACCAAAGCCATAGAGTTTGAGAACACTATGGAGATAGTCCCATTCCAAGGAATCAAAGGCCTTGGAGAAATCAATTGCAAGTGCCGCCATAGGGGAGAGGACTGGAGCGCCAGCCATTTTAGATTGAGAACCAAGCGCAGGTTATCTGCCCCAGACTTGCCCTTTGTGAAGCCAGACTGTGAAGGATGGATCAGGGTGAGGAGGACAGAAATCAATCTACTCACCAAAACTTTCACCACCAATTTAGTATCTACGGGGAGTAAGGAGATGGGCCGGAAGTTGGAGCAGTCCAGCACATCGGAGGATTTCTTAGGGAGTAAAGTAATAAGTGATTCCCACATGGTGGGTGAGAGAGTGCCTTCAGTGTGTACCTCATGCAGGGCATATAGTAAGGGAGTCATGATTTTGGCCTTAAGGAGCTGGTAAAGCTCTGCAGTCATGCCATCGAGACCTGGAGCTTTTCCTTTTGCCATCTGAGAAAGAACAGTCAGAAGTTCCTCCATCATGATAGGGGCGTCCATCCTGTTACAGTCTGACTATGAAAGCTTGAGGAGATGGACCCCATGACAAAAAAACTGAAAGGCACTGAGCAATCTCACCAGGGTTGGCCTTGGAGTGTGTCTGATATAAAGCTTGATAGAAAAGATGCATTGTGTCATTAATCTCCATAGGTATTGAGACTACTTTACCCTCCTTATTCCTGAGCGCATGAATTCTGGATGACGCTTCTTGCTTAGACAAGCGGTAAGCTAGCAACCTGCCCCCTTGTCACCCCCTTCCCACATTTTGTGCTTGGAACAGAGAAGCTGCCATTCCGCCTTCTTGCACAAAAGAGTATTAATATGATATTTCAGGCCAACAATGGTGGAAACAAGGGACGAGTCAGGCGGATGAGATGCGAGATGCAGAGATCTTAAACTGCAGTTCCAAGGCAGTGAGTTCTACTTGCAGCTGGTGTGCTTCCTCCATCCGGGCCTTATTCCTGGCTGCTGAGTAGGAGATTATCCTCCCTCTGTTGACATCTTAAAGGCCTCCCAGATCAAGGATGCCAACAAGTCACCTGCGATGTTAAGAGAGAAGTATTCGCGGGCTTCTTTCTTTATGAAGGACTGAAATTCCATGTCCTGCAATGAAAGGGGGTTGCACCTTCACCTAGTGGAGGGAGCCCCCTGTCTGGGTGGGCAAAGCACAATGGACACTGGGACATGGTCAGAGATGATAATGTTCCCATCATGGGCCTCTGTGACCCCTGGTGCAGCTACATGATTAGCTAGCCAAAAGTCCAACTTGCTATGGTATTATAGGCCACGGAGAAAAAAAGAGTAGTCCTGCCCCTTGGGGTTATCCCTCCTCCAAAGGTCACACATTCCCCACTCTGACATAAGTTCAGTGAGCCCAGCCAAATTCTTAGTGCGGGTCTGAGGGATTGGGAGAGATTTATCAAGGAAAACATCGAGAACTAAATTAAAAGCACCCCCCATAAGGACTGGTATGTCTGAAAAACCTTCCGTCAGGTCTGTGAGAGCCTGGCTGACAGCTGGGAAGAATTCCCCAGAATCACTATTGTGGCCATATATGTTGACTAGAAGCACCTTTCCTCCAGGATAGGAAAGTCTGGCCATCACCCACCTGCCCAGAGAATCCGTCCGTGTGTCCCCCACTGCCCACGGGGATGCCTTGTGTAGCAGGATAGCAACTTCTCTGGAGTTACTTGATGCACGACTGGCTATTACTGACCCTACCCACATCTTGTTGAGCCACTGAACACATCTGATGGTTACATGTGTCTCCTGGAGTAAAGCTATATCAGTGCCCATAGATTTCAAATACTGCAGTATCTTGGTGCATTTGGCTGGGTGATTAAGCCCCTTTACATTCCAAGAGACGCATCTCCAATTATGAGGTGCAGAGCGTTTGCTAGCCATGTTCACCCACCAGCAGGCAGATAGAAAAGGAAGAGGTACTCACCAGTAAAGAAGGAGGAAGAGTGTGAAGGGAGCAGAGAGATGGTCACCTGGTTACTGGTCCAGAGAGAGATCACCAATCTTGAAAGAGATGAAGAGAAGGAGAGAAGATGGAAACACAGGCTATACAGAACTGCAGCAGTTGTTACTATCTCTAAAGAGAGCTGGCCAAAAGACAATAACAGTTAAACTATGTAATGTCACAGGATCTAATACAAACAGTAATACAAACAGTAAAATGAATACAGAAAACCTATTACAAGCAGCGGTAACAACTCTAATGGCGCTGAGGTGAACATGCGAAGGAGTCTCACCAGTACCTGAGCCACACTGATCCAGACACCAATAATGGGGGAAAGGTCTCTACCATGGTGGGTGACCTGTCCCTACCTGGCCTCAGAAACTGGCACTGAACTGGGAGGTCTGGGAAAACCTGCTGGAAAGTAGCCAGTAGTTAATATGCAGAAGAGTAACAGCTGGTGTAGAAGGGGGAGGGGGATAGAGGGAAGGGGGAACCCCTCCCCATGCCGCATGTAGCAAAGGAAAAAGGGGGACTATATAAGGGGAGGAATGCACACCAGAGCAATCAACCCATGCTGCTCTTATAAATGGTAACCCTGGTGCACTTATAGAGTCAGGAAGATACCCCGGATAGCCGCAGGGTGCACGAGGTGGCTGTACCATGAGGCGAGCAGAGTATAGAGAAGGGGAGCAGTATATATAATCTATCCCTCCCACCAAATACTCCAGAAAGAGAGCCTAGTAATCTGTCGACTGAGGGAGAGGATGCCTCCCACATATAGCCCATACAACTGAAGCCCAAAAGGAGGCAGTGAAGAGATGGGGGGGGAGCCACAGGGGTCCACCCAACCTCATCGGGGGAGTACTGGGGCTCAAACCTTGCAAGGGCGCAGCTGCTTATGGAACAGCTGGACTGATCCATCCAGCGTACCACCCTGAAAAGAACAAGCAATCATGCAATTTTTATAACCGCAAAATAAGCAAGGCATTATAGGAAAGTCTTAGCCATAAATCCAGTCCAGCAAATCAGTGATCCAGTGTTCCCAGATGTTCTAGAGCCCTCCTGATGGGTGTCATCTCCCCAGCATGGCTGCAGAGGAGCCACAAGAGCTTCAGCAAAGGTCTTAGCTCCAGGTTTCAGCAAACCAGCTGCCAACGTTAACTCTGCCTCGGATTGTTCCACCTCTTCAGCCCAGTCCAGAGGGGCAGTAGAGTCCATGGGTTCTACCAGAGTATCTTCCTGCTGGTCAGGCCCTGGGTGCTCAGTTGGGGTAGTAACTTCTGCCTGTGGGAGCTTCGGGGGATGCCACAACTTGGCCGGTAACCAAGGGGCCAGGACTCCTGGAATGCTGGCATTGTCGATTGGAGGGGGAGTCCTTTCTGTGCCCCTATTTTCCTGCTATATCTTTGGCTACAGGGGACTTGTTACCATTAAATAGATGCTTGCTGACAGGTGGGCCTCCTGGGTTTCTGAGCGCCCTGAAATCTTGAGACGCAGGTCTGGGGACTCATTAGCAGTGGGACCAGTACAGCCATGAGAACTGTCCTCCGGAAACCTCTGCTCTTTTCTTGCAGCCCTGTTGCCTGATTGTTGCCCTGGAACTGAAAGGCATCTGGGAGGTGTGGTCTGAGTGAGGAGGCCTGGCCAGAGGTTGTTAAGCCACACTTCGGCATCTCTGGGGGACTCTGCGAGGAAAACTTTGTCGCTCTTGCAGATATGCAGAGTGGTGAACCTTACAAATCTATACAGAAATGCGTTGGCCTGCAGTATCTTCTTGATAGGTCTAAATGCACGTCTCCTAACTGCTACCTCCTGAGATCAGCCCTGGTAAAGAGAAAGTGTAGACCCCTCCAAGTGAGCACCCCATGGTCCCTGGCAGCCTGCAGTAGTCTCTCCTTTACTGCATATCTCAACAAGCAGGCAATAATGGTTCTGGGGGTGTTGGAATGCTCTGGTCTGCCAGATACACTGTGGACCCTTTCCACTTCAATCGACTCTTTCCATCTATTCCCAAGCAGCTGGGGCAGCAGCTCACTGAGAGAAAGTGCTTCATGTTGGGGCCTTCAGACCCCTCAGGGACCCCCAAGATCCTTATGTTGTTCCTCCTTCCCCTATTCTCCCCTATTCTCCTGGTCTTCGTCTCTGATCCAGAGCCTGGAGAGCTTAGCTTCATGCTCCCTGAGGCACTGCCAAACCATAACATGCTGTCTCTCAAGTTCCTCAGTTCTTTGTTCCAGCACATTTTGTTTATCCTCCAGGTGGCGGACATCCACCACGTTCCCCGCCAGAGAAGCCCCGATGTTGTCAACCCTAGTCAGCAGGGTCGGCCCATTATCATCTTTGTTGCTCTCACTTGGACCGTCTTCAGCAGTTGTATGTCTTTTTCAAGGTATGGGTACCAGAACTGCACTGTACTCCAGATGCGGTCTCACTATTAGTCTGTACAAGAGCAGTATTACCTCCTGTCTCCTGTTGCTGATCCCTCTGGCAATGCAACCCAACATTTTATTTGTCTTTGCTGCTGCTTTCCTACATGCATGGAGTGTTTCATATCACTAGTAATCATCACTCGCAGATCCCCTCTCCTCCTCTGATGCAGATAACTGGACCCCTCTCAGGCTGTACTCAGTCATCAGGCTCTTGGATCCAATATGCATAACTTTGCATTTCTTTGCATTGACACCAAGCTGCCAAGACCCAGACTACCTCTCTATCTTTTTTAAATCTTCCTTTAGTACCTACATGCATTTTGTCCACCCTCTCACAGAGCTAGAGTTATCTGCTCTTAATGCCATGCCCAGTATCATTGATGAAGACATTGAACAGCACAGCACTGAGCAGTGAGCCCTGTGGGACCCCACTGGTGACCTCCCTGGTGCTGGAAAGCTCACCTCCCACCACCACTCTCTAGGTCCTTCCCCTCAACCAGTTTTCTACCCATCTGTTCAACTTCCTGATTAAACTCTTGTGGAGTACAGAGTCAAAGGCCTTCCTAAAGTCCAGGTAAAGGAAATTCGCCACTTGGCCTTGTCCACTGTTTTAGTAACCCAGTCAAAGAAGTCAATGAGATTTGTTTGACATGACCTCCCTCCCATAAAACCATGTTGCCTCACATCCTGGAAACCATTCTTATACAGATACTCTTCTAAGTATAGTCTCCATGAGCTTGCACATGATTGAGGTTTGATTGAATAGTCTGTAGTTCCCTGAGTCATCCATGGAACCACTCTCATAGAGTGGTACTGCATGTGCCATTCTCCAGTTCTGCAGTACCACACCTGACTCCAGTGAACTATTGAACAGGTCAGACAAGGGATCTGCAAGCTCCTTTGCCAGCTCCCTCAGCACCATTGGGTGTATGCTGTCCAGGCCTGGGGATTTATCTGCCCTCAATGCTAGCAACTCTGTCTTCACTGTGTCCACCTCTATCAATACATCCATTGTCCCTGCCCTTTTTCCTCTCCTGCACCTTAGTGGTATTGCTCTCTCTCTCTCCCTCTCTCTGTCTGTCTCTCTCTCTCTCTCTTCCTCTCTCTCAGTCTCTTTCTCTCTCCCTCTCCCTCTCTCTCTCTCTCTCTCTCTCTCTCTCTCCTCTCTCTCTCTCTCTCTCTCTCTCACTCTCTTTGTCTCTCTCTCTCTCTCTCTCTCTCTCCCCCTCTGGTGAAGATGGGACAGACGTATTCATTTACTGCCTCTGCTGTGCTCCCATCCTCCTCCACCCATTCCTCATTTTCCTGAGCCTGACAGTTCCATCTTTCTTGTCCCTTTTCTAATACAGTGAAACAAATTCCTTTCCCCTTTCTAATTCCCTCAGCTAACTGCAGTTCCTTATGAGCTTCAGCTCTCCTGACTACCTTACCAGCTAAGTTAGACAACTTCAAGTAGTCCTCCCTGTCTTCCGCCCTCTGATTCCTCCTGAATTTCTTGTATGCTGACCTCTTTTTTCTTACTGTCTTGGAGACCTTAGTGCTAAAGCAACTGGGTGTTTTGGCCCTTGAATTCTTCCCTCTGAGCCTAATGTACTCCCCCGTTGCTACCACTAATCTCTCCTTGATGATGGATCATCTTTCACCCAACCCTGTATCCACAGATGAGTGACATCAACCCAGTTTTCAATAATCAATGTTTTAAAAGTCTTATCAATAATTGTTTACATTTTATAGATTAATGCTTCTAAAGTCGACTGTTTTAAAAGAAATCCTCCAAAAAAAAGGGCTAACTTTCGGATCATTAGGGCTAGAAACTTTATCTTTTTAATGAATGCTTGAAGTCATGGCAATACAGAAAGGTCGGGATCCGTATGAAATCCCAACATCCCAAAGCCCAACACAAAATATCCCATCACTGAAATCCCGGTTGTATGGAAAGCCTGACTGAAATAAACACCACATTACCGAATTACCGAAATAGCGAAAGACCAAAAATCCCAACTAGTAGCTTGCAGATGGTCAGTGTAGGTAGATGTACACAGAATGTGCAATGTATTACTTTTTGCAGTCAACCCTCTACAACTAGCCAAACAGCAGGGAAGCTACTGTGCATTCTGGCCATTAGATAGTTTTGAATGCCCCCCCCATGCAGACTCACTTCATATGTTGCTAGATCAGCTGAAAACAAGTCCCAGTTTTAAAAAAAAAAGAATTCAACTGCAAAATCCAAAATCCAAAACTAACTACATTTCAGCAGCAGGGAAACTACTGTGCATTTCTGGCCATTAGATTATCAGTAAGCGCTTTATGTCGCATGACCACCTTTGTGCGCTACCCTATCCTGCGGATTGAATCTGAAGGTATGTGTTTACATGTTTTTAATTTATTCAAAAATGAGAAAATCACTCCTCTGCCTTAATTTATTCACAGTATCGAGAGAAACACTGCATTAAATGCTACTGACAAAATGGCAGGCAGCAGTTAAATGCAATGCTGTTGGGATGCTGTGGTACTGTAACAATGTGCTTATTTCTAAACTATTTAATTTGTTTGAATTGACTGTTCTACTTTGTGGCAAAAAAAACAGACTATTAGGCTGTACGGCTGGTGCCTTACTAACTAGAAGCAAGTGTTAAACTGTTGGGATGCTGACGTTCGGGCTTTACAGTGCATCAGTATTATTAATTTCGGGATAAAAAAACAGGATTTAAACCATCGGGAATTTGACAGTCGGGATTTAGACCCTAACCCAAAAGGTTCAATCATCAATATTTGTACACTTGTATTTGTACACTTGTAATGCTCCCAGGTCGCACCTGAAAATAGGCACGTGCTGTCTAGTGTGCTTACCTGGTTAACAAAAGCAAATAAATAAATATTTAAAAATATGATTAATTGTATTACTGATAAATATTTTTGATTAATGAAAATCATATTTTAATGTTTTCTTTTTATTCACTCTCAGACCAAATGCATACATTCCCATTACTTTTATAATCATGGTCCCTTTGAAAAGTACTACAATCACATTACAAAAATTGCAAAAATCTTAATTTCATGTTTAGCGATATGTAATATTCAGATAATAAAATAGATGAAACCATTTCTAGGAGCAATATAACCTTCAGGGGATAATTTTAGAATAACTGGCAAAAAAACACACGTTTTCAGGAGAGATTTAAAAATTCCAACCGAGGGAGCTGCATGGGTGGATTTCAGATTCATTCTCCAGAGTCAAAGGGCAGCTGCAGTAGATGCTCTCAGGGGCGTCATTTAGGGGTAGCCAGGGGTTGCGGTTGAGACCCCTATGATTTTTTTGCAACCCCTATGATGCCCACTGCAACCCCTAAGAACCCTAAAACAAGGTTTCCCTAGCATTAATTTATATAGATGTCGTAGTTGGGGGAGTTTTACAACCCCTATGATTTTGCTGAAATGGGACTTTCAACCCCTATGATTCTACTGAAATAATGCTACTGAGTATAACCTACCTCCTTCTGCTTGTTATCTCCTCCCTATGCAGTCCATCATCATTTTGCTTTCCCACCACCATTGAAAATTGGGCCACTACTTTCAGATCATCCTGATTGATAACCCTGAGGTCCCTTTCCTGAGGTATATGCCATGACCTCCTCGCTTTTGTACTCGGCTCAGGTTTTTGTGTCTGATGGGCATGACTTTGCACTTTTTGGCATTGAATCCCAGCTGTAAAATTCTGGACCATTCTTCTATTCTTTCCAGGTCCCTCCTCATGGCCTCCATTCCTTCATTATGTCCACACTATTGCAGATCTTGGTGTCATCTGCAAACAGATAAACTATTCCTTCATGCTTCACCTTTGTGTCCTTATGAATGTATTGAAGAGAACAGGGCAAAGTACTGACTCTTAACCCCATCTCCCCAAGACTTCCCTATTTAGTAGCAGCCCTCTGGGTTCTATTCCTTCATGCTTCACCCTTATGTCCCTATGAATGTATTGAAGAGAACAGTTATGAGGAAAGGCTGGAGGCCAGTAACATGGTTATGCTCAGAACCTTTCACATTTTAGCACAAACCTCACCTGTTCTGTGTACTTCCATGGAGCAGAACATGTTCCTTTAATGAGTTTCCTCAAGTGGTGTATCGGTGAATACTAACATACCCAGAAGTTTGCAACTGTAGAGATATATTGGTCTGTATTTAAAATAGCCTGCCAATGATTCAGTGGTCAGGGGCACAGAGGAAATTCAAATCTATGCATCCAACATTTTAGCCATTTATTCCACATTAGATTGGCAGTTTAGTAAGGTGACGGGTTTGCTTTGAGCATGTTGTATTAAATCAAGTGTTTACGCCAAGAAAGGAAATTCTTCACAGACACAGGTGACACCTGAAATGCACTGCTAACACTCACCAGTCAGATACCAGTCCAGCTTGCCAGCAGTGTCTCTTGTTAGGTCAGCTACCAATCTAGTTTGCTAGTAGTGTCTGCAGTCAGCTACCAGTCCAGTTTTCCTGCAATGTCTATAGTCAGGTTTGCTAGCTACCAGTCCAATATGCCACCAATCTCTCCAGTCAGCTACCAGTCCAGCTTGCCAGCCAGCAGTGTCTCCACTCAGATACCAGTCCAGATTGCCAGCAGTGTCTCCAGTCAGGTCAACCACCAATCCAGTTTGCCAACAGTTTCTCCAGTCAGCTACCAGTCCAGTGTGCCAGTAGCATCTACAATCAGCTACCAGTTCAGTTTGCCAGCAGGATCTACAGTCAGCTACCAGTCTAGCTTCTCAGCAGTGTCTCCAGTGAGCTACCAGTCCAGCTTGCCAGCAATGTCTCCAGTCAGATACTAGTCCAGCTTGCCAGCAGTGTCTCCAGTCAAGTCAGCTACCAGTCCAGTTTGCCAGCAGTCTCCAGTCAGCTGCCAGTCCAGCTTGCCAGCAGTGTCTCCAGTCAGGTTGCTAGCTACCAAGTCTAGTTTGCCAGCAGTGTCTCCAGTCAGCCACCAGTCCAGCTTGTCAGCAGTGTCAACAGGCAGCTACCAGTGTGGCTTTCCAGCAGTGTCTGCAGTCAGCAACCAGTCCAACTTGCCAGCAGTGTTTGCAGTCAGCTATCTGTTCAGTTTTCCAGCAGTGACTACACCCAGGTTGCTAGCTACCAGTCCAATTTGCCACCAGTCTCTTCAGTCAGCTACCAGTCTAGTTTGCCAGCAGTGTCTCCAGTCAGTTATAGTCCTGCTTGCCTGCAGTGTCTCCAGTCAGCTACCAGTCCAGCTTGCCAGCAGTGTCTCGAGCCAGCCTCCAGTCCAGCTTGCCAGCAGTTTCTCCAGTTAGCTACAGCCCAGCTTGCCAGGAATGTCTCCAGTCAGCTACCAGTCAAGCTTGCTAGCAGTGTGTCCAGTCAGCTACCAGTCCAGTTTGCCAGCAGTCTACAGCCCGGTGGCTAGTTACCAGTCAAGTTTTCCAGCAGTGTCTCCAGTCAGCTACTTGTCCAGTTTTCCATCAGCATTTCCAGTCAGCTTACTAGCTACCAGTCCAGTTTTCCAGCAGTGTTTCCAGTCAGCTACTTGTCCAGTTTGCCAGCAGTGTCACCAGTCAGCTTGCAGCTTCCAGTCTAGTTTACAGGCAGTGTCTCCAGTCAGCTTTCCATCCAGTTTGCAGGCAGTGTCTTCAGTCAGCTACCAGTCCTGTTTGCAGGCAGTGTCGTCAGTCAGCTGCAAGTCCAGTTTGCAGGCAGTGTCTTTAGTCAGCTGCCAGTCCAGTTTGCAGGCAGTATCTCTACTCAGCTTCCAGGCTAGTTTGCAAGACCCAAGCAAGGTAAGACATGTCACTAGTAAATATTTCTAAGAGTAATAAAGGTAAACCCAACTTAATGGGGGGTGTCCAGTGAGCTGAGCATTAATGTTGAAAAAAATAAATATCCAGGGACTTAAGTACTTTATGTAAGAATGGGCATCGCCATTGACTAGTCTTGGAACCCCTATGGTTTTGGTGAAATGCTATGGAGAGGGTGGCACGGGCAATATTCTGGACTGTTGTGACTCTGGGGAGGGACAAGGGTGCAAATTACTGGGCATGGGGAGGAGGTAACAAGGTAGCAAAATTTGTTTCAAATGACCTCCAAAATGCACTGAATTTAAAACATTTTTTACGGGGGCCTAGGAGCCCCCCAGCCCACAGTTTCCCTTGCAACCCCTATGGTTTTTCTGAAATGACGCCCCTGGATGCTCTGTTCTCTGTTCATCTCAGTCAAGACAATGGGACCTTTAAAATTCAAGGATATGTTAGTACTGTTCTATATATGATGCCTAGCACTCTCAAGAAGAGCTAGCCCATTGGCACAATGGTGGTGCTACTGCTTGCAACTCAGTGACCTGGGTTCAGGAGTGAGCCTGAGTCATCGGGGAATGGCCGACGGAGGAGGATCAAGCATCACAACAGATGCTCACCTCCTCCTTCAGCTCTGATGCATACTGCCACCTGGGTGACCATAAGTGACTGCATCAGAGTGGCTTAATGGGTGGGAGGGACACCAGCTGCAACATGCTCCGCATGCCCGCATGCATGAGCTTGTGCTCCTTGCCTGTCGAACTCTCAGGGAATCCAACACAGAAAAATGGTAAATCCCAGGCTTTTCAGGGTGGCAACCTGTTCTCCCACAAGTCCCACACTCATGATGAGGACATCCTCTGTGTTTGGATCCTGATCTGCAGCAGGAGTTAGAGAGCTCCACCATCTCTCCCATTAGCGGTAAGCTGTGGGGAAGTTGGAGTAGAGGTAAGTTCTCCAGAAGCCAAATGACAGTTCTTGGGGGGGGGGGGCTCAAAATAGGACAGGACCAGAGTTTGGAACAGAAAAGAGAATAACGAAAGAAACTCTCAAGTAGAAATGAACTGTCTGGTATGGCAAAAGGACCAATTAAAAGCACTAGCAAAAGGTAACTACTGGCTACTTTTAAATTTGCAGTTCAATGTCCTGTCTGATGTTTTATTTATTATTTTATTTAAATTTTGTTAACCAGGTAGGTACACTGGCAATAAGATGATTTTCTCAGGCATAACCCTGGCACCAATATGGTACAGAGTGCAAAAACAGTCAAGATCATACAGAAGGTCTGTAAAATTATACGAAGGACAAAGCATATGCAGAACTAGCTCTTTAAAATTGGTATGCAGAATTTACAAAAAGCAAAACTCTATCGTATTTTTGGGGAACGCTAATGCTATGGACATTTTACTACTGCAGGGCTTTCATTTGTTAAACAGTATTTTTGTATTTAAAATAAAGTCAGATGTTGAAGTATTTACAGGCGTGTTTCCCACTTTAATAGGAAGAAGGACTGAACGATGTTCATGAGATGATCAAAACTGAGAAACCATATCCTGAGCGTCGTCTCAGAGGAGTCCTAGAGGAGTTGAGCAGTGGCTGCGGGTCTGTATTATTCTACAACTATTTAGGCAGAAAAGTGCACATCAAACAGCTTCAGCTTCCTTTGCTAGTGCACAGAGTTACTGGTCACCTTGTCACTGGAAAGCATTCAATGATCTAAATTTCCAGCACCAACAGGGCTCACACTCACATCTTGGTCATGAGTGTGGGAGTTCAAGCATCACACCAGGAATTATGATGCACGATCCCATAACATGTTAACATTTTTTGGGAATGTGGCCATGTAATTTTGTTACAGGATGTGTATTCATATAGCACGTTGTAATCGGAATACAGTAGTGCAAAAGAAAAAAATATTCACCACATTTAACAAGTCTTTGTGAATGTTTAGCTAATTTGTGGTCCATAAATGCTGTATGAAAAAGAAAGATTTAAGGAACTATGGTTCAGATTCAGTGATCCATCCTCTTCCAAATATAGAGTCAAGCTTTGAGACAAAGATCAGTTTCCTCGTCACTAGAATATCATAAATAATTTCTATTATCTTTTTTTAACAAAAGATGCCCATGCTTTGATAATCCAGAAACACACACACACACACAGGCTGCCTTAATACTTAACTGTCCTTATATCTTGAGTCATTCAAGAAGTCGTTACCTGTAGTTTAAAGATTTGGATAGTTATGAATGAGTGACATGCCATCATTTAGGGCTTGGCATGCACCCATAATCATATGTGGTGGCACTTGTCTCATATTTCACAACTAGTACATGTAATCAGATGTGAGTGCTACAACGTAAATATGGCGTAATGGGGGGTGTGACTAACAAGGTGATAGCAAGCAGGCAAATCTTGCTCAAATTATGCAGCTACTGCACACAGAAATCTTCCCAGTACCAGCCTTTTTATGTAGCCATTTTGTAAATGTGGATAATGGCTAAATGAATATAATCATTGTTACACTCTGTCCTTATATTGGTTTTGAAGCTTAAATGTAATTTTGGATGTTGTTTAAGGGTATTGCTCATCTCATCCTCAAGGTAGAATTTGTTTTTGTTGTTGTTGTTTTTTTAACTGCTGTTGGACTTAATATTGTTCAAATATCCATGAACTTTGGTGTTTACAAATAATCTAGTAGAATTAAGCAAGAGATTTATTTTACGTAAAAATGTTGACTCATATTCAGGTGTTTGAGCATCTCAGTGCTTGCCAGTCTTCATTTGTTTCCAGTGTCTTACCCATACAGATGAACACATGCTCCGTGCGCACTGGCCCAAATCAGTGAGAGGGCTAGTTAAAAAGAGTCAATATGCAGGCAACCAAAGATAAATAAATGGATCTGCAGGGAAACAAAAAATTAAAACAGACTAAAAGATGTAAAACATGGTTTATTTAACTTCTCCTCAAAGGCAGTGGCACAAAAACCCCTGTGCTTCGGGTCTCCGCCTGTCCCTTTGTCAGGGGGTGTGGATTAAAGAAATAGCTATTACCTTTAAAGTGCTGCTTTAAAGACACAGTGTCATGTATTACATATCTCATTTACCCATGTAGGCTAGACACAACATTTCTTAATAAGATTCCATCAAAAACCCAATAATTAATGTAATAGGGATGAATATACCACACCATTTTTTTGTTGTTGTAATTAAGGGAAAATGCAGAAAAAATATATAAGAAAAAAATATATAAAATGAGTTGCTTGAGACAGGGAGGGTACCTAGGGATTGGCAAGAGGCACTTGTGGTACCAATCCATAAAGGGGGTCGAGGGAAGTACCAGGTAACTACAGACCCATCAGTTTGACCTCAGTGGTGGGAAAATTAATGGAGAATATACTAAAGGAATGATTGGGGGTATACTTGGAGGAGGTGGGAGGTCTGGATAGTCAGCAACATGGGTTTGTGCCAGGTAGATCATGTCAAACCAATCTTGTGGAGTTCTACGAATGGGTAACATCAGAACTGGACAGGGGGAAGCCTGTGAATGTATTATTCTTGGACTTCAGCAAGGCGTTTGAGTCTGTCCCCCACAATGGTCTGGTGGAGAAACTGACTGGGTTGGAAGTAGGACCTTTGATGGTCAGATGGATTGAAAACTGGCTAGCTGGACGCACCCAGAGAGTAGTGGTCTGTGGGGAGCTCTCGAACCCTAGAGAGGTTGGTAGTGGGGTACCGCAGGGCTCAGTCCTGGGTCCAATCCTGTTTAATGCATACATATCGGACATCAGGGAGGGTATAGGATGTGAAATGAGTCTCTTCACTGATGACTCCAAGATGGGAGCAGTAGTTGAGGGAGAAGAGGGGAGGTTGACCCTGCAAGGGGACCTGGACACCCTGGAAAACTGGGCTCACACATGGAAATTAAATTTCAATATCACCAAGTGCAAGGTGTTACATCTTGGGCGGGGGAAACCCTAAACACAGGTACACCCTGGGAGGGGAGGCGCTGGAGGCCTCAATAGGGAAAAAAGACCTAGGGGTCATGGCGGATGCATGTATGAATAACTCTGAGCAGTGCAGGAGAGCGGTTAGCAAGGCAAACAGGATGTTGGGATGCATCGTAAGGGGGATCACCTCTAGGAGCAAGGAAGTGATTCTGCCACTGTACAATGGACTGGTTAGACCACACCTTGAGTACTGTGTACAGTACTGGAGACCACACTTGAAGAGGGACATACAGCTCCTGGAGAGGGTACAGAGGAGGGCAACTAAGATGATATGAGGGCTAGGGGATTTGATGTATGAGGACAGACTTGAGGAGCTCTGCCTGTTTTCATTGGAGGAGAGGAGAGGAGAGACAGAGGGGACATGATTGAGGTCTTCAAGTACCTCAAGGGAATAAATAGGGTAAACATGGAGGGGATCTTTAGACTAAAGTAGGGAGGTATCACCAAAGGGCATGGTTTGAAGTTGGAAGGTGGAAGGTGGGGGGGGAGAGGAGGAGATTTTTCACTGAGAGGGTGGAGGACTCTTGGAATGCACTGCCTGGCAAACTGGTTCAGAGATCCACAGTGTAGGGCTTCAAGAGAGGGTAGGACAGACACAGAAAGTGGATGTATCAGATGATGGCCTGTCCCAGGGGGTGGGGATGGATGATAGGGGTTTCTGGAACACAAGGGTGGGGGAGGGCCTCGGCACCCAACTAGAGATCTGAGGTTCGAGCAGACTCGATAGACCGTAAGGCCTAATCTGCTGGCAAATAGTATGTTAGTATGAAATAAGAAAGAGATAGAACAAGGAGAACATCAGGGACATTAGAAATGAAACATGTAATCAGATGAAATGGGAAATGGAGGAGTGTGAGGGAAGAGGCAACAATATAGTAATGCAATTATGTCATGGGTAACTAGTATACATGGCTTTAAATGAGATAGAAAGATACTCTACAACATGTAGGAGACTGTAAAGCACATCCTGAGCTTAAAATAAGCTTCACAGAAATGAAGCAAAAGGAGACTACATCATGTTTATTATAATAATTATATTTACAAATACATAATATCATTAGACCATCTCCTTCGCTTGTAATAAATGCACAGTGCAAACTATAAAAAATGAGAGGGGAAGGGAAAGAGTAAGGGACAAAAAATGAAAATCAGTATTAATATAAATACAAATATTGCAGTGTGCAAATTGACGAATCATGACATTAAGATCTTTCAAGTAAATGAATGCCATATGTTAAATGTATAGCAAACATTATGAAGAGCTGTGAGCTAAAAAAGCAATAGCAGGAGGTAGCAGAGAAAAAAAAGACACTGCTCATTAATACATAATAGCAGAACTAATCCAAAATATGAAACAAATTTAGGGGGAGAGGTCTTATCCAATCCACTTCAGTGTCCATCTTTTGATATTTGCTGTGCCTGCTGATTTTAGCCCATCAGTACTGTATCTAACCAAACTTGTTTACCTTATGATTTTGTGGCTTAAATTCATTCTTCATATTCTCTTTCATTAAAAATTCCTAAACTCCACCTTCTGTTAGAAAATGTTTTATGTAATGCCTTTCCTTGAGAAGAACAGAAGGCAAACTTTCTAGTCTTTACGCTTGTTGCTCTAGCCATCTTTGTGTGAAAAAGCTCTAAATCATGAAAGTTTTCCCATTAATCTCACCATACAGTTTGTTGATTGTTCAATCCCATAGGATGCAGACCATGAAGGACTTTTCATAAATGCACGTAATATTTGTTGTTGAAACTCCTGTGACATTTGGGCTGGCAGTATAGCCTAGAAGTTAGAGTAACAAGCTGTGAATGAGATTGGTACATCCAACAGACCTGAGTTTGATTCCCACAACCTCCACTTGCATACTGTGTGACTCTGAGCAAGTCACTTAACCACCCAGTGCTCCCAGGTCGCCCCTGAAAACAAGCACTTGTGCATAGAGGGCCTTACCTGGTTACCAAAGAATAAATATATATATATATATATTTATATATGTATATATATATATATATACACACACAAACTACTATTCTATTGTTTCACTAAGAAAGTAGCCACACTTGGCATTCAAACCACTCAACCTGTTCTCACTGAAATGTGCACACACACACTCCAAATGTGGGAAAATGAGGTACTCTGGTACTCATAATATTGGACACATCATCACACTCAGAGATACCATCTAAAAGCACTGTGGAAACTAGTTTTGTATTATTTATTATGAAGTATGTAGAAACAATCTAGAAAACTGATTGGCTGAGGACCTTGGAATCCTGTGCTGATATCTAAGCACAACAGCACTGGAAGAATTTCATCACCTGTCCTGATCTCCTTACATTCCCCAGGACCCTCCACCTCATCTTCCTGACTCAGATGCCCAGACCTAACATGGGTATCCTAGCATCATGTTTTACACAGAACTAAGCAACTTTAAGGAAGTAGCCAAATGATTCTTTGTTTGTTTGTTTGTTTGTTTTCTTAAATCAAATTACACCTCACCTGGTCAATCTTTATGTGACTGCTGCTTCTGCTGCTGCTTTGAATTCCAGTGCCATTGATGTTAAAATGCCCCCCCCCCAGGCTTAGCACAATGACGTCGACCATGGCATCAGTAAAAGTCCTGTGTTGCAGTTAATAGAAAAAGACCCCAGTAGAGCTCACCACCGTATGGCTGACTGCAGTTGTGAGGGCCTCAGTGGGGCAGAATGGAAACAATTACTTACAGCTCCCTGAGACTTAACCATCCCCTATATATGGGTGGTAAATTAGTGTTAAATAGCAGGGTAAAATATCAGTATGCAAAAGTTTAAACTCCCGAAGGAGTGCAGACAAGTCTATTCACACTCAACAGCAAAACTCAGGAGGGAACATTTCTTACCCAACCCATAGCTTAATTAAAGAAAAAGCTGTAGCAGGTCACAAGCCATTATAGGAGAAACAGCAGGCATCACAGCTCATGGCTCAGTTGCCTAAATACAAATAGGAATCCTGTCCACACTACACCATTCAGACCTGGTAACAGATACAAACCATTACGGCCGGGGAGTGGTACAGTGTATCCATACTGCGGCGGTGTCCGGTATAGGACCGGTACCGCCGGTCTACACTGTGTGAGCCAGGCGACCGTTACGGTGGCACCCGATCCCATAATGCAGCTCATGCTGTGCTATGGGTACTGCAGGGGACCATTTCCACACGTTCACACTACAGCCGGTAATGGTACAGCAGCAGATCCAGTTCCATAAACATTGTTGAAACCACCTCACGAGTGGTTTCGACAACGGTTACTGAAACGCCTCCTGTAACATTACAGGTGTAAATGCAAACCATTGAGGTAATGGTTTGGGCCCCTTGTAACGTTACAGAGAGGCGGATCTGGTGTAGTGTGGACAGGGCCTAAATTAAAGCATTTCAATTTACGAACTCCCCATGTTTCCAGGGTAGCTGCAGTTGGAACATAATGGGCACACATCATACAACCACACACCTACACTAGCTCACCACACTGACATTGTCATCCCACTGCAGCCGCAGCTCATAAGGCCCCAGAGTGACTCACTACATTGCTGTCACAATCACTGCTCTGACCTCATAACATTAACATTAACAAATACCTCATGTGACAATTATACCCAAACCAGATACCAACACTGCACCATGACTTCTGTAGTCTTGCTGAACTGAAATGCCCAGGTGGGCCTCCCTTTGACTGCTTTCAGTCACACTCAACTCCATACATTAATCAGGCTCCTGAAATAGGACCATAATTGCCACAAATGTCAGGATCTCTACTGAAGCTGCTGGCTGCCCTTCCTTTAGTAACAGAAAACATAACTGCTTATATGCAGTATTGGGCCCCCCTACTGACAAAAGTGACCTGTACCAATGGGACTTTTATTTTCAACTCCTTGTTAAAATATGTATTAACATTTTTTTCTAATGTAAATGACAAAAAAAATTCTGTTTGAAGCCCCTGAGCTTTTTCATAATCACAATACAGCATTCCCGGGTGTGTGTTGTGCTGGGTTAAGGTCACTTTTTGGGTGGTGGAAGTACTTGGCCTTCAGCCACATGCTTCAACCACATGAGGAGTGCCATTATCACAGCACAACAAACCCCCTGTCATGCTTTATTGTTTAAGTAACACAGAGTATTATGAATTTCTCCTTTAAAGTCTAAGTTTAAAGTATAGTACATTCTCTGTGTGTTAAATATCTTTTCCATGTGAAACACATATGGTATGAAGCAATTCAGGGAGATAAAATGAGGGACATCCCTCAAAATATGGGAAGGTCGAGAGACATGCTGGCATTATACCCTCATTTATCTGTGCTCCTTTCTTTTCTCTCTGCAGTCGTTTTGTGACTCTGGCAAACAAGGATCAGAACCAGCCTGGGAGGACCAAGCTTGATCGAGAGAGACTAAAATCTTGCATGAGGGAGCTGGTATGAGTATATGTTAAAAACACAAAACAATAGATAGTGATCTGAATAAAAAAAAAACTCTTTCTAATATAAAGGTCTTACACCAGCTTGTACTGTTTAGGGGCCTGCAACAAGTTTCTTGAGCAATATTTATTTATTTATTTATGTTGTGTCACTATAGGGTTCCTAACAACTTCTACACCATAAATTACCTTTTTTTTACATAAAATGCTGATTTATGAAAAAAGTAGGAAAAGCATACAACTAGCTAACTACATTTACTAGAGTTATGCTGCATCGTGACAGATGTACCCATATTATGAAAATTGTAATGGAGTGTATCTGTCTCAGCACTGAGAATCCAGTTTTCAAATACCTTTCTTGTAGTTTTAAATTACTTAACCCACAGAAGGTATAAATGCACCTTAACTGAATATCTTGAATTGCATCTTTTATATGCATCTCAGCAAACATCATACTGTACTCACCTTATGTACGTATACCAGTGTAACCGTTCTTATACATTATGCATATTTTTTACAACCTTTTTCCAGTGTGATGATTGCACACATATTACACAGACATTATGAATATTTGTTTTATGTCCTTGTTTTTCCCAATTTATCGTCATCCCCCACCCTGACAATTAGGATCACCATGGTCATATCCTTTCTCATGCCAGGAGAGTGGATGAGTGTGTGCCTTCACAGCTGATGCCACTGCCTCCTAGTTGACCCAGGGGTGATGCATGCCAGGCAGCCCACCCCCTTCTTCCCCAGAACTCGGAGTACAGCCTCAGCTCCATGATGTGCCTGACTCTCTGCCAACTGCCAGCATGGGAATCTGGGGTACAAAAGCAATCCCCAGTCTGCCAGGTGGCATTGCAGCTCGTTCCCACTTCGCCAATTAGCCAACCCCACATTATGCACATTTTAGCTGCATTCTTACACAAATGTGTGCAACTTGCACATAAAAGCTGCATTCATTCTGAGGAAAGGCAGAGAAGTTCTACAAGTAACATACAAATAACAGGTGCTGGAATGTGTGCAAAGTCTTTAGACCCCATTCCATGTGGCTATGTGTAGGCGGTACTGAACAGGCTTCCAGTCATTTCTGTAAGGCATGTGCTGCACAACAGCATACAAACATTGGATAATCAGAGATGAAGAGAATGTAGGTGACTCCACCCAGCAGCTCACAATGTCGGTCTCAAAATCAGCAGCACTGGGTACAGAATGGCTGATTGAGTGGTAGCAAAACAATTAATTATCATTAAAGAATATTCAGATTTGTTACCTAAACAAATATTGTTAAAGCACTGTAACACCATGGGTTATATATCATCCCAGACTAGTAGGAATTTCACAGCTAGGAGTCAGAAGGCACTCGTAACTAGGTAAACCCTAGACATAGCATTGGAACTTCAAATCGCAGGGGAAGCAGCTCAGGTTTTTTCACTGTTGCACTTGACAATAAAGGTAGCACAAAACAGGTAAAACATAAAACATGTGGAAACAGTGACTAGTGTACGGATAACAGTGATTCCCTGCACCATGGAATTTCAATTCCATGTCAAGGGGAGCAAGGCCAAATTACTGTAAGGGTCTGTATGCATGACCTGGTAAAGGTGTGCATAGCCCAGTTAAGGGTGCACATATGGCTCAATTAAATATGCACATAACCCAATAAAGGGTGTGCATGCCCAGTTAAGGGTGTACATGGCCCAGATAATGGTAACCATTATGGCATAAGGGGAGAGCATTGCATGACTGACTGTCTTTGGGCCCTTAACTTTAAATTCCCAGAGTCTGTTGAGTTTCACGTAACTTTGTGTGTTGAAATATAATAAATTGTTAATCATTTGCAATTTCAGTCACTACCTGCTGAAAGGTGCACAGAAACAGCAAAAAATTCTTACCATATCACTAATCATAGACTGCAACGTTAAATAGTTACTGCATGTAAATTTTTCTGAAAAGAATCTTTTGCTTGCATTTTTAAACATGTGAACCTAGAACCTCCACAGGACTTTGGGGGAGTGAGGGTTATATTATTTCTAGGTGTTAGAAAGGGAGATGCAGATAGTGCAAGGAACCAATAGTTGCTATACGTAGCAAGCTTTCTACTATGGATCCTTAACCATACTTGTTATAAGTCACAGGCTTTGTATTACTGGTGTTCAGCTGTCCCTGTTTTATTTCTGTCTTTAGGAAAACATGGCTCAACAGGCTAAGACCTTGAGATCCCAGGTGAAAAAGAACACTGTAAAGGACAAGTTGAAACTGGTGACGAACTTTCTGCAAAAACTCCGCTTCCTTGCTGATGAGGTAAGGAGAGGAACTCCCATAGAAATCAGACCTGCTTTGGAACATGGTCAAGACAAAGTAGACACCTTCCTTATAAAATAAATCGCAATAGCATGCTAAGCCCTTTAGGAGATCACATTTATTCTTCAGCCTCCTTCCCCAAATTGCTACCAGTACTCAGTCCAGTTCTTCTCACAGAGTCTCCACCCCCAAATGTTCCCATTTTCCCTTCCCCTTCTCTTGGGAGCTAACATGGCTGCATCTTGCCTCTAGCCAGGATGATGCGGAAGGGTTGTATTTCCAGATTATGCTAGCCACACTGACCGAGCAGGATTTTCTAAAATCCTGGTATGGACGGAACTCCTACTTATGTCTATGCCAGAAGCTGAAATGACATGTCTAGACTGGGTTCAGTTTTACTGGAGTTATTTTCAAAAGGTGTACATACAGTATTTGTAGTGTTTCAAGAAGCAAACAAACACACTGCAAGTTGAGGGCTAAAATCTCAGTGTCATATTTATTGCAAGCCCAATAAAAAATATAAATTGGCAGGTGCAACTGTGTGTAGCAGAAAACTGGTAATAAATACCACAGTCGTTAACATTGCTAACAAATCACTGCCCAGACCACCTACTTCCCCATGCACAGAAGTTTGCTAGCTGCTACATTTTACTAATTGTGGTTTGTATCACCAGTTATATTTTTTGATTGGGTTTGGAAAAAATGTGTCATTAACATTTTAGCCCTTCAACCTGCAGTGTGTTTGCTTGTTTATTCAATTAGCATTAACATTTTGAGTGCACCCCTTGTGTTTTTCATTGATGATAGAGGTGGCATCTCTAGTCAGATGCACCGAGTCTCTGCATCCCACACGCCATTTCAGCTTTATGTATCTGCAGCATTTCAGCTTGCTTTATTTTAGTTAACATCTAAATGTTAATGCAAATTGCTAGTAATTAAACTTGCTCTGGTATTTGCCTCCAGGCACAACCATTTCTGAGGTTTGAAAGTTAGATGTAGAAAGTCCCAGAAAAAAGAATCATCCAGTACAGCCAAATTCCTCAAAAAAGTATAAGAACAAGTGTTAGTAAAACTGTTCTTGGGGAGAGGCCTAGCAACACCAGTATAAAGCTGACACTTAACATACCAAAAAACTAATACTGGGTAAATAAGCCCCACTCACCCATCTTAAACAATAAATCAAATAGTCTTGAATTCAAGTCAAAATATTTTATTCAGATCTCTTCCAGTTCAAAAGATACGTAAGGACAATCTTGTTATTTTATTGAATATTTACATTATTAGAATTCATTTACAACAAAGATTTATGTTCTATAATATGTATTTTTTGAACAAATATTTTGTAGAAGATGACCAGTGTCCTGATGAAGGGTATTTCCTGAAACGTCGATTATCTTTTGAACTGGAAGAGATCTGAATAAAATAATTTGACTTGAATTCAAGACTATTTGATTTATTGTTTAAGCTGGGTGAGTGGGCCTTATTTACCCAGTATTAGTTTTTTGATGTAGACAGTCCTCCAGAAGCTGGGTACTACTGGCACCACCCCACAGGGTTAGGAACCACCAGGGTTCTTATTTCTGAACAGGCTCTTGGGGCTAACAAGGAAGTCTTTTAAAAATACTAAATGCAATAACTAAACTGTAATAACTATTTACACACAAAAAAAAGCCATTGTCCACACAGGGGAAGTACAGTTAAGCAGAAGTTAAATTAACTACACAGATTACATGTACACCCGTGAGTACATTGTTAAATCACATACAATACATACAGGGCATATATATATAATATATATATATATATATATATATATATATATAGTATATATACACACACACACAATAGGGGTGAGTGGTAAATGAGTGAGATAAAACAATGCATCATCCACTGCAGTGTGATATTTTTATCCTCTGCTCTACTGTGATGATATCAGCCATTTACACACACAGGTCACAAAAAACTCATCACTCTAGGCAGCTTTCCCCTCAGCATGCAAGAAACACCTGTGCTATTATCATAGACACAAATGCAGAACTACTTCAGAGGTCTCACTGCTGCCTACAGCTAACTCAATGAGCATTACAAAACACACCTATCCCCCCACCAACTTCCAGCTCATTACTGTGACTGCAGCCAGAATTCTAAACAGCACAGCTTCACAGAACAGTCTAAACTATTTCCTGCAGCTAACTCAACTACCACTGAAACACACTCTCACTTGTTCCTCAAACTCTGATTCTCACCCATTACAACTACTGTGATAATGTCAGCTTGACTACAGCCAGAACCCTAAAGAGCACAATTTCACAGAACACTCTGCACTCTGCCTACAGCTAACTTAGTTACCACTGAAAACAGTATCAGCTGTTCTGACACCCTGCCTCTCAGCTCATTACAATTACTGTGATGCTGTCAGCATCACTGCAGCCAGACTTCTAAACAATACAGCCTCACAAAAGTATGTTTCTCACTCCTACCTAAAACTAATTCATTTAGCATTGCAAAACACACTCATGTGTCTCCCAGAGTTTATAACACAGCCAGCCCATTCAGAAAAGCTCACACACAGAATAAGCAAACACATAAACAGGAACAGAACACAAGAGAGCATAACAAAACTTCTAAAACTCTTGGCCTTATTGTATATATCGAATACATGATGGTCAGATCATGTGCTATGGCAAATATTGTCACTCCTGCATCACGAGATATCCAGAGCTCACTCTGCAGGTGTGACAATATTTACCATATCACACTCATGACCATCATTTATCCCCTATATACACACACACATACATATATATATATATATATATATATATATATATATATATATATATATATATATTCGCGTACAACAGGTGTGGGTCTGGAACAGTGAAAATATCATTGATATCTCATGGGCCACTAGTGAGATATTAGAATACCTTCATGCTCTTATGTCACAATGGTTCAGAACTCATTTAAAATGCTCAGCCTTACTAGCAGTACTAATCATATTCAAATGCAAATAACTTTAAAATGAAAAATAATAGCATGATACTGTGAACACGAAAGTTGTTCAGAACAAAAATATCTACAAGATGAGTGGTGTTTCATTTCTAGCAACCTTTTATTTTTTATATGTAGCAAAAAACAACATAAAATTATATTTGTTTTTAACTTTTTCAACAAATACAATTGAATAACTTCAAAATGAAAAATGATAGCATGGTACTGTGAGCACCAAATTTGTTCAGCACAAGAAGATCTACAAAATGAGTGTTGTTTCATTTACAGATGCCTTTTAGTTTTTATATTATTAGCAAAAAACAGCAGAAAAGTTTATGTTTTCATTTTTTGCAACAAGCAAATGAAAATAACTTTGAAACAGAAAAAAGAGAGACCCACTCTTGTTGTACAAATCAAATATGACATGAGTGAGCGTGAGATAGCAGAAATATCTCCACTCTCTGTCACTGAACTCTTGAATCCCACTCATGGGATTCAAGAATTCAGTAACAACTCATGAAGATGTTTCTGCTACCTCATTCCCTCCCATGTCATATCCCATATATATACTGTATATATAGAGGCTACATGATGGGCAGGAGTGTGATATGGAAAATATTCTCACTCCTGCAGAATGAGCTCTCGATACTCAAGAGTGCCAAAGGATTTTTGTGTCATCTATAAACAGGCATACTTTCCCTTCAAGCCCTTCCACAATATCACTAATAAAGACATTGAAGAGGATTGGGCTTAGTACTGAGCCATGAGGCACCCTGCTGGTCACCTTGCCTTCTCCAGAGTGGACACCATTTACCACCACCCTCGAACTCGTTGCTTAACCAGCTTCTTACCCAGTTTATAACTTTTTGTCCCACTCTCAGACAGGCCAGTTTGTTCTCCAGTCTTCTATATGGAACCATGTTGAAGTCCTTACTGAAATCCAAGTAGGCCACATGTATCACTCCTCCCTGATCCACTACATTGGTCACCCAATCGAAAAACTCAGTCGGGTTTGTCTGGCAAGACTCCTCCCCCCCCCAAAACCATGTTGCCTTGGATCCTGTAATCTGCTGGTCACAAGGTATTCCACTATACTTTTCTTCAGTAGTGTTTCCATTACTTTGTCCACTACTGATATCAGGCTGACAGCTCTGTAATTTCCTGCCTTCTCCCTCTTCCCACTTTTGTGAAGTGGGACCGTATCTGCCCTCCTCCAGTCCCTCAGAACCTCCCCTGTTTCGAATGATAAGTTGAAAAGAGTTGTTAGAGGTGCAGCCAGCACCTCTTTGAGCTCCCTCAGTATCCTGGGGGTCTATCCCATCAGGTCCCATTGCCCTGTTTACTTTTAATTGTGCCAGCACCTTGAGGGCTTTCTCCACTGTAAAAGGAATGGTGCCCACTTCCCTACCATTTATGGCCTTGTCCCTTATCTTTGGTCTGTCACCTACCCCTTCTTCTGTAAACACTGAGCAAATGTATTTGTTCAATATGTCTGCCTTCTTTCAGTCCTCCTCTTAGCAAACCCCTTCTTCCCCTTTTCTCTTTACTATTCTCCCTTTGGTCTTTCTCTTCTCGTTTAATATCTAAGGAAAGTTTTAGCCCCTTCTTTTACTGTTTGGGCAATATTTTCTTCTGTTTGTGCCTTTGCACATCAGCCTTCACTGCCTCCTTTTGGTTCTCCTGGTAGTTTTACATATGCTCTTTCTGTGTATTTTTGTACATTCTAAATGCTAGCTTTTTAGCTCTTACTTTTTCCTGCTATATCTTTAGAGAACCAAGGCGGTCACTTTTTTTTCTTGCATTTATTAACCTGCCTGACCCGGAGATTTGTTGCTTTTTCAATGCTCCCATTATTTTTCCCATAGTACCTCAATTCCCCCAGATTCTCTATCCCTGCCAGTGCATCCCTGAGGCATTCTCCCATTTTCCTGAAATCATTCCTCCTGAAGTCTAGGACCCTCATCTTAGTACAGCTCAGTTCTGGCCCAGTCCTTATATTAAACCACACTGTACGTTGATTGCTGGACCCCAGATTGTCATCCACCATGATGTCAGCAACACTGTCCCCGTTTGTCTGTAACAGGTCCAATATCATACATACACAAACACACACACACACAAGTGGGCTTCTTAACTAGTTGCCTGAGGAACGTCCTTTGCAGGCAGTCCAGGATGTCCCTACATCTGACTGTTGCTGCAGCTGGTAGGCTCCAATCCACGTCTGGTAGACTGAAGTCCCCCAGCAGCAACACTTCCCCCTTGCATGCTATCCTTTGGATGGCTTCCATCATGTCCTTATCCACCTCTCCCCCTTGTGCTGGAGGTTTGTAGATCAATCTTGTGTGAATAGTGTCCCCCTTATGTGTTTCCAGGGTGTCCTACAGTACCTCAGTTCCTCCTTGTTCTCCCTGTATTTCTGTTGCTTTTATTTTGTACCTAACATGAAGAGCCACTCCTCTCCCCCCCTTTTTTTTACCTACACTGTCTTTTCTGAACAGAGCATACCCTGGTATGGCCACATCCAAGTCTTGGTTTTCATTGGACCAGGACTCAGTAATTGCAACCGAAATCAGGTCTGCTTATGCCATGGTGGCCTCTAGGTCTGCAATCTTGTTGCCCAGACTTCAAGCATTTGCACACATGGCTCTCCAGATTGCATTGCTGTCCCCCCACTTGTTTCCCATTCCCCCTTGTTTTCTCCACTACCTCTTTAACACTCTTGCCTTCTCGCCCTCTTCACTTTTTCTCTCTAGATATTTTTCTGTTTCTGCTTTCTCACTGTCTCTGGCAAAAGCCAGGAGAAGCTACTGGACTCTGTCTGCTTTTCTGTCTCTCTGTCCAAGATGATGCACTCCTTTGAGCTGAGGTTCTGAATTCAGCCCAGGCATGACTAGATCTGATTGGTGCATGTTCCTTTCCTTTTTTGAGGAATGAGAGGGGCAAGCAGTTCCCCATTATGTGAATAGCCCTCATGTATTCAGACTGGCACGGTGAGAATCAGATTAGCAAAAGCTTGGGGGAAGGAGCCTGAAATCTTCCAGGATTTAGGGCTCTTGATTAATTTTTTTTTTTACAGCCTGGTTACATGGTCATTGAGGTAGTTTGCTCCTACTGTATGTCCAAACACAACAAAAAAAAATTAATCTAGAAATAGGATTTGAAAAAAAAAAACTATTTCAAAATTATTTCTTCATATTTACTGGTATACAGTGTCAATACATTGTGAAACAGGGCATAAACAGCATGAGCCAGTGTTCTTGGGCCCCACTGACCCAACTGGTCCCATCATTTCCCACGTATGATGGTCCAAAGGTGACAGCTGTACAACCACCAATGGAATCAGTGTAGATACAGAGTTGGTTCCAGTGCTCTGTAAAGCTGTGTGCTGCAGCAACATATCCAATACCAACAAGCAAAACCCCTCCACAATGAAGCAGGCAGTAAATCATGCCAAAATTAATAAGCTGAATTTATTGGAACAATGGTTATCAACAAAACAGAGTACAGTGGCTTATACCACAGTCATTCAAGCTTACATAAAGCTCTTCCTCAAGGAGGATGAGAATGAGTCATTTGTGGACTCAAAGCACTGTTGTATTAGTTGCTGTGCTCTCTTTAGTTTGTAATCTTTGTCATAATACATTCAACTTGCTGATTTTCAGCATAATTCACACTAAGTGGAATCCACTATGGAGCAGGAGCAGCACTGTGGACCCACCTGGAAGGCTGGGTAAGTGCCAGAGGAGGGTCAGATGGGGCTGGAAGCAGACTGAACTGAGAAGGGCAACTCCATTGACAGGAAATAAAAAAAAAAATGTAACCAGGTGTAAGTCGGTAATAAATGCAATTTAAATATCAGTCTCAAACTGCTATCACTGAGCTTGTTCCTGTCACCAGAACCATGACTGACATTGTCAAGAGACTGCTATTTTTAATGTAAACAAAGGTGCAATTAGATACACTCTAAAAATATCAAGTTAGACTCAAAGTTTCAACCTCAGGTCTTCTTTAGAAATGATCTATGAAAAACGTTAAGCATGGTTATAAACAGCTATGCTTGCAGTACCCTTTTATAGATTATTCCTCCATACCTAAAAGTCAAAACATTGATTCCAACTTCCTTTCTGATTTTTAGCATGTATTTAATTCAACACTTTAATTTGCAGCCAACATGCTGACACAACACCCTATTTTTACGGCTGCAAGGTGGAGCGTTTTAGAATTCTTTCTATCACAGTAGAAAAGTGGAGCTCATCAGATTGTGAAGGGACCTCATAAAATTGGAGCTGCATTAGAATTGCTCCACTAGAGGAAGTCTGGTGTGTCCCTACACTGCATTATTTTTTCTCTGTCTGAAAAAAAGAAGCATTTTTTTTCTTTCACTCTTACAGTGTTTTTAAGTTTAAGTTTAAGGGAAATAATGATCACTAACAGTACATGTATTTCAATCATAATTTGTGCATCACATGGCTCGTGTTATAACATGGTTACTTGCTTCAATCTGAACAGTATTCTCTTTCAAAAAAGATCCACAGTTAATGGTAGTTTGTAAACTTGTCAACTTATCAGTGTTTCCCAGCTATACACTGTAACTGAGATTGAGGAATGAGGTTCAGATTTCAGAACACAGAGTAAAGTGTTGCTATCCATTCAGGAGATCTGCAGAAGTTAAAAAAGGACAGCAGTAAATAACACACTAACTTATGTAAATCACGTAATGATTTTTTTTTTCATATTGGTCATTCTGGTTATTGTTCATATTTTTGAAATGAATTGGTGAAAGTTAATACAACAAAGAAAGCTAAGAAAAGAATGTTGAATGCAGGCAGACAAGTGTGTGTGTGTGTGTGTGTGTGTGTGTGCGCACGCGCGCGCGCCTGTGTGGCACTTTGTTAACTCTTTCCTGGTACATTAACCTCTTCCTAATCAGTCTGCAAATGTCTGTAATGCTACTGTATATCGTAGAGTGTGCACTGTTCAGAACATGAAGCAGTGCATGTGTGTTAATGTGCCACAGCGCTCACCTAAATACAATAAAAGTTAGGGCTAGATGTATAAGTAAATAAATGCCATATAAGGCAGTGTATGTGTGTTAGTGTGTGTAGTAGTAGTTGTAGTAAGAGTAAAATATTTTATTCATTACATGAATTGGATAATAAGTTGAGCAAAAGCTCATTTTCAATGAGGTCCCATACAGTCACACATAGTAAATACAATTACAAAGGTTGTCAAATTTCTCACAGTCTTACAAATATAGGGGAAAAAAGGAAGCCATTTTATAACAGTACAGACACTAAAAGATGTTATCCCAGGCAATAATGTAGTAATATAATTTACTTTAATCAAGTTAATATAATAACAATATCATCTTGTGTCTGATGGTAAACAACAAGGCAACATTTTTTTTAACTGTTCTAAGTGCCATTTTTTGATGTTCTGCAAATTAATAAACTTGTCTACTGGTTGGAGGTGGATTGGGATGGAACTCCAGAGTTTAGGGCATCTGTACAAAAAAATGCTGTATGGGAATGCTCTGTGTGTGTGTAGACAGTACACTGCTATGTTAAACTGAAATATAGTGTTTGTGTGTCTCACAACAATTAGAAAGTGCAGTTAGGTGGCTCAGTGGTTAGTGCAAAAATTGCTAGTCTACATTCCCCCAATATCTAGATTAGTTTCGGCCTTCTGCATTTTCACTGCTGATTTAAATAAGATGTTCAACAATGTTCTTCAGAGATGTCCTTTTCAGGTTCCAAAGGACATCGGAGGGTGGGTGAGGTGCCACTAGACACCAGGGCAAGCATAACTACCAAGGAGATTGCCATTGGAAGGTGGAGGTGCCACTGGGCACCAGAGATAATGTGCTGAGTAACGGTCAGTCATGGGAGGGTTGGGTGCACCATTAAACATCAGGGCAAGAAATATTATAGGGACAACAATTACTTGTCATCTTATTTTATATATGGATAACTGTGGTTATACTCCACATTACTACCACCCACAGAGCTGCCAGTCAGTGCACTTCAGTGTAGCAGACTTAAGTCACAGTGTAATCATATTTTAGTTACCATTCTGATCACACGTTTAAGTTTTTCTGTGTGATTACCCTTTAAATACATGTCAGGCAGACATAGACTGTGGAAACAGTGCACAAGACCTGCATTCATATGTAGTTACACTTGAAGGGACACATTTAATAATGCCAAAAGTAGTAGCATAGTAGTTACACAGCAGATTTGCTGTTGCAGTTTGCAATAGCTATTACGTGTCATTGCCTTTGTAAGAACAAATTATATAGTGCCATAAGATATACAGTGGTAGTTGCACAACAGACTTTCTGTTACACCTTGCAACAGCTATTACATGCATAGTTACACTTGTCAGAATGAACTGATTTGAGCGGAAAGGGAGACAGCAGTGGTAGCACATGTAACTATTACTTCATGCAAATTGTGTAAGTGCACATCACGCAAATGTGAAACAAGTTAACTACAGTACATAGTAGTTACAGTACAACTACAGTGTAGTTATGTCATTCAGACTGTGTATATTTACACAACACACAGATGTGAAACCAGTTTACAACTACATGGAAATTACACGTAACTGCACAGTAGTTACAGTACATTTACAGTGTAGTTATACAGTAGTTACAGCGTAGTTAATGGCATTTAAAATAAAGTGTTACAGCTAAGTGTTAAAAACACGACAAAAACAAGAAACACTGTTTTTTCGCATGATTTTTATCCCACTGGAAATATTCCTGCCCTTGTAGCTCAATTTTACCAAAATGTATTTGCCATTGATCTTTAATGGACGGTAATCAGACAGAATGGAATCCAATCCAATTATGCCTTGCAGAAATGGAACTTAGATGTGTCACAAGCTTTTGGGGATATGGGTGGCATTTTTCAGTAATTTGTTTAAAGTCTTATTTGTCTACATGAATAGGCCTAAATAAAGCCTTTTAGTGGGAGAGACTGAGAAGGGGATGAAATGAAAGAAGGAGAGCCTGAGAAGAGTGTATATATATATAGAGAGAGAAAGAGAGAGAGAGGGAGAGAGAGAGGCAGAGAGAGAGAGAGAGAGAGATACATTTTACATGCATTGGGAATGCATAATAAATTATAATACTTTTTTTCTACAAAGCTGTTTATCTCCTTCAGCACCCTGACTGGTTCCTGTCAGGGCCAGTCTTCCCACCCCATCACCCACCTTCTCTAGAACTTACCTTTTCTGGTGGTCCTGCCACAGGACCTTGGATCAGAGGTGACTAGTCATCAGTGTGGGGTCTGCAAGAGAGCAAACCATCACTGTTCTTCAGAGGGCTTGTACTCCTATTTTCTCCCTATTGGGCCCACACATGTGTGTACTCAGCCTTCATGGAGACACCTCAGCCATCTAGGTGTGGGGTCCTTTCCCATGCTGTCCCATGGTGCTGTCACCTAGATACTTCTCCCTGTCCATCCTCCCTCCCAGGCCAGCCCCCCAGTGACCCAGGTCTGTTCTTGAACCGAGTTGCTGGCATGGCAGTCAGTGGCTAAAAGCTTGAAACAGAAATAGGTAGACAAACCTAGAATTGGAAACCAGAACTACACAGAGTAATGGCTCCATATTAAAAGGTATCAGGCTGCCCCTTGCAAAGTTCCTTTTCTGAGTGCAAATTAGCACAGTTCACTTAACTTGCTATATTCAAACATGTTTGGAGTAAAGTGTGAGTGCCCCAAGCATGTTTGAATATAGTCCTCCAAAGCAAAAATGAGGCACTAAAACATGCACTCAGCACTATTCATATCCTCCTGCTGGCCAAAAAGAGATACAGTATCTGGTCACAAAAAAAAAAAAATACAGGCTCTGAAGGAGCCAACTCATTCAGGACATCCCAGACCTGTTATTGTTACAATAGGCACAATCAGGACCTCACTGAAAATGAGATATTGCATGTTAACTGACCTATCCTGGGTAACCACACCATAAAATGCATAAGAGCAGGATCCCAGCAAAAATGACATTCTGCATTTTACCTGTGCTAACTCTACTAAATACACTGGAAAATGTGTAAAAGCAGGACCCCACTGAAAATGAAATACTGAAGCTGCCCTATCCTGCTAAAAACACTCACACCCTATGTGTGTGCATAACTGTTGTGACAGCTGTGTGTGTGTGTGTTAGTTATGTGCACATTCAAGGGGGTGTGTATGTCGAGAACCAAAAACAGTTCGCTGCATTACCCTGATGTTAATGGTTTTGTTTTTTTCTACTACTGTGGTGTAAATGTGGGACTTTCACATTATGTACTTATTTATTCCAAAACTTTTACCAGGAAAGACATACTGAACTGAAAAATAGCTAATTTCCAGATGAGTCCTGGGGGAAACATAGAAACATAGACTTTGATGGCAGATATGGATCACTTGGCCCATCTAGTCTTCCCATTTCCCTACCTACAGGATAGGCCGCAGATCCTAGTTAACCAACAGCCTATTTCTTCCTACCCCCCCCACAAGAATTGCCTTATGTCTGTCCCATGCATTCTTGAATTCTCCCACAGTTTTAGACCCCACCACCTCCTCAGGAAGGCTGTTCCATGCATCCACTACTCTCTCTCTGTGAAAAAATACTTCCTCACATTGTCCCTGAACGCCTCCCCATCTTCAAATTGTGTCCCCTTGTTCTTGCACATCTCTTTTTCTGAAAGATGCTACCCTCTTGGACTTTGTTGATTCCACTGAGGTACTTAAACATTTCTATCATGTCCCCCTCTCCCTTCTTTCCTCAAGAGTATACATATTATGCTCCTTTAGTCTCTCCTCGTACGGCTTCTCTTGCAGACCCTGCATCATTTTAGTTGCCCTCCTCTGGACTGCCTCTATCCTGTCTATGTCCTTGCAGAGATGGGGTCTCCAGAACTGGACACAGTACTCCAGATGGGGTCTCACCAACTGTCTGTACAGAGGGATAACAACTTCCTGTTTTCTGCTGGTGATGCCTCTCCATATGCATCCCAGTATACCCCCAGCCCTCCCTACTGCCTTCTCACATTGCTTGCAAACCTTAAGGTTATCTGATATGATTACCCCCAGGTCTCTTTCCTTTTTTGTTTTTGTTACTACCCCCCCCCCATTGTTATTCTTCCCCTGTGTTCTTGTTTCCCAGATGCATTATTTTGCACTTCTTTGCACTGAATCCTATCTGCCATACTTCTGACCATTCCTCCAACTTTGCCAAGTCCCTTATCAACCTTTCCATGCCTCCTTGTGTATCAACCCTGTTGCAGATCTTTGTGTCATCTGCAAAGAGGTATACTTTTCCTTCCAGTCCCTCTGCAATGTCACTTATAAAGACATTAAAAAGGACTGGATCCAGCACTGAACCCTGCGGTACCCCACTAGTAACCCCTCTTTCTTCAGAGTGGACTCCATTTACAATTACCTTCTGAGTCCTCTTGTCCAGCCAACGTTTTACCCAGGCTACCACCCTGGGACCCACTCCCAGGCTGGTTAATTTGACTATTAATCTTTTGTGTGGGACTGTGTCAAATGCCTTGCTAAAGTCTAGGTAGGCCATGTCCACAGCCCCTCCCTGGTCTACTACTTTGGTCACCTAGTCAAAGAAATCTATTAGATTCGTCTGACATGACCTTTCCACTGTGAACCCATACTGCCTTGGATCCTGTGCCCCACTGGCCTGTAGGTACTCAACAATTCTTTCCTTCAGAAGTGACTCCATCACTTTCCCTACCACAGAGGTCAAACTGGCAGGTCTGTAGTTTTCTGCCTCTGTCTTGGTCCCACTTTTGTGAAGGGGAATCACATCCACCTTCCTCCAGTCCTCGGGTACCACACCATCCTTCCATGATTTATTAAAGAGAGTAGCCAGTGGCTTCACTGGTTCCCCCCTTAATTCTTTTAGAATTCTGGGGTGAATTCCATCAATCCTCATTGCTTTGTCCACCTTCAGTTTTAGGAGTTCTTGCAGAACCCTTTCTTCTGTGAAAGGACTGGGATCGACCCCCTATCAAGAGTGCTTCTGTTAATTGAATTAGGCACTTCCCCCTCCTCTTTTGTGAATACTGAGCAGAAATATTCTTTCAGTATCCCTGCTTTTTCACTGTCCCCCTCTGCCCACCCACCGTTCATTCTATTCAGCCTAACCATCCCTCCCTATGTCTTTCTACGCTCACTGATGTACCTATAAATGGTTTTATCCCCCTTCTTAACTGAGTTGGCTATCTTTTCCTCAGTTTGGGCCTTTGCTATTTTGACTTCCCTCCCTGCTTCATTCTGCCTTAACTGGTACAGCTCTCTGTCCTGCCCCTTCTGTGTTTTCCTATACTTCCAGAATACTATCTTTTTCTCCCTGACTTTCCCAGCCACCTCTTTTGAGAACAATAGTGTTTTTTTCTTTCATTTTTATTTGTTTATTTGCTTCACACAAAGGCTTGTTGCCTCTGTGATGGCAGTTTTGATGATTCCCCATTGTTGCTCCACCCCTCCTTCTAGCCTGTTTGCTGGTGCTTTTCTGAGGCACTCTCCCATCTTGCCAAAGTCAGCCCTCCTGAGTCCAGAACCCTCACTTTTGTATGGCTTGACTCTGTAGCTGAGTTTAACGTGAACCACACTGTTTGATGGTCACTTGTTCCCAGATGGCAACTCACTTCTAGATCTGAGATCCTCTCCGGCCCCATTTGAGAGTATGAGGTCTAAGATTGCTCCCTCATGAGTGGGTTCCAAAACTAGCTGTCTGAGGCCTGCCACCTGTAGAGCATCGAGAATGGCCCTGCTCTTGAATGTGGCTGCAGCAAATGTGCTCCAGTTAACATCTGGCATATTCAGGTCCCCATCAACAGTATCTTCCCTTTCTCTGCCATCCTAAGAATGCCTTCTATCATATCCTTGCCCATTCCCTTCCCCTGACATGGGGTCTGTACACAACCCCTGTGCGGACTGTGGTGCCCTTTCCAGTCTCCAAGGTGACCCACAGTGCCTCCTCTCCTCCCTGTTTACTCTTTTGTTCAGTTGCTTTTATCCCTTCCTTTACATAGAGAGCTACTACTACTCCTCTTCTTCTTCTTCCCTCCCTGTCCCTCCTGTAGATTGTCTACCCTGGTATGTTGACATCCCAGTCATGGTTCTCTGTGTACCATGTTTCTGTGACTGCCACAATATCCAGGCATCCCTCTTCCATCAAGGCCACCATTTCAGGGAGCTTTTTACCTAGACTACGGGCACTGGTACTCATTATTTCTTTTGGTCCCATCCCTGTCCTTACTGCCTTTGTCTTTTGCTCCATTTACCCCTGCCCTTCTCCCTGTTGACTGCTCTGACGTGGTGTTTATCTCATTAACTACCCTGATTTTTTTGAGGGTGCTAGGATTTCCCTTCTTCTTTTCAGTGCCTCCCCCCTTGGCTAGTTTAAATGCTTGCCAGTGAAGCACTTAAATCCATCACCTAGGATCCTGGTTCCCCTTCTGGATAGATGCAGGCCATCGTGCCTGTATAGGCCTGCATCCCTCCAAGTGGAGCCCCAGTCCCCAATGAAGCCAAATCCCTGATCTCTGCAGCAGTTTTTCAACCAGTTATTGAATCCCATGGTGTGGAGTACCCTAGCCTCATCCATACCATAGACAGGTAGCACTTCTGAGAAAGTTACTGTGTGTGCTACTTGCCTAAGGCCCCTCCCCAACTCCACAAACTCCTGTTGCACTGCTCTGATCCCATTCTCAGCCAGGTCATTTGTCCCTAGGTGGATAATGATATCCAGCTCACTCCCCCTTGCAGCTGCTCCCATGATCCTGAGGATTAGTTTCCTGTACCTCCAAGCCATGGTGCCAGGCAGGCACCTTACCTCCCTTTCTTCTCCCCCCTAACATTTGAGTCCCCCACCAGTTGTTTCCTTCCCCTGTGGGGTCCTGTGTCACCCTCCTGTGGGTCTCCATTGTGGAGGTTCTCAACATCCCCCTTAGTCTCCACTACAGGTGCCTCCATAGAGGAACCATGCTTTACCAGAGTGGCAAAGGAATTGTGGAGAGGCACAACTGGAGGGATGCACTTCTGTTCCACCACCCTCACCCTTCCTGAGCCCACCATGGTCCAACCACTCCTCTTTCTTAGCAACCTCTGAGGTAGTGACAGTGGCATGGGTAGTCCCTGGGTGGGGGAGCAGGTTTCCTGAATCCTTGCCAGGTCAGCATCCAGATGAACAACCTCCTCCCTCAGACCAGAGAGGTGTCTGCAAATAGGGCAGCAATGAAGTCTCCAGAATGTCTCCTGGAAGACTGCTGCTCCACAGCCAGTGCATTGCACCACTCCCCACATGTCTGTGTCCCCTCCTGTTACAGATGCTTTTTTTGTTCTTGTTTTAGTGTGTGCAAGCTTGTGAGTGTCTCTACCCCCTATTCAGTGTCCTGTGCCTTTAAAGATATGAACAGGTGTTATGTTGTTAGTTTTGGAGAGTGGTGTCAGAACCCTGCTATAAAAGTTATGTGATTGGGGTGGGTGGGGTGAGGGGCAGGGTGGGTGGGAGTAAACCTATGCCTCCAGAAACAATCAACTACAACTCTGACCCTCCACCCCAGGAGTGCCTTCCTTCCTTTCTTTCAAACACCTATTTCACAGAGTCGCACATTAATTCTATATCCCTTCCTCAGTATCAGTGATTCTGCTAGTTTTTATTTTGATAAGTTAATAACTATTTAATTGATCTTTGGTCAGTTCTACAACTTAATGCTTGGTAATTTATTTTTGTAAATTTATTCTCAGACATAATTGACCTCTTTATCTTTGTTACTCTTATTCCATCTATATGAACTTTAGATTCTGTATTTTTGTATCTGCTATCTTTTCCCCTTTTCTTTCCCCCAGGACACATTTGAAAACAAGCTGTAACTAGCTCAATATGTCTTTCCTCATAAAACCTTTGAAATAAATAAATCTCTTATCACATTAATGCATTAGCAGCCATTGTGGCACTGACTAGGATTTGTTTGTTCTTATCGATGATTTGTTGGTGTTTCCATTAGTAGTAGCCCAGATTGTTATCAGCAGACTCAGTCATTCATCTTGTGTTATACCTCTTCACCAATGGGATTCAATTGCTCTAGACATTCAATTCATAGCTTTTATAAAAAAAGCATAAACAGCACTGAAACCATGATGAGTCTGTAAGACCCCTCAAAGTGCAACAGATCTACAAATTATAAAAATTATAATAGTACTTTCTGACCTCATGGCTCTCAATTAGGAATGCTCAAAATTGTCTGATTCTGATCCGGTCAGACTCTTTAGGAATTTAGGAATTCAAAGTTCGGAAACCAGTTCCTAGCCGGTTTCAAAAAGGACCTCAGAATCAGAAATCAGAATTGGATTTGGAATAATAATTGCACGGGCCTTACATGGCTCAGATACTAAGTTCCTGTGTGTGACTCCCTGGTGTGGGGAAACATTTCCACCCCTGTTAAAATGCTATTTTCAGCATTTTATGTGCACAGGCGCAATCTTCTTTTATCTCTGCAGCTACAGAAATGTTATATCTGGTAATACCAAGCATAGCACTTTTCCCCAGCTGTGTGAAAAACTATGTGCAAGTTGCCAGAAATTGTGTAAAAGCGAGCAAAAAGGGCAATCTTTTTGAAGATTGAGTGCATGTAGAAAAAAAATTGTGGTTGCGCAAAGAAAATCTGGCCCCAGTATACTAACTAGCTGGAAGACAAAGTAAGACAAAACCCCAGACAGTTTTCTGAGCTGTGAGGACTCCTGTCCTTTTAAAATTGTTATCCTTCTTAGAGTTGTCATGCTTGATTGCTTCCATTAGCATTAGTATTAGTAATAGAGAACTTGATTCATAGGCAGGGCCCCTGGTGTTCTGCGGCAGAATTTTCTGATTTCTGTGGCAGGGCTCCTTGACTTCTGTGGCAGCATTTTCTGATTTCTGCAGCATGATTTATTCATTTCTCTGGTTGAATGCAGTCCTGTCATTGGCTAAATATGATGTGATGTCATCGATGACGTCATACGCTGAGCATAGAGGAGGGGCTTCAGGATAAACGAGGTGGGAAAGAAAGCCTGACACTATGAAAAAACAGTATATTTATATGAAAATTCACCAAAAACAATGAATTCTGTGGCACTATATATATTCTGCGACATGATGCAAATTCTGTGGCAAATTCCACAACCGCAGAACCGCAGAATTCCAGGGGTCTTGTTTATAGGATAAGTTTTAGAGGGACTTTCAGAGGGGCATTATCAACCCTCTTACATCATATTATTTCTGAGTAAAAAAAAACACATAATTAACATAAATAATTTTGAGTCAAAAGGGGCTCTTGGGCTATCCAATCCCACTTCATAAACAGGGATGAATGATATCCTGCCTGCTGTAATACCCAGGGAACTATGTGATTCCCATAACCAGAAATGTGTCCAGGTTTCCCTTGAAGGCCTGTACTGTTTTCATATCCATTGATCTGTTGATAGGCTATTCCACAGGTTCACCTCCTCTGGAAGAATACAGAAGAAAATGTGCCTTTTAACATTAACCATGAATTTACCACCACTAAGCTTCAGAGAAAGTCATGCATCCTGCAGTTCAGACATCTCCATCTGCATGACCTTGTCAATATTCCTCGAGTGTGCAGTGGACTGAGGACATGTCCCCTTTCTGTATTCTTTCCTCCATAGTGAACATGTCAAGGGCCACCAGTCTCTCCTCATAGCATTTGTCCTGTCCTATGATTGCTTAGAAAATGGCAAGAATCAGTTCTCAAACTTGATTGGCTGAGACAGGCTCCAAGCTGGGCATTTATTTTTCAATAGATGCCCAGCCAAAAATAAGAGCCAGTCCAAGTGCGACTTCATAGTGTAGCATTTTCCAGAGGTGCCCAGCCTGCTTTCTAATTGGCTGAAAGCACCCTAGAAAATCTGAAAAGCCTGCCATATTTTTTCTGTCACTTAGCAAGAACTACAGCTTCCCCCAACACTACTTCCTTCGGTCTTGACTTCCTCCCTGAATGTTGTTAGTTACAGTGACTCCCTGTTTTAAAAACAAAACAAAAAAAAACACACTTCAGTTATCTTGCAGTTGGAAGAGTGACACAACCACTCTCCCGACCGCACTGCCACTGTACACGGACAACCATTTCCTGACCACAGTCTCGTGCTGACCACAAACACATTTGTGATGATTTCTCTCGGCACAAGCCCCCCACAATCACCGAGCCTGCTGTAGGGAAAACAGAAAAAAAACATTTACCTGACTATTTCAACAAATAAAAAAATATTTTGTTTTCTGGTACATCGGCTCAAGCGATAAGCTTTTGTCATCCCTGTACATTGCGGTCAAAGGTCTAGGATGCACAGACGCAACTCTGAAAAAAAAACTTCAAAGGGATTTCAAAGAGACTGCGACAAAGATTTTTCAAATAACACTTATGTTCTTAATCAGCATGCAGTGTGTGTGTGTGTGTGTGTGTGTGTGTGTGTGTGTGTGTGTGACTCTGTCGCTCATAGTGGGGGGTGGCAATCCACCAGAATGCTGCATGGAGGAGCAACAGCACCAGGCACAGCCTATGGACTACTTTAGCAATCCATTTAGCTCTGATACCTGTATTCATTTTTTCACAGTCACTGACTACATTATTTAACAACTTTAATAAAAATGTACACATATGGCCATTTTCTAAGTGCAATAATACCCTCAAGGGTGGGCATTATTGAGAAATACCAGACATTCCAGGGGCTATGAGGCCCTCCGCCTGTGGCGTTGGGCCTCATTACGCCCTGGGCGATCGTATTTCCCAATAATGCTCCCTGTCAAATATTATTAACTACTATTCTGAGAAATTTCTTTTTATTTGCTTCCTCTTTCATACTAAAACTGAAAAACATTCTATTGGTGTTATCACACTCAAACGCATTTTGATATCAAATATAGTGATAGCAGTATAGTCAATGAGGTTTCTGAGGTAATAACTGGACCAGGAGTAATAAACACCAAGGACAAAGGTTAATGTGTTTATTAACTCCCTGGTCTGGTTATAAGTGAGTAAACCCCATAGCCAATATATAGTAGCAGTCATTGCTATTATGTTAGAAGTAGATTTCAAATTGTAAATTGGTCTCATTTGCGAGAAATTGACAATATGTTCTGTAACAGTTTCTGTTCCGCGGTTTAGATTGCAAATCAGTAAAAATGGCAGTCACATTTAGTCTGCAAATCTTTATAGAAAACTTTTTTCCCCATTGAGCAAGTCAAGAAGTATTTATTTCAAGCAACACAGATTTTAACAACACTAAAAATTTAATAAATTACTTACTAAAATCACTTTCCCCCATAGGACCTCTGAGAGAAACGAAAACTGTTCTGTTGCCTCTCACAGGCATGCTATATTATTATTCTAAGACAGCCAGAACACTGGGGTTTACTTAAGTCCCATTATTGAGTCTACTGTCAAGTTATCGTAGACTGACTGACAGTAGCTCTGTGTTCTGGTTGGCTAAGAAGAAACTTTTTCAGTATCATACTTGATCTCCTCTTACTGAACCTTTTCTGAACTTCAGGTACACCCCTAACAGTTCAACCACTCAGTGTACCATTAGAATGGCGACAATTTTGTGGCCATAATTAGGGCACTGCAAAAAGGGCAATGATGACAGGGGTTATCCTAATTTCAGATCACCCCTCAGTCATGACGCCCTTTCCTCCCACACAGTTTCTGCCCCTTCAGGGCATGTCTTCCCCAGAGGAGGTTATATTTAGTTGTGGTGGGTGCAGGGGTGAAACCCCCATATTAGGAATGTTGAGGAAGCCCCTGCAAAACATGACTATTTTTTGGGATGGGGCTTCAGCACTCTCTGTCCCCAGACCTGCAATGCCAGGTGCAGAAATACTGAGTGACATATTGCCTGTGTCCATATCGGTGTCAGCAAAATAACTGATGCACCAATATGCATGAACCCAACCACTCAGGATGCAATGTCTGCTCCCACTGCATCATGAGTGGCTAAACTGTGTTGGATGTGTACCCAGTTTTCAGAAAATACATACTGCTAGTAGAACAAGGACTCTAAATAAACAATTTTTTGTATGGTATTACTAATATGGAGGATGGTCAGCTTTTCACTTTTATTAATACAAAGGAAGAATTAACAAACCAACCAGCTACAGCAACAAATTTTACAGAAGGAGAGCAATCATGAAATCTGTTTTTGAAACAAGGAACAATTTGAGGGTAAAGGGGGTTTAACAACAGGTTCAATGTAACAAATAACTGGACGGTCAGTGATGATGCAACAGATACGGTAGCACATGTTGCATGTTTCTGAAACCCTGCATTTTATTTTTTTCAGCCTCAGCACAGTATACCAGATGTTTTCATCTGGATGATGAGCAATAACAAGCGAATAGCTTATGCCCGTATTCCTTCCAAGGATATCCTCTACTCTATAGTGGACGAAGAAACAGGCAAAGACTGTGGAAAAGTGAAAACTGTTTTCCTCAAGGTATTGTGCAAACTATTCTCATAAATGTCTTCACAATTGACCCCGAACAGCTTTCAATATTGATTATAAGTAAAAGTTTATCTACCTGACTTAATCAATACTGATGTGGATTCCAGGCCGTGCTCTATAAGGTTTCAAGTTCTCAGATTCTCAGCATTACTTCTGGGATGAACTTGATAACATCACACTTCTTTTTTCCATTTAGGTGAAGAGATTAAAAACATACTGAGAATTCCATATACTGTAAACTGTTACAAGAATGAAGAGTTCGAGTGGAGATTATATTGGTTCAAGGCGGGGCAGTTGACAAGCAGAATATATGCAGGGGCAGTTAAGCAAAATATCTGCGCATTTTGAGCTTTCAGAATTAGAGTTATCCTTTCACCACTGTCTCTTTAGGCCTTATACTATTGATGTACAGTATAAAGAGTGAAACGCCCACATCACAGGCATAACATTTCTATTACTCTTCTAATGATCTTCTCGTTTGTACAACTACATTTGATTTTGCAAAGCACCCTAATGAGACTGAGCAATACTGTCAAATAATTAATTAGCACTTAATTGCAAGTCTCATTTTGATGGTAACTAGTAGAGAGGGGTTTGCTCCACCACTTGGCCTTGGTGGGTAAAAGATTATTGGAATTTTAAATCGTTATCATAAATATACAAACATGTAAGTGTATCAGCAGATAAAGGCCTTGCAGTCTATCTAGTCTGTCCAACTGTGCAGGTCCCCAGTGTCTATAAACTGACCTGCCCCCCTCCCCAAATCCCCCGGCCCCACTCAAGTCCTCCCTCTCCCGTCCCCCCCTCCTCAACCAGCCACTTTTCCCATCAAGCTGTCCCATCCTGTCTTGAAGCTATCCACCATTTTCAGAGAGACCACCTCCTTAGGCAATTCATTCCAATTGGCCACCACTCTCTCAGTGAAGAAATGCCTCTTCATCTCTCTCTTGAATCTTCCCTTACCAGTTTTAGGCTATGACCACTAGTGGACTTGTTCCTAGTAAGACTGAGGATGCCCTTCATATTCTCCCTGTTAATACCCTAAAAGATATTGGAAGGTCTTGATAATATCCCCCTCTCTCTTCTGTCAGCACATGTTGAGCCCCTTGACCCTCTCTTCAGTATGTGTCCCTGCTGGCCTGGGTCATCTAGTTGTCCTTCTTTGGACCGTTTAAAGCAAGTTACATCCTTCTTAAATAAGGGCACCAATACTGAACACTGTACTCTAGGGGCAGTCTTACCAGTGACCTATACAGTGGCAGTATGACCACCGTCTTCCTGTCCGTAAGACCTGAATTTTATATTATAGCTACTGCATGCCCTGAAGATAATGTTCCTCCTCAAATGCTGGTGTGCCACTGCAGTGCTATAACCTTTCTTGGTATTTATTTGTAACAAAAACATAGACCCTAGTAATATTTGCTGAGTTCATACTTTTTCCAGTATCTAGTATGCACATTTAAGCCAAAGAAATTACTGAATTAAGAGCTGTCTCATCATGCCATGTAGTTGCAACTGGTCAGAATATCAACTTATTCTGACACAAAGAGTAGTGAGTAGTTCATTGCACTGCCAACTGTCTGCTTCTCAGCCAGATGGATCACTGTTCTCTTATAAAGCGATTCCACTGGCAAGCAAAGAAATCACAGCTGAGCTCAGCAGAAGTACATTATGCTGCATTTTAAAATAAGAAGTGGATGTCATGCCATTCCATTCTTCATTATTGAGGGCATTTGCTACATGAGAACCGTTTTTCTTCATGCTCATCAACAGCCTGAAGATGAACTGTATGGGAAAACTCCTGTTCTCATGTACAGCTGGACTTATTCTTGAGCTTAAGTCCTAATTCCCTGCTTGAGACATCATAGGACCAGATATTCAAACAGTTAGCACCCTGTTAAACGTGCTTTCAGGAAGAGCAGGAGCTTTGAGGGCACGGAGGCAGCAGAAAACTAGGGAGAAAAAAATATGCATAAAATAAAAATATAAAGGTAAATAAACAGAAAGAGAAAAGAGTAAGCATACAAAACAACAGTTGAAGGGCCACAAATAAGACATGATGGGAGTGGTGCAGTGCAGTGGCTGTGGAGGACCGTCTTCCGGGAGACTTTCTGAAGGTTGCAGTATTGTCCCATCTGCAGGCACCTCTCTGGGCTGAGGGAGGAGGTTGCTCAACTCCAGGCTGAGTTGGACAGGATTCCGGGGACCTCCTCTCCCACCCACGGACCACCAAGGCTGCCCCTGCTGCCACAGAGGTTTCCAAGAAAGAGAATCAGTTGGACCACAGTGGGCTCAAGGAGGGTGAGAGTGGTGGAACAGAGGCACATCCCTCCAGTTGTACCTCTCCACAATTCGTACGCCATTATGGCAGAGTGTGGTTCCTCTATGGTGGCACCCACAGTGGAGATCAAGGAGGATGCTGGGAACCTCCACAAAGGAGACCCACAGGAGGGTGGCATGGGACCCCACAGGGAGAGAAAACAATTCCTGGTGGGGGACTCCATTGTTAGGAGGGTAGAACTGGGGATGGGGTGGAGAGGGAGGTAAGGTTCCTGCCTGGCACCATGCCTTGGAGAGACAGGGAGCGATTCCTCAGGATTGTGGAAGCAGTTGCATGGGGAAGAAGCTGGATGTCATCGTCCACCTAGAGACAAAGGTCATGGCTGGGAAAGGGATCAGAGCAGTGCAGGAGGAGTTTGTGGAATTGGGGAGGGGCCTTAGACAAGTAACACGCATGGTAACCTTCTCAGAGGTGCTGCCTGTCTATGGCATGGGTGAGGCTAGGGTGCTTCACACCATGGGATTCAATCAATGGTTGAAAAACTGGTGCAGAGCTCAGGGTTTTGGCTTCACTGGGGACTGGGGGTCCACCTGGAGGGATGAAGGCCTATACTGTTGTGATGGTCTGCATCTGTCCAGGAGGGGAACCAGGATCCTAGGTGATATGTTTAAATGCTTCATTGGCAAGCATTTAAACTAGCAAAGGGGGGGAGGCACTGAAAAGGAGCAGGAAAATCCTAGCCCCCCCAAATAAAAATCAGGGTAGTTACTGAGGTAAACACCAAGACAGAGAAGTCAATAGGGAGAAGGGCAGGGGTAAATGGAGAAAAAGGCAAAAGCAGTAAGGACAGGGATGGGGCAAAGAGGGGTAAGGCCAGTTTTGGAATTACAGGGGGACTTGCCAGGGCTTGGCCCCAGTAGCTCTGAAGAGAGCCCCGGTAGCTCACACATCACTGCCATTGACTTATAATAGGAAGGGGAAGGGCTCAATTTAAAGATATGACCCTTATGGGCCCTCCTAGCTCCCAAAGCTCATAAAGTGTAATTCCAACACTGGGTAAGGCCATCAAAAAATGGAGGGGAATGAGTACCAATGCCCGTAGTCTAGATAAAAAGCTCCCTGAACTGGTGGTCTTGATGGAAGATGGATGCCTGGATATTATGGCAGTCACAGAAACGTGGTACACAGAGAACCATGACTGGGATGTCAACATACCAGGGTACACAATCTACAGGAGGGACAGGGAGGGTAGAAGAGGAGGAAGAGTAGCTCTCTTTGTAAAGGAAGGGATAATAGCAGTGGAACTAAATGGTAAACAAGGAGGAAAGGAGGCACTGTGGGGCACCCTGGAGACCGGAAATGGCACCACAATCTGCACGGGGGTTGTATACAGACCTCTGTCTCAGGGGGAGGAAATGGACAAGGAAATGATAGAAGGCAACCTTAGGATGGCAGAAAAAGGGAAGATATTGTTGATGGGGGACCTGAATATGCCAGATGCTAACTAGAGCACCTTTGCTGCAGCCACATCCAAGAGCAGGATCATTCTTGATGCCCAACAGGGGGCATGCCTCAGACAGCTAGTGTTGGAACCCACTCGGGAGAGCAATCTTAGACCTGGTACTCTCAAATGGGAATGGAGAGGATCTCAGATATAGAAGGGGGTAGCCATCTGGGAACAAGTGGCCACCAAACAGTGTGGTTCATGATAACACAGCCGCAGAGTCAAGCCATACAAAACTGATGGTACTGGACTTTAGGAGGACTGACTTTGTCAAAATGGGAGAGTGCCTCAGAAAAGCACTAGCAAACAGGCAGGAAGAAGGGGTGGAGAAACAATGGGGAAACATCAAAACTGCCATCACAGAGGAAACAAGCCTTTGTGTGAAGCAAATAAACAGATGAAAATGAAAGAAAAAAAACATGATGGTTCACAAAAGAGGTGGCGGGGAAGGTTAGGGAGAAAAAGATGGCATTCAGGAAGTATAAGGAAACACGGAAGGTGCAGGACAGAGAACTGTATCAGTTAAAGCAGAAGGAAGCAGGGAAGGCAATCAGAATAGCAAAGGCCCAAACCAAGGAAAAATAGCAAACTCAGTTAAGACAGGGGATAAAACCTTTTATAGGTACATTAGGAGTGAAGAAAGACCAAGGGAGGATAGTGAGGCTTAATAAAGGGAGGGTGGGTGGGCAGAGAGGAACAGTGAAAAAGCAGGAATACTGAATGAATACTTCTGCTCAGTATTCACAAAAAAAGAGGAGGGGGAGGTACCTAATCCAATCAACAGAAGCACTCTGAATAGGGGGGTCGATACCAGTCCTTTCACAGAAGAAAGGGCTCTGAAAGAACTCCTAAACCTGAAGGTGGACAGAGCAATGGGGCCTGATGGAATTCACCACAGAATTCTAAAAGAACTAAGGGGAGAACTAGTGGCACCATTGACTACCCTTTTTAATAAATCATTGGAGGATGGTGTGGTACCTAAGGACTGGAGGAGGGTGGATGTGATTCCCCTTCACAAAAGTGGTAGCAAAGCAGAGGCAGGAAACTACAGACCTGTTAGCTTGACCTCAGTGATAAGGAAAACGATGGAATTACTTCTGAAAGAATTGTTGAATACCTAGAGGTCAGCAGGGCACAGGACCCAAGGCAGCATGGATTCACAGCTGGAAGGTCATGTCAGACAAAACTAACTGATTTCTTTGACTGGGCGACGAAAGTAGTAGACCAGGGAGGGGCTGTGGACATGGCCTACCTAGACTTTGGCAAGGTATTTGACACAGTCCCACACAAAAGATTAATAAACAGAGGGTAATAGTAAATGGAGTCCACTCTAAAGTAAGGGGGGTTACTAGTGGGGTACCGCAGGGTTCAGTGCTGGGTCCAGTCCTTTTTAATGTCTTTATAAGTGACGTTGCAGAAGGACTGAAAGGAAAAGTATGCCTCTTTGCAGACGACACAAAGATCTGCAATAGGGTTGATACACAAGGGGTGGGTGGAAAGGATGAGAAGGGACTTGGCAAGGTTGGAGGAATGGTCAAAAGTATGGCAGTTTGGATTCAATGCAAAGAAGTGCAAAGTAATGCACCTGGGAAACAAAAACCCCAGGGGAAGAGTACACAATGGGTGGGGGAGGTATTAACAACAACAAAAATGGAAAGGGACCTGGGGAGAGTCATATCAGATGACCATAAGGTAAGCAATCAATGTGAGAAGGCAGTAAGGATGGCTGGGGAGATACTGGGATGTATAGGGAGAGGCATCACCAGTAGAAAACAAGAAGTTGTTATCCCTCTGTACAGACAGTTGGTGAGACCCCATCTGGAGTACTGCATACAGTTCTGGACACCCATCTCCTCAAGGACATAGACGGGCTGCAGGCAATCCAGAGGAGGGCAGCTAAAATGGTGCACAGTCTGCAACAGAAGACATACGAAGAGAGACTAAAGGAGCTTAATATGTATACCCTTGAGGAAAGGAGGGAGAGGGGGCACATGATAGAAACTTTCAAATACTTCAAGGGAATCAACAAAGTCCAAGAAGGTAGCATCTTTCAGAAAAACAGATGTGCAAGAATAAGGGGACACAATTTAATGATAGAGAGGGGAACAGCTCAGGGGCAATGTGAGGAAACATTTTTTTCACAGAGAGGGTTGTTGATGCATGGAATGGCCTTACTGAGGAGGTTTTGTGGTCAAAAACAGTGGGGGGATTCAAGAATGTATGGAACAGACATAAGGCAATTCTGGTGGGGGGGGTAGGAAGAAGTAGGCTGTTGGTTAACTAGGATCTGCAGCTTATCCAGCAGGTAGGGAAATGGCCAGACTAGGTGGGCCAAGCAGTCGTTACCTGCCATCAAAGTCTATGTTTCTGTGTTTCTGTTTCTATGCAGCAGACTGCCTGCTAGCATGGCTGGTATACTTGAACAGACTGTCTGTTATATTATGTCTTTGGTGTCTGTGTCACCCATAAAAATAGGCAGGCATGCCCTTTTCATTTTATCTGGTTAATAAATCAATAAACTATTTGCCTGGTGGACTCTGTTAGTGTGTCAGCATGAACAGATACCATTCACCTACGCAAATGAATGCATGAAGTGCACAAAGGTACAGTATAAGGCGTATGCTGCACTAATTAATATTTTCAGGAACTATGGTTTAATGTATTAATGATTGTACATTGTTAAAACATGCATCCCTGGTGCATGCCAATGGTACCCCCTTCCTCACCTGGTCCCATTTCAATGGACAGAAGTTATGTAGGTTTACCACTGGGACCAAGAGCAGCTGAGAGATGGGGGTGCCATTGCATGCAAAATGGATAAGAGTGTTGTTTTACAACAGGGGTGGGAGGGGTATGACTAGCACCATGGATAAGTGTTTTCTGTACAATAGGAATGGGAGTGAGGGGGTATCATCAGCACCAGAGATAAGTGTTTTGTTTTCAGTGGGGATGGAAGCTGAAGGAGGATAGCAATGGTGCCAGGGATATGCTTTGTTTTACAACTGGATCTGGTGAGGAAGGATGGACCAAAGTGCTGTATAATTTTGTCTACACACTGTACCCCAGATAACCATGGGCTGCACTGTAGAGCCCACAGCATCCAGGTAATGCAAAGGGGAAAGGATTGCTCCTGTCAATGTAGTGAGGGCACGGTAGGCTGTAAATGACTTGTTGGAGCGTTAGCTGTGAACACAGTCCTTTGCACGGGGACCTTTGAATTCAACAGTTTAATGCAAGGCACTACCAGGATTGCTCCTTCACAACCTGTACGTTTTCAATGGCCACACATCTTTCTGGGGCCAGCAGGGGGATGTCGATTGTGCTGAGCACATCTTGTAGTGCCTCTAGGGTGCTATACTCAAACATGTTGAAGGCATTCACATTTTGCTCCAGACTTGTTTGAATACAGTAAATTAAAGGCATTACATTAATTTGCTGTCAGGGTAGGGACTTTGCAAAGAGCAAACAGACCTTTGAAACTGGGTCCCATAGTCAATTCCAAAATAATAGACTGTGATACCATAAGTAAGGGATTATGTCTTCTGCTCCTGACAGCCTCAGCAGTCAGTGAAATGCAAGGGACAAAGTTTCAATTTTCATGTTGCTGTTCAAAGAAAATGCACATTATGGATTTCTTCAATGCAAGCATTAGATACGGGTCAAGTGCTGGACATCCCTATACCTGTACTGAAGCGAGCCTTTGAATCTGTTGCCCACAGAAGGCTACTAAAGAAATAGAGGAACTTGCATACTGGGGAGAAAGTCGCTTGATGGGTGGGGACTTGGATAGGGTGAGACAGTAGCACTAAATGGTATGCTGACTTTTCCATTAGTAGATTATATCTTTTAGCCACTAGAGGGCCCAGTTATAAGCACACTTACCCAATCCAACACAATACAGTTCCTGTCTCATCTCACTTATTGTGTGGTCAGTCTATCACTATTCATCAGTCTTTGCCCCCTCCCTCTTCTACTGATTGATACTGATTTTTTCCATTTGCAGCTTATACTCGTTGCCCACCAGAGGGGTTTTCCCCCAACCATGCCAAAGCTGCTCTACAGCTCCTTACTCTCTACTACTCCTTGACACTCTTCCTTTAGTGCTCAGCTGCTATGGGCACCTACACTCCATTACTAAGTCTGCTCTCCTTCACCCTCTTGGTACAGACCTCACACCGACCGGAGCATCTTTCCTCCACACTAGGGACCTCATCCCCAGACTACCCCACAGTGATTCGGCCCTCCCCTACCCTCAACACATCCGTGATCCCCCAACACCCCCTCCCTGCCAACACCCCCATTCCCTCCACCCTCCAAGGCACAACCTGGACCCAGCTCTCCCCTGCCATTCCCACTCTTCGCACTTTATCTATCCCATGCACCCTGATTGTAAAGTCCTCAGCTGGGTGTCGACCCAAGGGTCTGCATCGCCACCGGCCACTAACCAGAATAATTACACTGTTATTATTATCTGGTAATGTACACCCAAACCCAGGACCTATGGCTTCCAGCCCTACTAAACCCTGTACTGCAACTGGCCTCTGTTTTGCATCCTTAAACATTTGCAGTCTCCTAAAGAAATCTGCTGCCCTCCAGTGCTGGGTCGTTCAACATCAACCTGACATAATTGCACTGGTAGAGGCTTGGCTCTCCAAATCCACCCCTGACTCCGCTACCACCATCCCTGGATATACCATCTACAGGGAAGACTGCATAGGCAAACGCGGTGGTGGTTGCGCACTACTCGTATGGGACTCCCTTATAGGTCAGGCACTCCCAGCTCCTAAATTTGATTATGGAGCCCAAGCCCTCACCTTAAAAATCACACCTGATCCTGCCCGAGGCTCTCTCTTCCTCATGGTCTCCTACGTACCCCAAGGAATCAAAACCAAGCGGTCCAGTCCCTCATTAACTACCTCACATTTCTCCCTCACAAAGTGGAGCAAGTAATCCTAGGTGATCTCAATGTTAACTGGTTTGCCTCCACTGCCTCCCATATAAGGGACTCCTTTGCTGCCCTGGATATGTCCCAGTTAGCCACCAAGCCCACCAGATTCCACCACTCTACTGGCACCAGCACTCTCCTAGATGTTGTTATATCTAACCACCCCTACAAAATCCGGGATGTCACTGTCCTACCTGTTTTAACGATCACGCCCCAGTCCTCTGGTCATCCTCCACTCTGGAGCCAGCGTCCCAGGCCACTCTATGCCACCGTTTATGTCCCAGTGGCCTCAGAAAGTTAAAACAATACCTAGCCCAGCTAGACTGGTCCCCTATCCAGCGCGCCCCTGACATTGACTCAGCTCTTGACCACTTCACAAATGCCTTTCATAAGGCTTGTGACCTTTTCGCCCCCCTCACCAGGATCCGTTCCAAAAAATGCAATGCCCCACCCCTCCTCCAGAGACTCAAAAATAGAGATAATCTCTGCCACATTGCTGTAGAATCTGGAAAGGCGTCTGATAGACAGGCATACAACGCAGAATGCAATAAGTGCACTTGGGCCATTAGGCGGGCCAAGGCAGAGCACTACCAGACCACCCTCGCTTCCACTTGGGGTTCAGCCCAGACCTTCTGGGATAATACGAAAGAGCTAAATGGGAAGTCCCGCTCCCCCACCATCTCAGCTCTCCATCAATGGCACCCCCACCATAGATCCACTCCTTATAGCCGATTGCCTTAACACTGCCTTCTCTGACCTAAGCTTGGTCCTCCCCAGCAACTTCTTTGACCCAATCCCCACCTCTCTCCCTCCGGTCCTGCATCACCCACCATTCTACCTGCGCAACCTATCCCCCTAAGAAGCCAGGCCACACCTGCTAAAAGCCGTAGGCAGCAATAACCCCAGCAGTGACCCCCTCGACTCCAGAATCCTCCATATGGTTTTGAACGAACTCCTAGTCCCCCTGACTGACCTTCTAAACTGGTCTCTATGCCTGGGTCAGTTCCCAAGTGCTTGGAAAACTGCTGAAATCACACCCATACATAACAGTGGGGACCGGTCCACCCTAAAATTACCAGCTGATCTCCATCCCCCTCCCCCACTCTCTAAAGCCCTTGAAAAGTGGTGTTGATCCAGCTCTCTGTATACCTAACCAAATGCGACATTATGTGCCCAGAGCAGCATGGTTTCAGCCCAGGACACAGTACAACCACGGCTCTCCTGGAATTCTCCCAACACCTGCATGCTGCTCTCAACTCTGGCAGCCTTGCAGGAGCAGTGTTCATTGACCTCTCCAAGGCCTTTGACACTGTCTGTCATCCCCTTCTACTCGACTATCTCCACCAACTTGGCTTCTCTGGTGGTCCCATTTCATGGTTCTCTAGCTATCTCTCTGCTAGATCCCAGCATGTCAAGATTAGCGGCTCCCTCTCCTGCACTCTTCCCGTTCGCTTCAGGGTCTTTCAGGGCTCCATCCTAGGTCTAATACTTTTTAGTCTCTACCTCAACACCCTCCCCAGCTCATGTACCAGCAAAATGCTTCTCTATGCCGATGATACAGTCCTCATTGCCTCACATCCCAATCCCACCTCCCTCCAATTATCCCTCCAGCAAGCTTACAACCAAGCCGAAAGGTGGTTTGGCAACCGCAAACTGGTCATTAACCTAAAGAAAACCAAATCAATGCTCTTCTCCCACCACCAAAATAAAGCTAAAAATACCCCCTCTTGATTATCCCCAGCACTCTGCACCCACTAGAACAAGTGACCACATACAAGTACCTAGGCATCACGTTCGATACTGCCTTCTCCTTCCACACCCACATTAATGCCCTGTCAGCCACCATTAACTCTCAGATTGGCCTGCTATACCAGCACAGGGACTGCCTGCCTCAGGTTGCCCTTAGGCTGGCCATCACCTCCTCCGTCTTGTCCCTCGTGGACTATAGCTAGCCCATCTACGCCGCAGCTGACAACACTGCACTCTCCAAAATCCAACTCTCCATCAATAAGGCCTGTAGGCTCCTGACCGGTGCCCCCAGCCGCACTCACACCTGCCTTCTCTGTACTACCACCAATCTTCTCAATTTTGAGGAGCGACTGCTGTACCAGACCTGCCTTCTCGCTAAGAAATCACTGCTAGGACTCACCCCCCCTGTGGGGGGTCTCCACCTCCCTACAGCAGTCATCGTCGTCTGTCACCACCCGTAGCTCTGTTAAGGTCACTTCCAAGGTGCCAGAACTGAGACCTCTCTTGCCCAGAGATCCTTCTTCTACCGAGCCCCCACCTGGTTCAACTCCCTCCCTAGTTGCATCTCCAACTTGCCAAAAATTGGCTCCTTCAGAACAACCCTTCGGAACCATATCTTTAATACCTACTGTTGTAGGTGCAACTAACCCCCTGTTGTAACCTGTGGTACCTGCCCACCTTGCCCCCTGGCTCGAAAACGTCCACTGGACAGCCTCTCCCTCCCCCAGACCCACTCTTCCCTACTAGGTCCAAACAGGGATGTAACCCGTTGTCCTCTCTGAGGACCTACTATATCCATGAGTGTAACTCACAATTTTGTAACATTATGTAACCTAAGTAACATACAAACTACTACATTATGTAACCTAAGTGTATCTATGTTAAATGTTCCTTTTACTGCACCTGTAATGTTATCCTCTGTTTTAATCTGCACTGTAATGACTGTCTTGGTGCCTGCCCCAGCGACAAGGTGCCTTTGTAAATGAGTCTGTGACTCAAAGGTTGTAAACCCGATTTGTAATGAATAAATGAATAAATAAATGAATATACTCCAAGGTTATGAGGTGGGGTACCACAAGGGTTGATCTTGGACCTGGTCTGCTTCAATGTGTTCATTTGTGACATTGGAAAAGGGATCTGGATAATACTGTATGTGTCTATTTGATACAAAGATATGTGGCAAGGTGGATAGTAAGGAGAGTAGAAGGGAACTGAAAAGAGAACTTGGGAAATAGGGATGGTGACTCAAGATTACAAACATATGAACATACGAATGTGCCAGCAGAAACAGACCACCTGGTCTATCTAAGTCTGCTCGAGTGTGCAGCCAACACCCCTAGTTTGCAGCTGCCCCAACCCCCGCTCCCTTTTGTCATCCCACTGCCACCCCCCACCCTCACTCTCCCCTGTTCCCTGTCCCATGCCCTTCTGAAGCTGTTCACAAATTTATATGATAACACCCATTCTGGTAGGGTGTTCCATTTGCTCCACCCTCTCTGTGAAATAGTGTCTCCTCATTTCCTTCCTAAATCTTCCCCCTCCATTCTTAGCCCATGCCCCTGGTGACCCTCCCCTCCTTAACTTAAGAACCCCATCTGCCCCATCATTATTGATTCCTTCAGATACTTGAATTTCTCTATCATGTCCCCCATCCCTTCTATCCTCCAGGGTGTACATAATGAGGTCTCCCAGCCTGCTGTCATTGTCTCTCCCTCCATTCCACATATCAGCTTTGTTGCCCTCCTCTGCACCCCTCCAGCAGCCTGATATCACGCTTCAGGTATGGCCTCCAAACTGCACACAATACTCCAAGTGCAGCCTTACCAGCAATCTGTAGAGGGGCAAGATCACCTCACTTCGCCTGGATGAAAACCCCCTTGCTATGCACCCCAGCATTTTGTTCACTTTTGCAGCCGCTGTCCTGCACTGGACAGTGTTGTTCATGGTCCCTGTTATCATTACCCCAAGGTCTTTCTCCTCCTCCTCGGTGATCCCCAGCTTAACCCCCCAGCCAGTATTCTCTCATTCGGTTCTTCACTCCAAAGTGCATAACCTTGCATTTCTTTGCATTGAACCCCAGCTGCCACCTCTGTGGCCAGTCCTCTAGCTTGCTTAGGTCCCTCTGCAGCTGCTTCCACCCCTCCTCTCCATCCACCACTGCTCTGATTTTGGTGTCATCAGCAAACAGACTTACCTTGCTCACCACCCCATGTCCAATGTCTAATATGAAGAGCCCAAACAATACTGGCCCCAACACAGAGCCCTGTGGCACCCCACTAGTCATCGGCCTTGGAGTTGAGCGCTCCCCTCTCACCACCACCTGTTGCAGCCTCCCACTCAGCCAGCTTGTAATCCAGTTCATCATTTTTGTCCCACTCCTACACTAGTTAGCTTCCCCCAAAGCCACCCATGAGTCACCGAATTGAAGGCCTTGCTGAAGTCCAAGTAAAGAACATCCACCGCATGACCCTTATCCAGCTCACCTGTCACCCAGTCATAATATCGTATCAGGTTGGTTTGACAAGACTTCCCTGAAACAAACCCATGCTGCCTCACATCCGGGAGGCCACTGTCCCCCAGGTACGACACCAGTCTTTCCTTTAATATCGTTTCCATGAGTTTGCACACTATGGATGTGAGACTTACTGGATGATAATTACCCAGTTCATCCCTTGGCAGGCTCTTGTGTTTGGCAACTGAAACTCAGTGGCAAAAAATGCAAGGTTTTGCACTTGGGGAAGGAGAGTCCAAGAACTGCAAACTGGATGGGGGTATTAATGGAGTAGAACTTAGAAGACTGTTATAATTAGTGACAGCCTCAAGACCCAGCAGTGTAACAAGACATTTAGGAAAGCTATTGCTTGGGTTCATAGCTAGGGCCTTGTCAAGCAGCCAAAAGCAGGTTAACTTGCCCCTGTACAAGTCCTTGGTGAGGCCACACCTGGAGTATTGTGTGGAGTTCTGGAACCTTCACCTAAAATGCTCAGAGAATGCCTAAAGTCACTCCAAAGGAGAGCAACTTAAATTATTTAATGTCAGCAGGAGAGGACTTATGAAGGATGATCAGCTGATCTCAATGCTGTATGCACTGGAGGCCAGGAGAGAGAAGGGAGACAAGACTGAAACATTTTTTAAGTACCAAAAGAGTATACAGTACATAGGATGGACAGCCAGCAACTGTTTAAACTTAGTGAGGGTTCATCACAAGGGGCTGCAACCATAAACTGGCAAGGTGGAAATTTAGGAGGAAAATATTTTTTCATGGAGAAGGTAATGAAAAAGTAGAATCATCTGCCAGTGGAGCTGGTCAATGTCAGCATGGCAGCAAGTTTCAAGACAGGGTGGGACAGACACATGGGACTATTGAGGTTCAAGGGGGACAGGTTGATGCTAATGGGGCTGGATAGTTAAGTTCAAGTGGAAATACAGAATGATTGATTTGCTGGAAGCCTAGCCATTACAAGACAGGTGAGGGCCTAGACTGGAAAAGGCAGACTGGATGAATCAGGAGACTTTTCTGTCCATAAAATTTATGTAAACTGGTTTGTCTCATTTGAGAAAACATTTAAAAACATATTCAGGCACAGTTCAGCCTATGTGTTATATATGTCTGCTTTCCTCTTCCCTTTGTTCTCCATACCAAGTTAATTTGCATGTAAACAGGATCCTTGTCCTTTAGAATTCATCTGCATCTGCTGCTCAGTCCTTTCCTGAATTCATAATCCTTAGTTTATGACATCACTGTGCATTGCTGTGGAAATGTTTATTATGTCATAAACAGAGGACTGTGACTTCAGCAAAGTATTAAACAGCAGGAGCTGATCAACTGCAGGTGATAAATCATGTTTCCATGTAAATTACCCTATTAATGAACAAAAAAAGGAATAGAAACACTGAAAATCGGTGGCCAACCCCGTGGCATGGAGGGCTGAGGCACTGGATGCCTTACCTTCTGCCTCAGCAGTATCCTAGGTTTGGAATTGAACCAGGGTCACTCAGGGCTGGCTGGGAGAGAAGATTAAAGCCTTCTAAGAGTGACCATTCTCCCTCGGGATGGGGGGATCCTGAGTCCCACCACTTGCCTGCCACCTGGTGGAGGCTGGGAGACAGCACGGTGGGACCTGCAGATGTGGGAGGGGAGTCTGCCAATGCAATGCGCAAGTGTGTCAACACACACACATGCACACTTGTGTCACACAGTCACCTGAGGCACAAAATAGCAGAACCTGTCCTGTCTCATTTAGCATCCCCCACAGGCACAGTACAACCCGACACGGCAGGCCGGCCACCAAACATGGCTCTAGGTAAGTGGTGGTTGACTTCTAAGTCCATGAGATGGGTCAATGTTTGGACCAGTGTCAGGGCTGGAGGAGGATGCTGGCTACAGGGACTGAAGGAGGGAAACAAATTGAGAGGAAAAAAAAATTGACCTTCCATATAATACATGCCAGATTGTCTAAATATTATGTTTTCAGTGTTTTCCCAAAAGTGAGAAACTCACTTTAATAATAAAGACAAGAATGACTCTGATGTAAGAAATATTTGGTATATTTTGTAGTTTCGTTCTACTGATGCCTAATGTACTTTTGTGCTGGTCACCACAGCCCTTCTTTAAAAGAAAAATATGGTTTGTCTCAGTGGCTTGTGGCACTGTGCCCCTCTGCCACATAAGACAGCCAGGTTTGGGAGTGACTCTTGGTCCCCTTGATACTGGCACTATGAAGCTTGGGTGTTTCCTGGAGTCAGTTTGCTCACTCATCAGTAGGGAGGGCTAGAGAGCATCACTCAACAGCAGCCTGTGCTGCCAAGGTATGAACAGGACTTGGCAAGTCTCAGGAGTCTCTTGAAATGTGTTGATAATTGCTGAAAATAGATGAATATATGAGAAGTACCCATGATAAAGCATGGCGAGTGCATAAATCTTCGCGCCTCCCACAAGACTACACCATGTACCGTGTGCTACGTAACAAGTGCACCAGAGCAACTCGGCTCGCTAAAGCAGAATACTTCAACTCCTCCCTCCAGTCAAACTTAAATAGCCCATCCAAATTCTGGAAGGACATCCACTCGCTCTTCTCCTCCTGGCTGCAAATCCCACACTGCTAAATTTAAACAACACACTCCTCTCCAACCCAGGGGCGGTGGCTGCCAAGTTCAACACATACTTCACCTCTTGTGCCTCAACTCTCCTCTCTTCCCTTCCCCCTACTGCTCCACCACACACTACCGCAGGAGCCTCGAACTCGCTTGGGTCTTGCACCTTCTCCTTCCAATCTATCTCTCAAACTGAAGCCCTCCAGGCCCTATTGGCCCTAAACACTTCTAAAGGTAATTCCCCCGACGGGCTGGATGCCAAACTCCTTCTCCTCTCTGCACCAGCTATAGTAACACCTCTAGCCAATCACCTAAACCTCTCCTTTACCACTGCTGCTGTCCCCCAGGCCTGGAAACACGCTGTTGTCATTCCCCTTCCTAAAGGGGGCCCCCCCTCCTCCACTTCAAACTACCGCTCTATCTCTCTCCTCCCAGTCTTTGCCAAACTACAAGAACACCTGGTACTCGCCCAACTTACCATCTTTCTCTCTCTGACTCTAACTTCTTCACACCATTTTAGTCTGGTTTCAGACAGGGCCACTACACTGCTTCCTCCTTGTTAAGACTCACTGATACCATCCTTTCCGGAATGGATAGAGGGCAGATCTCCTCGGCAATATTTGTCAACCTCACTAAAGCATTCAACACTGTCTCCCACCACTTTCTGTTAACAAGCCCCTCAAATGCTGGCCTCACTGTCTCAGCTATTAACTGGTTCAGTACCTATCTCTCAGGAAGCACGCAATCAGTAAGAATTGCGGATGCCACATCCCCCCCCCTTCCCCGTGACTACTGGTGTCCCCCAAGAGTTAGTCCTTGGCCCCATCCTGTTCTCCATTTTTCTCAACAACCTGCCACAAATTTGCACAGCTTCATCTATTCATGTGTATGCCAACGACACCGTCCTATTTGCCTCTGGCTCCTCCCTGGATAAAATAGCATCCAACCTCTAGTCCGATTTCAATAAAGTTCAACTCTGGTTCAGTTCGCACCAGCTCTCTCTGAACGCTAAAAAAACTGTCACCATGTCCTTCGGCACGAGACAGAGGCTATCCCGACTCCCCTCGCTACCGTCCTTCCACACTCAGGATGGGACAACCCTAAAGTACATTGCTTCCTTCCAATATCTAGGGGTATGGTTTGACTGTCACCTTACTTTCTCCGATCACATTGAGGCAATCATAAAAATACTTTGCCCCAAGCTAGGTGCCCTCTACAGGAACCGCTGTTGCCTCCCTTTTACGGTTAGGGGAGAACTAGTGCAGAAGATGATTCTTCCTTCCTTAGACTACTGTGACAGTCTACAGCGCTGCACCAAAATCCACCTTATCTAAACTAGACTCCCTCTTCAACGCCTTCTGCTGCTTTGCTCTCGCTGCCTCCCCCGTTCCCACCACTGTGACTTCTGCCGCTCCCTTGCCTTCCCTTCCCTTGAAAATCACTGATTTCTGCACTGCTCCAAGTTTGTCTCAAAATTCTGGTTTGGCGCCCTCCCCTCCTACCACTCCTGCATACTGTTGTTGGCTCCTACTCCACCCTCATGCCCTCCAGTCCCTTGACATCCGGCTACTAAATATTCCCAGACGTAAGACCTCTGCTGGACAAACAGCCTTCTCGCACTGTTTCCTGAAACTCTGGAATGCTCCCCCCCCCCAATCCATCACTCTTCTTCTACCCATTCCCTATCAACTGCAATGGCTAACTACCTCACAGTAAACTGTGCCTGCACTCCATAAATTAATGACCCCTCCCCCATCAAATTCCCATTGCCTGACCAGAGGCACTACCCTATCCATAGAAGCTGGCTTATATTAAAAAAAAAGGCACTTTGCCTTCTCTTGTCTCTCTCTGTCCTGCCTAGATTTAGCCCCAAGTGTTAATCTACAGCAGCAATCTGTACTCTATGTAGGTATGTATGTATGTATGCCTGAAGTTGTACGTATACACTGGTATACGCTTTTAGCTGACTGTTAACCAATATTGTAACCAAGTACTTCCATGCTACTCTGTACAACTGTTTAATTGTATCTCTGTTGTGATAGCCTGCATGTCCCCTTGTAACCCTTCCCCCAGGTCGCACCGGGAGACGAGCATCGTTTTGCTCAGTGTGCCTTTCCTGGTAAATCAATTTCAATAAATAAATAAATAACTTACATTACTGAATGCTGTGCTAACATTTATGCAGTGGTAGTATGAATATATTTCCCAGATAAATTATGCTATTTTTGCTTCTGACAGAGCAACTGAGTGAATAAACAGGTTATTCTCTCAGTTGACCTGTCATCACTTGAAAAAACAAAAAAAACAAATTCCACCTGGATTTTGATTTGATTTGGATTCAGCCATTGAAACACTCACAAGCTGACTCTGAAGATTGTGTGTTTTCTAGCTACAAGGATCAACAGCAACAATGGATCGACAGACAGAACACTGCCGAAGTACAAACAGAACAATACATAAAATAAAAAGATGAATGCACATCTACAGTAGTTCTCATAAAGTCTGTACATGCACCAGTACACAAACAGTGAACAATTAAGGCATTTGCATAAACTGAGAATGTCATGGCTTGACTGAAAAAAAATCAGATTTATTTTGTTTCAGAACCTGATAACTTCACTCATGAGAGCACTGGGTTCTGAAAAAACTCATGAAAAGAAATCAGATATTTTCAGTGAAGCCATGACATGTCCTATATATATATATATATTTATATTTATATATATATATATATATATATATATATACACACACAGACACACACACACATCTATATATATATATATATAGGTAGATAGATATATATATACAGTGGTGTGAAAAAGTATTTGCCCCCTTCCTGATTTTCTCTATTATTGCATATTTGTCACACTGGATGTTTTCAGGTCTTTAGACAAAATGTAATATTAGATAAAGGGAACCTGAATGAACAAATAACACTTGTTTTTTTTACTTATTTCATTTATTTAATGAAAAAAGTTAACCAACACCAACTGGCACTGTGTGAAAAAGTAATTGCCCCCTAGTTAAATCAACCCAATTAAAGGGATAATTAGAGTCAGCTGATTGAACACAGCCAGACTTGATTACAGCCAGCCTTGCTCAATATAAACCTCACTTATTTTGATCCTTACCATCAGAGTCACTTTGCCAGCACAAAGATTCAACAAGCACATTATGCCACGATCAAAGGAAGTTCCTGAAAAGATCAGAAAAAAAGTTGTTACTATCTATCAGTCTGGAAAGGGTTACAAAGCTATCTCTAAGGCTCTGGGACTCCATCGAACCACAGTGAGAGCCATAATTTCCAAATGGAGAACACTTGGAACAGTAGTGAATCTTCCCAGGGTGGACGGCCTGCCACAATTACTCCAAGGGCGCAGCGTAAATCATCCAGGAAGTCTCAAAGGATCCTAAAACAACATCCAAAGAACTGCAGGCTTCTCTTGCCTCAGCTAAGGTCAGTGTTCATGACTCCACAATCAGAAAGAGACTGGGCAAAATGGGCTTCATGGGAGAGTAGCAAGCGGAAACCACTGCTAACAAGAAGAACATAAATGCTCGCTCTCATTTGCCAAGAAGCACCTGGATGATCCACAAGCCTTTTGGGAAAATGTTCTATGGACAGATGAGTCCAAAGTGGAACTTTTGGATGACATGGATCCCATAATGTCTGGCATAAAGCAAACACAGCATTCCACAGTAAGAACATCATACCAACAGTCAAACATGGTGGTGGTAGTGTGATGGTGTGGGATGCTTGCTGCCTCAGGACCTGGACGACTTGCCATAATTGAAGGAACCATGAATTCTGCTCTGTACCAGAAAATTCTTAAGGAGACTGTCGGTCATCCGTCCATCAGCTGAAGCTGAAGCGTGGTTGGTCATGCAGCAAGATAATGATCCAAAACACAAAAGCAAGTCCACATCAGAATGGCTGAAAAGAAGTAAAATTAAAGTTTTGGAGTGGCCTAGTCAAAGTCTAGACCTAAACCCAATAGAGATACTGTGGCAGGACCTGAAACGAGCAGTTCATGCTCGAAAACCTACCAATGTTACTGAATTAAAGCAGTTCTGCGAGGAAGAGTGGGCTAAAATTCCTCCACAGCGATGTGAAAGACTGATATTGAATTATAGGAAGCGTTTGGTTGCAGTCATTGCAGCTAAAGGTGGTGTAACCAGTTATTAAGTGTAAGGGGGCCATTACTTTTTCACACAGTGCCAGTTGGTGTTGGTTAACTTTTTTCATTAAATAAATGAAATGAGTGAAAAAAAAACAAGTGTTATTTGTTCACTCATGTTCCCTTTATCTAATATTACATTTTGTCTAAAGACCTGAAAACATCCAGTGTGACAAATATGCAATAATAGAGAAAATCAGGAAGAGGGCAAATACTTTTTCACACCACTGTATATAGTCTAACGAGGTTTATTGTTTACTTTATTATGTCATTAATATGTCAAACTTCTTAGACAGACAACCTACATTGGGCATGTTGTTTTTTGATAATTTCTCTATTTGGTGTTTTGCATCTTTAATTTATGGGTTTAAAAAAAGCATGGTGTCTGTTGGCTGACATGCCCCCTGACTAAGACCAAGAAGTGGTCGAAGGGACAGGGCAGCCATTTGGTGTTCTTTGTTCCTACAATAAATGCACAGTAAGTAATTTACCCACTCTGGTTCTGTTTTTTGGGTTTCACAGATCCTAAGAGTGTGTCTTATTGTTTGTCTCTTCATACTTTTTGGGCTAGCCACCCACAGACAGCACCAGCCTCCCCTCTGGGATGCATTGCATCCTTCTGATGGAACTACAGCCCCTGCCCTAACACCAAATTTTTCATTCAAGACAGAAATGTCTTAAAGATATTGTTATTTTTCCAGAATGTTACCATAAAAAGGACTACCATCCAACAGTTCAAATAGTTGATTTCTCTAGCACAAGTTAGATTTGAGCTTGGCAATATTTTTGGTAAATTAAAAACAGTTTTGCAAGGATAGGGAGGAATCCCCTGTGACTTGTGTATCAAGTTTCAAGCTTCAAGTTCAAGTTTATTTATGGTTAGTTATTGTGCCAAACCTCATTTACAATGACATCTCTCTCTCTCTCTCTCTCTATATATATATATATAAGTATATATATATACTGTATATATATGTACCGATGTTATATCATATAAAAAATTTTAATAAGGGGACTTCCAGTTGGCGTCTGAAGGAGATGGCAGCAGAGCTTAGGAGCTCCGTCTCCCCACCAGAATAACATACCTTGTTTCAGCTGAAATTCCTACTAACTTCTTCTTTACTTGATACTACAAGGTTTCATACAGTGCCAAAATGCAAACTGGCAGGGGAAAGTTTAATTTCCACTCCAGGGACACAGATGTCTCATGCCATGATCGATCGGGCTCTGAACAGTCACAGGCCACAGACCCACCATCTGATTCTCTGTCAGACACCCTGAATACTAGAGCAACTCTGGGGAAGTGCAAATTTAAGAAACCGAAACTCAAAACTGTGTACCAAGAAATCCTATGTTTTACAGCAGATATGAAGCAAGCTCTGGCTCAATGACATAGATTCTATGCTGCAAGAAATCTGTTATTTTAGTATACCAGGAAGACACAGAAAACTGCGCTTGTCACAAAAATATAAGACTATATGGCTTGCCGAGCCACTGGCACAGTGGTGGAGTCACCACTTGTGATGCCAGCAACCCAGGTTCGGCAACAAGCCGGAAGCTGGATGATCATCTGGGGGATGGACTAAGCAGCAATTGCGCACTTTTCATCTCGGGGGAGGGAGGGGGATCCCATACCTCTCTGTGTAGTGCCCCTGGGTGACCACAGGGGTGACTTGCCAGAGGGGCCCCTTTGAAGGCTAGTACGCCAAAGCGCAGGGGTCCCTGGCCAGATTTGTGGCTTAATAAACCGCTATTATAGTGCTAATTTAGATATTTCACCTGTCTGGAGTTGCTCTTATTTACTCACCCTTTGGGCCGAGGTTGCAGCTGGAAGGTGTGTGGATGCTGGACGGGGTTCCGCCATGGTGTCATTGTATGCCAGACCTCCTGATCAGGGAAAAACACCTCTAAAGACAAGCACAGCCCCAACTGGTCTCTGAGCTGCTGCCGCCTGAAGGGCCCACCCAACAAGGTGGATGTGTTGGGGACATAGCCAGCCACCCCTTGCCCCTACCCAGAGGGTAAACCATGGCTCTGTGGGTGCAGGGCAGCAGCGACAGACTGGATCTAATCAGGGTGGGTTCCTCTGGCTACTCCCACTCATATACTCAATCCCCCAATTCTTCCTATATTCCCCAAGTTCAGTCCTTCTTTTAGTTAGAGAGGTATTGCGCTCATGCACTGGCTTTGTTTAAGTTAGAGAAGCCACTAATAACTTGGACCCACTTGAGTTAGAGGGGCTAAGCCTGCTAATTTCTCCTTTTCCTCTTCCATTACTTCACCATAATTACCTTTCCAGAAGTTACAGAGGCTGACCTTCCTATTCCCCCTTGGGGGCTGCCGTTAGGGATGCAAGACTAGGGTGGGCTACACCGGCCACTTCCCGCATTGCTATACCAGTTATTTTGGGTTCTTCTGATGGTATGGCTATCTGTACATGATATCTTGTGAGTGGTGATTTGCAATGTGATTCTATGTGTCAAGGCCTGTCCCCAATTTATTTTTTCCTTATGACCATTGCTGCGTTATCTCGGGATTTTCCTCCTTCCTGCTACCCCTTTTTTTTCTGGACAGTAGGTAGATAACTTTTGGCTCCCTTGGCTTATTTCACAGTGCTGTCCATTGCCTCTGGACACTCTGCCTCGTATTTGCTATTGCCTGTTTTACCTTTCTCTGAACACTGTCATTTCTTTTTGTCCATGAGCATGGTTCACAACTGCCTTTCGCTGTCCAACTTACCTCTATCACAACCCATTCTGGTTTTTCCTGTTTGGATCACTTAATTTCCATTATCCTGGATTATATATGACATGCTGAGAGAAATGTACCCTTTTTTATGTTTCATTAGCAGCCCCAATTGTTGCTGTCCCCCCTCAACCCATCAGACTAGACTCTCTGACCTGATTATTATTTTACCCTTACTATTTCACTTCTTTTATTTGATCACCGGAAGGTGCTACATACAAGTCCTTCAATACCTCCCTTTCTTTTAAAATTGGTACATGAGGCACATGTCACAGCTTTTCTTTTCATTATTTAAAGGTGACCAGCCAATTTGGAGAGGAGAGCAGTGACAGCCTTCAGAAAATGGCCACACTATTGCCAAGGCCAACCACTTTTATTTCCTATCCCACATTTGTTTTATATTTTCTCCAGCTATGTTTTTTTCTTTGGGACTCATATGTCCCCTTGGAGGCCCAGATGAGTCTTGATTCTGGCATTTCCTCCAGTCCTCTGATGGGTCTCCTGGTATGGAACCCAGCTTCTGGGCCTTGGAAGTGGCAGCCACTTCCCACCCCAAGCTTGGGAGTCACTTTGTACATAGTTTTGCCCCATTGGCAATTGGGAGAGTTTCCCCTTTTGTTCCCAGTCCATGGGGTTTATAGGGTCACCAATTTTGGCCTGATGTTTGACTTTTGTTGACTGGTTATACTACTTTCTTTTTCTATATCTCAGTTTATCTTTCAGCAGGATGATACTGTAGATTTCTCTCCAGTGTATTGTAAAAAAAAAAAACACAGAGCCGTCTTTACACTTTATACATTTTTTTTATTTTCACAGAAGGGTTGTCATATTTAGTTGTAACCTCACCATATTGGAGGTCATTGGTTGTCTCCTGCTGGAGTGTTTCTGCTTCAGGTGGTTCTGCTACTTTGTTCTTTTGATGTATTTTGTGGTGGGGTTTCTCTGCCACAGGGCATCTCTAGCTGTTTGACGTTCTTTCTTTTCTTTATGTAACTCCCAAAATATCAATGGGCTGAATAATTCCATTAAGCGGGCCAGAACAATGCAATATCTTAAAAAACATCCAGCGGAACTATATTTCCTGCAGGAAGCACACATCTGTCACAGAACATCTAAAGCTCCACTGGGTTGGGAGCTATCAAGTCTATGCTTCCTCCTATCCCACACAGAAGAAATGGGATGCTGCCATCCTGATCCCCTCTACTACTCCTCTGATTGTAAAACAGACTTATTTGGATTCCAAAAGCAGATATGTAATCCTCCGGGGACACTGTATCAACAAGAGGTGACCTTAACTAATGTTTATTTCCCACCTAATGCTATAATCCCAGTGTTGCACTTTTTTGGGGTATTAGTATGGACCATCTTCAAGGTATGTTAATTACGGATTGGGATTTGAACCTGGCATGGTCTGTAGACCTCAACATATCCAACCCTACTAGACAACGATCTTCTATAGCCAAAAGTATTTTTGCAGGAATATAGCCCATTTAGGTGTAACCCCCAGGCCACTTTTTAACAAATAAGCACACCCCCCATTAAAATCTGTAACACTGGTACCCACGTACTGGTATACCATTTTACTTTACAAAGGCTGGTACCGCCCTTGGCATTAGGATGTATACCAGGCTCATTTCTAGAGGAAGAGAAGGACGGGGGTACAAGAACAAAACAACATGAACCGTATGTAAAAATCACAACCCTGGTCCTGGGTGAAGGCTGCTAGACATATTCTAGATCTAACCTGCTGAGGAGGTCCAAGAAAATCCAACAACCAGAAGCAATAATCAGAATATCCAGAACAGTAACTGGGATTGTGCCGTATGGCTTTATTCATCAGATGGAAATTTAAAGCAGTAGTGGACCCCCAAGGGTTGGTCTAGGCAGGACAAGTACATTTCATGAACTCTCCTTGCATGCAGTACAGTTCAAGAACACAAAAAAACATATTCTTCCCATTTCCCAAAGGTGCATCTCAGTGGATGCCTGGCCATGCACCAAAACATTTTCCTCCCATGAGTGCACATTTTGTGAAACTAAGCCACACACTCAGAACTCTTCTTCAAACACAGGTTGCATATATGTGAAACTCAGCCACACACTTTAACCTGTAGCACTGACACTTTGCTCAGGTAAAACTGGTGCCCTTTACAAACCAGTAAGCCTTGCCTTGTAAGCACTTAGATGGCATTCCTCCCACCCTTTGCCCCACAGAAGCAACAGAAATAACAGAAAATTCACTCTCCTAAGTGAACTAGGGGCACTGACAGGTGCAATCCAGCCTTATCTATGGGCACATACACCCCAGACTATGATTCCCCTAAATGTGTGGAGTTCTTGTCTCCTAGAACAGTACTCACAAACTACTTGTCCCATCCACTGGGCATAGAACAACAAAAAGGCATTCTCCTGGGTAGCAGATCAAACAGTCTATCAAAGTTCCTTTCCAAGGCAGCTGAAACACACACAGAACCTTCAGGGGATTGCCCCTTGAACCCATTGAGGAAAAGCAGTTCCTTCTTCCACTTCACTGGGAGTGGAAATCAGGAAATCCTGCTGTAGAACTGATCTCTACCACTTCACTGGAAGCTGGAAATGACACTCCACTAGGGTGCAGAATGCTGGGCCCTCAGCTCTGAGCCCAACTGGCAGTCCTCTTGCCACTCTCAACTCCACACTCAAGCTCTAACTGCAACTAACACTAACTGTAACATTCTAAGCTCCCCAGAGCAGCTGTACACAGTGTGGCTTATGCTGCTGCGAGAGTTCCGAATAACCTAATCATTCTTCTCTCAGGCTAGCTGAGTAAACAATGATGTCATTATGTAAGAAGCCCCTAATGAGCTCCCTAGCAGCTGCCTGCTACCTTCCTAACATGAATACTGATAGAATTCTAGTAACCCCAGGGGACTGGTTAGTTACATAGATATTATAAATATTTGTCATTGCCTATATCCTTCACAGCATGCCTATACTTTTTTACCTCCATCATCATAGTTATTCAAGAACTAACTATTTTTTCACTACGTGAGCATTTCTCCTTGATTCAAGACCTGTCTTATGGACCTCGAATGATCTCCGATCATCATTCCTTGCTCCTTAAGCTTAATTTAGGTAAAGAACCTCCTTGTTCTTTTTGGCATCTGAATCACTCATTATTGTGCAATGACCACTTTATTGACCTCATCAATACTTGTATACAGCAAATAACCATAGAAAATGACTCACCCTCAGTCTCAGCTCTCATACTATGGGACACATTAAAGGCTGTGTTACGGGGAGAAATTATCTCATATGCTACTCATAAAAAACACTGTTAGGAGCAGGAATATTTTGCTGTTATGGACCAGCTCTACTCCCTACAAGCCCTTTACAGAGAAAGTGATACCGCTTTACTTGCTCAGATTAATCTGGTGAAGTGCTCACTTCAATCGATAATGGATTGTAAGGTCCAGCAATCCCTTGAGCACCTTCACCTGTCACATCATGGGGGGGGGCTAAAGGCTCTCAACTGTTGGCACATAAACTTCAGGCACAACGCCACACTGCATATATTTTACAAATTTGGGACCCCAATATCGGACACTTGATGCACAAGAAATCTAAAATTCCACACATTTTTTTAAACTTATCATGCAGACTTATATCAGGACTCCTCTCTGGCCAAACCCTGATGTAATTAGTCTTTTTCTTAATAAGCTCCCTATCCCTAAATTGACTACAGCCCAGCAGGAGCTTCTTACAACTACCATTACTAGTGAGCAAATTTTAGCCCAATTAAAATCTGTGAAAACAAGAAAATGCCCTGGCCTCGATGGATATACAGTACCAATGAATGGTACAAAACTTCTTCTGACTCTTTTATTTCTCACTTGCTTCAAGTTTTCAGACAGGTAGCAGTAGCAGAATCCCCCCCCACCACTTCCTGGCTTTATGCCACTATTAGTACAACTCCGAAACTGCATAAGGACCTCTGTAACCCCTCTTCCTATAGACCTATTTCCATGTTAGATATGGATTATAAACTTTATATGGCCATTTAGACCAATAGACCATAGAGAATTCTCCCCACCATTATTCACACTGATCAAGCCAGATCTACTCGCCGTACCATCCTCCTCATTAAACATGCTGTCTCCCATCAAATTCCTATGGCTCTACTTAGTTTAGATGCCAAGAAGGCATTTGACAGGGTTTCCTGGGATTTTTTCTGGGGCACCCTGTTCACTTTTGGTTTCCCCGACTCTTTTTTGCAATGGCTGCGGCACCTTCACTCTCACCCCTCAGCATATATCTATGTAACCCCCCTGCAAATGGGGGTTCCCAAAAGACTTCCAGGAGCTTGCTTGAATGCTCCAAGCCTGAATGGTGTTTGGCATTTAAGCCATTTATCAGTGAGTGTTTTTAGAGCCTCTGGTACTGTCTCTTTAAGAGCTGTCTGCTTGCAGACATAATTAGTTTGTATGGGACTGTGCTTCTCTGAGTACCACTCGAGCTGCTGCCAATTCACTTCATTTTGCAGTCACTAGGAGTGCAAAGGAACCTATCTGCAAGATGTAACTGTTTGCCAGAAATTATTTAGAGTAATAATGAAATTACAGTTTGTCTAACCTGCTTTCTTTGCAGTCAGAACTGTGTCTGCTAGTTCCCATTCTAGTTTTGAACTGCTGAACTGGACCAATCAGTGTGGGGTAGCTAGCTCTAAAATGGTGCCTTGGACGAATCAGAACTTGGACTCATAATCTGAGCCAGCCACAAGAGGATTGTATGGGCAGTGACTCTGGGAGATGTAGTTTAGACTTCAGTGCCTTTTTGGACCAACAGCAGCAGTCTATTGTGAGTGACAGCCAATCCAGTCAAGAACTGGGAAGAACTCAAAGGAAGTGCCCGGTTTTGTCGGTTGGAGTTTCAGTTGAGCTTTGGCAGTGAAGAAGGAAGGGCCCTGTGCTTTTCAGTGTGCAGTTTTAGTCAAAAACGTGTATAAGGCCCAGAGTTCCGGTCTGCAGCTTGTGTAACAGCTTGTTAGGACTGAATCCGTCCTGTGAAAAGAATCAAAGGATCTCTGAAGAGTAGAAACCAGGCTCACCCTGTAGAAGACTGGAGGAATTGCTGAAAATTGCACTCGGTCTGTCAGGAACTGAATCTGCTGTGTGTTCTCCGGGTATTGTGCAGTAATTGCGATCGGGATACAGATGCAGCCTGCCTGGTATAGTGCTCTTTTATATGGATGTGTGAAGAGGTTTGTGTACCTCAAGTGAGCCCTGCTGACATTGAAGGACCCTATCTTATTTGGAGGTCGTGAGTACTAATTCAGGGTCGCTCCTGTTGAATTGCCACATTAAATCCAAATGGAATTACTGTACTGCTGACTGTTTAATTCTCCTTTTCTCTGTGTGAAAGGGCCCTACCAGCTGCCACGGTTTGGACTAGCCACTGGGGCTTGGGTACCCAGGGACAGTAACTGATAGGGATAGGCCTGTGCACAGAGCCATAGGTAGATTATTAGAGTGATAAGCTAATTAACCTGATTTCCCCTGTCCTTGTTATATCCCTAAATAAATCAGAGCTGCTTGTTTCAGCAAAGTTATACTGCCTGAGGCATTTGTCTATGTTAAGGTACTGTACTGTGATTGTTGCACTGTATCTCATTTCACAGGAGGTCCCAGTGCCGGAACCAGACCTGGGGGTAAGTGTATACTGTGAAGGTAATTCTGATATATTGTGGGCCACTAGTGGGAAGAAAGGGGTTGCAGTGTCCCAGAGGGCTGTGACCAAGTTAGTTTAACTATTGCAAACCCTGACCTCTGGGTGGAGGCACCCGCCATTGGATCCAGGCCCCTCAACCTGTTAGTGGCAAATCAGGCAGGGGTAGTAGCCCCTGGGATAGCGCCATCTAGGGGTTACATCTACATTAATGGGAACTACTCTTCTCCCATTGTTTTACAAGAGGGTACTCATCAAGGCTGCCTGATGTCGCCATTGTGATTTGCTTAATTTTTAGAACCATTAGCTATAGCCATACATCTTAGTGAGCAGGTAGAAGGTATTCCACTAGGAAGCATGGCATATAAAATTGTGTTATATGCTGATGATATTCTTTTAACATTTTTAGAACCAGATCACTCTATTCCAGGCACTTGGTCTTTTATACAAACCTTTGGTGCTCTCTCTCAGGGTTTAGGCTCAATTTACGTAAGACAGATATCTTACTTTATAACTATTCCCCCTTCCCTCAGGTATGTGCAACTTTCCCTTGGAGATGGTGCAACACAAAACTCAGATATCTTGGGATTACTAACCCACAAAACTTGTGCAATCTCAGCCTTTTAAATTACAAACCCCTCCCTTATGGAGCAGATTAAAGATGATCTGAACTCTTGGGACAGACTGGTCCTTTCCTTTTCCTCTAAAATAGAAACTATCCGTATGAACATTCTCACCCACTTATTATATTTATTTCAAACTCTCCCAATCTTTCCAGAGTCCCATTACTTTTCTTTTTGGAATAAACAGATCTCTTGGATCCTTTGGTGGGGTGGGGCACATGCCTGTGGCTTCATTATACTATCCTTCAACTTCCCTTGGTGAAAAGTGACATGAATCTTCCAAACCTCTTCAGTTATGCAGGGGCTGCACATTTGAATATCATTTTCACCTGGATTCTCCCTAAAGCTACCCTGCCTGTAAACATATGTAGCTGACCATAAGTGATTTGCTTGATTTGGGTCCTATCCTTTTTTTGGGCCTAGACCCTCACTCCCTCCTTTATTCACGTCACTTATTTTACAGCCCAAAATGTAAAGGTCTGGTATATTCGCAGATGGAGACATAGTCATCTCACATACATATACCAATTCAAGGACGAACATCTGGTGGTCCTATCTGAGACACTTCAAAAAAATTATGTCCTTACTGGTAGGGAACATTATCAGTAATTCCAAGGCCATACATACCTGCTACATAAACGTAAAGAATATACTACACTTCCTACTATACTCCCTTTACTTTTGGCCATGATTATGGATTCTCAGAATGATCGTCCCTGGGGCATGTGACTGGTAATGTGTATAAGGGACTGCAAGAATTCAATACAGAATCGACCCAGTCGATCCTGGGCAAATGGAATCAGGAACTTCAAGTTTCAATAGATTACTCTCACTGGGAGACATCTGCAATCCCAGCATTCAAAATCACTTCTTCACCCCTCTGACATGAATTTGAGTGGAAGTATCACTCACAATATTTCTGCGCCCCTGCTACACTTATGCATTTTCTACTGCACCATTTTGGGAACTGTTGGTGGGGTTGTGGATATAACCCAGCTGACCAAGCTCACATGTTTTATTTTTGTCCAATCCTGCTCTCATATTGGATGTCACTGGTGACTCAGATTGATATGCTGACTGGCCACTCTTTTAGGATGACTCCTGAATTTATTTTGATGTGGGTACCCCCTCCTAATTGCTGCTTGTCTTGTAAGTCACTGATTTGGATTTATGTCCTGGCAGTTAAAAAGGCAGTTGCTTGCCTATGGATGAACTCTTCTCCACTGACATTGAGGTCATTCTATTATGTTAGAAGTGTACACTGTGGAAAATTTACCACCACCCAACAGAAACGCCAAGAGCACTTTGAGATACATTGACAGCTATGGGTTTATTATTACGCACCTATAGATGAGCATTGGACCCCATAATACTAATCAGCTGTTCTGGCCCGCTTATTTTCTCTTTGGTGAGAGATAATTACACTGGGTAGCTTTTGTGCCACTGCTTTCTCTTAGCTGGGATAGATGCTTGTTCTGTGCCACAGAACTCTATCCTGATGGTGCTCTACTTTTTTACATTTTCAGGCTATGGATACCTCTCTCATTCTCATTCAAATCTCCACCAAAACATTAAGTCCCTACACCTAGCACAATTCATGTTCCTACCCACCATAACTTTAGATCCCAGAACTATTCACTACTGGACTAGGTTCTCATTACTCACTTCCACCGCATCATTGACACTGGTACCCTCCCTGATGCACTCAATGATAACCATATGGTTTACTGTGTGCACAGAATTCACTGCCTCAGAACCCCACCCCCTGAAAGTTATTCAAATTAGATCCTTCAGGTCAATTGACCTATCCTCACTGCATGCTGATCTGCTTTTCACTGACTGGTCCCCTATCTCCTTGGCCAGTAACATCAACCAAGCCCTCCAATATTTTCACACTAAATTCTTACAAATCTGGGATCGGCATGCCCCCTCTGGAAAACTAGAGTCAGAGGTCCTCACCACCCCTGGATCTGAGCTGAACTTCTGGCCTGCCTCCATGCGCATGATCAGACTTGGAAGTCTTACAAGTCCACTGGCACACTGGCAAATCTTAGCAAGTACTGTGCTTTGAGCAATACTTGTACTAGGGCCACTAGGCCAGTTAAGGCTGAGTACTTTCCTACTTCTTTCCAGAAAAACTTAAATCACCCCTCTAAAATCTGGAAAGTCATCCATGCTCTCTTCTTCTCCTCCACTCAGCCTCCCCCTCTGGTCCTCAAGGTGGGTGACGCCACTATTTCTGACCCCCTTTCTGTCACCACTACCTTCAACTCCTACTTCACCACTTGTGCTTCCTCTCTCCTGTCTGCCTTCCCCACCTCCTCATCTCACCCTGCATTCCAATTGACCTCCCATACTTCCTTTCTCTTTCATGCCAGTTACCCCATCTTCCTCTCTAAAAGCCCTCTTGGCACTAAACCCTCAGAAAGGTGGGAGCCCTGATGGTCTTGATCCTAAGCCCCTGCACCTCTCTGCACCTACCATTGCCATTCCCATCTCCTCCCTTCTTAACCTTTCATTCTTCCTCTCCTCAGTCCTGGACCCCTGGAAGGAAGCAAGCAACAGTCATCCCTCTCTCAAAATGTGGTGACTCCTCCTCTCCGGGCAACTTCTGCCCTATATCTCTTCTTCCTACCCTATCTAAACTACAAGAATGCATTGTTCTTTCTCAGCTCTCCCCTTTCCTTGCCTCCTCTTCCTTCTTTACCCCTTTCTAGTCTGGCAACTTCACTCCACCACATCTTCTCTCCTCAGGCTCACTGATTCCATCCTTACTGGCATGGATCATGGGCAGCTCACAGCTGCCATCTTTATCAGTTTAGCATAAGCTTTTGACAATGTCTCCCACACTCTTATAATTGATAAACTCAAGTCAGCAGGTCTCTCAGACTCTGCAACTAATGGGTTCAGCACCTATCTAGAAGCTAGATCTCAATCTGTGAGAATTGGAGGTTCCTTGTCCGACCCTCCCCTATTTATACTAGCGTACCCCAAGGTTCTGTCCTTAGCCCATTGCTCTTCTCCATTTTCCTCAATGATCTCCCCTCAGCCTGTTCTTCCGCTTCCATCCATACGTATGTAGATAACATGGTCCTGTTTGCATCTGAGTCTTCTTCCTTAGAGTTATCATCCAAGCTTCAACTTGTTTTTGACTCTATCCAGAAAGGGTTCCAGTCAAATCAATTAACACTAAATGTTAAAATAAATTCTCCATGTGCTTTGGTACTCTGCAGAGGCTTTCTAGGCTATCCTCACTTCCCATCTTCCACATCCTTGATGGGAGTACAATTGATGATGTTCACTCCTTCAAATACCTTGCTGTTTGGCTTGACAGGCACCTTGGCTTCTCTCAGTAAATAGACATCATTCATAAAAACCTCCACTCCATGCTAGGTGCCCTTTATAGAACAAAAGCAGTGTCTCTTTACCTGCTTGACAGGAAATCATTTCTAAGATGACACTTCCCAGCTTTGATTATGGTGATATGCTGCTCCCAAGTCCACTTTGACCAGACTGGATCCCCTCTTCCACTCCTTCTGCTGGTTTGCCTTGGCCTGTCCTTCCCATACTCATCACTGTTATCTATACCCTGATCTCTCTCTCTCTCTCCTGTCCTTGGGAGATCGCCGCCTAACCCACTGTGCCTCCTTCACCTCTAAATTCTAGCTGGCCTCTCGGCCCCTTATCTCAGTTCTCCTCTCCTCTATGCCTCCTTCATAGAACATAGAAACATAGAAACATAGAAATTGACAGCAGATAAGGACCGCAAGGCCCATCCAGTCTGCCTATTTCTTTTTCTACCTTATGAATGTGCCATAGGCCTTTGCTCTGTCAATGTCTTATCTATTCATTCTTATCTGTATTGCTCCCTTGTGCCTATCCCATGCCTGTTTGAAGCCCTGCACTGTATTCATATCCACCACTTTCTGAGGTAGGCCATTCCATGCATCCACCACCCTTTCTGTGAAAAAGAACTTCCTCACATTACCCCTTAATCGGCCTCCCTCTAATCTCATGCTGTGTCCTTTTGTCCTGCTATTTTTCTTATACTGAAACATGTTAGACTCTTTCACCTTGAAAATGCCCTTAAGGTGTTTGAATGTTTCAATCATATCACCTCTCTACTTCCTTTGCTCTAGGGTATACATATTGAGTTCCGTTAATCTGTCCTCATGTATTTTCTGATGCAGTCCCTGCACCATTTTGGTTGCCCTTCTCTGGACTGCCTAAATTTGGTTAATGTCCTTGTGAAGGTGTGGCCTCCAGTACTGCACGCAGTACTTCAGATGGGGCCTAACCATTGTCTTGTAAAGAGGGATTTTAACCTCTCTCTTCCAACTTGTGATACCTCTACTAATACATGCCAACATCCCTCTAGCCTTACCTACTGCTTTAGAGGTCTGCTTGGATGATTTCAGGTCATCAGTGATGATGATGATGCTCAAGTCTCTTTCTTCCCTTGTGACTGCCAGCAACTCCCCTCCCACCCTATAGGTGGCTTCAGGGTTTCTCTTCCCTACGTGCATGATCATGCACTTCTTTGCATTAAACCCCAGTTGCCACTCTTCCGACCATTTTGCTAGTTTATCCAGATTTCTTCTCATTCTGCCCACACCATCTGGATCATCTACTCTGTTACAGATCTTGGTGTCATCTGCAAACAGACAAACCTTACCCTCCAGCCCATCCGCAATATCACTGATGAAGATATGGAAGAGGACTGGCCCCAGGACTGATCCCTGAGGTACCCCACTTGTGACTTGCATCTCTTCTGACTGTAAACTGTTTACCACCATTCTCTGTTTTCTGCCTGTCAACCAGTTTGTCACCCAGCTGACCAACATCTGACCCACTCCGAGCCTACCCAGCTTATTAATCAATCTTCTATGTGGAACAGTATCAAAAACTTTGCTGAAGTCAATGGAGGCAACATCAACTGCTCCCCCTTGGTCCACCACTCTGGTTACCCAGTCAAAGAAATCTATGAGATTAATTTGACAGGACCTTCCTTTTGTAAACCCGTGCTGTCCTGGATCCTGTGCTCCTATGGATTCCAAGTGTTGCACTATCCTTTCCTTAAGGAGTGTTTCCATAATCTTGCCCACTACTGAGGTAAGACTGACTGGTCTGTAGCTCCCTGCCTCCTCCCTGCTACCACTCTTGTGGAACAGGATCACATGAGCCCTTCTCCAGTCTTCTGGGACCTCCCCTGTGCTCAGAGACTCACTTAACTTCCTCTAACTCTCTTTGTAACTCACGCTATTGATCTCTAATGCTCCCTCCTTGTAAAACACTTGCAGGAGAGAATGCCTTTTCATATCACTTTCCTTATATCTGGAACTCCCTTCCCCTGAGAATTTGCTCTGCCTCCTCCAAACGCTCCCTTTCCTCACTACTCCAAGTTCACACATCTCCCATCAGTAACTGCCCATAGTCTAATGTCTTGCCGCCTTTCTTTTTCCCCATCCACTGCTTTTCCCCTAGCTCTTTTATTACTACTACTAATTGTCTCAACTTCCGCACTCCTCCTCCTCCTCCCCTTTGCTAACTCCTTCTTTCCCTCCCCCTCCTTCTGCTTTTATCCTCCCTCTAACCCTCTTCCTCTCCATCTCTCCCCTCTTCTCTCCTTAACTACCTTAATACCACGTACACTGTTTCTTTCTTTCATCCTCTTCTTCCTTTCTCGCTCCCTTCCCATCCTTCCTACTTCTCCATTCCTATCCCCTTCACTTTATCCCCTCCCTACCTATATTACTTTATTCAGAACCTTTTTTCCATCCTCTTCCTCTTCTATATCTCAGCCTGTTTTCTTTCCTCTCCTTTCTTCTTTCACTCTCTCTCCTAGTCCCCGTTCTCGCTTTCCTCCCTTAGATTTTCTCTTTAGTTGTTCCTCCCTGCTGTCCCTCCTGTTAATGTAATTTTCTGCCTTGCCCTGTACTGATGTGGCAGCCTGTGAGTGCCTGGTTACCCCACATTCTAGATGTTGTCAATCTATCTTGTTAAACAGTTGCAGTTTGTATACTGTACATAGCTTTGCCTTTTTGCTTATCAGATTACTGTACTTTGCTTGTTATTATGTATGTATCCCCTTCCCCCAGGGCTCATCTGGAAATGAGCTTTTTGCTCAGAATGTATTTCCTGATAAATCCAATAAATACAATACTGTTTGTTAATTTTTCTTTTCTTTTTTGGGGGGGAGTGGGCTCTTATACCTATAGCCTGCCAAAAGTGACAAACCCTGTTATTACTATGTTTTACAAATTGTAAATCATGTATGCTGTTTTGAGGTTGTTCTTTGATGTGCTCTGTTGTGTTAATAAACTTTAAACATAAAAATGTAAATAAGTAAAAAAAACAACAAAAAACAGCAATTCTCAATATTAAGTGTGCACGTCCATTTAAATAAAAACATAAATCAACTGACAAACTTGAGTGTTCAGAAATATCAGAGGATCAATATATAGATCTAGGGTATTACAAATACATTATTCCTTCCCTGCATTTGGCACACATTTGGGGTAGTGACAGGAATCATGTTTTTATTTGTCTGATAGAAGGGGATATTTTCTCTGTATTCATAATATCTCAGGGAAGGAATTTCACACTAGAGGCACCCAGTAGCTAAAAAAGTTCCTGGCCCTTGCAGTGACAATCCGAATGGATGCCAGTTCTAAGAGAAGTGTACTTCTCAGGGATGTATGCTTTTCCCTAAATACCAACCTCTCTGTTAAATATTCTGGAACTTTGTGCTGTATACATTTTAGTGCAAAAAGCATTCCGTGCAAAGTCCATCTGTTAAGAGTTGTCCATCCTACTTTTTTATATAAGTCACAACTATGAGTATCATACGGACTGTTTAAAACAAAGCGTGCCAGTTTGGTGAACAATATGTCTAACTTGTGTATTTTGTCCAATGCACATAACTCATAAGCAACATCAGCATAACCAAAATGGGAATAAATTGAATTTGCCCTACTTGTAGTCTCATCTCCATGCATTTTTTGTTCCAATATAGGGCTCCTAAACATTTGCCAATTCTATTTATGAGTTTTGTAATGTGTAGGTTACCAGATCTCTGTCTGTCTACCTGAAAATCTAAGTATTTGTACCCCTCTACTTGCTCATTCCAATTTCCCTCTTTAGAGAGGATAACCAGTATATTGTCGTCTAACTCATTTAATTTACAGACTGTTCCAAGTTGCATTACATTGGTTTTCTTTTCATTTATTTTTAAAGAAATCTGACTGAAAAATGATTATAGTCCATTAAAGGCTGTCTGCAACCATAACTGCTCTGAGGAGGCATCAGAGGTATAGACCACCATATTGTCTGCATACAGATGGTAGTCTACACCACCAATGCTCTTTCTTAAACTCCTTAAGTACAGTGTAAAAAACAGAGGGCCTAATACTGAACCTGGTGGAACTCTGTTTTCAAAGAGCAGTTCTCCTGACTGTTTCCCACTCACTAAAACCTTTTGGGATCTACCAGTAAGGTAACTGTTAAACCAGTACAAAGCTCTATCCACAAACTAACCTCCCTCAGCTTCCCCAATAATATCTTATAGTCCACCATGTTGAAGGCCTTGGATAGGTCAGCAAAAATTGCCCCAGTAACTTTTCCAAGCTCTGAGGCCCTGCTGACATCATACAAGACCTTTGACATGGAGGATACGGTACTATAGTTTCTACGGACACCAGACAGAAATGTGTCCTGTTTACTGCTCTTGCAGAGTATGTATTAAACATGACAGATCCAGCTATGAAAATTTGCAAGACCACAGTAACATATATTCTGAAAGAAATTGAGACCTGTTAAATCCTATGAGACACTTTATGTATTTTCATTGTCTTAGGTTACTAACTTTTCTTTAATAAAACTTAAAGCATCATGGAAAATATTGTGGAGCTATATCAAACGGGATGATGTAATCAGGGGTTAGAAATCAGAGATGACTTTATTGTTTCCAGCCACCTAGTTCCTAAAATTTTGTTTTATATTTTTTGACTACTTATTCCCTTTTGCAGACCCCAGTCTAAAATATCACAGTGCCTGTAAAACTATTTTCTCACCCTGGTAGTCTAGTGGTTTGACAATGTGATAGACGCTGTTCCTGTGAATTTACCAGTCCTGTACAATGCATGCGTCTCCATCCAGTGGACATAACCAAACATCTAACATTGCTTATGTCAACAGGACCCTGCACATTTTGTTTGATGGAGAGGAGTATGTATAAGAAACCAATGTCCCTCACATATGGGGATCTCATGCAAGCTCTTCCCATAACAGAAAGCAAGTGCAATAATGGGAATGGTTTCAATATCAGGCCCAAGAAATTTCCTGGAATATGTATTAGAACTTTTACTTGAACTGCCTTATTTATTATTAATAATAAAAATAATAATGTATCTTTTCTTTTTAGTTGCCTGGCAAACGAGGCTTTGGACCAGCAGGCTGGACAGTGCAGGCTAAAATGGAGGTCTATATGTGGCTAGGACTGAACAAGCAGCGTAAGGATTTCCTAAATGGCCTGCCCTCTGGATTTGAGGAGAACAAGGCAATCAAGGGCCCAGGCTTACAGTCCTTCCCACCCATCAGCCTGACATATACTAGTAAGCAAAATGACATATCTGTTGTCTGCCCTACTGTACCCCTGTTGAAAAAAGACACAAGGGAAGTGCAAAAAACACGTTATTTCCAGTTTCATCCAATATATTCCTTTGACCAGTGTTGGTAAAATTATTAACTAGTTCAGAAAAATAAATCAAATTACAGATTACCTTGCCTAAAAACTATTCTGCTACTGATTACTTTATGATCACTTCTGCATAAAAAAGGAGGAAAGTCATGCTTTGCCTGTGGCTTTTCAATTTCTTTGAATTTAATGGTTCCCATTGTATGTAGGAAAGAAGGGAACTGTTCAAAACAGTTAACTGAAGACAAAGCACTGTTGACTCCTGTTTAGTGTGAGACAAAGCACTGCTGACCCTTGTTTAGCTTAAGGCAAAGCATTGCTGACACTTGTTTAGCAGAAGGTATGGTACTGTTGATCCTTGCTTAGCAGAATACAGAGCACTGCTGGCCCTTGTTTAGATGAAGACAGGACACTGTTGACCCTTGTTTAACAGATGGCAGCACTGTTAATCGCTGTTTAAATGAGGACAGGGTGCTGTTGACCCCAGTTTAGCAGATAACAGAACACTGTTGACCCTTGTTTAGATGAAGACAGGGCACTGTTGACCCATGTTTAGCAAATGACAGAGTACTCTTGACTCTTGTTTAATTAAACACAGGGCACTGTTGACCAATGTTTAGCAGATGACAGAGCACTGCTGATCACTGTTTAAATTAGGACAGAGCACTGTTGACCCTTGTTTAACAAATGACAGAGCACCCTTGACTCTTGTTTAGTTAAAGACAGGTCACTGTTTACCCTTGTTTAGCAAATGACAGAGCACTGTTAACTGTTGTTTAGCTGAAATCAGGGCACTGTTGATGACCCTTGTTTAAGATAGGGCACTGTTGACCCTTGTTTAACTAATGATGGGGCATTGTTAACCCTTGTTTTGCCAAAGACAGGGCACTGTTCAGCCTTGTGTAGGTGAAGACAGGGTAGTGTTGGGCCCTGTTTAGCTGGAGACAGGGAACTGTTAACCCTTGCTTAGCTGAAGGCAGGGCACTGTTGAACCTTGTTCAGATAAAAAGAGCAAGGTTGACCCTTTCTTTAGCTGAAGGCAGGACTCTGTTCACCTTAGTCTACAATAGCTGAAGACAGGACATTGTTGTTCCTAATTTAGCTAAAGGCAGGGCATTTTTGACCTTGTTAAGCAAACTAAAACAGTTGCAGATTACCTTATGTAAAATCTATTCTGCTCTATATTACTTTATGGCCACTTTTGCATCAAGAAGGGGTCAATCATGCTTTGTCTGTGACTTTTCAGTTTCTTTGAATCCAGTTGTTTTTACTGCATGTAGAACAAACTCTAGCCAGAGCCGATACGGCTGTGACCAGCTGCCAAATGACCAAAGTTACATGAGTGCATAGAAATTATTGAATGTACAGGTGTATCTTGGCCATTTTGGAGGTGTTGCACCAAATTTTCTACATGGCCTTTTGGGGCCCCTCCTCATAGAAGAGTGCAAGTGTCATTTTGTTCACTTGTCCCAAAAGGTGATTTTGCAGAGACCACACCATTCTGTGCCACAGGTGCAAAACATGTTTTGGGCAGGACATGAAAATGACAGCTCTACTGTTAAAAAGGAGGTGTGCAAAAATGGCAGTGTTGAAAATCTAGAGTGAAAATATAAAAAAGTTGGCGAAGTTAGGAGAGTGTGTAGAAACTGCACAACACACGCTCATAATGCAGTCCTTTTTTGGAATTTTTTCACCAGATTTGCAACCTGGGCTTTTTAATACTGCTCCTCATGAACAGTGGCACTGTCATTTCATTAACTGGTCCCAAAAGGTAACTCCATGCAGCAACCATGAAATCACCTTTTGGGACCTAGTAACAAAATGACTAACAATGTTCATGCAGTGGGGTCCCAAGAACCCCATGTTGAAAATATGGGGCCAAATTTCGAAAAAATGGCTGATTTATCAACTTAAGTTGAAAACTCCATTGAACACCATTATAGCATGCTTACCTTTGAGTCTTCAGTTTGTGGTTCGGCTTTGAAGAGTGCAGACGTGTCCCAGTCCAGAGAAGATGACAGCACCGACCTCCAGAGGTAAGTATGGGGTAAGGGGAGGTGGGTGCTCAATGGGAGATGGGGATGGGGGTGGGTAACTGGTGCTATGATGAAGGACTGTTTTCTTTTGTACAGGTAAAAAAAACACGTTGGGGGAAGGTTTTCTTTATTTATAGGAAAAATAAAAACATACATTTGGGCACACTAAGGTGGGCTCCCAGCGTGCCACATGAGTTGGGGGTGGGTACACGATGCGGACATGGGGATTGGGCAACCTGATGTTGGCAGGGGGGAAAAGAAAAAACAAAGATTTAGGTACACTGAGTGGGCTCCCAGTGTGCCACATGAGTTGGAGGGCACATAATGCCAACATGGGGATTGGGCACCCTGATGTCAGCGTGGGGAGAATAAATGCATTTGGACACAATGGGGTGGGCTCCCAGTGTGCCACCTGAGTTGTGGGAACTACATAATGCCGACACAGGGATTGGGGACCCCCATGTAAGTTGGGGATGGGGAGTGGGGAGGACAGCAGCAGTGGGAGCATTTTCTTTCCTGCCGATGCTGGTGGCAGTAACACAACTGTGCATGCACAGCACTCATGTATGCATAGTTGTGGTGAATGGCATTTTGCCATTCACAACATGGTGGTGCCAGTGGAACTACGCATGTGCACGAGTCACGCATGCATAGTTCTTGCCCTGGAGAGTGGAAGTAACAGATGAAATAATGCAGCTGTTATTCCACAGTGGCCGATTGTGGCAGAGTGTTTCAAGCTCCATTGGACTTTCAGAAGGCTACTTCCAAAAGTCCAATGGAAGGTTCCACGATCAGCCATTTTTGTAAGCTACGATCAATCCCCAAATGGTTGTAGGCTCCTTCCACTGCCATAAAAAGACACTGTTGAAGCTTGTTTACCTGAAGACAAAGTACTGTTGATCCTTGCAGCATAAGACAGAGACTGCTGACCCTTGTTTAACAGAAGGAGTGGCACTTTTGACACTTGCTTAACAGAAGACAGAGTACTGTTGACCATTGTCTAGATGATGATAGGGCATTGTTGACCCTTGTTTAGCAGAAGACAGGGCAATGTTAACCCTTATTTAGCTGAAAACAGGGAACTGTTAACTCTTGCTTGCCTGAAGACAGAGCACTGTCAAACCTTGTTTAGATGAAGACGGTGCTGTTGACCTTTGTTTAGCTGTGGGCAGAGCTGGGTGGACCCTTGTTTAGCTAAAGATAGAGCATGGTTGTCCCTTGTCTACTGTTGCTGAAGACAGGGCACTGTTGGCCCTTGTTTACTGAAGACAGGGCTCTGTCATCCATTATTTAGCTGAAGACAGGGCAGTGCTGACACTTGTTTAGCAGACGACTGAGCACTGTTGACACATATAGAGAAAGGGACTTGTTTAGCTGAAAGCAGAACACTGCCAACTGTTGTTTATCAATCAATCAATCACTCAATCAGGTCTTTATTTAACCAGGCATTCATCGTTGAGCAGAAGCTCATTTGCAAGATGGACCTGGGTGGAGCATGAACAATTGTATATACAGATCAACACAGGTATTTACAAGGCAATATAGATAATACTGTTTACAGAGAGGAAGAAAAAGTTCATATGTACATAGAATTATACAGATATTGTACAGATTACAGGGTATTTACATACATAGAAGTGTCTATAGGAAGATAAAGCAGGTTATCTAAGGTTGCAGGAGGAATAACGGTAGAAAAAAAATAAAATACAAATATACACCAGGTAGAGGCGAAGGTGGGGGGGAGGGAGGTAGGGGGAGAAAGGCTAGGAGGGCACGGTGCACAGAGACAAGTTGGTAAAACATAGAGAAGGTGGATGGAGAAAGGGATATGTAGTCCCGGATTGAATGCTATAAAGTACGGGCATGGTAGGATGTCACAACCCAGGGTAGTGAGCTCCTATCCGAGGTTGGGAAAGGAAGAATAAGGGGATGGATGGGCCTAGTGTTGATAAGACAGGGAGAAAAGAAAGAGAACAATTAGGCTTATGAGGAGAGAGCTGGGGGGATCAGTACTTAAAATTGGGTCTAGGCGTGGCTATATACCAGTGCAGACACCGGTACTGGGTCTGAGTGGTTGAAGCAGTTACATACTTCTCTGATTGTATGGAAATAAAGCATCTTGAAGGCATTTATACCGATTAGAGTGCTTAATTTGAGGGGTTTTTGTAGATCGTTCCATAAGGTAAGTAGCACGAAGCTTATGGCTACCCTACCGAAGCAGAATTTTGCTTTGGGTACTTTAAGTGTAATAGCTGAATAACATCTTAATGCGTATTTCCAAGTTATACTCAGGGGAAGACAACAGGAGATATAGTAAGGCAGCTTATTAGAGATGGCTCTGTAGGTCCAGAAAGCGGCGTTTCTGTGGCGCCTGAACTTTAGTGATGTCCACTCCACTGCCACATATAGGGTGCAGTGATGCATGTCGAAGGGAAGTCCTGTTATAAACCTCAGTTCTCAATGGTAGAGTGTGTCCAGTTTAGCCATGTAAGAGTTGAGGCATTGGCTGTAGAGGAAATCAGCATAATCAACCAATGATAGGAAAATGGATTGGACCAATTGTTTCTTGGCATCTCTGGTGAGAAATTAGTTGATTCTAAAAAACAGGCCAAGCCTTTGCCGAAGTCGTTTTAGCAAGTCTTCGATATGTTCAATGAAGGAGAGTCTTTGGTCTATCCAAACTCCCAGATACTTGAATTTTGTAACAAATTCTAGTTTTTCACTTAGAACTGTGGTACTTTTGGGAACTGTCCCACTGGATACAGGGTTAGCTGTACGGATGAAAGGGGAGAGGACCATCACTTTAATTTTTTTTGGTGTTAAGGAGTAGCTTTTTTGGGAGGAGTTGGCTTTGCAAAAGGTTGAATTCTAACTGTAGGTCATTGCAGACAGCTTCAGGTGTTGGGCGACTCACGTAGAGAACTGTATCATCTGCAAACAGATGGATGTTGGCTTCTTTTATGCAGTAGTTGATGTCATTAATGTAGATTGCAAAAAGTAAGGGCCCTAATATAGAACCTTGAGGTACCCCTCTTTGCAGAGTTTTTAAGGGGGACAGGCCTCCTTTGGCTTTAACTTGTTCAAGGCGCCCTGTAAGATAGTCAGTAAACCAGTACAGAGAGAAGGGGTCCATACCTATGGTTTGAAGGGTGGAGAGGAGCAGACTATGGTCGACAGTGTTGAAAGCTTTGCTTAGATCAAGCAAAACAGCACAAATAAAGTTTTTGCTCTCAAGATTATGCTGCCAGTCATTAGTAACTTTGGCGAGGGCTGAGATAGTGCTATGTTTAGCTCTGAATCCGGACTGCATAGGGTTTAGCAGTTCCCTAGACTCAAGGTGAGTCCTCAGCTGTGCATTTACAATTTTCTCTAGGAGCTTGCACAGGACCGAATGGAGAGAAATTGGCCTGTAGTTATTGAGATCGCCAGGGTCACCTGATTTGAACAGTGGTATGACATGTGCTGTCTTCCATGTAGGTGGTAAAGTGCCCTGAGACAGGGATAAGTTAAAAAGGTGTGTGACGGGTATTGCTAGTATGTGGTAGGCAATGTTTAGGAAGTAAGGGTCAAGGGTGTCGGCCCCAGCACTTTTTCTAGTATCCAACTGAAGCAAGAGGTCCTCTACCTCTTTCAGTGAGACAGGTTGAAGCGAGAAAGGCGGCGAAGCTATCGGAGTTTCAGGCAGTTGGCTGGCAGTCTGGGGGTGAAGTATGTTTGCAGGGGAGTTATCAAATGCCATGCCTGCAGTAGAAAAGTGGTTATTGAATGCGTCAAGTATATCCATCTTTTTGGTTATAGTCGAATTGCCAGAGGTAATCTTGGTCGGGAGTGAATTTCCTGGAGAGTGGCCTAGCAGATCATTGATTGTGTTCCAGAGCTTGACTGGGCTCTTTGTGGCAGAGTCAAATTCGGTTTGAAGAAGGTGGCCTTCGATTCTCTGATTGTTTTGGTACAAAAATTTCATAGTCTCCTGAACTGGTTCAAATCCTCTGCAGAGTTCAGTCTGTACACTTTTTTCCAGAGCTTATCTCCTTCTAGAAGCAAGGACTAGATCTGAGGGGTGAACCATTTACAGGTTTTGGTCCTAGTTCGAACTTTAATCAGGGAGCATACTTATTAAGGGCCCTTGATAGATATATAGTGGAAGAATATATTAAGCTGACGTGTCGTTTTGGCCAGGTAGAAATCTTGCCACTGAGGGTACTTAAGCTTGTTTAGGTAGGCATGTTCATTGAAGTTGCGCCTGGGTCTCTTCATAGAGAACTTGCTGATGGGTGCTGGGTTGTTGGTGGATCTTACTCGCAATAAAACAATGGTCGCTGGCATCTGAGACGACATCAGCGTGGGAGAAGAGATGAGGTTTGCTCACCATTAGCACATCCAAAAGTGTACTTTTACTGGGGTTCTTCATGTTTGGGCATGTTGGTTCAGTAATAAGTTGCGTCAGCCCATGTTCATCACAGAAGGATGCAAGAGGGGCAGCTGTGTTAGAGAGCCAGTCAAAGTTGAGGTCTCCTAAAATAATAGTTTCTGGCAGCCCCTGTCCCAGCTTGTCACTTAGATAGGACACAAGCTGTAGGCCAGCAGATGGTGGTCTGTAGCAACCTACTACGCAGAGTGCAGTAGTCTATGTAATTTCCACTTTGAGAATTAGGCATCTGAATTCGCTGGTGACAGATGCCCAGGATAAGCAGAAGGCAGAAAATTTCTCTTTAACGTAGATAGCTACCCCTCCTCCTCTGGCATGCCTATCAGCTCTGAACAAGGCATAGTTGGGGATGTTTACTTCTCTATCAGTTTAGTTGAAGATAGGGCACTGTTGATAACCCTTGTTTAGATGAAAACAGACACTGCGGATCCTTGTTTAGCTGAAGACAGGGCACTGTTGATAACCCTTGTTTAGCTGAAGATAGGGCACTGTTGATAACCCTTGTTTAAATGAAGACAGGGAATTGCTGTCACTTGTTTAGTTGAAAACAGAGCACTGCTAACTGTTGTTTGGCTGAAGACAGAGCACTGTTGATAACTCTTATTTAGCTGAAGACAGGGCACTGTTGATAACCCTTGTTTAGCTGAAGGCAGGGCACTGTTGATAACCCTTGTTTAGCTGATGACAGGGCACTGTTGACACTTGTTTAGATGAAGAAAGGTCAATATTGACCCTTGTTTAACTGAAGTCAGGGCATTGTTTCCCTTGCTTAACCGAAGACTGGGCACTGTTGACTCCTCTTTAGATGAAGACAGAGTACTGTTGACCCTTATTTATCTGTAGACAGGGAACTGTTAACCCTTGTTTATCTAAAGACAGGGTACCATCAAACCTTGTTAGATGGAGACAGGGTGCTGTTGACCCTTATTTATCTGTAGACAGGGAACTGTTAACCCTTGTTTAGCTAAAGACAGGGTACCACCAAACCTTGTTAGATGAAGACATGGTGCTGTTGACATTTATTTAGCTGAAGACAAAGCCTGGTCATCCCTTGTGTACTGTAACTGAAGATTGGGCACTGTTGTCCCTTGTTTAGCTGAAGGCAGAGCACTGTCAACCCTTGTTTAGCTGAAGAAAGGAAACTTTTGTTCCTTGTTTAGCTGAAGACAGGGCACAGTCATCACTTATTTAGTTGAAGACAGGGCAGTGACGACGCTTGTTTAGCTGAAGGCAGAGCACAGCTGACCCCCGTTTAGCTGAAGTCAAGGTACTGATGAACTTTGATTAGCTGAAGATAGTGCAATGTTAACCCTTGTTTAGTTGAAGACAAAATACTGTTGACCCTTGTTTAACGTAAGACAGAGCACTGCAGACAATTGTTTAGCAGAAGTCATGGCACTGTTGAAACCTGTTTAGCAGATGACAGAGCACTGTTGACCCTTATATAGCTGAAGACAGGGCACTGCAAACCCTTGTTTAACTGAAGGCAGGGCACTGTTCACCCTTGTTTAGCTGAAGATAGGGCACTGTTGACCCTTATTTAGCAGAAGACAGGGAACTGTGAATCCTTGTTTAGCTGAAGACAGAGCACTGTTGTCTCTTATTTAGAGGAACACAGGGTACTGTTGACTTGACCCTTGCTTAGCTGAAAACAGGGCAAGGTTGACTCTTGTTTAGCCAAAGACAGAGCACTGTTAAACATTGTTTAGATGAAGACAGGACACTGCTGCCACTTGTTTAGCTGACGTTTGGGCACAGTTGTCCCTTATTTAGCTGCAAACAAAGCACTGTTGACTCTTGTTTAGCTGAAGACAGAACATTGTTGACCCTTATTTAGCTGAAGTCAGGGCACTGCTGACCCTTGATTATAATGAAGACAGGACAATGTTAACCCTTGTTTACCTGAAGCCAGTTCAAGGCTGACCCTTGTTTAGTCAAATACAGGGCACAGTTTAACCTTGTGTAGATGAAGACAGGGCACTGTTGAACCTTGTTTGGCTGCAGGTAGGGCACTGATGATCCTTATTTACTGTCGGCGAAGACAGAGCACTGTTGACCCTTGTTTAGCTGAAGGCAGGGCACTGGTGACCCTTGAGTAACTGCAGACAGGGCAATAATAACCATTCTTGAGCTGAATACAAAGAACTGTTGACCCTTGTTGGCGTAAGACTTATAACTGCTGACCCTTGTTTAGCAGATGGCATGGCACTTTTGACCCTTGTTTAGCAGAAGACAGGGAACTGTTGACCCTTATTTAGATGAAGACAGGGCACAGTTGACCCCTATTTAGCTGAATACAGGTAACTGTTGACCCTTCTTTAGCTGAAGACGGGTTACTGTTTACCCTTCTTTAGCTGAAGACGGGTTACTGTTTACCCTTGTTTAGCTGAAGGTGGCTGTGCTAGGCTTTGGCCAGTCAAGATGTAGGACAAAAGAAGTATTCCACATGGGTTTACACATCAGTGTGCACTTGCATGGAGCAGTGCATCATGTCCGGGGAAGGAATAAAGTTGACTGTGCACAGTAGGATGAAGATCAGAAACTGTTTGGCCTCACCTCACCTCACAAACTGCCCCCCATTGAAAAGACTTCCTAAGGAAACACTTATCTGATGGCCCTGCCATGAGGCCAAGCCATGGGAATATGGGTAAGTGGTAAAGATTGTAAAATAGGAGTTGGGAGATTACCCACAAGGACAAATGGGAGCTGTACTGGTAAATTAAGAATTACTTTTTGATTAAAGTTAACAAATTTACCACAAAGGAGGCTTCTCCCAGACTCTGCTATGACTGGGTTCTTCAGTGTGGTGGCACCCCTAAATGATTTTCCACAAATTTCAAACATGGTTGTGTTAACATCCACAAAACACTTTATATGACTGGTGCTGCTGGACAAAACAAACAGATACTTCCGAGGACCAGGTGCAACTCATTGCTGCACTGCTGGGCTCTTGTGCTTTTCTTTCCTGGCTGCACTGCTCTGCTCTCATGCTACCCTTTCTAGCTACATGTTTCTCCCACTGCTGTCCCACAACTTTCAACATAATAATATCTTTGTCAAGCCTGAGCAGAGCGGTCCAGTAATGCGTTTCACATGGCACTCTTAAGTCACAATAACATGCTTCCTGGATGTTAAAACCACCTTGTTTGAAATTTGTAGACAGGCATTATATGACTGTTACACTGATGAACCTCATCCCAGGAGCCTTAGAAACATAGAAACATAGAAACATAGAAGTTGACGGCAGATAAGGACCGCAAGGCCCATCCAGTCTGCCCATTTCTTTTTCTACCTTATAAATGTGCCATCGGCCTTTGCGATGTCAGTGACCTATCTATTCATAGTCATTTGTATTGCTCCCTTATGCCTATCCCATGCCTGTTTGAAGCCCTGCACTGTATTCATAGCCACTACTTCTTGTGGTAAGCCATTCCATGCATCTACCACCTTTCTGTGAAAAAGAATTTCCTCCACATTCCCCTTAATCGGCCTCCTCTAATCTCATGCTGTGTCCTCTTGTCCTGCTATTTTTCTTATATTTAAACATGTTAGACTCTTTCACCTTGTTTATGCCCTTAAGGTGTTTAAATGTCTCGATCATATCACCTCTCCCTCCTTTGCTCAAGGGTATACATATTGAGCTCCGTTAATCTGTCCTCATATGTCTTCTGATGCAGTCCCTGCACCATTTTAGTTGCTGCCCTTCTCTGGACTGCCTCAATTTGGTTAATGTCCTTGTGAAGGTGTGGCCTCGATACTGCCGCAGTACTCAGATGAGGCCTAACCAATGTCTTGTACAGAGGATTATTACCTCCCTCTTACGACTTGTGATACCCTACTAATACACCCTAACACCCCCTAGCCTTACCTACTGCTTTGAGGTCTGCTTGGATGATTTCAGGTCATCAGTGATGATGATGCCCAAGTCTCTTTCTTCCTTTGTGACTGCTAGCAACTCCTCCCAGCCTATAAGTGGCTTCAGGGTTTCTCTTCCCTATGTGCATGATTTTGCACTTCTTTGCATTAAATCCCAGTTGCCACTCTTCTGACCATTCTGCTAGTTTATCCAGATCTCTTCTCATTCTGCCCACCCATCTGGATAATCTACTCTGTTGCAGATCTTGGTGTCATCTGCAAACAGACAAGCCTTACCCTCTAGTCCATCTGCTAGGTCACTAATGAAGATGTTGAATAGGACTGGCCCCAGGACTGATCCCTGAGGTACCCCACTTGTGACTTGCATCTCTTCTGACTGTATACCATTTACCACCACTCTCTGTTTTCTACCAGTCAACCAGTTTGCCACCCAGTTGACCAACTTCTGACCCACCCCGAGCCTACCTAGCTTATTTATCAATCTTCTATGTGGAACAGTGTCAAAAGCTTTGCTGAAGTCAAGGTAGACGACATCAACTGCTCCCCCTTGGTCCACCACTCTGGTTACCCAGTCAAAGAAATCTATGAGATTAGTTTGACAGGACCTTCCTTTTGTAAACCCATGCTGTCTTGGATCCTGTGCCCCTATGGATTCCAGGTGTTGCACTATCCTTTCCTTAAGGGTGCTTCATAATCTTGCCCACTACTGAGGTAAGACTGACGGTCTGTAGTTCCCGCCTCCTCCCTGCTACCACTCTTGTGGGTGGGATCACATGAGCCCTTCTCCAGTCTTCTGGGACCTCTCCTGTGCTCAGAGACTCACTAAACAATTCTGCTAATGGCTCTGCTAGTTCCTCCTTTAGCTCCTTAAGTACCCTGGGATGTATGCCATCCGGTCCCATTGCCTTATCCACCCTGAGCTTAGTAAGCTCTTGTAGGACCCTTTCTTTTGTGAAGGGAGTAGTGCTCACCTCCTCCCCTGTGTCCATGATGCTGAGCTGTGGGCCCTGCCCTACCTTCTCTTCAGTGAATACTGAGCAAAAGTATCTATTTAGGATAGATGCCTTTACAGGGTCCTCCTCCTCACATGCTCCCTTTCTCCATTAAGCTTAGCAATACCCCTCTGGACTTTCTCCTTTCACTAATGTATCTATAGAAAGTCTTGTCACCTTCTTTTACTGTTTGTGCTAGTGTTTCCTCAGTTTGGGACTTTGCCTGCCTTACTGCCTTACCTGCTTCCTTAGGGCAGTTTGGTATAGCCCCTATCTTCATCCCGCTGTGTTCCTTATATTTTCTGAAGGCCAGCCTTTTGGCTCTGACCTTTTCTGCTACTGTATTTGAGAACCAAAGTGGTTTCCTTCTTCTTTGCACTTCCTTTTCTGTCTAACACAATGGGATGTTGCTTCAAGTATTGTATCCTTAATGCTTGCCCACTTTGCCTGTACCTCCTCACCTGTGTTTCTTTTGCCAGGGCTAGCTTAACTCTGTTGGCCATCTTATCAAAGTCAGCTCCTCTGAAGTCCCATATTTTTGCCTTGGAATGGGATGATTTAGATGTAGTAGCCAAATTGAACCATACCATGTGATGGTCACTGGCCCCAGGTGACCTTCTACCTGGAGATCTGTGATCCCTTCTTTGTTAGTCAGTACTAGATCTAGGATAGCCCTGTCTCTTGTGGGTTGCTGTACCAGTTGTTTGAGGCCCTCCCCTGCAGGAATCCACTATGAGTCTAGTTCTGGCAGATGTTCCTGCTGGTATTGACCAATCTGTATCTGGCATGTTGAAGTCTCCCATTATCAGAACCTCCCCTTTAGCTGTCATGTTTTGTATATCTTCTAACAGTAATGTGTCTATGTCCTCCCTCTGGTCTGGAGGCCTGTAGACAACCCCAGTTCTTATGGCTGTCCCATTTCCTGTTTCCAGGGTGACCCACAGTTCTTCTGGCTCCTGGCAGCCTTGTCAGTGGTAAGCCTGTTCACCTTTTTGTTACTCAGTTAGAGGACATTGCTTAACAAGTAACCCCAGTGCACTGCACAGCCACCTAGAAGACCAGGATTTACATGCTGTATCAGACTCTGAATCCCACACAAAGGTCAGCTGAGGGCTCTCGGGTCATGGAGGGGAGAGCTCAGCTCTTAGGGAGGGGAGGATAATCCTCTTGGTAAATCAAAGAATGGCACTGACACTAGCTGTAAAGACAGCTGCTCACCTGTCCTGTTGCTGGCTTCTGGTTATGTACCAGGAGCTGACACCATAATTTTAAAGTATCCTCACTCCTTAGTCCACTCCCCAAGGCCCAAAGAATAACATACAATAGGACACCCCTCTACTGATCCATGATCCACAATTGTGAGAGGGCAGCAGTACAGTAATCACCAGGCCAGATCAATCCAGCCCCCTTCCCTGACTTGAAGTATGTGCAAAATGTTCTACTTTTTGTCAATTAAACTTTGGTGGCAAAATCCATGAAAAAAATACATTTCCCTAACCCTCATAGCCCACACACTGCCATCCTCCCTTCTGCCCCGCCTCCAGTCAATAAAATAGTCTCCCTCCTACTCTCATAGCACACATTCCACTCTCCTCCTCTTCTTCTTCCCTAATCCTGCTAGATATAAAATAACATTCCCTCAGCCCAGGTAGCACCCCATTACATCCTCCCTCTCTTCAGCCCTCACCCTTGGGTGCACCTCCCAAAAAATTTAATTAGTTAATGTGAGCTGATGGCAACTGGTGCAGCCTCCCTCACACCACCTCTCTCCGACTCACAAGGACTCTACAGTACATCAGTATTCTGGAGGGTACTGTATATTGATATAGTAAATATCAATATACAGTACCCTCTGGTACACTGACACTGTAGTTGTGAGACATGCTACTGTTTCATGTCTCACAACCACTATATCGATCTACTCGATTGCATAAGATCTTTGTAAGTTAGATGATGGCCAGTCAAGGTAGTGGCAAGGGGTACTGATTACCTTCAGTTCACAATTACTAATTTTATTTTTAGAGGTACACCCAAGGAGGGTATTTATCAAGTCTATGGGAAGATGAGGATGGGGGAAGGGTATTTCATTAACTGCTTACTGGGGCAAGTGGGATGTGGGTGGGTTTGGGTGCTGTGATGGTGATGTGAAGGGTATTTCTTTTTAGGGTTTACAGGTTTTGCTTGGAATGTTAACTTTGCAAGAATCGGAACAGCTAGTACATGCTGTGATTTAGGGAAGAGGAACTATACTGAGATAGCCTGGCGATTACCATACTATTATCCCCCACACCCTCCCAATCATGGACCATGGGCCAGGTGGGCCTTCTACTGTACATTATGTTAGGGCCTTGGGGATGGGCTAAGGGGGGGGGATACATTCAAATTATGGTCTCAGGCCAGCCCAGTGGTGCTGAGGGTTGAGGCGCTGGACATCACACCTTGCACTGCGCTGCTGACTCGAGTTCAGGGATGACCCCCAGTTATCAGGGGTCAGCTGGGGGAAGGAGAGGCATGAGATCAAGTTGCCGCAAGGTAGTTCTCTCCTCCTGGGAGGGACTGGAGGCTCCCTGGTCACTGGCCGCCACCTGGTGGAGGACGGATAGTGGTGCCAACCTAAAGAAGCTCCAGCCACAGCTACAGGGAGGGGGTGGAAGGGGCTGAGTTGGCATCATGGGGCATGCGTGCACCTCCACACATGTACAATGTCTGTGTGCTGGGGCCCCTGGGAACAGGGGGGAGAAAATGGAGTAAGACCACAGAAAATATAAATTAAAAGAAAATTATGGTCACAGCACTATACGCAGTGCCAAGAGACTTTTTTTATTCTTTATTTGGGAGGGTAGGAGAGGTAGAACCCAATTAAGCTAGCCTGGTCTTGACTACTGTTGGCTTCTCCTGCCTCCAAAGTTGTAGCTCATGGTAAAGAGGAGGGCATTTAATAATCAATTGTATTTTGGGGCTAGAGGGTGGCTGGGCTAGTTAGGGGAACAGTTAAAAAAGATGGTGTCAGCTCCTGACATTGTTCCAGGAACCAGCTATTTTCTGTTCTTTGTAAGTGTAGGAAAATGGGGGGAGCAGAGGGCAAAATGGGCTGGGGTTAGGGAGAGGTGCCCAAGAGACAAGCCCTTGTCACCTGGGGAGGGTCAGGATGCTTTGTTTTTAAAATGTCATCTACTTTTTCCTTGCAAAATGCAAACCTATTCAGACTATGACACATTTTTTCTGTTTTCAAGTCTGAATTTTGCAAATTCAACTTTGGAAGGCTTTTGTAACACTATACGCAGTGCCAAGAAACTTTTTTTATTCTTTATTTGGGAGGGTAGGAGAGGTAGAACCCAATTAAACTAGCCTGGTCTTGACTACTGTTGGCTTCTCCTGCCTCCAAAGTTGTAGCTCATGGTAAAGAGGAGGGCATTTAATAATCAGTTGTATTTTGGGGCTAGAGGGTGGCTGGGCTAGTTAGGGGGACAGTTAAAAGATGGTGTCAGCTCCTGACATTGTTCCAGGAACCAGCTATTTTCTGTTCTTTGTAAGTGTAGGAAAATGGGGGGAGCAGAGGGCAAAATGGGCTGGGGTTAGGGAGAGGTGCCCAAGAGACAAGCCCTTGTCACCTGGGGAGGGTCAGGATGCTTTGTTTTTAAAATATCATCTACTTTTTCCTTGCAAAATGCAAACCTATTCAGACTATGACACATTTTTTTCTGTTTTCAAGTCTGAATTTTGCAAATTCAACTTTGGAAGGCTTTTGTAGCACTACTTACAGGGATTTTGATGTACCATCTCACTGTTGCCCAAATAATTGAATATAATGCCATCATTTATATTATTCTACCGTTATATTAAAGATATAATAGTGTATGGGTGACAGTGTGTAATGATTTTGTTACACATTCGAGGTATGTGATACCATATAAACCATGAGTCTGAAGATTGAGTGGTTTGTAAAGGTATCACACACCAAGGGTGTGTAAACAAAATGCTGTTCTTTATTTTTTATAATTATTAGGTAAGAGAAACACAACCAGGAGCTGAATGAAAACAAAAACAGATTTTGCCTCAGCTTCCAGCTGCAACTGTTATGTCACCTGCTCAGTGCAGTGTGTGAGAGTGAGGCACGTCTTCATTACACACTTGTGTAATGCAGTGTGTATAACCAAGAATTATAGGCACTGGTTTCATATTGTAATTGACCCCAACTAGTAATTAGTTGATATCAGCAGTGAGACTGCTTAGGTAGCTCAAGGTGGTTTACATCAGGTAGGCATCTGATAGTACTGCATGTGGTCGTGGTAGGCTTACTGAATTTCTGTAAAGTGGGACTTCCAGGGCAAGGCCCTGCCATACACTGCCATTGGACTACCAGAGAGATTTGGTGGCTCCTAAGATTGGGGCTTCACTACCCACCAAGAGGGCTTGTTTTCATGAAACTCTAAGTGTACAGTGCCTGCACCCAGAGTTACCTGATTGTGGGTTAGCTAATAAATTAGTACAACCCTCTGGGAAGCTGTACTTTCCAGCTCCCCTCTAGAGTGACAGCTTCCCACCAATACTATACAGTAAAATTGTTCAGACAATAAAAGTACCAAAATAGCATAAAACACAGGTTTATTACAGGATCAATAACTGCAGGCATAAAGGGTTAACACAGATGCTCTCAGATACAGCCATCCCCAATTAGGCACCCACTTAGGCAGGGGTGCAAGCTAGGGGTGAGCCACTATTTAGACAAAGCCTTATGGGGTAAGTGGCATGGAAAGATTACATTTAGCTGCAGTTAAGGCCCAGTGAGGTGCAGCTAACTTCAGACATGAAAAATCACACAGCTCCCACAGAAGTACAGTGGATCACCTACTATATACTGGAGGTTGATGCTGTCTCCCACCTGGTACCTGGGTTTGCAGTTAGACAATGAAAGTTCCTTCATGGCAGTTCTTGGGTACCCAGTGTTGAAATGTAGCAGGCCTGATCATGTTGCTGTAAGGTGGTCAGCACTGGTGCACTTCCACTGAAATCACAGTGTTTACGTTTCTCCAAACCTCATAGGCCTTGCAATTGCTTAAATGGCTTTTAAACTTCTTGAAACTGAGTTATTTGTAATTCGACCAAATGGCCAACTTGGAAAACCCAGTGTAACTGTAGCAGAATGCAGAAGACAAAATATTCCCCATAGTTACTCAAGTTTAACAGGACAGCTCTGTAAAGCTGTAATTTGACCTTTCTTGTATAAACTCAGTGACCTGTGTGACTCTCTGTCATACCAGGCCCAAAATCATACAGTTCAGCTAACTGGCAAGGCTCACCACCCCCACCCAAAAGTCATTACTCAGGAGCGAGACATTTTCAGGTACGTACTCCAGCACCAATGACTATGCACTGATCTTCAAATGTTTCTTGAACAGGTCAGCATGCATATGCTATTCAAACCTTCATTCTTCCAGGCAAAAGGCCTATGATGATGCACCTGCTTCATGATTACAGCACAACATCTGCTCACTTTGGGATCCGACACTGATCTACTTCCCCCTGAGCCATCTATCTTTTATACAGGGTCCTGACCAATGGTTATAATTGCTCCTGTCACCTGCTAATCAGCCTCCTCAACACCTGAAAGGAGCACAGTTGGTGCCAATACAGTGTCCCTCCCACTTCAGAGTCTTTGCAAGGATGTTTGGGCCCAAGAAAGTCATAGATTTGTCATCCCAAAGATCAACAGATTATGAAATGGCTTCCCCAATACAGTCTTTCAGTTAGTTCCCGCAACCCCCAATTCATCAGAAATCTTTCACCCAAACTGATCCCTTGCTGCACATTAGGAGTCTGTGGGGCATCAGGTGCGCACAACAACAGTCCCAACTCTGCAAAAGGGGATTACATTTACTTAAGCAATAAGGCATGACTGGGTGTATGTTGTTGAGTAATAACATCATTCTTCAGGTGGGTTGAGGCATGAGACGAAGCCAAGTGCTTCCACCACCCGAGGAGTGACATTATTACACAATAACACACACGCTGGAGTGCCTTATTGCTATCATACAATGGCTCATTTTAAAATAATAATAATAAAACGTTAAAAAATAAATTTATAACATTTTATGTATTTTTTCTTTTATTTTTGTGTGGGTATAGATGTTTGTTTAAAAAAAGTCCAGAATATTTCTTCCACCACAAGGGGGAGCTGCTGCCAGAGATCTTGCCTGCTGAGCCTGCCAAGCTTTTTGTCATTTTATTGCTTTGTGCTATATCATAAGAGTTGTCCTTGTGCTTTTCTGGACATTGGAGTGGATAATAGATTGAAGTGGACTGTTTTATATATTGTTTTTATTTTAAATTCAGTCCATTTTTTGTGTGAGTGATGAGTCCTTTGTCAACTGTACAGCACAGTGAATGTGTAGTGGGGCTGTTAAGGTGTGCATGCGCTGTCACAATGTTCATGCCGATGAAAACAGGATATTTAAACTGGGGGGGTGAGTTTCATTAGCGGGTTTCAGTGCAGGCAACTACTTGTGTAAAACAAAAAAAAAAAAAACAGTTTATTTTGTTTTGTAGATGATCACTATCTGTGGCTTCTGAGCGAAACATCTGAGTGGACTCGTGCTCACACAAAAAGTTTTTCGCCAGAGGCTGCGGCGCTTGGGAGAAAAACTTTTTTTAATGGACATGTGGATTCTTTCTTTACTTGATGAGCGAGGGATTAGGAAGAGGACCTGAATTTGTGATGGGTTACTCAGACTGACTAAAGTAAGGGACAAGAGATGGAGTACATCTGTCTGTGTGTGTTGGGTGGCACACATCGTAGCTGAAGGCTTTTAGTGCAGTGGTAAGCTGTGGAATGGTGGTAGGATTTGTCACTGTTATGCAGGCACATATGTGTCTGGACTTCAATAACATCACTATCCCAGGCAAACACTGACCAATCAGGACACAAGAAATTTCTTTGCAATTGCATAACAAGGTTCAACGTTAACCAAAATGTTGTAAGTCTGGTTGTTAATTCTTTTTTTTTTTTGTCATTGAGACCTCACCTGTCATGATACTAACCTTCCCATTGAAATTTTATTTTCATTGAGCTTTTTTCATGGGTGGTTAATGGCAGCCTGATTCAGCCCTGTCCCTGCCTCCCTCATCCAGCACCCACGACTCACAGCATCCAAGTATTTCCCCATGAATTGCCACCAGTGGTGGGGCCAGGAAGGGGAGGGGAGAGCCATCCTCCCCCAATCTGGAGACTCCCATCCAGAATGGGGAGGAGGGGGTTGTGGTCAGGTAGTGATGCAGGAATGGAGGCAGGCAGGGCCTTATTAAGCTGGCACCCATCCTTTCCCATTTTCTCCCCTTCCCTCACCGCAGCAGCACATAAGCATGTGTGCATGGAGGCACACACACGCTATGGAACCGCAGCCCCTCCCTACTATGTCACTCATACCCTGGTGCTGCCACCCAGCCTCCACCAGGTGGCAGCCAAGGAGTGAGACAGTGGACCTCCCTATCCCTGGGAGAGGAGACGAGAGCAGTCCCTCGGATGATCAATCCTCCCCCCAGCAACCTGAGTTCATTCCAGAACCCAGGTTGCCAGCATGGGAACAGGTAGGGGGCACTAAGCACATCGACCCTCTTCACCACTGAGCCACCTTCCTATTGATATTTTAAAGGTGTCTGTAACACAAGAAAAAAACTTCTTGCAGGTTTAAGGTACAGGGATTTGGTGATTGTAAATGGACTAGTAGTGCCTTAAAAATGTTTTCAATATAATTTAATTTTAATCTTTTCTCTTTCCTCAGAAAAACAGTTGTTCCAGCTCAGAGTGCACATGTACCAGGCCAGAAGCCTGTTTGCTGCAGATAGCAGTGGTCTGTCTGATCCTTTCGACCGAGTTTTCTTTTCTTCTCACAGCCAGTGCACTGAGGTAAGAACACAAATCTCATACTTCATTTCAAACAAGTACATCTTGCAGATTTTAAAACCCACATGTGTGTGGGGGAGAGATGAATATTTAATTCCCTAATCACAGTCATCAGGCTGACTCAGGCTACGGGAATGATATTCCTCCTATATGCACAGCTTTGGTAATATGGACACAGATGCTCATTATCCACTTGTTCTTCAAACATTATGATTTAAATTAGGGTCACAAACATTGGTAGCTCCCATGGTTATGAACTTCACCTTATCTTAGAGTGCATCTGGACATTTGGCACAAAATGCTCTACTCAGTAGCAGGGGGCAAGTACTAATCTAACAAGTTCTAGCTAGAGCCAACATGGCTGTGGTGAGCTTGCGAAGCTCTGAAGAGCAAGTGTCGCCGAGTGCCATCTCCAAGATGGTGGCGGTGATGCAACTGCACATGCATGGCATTTGTGCATACATAGTTGTGGTGAATGGTAAAATGCCATTCACAAGATGGTGGCACCAGCAGGACTGTGCATGTGCACAAGGTGCCCATATGCACTTCTTGTCCAAAATGCAGAAATAACAGCCGAAATAGTGTGGCTGTTACTCCATAGCATCTGATTGTGGTGGCATGTACAAACTCCATTGGATTTTGGAAGGATACTTCCAGAAGTCCAACGGAAGGTGCCACGATCAGCCGTTTTAAAGGCACTGAATGCAAAATGGCTGTAGGCTTCACCCACAGCTGTAAAAAGTAGACAAAGAACAATCTTACCAGTGCAAAATAATTACATTTCTTTAGTTAGTGCAACATAGATAGATGTACCAACAGCAGTTCAAGCTTCAGCCCACCAAACAAATAGTAACAGGGTTGCAGTCATGAACAGCGGAAAACAACACCACTCCTCCAAGTAGCCATGCTATGTGCTGAAATGGCTCAGTGCATCAGCATCAGAATTAGCAATCTATCTTACAGTTTCAGTTTAAAGACCAGTTCCAAAACAAAAAAACAAAGAGAATCCTCCACACTCGAACACGCCAACCTGTGCTTCAGTGGTCGCTAAAGCTATGTGCTTATGTATCAAAGCTCAGATGATGGCACCATGTTGTGTTGATACATAAGCGTATACCATTAGTGACCACTGAAGCACAGGTCAGCATGTTCGAGTGCAGAGGATTCTCTCCATTATTTATGGCTGTGGGTGGAGCCTACAGCCATCTTGCTATCTGTAGCTGGAAAATGGAGTATCGTGGAACACGTTTTGGACTTTTTAATGTATCCTTCCATGCCAACTGAAATAAAATACTCCCTTCTTTCTGTTAAGAATGTTGGAGACATAACTCCAAGCTGCTTATCAGATGCCATTAGGAAACTGGAACTGCTTGTTAAATATTTGTTAAATATTGGTTGCCTATTAAACTGGAGGAGATTTGTTTACCGCCTTCAGAATGCAACAACTTGCACATTTAAATATTTAGCAGTTAAACAGCTTCTTACTACTAGTTTCACTTGGGAATGTATTGCCTTTCAAAAAATATTCATACCTCATAAATGACATCCCTTTCCCACCAAATCTATAATTTACACTGTTTTGTTAACCTCTAAAGACACTATCTGATAAGTACTGTCTCAGACATATGCCAGGTCTTCAGTGAACTACCCAGACTAGATATGTAGCAATCAGCAGGCATTTTCTTCAGTGCTTTTTGGGCAAAAAATATATTGAGCTACAGCAAACACACACACACACACACTGTACACACCATCCTCATGGCCAAAACATTCAAAATAAATACTGCATTCTAATATGTTTTAAAACAATAAAGAAACTGTTTATGTCTGTGAACAGAGTGAAGTTCAGTTTAGAGTAGATTTCCTTTAAATATTTCTTATCCTATATTTTGTATCCTGAATAACACAGGAGACAGCCTACATCTCATTGTCATAGGGATCTTCATTTACACATTTTTCCACTGTATTTACTCAGGCTGTCCCAGATTAGATGCAATATCTTGTTTTTAGTGGGGTCATGATTTTACCATTTTGATAATGTATTTCTTCAGGGTAGCCTAGTCCAGGGTTTCCATATTCAAAGGAGATGTGTGGTGCATCCCAGCAGAAAAGGGAGATGTGCCGCGCAACTCCAACAGTGCTCCACAGCATGGTATTCAAATGTGTGGGATGTGCATGTCACAAGGGAATAGGCCAGGGTGCACACAAACAGTATGCTGTGCAAGTCGAGGATGCGTTCCCATGCATATGCCACGCTGTGGCATACTCAGTGGGAATGTGCCCCTTGCAGTCTGGAGCAGTATGACCCACAGTTAGGCCATGAATAGCTGGCCTAACCTGGTCAGCCACCCACAGGCAGACTGCAGAATTGCACCCAGGTGCACAGCAGCCTGGCAGCCCTAGTGGACTAGAGGTACCTCCTCCCATTCCCGATAGATCCAACTCCATCCTCAAAGAGCTCCATAGTGTAGGGCCCCCTTGGATCCAATCACAGCAGAGGAAACTACAGTCCCTTTCCATAGCATAGAGAACCCCCAACCGCCACCTTGGTATGTAGATACCCCTGCTCCCCCCATACCCGACCTGTTGCAGAGACTGGCACTGCCCTCCACACCTTGCTACAGCCAGCTGCCAACTGCACTGGACCCGGAATGGGGATCTGCACTCCAGAATGACCCAAGTGGCTGTACCATGCATTGGGGCACTACGCAAGCTGCAGACCCACCAGTGTATGCAGCCATTTATATGTCCCTGGCAGACCATAAGAGGGAATTGACATACCTCCAATGCATGCCTTGTCGATACTGTATCTTTCTGCTGTCATACATTGCTGCAGGCCCAGACTCTCCCTCATTCCCCTGCATAACATGCCACCATCCAGACTGCTGAGGTATCCTGGGTGCCATGGGGTGCGGTATCCTGCAATGCCATTTGCAGAGTATGCTTCTGGCTATGGATAGTGCATCCATGGTTCCCCAATTGTACAAACAAATGGGAGGTTGGCTGTTACATGCCTGTTCCTGGATGTGTAAGAGTGGGTACAGCATCATCTGTCACCCGCACTGAACAGCGCAATGGTACCAGGATGATGGATCCGCATGCGAGCGCCTGAGTATATGGCCACTGAGCGTTAGTGCCCACACACAGCTCGTGCCTATGTATGACACATTCCAGTGTCCTACTGCCAGTGCTCCACCACCCGAAAATCAGATGCCATTTCTTCTGTGAACTATCCAGGCTAAATATATAGCAATCAGCAGGCATATTCTGGGAAAATACATTGTAAAAATGTGTAAAAGGAAGACCACATTGAAACGCCTCTCAACAGATCTGCAGTGTGCAAATTCATTAGAAATAATGGGTAAAAGCTTCCTAAAAGCTCTCCACAGTCATATCGGCTCTGACCAGATTTTGTTTGTTTTGGAGCTAGTCTTTCAAAAGTCACTGACACAGTTTGGAAAACTTTGAAAAATGAAATATTTAGACACAATTCCATTTTTATTTCACATAGTTTCTGTAATTCTTTCCTCCTTTTTCTTTACTACTGAAGACAGCTACGTGAAAAAAGATCCTAATTGCCTAGACCATTTCTGTTCTGGCAACTTGACTAAACCAGACATCATAATCCCCTGTTTATGATATCATAATTATCTCCACAGCAACAGATTGTAACATAATAAACAAAACTGTTTTGACCGGTATAGACAAGCAACCAGAGTACATACAGTAGAGATCCTGTTTTCATGCAAAATGCCCAAGTAATAAAGAAATAGGGGTAACAACTACAGAAATACAAAATATAAACTGAATTGTCTAAATATTACATTTTTTTAAGGTAGTCCTAATGAATTGCTATTTCTGATGTTGATGCACTGAGACATTTCAGAACAGAGCATGGCTACTAGAAGAAGTAGTGTTGTTTCCCACTGTCCATGACCGCAAACCTGTTGCTATTTGTTTGGTGTGCTGAAGTTTGAGATGCTGTTTGCACATCTATCTATATTGCACTAACTGGAGAAATTAAATTATGGTGCACTGGTAAGACTGTTCTTTGTCTCCTTTTTATGGTTGTCATGCATGCAAGCGCAGACAGAACATGTTGCTATGAGAGTTGCTAGAGAGAGAGAGGTGTGAGGGGTGCCAGCCCAGTGGCCAACGGTGCTGCAGGGGCCAGTCTGTGGCCAACAAATCAGTAGGCAGTGTCCTGATGACACCGGTTTGCTGAGGGGTCTCGTCTCGGCAAACATTTCAAAGGACAGAGCCGATGTTGCATACGGCTCTGTCCTTTGAAATGCAAGCCCTTCAGCTGCTGCTTAGTGTGTCTTTCCTTGTTAGACAATGTCCCCCTTCCCTGCTGCTGTTTAGTGCATCTTTCCTGGTTAAACAATTTCCCATTTCCCCTTTCCCTTTCCAACACTGGGATGCCCACTCCCAGTGTCAGATACACCCCCCAACCTGTCTATATACCTAGCCAACATCAGGGTGCCCAGTCCCTGTGTCAGTTTCCCCCTTCCCGACCACTACTGTGGCACACTGGGAGCCCACCCCAGTGTGCCTACATTTATATTTATTTTTGTTCCCTGTAAATAAAGAAAACCTTCCCTCGTAGTCTTTTTTTTTTCCACCTGTAAAAACGAAAACCATCCTTGTTGTCTGCCCTGTCCCCTTCCCCATCCCAACCCCCCTCTCTGCCCCACCTCCCCACACCCCTTACCCCATACTTACTCTCCGAGGTCAGCAGACGTGATCTTCTGTGGAGCGGGACACATCTGCACTCTTCAAAGCTGACCAGCAAACTGAAAGAATGAAAGGTAAGCCATATAATGGGAGTCAATGGGGTTTCAACTTATGTTGCTATCACAGCCATTTTTAGGAATTTTGGCCCCAAATTTTCAACACGGGGTTCTTGGATCCCCACCTCGTGAACATGTCACTGTTATTTTGTTCCTCGGTCCTGAAAGATGATTTCATGGTCACTGCACAGAATCACGCTTTAGGACTGAGTAACAAAACAACAGTTCCACTGTTCATGAGGTGGGGTCCTGAAAAGCCCATGTTGCAAATTGTGGCATTCAACAAATTACTACGTTACAAAGAGTGTGTTGTGCAGTTTCTATATCACTCGTAACTTCACCAATTTTAATATTTTCACTCCAGATTTTCAACATTGCCATTTTTTTATACCTCCTTATGAACAGTACAGCTGTCATTTTTCACGTCTTGCCTGAAAAGTGTTTTTGCACCAGCTGCACAGAATGGCATGGTCGCTGTACGAAATCAACCTTCAGGATGAAGTAACAAACTCACAGTACCATTGTTCATGAGGGTAGGTCTCAAAAGCCCATGTTGAAAATTTGGTGAAATACTTCCAAAAAATCACCACGTTATGGGCATGCATTGCACAGTCTCTATGCACGCATGTAACTTTGCCAATTTCTCATATTTTCACTGCAGATTTTCAACATTGCCATTTTTTCATATCTTCCCATGAACAGTACAACTGTCATTTTTCATATCCTGCCCAAAATGTGTTTTAGCATCTGTGGCGCCGAATGGTGCAATCGCCGCACAAATTCACCTTTTGGGGTTGAGTAATGAAATGATAGTGCCACTGTTCATGAGATGGTGTCCCAAAAAACCCATGTTGAAAATCTTGAATAATCTCAACAAACATCTGGGGTGTTAGGGTTTCCAACTGTAACACCCACCCCACCCTGTAGAGACTGACAGGCACTGAGCATGTGTCTTGGGGTTGTCAGCTGTAATGCTCACAGCATTCCACCCCCACCCTGCAGCCAGTGGCAGGCACTGGGGTGTGTCTTGGAGTCTCTGGCCCAAACGTTCACCCCATTCTCCTATACTGCACCCATTTCAGCTTAATTTATTATGGAATAGGGTGAGCATTAGGGCTGAAGACCTCAAGGCACACCATGATACCTGTTAGTGTCTGCAGGGTGGGGCTGGATTGCTTGGGCATTACAGCCATTGACCTAAAGGGATACCCCCAATGCCTGTCAGTATCTGCAGGGTGGGGGTGGGGCATTAGGGTTGGAAACCCTAATGCCTCATTAATTAAGTAAATCAGGGAGAGAGATGTTTGATGTCACCTACCTTGATTTCAGCAAAGCCTTCGACAACATCCAACATAGAAGGCTGATTAACAAGATGAGTAGTCTGGCAACGGAGCAAAAGCTGACAAACTGGGTTAGAAACTGGCTGACGGACAGGAGGCAGAGGGTGGTGGTAATGGGATCCAATCCTGGGACAGGGGGTGTCCAGTGGGGTACCTGAAGGATAAGTCCTGGGACCAGTCCTGTTCAATGTCTTCATTACAGACATTGCAGAAGGGTTAGAAGGAAAGGTCTGTCTGCCTGTTTACAGATGACACCAACATCTGTAACAGAGTAAATACTCCAGAAGGGCTGGAGAAAATGAGCAGGGACATGGAGATGCTTGAAAAATGGTCTGAAGAGTGCCAACTGAGGTTCAATTCAAAAAAGCCCAACTAATGCACCTGAGAAGAGGGAAACCTGTGGAGAGTTACAAGATGGGGCGGAGGTGCTGATGATCACCAAGAAAGAAAGGGACCTAGGAGTCATCAGTTCTGATGGCCAAACAGTGTCAAAGCACAGCACAAATGTTGCAAGGATGGCCAGTGGCATGCTGGGTACATAGGCAGAGGCATCACTAGCAGAAGGCACAAGGTGGTGATGCCATTGTATAATGCACTAGTGAAGCCTCACCTACAGTACTGTGTGTAGCTCTGGAGGCTGCAAATGTGCAAGAACATTGACAGGGAGGAGGCAGTCCATGGAAAGGCAACCAAGGTGGTACATGGCTTGCAACACAGAACATCTCAGGAGAGATTAAATGGACCTCAATATGTACTTATTGGAGGAAAGGAGGGTGTGGGGGAACATGACAGATACATTCAAGTACCTCAAGAGGATATACAAGGTGCAGAGGTGGACATCTTTCAATACATCAGATGTTCGGCATTGACAAATGCTTGTTTTTTATCCTAAAAAAAAGAAAACTGTCCATCATTGTCCGCTGTGTAACCCCCTTCCCCTAAACAGTATACAGACATTAGGGGTGCCCAATTCTCCAGTGTCCTCATCTGTTCATCCATTGTTTTGCACTGTGTAACCCCCTCTCAAACAGTATGCAGACACTGGGGGTTTCCAGTCCCCAAGTGTCATCTGTCCATCCATTGTTGTCTGCTGTGAACCCCCAAACAGTATACAGACACTGGGGTTGCCCAATCCCCCAGTGTCCTCATCTGTTCAGCAAACTCCCTGAAAATAAGAAAAATATCTGTCATCATTTTTGTTTCCCTGTAAAAAAGAAAAACATTCATCATTGTCAGTTCCATAGTTACCCAACCCCTACCCTCCCACTCAGGACCCATTACCCACTGGAGGTCCGTCGCCATAATCTACCTTGGACTGCAGGCACATCTTCGCCTTCCAAGCCCAACCGTGAACTAAGGTAAGCGCATCAATGTGTAACCCCTAGATGGCGCTATCCCAGGGGCTACTACCCTTGCCTGATTTGCCACTAACAGGTTGAGGGGCCTGGATCCAATGGCGGGTGCCTCCACCCAGAGGTCAGGGTTTGCAATAGTTAAACTAACTTGGTCACAGCCCTCTGGGACACTGCAACCCCCCTTTCTTCCCACTAGTGGCCCACACAATATATCAGAATTACCTTCACAGTATACACTTACCCCAGGTCTGGTTCGGCACTGGGACCTCCTGTGAAATGAGATACAGTGCAACAATCACAGTACAGTACTTTAACATAGACAAATACCTCAGGCAGTATAACTTTGCTGAAACAAGCAGCTCTGATTTATTTAGGGGATATAACAAGGACAGGAAATCAGGTTAATTAGCTTATCACTCTAATAATCTACCTATGGCTCTGTGCACAGGCCTATCCCTATCAGTTACTGTCCCTGGGTACCCAAGCCCTAGTGGCTAGTCCAAACCGTGGCAGCTGGTAGGGCCCTTTCACACAGAGAAAGGAGAATTAAACAGTCAGCAGTACAGTAATTCCATTTGGATTTAATGTGGCAATTCAACAGGGAGCGACCCTGAATTAGTACTCACGACCTCCAAATAAGATAGGGTCCTTCAATGTCAGCAGAGGCTCACTTGAGGTACACAAACCTCTTCACACATCCATATAAAGCACACTATACCAGGCAGGCTGCATCTGTATCCCGATTGCAATTACTGCACAATACCGGAAGACACACAGCAGATTCAGTTCCTGACAGACAGAGTGCAATTTTCAACAATTCCTCAGTCTTCTACAGGGTGAGCCTGGTTTCTACTCTTCAGAGATCCTTTGATTCTTTTCACAGGACGGATTCAGTCCTAACAAGCTGCAGACCGGAACTCTGGGCCTTACACCGTTTTGACTAAAACTGCACACTGAAAAGCACAGGGCTCCTTCCTTCTTCACTGCCAAAGCTCAACTGAACTCCAACCGACAAAACCGGGCACTTCCTTTGAGTTCCTCCCAGTTCTTGACTGGATTGGCTGTCCTCACAATAGACTGCTGCTGTTGGTCCAAAAGGCACTGAAGTCTAAACTACATCTCCCAGAGTCACTGCCCATACAATCCTCTTGTGGCTGGCTCAGATTATGAGTCCAAGTTCTGATTAGTCCAAGGCACCATTTAGAGCTAGCTTACCCCACACTGATTGGTCCAGTTCAGCAGTTCAAAACTAGAATGGGAACTAGCAGACACAGTTCTGACTGCAAAAAAGCAGGTTAGACAAACTGTAATTTCATTATTACTCTAAATAATTTCTGGCAAACAGTTACATCTTTCAGATAGGTTCCTTTGCACTCCTAGTGACTGCAAAATGAAGTGAATTGGCAGCAGCAGGTGGTACTCAATCAAAGAAACACACAGTCCCCATACAAACTAATTATGTCTGCAAGCAGACAGCTCTTAAAGACAGTACCAGAGGTTCTAAAACACTCACTGATAAATGGCAAATGCCAAACACCATTCAGGCTTGGAGCATTCAAGCAAGCTCCTGAAGTCTTTGGGAACCCCCATTTGCAGGGGTTACACCCTTCCTAGCCTGGGAAAGCTTGGCGTCCGCGTCAAGCAAGTACCCATAAGTTTCAACTGCAACCATATACATTTGCATTAGGCTCGCACATGTAATCATCAGTCAATATATCATTTACCAGAACACATTTCTGAAACATTGCAGTACGTCCTCTTTACACAGTATTACATACACATTGTACCATAACTCAAGTTATTACCTCTTGTACATGAAACCTGAAGAGGGGCCCTTCCTATCAGTTACCTTGGGGCTGGATGGGGCAAGGCACCATATGAAGAGCAACACAAGTAACTTGGAGTTAGCACTGATGCTCAGTTTGGGCAATGAGCTCGGGGACACATACACTCCTTTATGGACAACATTGAGAGGCAAGTCCACAGGCCTCCCAAGTGAATCATAACTGAGGTGCACCACAGGCTTTACAGCTCGACCAGTCTTTCTAGGGGAACTGTTATAGTCTCTGCACTCTGAGCCTCATTTTCAGCATTGTCCTCACTTGTCAGGGAGTCTCCATGGGGTAGAGAGGCTAGAACTTGGGGCACTTTCAGCTCCAGGAGTTACAGTTTCTGAGTCACAACATTTGGCTCGCATGGAAGCTTTGGACACTGGCAGTGGACTGTCAGGGCACTCAAAATACTCTTCTTGTTCGGGTGTATCACCAGTCTGCCCCAATCTATCATTTTCCTCCCTGAAAGCTCAAACAGTTCAACCATGCACAATGATTCCATTTCATCTGATCTGATGCTTTGCACTTCACTTTCTGGGAGCATTGGCTCCAGGGATGAAGCTGGGAGCTTAGACAGTCCAGAAGGCCCAGCTTCATCTCAGTATTGACTAGGGATTGCCCGAAACAATTGACTCAGTTCGTAAGAAGGATAGTATTCAAAGTCACTCTCACTTTCTTCGATATGGACTGACAGTCATGCTCAACTGGGACTTGTGGAGGAACACTTTAACTTTGCTTCTGTAGGTGCAGACTTTCTTGATCTTTTCTTAGCAGCAGCTCTAGTCACTGGTCAGAGGGCATCTTCTAGGGCTCAGACTCAATAAGATTTGTCCAATGGGCGAGTAAATGATTTCTATGCATTGTTTTACATCTTTTGAATTATTCTCAGGCCTTACTTTGTACACTGGCAGATCATCTAGTTTGCCCACTACAATGTGAGGGAGATGGTGCCATCTGTCAGCAATCTTGTGTGCTTGCCATGCAGTCCCAGATTTCTTAGCAATACCCAATCTCCTCCTGGAGTTCCTATGCTTTCACCTTTTATCATACCTTTCTTTGTTGGCCCAGATTTCTTTTGGCAGCCATGGTTTGAGCCAGTTGAGTCGCATGAGTTAGCTGGGCCTTTAACTTTGCACATACTGTAAATAGTTGTCAGCTTGAACCCCATCAGGAGGACCCCAAAACACACATCTACTGGTAGTCGAGCTTCTCTTCCAAACATCAGGCGTAGGGGAGAATCCAGTGGCATCACTGGTGCAGTTATAAGCATGTACCAGGGTGCTAATTTGCTGGCTCCATCTAGGCTTGTCCTTTGGGTGCAGGGTGCCTAGCATATCTAGCAAAGTCGGTTGAAATGTTCAGGCTGTGGGTCCCCTGGGGTGGTAAGGAGTGGTTCTGGACTTTCGCACTCCCACAGAAAGCATCTCTTTGATCAGGCGACTCTCAAAGTCTCTCCTTGATCAGAATGGATTCTTTGTGGAGCCCCATAGTGAACAAAAGTTTTCTACAAGTACTTTGGCCACAGTGGATGCTTTCTGGTCTTTGGTGGGAAAGCTTGGGCATATCTCGTGAAATGGTCAGTGACCACCAGCACATTACTGATATTTCTTTGATCCGACTCCAAACTCAGAAAATCAATACAGACCAGCTCCATGGGTGCACTGGTGGTGATGTTAACAAGGGGCAGCCCTCTGGGCAAAAGCTTTCCTCTGTAACACGCGACTACAAGTTCAGAATGTGGTGCTCCACATCAGCCCCATCTTAGGCCAATAGAATCTGGATCTCACCAAGTCAAGTGTTCTGTCTGTACAAGGTGCCCCATGTGGTTGTGCAAGGACATCAGTACTGAGTCTCGAAAGGCAGTGGGCAGCACTAGTTGTTGTTTGTCTACTTGTCCCCTCTGTCTACTGTTTCTCTGGTATAACAGTTTATTGATCAGTTTCAACTTAGGACCTTCTTTGTATAACAGTGCAGTTCTCAAATCAGTGGGCGTAATTTGGACATCTTTTCCTGCATAGAGGGCTTCTAAAGCTGCTTTGATCATGGGATCGCGGATTGAGCCCGCGAATACTGTCATTGTCCAGCTGAGGCAGTGCACCAATGTCTATTGCAGAAAAGTGGCAATAAGCAGCAGGTATGCAATTCTCAGAGGTCCCAAGCAATCCACCATGCAGTCCACTCGTCCGTGGACATTTGTTCCTCCCTGTCAAACTTCGGCAGAGTGCCCAAATGTCAGGTTCTGCCAATCGGACCCAATCATTCTGGGGAACAGGCCTCCGGGAGAGAGCATCAGCATCTATGTGGTTCAGACCTGCTCGTATTCGAGAGCATAGTCATATGTAGATAATGCAGAAAGCCACCTATGGCCAGTGGCATCCAACTAGCTGAGGTCTGCACATAGGTCAAAGGATTATTGTTAGTTTTTACTAGTATTTTAGCCCCATACAAGTACTCATGGAATTGGTCAACAATAGCCCACTTCAAAGCTAGGAACTCTAACTTATGTCAGGATAGTTCTTTTCGGATGGGGTCAGGCTTCTACTGGCAAGGCCACTGGTCTCAGGCCATTCTCGTGCTCTTGGTACTTACAGCCCCCAACCCTTGCAAGCTAGCATCAGTGTGCAGGGCGTAAGGTTTCTTGGATCGGCATAGGCCAGCACCAGAGCATGGGTAAGTTGATATATGATCTCATGAAAAGCAGTCTCACAATCAGAGTCCAGCGGGCCCCAAATACTTCACTCGGATGAAAATACACTCTTTCAGTCTTGAGGGCGCTGACTTTTGGTATTTTTGTGGGTTGGGGATACCCTTGAGTAAGGTTAAGAAAGGCGGATCACTCTTGAATAGTCCTTGATGAGCCGATAATAACCACAGAATCCCAGGAATCTTTGCAGTTCTTTTAGATTTTTGGGCTGTGGCCAGGTGGTCAAGGCCTCAACTTTACTTGGGTCGGTCTCTATTCCCTCGGTGGATACTATGTGTCCCACATACTTTACTGATGTTTGAAAAAATTGACACTTATCAATGGACAGTTTAAGGCCAAAGTCCTCCAGTCGGTCCAATACCTTAAATAATCTGCTCTCATGTTCCTCCAGTGAGCTGCCAAACACAATAACATCATCTAGGTATACCAGGCACTCTAGTAAGTTCATGTCCCCACTGCACTCCATCAATCGTTGAAAGTGGCTGGGGCACCTGAAATCATGAGGCATCCTCATGAATTCATAGAAAGGCAAGCGGACAGATAAGGCCGTCTTCTCCACGGTCCTCTGGGGCCATCGGGATCTGGTAGTACCCACTGGAGATCCAGCACAGAGAACCACTTGCTCCCGTTAGGCAGTCAAAGCATCCTGAATGCTGGGCATTGTGTACTGATCAGGGATAGTCCACGGTTTAAGGTCGATAATCACACACATCCTTACTGTTCCATTCTTTTCCTCACTACCACAATGGGGAAGCATAAGGCTTCTGGATTCTTGTATTACACCAGCAGCTAACATCTCTTGCAGATGCCGTCTCACATCATCTATGTCAGCAGGTGCCAGGCGTCGAGACCTCTCACGAAATGGTCTTCGTCCATGCAGCGGATATTGTGCTCAGCTCCTTGCCGCATCCTACATCCCATTCCTTTAAAGAAAACACCTGGTCTCTCTGGGCAAGCTTCTCACTGATCCTCACTTTCCATTCAGCTGGCAGCGGGGTCACGAAATCAAACAAGTCAGGCGTTACTCTGTCATTCTTCCTTGAACTCTTGCTGCTGGGTAGCACTGCAGTGTCTGCACAATGCACATTAGCCAGGATGCAACCTCTGTTTACTAGAATGTCTCTTTCAGACACATTATGAACTTGGACCATTACCCTTCTGGCATAAGCATGGGCTCTGCGGGCAAAATACTAAGCTTGACCAGCAGTCCCTCTGGCAATTTTCCATCGCCTGGTGCATCCAACATTAATATTTTATTCTTAACATCCTTTCTGATATGGACCTCTCCCTAAGGTACACTGGGCATTTGGCGCCAGGATCAGAGACTCAGGATCCTTCTTCCATACAATTCCGACGGTTCCTCTGGTTCTGTTTTTCAGCATCTCTCTGTGCCTCATAGGCCTTCTTAGTAAAAGCGGAACTCTTAAAGCTCTACTAGTCTTTGACCCCTGTTTTTCATAACACAACTGTGCCAGCCTTCCGAACATATGAGCATTTGTTCCAATCAACAAAGGGACACCATCATACAGTCCAGTGGGGGACACACTAAGGCTAGGGTCTCTACTTGTTCAGCCACTCCAGCCACGGAGGTGGGAAAGACAGCCAAATTCGGATATACCGGAATAGGGTAGGCCTTCTCACTTAACCCCCATACATGCAGTCCTTCTAATGGTTGTAAGGGCACGTCTGACAAATGCTTCTGATACCAATCCTGGAACATAATTGTCACTTGGGAGCCACTGTCTAATACAGCTCTTGTAGACACTCCATTCACCTTTACAGTGGTCTCCATGGAGGGACCCACTATTCTGGACCAGTCTGGAGAGGCTGTAGTGGGGGCCTGGGCAACTGACCTTGCCACAAAAGGACATGAATTAGCATTTTGGTGCCCTCACTGGGATCATGTCGTGCACCTCTTAACCACTGATTTCTTCTCCGAAGCTCTCTTGTAGCCTATATGCAACTTTGTCAGTGTCTTTTGGGGACTGGCATTCCCTTTTCATGTGCCCATCTTTCCCAATTATGTCACAAACATACTCTCTGGAGTTTGAGCTGGCCGGGCGCCACACTGGGAGCCAGGGCGGGGGTATTACTAACTGGAAACCTGGGTGCCATCTCTGTCTGCGGTGATAAGCATTTGGAGACATCTCGTCAGTTTCTCCACTTCCATGGTCAAGGAATTGAGTTTGGAGCTGTTATCAGCAGGAGATACATGGGTGGGTACCTCCACCCCCAGCAGATGCAGTCGGATATAGGTCAGGGCCCGTACTTGCAGGCGTGGCCTTCATAAAGGACTGTTTTGAATTCCGGATCTCTCTCAACAGTTCCCATTGTGGCATATCTTTTTCTTTGTCAGAGCACTCATTGACTGTCAACCTCTGCCCTGAACTTCACTTGATGGGTCACCCTCAGTCACTCGGTCGTAGCCACAGCTGTTGGTGCAGGTACCTCCAGGTCGCCTTTTCTCAACTCCTCAATTTCTCTCATTAACTCATCATAGGAGGGTGGGGATTCAGTCGATTTGCCAGGTAACTGAAGCAACAGCAGTTCTGAGAAGAGGGGCAGACTTAAGGTTCTGTCCAGTCTGGTTCGGTCCAGTTCAATGCTGGCAAACTACCCTTTCTGAGGCATTCTTGCAACAATTTTCCAGCCGAGAGACATACACAGACAACAACTCCCTTGGTACTGTTGTGCATTTCTTACTCTCCACCATAGGTCCTCATCAGAATCTGGGCTCCCATACACATTCTCCAAGGCCTCAAGATAGGCCTGTGCAGTCGCTTCAGGGTTACTGGCCCGTTTAGCACGGATGGTAGCCAGGGCAGGACCTCGGGGCTCTCACTAACCCTCTTTCGCCTTTGCCTTCCGAGCATTGCCATTCTAGCACTTGGGGGCAACATAGTCTATCCAGGTCTCCCAGTCATCCTCCCTTGGGGGTGGAGAGGTGCCAGAGAAGATCCTCAACCTTCGGTGAAGTCGTGACTAATGGCAGGTGCAGAAATAGAGAGTCTGCATTGGTTCAGCCACCATTACGGGCACTGGAGCAGGAGAGGGTGTTGGGGAGGAACACCCCAGGTGGCAAGAATAGTTTCTTCAAGTCCTCCACAGTTTTCCCTCTCCCAGCAACCATTCAGCAAATTTCTCCTCAAAAGTTTCAGATAGTGGTGGGGCTGATTCCCCAGGTCTTTACTGTCCTTAGTTATCACTCTCCAAGCAGTGAGGGCTCCCTCTGGGGTAATGGTCTGTGGCACTTTGGAGCTATCTATGGGATCCTTAAACTCTACTAGGGCCAGGAAAGTGCGGGTGAGCAGATTAGCATGCCGACCCACCACCACAGGGTTTGTAAACCTTCCACCTTGGAAAGTGCTCCTGCACAGTGTCCGTATTGATACCCAGGGGATGTCCAGGATAAGCATAGCATTTTGAGGTCGATCTCCTCCCCAGTCCACCACTCCACCAGCTCGGTGCACAGCCACTTCTGTCGGGTACCCATTTTTTCTTAACAGTGGTTCGTAAATATGGCCACTAGAGGACACACAATCCAAGGTGAGCCTCCAAGATGTAACCCCTAGATGGCTATCCCAGGGGCTACTACCCTTGCCTGATTTGCCACTAACAGGTTGAGGGCCTGGATCCAATGGCGGGTGCCTCCACCCAGAGGTCAGGGTTTGCAATAGTTAAACTAACTTGGTCACAGCCCTCTGGGACACTGCAACCCCTTTCTTCCCACTAGTGGCCCACACAATATATCAAATTACCTTCACAGTATACACTTACCCCCAGGTCTGGTTCCGGCACTGGGACCTCCTGTGAAATGAGATACAGTGCAACAATCACAGTACAGTACTTTAACATAGACAAATACCTCAGGCAGTATAACTTTGCTGAAACAAGCAGCTCTGATTTATTTAGGGGATATAACAAGGACAGGGAAATCAGGTTAATTAGCTTATCACTCTAATAATCTACCTATGGCTCTGTGCACAGGCCTATCCCTATCAGTTACTGTCCCTGGGTACCCAAGCCCTAGTGGCTAGTCAAACCGTGGCAGCTGGTAGGGGCCCTTTCACACAGAGAAAAGGAGAATTAAACAGTCAGCAGTACAGTAATTCCATTTGGTTTAATGTGGCAATTCAACATGGAGCGACCCTGAATTAGTACTCACGACCTCCAAATAAGATAGGGTCCTTCAATGTCAGCAGGGCTCACTTGAGGTACACAAACCTCTTCACACATCCATATAAAAAAGCACTATACCAGGCAGGCTGCATCTGTATCCATCGTAATTACTGCACAATACCGGAGAACACACAGCAGATTCAGTTCCTGACAGACAGAGTGCAATTTTCAATAATTCCTCCAGTCTTCTACAGGGTGAGCCTGGTTTCTACTCTTCAGAGATCCTTTGATTCTTTTCACAGGGCAGATTCAGTCCTAACAAGCTGCAGACCGGAACTCTGGGCCTTACACGTTTTTGACTAAAACTGCACACTGAAAAAGCACAGGGCTCCTTCCTTCTTCACTGCCAAAGCTCAACTGAACTCAACCGACAAAACGGGCACTTCCTTTGAGTTCCTCCCAGTTCTTGACTGGATTGGCTGTCACTCACAATAGACTGCTGCTGTTGGTCCAAAAGGCACTGAAGTCTAAACTACATCTCCCAGAGTCACTGCCCATACAATCCTCTTGTGGCTGGCTCAGATTATGAGTCAAGTTCTGATTCGTCAAGGCACCATTTTAGAGCTAGCTTACCCCACACTGATTGGTCCAGTTCAGCAGTTCAAAACTAGAATGGGGAACTAGCAGACACAGTTCTGACTGCAAAGAAAGCAGGTTAGACAAACTGTAATTTCATTATTACTCTAAATAATTTCTGGCAAACAGTTACATCTTTCAGATAGGTTCCCTTTGCACTCCTAGTGACTGCAAAAATGAAGTGAATTGGCAGCAGCTTGAGTGGTACTCAATCAAAGAAACACACAGTCCCCCATACAAACTAATTATGTCTGCAAGCAGACAGCTCTTAAAGAGACAGTACCAGAGGTTCTAAAACACTCACTGATAAATGGCTTAAATGCCAAACACCATTCAGGCTTGGAGCATTCAAGCAAGCTCCTGGAAGTCTTTTGGGAACCCCCATTTGCAGGGGGGTTACAAATGTATTTCAATGGGGGTTTCGACGTCAATGTATTTAAATAGGGTTTTCAACTTAGTGGCATAACTTGGCCATTTTAAAATATTTTTCCCCCAGTTTTTCAACATATGTTTTTTGGAACGCCACCTAACAAACAGTTTCACTGAAGCAATTTTCAAACATCCCTTCCCCATGACACCAGTGCACATGACAAACATTCGGCATTGACAAATGCTTGTTTGATTAGTGCTGACCTCCCTCTATTGAGTAGAGTATTTTGTGTCAAAACTATGATTTAAATGTTGGGCAGCGACAGTAACTGAGATTCTGTTTGCTAGTCGGAAAAGTCTGGAATATTATTCAGAAACTGCTCGGCAGAGTCATTGCCACTGCATTACTTGAAGAATACAATGTCGGACGAACTACCGATAAATCCGGTTCCCACTAAAAAAAACTGGTAACTCATATGCCACAAAAAGCACACACCATGCAGACTTTAGTAAGATAGTAAGGATTTAGTTTATTCAAAAAAATATCACTACACTACAGTTGTATGGTGAAGCCGGTGGAGTGTGAGAGAAACAAATGAGATGGAGCATTATTAGCAAACCTATGCAGTCGGTTGTTTTGTATTCCATCAAGTAAATATATGTCAACCAATGTACGAGGCACTATTGAGGCCTCGCTTGGAGTACTGTGCCCCATTCTGGATACCATAGTTCAAGAAAGACAATAGTGAAATTTGAAAACGTTCAGAGGTGAGTGACCAGAATGATTTGGTTTGGTTTGTTTATTTAAATTCTGGCAATTCCATGAGCATAAAGACCATTTTCTTGGGGGGACCAGATATGAAATTTTGGACAAAGTAATGCAAACATATATTCAAACAATAAAGTGTCAGAAAAAATTGCAATACAGAGAACCACCAATTAATATACAATACAATACATTACATTACATGCATCTGGGGCACAAAAAGGCTGGAGTAAGAGCAGGGAATACATCAGCAGTAACTCTTCTCTTCGGAAAAGGAGCCAATGAGGGGCAATAAAATTCAGGTGGTTAAAAAAATGAAAGGATATGGAGAAGGTGGACCTATGTAGGCTGTTGGCTGTCAGTCAGGAACAGAGAGCAAAACTGAAGATTAGCAGGAGTTAGAAGAACAAGGGTTAGGACAGAATTTAAGAGAACATTGCTCCATCCAGATGGTAGTACTGTATTTTGGGACTGTGGGTAGATTGCACCAGAGGGCAACTGAATAAAATTCAGTTGGCTGCTTAAGGTGCAGCCTGGATAAGCTCTTAAAAAGCAAGAACATCAAAAGATACAACTACTAGGACAGCAGGGGATGGAACTGATGCACAGTACCAGTGTTATTTTTATTTATTGACCAGTTTAATCCAGAAGAAAACATAAACATATATAGGAAATCTTATTTTCAGATGTACCCTGGGAAAGGTATTGGGATATCAACATAGCACAAATTGGATACAGTAAATAGCAGCAGTTCAGTATAAAGTGCGAGTACGTTACAAATAGCAGCAAGTAAAATAAACTGAACAGCAGTCATGCTAGTGATGCTTAGAGCAAGGAGGTATAGTACAGTCCTATTGATTACACAGGCAGGCAAGAGTAAAGAGAGAGTGCAATTTTGACTTGATGTATTCTGGATACTATTCACACCCCTACTATCAATTGGGAGGCTGTGCCTAGTATGAGGGGGCCATAAAACTGATAAAAGCTTGACCTGCTTTCTTTCTGTAACTGGGAAGCACACATTTCTGGGTATGAGAAGATTCCCAGCTGGTACATTGTCCAAGAGATTGTTATTAGTAGGCTGCTTATATACTGCATGAGTTTGTTGTGCCAGAACTGTGCACCTAAAAGCACAGCGTGCATGGTGTATCTGCTATATAGAAAGGGCCACCTGAGTTGCATGTACGCAGAACAGTGGTGAGCAGGAAATGGGTGGCTCACCACAAAGCAACATAGGGAGTTGTAAAACAAGTGCAGCTTGGTCAACTGAGTTTAGGCTGCAGATCCATACACAACATCACCATAGGTTGGCAATGAAGGACTATAGTCTGTTCAACTATCCATTTCCTATGGCCATGGAGAGACAATCTCTGAGATGATATACCACCTGGATTGGGTGTATTGCACAGGATAATGTTTCAAGATTCTATGTGATAATAGCAACCGCACAAAGGCGATCGCTATTATCAAGACCTGCATTATTGCTGAAAACATTTTTGGTGATATACATAAAAGGCTGACCAGGAAACTGTGCATTTGGAAGGCTGTGTTCCCCGCACCCCCTAACTGAAGATTCTCAACTCCAGGGAGATGCATGTCGGGGAGGGGGGCACAACCCGGTTCAAAAAATGTAAGTCTTGCAGCTGCAGGAAGCGTAAATGTTACACCCATCCCCAGTTCCAAACCCAGGACTTGCTCCGTCAGAGCCAACCTCCCTACCCACCACACCACATGGTTGGCTTGGTGGAAGCAGGATCACCATAGGGTGATATCCCTGTTCCCCATCCCTCCATGTCCTGTCACCCACCCTCCCTTCCTGTTGCCCACCTTACTTCATGGTTGCAATGTTCACCGTCCCCCTACAGTCGCCCATGATGACAGCACCGTCATATGGGTTGCTGTTTTGACAGTGGCCCATATGCGGTTGCTATCATCATGGTATACCATTTTTCAATATTGGCTGCGTTGTCCAAGTTCTACTACAAGGTCAAGTCAAGATATTTGTAGAGTATGATGGTCTTGAGGGGGTACTGTCATGGGAGTATGTGTTTATAAAAGGTGTGACATGCATTGAAGGTCTGGAACTGAAAAGCATGGTGACAGTCTCTTTTCTGGCTTAAAATTACCCTATTTGTCAGCAACCACTTTTGTATTCTTTTGGAAGTCTGACAGGAGACTGAATGCAACTGTAGGGTATCTTTGCTGCTGGAGAATAGCACCGTGCTGCCAACATACATCTATATGTCACATGTGGACATGCACAAGGGAAGGACAGTTATGAAAATGATGAACAGGAGCAGCTCCAGTACAGAACCATGAGCGACATCCCAGGTGATAGGCAGAACAGCTCCAGCTGAACCACGTGTTCTCATTAGCGTGTTCTCATTAGCTGACCACAGGTGGTTAGGCAGGATTCAAACCAGCCAGTGGGGAAGCCTGTAATGCCAGAGGCCTTAAGTTTATGGAGCAGCAAGTCATGGTCTTCCATATCAAAAGCCTTGGCTAGATCTATGAAAATAGCCCCAGTGGTGCACCCCTTGTTGATGTCAGCTTGTATATGACTTGTGATTCTGAGCTGGGTCATGGGAGGTGGCAGGGGAGTATGCTGCATGGAAATCCATTTGGTAGGGGAGACAAATTTAGTCAGGCAGAAAACAAACCAGCACAACTCAAGCTCAGGCAATAAGGCTTTAATAAAAAAACTATAAAAAGGCAACATACCCACAAGGGCAGGTTCCCAATGTAGCACACAATAAGGACCCGACCAGTTTTAGCAAATAATGCATTGGTTGCAAGAGGCAGTCGAGGTCTCTATAATCTAATGAGCCTGCCCTGTGAAGCTATGTTGCTGCCCCCCTCTTTCTATATTAAAGCCTTGACCTGAGCTTGGAGTTGTGCTCAATTCTTTCTTCTGACATTAATAATTTTAGTGCACATTCCATTTAGCAGTTTGAGCTGTTTTGTTTTTGTTTTTGGAGACAAATTTAATACTGTTATAAAAATACATTAATTGCACACTGATTAGTTGTTCCTGAGCTTTAGAGAGCATAAGGAGTAAAAATATTGGACAATAATTGTCCATATCTGAGAGATCATCCCCTTTATGAAGGGGGTCACTCCCTTTATGAAGAGAGACATAGATTCTGTTATGAAGAAAGATCACGACTGCTATTTTCTGTGTTGGGAGGGAACACGCCAGTTTACAGGGAGCAGCAGGAAGATGTGAGATATTTCATGACTGTGGCAGGGGCACACATTTTTTTATTTTTTTCTGGGTTTTTGGCCTTTTTCTCCCCTGATCCCCGGGGCCCCAGCACATGAGCACTGTGTGTGTGTGGAGACACATGCACACCCCGTGACACCACTGCAGCCCCTTTTGCACCTCCCCATGGCTACCGCCAGAGATCCCTAGGGTCAGCACCGCCATCCATCCTCCACCAGGTAGCGACCAGTGACCGGGGAGCCTCCAAGCCCTCCCAAGAGGAGACAGCTACCTTGTGGCAGCTTGATCTTGCTCCTAACCCTGCCCACCTCAGTCGATCCCTGACAACCTGGGCTCATTCCCAAACCCAGGTCGCCAGCGCAGCATAAGGTGTAGTGTCCAGTGCCTCAACCCTCAGCACCACCGGGCAGGCCATTTTGTTTTTCAAGTGAGCTTTTTCTCCCTCAGTCCACCCAGACAGGGCTTATTGGTCTTTTCCCTGCCCCCTGCTGCTCAGTGATCTGCCTCAACTCAGTCAGGTTCCATAGACCCCCACAGATTGCCCCTGTGGCAGTGCCAGGCAGGTGATGGCCACTCCCCCCAAGACCCACATCCAGTTGCTGTGCCCAGCTGGGTGGCAATTCAGAGCAGAGCCTGACAGGTGGGGCATCAGGGAGCCAAGGCAGACATTTTCTGTATTCTCCCTTCCCGGACTCACGGTGACATGGAGAACACATGTGCATGGAGCCACACTTGTGCTCCAGAACTGCAGTTCCTTCCATGCCCCTGACCTCAGTCTGCCTGCCTAAGCTTAGCACTACCACCAATCCTCCACTTGGTGGCAGCCAAGTGCTGGGATAACACACCACCCAGTCAGGGAGAGGAGAGCAGTGGCAGGAGTACTGCCCCATCCCTGCCCTCTCCTGCTTGGCACTCTGCCTCGACTCACCCAAGTCCCCTAGACCCCCTACGGAGTGTCCCCAGGGTGGGGCCAGGTGGGAGAGAGCCATCCTTCCCACACCTGGAGATGCACATCCAGTTGACGAGCCCCAGCCAGGAGGCAGTGCGGAGCAGAGAGCTGGCAGGTGGGACATGATGGGAGTGGGCAGATGTTTTCCATTTTCTCCCTTTCCGGACCCACGGTGGCATGGAGGACACATGGGCATGGAGGCGCACATGTGCTCCAGAACTGCGGTTCCTACCACCCTCCCTTACCTCTGTCTGCCTCTTAAGCTTGGTGCTACCACCAGGCCTCCACCTGGTTGCATCCAAGAGCCAGGATAACACACCACCCTACTCTGGGAGAGGAAAGCTGCCAGGTAGCAGCACCATGCTTTCCCAGCCCTTCCTGCCAACTGCCGGTGACCGAGCTCATTCCTAAATGGGTCGCTGGTGTGGTGAGAGGTAATACGCTACAGTGGGCTGGCTCAGGGTTCAAGTCCCAGCCGAGGCACTTACTTCTTTCTCTCCTTTGTTTGCATGTGTTCTATAAATAAGCACACTGCACTCTTGAGATTGAAAATGTAATTATCTGTGCAGTACTATGTTGTGCATTGGAGAACAATAATGTGCTCCAGGATGACCCAGTTTTCAGTTGCCTTGGTGGCACAGCTGGTAGCACAGCTGGAACAGTATTCCAGGCAGCCTGAGTTCAAGTCCCAGCTGAGGCACTTACTTCTTTCTCTCTTTGTTTGTATGTGTTCCATAAATAAGCATGCTACACTCTTGTGATTGAAAAATGTAATTATCTGTGCAGCACCAGAATGTGCATTAGAGAAGAGTAATGTGCTCTAGGATTGCCCAGTTTCCAGTTGTCTTGGTGGCGCAGCTGGTAGCACAACTGGAATGGTATTCTGGGTGGCCTGGGTTCAAGTCCCAGCTGAGGTAATTTCTTCTTTCTCTCCTTTGTTTGTATGTGTTCAATAAATAAGCACACCGCACTCCTGTGATAGAAAATGTAATTATCTGTGAAGCACCAGGTTGTGCATTGAGGAAACAGTATTGTGCTCCAGGATGGCCCAGTTTCCAGTTGCCTTGGTGGCACAGCTGGTAACACAACCAGAACAGAATTCTGGGCAGCCTGGGTTCAACTCCCAGCGGAGGTACTTACTTCCTTCTCTCCTTTGTTTGTGTGTGACACATTTTAAGGAATTTTGGGGCCAGGACCATCTAGGTTACCACCCTTGTCAGGGTCAAGGATAGTGTGCTCCTTGAGGACCTCAGACTCCAAGACTGGGGTGAAATTGAAATAAGGTTGCTGAAGATCTGGAAGGTGGACAGGCAGGTGTTGGGTGGTGGTAAGCTGGCAACAAGAACTGTAGGGCAGTTAACAAAATGAGAGTTAAAGGCTTCAGCAAAGAGTTTATACTCACTTATGACAGAGATACGCACTTTGAGTTCCCTAATAGGCACAGTGGGAGTTATTTATTTATTTGCTTTTGGTAACCGGGTAAGTGCACTAGACAGAACAGGTAAAAAACAAATACATTGACAGTGTTGTACAATAGGAGATTCCAAACAGTTATACAGAGGCGCAAGTTACATAGTACATAGAGGAGGTACATATCACACAGTATAATAGGAATAAAACAGACAAAAAGGCACAATTTACTGTTAATAATGTACAAAACATGACAGTGCTGTTGGTAAGTCAGCAAGGAGAAGATTCCCAGGCAGAGACAGGGAACAAAGTGCGTAGCTGCAGCTGAGAAAGAGTGGGGATGGGAAGAATCAAGAGGCCACAGGGAAATTTAAGTGCAGGACAATGGTAGATTTGCATGACTCGTGAGGCTAGGGACATTAGCAAATGTCAAGGGGAGGCGAGGTAATTGGAGAGGCCTTTCTTGAAAGTGGGGTGGGATTTGGAGTGCCTAAGATCAAGTAGGCGAGAGTTCCAAAATTTGGGGGCATAGAAGGAGAAGGCAAGTTCACCCATCCTGGTACAGCATTTTGGCACAGATAACAGAGCTAAAGACATGGAATGAAGGGAATGAGGGCAGTCCGTGGGGGTGAGCATAGCAGCGAGTGTGGTGGGGACAGAAGAACGAATAATATTGTCAGTCAGGCAACCTAATGAATAAGCCCGATGCAAAGATGGAGACAACCAGTGGAGGTCAGAGTAGAGAGTACAGTGGTGCTTAAGACAAGAAGCAGATAGCGCAAATCTACAGACATTGTTGTAGGCAACGTCCCACATTTGCTTGCCTGTGCCATAGTGAAGACAGGTGGTGAGCTGTCCTTGGCTGGGTTGGGGAGAAGGCTGCAGAAGCAAGCCCTCAGACCCTGTGGGGCCAATTCCGGTGGCGAGCTGTCCGTGGCTGGGCTGGGGAGGGCTGCAGAAGCAAGCCCTCAGACCCTGCGGGGCAAATTCTGGTGGTGAGCTGTCCTTGGCTGGGCTGGGGAAGGCTGCAGAAGCAAGCCCTCCAGACCCTGTGGGGCAAATTCGGTGGTGAGCCGTCCTTGGCTGGGCTGGGAAGTGCTGCAGAAGTAAGCCCTCAGACCCTGTGGGGCAAATTCTGTCGGTAAGCTATTCTTGGGTGGGCTGGGGAGGGTTGAAAAGATTACGGGTAGTCTTACAAAATTTGCTGGGGAACCAGTAGTCAGAAGAAAATAATTTAGTGTGAGGCAGCCTCAGTTATTCTAGTAGCACTGTTGCAGAGGTTTCAGAGCTTGTTACTAGTGGTCTAGGGCAGGTGAGCTCCAAATAGGAGGCCATGTAGAGTAGTTGTTAAGAGCATTGACCTGTAAGCCTGGTGAACTGGGTTTGGATCCTACAGCCACTTCTTGCATACTGTGTGACATTGAGCAAGCCACTTACCTTCCCTGTGCTCACAGGATGCACCTGGAAACAAGCCTTGGCTTAGTGTGTCTTTCCTTGCCCAAAATTGTAAAATAAATAAAAGTACCCCCACCCTCTTCCGTGGTGCATGAGAGTCACAAATGGAGCACAGTTCTGCAGGAACTATTCCAATGCATGAACTGCATCCAGGGTTTTCAAAACTGGACTATGGGCACCAGCCCCATGGCATGGAGTGCTGAGGCATTTAGTGCCCTACCTCCAGCCACACTGGCAACTCAGGTTCAGAGACGGAGTCAGGTCATTCGGGGGCTGGCCGGAGGAGAGAGGAGGATCAAGCCTCCCATAGGACTGTTGTCCTCCCTCAGTGAGGGGGGTTGTGTGACCTGTTGCTTGCCTACTACCTGAACACCCTGGTGGTAGCACAGTTCGGGCAAACACACATCAGCCAAACACAGGCATCTGAGGACATCTCTGTGGAGGCAGAGTTCACCCTTTATGCCATGGCACATGGCCGGCTGTGGAGGCAACAAAAATAGGAGCAAAACCCTTCTGGCTGCAGGATGATGTCCACCCCAGTGACTGGGAACACCCCGGCATGAAAATGAAAGTGTAAGTTTCGAGGTGACCGGGAATGGTTCCGGGAGGTTTAGACAGAAGGGGCAGGCCAGAGGCATAGGGGACATAAAGGAATGATGAAAAAAAAAAAAACACAGTGATTATGTGTGTATATATATTTATACAATAGGGGTGGAAGCTTCTAGAGTGTGATTGATATATATATATATATATATATATATATATATACAATTGGGGATGGGAGCTTCTAGAGTGTGATAAATGGAGATATCTTCACTGGAGTGTGATAAATGAGGATGACATCAGCACAGTGATGACAAATGCCATTTATCCATACTGTGCTGATGTCACCACTCATTTCCTACAACCTGCATTGTAAATAAAACTGCTTTACCAGTTTCTTTTTCTCACTGAGGCATGCAAGTTACTCAATTAGCACTGCAAAAGATACTCACCTGTGTCCCATAGTGTTTCGGATGCCCCCAGCCCATTACTCTGCTGATATCAGCTTCACTATAGCCTGCATCCTAAATGAAAGTACTTTACAAAACAGTTTCTCTTTCTCACTGAGGCCTGCAAGTTACTCAGTTAGTACTGCAAAAGACACTCACCTGTATCCCATAGTGTATCTGAGACTCCCAGTCTATTACTATGCTGATCTCAGCTTCACTGCAGCTGCATTCCAAATGAAAGTGCTTTACAAAACAGTTTCTCTTTCTCAATGAGGCATGCAAGTTACTCAATTAGCATTGCAAAAAACACTCAAATGTGTCCCATAGTGTTTCTAAGACTAGCAGCCCATTTAAAAAAAAACTCACACACACTCAGAAAGAGCAGAAAGCACATAGAAACATGAAAAGAACACAGGAAAACAAAACAATATTGCTGAAGCTCCCACCCCTATTGTATAAACAGCACACATGATGTGCAGATCATGTGCTATGGAAAACATTCTCACTCCTGCAGAGTTAGCTCTGGATACTCTCTTTCGTGCCTTCGGCACTTGTGAGTTTCCAGAGCTCATTCTGCAGGAGTGAGAATGTTTTCCATATCACACTCCTGCCCATCATGTATCCTGTGTGTGTGTGTGTGTGTATATATATATATATATATACACATATATAGTATCCGTACTAAATCCCGCCGCCCATTTTCCAGCAGACTAAATTCCAGAGAAAGAAATACCGAAAATTCACAATACCGAAAGCAGTAAATCCCAAACCATAATTTCCTGCTGCCCGTGTTTTAAACGGAGTGAAGGTGGTTAGCTGCTCTGTGACAAACTATTCTTTTCCGGGCAGGGATTACTGAACTTCAGCGTTACAGTCACTCCTTTACTGGCCCTAGGCTTTCTTCTTCTAGCCAACTATCCAGGACTCCCTCCTTTTTCTAAATTGACATTTTAACATTTATTATTTACCACTACAGCTGCCCAGATTAGGAATGCAGAGAACAGCATTCTGGCAGCACTCGTCTTTTCATTTGGACCTTGTATGACTCTACCCCTTTTCTACCAGCAGCTCTAAGTAGAAAAGGGCAACTACGGGGGCATTATCGGAGCCACCCTGCAGTGTCTGCTTCATTCCAGAATGCCATCATGCACTATGCATGGTGCGTATTTTCTGCAGAGCAACAATCTGCTCTGAACAAAGGTAGCTTCGGAGCACTTTTTGCTCCGCTCACTTTTGTTTAACATTGGAGCATGAGGCATAGCAAGTGCTGCATATACGGGGGATCATCTGCACCGAAAGGAGTGGTGCTCAGCAGAACATTTACTGGCAATGTAATTATAAAAGATAAGGATATAGAAAGGAAAGAAGTGCAAAAGGGATAGCACATGGTTAAGAAGTTGCTGAGGGTGGCCAGTCCAACAGCAAAGAACAGCTAGAGATAGACAAAAGAGAGGCAAGGAGCAAAGCAGAGACATAGAAAGGGGGAATAATGGGAAAAGTACACTTCCAGTGTGTAACATATAACTGCATCCATAAGTGTACAGGGCTTAGATCAAATGGTGTCGGGAATCTGAATGACAGGAATTATAGCATTCGGGCTATGCGGTAGTCGGGAATAAGGAGGCGGGATTTCGATCATCGGGAAATTCATCGACGAGATTAGTACCTAACATATATATATATATATATATATATATATATATAGATAGATAGATACATATATATATATATATATATATATATATGAATATATATATATATATAAATAGGTGATACATGATGGGCAGGAGTGGGATATGGAAAATATTCTCACTCCTGCAGAGTAACTATGTATTCTCACAGTGCTGAAGGCACGAGTGAAAATGCACAGCTCACTCTGCAAGATTGAGAATATTTTCCATATCCATTATCTGCTCATCATGTGTGTGATTTATACCACAGAGGTGAGAGCTTTAGGAACACTTTTTCTGATTCTGTGTGTTTCCTGCTCATTCTGTGTGCTGGCAGTGTGTGTATATGTGTATATGTGTGTGTGTGTGTGTGTGTATGTGAGTGTTTGTGTGTAAGTGTGTGTTCTGAATGGACTGGGAGTGAGAAACACAGCTGACAGTGTTTTGCAAAGCTAATTGAGTGAGTCACAGGCTCACTGAGAAAGACAAATTGCTGCAGGTAGCACTGAGAAACAGAAACTGCTTTGTAAAAGAGTTTCATTTAGAATTCAGGTTGTTTTGAAGCTGAGATCAGCACAGTAATGGGCTAGGGAAGTTGGAAACACAATGGGACTTAGCTGAGAGTCTTTTGCAAAGCTAATTGAGTAAGCTGCAGCTTCAGTGAGAAAGTGAAACTGTTTTCTGAAGCAGTTTCCTTTAGAATGCAAGCCACAGTGCAGTTATCCTCACTCTGGTGACATCAGCAGAGTATGGATAAATGTCGATATCCTCACTCTGCTGATGTCATCAGGATTTATCCTCACTCCAGTGGAAATAACACATGATATCCTACTGAGAAAGCTCCCCCCGTGGTATAAATATATATATATATATATATATATGTTGATGGAATGCTTCCAGCTGGAAGTTGCAGAAGGACCTGATGATTTTGAGAAGGCTTAACACATAATTGTATCTTCCTGACACTGAAGGAATGGGTCACTGAATATATCACGTATGCTGCCAGATGCCAGGAGTACTATAAACGACAGTAATTATAACGACAAAGAGTGTGGATACACTCTTTTACCAAAGGAATTTCATGGGATATAAACAGAAGTCAATCCTTCATTTTCTCACTTTACTGTACATATATAAGCCCATATTTGGACTCACGCTCCCCGTGTTGGAGCCCCTACCATATTGGAGACATAAAACTGCTGGAATCAGTACAAAGAGCTACTAAGCTAATACCTTCCTTGAGACCACTGGAATATCAAACTAGATTAGACAGGACAGGACAGGCCTAATTAGTCTGCAAGACAGAAGATCTAGGTAGGATCTGCTGCAGCTGTATAAAATCCTTAATGACAAGGATTTAGTGGTACAGTGTGAATTCAGATATGTTATAAAAAGGGTTAACACTAGAAGCCACGATAAGCAACTTCTCATTACAAAAGCAAGCACATATAAAAGAGACTGTTTCTTCGCTGTAAGGGCAGCTAAGGCCTGGAATTTCCTTCCACAAGAAGTGGTTGACTCAAGCTCCTTCTCAAAATTTTAAATCCTTTTTGATAAGCACCTAAACTGGCCCAGGAATCCCCATACCTAATCCACCCACTAGGAGTGGGAGACACTCTCAATGGGCTTTGCCTTCTTGTGTCTGATGACATTGAGTAACCGAGGATTTGGGAACAGACTCCTGGAAAAGGAGGTGGAAAGAGAGTGACACAGAGGCATTAAGGAGCACTCTTCTACCTATTGTGTTCCTATCCTGCTGGAAACAGGTGTATCCTGAGATTGCAAATTGTTCTGAAGGGCACCTTACTGGATAGTCATGTCTCTGTGAGGAGAAGCAGATCAGGTTCATTTAGTAGGATCCATGCTTTAAGTTGGTCAAGCTTGAGACACAGGCCACATATATTGATATGACAATTAAACAACCCACTAAGTAAGGTGGTCTGCCATATGAGAGACAGGACAAGGAAAAGGGGCCCACGAATAGCTTGCGTTTCATCATCAAGCTGAAGGAGTAGCAAAAACAGCATTTTGGTGCCCTGTAAAAAAGGAAAGTGGGTACCCATGAAATTTATTACGGTGGTTGGGGTCGATGGTCCGTGGGAGGAAGACACAGTCTAAGTCTCAGAGTACATTCCAAGAGGAGGAGGCATTGCTAAGGGAGTAGTCCAGGGTGTATGTCAGAGAAACAAGCACAGAAACCATGCACGTTGTCAATTTTGTGGGTGCTAGCCCGATTCAAAAAGGCCTCTCTTAAGGACAAAACACACAACTGAGGCTGCACATCCAAGGATGGAATATAATCCATCAATAATCAGAAGGCAAGTTGCAATCAAATATCAAATTTAATTTGGCAGAGCTCCACGAAACAATGGCACTATACACCCTGTATGTCAAAGAAAGAGGGAAGGTGCACAGATAATGGAGACACAGCAAAATTAGTTGAGGTTTCTGGTGTTAGTGGAATTATTTGGCCACTGACCGATTTGGAGCTGGAAGGGAAGATCTGCCTCTGCAGATGACACCAAAATCTGCAATACAGTGGGCATTCCGGGGGATGGGGAAGGATGAACAGAAACCTGAGGAAACTAGAAAACTGGTCAAGGGTATGGCAGCTGGGTTTCAATGTGATAAAGAGCAAAATAATGTCCGGCCCAGTGGCGCTGAGGGTTGAGGTGCTGGACGTCACACCTCGCGCTACGTCAGCGACCCGGGTTCGGGAACGAGCTCGGGTCATCAGGGATTGGCAGGGGAGGACTGGGATTGAGCATTGGGATACAGCTCTCTCAGTCCTGGGATGGGTTGGGGACTTTGCACCATGCTGCGGCGACCCCTGGGGACGCCCAGAGGTATCGCAAGCAACGGTGTAACTGGGGGGGGAGACTGCGGCAGACATCTGCACGTATGTGCGTGGACATCATTGCACATCCGGTTTCCCCATGGGGAGAAGAATAGGGAAAATATGGCAGCGGTTCTGCGGCAGCAGTGGCCACAGCTCCGCTGGCCGACGATGCCTGGAGGCATGTGCCGGTACTGGTTTCCTCACCGGGCACGGGGGCTATGGGGAGGCCTCTTTCGCAGGTGTAGCTGCATCTGCCAGCTGGGCATGCGAACTTTGGTGTCAGTGGTGGAGTGGAGTGGTGGCTGGATTGGAAGCAGGGACTGTGGCTGCAAGGAGGAAAAATGTTAAATGATAAAAAAAAAAAGCAAAATAATACACTTAATGCACAGAAACACAGGAATACAGTAAATAAATGGGTGAAGTGGCATTGACAACCACCAAGCAGGAAAGAGACTTGGGGGTAATCATATCAGATGACCTAAAGGTGGCCAAGTTGTGCGTAAGGGCAGTAGGGAGGGCTAGTGGGATGCTGGGTTGCATTGGGAGGGGTATCACCAGCAGAAAGGGGGCAGTGCTGTTGCCTCTGTGTAGATTGCTTGTAAGACCCCACCTAGAGTGCTGTGTCCAGTTCTGGAGACCACATTTCTGGAAGGACATAGACAGATGGGAGGTGGTCCAGAGGAGGGCAAATAAAATGATGCAGGGTCTGCATCAAAAACCCTTCAAGGAGAGGCTAAAAGACATCAATATGTACACCCTGGAACAGAGGAAGGAGGGGGATATGATAAAGACCTTTAAATATCTCACCGGGGTAAATAAGGTACAGGAGGGGAAGTATTTTACAGAAGACAAGGTGCTCAAGAACAAGGGGATATGCTATGAAGCTGGAGGGGGGTAGATTCAGGAGAGTTGTGAGGAAGTAATTCTTCACAGAAAGAGTGGTGGATTCCTGGAACAGCCTTCCAGCAGAGGTGGTGGGGTGAAAACAGTGGTGGGGTTCAGGGATGCATGGAATAAGCACAAGGGAATCATAGTGGAAAGGAAGGGGGAGAAAGAGCTGTAGATCAGGCACTGTCTGTGGTAATAGGGTAGGTAGGTAGGCTGGCAGGCAGGTAGGTAGAAATGGGCAGACTGGATGGGCCAATCAGTCATCTGCCATCAAATTCCATGTTTCTATGATTACAAGCAGAGCAATCCATATTAGAGATATTTTGTGAATAAATACAAGCCTGTACAGTGTAAATGCACACTGAGAAGGGTAACAACAGAAGTAGCTGAAATAGGTACCTTAGCTGGTCAGAGAGATGAATCATTGAGATGACAACAGTATGAGACTAGTTAACACATCAGGAGTCAGATGTTCAAAATTAGTGAGGGTGCTAATGTGTGTTTCCCCACACTATCTGGGATTTGCACCCAGTTTTATGGTGGGGTTTATATTCACAGACCTCTATAGCACTAGCTAAACCCATTAATGCCTGAGTGCTAACATAATACTACACCCATGTAAATGAAGATGTCCCCTCCTGCATACGGGCATATCAGCAATTTTAACGGTTAGCGTCGGTAGTAAATGGAACCCAAAGGGGCACTATTTACTGCTTCCAAAAACCAAGACTTAACTGGATGCAAAGCCCCTGCCCTACTGATGGTAGGACAGCTATACTGCAGCTGCCCACCCAACCACCAATCACCCATCCACTATGGTACACAGTATCCCTGGTGTCCAGTGGCACCCCCACCCTCTGATCACCCATCCTGAAGCTGTATACGGTTTCCCCTGGTGTCTAGTGGCACCCCTCCCCGATCACCCATTAGTATAATGTTCTGTATGGTATTCTGAATGCACATTCCCTGCAGTTCATACAGTGGCTGGCCAAGGAGGTAAGAGAAGTACTGTGCCAGTCATCATCTTGGTATGTATCACAGGTCCTTAGCCATGCCAGTGAGGGGGTGTGGCTGGGTGGTGTTCAAGCAGCAGGTGGGGATCACAGAACCACCACTGTTTGCCAGTATGTGTGTCAACTGGCATTCAGGGGGCAGGGATACCACTGAACACCAGGGGCAGTGTAAGGGACATTAACTGGGTGATTGGAAGTTGGGGTGCCACTAGACATGATAAAAACTAAATACAGCTCTTGGATGGGTAATTGAAGGGTGGGGGATGCCGCTAGACACTGGGGAAACTATATACAGCTCTGGGATGAGTAACTGGAGGGTGGGGGGGTGCCAGTAGACATCAGGGAAATCATATTATGCTTCAGTATGGGTGATTAGGGTTCTATGTGATAATGGTGAGTGCCAAATGGTGACTCGCATTATCGCAACGTCAGGGCAGTGAAAACAATTTTGCCATCCTGACATCCTCAGGACATGGAAGAATGGTGCCGGGGACTTAAAACACTTGCTTTCTGTGGGAGGGGTTGCGCCTCCCACCACCAACACAGGGGGCTTTTACCCCCCCATGGATTCTCAACTCCAGTGGGGTGCATGTCGGGGGTGGTGAAAGCAAAAAAATACAAGTTTCAGACCAGGCACAACAAAAGCACAGTAGCGCCCGGACTCAGACCCGAACCTGGAACCCCAGCACCGCAAGTGGAGGCCAACCCCCGATGCCACGGCACAGCTCAGCAGCCAACCACAGCACCACCCCCTACATCCCCTCCGCCCCCTTCAAGGCCATGCTCACCGTAATCGCTCCCCCCCTCCGAGCGCGTGTACATATAGCGACATCCTGTCACTAGGGTCACCCACCCCACCACATCCGGTTGCCCTCCCTGCCCCTCACCTTTTGGGCTTTCACCCATATCGCATTGCCATTTCAGATGGCATCGTAATTCAGGTGCCTACCTCACATGCTACTGGTGATTAGAGGTTGAGGAGGTGCCACTAGGCACCAGGGAAATCATATACAACTCTAGAACGGGAGACTGAAGGGTGGGGGTGCCACTAGATACCAAGGAAACCACATACAGCTTTGAAATAGGTGATTGCAGGGTGGGGAGGGTACCACTAGACACCAGGGAATACTTTATTTTACCAGGACGGGGGATTGGAGGGTGGGAATGCCATCAAACCACAAGGACATATTAACATCATTAGGATGGGTGTGCACGGTGGGCCACTGGGCAATAGTAACAATAGTACCATCAATGGGACAGGTGTGTAGTGAGAGTTGCCAGTAGACACCAGGGAATAGTTACATAGATGGGACAGGCATGCAGGGGGTGCCATCGGCCACCAGGGATGACATGGCTGGTGCTCACAGGATGGGTGCAAATAGGCCCCATCTTCCAATGCAAATGCACTCATAATGGGCATGCTAATGGCCCCCTTAACACCTTGCAATCCCAATGGGCTTATTTTCATTTTGCAGCTGAATATTGCACCATGCCTCCTAGCAGTATCCAGTCTGGAGGCACAACTCTTTATGGACTGGATACAACCCAAGTCCAAGTGTGGGCACTGCAGCTTGACTTAGCCCTGCACTGACACAGGCCAATATTCAGTTGGATAGTGCCAGTCCACTATCAAACTGAAAATAGCAACCTGTGGGTTGGGCACAGGCACAAGTACAGCACAAGCCTTTGTGCCCCCCTTTTGCCCATTTTTGAATATCTAGCCCTGAATGCATAAACCATACAGCATACTGACAGTACAAACTACACTGGGTCATAGCAGTTTAGAGGAAGCATCAAGTACTGGGTATCGTGGTTGACAATATGTGTGTGTTTACATAAGGAGTATGGATAAAGGCAACTGAACTTATTCTGACATGCCAATAGGTAGGTAGCAAGGAATTATGCCAAAAACAAGAAACACTGGTGAACTAGGGTGACACACATAGGGAGAAGCATCTCTTGCAAACTGCCACCCCAAGCTGATGTCCCCAGTGTGAACGCCCTTATGCTCCTGGCCTTGTGCTCCGGCCCTCAGCTTGGATGACTTTTCAGTACAATGTCTATTAAGAGGTGAGGGGCAGGAGAAGCAGGCTCTGGGGCTCAGCCCAATTAATGTGACTTACTGTACTGAATCTGACAGTGCGTAAATCCAGGGGCTTCATAAATTTGTAACTTCAAATTTTTCATTATTTACAAGTCACAATGGATGACTTACTGCAACCGATATTTAGAAAAAATCTGTAGTTGTATACTGCAGCTTTGCATATAGTATAAATGTAAAGTCATACTTCTTACAATTTACAGACATAAGTCTCCTGCAACTCATATCTTTAAGGGTTGTTGTAAACAGAGCATTAACTACACTCGCCCCACTGTCTTATGATTCTGTCTCTGAATTGTTTAACATTTTGTCTGGCATTTGTTTTAATAGAACACTATTATGATGGTGTTAATATTTATGATATTCAGATCTGGAATTCATAAACTTCCAAAAAACCTAAGCTTTTGGACCATCTCAGAGTAAGGTGATAATGTATTGCACTGCCCTCCCCCTTCCCCAGCAACCAGGATTCAGATATGAGTCTCATGTTCTCACACTGGTTAAGGGGTTGAGCACATCACGCAGGTGAAGAGCTCACTTCCAGGGAGGGTGGGCACAAGTCCCTGGCATGTTCACATCCCCTTCTGTAAAAATATGGATGCTGCCCAGTCACGGACAATATATTTTATGTAATGTCTTTTTTGTACTTCAGTTGGCCACCTTGATACTCAATGTTTCACCAAAGGCTTAATCATAGGAGTGGGCACTGGGATATGCGTCAGACACCAACATAATATTTCTTTTTGTTGACTGGGTAAGTGAACTAGACAAATTCTACCTATTTTCAGGCACGACCCAGGGGGGAGGGGGAATACAGAGGAATGCTAACTGACCTTGAACCAGATTAAGTTGTTGGTGGTATTTTAGTGAATGGAGGGAAATGTGGCCAGGACACCGGGGAAATTCCCCTACTCTTTGTAGGTGGAGCCTTTGCTGCTGGCTGCATGATGGCCAGTATGCATGAACCCTTGGAGGAGATGGACGTCGGGAGTACAGGGGAGTGGGCCTCCTCTCCTGTGCTTGTAACACTTGAGGCTATTGAAGAGCAACTTGATGTGGCCACTGTCTGTGCAGACACTATAATTGAAACTGCTACTGCAAATGATTTCGATAATAAGAAGAAGAAAGAAGACACTGACTTTAATATTGCTGATTTCTCCCGTTCTGCTCTAGTGGAGCACCGCTCAGCATTGTTTCTTCAAATGCAGCAGCTAGATTCCAGGATTGCGGCATTAGCGCAGACACCTACAGTGATTGATTCCCCAAGAGACGCCGCGACAGTAAAGCCCTCTGCTGACGCGATACGGGTGACAGATTCCACAGTTGCTTCCGCATTAGCAGCTGCTCAGACAAGGCTGGCAGTTTTCGAGGTCTGTCTCGTTGTGCCTACAGCCTCGCGAACCCCAGAATGACATGCATTCGGAGACAGTATCGGCAGAACGCTGCTCGAAAACAGTAAGTGGTGCACCTCTTAAAAAACAAAATATGACTATTACACACCAGAATTCTGACATGGAGATTTTTTTCTTCTTGGCTAATAAAGCCCCTGGATGGACTAAATGCGGTGGGGTTTCAATTACAAGGAACAAACATTCTTCTATGAGTTTAGACACAGTTAGTGACCCTAAGAAATCGTGGTCACCTGAAAAAGCACTAGAAAGTGCTGGTTGGGAAAAAGGGGAAGGAGGTGTCTGGACTCCAGACTCTCAGGACCCAACATATATAAATATGCTACAGAAAGCAACTACCATCAAGCCTTCTGCTACAACTAAGAGCTCCAACGAACCCCGGGGTGTTGATTTATCTTGTGGCTTTTCTGAACTTGATACTGCACCTCTTACCCCTACTGCCACTGATATTGACACTAATGATAGGGAGTTTTCTTTTAAATCAATGTTGCCTATTGTTAAAACTGTTGATAATTTGTCTAATACTAATGACACTCCTGTTGTTCCTTCCGGAATTACGATTCCATTAGGTTCTAAACCTACCCCAGTTTTGCAAAAGTCAGTGGATAATTGTTCAGGTCGTCCAGCCGTTTTAAACTGGCTGATTTGTTTACTCCTAAAGGAGAACCAGCACCCAGGCGAAATGTTGTCTGGTTACTCTATAAAGGGGGGTTGGAGGAACCACCGGACCGAATGTATATTGCTAAAAAAACTACTAAAAGGGTCTATGAAATTTTTTTCTTCAGAGATTTTTGCTCTGATTAGTTTAGGAAATTCCAATTTTGATGTTAGTTTCAAACAAGTTTCTGGTTTAGACAGATTTTGGGCTCAGTATGAAACACTCCAGACCTCTCCTACCTGGTCCCCTTTTCAAGCCATCCCATTAACCAAACCAGCTGTACGGAATATTACAATTATATTTAAAAATGAAGGGGTAAATATAGAAGACATTCTTTTTTGGTTAAATAAAAGATGTGAGGTGTTGAATAGGCCTACACCTACGTTGGATAGTGAACAAATCTGGGACGGGAGCTGGAGGGTCCAAGTTAAACTGTATTCTACTAATACTGGATCCAAACACTTACCTGGCTTTTTTTATTTAGGTAAAGACAAAGGGCTTATCTTTTATGCTGGACAGCCCAAGTCTTGTTTTAAGTGTGGTTCACGTACTCATCTTAGTTCTGCTTGTGATACACTGAAATGTAGTCATTGCTTTGATTATGGACATACTTCTAGTGCCTGCTTAAATCCCTTTAAATGTAACCTTTGTGAAGGTATAGGCCATGCTTATGGTCGTTGCCCCTGGGCATGCCATAATAGGGACAATTGTCCATCCCATGATGGTTTAATTACCATTGCACAGCAATTACAAGCACAAAAGGCTGCTGTTCGAGATTTGGAAAATGACTTTCCTTCTTCTTCTACAGTAACAGTTCTTAAAGAGTCTTCTGTGGTTACTGTTCAAGATCCTCATGATCTGCCTCCAACAACTGTAACCCCCGTAGAAGGAGTCCCTCCTTCTGTTTCTGATGTATCTTCAAAGATTGCTGACACAAATGTTTCAGATGTCATAATGCCCCCCCCTCCACAATCTGCTTCTGATGCGGATTCCTCTGGTTTTATTTCAGTTACCCATAAGAGAACTAGGAAAGGCCTAGCAGTGGTTAGTCGAGGCAAGGAAATTAAAGCTCGTACTTGGCAGTCTAATAATAAATTTGCTGTCTTAGCTACTGATTTATCTGATAGGGATTCTGGTGGGATGATCGGACATTTCCTCAGTTCGATCTTGTCCGGATATGGAAGGAGGTACAGGCGTGAACCCAATAGCTAAGCGAACCCGTCAAAGTCAAAGGGTAAATCACCTATTGGCTCCTAAATGGCTTCATATCGATCTGTTCTTTAAATGTGAATAGTATTAAAGGTCAGAAGAAACTAGGGGGTGTTTTTCTGACAGTTAAAGACCTCAAGTGTGATATTGTTTGTTTAGTGGATACAAGATTAAAATCCCATGGAGAACTACATCAGGCCTCTAGGGCATGGACCAGTGGCCCTTCTTTTTGGTCATCAGGATTCAATATTTGTGATGGTATTGGTATTTTGTTCTCCAATACAGAATTTCATGTTTCTAGATTGGTTGATATTTTACCAGGCAGAGCCATGATGTTAGATTGTACTTATAATTTGGAGAGATTTCGATTAATTGTAGTTTATGCCCCACAGACAAAAGCTCAATGAGTCTCTCTTTTTCATTCAGTTAGACCTTTTTTGTATACCTCAAGGATACTTCTCTGGGTTGGGGATTTCAACTGTGGTTTGCATCAAACTGATAGAGGGTTAAAAACTCCCAAACTTTTTTGTGATTCAGTTGCTTTAAAAGAAATTGTATCCATGGCTCAGCTTATTGATGCTTATAGGTATTGTCATGATACTGGTGGCTTTACTTTTTTTAAAGGGCCTCTACGAACTAGAATTGACTTTATATTTTTGTCTAAAGTCCTATTACTTCATTCTTGTCAAACTGTGGGGTAGAATTCTCTGATCATGTTGCTCTTTGTGCATCATTTTCCTGGGATACTGCCCTCGTTGTAAAAAGAATAGTTGAGCGTTTAATGATTCCTTTTAGAAGATCCCTCAATTTTGAGGTTGTGGCGGAGAAGAATGTGCAGCGCGACTATCAGTGATGTTTTATGATAATGGTATGGATTGGTGGGAAGATTCAAAATTAAGATGGAAACAAGTTTTTCAAAAAAGGCGGCAGATACCCAGAATAACAAATATTTGAAATATTTAACTCTGAGACAACAGTTACAGCATTTGATTTCTTTAGCTGATACTACTTGTAATGATTATAGTAAACAAATTGAAGTAATTTGTACCCAGATGAGAAACTTGCAATATGATCGAGCTAGCTCCTTAGGACAAGAAGCTCAATTTGATACAAGAACATATAAAGGAAGTCTAGATCCCTTTCGGGCATGTAAAAATCGAGTAGATTCTAAATTAATTCGGTCCTTAAGATCTTCTACTGGGGACTTAGCTACGTCGCCTGAGGCATTGGTTGAAATTGTTGAACAGCATGTTTTTAGAATGTTGGGTAGTGTGTCTGAATGTGAGTCCTTTACATCTCCCCCAACTCTCCACATTGGAGCAGGATGTGTTAACTGCTGATATTGTGGAGCAAGAAGTAGGACAGGCTATTGATACTCTGTGTTTGCATTCTGCCCCCGGTTCAGATGGTCTCACTGCAAAATTTTATAAAACTTTCTCCTGATTTGGTTCCAGTTTTGACCTTACTATATAATGAAATGTTGGCCTCCGATTCTCTGACCAAAACAATGAAGGAAGCCATTTAATTTTGATTTTTAAAAAAAGGTGATGCCACTGACTTAAACAATTGGAACCACTTAGTCTATTAAGCGTAGATTATAAAATACTTGCTAAAATCCTGTTATCTAGATTGCTGAAAGTAGCCGTTCTCATAGTCAGTCAAAGCGTGTGGTATTCCAGGAAGATACCAACACGACAATCTAGTTTTATTACGTGAATTATTTGCTTTAGGTGAAAGACAGGTTGTTTCTGGATGGGTACTGGGTTTAGATCAGGAGAAGGCATTTGATAGGGTTTCTCATAATTATTTGTTTAAGGTTTTAAAGGCCTTTGGTTTTCCTGTAGTGTTTCTTTCATGGATTCAGACTTTATATAAGGGTGCATTGATTATACCTAATGTAAATGGTTGGTTAGGAAATTCAGTTCCCCTTGTTCGTGGGGTTAGGCAAGGATGCCCCCTAAGCCCGTTACTTTATGATTTTTATATTGACACTTTGGTAAAGCAATATTACTTTGCCCTCAAATCATAGGCCTGAAAGGAATTCCCTCTTTACCGCCAATTAAACTGTTAGCTTATGCTGATGATTTGGTTCTGGTGGTAGATAAATGTACAAAGCAAGAGGCTCTGGTCCAGGTTCTTCGGGCCTTTTCATCAGTTTCTGGATCCAGAATTAATTTTGATAAAAGTACTGGTGTTCCTATAGGTCATACTTCTTTCCCAATAAATGGCAATTATGCTGGGATTCCTATTAAAGTTGATGCATTTAAATATTTAGGGATTTATTTCGGACCTGGTGATATGTTGTCTTATAACTGGCTTATTGCCTTAAATAAGGCTGAAGGCTTAATTGCAGGATGGAAACAGGCCTTGATTGGAAAAAAAAAGAGAGTTGTTTTACTTAAACGTTGGTTATACCTATTTTTTTGTATCTTAGTTATGTATTTCCGCCTCCTTCTGTGTTTTTTACCAAGTTATATGGGATATTTTTAAGGGGTTTTGGGGGTCTAGACTGAACCCTATAAAATGAAATTTAACTTATAGACCCATACGGGAGGGTGGGGTAAATATGATTCACCCTGTTGGTTTCTTTTATAGTTTTTTTTTTAACTATAATTTTGGAAAGGCTCTCAAGCCAGGGGAAGTAGTTTGGAAACCTTATCTTATGTTATGGTTTTCGTCTTGTTTAGTTAAATGGGATTCAAGACAAAAAAATACTATTTCTCAGTCATTAGATATACCACTATACGGAAAAGAAGGCTATAAGATGGCTTTATCTTGGGGCTTTTCCCCTCAGGATTTTTGTATTTTGTCAAGGTGTTTGATATACGATAAGATATGGAGACGAGAGGCCCAGGAAGCTGTAGTATTTCCTTTCTGTCCTTTGAATCGTTTTTCCTGGATTCTTCAACAGCTTCAAAATCCTCGTTTACTTCCATACGTTTGGGACATGGTATGGTTAAGTAATTATGACAGGTTGGGGGTTAAAAGTAATTATAAGCATAAAGCTTTGAATGCTCATTTTTGCCCCAGAGATCATTGTCAAGAGATCCTAGAAACTCAGCAACATTTGTTTCTTGACTGCCCGTTTTCTTTAGATATCTGGTCTAGTTTGGCTATAGTATGGTCAGAACCCTTATTTCTCCATTTAACTTATGAACAAATTATGTTTTGTACAAATGCTAATTTAAACACCAAATTCCATGTTGATACTTTATATGTGGTTTTTGCTCTTATTAGATATTATATATGGCAAGCAAGATGCATGTTAGTTTTACATCAGAAATTCATTCCTAAACATGAAATCATTTGTAATATCTGTAACGCTCTCTGTTCAGTTAAAATGCATGATTTTCAAGTTTACAGCAGACATCAATTTCATCTTCTGTGGCGTAATTGTGATTCTTTGACTAATGATTGTTAATATTTGTATGTTTATTATTTATATTTACTTCTGTTTATGAACTTAGTTTTTTATGTATAGGATGCTGTCAATTTTCTGTAATGAAGTCCAACCTTCTAATAAAATACCCCTACTCATTTCGAGAAGTGCCATGGGATCTTTAACATCCACCTGAACTACAACCAGAACAGGCAGATGGGACCTCGGTTTAATGTCTCATCTGAAAGATAGCACCTCATGAGTGCAGCAGCCCCCTCATGCTGCACTACAATGTCAGTATTGTGATGTAACCCAAGTGCCTGGTGTGGGGATAGAATCCACAGCCTTCTGATCTCTCAGCCTCAGAAGCAAGTGAATATGAGCCCAGACAATAGTTTGGACATTGTTCATGCAGGCTACAAGGAAGTCTGTTGGTTCTGTAGCTCATTGAAGCACCTGTCATTGTTGATCTAATGGAAGTGAATACAATAATTCAACATAAGAACCACCCTCATGATTAAGCTTTTTGTGAAACGTTGACCATTAAGGTGGCCAATTGATACACAGTAAAGACATTATATGAACAATATTGGCAGTGACTGGGTAGCATCCATTTTTTGCAGAATTGGAGTTGGCTTTTTGATGGCAGCTGCCCTTTTACTCAAAGTGTTCATCCTTGATAAGATGAGGGATGGCATTCTGATATACTTTGCTGAAATTTTCACATCCCTGTGAGATGATTAAACAGTGGCATTGATGTCTGCTATTAATACAGAAGCTTATCTACCCTTCTGGGTAGAGGAAGAACACAACAACTCCAACTGTTGAGTAGGGAGCAGGGGAACAAATGTGAAAAATAGGGATAAACAAATTAATAAAAAAAAGTTTCTAAAATATATAGTGGAAGGCCAGATTTTCAAAAGAAGAGAATGCTGACACACAGGTTTTCCACTCCATCAACATCTTCCCAGATCTGCAAATACTTGAGTACCTTAGTTCCAATAGCACACAATGTTGAGCAAAAATTCATACAAATTATGGCAGCTTGCATCAAAAAAACTAATGCATGGGTCAGTTTCTGGTGCAAGTGGTGCCACATACTGTATGTCACAAATCATGGCAGTGACATCCAAAAGTTAGGTTACGTTGTAGTTAGCCTAACTTTCAGGCATGATTGTGGAACTCCAGTCGAAAGGGCATCGTAAGTTGGTAGCACTCTTCTAAAAAGCTAGCCCAGTATGTCTATCCAGAGTGAAACCTAGAGAATCAGATTTCAAAGAAAATGTTTTCTCTCCATTATGGAATCTATAAGGAGGATGCAACAGCTATATGTTTTCGGCTACAATTTGTTTATGGAAAAGGCCTTTGGATTTCTAAAATAGGCCTCAGATTTCTAAAATAGGCCTTCATATTTCTAAGTGCTGTAGCCCCACATTGCTGCAGCATTTAGAAATGTGTTATCAGTTCCTTGTATTTCAGTTGTGGCCTGTGTTTCTACCCTGCTCATTGTTCATTTTGATCTTACCAAAAGTAGGTATAAAAAAATGGCTGCTACAGTACATTTTATCAGCTCCCGTAAGCTTTGATCAGAACCAAGTACATATAATTTTTTCAAGGCATAATTAAAAAAAAATCTTTACCGTTTCATGTCTCCCACAGGTTTTGAACGAGACCCTCTGCCCTACTTGGGACCAGCTGCTGGTGTTTGACAATGTGGAACTCTATGGTGAGGTTCAGGAACTACGTGATGATCCTCCAATCACTGTTATTGAGATCTATGACCAGGACACCGTGGTAAGCTTTCATAGTATGAGTGTTCTCCATTGTATATCTTTAAGCTTTCTCCATTGTGTCTCTCTAAGCCTTCTGAGTCCAGTCACCCAGCAGATATTTGGGTCTTCAAATTTTTCATTGAGGCATTTCAGAATGAAAATAATGTTTTTTCATGGGAGTGCCTTGCAAAATAAAGATTTGTTCATGAGTACCTCACAGTGAAAAGGCTTTTTTTTTTACCGTGGGCATCTCTGAATACAATTATTTTGTTCCCTGGGTGTACCTCACAATTGAATGGGATTCTTTCTAGAGGAGTGTTGTACAAAACAATGGAGTTTTACCCCTAAGTAGTAGCTCAGAGTGGAAAGGGTTTTGTGCCCTGGGACCAACTCACAATGAAAAGGGTTTTATTCATTGGGAGTATCATAGAATAGTAGTAAAATGTTGCACCAATGAAGCATCTCATGATAGAAAGGGTTGTTTTCCATGGGAGTACCTCAGAACACAAAAAGAACCTTGATCCAGCTCAGCCAGCCTTGGATAACAATAATAGTATTTATTCAGGGAGGAGCCTGAACCAATTAGATGCGATAGAAGTACCTTAGAACAGAAATGGTTCATTTCTTGTGTGTACCTCACAATGTGAAAGGATTTTGTTTCCTGGAAGTACCTCCCAATTAAAAGGGTTTTTGTTTCTTGTGAGTACTTCACAATGGAAAGAGTTTTGTTCCCTTGGAGTACCCCATAATTAAAAGGTTTTTAGTTTCTTGTGAGTATTTCACATTGGAAAGGGTTTTGTACTCTGGGAGTACTTCACAATACTCACAGAAAAATCAGTGTGCCCACACTCCTGTAATGAAGTAAAGAACAGGAGGAGTCTGCTGTAACAGCCTGTGCTCATAGTAAAGTAGACTGGAAAAAAGATCCACTCACCCAGGTTCAAGCACTATGAATATATCGTTAATGTATGGATATGCCATTTAATAGAGTAGTAAACATGCAAAAGATTTCTTGTAATACAGCTGTGCAGAAGTATAATAGTATCGATGAAGAGCCACAATACTATAGTTCAGATCCTGTAATACTATAGTTTGGGTGCTGAATGATAGTATTATCACAGAAACTAAGCAGCTCAAGTGCAGGACTCTCCAGTGTACAGCCAGTTGCTATGGCACCAAAGCAGTTGCCACACGCGACATCCTGATTTTTGAGCGTCCGTTATGGTTGGCTGCTTTCTCTCTGTGGGTGAGCAGAACAGTTTAAAACCATGGCATCTGTCTCTCACTTAGTGAGAGTAACTACAACCATCGTGCTTTACCGCCATATTTTTGTTTCTTTCTTTTACATCTAAAGTATTACCTGATTGATCCTGCCGTCAGTCACTATGTGAAACCAACTAAAAGGTATGACAGCCAACTTGAAGCTCACAGAGAGTGGTTGGAGTGATTGACTGAGCATGTAGTACAGTAGTCTGGCTGCCGTTGGCACAGGATAGCCCCCAAAAAATACAGAGGAGCACTACAGCAGTCAGGCAGCCGTTCTCACAGGATAACCTAAAAATTAATGCACAGAAGCTATATTTTTTATTGGATCTATATATAAAAAAAAATAATAGGCAAGAGAGTGTGTGTAACAAAGGAGTAAAACCATTTTGAGGTTCTTGGGACATGGGAACATCTTGAGCTTTGCTCTCGAGGGTCCCCAGAACCTCCTCAATGGTATTATTCCTTGTAACACACAATCTCCTATCTTTTATTCTATTTTCATTTTATATATCTTTAACTTATGTTACAGAGAAGTAAAAAAAAAAAAAAAAAAAAGTGGTCAATGTTTTGTGACCTGCTTGGTAACTTCCTCCAGGCCCAAATATTGTCTATAATACAACAGAATGTTTTTCATATAAATGTTTATATCTGGAAAATAAAACTGAAACGTACACATTTATAGTAGACAAATACCTCACAACAGAAATGAGTTTGTTCCCTGGGAATAGCTTTCAAATGAACAAGGTTTTGTTTCTTGGAAGTACCTCACAGTGAAAAGTGATTTATTCCCATGGGAGCATCTCACAGTGGAAAGTGATTTTGTTCCCTTCAGAGTATCTCACAGTGGAAAGTGATTTTGTTCCCTTCAGAGTATCTCACAGTGGAAAGTGATTTTGTTCCCTTCAGAGTATCTCACAGTGTAAAGTGATTTTGTTCCCTTGAGGGTATCTCACGATAGAAAGGGATTTTATTCCCTTGAGAGACTCTCACGGTGGAAAGTGATTTTGTTCCCTTAACAGTATCTCACAGTGGAAAGTGAATTTGTTCCCTTGAGAGAACAGTATCTCACAGTGGAAAGTGATTTTGTTCCCTTGAGAGTATTTTACAGTGGAAAGTGATTTTGTTCCCTTGAGAGTATTTTACAGTGGAAAGTGATTTTGTTCCCTTGAAAGTATCTCCCAGTGGAAAGGGAGTTCATTATGAACATACGGTATGATTTTGGAAAAGAAGACCACAGATTCATTAAATTCTATCCCCCACCAGCTCAGTAGAAATACCCTATCACCCTTTCTACAGTAATTGAAAACTTCTGTTATTCTAGAGCACAAGTCTCTCAAGACAGTTTTCTTCCATATTGTTCAATGTTTGTGGAATAGCAATAGGGAGAGATGGAGTATATAGTGCTTGTGTAACTTGTAGTACTTTTTGTGGCTTTACTGTATTCCCACCCTTGAGTAGTCTGTATGTAGGTAGTAATCTGAAGGAATAAAGCCCCATGAACAAGGGTGAGAAGGGCATCGGAGAAGGAGGAGAAGGGATGGTGGTGGATGAAAAACACTCCTAAGCAAAGTTGGTGTATTAGAGGAGGGCTTAAGCAGAGGTTGTGGGAAGAGCTATTCCCCACATTGAACCTCGGGCAAGCCCTCCCATTCAGTGTTTGTAGAATAGCAATAGAAAGAGATGGGGCATATAGTGCTTGTGTAACTTGTAGTATTTTTTGTGGCTTTACTCTATTCCCACCCTTGAGTAGTAGGGGTGTAGGTAGTAATTTGTAGGGAGTAGAAGGCCCAAAAAGATACCTCTTCCAACTCATGGAGAGTATGACCCCCTGGCACTCCAGAGAGGAAAAATCCCCAGGTGGAGGAAACCTCTGAGGACCCATGGCCAGAGATCTGCCCATCCTCTGGGCATACTAAATGGAGATGGACCTAGGTTCTAGTAACCATAGCTAATTTGAAGTTGATGAGCTGCTTGGAGAGACGATAATCCATCCTCAATCCATGGATGATGCCAATTGCACGATGTTCCTGAGGTTGAAGAGTAGGTCTGTTCTGAATGAATGATAGAATCCTAAGTATGAAGTAAATCCGGGTGAAGGAGGGTGAAGGAAGCCCAAGTTTCCAAGATGATGAATGATGCTTGTCCAACAGAATTGCAAGGGCGTAATGGGCAGAGGGACCATGACTGGATCGATAAGGTACTAAACTGGAAATGGTGGAACTGCAATGGCGAAGAAGTCATTGGTGAATGATCCAACTTGTGAAAGATTTGAATGTAAAGGAATGATCTGGAGACTAGGAACTCTATATTGAGCAAGGAGTCACTAAGGAAGCATCCATAGAGTAGAAATAATAGAAGAGTCTTTGAGTGCCCTGGAGATGATGGTTCATTCGTGATCCAAGGATGATACAGACTGAATGATGATCCTGAGGATGAAGGGTACATCTTTCCGTGAGAATGGTAGAAAACTATGTGTGAAGTAGATCCAGTTAAAGAAGGGTTAATGTAGTCTATGTTTTCAAGGTGATGAAGGATGCATGTCCAAAAGGATTCTAGGGGTGTAATGAGTCAGGAGAGCATGATTTTATCGATATAAGACCAGACAGTATACTGTGGGAGTGTGATGATTTGTATTATGGGTGACTGATCCAATTTGTGTAAGGTTTGATATTCGAGGTAGTCTGTAGGTAAAGAATCAATTAGTGAGTGATAAGTCACTAGGTAAGCATCCGATAGTAAAATGAGTGGAGGAGATTTTGCGTGCCTGATGAAAGTAATGCCATAAGTGATTAGTAAAGCAATAGAAGAAGATTTGCGGAGCCATCCAGATGGTTGCCTAATATATATGGGGAATGATTGGAAATTCGGTATAAGGAATGGATGGCTTCTTTGATCATGATGCTCATGACTTTATACTCAAATCCTTTGCTGGTATGCTGCCTGAAGTAAGTGTGGGTATTCCTGTGGTGTGATCATTTAGGAGATGCGCTGTGGTAGCATAGGTTGGTTAAGTTTTCAGGTAATCCCGATGCTGAAGTACTTGAGAGAAGCTTGGGGCAGATGAGAGGAAAAGTCTGTAGGCTGGATTGGTAGTGAGATCGATTAGTGCAGGATACCATAGGATTTTTAGTGCTATAGCTGAATAATACTGATTGGGATGCAAGGCTGAGTTGATGAATTTGTCTTGGCTGTTACGGATTGCCAGTTAGAATTCAGGAAAGCTTGTTCTCAGTGATGGTATTTACTGTAGAGATTAACAAAAGTATTTTGAGAAGAAGAGGCTGAAGGGTCCGCTGGAAGAGCAGTTGACCGGGCTGAAGGTACTAGGTAAAAAAGTGTGGACAATAGTATAAGGAATAGAAATGTTCAGGAGTGAAACTTGAGGTTTGGATGATGTGGAGTCAGTAATCAGCTAGCTGTGGAGATCCCACAATGAATATTCTGGAAGATATTTGTGCAATTCCTAAAACTAGCAATGACTGTTGGGAAGTAGGAGTTGAGTAACTTGGTCATCAGAGTCAGTGTTGCAATGAGAGGTGGCAGAAGGTAAAATGGTTGATGTGCATGGTTGAATGGGTTACCTTGCGATTCCCAGTATCTGTAGAAGTGATGCTGATTACAAAGTCAAAGTATAACAGAAGGATTTAAGTCCTTTCCAGTATGAGAATAGCCAATGAGACAAGGCATACAGGGAAGTCATAGTAATTGGATGGACAGGGATTGGAGGGTATATCCGATAGAGATGGAGGAGATTTTCCTGTTGTCCAGGTGAATGAGATTCCATGAATGATTGTGAAGAACTGAATGGGCAGTATAAAACTCTATGACAACGTAAGAGTCTATGGGGCATGTGAGCCAAGGAATGTTTGCTGGCAGTAGTATTACTCAGAGTAATGAATTAATGATCCAATGAGAAGTAGAAGGGTACTGTTAGAAGGACTGGAGTAGAAGTAGGGGATGAATCACATGGAAGAGCGGGATGACTAGGTAGGAGTACTGGTTGGAAATATGATACAAGGCCCAAAAGAGCCACAGCAAACAGTATGCAGCCCGAGCTAGCAAGGCGAAGAGGAGAAGGCAGCCATTCAAAATGGGAAGGAAGACTAGAGTGGATCCTGAAGAACCAAAGAAAGAAGCAGAGGACACTATGGGCTAGGCGAAGCCAGATGATATCCAGAGCAGTAAGGTACAGAACTGGGTCGGTGCCATTCCGAACAGTAGCGAAGTGCAGGAAAGCTGAAGCAAGGCATCAGATGATGATCCATGGAAGGCCAAGGAGCCAAGCCAAGCACCAAGAGTAACAGAGATGAGACACAGGAGTCCCACATGTGACGAAGGCTGGAAGCGACTAGAGAAAATGATGGAAGGTGCTGGAGCAACGAAGGATGAAGTCCCAAATCTGCAAAGAAAGCAAGTTTATATAACAGCTGAACTGCTGACCTGCAGTGAGGAAGTCCATGAGGCAGTCGACCTGGAGTGAGAGGGGGACTGAACGAGCTGGCAGAATCCATATGATGAGGGCAAGGAGGCCAAAGGGGCTAGAGAACAAAGGTCCATGGAAGAGCAGGATGGTGAGCAGAGTCATTCAAAACAGAAGGGTCCTGTGATTGAAGGGAAGTAGCAGACTGGCAGGATGGAGGCAAACAAATCAAAGAGGTCCAGGTTCCATGGTCAAATTCACAGGCAGAAGTAGGAGGTCCTGGTCAAGAAGGGTCGAGGCATCGGGTAGCAGGTAGAGAAAAACACATGTGAAGCAGCAGAATGGAAGGACATGCATCCAGATGGGACGTACGAGGCAAGATGATCCAGGCTGGATTCAGCTAGTGAATGTAGAACAATGACAGAACATGGTTGAAGACGATCCGTTCCCAAATGGAAATGGCAATCTGCATTTGTGTAGATATAAACAGTGGAGACCATTCATGTTCGAGTCAGGCTCCGGCCATGGAAGTGGCAGATGGGATGAAGAGTCTAGGCTGCAGACAAGATAAGATGGAGAAGCAAGTTAGGCAAAGTTCTGTTCCTGAAGGGAGCGACAGCTGGGTATCAGGCTGAGGACATATAAGATGAAGCAATAGACAGGAGACTCAGGCAACTGTAAGGAACGGCAGATGAACGGTGGTGGCCTGAAGCAGCATAAGTAGAATGGTGAGGGTATACAGAGGGTGAGAGTTCTGTTCCTGAAGGGAAGCGGCAACTGGTATAAGGTAGAGAAGATATGGTATGACTCAGTAAATTATAGACATGGCACCCATCCTCGGTAGTCAGGGTAAGGTAACTTTCACCCGATGCTGTCAAGCAGAGTTAGGGATGGAGGATGTCGAGTTGGTAAGAAGGAGGGAGTTCCATTCCCGAAGGGAAGCGGCAACTGGTATGAGGCAGAGAAGGTATGTTATGACTCAGTAGAATGTAGACATGGCTCCCATCCTTGGTGGTAGTGGTTGAAATGGAATGCCATCCCCAGTAGACAGGGGAAGCGTACCTTCACACAGCACCACAGAAACTGCGAGTTAGGGTTGGAGTCCGGAATACTGCTGGTTTGGGCTGGCCAGCACACAACACTGCTGTAGAGTGAGTAGAAAAGTGATGGCGCAGATATGAAACAGTAACAGAAATTGTAGATGAAATGGTAGGTACAGAGTTAATGGACAAGATGGCAATATATGACAAAACAGTTCAGTATAGAGAGACGATAAGAGTAAATAGGATAAAAGCTATAGATGTATCATAGGGAGAAGGTTGTACATGTCATGCAGAGGTCAGATACGTAAGTGTGAATTATGCATTTTAGAGTTGTTGTTCCAAATTAGCTTTCCATGCTGGGAAAGGCTTCACTTCTTGGTGGTACAGGTCTCCGGGCTAAGGAACTGTGAGACATGACAGAGGTATTTCAAGCTTGAATTGTTTCATAATGTAATAAATAGTAGACAAAGCAGAACCTCTTGGGATAATTACTCCTGAGCATCCAGCTTTATTTAGGATAGAGCTGGGAGTGCTGTAAGGAGACTGCATGATCCAGGTACTTATCATAGGACGTGAATCAGTAAAATGAGTGGCAGGCATTCACTTTAGTAGTTTGCAACCATATCCGCCCCTCCCCCGACGGAGATAGCAGTGACTCAATAGCAGGAGAACACTAAGGGTAGAAAGCAGAAGTAAACTGTATAAAACCACATACTAGTGAGGGACCCTTAAAGATATTTAACCCCTGGGTTACCAGTCCAACCAGCTGTAAAATTGCAGAATGTATGCTGCAGTAAACGAGAGCCCTTATGACTATGTCCTACATAACCAGCAGACTCCTGTATTTGCAGTATCGGGTAGTAAAAATGATAATTGGCACTAGTTAGAATTAATAGGATGTCCACATGGTAGAGGAATGTTGAACAATGTTAAAGATGCAGCTGGGAATTGTAGCAAATGTATACTTATGGGCAGCCATGAGCATTTGAGAAGGGAGTCATGGTGCAGCTGTGAGGCAAGCGCCAAGAGAGAGAGGGAGCGGAGATAGAGGAATCCTGATGGCATCCAGCTAGTGTCAGGTCCATGATGTCCAAAGTGGTACAGAAGGATAGGGTAATGCGGCAGCATAACCATGATGGAGCATGTGGAATGGCTAAGTAGGGACACTGGGAAGGCACCGAGAGCTGGGGAGATGGCGACGCAAATGCCGACGTGAACAGGGCTGGAGCCAGAAGGGGAAGCAGCACTAGAAGAGCACATGGGATGGGGATGGAGAAGGTGCTGCAAGTGCTAGTTGCAGAGAAAAGCTCAAAAGAAAATGGATGAAGACAGAGAGAGAGAGAGAGAGCGAGAGAGAGAGAGAGAGAGAGAGAGAGAGAGAGAGAGAGAGAGAGGTACCAGTGAGAGAAAACTGTAGAAAAGAAGCAGGAGAGCTAAACAAAGTAAGAGAACAAACACCAAACACGGGGGACAAACCAGAGCAGCAGTGAAACAAGGAGCAGCCACACAGGAGCCCAGAGAAAAACACTCCCTGTGAGGAAAGTTTGATTTGAGCCTCCAAACATACTCTCAAAGAACAAATGGAACAAAAACCCATTTCCATTGTGAGGTGGTCCCATAGAACAAAACCCTTTCCAAAAAGAAGTACTTCAAAGGAATAACGACTCTTTCCATTGTGAGGTGCTGCCAAGGAATACAATTCTATTGTTTTGAGTATTTCTTTGGAGTACTTTAAAATGAAAATGGTTTTATTCCCTTAGACATCTCACAATGGAAGGGGTTTTATTCCCTAGCAGTAACTTACTAGTACATGATTTTTGTCCCTAGGAGTACCTCACAGGGATGCAGAGTTCCTAACTGGTTTCTAATAACACATTGGATCAAAGCAGTTCATCAAACTTTCCTCATAGACCCCTGATCCTCCGCCCCCACAAAGCATTGCAGTATTCTGAGATTTATCTGAAACAAAATTCCTTTTAAAAGTGCCACCTTCACAGTTCAATGTGTAAAAAGTCCCCAAGCCAGCATACACATCTCAGTGAAGAATGCTGCTTGCATATAAATTCATGGATCTATGTGGAAGGTACACAAAATTATACATACCTCTTTAATGCAAAGCATCATAGGAAATATATGCAACTTACCATGCAAGAATTTAGACCGTTTCTGTTAAGTCTGAATTCTTTCTCTGTGGTCTGGATGTATTTCCCTGATGTTTTGCATCATTTGTGATATGTGTAATCTTAAACATAGAAATGCAGGAACATAGAAACATAGAATTTGTCGGCAGATAAGGACGCTTGGCGACCCAGTCTGCCCATTTTTCTATCTACTATATCACTGCAGACCCCACTTGATCTCTGGCTCTTTTTCCCCTCCATCATTCCTTCTTCCTAAGATTTCCTTATGCCTGTCCAAAGCTTTCTTGAACCCTTCCACTGTTTTCACCCCAACTACTTGAGCTGGTAAACTGTTCCAGGAATCAATCACCATATTGTATGGAAAATAAGCACTTTTTAAAAGTATCTAAGCCATAATAAGTATCACCATCTTGTATTTCTTTGAAATGTGCCCTTATTGGCAGTGCCCATCCCTGGTAACCCTTGCTTCAGTGATTTTTGTGCTGAGGTTCTATATCTGTTGGATTTCTCGCCTTCATTGGGCTCACCATGACCCAAAACCAGAAAGACCATAATAGGGCTGGGCTCACTGTTACCCAGAACCAGTAAGACCATAATAGAGCTGGTCCCCCAATCTGCTAGCCCGAGATGCAGATAAGGAACACTAATGGGTCCTAAAAAGGACAAAACACGTCTGAGTCTTTTGTTTTCAGCCTTTGCAGATAGTGTGACAGGTCATCTAGCACCACACTTTCCTGCTTTAAATAGAACCAGTCTAAATTCTAATGCATTAGTGGGTATGTGTAATTCTGTATTTCTTTGAAACTTGCTTTATTTATTTATTAGTTTTTGTTAACCAAGTAGGTACAGTAGGCAATTAGATGCCTACTTTCAGGCATAACCTGGGAAATTATGCCATGGCTTTTTCAGGATAGCCCCTGATTCAGTGTATTTTCGCAGAGGTTCTTAGTCTTTTAGACTGCTATGTGAAAGATAACGGTGTCTTGGCAGATTTGGTATATGGGGTTTGGAAAGAGGCACTGGTCTCTTTTCTTAGCAGCTCTTACTGTTTGCTGCAATCTGTGATTCCTGTCTAAGAAAAGGTGCTGCAAGGTTAGATGGCAGTGCAAACCTGGGGGTGGGGTAATTAAAGTCACTTGGAGTCAGCAGACAGAGCCAGTGGCTGGTGTCTGTTCCCAGACAGTGGACAGGAGGGAATTGACAGAGTAGCACTGTATGTGTCTACTTACAGGGAGTAGGGATATAATTAAGCAATAATGCATGACAGGGTGTGTGTCATGCAGTGATAACATCACAGCTGGGGTGGTTGGGCATGAGGCTGCAGGCCGAGTACATCCAACACCCCAGAAGTGATGTTATCCCCACATGACACACACCCTGGAGTGCATTATTGCTATTATACAATGGTTCATTTATATTAAAAAAGAAAAAGATTAAAAAAGCATTTTTTGAGAAGATTTCCAGCTCATTTTTGAATGTGGAGGTATACTGAGGAAAACAATAGTTCCCTTTTGGCCACTAGATGGTGCTCTGGTATATGAGTGGCTGTGTCTTGCATCTGGGTGCCCCCTACATATGCTTTTCTCTTTGCATTGCAGTCCCCCTATCTCTGTGCCACTCGGTAAAGACGTTATTTGTATTATTGTGAATTAGAGAGGGAGCCATCCTCTGCCGTTCATGTTGCCAGTGAAGATGTTATCTCTATTGTCACATCTGACAGAGACCATGGAGCAAGGACTGAGAGCAGAGTGAGGCATGGGGGAAAATGTTCAGTAGTTTTAGAACAGATTGGTAAGTCACCCGGTCCATCTGCTTGTTTATTTTTTTTTATGTGACATGGACCTCTCCCGGTACAGTTGACTGCGTAGCGAGGAAAGATATTGGCACATGCTTGGCTTTCTGCTGAAAGTGAAACTGTTTTGCTTTACTGTGCAGTGTTGTTTTACATCAGTGCTCCCTCCCCCCGATTGTTACAAGAGGTTGTTTTTTTGTTTTGTTTTTTTTGTGAACAAAGTTGGTGTTTTGATACACTGCCCAGGAGTGCACAGTTGCAGTTTTGTGATCCTTGACTGGATAACGGAAGGTGGCTTTCAGCGATAGCGGGACAGCAGGCTGTAAAAGAAAAACACAAACACACACATGCTGTTTTCCATGCTAGCAATAAAGCGCTGGTACTGACAGCATCAGGAAAAGAAAGTTTAGGTTTCTGTGGAGTGGGAGTTGGGTTTGTTGGGGATAATACTTGTAAAGGAGCACTGGTGCAAATCGGAGGGCTGGTTTATTGATTTTATTCCTGCTTTTGCCGTGGTCAACTGATGGGTTTCAGCAGAATGGGTGGAGTGATTTTGTTCCACTGCTGAGGTCTTCTTGATGCCCGACCTTCATACAGTGATATTATACTGAGATACCAGGTGATACCAAGATGGCGGCTGTTGTGAGCCAGTCAGATCACTAGCTCTAGATTCATTGTATTTTTATTTGACATGCTTTATTGTGTCATTATTTTTTATAGTTTTAGTGAATTTTACATTTATAAGTTCAGTTAGGGTCAAAAGTGAGGCAGATTAGGTCATGGTAGCTTATTTCGGGCTGCTTTTTGTGTTTCAGCACTCTGATACTTATCGGAGGCTCAGGAGATGAAGGCCATTTCGCAGTGTGGCAGGCTGCATTTCCTGGTCTGGACCAAGACCAATTGGTTCCATTAATTTTGTGATACTTTTTAGTCTGCTGAATTTCTAACATCACATAACCTTACATTTTGTCGGAAGTGCTCATATGTTACAGTGAGCACTTCTGTTTGATTTGTTGCAAACAGCTTTTTTTAATGGCCACTGTGGAGCAGTGGAGCTCTTTTGTAGCCCATTTTACCATGTTATCTGGCAAACATTATCTCCCAAGGAGCTTGTCATCCAGAAGGGGAGTTCCATCTAGGAACGAGGACCCACATGGCCCAGGATTGAAGATCGTTGGAGGTTGTGAGTGCTGGCAGTTTGTTACTGCCTTGTTTTTCCCCATATCAAGAACTTATTGGGAACACGGGCACCTCACATCAATTGAGAATCTAGACCTGGGCCACTCCTTAGTTGTGGGGGGGGCTGCTTGTGGCCTCGGGCGTCTGGGGATTTTCTTGCAGGAGCCTTTTGCTGGAGGGCATAGGCTTCTGCAGTGAAGGGGTTTGGCCATGTGGCTGTGGGAGGACAGCCAGGAATATCAGGCCCTAATGCCTTAAGCCATCAGGGGGCTGCTTCAGCTTCATCTCTTACCTGTGGGTTTCAGTTGGTGCAATTATATTATCACCGATCCTGCCTGCTGTCTGTTAGTGCCATGGAGATGGTTTAACAGAGGGAGTTAGCCTGGTGACTGGGCGTGGGTCAGGTTGCCTCCCTGGTAGGGAATCATGGAGCTGTGGCTGGAGGGTGACTGGACCTCAGTTCCCTAGGGTGTCCCCTAATGGGCAGCTAGTGGATTTCCTTTAAGGCCCCGTTTTCAAAGGTTGCTCTTCCTGCCATGGTCATTGGATGAGGCTTTACTGTGGGTGAACCCTCAGTTGAACGTGTTCCTAGCTTCATGGACTGTGGATAAAGAACTGCTTCTGAGTGTTGGCAGACTGACTATTCCATCTCGGCCTTTCAGGTTTTGATTGGAGGTGGTGAGAGAACCTCCTTACAAGTTGTTTTACACTAAACTTTGTTGAGTGGAGGACTGCCAGAGTGAGAGTCTGGTGTTTTTCATTGGACATTTCAATACTTGCTTACTGGGGGTGAGAGCCTAAGTGTAGCAGACTGGCAGCCAGAGGTGGCGAGAACCTCCTTATTAGTTGTTCTACACAAAACATTGTTGAGCAGAGGACCACCAGAGTGAGAGTCTGGTGCTTTCCATTGGACATTTAAATATTTGCTTGCTGGGAGTGAGGGCCTCAGTATAGCAGACTAGCAGCCAGATTATTGCCTAAACCTGTCTCCTTGTACGTATCTTTTGTTCTCTTCCTGATCTGAGGGGAGGTTTTACAGGTAATTGTTTGAGGGGTTATTTTAAGCCGGCGTTGAGGCGGTGTTGGAGTTTTGTTTATATTTTAGTTTATTTAAGTGTTGGGCTGGAGTTTTACTTAATTATTTTAGTTGTATAGTGGTTGGGGTTTGTGGGAGTGTTATTTTGGGTTAATCGCAGGCTGGAGTTCTGTTTTTTGTCAGTATGTGCTGGCAACTTGCTCTCCTTGTCAGGCGCTACTCTCCTTCCAAGCTCTGGGATTTCTGCCCTTTCGGCTGCCCCCATTGTCTGCAATGGTGTATGGCTGCTGCAAGGCGTTGGGGATAGTAGACAGAATGCAGAGGTGTGGGGGTCCTGGACCCAGATGGGGGGGGTGAGTGGGACGGTGAGTTTGGGGTAGTGACAACCAGGAGACGCCCAGGGGCAAAATGGAATCCTGAACAAGCTTTGTCTTGTTTGGTGCCCATACCCAAGGGCTCCACTCTTAGTGGGCTGGTAGCTCGGCCTGTCCCAGTATCTCATCCTACTCATACAGTGTTATGCATTGCTAGATCTATTAAGAACAAGACGCTATTATTGCTGATCTTTGTTGGGTCAACGGATCTGGCTTGCATCACCGAGATTTGGCTGGATGAAATACTGGCCCTATTTTGGTGGCAGCGATTCTGTCTGGTTTCTCGGTGACACACCTGGTGAGGTTGGATCACAGGGCGGGGGTGTGGCAATTTGTTTTAAATCGAATTGAGCCTTGTGGATGTGCCAGTTGAGGGTTTCAGATCCTTCTAGTGTGTTGTGGTCACGGGTGGGGTGTAGGATCATTCTCATTTACCATCCACCCAGAGTTGAGAAGTTGTTCCTGCAGGAAGTCGCAGACTTCATCATCAATATAGTATTAGAGTTCCCCAGATTGATGGTGCTGGGTGACTTCAATGCCTGGGTCAATGACAAACTCTCGCTATTTGGTTAAGATTCCTTCCAACTTTTCATTGGGATTCACACAGGTAGTTGCCTCTGCAACTCATATTAAAGGCCACTCGTTGGATCTGATTTTCCTCCTGGAGATGGAGACCTCTAACTTGGTGGTAGAACCAGTCAGTTGGTCCAGTCATCACTCCATATGGTTCAATTTCTTTGCTTCCCCTTTTAGACCTGCCCCTGAGGAGATGGTCTGATACCGCCCTTTGAGGGGTGTAACCCCTGATGGTCTTTTGGCGGAATTGGATCTATCGGGATTACCAGGTACAAGCAAGGGCCCTGAGAACCTTCTACAAGTCTATAATTGGGCTGTGGTGGGGGCTCTGGATGCTCACCCTCTGCCCTCAGTCCTCTTGGTTTGATGGGGCCTTGAGGGAGTTGAGGCGACTAGAGCGAAAGTTAGAACATATCTGGCAGAGAACCGGCCTGGATGCCGACAAGCTTAGACTGATGACACATTTCAGAGACTATCAGTTGGCAATTACCCATAAGAAGGCAGAATTCCTGTCTAGGAAGATTACCAAAGCTTAGAATCCACCAGCTCAGCTCTTCCAAACTGTGGACAAACTGTGCAATCCAGCCTGTCTACAGGTTTGGAGCGCTTTTTCTCATGAAAAGTGTGAGGAGTTTGCTCAGTTCTTTGCTGATAAGGTTGCTGGCATCAGATTGGAGATCCATTTAGTTCATTCTTTTGGGGAGGATGATGGTCGGCTGAATGTTGTGACACCTCAGTTTTGCTTGATGGAGTTTGATCAGCTAGGGATTAAGGATGTCATGAGGATTCTCAGAGATATGCACCCGACTAGTTGTAATTTGGATCCGGGTCCTATTCACCTTTTATTAGGCTGTATCAATGTCATTAGCCCAGTTCTTGCAGAGATAGTCTGGTGTTCATCAGAGATGGGTGAGTTCCTTGCTTTCTAAAGGAAGTGGTGGTGACTCCTCCTCAATAAATCTTAATTTGGCCCAGATTATCCGCTAACTACCATCCAATCTCTATTTTCCCTTTGTGGAAGGTTATTGAGAAGGTTGTGGCGCTACAGTTAGAGAACCATCTTACCATCCATGATATCTACGACCCTCTCCAGTCTAGATTTCGTGAAAGGCATGGTACTGAGTCCACTCTGGTTCAGGTGCTCAATGATTTCCTGATTGTGAGAGACCTGAGATCCCGTACCATCTTGGTATTCCTGGACCTCTCTTCAACTTTCGATACCATGTACCATGGGATGCTGCTGGATCACCTGCATGCCATCTGCAGTCTGTCTGGAACAGTCCTCCAATGGTTTCACTCGTTCCTCACTGTTGATCTCAGAGGGTGGTCTCGGGGGTTTGTTCCTCTGAGGTGTTCCCTCTGTCTTGTGGGGGTGCCGCAGGGTTCCGTGCTGTCCCCCATGTTGTTTGTGGTGTATATGCTGCCATTAGGACACATTATGAGATGGTATAGGCTGAGGTTTCACTGTTATGTAGATGATACACAGTTCTACCTGTCTTTTGCACCCGACCAGGATAGTGCGCTCTCAGTCTTTAATAACTGCCTGGCAGAAATCCAGGACTGGATGAATACCAGCTGGCTGAAACTTAATTGTGACAAGATTGAGGTACTGGTGGTGGATCCTAGTCACCCGATAGAGGGGTCTGGGATGGGGTGTCCCTCTGGACTTTGGCTCAGGGGATCCCAGTTACCGACCTCTGAACAGGTGCAAAGTCTGGGGGTAATTCTTAATGATGGTTTGACACTTTATTCTCAGGTGTCAGCCATCATCAAGTCTTCCTTTTTCCATCTGAGGAATATCACCCAGATTAAGCATCTAGTTCCATCCAGTGACTTGCCAACTTAAATTCATGCCTTTGTGACTTCATGCATGGACTACTGTAACTCCCTTTACCTATGGCTTCCGGGGGTTGATATCCGCCGCCTGCTGCTGGTACAAAACACTGTGGCAAGGCTGTTATCTGGATCATCTCAATCTAGTCATATTACACCTGTGCTGCACGAACTGCACTGGCTGCCAGTTCAGTGGTGGATCACCTTCAAGGTTGGCGTGCTGACCTATAAAGTCCTACACGGACAGGGACCAACCTACCTGCAAGATCTCCTGCATTCTTACTGCCCCCTCCAACTGCTCCACTCGACCAACGAGGGATTGCTGGAGATTCCCAGGGTATGATTAAAAACATCTGGAGTGAGGGCATTTCATTTGCAGCCCCCAACCTGTGGAATTCTCTGCCTTGTCAGATACGATAGTGCCTGACAGTGGAGAGCTTTAAGAGTTCCTTTAAGACCTATCTATTTCAGTTGGCATTTGGTATTGCTTTGTAACTGATTATTTTATGGTACTGTGGTTTATTGAAGTATTGAATAGCATTATAATATTTTATTGTAATTGTTGTATTGTTGTGCAGCGCTCTGATACATTTTTGAAGAGTGCTATATACTAACATACTAACATACTAAAATGCCAGCAGAATAGGCCTAACGGTCTTTCGTGTCTGCTCGTTTGTCAGTCCCCAGCCTGGGTGCCGACCTTGCTGTCCCTCTCGCCTTCTCTGGCTTCTCCCTTCCCAGTTCCGGATATTCTTGCTGCATTGGATTTTGCTTCCAGAACCCTTCCCCTGTACCTGTCCCACCCCCTCTTGAACCCCTCCACTGTCTCTGCCTCCACTAGCCCCCTAGGCAGTGCATTCCATGGCTCCACCACCCTCTCAGTGAAGTAGCACCTCCTCCTTTCTCCCCTGAATCTTCCCCCCTCCAGCCTCCACCCATGCCCTCTAGTGGCCCCTTCCTCCTTCCTTCGAAGCACCCCGACTGTTCCTCCCCTATTTATCCTCTTCATGTACCTAAAGACCTCTATCATGTCCCCCCGGTCCCTTCTCTCTTCTAATGTGTACACATTTAGCTCTTTGAGCCTCTCCTCATAGGTCCTGTCCCCCAAGCCCCAAATCATTTTGGTTGCCCTCCTCTGGACCCTCTCCAGGAGGTTAATGTCCCGCTTTAAGTGTGGCCTCCAAAACTGCATGCAGTACTCAAGGTGCGGCCTCACCAAGCAGTTATACAGAGGGAGTATCACTTCCCTCCTTCTGGCGGTGATCCCCCTAGCGATGCATCCCAGGCCTTGGCTGCTGCCCTCCTACAAGTCTCAGAGTTGTTCATCTTGACATCCACCACCACCCCCAGGTCCCTCTCAGCCATCGAGACTTGTAGCATTTCCCCCCCCAGGGTGTACACTTGGCCTGGGTTTCTGGCCCAGGTGGGGCACTTGCATTTCCTGCATTGAACCTCAGCTTCCACTTTTGAGACCATTTTCCAGAGCCTCCAGGTCCCCTGTGGGCCACCTCCTCCTCCCCATCCACCACTGCCCCCAGTTTCGAGTCATCTGCAAAGAGACTCATCTCACTCCCTGATTCTTGTCCTTATGTCAGATCGTGGCGTTGAACAGAAGGGGCCCAGGACTGATCCCTGTGGGACCCCATAATGACCCTCCTTGGGGATGAGACTATCCCACCAACTACGACCTCTGGGTCCGGTCCTGGAGCCAGTTGCCTATCCATCTGATCATCTGGTTCCCCACCCCCATTTCTCCCAGCTTATCCAACAGGCCCACGTGAGGAACAGAGTCAAATGCCTTGCTGAAGTCTAGAAAGAGGACATCCACTGGTCTACCCAGGTCCAAGGCACTTGTCACCCAGTCATAGAACTCCACCAGGTTTGTCTGACACGATTTCCGGATGAATCCATGCTGTCTATTGTCCAGGCACTCTGACTTATCCAGGTCCCCCTAGTCTCTCCTTGACAATGCCTCCATCACCTTGCCCACCACCGATGTCAGGCTGACAGGCCTGTAGTTCCCTGCCACCTCCCTTATCCCCCTTGTGGATAGGCACTATATGCGCCACCTTCCAGTCTTGGGCACCCACCTGTCCTCAGAGAGATGGTGAAAAGCTCTGCCAGGGGTTTTGCCAGGACATCTGCAAGTTCCTTCAGCACTCTGGGATGTAATTTATCCGACCCCAGTGCTTTCTCCATCTTAAGGGAGCTGAGGGCTTCCCTCACTCTCTCTGCTGTGATTTCCACTTCCGGTACCCCTTCTCCCTGCTTAGCCCTCCCCCACCTGCCAGTGATGCCTCCCCCTCTCCCCAGACCTGCCGATCGGTAAGGGTCCCCCCCTCCTCAGTATCTCTGTCTCCTCCCATGTATGATGCAGCACCCCCATTTTCCCTGGTGAAAACTGAGGTGAAGTACTCATTTAGTACCTCAGCCTGCTCCCCCAGGTCTTGTGCCCATCCCTCCCCTGATTTAATCCTGCTAATCTGCCCCTTCACCCTTCGTTTTTCCCCAATGTATCTAAAGAACCCCTTGTTCCCTCTCCTAATCTCCCTGGCCAGGTTCTGCTCCTTCCTTGCCTTAGCCGCCCTCACCACTCTAGTAGTCCTTCTAGCCATCAGCTCGTACTCCCCTCGATCCCTTTCACTCCTTGAGCACTTGAATTGCTTATAGGCTGCTTTCTTTCCCCGCACCACCTCCTGGACCTCCCTGGTCCCACCAACAGGGTTTTGGGCCCTTCCGCATTTTCGTCTTACTCTTGCACAGGTGCTGGTAGCATCCTGCACCCTCTCCTGATGATTTCCCACCTACTATCAGCGTCCATGTCTGACCCAATCCCATCCAAATGCTCTTAAGGATCCTTCCATTTCCTTAAAATCCGCCTCCTGAAGTCGGGTTACTCCGTCTTTGTGCAGCCTTCCTACCCTCCTAGGTCCAGGCAGAACCAGACCGTGGCATGGTCACCCCGCCAATGGGTCCCTTACCTCCAGGCTCCCCAATCTGGTCACTGTCTGCCAGGACCACATCCAGTACCAGGTGCCTCCCTGGTCGGTTCCCTCACCTGCTGAGTTAGGAACGTGTCTTGAAGACATCCAACAACCTCTGTTCCCTGGTCACAGAGGATGTCATGAGTCTCCAGTCTGTTCCTGGCATGTTTAAGTCCCCAACACCACCACCATTCCCTACCCAGTCTGCAGTGTCTCCCAACATCTGCCACCAGACTGTCCTCCAGCTCCTTCCCAGGGCAGGGGTCATACACCACCCTATTTTTACTCTGTTGCCCCTTGTTATCAGGTGACCCAAATCGCCTCCACGGTTCCCTCCGCCTCCTCTACTCCCCATGCCAATGCAGTTTTGACTATCATTGCTACCTCCTCCCTTCCCTCTCCCTGTCCTTCCTGAACATAGTGTATCCCTCCAGGTTCAGGTCCCAGTCATGTCTTGCAGTGGCCCAAGTCTCAGTGACCCTGCCACATCCACTGCTCCTCAGTTAGCATCACCTGGAGCTCAGGCATTTTATTGCCCAAGCTCCTGGCATTTAGCAGGACTACCTTCCACCCCTTTCCCTATAGTTCCATTTCCTGCTTGTGTTCCCATGGGATTCTGTTTTCCCCTGGTCTGCACTTTGCCAGTTGGCCTTTTCCTGCAATCCTCCTGGTCCCCAGGGTGGTGACAGAGTCCTCCTTTATCGGTACCCCCTGACAGCCTTTTCTCCCATCCCACCCCTTCACAAGTTTAAACCCCACTTTTCACCAATGAACCCCTCTATTTTCAACTTAAGGATTCCCCTCTCCTCCAAATTGAGATGTAGTCTATCTCTAGCATACAGCTCCTTATCCTCCCAGGTCTCCCCCCAATCCCCCATCAACCCATACCCTCTGGCCTCACACCACTCCCTGAGCCACTGGTTTATCTCCCTAATTTTCCTTTTGTGTTCCCCACTAGCCCTTGGCACTGGCAGGATTTCTGAGAAGGAAACTGTGCATCCTATGTCATGACAGACCCTGGCGAACTCCCTGAATCTTGCCTGTATCTCTAGCTCGCTATTTCCCTCAATGTCATTTGTACCCAGGTGGACCAGTATGTCTGGGGAACCCCCACAATCCTTTGCCAGCTGATATACCTCGTGCTTAGCCCTGTGCACCGTTAGTCCAGGGAAGCATCTTGTTCTAACTGGCCAGGCTTCTCCCTCCCTATCCCATTTGATACCCCTGATCATAGAATCCCCCAGCAGGAGCACTCTGACCACTCCTTTTCCTCCATTCCCTCCCTTCCATGTCCCTCATCCCTTCTACAGGCCCCTCCACCCAGCTGGCTCTGTGTTCCTCCCTTTCTGGGTGCCATGCCACCCCTCCTTATTTACCATGGCCACCCCTCCTCAATCCTATGCCTCTCCTCCTCCTCCTGAGTATCCTTCTGCTAATTCCCCTCACTGCTCGCAACTGGTCCTTCTCCCCCATCTGCTAAACTAGCCTGGCTCATCCTCCTTCCTTCCTGTCTCCATTTAGTTCCTCCTTGCTAGTCATTGCTCCCTGGCCTAAACCCTCAGCTCCTTTACTGAATCCTCCTTGTACTTCTGATCCTTCTCCTTTCCCTTTCCTCCCAACTGGTCCTTCTCCTATGCTTCCTCCTCTTCCCCTGCCCTCCTGCTCTGATTCACTGCTCCTGCATTCTCCTGCATTCCAGGTCCCCCTGTTCTTCCTGCTATCTGGCCCCTGCCTTCTGCCTCCCACTCCCACCCCTTTCCATCTATAACTACCCCTGTCGGCTACATCATCCCCCTCATCCTTGAGCAGAAGAGAGAATTGAAGCGGTTGCTGAGTGTAAGGTCTGATCCACCTCCCGCCTTGCTTCCTTCTGTCCACCCCTGGCCATCTGCCTACTTCCCTGAGAATGTTGTCCCTCTGCCCCTTTGTGAGGGTCCCCAGTTACCTGCCTGCTTCCTTGGTAGTGTCCTTTTGTACCCCTCTGCCAGGTTCCCTTTGTGACCCCTAGTATTCTCCTGCACTCCTTTCCCTATGCCCCCACCCCAGTGCTTGGTGCAACCTTGGAGATTCCCAGCCCTCTTCCCCAACCACCACCCCCTTCCCCAGCTTTCTCCTAATCCCCGCAACCTCCTCCCTAAGCTGTGCTAGCTGGTAGCACACTGGGCAACCACCGAACTTCAAGCCCAGTCCAGTATCATGGCTGCTCCACACCCTGTGCACCCCACCACCCTCCCAAAGATGCCGCCCTAAGGATGTGTGGTTCCATCCCCTTCAAATAGGTTTCCTTGGGTGAGCCACCAGGTTCCCCCTAGTCCAAGATACCCTACTGCCTAATCAGGTCACCCACTAATCTTAGAGACAGTCCCACTGTACACCAGTAACCCTGTTACTAGGTGCAGCACAACACATTAAACTTATAAGGGAAATGACAACTCCCAAAGCTCCTCTCTCCCAGCCTTTAAATCCTACCCCCAGTGGCTGGAACTACATGAGCTGCACCTGCAGCCTTTCCTCCACCAGAGGGCAGGTGTTCCCCATAAATCTGCAGACTTCTGGGAGGGAGGGGTGGGGGAGGGTGGTCTTCACAGACACCTGACTCGAGAGAGAGAGGTATCAGCCCTGTGTCTCCCTCCAAGCCCAGCAGCCAAAGAACCAGGCCCAAGCAAATCCCACCAAATAGGTTTTAAATCAGAAGAAATAGGCCTCTACCAGTGCAGCCTGTTACACAGTGAAACATCCACAAAATGAGCCCCACTTACAGCCACCAAATCAGTTTACAAACATCCAGCATCACCCAAAACACTAGCCTGCTAGCCCCTTAGAAGTAAGAAAGAAAATAACTAACCTACCAAATAAAATCCACAAGAACCCTGTGAAAACAACAGCAGCAGCTACTGTCCTGGAACACAACTGATCCTGTCCCCTTCCAGTTCTTTCATAAAGTTTATTATGATTCTTATTATTATAACATCACTGGTGAAGGTGGGCACTGACCAGTCAGAGCCCAATATTCTTTCCTTACCATTGTATAATTACTGCATACAATGACTGTTCAGAATGTAATGTATGGGTAATGACTGAACTGGTCTATCTTAATCTGTTTGATGAATTTGTTGTGTGTCCTAGGTACATGTGAACAGATTTTGTTGGGGTATGTAGTACTGCATGAGGTAACCTTGTTATTGGGGTATATGTAGAGTGTTAATGGATAGGATGTTAAATTGTAATTTATTTGAAACTTTTACATCTTTTTATATGAAACTTGAAACAGGTCCATCTTGAAAACAGGTCTTTGACCCAATTATGTATTTTGTAAAATCTACCTGTATAAAAATAAAGTTGTACTACTACTACTACAATCAGAGGTAGAAGTTGGGGTAAAAAATTGGGTACTTATTTTAAGTTTCTTTAACTGCACTGTCGTTATAGTGTACCTATACTGTAACTGCATTGCAATTGCAATGTGGATACATGCAATAAACATGTAACTACAGTGTAATTACCCATGTTGCATGTAATTAAATAAACTACCCCACAGTTACATTGAGACTAACACTAAAATAAACTGTGACCAAAAGTGGAGGTAACCTCTAATCAGACTTGACAGGCTGATGTAGGTACAGGGGGACTGAAAGAAGCGGTCTTTTTAAAAGTGCCTATATGCCATACCCCTGCATATCTCCCCCCCCCCATTCAAGATCAGTTTTACAACAGCAGGTTTGTGTTCATTGAAAAATATTTTTCTGCTTCTGAAAAGGAAATCCTATGATTGGCAGAGATACTTGTAGAATATGTTTTTTTTTTTTTTGCATAATTTGTTTATTAATGTTTTCAATCAGTTAATACAAAACAGACAATACAAGCATACAACAAACAAAGTCTTCAAACCTATGCACATATGGGTCCACTTCATTCCATTTGAAGTCATGGTTTTTAATTGTTTATTATTGCTTTCAATTCAGAAAAAGGTGTTTTGCTCACACTTGTTGCTGTGTTTGTGTTAACTCATGCTTTTTTGTTTGTTTATTTGCAACTCCCACTAAATGTGGACATCATTTTCCTGGGATAAGTAGAGTGTGCACTACCAAAGCTAGTTGTAGTGTAGAACTAAAAACATAGATGCTTCCCTAGAGTAGGTATTGCAATAAAACCACAGATGCAACAAAACTAATACAGCATAATTTCTACCTCTGAAAATACATATGAATACTATGAAATTAATAACAAACAAAATAGCATTGTCCATGGACTAGATACACCAGATCAAAACATCTTTCTATAATAGTTGTTTTGCACCATAACATAATTTAGTGAACATGAGATAAACATCCATGGAGGAAAATTGCTCTTTCCTGCATGTTCTCTTGTTTTTTAATTAAGATTTTTTCTTCTCCACCACTGTATATCCAGTCCTTGAGCCTGGGAATGCACCACATGTTTAGCCATCCCAGTCCCAAGCACTGCTAGCCCCACTAACCTCACCTCCTTGATGGTGGAGGGTTCATGGCATGACATGGGGCTTGAGGTAGTGGACAGTCATCATCACAGTGGCGGCATGGTTTTTCATTCTTTGTCTTCCACCCACCTCTCCTTGTGTCAGGAAATGACCCTGTCAGCCTGGGATGTCTCAGCACAGTGTGTGCCAGAGATACCCCTCACTACAGAGCAGGGTTCCCAGCTCACTGCGAAGGGTTGCTGCAGTGCTGGAATCCAGACAGCTCACTCATGCTGAACTCAGGTACTCCCAGCACTGGCCACACCAATCCTGGATCCTTGGGTTTGTTCCTGAACACAAGTTGCTGGCGCTGAAGCCAAACATGCTTCTGTTGAGCAGTTGAGAAGCACTTTCTTCCGCTTTTTAAACCTGTTTTTTCTTTTTGTTTTGCAATTTAGTCCAAGATTCTTGTCATACCACTTGTATCTGCATTATACTTAAACCATAAATGGCAAAACTTGTCTACCAAGATGTGTAGCCTGATTGCTTATCTGCATATATCACATCTCAAAATTCCATGTATTACTCTTGTTGCATCCTTGGTGGTTACCATTGTTTGCTAGGTTGTAATAGAAGGTTCTCTGCTGCCTTTCTGTAACCAACCATCTGCTGGAGTGATAAGTACATAATCATGAAAACAGAGCCATGGTACATTTGAGGTAAAAATATTCTATTTGTAATGAGTAGCGGATGCTTCTACAAGAACTCTGAAAAACAAATACTTAAGCAAAACTCATTTTATATTTAAATTGGTTTTTGATGTTTCCCTTCCCCTTTTTCTTATTCTTTATTAAAGGGATTTCCATGAAAATTGGAGTCTCACCCCATAATAATCAATTGGTCTATGCTGTTCATTCCCCAACCTGAGGTCACAATCCTCTCGGCTTGTGATACAATAATAATTTCCATGGCAACAAACTGTGATGTCACAAACAGAGGATTATGACTTTAAGTGTGGAACATGCTATGTACAGATGAAGTGTTTTGAGGAAGAGATTCCGCTCATAGAGCTAGTGAGAAATATATTTCAGTTATAGATTTACATTTACTGTTACTGTGTCTCTTGTGGTTATTAGAGTGAATTCTTGAGTTATTTGGGTGAGAGAACTGCGTAGTGAAGCTGAGCAGTTCTAGCACGCAATGGACTTGAGAAGAAACTCTTATAACCATAAGAGGTACCTAGCTCTGTACACATATGTATATTATAAATCATGTTAAAGACCTTTTAAAATGAATTTGAATCAAAACATATTTTACTATGCACTATATTAGAAACTTCCCATTGTGTGACATGGTCTATGCCAACTGATCTTTGAACTTCAGAATTGTTAAGCTATGTGCATTAAACACCCTCTTATGGTTATAAGAGTACCTGGAATGTTTAGAAAAAACAATTCTGATTGGTTAAGAATCAAGTAATGATTTATACTATGGACAGTTGAACCATACAAACCCAGACAGCATATAAAAATGGTTATTGTCTCCTACTGAGTTTAGATCACATAAATGTGCAGGCATGCACTCTGAAATACATTGTTTTCTAAACTTGATTAGGTTTCCTGTAACTTGGTGGAGGATGTAGAATGTTACAGTTTTAGCAAAAGTAACTTTTCATATCACAAAGGCATACCAACATCCTCATTCAACAGTTCAATAAACATGCATAAAGTCACAATGTAGTTGTACCAACATTCATAACAACAGGTACAACAGACTGCCATCTAGCAACTACTGCGGAAAGCATTACTTATTTCCACTGTGTTCAGACCTCACAAGCTGAGTAAGCCCATGTGGCAAGACACAGTTCAGGAACTGACTCCAAATTCTCTTTATTGCTTTGGTCGAGTCTATCTCTGGTACCGCTAGTCAATCAGTTCATAAAATAGTATTAAAAGTGTCTTAATCCAGAGGGCATTCACATGCCCTCTAGTCAGAGATGTAATTCTTCAGTAGCAATGGCAGCTAATATAGCGAAGAGAACAACTGTAGTGACATGAGGGAAATTATGCCAGCAGGAAGAGAAAGGAGAGAGGCTGGAATGGGTACAGGATGACTCAGTGGATTGGTAGGCATTAAGGAGCCTTTCACCTTTAGGTCAATGGTCCAAATCCAGTCCAGGTCTCCAGTGACCAAAAACCTTATCACCTGAGGGCTGTTCAATGGCCTATGTGAAATAAGTTATGGTGATCTCAGTCCTGTTTCTGGTGGGCACATGTCCACATTGAAAAATCATCTGCTCAACTAGCACTGACTGGCACCCCTGTTGACAATAACACATGAGAGGCAAGGATTAAACTGGCATATAGCCTGAATTACCCTCTCATCTATGTAGTGGCCCCCTCCATGACAGGGCTGAAGCATATTAATGGAGCAGTGTAGGGAAGCTTGTAGAGGAAGACCAGAATCCCATTCCTAAAACTCATATCCAGAGTCAGTGCCACAGGTTCAGAGGTGGCCAAAGGCATAACCACTCCTATCTTCCATCAGAGATCTAGAGAGAAGAGTAGAAGAGCTACAACCCGGTACCCCTCCTTTTTACTTCAAGCAGGTCACCCCTACTGAAGTCAAAAAATACCTTCAACACACCCTGGGTAAAACTCAGAACAGCAATGACACCCTTGATTTGAAAATTATTGCCCTCTCACTTGATGAAGTTCTCCTACCAATCACAAAGATTCTTAACTTTTCCCTCAGACAAGCACAATTTCCCAAGAGGTGGGAGTCCAAAGTAGCCTCACCTGTATGTAAAAGTGGAGATCATGCAATCCACTCTAACTACAGGCCCATATCCATCCTGCCCCCACTGTCCAATGCCCTAGAACGTGTTGTTTCAGATCCCTAGTGGACTACCTAAATAAGCATAACATCCAGTGCTCTCAACAACATGGTTTTGCAAGGCCCACAGTACTACTACTACTGCACTACTAGAATACATAGACTACATCCACAAGGCACTAGATACCAGCCACCTAGTGGGGTCTATATATATTGACTTCACAAAGGTGTTTGACACTGTTATTCACCACATTCTGCAAAAAATATACTTGCTCTTGTGCTGTCACCAGATACCATGCTGTGGTTTAAGAGCTATCTAGCCCATAGAGCTCAGCAGGTAAAAATAAATAATACAGTCTCAGATAGCAGGAAGGTGTCCCTAGACATTCCACAAGGCTTCATCCTGGGACCCTCTTATTTAGTCTGTTTCTCAACTCTCTTCCTGGTGTCTGCCCAGTCAAAATCCTTTACAGTATATGCAGATGATGCGCCATCTTTTCTAGTAGCCCCATCTAAATCTGCTCAAACAAAATCTACAAGAGAGCTTCACCATAATTGAGAAATGATTCAATCAGAACAAACTCTTACTAAACTATAAAAAAATTATAACAATACTGTTCTCCAACCGTGAAACAAAAGGAAGTCTAACAAACTGACAATCTTATACAGTAAACAGGAACCACTAGACCAAGTAAGCACCTTCAAGTATCTAGGCATTACTCCTGACAACTCCCTCTCCTACTTCTACCACATAGACCATGTAGTAAAAAAGTCAGTCCCAGAATCTGTTTACTTTATAAACACTGGCACTACATGACAGCTGGAGCCTTGTCTCTTGCAGTTAACAGCGCAATACTATCTATCATAGATTATGGCCTAGTTGTGTACAGCACAGCTACTGATACTGCTCTGAAAAGAGTTAGAACAGCCCTAAATAAGACCTGTGGGCTGGTTCTAGGTACAGGCAATTCACACACACCTGTGACCTTATGCTCAGACCAAGTAGCTTAACCTCCAGGGGAGTATAAAGTATCAGGTCTGCCTCCTAGGTAAAAAAAACACTTCTAGGCCCAGTCCCGACAGCCTTACAAAAGCTCCTTAAACCTACCTTAAACTCACATCACACCAGAGGAAAGGTGAGAAGTGCCCTACACATTCCCTTGGTTCCATGTAATAGGGCAAGTGTACATTGCCGTAAAAAAAAATGTTAGTGATGCACACTCCCGGTGCACAGCAAAAGGGTGCCAGAGACATGGAATTTTTTTATGCAGGGACTGCACCCCCCGCACACACACCATCCCCTCCCACTAAAGGATTCTCAACTCCAGGGGGTGCATGTTGGAGGGATGCAAAAGAAGAAAAAATAAAATTTCCGGACCAGTGCAAAAACAAGCGTGTGCCCCAGAACCAAACCGGCACCCTCCCAACCTTAGCCTGCCACCAGCCCACCAGGCCACATGACCAGCTCGGCAGCACACTACCGCACTATACCCCACAAATCCTCCCTCCCTCCCCTTCTGCCCGTCCGACGGTGTGATTCCCCCATGCGCATGTGTGCATATAGCAACATCCTGTCACTATATTCGCAGACCCCCCATCCAGTCGCCTCCCTGCTCGGTAGCCCTGTGCACAGGTGGCATGATCGAAGTCACCCTTTTGAAAGCACTTTATCATAGTCACCATAATCATAGGCTACTCATTCCCTTTTGTCACACAGCACTAGTCCAACGGTCTTTCTCCTATAAGGCCCCACTATGGCTCAATGAGCTCCCTACTGCCATCACCAACATTCCAGTGCTTGGTCCATAATAAAAAGAACTAAAACAGTACCTGACTACCCTATGTGTATGTGACTGCTTGGACTAATTCCTATCATCCCTCTTCATTCCTACCCATCACCACTCTCCCCCTTCCTCTCCACCATAGCTCACTACCACAGTTCTCCTTTCAACCCCACCCTCCATACTGACATCCTCTACCCCCTCTCCCCCCTCAGGTAAATACTTCTCTCCTTTCAACCTACCTCTACTATCCCCTCAAATTCTTCCTTCACCCCTCCCATTACTCTACCCCCTACTGTTTCCTTACTCCTCCTCACTACCTCTTGACAAAGTTAACTCCTGGCTGTGCTCTATTCTTCACCTTTTTGCCTCTAGGTCATTTTTTTCTCCCTAAGTATAGTTCTATAATTTCAGTTAGTATAATTAAGCACACCTGCAAATGCTCTGTACTGTAAAATTATTCTGTATTTATTTAAACAAGCCACTTTGAATTCTCTTTGTACATAGCTCTTGTCTTTGTACACTGGTTAAGATTTTCTGTTACCAACATGGAACCTTTGTAAATGAGCTCCAGGTTCAAAGGTTGTTATCCAAGACAATTAATAAATAAAATAAGGGCTGTCCCATTGGCACAGCAGTTGGATTTCCACTTAGATACTGGCCACCCAGGTTTGGGAATGGACCTGGGTCACTGGAGGCCGGCGGGGTAGATGGATGGAGCGTCCCCTGGTCTGCTCTCCTTTTCCAGGAGAAGGGGGCTGATCATCCAGTGCACTACAGACTCTTGGCAGAGGCCGGGGGCTCCACCGGCCATGGGCATCTGGACATCCAGGACAGTGGGGTAGACACGGTCATCATTGTATGTCCCCACCCTGAGGAAAAGAGTCCTTTGGGGACACAAAATCCCCAGCCAGTGCTTCTATGACGCCCTCCTCGCCACCTCTCATATGTCTCCCAGACCGCTCCCAACCCAAACCAACGTCAGAAACCTTGCCGTGCTGCGGACTCCCACCCTGGGGCAAGCCAGAGGGAACGGGGGTGAGGCTCATCTGGGAGCAGGGGCGTGCAGGGCTGTGACCAGGCTGGAGTCCCGATGCTGGGTGGGACAAAAGCATAATAAATAAAAATAAATAAATAAAATGAATAAATACAATATACCAAGTGAGTGATGGCAACATATGGATAATTAAAACAAAAAGGTATCATATGTCAATGCAGCATTTCCAAGCCCCAACTTGCTGTACCAGTGAATCAGCATATTTTCAAAGAACATTTCTAGGAGACCAGTCTTACCAAGTACAACAAAGGGAACCCTATCCTTTCTATGCAACCCAACCTAAAGATTGGAGTCTCTTTAGAGCATCCTGAGGTAGTCATCAAAGCAAATGCCATTAATGAAACCTTATTCATGGCTTTGTGATTACATACCCCTTTTACCAGCAACATATTGTTTCTGTCTTTAACGAAAAAAGGAAATGGAAACAGAAAGGTTCTAGCTGTGACATGATTACTTTGAATAGTGTCTGTAGGTTTGTTTATGCTTTAGATCTAGATGTTTAAATGCTTTACTTTTCGTTTGATTTTTATATATATATGTTACTAAATGGTTTCGGTGGTGGTGGTTTTGTTTATTTGTGAGGGGTTTTGCCACTTAAATATTTGAAAACAAATAGAAAAAGTCAATATTTTGCTGCTGGAAATTTGAAAGCTGTTTTCTTTTTCTTTTATGCTAATGCTTTATGTTTTAGTGTGGAATTGCGAATGAAAATCCATATTTTTTAATTTTCCATTTAATGCAATATTGGCAATACCCAGAAATCAGACCTTTACAAATCACTCATCTTGTTCACGTTTGTGCAAAAGATTACAATAAAGGAAGGGTTAAAAGGCTTAACCCTCTCACTGCAGCAAAGGTTAGAGCTTAGTGCCATTTTCATCACAACCACTATGACTCTCGGTATGAGGCACATTTATAGTTCATGCCAAATATTAAGACATGTAATTAAGCCAAAGGGCAACGGTTCAAAATCATGATACCCAGCACTCTTTCTTTTTTTTTTGACTTTCTTTTTATCCCTCCTACTCTGCCCTCATTGTTCCACTTCTTCAGGCCGCTCATACCTCTCATGCCCCAGACACAGTGCCTGACCCTAGAGTGCTCCGGCAACTACAACCTTCCTCCTTCTCAACGGGGCACCTGCACAGCAGGGTCTGCCCATGGATCTGTGGCTAGATGGCTTGAAGCGGTCATCATCTAGGACCGGCGAGGGTTGTTTTCCATTTTTCTTGTGGTCCCCTTCCATCCCCCAAGGACGCCGGTTTGGGCAGGTTATGTGCTTATGCACTACGGCTGCCAAGTGCCTAACAGCATCCTCCCCTCCCAGACTCCAGTGCCACTAGAGCCACCAATGCCCAGAAAGTCAGTGCTCCTACCGACCCTCAAGGACGTTGGGTGCATGAAGTACCCCTGTTAACCCACCCTGAAGGAGGAGAGCATCCATTGGGACACTCAATCCTCCTTCCCTCTGCTGGCCCCCGGTGACCTGAGTCCGTGCCCGAACCCGGGTTGCCAGCATGGTGTGAGGTATGGCTTCCAGCACCTCAACCCTCAGCGCCACCAGGCCAGCCGGCACTCTTTCTTTTAATTATTATTTTATAATATAACTTTTGCCTCCTTTTCTCTCTTTTTGCTCTGTCCTCTGTTCTGGCAATTAGATCTACCATGGTATTGTGCTTTCTGCAACTGTGAGGGGAGACTCCCTTCTTTCAGCTTACTCCAATGCTATTCCTTGGTGAGCCAACAGGGGTTGGCAAATGCAGTGGGTCCACCCCCTGAAGCTATGTTCCTTCCTCTATGATATACCCAATCCCTATGTGGTAGTTCAGGGTCAGTTTAAAACCTTAGTTCACACCACTGATAAGCCTGATGCCCATGTCTGTTATGAACATAACAGTCAGACAACACTATATAGAACATTCCTCAAAATACCAGGCTATTAGCTGTCTGGCATGATGCATGAAGGAATGAGTGACATCTGTTGAGTAGTGTGGTTCCTTTTTCTCATAGTACCATGGATGAAAAGCTTAATAATAATGATAAAAGCAAGCATCTTACACACATGGGGAACTATAAACTAATGGACAGGAATTATGCAGAGGCATGTATCCTGTCGGTGGAGGTCCACAATAGACAGGTGTGCACATACTGGTGTGTACAACCGTGGCCATCTGTCCTCAGCCTCACCCCCCATCACACAGTACTCTACAGGGCAGCCAGGAGCGGAGTTGCGTCTAATGGGATGCCTGTCCCAGGATCCAGAGTGGATCCCTTGTGCAGCAAGGCATGGGTCTGGTGCGTGACTGTGTACCACAGACACCCAAACCCACATGGCATAGCTCCCTCATCCTGTGAGCTCCCCCAGCCCAACCTGTAGGACAAGGTGCCCTCCCAACACACAAGGGTCCTGGCAGTTGGAACCCCCCACAGCTGTGTCCCAACCCCATAGTTGCATTCCCCCACAGACCACTGTGTGACCCCTCCCTAATGGAGTAACCCCTCCAATGAGCCCCAATGTGACCACCCAGCCACAACACCTCAGGGTACATCTCCCCAACCTCATTCTGGTGTCCCCACTCCCCCCAGTCCCCCCCCCACGCACACAAGTGCACCACACCTGAATGCCCATGACCCAGCCCCAGGTCTCCCGCAATCACATTGGAGAACAGTGTGCCCGCCACCCCATGGCACTGACAACCCCTCCCTCCTGCCCAGTACCTGTCCTTTAGTGCTGTGGCCAGGAATGGTCAGCAGCACAGCCCTCCGCACACCTCCTCCTCATCCGCCGCTGTCCAAGGGATGCCAGGAACACACCCCTATAGGTAGACAGTGTGTTCCTGGCATCCCTGGATGGCCAGTGGCTGAGGTGGTGTGAGAAGGTAGCACCACTGCCCATTGCTGACCATGGCACCAAAGGACAGGTATGGAGCAGGGAGGAGGGGTTGATGGTGCTGCGGCAGATGGGGGGTACACTACCCACCAATGGTGTTGCTGGGGGCCCTGGATTGAGGCAGTGTTGTGTGGTATGACTGCACTGCTGAGCAATGGTTGGGGCCATGGCACATACTGGGTTAGGACAGGCATGTGTAGGGAGGGGCCATTTGTCACCAGCAGGGGCTATGCCACACAATGCAGGTTGGGGGTTTGGATCCACACACCCCAGGACACCTGCACATGCAAGCACACAGATGATCAGCTGGCCCAGCCCTCCCCATTCACCTAGTGGGCTGGGCCGGCATGGCTGTACAGTCCCCGGTGCAGCTGCAAGTGGGCAACTGTGGTCCTATGGGGTGCACAGCAGGTTATGGCAGGGTATCCCCTGGTGTAATCTGCACCCTCCTCTGCAACCCCGTGGACAGCACTACTTGCCTTAGTGTATGCCGCATAGCATTGGCCCTACCCTGGCATGCCCCCCCCCCGTTCACCCCCAGCACAGAGCTGTCTGTATGGCTGGAGGATCGGGTGCATAACCTAGTTTGTGAATGCTGCAGGGGTTCACGGAACCCCCTCTGTGCAGCATTCATACGTAACAATACCAGCACAACCGTTTTGCATGGCTTGTTGGAATTGTGCATAGGACCCATAGAAAACAAAACTATAAAAAATCAAATTCATGGTGTGTTTAGGCAAGGGCTCATTGTTTGAAGAGGTCTGCTCTTTGTAGTAGGTTTTCATTCAGTATGAGACATGCAAGTAGAGAAGTCTATTTCTATTATTCTCTAACTTAAGCTGATGCTGTTTTATTTTATGAACATGGTACGTCCAACAGCCCTCAAAGTTTGAGAAGGATACGGTAAGATTTTTTTTCTCAAAAAGCATTTGTAGGTCTTAGTAGACTAGACTAGATGAATAGTGGAATGATAGTTTATCAAATGTCATTGTCTGGAATGGAGTCTTCAGATTTCCAAAACAATAACTGAAGCTGTTACTTAACAAACATGTGTGATGACCAGGTTATACATAGGCAAATTACTAAAACCAACTGTTTCGAGCAAAGGAAAATTTGGTTATGCTTTTGAAATTCTTTTTTTCAAACTTCTAATACTAAAATAATTTTTAGACCATTTACTCTTGAGCAGGATTTGAGGTGCTAATCTAATATTAAAAAAAAAATCTGCTTTACATGCCTTCGTTTGGTATTTTAAGTTCACTGAATGCTTAAAAAAAGTCTCTTTCATTTTCAGGGCAAAGCTGAATTTATGGGCAGAACATTTGCCAAACCTGTGGTGAAAATGGCAGATGAGAGATATTGTCCGCCACGGTTCCCACCACAGCTGGAGTACTACCAGATATACCGTGGAAATGCTACAGCTGGTGACCTGCTGGCAGCCTTTGAACTACTCCAGGTAACTCAGTAATTATTAATTCTCACTGCTTGCTTGGCCATTTTTTTATTTTCAGATACAAGAGAACCACCCAACCTTCTCCAAGGACCACGCTAAGAAAAGCGACACAGAGTCTGATCAAAACCTAGACTATGTCTTCACAGTCAGAGGTCCATTTAAAAACTGCTGCCCCAGTACATACAGTGCATTTATCATATAGGGGTCTGTCCAGAAACAGAAAGCACAATAGCAGTAGTAGCAGTAGCAGTAGTAGTAGTAGTAGTACTACTAGTAGTAGTAGCAGTAGCAGTAGTAGCAGCAGCAGCAGCAGCAGAAGTAGCGGCAGGCAGCAACAGCAGTAGTAGTAGCAGTAGCAATAGCAGTAGCAGTAGCAGCATCAGTAGCAGTAGCAGCATCAGTAGCAGTAGCAGTAGCAGCAGTAGCTGCAGCAGTAGCAGCAGCAGCAAGCAGTAGCTAGCAGCAGCAGTAGTAGCAGCAGAAGTAGCAGCAGCAGCAGCAGCAGTAGCAGTAGTAGTAGCAGCAGCAGCAGCAGCAGCAGCAGCAGCAGCAGCAGCAGTAGTAGTAGCAGCAGTAGCAGCAGCAGCAGCAGCAGTAGCAGTAGCAGTAGCAGTAGCAGCAGCAGCAGCAGTAGCAGCAGCAGAGCAGCAGCAGCAGCAGTAAGTAGCAGTAGCAGTAGTAGTAGTAGCAGTAGCAGTAGCAGTAGCAGCAGCAGCAGCAGTAGTGTAGCAGCAGCAGTAGTAGTAGTAGTAGCAGTAGCAGTAGCAGCAGCAGTAGCAGCAGCAGTAGTAGTAGCAGTAGTAGTAGTAGTAGTAAACGTAATTATATGGTGCCCCTTCTCTGGAGGCCCCGCGCCCGTACAGGTATAGACAGGTGGATAAATAGAGCAATACAGTAAAATAACAGCAGTAATAAAGAACAGCTTAAAATCAATAATTTAGATAAAAATTAAATTACAATCATCACAATTAAAACAGCAGCTGTGTCATAACGAATATCAGAAACTAATTCTGTTCCCCAAACACCTGTCCGAACAGGTAAGCCTTTAACTCCCTTTTAAAGGCCTCCACCAAAGAGGCCTCCCTCAGTGCCCTAAGCAAAGCATTCCACAGCAGAAGGCCGGCCACCTCAAATGTCCAGTCTCCTGAGGACTTCAGCCAAGCCCTTGGGACAGAGAGGAGACCCTCCTCAGTAGAGTGAAGGGGTTAGCTCTGACAGGTAGCCAGGACACCAGCTCATGTAGGGTTTTATAGGTTAGCAAATCAGTCTTGAAGTAACACACCACTTACAGCCAATGCAGGTCACGTAGAACTGGGATCACATGACTGGATCTCAAGAGGCCAGTCAGCAACCTGACTGCTGCATTCTGCACCAGCTGCAAGTATCATAGAGGGTACCTCCATTAACCCTGAGGTAGAACGCTACAGTACTCCAGCCTGACTTCATGAATGCATGCATGCACTAGTGTCAGCAGATCTTCTGAGGATAAGAGACTTAATCTGGTTAATGCTCCTAAGAGGGTAAAAGCCACTTCTGACTACAGCAAACACCTGAGCCTCCAGTGTCAGCTGGTCATCAAAAATGGCTCCCAGATTTTTCACCTTTTTAAAAGCCAACAGTTTGGATGACCCAAGCTGAAGCCCCATCTCTCCCATGACTACATCTGCTACCCCAACCCAGATCAATCACCAGAACCTCAGTCTTGTCTGGGGTAAGTCTCAGCCAGTTAGATTCTATCCACATCTGAATTTCAGACAGGCACAAATTCATCACCTTGATGGCATTAGGTGTCCTGAGTGCAAAGCAACATACATACTGTATCATCCACATAGCAGTGGAAACACAAACTGCATTGTCAAATGATCCTGTCCAGGGGTAGAATGTACACTGCAAAAAGCATAGGTATGAGGACAAACCAGGGGGCACACCACAGAGTAGGGGCATCAGGGATGATGAGAAAATTCCCATTATCACCCACTGCATCCTATCCTTGTGGTAGGACTTGAACCAGCGACTGACAGTGCCAGTGACTCCTCTGTACTTCCTCAAACAATCCAACAACCACCCATGGTCTACAGTGCCAAATGCTGAGGAGAAAACGAGAATAAGAACTGATGATTTATTTCTATCTCATACCTTCAGGAGGCCATTATGCACCCTGATCAATGCCGTCTCAGTGCTGTGTCTAGCTCTAAACCCAGACTGGAGGGGTTCATAGATGTCATGAGCTACGAGGAGTGCCTCAAGCTGCACCACCACAAGCTTCTCAATAACCTTACCTAAAATAGGTGAGGTAGAGGCAGGATGGTAATTCACTAGAATATTCAGGTCCAAGGATAGTTTCTTCAGAAGGGGCCAAACCAGTGCATTTTTCAATGCAACCAGGAAGACCCCTTCAGAAAAGGAGTACCAAACTATATCAACGAATACAGGCTCCAAAAACCCCACACAGCTCACTAGTAGATGCACAGGTCCTGAGTCTAGGTCACAAAAAGTTGTCAGCAGCTCTGAAATCACCTCACAGACCTCTTCCATCATAATCCTCTGAAAGTCTCCCCAAGAGAGCTGAGTGCATCCATGAAGTGCAGGATCAGCTCAGCTGGGTTGTGACAGCCCACTTGGAGAGACCCCAGCCTGAGTAGATGACACTTTGCCTGAGAAGAATCGAGTGAACTCTTCCCATTTAGCAGATGAACCCACGTTTACTAACTGAAGACAAGTTGGATTTAATAACCTATCCACAGTATGGAACAGCTGAGCTGGTCGATTCCTCCAAGCCACAATCTCCTTGGCAATACCCAACAGAGGCAGTAAATGCAAAAAAATGATTTATAACTGGCAAACAATATGTATTTACTGCTACACAACACAACATACTTCTTCCAGAAGTTAGGTTTCAAGCATTATACATCAGTGGAAGGGGTAGAGGTTTCAAAACTTGAAAAGCACTCTAGGCATAGATAACAAAAAGTTAGTATTTATAGTTTATTCTGTGCTTTGGAGGTGCTTGTTAAGTTTTCACTGCCACTGCTTATGCTTCATGACTGGTGTGTGGCAGCAACACAAATTCAGCAAAATGCAGCTAAAAAGAAAAACAATATAAAAACAAATCTGCCTGTTGTCTACTCTAGTATCTCTTGTTTCATAGCCCCGTCACATGACACAAAATTCTAAAGACTTACTATATATTAAAGGAATAATGCATGACCACTGCACCATATTTTTCCAAGTCCAAAAGCCAGTATAAAAGTTCACAAAGTCCTTGCCTCATCCAGCACCTAATGCAGTGGTCCAAAAGTGTTCTGGCACCGTCAAAATGCTATCCTGGATGAGCCCTCTTGTTGTAAGCCCCCCTCCCCAGCATCTAGGGGTATGAGGTGGTAGTTTTCCATGGGGAGGGAGCACTCACAGCAGCAATATGTCTGTACATCTGGACTCTGAGAGTCCTTACAGGTCATTTAGTGGATGCATATTGTGGCCAAAATGGACCACTAATCCTGAGTGGCCTTCTTCTAGGCCAAGCTGGCCACAAATTAAGTTAGGCAGCAGTTCTCATTGAGCTGAGTTAGGTCCTAAAATGGCAATAGGCAATCTCTCTTACTTTCAATCGGGCTCCTAAAACTCAGTCTCTTTCTCTTTCTCTCCATACTGGGTCAAAACTCTTCTACTTCCCAACCACTGGATCTCTAAATAGTCCGGCCATAGTGACCGACTCCACTCAGTCACATGGACTGATGTCCCCACTGACCTGCACCCTCCAGGAGGTCATATTGGACTCCTTTTGCCTTTAACCTCTGCTTCCATGAGACCCCCAGGCTGACCTGGCTTCTCACTCACTGGAACTGGCTCCCAGATACTCGTGGGCATGACTGTGACCCACATACTTCTCATTGCCCCTCTCTTCACCACCATGGAGCTGCCAACCAGGTTGTCAATACTGCTCCAGGGCTAGGGCTCTCTACTTCTTCTAACTCCAACTCTTCCCTCTGTTCTCTCTTTCTCTTGCTCCCAGCACCATGGAGCACATACAGGAGCCATGCACACCAGCCCTGACGCCTCTGTCAACGACTTCCCTAGGGTGGCTTTTCAGAGGAAACCAGATAGTCAAAAACAATGACTGCTGCCACATCCACAGCCAGACTGGTTTTCAGACATCCCACATGAACTGCTGACCCAACAGCAGGCAAACGGCCCTGCTGTCCTACACCACCTAATCGCAACTGTTCCTTGTGGCTACTCCTATCGGCTTGTACGTGCTGTCTATCTCCTTTGGTGCCAAAAGTCCCAATTTATAACTTGCACACCAGCGCTGACCTCTGATCCATGAAGCTCCTGCCAGTGCAGCAAAAGGCAATTTAACCCTTTAAGTAATGGCCCAAAAACTGAACCTTTTTCCCAATTTATGTACACACCCCAAACAGGGTGGTGTTACATCTACAATCAAGGTTATACTGGCAGTTCTGTATTTTCTAAGTTCATCCCTATTCTGATGCAGCACAACTTTAGCTACCCTTCAATTTTCTGGAACCACCCACATCTCCAGGTAACAATAAACAGATTTTCCAGCAGCACTCTAAGTGTCTACCTTACTTCAGAAACCTAGTGTGCAAACCCATCTGGACCAGGTGCTTTGTTCACATTCAGAGTTTTGAGATCCTGAGCACACTTTCTTGTTCCTGTTCCTAACTCACCCACCCTCTCTTTGGTCTGCACCTGCACTATGGTAGTGGCCCACCTCTTCCATGGTAAATACTGAACCAAAGCAAACATTCATTATATCAGTCTTTTTCTCATCCTCCTTCACTCATGGTCCTTTATTCTTTAATCTGACTATGCCTTCCTTAGTTTTCCTTTTTCCCCTAATGTACCTAAAGAAAGGTTTCTCTCCCTCCTTGACTCCCTCTGCTATTCTCAGCTCTATCTGTGCTTTACTTTTTTTTTAACCATTATTCTGGCCTCTGTCAGCTTTTTTAGATAATCCTCTCAAGTGGCCTTGCTCTGTTCCCCTCTGTATTTTGGAATGCTATCCTTTTTTTTCTTTTTAATTGTAAATTTTGGTTGACTTTTCCATGTAAAGCATGTATAACAGTTACACATTCCAATATCAGAGTTATACAGTGGACAAGATTGCTCAAATATATAATCTTGTAGTAAGAACTGAGAATATAAGCATAGTGTTTCATTACAATTACATCATCTAATACTATTTCTAATAAAGTTATTCCTTCTGGCCATTGTGAAAGTTGTCTGTGTCTTCTTTCTTTATGATTAGGCGTATATTCATTAAGCTTATTGGTAGAAGTTGAAATAGAGTGAGGGGATAAGAGGGAGGGGGGACACCACTTCATATAATATATTACTTTTTATTTAGGAAATTATTGTACAAGTTCCCTTTGAGCCCCATCATGGCACAAATTCGGGGTAGTGCTCCAATTGATAGGTTGCCCATACTCGCCATTTATTGTCAAAGCTTTTAAGTGGGAGTTCATCTTAGCAGAGACACCCAAGGTGTACATCTCAGTAACTAGTTTTCTCCAGCCTTCCTTTGATGGAATCAAGGCCATATACCACACTTAGTAATAGTTTTTGCTGCCAAAAGTAGCATGGTCATTTCTTTGAAGAGGGTAGGTAGTTTGGTCTAATTCCTGTGGTGGTAGAGCCGTGAGAATGTAGGCAGGGGTTAGGGGTCCAGGAGTACCATTAATTCCTGTATTTCTGTCAGGACCTCCTGCCAGAAACATTGAAGTAGGGGCATGTCCAGATTATATGCACTATGTTTCCTGTAACTGGCTACCTCTCCAGCACATACCTTGTCCAGGGCCCATATATTTGGCCGTGATGTCAGGGGTCCGAAAGAATCTGATCCTGGACTTCCAGGCATATTTCTTCCAATAAATGGAGCTAGAGACTTTCTGCAAAGGTAAGGTAGAAATTCCCACAATTCCTTTCTAAATTCTCTCTGAGTTCCTTAGACCATCGTTGTCTAATGTATTCAGGTCATCTGATGCCTATTCTTTGACAGCTTTATACAAGTTGCTAATAAGGTGCTTATGCTCACTATTTTGATTGATGCCACTACCAGGCCTGTAGGGGATCCATTCAGATCCACAAGTGCTTGTTTGAATGGTGAGAGTAGTCTTTTAGTTGAGGTATTGTGGGGATGCCACATTCAGTAATTTGTAGTTTGCTTGTATAGTAGCAAAGGGTGCTATACCCATGGGTGTTATAATTTGCCAGACATAGCATGGTCCAAACTGGGCCAAATCCCTTATAGATTCTAAGAGTTGCCTTGGGAGAAAATGAAGATCATGCAAAAGGTCTCTCAAGTACAGTTTTTCTGTATCCAAGAGGAACCTCTGTCTGACACATAACCAGTGTCGATAGGGTTCAGCTGAGTACTGTGGGTATTGGGAGACTGGTAAGCAAGTGGAGGCTCTCTAGCATTGCGGAAGAAGTGTTCACATTTCCCATTAAGGCTTGTTCTGATGTTTTCCAGAGGGTTTGATAAGTGATTGTTAGATGTTGTAGTAATGTGTGGATTTGTGTCGCCTGGGCATACATCCCTAAGTTTAGGAGGTTAAAGGTATGCAGTTCTGATACAATAAATGAAACCTCCTTAATTCTGGATAGTTTTAAAGTAGAGAATCTTATTCTGAGTGGTTTACCATTCCAAATGAAGCAGGACATTAACTTATTCCAGGACAGGTAGTATGATTTTGGAGGGGGTATGGGTAACGTCTGTAAAAAGAAGAGTAGCCTCTGTAAAATATTTTGCAGTATGGTTTCGATACAGTTGAAAAAAACTTAGGGGGAGCTGTGTCCATCAGGCAAGATCAGCCATCAATTGTTGCGTAATTGGTTCATAGTTTACTATATCTAAGCACAGTAGGTTATATGGGAATTTAATCCCCAAAAATCTCATCAAAATTCTGTTTCATCTAAAAGGATATCAGGCTTTTAGGATAGGGGAGGGGTTAGATAAGAATTTCAGGACTTCTGTTTTGGAGTCATTCACTTTGTAGCCTGCTAGCTGTCCAAATAAGTCTAGTTGGTCTCATACTGCTGTTATGGAGGTTTCAGTGGAGGTCAACGTTAATAAAATATAATCTGCAAAGAGGTTTATTTTGTGTGAACATTGTCCCACCCCAATCCCTTCTATAGTATGCAAGTTCTGTATTGCTTTTGCTAAGGGTTCTAAATATAGGGCAAACAGTAAGGGGGAGAGAAGGCATCCCTGGCGGGTTCCCCGTGTCAATGGGGAGGGATCAGATAGGGAACTGTTCAATTTTAGATAGGCTGGGGGTTTTGAATGCATACCCTTTATCTGTGATATGAATTTCTCTGGGCAACCAAAGTGTTTCAGCATGGCCCAGAGAAACAGCCATGAAACTCTATCAAATTCCTTCTCAGCGTCGAGTCTGAGAAGCACCACTGTAGTCCCATTCTTCACTGTGTGGGAATGCTACCCTTTTTGCCCTTTTTGCCACTTCCTTCCCTCTGGAAAACCAGATCGGCTTTTTGTACTTTTTGTTCTTCCTGACCTGTCTCATTTATGATGACATTACCTCCATTACACCCTTCTTTAGAACATCCCAATGGAGTTCTCCCCTTTTCACTCCCTCTACCCCTACAGTACCAGCCTATCATTTAGCATTTCTCCTGCCATACTAAAGTTTGCCCTTCTGAAGTAAGGTGAGGTAAGACAATGTTACATCAGTGCACCACTAGTGTGGCTATTGTTCATAGGCAAAGTAATGTAAATATTTTGTTTGAAAACTCCATCAACTCTGCAACTGTTCCTGAGGACTGGGAAATGACATATATAGTGCCAATCTTCAAAAAAGGGAGCAGGGACAAACTGAGTAATTATCACCCGATTAGCCTCACTAGTGTGATTGGTAAATTCTTAGAAGGCATAGTAAAGGACAGGATATTATCGACACTAAATGACATTGACCCCCTGCAGCATGGCTTTACCAAAGGCTGGAACTATTCTGCCAACTTGTTAACATTTCATGAAAAGGTTGGCGGGTATCTGGACAAAAACATCCCTTGCAATGTTATCTATCTGGTCTTTGCAAAAGCCTTGTGATTTGACGCCACACTGGGCTATTATAAAAAAGTTACATTGTTACAACACTGATAATTCTTTCACGCTATGGACTGCTGACTGGTTATGGGATAGACGGTAGAGTGTGTAGTGAATGGACATATTTCCTCAGTAGAGCATTTTTAAGTGGTGGGCCAGTGGTGGTCCTCGCCCGATCCTTTTCATAATTTTATTCTGATATGACAGCAAATATAGGCTCATGGAGCATTAAGTATGCTGACAATACAAAGATTGGTGGTCCTTGCAGTTCTGTGGATGACTGTATTAGAATTCAGAAAGATCGTGAAAGGGTAATGAACTGGATTAATGAATGGAGAATGCCATTGAACTTGACAAAATGCAAGGTAATCCATTTAGTGAGACATAATAAAGGGTATAATTACATGTTAGATGGACATATTTCAGAAAAAAAACTAGTTGTGAAAAAGACCTAAGTATTACTATTGGACAAAATATGGAATCAAAAGAATAGAACTGAAGCAATAAATGATCAAAAAGGTAATATATTCAATAAAAAGAAATATTGCAGCTAGGTCAAGTGATGTTTTACTGCCCCTGTACAGATCATAGGTACGACCCACTTGGAATACTCCTCCCATATCTGGAAACCCTACAAAAGAGTGAAAGGAGCAGGCTGGAGGAGTGCAATGCAGATACACAAAGATGATCAAAGATCTAAATGATAAAGAATATGGAATCAGGTTACAACCCTAAAATCTCATGGCCTTGGAAACATGTAGAGCTAGAGGAATTTCTTATTCATGTATGATATTATGCAAGACCCTGAATTAATGTGTGAATTGGATATTGAATTCAAAGATATAGGTATTGAAACAAGAGGCCACCCGCTTCAGATTAAGGGTAAACAATTCAGCACAGACATAAGAAAGAACTTGTTTACCAATAGAATTGTGAATTTATGGAATTAGTTGCCACAGGAAGTACTATTAGCAGACAGTAAATATTCTTTAAATCCTGATTGGATAAACACATACTGGCAGGAGGGAAATAAAAGTACTTCATGTAAGGAAGAAGCTTTAATGGGCTTATCGCCCGCTTGCTTCATTGCTCACCTTAGTATGAACCTTAGTATAAGTCTAGCACCACAGTTTGTGAACTGGATTTATGTGCCCCTCTGGTTGAATCACACTGTATTGTTGTTATAGAACCCCACTCTATCCCTCACCTCTACTTCTCTAGCCACTGTCACCATTTGACAGAACTAGATCAAGGGTGGCATACTCCCTAGTCAGTTTCCTTGCCCACTGTATGAGAAAGCACTGTTGCATCACATATACTGTACCAACACCTGACTTCTTGCTCTACTGGTAGCTAACATTTCCTAGTCCAAATCCAGCATATTTAGATCACTCACCATCACCACCTCCCCTTTAGCTGTGCCTTCCAGATCACCTCCCTTAATTCCCTGTCACCATTTTGTTTCTGCTTCTGTGATCTGTACACCACTCTGACTTTAATCTTTTTACCCCTTCCTTTGCCACTTGCACCCCAAATTGCTTCTATTCTGTGCCTCCCGAAGTTGTATCCTCTGTGGACTTTTTTACCTTCCTTAACATACAGTGCCACCCTCCCTCCTCTGCCTTTTTGTCTTTAAATTCTGTAGAGTGAGTAACCCAGTACTGCAAGGTCCCAATAATTGTTTCTTGTTGCCTGTGTGTTTGTTATGGATAACAGTTCCATCTTATTCTCTACCGCCACTGCTTGAAACTCACTCATTTTGTTCCCAAGGCTCCTGACATTTATGTACACTACACACCAGGATCCCTGTCTTAACCATATCCCTTCTGCTGAACAAGCTTACCATACTCATTCCCTGTGTTATTTCACCCTGGTTACCCCCTGATGTGATCTCCATCTCTACCATATGCCCCTTTTGCCCTCCTTATCTACTTTACACTTTTCCCTGATTGCTGCTACAGGTAGTAGTGGAGAGAGTGCTAGCTATGTCTCCCTCATCTGAATTCTCCTCACAGATGTCCCTAACCCCAGCCTCCCCTGCTAGTTTAAATGACACTGAAATGTATTCTTCAAATCTCTGCCCCAGTTCCTTTGACCCATCACTATTAGGGATGAAAGCCATCCAGTTTAAAATAAGCCTTTTATCATACCCACAAGTAGCCTATTCTACAGTAGGTGAAATCCATTCTTGGCACACTGCTCCTTCAACCAGTTGGTAAACTGGAAGATTTCCTGTTTCCTTGCCTCGTGCACCAGTGCACTGTGAGGAATTTTAAGAAGTCCCAGCACCAGTCAAAAATGTAATCCTGGAACCCAACAGCCTAAAGCTTACCTTCACTGCTACCCAGGGCTTCAGTTAACTCCATTTTGGGAGTATCTGACTTCCAAAAATAAGGCAAAACTTACAAAATAAAAAGGGAGGAAGTCATTGACTTCCAGATGTAAAACCAAAAATTAGGTGACTTTCAAAATTGCAGACTTGGAAGTCAGAAATTATGTATTTTTCTGAAAGAAACTGTATTTTACCACTGATATATTATATTAACATCCATACATTTGTTCTTCCTAGAATACTGACTTCCAAAGGTGGGATTGTGAAAGTATTTTGACTTCCAAAAAAATGGAATGACTTCCAGATTTTGACTCTTGGAAGTTTTAGACTTCCACTGAAAATAAATTAACTGAACCCCTGCTGCTACCAATGGCCTTCCTGCCAGATTGTTCACCCCAAAATGTACAATCACATTTAGTCTCCTCCCAGTTCCTTAACGAATCCATCTAATCTGGAGGACACCCTATTTGCTGTCACCCCAGGATACAGCTGCATCACCCTCCCTCCTTGTCTGAGGCACAGACCACAGTCAGCTACCCCTAACTATAAAATCCCTCACTATAAGTACCCTTTTTGTAAGTCTCCTTGCTGGCTGCTCTACCCCAACAGTTATCATTGGTGCTGGCATCCTGATTGCAACTGGGTGCTCTCTCTTGGGAGGGAGGTAGTATGCACAACTTCCCTCAGTGGGGTGAAACAGCTACTTGTTACAGATTCAAGGCCCTTTCCATCACCTGTTCTTACCATCCATTGCCCCCGTCCACTACCTTACAACTCCCTAGATTCCCTCAGGAAGACAAGTAGCAGTGGATACCCCCAACCCCCACTCTAATCTGTTCTTCAGCCTATGAATTACAGCCCACATTGCAGCTAGTTCAGAGTGAAATAAAGCCAACCTCTTGTAGACCAGGCAGCCTACATAGCTCAACAGAGCACACTGGAGAAAGGCAGCACTGCTATTCCTGCGACTGACTGAATCTCTCCTCCAAGGTCTCTCATCTGTCCACTCTGCATGGCTACTCATGGTCCCCTCTGTTATGTCAATAATTTGATGTACCCTAGAGAGGAATATTATCATTATGTATACTGTCTTTGTACTTTTAGTCTGGGGTGCCCAAAATACTGTTTTGCTGATACTTCTCGAGTTACTTTCCAACAATCCCTGAGTACAGAGACCAACACAGCAATACCCTAGATTATGGCTTTGCTGCACCTTCCCAAGCATTGCTCAGTACTACCCAAGTCACTTATCAACAGTTCTGGAGTACAGAAACTATACAGCATTACCTCAGATAAGGTTTTGCTAGTACATCTCAAGTCACTTATCCACAGTCTCTGAATACAGACCCATACACACAATAGCCTTACCCCAGATAGGGTTTTTCTTGTATTTCCTAAGTTACTAACCAACAAATGTGCCCCTATTTAAGAAAATGTAGGCACCTTAACAGATATACACTAGAAAATTAGTGAACACTACCCCTAGTGGGCAAAATCAGATGACTCTTACCTTGGACCAGGCAGCAAATTAGGTACAGTGTCCTTTGTAGCTACAGACTCTCCTGCTGATGCCCTGCAGACATTGTCCTCCTGCTCTGTGGTCCTCATGCTTTTGCATCCCTCACACTTCAGAGTCACTTAGTGCTTCTGGTCTTTATAGCACAGGAAGCCACTGCCTAGCCCTAACCAGTTTCAGCTGCAACTTAATCCCTGGTTATTTTGCACATACTTGCTCAATTCCTCCTAAACTTCTTGGGACATAACATTTAAAAAAGTATCACCCTGGCCCCTTAGATTTACTTATATCCCTTTCAACCCCTAAATGAAACTACTTTAGCATAGCTACTAGGCCCTATTTTCCCTCATGCTCCCATTTAATTGCCCAAACTTAAGTGCCCCTCCACAAATTACAAACCCGTCTCCCCACAACCATTCATTTCTGCTGCATTAGGTAATTTACTTACAAGCTCTTTCTTTTAGAAAATCCTACTGCTTATGCCCTGGTTACCACCACTGTGCACTAGCATTAATGATATTTAAAAATTGGTATTGTAACTATAGCATATCACTAACATTATATACAAATTAGATCGATGACATTAACAACAAAGTTGAACATTAGGAAGGGCATCCACATTGGTGAAATGCTGTGATATACAATGCTACTGAAGGTCTTAACAGATTACGCAATACCTTTTTTTAAAATACTATGGAATTTATTTGCTAAACACTATGTTAATACAGGATGATAGGGTTCACTCTTGACAAACCCCTAAAAGTAGGAAACTAGATATTAAGGTTCAAATTAGGGAATGATTATACTCAAACTCACAATTAGGGTGTTCTTGAATTCCAGTTCTTAATCAGAGGGTCTTCAATTCCTAAAAGTTCTAGTTTCCATTCTTTTGAGCTCTAAGAGCAGTAAATCCTAATGCCTTACCAGAGAGTAAGTTTGACAAAGAATGATGATCTATAAAGCAAGCCTCCAGTCAGGAAAACCCATGTCAAGGTGTTCATTGCAGCTTTATACTACACTGATTGATACTGATGTTATTGTCCGACTTCATGGTCAGTACAAACTTAATTATTACATACAAAAACTTTTTAAAATCAGTACAGAACATATCCAGTACAATTAACAGTAAGACTTGCAGTACCTCTATACTATTAATTTTCCATTTAAAATAGATTCTAACTTTTAAATACTCATTACATCCACCTACTATTCCAAGAGACCTGGCATTTGGACAGTGATAAACAGTGAACGTAAATTCACCAGATTAAATAACCATTTCTTCTAAGGCCTATCTTTAGTAGGTTTAAAATGTTCCAGCATTACTTATATTTTCAAGGTCTATTTGTAACAACTTACCAGTTCAAAGCTAGGTTTTAATTTTACCTATTCTGTTTTCATTTTCCTTACTTTGGATATAGCTACAAAATAATTTGCAAAGGATTTAATAGTATGCTCATCCTCTGCATATATCAGGATTCTATTCAATGTTGCTTCATCGAGATTAAATTGCTCAATACTAATCTTGCCAAATAATACCTTGAGTAAATGGCTGCGAGCAGTTTTGTACCAGGTATACAATGCTATAGGACATGTATTGAATCTTTTTTGCCACTATGGTCACAATCGCAATTTGGACTAAGATTCAAATATTTGCTGAATCTTGCTCGCAGTACATTATTCTCAAGTAATTCAAATTTGTATCTAGTAAAAACTTTCCTGAGTGTCTGGTCAGTTAGTATTTCTAGATAATACTGTAGTTCATGTTTATAATTATTAGTGGCATTCCACAGAGAACATTTAGAATCAGCAATTTTCTGGTAGCCTTCATCCAATAACGTCTAGTTCTCTTCTTTATATAGCCTTTATACTGGTTGCTGGGCATGATGTTTCTGTTACGGCATTCCAGCAGGGAGCTTAGTTCCTATTGTTCAAATAGTTCTAAGATGTTGCTGTACCATTGTGATTTATGGCATCCCATATTTAGCCCTTTCTTTTTTTCCTCCAGACAGCATCTTGGGAGTCTGCCTGAAATAACCTTGTTAACTGTAACCAGTAATTCAGTTTTGACTATCTATAGCTGAATTGATATTTTCTAGGCCAAGCTCAGCTCTTCTGTACTAAGATGGAAAGAGTAGCCAACTATTGTCCTCCTTGAGCAAAATTAAAAAGCCAACACAAAGACTTGCACTTACTTTTGTGTTGATCAGTTCAGTGCAATTCTGATCAAGTGGATAGCAGCAGAACAAACTCCTGACTGGTTTCACCTGTATAGGCTTTTCAAAGAATACCGGCATAAAGTGGAAATCACATTTTAAAATACAGTGCAACCAATCACATTCAAGTGACATCATAAACACTAGTGATGTCTTGTTTTTAAAATCACAGAGTGAATTAAAGTGCTTAGAGATGTGATACTTATTGCTAAATTGCAAACAGTGCTACAGACTCATGTACGTACATTCAGCTTTTAAACTCTAGAGAAAGCCATCTTAAATAGTTAAAACTAGGTAAGGCATCCTAATATTTTTGGTTTATAACCACAACAAATGTCCATATATAAATATATAAATAATATAAAGAAAAGACCATTTGAACACAGTACCTCTTTTAGTAATCAAATAATGGTACCTGTGGCCATTTTCTATCTAGATGCTTTACAATAGTGGCTCTTGTACTTTATTTTTAATTTTTTTATTTATTATTATTTAACAAATGAATGACAATTACTTACATTAATCATTTATCATCTTAGTTATTTTCACTGAAATAAGTCCTTGGCTCCCTAGGTCACCACTTGACACTTGAGATGGATCTATATCACTTACTTCCAGTCAGCTGATATCTCCAAATTAGTGCCAGTAAAAAATAGGCCTCTCTAGGGACCTAAAAAACATAGTGGGAGAAAAGAGAGAGAAAGGGGGGGAGAAACAAAAGGAGCTAGCTATATACTTTCCTTCCTCTTTCTGCATCCTTCCCTCCTTCAATTTTCCCTTCCCACCCAATGCCACCAACACCCACTTCCCCTCCTCCCCTCCTTTTTGTTTCTCCTCCCCCTTTTCTTCTCCTTTTCTCTCACTATGTTCTTTTAGGTCCCTAGAGAGGCCTATCTATGTTTTACTGGCACTAATGAGATATCAGCCGACTGGAAATAAGCGATATAGATCCATCTCAAGCCTCAGGTTATGACCTAGGGAGCCCAAGGATTTATTTCAGTGAAAATAACTACGATGATAAAGGATTAATTTTAGTAATTGCCATTAATTTATTAAATAATAATAAATATAAAAAATAAAGTACAAGAGCCACTCAGGTACCACTATTTAATTACTAAAAGAGGTACTGTGTTCAAATGGTCTTTTCTTTATATCATTTATACATTTATATACGAATATATGTTGTGGTTATAAACCAAAAATATTATGATACCCTACCTAGTTGTAACTATTTAAGATGGCTTTCCTATAATTCTCCTGTATATGTTTATTAAAAAGATAGTAAACATGTCTGCCCAAGTTGAAGCATTGGTCAAATATACTTTTACAGGCATGCAATCAGAACCTGGTGCCTTATTAGGTTCTATTGATTTAATTGCAGGATAAATTTTTGTCTAGTTATTGTAATATTTTGGTTACAGTACCTGCAGATATTATAATTAGTATCTCCTGTAAAACCATTTCATAAAATATATTTGTAATAAAACTAAGCCATTCTGCTTCATATATATATATATTGCAAAAACTTTGTTAATGCATCATTTAGGGTTTAAACACAAAAGTCAGAAATAGAGACCTTTGGGTTGCCCCATCCACCCTCATGGACCCTATCATCCCGAGATTGACAGCTGGCGGGGTGTGTCATTGGGGTTGTGAGGGCCTAAATATCATCCCATTCCATCTGTGCCAATATTCAGAAGCCACAGTAAAGAAGAATGGTGACATTTGTTCACAACCCCCACAACACACCCCGCCAGCTGTCAATCCTGATGATGGGTGGGTCCACGAGGGGGGGATGGGGCAACCCTAAAGGTCTCATTTCCTGACTTTTTGTGTTTTAACCCTAAATGATGCACTAATGAAGTTTTTTTGCATAGAATTTCCTTACTTTTTGAGAAAGAAAAGAAAAGTAGAAAGTTGCACTAGTTAGTGGGAGCACAGCCCGTCGGGCCCCATGCTCCCACCAACTTGTAAATTCCTGCCTAAGATAAGAGTACAAGTACTGAATAGCATATGTATTGCTGGCAACGCATATGGTTGGGAGTGTGGGGCCTACCACCTTGAAAGAAAGCAAAGTGTCAGACATCAGAGTGGCATAATTCAACACCTGTTTACATGTCAGACACCTAACCACTACAAATTACCTCCATGGCAGTAATGCTAGGCCCCCTATAAATGTGAAGCCAGTACCACAATGCAAAACGCCATACACAATACATAAAGTGTGTCAAGCAATATGGGTGCAGCAAATTAATTTTCGAACACCCAAACATCATAATTCACATGGACAGCACATCCCCTCAACATGCTCCAAATTTCAATGTAAAAGACCAAACTGTTTCCGAGATATAAAAAGTGAAAGTTTCAGGTTTTCATTCATCACACTGGCAGAATTCCACACCTATTAACATTTTACACACTAATGACTGAAAAGTACATCCATGGCAGTAAGGCTAGCTACCCTAGTAATTTAAAGCCACTACCACCATGGAAAACGCTGTCCGCAAAATGTAAACTGCATCATGCAATATTTCCACAAAAAATATATTGTCTGACACCTAAGCACTATAATTCACATCTACAGGACATTCCATCAACACCCTCCAAATTTCAAGTTAAAAGACCAAACCATTTCCGAGATATTTAATTTGAAAAACTGTTATCTGGTCCCTCCAAATCTGGCCATCTAGTCCCTTCCTTGTGATCAAAGATCACGATTAAAGAATCTCGCAATCAAAGAATTTGCAGGCTCATGATCAAAGAATAAAAAATGTTAAAGCAAATTTTAGAGAAAAATACATGAAACCACAGTCATGACTCAACAGAACAAAGGCCCCTGAGCAGACCCCATCCTAGTTTGCCTTTAGAAATGACCCCAGTGCTGAGAAAACAAACATTTTCACGTGGCCATTTAGTCGCTTCTTTGTGATCAAAGATCGCTGTCAAAGATTCTCGAGATCAAAGAATTTGTGGGCTTGCAATCAAAGAATTTGCAGGGTCATGATCAAATAATAAAAAATGTTAAAAGTCAGTTCTTAGGTAGAAATGCACGAAACCACAGCCATGCCTCAATAGAACAAAGCCCCCTGAACAAAACCCACCCTCATTTGGCTTAATAAGCCAACCCTGATCTGAGAAAATTGATTTTTTCCAGTGGCCATCTAGTCACACCCTTGAAATCGAATCTCGCAATCAAAGAATTTGCAGGTTCGCGATCAAAGATCGTTAGTGAGCCATATCAAAGAATAAAAAAGTTAAAACTAAATTTTCTGCCCATTTTGAAAAGAAACCACAGGCATGACTAGCTAGAGGGAAGACCCCTGAGCAAAACCCACTATAGTTTCACCTCAGAAGTCCCCCCGGGCCGAGATATTTGAATTTTTCCGATCGCAAACTGAAAACAAGATAGCAGGCCATCGCGATGAAAGAATTCCTCGCGATCAAAGATTCTTTGATCGCAAGCCTGCAAATTCATTGATCGTGAGGCAGGACTAGATGGCCAAACTCCCCATTCTGCTTTCGCAAAATAACCATACAAATGTTCCCATTGACTTATAATGGGAACTTAAAAGTTTAATAACTTTTGAATGGATTAATATTTTTTCACCAAATGAAAAGTGGCTTGTTCCTTGGCCCAAGCTCTTTCAGAGCAGCACACCACATGACAGCTGTGCAGCGCCATGAACAACATCTGAAAAACTGCCCACATAACTAACGAAAAGTGCATTTTTCAGCATTTTGGTGTGCAACAACCGTAAGACTGACCAAAATGGAATTTGGCAAATCAAGAGACCTACGATGCCATTCCAAATTTCATGCCAATCCATTGAATGGGTCCAAAATTATTAATGTGCAAAATTTTGAGTTTAACATAGAAGTGGCTTCATAACCCTAAATACCGTGCCCCTATAATATATTCCATGTCTAAGCATGTTGGCATGATACAATAAAGGAAAACAGGGTGAGATTTAGGCATTATGACCCCAATGACACACCCCGGCGTCTGTCAGACTGTAGAGGATCGGGGTGGCATGTGTGAGCGGGGGGTTACGGGTTCAACCCTAATGTCTCATTTAGTAACTTTTTTTGCTTTAACCCTAAATGAAGCAGTGTTTTGCATAGATTTCCTTACTTTTTGAAAAAGTGTAATATGAGTAGTAAAAAACACGTATTGAGGGAGTGAGGAGCCCAGCTCCCACCAAGTTGCCAATATTTGCATAACAATATGTATCTGGGCCCACACTCCCACTTACACAAAGCTACGGAGCCATGCAGCAGCACTATAGGGCTCCAAACCCTTGTAACAGTAATTTGTGCATATCTTGGGAACCATAAGGGCTAGAAAACAAATTCAAGCATCATTGTAATTGTGACAGTGAGTACTTCATGCATTATCAGAAAGACTGTACCCCATATCTCACATTGTTTCCGAGCTATGGGCACCAAAAAGCATTGGACAGGCACTCTTTCTACCCTTGTGGCAGTAATTTCACAATATCTCATGAACCATACAATGTACAAACAAAAGTCCACTGCAGGCTTGCTCTATGATTTACAATATTTTTCCAGTGGCTTAAATCACCTAAAGATGATCTAAGCCACCTGTAGCAAAAAATCTGTATCTCGCTTCGTTTCCGTGATAACAATGCCAAAAGTCATGACACAGACTGCAATGTAATCCTATGGGAAAAATGTCAATTAAGTCATAGAATATCTCTGCAACAAATTATTTCCCCAACACCTAAACAGCACAGTTCACATCCCTATGACATCCCCTCAACACCCTGCAAATTTCAGGTAAAAAGACTAAACTGTGATTGAGATATAGTCATCCCAATTTGGGCTGTCTGGTCTTTCCTAGAGCCATCTGGTCTTTCTCATTAACATTCAAAAAACACATATAAATTTTCCCATAGGCTATAATGGGAATTTCAAATTATAATAACTTTTGAACAGATTAATATTTTTTCACCAAACAAAAAGCCGCATGTTCGGCCAGTGAATCTCTTTTAAACTAGCCATGTTGCAGAGTGGCATGCCATACAACGTCCACACATCACCATGGACAATATCCCAAAAACTGTCTCAAAACTGGATAATTTTGCATTTTTCAGTGTTTTCGTGTGCAAAGACCGTAAGTCCGACCGAAACTAAATTTGGAAAATCAAGAGATCTACCATGCCCCACCATGCACACCGGATTTCATGCAAATCCGTGTACAGGTCCAAAGTTATTAACACCCAACATTTTTACTTTAACATAGAAGTGCCTTCATAACCCTAAAAAAACTCCATTAATGCATCAGTTAGGGTTAATAGCACAGCAACGAAAGTTTGGAAATGTGATGTTAGGGTTACACCCCTACCAACCCACCCCCACCACCCTACCCTCCATACTCCAACAGGCATTGGGGTGTTTGTTAGGGTCATCAGCCTAATTCACCCCATTCCATGTGTAAACAAGCTGAGGCAGTGCAGTATAGGAGAATGGGGTGAGAGTTAGGCCCGACAGCCCCAACGCAAATCCCCATGCCTGTTGGTGTGTGGAGGATGGGTGGTGGGAGTGGGGTGGTAGGGGTGTAACCCTAACAACACATTTGCAAACTTTTGTTGCAGTGCTATTAACCCTAACTGATGCATTCACATAGTTTTTTTGCAATGAATTTCCCTTGTTTTTGAGAAAGTGTAATGTAACTGGTAATTGGTATGTGTTAGTGGGAGAACAGGCCCTCTGGGCCCTGCACTCCCTTCACATTGCCCATTTCTTGTGCAGTGGTATGCATATGTGGAAGCATGGGCCCTCTGGGCCCTGCGCTCCCACTTATATGTAACAATAGAGCCATACAGCAGCCCTACAGGGCAAGGAACACTTGTAACACTAATTTGCCAATATCTCAGCAACTGTTGCAGCTCTGAGAAAAATTCCAGTGTTGTTGTAATCATGACAGTGAGACCTCTACGTGAGATGCTCTGACGAAATCTGTATCTCACATAGTTTCTGAGATGCAGGCGCCGAAAGGTGCCGCAGGTGCCACAATTCAACAGACGCATGTAACTCAGGCATTTTTAGGATTTTTTCCACCCAACTTTCAACATGGCATTTTGGAGACCCCACCTCATTAACAATGTCACTGTCATTTTGTTAATATGTCAAAAAAGTTGAGTTTGCACAGTGAATGTGCCATTCCAAACCACAGGTGCAAAATCATGTTTTGGGCAGGATGTGAAAAATGACAGCTGTATACTGTTCATGAGGAGGAGTAGGAAAGGATAATGCTGAAAACCAGGAGGGAAAATATGAAAAATTGGCGAAGTTATGAGCTCGCATAGTAACTGCACAATGCACGCTCGTAACGTGGCCATTTTTTAAAACTTTTTAACAAAATTTTCAAAATGAGCTTTTTGGAAAATCCCCTCATGAATGCTGGCACAGTGATTTTGTTAATCCATTTCAAAAGTTGATTTCGCACAGTGACGCTCCATTCTGCAACAAAAAAAGAGTGAAAACACATTTCAGGCAGAATGTAAGAAATGACAGCTGTACTGTCCATGAGGAGGTGTGAAGAAATGGCAATGTTGAAAATCTGGAGTGAAAATATTAAAAACTGGCAAAGTTAGGAGCATGCATAGAAACTGAGCAATGCATGCTTGTAACACAGCCCTTTTTGGATTTTTTGCACCAGATTTTCAAAATGGGCTTTTTGGGACCTTCCCAAATGAATGCTGGGACTGTCATTTCATTAATCAGTCCCAAAAGGTGACTTTGTGTCCCCAAAGGTGATTCCATGCAGTGACCATGAAATCACCTTTTGGAGTTGAGTAATGAGATGACAGTGACATTGTTCATGAGGTGGGGTCCCAAAATGCCTACGTTGAAAATTTGGTGAGAAAGTACCAAAAAATGGCTGAGATATCCACATTTGAATTCTTTGTTTGTATCAGAGTTATACGGCATAGGATCTTAGTTCGTATCATTCAGAATATAAGGTTAGCAGTACATTGGTTACTCCTTAGGGGAACCAGATTATCATGTAAACAATTGGGAACATACTGTGGCTGTTGTTCAAGCCCCACCCTTTCAGTTTGCTGCACTGCTTTCATTAGTACATTATTCAAGGAGAAATGTTCTATACTCTGTACATTTTCCTCATACCTGGACACTAATGCTTTCATACCCATTATAGTTTTTTGTAGATCAGCTGTAACATTTCAGATTTCAGTCTCAGATACCAACATAGCATCTTTTTGTTTTGAGTGGTTATTGGTTACCTCCCTGATCCTTTTTCCCTCAGACAAACTTAAATAACTGTTCCCCTCAGAGATTTCATGCTCTGAATTAATTAAAAGAGCATTTACCGCCTTATTTGTAGTTTTACTACCATAAAGTGTATTCAAACTATCCTCTCTGCTAAAAATAAGTTTAGGAGAGCATTGTAAACTAGAATTTTCAGTCAAATTTAAATGCAATAAAGGTAATGAACTACCAATCCTAATTTTAGGGGTTGATGTTTTATCTACTTCTAATGAATTAATTTGTTTTAAATGGCCCGTTATCTTTGTCTGTTTAGTTTTTAGGGTATTTTGTTCCTTATTTTTTTTTTCTCTAAATCCAACATGGAATCACTAAATAATGGTGAACAATCCCCCTGGATTTTCCTCTGCTATCTTGTGCTTACCATAATAGCAATTAGCTTATTAATTATCAAACACTGTACTCATTCAATCACTTAAGTGCTGTGAAATAATTTTTTATAGCTTATCTAAGGGTAGTAGAAAAGCTTTACAACAAACCAGTTACTTGTTCAGTATTTTTTATAGTTCATTAAAATCAGATCTAATCAGTTCGCTTGACCTTGGATGCTGGGCACTAGCATTCTGCTGGTTAGTGGATTCCCCATTACAAATACTTCAGATTCACTATGGTTTCCAGAAGGATAGAAACACAGGGGATCCAAATACTGAGAGTGAAAAGGTCACCAAGCTAATCACCAAGTTAGTCCCAAAGTCTGATGGTGCACTCTTCAATTGAAGATGGTAGCTCTGGAACAATGGATTCAAGCCATTTTGCTTTAGTTTTTAGAAGCAGCAGCTAGCAGCTGAAAGAGAGCTAGCATTTACTTTTTAGAGAAGAGCCACAAAGATGGTGCAGGGTCTCCATCACAAGCCATATGAGTCTAGATTGCAAGACTTAAATGTGTACTCCCTGTAACAGAGAAGGGCAGAGGGGATATGATAGAAACATTCAAATTCATCAAGGGTATAAACACTGTTCAGGCAGACAAACTCTTCCATGCAAATGAAGAGGTGTGTACAAGAGGGCACAACCTACACCTGAGAGGGGAAGGCTCAGAGGTGATATCAGGAAATACTTTTTTTATGGAGGGGGTAATGGACACATGGAACAGCCTGCACCCAGAGGTAGTTGCAGCATAGACGGTGAATGTATTTAAACACGCATTGGGACCAGTACTGCAGTATAAACAAAAACAGCAGAATATAGGGGAAGGATTTAGGTTCATGGGCAGAATAGAAGGGCCACTCGGTCCCCATCTACCATCAAATTCTTATGTTCTTATGTCCTTAAAAGCCCCTCATTTTGGAGAGGGAAGCTAGCAGCTAAAAGGGAGCTGGCATTTGTTTTTAAAAGCATCTCATTTTGGAGAGGAAAAGGGGAATCAACTAAATCTCCCCCTCCTCCATCACTTAACTGCTAACAGCTACTGCTAATTGGTGGTACTAGTACATCCCTCCCAACCACCTAGGTTCCTTCTACATTAATAGAAGCCCAAGAGAACTTCCTGCAGGGCTCCCAAAGGAAGACACCAGCAAGACCAGGAAGAGAGGACAGAGAAATCACAGTGAAGTGAGAAAGAAACAGTGACACCTACAGGTAGGTAGGGAGGAAATAGACATGAACATCCAGATCTACCAGAGCTGTGGAGGGTTGGTAGCAAGGCATATACTCTGGAGACTGGGGTGCCCCTTCTGCAGGACAGTTGAGGAACTATGGAGGGAGCTACGGCAGGCAAGAGAAGAGATCACGAGGCTGCAGAGGAGACTGGATTGGGGATGCCCACCACCCCCTTACCATCCCACTCCTCCAAAGGACCACAGGTCTTGGGGGATGAAGGATGGTGTGAAGGGGCAATGTGGCAGAGCTAAGATGGGGAACCACGAGCTACACATCATCCATATGCAGAATCGTCCCCCCCCCCCAGCTGGGGGACAGAAACCAGGTGAGAAAGAGGAAGAATCCTGCAGAACAAACCTGATACAAGAAAGCAGGAAGGAGGTACAAAGAAGGAGAGGAGGAATACACAGAGAACAGGAGGATTCTGGTCATAGGAGACTCTGTGTTGTGAGAAGTGGAGTCACAGTCCATCAGTGTGAAGGGAGCTGAAACCACAGTGAAATGCATGCCAGGAGCATCTGCAAGGAGAGCTAAGGGTAGAATAGGATGACTGGTGAGAAGAGATCAGGATTTTGTGGGGGGCATTGTCCATCTTGGGACAAATGACATAGCAAATAGGACTGTGGAAGAAGCCAAGGCAGACATGAAGACCCTGGGGGACAGCCTAAAGGAGTACATGACACATCTGGCCTTCTCAGAGGTGTGTCAGTTTGGAGGAGGGGTGGAAGTGAGGACGAGATCAGGAATGAAGAGATCAGGGAATTCAACCAGTGGTTCCAGGGTTTGGTGTGCAGACAACGGGATGCACTACATTGGAGACTGGGGGACCTTGTGGGACAGTAAGCTCTTCAAGCATGATGGTCTGCATCTCACCGGAGAAGGAGCGAGAGTGCTAAAGCAGAAGTTGGAGGTCTTCTTGGAGGGTTTAAACTGGGAGGTCTCAAGCACACAGAAAAAGACGTGAATGAGGATGCAGCAGAAAGATACAAAGGTAAGGGGATCGGCGAGCAGAAAGGAACCCCCTGACATTGGACTAAAGGAAACAGGCATGGCCACAAGCAAGGAGTGGCCATAGGTAAAAAAGTACAGAAAGGGCAGACACAGAAAAGGGGGATGGTACTTGGGTTATAGCAGAGGGGAGGAGCCATGATTGAAAGGCTATATGCACCAATGCCTGCAGCCTGGGTAACAAAATCCCAGAACTTGTGGCATTAATGGCCTCCGAGGACTTGAATATCATGGCAGTCACAGAGATATGGTGTAATAGCAACCATGCCTGGGAGCTAGTCATTCCAAGGTAACACTGCACAGACAGGACAGGGAAGGCAAGGGGGAAGGGGTGGCATTGTATGTCAGGGAAGGAATAAAAGCAACAGTCCCACAAGACAAGGGGGGAAAGCAGAGGCACTGTTGGTCACCCTGGAGGTGAGAAGGGGAAAAGTACTTAGAATGGGAGTGATATACAGGCCCCCAGGGCAGGCAGAGGATATAGACAGAGAACTGCTGGAGACTATACAGAACATGGCAACAAAGGGTGAATTGCTGCTGATGAGTGACTTCAAGTTGCTGGATGTGGACTGGAGCAACCCAGTGACAGCCTCAACCAGGAGTAAGGGATTCCTGCAATCCCTGCAAGGGGCGGGCCTCAGACAGCTAGTGAGGGAGCCTATGAGGGACAGTACAATTCTGGATCTTGTCCTAAGCAATGGGGACAGGATAAAGGAAATCTCAGTGGGGGAGAACCTAGGGACTAGTGATCATTGAGCTGTGGACTTTACCATAAGGACATCGCAGGAGGCTAGCCACACAAGGACTAGAATCCTGGATTTCAGGAGGACAGACTTTGGCAAGATGAAGGACGAATTCAGGAATGCTATGCAGGGATATGAGGACACAAGGGTAGTGGTGGAACAGTGGGATATGATAAGGGAAGCCCTGCACATAGTAGCAAACCACTGTGCCAGGCCCTGCAGCAAGAGCAAAAGAAAGAGGAAACCACTGTGGTGCTCAAAGGGAGTAGCCAAGCTAGTAAGAGGAAAAAAGATGGCATTTCTGAGGTACAAGGCAACACAAAGCAAGGACAGGCATGAATACTTGGGAAAATGAAGGGGAAGTGAACAAGACAGAAAGGGCAGCAAAGGCCAAAACCGAGGAAAAGCTAGCTAAATCAGTGAAGGAAGGAGGGAAGGCATTCTTTAGTTATATTAGTGAGAGAAGGAAGATGGAGGGGATTGTGAGACTTAGGGAAGAGGGAGGCAGAGTAGTGGGGAAAGACATTGGCAAGGCGACCATCCTAAACAAATACTTCTGCTCCATATTCATGGAAGAAGGCAACGGGGACAGTCCTCCATTAATGGAGAAGGGCGAACAAGGAGAAGGGGTGGACATTAGACCTTTTTCAGAGAACAGAGTAAAAAGAGCACTAGAACAGCTTAGGGTGGATAAAGCTACAGGGCCAGATAGGATACACCCGAGGATTCTAAAGGAGCTCTGGGAGGAAAATGGCTAAACCTCTGGCTAAGCTGTTCAGTGGATCATTTGAAACAGGCATGGTTCCAGAGAAGTGGAGGAGGGCATAAGTGGTACCCTTGCACTAAAGTGGTAGCAAGGAGGAGGCAGAAAACTGCTGCCTGTCAGTTTGACCTTGATAGTAGGTAAAATGATGGAAACCCTGCTTAAGAAAAGGCTGGTGGACTACCTAGAGACAAGGAGGTTGCCAGACCAAAGGCAGCATGGATTCACAGCAGGGAGGCCACGCCAGATCAGCTTGATTGATTTCTTCAAGTGGGTGATGAAGGAAATAGACCAGGGCAGAGTGGTAGATGTGGCCTATCTGGACTTCAGGAAGGCCTTTGACACAGTCCCACACAGGAGGCTAATCAACAATCTGGCAAATTTGGGGGTAGGGACAGCAGTAGTCACATGGGTTAGAAACTGGGTGAGTCCCAGAACACAAACAGTGGTGGTAAATGGAATTAGCTCACAGGAGGGACGGGCAACAAGTGGCGTACCCCAGGGATCAGTGCTGGGACCAGTGCTCTTCAATGTCTTCATAAGCGATATTGCAGAGGGTCTAGAAGGGAGGGTTATCCTGTTAGTGGACAATACAAAGATACACAACAGGGTAGATACACAAGAAGGTATAGAAAATATGAGGAGAGATCTGAAGAGGCTGGAAAACTGGTCCAAGGAATGGCAGTTGGGTTTCAATGCAAAAAAGTGCAGGATTACACACCTGGGGAGAGGGAATCCTAAAATCAAGTATGAACTAGGTGGGCAACACTGGAGGCCACCAAAGAGGAAAGAGATGTAGGGGTAGTTATAGAAGATAACCTCAAAGTGGCTAAACAGTGTGGCAAAGCAATCAGAAAGGCTAACAAAATACATGGGTGCATAGGGAGGGGTATAACAAATAGAAGGAGGTAAGTGATGGTACCAATGTATGACTCCATAGTAAGGTTTCATCTAGAGTACTGTGTTCAGATCTGGAGACCCCATCTCAATAAAGACACAGACAGGATGGAGACGGTACAGAGGAGGGCGACAACAATGGTGTCCAGGATGCAGCATAAGTCACATGAGGAGAGACTCAGAGCTCTCAGTATGTACTTCCTGGAGGAAAGGAGGGGGGGGACATGATAGAGACCTTCAAGTATCTAAAGGGGATCAACAGGGTACCAGAGGGGAGCATCTTTCACATGAAGGGAAATAGCAGAACAAGGGGGCACAGCATGAGACTAAAAGGGGGAAACTTAGGGGGAACTTGAGGAAGTTCTACTTCACTGAAAGGGTGGTGGAGAGATGGAACAGTCTCCCCAGTAAGTGGTGGGGGTGGCCACAGTTCAGGGATTCAAGAATGCATGGGATAGGCACATGGATTTATCAAGCTTGGATGAAAGGGGGGAACTTGTCATAGTATCTAGGGTACCTTAAACATTAGAAAGTGGGATAGGGCAGACTGGATGGGCCACAAGACCCTTAACTGCCGACAACATCTATGTATCTATGTATCTGTGTAAGCAGAGTTCATGCTTCTGATAATGAACCTATAAGCACAAATAAATAAGCAGTAACTTCTACTTATAAAATACTAAAGAGAGCTAGGCATTATAGTGAATCCTATAAATACAGTAGGTTAGTAGGTTCCTAATGTCTACCTCAAAATTCCAATAATTTGATTCACCACAGATATTTAAAACTGTATCCTATCTAGGCAATGTATAAAATTAATTCTTGTAAGGCTACAGCCCTGGAACACACAGACTTCAAATATTTATCTAATCGGTGACCAGGCAGAATACCCCCAAGCACTGGTCATAGCTAAAAGTTATTTATACATTTTATATTATATTATATTATATTATATTATATTATATTATATTATATTATATTATATTATATTTACCCTCTTTAGTTGGTTAGTTAAGTAGTGATTCTGGTGGGAATGTCAACTAAAATGGAAGACTTCTTTATCAAACTAAAACCAACCAGGAAACTATAGACCCATCAGTTTAACCTCGGTGGTGGGAAAATTAATGGAGAGTATACTAAAGGAACGATTGGGGGTTTACTTGGGGGAGGTGGGAGGTCTGGATAGTCGGCAGCATGTGTTTGTGCCAGGTAGATCATGTCAAACCAACCTTGTGGAGTTCTATGAATGGGTAACATCAGAACTGGACAGGGGTAAGCCTGTGGATGTATTATTCTTGGACTTCAGCAAGGCGCTTGACTCTGTCGCCCACAATGGTCTGGTGGAGAACCTGATGGGGTTAGGAGTAGGCCCTTGATGGTCAGATGGATTGAAAACTGGATAGCTGGACGCACTCAGAGAGTAGTGGTCTGTGGGGGAGCTCTCGAACCCTACAGAGGTTGGTAGTGGGTACCACAGGGCTCGGGTCCTGGGTCCAATCCTGTTTAATGCATACATATCAGACATCAGGGATGGTATAGGTGTGAAATGAGTTTCTTCATGGATGACTCCAAGATGGGAGCAGTAGTTGAGGGAGAAGAGGGAGGTTGGCCCTGCAAGGGGACCTGGACACCCTGGAAAGCTGGGCTCACACATGGAATTAAATTTCAATATCACCAAGTGCAAGGTGTTGCATCTTGGTCGGGGAAACCCTAAACACAGGTACACCCTGGGAGGGGAGGTGCTGGAAGCCTCAACAGGGGAAAAAGACCTAGGGTCATGGTGGATACATGTATGAATAACTCTGAGCAGTGCAGGAGAGCAGCTAGCAAGGCAAACAGGATGTTGGGATGCATCGCAAGGGGGATCACCTCAAGGAGCAAGGAAGTGATTCTGCCGCTGTACAATGGACTGGTTAGACCACACCTTGAGTACTGTGTACAGTACTGGAGACCACACTTGAAGAGGGACATACAGCTCCTGGAGAGGTACAGAGGAGGGCAACAAAGATGATACGAGGGCTAGGGATTTGACTTACGAGGACAGACTTGAGGAGCTCTGCCTGTTTTCATTGGAGGAGAGGAGAGACAGGGGACATGATTGAGGTCTTCAAGTACCCTCAAGGGAATAAATAGGTAAACATGGAGGGGATCTTTAGACTAAAGCAGGGAGGCATCACCAGAGGGCATGGTTTGAAGTTGGAAGGTGGAAGGGTGAGGGGGAAAAGGAGGAGGTTTTTCACTGAGAGGGTGGTGGACCCTTGGAATGCTCTGCCTGGTGAGCTGGTTCAGAGATCCACAGTGGAGGGCTTTAAGAGAGGGTGGGACAGACAGAAAGTGGATGTATCAGATGATGGCCTGTCCCGGGGGGATGGGGATGGATGATAGGGGTTTCTGGAGCACAAGGGATGGGAGGGTCTCTGCACCCAACTAAGGATCTAGGTTCGAGCAGACTTGATAGACCATAAGGCCTAATCTGCTGGCAAATAGTATGTTAGTATGTTAGTATCAAAATTATGTTTACCTTGTGGGTGTACCTAGCAAAGTCCATACAAGGCACTGAGAAAACTGAAGGCGAAATTTTAAATAAAATAATTTTTTGCTCCTGTGAACTTGCACCCTTGGCATGTAGGCAATGCCCTTGTTCTCAGTGGCTTCCAATAAGGCAAACATTTTTAAATCTGGCCATCCCCTAGAACCGTATAATAAAATAAAAAAATTAAGTAAGCTTTACTATTTTAACCAAGCTCCAAAATACCACAGCAGAATGTTAAATTATGCTGGGCTTACCATTATAAGGAGAACTCCTAGGAAATCAGTTTAGTTTCAGGATCAAATTTTTTTCTTTCTTGGCTGTGCTTTGCATTGCCAGGTCGATGAGGAACAAGACTGCTATAATGGCAGACGTGATTTCCTCGGTAGACCTGGCTTGCATCATGGAGACCTGGCTGGAAGATAATGTTGGCCCTACATTAGAGGCAGCGATTCCAGCCAGGTACTCTGTGATACACTGCCCAAGGAAGGATCGAGAAATGAGGGAGTGTCCATTTGTTTTAAAACCAGCATGAACCTCTCGGTGCTCCCAGTCGGTTCTACTAGGTTCTTCAAGTGTGTGGTCATGCGGGGGGGGGGCTGGAGCAGGCTGCAGGATCTTGCTTATTTACCTCCTGCCTGGTGGGGAGAGGGAATTCCTGCAGGAGGTCTGGGACTGCATTGCTAGCCTGGTGTTGGAGTCCCCCAGATGGATGATTCTGAGGGACTTCAGCAACTGGGTTGACAAAGAAGTCTCGTCATTTGGATGTGACCTCCTCCAAGGTTATTACCCCAGCAATCCACTCACACCGGCACACGTTGGACCTGGTGTTCACACTGGGGCTTGAGATCATAGATTTCAGGATTGAACCAGTGGCATGGTCAGATCATAGCACAGTGAAATTCATGTTTGGGGCCCCCCCCAAGGGTCCTTTCTCTGTGGAGATGGTCCAGTACTGCATTTTATGGGGATTGACTCCAATAGGACTACAAGCGGTACTGGACCTATCGAGTGTGGAAACTGCATACATGATAGGTGCGGAGGGGGCAGTGGCAGTCTATAATAAGGCTGTCACTGCTGCCTTCAGCACTACCATGCCTGTCCATGTATGGCCTTTATCTACTCACTGGAGACCCCCTTGGTTTGATGAGGAGCTCAGGGAGTTTAAGATTAAGGGCCAGAGGTTGGAGCGTTGCTGGAGGAGGTCCGGGTTGATGGAGGGCAAATTGGCCTTGAGGTCACATTATAGTGACTATCAAGGAGCAATCTCTCAAAAAAAGGCAAATATTTTGTCTGGGGAGATTGCTGCAGCAGAAAACAGACTGGCTTAGATCTTCCGGACGGTAGACAGATTGTTCCACCCAGCCTGTTTGCGTCCAGGAGGAACTACTTTAAGCACTAGGTATGATGAGTTCACTCTGTTCTTTGCTGACAAAGTGTCCTCTATCAGATCCAATATCTCCTTTAGTGTCAATCAGTTTGCTTGCAGGGTCAAGTCAATGGTGTGGGGGGCACCCCTCTTGGAATGAGTGAGTTTGACCCAGTTGAAGTCAATGAGGTGAGTGGAATAATCTCAAAGCAACAGCCTACCTATTGCAAACTAGACCCGGGTCCAACCCAACTTTTGGTCAGATATATTGACCTGATTGAACCTGTGGTTGCTGAGATCATCATCCGGTGTTGCTTGAGGAGTGGGGTCTTCCCAGTAGCCTTGAAAGAGTCTGTGGTGAGACTTCTTGTGAAGAAACCCTCATTGGACCTGGACCGTCTCACCAAATACAGGCCGATCTCAAACCTCCCATTTTTAGGGAAGGTTTTGGAAAAAGTGGTGGGCTGACAGCTTGAGACTCATCTCATTTCCTCTGCCGTAAGTCACTCCAGTCTGGATTTAGACCTGAGCATAACATGGAGACTGCCCTGGTAAGGGTGTCTAATGATCTCCTTAGAGCGAGGGTTAGAGGAGTGTGATCTATTCTTGTTCTCCTAGGTCTCTCTGCAGCGTTTGACAACATGCATCATGTGGTGGTGTTGTTGGACTGCCTGCAGAACTGGTTTGGACTGACCAGCAATGTCATGAGCTGGTTTAAGTCCTACCTCACTGACAGAGTGCAGAGGGTAGTAATGGAGTCATCCTCATCAGCCCAATGCCCCTGTGTTGTGGAGTCCTGCAGGGTTTGGTCTTCCCACCACTTTTGTCCACAGTGTATATGCTGCCCTTGGGAGACATTATCAGGTGGTATGGCTTGGGTTTTCATTGATACCCATCTATATGTGTCCTGTGTGCCTGGAAACCAGATGGCGGTCTCTGTGTTTAACACCTGCCTGGCTGAGATCCAGGACTGGATGACTCCAAACTGGTTGTGACTCAATCCAGACAAGATGGAGGTACTGGCGGTGAAGCCAGGTCATTGGTGAGGTGGAGGGGTGCAGAGTAATGACCTGGGTCAGAGATTGGGTAGCTTATCCTTGATCCCCTCCACTCATGTTAGATATCTGGGCATTGTTCTCAACCACAGTCTGACATTTGATGCTCAGGTGTTGGCCATTGGCCAAAGTGGCTTTTATCATCTGAGAAACATTGCCCAGATCTGTTCCCTGATACTGCCTGATGATCTGGTGACCCTATTACATGCCTTTGTCACATCAAGGTTAGACTACAACAATGCCTTATACCTTGGGCTTTCGGGAGGCAATCTGAACCATCTGCAGCTGATGAAGAACATGGTGGCCAGGCTACTGACAGATGTGTCCAGATTCAAACATATTATGCCGGTTCTCCGTGGCCTGCACTGGCTGCTGATAAGATGGAGGACTGCCTTCAAGGTCAAGTTGCTGACCTATAAAGCCCTACATGATCAGGGACCTGACTACCTGCAAGGCCTCCTGGTTCCTCACTGTGTGGCTCGTACTCTTCATTCCTCCAAGGGTGGCCTCCTGACAGTTCCCAGAATGAGACTGCAGCTGTCAGGAGATCGGGCCTTCTCCATGGCTGCACCTGTCCTGTGGAATTCACTCCCGGTTTATCTTAGAGAGACCCCCTCGGCTGAAGCCTTTAAGAGGGGGCTCAAGACACTCCTGTTTGAGCAAGCATTTAGCTTGACATAATATAAGATAGCTAAAATTAGTGACTGTCATTGATTTTAGGAATGAATATTATAATTTGTAATTGATATGTGTCTATGCTGTGAAATGTATTTTATACAGTATAGTTAATTTTATATATGTTAAGTGTGTATTGTACAGCGCTCCAAGCCCCCGGGAAGGAGTGCTATATAAGGTTTTGATTGATTGATTGATTGATTGATTGATAAAAGGTATCGTACCAGCTCACTGTACATATGGGTCAGAGAGAAAAAAGAAGTAACAGCCTAGACACCAAGTATACAGTTTTATCCCAGGACACCAAATAAAAACTCCCTGGCTGTCTCTGCATGCACATAATACCCATACAGTATCTCAGGTTAATCAATCAGGTAACTGCCAGGTTGCAGTCTTGTTGTTCATATTGTATTATATTATATTTTAAAGAATTGTCTCTGTTGTCCCATTTTCCAATTGACTTAACCCAGACACAATTAGGTCATACTGAAGAACCCTATTTAATTACTTATTTAATTATTAAAGTCAGCTATCCAACTCCAAATTAATTGAAGAAATCACCAGAGATCAACTGAGAATGATAGTTAAGATAATTAAAATAATTTGATTTTGTATGCTCTAATTAAGTCTCACTGTACTTTAGTGGATATTCAAAGGATGCCCAGTGATAGTTAAGGAGCTTTAATATTTAGTAGTTCTTTTGGAATTTCAATCAATTCATACATAATTAAAACAGAATCTCCTCTGGTTCTGATGCCACAACCTCTCTCCCTAGAGTTTTACCCTAATAGATACATACTTTAGTGGGGAACAAATGCCCGAAGATAGCCTGGGAATACACTAGCCATTAATAAAAACTGACAATATTACCCTTCAGCTACATAGGGGTAAAATCAATTATCAAAAACCTCCTTGCTTCACGGGAGGAAGAATATCAAGCTCCTGTCATCCGATGTTGGAAACTTAATGGAGCCCCATACAGTAATGTTAAAACATTAAAAACATAAACAAACCACCAACAAAGATGGCACAAGACAGTGAACAATATAATGAAATATAGCAGAAGTAATCTGATGACCAATATAACCAAATAAAAACTGCGTTCTATACGCACCATAAGACAGATAAGTCTGAGAGATATTCTGAGAGCAGGGAGTTTAAGAAGATTTCTAGAATCCAAATCCAATCATTTAACCAAAAAGTGTTTTGTCCTAGTCACTGCAGCGTCCCCCCCCCCCCAGGTTTACCACATCTCCAGGAGCAGGGGTGGGCTCCTGCCACCGACGGACTCCTAGCCCTGCTCCTGAGAACACAGAGCAATACAGATCACAGCAAATTTGAACAGGAGGCACAAGTGATCCGGAAAGACTCTGTCAATGACAGTATCTGTATCTATATACAGGCAACTGGCGACATACCTGTTATAAGAAAATAAAATGCATTGACAGAGTCCTGCTTCCACTGCTCCTTCCATGGCAGTGTAGCGTGCAGCCTCCACTCACATCAATCTCCCAGAATCCCCACAGGCTCAGCTGATCCAATCCCTTCAAGGAAGTACTACACAGATCCAAGGCACCAGACCAGTATCAGTCTTAACAGAGCTGACTTGTCCTACCAGATCATTTCTTGAGTCCAGTTTTTAATGATTTATTTTTTATTAAAATATTTCCCTAGGAAATTAGTATGTTGAGAAAATAAATTCTTGTTTCCACGCACCAAGTCACATCTGGAAATGAGCCTTGGCTCTGTGTGCTGTTTCCTGGTGCTAATTTCTAAATAAATAAATGCATAAAGTAATGTATGGAATAGAACAGAGCAGAACAGAGTAGAGTAGGGCAGATTAGAGCAGAGTAAAGCAGAGCAGAGCAGAGTAGAACAGAACAGCACAGCACAACACAGAACAGAGCAGAATAGGAGGAGCAAGTTCATCAGCAGCAAAGCAGACATATCAAGCCATCCCAAAATACATCAAATTGCAAGCTGGATATTTATTTTTTATGTTTCAAGAACTGTCCGAAAGTGAATACCGGTAGTACAACAGTTGGGGAATCAGTTGTCCTTCCAGAACCTTGGGTTTGCATCCTAAACTTGGCTATTGGACATCCAACCAGTTGAGAAGGAGGTTGTCTATCTCAGACACCTCCAGTCTTGGAAAGAATGTCTCATACTAGTGCCCAACTGCCCCGGTGGCCCAGAGGACGGGAACTGTGCAGGAATGAAAATGCTCCTTAATGTGTACCCTGCCCTGGGAAGGAGCATGTGTGCCAGTGAAGTGGCATTCAACCTAAAGATAGAGTGAAGGGTGCCAGCCTTCATTGTGATTCAAAATGTTTTTTTTATTGGGCACACTCCAGAGGGGGAGAGGGATATGGAGTGAACATGGGACTGCCTGGAGAAATGAAGCCCAGTCCAACTGCTACATCCAAAGAGAGTCAACGAGATGCTCTTACAGCATGCCAGGCTCTGCCCAACATGTAGAATGGGTTCTTATAGGAGGCAGAATTATCCTGGGGCCCCACCCTGTGCGGCAAGCCATTGGTGGTGATGGGTGAGGCACAATTGGATTAGAGTGAAGGCAGAAGAATGGCAGATCTGCAGACTTGCTCAGTTGGGAGCAGAGGATGATTAGATGGAAGACAGTCTCAAACCTGGTCCTGGAGAAAAATGGTAGGAGAATATGTAGGAATAATTTAAAAACATGAACAATGAACCTGCAGTAGTAACTGAATTGTGGAGAATTTTCTATAGTAAAGAGCTCCCAAACGAAAAGGAGCATGACGTAAGGCTTTAAATTTAACGAAAGTCGATGTCTAAACTTGTTGTAATTCTTTAAAAATCTGAGCAAGGCCATCATAAAATATCAACTAAATGCTATAGAATAACTGACTTCAACTGGCATGAAAAGTGTCTGTCTCATAATAACTATCCTGCACAAAGCGTTAAGTATTCACTGTAATAACTGTTCAAAACAGATGGTTTAACTCTGGCTGAATTCTAGTAGCGTCATAGAACCAAAAACTGTTTGTAGTATGCATTTGCATTTTTTTCCCCACTAAGCTCTTCCACTTATAGATCTCTGATCTTGTTTCTCTCTTATGTTTCTTTCTCCTTTGGACTCTGCTCTTGGTTTCTGTCTTTGCCATCTCATCCCCTTTATAGGTCCCATTTGATGAAGAGGAGACTAGGAGCACTTTATTTATTTATTTAGTTTTTGTTAACCAGGTAGTGCACTGGCCATGAAATGACTATTTTCAGGCATGACCCGGGAGAGTACAACAATCAAAGACAGGTACATAGCATGAGTACAATGAAATTACAATAGCATAGGTCAAAACAGTTCGGAGTAATGAATACATGCAGCCAGAACTTAACAATCAATACAATTCATATAGAATTTTTAGGCAGAGAAAACCTACACAGTCTAGGAAGAGATACTACAACATAGCAGCAAGAAATATTGTTAAAATTAGTCACACCAGTGAAGATTCAAATAGGCAGCGAAACAAGGCAAGGGCAAATTCCTGACTGGGTAGGATACATTATCACGACCTCTGAAACAAGGCTCAGGTGTGTGTGTTGGGGGGGAGTTGGGGTAGATTAGCTGTCAAGGAGATGGTATGGGTAAGAAGTGTTATGAGGTAGGAAGGTTAAAGTTAGGTCAGGCAGCATCTGGCGGCTGAGTGGATTAGGGAGGATTAAAACAAGTGCAGGGATCAGCAAGGGATAGATGGAAGTGCAGCTCCATTTTGAAGCTGTCATGGGATCCAGATATTCAAAGTGCTTGGGAGAGAGAGTTCCAAAGCTTAGGAGCAGAGTGATTGAAGGCAACAGAGCCTTTTGATGTTTTACATTTAGGTACATTCAGCAGGGATTTATCTACCGATCGCAGCCTATAGGAGGACGTTTGAGGTACCAGCAATGTTGCAAGTGCTGAAGGGGTCTGGTTTCTGAGTATAGAGTCAATCAGGGAGCTCAGAGAGTATTGACGGCAAGCTGAGGGGGATAATCAGCCCAGGTCCCTGCACAGTTGGCAGTGGTGCTTAAGCCGTGGTGATGAGGCGTATCAACAGATATTATTATAAGTGACATCCCACTTATGAAGGATGGTTTTGTGTGTGGCAGCAAAGGTCGGCATGCCATAGGTGAGGGCAAGGAGTAATATGCCTCTGGCAATAGCAAGTTTAGCAGAGGGGGTCAACATGAAACTGGACTTGTAAGCAACCCCCAGTTTAGCATTCACTGCCTTGCAGGCAGATTGTATATGCAGGCTGAAGTCCAGGGATTGGTCCAGAAGAATTCTGAGGTACTTAAAAGATGTATCACATTCTATTTGTGTGACACTGTGGTCTTGCACCAGTAGAGGAGTTTGACATGTCCTAAGTTTAGGGGCAGATCCAAGTAACATTGCTTGAGTTTTCTCAGGATTAAGTATAAGCTTATGTGCAGAAAGCCAGTTTTGGACATTTGTAAAATCTGTAGAAAGAGATGCATTTATGCTGGTGACCTTATCAGAGCTTGAATAGAGTACAAGATCATCTGCATAGTGAATAGATGAACATGAAAGAAAAACCTCATCTACCTTATTGATAAAAAGTGAGAAAAGAAGAGGTCACAGAATAGAGCCCTGGGGAACCTCAATATTGATGGTAGCACCATTAGATAAAGAGAAGTTGAATTTCACAATTTGAGTTCTATTTGATACATAGCTTCCATACCAGGTGACAACTGGTGGTGAAAAGCTCAGACTGCAAAGAGTGGAGAGGAGCAGGGGGTGATCTCTGACCCCAGAGTGCCAAAACTTAAGGTGCTTAACATTTCATCCATCCAGTATTGCTAGGCATTCTGCTTCAGAAAAACATTAGTTGAGTAAAGTCACAGAACTTGGGCTAATATACTGAGAAGCTGTTTAATAAAACAATAGGAAACTGGATGGTACAGTACTGTGGATTTAATGCAGTTGGCATCCAATTCTGTTTCCCAAACTAAGTCACACGTGATGGTGGTTTCAATCTTCCTGACACTAATAAGGGAGGTGGAAAGTGCCTTAAGGAAAACAGGGAGAGAATTCTTGTCTGGTGTGAAGGACAGTTTTCTCCTTCAGCCTGCCAGGAATGGGACAGGAGGGGATTCAGTTCAGGCTCTGCTGCTAAGTAGTGGAGATGACAATGTCTCATCAGTCAGGGTGGGGAAGCCAGTTGGTTAGAGCAGCTATAATAGGATTGAGTTTGAAATGCTAGGGTTGGGAATGTCTTCACTAAGAATAAGACCAGGATGCCAAACATCTGGAGAGCTAGCAGAATTCAATAAACTCTGAGAAGAAGTTGGGGCTAAATTAACGAATATGCTGTGGAGTGGGAGTGCTGATACTAAGTGGAAGACCCTGAACCAGAATACAATGGCAGCACTTGACTGGATGTGTCCTTAAGAGTAACAAAGCAAAGACATCTAGGGCAAGGTCTCCCTGGCTGTCCATGGACCTGTAGCTGAAGTTAAGGGACAAAAATCTGGCATATGATCAAAAGAAGAATTCTAGAGACAGCCAGGGAAGCAGAGTATACAGCAGGTCATTACAAAGGAAGAGGGTTGGATTCTGCAAGGTATCGAGAGGAGTAACAAACCCTTCTTCACTACATAGGGGACAGAAAAAAGATTCAAGGGCAAGTTAAGATCCTTGATTATTGGTTGGGAGGGTCACTGAGGGAGCCAGGAGGGATAGCAGAGGCATTAAATACCTACTTTGTATCAGTATTCAGCCAGGAAGTGAGTGCCATGTACAGCAGGTGGTGTAAGTTTTAGAAGAGCAGGGCAAACAGGAGGCAGTGCATATCATACCAGAATTAGAGCGGTAAGTATCTAAAGGGCATTAAACTGGTAACATCTCAGAATATGTTTGATATCCAAATTAGAGATGTTGCAAAATTTTACTTTGCCAACAAAGTTCTGGGAAAATTGTGAAATTCGCCTTCACAAAAAACTTCACAAATTGCCCACTTTGCAATGTGTGTTTCCTGGGGAAATGGCACTTTTTTAGCTTAAGTCAGGTGAAGCCATGGAAAAGTTGTAACCTTGCTGGCAAATTAACATGACTTCTCTGGAAAAAGTGCTACTTCACATGCCGAAAACGTTATGAAGTTGGCACTTTGCACTTCGGGAATTTGGAAAACTACAGAAATTAATTTGTAAAGTGAAGTGTGACAGCTTCACACATCTCTAATCCAAATCCACCTAAGGATAATAATGAAGTTAAAAGGGGTTCTAGCTGGGCCTCTCAGTGATATCTTTCAGGATTTCCTGCAGACAGAAATAGTGCAGGACTAGAAAATGATCAGTGATGTCTCAGTCAACAGGGTCCAGCAGAGGGCCACCAACCTGATTACTAGCATAGGTGGCAGGAGCCACAAGAAAAGACTAGATATACTTAACTTACATAGTGTGAAGGAGAGATGATTACAGAGGAAAAGGATCATGGTGTTCTAAATACCAAAAGGGATAGGAATGCTTAAGCATACACAGAGTGATTAGCACAAGGAGCAGCCTATTCGTAAGGCAGTGGAAGCTAACGCAGTTCAGGCTTTCAAAGCAGGACTAGACAGATTCCACTGGGAGAATAGCATCAAGGGTTACACAGCATGAGAAGGGATAACATTCAGGCAGTTAAGCTTGGATGTGTCAGTATTCAAATTGAGGTATCATCACTGTCATGTAGAAGGAGGAACAGACATGATGGTCCCCAAGTCCTTTCTATAACCACAGTACAATGTTACTATGTTGCTACTGTATAGTTCAGTAGTATCTCAGTTTAGTTACAAGCAGACAGTATGCTTTACTAAAATCCCATTGTACAGTACAGCACTTTCAGTTCACAAGGACCCTAGTTTACTCCCCTCACCTCAAGAAAAGGTAACCCTCCCTCTCTAGTGCTACTTAAGGTTGAAATCCTTGTTAGTTTGAGATAAAAAAGCACACTTAGTGCTTACTCATGCTATGCCTTAACCAGTGTTAAACAGAGGCTACAGGACATCACAATAAAGATGGCCGTAGGTTGTTTTTTGTCGTGTTTTGCATGGCGGGTGAATGTACTCGTGTATAGTATGCATACATCTAATGGCTAAGGACCATGCTCTCAGAAATGTTTTGCTATAGGCACCAATGGACAATCTTCCTGTCCAGGGCTGGCCTTAACCATTCTGGGTCCCTGTGCACCCCCCTGCTGGGCCCCACCACTCATTCCATGTGGGCCCTCCCACATCCAACATTTACACCTAACTAACCCTACTGTCTTGTATTAATAAAGCAGTACCAGGTCTACTAGTTTAACCAGCATCTTTTAATTGGTATACTTACCTTATCCTGAAGCTCACTATCCCAACAACCAGTACCCCGGTCAGCACTGCCCGATAGACGGGATATCCCGATGGTAGTAAACCCGACGGTATTCCTCCCAATGGGGTAAGGTAGTGGATGTGAGAGAATGCTACCTTACCCCTTCTACAGTATGGGAAAGGACGACTGGATGGGGTTGCTGGCTGAGCTGCCCCGGTAGTGTGGAGGGGTATACCATGATAGTTGAGCCAGCATGCTGTGTGTGACCCAGGTTCTGGCCCAGGCGTGTAATTTTACACACTGCACCCAGGTAACTACTTATTTCAGTAAGACATTATTTGTCAGCTCCTCCACAGACCCAGCAGGGGCTACACCCCCCCCCCAAGGAGTATGTCCTCCAGCCCACTGGGGCCATCATGGGTCCTGCCAGGTTCCAATATTTTCCTCCATTTTTCTCCCCTGCCCTCGTGCCCATGCAATGGATGCAGCAGTCATCTCTGCCTCCACGGAGGTAACCAAGCACACCTGGGCACGGGTCGAACCCTTCTTTTGCTGCTGCGCACAGCACACAAACCCCAACCCCACCCTGAGGAAAGACAGCAGTCCTCCGACTTCAACCCTTACCTCCCTGGCCAACCCCAAATGATCCAAGTCCATTCCCGAGCCCAGGTCGTCGGTGTGGCACATGGTGTGGCATCCAGTGCCTTAACCTCAGTGCCACCAGGTTATCTCCTGTAACTACTTAACATTTTACTCCGGGTTTGCTTCTCCTTGGAGTTAGATATTTTAGTTACAGGGAGTGTGGGTGGCATAGCCCCCTGCATTTTACACTTATCTTTCATGTAATGCCCTAAATTTTTCTGTCAGGCATAGGATCCATTCGGAGCTGTGGATTTCAGGCCATTTTATTCAGTATGCTGAGCGTCGGCATACCAAGTTTAGGAATCTTATAGTATATCCTTTTAATTAGCGCCATTGACTGCACTGAAGTATTTGACTTTACCATTGGAAATGAATCTGACTGAGCCTGGAGCAAGAACTTAAGTAAATGCGGTACTACTACCGTATTCATTTCTGTAAGGAAAGGAACATCATCACTGGACACTCACACCTCTGATAATCCGATTTGCAAACAAGTTAAACAACTTAACTTTTCTGGAGGTGTGAGTGAGAGAGAGAATAGAGAGGATTATCATCCAGTATGGTTGCCACCTGTCAGTTTTTTTCCCTGGTGATCAGGTTTTCAGGATCCCTATCAAGAAATCTGGTTTTGCTCAGTGCTGGTCAGGTTTTTGAGCCATTTTGAGTGCTCACATACTTTTGAAAGATATTTTGTCACATCATTCATTGTTTCAGCTACATGTCCAGGTTACAAACAAGTTCTCTTGTCAATATAGCCCTTTGTTTGTGAAAGCAGTCAGCCTGAGAGGTGTAAAGTATGGCCATTAACACCATTAGCACTTATTTAACCTAATCTTTTCCACTGCAGCAAAGCTGCCCCACCTTTTGTAACAGTAACAGAGCCAGTTGTCTTCCACTTTCATTTGCTGGTAAACATTTTCATCTCTAACAAAATGTTGGCATTTTTAAATGTTTTAAATTATTTTTTTTCCTCAAGAAAAAAAGTATGGGCCCCCAAGGTGCAGGGGCACAGTTTGCACCTAGCTAAGGCTGACCCTGTTCCTGTCTCTTCCACACCAACACATGCGCACAATTTTGCAGCCTGATGAATTTACCAAAAGGGCTCAAATCCCTCTGTTATTTTCCTATTCAACAAAGGATTCAGCAAAAAAAAAAAGTAATTGCATACTTTCAAAGCTATTACCTTGACTCCTTCATCTCATATTGGAGTCATTTTATGAGCTATGTTTGAACCTAAACTCTATGTTCTGCAGACCAGAACCTCTTGTCTGTCCGTCTGTTCTACCAGTTCATTGTAGGCCTAAGACATTTGCATACTTGGCACCAGTGTGTGACTTGCTCTTCCACTTGGGCTCCGGCAGTAGGCCTTCCTAAAGTGTTTAAATGTAAGTTGAAAATGTGTATATTTTTGAGCTACTGCTGTTCTGGAATTGCATTGTAGTTACTTTGTTGAGCAGTGCTTTGCACGTAAAGCGCAATATAAAGAACAACGTAAATAAAAAATAATAAATGGAAGAAATATTGCTAAGAACATGGCCCTTAATACTGCAACTGATCTGTTCATGCCTCCATTAAAGAGCTACACAAAATAATAGTTTCCATTCCAGCTGCTACGTTTTGTACTTTGCATCCTTTTGCTGTCTGTTCAGCAATGCAGAATTTTTTTGCAGCATCTTCAATCATATAGTATTTTAATTTAAAGTTTCTCCAGGAAAAAAGTATCTTGACAAGTTTTGTCGACTTGTTCAAGATCTGTAACACTGTCATGCTGAATACTTGGATACATTTTGATGGCCATTTAACCATGCACATTCAGTTATAATAGAGCTATGTAACTGTGATAAGAGTTTTTGATGAGAAATGATGATGGGTTTGTGAATTGCTAACCTTTAAATGGCAGCTAAACATTGCCAGTTTAAGACAGGGTAATGAATGACCCATTATTATTAACCATTCCAAGAAAAACAAATAAATATTCAGATCATTCATATTCACTGTATTTAACCTTGTAGTTGATTGGTATCTCTAAGAAATTTTATTCACATCCATCTAAGATTCTAAAGCACGGACGAATTGCCGTATGTATTTTCCACTTGGCCCCTTCTCTAAGGCAGTTCTTTGGAGTAAAAGCATTGTGGGTGTTATAGGTAGATACTGTATTAACAAATGTTTATAATGGGATTTATTGTGAACAACAGTCGTGGTATATCAGACTTATGGTGCAGAGCCTTATAATGAGGATCCAGTTGTAAGAAGCCTGAAGCATAACTGCATGAAGTAAGAAAGAACAGCTTGGTTTGTGCAACCACCCTGCATGAAATATCCACTCTGAGTCAGATGTAAATGAGTTATCAAAATGATACTAACCTGGTTGGTTTCAATATTCTTCAGATTGGTCCAGCAGGAAAGTCTGATCTGCCTCCAATTGATGGCCCAACAGACGGGGATCGGGGTCCCATACTTCCTGTTCCCATAGGAATTAGACCAGTGCTGAGCAAATACAGAGTTGAGGTGAGTATAGTTGTCTGGTCTCAATTCAGTTCTCATTAGAATCATCAGACAGCTCCTTTCACAGCAATCAGACACAACAGTAGTCCTTTAAAAGAAGCTGAAGATAGGACTGCATAAATACAGAGACAGATATACACTCTCACTCAGGACAGGTGGTCCCTTTAGGTTGACTATAAGAGTACTGTGGAACAAGTTAGGCAAAGCATGCACTACAAGCACCAACACAGCATCTATCCTGTAGAAGCACAAGATGAGTTCCAGCAACATCAATCCCCCAGCTTTATATACAGTACCTTATATACACCAACATTCCCTCTACTTAAAATAGTGTCTCCACCCCGTTATCTGGCAGGCATGTAGATCAGTCTACTAGTGTTGGCAGGGACATTGTCTGTAGGCCTCTGGGCAGTGGACCCTGGGTTGCTGGTGGTAGCTTGGGTTTCTCAGAAGTTACAAAATTGCAATGCCTCCACATAGAGATCCCCTTGACTGTCAGGGCAACAGTCAGGATGATATCCCCTGGTAAAAACAAAACACTAACCCACAGTAGAGCCTCACCTCAGTAGCCACACTGGCAATATGCAGTAACAGAAGAACACAGTACTCTATGCAGTAATACAACTGAACTCAACAATGCTATCAAACAGGGACTAGGACTTACTGGGGAGGGCAGGAACAGGGATCTGGCAGAAGAAGGTACGGGTTACACAAACAATAGGGAAATGCAGTAAATCAAATGTAATAATATGCATTCAAGTCCCCCACACCCTACTGACATCACACCAGACAGTCCCATGCAGTGTCATTGAGCTAGCGGGTGCACTAGAATTACTTACTCCTAAACTCAGGGAAATTCCTTACCAGTTAGTTGGTGATGCTTCATAGCCTCTGTGACAAACGGTGTGGGCCTAATGCACGATAAATGTAATTAAAGCAGTCACTGAGTAGAGCATGTCAGTGAGTACTTTGCATAAAACAATAATCCTGTACCGTAGGGTCCCTGTGTGGGTCTTCTTCCTGAGTTGTGCCCCCTTTCACACAGGCCTGCATGGCTCAGGCTTTTCAACAAATCCACAGACTCTATCTATCTAGCTTATTTAAATGCAAACATCACAGAGCTTGGCCTTTTAACTGTACTCATGGTTTTTGCAGACTCAAACCCTGCTGGGCAGACAAACCAGGCACCCTGCTTTCACAGGATTAGTCACTGCAACTATCATTGAAATGGCAGGCAAGCTGACCCAGAAACCAGGAACACAATCAGTACTCAAACAGTGGCCTTTGTGTGTGATTGGCTTGCGCAGCAGCAAGCTATGCAAACACCTTTCAGCTGTGATGAATCTTCTACCACACCTGGGGTTTCCTCCCATCACCTTTTCACATCAGACATTTCTTCCTCTTAATCTTCCACTCCTACTAAGTAAGGGTCTCCTGTCACCTTCAAACACAGAACAGAGCTGTACAGTCTCACAACTCTTTCCAATTTGACATGCTCTGTGATTGGCCAAGCTCTCTTAATCATAACTTACCTCCCCAATGGTTCAGTCACTCAGTGTGTGGAGATGCATCACAATAACTCAAGTCTCAGGTCACCGAATCATTCAAAGCAGTTGCAATGCCAGTGCTACCTATGGACTCTCAGTTAGCTTCGTTCCCAACAATTCTACCACCCTCTCAGCTGATTGATTGGTTAATGAACTGTCATCCTTACTACAGTGAATGCTGGTAGTTCCACATTCTGAGTCCATCCCTTGTAGGCACCTCTGGTCCCTGCAGCAAACAGTCTGGTTTTCAGCATGCAGCTGCTAGAACAAAAGGGGCTTATAGAGGCAGAATGTAAGCCCCACAAAAGGGAGTAGGGATACACCCGAGGGTCCTGAAGGAACTCGAGGATGTCCTGGTGGCACCTCTGACAGATACATTTAACATATCCCTTCTCTCAGGATATGTGCCCCTGGACTGGAGGTTGGCACAAGTGGTCCCCATCCATAAAAGTGGCTCTTGGGACAAGCCAGAGAATTACAGGCCAGTCAGCCTCACATCAATTGTGGGGAAAGTAACGGAGACTATCCTAAAGGAAAGAATAGAGGCATTCCTGGAGGAGACTGGTCTCCTTGATGAGCAGCAGCAGGGGTTCATCCGGGGAAGGTTTTTGTCAGACTAACCTTGGGTCTTTTACAACTGGGTAACTAGGACTTTGGATGAAGGCAAGGTGGTTGATGTCCTGCATTTTGACTTTAGTAAGGCCTTCAACTCTGTGCCACACAGGAGGCTGATAGGCAAACTGAAGGGCCTGGAGGTGGGGGATAAGGTAGTTAACTGGATTAGGAGCTAGCTGGAAAACAGACAGCAGAGGGTGATGGTAAGGGGGGAGCTATCATCACCACGGGAAGTCATCAGTGGGGTCCTGCAGGGCTCAGTGCTGGGTCTGTTGCTATTTGGTATCTACGTGGCAGACATGGTAGTTGGGATTCAGAGTCAGATAAGCCTGTTTGCAGATGACACCAAACCGGGAGCAGTGGTTGATGGGGAGAAGGGGGGTTATTGCAGAAAGATCTGGGAGCCTTGGAGAATTGGTCATACACCTGGCAACTGGGTTTCAATGCAAGAAAGTGTAGGATTATGCATTTCAGAAACAAGAATCCTTGATACAGTTACCAATTGGGGGGAGTGTAGTTATCGGTATCCAGAGAGGAAAAAGGTCTGGGTGTACTGGTCACAGGTCACATGAGTCACTCTGCACAATGTAGGAAAACAGTGGTGAAGGCAAATAAGATGCTGGGGTGCATAGCAGGGGAATCACCTCAAGGAGGGAGGAGGTGGACCAGGCCAGTGCTGCTGAGGATTGAGGCGCTGGATGCCACACCTCATGCTACACCGGTGACCCGGGTTCAGGAACAAGCCCAGGTCACCAGGGGTTGGCTGGAAGGGAGGAGCTGGATTGAGTTGCCAATTGGCAACTCTTCACTCCTGGGGAGGGTTAGGCACTATTCAGACTAGCGGACAGTGTCGGGAAGGGAGGGTGCTGTCAGGAGATTGGTGGAAGCCGTGTCTGAGCATGGCTTACCGCCTGGACTTCGGTCCTGTTCACCAGAGTTCTCAGGGGCAAGGATAAGGGGAGTCATGCAAAGCAACCATGAATGACAAAAACCCCATACCCAACAGCTATGCAGTGTGATCCCCATACCAGGGGATGAGCTCTAAAAAGCTCTACAAGGCTGGCCAAGAGGGGGAAAAAATTTGCTATAAAAAAAAGGAAGGAGGAGGTCATTCTGCTGCTGTACAGGGCACTGGTGTGACCACACTTAGAGTACTGCATGTGGTTCTGGTGGCCCTTCTTAAAAAAGGACATCAGACTGTTAGAGGGGATACATAGAAGGGCGACCAAGATGATAAACGGAATGAGGGAACTGCCTTACAAAGAGAGGTTACGGATGCTCAATATGTATTCCCTGGAGGACAGAAGGGACAGGGGTGATATGACTGAGACCTTCAGATATTTGAAGGGCATAAATAGGATTAACTGTGAAGGCCTGTTTACATTCTGAGGGTAAGGGATTACTAGAAGGCATAGTATGAAACTGGGGGGGAGGTTCAGAAGGGTGGTGACGCATGGAATGTTCTGCTGAGGGACTGATCTTGCAAACATCAGTAGTGGGATTTAAGAGGGGTTGGGACAAGGTCAAGGGCAGAATCAAAATGGAGAAGAAGGGGTTCGGAGTTCCTCAGATGGTGCTAAAGGAGGGGGAAGGGGAAGGGGTAGAGGGGGTTGGGAGAGGGCAGCATCAGATCTAAACACTGAGAGCTGCACACACACACACTTGAGCAGACTTGATAGACCAAAAGGCCTGTATCTGCTGGCTTCATCGTATGTTCCTATGTACAACAGCATGGCTGCACATGCACTAAGATTCTCTCAGGCTGCATGTTGAATGGCGAGATTTCTAAGGCTTTCACTGTAGCTGTATATATATTATCACTTCTACTTTGGGTGTACAATTTAATCCCCCCCCCCAAACTGGGCTCTCCATCTAGCTAAAGGCCAGGCTTCCCAATCCTTCCCCAAAGTCAACAGGTCTGAACCAGCAGCAGCCCATCCCCACCCAACAGCAGGGCAAACTAGTAGTACAGATCCCTCATACTCACAAGAAGCCACAGACCAGAGAAAAATACTTACATATTCATTGAAAACGTATTTTACCAGGCAAACAAGCAAAGCCTAAGAGACTTGTTTCCAGCTGTAACCTGGTATATGCTAGTCAAGATGATTTTTCATACCTTAGCTATAGCACTACTAACATCCCTCTACCCCCAATGAATACCTCTCCCTCATGCCTGAAATTAGTGATACAGTTGGACTTGCTGATGCATGTATGTCAAGGGCATCTACTTAACCACTAAGCTGCTTTCTTCCCACCCCACAAGAACTCAAGCACTTTGTCTCTGTGACACATCTGAAGTCCCTCCTGGTCCAGTTGGGAGTCATTTGCAGAAACAGAACCCTAGTCTCCCACTCAGTAACAATGCTGTCAACCATATTTCATATAGATGTACCAGGCCAGTCCTATGTTATCGCTTCTTCTTTTGCAGTTTATGTTTTATGCCCCCATCACTCCAGCTCTGGTCTTACTGGAACCCCTGCACCTCCCGCCAGTCTTCACCAATCTGCCATCTGTCCGCCCCCACAAAGCCTTGGTTTACCTACCCAGTGGGTGCAGGGTGGGGGAATAAATACTCCTGAGCATGCTAGTCATCAGGAGATGGAGGAGGTGGCAGGGACTGACCCAGGTATAAAGGGGTCCATAGAAGCCAGCTCCAGGGCAACACTTTTCCTGCTACTGCCCCAGTCCCCTGGAAGTTGTCAACATGCAGGGGGGACCAAAGCATGTGTGCGTGTGTGTATGCATTGCATGCTTAGCACAGGTCCCCTGCTGACATCTTCCCTCCCACTCGGTGCCCTGAGCTGCACTGCTACATTTTGTCCACCAGGTAGCAGTGTTGCAGAGAGCACAGCAGCCCTCCATCCCTGGGGAAGGAGAAGAAACGCATCCTTTGGGATGTGCAGTCATCCTCCTCTGGCCTGTCCCTGACAACATAGGCTCATTCATGAATGCCGGTCACCGGCGGCACAGGTAGTAGCCTTACTGCTGCAGCAACAGGTCGGGCCATGTTGTCACATCTGTTAAAAAAGATTTTCTAAGTTACAGAAAAATAACTCTTTACTCTTTAAGTTGCAAAAGGCATGCTACTCGTTTAACATTACCTTGAATAAAAAAACATTTCAAACAATCTGAAATGTTCTCAAGAGTTTTGCCATAGACACAAAATAGAAAAACTTTGTTGATTGATTGATTGATTGAATAATTGATTGATTAATTTGTCCCTAGATCCTGTTCTGGGGTCTGAGAGACTTGAAAAGAGTGAACCTTGCTCAAGTTGACAGACCCAGAGTGGACATTGAATGTGCTGGAAAAGGAGTTCAGTCCGCATTGATCCAGAATTACAAAAAGAACCCCAACTTCAGCACCCTGGTCAAATGGTTTGAAGTGGTGAGTACACATAAATGACTACACTACACTTAGGAATTCATGGTGCTATAGAAGGGTTGCAGTTACTATGCATGTGCACACTGTGAGCGCCATCATTTTTTGCTATGAGATTTGGGTGTTTCCAGATATCAGTCTTACAGTATATTTAGACTCTAACATGGGGATTGCTAACATTGTTCTGCTTGCAAATTCATTATCCTGTATAGTGAAATCTACATGGCCTCTCACATTCCAGTCCAGATTTCTCCACGCATCAACTGCTCCCTTCCTTCCCATGTTCATTACCAGGATATTTTTAAGGATTTAAATTATCATCCTTAGTAGGGAGCTGCTGGTTTCATTGGGGATTTATTTAACCCATGAAGGGAAGGGGTACGTTGTCTTGATAAAGTGATCATTATTTTTCTTGTTTTCATTCTCATTATTCATTTTGTTTTTTTGTCATTGCATTGCTTGTGATGTGATCATTTGAAATTTTTTGTTCAAAAAAACAACAGGGCTGACAAAATATCTAGGGTAATGAACTATGAGACCTATAGTACTATATATTAAAGTATAATAACTGGGGAGCATTTTCTCTCATAGGGAAACCCATTTATAACTCGCTGTTACAACCTGTGAGTTATAACAGTGAACACATGTCGGGTTTTCCTAGGTCCACGCATGCATCAGCTGCCGCTGTTCCATTGCTTCTGTGCTATTATTTACCTTCAGACACTTGACTGCCACCCACACTCGGCAATAAGATAATTTTAAAAACATTAACTCTGGGCATTAACATTGGGCTCAAACATTAACTGGGTTCTTTCTGTGATTACACTGAAGCATTGAAAAAAAAAAGAAAAAGGGAAACCATTTGTTTTGCCATCCGCTGTGGACCGTGCTGAAGCTGGACCACACTGCACAGGGAAGTGTGTTTATTTTATATAACTGCTGTGACAAAAAACCCTCCCCAGCAATTATATAAAATAAAACATTGGGCAATGTGTTTAATTCAAGATTCTACACACACTGTCAGTGCCGGATGTTAAATAAACCCCTCGAGCTTCGTGCTCAGGGTTTATGTAGCATCCAACACCTTGGATGTGTGTAAAATCTCGTTAAACACTACCCCATGCATTATTCTACATGTAGTGCATGTTCTAGATGTCAAGAGCAAGTTCAAATTCTTTTACAATAATATAAACTTTGCTATCCTTATTTGCTAGTCCACCTTTTTGGGGATGTAATGAGGTCCCCAGATTTCATTATAAGACCATGTTCCTTCTCAAGTAGACATGCTAGTTCCTTCAATGTAACTGAGTCCTCATAGACCTTCGTATGTATTCCAGACATAGTGATATAAGCTTCACAACCTGTAATTAGTTCTGTTTCTTTTGGGAAGTCATCGTAAACCATGCTATGGCTAGACTGACTTGGCTGTTTCACAACTCTTCCTAGGATGCCCTAGCTGGTCATTGTGAAGTGGCTTGCTCACGCAGTCTTACGAACATATGAACATACGAATGTGCCAGCAGAAACAGACCACACAGTCTATCTAAGTCTGCTCAAGTGTGCAGCTAGCACCTCTAGGTTGCAGCTGCCCCACCCCTCCTATTTGTCATTCCACTGCCACCCCCCACCCTCACTCTCCCCTGTTCCATGTCCCATGCCCTTTTGAAGCTGTTCACAAATTTACATAATACCACCCATTCTGGTAGCACGTTCCATTTTGCTACCACCCTCTCTGTTAAATAGTGTCTCCTCATTTCCTTTCTAAATCTTCCCCTCTATTCTTAGGCCATGCCCCCTGGTGACCCTCCCCCTCCTTAACTTAAAAACCCCATCTGCCCCATCCTTACTGATTCCACTCAGATACTTTGAATATCTCTAGCATGTCCCCCCATTCCCTTCTATCCTCCAGAGTGTATATATTCAGTTCTCTCAGCCTGCTGTCTTAGTCTGTCCCTTCCATTTCACATATCATCTTTGTTGCCCTCCTGTGCACCCCTACCAGTAGCCTGATAACATGCTTTAGGTATGACCTCCAAAACTGCACACAATACTTTAAGTGCAGCCTTACCAGCGACCTGTAGAAGGGCAAAATCACCTCTCTTCACCTGGACAAAAAAACCCTCGCTATGCTCCCCAGCATTTTGTTCACTTTCGCAACTGCTCGCCTGCACTGGACAGTGTTGTTCATGGTCCCAGTTATCATTATCCCAAGGTCCTTCTCCTCCTCAGTGATCCCCAGCTTAACCCCTCCCAGCCAGTATTCTCTGCTTGGGTTCTTCACCCCAAAGTGCATAACCTTACACTTCTTTGCAATGAACTCCAGCTGCCACCTCTCCGATCACTCCTCTAGCTTGCTTAGGTCCCCCTGCAGCTGCTTCCATCCCTCCTCTCCATTCACCACTGCTCTGATTTTGGTGTTGTCAACGAACAGACTTATCATGCTCACCACCCCGTGTGCAATGTCTGATATGAAGATCCCAAACAATAATGGCCCCAACACAGAGCCCTGTGGCACCCCACTCATCACTGGCCTTGGAGTTGAGAGCTCCATTCTCACCACCACCTGTTGCAGCCTCCCACTCAGCCAGCTTGTGATCCAGTTCATCATTTTCGCCCCTACCCCTACACCAGTTAGCTTCCCCCCAAGCTGCCCATGAGGCACAGAATTGAAGGCCTTGCTGAAGTCCAAGTAAAGAACATCCACTGCATGACCCTTATCCAGCTCACCTGTCACCCAGTCATAATATTGTATCAGGTTGGTTTGACAAGACTTCCCCTGAAACAAACCCATACTGCCTCACATCCTGGAGGCCATTGTCCACCAGGTACAACACCAGTCTTTCCTTTAGTATTGTCTCCATGAGTTTGCCACTAACTTGGACATGTCTTACTCGTCTACTTTCTTCATGTCCCACCATGGGCACGGCCTCAGGCTCACGCAGTACAAGGCCTCTTGAATATAGGGAATCCTCCTAGTCACTCCAGGTGCACCTTACCCGTGCTCTATATTTGATTTGCATATAGTGCTCTTTAGAAGGTGGATCATAGAAAAGTCTCTGCACACAGCAAACAATTTACTTAGAATTGATCCTTTCCTAAAGCAGACAGCCAGTGCCAGTCTTCTGTCTCAGTACTAGGATGAGAAAAAGAGCCTGAATTCCCTTTGCTCGCTGTTTAAAAGGCATGTGCCAAGCACATCAAGGATACAGTTCCCTCCTCCTCTTTAAGAAGTACTGTCTCAAAAAAGCCTGTACCAATACATTCTGACTAAAACTGCTGTTCAAAGTAGCCATGCTCATTCTGAATTTTAAATGGTGATTGTGTGACGGGGAGGAGGTCGCCAGCAGTGGGTAGATTGAGGAAGGGTGCAGAGTCAGACCAACCAGCAGGATTGGTGGGCCCAGAGGCCATGTGGCTGCAATCCTCCAGTAGGGAGGCTGCAGTCCCTATTTAATACCCATAATCCCTAGCAACCCTGAAGTGTGGGCAATCCTGAAGCATGAGTGCCATGAAGCAGGAGTGTGGCGTCTAACTAAGTGGTGTCCGGGGACATCAGCAGGACTCCACAAAGAGGACCACAGGCTACAGGCCACATTGGGCAATGGAGGGTAGGTAAGTGTAAAAGGAGGGCAGAAAATACACTGTTAGATGTTGGTAGGGGGTTTCAGCGGATCTCTAGCTAGGGTTAGCTTATAAATATCTAACAGATTAGGAGACTGCTAGAGAGGGCATCCAGCTCCTATCTGGGACAGGCCCATCGGGGTAATGCAGGCAAGGGAGTACAGCTGATCCCTATCTAGGGTCAGCTTACATTTTTTACTGATGTTCAGGGAAGCATAATGAAGGAAGCATACTTATGTACAGTAATAGAGATGGGCTAAAAAGTTAATATGTGGAGAAAGGGTATGTAGTGGGAGCAGAGTGAAGCAGGTAGAGTGATGGAGTGCTGGTTGTGTGTTTCTGGGAACTCTCTGTGATGTGGTGGTATGCCTGGTTTGTCATTATATTAAGCCAATTAGGCAGAGGTTTGGCAGCTGTGGCATGAGATACATGCAATGGTGGTGGGGGATTCATGGGGTAACAATGGGAGGGGCAGATGGGCCAGAGGGCTTCAAGGCAGGCAAGAGGACATGGGCAAGATTGGAGCCAAGGCAGAGAGGGGGGACTAGCAGGGGTAGGAGGGAACAGGAGACTAGACAGATCCTCTGGGCCACCCTCCCAAAACAGGAGAGGAAACCCAAGGAGGGGGAGTGGATAACAGTAAGAGGGAAAGGTAAGGCAGAAAAGAGAGGGGGGTCTTGTGGGAGCATCCCCAGGATTGTCAGTGAGGAACAGATTCCTTGCACTGGTCCAGAGGAGGCTGGTGAATGTGGTTACTTTGGTTACTTGAGTTACTTGGGTTGTATAAGACAAACGCAGGCTGAGTGCCCATCAAGATTGTCTCCCACTCCATAGTTGGTGAATTAGTCCCTGTTTAAGTTTAGTAGTAGGTAACTATCCAACCGGTTCTTAAAATTAGTGAATGTTGTTAAGTCTGGTAATAAGGAAAAGGGCAGTGAGAGTGGAAGGATTGGAGGAGGTGGGGGAATATCAGGGCAAGTAGGGAAAAGAGGTGGGATGATGTGACTTCAGGCAAGAGGGGGAAGGTAGGTGGTGCAGGGAAGGGGTGGTGGGCATGGAAGAATGAGGGGATAGGCAGGAGGAGGGGCAGAAGGAAGGGTAGGGGGCAGGTTGGGGAGTAACAGAAGGGAGGTATAGGTGATGTGCCAGTGGGCAAAGAGGTTCAGGAGGATGGGTAGGGGATAGCAGGTGTAGAGGGTCAGGACAGAGTACAAGAGGGACAGAAGGGAAAGGAGGAGGCAGGGCAGCAGTTTGGACAGAAGGGAGGGAGGACCCAGAATGAGGGTACAGGGTGATGATCTTGGGGGATTCAATTGTGAAGGGGGGTAGAGGGGGAGAGAAAGAACCAAACCATAAGAGGGTAGAATGCATGCCAGGGATGATGGCAAGGGGGGTGGGACCTCTAGTAGTACAGTGCATAGGACAGGAAGGTAGGAAACCTAACACTATAGTGCACCTGGGTACCAATGACCTTGTAGGATGTGAGGTGGGAGTAGAGCAAGAGAGGTTCAAGGAGGTGGGGACAATATGCAGGGTGGAAAAGAAGTTGATAGCTTTCTCTGAGGTGCTTCTGATACAGCAGGCTAGTATGGTAAAGAAGGTAAGGATTGCTGAATTTAATGAATGGCTTAGAGGGTGGTGTGAGGCAGATGGGTACAGATGCCTTGGTGGTTGGGAGGGGACATGGGATAACAAGGATCTGTATGCACAAGACATGTTACACCTAAGTAGAAAGGGCACAGGGGTCCTGAAGAGAAAGCTGGAGGACTTTATGATTAAAAATCTAAACTGATTGGGGGGAGGGGGCAGCAGTCTGCGTAGTATCCTTACACACCTGGTAGAGGAGGCCAACAGCCCCCCCAAGCGGGACAGCAAGAGGAGGGGAGGGATGGAAGGGTGGGGAAGAAGGGAGATGGACCAAGGGAAAAGAGGGGTGGAAGAGGGCAGATCAGGAGTAAGGAGGATCCAGAGTCGTGGTGGAGGGTGATGTCTCTAAACACCAAGCATCTTGGGAGCAAAATGGTGGAACTGCAGCCATTATTAGCTGGGGGAGAGGCGGACATAGCGGCCTTCATAGAGACTTGGGCCACACAAAACCATGAGTGGGATGCAGCAGTCCCCAGCTATAAAATATACAGACAGAATAGAGGCATGGGAAGGGGGAAGGGGCAGCACTGTAGGTGAAGAAGGGGATAATTTGCACCAGACAGGAAGATGCAGAGGGCAAGCTTGAAACTTTGCTGGTATAGATCAATCCATTAAAGGGAGGAAACTAAGGATAGGGGTGGTCTACAGACCGTCTTCCCAGGATGAGGAATTGGATAGGGTATTGGGGTCCCAGATCATAGATATGTCCAGCAAGGCAGAAGTAGTAATAATGAAGGATTTCAATCTACCTTGCATGGACTGGAAAATCCCTGCTAGCTCCTGCACAAGGGAACAAGTACTGCTGAATGATTTCCAGAGTGCTTTTCTGACACAAGGTGTCATGGATCCCACTAGGGACACAGCAGTCCTGGATCTGGTCCTATCCAACTGTGCATATGTTCACCAGGTGACGGTCAATGCACCACATGCAGGGAGTGACCACCACATGGTGTGGTTTCACCTGGACATGGGTAGAGAGAGGGTCAGGACCAAGACAAGGGTCTTGGATTTTCAAAGGGCTAACTTTGGTAGGATGGGAGAAGTTCTGAAAGGACACCCTGCGGGAATTAAAATGGGGATGGATGTGGAACAGAAATGGGCCATAAAAAAGAATGGATTGACGGAGGCCTCTAGTGTGAGTGCACTAGTGAGTGTGCCAAAATCAAGAAAGCTAAGGCTAAAAAAAAAAACAGCTGATTCAGCAAGCAGGTGGCAAAAATGGTGGGGGACAAGAAGACAACCTTTAGAAAGTACAAACATACTCAGAAGGAGAAGGATAGCATGGACTATGCCACTAAGTCAAGAGAGGTGAGCAGAGCAGTAAGGGAGGCAAAGGCCATGAGAGAGGTACAGCTAGCCTAGGAGGTAAAAACAGTTGAGATCTTTTGTCAGGTACATAAATGTAAGCACCCCCTTTGGGGGAAGCTTACTAAAGTGACCCTCTCCTTCCACTTGCCATTTTTGGCATTGAGGGTTGGCCTGTCTGCTGGTCAGGTGGGGCCAGTCCTCCTGGGGGTATTTAATGGATGTTTTTTTCTGTTGAAGAGAGGCCAGTGACAGACAGAGTTCTGAGAGCACCAAGTGGGCCAGGGCTCTGCCCCAGCCCAGATTTCAGGCCTTGGTGACTTGGCAATGTAGTCCACTCAGTGGCAGTTGGAATGTCCTAGGGATCTGCGGTGTGGCTGTGACCAGGTCCATGTTGGGAGCCAAGGCCTGGGGGAAGAAGATGTGGCCCATCTGCATGCATCATAGCACCGGGGTGGGATTTGGGCCTAGTTCCTGGTCTGAGGCCTGCTACTGTGTGGAACGGAGGCGGCAGTGCAGTGATGACAGCCTGCACCGTGGAGTGTGGTGGTGGTGGCAGCCCACCTTCCCCGGACCCATGTAGCACTCCATTTCCCTGAAGGCAGCCCGAAGAGAGATAGTAAAGGTGCCTGGGGCATCCCCCAGATCGTCCGTGGAATACGTTATGTGGGGATGCTGGGGGCCCAGGGGCCGAAGGCCCTGTGTTGCAGGATGAAAGTAAAGGAATGGAAGAGTTGCAGCCTGTTTAGTGCCACCGCAAATGTGTGAGGGGATGAGGGATAGGCCAGGGTTCAAGCTACTGAGTTTAAGTTAGGCTGGGATTGGAAGGGAGACCAGCCTGGTTTTGCTGCTGCCTAAATGTTTTCTGAGCCCCTTGGCTCAGCAGGATCCAGCATCAAGGCCTTCTTGGACAGACGTTTGATGCTGTAGCTCTGTGCCACAAAGAACTGTTGTCTCCATGTAAGCCATTCCCCCAGCTCCTGGGAGCTGCTATTGCTATTTGGTCAAAAATAAATTAATTTGTTTGGCTACATTTTACTCCAGTGTGAACTCCTGCTGTTATAATAGTAATTTGGATGTCTGCCTGCTAACACCGGCTTGCCTTTTCTCCATCAGACCCCTAGCCAGCGGGGAGGGGGTGGCTACATAAGGGAGAAAAGAAACATAAAGAACAAGATTGTCAGGCTGTAAGAAGGAGGGTGGCTAGGCAGAGGGTAGTGAAGAAAAGGCAGAGGTGCTTAATGGGTACTTCAGTTTAGTCTTCGCTCTGGAGAAGGACAGATCAGTACCACAAAGGAGTAGGGGGTGGGGCCAATGTTCCCTCTAATTTGTTGACTCTGTGGGTGGAATTCTTTGTGTATGCAGCACTGAGCTCCAAGAAAGAGATTTACCTGAGCAAAGTGAGTCCATAATAGGTAAATCATTTATTGCACTAAAAAGTAGAGGTAACATTTTTCAGTGTAACTTGTACTGCTGCTTTAAGTACCTTTAACGGTTCTACACTCAAGCATATTTGTAGCCCAGTTCTATTCTGCTCAATTATTCAATTTAGGCCTTAAATTCTCAGACATTCAGACAATTCCCTAGGCTTTTAAGGCCTTTAAGACCAAGTTCAGAAATGCAGTGAGAAGCACTATTAGTTAACCATTTAAATCCTGACACTATTAAACACACATACAGTAAAATCTCTCAGGCTTTTAAAATGTCATAGACACATAATTCTTTTAAAAAACTAGTACTGTTCGCTCATCTCAATGGACTATCAATACTGTCCCTTAAATGCTAAAGGTGCTGGATGCAGGGTTAAAATTCAAGTAAATTGCAATCCTGTGGACTTCATTCAACCGCACACTTTAAAGAATAAAAGCGTAATGCCTATGTTGTCCCGTATTCATAATTTTATTAAATGTCAATAGAATAAAAATGGCAAATCATAGTACATACAACAGTGCTTTGTGCAAACCCTTATATGCAAACTTTGCAAAAACCTTGTTTTCTGCTGAGTCCCCAGTGTGCAGTCCCGAATATGTAACTACACAACAGTCTCTCTCTTCTTCTGGCTCAACTGCCTAAACCCAATTGTTTGCAAAGAACTGGTATCCCTGCATTTCCTTTATGCGCTTTCCTGCTGCTTGTTCGGCTAGAGTATTTCTCTGTAGAGGGATCACCTCTTACACATCACTGCTGCCGAGCATCGAACACCAGACCTGTGGTTGTCTGAAAAGCCCATGCATGTATGAGTTTTTGTTTTTCAAGCCCCCCCTAATATTTTAACATGGCAGGATAGAGGTATAGGCTAAATCCATTAAAGTGGGTTTTATGTCGAAACAAGCATTAGAACACTACAAAACTGCAATAGAAATTTGGAGCCACGACTCCGAGCATGCACACTAGACTGGATGCTAGTACACATGCATGGAGTCACGGTTCCAGTTTTCTAATAATGTTTTGTAGAGTTCTAACTCTCATTTCAGCATAAAATCCACATTAATAGATTCAGCAGTATTCTGTCATGTAACAAATATTGGGGGGCTTGGAAAAGTAAAACTCATGCATGCATGGACTTTGCAAACAATCAAGGAGCCATGTTGAATTGCTGCGTGTTCCTTTCACATCTTTAACACACAAACAAAGCCGGCGGTCAGACTTCGGGTGCACTATCAGGTAAAAAGCTTACCCCGAGTGAATCTTCATTTTACATGAAAATCTATGAAAAAATGTATCAGAATTCAGTTTGGGGACCACGCATGCCTTCAGAAGGCATACAGAGTCTTACTGGTACACTGTATTAATCAGAAAAACAAAGAAAAACTAGCTGTGCCGCTTTAACTGAGACGGTCCTCCATTTTTATTGCTTATTTATGAGGACCAGCTCCAGTCCACCCTCTGTTTTACCCCACCGTCAAAGTCAAGGAACACCATCATAAAAACAACCTTCTAAACACAACAAGAACCTCACATTTTTAATATTAATTTACCGAAATCCTCCAAACAACAGGACGCCTACTGTAGCCACCTGGGAAATAGTACACAGCTGCATAGCTTTCAGTAGTGTACTTTAATTATTTGTTCTTGGTACCTGTGGCTCCTCTTGAAGACCACTCAGATCTCTGCAGGTCAAGTAGTCAGATACAATCAGGTTTTCCCTAGTAAAAGATAGTCGTGCAGTCCAAAGATCCTGTTGTCCCCTCTGGGAGAGCAGATGGCAGCCAGTGCCTCAGCTGTCCTCCTCACATGATTGTGGCAGAGAGGAACAGAGCCCCGATGTTATAGCCCCCCATCCAATAGGCCTAGTCAGTGGTGCCTGTCCATCTATAGTTTTTGGCAAAGATAGAAATGTACAAAAAAAAACTGAATTTTCTTATTGGCTGGCTGTCTCAAAAACTACTGTATGCCTTATATGCTTTTAGGTAGTATCGCATGTGGAAACCGTGCAGGCTGCCAAATAAAGGAAACTATACCAAACTCACCCTCCCAATACAACTTGTTCAGCTGTGGCAGGCACCTCAGATATCAAAGTCAATCCCTTCCCCTCCAAAAAAAGCATAATGCCAGTCCACCATGGAGAGCTTCCTCCACTGTGAATGTAAACTTAAAGAGCTAGTGTACTGCCTGGAAACCGCCTGCAATTAACCGTGACTTTCAGATGTAGTCAGTTATCGCTGTAATAGCCGTACAGACTTACCAAGTTTTTCTTAGTACTGAAACAGCCTTAAAGTTTCAACAATTTAAACAAGTATTTGCTGCTCTTATTAGCCGTACAGACTTTCCAAGTTATTCCTAGTACTGCAACAGCCTTAGAACTTAATCAATGATTTGCTGCTCTGAAAGCCATGCAGTCTTATCAAGTTATTCATAGTACTGAAATAGCCATAGAATTTATGCAAGTATTTACTGTCCTGATAAACCGTAGAGTTTTTAAGAAAGTGATTGGAATTTGCAGCCATTTGCCTCTATCCGTCTTAGCTCTCTCTCTCTCTCACTCTCTCTCTCTTTCTCTCTCCCTCCCTCCCTCTCTCCTGCCTCTGTCTGTTCTAGCCCTCACTCTCTCTCTCCCTCCTCCCCCTAGCCCAACTGTCTGCCCTGCTCCTTTGTTGTTTTCTAACTCACACCCCTAGCAGCCTGTATTAACCTCCTATCCTTCCTCCTCCCCTCAGGTCATCCACCTGCCCACTGAGGCAAGGACCTCAGGGACGCTAGCAAGTGATCACAGCCCTGTTGCTGTGCACTTCAGCCAGAGAAAGCGCTCTACCTGCTGTTCCTCTTCTGCAACTGCCACGGCTCCTCCAATTCTCCGGATCAAGTAATTACAGCCCAGTGCCATGTTTCTCTCTGCTGGTGAAAGCACACCACTTACAGTTTCTCCTTCTGCACCTGCTGCAGCTCCTCCGATCCTTGGTGGTGGGGAAAAGACTTAGCCAGGACTAGCCATTAGTTTTTTCCCTGCCGGGGCTCCGGCCCGGCTCCCCACCCTGGGTGGACTTTTGCTTATATAGTGTGTTAAGTATCTTTTGACTAAGTGTCTGTTGTCCTATTTGCTCCTTATAGTTTCTCACCAGTAGGGGTGCTGTCCCTCTTTTCAGGAAAACGTCTGTTTCTTTGTATAATCGGCACGACACATATAGCTTTCAAATGATCTAACACCCTCTGATCTGAGGAATTTTTCCCAATTCATTTCTGATGGGCTTTTACTTTCTACAATTTCTGATCCACTTCTAAGATATTTTGCCACAAAACCAGGAGATACTTTGCTGTATTTCTGCTCAACATAGTAATTTCTCTTTCGCAGCTGTAAGGGTAAATGTTTAGGATGGTCATCCTTGTCAGTGTTTAATCTTTACCCACTCTATCTCTTTATTCCAGTGTGCCATTTTCCCTGATCTCACTAGAACGCTAGTCTTTCTACCTAAGCACAAGCTTAAGGGTGACACTATGGTGGTGGTGTGCAGTCTTCTATGGGCTCTCCTATTGCTACTTCTACTACTCAGCCTTGACACAGTTTCCTGGGCTCTCCCGGGTAACCAAATGCCAAATGCATCTTCTGACGAGGGCTATAATTACAGTTTCTCAAACTTGATTGCTGAAACTAGACTTTGATTCTTAACTAAACCCTATTCTACTACTTAGGGGCAGTATCTACTACCCTGTCTATGCCAGTAGCAAGCTGCCATAGAGGTGTGCTTTCACCTTTACCTGCCACTGCGCAAGGCTCTGGTTCCTAGCCATAATTACTATTCAGCTATCTGGGGACATCGAACTAAATCCAGGTCCAACTACTTGTTTTTTCTCATCAAATGACATATCAGGGTTATACAGGGTGGTGGACAAGTGGAACACCCTGCCAGAGGAAGTGGTAGGGGCTGAAACAATCATGGGATTTAAGAATGAATGGGATAGACATAAAGGAATTCTGGAGGTCAGGAGTAAGGGGCAACATAGTTCTAGGAAAACATAAACTGAACTTACAAGCTCAAATGGGCAGACTGGGTGGGCCATAAACCCTTATCTGCTGACACTGTCTATGTATCTATGTATCTATATCTGGCATTTCCAAAAAAGGTTTATTAATTACACATATCAACATCAGGAGCCTTACCTGTCACCATGCGGAACTCGAGGCGTGGATGAAACTGTATAATCCTGATGTTCTTTGCCTCACTGAAACTTGGCTTAAACCAGGTATACCTGATAACCTATGCTCCTTGACAAACTTCTCCCTGCTTTGGTGAGATAGAGGTTCATCCAAACGTGGAGGAGGAGTAGCCCTGTTCTTCAAGAATCACCTCAATATCTCTGTTGTCCCGATTTCTGCCTCTCCATCTGTGTGTGAATTCATTCATGCTGCCCTTGCAATGGGTGATAAGAAGCTTCATATTATTTGTGCCTATAACCCCCCTGCTGGGGGCATAGCAGGTCTTCAAGAACTCCCTGACATCTCCTCCCAAACTATTAAACGTGATGAGGCTGTCATCCTAAGTGATCTTAACCTAAATTGTTTAGGGTCCGGTCAAATCCGCTGCAATCTCTTACGCAAAGTTACCGTTTTCACCAGTTGATTTCTGAAGCAACTAGAACCATGACATCCCCTCAAATGGGCACTCTCCTGGACTGGGTGATGGTTAATCGAATAGAACACGTGTCGATAGCTGGGATCCTGGCAGATGCATTAACAGACCACTCTCCCACTTTTTGTATACTGTCTGTGGCAGCGTCTCTATCACCCCCATCTAGACTAATCACTTTTACAAATCTAGCTCATGTCAACCAGGGCGCATTTCTTTATGAGGTCTCCAGTGTTGACTGGACAGGCATCTACCATGCCACTGATGTGGAAGTCGCTCTGCAGATATTCGTAAGCGAATTTCTTACTATACAAAGTAAACAAGCCCCCAAGATTACTAGGAGGGTCAGAGGAAAGCAGACGAGGTGGCTACATAAAGACCTCCTAGCTAATCTGCACCATCGGGACAAACTCTGGATTCGCTACAAACAAACCGGCCTGTAATCAGACTTTAATGCCTATCATGAACTAAGGAATGGGTGTAAGAAACAAGTTAGAGCTGCTAAAAGTAAATACGTTCTTCTCAGCTCAGCCCATGGCACAAGGAAATTTTAGGCCCATATCAAAACTTTCCTGGATACCTCTCAGTCAGTTACTCCTGTCGAGATGATTATAAATGGTGCACATTGTAATGACTCTAGGACCATCTCAAACAATTTCAACAAGCTCTTCTCTGACCTGTCACTCTTTACTGTGCCTTTACAACCTAGTGGAATGCACTCCAATCTACCTACCACATTACCTCCAGTCAGCATTACTGCCCTATAGAATGATGTTCCCACAGCTCCACCATTATATTTCAAGGCTATATCTAGAGCGGAAGTTCTGAAACTACTTAGATCCATATCTGTCAATACCAGCTTTGGCTCTGACTCACTGGAACCTCGTCTACTTAAGCTGGCTGCTCCTCTCATTGCCTCTCCCCTTGCTAGAATGTATACTTTATCTCTTACCTGTAGTACCATGCTGAGCCAATGGAAATCTGCCCAAATAACATCTATTCTTAAAAAAGGTGACCCAAAGGATATGGCCAATTACAGACCTATAGCAATTCTCTCTGTCCTTAGTAAGATCCTAGAGAAAATAGTTGCGTCTCAGTCTATTGACCACCTTGCACGCTATAATCTCCTCTCCGACACCCAGCACAGTTTCAGAAAGGGGCACAGTACCACCACAGCTCTTCTCAAACTTATCACCGACACTCTGACTAACATGGACTCTGGAAAACTCACAGGTGCCGTTTTCATTGACCTCACCAAGGCTTTCGACCTAGTGGATCATCCCCTGCTTCTCTCCACTCTCCATCAACTCCATTTCTCAGCCCCTGCTGTGGACTGGTTCTGTAGCTATCTGTCAAACAGGATCCAAGCAGTCAAATCTAACTCCTCCTTGTCAAATATGTCCACTATTAACATTTGGGTACCTTAGAGCTCCATCCTTGGGCCCCTTCTATTCTCAGTTTTTATAAATAATGCCGTGGAGGTCCTAAAATCCTGTTTGGCAAATCTCTACGCTGATGACCTGGTCATCTATACTAGTTCTTCTAGTATTGCTAGCATAAACTCAGCACTTACATCTGACTTTAATAAGATCCTACGCTGGCTATTGGACCGCAAACTTGTACTTAATGAAAAGAAAACAAAAGCCATACTCTTTGGATCTGCACCGAAGATAAAGGTCTGTTCCAGTATGCTGGAGGTTCTTCACCCAGGAGAAATTCTACTAGAAAATGTTACTTCCTTTAAGTACCTCGGTATACTGTTGGACCAATCCCTGGACTTTAACATTCATATGTTATCCTTGTGCAAAGCTGCTAACACAAAATTGGGAATAGCTTACAAAACGAGCTACATGCTTACTCCCTCAGCAAAACTAGCTATTGCTCGAGGCATTCTGTTACCAACTCTTACTCATGGTGCCTCTATTCTTACTTCTGCCCATAAATCCTCCCTAATGTGATGGGCTGTCACGTACAGCAATATTTGCTGATTAGCCTCCTTGTCACCTTGATTCAAGCATCACTGCCTTCTCTATAATGACCTAAAGTGGCTCTCACCTACTGCCAGTAGACAGTATTACCTGGGATCTCTCATGGACTCTTATCATCCAGTAAAAAACTCCATTCCTGCTGGCTGCACTTCTGGTCCTTCAACCATCCTCCCATGACCGGCGATCTGCTGACAAATCCCTGCTCTATGTTCCCAGATGTCATACGGTGAAAGGCACTGGGGTCTTCCAATGCTCTGCTCCCCGGCTGCGGAATGCTCTTCCACTCAACCTTCAGCTGTCAGAGTTTCACCTTAGTTTTAAAAATGAGTATCGCCGTTATCTACATCTTGCTGATAATGGCACTTGCTTTGACCCAACCTAAACTTTTTAGATCTATTATTAATGTCATCCCTATGTTAATTTAACTCTAATCCTTGCTCGCCTAGTCCTTTCCCCCAACTTCTCCCTTTCTGTGTGTAACCCCTAGATGGCGCTATCCCAGGGGCTACTAACCCTGCCTGATTTGCCACTAACAGGTTGAGGGGCCTGGATCCAATGGCGGGTGCCTCCACCCAGAGGTCAGGGTTTGCAATAGTTAAACTAACTTGGTCACAGCCCTCTGGGACACTGCAACCCCCCTTTCTTCCCACTAGTGGCCCACACAATATATCAGAATTACCTTCACAGTATACACTTACCCCCAGGTCTGGTTCCGGCACTGGGACCTCCTGTGAAATGAGATACAGTGCAACAATCACAGTACAGTACTTTAACATAGACAAATACCTCAGGCAGTATAACTTTGCTGGAAACAAACAGCTCTGATTTATTTAGGGGATATAACAAGGACAGGGAAATCAGGTTAATTAGCTTATCACTCTAATAATCTACCTATGGCTCTGTGCACAGGCCTATCCCTATCAGTTACTGTCCCTGGGTACCCAAGCCCTAGTGGCTAGTCCAAACCGTGGCAGCTGGTAGGGGCCCTTTCACAGAGAAAAGGAAAATTAAACAGTCAGCAGTACAGTAATTCCATTTGGATTTAATGTGGCAATTCAACAGGGGCGACCCTGAATTAGTACTCACGACCTCCAAATAAGATAGGGTCCTTCAATGTCAGCAGGGCTCACTTGAGGTACACAAACCTCTTCACACATTTATATAAAGAAAGCACTATACCAGGCAGGCTGCATCTGTATCCCGATCGCAATTACTGCACAATACCCGGGAGAACACACAGCAGATTCAGTTCCTGACAGACCGAGTGCAATTTTCACAATTCTTCCAGTCTTCTACAGGGTGAGCCTGGTTTCTCTTCAGAGATCCTTTGATTCTTTTCACAGGACGGATTCAGTCCTAACAAGCTGTTACACAAGCTGCAGACCGGAACTCTGGGCCTTACACACGTTTTTGACTAAAACTGCACACTGAAAAAGCACAGGGCTCCTTCCTTCTTCACTGCCAAAGCTCAACTGAAACTCCAACCGACAAAACCGGCACTTCCTTTGAGTTCCTCCCAGTTCTTGACTGGATTGGCTGTCACTCACAATAGACTGCTGCTGTTGGTCCAAAAGGCACTGAAGTCTAAACTACATCTCCCAGTCACTGCCCATACAATCCTCTTGTGGCTGGCTCAGATTATGAGTCCAAGTTCTGATTCGTCCAAGGCACCATTTTAGAGCTAGACCCACACTGATTGGTCCAGTTCAGCAGTTCAAAACTAGAATGGGGAACTAGCAGACACAGTTCTGACTGCAAAGAAAGCAGGTTAGACAAACTGTAATTTCATTATTACTCTAAATAATTTCTGGCAAACAGTTACATCTTTCAGATAGGTTCCCTTTGTACTCCTAGTGACTGCAAAAATGGAGTGAATTGGCAGCAGTTCGAGTGGTACTCAAACAGAGAAACACACAGTCCCCCCATATAAACCAATTATGTCTGCAAGCAGACAGCTCTTAAAGAGACAGTACCAGAGGCTCTAAAAACACTCACTGATAAGTGGCTTAAATGCCAAACACCATTCAGGCTTGGAGCATTCAAGCAAGCTCCTGGAAGTCTTTTGGGAACCCCCATTTGCAGGGGGGTTACACCTTCCTGGCTGGGAAAGCTTGACGTCGCTACAAGCAAGTACCCATAAGTTTCAACTGCAACCATATACATTTGCATTAGGCTCGCACATGTAATCATCAGTCAATATATCATTTTACCAAGAACACATTTCTGAAACATTGCAGTACGTCCTCTTTACACAGTATTACATACACATTGTACCATAACTCAAGTTATTACCTCTTGTACATGAAACCTGAAGAGGGCCCTTCCTATCAGTTACCTTGGGGCTGGATGGGGCAAGGGCACCATATAGAGGGCAACACAAGTAACTTGGAGTTAGCACTGATGCTCAGTTTGGGCAATGAGCTCGGGGACACATACACTCCTTTATGGACAACATTGAGAGGCAAGTCCACAGGCCTCCCAAGTGAATCATAACTGAGGTGCACCACAGGCTTTACAGCTCGACCAGTCTTTCTAGGGGAACTGTTATAGTCTCTGCACTCTGAACCTCATTTTCAGCATTGTCCTCACTTGTCAGGGAGTCTCCATGGGGTAGAGAGGCTAGAACTTGGGGCACTTTCAGCTCCAGGAGTTACAGTTTCTGAGTCCACAACATTTGGCTCGCATGGAGAGCTTTCGGACACTGGCAGTGGACTGTCAGGGCACTCAAAATACTCTTCTTGTTCTGGTGTATCACCAGTCTGCCCCAATCTATCATTTTCTCCCTGAAAGCTCAAACAGTTCAACCATGCACAATGATTCCATTTCATCTGATCTGATGCTTTGCACTTCACTTTCTGGGAGCATTGGCTCCAGGGATGAAGCTGGGGCTTAGACAGTCCAGAAGGCCCAGCTTCATCTCCAGTATTGACTAGGGATTGCCCGAAACAATTGACTCAGTTCGTAAGAAGGATAGTATTCAAAGTCACTCTCATTTTCTTCGATATGGACTGACAGTCATGCTCAACTGGGACTTGTGGAGGGAACACTTTAACTTTGCTTCTGTAGGTGCAGACTTTCTTGATCTTTTCTTAGCAGCAGCTCTAGTCACTGGTCCAGAGGGGCATCTTCTAGGGGCTCAGACTCAATTAAGATTTGTCCAATGGGCGGTAAATGATTTCTATGCATTGTTTTACATCTTTTGAATTATTCTCAGGCCTTACTTTGTACACTGGCAGATCATCTAGTTTGCCCACTACAATGTGAGGGAGATGGTGCCATCTGTCAGCAATCTTGTGCTTGCCATGCAGTCCCAGATTTCTTAGCAATACCCGATCTCCTCCTGGAGTTCCTGTGCTTTCACCTTTTATCATACTTTTCTTTGTTGGCCAGATTTCTTTTGGCAGCCATGGTTTGAGCCAGTTGAGTACGCATGAGTTAGCTGGGCCTTTAACTTTGCACATACTGTAAATAGTTGTCAGCTTGAACCCCATCAGGAGAGACCCAAACACACATCTACTGGTAGTCGAGCTTCTCTTCCAAACATCAGGCGGTGGGGGAGAATCCAGTGGCATCACTTTGGTGCAGTTATAAGCATGTACCAGGGTGCTAATTTGTTGGCTCCATCTAGGCTTGTCCTTTGGGTGCAGGGTGCCTAGCATATCTAGCAAAGTGCGGTTGAAACGTTCAGGCTGTGGGTCCCCTGGGGTGGTAAGGAGTGGTTCTGGACTTTCGCACTCCCACAGAGAAAGCATCTCTTTGATCAGGCGACTCTCAAAGTCTCTCCCTTGATCAGAATGGATTCTTTGTGGAGCCCCATAGTGAACAAAAAGTTTTCTACAAGTACTTTGGCCACAGTGGATGCTTTCTGGTCTTTGGTGGGAAAGCCTGGGCATATCTCGTGAAATGGTCAGTGACCACCAGCACATTACTGATATTTCTTTGATCTGACTCCAAACTCAGAAAATCGACACAGACCAGCTCCATGGGTGCACTGGTGGTGATGTTAACAAGGGGGCAGCCCTCTGGAAGCAAGCTTTCCTCTGTAAGCAGCGACTACAAGGATTCGAATGTTGCTCCACATCAGCCCCCATCTTAGAGCCAATAGAATCTGGATCTCACCAAGTCAAGTGTTCTGTCTATACCAAGGTGCCCCATGTGGTTGTGCAAGGACCTCAGTACTTAGTCTCGAAGGCAGTGGGCAGCACTAGTTGTTGTTTGTCTACTTGTCCCCCTCTGTCTACTGTTTCTCTGTATAACAGTTTATTGATCAGTTTCAACTTAGGACCTTCTTTGTATAACAGTGCAGTTCTCAAATCAGTGGGCGTAATTTGGACACATCTTTCCTGCATAGAGGGCTTCTAAAGCTGCTTTGATCATGGGATCGCTGAGTTGAGCCCGCGAATACTGTCATTGTCCAGCTGAGGCAGTGCACCAATGTCTATTGCAGAAAAGTGGCAATAAGCAGCAGGTATGCAGTTCTCAGAGGCTCCCAAGCAATCCACCATGCAGTCCACTCGTCCGTGGACATTGTTCCTCCCTGTCAAACTTCCGCAGAGTGCCGAATGTCAGGTTCTGTAATCGGACCCAATCATTCTGGGGAACAGGCCTCGGGAGAGCATCAGCATCTATGTGGTTCAGACCTGCTCGGTATTCGAGCATAGTCATATGTAGATAATGCAGAAAGCCACCTATACAGTGGCATCCAACTTAGCTGAGGTCTGCACATAGGTCAAAGGATTATTGTCAGTTTTTACTAGTATTTTAGCCCCATACAAGTACTCATGGAATTGGTCAACAATAGCCCACTTTAAAGCTAGGAACTCTAACTTATGTACAGGATAGTTCTTTTCGGATGGGGTCAGGTTTCTACTGGCAAAGGCCACTGGTCTCAGGCCATTCTCGTGCTCTTGGTACAACACAGCCCCCAACCCTTGCAAGCTAGCATCAGTGTGCAGGACATAAGGTTTTCTTGGATCGGCATAGGCCAGCACTGGAGCATGGGTAAGTTGATATATGATCTCATGAAAAGCAGTCTCACAATCAGGAGTCCAGCGGGCCCCAAATACTTCACTCGGATGAAAATACACTCTTTCAGTCTTGAGGGCGCTGACTTTTGGTATTTTTGTGGGTTGGGGATACCCTTAGTAAGGTTAAGTAAAGGCGGATCACTCTTGAATAGTCCTTGATGAGCGCTGATATAACCACAGAATCCAGGAATCTTTGCAGTTCTTTTAGATTTTTGGGCTGTGGCCAGGTGGTCAAGCCTCAACTTTACTTGGGTCGGTCTCTATTCCTCGGTGGATACTATGTGTCCCACATACTTTACTGATGTTTGAAAGAATTGACACTTATCAATGGACAGTTTAAGCCAAAGTCCTCCAGTCGGTCCAATACCTTAAATAATCTGCTCTCATGTTCCTCCAGTGAGCTGCCAAACACAATAACATCATCTAGGTATACCAGGCACTCTAGTAAGTTCATGTCCCCCACTGCACGCTCCATCAATCGTTGAAAAGTGGCTGGGGCACCTGAAATCCCTTGAGGCATCCTCATGAATTCATAGAAGCCAAGCGGACAGATAAAGGCCGTCTTCTCACGGTCCTCTGGGGCCATCGGAATCTGGTAGTACCCACTGCGGAGATCCAGCACAGAGAACCACTTGCTCCCGTTAGGCAGTCCAAAGCATCCTGAATGCGGGCATTGTGTACTGATCAGGGATAGTCCGCGGTTTAAGGTGCGATAATCCACACACATCTACTGTTCCATTCTTTTTCCTCACTACCACAATGGGGGAAGCATAAGGAGCTTCTGGATTCTTGTATTACACCAGCAGCTAACATCTCTTGCAGATGCGTCTCACATCATCTATGTCAGCAGGTGCCAGGCGTCGAGACCTCTCACAGAAATGGTCTTTCGTCATGCAGCCGGATATTGTGCTCAGCTCCTTGCCGCATCCTACATCCATTCCTTTAAAGAAAACACCTGGTCTCTGGGCAAGCTTCTCACTGATCCTCACTTTCCATTCAGCTGGCAGCGGGAGTCGCGAAATCAAACAAGTCAGGCGTTACTCTGTCATTCTTCCTTGAACTCTTGCTGGGTAGCACTGCAGTGTCTGCACAATGCACATTAGCAGGATGCAACCTCTGTTTACTCGAATGTCTCTTTCAGACACATTATGAACTTGGACCATTACCCTTCTGGCATAAGCATGGGCTCTAGCGGGCAAAATACTGAGGCGACCAGCAGTCCCTCTGGCAATTTTCCATCGCCTGGTGCATCAACATTAATATTTTATTCTTAACATCCTTTCTGATACGGACCTCTCCTGTAAGGTACACTGGGCATTTGCGCCAGGATCAGAGACTCAGGATCCTTCTTCCATACAATTCCGACCGGTTCCTCTGGTTCTGTTTTCAGCATCTCTCTGTGCCTCATAGGCCTTCTTAATTAAGCGGAACTCTTAAAGCTCTACTAGTCTCTGACCCTGTTTTTCATAACACAACTGTGCCAGCCTTCCGAACATATGAGCATTTGTTCCAATCAACAAAGGGACACCATCATACAGTACAGTGGGGGGACACACAAGGCTAGGGTCTCTACTTGTTAGCCACTCCAGCCACGGAGGTGGAAAAGACAGCCAAATTCGGATATACCGGAATAGGGGTAGGCCTTCTCACTTAACCCCATACATGCAGTCCTTCTAATGGTTGTAAGAGTGCGTCTGACAAATGCTTCTGATACCAATCCTGGAACATAATTGTCACTTGGGAGCCACTGTCTAATACAGCTCTTGTAGACACTCCATTCACCTTTACAGTGGTCTCCATGGAGGGACCCACTATTCTGGACCAGTCTGGAGGCGGTGAGTGGGGGCCTGGGCAACTGACCTTGCCACAAGGGCGTGAATTAGCATTTTGGTGCCCTCACTGGGATCATGTCGTGCACCTCTTAACCACTGATTTCTTCTCGAAGCTCTCCTTGTAGCCTATATGCAACTTTGTCAGTGTCTTTTTGGGGACTGGCATTTCCCTTTTCATGTGCCCATCTTTCCACAATTATAGCAAAACATACTTTCTGGAGTTTGAGCTGGCCGGGCGCCACACTGGGAGCCAGGGCGGGGTATTACTAACTGAAACCTTGGTGCCATCTCTGTCTCTGCGGCGTGATAAGCATTTGGAGACATCTCGTCAGTTTCTCCACTTCCATGGTCAAGGAATCGAGTTGAGACTGTTATCAGCAGGAGATACATGGGTGGGTACCCCCACCCCCATAGCAGATTGCAGTCGGATATAGGTCAGGGCCCGTGCTTGCAGGTGTGGCCTTCATAAAGGGACTGTTTTTGAATTCGGATCTCTCTCAACAGTTCCCCCATTGTGACATATCTTTTCCTTGTCAGAGCACTCATTGACTGTAACCTCTGCCCCTGAACTTCACTTGATGGGTCACCCTCAGTCACTGGGTCGTAGCTGCAGCTATTGGTGCAGGTCCCTCCCGAGGTCGTCTTTTCTCAACTCCTCGAATTTCTCTCATTAACTCATCATGGGAGGGTGGGGATTCAGATCGATCTGCCAGGCGTAACTGAAGCAACAGCAGTTCTGAGAGGGGAGACTTAAGGATCCTGTCCAGCCTGGTTCGGTCCAGTTCAATCGCTGGCAAACTACCTTTCTGAGGCATTCTTGCAACAATTTTTCCAGCCGAGATACATACACAGACAACAACTCCCTTGGTACTGTTGTGCATCTCTTACTCGCCACCATAGGTCCTCATCAGAATCTGGGCTCCCATACACATTCTCCAAGGCCTCAAGATAGGCCTGTGCAGTCGCTTCAGGGTTACTGGCCCGTTTTAGCACGGATGGTAGCCAGGGCAGGACCTCGGGCTCTCACTAACCCTCTTTTAGCTTTTTAAGCCTTCGAGCATTGCCATTCTAGCACTTGGGGGCAACATAGTCTATCAGGTCTCCCAGTCATCCTCCCCTTGGGGGTGGGGAGGTGCCAGAAGAATCCTCAACCTTGTAGAGTCGTGACTAATGGCAGGTGCAGAAATAGGAGTCTGCATTGGTTCAGCCACCATTACGGGCACTGGAGCAGGAGAGGGTGTTGGGGAGGAACACCCCAGGTGGCAAGAATAGTTTCTTCAAGTCCTCCACAGTTTCCCTCTCCCAGCAACCATTCAGCAAATTTTTCCTCAAAGTTTCAGATAGTGGTGGGGCTGATTCCCCAGGTCTTTACTGTCCTTAGTTATCACTCTCCAAGCAGTGAGGCTCCCTCTGGGGTAATGGTCTGTGGCACTTTGGAGCTATCTATGGGATCCTTAAACTCTACTAGGGCCAGGAAAGTGTGGGTGAGCAGATTAGCATGCCGACCCACCACCACAGGGTTTTGTAAACCTTCCACCTTGGAAGTACTCCCTGCACAGTGTCGTATTGATACCCAGGGGATGTCCAGGATAAGCATAGCATTTTGGGGGTCGATCTCCTCCCCAGTACACCACTCCACCAGCCGGTGCACAGCCACTTCTGTCGGGGTACCCATTTTTTTCTTAACAGTGGTTCGTAAATATGGCCACTAGAGGACACACAATCCCAGCGGTGAGCCTCCAAGATGTAACCCCTAGATGGCGCTATCCCAGGGGCTACTACCCCTGCCTGATTTGCCACTAACAGGTTGAGGGGCCTGGATCCAATGGCGGGTGCCTCCACCCAGAGGTCAGGGTTTGCAATAGTTAAACTAACTTGGTCACAGCCCTCTGGGACACTGCAACCCCTTTCTTCCACTAGTGGCCCACACAATATATCAAATTACCTTCAGTATACACTTACCCCAGGTCTGGTTCCGACACTGGGACCTCCTGTGAAATGAGATACAGTGCAACAATCACAGTACAGTACTTTAACATAGACAAATACCTCAGGCAGTATAACTTTGCTGAAACAAGCAGCTCTGATTTATTTAGGGGATATAACAAGGACAGGGAAATCAGGTTAATTAGCTTATCACTCTAATAATCTACCTATGGCTCTGTGCACGGGCCTATCCCTATCAGTTACTGTCCCTGGGTACCCAAGCCCTAGTGGCTAGTCAAACCGTGGCAGCTGGTAGGGGCCCTTTCACAGAGAAAAGGAAAATTAAACAGTCAGCAGTACAATAATTCCATTTGGATTTAATGTGGCAATTCAACAGGGAGGCGACCCTGAATTAGTACTCACGACCTCCAAATAAGATAGGGTCCTTCAATGTCAGCAGGGCTCACTTGAGGTACACAAACCTCTTCACATTTATATAAAAGAAAGCACTATACCAGGCAGGCTGCATCTGTATCCCGACGCAATTACTGCACAACATCTGGAGAACACACAGCAGATTCAGTTCCTGACAGACCGAGTGCAATTTTCAGCAATTCTTCCAGTCTTCTACAGGGTGAGCCTGGTTTCTACTCTTCAGAGATCCTTTGATTCTTTTCACGGAAGGATTCAGTCCTAACAAGCTGTTACACAAGCTGCAGACCGAACTCTGGGCCTCCACACGTTTTTGACTAAAACTGCACACTGAAAAAGCACAGGGCTCCTTCCTTCTTCACTGCCAAAGCTCAACTGAAACTCCAACCCACAAAACGGGCACTTCCTTTGAGTTCCTCCCAGTTCTTGACTGGATTGGCTGTCACTCACAATAGACTGCTGCTGTTGGTCCAAAAGGCACTGAAGTCTAAACTACATCTCCCAGAGTCACTGCCCACAATCCTCTTGTGGCTGGCTCAGATTATGAGTCAAGTTCTGATTCGTCCAAGGCACCATTTTAGAGCTAGCTTACCCACACTGATTGGTCCAGTTCAGCAGTTCAAAACTAGAATGGGGAACTAGCAGACACAGTTCTGACTGCAAAGAAAGCAGGTTAGACAAACTGTAATTTCATTATTACTCTAAATAATTTCTGGCACAGTTACATCTTTCAGATAGGTTCCCTTTGTACTCCTAGTGACTGCAAAAATGGAGTGAATTGGCAGCAGTTCGAGTGGTACTCAAACAGAGAAACACACAGTCCCCCCATATAAACTAATTATGTCTGCAAGCAGACAGCTCTTAAAGAGACAGTACCAGAGGCTCTAAAAACACTCACTGATAAGTGGCTTAAATGCCAAACACCATTCAGGCTTGGAGCATTCAGGCAAGCTCCTGGAAGTCTTTTGGGAACCCCCATTTGCAGGGGGGTTACATGTGTAATAATTTCTTACCACCATGTCTGTCCTATCTCGTGCCATGCTGCTGGCCATTCACTGCCTTGCCAATTTCCACCACTGTCTTTCCTTCAGATATTCATTTATGCTGTGTATATAAACCCTCGCCATCTTTCTCTCTGTCTCCTTACTCCCTCATGAACTCTTTCTCTCCTCTAGGTCTTGCCCATTCTTTCTGCATTTATCTTATATTGTGCTGCCTCTGCTTATGAATTACTCTGATTGTCACGATGTTACATTGTCTGTTTTTCCCTTAAGGTGTACTCCTACTTAATGCATTTCTGTAGCACTGCTGTACTGTTTCTCTATTTTTGTATGACTGTACTTATGTATGATCACATTGTTTTCTTTTTGTTACTTGTTGTACTCTCCCGGGTTGTGCCTGAAAAATAATCATTTTATGGCTAGTGTACCTACCCGGTTAACGAAAGCGAAATAAATAAATATCTCAAGTATTTTTTTCTTTTCTGTTTGCTAAATAGAAGATTTTCCTCCTGGCAGTACTGGGGTAGTGCGTGGAGCAGCACTCTGTGTGGAGGGAAAAAAAGGTCAGTTCTGTTCTTCCCACTACATCAATACTGAGACCACACTGACTATGACGTCACTAGTAACCAATGAGAGCCATTTCTCACTGCCAGGTTTCACTTTCACATGAAGCAGCAGGGACTGGCTTTCCCTGGTTACTAGTGATGTCACAGTTTCCTGTATTTTGATTGGTAGCTTGTGAGAGTCACTGCTCAGGCTGCAAGGACTGCGGTGCTTTATGGTGTTTGGTCTCATTTCTGACGATGTAGTGGGAGGAACAGAACTGACCTTTTTTTCCTCCAGTCAGAGTGCTGCTCCACACATCACCCCAGTACTGCCAGGTGGAAAATCTTCTAACTAACAAACAGAAAAGAATAAAATACTTGAGATATAAGAAGTGATAGCTAACTGCATCTGAAAATTACTATTAATCCTAAGCAGTACGCTAGCTCTTTAATGCTATAATTTCAAAACAGCACAGATCAGCCTTATACAGTATTATACAATGAAAATCCAAAAATAAGATTTCTGATTAGCTAACCAGGCCTTTCTAACATGAGTAAATTCCTTCATAACTCACGAAAAAATATCCTGATAGCCTCTTCACAAATGTAAGGCAATACTGAAAACTGAAATCCACCTAAGGGCGGAAATATAAACACTTCAAATGCCATCTTTTCTGCTAACTCGCTCCTACTAAAGCTGCAAACACATTCAGTAAATCTGCACAAAAAGAAATGGTGCAACTTACAAAAACACCAGTTTAGAGTGCAACCCCTGCCCACACTTCAGTGTGCACTCATGTCTTTTCCAGCAGTGGGAAGGCTTTAAGCTTGAGGTTCAATGGGCGGAGCAACCTCATCACTCCCTCATCAGGCCTTAAAAGGCACTCCTCCTGGACTGTTTCAGGATTCATCTCTACGTTGCGATTGGAAGCGCCACCTTTCCTCCCTCTTGGGTTGCATCACCTTCATACTTGCTGCACTGGTGCTCTGGTTCTGCTGCATTCTCTCTGGGCTTGCTAGGCATTTCATCACTCATCTGCACCTCCCTCTTTTTTGCAGTATTTTCTGCTGCTTGTCCCTGTCATCTGCTCTGCCTTGTGGGTGTTTGCTTTCCCTGCTCCTTCATTATTCTACCACTCCTGTGAGGCTACCCTCTCCCCATCCCTCCCTTGCTACTTCCTCCCGCTCATTCCCCTCATGTCTGATGCTTTCTTCAGGGCCCTGTGCCTCCACCATGCTCTGGTTTGCTAGCTGCTTCAGCGGCCCCCAGTCATACCTCTCTTCATCCTCCTGGGCTCCTAGTGGAACCTCTCCACTCCTCGGCTGTCCACCATTGTGCCTCTGCCATCTGTCTGGGCAGCGCCTCTCAGTACGCCATCTGCTCCTTTCATGCCTCCTGCTTGGAGCTCCTCCAGCTCCTTCGTGCTACCTTGTGGCTCTGTTCAGCTGTGTTTTCTCTCCCTGCTGGTTGCTCCCTGACTCCCAGACTCCCATTTGTTCTGTCCTGGGACGGAGCGGGGCTGCTGGGTCTGGTGCATCTCCTGGCTTGCTCCAGCTCTACTTTTCTTTTTTTGCACCTCTTCGTCCAAACTTTCAATTCCTTATCCCTGCCATTTCCCTTGCATGCCCCTTTTTGACCGAGGTTGGTGCGCCTTTCTGCTCCCCGCTCACCCCATCACTCTTTCATCTGCTGGCATCGTTAGTTCATCCATCCATGGGGCATTAACTCATGTACTGCTTCCTATGTAAGTAATGGATGCAGAACCCTGTGAGCATACCTCTTGCCTCTTGATTCCAGGACTAAGCTTAACAAACATCAAAGCATAAAAAAAATATATAAATAAAATTTCAACAATTAGTACTTTTCGCTCAGAAAACTGATGTATTCTAGGGCTGTGTGTTAAGATGACTTTTCTGATGAAGAACAGTTCTGTAATTTTGTTTGGCATTAATTTGTGCTACTCTATGCTGTTGCCTGCCTTTCCTCTGTGTCCTTCTGCTTCGCCCATCACCTTCTGCCTCTCGTCCTGTTTTAGGGTTCATCCCCTCCCATCTCCATAGCAGGTTCTACCCCTGTGGACTCCACTTGTTGCCCTCCTCCTCCCATTCCCTCCACCCTCCATTCCACTCCTTCTCTAATCTTTGCTCCTCCATTCCGCTCCTTCTCTGAGCTTTACTTTCTTTTGGGGTTTTTCCCTATCCTGCCATCACCTTCCTATCTGTATCCTCTTCTTACTTTAGTCCATATGGTGTCCAGGTGCCTAAGTCTGGTTCTCCTTCACTCAGTCTGACCTCAGGGTCTACTCATCTATATTGCTTAATCAGGCATACCTCTCATTGGGTCCTATGCTACCTCATCGAACTGCTGCAATCCTGTGCTTATTATCACCATCAGTCTTCTCATGGTTGCATCTGGGTATCCCTCACTCATCCGACCTCTATGTGGATCTACTCCTTCACATCGACTACTCGAGCATAACACTCTCGGGTCCATGCTACAGTGGCTTGACCTGCTCTCCACTCAGAGACATGCCTTCATGTCTATTGCCCCTTCGCTAGCGGCTCATCATTCATTTCATGTCTCACTTTAAACCATGCAGGCTTTCAAGGCTTCTTTCTGTCATCGTACTTCCTCTCTTTCTTTTGAGCGTCCAGTTGCAGACATCGCTCGCATCACTCAACAGTTGTCCATTTGGAAGGACAGAGCAAGAGCTTCCTCTAAAATTGGACTTTTCCTCTTCCTCGATCTCTAATTTAAATTGCTGTAGTGGAGCTGTCTCTAATTTAAACGTCCTTCAGCCTGGAGGGAAGGTGGCCTAGGCCTTGGATCCCCAGAGGTTTCCTCCTCAAAGGGTGTTTTTCCTCTCCTCAGTGCCAACGGTCACAATGTTAGTCAGGATTAGCACTTTCATAGATTCCTTAGGTTCTGCTGTTGTATGGAATCAGATGATGGTCCCGGCTGTTCCCTCTCTCCTTAGGAAGTCCGCCCTTCTGCATCTTGTAAGATTTTCTTTTGTTCATTGTCCTCATCTTTTCTCGTTCTTCTCCTGTCTTGCCTATCTATGTCTGTCACATTTATTTCCAGTCTAGATATCTTCTGATTTCTCACCTCTTCGATGTCCAACACCCTTTTGGGTATTCTTTTTGGGCTTCTTCCTAAGCTACCTTTAGCCAAGGGAATTTCCCATGGCACCTATGGGGGGATCCGTACTCTAGTGTTCCTTGCATCGTACCCCTACATGGTGGTATATCCCATGGATAGAGAGGTGAATAGCCACAATGTATCAAAGTCACACAAGCATACATCTCATCCAGTTGCATAAGCACATTTGAACTAATTCTACTAAACTGTGATCGCACTACGCTCATACCAGGCTTTCTCAACAATTGAACCAGACTTCTACCAGGCTCTCTCGCAACTGCCGCTCACAACTCGCAACACATTCCAGCCAAATACAACTTCAACATGTTTATCCCACCTCTCTCTTGCAGTATAAAAATTTTAAAAAAGTAAAAATTAAAACCAAGCATCACAAAATCAGTGTGTGTGTGTGTGTGTGTGTGTGTGTGTGTGTGTGTGTGTTGGGGAGAACAATTTGGGGACTGGGAAGGATGTTTCCCACAAACAATATCTACCTAGTAGCAGGGCATTATTAAATCTTTGTGTCTGTGGGGGGGAGGGTAGTTTAGGGACTGGGCAGGATATCTCCCACAAGTCACAGGGAAGCAGTCCAAATCCTCCCCAACCCTACTGACTGTTGACTGAGCCACCACCCTTGACCCAATGGTCATTGCCAGTACTTTCAATGCAGCCTCCACCGACCTCAGTGGTGTTCTCCCCCCTGACTTTTTCTCGGAAATTGACTCCCCTGCTCCAAATTCCCTCCCTACCACCTCAAATCATCCACCTTTCCACTTCAAAAAAGTCAAGGCGAATGATGTCCAGAAATACATAACAAAGGCTATCTCCAAGTCCAAAGCCAGTGGTGACTCACTGGACCTTAAACTGCTATCCCTCACCCTTGATGAGGTATTGCACCTGCTTACAAGAATCTTCAACCTCTCCCTCAGCCTCAGCCAGTTCCCAAGCAAATGAAAATCTGTTATTGTCACACCAGTCCAAAAAGTGGCGACAAGTCCATACAGGGGAATTACCGGACGATCTCTATATTACCCCTCCTCTCCAAGGCACTTGAGCGCATTGTTGCTGACCAGCTCACAGACTGCCTGGACAAATATAACATCCTATGTGCACAGCAACACGGGTTCAGGCAAGGGCACAGCACATCAACTGCCCTCTTTGAATTTACTGGAGTCCTTCATAACTCGTTGGACAAAGGTCATCTAACTGGAGCAGTATTCATCGACTTGACTAAGGCATTTGACTCTGTTCACCATGGCCTGTTTACCAAACAGCTGCTGAATGCCGGGCTCTCCCAGGACTCTACTGCATTGTTTAATAATTACCTGGACCAGCGTTCACAAAGAGTAAAAATCTCAGGAGTACTCTCTGACTCCAAACCTGTACACTCAGGCGTCCCTCAGGGATCCATACTGGGCCCACTACTCTTCAGCCTTTTCCTGAACTCCCTTCCACTATCCTGCCCAGAACAAATTATCCTCTATGCCGATGAAGCTGTGCTTCTCATCCCCCCCATAAGGACCCACAACCCTTACTTCACAACCTACAGCTTTCTTTCTCCGCTGTTGAAAACTGCTTCACAAAACATAAACTGGTTCTAAACCACAAAAAAGACCCAATCGATGCTTTTTTGCAGCTCGTAAAACAAACATAGGTGATACCCCGTTGATATTAATACAAGCGCTGGAAATACTCTTGAACAAGTGTCATCTTTTAAATACCTTGGAATCTCACTCGACCCTAGCCTATCCTATGGGACCCACATTGATAGTGTTGCCAGAGTTGTAAACTCATGCATTGGAATTCTGTACTGAAATAGACAGCATCTTACCCAGGCATCATTGAAGGTTGCTATCCAGAGCTCTGTGGTCTCCGTCATAGACTACGGCCTCATAATCTATGGCTCTGCCTCTACTACCGCCCTCAGATGCATTGCGACCTCCCTAAATAAGGCCTGTTGACTGCTTACTAGAGCCCACTGACTCACACATACATGTGAGCTTTACACTCAAATGGGATGGCTTCAACTCGCTAACCACATAAAGTACCTTATCTGCTTGATGGCAAAAAAAACTACTCTGGACCTTACTCCACCTAGTGTCCAAGCCCTCCTGTGCCCAAACACTAATCCTCATAACGCCAGAGTGTCTGAACTTCAACTTCTACAGGTTCCCCAATGCCGCATCACTCTGGGCCAAAGACCCTTTGCACACCGTGCACCCAGCTGGATGAATGCCCTCAGTACTCACATCACCTCCACCTCCTCACTGGGCATTTTCAAAGCAAGCCTCCATCTTCATCTCACGGTATCCAGCTACTGTGACTGCCACCCCTAACTTTCCCCCGTCCCCATTGTGACCAAGCACCTCTGTCTGAAGTACTTTGACAATGCCGTGAGCTGCTCTAGTCTCTTTTTTTTCTGCTGCCACTCCCCTATCCTCTCACCCTTCCTCCCTGAATCCTTCTAGGTTTCTGATATGTTCTTTGAATGTGTATTCATGAATATTGGATACTATGATGTTGTACCTGTACTGATGAATATTGTTGTATGCTCTTGTTTAATATGTATGTACTACTTCTGACGTGGAACCTTTGTAAAAGAGCCTTGGCTCAAAGGTACTTGTAATCCTAGATCTAAATAAATAAAAACAAAATCTACCTAGCAACAGGGCACTATTTAATCTAGAAAAAGAATATTATGCTTAAAAAATCAATTAAAAACATTTTTTTAATAAAATGTATGCTTTCCCAAAAATGTTTTTAAATTCAAGACTTTTTCATATTATATAATCGCAATAATTCACTCCAGGATGTGGGTTATGCTGGTATTTCCCACTTCTGGTGTGAATTTGGTCACCCGGCCTGTGACCTCAACACCAAACCACTCTAGGTATGAGTAAATTCCAGTATTACCCATATCTGTTGTGGATGTTTGCTTAAATATGTTGGCAAGCGGACAGGCAAACAAATACCCGCTTCCATTAAAATAGTTGCACAGTTCTGGGACACCCCCACGCATGGATAGTACAGTATCTTGCCAACATTCAGATCTAAGTCTTGAAGCAAATCCCCCTGTCAGATAGGCTCTGCTAAAAATGTGGCTTTTATCATCTAAAAAATAGTAAGTAATCAGTTGGAAAAAAAAAACAGCTGGAAAATGAAATACCATTCTCTGCACTCTGCAAAGACCCTTTCCTGTCCTCTGAATTTTTTTAATAATAAAACTATGCCTTTGAACTCTGTCATGACACCAAATCATTTAAAAATGGTCAGATTTTGCTGGCTGGACTGTCGAGATATGCAGATAGTGAGGGAGCGGGGAACTAAAAATGAGCATGGTCATTCAGTATTTCCTGAAGCAGTAGCTGCTTACTACATGTTATGCCTGCTGCTCTCACCCACAGCAAGCATCATAATAACTACAGTCTGTAACTGTGTTTTTATGTTAACTAAGATGGTCTGTTTTCACTGGGTTCACTAGACTGGATTGTGATGCTAATAATGAGGGGAGTCAGAGACTGGAAATGAGCATGCTGTGTAGTATTTCACCAATAAACCCTAGTAACTACCTGCTCAGGTAGGCTTCATTCCTGATTTCCCATCGCCCTCTCAGCGGAAGGCACAGCAATACACTACTGCAGTCTACGTTTGTTTTTAAATCTGTCATTGCACAAAGATTGGATTAGGTCTGTAAAAGTTCACTATGCAGCCATCAGCAGAGACGTGTGTCTCTTGTAACTGTGCATGTTGTGTGTGTGTGTGTGTGTGTGTGTGTGTGTGTGTGTGTGTGAACACGAGGTGACAACATAGCAGTGGGAGGCAATTTACAAAACAGTAAGTGAGCACAGCACTATTAAGTGGGGGTTGGAGAAGAACAGTAGTCTGAAAGGAGTCAAGATGATTCAGGAATTGTAGCCTTGATTCCTCCTGTAAACAGCAGTACTGTATGTAAGAAAGCTTGCCTAGAGCTTATTCAGTACGTCTTCTGCGTGGCACTGCTATTATCGTATGCGACTGTTTCCTGGATGGTGCGCAGGCGCACAGCTTAGATGGCAAATAAGTGGGGACTGGGGGGGGAGACACAGATGGTACATTTGAAGCCGACAAGGTACTCAAGGGCCCATGGGCCCTAAAGGTGGACAAATCACCAGGGCCAGATGCCATGCACCTGAGGGTTCTTAGAGAACTGGCAGAGGTTCTGGCAGGTCCCCTGGCAAACCTGTTTAACACCACCTGGAAATTCAGAATCTGCCCCAGGACTGGAGAATGGTGCATGTGGTGCCTCTCCATAAAAGTGGGCTGAGGGCTGAACCAGGGAACTTCTGGCGAGTCAGCCAGACCTCAATAATGGGTAAGCTGATGGAGACCATCCTGAAAGAGAGACTGGTTGGCTTTCTGGAGGAAAATGAACTCCAGAATGAGAGGCAGCATGGGTTTGTGTCAGGGTGGTCATGCCAAAGTAACCTAATTAACTTCTTCATCTGGGCCCCTAGGACAGTGGGCAAGGGCCAGGTGGTTGATGTATCTTGACTTCAGCAAGGCCTTTGACTCAGTGCTTCATAGGAGACATGTCAGGAAGCTGGAGGGCCCTGGGAGCAGGAGCTAAGCTCATGGGATGGGTCAGAAGCTAGTTGCAGGACAGAAGCAAAGAGTGGTATTCAGGGAAAGAATTCTCAGAAGTGAGGCGTGTGCCCATTGGGGTCCCACAGGGCTCAATGCTCAATCTGGTGTTGTTTAACATCTTCATAAGTGACATAATGACAGCCCACCGGTGCAGCAGTAGTGCTACCACTCACAACACCAGTGACCCGAGTTCAGGAATGGGCTTGAGTTGTTGGAGGGCCGGCCAGGGGGAGGAGGTTTGAGTGTCCCAGGGATCGCTTGTCTTCTCTGGGGGTTGGGAGAGTCATGGTCCAGTGCATGACCAACCTCTAGCAGCAGCTGGAGGATCGGCATGCCTGCACCTGACATAGGGGGTGGAGTGTGACGGATGCTGGCTTACACTCTGGTGTCAGCGAACATCACGTCTCCGGGAGGGTGTATACCAGAAAAATATGTGGCCCAGCGCGACACCAACAAGATGGTCGAATAGGCCCTTGCCACCAGTGCTGCACAGCTCGAGAAGGGACCCTGATGAGATTGAAGGTACTGGAACTTGGAGGGGTGGCTAAGGGTGCCGGCTGCCAGCTCCCACTCTGTCCCCGCCTGGGGGGCAAACCACTGCATGATGGGAGGGTCCCTCCAAGCCTGCTGTATGGAGTGGTTAGTCAGATGATAGTGCCAGGGTCGGAGGGGGATAAACAGAAATAGAAAAAAAAAAATAAGTGACATCATGGATGGGATCAAAGGTAAAATCTGTTTGTTTGTGGATGACACCAAACTCTGTGGGAGAGTGGACATGGAGAAGGGAATACAGGAACTCAAGGAGGATCTGGCTAGGCTAGAAAAGTGATTTGGCATTTGGTGGCAGGGGTTTAATGCTAAAAAGTGCAAAGTTATGCACTTGGGGGCAAAGAATCAGGGGGGGAAGGGGAAAAATACTGGCTGGGCAGAGTGCAGGTAACCAGATCAGAGGAAGAAAAGGACCTGGGAGTAATAATCCCAAGTGATCTGAAACACTGTACACTGCAAGAGAACAGCAGCCAAAGCAAATTGGATGCTGGGCTGCATATCCAGGGGAATGACCACCAGGAAGGCGGAGGTCATGCTGCCACTGTACTGGTCACTGGTAAGACCACACCTGAAGTACAGCATGCAGGTTTGATGCCCATATCTTAAGAAGGATGTCAACTTGCTAGAGATGATCCAGAGAACAGCAACCAAGATGACCCAGGGTCAGCAGGGCAACACTTAGGAGAGGCTCAAAGAGCTCAACATGAACTGTCCTGAGGAAAGCTGGGAGAGAGGAGGCATGATGGAGACTTTCAAGTACCTTAACGGTATTAATAGGGTACGCACTGAGGGCCTCTTCAGCCTTAGTGGGAATAAGAGCACTAGGGGCCACAGCCTAAAGCTAGTGGGAAGGTTCAGAAGGAAGATGAGGAGGCACTTTATCATTGAGAGGGTGGTTGCAAAATGTAATGAGTTGTCAAAGGAAGAGGTGTCCCTAAAAATGGTGGACAGCTTCAAGAGGGGTTGGGACAGGGTGAGGGAAAAAGTTGAGGATAGAAGGGAGGGAGAGTGGGGGAGAGGAGTAAGTTGAAGAAGAACAACAGGGAAATGGGGAAGGGGGACAGTTCCCTTTGTAAATAAATAGGGAACTACACAATCAAGCAGATTAGATAGACCATAAGGTCTTTATGTGTTGGAATGTTCATATGTTTTTATGAATTGAATAATGGCTGAAGCCCATTAGGAAGGATTAGCTGCACCCATTGTAAGAGGGTGGGTCTGTGTTTAGCCACAGTCTCGCAGATATAATGTTTCCATCTTTTAACCATCCAGCAAAACTAAAATGGACACTCAGCAGATTGATATTATAGACTGCTAATTGCTGTAAACAGTTGTCCTGCTGTAAAAGGTTATCACACATCCAGTAAGCAAGGTGTCCCAACACAGCAATTATTGTATAAATCAGAATTAAGAAAAAGAACATAACAGAATTAAGATACAATCTGCCTTATAATTGTTACATCTTCCTCCCCAAACATAAGAAAGAGTAGCTTTTTGGCACGCAAAATGATGCTTTTCCTGTGGGCAGTCAGTTACTGCTCAAGGGCTCCCTCAATTTCAGTCTTTACTCCCACTCTTCTGTTGTACAATACCCACAACGTTTTCATGCTCTTATAATAGCTGTCTACCTAGCCAATTTCTCCGTGCTCTTTTGTTTGTTGCTAGATAGGCGTCTCCAGTCCTCTTGTCCTTGGCCTCACTTTCAGACACCCTCTTTTTGTATTTTTCTCCTTTTTGCAGGGCCCCAAACTTCTGCTTGCTGGTAATCTGCCTGTTTCACCCCTAGGGTATCTGTTGGCTGGCTGCCTTGTTGCAGTCTGTATCCCTGCAGTTTTGTCATACCCCCTGTCCATGTAGAGAATATCCAGTATGGTAGCATGGTTTCTCTGCAGACATTTCTTTATAAGACCTGGCAAAATCTGTTCTTCATTAATTAAATTCTACTCAAGCATAGAAATAGAAGCACACGTGTCTCTTAACCCCTGTGTGATTTTGCTATTAATAAAGACAGGCTGCATTTGAACAATAGAATTAGCAGGGATTTGATTCTCAGCACAGGCCACTAATTGTTCATCTCTGGATTATTCCTTCTGTTTGCACTTTGCCACATACAGTGGTGACATCATAACATTTCCAATTGCCTTGAAATGCAGTTAGTGACATAACCATGCTGCAGCAACTCCATTCTCTTCAGTGACAATCTGGTCCAATTATCTTGTGGTACCATAAGGTATACTGTAGTAAAAGGTAACTTTGTATTTACTACCACTGCATTCCTGTTCTTTGGGCAATCAAATGGTAAATGTCCTGATTTCTGGCATATATAGCACCTCTGCTCTCCCTGATTCCTTACAGTTGGAGGCACAGCTTTTTTACTTTGAGTTGAGGTTCAGAATGGTTAACCTTTTGCCACCACTCTTTAGGATTCCCTTAACACTACCTGATATCTAGTGGTCCCCCACTCTACCCTGAGGTGATCTGGGTATTGAGTTATGGGGGAGGAACCACTAGACACAAGTGACACATATTTAACATTGAGTCAGGGATCAGCTGTGGGGGGTGGACCACAGGATGCCAGGGATAAATATTTAATAGTGATTCAGGGGTCTGGTGAGGGTGGGGGCAACTAAACACCAGGGAGATTAATATACTGGAGGGGTTACCGGAGCAGAAAGTGCCCTCTGTCATCACCTGATTGAGCAGGCTCAGCTGATAATTGCTGGTGCTCTACACTCCATTAGAAGAAGCTTTTGCTTGGGTTAAGTAGTGCTGGTCTGGCAGGCTATTAGCATGAGCAAAAGGCCTCAGTTATCCTTGTGTGCACATGGTAATGAGATGCCATCTCATTACCATGTGAACTTGGAATGCCTCTGCAATGCAGCGCAAGCCACTCTGTGACAGCACACAGGCTTTCATTATGGGCAGTTCAGTGTGTACTTGGGAATGCCTCATTGTGCACAGGTAAATAGTGTCTGCACTGGCACAAAGGGCATCCATTATACTGCCCCTGGTATTTACGAGCCATCTCCTCCATGATGTCTGCAGCCTTGTGACAAGTCAAACGAAACATCCTACTGTACGCCAAGGCATCCTTAGGATGGCAGAGAAAGAGGAGATATTGCTGATGAGGGACCTGAATATGCCAGATGTTAACTGGAGTACCTTTGCTGCAGTCACATCCAAGAGCAGGGCCATTATCAATGCCCTACAGGGGCATGCATCAGACAGTTAGTGTTGGAACCCACTCGGGAGGGACCAATCTTAGACCTGGTATTCTCAAATTAGGATGTAGAGAGTGGGTAGCCATCACCAAACAGTGTGGTTCAAGATAAACCCTACTGTACAGTCAAGCCATACAAAAGTGAGGGTACTGGAAATCAGGAGAGCTGATTTTGTCAAAATGGGAGAGTGCCTCAGAAAAGCACTAGAAAACAGGCAAGAAGGAGGGGTGGAGCAACAATGGGGAAACATCAAAACTGCCATCATAGAGGCAACAAGCCTTTGTGTGAAGCAAATAAATCAAAATGAAAGAAGAAACCACTATGGTTCTCAAAAGAGGTGGCAGGGAAGGTTGAGAAAAAGATAAGTATAAGGAAACACAGAAGGAGCAGAACAGAGAACTGCACCAGTTCAAGCAGAAGGAAGCAGGGAAGGCAGTCAGAATAGCAAAGGCCCAAACTGAGGAAAAGACAGCCAACTCAGTTAAGAAGGGGGATAAAACCTTTAATATGTACATTAAGGAGCGAAGAAAGACAAAGGGAGGGATACTGAGGCTGAATAAAGATGAGGGTGGATGGGCAGAGAGGGACAGTGAAAAAGCAGGGATACTGAATGAATACTTCTGCTCAGTATTCACAAAGGAAGAGGAGGGGGCGGTACCTAATCCAGTCAATAGAAGCACTCTGGATAGGGGGGTCGATATCAGTCCTTTCACAGAAGAAAGGGTTCTGAAAGAACTCCTAAAACTGAAGGTGGACAAAGCAATGGGGCCTGATGGGATTCATCCCATAATTCTAAAAAAAACTAAGGGGAGAAACTAGAAATGCCATTAACTACCCTTTTTAACAAATCATAGAAGGATGGTGTGGTACCTGAGGACTGGAGGTGGGTGGATGTGATTCCCCTTAACAAAAGTGGGAGCAAGACAGAGGCAGGAAACTACAGACCTGTCAGTTTGACCTCAGTGGTAGGGAAAATGATGGAATCACTTCTGAAGGAAAGAATTGTTGAGTACCTAGAGGCCAGTGGGGCACAGGACCCAAGGCAGCATGGATTCACAGCAAGAAGGTCATCTCAGATGAATCTAATCGATTTCTTTGACTGGGTGACCAAAATAGTAGATCAGGGAGGGGCTGTGGACATGGCCTACCTAGACTTTAGCAAGGCATTTGACACACTCCCGCACAAAAGATTAATAAACAAATTAGCCAGCCTGGGAGTGGGTCCCAGGGTGGTAGCCTGGGTAAAATATTGGCTGAACAACAGGACACAGAAGGTAATAGCAAATGGAGTCCACAGTGAAGAAAGGGGGGTTTCTAGTGGGGTACCACAGGGTTCAGTACTAGGTCCAGTCCTTTTCAATGTCTTTATAAGTGACATTGCAGAGGGACTGGAAGGAAAAGTATGTCTCTTTGCAGATGACACAAAGATCTGCAACAGGGTTGATACACAAGGTGGGGTGGAAAGGATGAGAAGGGACTTGGCAAGGTTGGAGGAATGGTCAAATGTATGGCAGCTTAGATTCAATGCAAAGAAGTGCAAAGTAATGCACCTGGGAAACAAAAACCCAGGGGAAGAGTATACAGTGGAGGTGACATACTGACAACAACAAAAATGGAAAGGGACCTGGGGTAGTTATATCAGATGACCTAAAGGTGGGCAAGCAATGTGAGAAGGCAGTAAGGAGGATTGGGGGATACTGGGATGCATAGGGAAAGGCATCACCAGTAGAAAACAGGAAGTTGTTATCCCTCTGTACAGACAGTTGGTGAGACCCCATCTGGAGTACTGCGCGCAGTTCTGGAGACCCCATCTCTACAAACACTTAGACAGGTTGGAGTCTGTCCAGAGGAGGGCAACCAAAATGATGCTGGGTCTGCACCAGAAGACATACAAAGAGAGACTAAAGGAGCTTAATATGTATACCCTCAGGGAAAGGAGGGAAAGGGGGGACATGATAGAAACTTTTAAGTTCCTCAAGGGACTCAACAAAGTCCAAGAGGGTAGCATCTTTCAGAAAAAGAGATGTGCAAGAACAAGGGGCACAATTTGAAGATAGAGGGGGGATGGCTCAAAGGTAATGTGAGGAAATATTTTTTCACAGAGAGGGTTGTGGATGCATGGAACAGCCTTCCTGAGGAGGCTGTGGAGTCAAAAACAGTGGGAGAATTCAGGAATGCATGGGACATACATAAAGCAATTATTGTGGGGGTATGAGGATATAGGCTGTTGGTTAACTAGGATCTGCAGCTTATCCATTAGGGTAGGGAAATGGGCAGACTAGATGGCCCTTCAGATGGTGTGACAAACATTGCCTACTGTTTGGTTTGAACCTGTCCCATGACATCCATCCCAGTTGGCCATACCAAGTGACAGCCTGACTGAAAACGAATACTGAGTAGTTATTCGGTGTCTCTGCTATTCCATCTGCCTTGCTCAATGGTTCCGTGCCCTTCCCATTGATCAGTGAACCCACCTTATTGCAGATTATGCTGTCTATGTATATTAAAGCATGATCAAATCTTCTCTGTCCTACATACCAACATTTAATGTACTGTGTCTCGTGTTGATAACAACACTTTGTAACAGAATGAGTTGGAAAAGGCACACCTGCCCACCTAACATTGTCTTTTGTCATATGTTTTTCTGCTTCCCTTGCTAACAGGATCTGCCAGAAAATGAACTGCTTCACCCTTCCCTTAACATCCGTGTTGTGGATTGCCGTGCATTTGGCAGGTACACACTTGTTGGATCCCACGCTGTCAGCTCCTTGAGAAAATTTATCTACAGGCCTCCTGACAAATCACAGAACTGGAGTATTGCAGGTATGATGCTAGAGAAGTACAAATTACTGCAACACACTGGGGAAAACCAAAAAGCAAGTTATCATTGCACTGAATCTGTATTAAGGCAGCAGTGTTTGTTAGTCGGCATGAAATTTCATCGCATAGTTTCTTGGCAAAAATGTATTTCTGACATCCTTAGAGTCATGCTCAGTTTATTTTTAGTTTTCTCAGATATTGTTAAAACAGCTTTTAAAGCTAACTTTGTAATTAATGACTTACATCATTAAAGATGGCCACAACTTGCAAATTTTGAAAATCTCTGCTGCTGAGGTTGCCTACTGAATGTACATACAAGGTTCATACTGTGGATGTATTAGAATATTGTCACATCCAGCCAGCCCGGTGGTGCTGAGGGTTGAGGCTCTGGACGCCACACTTGGCACCATGCGGCGACGAGATCGAGGCGAGCTCGGTGCGGGGTTGGCAGGGAGGGACAGGATGAAGTGTCCATAGGCTGCTCTCCTGTCCTTAGGGAGGGTGATGGGTGGCTCGGTACTCCGGCGACCCTCGGTGGAGATCAGGAGCATTGCAGGACGCTGAGCAGCACGTACTCAGTGTGGCCCGATGCTGGCAGGGCTGCCATGCACCGAGAAATCGGGAACATGCCCATGCATGGGAGGGAGGAGGAACTAAACGGTGTAAAAGAGAAACACCCTCCTTGGCCAGATTGGCGATGGCTTCCTCCAGCGCACTGCCAGACATCCAATGCTGGTCTCCCGTCACTGCCCCCTTCAATCTCTCTGGGTCTGTTAGTCCCCGTGGCACTGGGAGTCATGATTACCTTGAAGATGACGGGAGACACGGCGGACGATAGAGCGGTTAGGCCAGTGGGAATAGCACAAGAGAGTTCTGGTCCAGGGAGAGAGACAGAGAGAAAGAAAGAGAGTTAAAAAAAAATTTTTTGACACGTTTCTGATGGTAAACAGAACAACACTGTACCAAGATACTTAATTTTTTCATGGTGGGCACGGCACAGGAGTGGGAACTTTTAAAAACTTCTAAATCTTGTGTCTTCATTCAGGAATGAAAGAAAATAAAAGAAAAAATGTTATCTCAATATTTATGTACAGACTAAAAAACAAAGATTGTGTGGCTCACTTCATTCAAAAGATGACCCGCTTGGTGCAAGTCAGCTAATAGAACCGACGTAACCAAAAAGCAAGCAGTAAAACTGCTAAAGTGCTGCTGCACAGACTCAAATGCACATTATTGCAAAAAATCAAAATGAGAGTTGCTTACCATTTGCAGATAACTCCTTTATTCAGTGCATAAGTGCTGGAAAATGACACCATAATGTGCAAGTGCACACAAATAAATATAAAGGCGGCAGTAGTACATTTGTAAAGTATGTAAACATAACGCATGCCGGCTCCTTAATGAGTGGACCGCAGGCATACTAACAGCCAGCAGTCATGGATACTGATGTGCATAAATGTACTGCATCACAAGATCAGCTGATGTTTCACCAAGAAGGCTTCCTCAGAGCTGATTGGCCTTCTGCACACACACAATATTTAAACACTCACTCATACGTATTCATCAAGTAGGTGTGGCCAACAAAGCACAGACATAACACAGACACATGAAAACCTGTAAACATATAAATAAAATAAAAACAGTAATAAGAGAAGCACAAAGTCACAGATAGCACTGAAGCAGAATTTCTTCATTAAATCCTCTTGGTTGTAGGGTATCCATAGTGTGAATCCAGTAACATTCCCGTTGGAGAAGTTTGTTGCTCAAGTTGCCCCCTCGGGCTCCCACTTCTACCTTTTCAATGTCAAAGAAGTGTAGACTCTCTGGGGAGCCATGTTGCACACTCGTATAATGTCTTCTGTAGAATGTTCTGTAATATGCTCTTTTAAGGTTCGTTTTATTTAGGCCACATAGTCCAATCTGCATCGACACAAGAGCAGATAGATAATTCCAGCAGTGGAACAATTAATAAAAGATTTGATTTTAAACTTTCTCCTAGTTCTTGGATGTTTGACAAACTCCATTTTGTGTGTATTGTTGCATTGGCCACAGTGGCCACATTTGAAGTTGCCATTCGGGATGTTAGGTAGCCACATTCTTTTCGGTTCTATAGGTTTCTTGTATATACTGTGCACCAATTTATCACACAAATTCATGCCTCTAAGATGAGTCACCCTTAATTCAGAGTTTTCCAAGCCTTCTGTATTTTGGATAATATGCCAGTGTTTTTTTTATGATATTAGTCACTGGCCCACTTTGGTTGCAGAAGTTGGAAACAAAAGTAACTGGCTGGTTTTCCGTTGTTTTGTCTTTCTTTCTCAATAGATCCTCCCTGCTTTTAGTACTAGCCCTAACCAACCCAATTTTTACCTTTTGTGGTGGGTACGCATGATCTACAAACCTTTGTGCCATAATTTTTGAATGCTTTTTAAATTCTGTCTCAGTGCTGCATAATCTTTTCACTCGAAGCATCTGTCCCACAGGTAGGTTGTCACACAGAGTATGTGGATGGGAGCTGGTATAATGCAGTAGGCTGTCATGCTCTGATGGTTTCCTAAACACTGTCATTTGGAGTTCCCCATTCACATTCAAAATTGAAATATCCAAGACATTTATTTGCTCAGAGTCCTTCTGCATCACAAACCGAAGATTTTCATCTACTGCATTTATTACGTAAACAAAACTTCCAGTTCTGCCATGGGCCCTGCCCAGATCAAAAGGCAGTCATCAATTAACTACTTCCAGAAAATGGCATATTTTCTGAATAATGAATTAGAATACAGAAAACGTTATTTCCCATAATCCCACATACAGGCTCACCAGACTAGGTGCAAAGGTAGTCCCCATTGCAGTTCCGCATATTTGGGCACAGTATCTATTTTGATATATAAAGTAGTTTGATGTCAGTACCATATCTGCCATGTCTATAAGAAAGTTGGTTTCAGGTATCATGGGAGCTTCCCCGTTAATCAAGATAACGGCGGAGTGCATCCAAGCCCCCCCCCCCCCCCCCCGCCAATGGAGTATGTTGGAATATAGGCTTTCTATATCAAACATTACAAGTGTTGCATTAGGATGCGTTCTAACCACAGACAGGGCACATATAGCATCGCCAGTGTCCCTCAGGTAGGATTTCAGTTGTAGTTCCCATGGTCTGAGATGGCAATCTATCAGCTGGGAGAATGGTTCCATAGAGGAACCAATAGCTGCAACAATGGGTCAGCCAGGTGGGGCGGTGGCATTTTTATGGAGCTTTGGCAGCAAATATATACAAGGTTTTATTGGGTTATGAACTCTCAAATATTCGCATTCTTGTTTTGATAGCCGACCCCTCTGTTCACCTTCCAAAACAAATTCAAATGCTCTCTGTTTAATTCTTTCTGTTAGAGCAATAATTAATTGTTCATAATATTTTGTGTCTGCCAGCTGTTTTTTCCCTTTCATTTTCATATTTAGTTGCTCCCCATATCACTGTTGCACCTCTCTTATTGGTCAGTTTTACCACTGGGTGCTTCCCGTTCTTTTTTTGTCATATTCGAATAACTGCTCACAGAGTATTGATCTTCAACTAATCTCTGACTATCTTTATCCACTAGACTCGAAAATGTATTACTACTGTGGTGAGCATAGGTGGGGGGACAAAAAAGTGGATTTCTTCTTTAAGTGACAAGTTGTTACTTCACTACTGGTGGTGGGACTTGAACCTTATATGTTCTGGATTGGGGAGTTTGTGCTATTTTGTTCTTGGATGTTTCTAGCAACCTCCCATTGTAGAATAGCTTGATGTGATTGGGAGTAAAAGCTTTTTAGATGTAACTATCTATAAAACTTGAACAAGTCCACCCGTAACTGAAATGGGTTAATGTTGGTACTTGGAACAAATGACAGGCCTTTTTGAAGCACTTTTTTCCTGTTCTTTAGTAGAGGCTTATTAGTTAAATTGACATTTGCCATTTGCTGTTGCAGTTGGACTGCCTCAGTGGCCCTGATTGCTGCCAGGGCCTCCTTCCTCTGCCTCTTCCTTGTCCATCTACCCCTCCCCCGCCTGACCCTCCGTTTCTGTACTGGTAGTGGGTATGGGTGGCTGCTGTTCCTGGCCTGGGTTCCCCATTTGCTGGCCTAAAAAACTCTCTTAGGGGCTTGTCTGGAAGTTTCCCCATCACTTTCTGGTGAGGCGGTGACATTGTTTTCCCAAAATCGATTTGGGTTGCCTGTATATCTATAAGGTTCTCACTTGTTTTGCACTGCCAGTTATAGACTTGTTCCCTCTCATAATCTCTTTCATCCCTCATATGTTTCTCCATCTTGTATTCCTTTCAATCATCATGGAATTTTGCTATCTGTGCTTCAATCTTTTTATTACTGTCTATTTTATTTATATGTTTACAGGTTTTCATGTGCCTGTGTAATGTCTGTGCTTTGTTGGCCACACCTACTTGATGAATATGTATGAGTGAGTGTTTAAATATTGTGTGTGTGCAGAAGGCCAGTCAGCTCTGAGGAAGCCCTTCTTGGCAAAACATCAGCTGATCTTGTGGTGCTGCACATTTGTGCAAGCCAGTATCCATGACTGCTGGCTGTTAGTATGGCTGCGGTATACCCACTGAGGTGCCGGTGTGTGTTTTGTTTACTTACTTTACGAATGTAGTTCTGCCGCTTTTATATTTATTTGTATGCCCTTGCACTTTATGGTGTCATTTTCAAGCACTTATGCACTGAATAAAGGAGTTATCTGCAAATGTAAGCAGCTCCATTTTGATTTTTTGCAATAATGTGTGTTTGAGTCTGTGCAGCAGCACTTTAGCAGTTTTACTGCTTGCTTTTTTGGTTATTTCAATATTTTTGCTAGACAAATATTATTTCTGAAAAAAAAAGACTTTATGGTCACTAACAAATACTGTTACTTTAAATTATCATTTTAATGCCTTTATATTCCATTATTCTGATTGGTCCCCAGTAGTAGAGTTGTGAAAACCTCCTTAAATTCAGCTTTGTGAACAATGACCTTTGAACTGAACAAGGTTTGCCACTGTTAAAATAGATTTGATAGTCTGCAGGACAGAAGACTAAAAACATGCTTTTAAAAACCCTCCCACACTCCTACACCTGCTGAGGAGGACAGGCCTAGTCTCTTGATGACCCCTCCCCAGCCCCTGTCATTTCCCATTCTCAACACCCCATACCCATTTTCCTATATACTGTCAGACAGTAGGTCCTGCTCTTCACCCCCAATTTGTGATTGGGGGGGACAGTAGTAATCCAAAACCAGGCTAACTGTTGCCCCCCTCTGTAACGTGCAGTACTCTGTTCCGCATTTAGATAATATAATCATGTGACTGTAAGGGCGAGTGGACATTCAACCAGGAAGAAGTGGGAAGAGTGATCCATGCTGTTGATGATGCTAAGCAGACTTGTAGCCATATCTGAAACAGGAGGACTTGGTCACTCTGGCATGTGCATCTGAGATACCACAGCAGGACGACTATAACATTCTACACCTGGGCTTGCCTAGAATGTTGGTGTGCTGCTATCAGCTGTTGCATAACACAGCAATCAGGCTAATCTGATGACATCTGCAAGCATTTCTGAGCACAGAGCTGCAAGTTGGGTTCTACCCAAGAATCGAACACCTGGAACTTTGGGTGTTTAATTCTTACAGACTGACAAACTATAGTGAAAAACAGTGATGTTTTAATTTGCCTGGTTCACTTAGGTCCATCTTCAGATGAGTCAAGCAGATAAACGGGTGACCCATAGTTCAGACACTAAATAGCACAGACTTGCCAGAGAGTCAGTCACATGGTGCAAGCCTCATTTTGGTGTAAGCTCATCACTGGAGTGCAGTGAGACAGCTCATTCACACATGCTGCATCAGGCAGTGAGGTAGCTTAGCTAGGGTACTCAATTAGCGAATTTAGCTAGGAATGATCTTCCTCTACCAAAACTGGGTGAACAAAAACTAAAACTGAAGGCTGCAGAAAAAAAGAAACTAAAAGGTAGCAGAGAAGGTCACACAGCAAGAAGGATAGCAGGATGAACAAACTCTGGTCGGAGCCAATATGGCTGTGGAGAGCTTTTATGAGCGACAAGAGCAGTCAACAGAATATGATGTGTTCTCGCTGCACTGGAGTCAGCCATAATACTGCAGCAATTATAGTACTGCGCATGCGTGATACTCGCACATGTGCAGTTTGCCCCCGAGTCAGCCTTGCAACATGATGGTGCTGACATAACTACATGTAGCAACCCAGTCCCCTCAGGTTACTAGAATCCCGTTAGTACTACCCTTAGGCAGGTAGGAAAGTGCAGCTGGTGGTGAGGTCATTAGGGGCTTTCTACATAGTGACATCATTGTTTACTCAGCCTGAGAGAAGGATGATTATGTCATTTAGAACTCTCATAGTAGCATAACCATTTTAGAGTCAACTGCTTTTGGGGGCTTAAAATGTTCATCAGTAAGTTCAAGTGTGGCACTTAGACTGACAGGAGGTCTGCCATTGGGGATCTGTCAAAGGGAGCCCTGGTATTTCTCACCCTAGTTTGGTAAAATCTTCAGTTTGCTTGCAGGATTCTTAGTTTCACTCAAGGGGGAGTGAGAGGGAATGCAGTTCTTGTGGATCCAAGGGGCAATCCCCTGAAGTTCACAACTGCCTTAAGAAATAACAATGAGTAGAATCTGACAGCTACCAGAGAAAGAAAGGTGCATTTTGTTCTTTCCATGACTGGGAGGAAGGAACAATTAATCTGTGAGTTCAGAATTTGAGACTGTTCTCTGAGAGAGTTGTCTGAGGTGTGTGTGTACCCTAGATAAGGCTAGATCACACCTGTCAGGACCCCTTTCAACACAACTGTGCTGAATTTAAAGTTAAAGTTGGGAGTCTTTAGCAATTCATTGGGGATTGGAGACTCATTTGGTGTAACCCTGAAGGAATGGGAAAGGCTGTTTGGGGCATAAGGTGAGGAACGCCATCTGGAGTTTCAGGCAGGGCTAAGTGGTTTGTGGATGGACACCAGTGTTCCCTGGGCAACGACCATGCATCAGGAGGATTTCAAAGTGTATGGTACATCCCATACTGTAGATATACACTTTGGAACTGGAAATGTGTGGAAAATGTTTAAAGTGTGTGGCACATCCTACAGATCTACACTTCGGAAGAGAGATAGAGATGTTTTTTGTGGAAAACAGTACTGCCTAGCAAAGTGTCCTGCAAAAGACAGTGTGCCTGTATTGCAATGATAAACATTTGGGGGACCACCCTTGCTTTAAGTAACATCTGTAAATAAAGCCATACTGCAAAATCCCAGTTACTGCTTTGGACATTCTGCTTATTGCTTCTAGTGTGAACGTTATTGGGGCTCCTCAGCAGTTAGGTCTAGGATATGCCTAGCATCCTCTCCCCTGGACCTGGTTGTAAATAAAAAGATCAATTTTAGTATGTACCCCACCCCCATCCTCTAGATAATGAGCCTGGTATACACTCCAATGCTAGAGGTGATACCATGAGTGTAGCTCTGCGAAAAGAAAATGGTATGCCATGCAGTAGTCAATAATTCTTTTAAGGGGTGCCAGCTAGCCAAAGGTGGTGTGGGGGATATACTGTATACATATGCACAATACTCATGCATGCACAGTTTAGTCTGCACCACCATGTTGCACACAGCGGCTGTCACGTCCGCACTTGCAGAAAGGAAAACTAGTGCACCAGGAAGTGGGGATGTTTATGCTGCCCGCAGAGGGGAAGGGCTTCATAAACAGAATCACTGGAAACTACACTGGAGCACTGGGGCAGAACATCAGACAGCAGTCCGGTTATGTGCTTCCATGGTGCTCTTTTACAAATCTGATGATGGCATAACATCAGTGGAGCATGACCCACACAACTGTACAAATCAAACTCAGGAGGAGACTATTAACAGACTAGAGATCTGGTCTCAGAGTTGCTCATCATCACAGTCACGTTCTCATTCTTTTCTAAGCAGTAATTTCTGGTAAATGTGCCTTAACAATATTGATCTCAGTGCTGGTAGACTACTTCTGGTTTTCCCCTGATTGTATTAGGAGAAGGTGGTAACAGTCTTGAAGTGGCTGCTGCCAGTAGTGGCACGCTCTGAAAAAAGTGGTCCCCATGCTCGTTTGCATATTTTGAAATGTCCTCTTGAGTTAAAGGGGACAGGCATTGATTACTTATGTGCAGCTGTTTGAAATGTCTCTATTTTTATAAATTATATTCATACCTCTAAAGGATCCCTATTTTAACTGTGCCTGAATAAAAGCTGAAGCTGTGAGTTGTGTTTTGTTTTGGTTTTAGATTTATAGAACTGTTATTCAATACAACAGCAGATTAGGTACATATGGACACATATTGATACATGAACATAGTAGGATAATAGTATCTCAATTACAAGGGGGTCTGTGTTAGGTTTGGGTTTTGAATGTATACATACATTAGTCACTTGTTACACAATTACAGATATATCATGTTTAAGATAGTATACGTTTGACTATTCATGAGTGATATGGACTTATTGTACACAAAGTTTAAGACAAATGTATCTGAACAGTACACTGTGTAAAATTTGACTGACACCACTGTGTGAAACAGCTGGTGAATGCTTATCTTACAATAGGGCAGGTTGTCTTCTAAGCTATTTTTTACTTAACACAGAGATATTTTCATGTTTGTAAGACTTTTAACATTATTTACTAAGTATTGCTTAAAGAGCTACTGACGCCTCAAAGAAAACTTTGAAAAACATAATAATTAGGTAAAATTCTGCTTGTATTCTATATATTTATTCTAGATTTCTCCTCCCCATTATTTGCTACTGAGAAAATGTGCATGAATACATGATTTTTATCCCTTGCAGTTTTTTTAAAGTTAATCTGCTTCCATAGCTTACTCCCTACTTCAAGTCATAATGCTCTGTTGTGACATCACAATCTGTTGCCATGAGAGTAACTGTGACGTCACAAGCAGTGCATTATGACCTTAGTTAGACAAACAGCAACAGAAATAGATGAACTCTTCAGGAGCATAGTCTGTTTTCATGCAGATTACCTTAGCAACAAATAATGGGGAGGAAGAATAAAGAACTAATGTGAAATACAAGCTGAACTTTATCTAAATATTATGTTTTGTTAAAGTTCTCTTGAAGGTGTCAGCTGCTCTTTAAGCTAATTTGTCCTTGTGTTTTTAATCATTGTCATTTACTAATGCTAGCACAGACACACAGAAGGTTTTAAAATGAAACTTCAGTTGATTTATAGCTTGTGTCAGGGACTGAACTTTCAAGTCAGTGAAATTTGACCTTGGAATAGCTTTCTTTTGATGGAACTAATCCTGTCTTGTCTAAGTAATTTGCAAAGTTGAGACTGGTTAGAAGTACAATAGTTGTTATGCTAAACAAAGGTAAATATATCTAAAAGTATACAACTTACAGATAATACACCTGTATGACAGTTGTTCAGGACAACAGTACCTTTCAAATGAGCCTATTCATTAAGCTGCACTAATTATATTTTTTAAACTATAGCCATCTGATTACCTGAATTTTCATTTTTCATCACAATTTTCACCTTTTGGATGGCTATATTTAACAAATCTAATGAATTCAGATTAGTGGCTACCCTCATTTGAAGGGTCATTTTGTCCTGAACTACTTTCATGTTGGTTGTATATTGGCAACTTGTATAGTTTCTGAGATATTTACATTTGTTGGCATGACTTCTACTCTGTTCACTCAGAGAGAAAAAAATGATACAAACTGTATGTCCCAAATACCACGAATAATGATCCATTCATTATGCAGATATGAATAACAAATAGCGGCACTATTATTCTTATTCGGGAAATCATTTTAAAAAGTTAAAAACAGTCCCGCCCTCCTCCCCAGATCAGTTGTTTAAACCTACATGACCTCTTTCCCCACACCCACCCAGCACCCACAATTTATGTTTAAAAACTGATCCCACGATGACCACATGGCATAACCCACTTGCCTCTGAGCCTGGTCACCATCTCTACTAGCACTAACATTGCAGTCCTCTTTGACAGCGATAAATAACCCTGTCCCCCTGGCAACAGAATTAAACTCCCAACCTCCTCACCCACATTGTCTAATTGAAGTGCCCCCCCCCAGGCAAGGGAAGATGACGGACACACAATCCACCTTCCACCACAGCCAATCACCTTCTTGTGAATGAATGTGCTCCTATGCTTGCTCAAATAGTAAAACAGCTGAAGTTTTACTATACAAGTAAGTGTGGGAGCACTTTCATTCACGTAAAGGTGGCCGGCTGTGGTGGGGGATGGGTTTTGTCATCACCTTCCCTCAGCTGGGGGGTAGCCACTTCAATTAGATAATGTGGGTGCTGGGGGAAAGGAAGTTGGGAGTCGGGTGCTGCTGCTGGAATGGTGGAGTGTGTGGATTATTTATTACTGTCAAAGAGGACCTAAACATTAGTGCTACTTGAGGTGGTGGCCAGCCTTGGAGGTGGGCGGGTTGTGCCGGTCGCCCATTGTGGGATCCATTTTTAAACATAAATTTGGATGCTGGGTGGGTAGGAGGATGGGGATTGTGCAGGTTTAAACAGTTGGATGGGAGAGGAGGATGGGGACTGTTTTTAACTTCCCCCACCTTACATGAACACGAATAATGACTACAAATACTGAATTCCAAATATTTGGGGACCCAAATATGAATATTTGGCTGAATATTTAAAATAAGGTATTCGCCCACCCCTAATTTGAAGTGGGTGGGAAGGGGGTGTCCTTTTGCTTGTCAATGGCAGCTGATAAGGTGGCAGCTTACCATTACCCACCTGCACACAACAAAAAAAAATACTTTTTGTTTACTAGAAGAATAAGTTCTAGACTGAAGTCTTTTTTGTTGACTCATGAGTGCATTTTTGCAGATTAGGCAGAGACCCCATGAGGCCTGGGTTAGAGAAGGGAAGGACTGAACATTGGGTAGCAAGGGAATATGGGCTGGCAGCTTGGTAGTGCTCACAACAACAACAACAAATACTTTTTTCCTTTTTGTTTACTAGAAGAAGTATGGAACTGGAGCCTTTTCTGCTGATTCAGTGATTACATGTTTACATATTAAACTTCGTAGAACCCTATGGCATGGGGTTGGATTAGGGAGGGACTGGGCAGTGGGTAACAGGTGGGTGTAAGCTGGGAGCATGCCAGTGCCTGGCTACTGCTAGTTGGCCGTTATGTAGCATTAAACCCCCAAAATAAAATATAAATAATTTTTTTCTAATCTTCATGTTTGCAGCTTGCTGACATTCCTATAGCATCTGTGTGGGTTTGCCAGAGTTGTGCCAGGGTAGTGTGATCTGGGCAGTGGGCAGCTAGTGGGTGTGAGCTAGCAGCCTGCTTGTGCTTGGTTGCAGCTAATTGGCATTTGTATAACATTAATTCGCCCCCCCCCCAAAAAAAATAATGACAATATATAGAAAGAAATGGATTTCATGTTTGTAGCTGCTTCAGGCAATGGGGCAAAAAAGAGGACAAGGAGGTGGAGGCATGGTGGAATCATACAGAAGCAGCAAAGAAAAGCCAAACTAGAGTGGCGTTAGCAAGAGACCCTCAGCCAGCATGGGAACTGGAAGTGTAGAAACTGCTTGTACAGTCAATAAAGTATCAAACATTGCAGGAACCACTTACACTGGTACTACAGAGGTTGTGGCTTCAGCAAAGATTGCAGAGAAAAGCAAAAAGGAAGGGTAGCAGCCGAAAGCACAGGCAGGCAATGGAGGAGGAGGAGCAAAGTGATTTGGGGAGACTGGGGGTAAAGACACAGCTCAAGAATACAGTATGTACCTGATAAAAGTGACAGCAGCAGCAACAGTTCTGGGCAGGAGGTACAGAGGAGGAACAGGTAGGAGTCAGACATAGGACAGAGACATATCAGATATCAAAACAGACAAATGGTGGTTGTCAAAAGAAAAAAGGAAGAGGCCCCAAAAAGGCAAGGGGGAAACTAACATGTGTAACCAGGTTGCCATGCAGATGGCACAGTTGTTACTTCTTGGTTACTACCCCTGCCTTAAGCCAGTGGGGGCTGAGCAAGGTTGAAGGACCTAGGCTTGTTAAACTCTTCATGGTGGTGGTTTGGTTCAGTTACTACCTCAGCGCCCCTCTTTAGCACCTCTGTCCTCTCCAATTGCTAAGGAAGGACTGCTGAACTCCTCCTAGGCTGGGGGGAAGGGTCCAGCTCAGGACCCTCCGAACGCAGTCTCTTATTTGCTGATTGGCTTGTTACTCAAGATCTTTCTCCCCCCCTCCCAGTGGCTGAAAAAGAATGCCAAGCACTGTGCTGCTGTTTTTCCAAAGTGCCTGAGTTTTTGCCTCAATACATCCAGATAACAGTTCAGCTGTACTCAGGGAGACAGGAACAAACTAAGATCAGTGAGCAAAAAATGTTGCAGTGTAGTTTACTTTATTGCCCCAGTGACACACACCAGCAATTCCATGCAGTGCAAAACTAAATGCCAGTCACTAAGTGGGAATCAAATTATTCCACTACTTCACCTAAACAGGCTTCATCAGGGGTCAGATATTAAGGTGACTGACAGCCCTTAAGTAGTCACACAGTGAGGATGTCATCATGATGTCACAGTTATGATTGACCACAATGTTAAGTGTATATGTGATAGTGAACCTCACATATACATGAAATACTGAATTCAAACACAAAAGAAACATTTTGTCATAACAAAAGTTATATATGCCAAAACAAAACAGTGTTCCAATTATAGACCCTGTAAACCTATATAAAAAAAAACTGTTGCTAGACTAATGCATAAGGTCAAAGGTCACTTAAAGATTGTAAAACATACCAGTGCCATTCCCTTAGTCTGTTCCATGAATGCCCTCTTACTAGGTTTTTGCCAGGAATTCCTGGGGATCTACAGAATCAGTACCTCCGCGTGCCAGGTAGTATACAAAAAGAACAGAGAGGCCAGCCCAGTGGCGCTGAGGGTTGAGGTGCTGGATGCCACACCTCACTCCATGCTGGTGATCCGGGTTCGAGAGTGAACTCGGATTGCTGGTGGGTCGGCTGGGGGTGTTAGGCTTAAGCGTCCCATGACAGCTCGCCTACTCTGGGTAGGGTTGAGGCCATACCCCTAACACTTGCCTGACTCCGAGTGGAGGCTCAGAGTACTGCAAGCCCCTAACATCAGGGGCATGGGCGGCCGCTATACAGCGTGACATCAGCAATTGATGCCTTGATGTCAGGGGTCCTACGCTGTAAAGGGGTGGGGAGAAAATGGAGAAAATGCCTGCCATTACTGGGAAGACGGAGCCCCCGGAGACGTGCCCTTGATGTGCCTTCGCCTGCCCAATGGCCCCCAGACCGATGAAAGTTGATTGATGGGGTAAGGGGGCTATGCCCCATCCCCACAAGGGGGGGTAAGCTGAAGCTCCATGGGATCTAGTGGGGTCATTCGGGCAGGGTGGAAGGTAGAGGGATGTCTGCCTTGGGGTTCCTGAAGGGTCGGGGATGGCAGGCTGGGAAAGGTGGATTAAAAAAAAAAGAACAGAGAGAGAAGACAGAATTTTCATTGATCCGAGCAACTTCAGTCTAAGGAGAAGTAAAAAAAAGAAAATATGTTATGTGTCCTGAACTCACAGAATTCATACAAATTAAAGCGGATTCAGCAGAAGAACAGGACCAATTACAGGTAAAGGTAACAATAAGAGCCCAGTAAGTGTTGGGGTGAGGAGGGGGAAAATGCAATGTGAAGGAAAGGCTGTTCATAAAACATTATAATGAACATACAGGAACATACAGCATACAGGAGCAGGATTACTTCACATTTTCATCATGTTCACATGGTAGCAGTGTTGGTACTGTACATAGTTAAGTACCATTCAAAGGCCAGCATCCATTGAGGCCAACAGGATTTACAATCTTAAATTTAAAAATCCAAAAGCTCTCCCTCCTAAGTAAGAGGTTGAGCCTATTTCCACCTTGTCTTGGTGGTTTCATAACTTCAAGACCCATAAACCTCCCAAGACATTGTGTTTAAAGAAATGCCTTCCTAGTGGGGTGTCCCAATCCAGCTATCATAAATAGGAAAATGGCCACATCGATAGGAAGGCATTTTTGAGAACACCGTGATGCAGACCCAAAGCATTTGAGGTTTATGCATCTTCAAGTTGTCAAACTGCCAAGAAGAGGTGGGAATAGGCTCAGCTTCCTACTTAAGAAGGAGATCTTTTGGATTTTTAAACTGAAGACTGTAAATCCTGGCAGCCTGAGTGACTCCATACAGTACCAGCACTGTTACTACGTGAACTGGATAAAAATGTAAAGTAATTGTGCTCTGTATGTTTATCATAATGTATTATGAACAGCCCATCCTTCCCATTGCACTTTGTTTTAACCCCACACACTCATTAACGGGGCTCTTACTGTTACCTTTACATGTAAAGGTAACAGTAACAGCCCTGTTACTGAGTTGTTCTGCTGAATCTGCTTTAAACTATATGAATTCTGTGAGTTTAGGACGCATTATAATCTATATTCTTTTTTATTTCTCCTTAGATCAAAATTACCAGGATCAATGAAAATTCTCTCTCTCTCTCTCTCTCCTTGTTCTTTTTGTATATCACCTGGCACCCAGAGGTACTGATTCTGTGAATACACAGGAATTCCAGGCAAACCTACCAAGACGGCAATCACAGGGCAGATTAAGAGAAGGGAGGTAGTATATTTTGTTACCTTTTTTAGGCAGTGACCTTGGACTATCAAACATTGGTCTAGTAACATTTTGTGTTATATAAGTGTACAGGATTTTGTAATTTGAACACAGTTTTGTTTGGTTGTGTTTTGTTTTGTGTTGTTTTGTTTTGACATCTATAGCTTTTGTTATGACATGTTTCTTTTGTGTTGGAATTCAGTATCTATTGTATATATGAGGTTTACTATCACATGTATGCTTAACATTGTGATCAGTCTTAACCGTGACATCGTGTTATGACATCATCACTGTGTGACTACTTAAGGGCTATCAGTCATCTTAGTCTCTGCCCCCTAATGAAGCCTATTTAGGTGAAGCGCTGGGGTAGTTTGACCTCCACTTAGTGACTGGCATTTAGTCTTTCACTATATGGAACTGCTGGTGTGTGTCATTGGAGCAATAAAGTAAACTAAACTGCAACATTTTTTGTTTGCTGACTTTAGTTTGTTCCGGTCTCCCTGAGTGCAGCTGAATTGTTGTCTGGTTGTATCTTTAGCTGTTGGGTTAGCTGTCCTTTTGGTTGTACCACCCTGGAGCTCACTGCAGCACAGTTGCTTTTCTTTGGTATCTGTCTTAGCCAGGACCCCTTGCATTCTGGTTTGCTGATTGTGGGGGTCATGCTCAGAGGTCATTTGATTACATTCAGTACAATGCCTGCTGCTGTTTACACACATGTTTCTTTGCTGCTCGTTGCTTACTTCAACTTTTTAACACATCTAAGCAACTGATATTGCAGTTTGATTTGCAGTGATGATGTCAGTGGTTCCTCTGGTTCATCTTTGGGTGTAAGGGCACTCATTTCATCAGCATCACACAAGAAGAAAATAACAAAGCAATTAGCAACTCCTTTTCACATGGTCTTCAGCATCAGGTTCCAGCCGGAGCATGCAGGCATCGCAGATGGACCCAACCCAAGCCTCCGAAGGCTCAAAAGGTAATCCCCACCTTTGAGAGGGGTTACACATATAAAACAAAAAGCAAAGAAAGACATGGAAAAGAGAAGCAGTACCTCAAGACCAAGACACATGGTAGAGGAAGCAGAAGAAGAACCATATCCCGAACCAGATGAACTTGCAGAGGTGTATATGGAAATCAAAGGCCATGATAGTCAACCACATACCCAACAGCAGAGAGCACCACTGTGAAAGACCAGCCCAGTGACATTAGTGGTGTGGATTTCTTTACAGTAAACAAAGACTCACTTACACATATAGTGTGCCATAATTATAAGGACAATCTGAGTCATGGCAAGGTAGGAATATGGCTGGGAACATCTACCATAAAAAGGCATTTGATGAAGTCTCGCAGGTTCAGTATAAAAGGTGTGCCAATGTATGGCATTAGCAGTAACAGCACTAGCAGGCAGCAAGGATGATGATGATGATGATGGCCAGAAGGAGGAGAATGTTGAGGGTAAAGAGGATGAGGAAGTAATAAGTGGTGGCCAAAGCACAATTCTATCATCTTCATTCATAGGTTCTTTAACTCATTGACTACCACATCTTTGAGAGGCAACAAATCCCCATTCACTTCCACCTCAGGGGCAGACAAAGTGAGAGCCAGTTATGTGGTGCAGCCCCCCCCCAAAAAAAAAACAATGAGTCAACAGTCTCTGATCAAGTCTATGGATATGAGCCAGGAATATAAAGCTGTGAGACCAGAGGCCAAAAAGTTTACAAAACCAATTGCAACAATGCTAGCCAATGACTTACTGCCATTCTCTTTTGTGTGCAATGCAGGCTTTCTATCACTAATGCAAGCTGCAGCACTAAGGTACCACCTGCACAGCCATAAATATAGTACATCTCCACAGTGGCATTTCCACAGTTGTACCAAGTGTCTACATGACTGCATCATATGCCTTGAAAACATTGCTTATGCCAGCAGTTCTCATCACCGCTGACATGTGGACACGTTGTAAGATCACTGATTAAATGGCAGGGACCATCCATTGGGTCAGTTTTCCCTCTTTCTTGTCTTTTTACGTCTTTAGCTTAAAAGGCAGCAGCAGAGGCAATACCTGTAATTCAGTGGGACCCACAGTCTCAAGCAGGCAGTTTTATACCACGGTCTCAAGCAAGGAGTTTTATACCATGGTTTCAAGCAGGCAGTTTTATACCATGATCTCAAGCAGTTTTATACCACAGTCTCAAGAAGGCGTTTCATACCAGCAGGCAGTTTTATACGATGGTCTCAAGGAGGCAGTTTTATACCACGGTCTCAAGCAGGCAGTTTTATATGATGGTCTCAAGGAGGCAGTTTTATACCATGGCCTCATGCAGACAGTTTTATACCATGATCTCTAGCAGGCAGTTTTATACCATGGTCTCAAGGAGGCAGTTTTATACATCTCTGGATTCAACTATGACCGTCATACAGAAAACCTGCTAGGTTGCCTTCAGCAGGAGTTTGATGAGGGACTGATACCACACCCATTAACTCCAGGTTTCATTATATTAGACAATGCAAAGATCATTGTAAAGGCAGTTGAAAATGGTGACATACTACATGTTCTGTGCTTTGTTTACTGCATAAATATGGTAGTTCAGGAATTTCTGATGAGAAAGGTACCACTGTGCAGACTTTTGTATGTGTGGCCGAAAAGGTCTGTAGTCATTGAAGCCATTCTGTTAAGGCATGGAAGCTGTTGAACAACATTCAGCACCAGAACTATCTCCCCCTCCACCACCTGCAACAAGATGTGCCAACAAGATGAAATTCCATGTATTACATGATCTAAAATCTGCTAGAACACCAGAAGCCCATCCATAAGTATGTAGCTAAGCACAGTATTGGCAAGGGAGAGGTAAACATCTGCCTTAAACAGTGGTAACTGATCCAGAACAATCTAATCAGTTGCCAGACTTATCAGTTGAGACCTTCTGGACTGTGTGGAAGCTCTTTGAGAAGGACACACATGTGGCAAGTGCTAATGCAGCCAGTCTAAGCCAGATACTCCTTTCACTTGCCTGATTAACCTCCAACTGGATCACATGAAGTCTTAATATGAGGAAAAGGAGGATGCCACTTCAGTCAATCAGATGGAATGAATAACAGCAGGTTTCTGGGATGGCATATGCATTTCCCAAATGCATAAAGCTGACCACTACATCCTGTCTGCTCTCATAGTTCCTAGCTTCAAGGACACATTTGAGATATTCTCTGATGCAGAAGAATGCAGTAAGGATTAACAGTCCTATCAAAAACTGGCTTACCTGTCTGATCTCTGCACATATGGAACAGAAAAAGGTTAGGAGCACAACCCGCAGCAGAAGAGAAATGGTAATCATCCCTTGCACATCTACTAACAGGTCACGTGAAGGGGAAGAAAGGAGTCCATGAAACCCAAGGTTTTGCTACTGCTGCTACTACTAATGAACATCTGGGGGGGTCACTCATTCATGTCCCTAAGTCAGCAGAGTAGTACTGCTGCTGCAACCTCCGAGAGACCTCCACTGAAGAAAGACCTCCGTGGGAACACTGGTCTGTCTATGGCTTGATGAAAAAGCACATTGGGGGCCAGCCCACTGGTGCAGATATAGAGCTGACGCTTGCAATGTCAATGTCCTGGGTTCGGAAATGAGCCTGGGATGTTGGAGGCCAGCCAGGAGGAGCAGAACCAAGCATCCTAAGGACTACTGTCCTACTCCGGGGGAGGTGGAAACACCTGACATTTGACCAACTCCTGGTGAAGACCGGGGGTCTGACAGCTGGAGCTCGAGAACTTCTGGACCACTACGTCACTGCATGCCACACTGCCCTGAAGGACAGCATAAACAAAAATCATTGGTCAAGCAGGAGGATTTCTGCCCTTCACCAGACCCCACACAGCCAACAGAGGCACCCCCCCCGGATCACTTTCAGTCTCTGATTGGGGAATTTGGCCTCTCACCAATGGCCCTGCCCTGAGGAGTAAGCCAGGGTGCACTCCGGTGGTGGTAGGTAAGTCCTAGGAGATGGGGCTGGCAGGAATGGACAGATGGTGGCCGGCTGATGGCCAAAAAAAAGTACAGTGGGTCATCGTCTGACATAGTGGTGCCTGCAATACCAACAAATGAAATGCTGCAGAATTATATGGAGGAGAATGTGGCACTAACATAAGGAGAAAAGCTTCTACTGTAGTGGTACCAAAATAAATTTGTCCCTCTTTACAAAGGTCACTGTTGAGCACCTCAGTTACTCACCTGCAATTAGATACTCAGAGATCAGTTTTAGTGCTGTAGGCAATATAGTCACCAACAAGAGACTGCCTTTCCAGGGTGGCCCGGTGATGCTGAGGGTAAGACATCAGCCTTACCTCGCGCCACATCAGTGACCCATGTTCGAAGCAGACTCAGGTAACCGGGGGTCCGCCAGAGAGAAGAGGATCGAGTGTCTGGTAGACTGCTCTCCTGTCCTGAGTGGGTGGGTTTGTATGCCCCGCAGTACTAGCAGCTTGAAATGGAGACTGGGAGCAGTGCAGCTGGTGAGGGCACACTGAGGGTTATGGTGGTTTGATGGATGTCCTGGAGGCGGGTGTGGGAGTGTGCCCGCCCTGCACTGGTCATCATTGTATATCCGTGCCTCCAGGACAGAAAAGGAAAATGGCCCTGGCACCCAGGAAGGTGAAGGTGGGTCCTGTGGTCAGCCCCCATGCTGAACACCAGATTTGCCCTGGCCAGCCTCTGGATCTCCTCCTCACTCTGACCACCCACTAGATTGTAGATAGAGTGCCAGTAGGAGTTGGGGCTACACCTCAGGGGGTTCAGAGCCGGGGTGTTGGTGGGTTGGAAAGCAAGGCAGGGGAGTATCCTGGGATGGAGGCTTGGTCTGGAGGGGATCTCAGGCAAAGCAGGAGATGGCTGGCCCCCAAGTCCATCCTGGAGAGAGTCCTAAGGGGCCAGTAAAAGGAGTATAAAGAAAGTTAAAAAAAAAAAAAAAGAGAGACTGCCTTTCCACAAAAGAATGTATAGATGCTCAATTTTTTTAATTAAACTGGCCCTTTATAAAAAGACTTGTTCCCCAAGATCTATGGAAAATGAATCTCCTACACTACCAGCTATGCTAAAGACAGAGGATGGTAGGGTGGGTGGTGAGGGCTTCTGCGTCCGTTAGTCTTCTTATATGACATTCAGTATTAGTACCACAAGTCTATCCAGTCTTCATGTTGTCACTTTTTTCTCCAAGTGAGGGCTGTAGCCTGCTGCACCTTTTTGTGGCCAACATCTCTTTACTGCCCTGGCACAAAGGAAACACTTTCCAGTACATTCTAACCATAAATCAATAATTTCCTAAAATCAAACCAGGGCAGACTCGGTCAAAAATAGGAGAACTTTTTCATGGTTCAACAGGCCATGTTCACAAGGTCAAACACTGGGACGTTCACAGCCCTATCTAAGCATATCAACGAGTGCCATATAATCTGCACAGGATGATGGCACATTGCCACATCACTTTCAAAGCTTTAGATTTGACCTTTAAAGCCCTAAACAGGCTGAGTCTCCGCTACCTTCAAGACCCCTTTGTCCCGAATGCCACAGGCAGGAGTAGACCTCTTGTCATTCCCCAGGTCTTACTGCAAATCTTTTAGGGACAGAGTGCTTGAAGTGGCCAACCCTGTGTGATAGAATTAAAACATCTCTTCTTTCAGTCAGTTTGCTGGAGCATTTTAAGAGCTGATCTGATCATGTGAACACACCTCTTTAGCATGGCCTTCTCAAAATGTTTCCATGTTTAAATTGCCTGAAGCGATTTGTTTGTAATTCTGTGTAACACTATTTGCCCTGTAGATAAGGGACTTATATGAACTGAATTAAAAGTTGCTTTGCTGGATGGCCCATCAGTGCAGCGGTAGGGCTACTATTCCCGACGCTGCTGACCTGGGTTCAGGAATGGGCCTGGGTCATTGAAGAGTCAGCCAGGGGTGGTGGACTGACCATTCCAGAAGAGTGGGGAGAGATGGTGGCTGCCTTCATTGCAGTGCTGCCACCTGGGGGGACCACAGGTAGTAAAGCAGCATTAGGCAGTGTGGGAATGAGGATGTCAGTTGGGCATGTGGCTAGTGCACCACTGTGCAGGCACCCTGCGCTGCAAACCTAGCATGTCAAAAATCTATAAGGCTGGAAGAAATATGGAAAATGACCCCAGCACCGGTGATGACAGACCCCGTATATCTGCATCCTGCACCACTGCAAGTTGCACATCCTGATGAGAGAAGAGATTCTCCCCCTCCCCACCTGGGGAGTAAGCCATTGCCTGTGGTGGATGGTGATCATAGATAGGCATACAGGGGGTTGGATTTCTCTTGGGAGCTCCTGAGGGAGGCAAGCTCTGGAGACAGAATGGAGGCATAAAGGGTAAGTTAAAAAAGTTGTCTTGCTTTGCTTTTTGCACCATCCCCTCAACAGGTTAGAGCATCAGGCTGCATCGCTCCTTGCCGTGGCAAAAACTGTCATCATGTTGGCTGAGCAGGCCACTTGGTGACAAATGCAGGGAGGCACTCTTATGATGTGCAGTCTCTCTCTTTACACCCCCGACTCCTCACCAGAATCCCCCTGTTCCCCTCCCTAACAACTGGGGCCACTGTGGCTGAACCCATCTAATGCCTGGGAGGGATGGGCAGGAAAGTAGCTGCCATCACAGCCAACAGCAATTCTGCCCTCCCTACCAGGGATCCAAGCACCTGACCTCAGTGACTGGCACCGCCCACAGTTAGCATCCAAGTGGGATTCTAAGGCTTGCATGTGAACCCCACTCTCCCAGGTGTAGCGCAGTGTGCTGCCACAGCACTGCTGGTCCAGCTCAGGCTGGGCTCCTTTTCAACAAGCTGGATCATATTAGACGTCAACCTTAGCAGCAGTAGCAGCATTTCTTTGGTGAGGCATTTACCAGTAAGGTCTTCTTCTTGCATATGCTGGATACCCTTTTGCAAAGCAAAGCATTTTTGCAGCTCTTGGGAGCTATTTTTTGTTCCACCGATGTAGAACTGAAGCATGTCCACCAACACAGAGGAACCCGAAATTCTTAATTGCAATTTAAACATTATCTCACTTGAGTTAAAAGGGTTAAAGCAACAGAGAAATTAATAGTACATACTGCGTGAATTCCTAGATTGGTAAAATGAGTCCTTTATGTTTAGGTGTACAGTACATTTTTTTTTTATGTTATGTATAATTGAATAATGCTTCAAATTTTTTTCTTGGCCTGGTTTCTAACCTAGTCATGTTTTCACACTGCTCTTATTTTCACTCTCTTTTTCCCTGTCAGCAGTGTCAGTTATATGGTGTCACAGACAGGGCAGTAAAAGTCAGGTATCTAGGTTTTCTTGAGAAATAGACAGGAATCAAATTGTGCCATTAAGCTGCCCAGAAGAACACAAGTTAGTTGCTGACACTTACATGTTTACTTGCAAAAGCAGATAACTCCACAGCTTGAAGTTTATATACTGTTGTTTCCTCCAGTCTCGCTGACATTTTTTTAACCAGCCTTTTTCTCCTACCTGGCATCCACGTCTGTTTGTCTGCTGCTTCTGCCCTCTCCTCCTGCAGCTTCAGGTCCCAACCATTTTCTGAGGCTACCTCCCAGTGCCAGCACTGATCAACAGGGCTGGCATTGAGAGTACTAGAGAATGGTATCACTGGCATAGTTGCCAAGGCTTTTGCCCCCATTTTTCTCCTAATGCCTCCCACCTCCCTCTTACTATAGGCCATGCCAGAACATAGTGCCCCTGTGGACAAAGACAAGCTCCCTGACCCACCCCAGGGGATGCTGTGATCATAGGTGACTGTGCTAGTACTTCTTGACCATGTCTTCCCAATTGCAGGCTTCTCCAGTTTGGTTCTAAACCCAAGTCACTCACTTGGCAGCTCAACATGCTATCTGTGGGCTATCGAGCAAAGTGCTTTGAGATATAATGAAAATCTTTACATCACTGTAAAATTCTTTTTTTTTTTTATTTTCGTTCTTTATCCCTCCTTACTACCTCCGGAGCCCCCTCCTTCCGTCCGCTCATGTCTCCCTTGCCTACCTTAGGGATCTGCCCCTAGAGTGCCCATCCTCCTCTCCTTGCACAGTGGGGTCTGTCCTGCAGGTGGTCCGGGTGGACTTAGGGCAGCCTTCATCTAGGGCTGCCAGAGGATTTTCCATTTTCTCTCATACGTCCCCCTACCCCTAGGGCGTCGACGCTTGGGACGTCGTCCCGAGTGATAGCATGCTGCGCATGCGCCCAGAGCCCTCATACGTCGGCGGCGTCCCCTCCCGACTCCGTTAGGCAGACCAGCCTCCACATCCCTCTGTGCCAGTTGCTTCCACCGGCTCACGAGGGTAGCAAACGCTGAAGCGTTCTTGGTTCCACCCTGAGGAGGAGGCATCCATTGGGACGCTGATCCTCCCTCTCCCTGCCGACCCCCGGCCACCCGAGTCCGTTCCCAAACCCGGGTCGCCGGCGTAGCGCGAGGTGTGGCATCCAGCGCCTCAGCCCTCAGTGCCACCGGGCCGGCCTACATCACTGTAAAATTCTATTCAATTTTCCATCGTACTACCTAATTTTTAAATATTTTAGCCCAAGTGTCTCACTTTTATGGCCTAGAACCTGCATCTCAATCTGAGAACAGACCTCTCCTGATGCCTGCCAAAGGAACTGCTGCTGTCCAGGCACTACCACTGTTCCCAGCCTGGATTACTTCCAGTGCCACTTTGCTCCTACCCAACTCTGACTCACTCCCCCTTTTGGCCATTCTGCAGACGGCTGTGCAAGCTCTGTAATGTCAGGATGTAAATAAGCACATATTTACACTTCAGGTTAGGTAACCTCTTCCTCATCTGCTTAGGCCCAGTGTGGTAAGTTCCTTGGTACTCAGTTTGGCTCTTCCCTGATATAGTGGAGGGTTGATTCCCATTGTATTCTGGCTCTGCTTGTGACACTGTCCTATTGCACAGACTCTCCCCAATATCCAGCGTCATCACTGACATACTGCATGACACTTTACATAGCAGAAAAGGCACAGTGAACTGTTACAGCTTATCTCCAGCTGTACCCTGGAGTCTGGATTACATGGACCTGTTTTATTGATAGGGAGGAATGTTCACCAGGAAACAGCAGAAATTCCCCTACTCTTACAATAGGTGTCCTGTGACCTTTGACTGCCACCTGGACAGTGACCAGATGTGGGGCAGAAATGATTTCAGTTTTAATGTCTCATCCAAAGTATGGCACCTCAACAGTGCAGCATCTGAAGAAATGCTCCTCAACAGTGCAGCAACCCCCAGTGCTATACTACAGTGCCAGCACTGGGTGTTATACCAAGTTCCTGGTGTGTGACTAGAACCCATTACCTTACAGTCTTCCAGCCCCAGAGGCAAGCATGCAACCTGCTGAGCCACTGACACTGCTAATCTTCCTAGCATACTGCAAACCAAAAATTCTTTAAAAAAAAAAAAACTGCTTGAAAAACAAGAAAATGAATAACAGTGTCACAAAACACAGGCTTCTCCAGACAAAGCAAATATGATGTGGCTCTTTTGTAAGGCCCTCGCTCAAGCTGAACTTATTTCAGAAACATGCTCCTGAGTCTTATTTTCCCCCTGTGACTTTGGACTGTCTTCTCTTTCTTTCCTGTGCCCTGTTCTGCTCCTTCGTGTCCTGGTTTTCTTTCTGTCAAGCTAAACTGGTTACTGCCTATATGACACTGGCAAACGGAGGCCCCCACTCTCATCCCACAGGTGAAATCGTAGTCAATGTTGAACCCGAGGTCCCAATCAAGAAAATGGAAACTGTTGTCAAACTGGATGCTGTGAGTATAATAATGGGATGTGATGTGCCATTTTATTTTGGTATCCTTTGCTATATTTAATTGTTTTTCAAAATAAGTTCAGTTTCCTGGGGAAGCCCCAACCTGATCCAGGGAAGACACAAGTAAGCTTGATAATGTACCAAGTACAGACAGTTTGAGTGTTTGCTGTTTTGTGTAAGGAGATGGAACAAACGTCAATACGTTGCTGTTGCACTCAGAAGTGCTTCCCTTTCAAGGGCAAAGGCGCTGACCTGAGTTTATGTAGTGAGTGAGGAACTTTGTATCTTTTGTGCACAAATCAAGTAACTTCACTGTAATTAGAAAAGAAAGACTGGAAATTAGTGTTGCTCAGATAGTATCCTAGAAACTAGGATACCAACAGATGCCTCCCATTCAGCTAGACAGTTGCTGTAGTAGGATAGCAGTGCTATCTGACCATGGAGCCTACCCTCTAGGATCTAATGCATGGATCCTACAAATGTTGTGGCTCCTGTGGTTCCCAGCAACAAATGCTGAGGATCCTGTGGATCCTAGGAACAGATCCCACTCGGATCCTAACTATTTGACCTAGGATCCCTGGATCAGACCAAAGAATCCATCACTATCTGACCCCAGATCCTAACTATCTGACCTAGGATCCCTGGATCAGACCAAGAATCCATCACTACCTGACCCCAGATCCTAACTATATGACCTAAGATCCCTGGATCTGACCTGGGATCCCTGGATCTGACCTAGGATCCCTGGATCCTAACTAGGACCAATAGCTATCTGACCCTGGATCCTACATCTGTTTTTGGTAGGATTTCTGGTAGGATCCTAGGCAGGATACTAGCACTGTCTGATAGATAGTGGTAGAATCCACAAAAGCACTATCTGAGCAATACTACTGGAAATGAAGCATTCTGATTGACTGATGTTATTCTAAAAGCATTGTGTTAAAGGCTGGAAACCCTCATATACAACAGAACAATTAGAATTTTAAAACATGAAAATATTTGAATTTAATAAAAACGTTAAAGAACCAGCACTGACAAAAACAGCAGACCAAAACTGTTATTTGTTTTTAAAAGTAGCCAGTAGTTACTTTCTACTTTAGCAACATGCTGCCTTTGTCCATTTGCCAGACTGTTTGTTTTACAGTAAGTAAAAGGAGTGATGTGTACTGTAGGTCAGCTGGTAACTGGAAGCTGACATACAGTATCTAGTGCTATTTCCCCTTCATATCTCATCAAACACTGTGACCTTACTCATTGTGACATCACTGCTGACTAATCTTGCCTGAAGGGGAGCGACTCTTCTTGGTCAGTCCGGATACCATAGACAGTGAAGTCAAGTTTTAATGAGGGACGAAGGGGAACTGAACCAAATATGTTAGACTCTGGGTAAATCGTTGTTCCACAAATCACACCAAGCTGTATCAAGCAGAACATCTTCTATTTAGCAAAAAAAAAAAAGAGAGCGAGAGAGACACTTTTTCAGATATGAAAGAAGCAGCTGAGCACTTTTAAAAATCATTAATATTTTCAGAGGGTGCACTATGTGTTAACACATCCTCGAGAGCTGTTGTTGAAAACGAGTGGTTTCTATGCGCCTTCTTCAGCTAAGCTGTTCTGGCTCAGACCAAGGCAAATGAAACTACACATTTTCAGCAACAAGTGTCGACAGGGGATGTATTAATACATTATTAATAGAGAGCGATCAATAATATATATTTTTTTAAAAACTTCCCAGAACATGCCCATTTCCAGGGCATCTGCGCGTGAGACGCTTTTCACAGGATAAGAGTGCCTCACGCACAGGGGAAAGGAGCACTCCAATTGGTCGGGAGTGCTCCCTCGATCTATAATAGTTCTTTAAGACACTCCAGGTGCTGGATTACCTGTATCAATACCTAGGGGCATAAAATGTATGGCTTTGTTTGTTTCATGTCTCATGAGCCCCTCAGTGTTACAGTAACTGACAGTACTAGATCCCAACCATTGGCCATGTCTTTAATGCCGAATTATTAAACAGTGGTTGAAAAAGGCCCATTCTGATTGGCTGGCAACATTTCGAAAGCGTTAGGTTACCAGCTAGAAACCCCCAAGTACAGTAGAACAATTATTTAACTATAAAGGCACATTTAAAAGTTGTGCAGTCTATCTTAAAATACAACAAGATTAAAAAGGACAAACCTAGAGGAAAAAAAAACAATAAACTGGATTATGTAATGGCATACCAGGTTCCATGTCCTATGAATAAAATGCTGTAAAATTGTCCCTCACTTATAATTCATCTGATCCCCATTGATATTTTTAATTGATATATCATAATACAGCCATTCTTTCCACGTTATACTGCCATAAAATTGTATCCCACAAACCTCTATCATTCCCAGTCACTGCTATAACTTGATACAGTAAGCAGCATGTTATGCATCACTTATGGGCCTCCTAAAAATGCACATCAAAAATATATCTCACATTAGATGGAGGGACACAGTTTCAGAACCCAACCAGTCAAGAATATTATTTAGTGGGAATTCGATTGGGAATGCTCATAGGCTTTCACTCTAGTTTCGGTGTACAACACCTCAGACAACAGGCCATTGGACCTCACTTGGTGGTGGAACAAAGTGGCAAACTCAGAGCCATAAACTTAGACTAGAAACACAAGAGTACTCTGTCTTTGTCAAAAGTGGCATGATTGTGGCCACTAGACTCCAACTGTGCCAAACCATGTGGTCAAACAGAACCTGTGTGCAAGGGGAAGCTTCAAAGGTATCATGCAGTGCATGCTGCTCCGTACCTAATTTGACAACCCACCTGGCAGGTACTTAAATTCTCATACCATCTATGGCATTATATATAGGGTCCCATGAACTTCACCACTACCAAATTGACTGGACCTTTAATCCCAGGGGGTCACCCACATTACAGTGAAAACAAACTTGCCGAATGTCAAGAGACCAACAGCAACAAGTTGGAATCTGACAGAGCGAGCAGGAATACGGTCGAAAAGCAATGGGAACACACAGCCAAACACCATGATGGGGGGGCTTCACGCCGGCACCCCCCACACCCTCAAACAATTATAAACACACCTCTGGTCAGCAACAATAGTGGAGGGGGCAACGATCCTGTAGCGTACATGTACGGCAGTCGTAGCGCATGCTCCAAAGTCTGCACCGCACCCATTGCTTTCGTCCTCCTGTCCCACACAACCTCACACCTACCCGTGCTAAACCCTTCACTCTATTGTCAGGATACCAATCCCACATAATCAATCCTATTTTCCAACAAGTGTTTGTACCTTTTAAATATGTCTTTTTAATTTTTTTTTCAAGATATTGTAAATGTTTATAATAGTTTAACAATCAATCAAACAATAAACTTATTTAACTAGAAAAACATATATTTAAAAACATGGGGGCATTTTAATTTAATATTAGCATGTGGGCACTCCAGGGATATGGTTATCTTCACTGATCTAATCCTAGCAGCATAAAACATTCAACTGTGCCTCGTGCCTCATGACCCCATTAGGATTATATTAACTGACAGTAGTCCCAATCCCTGGTCATTCTTTAATGTTTAAATGCTGTCATGTGAAGAAACTTAGCCAATTCCGCAAAAGTGTTTCACTTCATTAGTCTGGTGGTGCTGAGTGTAGAGGAAGATCCAGTTTTGCATCCCAAGAACTGAGAGGAACTATTCAGCAAGAGCAGCCAATCTAGAACATGAGAACACGACTTGAAGCTGGAGGGGAGGTTCAGTAGGTACATGAGCAAGTTTTATTTTACAAAGAGAGTGGCTGAGCCATGGAACAGTCTACCAGTGGAGGTGGTGGGCACCAAAGCCATTGATGGGTTCAAGCACGGCTGGTGCAGAGATAAGGGCTTAGTAGTTACTCGGGGGGCGGGGGGGGGGGCAGTAGTAAAACAGGGAGCAAGGCGGTGGATAATATAGACAAAAAGCCCATATTGACAAAAGGTCTGAGGGAATATTAGGGTGTTACAGGCACACTGAATGGACCATTGCTCTTTTTCTGCCATCATTGTCTATGTTTCTATGTTTCTAGCCCAGTTCACAGCCCTGAGCAAGCAGTATCTAGAGCATGATGGGAAGACAGTGCTCCCAGACTCCAGGAGGAGAGGAGGAAGCATGTCCTGCTGCCAGGATAGATCCTCTGGTTAAGTCCAGAGAGTTGTGGATCCTGAAGGTGGCCTCACAGCATCAGCTCTGTCAATGCAAAAGTTAGGCAAAGTAGAAAGACTCTAGTAATTGTAATATTGTTTGCATTGCCCGAACCCTGCCTTTGATTGTAATGGCGCCAACAGCCTCCGGGACTGGGCGCCAAAACAGAAATAAAGTCATACTTACTTACTTACACAGCAGAGGTAAAAGGGATAGAACAAAGGGAATATTGGATAATTAAGAGGCAGGATGATTACTCAAGCCCTGCCCACATGACAAAGGTCCACAACCAAACCCAAATTTCCCTGCCTCCTCTTTTAATTTTGGAAGCTACAGAAAGGTGCCCTGCTGCAGGTTGTGAAGGGATCCACAAAGATCAAGGAGGGGATATCTGGAGAATGACCAGGGCTCATGCAGTATAGTCATTGTAGGAGTCACAGCAGGACACCAAGATATAGAAACATGGTAACATAAAATTTGTCGACAGGAAAGGATCGCTTGACCCATCCAGTCTGCCCAGATGGTCCCTGCCTAGTCTGTCTTTGCAGACCTGGCCAGACTGGCCTCTGGTGATCTTCCCACCTCCTGGCCATTGCTAATATTCTTTTATGTCTCTCCCACACATGCTTGAAGCCCTCTACTGTTTTTGCCTCCATCACTTTTGCTGGCAGTCTATTGCAGGCACCCACCACTCTTTCAGTGAAGTACTGTAGTACTTCTTCACATCCCTTAAACCCCCCACGTCATGTCATACCCTGTGGTTCTAATGCTCTTTCTTATTTGAAAGAGACTCCCCTCCTGCATTCTGCTCACCCATTTCAGGTACTTGTAGGTCTGTGTCATGTCCCTTCTTGCTCTCCTGTCTTCCAGGGTGTACTTGTTGAGATTCCTCCTCACAGGGCTTTGGTGCAACCCATGCACCATTTTAGTTACTCTCCTGTAGACTGCCTCCAGCCTAACTATGTCCTTTCTGAGGTATGGCCTACAGAACTGGACACAATACTTTAGGTGGGGGTCTCACCAGCAAGCAATATAGTGACAACACCACCTCCATCCTTCTGCTAGAGATACTTCTCCCTATGCATCCCACTGGCCCTACACACTGCTTTGTCACATTGCCCTGCCTCTTTGTGGTCATCAGATATGATAACCTCAGGAGTCGTTTTCTGCTTGGTGACTGACAATACCTCCTCCTCATCCTATACTTAATTCTTGGGTTCCTATGCCCTAGGTGCATGATTATGTACTTCTTGGCACTGAACCCCAACTGCCATGCTCTTGATCACTCCTAGAGTTTCCCAAGATCCCTATACATTATTTCTACCCCTTCCTTACTGTCCATTGCAAAAAGGCATACCTTCCCTTCCAGTCCATCTGCAATGTCACTTATGAAGAAACTGAAGAGGACTGGTCCCAGTACTGAGCCCTGCAGCACACCACTGGTCACTCTCACATAATTTGATGGTCACTCTCACATAATTTGAGTGAGTGCCATTAACCACCACCCTCTGTCTCCTACCCATCAACCAGTTTCTAACACAGTACACCACTTTAGATCCCACCCCTAGGCTTCTCAATTTCTTAATCTGCCTCCTGTGTGGCACTGTGTCAAAGGCCCCGCTAAAGTCCAGATAGGCCACATCCACTGGACTCCCCTTATCTACTGTATTTCCCTGGTCACCCAGTAAAATAATTCAATCAGATTCATCTGGCATGATAACCCCGATGAATCCATGCTGCCTCTGTCTTGCAGCCATTTGTATTCAAGATACTGTACCAAACTTTCATTTACCAGTGTTTCCATTAATTTAATTTCACATCCACTTAGGTGAAGCTCACTGGGTTATAGTTACTAGCTTCTTCCCTGCTAACAGCCCTTATGTAGAGAAACCATGACTGCTCTCCTCCAGTCGTACAGAACCACTCCTGATTCCAGTGAGCTGCTGAATAAGGCCATCCGTAGCACACAGCTCCTCCTTGATTTATTTCAATACCCTTGTGTGTATCCCATCTGGTCCCATAGCCTTCTCTGCTTTTAGATCTGCAAGTCCCTTCAGGATACTTTCCTTTGAAAAATGACTTCAATCAGCCTCCCCTCCTATCTTCCTGCTGATCACTAGTGGTCTGTCCCCCTCTGTCCACTGTGAAGACTTAACAGAAGTACCTGTTCAGGATGTCTATTTTTTTCTTGGCCTTCTTCTGCTCAGTCTCCCTCTGCAATCCTCCTTATCCTCACTGTCTCTCCCCTTGCTTATACCTGAAGAAAGTCTTATCCCCATTTGCTACTCCTTTGTCTATCATTCTGTCTTCGTTTTTACTCCCATCACTGCCTTACCTGCTTCCCTCTGTTTTTCCTAATACACCTCCCTGTCTTCCTTGTTCTGCGTTTTCTTGTATCTCCTGAATGCCACCCTTTTTTCCTTCACCATCATGACCACTTCCCTAGAGTACAATAACAGTGTCTTTTTTTCCTTTTGCTTTTACTTACTTCCTTCACACAGAGGTTGATTGCCTTAATTATGCCCTCCCTTATTTTCCCGACTGTTCCTCTCCCCTTCCTCAGCATTTTCCCCCAACTAGACAGTGCAGTTTCCCATTTCCCTAAAGTCCACCCTCCTAAAGTCCAGGACCCTCATCCTTGTCTGGTTTGCCTCTGCTCCTGTCTTAATGCTAAACCACACTGTACCTGGGACAGGTGGAGCATCTTTTATAGCCACCTGGTAGGTGGCAAAGTGCACCCCACCTGCCCTGAGGTAGAACTCATGTGGCCAAGTTTTCAGGAGGGTCTGGGAAGGGGGGGGTGGGACATTTAAAGCAGTAGAGATTGCTAACAGTTGCAGTCTAGGAAAACAGTACTTGCACATAAATGTTATATTTAAGAGTAAGTTGGGAGCTGGCCCGGTGGTGCTGAGGGTTGAGGCGCTGGACACCACACCTTACGCCAAGCTGGTGACCCAGGTTCAGGAACGAGCCCAGGCTGCTGTGAGTCGGCAAAGGGGGGGAAGAGATCGAGTGTCTGTAGGACTGCTCTCTCTTCCCGGTGAGGGTGTGGGGAAACGTTCGATCCTGGAGCGGCCTCTGGTGACAGTCGGGGGCCCCCAAGCGTGGCGACACAGCAGAAGCATGGGCGGAGTTGTGGCATAATGTTGCCTTGCCAAGCTGCACTCCGAGCCTCCCCCGGTTCTCCACCTCTGGGGCGGCCCCGCCATAGGGGGCAAGCTGAGGTCCTCCTCACTCCGGCCCTCGTGGCAGAGGCTGGCTCCACCTAGGGGGTTAGTTGAGTGTCTGCGTACAAAGCTCAATGGGGGGTTAAGTATACCCCTGCAGTAGCAGTGAGAGTATAAAGAAAATTAAAAAAAAAAGGAAAAAAAAGAGTAAGTTGCTGTCACCTTTGTGTGCAGAAGTACTTTTTGTCAGATGTAAGAGAAAAATTGGAACTAATTTAAAGCAAAAACATTTATTTCAAAGTACAGAAATGACTACAATGCAGAATACCAGAATGCTAGTTCTGCATAGTTTTGTAGCCACTCTAATATGGCAGCCCACTAGCCCCACAGAATGACTGAAGGGGTCATGTGATGACCCTTCCAGTTCTTCCTATATTCAGTCTCTATGAGGGCAGTAGAAGGTTAACCACTAGAAATCAGGGGGGAAACATTTTTAAAAGTAGTTCATTGCACTCCTGGTATACTGTGCAAAGTACAGTGGAATATTTTATTAGATGAGTGGACTACAATCATTTCTGTCATGTAATGGAAGCTCACTGTTACAAAACCTGTGAACAAAGGAGGATGCATTCCCAATTAATTGGTTTCAGAGTTACCTGGTCCGGGTCACACATGGAAATGAGTACCGGTTTAGTCTACCTTTCATATTCAAAAATTTGTAAACGACAAATTCATCCTAATATCCCAAATCAAGAAAAAGATAGCCAACTTGGTTAAGCAGGGGATAAAACCTTTCATAGGTACATTAGGGAGCGAAGAAAGACAAAGGGAGGGATAGTGAGGCTGAATAAAGAGGAGGGTGGGGGGCAGAGAGGGACAGTGAAAAAGCAGGGATACTGAACGAATACTTCTGCTCAGTATTCACAAAGGAAGATGAGGGGGAGGTACCTGATCCAGTCAATAGAAGCACTCTGGATAGGGAGGTTGATATCAGTCCTTTCACAGAAGAAAGGGTTCTGAAAGAACTCCTATAACTGAAGGTGGACAAAGCAATGGGACCTGATGGGATTCAGCCCAGAATTCTAAAACAACTAAGGGGAGAACTAGTAACACCATTGACTACCCTTTTTAACAAATCATGGGAGGATGGTGTGGTACCTGAGGACTGGAGGAGGGCAGATGTGATTCCCCTTCACAAAAGCGGGAGCAAGACAGAGGCAGGAAACTATAGACCTGTCAGTTTAACCTCAGTGGATGGAATCACTTCTGAAGGAAAGAATTGTTGAGTACTTAGAGGCCAGTGGGGCACAGGACCCAAGATAGCATGGATTCACAGCGGGAAGATCATGTCAGACAAATCTAATCCATTTCTTTGAATGGGTGACCAAAGTAGCAGACCAGGGAGGGGCTGTGGACATGGCCTACCTAGACTTTAGCAAAGCATTTGACATACTCCTGCACAAAAGATTAATAAACAAATTAGCCAGCCTGGGAGTGGATCCCAGGGTGGTAGCCTGGGTAAAACATTGGCTGGACAACAGGACACAGAGGGTAATAGTAAACGGAGTCCACAGTGAAGAAAGGGGGGTTACTAGTGGGGTACCGCAGGATTCAGTACTGGGTCCGGTCCTTTTTAATGTCATTATAAGTGACATTGCGGAGAGACTGGAAGGAAAAGTATGTCTCTTTGCAGATGATACAAAGATCTGCAACAGGGTTGATACACAAGGTGGGGTGGAAAGGATGAAAAGGGACTTGGCAAGGTTGGAGAAATGGTCAAATGTATGGCAGCTTGCATTCAATGCAAAGAAGTGCAAAGTAATGCACCTGGGAAACAAAAACCCAGGAGAAGAGTACACAATGGGAGGTGACATACTGACAACAACAAAAATGGAAAGGGACCTGGGGGTAGTTATATCAGATGACCTAAAGGTGGGCAAGCAATGAGAGAAGACAGTAAGGAGGGCTGAAGGGATACTGAGATTCATAGGGAGAGGCATCACCAGTAGAAAACAGGAAGTTGTTATCCCTCTGTACAGACAGTTGGTAAGACCCCATCTGGAGTACTGTGTGCAGTTCTGGAGACCCCATCTCCACAAAGACATAGACAGGGTGGAGGCTGTTCAGAGAAGGGCAACCAAAATGGTGCAGGGTCTGCAGCAGAAGACATATGAAGAGAGACTAAAGGAGCTTAATATGTATACCCTCGAAGAAAGGAGGGAGAGGGAACACATGATAAAAAAAAGTTCAAGTACCTAAAGGGAATCAACAAAGTCCAAGAGGGTAGCATCTTTCAGAAAAAGAGATGTGCAAGAACAAGGGGGTACAATTTGAAGATAGAGGTGGGACGGCTCAGAGGCAATGCGAGGAAGTTTTTTTTTCATGGAGAGGGTTATTGATGCATGGAACAGCCTTCCTGAGGAGGTTGTGGAGTTAAAAACAGTGGGGGGGGGGCCGGACTCAAGAATGCATGGGACAGACATAAAGGCAATTCTAGTGGGGGGTAGGAGGATGTAGACTGTTGGTTAACTAGGATCTGCAGCTTATCCATTAGGTAGGGAAATGGGCAGACTAGGCGGGCCAAGTGGTCCTTATCTGCCATTAAATTCTATGTTCTATGTTTCTATGAAATATCTAGCACTGGATTTAAACCCCATCACCATCAGAGAAATGCATAATTTTCTACTTTTTGTTAAAGATAATTAGGAATTTATTAGAAACAGAATCTGATAGCAGATAAGCACCTCTTGACCCATCCGGTCTACCCATTTCTCACTACCTCCACTATTACCGCTGACCATATCCAATCTACAACTCTTTCTCCCTTCCACTTTTTCTTTCCACTGTTATTTCATTTTACTTACCTCATGCATTCTTGAACCCAACCACTGTTTTCACCACCACCACCACCGCTGGAAGGCTTTTCCAGGAATCCACAGCTCTCACAGTGAAGAAGTACTTCCTCACATTTCTACTGAATCTACTCCCTTCCAGCTTCATAGCATCTCTCCTTGGTCTTTAGCAACTTTTCTTCTGAAAAATACTTCCCTCCTGTACCTTATTTACCCCTGTGAAGTATTTAAAGGTCTCTATCATATCTTCTCTCTCCTCTCTTCCAGGGTGTACATGCTGAGGTCCTTTGGTCTCTCCTCATTGGGCTTATGATGCAGACCCTGCACCATTTTTGTTGTCCTTCTCTGGTCTGCTGTCTTTGTTCCTCCAGAGAGGTGGTCTCCAGAACTGAATACAGTACTCTAGGTGGGTTCTTACCAGTGATCTATACAGAGGCAACAATGCCTCCCTGTTTCTGCTGGTGATACCCACCCAATGCACCCAGCATTCCACCATCCCTCCAAACGGGCTTGTTGCACTGCCTGGCCACCTTTAGATCATCCAATAAGATTGCCCCAAGGTGGTTGTCAGTACCACTCTGCTCATTTTGTACTCCACCTCTCGGTTTCTGTGTCCTAAGTGCATTATTTTGCACTTTTTAGCATTGAAATTCAGCTGTGATACTCTTGACCACTCCTCTAGTTTTCTTAGGTCTCTGTTTATCCTTTCCACCCCCTCCTGAAGTGTCCACCCTATCGCAGATTTTGATGACATCCACAAAAATGCAGACCTTCCCTTCCAGCTCCTATGCAATGCCACTTATAAAGACATTAAAGAGGACCAGTCCCAGTACTGATCCCTGAGGCACCCCGCTGGTCACCCTTCCTTCCTCGGAGTGAACTCTGTTTACCACCACCCTCTGTCGCCTATCCTGTAACCAATTGTTTATCCAGTTTATCACCTTTGGACCCACTCCTATGCTACCCATCTTGCTTACTAGTCACCTATGTGGAACGATGTCAAAAGCCTTACTGAAATCTAGGTAGGCCACATCCACCACTCCATCCTGATCTAAATCCTCTGTCACCAAGTCACAGAAATCTTTCAGAGTTGACCTACCCTCGTGAAACCATGCTGCCTCAGGTTTTGTAAACCACTAGATTCAAGATACTCCACAATCCTTTCCTTCAGCAATGATTCCATTAACATTCCCACCACCAATGTCAGGCTGACTGGCCTGTAATTGCCAGCCTCCTCCCTGTTACCACTTTTGTGTAGTGGGACTATGTCCGCCCTCCTCCAGTCCTGTGGAACCACTCCTGTTTCCAGTGAGCTGTTAAATAGAACTATCAGAGGTGCAGCCAATATTTCTCTAAGCTCCTTCAATACCCTTGGATGCATCTCATCTGGCCCTATTGCATTGTCCACCTTCAGATTAGGGAGTCCCTTCAGGGTTCGCGTCTCCCAAAAAAAATGAATGCTACCCTTTGAGCCTTTACCTTTTCCACCACCCCTGTCAAGAACCACAGTGGTCTCTCTCTTTTCCTCTTGCTTTTGTTCACTTGTTTGATGCAGAGCTTTGTTGCCTTTACCATGCTCCATTTTAGCTTCGCTTACCCAGGCCAGCCCCCTGCCAGGTCATCCCTGAGCCATTCACCCATCTTTATAAAATCTGCCCTCCTGAAGCCCAGGATCCTAGCCCTTGTGTGGTTCGATTCTGTAGCCATCCTTATACTGAACCACACCATACAGTAATCACTGGTCCCCAGGTGGCCTCTCAACTTGATGTCCACAATACTGTCCTTGTTAACAGGTACCAGATCCAATATTGCCCCATCATGAGTGTGTTCACTGACTAGTTGCCTCAGGAACACCTCCTGCAGAGAGTTCACAACGTCCCTGCTTCTAGTTGAAGCTGCTGCTGAGAAGCTCCAATCCACATCTGGCAGGTTGAAGTCTACCACCAGCATCACCTCCCCTTTTTCTGCCATCTTGTCAATGGCTTCCACCAATACCTTATCTAATTCATCTCCCTGTGCTGGAGGTCTGTAGATCACTCCAGTGCAAATAATGGCTCCATTCCCCATCTCCAGGGTGACCCACAGTACCTCTGCCTCCCCCTGTATTCCCTGTATCTCTGTCTCTTTTAGGCCTTCCCTCACATAAAGCACCACACCCACTCCTTTCCTTCCCACCCGGTCCTTTCTGAAAAGAGTATAGCCTGGTATGGCCATATCTCAGTCATGGTTTTCAGTGCGCCATGACTCAGTAATGGTGACAATATCCAGGTTGATCTCTGCCATGATGGTCTCTAGGTCCAGAATCTTATTTCATACACTTTTAACATTCACACATATGGCCTTCCAGATTTTGTTTCTTCTCTGCTTGTTGCCCCCTCTTTCCTTTTTGCCCTCCTTCCTTCACACTCTTTTTGATGTTTCTGTTCCCTTCCCCCGTATCTCTACCACCCTGCTTCCTTTATTAATTTTAACCCTGGGAGATTCCTCCCCCCTTGTGTTCTCCTCACTGTCTAATTCAGCTTGTATGGGGGGACGGTTTCTGCTTCCCCGATTCCTTCTGCTACTGTCCTTGGCTAGTTTAAATGTTCATCAAAGTAACATTTAAACTGTCCACCGAGGACTTCGGTTCCCTTCCAGGATGGATGCAGGCCATTATACCTATATAGGCCCTTATCTCCCAGGTGGGTCCATAGTCCCCAATGTTGCCGAACCCTTCCTCTCTGCACAATTCCTGTAGTCATGATTTGATGCTCCTGGTGCAGAGATCCCTCTCCTTTCTCCTGTTGTAGACAGGCAGCATCTCAACAAAAGACACTGAGAGAGCCATCAGTCTAGGACCACTCACCAGCTCCCTAAACTCCCCCTGCACTATCCCAGCCCCATCCCTAGCCAGGTCATTAGTCCCCAGGTGGACAGTGACATCCAGCTGTCCCTCCAGTCCTGCTGCCCTAGCAATCCTCGGGATCCACTTCCCACCCCTCTGAGCAGTAACACCAGGTAGGCACCTAACCTGCCTCTCCCCATTTCCTTTTATTCAAATCTATCCCTCTCACATACGAGTCCCCCACCAGAAGTTGCTTCCTCCTCCTCCTCTGGGGTCCTCTAGCACCCACCTTGGGGTCTCAGCTATGGAGGGCCCCCACATCCTCCCTGTTCATTACTGCAGGCGCATCCTCCCAGCAGTCCTGCCCCACTGAAGTGGTGTAGGTATTACATAGTGGTACTGGTTCAGGAATGTGTCTCTGTCTCACCACCACCACCACCACCACCCTTTCAGTGTCCACCATAGTCCAGCCATTCCTCCTCCCTGGCATCCTCTGAGATAATGGGTGGCAAACTTGGTGTCCCCTTGGTGGAGAAAGAAGTCCCCCAAATCCTAACCAACTTAGCCTGGAGTCTAGCGACCTCCTTCCTCAGCCCACAGAGGTGTGTGAAGATGAGGCAGCACCGCAGTCTCCAGAAGGTCCCTCTGAAAACTGCGCCCCACAGCCTCTTTACTGCACCGCACACAGCATTCACAACTTCTATGCCCCCTGTGTTACTGGAAATATTTTGTACCTTTACCCCTGATAGGGTGTTAGTTTTCCCCTTTTTTGGTTTGTTCCTATTTGTGTTCCCTCATGCCTTGTTTAAATCTTTTTATGCTCCTACCCTAGATTGGTGTTGCTCCTATTCCCAGTTTTGGCCTGCCTTTGACCTTCTGCCATTCCCAGCAGTGAATGCTACACAGTATTGAATAGATGCCTTGCCTTAGTTGACCAGCACAGTCCCCTGCATCTTTGCTTCCTTCTGCTGATGCCTGACGATACCTCCAATACTATTCACCTGTTTCACTCCTTCACTGTTTCACTCACTCACTGGGACATGAATGTGTGGGACACATTGGGCGGATGGACTTTTGTAACCCTACAGGCATCCTGGGCTGCCCCCAAATCATCACTTGTGTTCTGTGACCTCACAGTCCTGCCTGCCTTCCTTCCTCTGCAGCCCTTGACCCTGTTGATCTGGTTCCATGTGATAACGACGATCGCGGAATGGCGATCGCTTTTAAGTAGAAAATCACAATGCTGAAAATAAATTTCAGCGATATAGACTTGTGGATAACAGCAAGAGGGCTCCCAAGATTTTGGTTTTTGTATTTATGCAGGGGCTGCACACACACCCCCCCCCCCCCACTTATGATATGGGTTGATGACCAGTAGATTCAAATTTCAACACGTATACGCTAAATTTACATTTAGAGTAATAGAGATGAAGTCCCTAAGAATTTATCTGGTCTCTTACATAGATATGACCAGATTTCTTGCTCCAGGACTAGGGTAGATAATGAGTCACTGAAATTGCCGCTAATGAGAACTACTTTTGGTCAGCATTCTTTCACATATGAAGCTCTTAAGATTTTTCTAATGAGGTTCTAATAGTAATAAGAAATTTCACCACAGTAGGTTAATTTTCTACTTCGCTTTATCAGTACTTTAAGACATTTTCTAAATACCAGTGTTTTAAATAATTATACTTGTACCTAATGACATGGGATTTATATTCCTATTTTTTTTTTTTATAATTTAACAGTTTATACTTCTCCTATGTGGAGCGGGCCACACCAACCGCCACCCGCCGGCACCCTCACCCCCGGACCAGGTCTGACGTACACACAGACACACACAGGGACCCAATGAAGTTAACAGGACACCCCTCTCCCTAGGGGGCCCATGACCAGGAACCAGGTGACCACACCGCTCATATCAGGGGGCGTGGGGCACGGCCATGAGCCACCATGGTCGCATCATAATTTTCCACCATTGTGTTCCCCACGGGAGCCAGATGTGCAATGACATCGACTGCACCTACGTGTAGACATCCGCCATGCTCCCACCCTTAGTATGCTTGCTACTGACAGTGCGTTCAGCCTCCGCTAGGCGCCACTGCAGTGCAACACATGCCCCGAGCCCACCCCAGAGGAAGGAGAGCAGTCACGGGATGCTCAATCCTTCCTCTCTCCTGCCAGCCCCCGACAGCCCCAGTCCATTCCCCGATCCAGTTCCCCGGCGAGGCGGGAGGTGTGGCGTCCAGCGCCTCAACCCTCAGTCCACCGGGCCAGCTATATTCCTAATTTTTAATGAATATGTATGTAATGTTTATTGCACCATATTGTTTTGTACTGTGATTTTTTTGTACTATGTTTTTTGTGGGTCGCACCTGAAAATGGAACTTGTTTCCAGTGTGCTTATCCATAACACAAATAAACAAACAAACTTAAGGATTCTCAGCTCCAGAGGGGTGCATGTCGGGGAGGGTGCAAAAGCAAAAAAGACCTGGTGCAAAACCCACAGGCATGCCCAGAACTGAACCCAGCACCCTCCCAACCCCAGCCTGCCACCAACCCACCATGCCACATGGCCAGTTCGGTAGCCCTCCACCACTCTACACCCCACAAACCCTCCCTTCCCTTCCGCTCGTCGCACGGCATGGTCCCTCCTCACTCCCCTGCGTGCGTGTATACAAAGCAAAATCCCGTCACTATATTCACCAAACCCCCTATGTGGTCAACCCTTGCACCAGGTAGCCCTGTGCACAGGTGCATGATTAAGTCATCCTTTTTGAAAACGCTCAATCATGGTCGCCTTGTACATGGTATACCGTTAATCTCCCTGCTGAGGAGGAAAGAAAAAAAAACAAATACCAGATTCGTTTTAAATGTTATGATTCAGCAGTTTTTGTCCTCCCCTGATCAATACTTGCTTTGAAAATCACACCAAAAACAGAACCGGAGCTTTTCAAACCCCTGTTCAGGCTTCTGGACTGCCCCCAACTGGTCGCCTGTGTTCCATGACCTCACAATCCCCACCCCGTTCCACCACGGCCCTCGACCCTGTTGATCTCCCTGCTGAGGAGAAAACAAAACAACTATCAAATTAGTTTTAAATGTTATGATTCTATTAATAAGGATAACAATTTCATTTTAAAAATATGCTTTGTGTTTTTGTCACTATTGATGTATTTTTGTAACAAAATGCTTTTTATTTTACAACATAATGTTACAAATTTCCCACTTTATCACGGTTTTCTCTGCTGTGAGTGCGTGGAATTATAATGTTATGTAGGAAACAGCATGCCATTATTTAAGTATCCGTATAGATTTTCTCCAGCTAAAAACAGGAATGTGGAAACACCTGTGTATAAATAACTATAAACATATATCTTATTATTTTTAAAAAATCCACAAAGTGCTAAGGTGGAAGTAATTAGTCTGAGGATTAAAATGGCACCATCAGGATATTGTAGGCCTAATGTGTAAAGAAAAGAGCAGAAGTAAAAACAAACACATTAGTACAACCCTCGAGTAAATCTGAGCAACATAACATTTATTAAACACGTTTTTTATTACCAGTACATGCTCACAGTAACAATAATAGGGTCAGAATTTTCAGCCACATGGTGCCCAAAATGATTACAACAAACATGGCAGTGACTGCATAAAAACAGGAAGTATATGCTTTTTTTTGTTTATTTACAAAGGCTACCCAAGTTAAAGAAACTATTGCAAACTCTCAGGAACACTAACAATAAAGCTTCTGATTTTTGGTGCAATTGGGCAGATGCTGACCGAGGCAAAAAAAAAAAAGCTCAGAGAGAAATATTGCCTTTCCTGCTTGAAAGTACAACTGAAAGCTGGTCATAACAAATATTGCATATTAAATTTTCAGTATGTAAGTATTGTGAGTGATCATAGTAAGAAATTACAGTGAAATTACATATTTTCTAGAGTAAGCCATCTAATAACCTTTGTGCATGGTTTGGTTTGATTTTACAACTGCTCACCCTGCATCTATAGTTTAATTTGATTACTCACAGCAGAGGACGAATGCCCTTCATGTATTTATTTAATTATTTATTTATTTATTTATTCACAGCCTTGGTATCTTTCCTATGATTTCTGCATGATTTTGTGTACTGGTGTAACCCTTTTATTTTATGAGCCTGACATGTCATTTTGTTTCATTTTATGTGACGACAGGGATCTGATGCCGTTGTTAAAGTTGATGTGGTAAGTTTCAGACTGCCATATTGCGTGCTATAACTTTGCATTAAGTAGGGTGTACATCACTGGGTGTGAATAAACACTATTAACCAAAGTGACTTTACAAAACAGTCTAGACAAAATCTTAATCAGAAAGGCCTGCATTTTCATAACCACCTTTATGCCTTTTTATTCATACCTGTCCTCTAGTGTACTAAAAGGGTATGTTTTTTCCAAAGTGCATAGGAGTGAAACTCCCTAATTACCAATGTAGTCCAAGAGGAAGCTCTTTACCTTACTTTAGCCTTAAATAATTAATCAAATGTACTATGTGTGGCTCCTCAGACAGAAGAAGAAAAGGACAAAAAGAAGAAGAAAAAGAAGGGAGGCGAAGAAATTGAAGAAGAGGAACAAGATGAAAGCATGCTGGACTGGTGGTCCAAATACTTTGCTTCCATTGAGACTCTGAAAGAGGTGAGTCCTCTCTTCTTTCAAATGTTTCACTGCTCTGAGGACATCTAAAGTCCACTCAAGCTAGTAAAACAAGAAAGATCTATTAAACCCAACCTAATGGCACTATGCATTGTCATTTTCTAGGATGTGGATAAACAATAAAATACTACAGTAGTTACAAAACTACTTCTAAACTGAAGCGTCATTATATAATTAGGGGTTCGGGGGACAACAGCTATAAGGTGGTGCTTTTGGCCCTTACCATGTTCACCGTGGAGAAGAGCCAGTTGAGAGGTTACATGATCTCAGTCTTTCACATGCTCTAGAGTATCATCAAGACTGAACAGAGTTCTTTAATCTGGTGTCCTCCGGTTGAATGCAAGGACATGCCCATTACTGTTAATAGACCGAACACAACGACTTTTGCAAGTTAAAGTTTCTAACAGCAGACCGGAGCTACAGTAGGTCAGATCTGCTGCCAGGAGTGGACAAATGGAATACTCAGTTTGGATCTTGATGTTAGGATTTGCACATTGGGTCAAAAGAAGTTTGTTTCCAACCTTGGTTTACTAACACAAACCTCCTTTGTTCTCTGAGAGATAATAGTGTGGCAGGTTGTCACATTCTTTTTTTTTTCGATTCTCTATTTTTCCTTTTGACTCCCCAATCTGCACTCATCACTGCTCCTACTCCCAGTCCTGTCACCCACATTCTCCCAGACTTAACTCCTGCCTCCTTGTTCCTCCCTGGATTAACCCCTAAGGTGAGATTGCCATGCCCCATCAGAGGACATTGCTCAGTCCAGCGGCAGGTACCAAGGTCAGAAGTGTGGAGCCTGCAAAAAAGAGGCTGGCATCATGCTGCCTCAACTATGGGTATTTCCCCATTCACCCCAACCCCGGGTTGTCGACTGGATAAATCAGTTGATGCGCACATACATGAGTGTGCATCGGTTATGGGTTCGGCTTGTATCACCACCTGTGGCCACCCAGCTGGTCATCACATAGTGGCAACTGCATCTCTTCCTCCACTGAAAGAGTATGCCCTCTAGAATGTTCAGTCCTCCTCCCCATCCAGCCCTCCAATGGTGCATGCTTATTTCCAAACCCAGGTCACCAGTATTGCGAGGGTAACTCTACCTCAGTGCTGATGGGCCCTCCCCGAGACATGTCTCGGTGACCCTGTTAACTTATTAAATGTAAAAATTGGAATCATTCACATTTGTTTTTCTAAAACAAAAGGTGCCAGATTTTATATTGTTAGCTATATGAGATTGTTTCCCATATTTGTTTGTTTCAGTTGGCAGTTCAGCAGAACAGAACAGTAGTACTGATTTGATCTAGGCTGACATTTCACTGGACCTTTTTTCTCTTATTGGGCTCCAGTACAGTTGGCTACTTGAAAATTGCTGAGCATGTCTGTAATTTAGCTTCAGAAGCTCTGACCTAGTGACTGCTTAAAACAGTGCACTGCAACATTACAGACACACCTACACTGAGGAACATAACACTATGTTACATTTATCATTTCAGCATCTTCGACAACAAGAAGCAGCAGCTGCAGAAGCTGAAGAGAAGGATGAGATGGAGATTGCTGAGGGTAATATTAGCACAAACGGTGAATGTGTTTTTTGTTTTTTTAAGATGCACCCTCATGAGTATGAATCCAATTGTTACTGCTGTGTGTTGAAGCTATGTGTACCAAATAATGACCTATTGGGTTTTTAGGCAGTAGGGGTGGGTTCTGTGTGACAAGGTAAGGAGCCCCCCAATTTATCTATTTACCACGTCCACCACATAGAGACATAAATAGTCAGAAGGCCTGAAAAAGGATATGGCAAGCCTCGTCATTGTCTCCTATAACTGGGTATTGGCAGTCACCAACTCAGAGGCCCATGCAGCTGCAACAGAACAAGGGCTGGCAGCTGTTGCCTGAGGGACCGCCTTCAGTCACTCCTATCCTAATTACCTGGAGTCTTTTCTAGGCTGTAACAAAAGGAGAAAAAGAGGGTAAAATCATTTCAAAAAGTAACACAATTACAAAAATGTGGAGTACAAGGACCAAAATAACTGGAGTAGTAGAGCAGTTTGCTATGCAAACGCCTTAATTTGCAACATCTGATAGACAGCAGACAGATGTTATGAGATATAGTAATGTAAGGAATTTGTGTCCAAAACAGAAAATGCTCTGCCATTTCTTTCCAAATAACTGCTCCACATGAGACTGATTTTGTGTCACACTTCTGTATCGGCAGAGGCTGCTGAACAAAATGTCTACCTTATCTTGCTCTCTGTGACACCTCGAACAGTATTATTTTAATATTCAAAGTGTCCAGGCTGGAAGTAAATGAACATTAGTAGAATTGCTAACACTAATAGTAGTAGTACGTTCCTTTGTACTTTTTGGATTTAATTTCAGTACTGTACCTAAAAATAAGCTACCCCCACCCCAACTAGCAAAGAACAAGAGCAAGATATGCAAGATCATTTGGTAACTGCTTATAGGGGGTTGCTAAATTGTACAATTATTAGCTGGTCTGCATTCTAGAAATACTGGAGACAAGTTACAGAAGAATTGTTGGGCTAGTTATTGGATATTAGCAGCCACTGCAATTTAATTATGGCACTAGACTAAATGGCAAGTGAGTAGAGCAGTCCCTGTAACTGCCCAAGTCTCACAACCCATCAATTCACAATGCGGCCAAATTTTCCTGCAGTTTCAGAAATCACATCCACAGGTCCTGCGCCCCTCCCCAGTCCTCAGTAATTAGTCGGTCACCACAAAATTGAGTTGATACTTTTGGCCAGGATGCTGTATATCCAAACCTAAACAGGAAGTAAATTCAATGTATATTTCATACACTGTATTTGCTGTGTTTATCACCCCCCACACACACTACTAACAGCATTTGCCTCAAAGAAGGAACTCTGTCCTTTGGACTTCACCAGCCCCTGCAATCTGCCTCCACCTATGACCCTCTGTTTACAACATCACAATCTGCTGCTGTGAAAATGATTCTGATGTTGCAGGCAGACAAGTATGACCTCACAAGCAGCCGGATGTGATGAAGTCCCAAGGACAGAGATAATGTGTCCTTATAGTGTCCTTCATAATAAAGAAAAGGCTAAATAAACGTGGGACTATCTTAAACAGAAGCAGAATTGTGTGTAGCTAAATATACAGTAAACTTTTTTCCAGAGACGCAAGTAGCTCTTTAAAGAATGCCCAAACTGAGTTAAATGTATCAGTGAGAAAATTCTAGTCCTTACCGCCTCCAGTGATGCAAGGCTGCCAGCTACAATCCCAGATATCTCAGCAAATGAGAGAAAAGCTAGACGTTTCTCCTTGACTGTTATCTGTAGTTACTGGGGGACAGACTACATAACACAACATTTCTGGAAAATAGTCAGTTAAAAGGCAAAATGGGAAAGGTGTTTGTTACTGATTAAAATATTAAGTTTATTGCTGTGATGTATACTCAAACCCCTAGTTCCTTCCCCATGTGATGATGTGTCAGTGGTGCAGTGCTGTTTCTTGGTTTGGTGTACCTGAAACCCATCTGCTTTAACAGCACATTGAATGTGTGCAGTTTCTGTTTGGTGTGACTCATCCATTCTCAATGATGTATACCGTGTGTGTTACTCCCATGATCCATTCTCAATGATGTATACTGTGTGTGTTGATCCCATGCTCCATTCTCAATGATGTATACCGTGTGTGTTGATCCCATGATCCATTCTCAATGATGTATACCGTGTGTGTTGATCCCATGCTCCATTCTCAATGATGTATACCGTGTGTGTTGATCCCATGATCCATTCTCAATGATGTATACCATGTGTGTTGATCCCATGATCCATTCTCAATGATGTATACCGTGTGTGTTGATCCCATGATCCATTCTCAATGATGTATACCGTGTGTGTTGATCCCATGCTCCATTCTCATCAGAATGGCACAGCAGCTATGAAAGTTGGCATCAAGAATAGTTAGTGAAACATTAAGTAAACCACATATTAACTATATAAAAGTAATCTGGAAACCAGGTAGATGTAATCTAGATTTTGTTTTCAAATAAACAAGATCATTACAGAAGATAAACATGCATAGGCATAGATATAGATATAGATAATACTGTATATAGATAGAGATATACTTTTATATATGTACATATACACACAACTGGAATAGGGAAAAAACTTACACAATCAAAATGATACTGTTGTTACTGTTGTCACCACAATGGATATTTTTAAGGTTACTGTCATCACAGTGGAATATTGAGCCAATCAGAGAGCAGCTTTCACAATGCTGATGATATCCCAAGGCCTAGTACAGCAATGAAGCCAGCTGTTAAAATAAAATTAAAACAGCAAACTCTTCAAACTGCAGATTTAAAAGTTATAACTTGTAAACTATGGTTGTGTATATCAGATATACAACAGCCTAATTCAAAATAACCAATTTATCATCCCTTGTGAGCATGCAGCACTTTCAGAACTCACTCATGGCTCATACGTTATGGTTCTGCCTCCTCACACTTGAAGATAAATTGCATATTTTGAGTCACTCCTCTGTATATGCAATAGAGCGATAGATGGATGGATAGATAGATAGATAGATAGATAGATAGATAGATAGATAGATAGATAGATAGATAGATAGATAGATAGACAGACGGACGGACGGATAGATAGATGTTTTGTATGTTATTTGCAGTTTGTATGTCATGATCATGGAATAGCACATTTGAGTTTGTAGCATTTATCTCCAGTGGAATAGTAGGTATCTATAGGGAGTACGCAATGAACCTTACTCAAAGTATGCAATTTATCTCCACGTGTAGCCCAGGCGCCATGTGCCAGTGGGCTTCTACCCCTGCCTGTTGACTGTCATACAGGTTAAGGAGCCTGGGTTCAGTTGCAATGGTGTTTGGAGGTTCTATCCCAGAATGGAAAGAAAGTAGTGTGGTGCCTCCACCCAGAGTAAAGTAACAGTAGACCAGGTGTCTGATTGGTACAACCCCCTGGGGTGCTGTACCTACCCATTTCCCCTTCCAGTCACCCCACACACACTGGATACCATGTTGTTCACCAATACTGTAAAACACATATACTTAACAGCTAATACCAATAAAATGCCCACAGCACAGGAATTGCAACAAACCACAGCTTTATTTTAGGGGGAGGGTTAGTAAAGGGGGTACCGGGAACAGGATTGCTGTTGAAGAGAAAAATTAGATTAATGTGGTTAACTGGGCCCATAGGGCAGAACTCACACAATGCCCACCCCAACTGGTACCAGAGCAAACCCACTGTGTCCTGTCAGGTCTGCTAGATGCCGCAGGTTGGCCAGCATTGGGGCCCTTGAAATAATCCTCCCTTGGATGCTAGCTGTTTTAAAGTTACTCCGACTTTTGCCAGGGCAAGCCCCGGATTTCTCACAGTTCTGATGCACTGGAATTCAGCTACTGGCACAGCAGGTTCAGGCAGTTCAGGATCAACTGAGTCAAGAGGCAACAAATAAATGGACAGTGAAATGCTGGTCTGGACAATGAAGCAATGGCTAACAACTGTTCGACCTTGGACTTGCTTGAAGACTCTTGCAGCTTGTCACCTTCTGACTTGCTTGAAGACTCTTGCAGCTTGTTACCTTCTGACTTGCTTGAAGACTCTTGCAGCTTGTCACCTTCTGATTTGCTTGAAGTCTCTTGCAGCTTGTCCCCTTCAGACTTGCTTGAAGACTCTTGCAGCTTGTCACCTTCTGACTTGCTTGAAGATTCTTGCAGCTTGTCACCTTCAGCCTGCTTTCAGGCCAGATGCAGAGCGCAGACACAAGGCTTTCCAGGCCACAAGTGAACCCAGAACCAGGAGTGACCCCACGGTCCGACTCCCTGAAATGGGTCCAGAGTGCCCTAGCACTCAGGCACGTGCCTGTGGCTCCCTGTGGCCCAGTCAGCCCCACTCGATAGGGATTGACTGTTTCCCTACCTGGCTCTGAGTTGCAGCTGTTAGGATTGCAGATTCACATTTTCTGAACAGGAACAAGCAGCTCCAGGATGCAGCAAGCAATTTCTTCAAACTTCCTCCTTGCCAGTGGCTTTCAGCTAGAACCTTGCAGTCTTTGGATTGGACTTCCACCTTTTCACAGCTGGTTCTTAGCAAAACAACAGGCTCCCGAACTCTGGATACCTGCAAACTATTCTGTCCTCCAATGTCCTCAGATTTTGGCTGAGTGCCAACTTTAGCTCTGGCACACACACAGTTCCAAACCACGCTTTTCACTGGCTCGGGGTTTTTTTCTATACTGATGCAGGCTCGCTGCAACACAATCTCCAAAACACCAGGGGCTTTCCCCAAATACCTTGAACATTCAGCTGCAACACCACAGTTCTTTCCATCAGCAAAAATCCTTTATTCCAATCCTCACCCAATTCACCATTTGACCAAATAAGTCCTGTAAAAGACCTCCTGACTTTCCAACTCATAGCACTGAGCCCCTCTTGACTTGACCGGAGCTAGGACCAAACTGCCCAAAGTCCCTGGGGTTTCAGCCAAAAATCCCCACTTCTGATTGACTAGATCCTGCTGTCTGTCCCAGATATTAATAAGCATAGTCCTTCTTTGATTATTGATTGGTAGAGGGTCATTGGCACCTAGATTTAGTTCACTCCTCTCCCAAGAGTCATTTCAGCAAGTTTTTGGGTGCTGAAGTTGGTGATTGGCTGTCCACTGGGGTCAAAGTACTAAAGATGGCTGCTCACATACACAGTCCTATACAGTGTCATATCAGTCCCCACATTCAAGTGCCTTCACAGCCAAACTACACAACATTTGTGCTCATTTTTCCTAGTGTCCAAGAGCAGCCTTAGTCCTCTACAAAGTGTACATTTATGAATTAACTAACTCTGGTTTTCCCATTGCTTGCTCTGATCTACACAGTCCCTCTGGAGCAGTGACAGCCTCATTAATATTTATAGAGGCTCATTAATATTCAGACTTTGCCCCATTCTAAATGGCCATAGATGCTCCCAACTAAATCATAGCAGTCACCTCCTTCAGGTGTCTGACTCCCAACTAGCTTATTTGGTGGGTCAAAAACACTGGGGGGCACTCGTTAAGCCACTACAGTGACAAGTAGACACCACGTGCCCAGTGCACATGTGCAGCCTGCCCGCTTGCTCAGAGGAGCAGAACCCAGCATGGTGGCTCTGTGACCTACTCCTCTGGCCCCAAAGGGATTCTAACATCAGTACAAGGGGCTAGACAGAGATCAAAGGACCATAGGACCCCCGGACTGGCATGAGACAGCAATGGGAGGAGAGGAGTAAAAACGGGCTCCAAGAGCAACCAGGTAAGCCCCCACCTGAAGTGGGGGGATTACATATGTATGAGGGGACAACCTCATGACTGGAAAAGCCACAAGTGAGTTATGAAAGTCATGTCTCCTCACAAGTGAAGATAAATTGTGTATTTTGAGTCAGACCATCATGCATTCGATTTATACAACATCAGTTTAACAGTTATAACTTTTTAATTCACATTTTTAAGTGAATATGTTTCCATTTTTCTGTGATTTGAACTGCTGGTTTCAGTACTGCATATACTTATTATGATGTCATCAGTATTGTGATAGCTGCTGTCTGATTGGTTCTGTTCTGTGCAAATGACGAGGAAAGTGATTGTAACAGTTCAGCCTCTAGACAAATGTTTATCTGGAGGTTAGATAGTGTGATAAATTTATCAGGGAAAATGTATCACCTTTGGTGCTGTATAAATATATTTATAAAATAGCAAGAAAAATTATGGAACTGTCATTGGCTGAGAGACTTCACCTGCCTATGCATTAAATCTCTGTAGATGCACAGTCAGGTGCCAAATCTCATTTTCATCCCCAAAATATCTACTTAGAGCCATTTTATAATTGTGATAAATCCCCTCCAACATGTGCATCATAGGATTTTAATGCACATCCCTGGAGCATAAGGACACTCGGCCTTTAGCCTCATGCCTTACTACACCCCTGGGGTGTGCATTAAAATCCTATAATGCACACCCAGTCATGGCGTATTACTTAAATGCAGTATATTGCAAGACAACGATGTTAATGCATGTGTTAGGGTTGAGGCATAAAACATAAAAGTAAGGAAATACAAAGTTAAGGGAAAAAGTCCCTGGAGCCTTGATGAATCTTTGGTGGGTTGTTCCTCAGGGTTTGAACAATCATGTGAAGTTGCACTGCTGTTACCTGAACTTTTGCACCCTCTATCTAACCATTACTGTGTCAGTATTTTATTTTGTGTGACAAGACAGTGCCTAAGTTAAGGTAACATCAACGCTGCCTCGTATGATCATGCAAACCCCAAGGAACAGCACAGCTTAAACACTTACTAGTAAAAAAAAAAAAAAAAAAGATTTCATTCTGCAACCACCAAAAGGCCCTATTCCAAACAAAGTCTGATGAACCTGTAAGTTTCAACTTTTTGTCATGAATACATGTGCTAAAGAAGTATCTTAAAATGGGGATATTTTACATAATTTATACAATCTATAACTACAAAAAAACACCAAACTATTTTTTACAAAATTTGGTACTGTAGGCAATTAGCACAGAGGAACGAGATGATACATGCCGATTTGTCTGTCCTAGAGGTTAAGGTGATAGATAGATAGACAGACAGATTGATAGACAAACAGACAGACAGACAGATTGATTTAACAATTTATCCTTTAATTAACCAGATTCCACTGAAAATTAAATCTATTTTGCAAGGAACACCTGGCCAAATACAAGACATACAATAAAACAATTTGCTTCTGATGTACAGTACTTATTCAACAATAAAGACACAGTTATGCCACTATTACTTAACGTGATGTAAAACAAGTACAGAACTCAGGAATGTAATAAGTTAAATACAGTGAAACTTGTTTATTAGGGGCACTGCATATTACGGATGTCATGATATTAATGACATTTCTTGTGGAGCCAACTGCAATTTTTAAAGTGATGATGTGCAACCTACATGAAGTGGTCTTTAACTGACAAGTTCCGCTGTACTTGTAAACTTCCTTAGGGGAAACTAGAAGAGAGAACAATATGCACATCTGAATAATCTATCATAAACATCTTGGAAGGCTACATTCCTGAAAGCAAGGTCTCTGTCCATATAGGCTGGCTAGTCATTTTCTCTCATAGATAAAGACCCATTGTGTAGACAGAACAGTTAGGCAAAGTTTTTTTTAAATAAAATAACACACTTTTAAGTGGTACAAAAGAATTGGGAGATCGATAGTAACAATAAGGTCCTTAGCAGCAGTCCATTAGTTGTCAATTAATGGCCAACTGATTAACCAATCAGCATTTTCACTTTCTGGCAATACTAGCATAGACATTTCAATATTAAGGTTGATGAAACTTGCTCTGATGCATTTATCATAAAGTTTCCTTGCAAACAGTCAAAAAACATAAAAAAAACTGCTGTTTTATGCAAAAATGTGTACAAAAATCGCAGTTTTTCAAGTGAAAATCCCAGATTTTAGTGAAAGTACTGTTTTCACTAGAGGGGTAAACAGAAGGAAGAGGGGGTAATAAGATAAGACAAATATTCAAAGAAGAAAAGAAAACAAGTTTATATCCACAGTGTACAAACTAGGTTTAAAAATCTTGGGAGTCACGATCAGTAGCATCTGTCTGTAAAGAAGATAATATGACACTGCTTCAGCAAATTAACTACCTTTGTATCTCATCAAAATTATAAAACAAAGCACTTGCACAGCTCAGTTAAGTATTCTGGCTGAGTTCTGAAATATCATTTTAGTCACTCTGTGCACTTACAGAACATTGTATTGTCAATGAGAGATTTTCCTTCATGGAAGCTCCACACCCACACCAAGCAATACATTCAGGGATGTTTACACCTACAGTAGATGAGAACACAATAACATTAATATTCTGAAAATGTCCTATACATACTAGCCAGTGAAATATTCCAAACTCTACAGCTACACCTTAAAACAGGGTTCTCCATTTAGTAGTTTGCAGTGTTTGTGGCATTACTGGCCCACTTCTAAAAAGCAGGGTGATGCTGTATTGACTTAACAGCCCAGGAGTAGAACCAGGTTCTTTGTTTCTCCATCCCACTGAGATAAATGTCTATTTTTTTTAAAGCAGCAGTTCATGTTAACTGAGAAAATTTCCACTGTGCCATTTGCAACCATCTATGTATTCTTAACATCCTTAGGTTCTCTATTGTAATGTGTTTTGTTCAACCATTTTAAAAATTGTGTTTATTATTAGATTTGTAATCAGCATGGATACGCAATAAAGATGGCAGCTCCTAGCAGATTTTATGACAAGCTCCCTGAGGTCTCTCTGTTGCTGTAAATGCTGTAGTCAGATTGCAGAAACTGTATGTCTAGGTGGAGTAAGCATGTGTTTGTGATGGCTTACAGCACCACACTTCCCCTGAACAACTCAGCTTTATCATGTATTGAAACAGCAGTACTCAATAGTGGTACTTCCCTCTAGGGTTGCCACCTGTCAGGTTTTTTACCTGGTGATCAGGTTTTCAGGGCACCTATCAGGTAATCCCGGTTTTGCTCTGTGCTGGTCAGGTTTTTGAGCCATTTTGAGTGCTCACATACTTTTGAAACACATTTTGTCATATCATTCATTGTTTCAGCTACATGTCCAGGTTACAAACAAGTTCTGTTGTCAGTGTAGCCTTTGTTGTGAAAGCAGTCATCCTGGGAGGTATAAAGTATGGCTATTAACACCATTAGCACTTACTTAACCTAATCTTTCCACTGCAACTTAAAGTGGCATAGCAGCACAGCTGCCCCCACCTTTGGTAACAGTAACAGAGCCAGCTGTCTTCCACTTTCATTTGCTGGTAAACATTTTCATCTCTAACAGAATTTAGGCATTTTTAAATGTTTTAAATTATTTTGTTTCCTCAAGAAATAAGTATGGTCACTTCTTTGGCTTTGAAATAGAACTGTGGACAAGAACAGGAAATGGAGCCAGAAAAAGATATAAAGTATGTGTACTGTTGTATGCTATTTACAGTATTTCCCTTTTCTACCCCCAGATCATATCTGTAAATGAGATTTATTTTATCTCTGTATGTTTATCTGGTTAACCAATGTCAATAAATAAATATATAAGTAAATCAATAATTAGGAAGAACCTAGGAAAGTAACTTTAACAGGCACAGTACAGTATCTTAAAATTTTTACTTAACTGCTGCTTTAAGTGTTGCCTTTTATTGAAATGGCCTTCTAGGAAGAACAATGCATGATGAGTCATGAAAAGGGGTGGGGCTAGGGGTGGAGCTTAGGATCCGGTTTTTGCCTCATCCAAAGGTGGCAACCCTACTTCCCTCTCTGAATTCCATTCTTCCCCTTCTCCTTCTTGTCATCTTTCCTTTGTGGGCAATCTCATTGTGGATTAAAAGTTTCACTTTAATTTCTAATTTGGTCTCCTTTAAACATCAGAGACAGGATTCACAAAGAAGCATTTGTCAATGCTGAATGTTGTCTTGCGGACATTGGCATTGGTAGTGCAGGAGTTATAGAAATGAATAATAGGAATGGCAGTGAAGTATGGAAGTGATGCCAACCCCACACCACTCTGCAGAGACTGACAGGCATTGAGGTGTGCCTTTGGGGCATCAGCCATAATGCTTATGCCATTTCATATCACCCTACCCTGCAGACTCCAACAAGTATTGCATTGTGCCTTGGGGTCCTTAGACCTTACTCTCACCCCATTCCATAAGGAAATTTGTTGAGATGGGTGCACTATAAGAGAATGGGGTGAACTTTGGGGCTGAAGAGTCCAAGGCACACCTTGATACCTGTGAGTGACTGCAGGGTGGGGGTTGGGGTGGAATCACATAAGCATTACAGGCGACAATCCAAAGTCACACCCCTGACGCCGGTCAGTCTCTACAGGGTGGGACATTATGGTTAGGAACCCTAATACCCCAAGCGTTTGCTGGTATTTGCACTCCAAATTTTCAACATGGGGTTTTCATGACCCCACCACATGAAAGCATTTGGGACCTCTGCTCACGAACAGTGGCACTGTGATTTTGTTATCTGCCCCGAACGTTGATGTCCCACAGTGACCGCGCCATTCTGCGCCAGTTGTGCGAAACCACTTTTTGGGCAAGATATGAAAAATGACAGCTGTACTGTACATAAGGAGGCATGAAAAAAATGTCAATGTTGAAAATCTGGAGTGAAAATATTAAACATTCTCACAGTTACGCGCGTGCTTGGAAACTGCTCAATGCACGCTCGCAACACAGTCATTTTGTGGAATTTTCTCACCATATTTTTAACATAGGCATTTTGCGACCTCTGCTCATGAACAGTGTCACTGTGATTTTCTTAATCTGTCCCAAACATTGATTTCCCACAGCGACCGTGCCATTGTGTGCCACATGTGTGAAAAAATATTTCAGGCAGATGTGAAAAATTACAGCTGCACTGTTCATAAGGAGGTGTGAAAAAATGGCAAAGCTGAAAATCTTGAGTGAAAATATTAAATATTCTCAAAGTTACGAGTGTGCATAGAAACTGCACAATGCACTCATAACACAGTCATTTTTTTTTAATTTTTTCACCAAATTTGCAGCATAGGCTTTTGGGGAACCCACCTCATGAACACTGACACTGTCATTTTGTTAATCAGTCCCAAAAGGTGATTCCACGTAGCGACCAGGAAATCACCTTTCAGGACCTAATAACGAAATGACAGTGACTGAGTTCATGAGGTGGGGTCCCTAAGAACCCCATGTTGAAAATTTGGAGCCAAAAGTCACAAAAATGGCTGAGATATCCACCTAAGTTGACCCCGATATATATACCATTATACAGCTTACCGGCATTTCTTCAGTTTGCGGTCGGCTTCAAAGAGTGCAGACGTGTTCCCGCTCCACCAAAGATCGTTATGCCAGGCTCCAGAGGTAAGTGTGGGTGGGGTGGGGGGAGATCAGGTGCACAGAGGGTAGGTGTGGGTTAGGGGAGGGCACCTGATGCTGAGAGACCTTTTTCTTTGTTTCAGGTTACTAAAAAAAAAAGAAATAAATAATCACTGTGGACCACTTCTTTTTTAACAGGTGTTGGGCACCTGGTGTGGGCTCCCAGGGTGTCCCATTTGTTTGGGGGGTCATGTTAGCCACACTGGGGTGGGCTCCCAGTGTGGCACACAGTTGGGTGGGGACAGGAAAATGCTGACGTGTTGGGGGTGTTAAACATCCCAACAGGGGGATTGGGCTCCCCTCGGCAAGCATGTCTGTGTTTGGGGTGATGATGCCCAGGGGGATTGAGCACCCCCTTGGCGGACAAAAACAGTAAAGGGGGCACATATGTTGACAGGGGGATTGGGCACCCCGAAGTTGGCTTCCTGGGGACTGTGACAGGCAGACGGCAACAGACACCACCTGCCATGTTTATTGAAATGTTACACCAGGCAAGGCACACCCTGCAATGATGGGTCACTCCCTCATTGCAGCGGCAAAATTGTATCAAGTTGGTGGCACGCTTTTGCACTGCTGTCATAAACAGCATGCTATTTCATTCATGCCACAGAGCCCAGCCCGAAAAAGCAGTGGCACCATTGGCCACAACACGACCGCATCTCCAAAACCTGCTATTCCAAGCTACCACAATATGTAGCTTGCACGTGCGCAAGACAACATAAAAAGGACAAAGTGCAGCACAAAAGGTTGCGCTGTACCTTACCATTGTGCATTGGGCAAAAAGTGCTATTCACCATCAGATAGCGCACCGCACTATCAGACTGTGAATAGGAGCAGTCAGGTGTAGCTCTAACCCAGGAAAAGCAGTGGGAAACTCACTAGTGCTACCCCCCATCCACAGCCAGCCAGGAAAATGGCCGTACAGCCAATAGCGCTCATACGCTAAAGTGTTAGTCATGAAAGCAGCCATGCAAATGAGCCCATTGAGCATGCAAGGTGCTAGTGCCATTAGCATGCCCATTATGGGCTCATTTGCATGGCATTAGTGTGGCTGTTGCACACACCCTCACCAGCCCATGCCCTACACAGCCGCATTCCCCATAGTCGCTGACCCGACAGTTCGAGTAAAAGGTTCCTCCATAGTGTAGTGTCCCACCCAGTCCCCGATTGCCCACCAGATAATAAAAAATTATTTTCCATAGTGTAGTGTTCCACCCCAGTCCCCAATCACCCACTCGATACTAAAAAATGCATTTTCCATAGTGTAGTGTCCCACCCCAGTCCCTGATCTCCCACCCGATAATAAAAACCCAATTTTCCATAGTGTAGCAATCTCTCCCCGGTCACCAATCACTGTCCCCCTAACACACACATAGTACATGGTGGTCTAGTGGCCCCCCACCCACTCAGGTGATCACCCACCACCCTGCTTCCCGCCAGCATGACTTCCAGTCAGCTAGCAGCACAGCCCTCCTCACACCTCCATGGCTGCCCCACAACTGAACTTTTAGTGACAGCATACAGTATACACTACAAGCCCATTGGCTGACCAGGTACTATCCTATCCTCTGCACAGTGTGAGACTGCAATTTGTCAAGGAAGGGTGGAAGGAGGGTGCCTTATGGAAGAAGCTGGGGGGGGCATGGGACTATGTCCAGCCATACCTACTAAAAATGGATGGGGGGTGGAGAAGGGTGCACAGGGCATTACCGTCCGGGGCAAGCAGGTTTCTCATCAAACTATAGGAAGGCAATAAGTTTGTGCCCCAACAGATTGACAAGGACATTAGCCAACTCCCCACCCTTCCCTTCCCCACCCATATCAGAACAGAGACCAGGCTTATTACAAACAAACCCAACAGGTAGAAATGCAGCTGTAATAAGCCTATTTAAAGGCATGTCCCTTAATTCACTGCAAAGAATATTATTTTCAACTCACTAAGAGTGAGAATGGTTTGAACAGCAGGCCTCACAGTTCAGGTCTTTGCTTCTGTAAGTGCAGCAGGCACCGGCATCTGCTTGACATTTTGTTGTGGGTTGCCTGGAGCTTTAGTAGCTGGCTGCACAATATCAGCCCAGGATGGGACAGCTGGCTGCTGATTTACAGGTGGGTGGAACTCCATCAGAAGGGGCAGTGGGACAGTCACGGGATGCAGTGGGATAGCATGGGCCTCCTTTGTTAACAGTTCCAACAGTAATGCACTTCTGGAGGAGAGTCGGAAGAGGAAGTCATAATACAAGACTCTGAACCCTCTGCTTCAGCTGTGGACAGGGGTGCCAGTGCGGCATGTGTAGTAGGCAAATCAACAACAATGTTCTTGCAGTTCCCTGCACCATTCTCACTGGTCCGGGGGCAGTACTGCTGGTTGGAGCAGGCGAGTAATAACAGACGTCCATCTCCTGCTTGTCAGACTCTGTTCTTCCAGTGGGTCTAGCATCATGATGTGGGGGAAGAGAACAGTTAGAAGCTGGCATGACACCCCAGTTTCTCTTGTTGAATTTTGTGGCTTCCTAAGGGTCAAAGAACTCATGGAACACATGGTTCCTCTCCATTTTAAAAGTGGCTGGCTATATAATTTGGTACCATGTCAAAACAGTGCACCAGGAAGAGTGCTGAAAGAACCGCGCTGTGTAAAGCACGACAGGATTTAGAGCAACAGAGGTTAGAATAACAGTAAGGAATTACGCTACCCCTGTCGTTCTGCAGATATTCTGTAGAGGGATCGAGTTGCCATGTGCTGGGATGTTGATCAAGCTGCTGCCATGGTGGAGTGGCAAGGGTGCCAGCACATGGCAAAGCAGGAGACCTGGGACTGCAGTTTGGTTCCCGCCAGGTCTAGTCCTGCTGCAACTGTTTTTAAAAAAAAAAAAAAGGTAATTGCCCACTCCCAATATTCTCCCCATTCCCAAAGCCCAAAACCCCCCAAAGCTGATTATTTTAAGTCCGGGGGCTGTGGGGGGTGCTGGATGCATAGCCCCCAACAAGAAGTCCCATTATGTTCAATGGGGCTGCGCTCTCGTAGTCAGGTTGCTGTTGTATCCAACATTGTATGTGAGAGCCACTGTTTTCCTTGCAGCATTCATTGCCACATGGTTTTTGTTTGTGACAGCATGACCCTGTGCCATATAATTCTATACTTCACTGTCAGTTGCTGTAGGACTCTCTGACTGTCTATAAAGTCTGGCATCTTTTTGTTTAGCTTTGCAGGATAATCTTAGTAGATACCCATGCCAGAGTTTTGCTCAGACCAGAGCTAGGATTTTTTTTCTTTCAGTGAGTATTTTTATTTAAAAGTAGCAGAGAAAGAGAGCAAATATAGGTCAGGGCTTCTCGCCTGCCTTGGGTCGAGGAGCCAGGGACGGTGGGCCCACTAAATGTCCAAGGGGACATTTCTACATCACCGAATGTCAGTAAAAAGGTGCCATACGGAGTCAGCAAAATTTTTTACTTCTGCCCCTTTAGGCATACCAACAATTCTTACATTATTCCTATAGTCCCTGCACTCTAAATCCTCAGTCTTCTCCCACAGCAATGACATTTAATTTTTAAGTACCTACATATCCGTGTCCATTCGGCCTTCCCTAATGTCCAAGTATCTCAGAGTAGTTTCAGAGTACTCTGAAAGCTAAATGTTCCATTTCGGTCTCCAAAGTTGTTATTGGGTTCTCTACTCCAGAGACTTCAGTGGGTATTTTTCAAACATCTGCCAGATCGCTGGATCCACCGTGCTGCTTTGACTTGCAACAACCCCCTCATCATCTCGACTGTAAGGAATTAATTTTTACACAACAAATCCGACTGGAAAACCATGTTGGATCTCAGCAAAAAGTACAGATTTTTGTTTCAGCAAAACACCCACTAATGAACTGTAGTGGTTGTTAAATGGAAAATAGCAATTTAAAAAAAATTATTTTGAAAAGAGTTTAAGCCCAAGGTGAAACGCTGCAGACTCAGGCGGCCGTTTTGGTCATGGCCAAACCGGAAGCTCTTTTTAAATAGTACTAGCAATACTTTAGTGTCTAACAAACTCTCTGTGGAATTAAATGATAAAAATAGATATAAATGAGAAACTAAGTAAACTGGCTAAAATCAAGACAATAAAGTAGGATAAAATTAGATAAAACTAAAGATAAAACATATTTTCTAAACAGTCTGACAGTTTGATACAGTTTGGACACAATTAGAAGGGTATTTGATTTTCATTAATTTGGGTTGGTATCTTGAAAATGAGTTTACTAAAATAAAAGGGGATTAATGGGGTAGTAATCAAGAAGCAAAATGAGTAGAGAGAGAGAGAGATATGAACATGCCAGCAGATAAAGGTGTTACGGCCTATGCAGTCTGCTCAATTGTGCACCTCCCTATGTGTTTACAAATAGAAATGCCCACCCCGTTTCCATTTTGACCGCCTTATACTTTTCCGTCTCCCCCCAACTCATTCTCCTTCTACCTACGTTTTTTTCCCCTAAGCCTGTCCCAGCCCCTCTTGAAGCTGTGCACCGTTTTTAGGGATAGCACCTCCTCTAGCAGCTCACTCCTCTTGGTCACCACCCTCCCCATGAAAAAGTGCCTTCTCATTTCCCTCTTGAACCTTCGCTCCACCAGCTTTAGGCTGTGTCCCCTAGTGGTCTTTGTTTCCATTAAGGCTGAAGAGGCTTTCAGTGCTCACCCTTTAAACACCCTTAAGGTACTTGAAGGTCTCAATCATGTCTCATGCTATCTTATTTCAAGAGAGTACATGATGAGCTCCCTTAGCCTCTCATCATGGGTGTTGTCCTGCCGGCCCTGGATTATCTTGGTTGCCCTCCTCTTGACTGTCTCGAGTAAGCTGACATCTGTCTTCAGATACGGGCACCAAAACTGTACACTGTACTCCAAGTGTGGTCTTACCAGTGACCTATACAGAGGCAGAATGACCTCTGCATTCCTAATGGTAATTCCCCTGCCTAAGCAGCCCAACATCCAACTTGCTTTGACTGCTGTTTTTGTGTAGTGTGCAGTGTTTCAGGTCACTTGTGGTTATTACTCCCAGGTCCTTTTCTTCTTCTGACCTGGTTACCTGCATTCCACCCAACCAGTATGTGGGTCCCAGATTCTTTTCCCCCGGGTGCATAACTTTGAACTTTTTGGAGTTGAACCTCAGCTGTCAAATGCAAGACCACTTTTCTAGCCTAGCCAGGTTATCCTGAATTCCTGTCTTCCCTCCTCTGTGTCCACTCTCCAACACAGCTCGGTGTCGTCTGTGAACAGACAGAGTTTACCCTTGATCCCATCTGTGATGTCACTTATGAAAATGTTAAATGACACCAAGCCGCACACCGAGCTCTGTGGGACCCCACTGGTCACTGGCCTTACTACAGAGAATTTTCCTCTGACTACCACCCTTCGGCTTCCATCCTGCAACCAGCTTGGCCAGTCCTATGAGCTTAGCCCTCACCCCCAGGTCCTCTAGCTTCCTGATGTATCCTATGGGGTATTGAGTCAAAGGCTTCCTGAAGTCCAGATATAGGACATTGACCACTTGGCTCTTGTCCACCATCCTAGTGACCCAACTGAAGAAGTCAATTAGGTTAGTTTGGCAGGACCTCCCCTAACACAAACCCATGCTGCTTCTCGTCCTGGAGACCATTTTCTTCCAGAAAGCTGATCAGTCTCTCTTTCAGGATGGTCTCCATCAACTTACCCACTGTTAAGGTCAGACTAACTGATCTGTTGTTTCGTGGTTCATCCCTCAGCCCACTCTTATGGAGTGGCACCACATGCAACATTCTCCAGTCCTGGGGCATGTTTCCAGTCTCCAGAGAGCTGTTAAACAGGTCTGCCAGGGGACCCACCAGACCATCCACCAGTTTTCTTTTTTTTTCTATCTGTACTTTGTCCTTCGCCTCCACACAGCTGGCAGGCGGCTCTGGCTCTTCCTAGGAGGGGCTCATCCTCTGAGCCTGGCCATCCCCGCCCCAGCCATACCCCATAGATCCCCCATGGATTGCCCCCCCCCCCCACGGCAGGGCCAGGGTGAGGAACATCGATGTTCTTCACCCCCCCAAAGCATAGTCCAGAATTTGGGGTGGCTCATTGTGGGGGTGCATCCAGGCCATCATGGAGCCTGCCAGCTCCCATTTTTCCACCTTGCTTTACAACTTGGGCCCATGAACATCCAGTGGGTGGAGCAGCTGGGCTCTGCTTCCACAGAGGCAGTCTATGCCCTGGACGTGGGGTCCCATCCCATTCTGGTGGCATGCATGTGCTGACACCCTGCCACTGCCGGTTGTCAGGCAAACAGCATGCCACACCATCCCCCCTCCCCAAGGAAGGAGAGCTGTCTATGAACACTCAATCCTTCCTCTTCCTGCCAACCCCCAAGCAACCCAAGTCTGTTCCTGACCCCGGGTCATTGGCATGGTGTGAGTTGTGGCATCCATTGCCTCAACTCTCAGCACTACTGGGATGGCCCCATCCACAGTTTTCTAAGGACCCTTGCATGCCATCTGGCTCTGGTGATTTGTTCACTTTTAGGGCCCTTAGGCCCTTGAATACCCCACTGGCTTGAATTTCATCATCTGTGACTTCCCCCCTCCAAGTCCCTACCCCCAACACTCCCTTGTGGTACTGGTGCATCCTTCTCCCAAGTGAAGACTGAACAGAAGTATCTGTTAAGCACTTCTGCCTTTTCTACTCTACCCACTGTCCAATCCCCCCCTCCTTTTTTAGCCTAACAATCTCGTCCTTTATGTTTCTTTTCTGTCTTTTATACCTGAAGAAGACTTTCTCACCCACTTTTACCAACTGGGATAATTGTACCTTTCTCCTAGCCTTTGCCTCCCTAATCCCCTGCACACCTCTCTTGACTTAGCCGCGTAGTCCACCATATCCTCCTCCTCCTTCTAAGTATGCTTGTACTACAGGCTGCCCTATTAACCCCCACCACTTTTGCCACCTTCTTGCTGAATCAGCTGGGTTTTAGGCCTTTGCTTTCTTACTTTTGATTTTGGCACTCTCACTAGGGGCCTCCATCAGTCCCTTCTTTATTATGGCTCATTTCTGTTCCACATCCATCCCATTTTGATGCCAGCAAGGTGTCCTTGGAGATCGTTGCCCATCCTACCAAAGTCATCCCTCTGAAAGTCCAAGATCCTCATCTTGGCCCTGACCATCCCTCTGCCCATATCTGGTTTTATGTGATAACGGCAACTCCTAATGAGCACCGACCACAAAGAGTGAGACAAAAACCACCTGACAGACAAAGGGCAATGGACAGTAGTGCGACCATTGCAAATAGTGATGGTCACTTACTGCATCTGAAAAAAAGAAAATATATGTATTTTATGGGGGGCATCTACCCCAAAATAAAGATAATCAGCTCCACGGGGGGCATGGACTTAGCAGAAAACATAAAGATTTAACAAAACAAAAATATATCCTTTCTGGCCACTAGACCCAAACCCGGGTCACTCGCTTCAGTGGCAGTAGCGTATACCGCCACGCTACACAGTCAGCTCGGCAGTGCTAGCCCAACCATCATGCTATATCCTGCTCTAGTGAGTGTAGCTCCCTGCTACACTTGCTCTACAGGATATAGCAACTTCTTTCACTACTCGCTCTACGTCCAATCATTATTATTGAGTCGCTCAATAATAGGCGCTCATATAGGGTGTTACCCCCATATCCAAATGAAACTACACCATGTGGTGGTCACGTCCTGCTAGTAGTGCATCCATCTTCACGTCCTGAACATGTGCACAGTTGGACAGGACCAGGTACAGGATGGCCCTCTTCCTAGTGATCTCTAGAGGGGTAGCGGAACTAAGGACAGGGTGGTCTAACACTATATATATATATATATATATAACACATTTGAAAGGCTTTATCAGACATTTAAAACATTCTACCTTCCTCTCTCCACCATTCCACTCAGATGACAGTATACTGAGTGGTTTCCCTCCTCTTCATGGTTTCCTAGGATCACTCCTTCCCACCGAACCCAACAATCTGCAGCCTTGGCAATATCTGTCAACTGAAATCTGTAAACAGCACTGAAGTGAACTGTTTAGTCACTTCAAAGCATAGATGGCATACCATTTTTTGAAACAGCAAACAAAATAATCAAAGCCACAGTCAGTACAATCAGTGCTTAGACAGAGCTCACAGATACCTCCACTGCATATGGTGACCATCTTCAAGGGTCCATCATGACTACCTCTACTGCTGCTCCCAGTGACTATAGTACAGTATCTCCAATTTGAGTATGGAACACATTCAAGCTTAGCTGCTAGAATGTTACCCACTACTCATGCTGTGAAAACCTCAATTTTATTCTCTCTCAGGAATCTGTCTCGCCCTGCTTTTTAAGACTTGACAATGCTAGGTTTCAGTTCCACAATCTCCCTGGATAGGATATTCCACATATTAACCATGCTTTGTGTGAATTCCTGCTTTCTGTTTCCTCTTATTGTGCCCCCTCCTCAGTTATAGGGCATGCCCCCTAGTTCTGCTTACACTCACCAGCTCAAACACCTGTGTATGCTCCACCCTGTCATCTTCATTATCTGGAAAACCATGATCATGTCCCTCTCAACATTTTTTTTTTACTATGCATGAAGAAATTTGAGGATTTGAGGATGTCAAAATTTTCCATACTGATGTATTAATATCTAACAGTAATGTCAGCCATTCAATCCCGCTAAGAAGAAATTGCAAAAGATGAATATTTTGTTCAGTACTTTACATCTAGACAGACTGAGCTTTGTTAAGTACAGTACCATCAAACTACTTATGCCCCAACCCTTTGGAGAGCAGTAAGCTTCCTATGAAATGGGAGAGGAATTCTGTAGAAGTGAACCAGATTTGTATGAGGAAAATGAAGGACGAGGGATAAAGTTTTGACTGTATACTATGATTCGCTGTTATACTGTATCTGTTAGCCTAAGATCTTCATTTTCCCTAGAGAGAATTTGCGAATGCTGCTCCTGGCCTCAGATTTTTATGTTGCCATGTAGATGTGACTTTTTTCATTTTTATTAACTGGTAAAATAATATTGATTTTTGTCTGCGTTACAAAAACTTCAAAAACACTTATCTGTCCTTGGGAATGAAATCAAACAGTTGGATGAATGAGATCCTTCGTTATTTGTTGTTGTAACATCTGAATAGGTTATTTCACTGTTTACACCATGAGCTGCTACTTTAAAATGTTTTAAAATGGATATTAATTAATTTATTCATATATTTAGTTGTTGAAAACTTTGGAGACTCGCCTTTGAGCAGAAGTGTTAATTTACAAAGGTTCCACATCAAATACATAGCCACCCAAAAAAGTATAATAAGCAGTTCCAGAGGAAATGCAGTTGAGTCAGGCTCAAAGCATTTACAGCAGAACACGTACATACAATTTTGAACAGACAGCAACAACAACAAAACATTCACACAGATCGTTGCAAAAAAAGTCATGGGTAATGAACAAAGAGAAACCAAATAAAACTGTTTAACGGTTACAATTGCATTGGACTGCAAAGGCAGACCACAAAGATCTCTTAAACTGATTAAACTTGAGGAGATTCAGCAGTGTACCAGGCAATTCATTTAACCAGCTAGCAGCCTTGACAGCAAATGACCACTTGCCCAGCTGAGTACACCTAAAGGAGGCTTGAGGGCATTTCTGGCTGTGTTCTGGTGTTGTATTGCTTGGAGACAGTGTGGAAGCAATTTGTTAAAGCAGGTGGTGTTAGGCCTAAAATCACCTTTTTAGCTAGCAAAAAAGTCTGGAGCTTTATTCTGTTGGTAACAGTAGCCAGTTAGTGAGTGTGTAAAGGGTACAACCATGAGCATGGTTATCGGCACCAAGTGCAAAGCAGCATACCTTATTACAGAATGGCTTTACTCTGAACCTTAAGCCTGATGAGGAATTACTAACTGTTTTGGGAAAATTAAAGGGAGTTTGTCACTTTTGGGAAAACTTGGAAAAATGTATATTTAAACACAGTTTGGGTTATATTTTATAGACTGTTTTGTATTTCAAGTACTTTTTGTCTTTATTAGTAGGTTAATCTACATGGAAATGAGATCCTATTTCTAACAGCTGATCTACTCTTGCTCTTTAATCAGTTTCTAAAATGACAGTCCTCTGTTGGTGACATCATGGTCATTTCCACAGCAACAAGGTGATGTCAGGGGCATAATTTAGGGGTAGCCAGGGGTTGCGGTTGAGACCCCTATGATTTTTTTGCAACCCCTATGATGCCCACTGCAACCCCTAAGAACCTTAAAACAAGGTTTCCCTAGCATTAATTTATATAGATGTCGTAGTTGGGGGAGTTTTACAACCCCTATGATTTTGCTGAAATGGGACTTTGCAACTCCTATGATTCTACTGAAATAATGCTACTGAGTATAACCTACCTCCTTCTGCTTGTTATCCCCCTCCCTATGTAGTCCATCATCATTTTGCTTTCCCCACCACCATTGAAAATTGGGCCACTACTTTCAGATCATCCTGATTGATAACTCTGAGGTCCCTTTCCTAAGAGTATATGCCATGACCCTCTCCTCTCGTTTTGTACTCGGCTCAGGTTTTTTCGTGTCTGATGGGCATGACTTTGCACTTTTTTTGGCATTGAATCCCAGCTGTAAAATTCTGGACCATTCTTCTATTCTTTCAGGTCCTCCTCATGGCCTCCATTCCCTTCATTATGTCCACACTATTGCAGATCTTGGTGTCATCTGCAAACAGATAAACTATTCCTTCATGCTTCACCTTTGTGTCCCTTATGAATGTATTGAAGAGAACAGGGCAAAGTACTGACTCTTAACCCCCATCTCCCCCAAGACTTCCCTATTTAGTACAGCCCTCTGGGTTCTATTCCTTCATGCTTCACCCTTATGTCCCCTATGAATGTATTGAAGAGAACAGTTATGAGGAAAGGCTGGAGGCCAGTAACATGGTTATGCTCAGAACCTTTCACATTTTAGCCACAAACCTCACCTGTTCTGTGTACTTCCATGGAGCAGAACATGTTCCTTTAATGAGTTTCCTCAAGTGGTGTATCGGTGAATACTAACATACCCAGAAGTTTGCAACTGTAGAGATATATTGGTCTGTATTTAAAATAGCCTGCCAATGATTCAGTGGTCAGGGACACAGAGGAAATTCAAATCTATGCATCCAACATTTTAGCCATTTATTCCACATTAGATTGGCAGTTTAGTAAGGTGACGGGTTTGCTTTGAGCATGTTGTATTTAATCAAGTGTTTACGCCAAGAAAGGAAATTCTTCACAGACACAGGTGACACCTGAAATGCACTGCTAACACTCACCAGTCAGATACCAGTCCAGCTTGCCAGCAGTGTCTCTTGTTAGGTCAGCTACCAATCTAGTTTGCTAGTAGTGTCTGCAGTCCTACCAGTCCAGTTTTCCTGCAATGTCTAGAGTCAGGTTTGCTAGCTACCAGTCCAATATGCCACCAATCTCTCCAGTCAGCTACCAGTCCAGCTTGCCAGCCAGCAGTGTCTCCACTCAGATACCAGTCCAGATTGCCAGCAGTGTCTCCAGTCAGGTCAACCACCAACCAGTTTGCCAACAGTTTCTCCAGTCAGCTACCAGTCCAGTGTGCCAGTAGCATCTACAATCAGCTACCAGTTCAGTTTGCCAGCAGGATCTACAGTCAGCTACCAGTCTAGCTTCTCAGCAGTGTCTCCAGTGAGCTACCAGTCCAGCTTGCCAGCAATGTCTCCAGTCAGATACTAGTCCAGCTTGCCAGCAGTGTCTCCAGTCAAGTCAGCTACCAGTCCAGTTTGCCAGCAGTCTCCAGTCAGCTGCCAGTCCAGCTTGCCAGCAGTGTCTCCAGTCAGGTTGCTAGCTACCAGTCTAGTTTGCCAGCAGTGTCTCCAGTCAGCCACCAGTCCAGCTTGTCAGCAGTGTCAACAGGCAGCTACCAGTGTGGCTTTCCAGCAGTGTCTGCAGTCAGCAACAGTCCAACTTTCCAGCAGTGTTTGCAGTCAGCTATCTGTTCAGTTTTCCAGCAGTGACTACACCCAGGTTGCTAGCTACCAGTCCAATTTGCCACCAGTCTCTTCAGTCAACTACCAGTCTAGTTTGCCAGCAGTGTCTCCAGTCAGTTATAGTCCTGCTTGCCTGCAGTGTCTCCAGTCAGCTACCAGTCCAGCTTGCCAGCAGTGTCTCGAGCCAGCCTCCAGTCCAGCTTGCCAGCAGTTTCTCCAGTTAGCTACAGCCCAGCTTGCCAGCAGTGTCTCCAGTCAGCTACCAGTCAAGCTTGCTAGCAGTGTGTCCAGTTAGCTACCAGTCCAGTTTGCCAGCAGTCTACAGCCCGGTGGCTAGTTACCAGTCAAGTTTTCCAGCAGTGTCTCCAGTCAGCTACTTGTCCAGTTTTCCAGCAGCATTTCCAGTCAGCTTACTAGCTACCAGTCCAGTTTTCCAGCAGTGTTTCCAGTCAGCTACTTGTCCAGTTTGCCAGCAGTGTCACCAGTCAGCTTGCAGCTTCCAGTCTAGTTTACAGGCAGTGTCTCCAGTCAGCTTTCCATCCAGTTTGCAGGCAGTGTCTTCAGTCAGCTACCAGTCCTGTTTGCAGGCAGTGTCGTCAGTCAGCTGCAAGTCCAGTTTGCAGGCAGTGTCTTTAGTCAGCTGCCAGTCCAGTTTGCAGGCAGTATCTCTACTCAGCTTCCAGGCTAGTTTGCAAGACCCAAGCAAGGTAAGACATGTCACTAGTAAATATTTCTAAGAGTATTAAAGGTAACCCAACAATGGGGGTGTCCAGTGAGCTGAGCATTAATGTTGAAAAAGAAATATCCAGGGACTTAAGTACTTTTATGTAAGAATGGGCATCGCCATTGACTAGTCTTGGAACTCCTATGGTTTTGGTGAAATGCTATGGAGAGGGTGGCACGGGCAATATTCTGGACTGTTGTGACTCTGGGGAGGGACAAGGGTGCAAATTACTGGGCATGGGGAGGAGGTAACAAGGTAGCAAAATTTGTTTCAAATGACCTCCAAAATGCACTGAATTTAAAACATTTTTTACGGGGGCCTAGGAGCCCCCCAGCCCACAGTTTCCCTTGCAACCCCTATGGTTTTTCTGAAATGACGCCCCTGGGTGATGTTGCAAACAAAGGGTTATGAGTTGACTTCAGCAAACCATTTTCACCTACTCAGCCATTTTGTATCAAGGTGGCATGATTTTGACTTCTAATGAAACTATTGGAGGAGATGATTAAGTAGTAGAAGTAGATGAAGTCCAGGTGGCCTGGACCCTGTTTCCATGAAAATTAACCTAATAGTTAAGTGCAAAACAAAGAATAATGCAGACAATATATAACATATAACATGAAGTGTGTCCATATATGGTGTTTTTTCACATTTTTCTGAAAAGTGGCAAACTCGTATTTATATTTTTGGCTACCGAAGAGGAATTTAAAGGAGACAGAAATTAGGTTTACATAGTTAACTGCTCTTCCATCTTCCTTTCCATGCCAGTTATGTATTCTGATATGCTTTGAAGATTTTTGATAAATAAATAATCTAGCTTTGAGGTGCACTCAGATCTAGACTGAGTTCCATTTTTCTCACCAGCTACTGCTCTTGATTTTCATATTTCTAAGACATTCTATGACATAAGAAACTCCCATTCCATGCTATTTATTGGAATGGCCTGGAAAGGTGTTTGTGATGTAATAGAATTAATTTAACAAAAACACTGGGTAGCCAATACAAGAACAACAAGAAGGTTTCCAGAGATGTAAAAACTAATTTCCTATCATCTTTAACGAAAAAATTTTTTTTAGTTTATCATGATTCTACTAGAAATTCAATACCCCATGTATTCAACTAAACTTTTATCAACAAGTAGTGTAAAAACAAATTATTATGAAAACAGTTTGGTCAAAGTACACCTAATCTAATTTTCTTTAAAAGACTTCCTAAATTACTGTAACACTTTATTTTAAACATAGCATACTGTACATATGCAGCTTTTAAAAATCCTTGATAAAACATCACATACAAAATTCTGTTGCAGTAAGTGTGATTACACATCAATAATTGTAAAGTAATAAACATTCAAAAATCAAATCACATCATGTCATTCACACACACTTTCAATAGCAATAATAACAGTAATAATACCTTAAAATAATTTATATTATTATCCGCATTCTTTTAATTATTTATTATGTATTACATTTAGATTTTCCAGTTTCATGATGATCTTTATTTAAACAAAAAATAGCCAGGTACTGTATATCTAGCTGCTAATTCCATAACAAGACTAAAGAAGAGCTGTGGCTTACTTCAGGCTTGAAGGTTGGAAGAAAGGTTGTCAACTTTCATACATATCATGCTTGAGTGTTTTGTATTCGTCCTTCCTTCCCTTCCCTTCCCCTGTTTTGTGCTCAGAGACCAAAACTGATGACTCTCCTATAAAAGGCTCCAAAGGTCAACAACTTAAGGGCAAGGAGAAGGCCAAAGGGACCAAAGACGACAAGAAGAAGAAGCAGCAGCTGAACGAGGCGATGGATAAGAAGAACAAGCAGAAAATTGATGAGTTAAAGGTAAGAGCAACTTAAAAAAGTGGACCTGCGCTGTAATTCAGGAGTAGCTAACAACCTGTGACTTTTCTAGGGACATATTTGAAAAGGTCTGCAGACACATTCTAGTTTCAAAACTGTTTACTATATTGTTTACTACCTACAAACACTTCTTGCATGTGTAGGTTTTTACAATATGAAAAAAGGGTTTGTATTAAAAAGATTGTTTATATTACTATAAATTGCAAAAACAAATTGTGTTAATGCTGAAGTTAGGCATAAAATCACAAAAGTAAGGAAATGTGGCATTAGGGTTGACAAAGCTAACACCCCACACCCAGCCTGCACATACCGACAGGCGTTGGGGTGTGTGCCTTGGGGTCATCAGCCCTATTGCTCACCCCATTCCATAAGTAAATAAGCTGAGATGGGTACAGTATAGGAGAACACAGTTTTTTGGAATGTATTTCCTTACTTTTTGAGATAGTATAATCATATCCTTATTTGCCTGTGAGAGCCCAGGGCCCTCCGAGCCCCTGCGCTCTCATCCCTCCAAAGATGCATATATGTAAGTAGTTGTGCTTCCATTTATAAGACAACAGTGACCAAATTGTCAGCATAGCCATCTTATTACCCAACTTCATGTGCCCAGTACAGAAAATTTTCAAATCCCTGCCAAAACATAATTCTGCGCAACTACAATGGCATTCCACACCAAAGGTGTGAAAACACATTTTGAGCAGGATTTGGAAAATGACAGCTGTGACATACATTAGGTGAGGTACTAAGATGGCTATGTTGAAAATCTGAGGTCAAAATATTTTAAACTTTTCAAAGTTATGAGCAGGCTTAGTGAAATTGCAACGAATGGTCATAACTTTGGCATTTTTTTCATATTTTGACCCTGTATCTTCAATATAGTCTTCTTATGTCCTCACTTCATAAACCCTGTAAATGAAAATGTTCAAATCCATGCCAAAATTCCATTCCACACCACAGGTGTACATTTTGGACAGGACGTGAAAAATGACAACTGTACTGTTCATGAGGTGATGTGAAAAAATGGCTATGTTGAAAATTTGGAGTCAAAATATTAAAAATTACCAAAGTTATGCGCATGTGTAGAAGGATTTCGATGAACGTGCCAAACACGGCCATTTTTAGGAATTTTTCCTCCAGATTTTCAACATAGCCTTTTTGGGACTCCAGCTTGTCAACACTGGTGGTGAAATTTCATTTTGCAGTCCTGAAAGGTGATTTCGCACAGCAACCGCAAACTCACCTTCCAGTCTTAAATGACAGTGCTAGTGTTCATGAAGTGGGGTCCCAAACAGGCCATGTTAAAAATGTGGTAAAACAAATTCCGAAAAATGGCAAAGTTATGAACATAAGTTCAAAACACCATTGAAATACATTATATGGCACTTGACACTAGACACCAGGAACAGCGATCATTGGGTGGGGGATGCCACTAGACACCAGGGTCAGTGATCAGAGGGTAGGGGTGGCACTAGACACCAAGAACAGTGATCAGTGGGTGGGGGTGCCACTAGACACTGGGGACAGCAATTGGCGGGTGGGGGGGTGCCACTAGACACCAGGAAATATTATAATCATTTATGGGGACAGCTATCAGCAGGTGGGGGGTGCCACTAGACAGCAGGAGAAAGGGCGGTTCACAGTTAACCCTGAAGCCAGCAGCACTACTTCAGCTGTGGCTGCAGAAGTCAAGCAATTCCCGGTGTTCTCATACAAAGAAGATGAGGGAAGTGCTCCTCTTGCAAAGCTGGGTACCCAGGATTTTGAGTGCCCAGAAAACATATTTCTAGCCATGATGTCTAAAAACAAACATCAGAATCTAGCTAAACGGGTGCCATTTAGTTGGGTTCTGATGTTTGTTTTTAACAAACCCAGGATTTTCATGTGTTTTCCACGTTTGTCAGTTGCTAGAAAAAATCAATAAGATGGATGTTGGCACGGCATGAAAAAAGTTTGGTGCTCTGCAAAAAAAATGGCACGAAGGGAAAAACATGCATCTGTGAAATCAAATGTTACCGTTCGCCATGGAACATTATCTGAAAACCCCTACTGTGCATGCTTATGTCAGAAAACACTAAAATTTAAGCCATAATAACTCTGGAACCCTTTGATATTTTTCCACCAGACCTGTCAAAGGTGATACCTCTCCCAATATACTCCAGTACCCCACTGACTTTCCCCACAACCTTAGCACATTGCCTGGCCACTTTTAGATCATCTGATAGGATCACCTCCAGATCCCACTCCTGTTCGGTTTTGCCAGTATCGCTACCCCATCGTGTAAGCATCCCCTGGGTTCCTGTGTCCCAAATGCATGATTTTGCACTTTTTTTGCACTGAATCTTAGCTGCCACACTCTTGACCATTCTTCAAGTTTACCTAGGTCCCTCCTAATTTTTTCAACCCCTCCCACAGTGTCTACCCTATTGCAGACCTTAATTTTGTCTGCAAATAGACATACCTTTCCTTCCAGACACTCTGCAATGTCACATATAAAGACATTGAATAGGACTGGCCCCAAAACTGACCCCTGTGGCACCTAGCTGGTTACCCTCCTTTCCTCAGAACAAGCTCCATTTACCACCACCCTCTGTGTTCTGTCCCTCAACCAGTTTCTAACCCAGTTTACCACCTTGTGGCCAATTCCCTGGCTGCCTAACTTGCTTACTAGCCTTTTATGTGGAACGGTGTTGAAGGCCTTGCTCAAATCCAGGTAGGCCACATCCACCACCCCCCTGATCATCTTCCCTGGTCACCCAGTCAAAGAAATCTATCAGATTTGTTTGACATGATCTTCCCACTGTAAATCCATGTTGCCTTGGATCCTGTGCTTTGCAGGATTCAAGATGTTCCACAATCCTTTCTTTTAGTAGTGATTCCATTATTTTCCCCACCATAGAGGTCAGGCTGACTGGTCTATAGTTTCCAGCCTCCTCCCTGCTCCCACTTTTGTGTAAAGGAGCTACATCAGCTCTCTTCCAGTCCTCTGGAACCACTCCTGTTTTCAGCAATTTATTGAACAGGGTTGCCAGTCGTGCTGCCAGCACCTCTCTAAGCTTCTTTGATATTCTAGGATGTATCCCATCTGGTCCCATTGCTTTATCCACTTTCAGTTTTGAGAGTTCCTTTAGAACTCAGTCCACCATAAATGGACTGGTGTCTACCTCCCTGCCTTTATTGCTCCTGGCAAGTAATTGTGGTCCCTCACCTTTCCCCTCTTCTGTGAACATTGAACAAAAATATTTGTTCAGGACTTATGCTTCTTTCAAGTCTGCTTCCACACGCTCCCTGTCTTCCCCCTTAAGCCTTATGATTCCACCCCTTGTCTTCCTCCTTTCACTAACGTACCTACTGTATAAAACATCTTGTCACCTTTCTTTACAGTCTGGGCTATTTTTTTCTTTCATTTGCTCCTTTGCACTCCTGACTGCCGTCCCCACCTCCCTCTGCTTATCCGGATACACTACCCTGTCCTCCTCCTTCTGTGTTTCTTTGTGTTTCCTGAAAGCCAATTTTCTTTGAAAAGGTCAATTTAAATGTAAACATACATTTTCTCTATAATGTGGTAACATCTCAATAAGGGGTTTCTCATATACTTTCTTAGGGTGACAAAACAGTTTGGCCTCCCTTTGCTGTTCTCGTGCTTGAAGACCACATGAGACTACTCATATACTGGAAACAGTAGCTCCCCACAATGAACTAAGATAAATAATACCAGCTTAGACTGGATGGATTTCAAGACTTTTTCTGCTCTTACCTTCTGTGTTACCACTTACTTACCTACTTATTGATCGACTGATTGATTGGTTGAGTCGCTGATTTATTTTGATTGATTTGTAACATATTTTACCAAGTAAGGAAACGGAGTCCATATGGGCTTGTTTATTTGACCTGGGGTGGGGGGCAGGAAAAAAATCATGGAACTATACCTACTATTCAAGTTGTCGTGATGTACAAAGTCAGTGTACTGTATGTACAAAGTCTCCATTACAGAATGTATAAACAGGCCCTGGGGAATGCAATAACACATCATAAGACATACCATAAAAACAGAGTCTAATCACATTCGGATACCATGGGTACAGGGAGGGAACATACTGTAAGTTCCTTAGAAAATACAAAGGAAAGTATTTACTGCCAAATAGAATACACTTGAGGAAGGCCCATCTCAGACATTGTCAGAGTAGGAGTAAAAACTGGGACCAGGCCCACATTAAGAAATGATGGAACACCTCTAGGGTAATTAGAACAGGTCAAGGGGACTTTGTAGTACTCTTTAAGCTTAGCTATAACAGACTGGATACTAGTTATGGTAGTGAGAGAAGAGGAAAAACTATGCCATGTGTGATGAAACCTGTACTTGATAGAGACTTCTATTGCACTGAGTCTACAGGGAGGAATTTGTAGTCTTTTTCCATCCGCCAACCTTAAGGAGTATGAGGAGTTAGACGATGGGGTGAATATATCATTGACATACCCCAGTAGTTTCCCAGACTGGTGCAGAGCAATATGGAGGGATTGCCTCATAGGGAGGGAGGCTAGGTCTAGATCCTAGTACATTGTGCAATGGTGGGTATGGGGAGGGCAGGGCAAAAACAAATCTATAGAGTGAGCTGAAAAGGAGGGTGAGCTTACCTCTGGCAGAAGTGGAGTCTGCAGAGAGAACTACATCCCCATAGTCAGGCATCGGGAAGATCACGAACTAAACCACAGTTTCTGTATTGCTCCATTTTGTCAATGGGGAGTTTATATATACTGTACATGTATATAATAACTGGTGACCCCCGTTATCAACCCATTTTCGAGTGCTGTTAAAAGTCGTATCAACCCGCGCTAAGAAGCCTGATTTCAGGTACCCTTCAAACGAGCAGTGTTCAGTAAATCCACAAAAAGAGAAGTGGCTTGTATGAAAAAAAATGATAACCTGTGGGTGCTGATCTCATTTGTTTTCAGTTTTAAGATACAAAAGCCGTTGAGTATAGACCAACAAGAGTGAGTTACTCTGTGGCTTCGGTAGGCTAGATTCAAGTGTGTCCACACTTGACTCTCACCTTCTGAAGCCATGAGTAACTGGCTCTCGTCAATCTACACTCAGTGGCTTATGTATCTTAAAACTGAAAACAAATGAGCTCATCTCCCACAGGTTAGAATTTTTTTTTCATACAAGCCACTTCTCTTTTTGTGGATTTTGAGGCATATAATTTACCGAATCGAACACCGCTCAGCCATGCTTTCTGTCTCGCCCAAATACTTTTACACCAAAAGTCCATGTACTAGTTATTATAAAAAATAAAACATTTTTGGGGGATTGATATGCAGGTTTTTTATACACACCCTCGGTGTGTGATACTAGTGAAACCGCTTGAGCTTCGCTCTCAAGGTTTCTCTAACATCACACACCTTGAGTGTGTAAAAAAACTGCATATCAATCCCCTACATATACGCATTATTCTCAATATATTATAGTGCCACGGTAGTGGTACAATAGTTAGGGCTGAGTAAGCACTTTAATGTTAAACCTCATATTTTGCACCTTAGTAACTTTGCCACCATACAATGGATGTGCTTGAAATCTTGCATGAGCAGTCTGGTACCATAGATCTCTGTATCTGGCAAGTTGCGTTACAGTCGGATTTATGGTTGTGGAGCTGCAGAATGCTAAAAAAATACTTTTTGCACATTTCTTTGCTCGCACCCACAGCCCGTACGATTTGTCCATTTGGTCTGAAATCTTCAGGGAAGATGCAGTCTTGATCACCTATGTGCCTTTCGAAGACTTGGTGTAAAAATATTAAACCGTTCAAAAGTTATTCAAAAAACTAATTTCCATTATAGTCCATGGGGGAAAAAATATATGTGTCTCACGAAAGTGTTGTACTGTAAGTACAATTTGCCTTTCTCAAATGGCCCTTTTACTTTCGTGCTGCTGCTATCTTGTTTTTAGTTAGTGAGAGAGAGAGAAAAATGCCTGGCATTTAAATTTGGGACCACCCCTAGGTAAACATTGACTGTTGGGTTTATCTAGTCGGGTCCTGAGGATGCCAGACCTATCTTTATTTTGGAGTAAACCCCGGCCAGAAATGCTGTTTTAAAACTCGGAGCCCCAGTACTTTCGCACATCATGGGGAAAAACTGCAGCAAAACTTTTGCAAATGTGAAAGTTTCGTGCTATTTTTTGTGAAACTTTCGCGATTTGCGAAAGAACTTTGCCAAAATAAAACACAGATCTTTGCCATCCTCCTGCAACGCAACGGTTGGGGCTTTTGGGCTAACATTTGCAGGTTAGCAAGCCCTGATCCCACAGATGTGCCCTTTAGTGGTTTGGTGCCAAAACATTAAAAGGGCCCAAAGTTACAGCACCCATATCTCAAAAACGAAGCAAGCTACAGAGTTTTCACTACCTGCAGCTTAGATCACCTTTGATCTAATCTAGTGAAACAAGTTTGGAAATCATAGATTACACCAGCAGTGGAATTTTTTTCCTACTTGCTACAGTTACAGACATATTGGCAAAAACATGTTCCAAGGGTTCCAAGGGTGCCTCTTTAGTGATGTTTGGTGCCCATATCTTGTAAACAGTGTGAGATATAGATTCAGTCAATCTATGTTGTCTCGCTGTCATGATTACGACACTTGAAATTCTTTCATAGCTGCTACAGTTTTTGAGATATTGCCACATTAGTGTTACAAGGGTTTCTTATTTATTTATTTATTTTGTCATTCGGACATAACCTTTGAGCAAAATACTCTTTTTCAAAGGTTCCACGTCTTGACAGGAGGACAATACAAAAAAGGAGTTACAGAGTATGGGTGCACAAGTACAGAGACAAAAAATGCAAGAAATAACAGTAATTGGTCTGACTATTTACAATTGTAAGCCATCTCATACAGAGGTACATATCGCAGTTAGTACAGCCCAAGGTACATGGTGAGTGCTGTGGGTTTAAGAAATTAATTTAGCAGAAGGTAAAGCAGCCAGGGGAGGCACTGTCATTATTTCATGTAAAGTCAGGGGGGTTCCTTGCCCTATAAGGCTGCTGTATGGCTCTGTAGTTATGTGTAAGTGGGAGTGCATAGCCCAGAGTGCCCATGCTCCCACATACACATACCATTATGAACAAAATGGGCAACGTGAATGCAGTGCAGGGCCCAGAGGGCCCATGCTCCCACTAAGACATACCAGTTACATTACACTTTCTCAAAAAGAAGAGAAATTCATGGCAAAAAACTCTGTTAATGCATCAGTTAGGGTTCATAGCACAGCAACAAAGCATGGAAATGTGGTGTTAGGGTTACCACCCTACCCCCACCCTCACACACCAACAGGCATTGGGGTGTGCGTTGCTGACTGTCGTGCCTAACTCTCACCACATTCTCCTATACTGCACCACCTCAGCTTGTTTACATGGGAATGGGGTAAGAGTTACGCCAATGATCCCAATGCACACCCGATGCCTGTTGTTGTGTGGAGGGTGGGGGTGTGAGGTGGTAACCCTAACACCACATTTCCATGCTTTTGTCACTGTGCTATGAACCCTAACTGATGCATTAATGGAGTTTTGCCATGAAAATATATATATATATATATATATATATATATAGGTAAGGACAAACAATCAGTAACACTGGACAAAGACCATCAGGTGACCATGGGTATATCAGAGTGACCACACACCTACACTTTTACCCTCCTCCAAAACAATTTTGACATTTTATAATACAGATAAACCACTCTGAGGTGTGATCACGCTCTGATATCGCCGCACTAGTGGTTAGGCGCACACCAAAGGTGTGCATGTATCAAGTGCGACTGCACACCTCAGAGTGGTTTATCTAATATATATATATATACATACACAGTATATAATATATTATAGTGTCAATGGTCACAACACTATAGTTAGGGTTGATGCCACTTACATACCAAAAGTCAAAGTTTGGACATTAATAACTTTGGACCCGTTCAATGATTTGCCTGAAATTTGGTACACAAATTGAGAGCACCAGATCTTTGATTTGCCAAATTGCGTTTTGTGTTGATTGCTGGTCTTCATACGAAAGCGCTGAAAAATGCAAAATTATCCATTTTTGAAGGCACCTTTTGGCATTCTTAATGTGGTCCTGCACGGCTGTTGTGTGGTGTGCTGCTCTGCAAGATGGCTTGTTTGAAAGAGCTTTGGTGGCTGAACATGCCGCTTTTTGTTTAGTGAAAAAATATTAAGCCATTCAAAAGTTACGGCACTTTTAAGTTCCTATTATAAGTCAATGGGAACATTTATATCTACATCTTGCGATCAAAGAATGGGGGTTCTGGCCATCTGGTCTCACCTGGCAATCAAAGAATTTGCAGCCTCATGGTTCAAGAATCTTTGTTCCTGAGGAATTTTCAAAATTCTTTGACCGTGAGGTCCGCCATCTTGTTTTCAGTTTTCCAATCACACAAACACAAATATCTTGGCTCAGGGGTCACTTCTGAAGTAAAACTTAGATGGGTTTTACTCAGGGGACCCTGATCTATCAAGCCATGGCTTTGGTTCCATCCAAATCAGTCAAAAAATAGAGTTATAAGCTTTTAAAATCTTAATTCGCGGCTCGCTAATGATGTTTGATTGCGAGCCTGCAAATTCTTTGATCGTGAGATTCTTTGATCGCGATCTTGCATCGTGACCTAAAACACTAATATTTCAGCTCAGGGGTGGCTAGGGACACAAATGAGGGCTTGTTTTGCTCAGGAGGGTCCGTTCTGTCTAACCATGCCATTAGTTTGGTTCAAATCGGTGAATAAATTGCGTTTCACCCTTTTTTTATTCTTTGATCATGAGCCTGCAAATTCTTTGATCGTGAGGCTGCAAATTCTTTGATCGTGAGATTCGTTGATTGTGATCTTGCATCGTGAGCGAGGGACAAGATGGCCAAATTTAAAAATCATTTTTTTCAGCCCATGGGTACCCTAGGAAGTCAAATGAGGGCGGGTTTTACTCAGTGGGCTTCGTTCTGTCAAACCATGGTGGTGGTTTACAGCAATTCCTCTAATTTTTTGATTTATTACATTTTTTATTTTTTGTTCGTGAGCTTGCAAATTCTTTGATCGTGAGGCTGCAAATTCTTTGATCGTGAGATTCTTTGACCGCGATCTTGCATCGCGAGCGAGGGACAAGATGGCCCAATATAAAATTCAATTTTCTTAGCCCAGGGGTGTCCTAGGAAGTCAAATGAGGATGGGTTTTACTCAGGGGGCTTCATTCTGTTGAACTATGGCGGTGGTTTACTGCAATTGTTTCTATTTTTTGAATTATTACATTTTTTATTCTTTGTTCATGAGCCTGCAAATTCTTTGATCGTGAAGCTGAAAATTCTTTGATCGTGAGATTCTTTGATCGTGATCTTTATCGCAAAATAGGGACAAGATGGCCAGATTTCTTATAATGGAATAGATAGGGAAATTTTGCCAATCTTTGACATTGAATATCTCAGAAATTATTTGATCTTTTTACTTGAAATTTGGAGGGAGGGAAGAAAGGCAACATCCCACAGATGTGACTGTTAGTGGATTGGTCAAAAAATATTACAGGGTGGCAAAGTTATGGCACTACAAAATTGGCACTTTTTCCCATAGGATAACATTACGGCATCCGCCATATTACAGGAATTCTTTGCCGCTCTGCTGGAAAATAACGGTTTGGTCTTTTGGTCTGAAATTTGGAGAGAAGAAAGCCAACATCCTAAAAATGTGCCTTTTGGTGGTTTGGAGAAAAAATATTACAGGGTGGCAAAGTGACAGCACTCCAAAGTTGACAATTTGTCCCATAGGATAACATTATGGCGTCCGTCGCATCTTTCAGGGCCGTATCTCAGAAACGGTGCAAGATACGGACTTTTTGTCAAAAAAGTCCGGGGGGGGTGCTAAGCTAAAAACTAGCCAGGAAGGTAATAATTCATACGAAATTTAAATTTTTTTCCTACGTCATACGGTTCCTGAGATATAAGCAACTTAGTATACCAAGTCGTACTTTTCTGCTCTGAAGTCAATTATAATGCATACATTCTTTGTTTTCAATTAGTTTTTTCTATGCAGTTTTTGGGGAAAAGAAGGGTGTGCCCTTTTGTTACTGTGACAGCTAGCGTTTCCAGTTGCGCTTCTGTTACCATTCGAATCACTGTTCCCGTCTATGCCACTATGTGCGTAACGGTTTGCGTTTTCATATGCGCTTGCATTTCTGTTTCTGTTGTCTTTACTGTTGCTGTTACTGTTACCATTTACGTTTACTATTGCGGTACCATGACTTTATGTGTAACAGTTAGCGTTTTCGTATGTGCTTGCATTTCTGTTTTTATTGGCTTTATTGTTGCTGTTACCATAACCATTTGCATTTACAACTGTGGTTCTGTGAGTGTGTGCGTTACGGTTTGCATTTTCGTACGTGCTTGCGTTTCTGTTTACTTGGGTGTTATTGTTGGTGTTACTGTTACCATTTACATTTACAATTGTGGTACCGTGAATGTGTGTGTTACCAGTTGCGTTCTGTATGCACTTCTGTTTGATGTCTCCGTTTACGTAACTGTTTGGTTCGGCGTCACTTTACGTTTCTGTTTCTATTAATGTTTGCTGTGCCATTTACATTTGCTTTGCCATGTGCATTACTGTTGCCGCTTGCATTTGCTTTGCAGTTCCTGTTACTGTGTAGCAAGACATCACGTGGCAGGAGCACAGGGCCCAAAGGCTGCCACCACTGCATTCCTTTCATTATTTATCATCCTCATTCTCAAAAAGAAGGGAAATTAGAGGCAAAAAACTCCATTTAATGAATCAGTTAGGGTTGTTCCACAGCAAAACAAAGCTAGAAAATTCAGGATTGGGGTTGAAAGCCCCCCTTGGCCCCCCCGAGCACCCCCAACCGGCATCGGGGTGTGCATTGGGGTCATCGGTCCTAACTCTCACCCCATTCTCCTATACTTCAGTTTCTTTACACATGTAATGGGGTGAGAGTTAGGGCTGACTAACCCACACCCTGATGCCGGCTGGGGTGGGCTGGTGTCAAGGAGGCTTTAACCCTAACCCTGAATTTCCTAGCTTTTTTTTGCTGTGGGACAACCCTAACTGATGCATTAAACTGAGTTTTTTGCCTCTAATATTAATACATAAGGGATATACAATGGTGAGCTATCAGATAAATGATATACAGTATCTACACAAGTGCTGTTTGACCTTGGGTAACTTCACGAGTGGCGTAAGCCACGAGTGAGTTGTTCGAGGTCAAACAGCACAAGTGTAGATAAATCATTTATCTGACAGCTCACCATTGTATATTTCATTTATGCAATAGAGATGCTTCTTATCAGTGCAGGAACATTTGGTTTTGACTGTTTATCTTTTTTTTAAATGATTATTTCTGGGACTTTCGGTTAATCTCCCTAGTGTGTGTCCACCTAGCATGGTGGTTGCTATTAAATGAAACATTACTCATTTTGTATACAACTTCTTGCTGAACAAATGCCGTGGTCACAGTTTCATGCTACCTTTTTTATTTTAAAGTTATTCACATTTGTTTGTCAAAAAAGTGAAACAAGAATTGAATTTTGTGCTGTTTTTTGCTAATTATAAAAAAACTAAATGGTATTTATTAATGAAGCACCACTTATTTTGTAGATATTTGTGTGCTGAACATTTTTTGTGCTCAAAGTAGTATGCTATCATTTTTCATTTTAAAGTTATTCACATTTGTTTGCCACAAAAGTGAACAAAAAAGGTTTGATTGTGGGTGATTAGATTTATCCCACGTATGTGGAGATAAATGGATTTATGCAATGGATTTTGGCTCCACACTTATTGCATATATATATCTCACGCCCAGCGTGCATTAAAATCCTTTAATGCACAACCTGTCATTGCTTATTACTTACATATATATCCCCTTTTCCTCACTTACCGACCTTTTCCTTAATGATACCCCCCACTCTCAATGGTTATTTCTTCCTGTTGTATTACCTACTTTTGTGTACCTTGTTCTGTTTATATGATATGTCACCTGATAATTTATTGTCCAAGGTCCTCTCTATTCATTACATAGGTAGGCACCTATGAACTTATGAATGGTCTACTCTGTATGTCTCTGATGTATTGTATCCACTTTAACTCATTGTATGTTTATTTGTTTATTTCAGAGATCAGAAATACCTTTGGGTCATAGACTCCTTTACAAACATTCCACGTCATGTATAATAGAGTACAGATATTCAATACAGTTAGTGCAGATGCACAATATAGTAAATGTTACAGACACTTTCACAAAGGTTCCACGTCATACGTAATAGAACAGATACACAATGCAGTTAGTGCATATACACAATACAGTAAATGTTACAGAGTAAAGAAACATTTATTTTTTTTTTAACAGGACTAGTTCACTAACCTTCCGAGCTAGTGCAGTTTGAGACTGTTAGAAGATAATGGGAACTTAACAACCCTGAGAAGGCGGTGTTAAGAGCTGTAAGAAGAGGCCAGCCAGAGGCAGTTGTCAAAGTAGTAGAGGGACGGGGGCACTGGTTCAAGTACAGTCACAGATACTTATGGACCGAAGATGGGCCCTAAGGTGCATTTTGAATTGACCAATTCTTTGATCAAGACGCAAGGAGTAGGGAAGGAAATTCATCCACAAGGGTGCCCTGTAGCAAAAGGATCTTTGGAATTGTGTTGTGCAACAGGAAGGGATGGAGAGATGATGGGTGTCTGAGCTACGGGTGTGCTGAGCTTTTGAGTCCATGGTGATTAAAGGGGTAAGTGCTGCAGGGGAGAGACTAAGGGAGATATTTTTTGCTAAGACACAAGTGTGGAATTTGATTCTATTGTCCAGATTAAGACAATTGGTGTTCTGATATAGCGCACAGGTATGGGTAAGCCTGTCACACCCTAATATAAGATGGCAGGCCCTGTTTAGGACAAGTCTAAGACTATCAAGGGTTGAGGAGCTTGCCCCACCAATGGTCAGAAGGCCATAGTCAAGTAGGGAGAGTACCGAGGAGGAGATAGCAAGCTTAAGGGCCTCAGGGGTTAGGCAATGTTTAAAGCGGTGCAAAAGCCCTAGTCTAACATTTAGGGCCATAGATAATTGATGAATATGCTCGTGATAGGTAAGGCCAGAGTCCAAAGTGATGCCCAGGTATTTGAAGGAATGCACAAATTCCAGGAGGGTCTGAGATGCAGATAGTATTTGTGGAAAATGCACTATCCTGGAATTCTGCTGGTGCGCGAACAGCATACCTTTGGTTTTTTTATAGTTAATAATAAGGCCTTGTGAGATGAACCAGCTTTCAACAGCATTGAAGGAGGACTGGAGGGAATGGTGGAGTTGAGAGGGATCAGGGCCGGAGGAGAAGATGACAGTGTCATCAGCATAAAGTAATAGATTGGAGGTGCAAGCTGCGGGGAGGGAGTTAAGGAAGAGGCTGAATAGGAGGGGACCCAGAATGGACCCTTGGGAGACCCCTGAGAGGACAGGAGATTTGGAGGATAGGGTATTGCCAATTTTAACTTGAAGAGTTCGGTTGGTAAGATAGTCTGCAAACCACCCCACTGCTTCCTGTGAGAGACCTAGGTTTAGTAAGGAGGTTTGGAGTAGTGAGTGGTGGACAGTATCGAAGGCCTTAGTGAGGTCGATGAAGATCACACCAATGATGTGGCCTTTATCCAATGCAGTATGGATGTGTGATGTTAGTTCAAGCAAGGCAGTAGCCGTGCTGTGACCTTTGCAGAAACCATGTTGTTGTTTGCAGAGAAGATCATATTTGTTGAGGTGGTCAGTGAGCTGATCCGAAACTATTCTTTCTAAGGCTTTGGAGGGGGGGCAGTATGGAGATTGGGCGGTAATTGTTCGTAGCGGTGTGGTCACCCCCTTTAAATATGGGTGTGATGGAGGCAGATTTCCAAATGGCAGGGAATTTGCCTAGTGAGAGGAAGAGGTTTAGAATGTGGGTGAGAGGAGCTAGGACTTCCTTAAGGGACAGCCTAAGAATTCTGAGATCAAGGAAGTCAGCATTGGAGGAGGCGTGACTAAGGGCAGCAGTAAGGTAAGGTTCAGCTGACTTGGGCGAGATGCGGCGAAGGTAGAATGGGGGGGCACCGGGGTGAGGGGAGGGTGTGCTAGGGGCTGGTGGGTCATAGAATTTAGGGGGGAGAACATGGCTGAGGTTGGAGAAGGTATCACTGAAAACTGCAGCGATGGTAGTGGGGTCGGAGGTCAGGGACCCATTTGACATGACCTGGGTGGGGACCAGATTGGGGACCTTACCACATATTTCCTTGATGTTGTTCCAGAACTTACAGCCAGAGCCCCAAGATGAAGTTAAGGTGGTTTTATAGCACTCAGCTCTTGCCCTGCGAATAGCCCAGGTGCAATTGTTTTGAGTCATTCTGTAATTCTGTCTATCATGGAGGAGGCCAGACTCTATGAAGAGATGCCATAATGAGTCTCTAGTTATCATTAGAGACTTGAGCCTTTCAGTGAGCCAAGGTACATGATTGCCTTTCACCATTCTTTTCGTGAAAGGTGCGTAGAGGTCACATATATTATTAAAGGACCGGGTAAATAGATCCAAGGCACTGTCTAGGTTTACGGTGTTCGAGATGAGGGACCAGTCCACGGCTCTGAGGTGCGCTCTTAATTGTGCCAATTTACCAGGACCAAGTTTATGTTGCACAATTATTTTGGGAGGGGATCTTGGGATTTTACAGGACCATGAGCAGAGCACTGGGGAGTGGTCACTGAGGGCATCTGGAAAGATGGTCACGTTCGTGATCTTGCCAGGGCGATTGGAGAAAATGATGATTTCTATTATCCTGCTACTTTGCTATCTGCTCCCCCCTGCCCTGCCCCCCTTCCTGTCAGATCCAGATACTCCCTTACCCCCCTCCTCTGCATCTGCCCACAGTCTGAACACTTGGCAGCTAGACTTTGGGTACCCGGCCCCCATGACCCGTTACAGGGGTTTGTGATGATAGAATACTCTCCCCATACTCAACTCGAGTGCCAGTCTAGCCAGTCCACCCTTGCCACCCCCCCAGGGACTGTCCTGACTCAGCTACCCGAACATGTAACACCATCGGCCACCCTTGACTTTCATTACGTCCTGCACGCCTACCTGAATGCACATGCACTACCCATTCCTACCGTCCTCTCCACCAAACCCCATACCCTGATATCCCTCTTTAAAAACAAGTGTTCCAGGTACCCCTCCTATAGATACCTGCTTCTCCTCCTCCTCCTCTTGTCTGGGAACATACAGCCTAATCCTGGACCACCAACGGTCAATTTGCCTCCCCGACATATCCAGGGTCAGCTGCGCATTGCATCTCTCAATATTTGTAGCATCCTAAAAAAGTGGGACTCCTTCCAGGGTTGGGTACAGATGCATCAACCGGATGTCATAGCATTGTCCGAAACCTGGCTCACCCCTCAGACCCCGGACTCCTCCGTATCACTGCCTGGGTTTACCCTTTACCATGCAGATCGATATGGTAAGAGAGGGGGTGGCTGTGCCCTCTACACTAGGGATACCTTACAAGGTCACCTACTCCAAGCCCCCCAATTGGGGGCTGGCACACAGGCCCTCACTGTCAAGCTGACTCTGGGAAGAGCCCATAAGCCTTTATACATAACAACAGCATACATCTCCCCAAAGGACCAAAAATCAACTTTCCAAGCATTACTGTCATATCTGGACACATTACCATCACAGTTGGAACTACTAGTACTTGTCAATTTTAACATCAACTGGCTAAGTAATGATGCCATCCCATACATTGATCTCATCACAGCCCAAGACCTTACTCAACTGGTCACCTCCCCCACTCATCTGGATCCACGTACTGGATCCTCCTTCCTACTGGTATGTATGTAAAGCGCTTTACTTTGTATGTTACGATATATTGTATCCTCTTTAACTCATTGTATGTAAAGTACTTATAAATTGTTATCCTGTTAAGTTTCTGCATGTCTGTACTCTCCCGGGTTGTGCCTGAAAATAGTCATGTTATGGCTAGTGCACTTACCCGGTTAACAAAAGCTAAATAAAATAAAATAAATATATATATATATATATATATATATATGCTATACAAAAACTGCATTAATGCATCATTTAGGGTTAAAACACAAAAAGTCAGGAAATGAAAAATCTTTAGGGTTGCCTCTCCCCCTCCCCCGTGGACCCGGCAATCATCCCAAGATTGACAGATGACAGGGTGTGTCATTGGGGTTGTGAGGCCAAAATGTTGCCCCACTCCTTGTGTAATCATGTTGAGAAACAGTGAACAGAATGGGGCAGCATTTGAAGCCTCCTGTATCTTTAACCATCATCTGTCAGTCTTGAGATGACTGGCAGGTCCAAGGCGAACTCTAAAGGTTTTTCATTTCCTAACCTTTGTGTTTTAACCCTAAATGATGCACTAATGCAGTTTTTGTATAGAATTTCCTTACTTTTGAGAAAGAATAGAAAACTAAGAACTTGAGGAAGTTGGTGGGAGCGCAGGCCGTTGGGGCCGTGCACTCCCACCAACTTGTAAACATGCCTCTACCATCAACACCCTCCAAATTTCAATGTAAAAGACTAAACCATGTCTGAGATATAACATGTTAAAGTTTGAGATTTTCATTCGTCGGAGTTGCAGAATTCCACACCTGTTGACATTTTACAGACAGAACAACTGAAAAGTACATCCATGACACTAAGGCTAGATATCCTATCAATTTCAAGGCACCACCACAATGCAAAACACTGTCTGCAAAATGTAAATTGCATCACGCAATATCTCCGCAAAAAATATTATTCCGACATGTAAACACCATTATTCACATGTACAGGACATGCCGTCAATATCCTCCAAATTTCAAGTAAAAAGACCAAACCATTTCTGAGATATTTAAATTTAAAGATTGTGAAAATTGTCCTATCTATTCCATTATAAAATCTGGCGATCTTGTCCCTTCCACACACTATCAAAGATGGTGATCAAAGAATCTCGCAATCAAAGAATTTGTAGGCTCACGATCAAAGAATAAAAAATGGTGAAACTCGATGTTTAGGCAGAATTACATGAAACCACCACCATGCCTCGAAAGAATGAAGCCCCCTGAGCAAAACCCACCCTCATCTGTGTTCCTAGGCCACCCCTAGGCTGAGAAATGTGAATTTTTCAAAGGGCCATCTCATCCCTCGCTCGTGATGCAAGATCGCGGTCAAACAATCTCGCAATCAAAGAATTTGCAGGCTCGCGATCGAAGAATTTACAGGCTTACGATCAAAGAATAAAAAAATGGTGAAACTCGAGTTTTAGGCAGAATTACATGAAACCACTGCCATGCCTCAACAGAACGAAGCTCCCTGAGCAAAACCCACCCTCATTTGTATTTCTAGGCCACCGCTGAGCTGAGAAACTTGTATTTTTACCTCACGATGCAAGATCGTGATCAAAGAATCTCGTGATCAAAGAATTTGCAGGCTCGCGATCACAGATCATTAGTGAGTTGCGATCAAAGAATGTTAAATGTTGTAAGTCTATTTTTTTACCATTTTAGGTGAAACCAAAGGCATGGGTCGCTAGATCGAAGCCCCCTGAGTAAAATTCATGCAGGCTTTACTTCAAGAGTGATCCCTGAGCTGAGATATTTGATTTTTTCTGACGGAATTTAAAAAACAAGATGGAGGACCTCGTGATCAAAGAATTCTCGGGGACAAAGATTCTTTGACCGCGAGGCTGCAAATTCGTTGACCACCAGGCTGGATGAGATGGCCCAAACCCCATTCTTTGTTCGCAAAACAACCATATAAATGTTCCCATTGACTTATAATGGGAGCTTAAAAGTGCCATAACTTTTGAATGCCTTAATACTGTTTCACCAAATGAAAAGCGGCATTTGTTCGGCCACTGAAGCTCTTTCAGATGAGCCATCTCACGGACCAGCATGCCACACGATGGCCACGCAGGGCCACGAGCAAAATCCCCAAAACTGCCTCCAAAACTGGTGAGAAGTGAAATTTTCAGCGTTTTGGTGCACAAAGACCATCAGTTCGACCAAAACGAAATTTGGCAGATCAAGAGATCTACCATGTCCCACTGTGCATACCATTTCAGGCAAATCCGTTGAATGGGTCCAAAGTTATTAACACACAAAATGTTGCCTTTAACATAGAAGTGCCTTCATAATCCTAAATATAGAGGCACGACCACGCCACTACTATATATATTATAGTGGCATGGTAGTGCCACTGTAGTTAGGGTTGAGTACCCCATTTAAGGTAAAAGTGTGAAATTTGTCAGGTTAATAACTTTTCCACCATATGATAGATTTGCCTGCAATGTGGCAGGCATAGAGCGGTACCATAGATCTCTGGATTTGCCACGTTTCGTATCAGTCAGATATACAGTTGCGGAGCTACAAAGCGCCATTCTGTGTCACATTTATGCTTATTTGCACATTTTTTGCTCGCACCTACAGGTTGCACGGTTTGCATGACTGATCCAAAACCTTCAGGGAACATGCAGCCATGGTCCCCTATGTGCCTTGTGAAGGTTTTGTGAAACAATATTAAATGGTTCAAAAGTTATTCAAAAAAACAAGTTTCCCATTATAGTCAACGAGAAAAGTTAAAAAGTTTGACAATGTCGCAAATGCAGTTTTTAGTGTCGCAATGACCCCTGTAGTGTCGTTAGCCTTTTTTTTTTTCAGTTACTGATCACAGAAATGCTTGGCATTTAAATTTGGGACCCTCTAGGGTCACAATTCTTTTTGTGATCACCTAGTCGAGCCCTGAGGATGCTAGCCATGTCTTTTTTGGGGGGTTAAACACCCCAGAAATATGTTTTTGAAATTTTTGTATACTGTAGCTTCGCAAAGTAGTATCGCACCTGTGACACTTTTGTGATTTTTTTTTGCGAAAGTGTCGTGATTTGTGACACTACTTTGCGACACTATGCCAAAAATAGCAGGAATTCCTTGCCACCCTGCTGCAAAAGAATGGTTTGGACTTTTGGGCTGAAATTTGTAGGGATGATAACAAAATATTACAGGGATGCCAAGTTACGGTACTCCGAAGTTGACAATTTTTCCCATAGACTAACATTACCGCCCCCGCCACGCCTTTCGGGGCCCGTGTCTTGGAAACGCTTTGAGATACAGACTTTTCATTGGAAAAATGCTTAGCCCCCCCACATGGGAGCTAAGTACAAAACTAGCCAGGAAAGTCATAAATTATATGAAATTTTAATTTTTTTCCTACGTCGTATGGTTCCTGGGATATAAGCAGTTTATTATTCCAAGTACTCATTTTCTGTTCCGAGGCCCATTATTATGTATACATTCTTTGTATTCACTGTGTTTCTCTATGCAGCTGTTGGGGGGGGAAGGGTGTACACTTTCGTTACTGTTACAGTTAGCGTTTCCACTTGTGTTTCCGTTACCATTTGTGTTAGCGTTTCCGTCTATGCCACCGTGTGTGTTACCCTTTGCGTTTTCTTTTACGCTTGCATTTGTGTTACTGTCACCATTTGCATTTCCATTAATGTTTCTGTTTGCATTTTGTTTTGCGTCACTGTGTCCTTTACCATTTGCATTTGTGTACGTGCTTCCATTTGTGTTTCTGTTTGTGTTTACTTTGGCGTCATTGTTGCTGTTACCGTAAGCATTTGCATTATCATTTGCATTTGTGAACGCACTGGCGTTTGCATTTGTGTTTCCTTTGGTGTCATCGTTGGTGTTACCGTAAGCATTTGCGTTTCCAATTGCTTTACCGTGACCATGTGCATTACCATTTACGTTTGCTTATGTGCTTGCATTTGCATTTCTGTTAGTGTTCCCTTTGGCAGCATCATTGGTGTTACCATAACCATTTGCATTTCCAATACCATTACCATTACTGTTTGCGTGTTCATCACCGTTTGCGTTTCTGTTGCCTTAACGTTAGCATTTTCTGTAGCGTTTCCATTGTCGTTTGTGTAACTGTTTCCTTCTGCGTCACCATTGCCGTTACTATTTGCATTTCTATTTCTGTTTCTGTTACCATTTGCATTTTCATTACTGTTTGCATTTCCGTTGGCGTTAGCGTTTGCATTATTGTTTTGTTAACGTTTGCGTTTCTGTTGCTGTGCGCATTTGTGTTACCGTTTGCATTACCATTTCTGTTTACATTAACATTTGCATTTCTCTTACCATTTCCATTATCATTTATATTTGCATCACCATGTGCATTACCGTTTGTGCTTGCGTTTGTGTTACAGTTAGTGCTACTATTTTATTGCGCCTCACTGTTTCCATCACTGTTTGCACTAACGTTATTGTTTCAGTTTTTCTGTTTGTGTAGTGCAGTGCAAAACATTGTTTTTGCTATTTTATGCACTGTCTTCCATGACACATAGCACAGCCATTATTTGATTGATTGGTCTGAAACTTGACAGGTAGAAAGACATTTGTTCAAGGAACATGCCAGTTTTTGTTTGGTGAAAAATTGTTGTTCCATTCCAGAGTGATTGCCATTTGAAGTTGGCCCGCTTCACAGTCCGCCATTTTAGTGCATTGTTGGCCGCAATTTCCACCATTTTGTGGTAGAAAACTTCTTAAAGGTATAGAAACATTAAAATTGAATAGCTCTGGAACGGTTTGGTCCTTTCACATAAAATTTGGAGGGTGCTGAGTGGATGTCTCAGAGATGTGAATTATGTTGTTTACATGTTTAAAAAATAATTCACTGTCGAGATACTGTGTGATGCAGTTAACATTTTGCGCATAACATTCTGCATGATGCCACTACCTTTAAATTTATAGTGTATGTAGCCCTAGTGGCTTGGAGGTACCTTGCAGTGGTTTTGTGTGTTAAACATTAACAGGTGCAGAATTATGCCAGTCCGACAAATGAAAATGTGGTTCCTTATGCCTCAATAACTTCTCAATCATCAGTGCAATTTGCCTGGAGTTTGAAATGTACATAGATATATAATTCATCTTTCACTGTGCCAATTTTTGGATCACTGCCACTTACTGTTGCTGAACTGTGTATGCTACATTGTTTGCTCATGGCACTGTGTGCCCATTCAACAGATGGTACACACAATTCTGGACACACGGTGTGCCATGTTACATGTCTTCATTTACTAATTTTCATTTCAGTCGGTCATACAGGTTTTGCGCAGTGACAAAAAATCATATGGTGGGAGGGCCCCCCGCTTCCACCACCACATTCCATTCACTATTTATAGTACACATTCTCAAAAAGAAGGGAAATTCATAGCAAAAAACTCAGTTTAATGCATCAGTTAGGGTTGTTTCACAAGGACAAAAGTGAGGAAATGCGGTGTTAGGGTTGCCATCCCTTGAACCCCATGCCCACTCCATCCCCACCAACAGGCATCGGGGTGTGTGTTGGGGTCATCGATCTTAACTCTCACCCCACTCTCCTACACTGCACTACCTCAGCTTATTTACACATGGAATGGGGTGAGAGTTAGGACCGACAACCCCATCATACATCCCGATACCTGTTGGTGGGGACGGGGGGGTGGGGTGCAAGGGTGGCAACCCTTACACCTAATTTCCTCACTTTTGTCACTGTGGAACAACCCTAACTGATGCATTAAACTGAGTTTTTTGCCATGAATATATATATATGTGTGTGTGTATGTAATGAACACCCCTACTTGGGTAATGGCACAGCCAATCAGCATAGAACCATGGGCACATGGACATTCCAAGATCACTAATTCCTCAGTCTTTGCTGTGCCACTAGAGGGATAGGACTGCATAGGTGGAGCCTGGGGGATGCCACAGTGGACAATTTACAGATGTCAACATACTCCACATATCATACTGGGGCAGCTATCTGGAATGTCTGGCTCCAGCACTGAGTCACGGACCAAACATCCAAGTTAAAACTGTTTAACCTGTCCTTTGAAGGAGGGTTATTATTCGCCTCTGGCCTGGACAACATTCTAAAGGATGTCTGGGATAAGAAGGTATAACGTCTAGTGTCCAAGCAGCAACAGAAGAAAACTGCAGTGTCAAGAGAGTGTGGAGTTGCTCAACAGTGACAGTCCAGAGGCAGTTTTCAACCCTTTCAGAATTTCATAAACCAGAGGAATAGGGGAGCCTATTCCAGATTCAAGGGCAACAGTAACAGAGGACCCTTCACCTACAGACATAATGGACATGCAGGATGAAGAGGGGGTAACTCACAATGAAGGTATGCAGGGCCATCTCTGTCCTACTTCCCTTTGGTGGAATACTGCAGAACTTTTACCAGCAATGGGCTCAGCTAAAGTCAGATGTGTGGGTACTAGAAATCCTGACTATGGGATATGCCACAGAGTTCACCATAGTACCCACAAGAGGTCATATCCTGCAATTCCCTGTACCTCATAACCCAGTGAAAAGGCAAGCGGTGACTCAGGCCTTAGATCACTTGATACAGATCAAGGCAGTTGTCCCAGTTTTCCCCAGCGAAGAAGGTCTGGGATGCTACTCAGCTTATTTTGTGGTTCCCAAAAAGTCAGGGGGTTTCTATTTGATTCTGGACCTGAAACATTTAAAAAAGTTTGTCCACCACACAGCTTTCACAATGGAGTCCTTTGGATCAATCATATGAGCTGCCCAGTCCATAGATCTGAAGGATGCCTACTTACACATTCCCATCTGCCAGTCACACCATAAGTTTCTGAGGTTTGCCATCCAGAGACAGCATTTATAGCACCAGCCACTTCTTTTCAGCCTAGCAACAGCACCCAGAGTGTTTTCAAAGATCCTAATTGTGCTTGTGGCACAACTGAGACAAGAGAGAGATCATGTATATCCCTACCTGGATGATTTGCTCATCCAGATGATGACTGCTCAGACAGTGTCAAGGACCCTGGAGGTACTGGAGACACATAGTTGGGTTATCAATCGGGAGAACAGCTCCCTGATCCTGTTTCAGAAATAGGAACATTTGGGGGTGGTGTTCCAAATGGACATGGGTAAAGTCTTCCTCTCTTCATTCATGAAGGAGACCCTGTGGCGAGAGGTTCGGTAACTGAGAAGCCAGTCATCAGTCACTGCTCACAGGTTTCTCTGGATCCTAGGTCTGATGACTGCAGCAACAGAGCTAGTGCAATGGGCTTGACTGCATATGTGGCCTCTCCAAAACAGGATTCTGGAGGCCTGGAACCCAGTCTCACAAGACTACCAAGCTGTGATCTCATTACCTCGGTCAATCCTGAAATCACAGGCTTGGTGGGAGAACCTCAAGAACCTCAGCAAGGAGTCTCTCTTGGAAGTCCCAGCATAACTGATTTTGACAACTGATGGCAGCCTATCGAGCTGTAATGTGGTTCTGGACCAAATCGCAGTCCAAGGGGCCTGGACTCCCAGGAGCAGCAACTTCAGATAAATGTGTTAGAGATGAGGGCAGTGTCTCTTGCCCTTCTGCATTTTCACAATCAGGTGCAGTCCAGGGATGTGAAGGTAAGGTCCAACAATGCCAACACCATGGCGAACATAAACAATCAAGAAGGAATAGGAAGCAAGGGAATGCTACCAGAAGCAACTAAGGTACTACTATCAGAAGAGAAAATCTTTTGACACTCTCGGCAGTTCATCTAACAGGGGAACTGAAAGTGCAGGCCTACTGGCTGAACCAAAAGATGGTTCATCCAGGGGAATGGATGTTGAACTCAGAGGTGTTCGAGCTTCTGTGCAGTAGGTTCAGTTGGTCTCAGCTTGACCTCTTCACATCAAAAGAAAATGCTCAGGTACCAAGATTTTTCATCTGGCATTGGTGTCCTCAGGTGGAGCGGGTGGGTGCTCTGTCTCAGACATGAGATTTTTTCAGAGCTTACTCTTTTATACTAGGAATTTTTAGAACAGCAGAAGGCTCAAGCCCATTTAAGCTGTTCCCACTATAAAGTGGAGGCATTCAAGATGCCAACTGAGTAATATCTATCTAGTTTTACCTTAAATGTATTGAAACTTTCTGCCTCTACCACATCCTGTGGCAACTTATTCCACTCTCTTATAGTTCTGATCTTATTACTATTCTTTTTTAGTTCTGTTCTATACTTATCCTCAACAAATTGGAGCTCATGTCCCCTAAGATTATATATCTGTGGCCTATATTTCAAATTGAATTCTTCTTTAAGTTCTTTATTATGCAGTATCTTATAAAATGACAACACATCTCCTCTTCTTCTTCTTCTAAGTTCTGTAGGCCATAATTTAAGATTCAACAACCTTTCTTCATGAGGTATATTTTTTAATTCTGGAATCAGTTTAGTGAGGGCTCATTGTGGCTTTTCTACCAGAATCTTGTCTTTCTTTAGAAATGGACTCCAGCTTGTTGAACAATAGTCCACAATCAGTCTTATATATGTTTTGTACATTGGCAATAATATTCTTTTGTCATAATAAAAGAAACTCCTATAAATGCAATGTACCAAGTTCATTGCTTTCTTTGCAACAACCTCACAATGCATCTCACTCTTTAAGTCATTGGAGATATAAACCCACAGATCTCTCTTTCTCCATTTGACTCTTTTACTCTTGTTCCCTGCAAGTAATAATCCTGATGGATATTATTTCTTCCCATATGTAATATTCTACATTTTTCCATACTCAGTGTCATTCCATTCCTAGCAGCCCAATTTCCAATGGTTAACACATCTTGACCAAAAGCAAGCCTCTCCTCAAAAGTATCCACCACCCCTCCAATCTTAATATCATCCGCAAACTTACTAATTTTATTGGAACTACTGATATTTAGATCCCTTATAAAAATACCAAACAATATGGGACCCAGAATGGACCCCTGCGGCACCCCACTTGTCACAATCTACTCCTCAGGCAGATGACCATTCACTCTCACCACCCGTATTCAGTCTGACAGCCACCTCTCTACCCATTTCACTATGATGTTATTTACATCTAATTCTACCAACTTAGTTATTATCATTCCATGGGGAACCCTGTCAAATGCCCTAGTGAAATCCAGCAGTGCCACATCCACAGCCCTACCATCGTCCAGTTATTTACAAATCTGTGCTGCATTTTGTCATATAATTTATATTGTTCCAAATAATTGCTTATTTCATCCACTATTATTCCTTCAATTATTTTTCCCACCACCGATGTCAGGCTAGCTGGTCTATAATTAGCCACATCCATCCTTGATTCCTTTTTAAAAAGAGGCACCACAATTGCTGCTCTTCAATCTCTTGGCACATATCCATCAGAAAAAGACCTTCTACCTATATCAGCTATTATAAGAGCAATTTCCTCTGCCACCTCATGTATAAATCTTGGGTGTAGTCCATCATACCCCTCCGATTTGTCCACTTTAAGTTTTTTAATTTTGATCAAAACTTTTTCAGTAGTAATTAGCCCAGCTAGGTTGCTTATAACATGTGGTACTTCATTACCCTGTTCTAACTGGTCTACATTAAACCTAGTGCAAAATAAACTATTAGATTCCCTAGCCATGTCTTTAGAGTTTGAAATAAGCTCCCTCGTACATTAATTGGTCCTACCTCTCTATTATTGTTTCTTTTATTATTGACAAAAAAAACTTTTGTATTGCGTTTGGAGTTAGCTAAATTAAGCTCTACTTGAATCTTCACTTTTCTAATTTCTTTTTTTAAATGATGTAAAATTTTCCTATATTTCCCCCAATTTTCTTTTGTTTGTTGCATCTTCATTTTCTTAAACTGCTTCTTTTTCTTTCTGATCAAACCTACTATAGTCCAATTTAGCCAAATTGTTTTTTTCCCTCTATTGTTATAAACTTTTCTTTTTGGAACATATCTTTCCACCAAATTATTGTTTATTTGTATAAACACACTCCAACATTCCTCCACTGATAATCTTTTTGTTAAATTTGCCCAATCAATACTCTTAAATTCTTGCCTAATTTTTGTGTAATTAGCCATATTGTAAAGTACATGGACTGTATTTCCTCGCATTCTCTTCTTCTGTCTATCCAACTTCAATGTGATCATATCATGGTCACTTGATCCAGGGGGGGGAGGATTATATCGATATCATCAATATCGTCACTTATATTTGTTAGAATAACATCCAGGATATTACTCCCTCTGGTTGCCATGTGGACACACTGTTTCACTCCTACTACTGTTAATTCACTATATACTTCATGTGCCCTACTATTGACTTTTCCCCCTCCCAATTAATCTCCAGAATATTTAAATCCACCATAGCTATAATATCCTCTCTTTGTGCCCTCTCTATTATGTATTTTATAAAAAGACCTGTATCAATTTTTTCAGTATCCGGTGGTCTATAGAAAGTTATTAATACAATATTTTTCCCAGATATTCCAATAATGTCTACTTCTATAATTTCTATATTACCATAATAATTTTCAACGTTTATCTTATTATGTTCAATATCTTCTTTTATATATACTGCCACTTCTCCCCCTTTCCTTTCCAGCCTATCGTTATGTAACAGTTGATGCCCCTCAATTTGATTATTCCAACTAATATCCTTATTCCACCATGTCTCAACCACATCCATTATGTCATACTGGCCCATACTCCTTAAAATTTCCAGGTCTGCCATTTTTTCTTTGTTGAGACTTCTGGCATTAAGGAAAACTACATTTACCTTATCCTTTTTCAACAAATACTTAGACTTTTTACTTTTCTTGGAAGTAGTTTGACAATCTATAATTTGACAATCTGTGAAATCAATCATCGTCCCTCCCCCTTGTCTAGTTTAAATATTTCTGAATTTCAGCTTTAATTCAATTTCCCAATATTCTACTACCTTGAAAATTTAAGTGTAGACCATCTCTACTATACAGGTTATTTCTGCCATCAAATGCATCCCAATGCTGTAAGAAGTGGTAACTGTTCTCTTGGGTCCACTTTTTAAGCCATACATTTGTTAATAGTATATTTTTCCATTTATACATTGATGCCCTAGGTTCAGGGAGTATCTCAGAAAAAATCACTTCCCCATCCTTCTTTTTCAACTTATTTCCTAATTCAATAAATTGTTGTCGTATTTCTGGTAATTGTTTCATACACAGATCATTTATTCCTTCATGCACTACTGATATTGGTCTCACACCTGCATCTTGAAAAATATTATCCACCATTTTACATAAGTCTTGTACCCCTGCCCCTGAAAATCTGCTCACCATTATATTTTCTTTATCATGTCCACATCTATATCTATCAGTGTATTTAATGACTGAATCCCCTATTACTATTGTTTGCCTGCTGTTACTCCTTATTTCTGGGGGTGGGTGGGCTGGTTTCATCCATACTAACAGGATGTGAGGTATTTGAGGTTTCCTCACTTTGAGTTACTTCCCTCTCAATATCAGTATGTTCTGTTAGTGCATGAAACATATTTGTCAACTAAATCTGTCCTTGTCTAGAAGACATACTCTTTAAAGGTGTTCTTCCACATTTTTTATTTTTACCGCTGTTACTTTACACCATTCACCGTCATCCCCTTCATTATCTATATCTATTTCTACATCTTGCTGTATTTTCCACTTTGCCCCATACTGTTCACCTTCTGCAACTTTCTTTCTGGTTCCACCCTTATTTAAACTTGATAAAACTCTTAACTTCCCACTCATTTCATTCTGACTACTTTCCAATTTTTCTAATCTAGACATTAATTCATAAATATTCCTTTGAAACTCTCTATTCTGGAGACATTTAGTGCATTCAAACACCACACAGTCTGTTTTTTCCTCTACCAATTGATACATTCCACATAGGAGACACTCAACTCCCAAATCCCCATTTACCGTCAATATAGATTCTGCCATGCTTGTCTTCACTCACTATTTGCAAAAAGGTTTGAGGGATGGGGGTGCCACTCACCTATTCCAACACAGATATTTAGCATTTTCTATATCCCACTATCATTCCCCCATTCACCTGCAACATGTAAACAAGCGAGCCTCTCTGCACACGTCTCTGCATGCTCGAGCTTGCAGCACTCACTCCTGCCCTTGTATTTGTAGTCTGGAACCCAGAAGTGATTATACTAATCACTCACCTTCTCTCACAACAATACCCCCACAGAAACAGCTGTCCTAGTTTAAAATTATTGCTTCAGACGTCCAAGGATCCTGCTATACTAAACAGGCAACCCCTCGTAGTAAAACACACTGAATTTATGTAAAATAGGTGGCTTCACTACTGCAGTTGTAGTTCTCTAGACAGATATTTAAACTACAAATCCCACGTAGCTACCTGTCTCAGCCTCTACACACACCTACAATACCACGAGGCAGAGACAGTAGCCAGAGCAGGAATAGTCATCCAGGAGTATGCACAGCAATGAAAACAAATGCGGCACACCACCTGTCCCTTGGCCTTTGGCCAACACATAAACTGTTTGTGCACCTCACTTCCTCCACTACCACTACTTCCCAGGGTAATTCTCAAGATAAAGCTGTCAAGAGGAAGCTTCATTCCGATAGCCCTGGAGTAGCCAAGAAAGTCATGGTTCTCAGACCTTGTGAATCTAGCTCAGCAGGCCCCAGTTCAAATCCTGTTTTGGGGGGAAACTTCTCTTCTAAGGTCTTATTCTACATCCAGATCTACAGTAGAGGCAATGCAGTTGGTGACCTGGATCAGTACCATATGATATGAGTGATGTAATATCACTGATTGAAACATCAGTGAGTGCACATCGGCGAATAGCAAAATGCCAATGTGCACTTCAGTGACCACAATATGAGCGACGCTCCTGAATAATTATACTGGGAGCAATATACTTTTACATTTTTATGTGGGGGAGCAATGTCCACTGCACCCCCATGCAGGGGGGTCTTCTCCCAGCACCTCCATAATTTATATAATCAACTCTGGGGGGGCTGCTGGACTCTGGGACGGGGAGAAACACAGGCTTGGGGGAGAAAAAAGCATCTGCAACACTTAGAAATAAAAAGTAAATTTACACAATGGTAAAACAGTAGCACCTGCAGGAATTGAACCAGATCCCACATCCACTACAGCACACATACCCTTCTGCCTAACCCTCTGCACCACGCTACCAGCACATGTTGCAGCCTTGTAAAAACTCCTCTTATTTTCTTGCAACTGCTCCCCACAGGTAAATAGCTACAATACACTAGCTATTACTACAGTTGCTCATAAGACACTGTCGCCAATTCCTCAGTCACTCTTCCTGTGTTGCTCATTTTACTTCACCTAAATCCACTCACTCATATCACGGGTCAACACCTGGATCCTGAGAGAAGGAGGTTGTTGAGGTAGGGCTTCCTCCAAGAAAGTGGTGGATACCCTAATGATCTCAAGGAATGTTTCCACATCTGCAGCTTACAATCGTGTGTGGAATACCTTCTCTGTCTGGGCCAGAGAGAGAGAGAGAGAGAGAGAGGGAGAGAGGGATAGAGGGAGAGAGGGAGGTATCAGACCATCTAAAGCTATGGCCCCACAGATATTAGATTTCTTGTAGACAGGAGTAGACAGAGGTCTCACGTTGAGCACCCTGAGATGCCAGATGTCTGTGCTCAGGGCAGCTCTGGGAACTTACATGAGCTCACCTCTGAGAACCAATTTAGATTTTAACTATTTTCTTAGGGTGGTCAGCAGAGGCAGGCCCTTATTCCAATTCCCAGTCCCTCCCTGGAACCTGAATCTGGTGTTGAATACTCTTTGTAGGGCACCTTTTGAATCTCTTTCATCAGTAACTTTGGACAGCCTGTTCTACAGGATATGTTTCTAATTGCAATCTGCTCAGCCTGGATTGGCAGGCTTCAGGCATTGCCTCGTAAGGAACCTCACCTTGTCATACATAAGAAAAAGGTAGTATTGAGGACGGTTCCATTTGTGCCTAAGGTCCTTACAGCCTTTCATGTAAATGAGGAAATCTGTCTCCCATCCTTCTGCCCCAAGCCAGCAAACTCAAAAGAGAATGAATTGCATAAGTTGGATTTGCACACGGCAGTCAGGATTTACCTAAAAAAGGACAACAGAGTTTAGAAAGTTCAGGAGTCTGTTCTTTTTGGAGCAGTTAAAAAGGGTCAGAAAGCTTCCAAGGCTACCCTAGCTAGGTGGGTAAGAGCTTGCATCACCAAGGCATATGCGGCTGAGAAGACTGCTCCTGCTGTCATCAAGGCTCACTTCACCAGGGCACTTGCTACATCCTGGGCATTGTTAGTTCAGCAGTAGCCTTCATTAATCTCCAACTCTCCATCATAATGTATCAAATACTAATACAAAAATACCCCCAATCATTTCAATGGGGCACGCTCCCATGCTCTCCTGTGATGCATGTCACAATGTGCCTGAGTGCGGGGGGGCATGAAAATCAATCAGGAAGTGGAAAGGATTCTCTGGCCACCTTGTTGGTGCCAAACTATGATCCCTTCCCATTAAATAACAACTGCACCAAAATTATCATGATTTTTGGAAAGGGACTATCACCAGCATAAGCTATAAGCTATACTTTCACATAAGTTACCCCCTAAGCTCTATAAATCACTTTACAAAATGTAAATAGTACAGAAAACCATAGCTGGCCCAGTGGTGCAGAAGGCTGAGGTGCTATTTAGCACCTTACCTCACAAGACACAGTGACCCGAGTTTGAGGACAAGCACAGGTTGCTGGGGGCTGGCAGGGAGGGAGGAGGGCTGGGAGACTGAGTCAGCGGTCAACAGGCAGCTCTCCTCTACCAGTGAGGGGGTGTGTGCCTTCCCAGCTCTTGGCTGCCGCCAGGTAGCAGTGCCAACCCTATGGGGAGTTAGATGGACATCGGGATGAGTGGACAGAGGTTCCGTTTCCAGTGCGTATGCATGCCTCCACATACATGTGCTTCTGTGCCATGCTGCAACTTTGGAATCTTGGGGAGAAAATCAGGAGGAAAAAGGAACGGGAACCAGGCTTCATGAAGCCCTGCCCAAGATGCCACAGCCCACCTCCTGCTCTGCTGGTAAGTGGGGGATTCCGGATGACAGCCACCTGGGGATGGCCCTTCCCCCTCCTGGTCCTGCCGTTGGGGGGGGAATCCACAGGGGAACATCCCCACCCTAGATGGAGAGAGGCAGTGGGTCAGCCAACAGCACCCAGGGACAGAGTTGATAAGCCACACTGTAATCCCTAAGGAGTATAAACACCTCTATAAAATACAAAAGCAGAGAAAATCCACATTGACATACATCCCACAATGTTGGGAACTGCTGTTTCTTTCCATATGATATTCAGTGTTTGAAGGCAGTCATGAAAATAGGAAAGTGTGCAGGACCATTTGTAGTTACACTTTCATTAGCAGAAGCCATTTTGATGTCCCTTCACTGACAGCATAAGCTATAGTCGCTCAAAAGTGCTAAAAAATGGGGACTGCTCTATGACGTGCCACATTCATGTGCTTACACTCTGCTGACACAGGGGGATAACTCGCCTGATAAAGCTTTCCTAGACCTTTTAGATTTTTAAGGTGGGAGTGAAGACCATCTGCTGTTATGTCCAAATAAAAACTAATCTGTGCTGATGGTCATGTTACAATAATATACTCATAGAACACATGGGTAGGGAGAGGACTTAGTGTCATCATGAAGACTGCACAGCTCAACTGTGCAAGTGTGCAGAAACTGATGAGTGAACTTGACAATACCTGAGGGCGTTCAGCTCCCTTTTATAAGTCCTTTTAATACCGTTTCTTTGGCAGCTCAAAGGTCTAATTCACATTAGTAATAGATAACCAGTATCAATAATATCAAACTGGAAAGTATGTTCAAAATAATGCAAGTCTGTTTTTTCTTTGTAATTTGGGGTGCCCTACAGCAGGAAAGCACCTAAGCACCAGCCCTGGAAAGGAGTATGTTACTCTGGAAAGACCAACCAGAGGTGTGTAAAAGGGCTAAAACAAATTTGTAAAATGGCTCAGTCTAGCTGTGGTAACTTTGTTGTTGGGTGCACTGTGACTCACAGCTGCAGCATGGCCAGCATACAAATGATTCCTGAGGGGAGGGACTCAAACCTCTCCACCCAGCTGGGGAGCCCATGGGGGTCGGTCCCCAGATACAGGGACAGTGGCCTGAGTTTAATTAGCACTAAACTAGCACTGCAGTAGTCTGGTAAATCTGACATAAGGCTTTCATCCACTAAAAGGTAATAACAGGACCAAACGCCTTGCAATTGCATTGGTATATCCAGTGAGGAAAACAGAACTCAAAGTGTAGCAAATTCGACACTAGCTTGGAATTAAGACATAGATTCTTGAACAGGGAAGAGGCTATTACTTTAATGGCTTAGCTGAGTACATACAAGTACAGTACTTTAGCTCGCCAGACTGTATGACCAGTGTAACTAGTGGGGTAACTCACATGACCAAGCATCAGGCCAGAAGAGATCGGAATGTTGCAGGACTGTGTTTCTTCAGTTATTATTTGTTGATTGTTGTGTTTAAGTTTTATTGCAATGGAATGTTTAATACATAAAAAAGGTTAAAAATGCACTAATTTTAATTGTTTTTTATAATGAGTATTATTCTCACATCAGCATAATCAAAACTTCTCTAACTATGGTTAATAAATGCAAATAAATGTATTCTTCTTAAATGAAAGAATAGTGCCCCCCCTACTTGTAACCAATGGGTGAATTTAATGGTTCATTTCATTAAAATGGAGAAAACCCATTACATCTATAAAAAAAAACAGCTGGAAGTCTGAAACGACATCTTGGACCCCTAAGAAAGATTTTGATTTAATTATGTTAAAAAAGGATATGAAGAGTATATCTTTCAACTATATAAGTGGATATTCAGACATAATTGGTTTGACACTGAACATGCTTATATAAGAATTTTCCGTAATGAAGTTGCTATTATTAATTGGCTTCTTCTAAGATATCAAGCTTGGAAAATTGCTTTTTGCTTCTCAATGAAGGTTTTTAGAAAAAAGAATGGGCAGACTAGGTGGGCCGTATGGTCCTTATCTGCCATCAGATTCTATGTTTCTATGTAAGGATAAAATGCATACTCAGATATTAATACACAAGGTACAAATCTGTTTATTACATGTACGCAATACTAATCCCCATAACTATGGGGAAAATAATAAAGAACAGATATGGTGATTCCAACACAGCCATCTTTCAATTATTATATGTTAATAGATAGCAAACATGAATTTGCCAACTGTATCACCTGGAATATAAAAGGGATAAAACACTCCATAAAAAAAAAAAGGTTCTATCTTATTTAAAAAAACAAAATGCAGGAATAGCATATTTACAAGAGACCCACTTGAATGATGTAGAGCACAATAAATTGTGCATGGTTTGGGAAGGACAAGTTTACACTCCACTGTACACCTCACATGCTAGGGGACCAATAGAAATCCTGATTAATAAAACGATCCCATATCAGCTAGAAAAACATCAGGTAGATTCTAATGGTAGATGGGTTATGGTGCAGGGCACCCTGTACAATAAGTCAACAACACTATTTTTATATTTATGCTCCTAATTACAATGACACCTCATTCTTACATGAATTAATACTTCTACTGGGGCAGGTTAAGGGAGAGATACTGTGGGGACTGTGAGGAGACTTCAGTATGGTGCTGGATGAGATACTGGACAGGTCACTGACACATCTTTATCAGTTTAATACGGCAGTCATAGCTCTAAAAATAGAAATGAGTGACATTCAACTGCAAGAGGTGTGGAGGATTATGCACCCAAGCTTGAGGAGCTATTCATTTTATTCCCGGGTAGCTGTGTTCTTAATATCACAATCAGCTATGGCTCGAGTGAAGGCCAGTGGATACCTCCATATCCTAATATCTGGTCCTGCCCCACTATTAACTGCATGGGATCTAGACCTAACTGAAACATTTAGGAATACGATCTGGAGATGTGACCCTGAAACAGAGAAACATTAGAAACATAGACTTTGACAGCAGATAGGGACTGCTTGACCCACCTAGTCTGCCTATTTTCCTACCTACTGGATAAGCTGCAGATCCTGGTTAACCAACAGCCTATTTCTTCCTACCCTCCACTATAACTGCCTTACGTCTGTCCAACGCATTCTTGAATTCCCCTACTGTTTTTGACCCCATGACTTCCTCAGGAAGGCTGTTCCATGCATCCACCACCGTCTCTGTGAAAAAATATTTCCTTGCATTGCCCCTGAACCATCCCCCCCTCTATCTTCAAATTGTGTCCCCTTGTTTTTGCACATCTCTTTTTCTGAAAGATACTACCCTCTTAGACTTTGTTGATTCCCTTGGTATACTTAAAAGTTTCTATCATGCCCCCTCTCTCCCTCCTTTCGTCAAGGGTATACATCTTAAGCTTCTTTAGTCTCTTTTCATATGGTTTCTGTTGCAGACCCTGCACCATGTTAGTTGCCATCCTCTGGACTGCCTCCATCCGGTTTATCTCCTTGCAGAGATGGGATCTCCAGGACTGCACACAGCACTCCAGATGGGGTCTCATGAATTGTCTGTACAGAGGGATAACAACTTCTTGTTTTCTACTGGTGATGCCTCTCCCTATACATCCCGGTATCCCCCAGCCATCCCTACTGCCTTCTCACATTGCTTGCTAACCTTTAGGTCATCTGATATGACTACCCCCAGGTCCCTTTCCATTTTTGTTGTTGTTACTACCCCCCTCCCATTGTGTATTCTTCCACTGGGTTCTTGTTTCCCAGGTGCATTATTTTGCACTTTTTTGGATTGAATCCTAGCTGCCATACATCTGACCATTCCTCCAACCTTGCCAAGTCCCTTTTCATCCTTTCCACGCCTCCTTGTATATCAACCCTGTTGCAGATCTTTGTGTCATCTGCAAAAGGCATACTTTTCCTTCCAGTCCCTCTGCAATGTCACTGATGAAGACATTAAAAGGACTGGACCCAATACTGAACCTCACGGTACCCCACTGGTAACCGCCTTTCTTCAAGTGGACTCCATTTACAATTACCTTCTGTGTCCTGTTGTCCAGCCAATGTTTTACCCAGGCTACCACCCTGGGACCCACTCCCAGGCTGGTTAATTTGACTAATAATCTTTTGTGTGGGACTGTGTCAAATGCCTTGCTAAAGTCTAGGTAGGCCATGTCCACAGCCCCTCCCTGGTCTACTACTTTGGTCACCCAGTCAAAGAAATCTATTAGATTCGTCTGACATGACCTTCCTGCTGTGAACCCATGCTGCCTTGGATCCTGTGCTCCACTGACCTCTAGGTACTCAACTATTCTTTCCTTCAGAAGTGACTCCATCACGTTCCCTACCACAGAGGTCAGACTGACAGGTCTGTAGTTTCCTGCCTCTGTCTTGGTCCCACTTTTGTGAAAGGGAATCACATCCGCCTTCCTCCAGTCCTCGGGTACCATACCATCCTCCCATGATTTATTAAAAAGAGTAGCCAGTGGTTTCACTAGTTCCTTCCTTAATTCTTTTAGAATTCTGGGGTGAATTCCATCAGGACCCATTGCTTTGTCCACCTTTCAGTTTAGGAGTTCTTGCAGAACCCTTTCTTCTGTGAAAGGACTGGGATCAACCCCCTATCAAAAGTGCTTCTGTTAATTGGATTAGGCACTTCCCCTCCTCTTTTGTGAATACTGAGCAGAAATATTCATTCAGTATTCCTGCTTTTCACTGTCCCCTCTGCCCACCACCGTTCATTCTATTCAGCCTCACTATCCCTCCCTTTGTCTTTCTCACGCGCTGATGTACCTATAAAGGTTTTATCCCCTTCTTAACTGAGTTGGCTATCTTTTCCTCAGTTTGGGCCTTTGCTATTCTGACTTCCCTCCCTGCTTCTTTCTGCCTTGACTGGTACAGCTCTCTGTCCTGCTCCTTCTGTGTTTCCTTATACTTCCAGAATGCTATCTTTTTCTTCCTGACTTTCACAGCCACCTCTGTTGAGAACCATAGTGGCTTTTTCTTTCATTTTGATTTGTTTATTTGCTTCACACAAAGGCTTGTTGCCTCTGTGATGGCAGTTTTGATAACTCCCCATTGTTGCTGCACACCTCCTTCTAGCCTGTTTGCTAGTGCTTTTCTGAGGCACTCTCCCATCTTGCCGAAGTCAGTCCTCCTAAAGTCCAGTACCCTCACTTTTGTATGGCTTGACTCTGTAGCTGAGTTTAACGTGAACCAGACTGTTTGATGGTCACTTGTCCCCAGATGGCAACCCACTTCTAGTTCTGAGATCCTCTCACTGCCCCCATTTGAGAGTATGAGGTCTGGATTGCTCCCTCACGAGTGGGTTCCGAAACTAGCTGTCTAATGCCTGCCACCTGTAGGGCATCAAGAATGGCCCTGCTCTTGGATGTGGCTGCAGCAAATGTGCTCCAGTTAACATCTGGCATATTCAGGTCTCCCATCAACAGTAACTCCCCTTTCTCTGCCATTCTAAGAATGCCTTCCATCATATCCTTGTCCATTCCTTCCCCCTGACATGGGGGTCTGTACACAACCCCTGTGCGGATTGTGGTGCCCTTTCCAGTCTCCAAGGTGACCCACAGTGCCTCCTCTCCTCCCTGTGTACTCTTTTGTTCAGTTGCTTTTATCCCTTCCTTTACATAGAGAGCTACTCCTCCCCCTCTTCTCCCCTTCCTGTCTCTCCTGTAAGTTATGTACCCTGGTATGTTAACATCCCAGTCATGGTTCTCTGTGTACCATGTTTCTGTGACTGCTACGATATCCAGGCATCCCTCTTCCATTAAGGCCACCAACTCAGGGAGCTTGTTGCCCAGACTACGGGCATTGGTACTCATTACCCTCCATTTCCTGATGGCCTTACCCCTTTTGCCCCATCTCTGTCCTTCTTGCCTTTGTCACTTTCTCCATTTACCCTGCCTTCTCCTATCGACACCTCCATGTTGGTGTTTGCCACACTTACTACCGTGATTGTTTGGGGGCTAGATTTTCTGCTCCTTTCCAGTGCTCTCCTTGGCTAGTTTAAAAGCTTGCCAATGAAGCATTTAAACCTATCACCTAGGATCCTGGTTCCCTCCCAGACAGATGCAGCCCATCATGCCAGTATAGGCTTGCATCACTCCAGGTGGACCCCAGTCCCCAATAAAGCCAAATCCCTGAGCTCCACACCAGTTTTCAACCACTGATTGAATCCTATGGTACAGAACACCCAGCCTCTCCTATGCCATAGATGGGAGCACCTCCAGAAGGTTACCGTGCTACTTCTGACCAAGGCCCCTCCCAATTCCATAAACTCTTCCTGCACTTCTCTAATCCCTTTCTTAGCCAGGTCATTTGTCCCTAGGTGGACAATGACATCCAGCTCCCTCCCTGTGCAGCTGCTCCGCAATCCTGAGGATTTGCTCCCTGTCCTCAAGCCATGGCGCCAGGCAGGCACCTTACCTCCCTCTCCCCTTCCTTGCCCAGTTCTACCTTCCTAACAATGGAGTCCCCCACCAGGAGTTGTTTCCTTCCCCTGCAGGGTCCCCTGCCACCCTCCTGTGGGTCTCCTTTATGGAGGTTCCCAGCATCCTCCTTGGTCTCCACTGTAGGTGCCTCCATAGAGGAACCACACTTTGCCAGAATGGCATAGGAATTGTGGAGAGGTACAACTGGAGGGATGTGCCTCTGTTCCACCACCCTCACCCTCCCTGAGCCCACTGTGGTCCAACCGCTCCTCTTTCTTGGCAACCTCTGAGGCAACGGCAGTGGCACTGGTGGTCCCTTGGATGGAAGAGGAGGTCCCACAACCTGGCCAACTCAGCCTGGAAATGAGCAACCTCCTCCTCAGCCCAGAGAGGTGCCTGCAGATGGGACAACACCGCATCCTCCAGAACATCTCCCGGAAGACTGCTGCTCCACAGCCACTGCACTGCACCACTCCAATCATGTCTTATTTCTGGCCCCTTAACTGTTTGCAATCCTTACTCTTTCCTCTGGTTTTTTCTCTCTCCTCTACTTTCTGCCTGTGTGCCCTTTAAGCTCCTGATTGTCCTGTTCTGAGACAAGAATATCCTATATTTCTCAGTAGACCACTTACTTGTTCAGAGGCAGACCTTCAGCAGCTAGAGGGGCCGGAGGCCTCTTGCCCTTCTAGGATGGTGGGTCCTGGTGGTTTTGTGATCACTCACTTCCTGCCCCTAAACAGGAAGTTCCTGTTGTCAGTCAAATCCTGTGCCTATAAAAATAGAACTAGCTTTGGGTGGGGGGGTGGAGCGGAAGGAAGGAGGGCAATATAGTCCCAGTAGAGAAGTTCAGTCACACAGCAGTCCTTTCTCCTGGTGTCTTCTGCCAAGTTCTAGTTCTTTAGTCCCAGTAGAGTAGTAAAGTTCTAACAGCACCTCCCTCCCCTCGCTGTTCTCTGCCAAAAGCTATCTAAGGCAGTTTTTAAATCCAAAACACCTAGCTTCCTTCTGCCTAAGCCACACTAATTCACAGTTTCCTTCTTCACCTAGCTAACTGCACAGATAACAATTCCCTGCATCCAATTCAGACAAGCACACTATTTTTTGTTGTTGTTGTTGTTTTTACCCTAAATTGAAGGTCCCAGTAGTAGAGTTCTAGTTCTTTAGTCCCAGTGGAGTAGTAAAGTTCTAATAGCACCTCCTTCCTCTAGCAGTTCTCTGCCCAAAGCTAACTAAGGCAGTTTTTAAGTCCAGAACACCTGGTTTCCTTCTGCTAAGCCACTCACCCTAATTCATAGTTTCCTTCTTCACCTAGCTAATTGCACAGATAACAATTCCTTTCACCCAGTTCTGGGACTGGGACTTGCATACTGGGACTTGAATAAGGGCTCATTTGAACACATGGGAGTTGTAAGGGATTCATTAAAGGCATTAGTAAGGGGGTGAACAATTGCATAGTCAAGTAAACTGAAACAAGAAGCAAAAGCACAACTAGAGGCATTAGAGTAAAAGACAGTCGAAGTGGATAATGATTAAAAAAATAGACAACATATACAATGCAAGGAACTGGCGAGGCTAAAATACAATTCAGTTAAATTAGCACTCACCAAACTAAAGGAGCCTTTTGTTATACCAGAGCAAGATTCTATGAAACTGGAAATACCAGCTTAAATAGGAAGGGGTGCAACCCTGTGTATACAGTATAAAAGATGAGAAAGGAAAGCATAAACACCGCAAAGTGACATTGGGGACAGATATTCAAAGCTTTGCACAGGGCAAAAAATGTTTGCGTGGGTTTAGCATGGGTTTAGCGCGGGTCTGCTATATTCAAAAGGCCAAATAGCATGGACAAACTGCATTAGCTCTGGGCAAACCATATGTATATGCAAGGGGCACAGTGTACATGAATACAGACGCAATGATACATTCAGCGACTAGCACCACGCGAAGGTGTTTAGTGCGATTTAGCGCAACCCAGAGTAAGGTACAAATTACCACCCAGGAAAAGCTAGTCTTAACCCTGGGCAAACAGCTTTGCATGACATTGTTGCTTTGAGCGATGTTAGCGTGGCATTAGCACAGCTTGCGCGACCCTAACATATGAGTATGACACTTAGAAACTGCCAGACATGGAGGACACATGCTGCTCACTGATGGCACCACCATGATGCCAACAGCTGCCACAGGTCCCAGCCATGCACAGGCAGTAAGGGGTGATCTGGCCCACAGGGGACAACATGGCAGTGTGGCCATACAGCACACACCTGCAGACCATATGGCTGTGGTGCCCAACACATGCCAGCACACACACAGGCAGCACTGTGGGCATGGTGGCCATTGAGGGGAGGGTGTATGGGTGGCTAGACCTCACCACAGCCCAGGTGTGGCCACCAGACTGAGAAACAGCACACAGTGCACATGGGCCAGTAGTGGGAATACCCCACTGCCTGTGTACCTGTTGGATCCTACGTGCCCCCCCAGCCACATACAGCACAACTGTACAGATGCCACAGCTCACACAGACAGCCATGTATATGTCACTGTGTGCATCCCATGCTGCAGGTGCAGCATCTGTGGATCACACAACAGTGTAACAGTAATGTCCACTGTCAGGAAACACCTGCAAGTTGGGCCTGTCACTGTGTACAGTGCAGTCAGCATCACTGCCCTACACACCATAGCAGTGCTGTGTCCCTCACACTACTGGCCCCCTTGCTACTGTAGTGTCTACTGTGCACTGTAGCATGCCCTACGGTGTTACAGTTGCATGTAGCACCACCACCTTTGCCTATGCTGTGTTGTCTCCTGGGGTACAATATGCTATGCTATGCTGTACTGTGTACATGTAGCCTGCAGTTATCATCGTGCACTGCCAGACAGACCTACAGGTGGAGCTGTGGTCGGAGCTGGCCAGCCGCTGTACTTCCAGACTGACCTACAGGTAGCGCTGTGGGACCCTGCAGTAATGCTGGGCAAACTGCATGCAAATCAGGGCATAATGAGATGCTAATCTGGATGTTTGCCCAGAGACTACCTGAGTAGGCTCATTTGCATGTCACTTTTGAATATGGCAATTTTTAACGCCGGGCAAATGTGTTTGCATAGGGCAAACAGCTTAGCTCCGCACTAATCCCATGCAAACTCATTAGCTCTGCCCAAATGGTTCAGGGAATATTATACTGTTTTGCACACTGTACCTTTCCATAGGCTGCTCCCTGCAGCTGTACTGGGTCCTTGCATTTGCTGGAACACACATTGGCCACATAAGTCGCCTCTAGCTACCTTCACATTGCTGTGCACTGTGTTGCTGTTGTGGTCTGCACTTCCTGGTTGCTATATTCAGAGCTGTCCTATTCCAGGGCTGTTTGCCCTGCACTCCCAGCCCAGTTTGCCTGGCCTCATTCCCATGCTATATTCAGAAGCTGTTTGCCTTGGGCTATTCCTTCTGAATATAGCTTGCTTTGTGATCCGGGCTATGTTTGCCCACCGCGCAGTGCTAATTTGGCCCGGGGCAAAGCTTTCAATATCTGGCCCATTAACTCTAATTTTGTGGAGTTTTTTAAAGAGTTGTAATGGAAAGGAGCAGGGACTGCTATAATAGCAGAGGAGAGCCCATGTATCAATTTCTATCACAATCTCCAGACTCTTGAAGCAGAGATGCAGAAAAGACTAGATCAGGATATAATCAAACAAGAAGTGTTTAAAGCAATAGGGCATTTGGCATCTCGAAAAGCTCCATGTCCAGATGGACTTGGCATTGATTTGCATAAAAGAATTGCACATGCAATTATGGGTCCTCTGTTAGACACAATACAGGCTGCCTTTAAGGAAGGTAAGCTCCCCCCACTCATTCAATCAAGCTAGAGTATCAGTCCTTCCAAAATTGAGCAAACCCAAGGAGGAGGTGGCTTCCTATTTCTCTGCTGAATGCAGGCTTTAAAGTATATGCCAGGACACTAGCTGGAAGGTTGGAGCTGGTTCTGCCAACTCTGGTGGTGTATTATCAGGCCAGCTTTCTTAAAAACATGGGAGCAGTGATGAATATACCAACAGTCTTACGGGTGTTGGAAAAGGAGCAGCAGAACAGGGAGGGATGCCAGATGGTGGTCTCACTCGATGCCAGAAAATCATTTGATCGGGTTGAGTGGGATCACCACTGGTACACATTGGGCCATATGGGATTTGGCACAAGGTTCATTAGTTTAGTTCAGGCAATATGCAGAAACCCAACAAATGTGGCACAGACAAACACTTGGGTTTCAGAACTATTCAGTCTTGAAAGGAGCACCTGAAAGGGGTGTCTGCTGTCACACCTGCTGTTCAATCTGGTGAAAAGTGGCAAAAAGTGCTGATCCTCTCATCCAGGTGATTAGAAACAAAGAAGATACTTAGGGTATAGTAGTGGGTAGCACAACAAAAGTGTCCCTCTATGCAGACAACTCGTTTGTCTGTATTACAAACCCAGAATAGTCACTACCAAGTTTGGTTTAGACACTTGAGGAGTTTGGGGCCATAGCAGGTTATAAAACCAACTAGTTAAAGACAATAGTGATGCCATTGTGTGAATGTGACCCCACTGCAGTAAAAGATAAGATGCCTTTTAAGTGGACATCCTAGGAATTTAATTACCTGAGGGTCAATATCAGGAAATGCCAATAGGACATATTTCAGGTCAGCTGCCCACCACTGCTTGATAAAACCAAGGAGCTATTCGAGAAATGGCATAGACTAGACACAGACTGGTGGAAGTCACTTTAAACAATTGGGAAGAATTACAGGAAGACAACTGGTGGAAATGGATGCAGAACAAGTTCAGACTGATTCAGTATATTACAAGGAATGCAGAATGTGCAAATAATTACCATTTTGTCAAACTATTTGTACTTGTTTCAGGTCTTATTTGTAAATGTGCCACACCACTTTTTTTCAGCAAATTAAATCTTTGGCCACTGGATGGGTTTGGAACAAGAAGGTGCCTAGATTAAGATACGAGCAGCTCACACTACCCCCCCCCTCCCCAAGTAAGGAAGGCATTGGGGTTCCACATTATCAAAACTATTATGTGACATGGCAGCAAACTTATCCAGCCTAAAATGGTCATATGATTCTAAGTGCCTTAATAAAAGGATCCACCTGGAATGAGAAGGGACAGGCAGGCAGAGGCTCACAGATTTACTAAGCAAGACCATATTACAAAACAAAACAAGCGCTAGGGGAATTAGAGTTATACAGCACCTCTTAAACATGTGGCACAGGGCACATAAGTTTAAAGGAGTGAGAGCAGAAGATACCGCACTCACACTGTTATAGGACAATATACTATACCCCACTTTTCTAAAAACAGATAGTTTCAACATATGGGAAGAAAAGAATATCTCATTGTTAGGACACCTGTTTGAGCATGGGGAATTGTTAAATTTTGAGAAACTGCAGCAAGAATGTAACATACCTGCTAATCACCACTTTCACATATCTGTAAATGAAACACTTCTTGGTAAGCAGGCTGGGAAGTTGTTGTAGGATGCATGAGCCCTCGGGGACAGCAAGTGTACTAGATAGTGTGGGTGATTCAAAGGGGTTGGTCACTCAGCTATATGTTAGCCTAATGACCTCTGTACCGGTTAACAGTGACCATAGCAAAACAAAATGGGAAGAAGAGCTGAGGGTGGAAGTCACTTTAAACAATTGGGAAGAATTACAGGAAGACAACTGGTGGAAATGGATGCAGAACAAGTTCAGACTGATTCAGTATATGACTCTGCATACAGCCCACTATACACCTGCCAGAGGTGCGACCCAGGGTACAAACAGTGAAAATACAACAACAAATAAAAAGCAATATAAGATCAGTACAACAAAAATATGAGAACAAGCAATAAAACTGAAGTGTAGCAGGACAATATGAGTTACAAATTATGAGGCAGTAAGTGCATAGGAGACCATACAATGGAGTTACGGTCACCTGGGAGTTGAACCAGGAGATTTAACTTAGGGGCAGGAGGTTAGAGGGGAGTAGGAGGGAGACAGAGGAAGAAGAATGCCATGAGCAATTTGTGCCAGAAAGCAGATGTTGAAGGGATTTGAAGGAAGAGATCGAAGGGGAATGCTGAATGTCCCAAGGAAGTGGATTCCAGAGGAAAGGGAGGTGAAAGGAAAAGGCTGACTGACCTGCTCCAAGTGTGAGGATGGGGGAGGGAGAAACAGCAAGAGTCCCTGGAATGAAAGGAATAATTAAAAGGGCTTGCAGGCAATAGGCGGGAGGAGAGGTAGGAAGTAAGTGTCCTGAACCAGTATTTGGTGATGAGGGAGAGGCAATGGACCTCATGCCTGTGGGATAGTGGCTTGATGGAGAGGGAGGAGTAGAGGAGACAGTGGTGAGTGGGGGAAGGAGGAGGTAGCAGAACAACAGAATGACTTAAGGAGAGTGTCAAGTCTTAAGAAGAAGAAGAACATGAAGAATCAGCATTTATATAGTGTATTTCACACATAGTATATCCCAAAGTGCTTTGTAAAGTGCTTTTACTATGCTAAGCAATGCTAGACTGGTAGTGAAGTGACTGAATGTGTAGTGGCGGCCATATCACACATCAGCACCCACACACAGCCTGGACAATTGCATGAACCAGTTTTATGGGAAGGGAAATATTGGCCAGGACACCAGGAATGTCCTATACTCTTTGCAAAGAATGCCTTGGGTTCTTTTACTTCCACCTGGACACCCACCAGGACAGCACAAAGATGGGTAGAAGGGACCTCAGTTTAACATCTCATCCAAAGGACAGCACACCCCAACAATACAGCACCCCCCTAATATTGCACTCACGTGCCAGCGTTTTAGGTACAAGTCCAATCCTGGTGTGGCACAAGAACCCTTGACCTTCTGCTCCAGAGATGGATGTGCTACCAACTGAGCCATGCTAGCACCAAGGGGAAGTCACAGGGGCAGAGTCATAGACAACGTTGACATAATCAATAATAAGTAACATCATTTTCGTGATTAGATCACTACGAGTAGGTAGAGAGAGGCAGTCCCTTTGGCAGCAGAGGATGTCAAGTTTTGTGCAGATGGTGTCTATATGGGAAGACAAATCAAGACTGCTATCCAGCCAGACCCTGAGGTATTTGAAAGTGTGGACTATGCCAGAGGGGGAGCCGTCCAGCCTGACAAATACTGGGGTTGGCTGGAGTCTAGACAACCTCTGCCATTGAGATGGTTTTCTTGGTGTTTAGTTTTAGCTGGTTGTCCTGGAACCAGTGTTAAACTTTATCCCAATCATGCTGTAGTGGGATAAGTACATCAGTGGTGGAGGAGCCTGAGGTGTATAGATCATGGTATCGTCCACATACATATAAATTTGAGAGGTAGAGCAGATGGAGGGAAGGTCATTAATAAAGACTGAAAATAGAATGGGACCAAGTATTTATCCTTGGGGGACTCTGGCTTGGATAGAGAGGGAAAAGGATAAAGCATTTCCAACTAGGACCGATTGCTGTACATTGTGCAAGTAGGAGCTGAACCAAATGACTGCATACTGCATACATGAACAAAATTAGCAAAATGCTGGGAAGCAATAGAATCTAAGTTCAGAGAGATCACAGGTAAGCAGATTGTTCTTTCTAGTAAGAAGATCCTGCTGACAGACTGGAATGTAGAGGAAGAAATGGCAGAAAATATATTAAAATCCAGATTCCTCTGTCTGGCAATAATACTGGTATAGCAAAATTCAGTATCCTCAAAAACTGGAAAAGTGCTGATCCTCCTTCAGAGAAGGCATGGATCAGATCCCTGCATGAATGTATGATAATAGTAAAAATTATTTATGGCACCAGGGATAAACTCACTTCTTATGAGAGTGTATATAATCAGACCTTGAGGAGTATGATAAAACTAACCCTGCACCACTCTGAGAATCTGAGGGCTGCAGGGCATCATAGGTTTCAGAATATTCCATCAGTATAGACTAGTGAATAACAACTGCAATTTAAGAATCTTTCTGTAGCTGTTATGACAGAGAACTAAGTACATTAAGCATGAATTAACAAGTGCAAAAAAACTACATGCAACCTGAATATAATTGAATGTTGAGTAGGTAATTGTCTGTACAGTTATGAAAGTTATATATTTTTAATAGTCAGAAACAAGATCAAGTTAAGTTGCTGAAACTTCTGACTGTGTTCAGCTGTAAGACAGTGAACCCATATGTATGTTTGTTTTCTTTTTAATTTGTGTGTTGAACAGTCTTACGTACAATGCTAAAAAACTCAAACATGTTTGGGGAAAAAAAGAGGGCGGATCACATGTTACAAGTCCGACCTGATACAGTAATTGTATCAGAATCATGGCCAAATCTGAAGGTGTCAGAATCTACTATTACTATTGAAGGTTACCAAACATGGTGCACAGATAAAAATAAAAAGGGTGGAGGTCTGTTGATATGTGGGAAATCTGGCCTAGTAGCAGCTTGTTCCATGTGATAATGGCAAGCGCAAAAGGATGAAAATGGTGAAGGGAAAACAGCGTGGTCACATAGGGTGAGCGGCAAAAAACAGCAATCACTGAAATGGCCACAACAGTGCCACAGTGACTTTCTGCAGGGTGCTTGCCCCCCCCCCCCATCCTTACTAAATATAATCAACTCCAGGTGGAGGCAACTCAGAGAGGGAAAAAGCCATAGGTCGCCATTTCGGCAATCACTGTTTTTCGACACTTGCCCTATGTTTTCCATTGCCATTTTTCTCCTCGCCCTTTTTGCAATTGCTGTCTTCACAGAATACTGTAGCAACTGAGGTCAAATTTACTCTGGTTGTAGAAGGTCTAGAACTACTGGTCCTGGACATTAAAATGCCTTACTCACATCCAATCCTGCTAGTGGGATGTTAATGTTCACCAATGGGATAAGCTGCAAGACATATTATATAGTTACAAGTCTAGTCACAAATTTTTCATTTTGGGAGATTTTAATGTCAACTGGCAGTCAATTGGTTGTTCTTGTAGTCTAAATTATTTCTTTTTTAACTTTCTTATTTATCCCCTCTCTACTGCCCTCGGTGTCCACTCCTTCTGGCCACTCATTCCAGCCCCTTCTCACCCTGATTCCAGGTCTGCCCCTAGAGTGCCTCTTACCTCTTTCTTCCCTTTCTGCACAGTGGGGTCTGTCTGGAACTGGTGGATGGGTGGCTTAAGGTGGCCGTCATCTAGGACCACTGGGGGGGTATTTTTTTCTCCTTTTTCCTGCGTCCCTTCCCCCAGCCCCCTGAGATGCTGAAGCAAGGACGTACATCCAGAGAGGTGACATGCTAATGCATGTCTCTCTTAAATGCCTGACAGCGTCTCTGCTCCCCGACCCTGTTGAATGGAGCCGCCGTGCCCCTCAAGAGTCAGTGTTCCCACTGGCCCGCTTAGGGCGTCACATGTGATTCACACCTCTGGTAACTTTCACCAGAGGGAGGAGAGCATCCACTGGGACGCTCGATCCTCCCTCTCCCAGCCGACCCTCGCCGACCCAAGTCCGTTCCCGAAACCAGGTCGCTGGCATGGCGTGAGTTGTGGCGCCCCATGCCTCAGTCCTCAGGTCTAAATGAATTTCAAGTAAACTTAGTTTGGTTCAACTCATTAAGGAGCCCACACAAATTAATTACAAAGAACCAGTATCTTCTACTCTAATTGACTTGATTGTCACAAATAAACCAGATAACTATAAACTCAGCAGAGTGCTTCCAGACTCCTTTCGTGCCTATTAAGATATCTTTTGTCTACGGGCTAGAGATCAGAGTCTGCACCCTGTGAAAATTATTATTCACACAGCATTTAAGCATTTTGATTACTTTTTCTTTATGCTGGACATAGAAACCATAGAATAGAAGAGACTTAGCTTGACTTTGACTGCCAATGATGCCTGGTCTTCTTTTCATCTGGAATTTTGATTGTTTGTAACCAGTAAAAAGTAAATTAATAAAATTCAATAATGTTTCCTGGTGTAATTCTAAACTAATTACACTTAAAAAGAAATGTGCTAAATCATTGGGGAAATGCGAAAAATACTAATAGACAAACAGATTGGGATAGCTATCAAAACCTGTAAAATCTGTACCCTGAAGAAATCAAGCATGCTAAACAGGAGTATTATAAAAAGGCCTTTGAAAATGACAGTAGGTATGAACTGAAAGGAGAAAGAATGGACCCTGCCAAATCTGTTGCATGCCTCTCCCCCCCCACACAGTACCCCCACTGGCTGCATGAAAACCTGGATCCCCCCACCATGCTACCCCAACCTTCTGGTCAGCCAAGGAGGGATGAGGCAGCCATTCAGGCATCGCCTGATGATTCTGACTTTAGGGACCCACACCTTCCCACAATTCCCTGCTCCATGTGGAGCAGGGAATCCAGTGTGGGACCAGGATGGGTATCCGATTGGATGCCTGCCTGTGTCCACCGGTCCACCTGCACACCAGCATGTTGGGGGGGGCCACAGACAGGCATACTGGGGAGGCCAGTGATCGTAAATTCCAACCACCATGTGACTGTTCCTGGGTGCAGAGCTCCACAGGCCTGGTATGCACCTGTCGCACATACCCAGAACGAAATGGTGCATAGGCAACAATATGTGGATCTTTATATGTGCATGATTTTAAGAATACTTTCATCACAGATTGCAATCAGCAGCAACCCTTTTTTTGAGAACAGCATCTTGTTTAGATGTCACATTGATGATTTGTCTTTTTACCTGGAGAAGTTGCACTAATGATTTGAGGAAGTGTTATGACTATCTAAACAACTGCAGAAAGTTGGATTTGTAAATTTCTTTAAGAAATTCTTCACAGAAAGCTCTACAGAAAGGCTACTGCAAAAAAAACAAGCATTTGTCAATGCCGAATGTTTGCTTGCTGGCATTGGCAGTGGTAGTGTAGAAGTTACAGAGCTGCGTAATAGGAATGGCAGTGAAGTATTGAACTGAAGCCAACCCCACCACCACCCTGCAGAGAGTGACAGGCATTGGGGTGTGCCTTTGGGTCGTCAGGCATAACGGCCATGCGCCACCACACCCCACCCTGCAGACACGACAAGTCGCGTTCCTTTGGGTTCCTGAACCTGCGCACCCCATTCCATTAGTAAATACGGTGAGATGGGTGCGATATAGGAGAATAGGGTGAACTTTGGGGCCAAAGAGTCCAAGGCATACCTCAATGCCTCACACTGGCTGCAGGGTGTGGAATGGTATAAGCATTACAGGCAAGAACGGTCTGGGTTTTCACTGCTATGCTGATGATACCCAGCTGTATATGTCTTTTGTGCCCGGTCAGGATGCTGCCTTGTCGGTATTTAATAACTGCCTTGAAGAAATCCAAGAATGGATGAATGGGAGTTGGCTGAGGTTAAATCCGGAGAAAACTGAGGTGTTGGTTATGGATTTAGGTCGCTGTGAGGCGGGTCTGCCAGAGGGATCACCCTCAGGCCTATGGCTTGGAGGTGTCCAGCTGACGACCTCAGACCGGGTGCGAAATCTCGGCATAGTACTTGATGACCATTTGACACTTAAATCCCAGGTGTCAACGGTTGTGAAGACTTCCTTTTTTCATCTGAGGAATATTGCCAGGGTGAAGCACTTGGTTCCTCCAGAGGACCTTCCAACATTAATCCACGCCTTTGTTACCTCCCGGCTTGACTACTGTAACTCCCTATACCTAGGGCTATCAGGGTTGAACCGCTGCTGCAGCTGGTGCAGAATGTGGCAGCCAGGCTGTTGACTGGAGTCTCAGATCCAGTCACATAACGCCTGTGCTCCACGGACTGCACTGGCTGCCAGTATTTTGGCAATCACCTTCAAGGTCGGTTTGTTGACCTATAAGCCCTACATGATTTGGGGACCTGCCTACCTGAAAGAGCTCCTGTGCCTTATAGTCCCTCTCGCCTCTTCTGATCCACTGACGAGGGATTGCTAGAGATTCCCAGGGTACATTTGAAAACATCTGGTGCTAGATCATTTAGTTTTATGGCACCTACCCTGTGGAACTCTCTACCTCGTCAGGTGCGAGACTGCCCGACCGTCCTTAGTTTTAAAAGGGAGTTGAAGACCCACCTTTTTAATATAGCTTTTAAGGATTTCTGCTGATTTGATTTACTATATTTATTGTCATATTTATCTGTACAGGTGTTTTGATTTAAGAAAAGCGCCTTTTTAAAAATAAAGCTGAAATTGAAATTGAAATTGAAAATTGAAGAATCCCAAGTCACACACCTGATGCCTGTCATTCTCTACAGGGCTGGGCGTTATGGTTGGAAACCCTAATACCTCAGGCATTCGTTGGTATTTTCACTCCAAATTTTCAACATGTTTTTTTTGTGACCCCACCTCATGAACAGGGGGAATATCAGTTTGTTAGCCGATGCTGCTTATGCACAGTTTACTTACGCATTTAGCAATCACAGGTGCAAAAAACATTCAACAGGATGTAAAATAACAGCTGTACTGTTCATGGGGAGGTGTAAAAAATGGCAATGTTGCAAATCTGCAGTAAAAATATTTAAAAAAATGGTGAAGTCACGAGCGTACATAGAAACTGTGCAACACACACGCATAATACAATTAGGTTGGGGATTTTCTACAGCAGATTGTCAACTCAGGCATTTTGGTGCCTCCAATAATGAACAGTGTCACTGTGATTTTCTTTATCTGTCCCGAACAATGATTTCCCACAGCGACCACGCATCTCTGCACTGAAAGTGTGAAAACACACTTCAGTCATGTTGTGAAAAATGACAGCTGTACTGTTCATAAGGAAGTGTGGAAAAATGCCACTGGTGAAAATCTGGACTGAAAATATTACAAAGTCATGAACTTACGAGGGTGCGTGGAAACTGCGCAATGCTCACTTGTAACACGGTCATTTTATGGACTTTTGTCACCAAATTTTCAACATAGCCATTTTAAGACCTCTGCTCATGAACAGCGTAACTGTGATTTTCTTAATCTGTCCCAAACATTGCTTTCACACACCAACAGCACCATTGTGCGCCACATGTGCAAAAACACATTTTAGGCGACATATGAAAAAATGGCAGCTGTACTACTCATAAGAAGGTGTGGTAAAATGGCAATGTTGAAAATCTGGAGTGAAAATATTGAAAATTCACGAACTTACGAGCGTGTGTAGGAACTGTACAACGCACGCTCGAGAAACAGTTATTTTTGGGAATTTTTTCACCAAATTGTCAACATAGCCATTTTAAGATGTCTGCTCATGAACAGTGTCACTGTGATTTTCTTAATTTGTCCCATACATTGATTTCGCACACCGACTGCGCCACTGTGAGCTACATGGGCAGAAACACGTTTTGGGTGAGATGTGAAAAATGACAGCTGTACTACTCATAAGAAGGTGTGGTAAAATGGCAATATTGAAAATCTGGAGTGAAAATATTGAAAATTCGTGAACTTACGAGCGTGCGTAGGAACTGCGCAACGCACGCTCGGAAAGTCATTTTTTTGGAATTTTTCCACCAAATTTTCAAAATAGGCTTCTTGAGAGCCCACCTTATGAACGCTGGTAGTGTTGTTTCACACTGTCGAAGGTGATTTCACGCAGTGATCATGTAAATCACCCTTGGACCAAATAACGCCATGACAGTGACATCATTCACGAGAAGGGTCCCAAAACCCCATGTTGAAAATTTGGTGCAAAATTCCAAAATGCCTGAGATATGCAACAAAGTTGAAAAACCCTATCTATCCCATTATACAGCTTACCGGCATTTCCTCAGTTGCGGTCGGCTTTGAGGAGTGCAGACGTGTTCCCAGTCCATCGAAGATCGCCGCACCGAGCTCGGAGGTAAGTATAGGTGAGGGGTGGAGAGGCAGGTGCATAGTGGGTGGGTGCGGGTTGTGGGGGGGCAGGAAGACTGCGGGACCGTTTTTTTTTTTGCTTTTTTTTTTGTAGCATGGCGATGCGGGGCGTTTGCCATGCTGGGTGGGCTCCCAGCGTGGCACAAAGATAAACTGGTTAGGGTACGTGGAGCCGACGGGGGATTAGGCACCCCCCGTCGGCCATAGCATCAGTTGCCATGCTGGGGTGGGCTCCCAGCGTGGCACCCAGTACTCTGGGGGGAGGACAGTGGAGTCGATGGGGGATTGGGCACCCCCGTTGGCTATACCATTGAGTTGCCAAGCTGGGGTGGGCACCCAGCATGGCATTTGGAAGGCTTGGGGGGAGCGCAGTACAGTCGATGGGGGATTGGGCACCCCCGTCGGCTATAGAGTGTGTGCATGAGGGGGGGAGAGCACGCAGTATGCGTGCGTGTGTGTGTGTGTGTGTAGGGGGAGCTGCGCATGAGCAGGCGATATCTGATCGCTGCTCACTGAAGCGTAGCTCCCCCTTTCAACTGTATGCCACTGCATTTTGGAGCTGTCATAGACAGCTCCAGCATGCATTGGCAGACAGGGTCCGCGCCTGCGAACACACTGACTGAATTGGAAGAGGGGGTGACACACCACCGAAAACTCCAATGATGGCACTATGTTTCTTGCACATGCGTGCAAGCAAACATAAAAATAGAGGGGTGGGCCAGGCTTCCATGAAGCCCTGCCCATGAAGCCATGATCCACCCTACTGGAAACATCAGGACCACAGGATGGAGGTAAGTGGCTGGTCACTGGCACCCAGGGACAAGGCTGATAGTCCACCCAGTCCCTGCTGAGGAGCATAAAAGATCATTAACAAAAAAAAGAAATATTAAAAATGATAAATATTGAGGCTGCTCCGACGGTTCAGTGCATTGCACTACTGCACAGGTGAGCAGGGTTCATGAGTGGAGTTGGGTTGCCACATCATGGGCTTGGCCTAGCTAAGGTAACTGCCGTTCAGCAGAGCGCCTCAACTGGGGAGGGATGGTGGTAAGTTCTTGCACCACAGTGTCCCCTATGTTTGGGTCATGGAGCTTGCCTCTTGCTATGGGGATGTCATGATGTCAAGGCCAGCGGAGGCGCTGCTTATGTCACAGGGGTGGAGGGAGGGATCTGGGGAAAAAACTAAGAGAAAAACTCCCTGCTATCGCAATCACAGCTAATAACACCTGAACAGGGTATATCCCTGGTAAGACAGCAAGGCAGAAGAAAAGCAATGGATTAAAAATAATGTGTCGAGCAGGCTGATCTGCACAGTGACCACTAAGACCACCAGGGTCCTGGGTTTGGCAATGAACCCAGGTCAGTGGGGCCTGGCTGAAAGAACAGGATCAAGCAGCCCAAAAGACGCTCTCCTCATTTGGGGAGGGGGTGGTCATTGCCTCCACCACAACACTGCCTCCTGGGTGATCATGGGTGGTAGTGCAACTGCGGCACTGCTGAGGAAGGGGAGGACATCGGTTATTTACAGCATTGCAATGCGCTGTGTGCGCGTGTCCTTGGTTTCCCAAGCACTGAAGCATCTTCAGCGGCTGGGAGGAATGAACACAGGAAAACAGCCCTGGCCTGCATCAGATAATAGGGTACACTCAGACCCTGGCCTGACTGATCAACCACCCTACCCTGGAGGTCCTCAAGGGAGGACCAACTCCTTATCTGGGGGGGATATGAAATAGAGATAGTGGGTATGGGGCTGAATGGTAGCTACCAGATACATAGAAACACAGAAACATAGACTTTGACGGCAGAAAAGGACCACTTGGCCCACCCAGTCTGCCCATTTCCCTACCTACTGGATAAGCTGCAGATTCTAGTTAACCAACAGCCTGCTTCCTGCAACCCCGCACTATAATTACTTTGTGTCTGTCCCAGGCATGTTTGAATTCCCCCACTGTTTTAGACCAAACGACCTCCTCAGGAAGGCTGTTCCATGTATCCACCACTCTCTCCGTGAAAAATAATTTCCTCACATTACCCCTGAGCCATCCCCCCTCTATCTTTAAGCTGTGCCCCCTTGTTCTTACACATCTCTTTTTCTGAAAGATGCTACCCTCCTGGACTTTGTTGATTCCCTTGAGGTACTTGAACGTTTCTATCATGTCCCCCCGTCCCTCCTTTCATCAAGGGTATACATATTAAGCTCTCTCCGGCTCTCTTCATATGGTTTCTGATGTAGACAGGGCAGCACCAGAGGCAGAAGGCCATAAACAATACATTAAAAAATGATGTATCAATATCTCAGCATGTATCAATACATGGAAACTGTTTTAACAGGACAGTTACACATCAAACTGACACCAAATGTTCATTAATAAATACATTTCCTAGTTCTTTTTTTTTAAATGCATCTTCATTGAAAAAACATGGGTACATAAAACTATGCACAGCATACTGTACAATAAGAAGAGCTCCTCCATTTCAATGAAAATAAAGCATGAATACCTATCTTAAACCAAAGTTATATCCAGATATGGCCATGAAAGGCACTGCAATCCAGCCAATCAAGCGGTGCATTAACTATAGAGACCAGCACCATTGACATAGCCTCTATCTCAAGCCCCCACCCCACATACCACCGATGAGGCAAGGACATAAAGTTCCTAGTTCTAATAGTTTCAAAGTTAACCCTTTCTAAACATATTTTCTTTAAAAAGTGCTTGTTTTGGAACTGTTAGGGCTAGGAACAGTATGCCTTTTAAATGAAAGCTTGGAATCATGTTGTGACCTGTCCATACAGTTTCCATGAAATGATACATGAAGATACATGTTGATATACGGCAATACAGTTGTATTCATAATGTGATGTGTATCACCATTTATAAAATGGGTCAAGATGGCCGCTGCAAAAACTGCTCTCTAATTAAATGAAGCAAGTCACCTGTCATGCCAATAGGTGCTTTTACATACAGGTTTTTAAAACAAAATGAGCTTTACCTGTGGCGCCGTTGTGCTCTGTTGCGTTTTTAGGATCCCTTTACACTCCACGAGTTTTCCGGCAGCTTCCACCTCCATTTGTGTTTCGGCACCCCCACAGAGCTTGCTGCTCTATTGCTGTTTGTGCATCGCTTCGGAATGGCTGCTTAACACAGCCCGACGACACAGAACACAACGGTGCAAACCACGAAAAGCAGAGATTGCGGTTTGGACGAACTTACACCTATGGAATGAAACAGATGCACTTTACACACAAGGGATGTAACGGAATACTGTTTCCATAACAGTTATTCTGTTACATAAACCTGTGTGTAAAAGCACCTTATATGTACTTACAAATGCAGAGTGCTGTATTTTCTAAGCCACAGTTTGTAATGCTGGGCCATTGTGTAAGTGTAGTAACACGCTCCAGGGAGCCTCATACTTCATCACACATAGGAGAGAAACTGTCTGTCTCTCCCGACATGCCCACATATTGACACATTCAAACAGCATCAACAGAACTTATCTATGTCAGTCTGACTTTAGGCTTTCAGGTTCCCAGCCCAACAGTCCTAAAGATAATTAGTTTGAAAGGTGCTGTTTTTGGAATCAGTAGGGTTAGGAACTTAATTTTTATTATCTTCTGATTAAAATAAGGAAGATAAGGGATTATATGGGTGAGAAGTAAATGTTTGCTACATAGTAAAAGGTAAGAATTAACATATATGTAACTAGGTCACCGTGGATGTTGCAGTTACAATCCCTGCCTTGCAGGCTCAAACAAGGTTGAAGGGCCTGATCATTAAACTGCTGACTGGCAGTTTGGATCCAAGGTTTTAAGGATTTATTAATTTTGATAACTGCTCAGTTATGCACTTGGGTAAAAATAACCAAAATTATAAGTGTATTTTAGGTAGTAAGATATTAACGGTCACTAAGGAGAAACTAGGGATGGTGATAACTAACAATTTAAGGGACAGCAGGCATTGTGATACAGTATTCATGAGGGGTAATCATTCAACTGCATAAGAAAATCCTTTGTTAGTAGAGCAATAGATGTGGTGGTCTCTCTATACAGAACATATATTAGGCCATACACAGACTATGGAGTGCAATTTTTGGGGCCCCCATACCGAATTCAACAAAAATCAAATCGAGAAAATACAGCGGGCAACCAAAATGATCATGCGTTTGAGTGACAAAATCTATGAGGAAAAATTGTCAATATTGGGGCCCCACAGCTTGCAACATCAGAGAATTCACAGTCTTATTACTAATGTTAAAAACATAAGGGACCAGGGGCTACAGGCTTCCTTTGGGCTGGAAATTAAAAATCAAGCATGTGACACTGGGAGACATAATAGCCAACTGAAAGTCAAGAGCTTTAAAACTAATAAAACAAAAGCATACTTTGCTCAGAGAGTAATTAATCTTTGGGAATTCTTTATCCAGGGAAATAGTTGAAATGATGACTTGGAGAGATTCAGTCATTCCTTCGACAACTTTATGGCTAAGGAGCATGTAATAATTACTGCCACTGAGCGGTGGGGCACATTTTATATGGGCTCTGCCTTTTACTGTCCTAACCTTCGAGTATGTACTCCAATATGACTTGTGCAGTCCCTCTACACAGAAAAAGGTTTGAGTGGGCCTAGTGGCAGTATAGTATAACCCTTAGTGATGCAGTACCTTCCCACAGGAATCACCTCACCAGTGAACCAATGCGGTGCAGTAACAGTTACACCAATGAGCATACCACTTATATGTTTAACAATAATCAGTCAGACAAGGTTTTTAAAGAACTAAAGAACAAGAAACTTTATTTTTTGACAAGGGCCCTGAATGGAGAAGGGGGGAGGGGGGTGCAGCAATGAAACAGTGCACTATAGTATCCCTCGGCTGGTTGTTAAGTTAGCCTACTTACATAGCAGGGCCGCTCTCCAACTGCCCCATAAGGCATAGCCAGAAGTAACAGTTCCCTGGGCTGAGCTTACAGTAGGTGTCCTTCCGCTTCCAGGCTCAGAATTTTAACCATGCTGATCCCCAACACCACTGTCCACAGTGAAGGTGCTTGCTTCAGCCCTAGTGTACTGGGGCATTACTATCTCTGCACTGGTGTCAGTGCAATAACCCTTAAGTCCACCTAGGGAGCTCCCTGTGAAGGGCCCAATGATGTTGCATGAGGTTGGCCAGTGCTGGTGGACTTAAATAAAACAATGCTTTTAAATGAAACCCCAAACCATTCAAAACTCAACTAAGCTATTTTTAAATCCTGACCAGAAGGCCAAGTCCAATAAATGATTTCCAAAACTATGATACACAAGGTTGGTGGTTGCAGGGAAAGCTCTCAGTTTATTCATGGTCCTCCACCCAAGGCTCTCCTCAATGTGCAGGGTTGTATGGCGCAGTTTGCAGCAAGTCCCTTCTCTGGCTGGATTCCTCTGTCTCTGTCCCTTCAATGGTGTAGGGCTTTGGATCCCTCTAATGCTGTTCAGGGACTCTCCTGGCTTCAGCAGTCAGTCGGTGATCTTCTCTTGTCATGTAGCTCAGTCCAGGCGCATGGGCCAACACACTATATTCTGGTATCCAGTCCCTTGTGTGTGGTGTTAACCAATGCCTGACTGTAGCACTGGCTGGCTGCCTTACCAGACTGACTATGGATTCTATAGGTTAATGCTGGAAGAGCTGCAGCACAGCAAAGCATCTCAGTCAAGCTGCAGCTTTTAGTGTATTTTCTTCACACTGATCTAGCACACAATTACTTCTGTTTTGTAGCAGAAGTTCTGCATCTCACTTTGTCTCTTTAGGATGTCACACACATCTGAATCAGGCCACTTTCAACCATCTTTTCAGCTGCACAAACCTGTGGTTGGCCTTCTGCTCCTGATCATGAAAACCCAGGCAGGCATCTGAAACCTGGGGCCCCTGGCAGTGACTCTGCCTCTGAGCTGTACTCATACTTAGAGTCAAAAGTAAACTGATTAGGCTCTGGAACAACCCCTGCTGTTCATTAAGGAATATCAGCTCACTATTGGTTCATGCAGCTTGTCCATCATTCGGGACTAGGCTGGAGGTCCATCACCTGACAGGTGATGGACCATAGATTTGTGTCCACAATCCTGCAGTCCTCTGGTGGCCCAGGGCTCCTCATGACACCCCTTTCAGGATTTACAGCCTGATTGGTTGCTGTTGCAAACCCTGACACGTTGTTATGGAGAGGGGCCAGGGTGCACAAGATGGCAGCATCCTGCTTGGCTGGGGCACTTGCCCACAGAGTTCTTTTTTTTTTTAATATGATTTTATTAGAAAAATACGAGGCCACACATATAACATTTCTCAATGCCGAATTCAAATATGTAAAATCAAACTATAAGTTTATAAAGTGTAGCCAGCTCTAATATAGTTTATCAACTATAAACAGGATAAAGTCATGCAATTAATCCATAGAAAATATCACATACATTGAGTAAATATCTCTGCAGAATACAATATCTGTCCCGGTCAAACCCCACTCATAATATATTTACACCCGAAGGGGATCCACTGGGGAGCCCAAGCCCCTCAGGGTTGCCCACAGAGTTCTATTTTAAAATGGCTCCTGCCCTTAAACAAATAGTTGCTGCCCCCTGCATGTTTGCACGGTCTGTGCTTGCAGTCCAGTTTCTTTGGGTGGTCTATTGGGGAATCCCTGACCCTGCTGGGAGTGCCATAGTGCTGGCTCTGTCACCAGCACCTGGCTGCTTCTGATGTGCAGTGGGAGCTGCTCCTTCACATCAGGCGTAGGACGTGCCAGAGAATTCCTGCTATCCTTCATACGCTGTCAGCAGTCCTGGGGAGCCACGAGCAACGCAACTTGCAGCTGTGGCTCTGTGAAGCCAGGTAGGCCCCCACATACTGGGGGGGGTACATTTAGAAGATTAACAATGGCACAAATCATCATGAAATAGTATAAAATGAAACCAAAACTGGAATAGGAGGAGGATCATATAGTCACTGAAATATACACTGCAGATCTATAAATGTGGGACAGGGGACTGGCTATACCAAATATGAGACTTTTATTTCCATTACTTTTACTGGGAATAGACAAATATTTGTTGAATATTCTTCATACATTTGTACTCATATACATGGGCACAAGTATGATTTGACAAGAAGTGTAGGCTTTAGTTCCCATCCACTCCTTCTGAACAAGCTGAGCTCTGCAGGCCTCTCAGTTTTCACTGCTGATTGGTTCCTTTCCTACCTCAAATGGGCAGACTGGGTGGGCCATAGGCCCTTATCTGCCGACACTGTCTATGTATCTATGTATCTATGTATCTATGTACCTTACGGTCCATCAACAGTCAATACAAGTAGAAGAGGTCCTATCACCTACATTACCCATCAAAGACAGTTTCCCTCTGGACTCTATCCTGGGACCTGTCCTCTGCTTTGCTACAAACTCCCACCCCTTACTCACCACTGTTCCCTTTACTCCTCCCTTGCCATCCTCCCTCTGCCCTAACATTGCTTGGCTCATCGTACCTACTTCATATCCAAATACTGGTTTGCTTCCCTTACCTCCTACCTCTCACCTCTCCTCTGTCCTCTCCCGACTACCCCTGCCTCCTGCTCCCTCCATTCCAGAAATTACTGCACTTTTTCCACTCCTCTGTTGGGCAATCTGCTATCTTCTATTGATTTCCCTTACTCTGGAACAAACTCCCCTCCTCCCTCCTCCTATTCCCTTAGCTTCCTCAGGCACCAGTTGAAACTCCAACCACACCCCACCTGCTCCTACTATCTTTCCTCCCAGCCCCTTCCCCAGCCGTGCCTCAACCATCCTTGGCTGGGTCTCTGGTTGGGTGTACTCTACCTGCCTCCTGACTGCACTTCCTCACCACCACTGCTGCACTGTCTGCACAGGGTTAGGTTTAAGCACATTTTCTGGTCTCTTGCCTGTGTCACTAACTGCATGCTGTGGTTTGTTGTTTTCCCTTGCACTTGAATCTGGTGTCTTATTTCCTGCTGTGACTGCACTTTACTTGTCTATGTAATTTATTCTTGACCTACTCATTGTTGTACCTATGTAATTACCAAATGTTGCTCTATTGGCTTGCTTCATGTATTATACTATGCTTGTCTTGCCGCTCCCTGTCAAGACCTGGAAACAAGCCTCGCTCAGTGTGGCTCTTCTAGTTTCAAATAAATAAATGTCCTTGCCCTACTGTTATTCAGTCATTATGTAAATGACTTCAAGTTCAAGAGCATTCAGTGTAATGCAATCAAAAATAATAAAACATTTAAAGAGGGAATCCAGCGATAAATGAGCATCAAAATTCGCTCACCCTCCTTATGTCTGTGGCCCTTCAACTTAAATTGCAATGTTTTCATGTTGTTTTTGTGACCAAAACAGTAATAAAATACTTTTAATCTGCTGCTGCTTACCCACGCCCTTCATGAACTCATCATCGGTTCGCTGCACCGCAAATGACTTCAGCTCCAGAACGGATCTATCAGTGCGTGCTATGGAACGAGCAGGAATGTGAATGACACAGCGCTTTATTCTGTAGTGTTGTCCCCCTATTTTTAGTACAGTGGCATAGCATCTGGTGCATAAGTCATTATTTGTCCTGTAAAACTTAGATTTTTATTGTGATCTGGTGCTTCGTAGTATTGTGGTGGTAGTGAATTGACATCCTTGCATTTTTTAGTTGTAGTCTGGTTGCTGTGTCTGTCAGGTGTCATGTTATTTTGTGTTGTGAACTCAGCTTGCCATGAGGGTTCATTCCTTTGTCTCCTCAAAGTTCAAAATTTTACTGTTGCAGAAGAAATGAATTAATTGTTGACATAATTTGTGCTTTTGGGCGATGTTTCACTCGTGAAACTGCCAGATGAGTAGACATCTTTCTAGTTTGTGGGCATTTGTCTTTTGTTATTGCCTTTGAGATAAACACGTTGAGAGGAACTCAGTAAGTAACTTTACTTTTTGAGCAGTGCATATTTAATCACTGTGGCAAACAGTCAGGGTGTGCTGAGTGAGAGAGAGAGACTGCTATTTACTGTTGTGTCTGTCTCAGTGCTGTGGAAGTACAACGTTGAAATTTATCTCATAGCTGTCTTGTTGTGCACCATCACATTTTTTATACCAGAATTACAAAAATCTGTTATGGTATTCCTTCACCCCTTCCATAGTGCTCGCTCCAGTCCATCCCACTGATCACAGTGAGGTGCTGCCTGGAGTAGGGCTGGGAGGGACGCGCCGCGCTGGTAGTGAACGGCAGGAGTCGGTAGAGGTGAAGAGATGACATGAGCCCTACCGAGATGACTGAGCAGAGAGCACTGAGGGGCAGATGAAGAGCGTAGTTGAAAAGATGCCACGAGCATGCTTGAGAGAGAGGATTGTGCGGATGTGTCCGTATGAGCAGCTGTGTGTACTGTATGTATGCCACATACTGTTCATATTAACCGCGGTATTTGTTCAAACATACTGGCAAACTTTATTCACAAAAGATTTCGGGGTTTAAGTAAAATGTCTGCATTAATAGAAAATAATGGCAACCATCGCGTGCATTTATGACATGTTACAACTTGTGCGCGTGTGTGTAAGGGGGGAGCACGCATGAGCAGGCGATATCTTATCGCTGCTCACTGAAGCATAGCTCCCCCTTTCAACTGTATGCCACTGCATTTTGGACTGCTGTCATAGACAGCTCCAGCAGTGATTGGAGAACTGCGACCGTGCCTGCAAACACACTGACTGAATTGGAAGAGGCTGACACACCTCCGAAAAACTCGGATGATGGCACTATGTTTCTTGCACATGCGTGCAAGCAAACATAAAAACTAACCTGAGACATCACAGTTACCACCTTAGAAGTCTGATGAATAATATTTCAAACTGACAGTTTTTCCATGCTTGAAGTAACTGTTTCACTGAAACTGATTACCAAGAAGTTCAGACTATGTCTGACAGATTGCTAAAGATAAATTATCCACATTCAGCAACTGTGGACTCCATTGAAAAAGCTGCAGAAAAAAGAGAAAATGTCTCTTATTATCATCAGTGAAGACAGACAAAAAACTGGTGAAGGGAGAGTTATTTTTTCAACTCCTTTTTCACTTGCTCTTGCATCCATACAAAATATCTTATACAAGTGCTGGAGGGTTACTTAGATCAACAGAAAGAGGAGCAAAAGTTTCTTCACAGTCACCACTAGTTGCAGCAAAAAGAAGCAGCACACTTCAAAACTGACTTGTCATGCTGCCCATGATATGCTCACAATATGGTGACCTCAATCAGCAGCCAGACCTTCCACACCAGCATTGTGGCCCATTGTCTGACGCTGATGTTGTTCCACCTCTTTTTTTATAAAAATGTACAGCACTGAAAATTATTTCTTTGGGGAAAAACCTCTGTGTTAATTGGACTAAAAAGATTAACTTTTAATTCATAAAACGAGGCCTGCTTTGCTGGAAAAGAAGATTGTTATCCCTGCTAGGGAAGTACAAATGGGCCCTGGTGCACATGTAGGGCATGCATACATCATGCTGCGGGCAAGTACCGGAGCACAGCCCCACAATCAGTGCCAATCCCCTAACATTTGGACACACCCTGTGCATGTCCAATAACATCATGATGCTACCCAGTGCAGTATTTAAGAGGAAGCATGAGGAGATCACTTACCAGTGCGTCTAGTTACTGATGGCATTCTTAGTGTATATCCTTCCTTGTGTGATGTACAGTGGCATATTTTTATGCCTTGTTTACTATTGCTGGCAGGTAGGAATATCTGGCTGATTTCAAACAAATGTTATGCATTTTATAGCAATTCCATTTGAAATGCACTGAAAGCTTTATACAAATGTTAAATGAGCTTTTGAATGGGGACACCATTCAATGTGAAATTTTGATTATGTATAATTTCATACTGTAAAACCACTAACCCATGATAAAGCTACAAAGGTTGTGTAGCGCACGGTGGGGAGCAGATGGTGACCATCAAACAATGAGAACAATTTCAGGAATTAGAACAAATTTGGAGATTACAGTGTGTGTCTCTCTCACCTTTTGATTTAAACTATGATGTCTATTGATCTGACATCTCACAGGTCTGATCAACATTCCTGAGGGAGACTAGGAATCATATCTGCCTGATTCTCTTGTATTTCTACCCATAAATCCCCTCCCAGCACCCCTACTGCTCCTTTCTTCTTTACCTCTTTTGTCCTTCTGTGCAGGGTTGCCATGTCCCAAATTTGCCAGTCACCCCCTCTTGATGCCTTATCTTTTATGGCTTGCCATGCACACAGTAGGGCTCCTCCAGGCTGACTGTAGTCATGGAAGGAGACCAATATCTAGTGAAGCTGTTGGGGGTGAGAAGCCAGTGACATTGGGGTCCTTGCACATTATGGCAGCGTTGGGGCGAAACATGGCCCACTTCCACAACCTCACATCAGTGCCCCATTGAACACTGAAGGATTGGGGCTATTAAAGGAATGACCAGTGTAAATGTGTGTGATTTCAATGCCAAGCCCTTATCATGGATTTGTTCTTAGTGGGTAATATCTCAGAGACACAATTACACATAAAATATTTATTATCAGCTATGCCAAATTACAGGAAATGTATACATACCATCCCTGGGATGCCAGAGGGCAGTCACCCCATCTGCAGTCTATGGGCTCTGACTTCAAACATGACCCCAAACTGATCCTGTATTTATACAGTATTCGTAACTAAGGCTTATTGTCTTCAAATTCCCCTTATCTACGTGCAGCTGCAAATATATTTCTTTACATCGCAGAAATTAGCAATTAGCATTCTCTGTCTGCCACGTGCAGGTGCCTCATATCAGGTTAAAGTAACTCTGGACTTTCCAAAATATTACAAAACAACACATTCTTCATTGCTAATTTTGGATGTCTACATTTTCTGACAGTACTTTTCCACATTTCTCATTGTCAGTAAACTTCAGATCTCACTAAAACTATCATTGTAGTAACATATACATAAATGGTCACTCAGCAATTTGAAAAGGCACTTAGCATTAGCAAACTAATTCAAAACCTAACCTATAGCAAGCAGTAAATACGTTTCCATCATTTGTAACACACATATAGGGAATGCAAGTATGACAGTGTGTATATATGACAGATCACAAACATATCTATGACAGATCCACAAGCGTATGCTAACACCAGCCATGCATGACTTTCATCCCCCAATCATGCACTGATCAGTGCTGCAGACCCACCCTAGAGGTTTTGCATATCTCCAAGGGACCACTCACTCAGCTACCAATAATGCCAACTGAGACCCTGGGCCCACAGCATGGGCCTAGCTGCCTGGCATGGGGAGTGGGCATGCCATTGGGCCAGACCATGGATAGTTTTTGAACCCTAATCTGACTAGGAGACAGTTTTTTAAAGTTCCCTTTTGGGGAAAGATGTAACTGTCAAATTTTCTTAGCCACAGTTACATAATAACAGAGTAATTTAAGGACAAAACTCACTTTAGGTCCATCTGGACCACCCTCCCCTGATTCATAAGCAGGGATTAAATATGAGATGCAGGGAGATCACGTGATGCAGTGTTCCTGGTAGCAGCATTGATACAGGGCTCCTGCACCCTCCTCTCTCTTTACTAAATTTTGGGGAATATTAACCCCCCTACGGCAGAACCCGCGGTTATTTGGCATGTCTGGGAGACTAGGGTCATGATATTGGTGCAATTTAACTCCACAACTGTTAGTGCTGTAAGGATGGAGTCGGATATGAAACAGGCCTTGCCCAGGCACACTCCACCGACCTCTCCAGAGAAGTTACTGAAGAAACAGCGAGCTCAGGGGCCAATACAGGAAAAGTGACGCCTTCATCTCCATCTGCTTCCCTCTTAACTGAAGACTGTTTTCTGCAAGAAATGCTTACATTCCACGAAACTCTCTCAGATATCGCTGCAGAACTGAAATCCCTGCATAATGATTTTACAGGCCTAGCCAGAAGGATGGGAGACACCGAAGCCCGTACGACATCAATAGAGAAATGGCGAGAGAGAGAAAGCAGAACCAGACCTGGTACAACTGCACCAGCAAATTCACAAATTGCAGCTCAAATGCGAAGACTTCGAGGGCAGGAGTAGAAGGAAGAATGTTGCGATTCTTGGTTTGCCAGAATCAGAGGAGGGACCGAATATGGGCGCCTTTTTGCAGAGGTTCTTACTGAAAGTTGTGGGCCCTTCTCCAATAAATGCCAACTACTAGGTGGAAAGAGCGCATCGCTCCCTTAGACCACAACCTCCTCCAAATGCCCCGCCAAGGCCAATAATAGTGAGATTCCTGAGTTTTATTGAAAAGCAGCATGTGATTGATAAGGCAAGAGAACTGCAAAGTATCAAATGGGAGAAGGCTACCCGAAGAATCTCCCAGGATCTGCCCCGAGAGACTCGTCTGAAACGGGCCGCCTACCATAGCATAGTTAAAAAGCTCATTGCTGCAGGCATCCCTTTTCGTATGCAATATCCTGCTAAACTTCACGTTTCTGTGCAAGGGTCCTGGTTTTCTTACCACACACCAGAGCATGCTTCCTTGGATCTCTCTGCAAAGCTGCCCAACCTGTTCAAGGATGGCTGAACTTTTACATGCCCTCAATAATATGTCTGCTACTCGGTTTAATTGAACTGTTGTTTACCTACCTTTTTTTTTTTATGTTTATCAGTGTTGATGGGTGCATGGGGGGGCGTTTGGTGGGGTCTCTGGTCTGGCCGCTTACTCGGGGGGTTGGGCTCAACTAAATGTAGCCCGATAAAGTTCCTATTCGTCAGTGGGCACAGGAACTTTTGTTACAGGCTTTGTTCCCCTATGGGTTCAGGATCCAAGCCCACGAGGTGCACCTCTCTTAAGCTTCCCCCAGTTAACTTGTTGGCGGAGCATCCTTTGGCCCAGGTTTGTTTTCTCTCCTCAAAGTTGGGAGTTACTTTCACTTCGCTCCTGTATCTGTGCTAGTGTTCTGACTGGTAAGCTTTTTTTTTTTTTAGACCCATAACAGTGATTAACACAGACCAGTCGGCTACCATTCGTGCCGGTGTTCAGGGCCGCTATCAGGCCTTGCAGATCAGGGATAAGTATTGCCTTATGCTTACTCACCTGATTTAGTTTAGCCAGGAGGCTGCCGATCAAGGGGGTTATGCGCAGGTAGCGCTGTAGGGAGGCTGTCCTATCTCACGAGGCCAGTATTGCTGGGATGGAACCTCTTGCTTAGATAGTCCGTTTATCCCTGCAGTGCTTCTTAGGCTTGGGGGGGGGGTGCGAGGTGCCCCTATAGTGCGCTCAGGAGACTGCTCGATGCACTAGATTGGGGGGGGGATGGCGTCCGGCTTTTTCTTCACATATGTTTCATTTTACTATATAAAGTTATGGCCATCGGGGTTGGATCATCCACTTATATAGAGATAGGACAGCTAGTGGGTATTATCTGGACAGATGGTCCTAGTGTAAATAGTTTTTGTGGGTTGTTGGGGATAGGAAGGGGGGGACTTTAGGGGCTTTTAGGGTTTGGCTTCTAGGGGCCCGCCTGCCATCGAACAGGGACCCTTCAGTTCAAAGTACTCATGCGATGACCAGGAGCATGTTTCACTTCAACAACTTGGTTGGGACCCTAAGCCTTAAATCTATGGAGGTTTTGGGGTGGGTTCGGGTTGTGGGACTTATTGGGGTATCTTACAAATGCTGGGTTGCTACTACAACAAGGGTTTATGTCTTACTCACTATACGGTATGGTCTTGGGGGGAAGGCCAGAGCGTGCCATAGGGTTGAGGGGGATACGTATAGCCTTGCTAGTTTACTGCCTGTTTTAGATTTCATTTATGGCTAGCCCTCCCATTAAAATTATTACTTGGAATGTGAGAGGAGCAAGGGACGTCCTGAAACGGATACAGTTACTTAAACATGGTGCTTTTCTACATGCTGATATTATCCTACTCCAAGAAACGCATTTGACCAGTGCGGAAGCACTATCTTTATGTAGACAAGGGGTCTCTCAGGTTTTTGCTGCGGGTTGTTCATCCTCCAGCCGGGGGGTGGCTATCTTAGTTAGGAAGTCCGTTGCTCTAGTTGTGGATACAACACTCGTAGATCCTGAAGGGAGATACATATTAATTAAAGGTACCTTAGATAATACAATGGTTGCCATAGGCTCAATTTATGGCCCGGTAGGTGGAGACCCAGGTTTCCTGATGGAACTGGCCAACAAGTTGGCAATGTTCCTGCCTGCCTCTGTGCTCTTGGGGGGAGACTGGAACATCCCCCCAACTCAAGACCTAGACAGAACCTATAGGCCGCTCAAGCCTCCCTCACCCTCGCAGATGGCTCTGCTAGATTTCACGTCTATGCTGGGATTGGGAGATCCATGGCACCTTCTAAATCCTGCACAGCAGTTATTCACATATTATTCATGTATTCACCAGACCATGTCCAGACTAGACTGCTTCTTAGTCAATAACTCCCTTGTCCTGGGCATCAGCCAAGCAGGTATAGAACCTATAATGCTATCCGACCATGCGGTGGCCTGGGTATCCCTACCGGTAAACTCCCACATTCAGAGAGGAGCAATCTGGAGATTGAACACCCAACTACTTCGAGAGAAATCCTTGATCTCTCATATCAAAGAGCTCATAGCTGATTTTATGGAGCGCAACAGCGACTCAGTTCAAAGGTATGACATCCTGTGGTGCTCGTTGAAATGTTACCTGAGGGGGGAATTTATTAAAGCCACCTCCAGGAGGAAGAAGCTACAGGACTCTAAGGCTTTAGCCTTACTATCCCAGATAAAGGAGAGAGAAATGTCTCTATCCCCGGACACCTCCAGGGATACCATGGCGGAGTTGCAGGGTCTGCGTAATGATTATGCTGAGTTACTAAGGGAAAAAGCAGAATACGCTCTTATAAAAACCAGCGCTAAGTATATAGACTGGGGGAAAAAGCCGGGCGACTGCTGGCTCTATGTCTACAACGTTTAGAAAGTTCCCGACTAATCCCATCCATAAGGGCTCCTGATGGCTCTATCAAAACAGAGCCCAGGGATATAGTTAGGGTTTTTGAGAGCTTTTACCAGTCATTGTATGGGAAGTGCCATACAGGCTCAAACTGTCAGGACATTAGTGATTTTCCAGATTCCTTGAATCTTCCAGTGTTGGAAGAGTCTTGTCAAGCCTCTCTATCTTTACCGATTTCCATGACAGAGATAGAGTCAGCGATCAACAGCCTTAGCCCTGATAAAGCACCAGGCCCAGACGGCTTCCCATCTAATTTCTATAAAACTTTCTCGAAAGAGTTAACCCCTCTGTTGCTTAAACTATACAATTATATGCTGGAGTCAGATAAGATAGACTCGTCACTTATGGATGCCACGATCATTCTCCTTCTCAAGCCTGACAAACCTCACCTGGACCCAGCGAGCTACAGGCCGATTTCATTGCTAAATTGTGACATTAAAATTTTAGCTAAACTGCTCTCACTTTGAATAAAGACATCTTGGTTCTGTTTATTAAGCCCGGAACAGGTGGGGTTTGTTATGGGACGTCCCCCAGCAGACCACCTCAGAACACTTTCTCATGTCTTTCAGGTAGCCCAATCCTCCCAACTTCCAATGGCGCTAGTCTCGTTAGATGCTGAAAAGGCATTTGACAGAGTTAGCTGGGAATTTTTATGGCTAACCCTACAAAAAATTGGATTTCCCCCCCAATTTATTGAAATGATACAATCCCTTTACGGCTTCCCTTTGGCCAAAATGTTCTGCAATGAGATGTTTTCGGAGAGATTTCTATTACATACAGGTACCAGACAAAGCTGCCCTCTCTCACCCTTTCTATTTAATCTGTACTTAGAGCCCCTACTTAGACATATCAAACAGTCCCCTCTAATTGCAGGCATCCCAGTTTACACCCAGACCCTCAAGCTTTCTGTTTATGCGGATGACATCCTCCTATATCTGTCCCATCCAGCCGCCTTATTAGAGCAGGATTTGAGGGTGGTGGAACAATTTGGTCAGCTTTCCAATTATAAGCTAAATATTGCTAAATCAGAGGGTTTCCCTTTGAACAATTTGGTTTCAAAATCCGAGATTACACACTTAGGAATTAAGTGGTCCTCGTGGGCCCTTAAGTACCTAGGTATTTATCTGGCCAGTGACATGGCCTTGGTGCAAAAACTCAATCTTGAAGACTTGATCAAGGTTATTCAACAGGACCTGATGAGGTGGCAAGGTCTACCTCTTTCTTTATGGGCCCGGATAAGTATTATCAAAATGAATGTTCTCCCACGTCTGTTTTACCCCTTGAACCTACTAAATTTATGGCTCCCAATATCCTTTTTTAAAGGCGTGCACACTATGATTTCCAATTTTATCTGGTCAGGTAAACATCCCCATCGTGCTTTCCACAAGTTTAGTGCTCCCAGACCGTTGGCCGGTCTTTGCCTTCCGAACTTTCTTCTGTATTATTGGGCAGGTCAGTTAACCAAACTTGGGAGATGGGCACATCAGGGAGTTACAGAATACACACCGATTTGGCTCCAGATTGAAAGGGATCTTTTGAGTGCCAGTAAAATTAATCTCCTCTCGGTCTATTACCTAAAACAAAGTTCACTCCCAAAGGAGCTCAGGGACTCGGTGGTGGGTACTTTCCTGAAGGTTCTTTCTCAATGTTGTTCATACTTTAGAATACCCCTTAAAAACGATGTTAGTCAGCCAGTTTTTTTAAACCCTAATATTAAGATCAGAGGGAAACATCTTTTGCCCCAATGGCTCCCTCAGTTAAAGAATATATCAGTGGAGGAGTTATTCCCCCAGAATAATCTCCTATCCTCGTCCGATATCCTCTGTAAACAAGTTATCCCGAACACGAAGATCTTCAATGTGTACCAGTTGCGGAACACTATATCCTCTACATTTGGGCCCAGCTGCGTCTTCCTTAGTTAAACATATCCTGACACAAGTCAGTCAATGCTCCGCGAAGCCACATGCCGTAGCTGCAACATACGCCTTACTCCTGTCTCTCACTTGTGCAGACCCATTGAAGGGCTCTTCGACTTTGGAGACTTTACTTCCCATGATCAAAATGAACTGGGCTAGGATCTGGACAGATCTATACATTTATCTCACCCAAGACAGACTCAGGTTGACACAATATCATATATTAAACAACATGAATTATACCCCCTTGAGGCTGGCTAGATTAGGGAGAAATTCAGACACCACTTGTGTGAGGTGTGCTAAAGAAGAAGGGAATATGGTACACATATTCTGGCACTGTGAGAAGGCAGCTCCACTTTGGAGGGAGATTAAGGCTAAATTAGACCCCTGTTTAGGATTAGAAGATTTGTTTACAGTAGAAGTTTGTCTTTTGGGTTGCTATCAAGATATTAAGGTTAAGGAGCGTAAATACTATATGGATCTGATAGCAATTATTGTTAAACAGCTGGTGCTGAAACATTGGAAGGATCAACTGGTAATATCCTACAATGACTGGTTGAGAGATATGTCAAACTTCTTTAGAGCCGAACGTTTAATAGCTGGTTTTAGGAATAATATGTCAGGCTTTGACAGGAAATGGGGGAAACTTTATGCAGTCTATTTACAATAACTACACCTTGACTGTCTAAGATGTCAGTCCCCTTTATCAGGAGTTGTCCTTCTCCTTACAAATATAATAATTTGGCACACTCCGAGGGTAGGGTGGGGGTGGGGTGGGGTGGGTGGGTGGCACTTAATTAGTTGTACTTTGTATAGATTAATTTGGGCCTCGATCTGTGTACAATGGCATTGTAGATGTTTGGCTCGTACATGCTTGGATGTGTTAAAATTAATAAACTTTGAATTAAAAAAAATAAATAAATATGAGATGCAGACATGTACTGATTTATAGGAATATCCCATCTCCACCCCCTGTACTTTCCAGAACACCCTGTAATCACGTTGGTAATCAGAAATTTGTCTAGGCATACTTTGAAGTCCTATATAACCTTTATATCTACTGCTTCTATTAATAGAGTATTCCAAAGGTTCACCATCCCCAGGTAGAAGACGTGAATCCTAATGGTGTCCCTGTATTTATCACCTCTGAGTTTAAGGGAGTGTCCTTGCATCATGCTAGTGGAGACACCAGATCCAACATCTCTGTATGTTTGATCATGTTGATACCACTAGGTATGTAAAAAACAGAGTATATGTCTTCCCTCAGCTTCCTTTTCTTCAGGGTAAGCATAAGAAGGGCCTCCAGCCTCTCCTCATAACTTTTGTCCCTGATATCGCTGATCCTTTTGGGGGTCCTATGTTGCACCCTATCGACTTGCTCAATGTCCATTTTTATTAAGGAGCCCAGAACAGCATGCAGTACTCCTGGTGAAGCCTGACTAGGGCTTTGTAAAATCGTAGGATTATTTCCCTTGAAATGCTGGTCACAGACCTCTGGATGCACCCCAGCATTCTGCTGGCTCTCTTGATGGTGGCCATGCATGGGTTAGCTTGCTTTGTCCCATGCCTCTCGTAACCTCTCAAGTCCTTTTTCTCCTACTCTGCAGCTGGAGGAGCCCTGTGTAGTGTATAGAGTTTGCCTTTCTTGTCCCTCCCCAAGTGTAGCACCTCAGATTTGGCTACACTGTATACGATCCTCCAGGAATCTGACCAGCCAGCCAACTTGTTCAGGTCCACTCAAAGTTTCTCCCCATTAACAAGGGAGTCCGCCACCCTGGCCAGCTTAGTGTTATCCACAGACTTGAGCAGCTTACTAAGACCCAGGTTCCAGATCTTTACCTTATCAAAAAGATGTCAGTTGTAAAACAAATTAGACAATAGATGATGTTTATGCCATTGACAATCTATGCCACTTTCTGACTTTTGCTGGACAGTTTTCTTGCAAAGAAGCAGATTGTAAATTATTTAAATTATTCCTTAACAATTGACTGCATTCAGGGCAACAGATCTGCTTTCGTAGGTAAGGAACTTGGCTTTCAGGGAGAGAGCAAGGGGCACATAATGTTCACCCTCCTATGAAGAGAAATCACCAAGCAGCATTTACAGTTGAGCTTTCACCGATCCTCGCAGCTGGAGGAATACAAGCAGCTTGGTGGCCTTGGAAACTGGGGTGGGGGAGCAGAAGGATAAACTGAGGGAAAAGGGGTCACTGGGGTCATATAAAAAGGGCATGTAAAGAAATCCAATAAACCATACGGTCAGTTCCTTCGCACTGACAGCCATCACTGTGCTTTTCTTTGAGGATAAGGTAGACAGCTGCCAATGATATAAAACATTCTGTTCACCAAACATGTGCTTTTTTGTTAGGTGTTTGACAAAGAACTCGAGACCGAATTTGACAACTTTGAAGACTGGCTGCACACCTTTAACCTCTACAGAGGGAAAATCGGTGACGATGATGACAACGCTGCTGAGGAGGATAGAATTGTCGGGAGATTTAAGGTGAGTGGTAGTTAATGCCCAACTCACATGTCTGTTACCAAGTGGCATCGGGAAGGTTTACATCTGCCACACAGGGTTCATTCACACTACAGTATAAACAACTGCCAACAAGCCACAAAGCAAGTGACAACACAATGATAATAAGGGTGGCTGTTTCTATGTCCATGATATATTTGTCCTAAAGGGCACTACTAGTGTACTCTGCAGCCAGAATATGCAACAGTCCTAGTTTGGGCATGCTAAATGTTTATTCCAGGAACAAATGGGTGCCTGTAGCAAACCAGAGGTACACTGCAACATGACTGGGCACTTTGTGAGTGCTAGAGGCATAATCCAATATACCAGCCAGGCACTATCCCAATTGTGATGGCAATCCCATGTCTCCTACTGGCCACATGAGGTATGCAGCTAATAGGTTGCTATGGGGATTGCAGGAGTAATCCAGCTGTTAGAGCCCACCAATGGTGATTGCTCCTCTGGAGCAATCTGCCACATTCATTCCATAAAGCAACAGTGCAATGAAAAAGGTTTTTCCAAAAAACTAAGTTCAGTTACAATTAATGCTGCACACCATGGGCCCAATTTTACAAAGGGGATGCTGGGCTTGTGGCAAGCCCTGCATCCAACGCACAGGATGTTGCAGATATGCCAAAGCCCCTTGGATGCAGACTGGTCTGATTTTCCAAGGGGTGGCACATTTGCGACTTTTCCCCCACTTTACAGCACCTTGCGCCAAAGGGTTGGCACAAGTGCCATGATCTTGGTTGCAAGGGTAGACCAGGGATATGGTGGTCTAACTCTCTTGCTTCCAGGTTCCAGAATAGTGGTGGGCATTTGCGGCACACATATTTAATAATCCTGCTTGCTGGAAGGTGTGATGCAAGTCGCCACTTGTGTCACAAACCCTGTCACACTTCCAGTGCGCTGCCGCATGTAGTTTGAAAATTAGGCCCCATGAGTTTTTTTTTTTTATTATTATATTCTAGATCACATCTCTTACCAGGTCTACAATGCTACTTCTAAGCCAATGTGGCAGCCATCTTTTCTTCGTGAGAAAAAAGTACATTAAAGCATTTATAAAATACTCATATTTTAGTGAAACTAAAACATTTTGCCACCAAATAACACTTAAAGATGCCTGAAATTTTTTATAGTGAAAAAAGATAGGGTTAATTTTTTTGCCCAGTTTCACTGCACTGCTGCTTTAAGATGCAAATGACCCCATAGCACTAGAAAGCAAATATGGGGTCATTTGTATCTCATTAGAAACTCATTACAGGCTTGGAGCATACACATTTTACAACACCCCCTCCCCTCAGTGCCACTCAGGGCTGACAGTCATGTACTGCAGTGCCTACGCCTGGTATCCAGTGGGTCCCCGCCCCCTGAACACCCGGCCACACAAGTTGTAAAACTGCCTGTTGTCCAGTAGTTCTTCCACCCCCAAATTCCTCTCCTGTGGCTGTCATTAAATTTAACTGGTGTTCAGCGGTTCCCCCACACCAAAATGCCCTACTGTGACTGTCCTTGCATGTCCGTGGTGTCCAGTTGTCCCCATCCAAACACCCAGATGTGACTGTCGTTATATTTCCCTGGTGTCCAATGGTCCTCCCACCCCTGATCGCAATCAGTACAGTGTCAGTGACTAGTACAGTGTCAGTGGCTCAGTAGGTAGCACACTTGCCTCTGAGGTCGAGAGATCAGAAGGCTGTGGGTTCTATCACCACACCAGGCACTTGGGTTAATATCCCAATACTGACACTGTAGTGCAGAATGAGATGCCGTCTTTTTGATGAGACAGTAAACCGAGGTTCCATCTGCCTGTTCTGGTGGTAGTTCAGGTAGATGTTAAAGATCCCATGGCACTTCTCGAAAAGAGTAAAATTTTATTAGAAATCCATAACAAAACATAACAAAGTCAGCAAACAAAATACACAAAAGCAAACAGAAACTTAGGACAATTAAAAAAACAATATAATCTTATCCTATTTTATCTTTCATAAATGGAACATTGTTCCAATGAACTGCCCATTCCATACAATACATATATTGCTTTTCAAACAAACATTGTTTATACAGTTCTTGCTCAGTTATTGAGATGACTGTAGGAGGATCTTGATACATTTGTTGCAATACAAATTTGCACCGTGATTGCCATGAAATAAACTTGATAAAAGCTAAAATAGGCCTTATCAAACCAGCATCCATCCCCAGTGTACTCACTGTAAACCCCCCAACCACTTCCATATACTGTATGTCACCTTACTCCAATATGGGTGTTCCCATTTTTGTGCCAGCTGTGACCAAAACTCCTGAACACATGGACATTGAATGAAAAAGTGGGACATAGTTTCCTCCTGAGCTATACAGCAAGCCCTTGGGCACATCCATTCAGTTTGACTCTTATGCTTAGCATTCTGCTTAACATACAGCCTACCATGGCAACTCAACCATATAAAGTACCATAATCTCGGTGGAATGCATGTATCTTGCAGAGTGTCCAATACCTGTGCATGATAATAAATTGATACATTTTTAAAATCCGAGCTTGTCACATAAGCTTGAGCCTGTATGGTGGCATATATCAATCTACTAGTTCGAAGTTGTATGACAGAAGGGGTCAACCTCCATTTCTTTAATTTAACTAGGGCAGGCCTAAAAAAAAAAGGAACGTGTCTTAACCTGTGCCAGCAATATCCCATAACCATCCCATAACTTAAGGAGGGGCTCCAACCACCTACGAGCAATTAAAGTCCATATAGCTGCACTAGGTTTAGAATAATCCAGTAGATTTTTATGAAAATAAACACTAAACTAAAAGGCCACTGGGTATAAGTTCAAGCCCCCTTGAGCAATCGGTAAACACAATACCTCTGTCTCTTAATGGGGTTCAATTGGCTCCCCCAAATTATTTAAAACACTAAACTCAAAAGCTTTGTTTCCAATGCCTGGGGAATGGGATAATTCACACTAATATATAAACAGATCAGGAGCAAATATGTCTTCACCACCACTTTTTTCCTTTTTGTTTGCTGCCAGGTTCTCCAGAGAGCCACTTTAAACTTAGCTAATTCTATTTTTTCAGACCAATTCAACAACCCTTTATCTCCCCTCCCACAACGTACCCTTAAGACCATAAAAGGTTCTTTAGACACTTGTATCCCAAGAATTGCCTCCAACTGGGGGGTATTCTCACTAAGAGGATATATAATACTCTTCCCCCTATTCACTTGTGCTCCTGCAATGGTAGAATACTGATTTACTTTCTCCATAACCCTCCCTTCTGACTCTGGGTTAGCAACAAAGATACAGACATCATTTGCATAAGCCACCGTTTTTACCTCCAGTGCCCCCCCCCATAGGTTTAATATCCTTTATCAGAACATCCTGTTGGAGGAGATGCAAAAAGGGGTCCAAACAGAGAACATACAACATGGGGCTCAACGAGCAACCCTGCTGTACCCCCCGATTGATATCAATATAGGTGCCCAGCTGCCCATTGACTAATGGGATCACCACCGCCTTCTGATAGAACAGCGCTATCCAGGAGCAAAAGGACCCTGGAATACCATACGCTCGCAGGACAGAAATAATAAACAGGTGTGGAACCCTGTCAAAGGCCTTTTCCTGGTCCAATGACATAACATAATCACTCAGTTCATTATCTTTCCCTTGCTCTATTAGTTCCCGGACTAACAGTAAATTATGCTCAATAGAGCGACTAGGCACTGAACATGTCTGAGCCATAGAAATTAAATGAGGAGCAACCCTCGCCAAACTATTGGTGATAATTTTCATCAAAATTCAGTAGACTCAGAGACCTCCAATTATTCAAATCGCTCTTATAACCTTTTTTACATAAGAGAATTTGCACTGCTATACAAAAATGAACATCCAAATCCAAACGTTCCAGAATCCAGTTGTATACCACAACTAGAATATCAACCAAACGGTCCTTAAATGTTTTATAAAATTCCATGGGGAGCTCATCAATGCCAAGTGCAGTGTCATTTTTCAGTTTACTGATGGCCAAACTAACTTCCTCCTTTGTTATTGGGCTTATGAGTGCAGCCAAACAATCTCCCGGGGTTTTCAGAATATTTAGTGTAGCAAGAAATGCTTTAATAGCAGTATCTTCAATCAAAGGGGCAGTATACAGATCAGCTAAATAACGGGTTACTGTAGCCAAAATCTCTGGGCAGTAGACACCACAGCACCAGTTTCAGTTTGTACTGTAGACAGAAACCTATCTGAAGCTCTTTGGTTACAGAATTTAAAGGCATCTCCAAAGCCAGTTTTGCCAGGGGAGCAAATTCTATGTTCATTTAGCATTGAGGAGGCTCGGGAATACTGCAGGGCCTCCATTTCTTTCCTTAAATTATTTACTTGGACTGTTAAATTAATATGCTGTGTATTAATTGCAGAATACACCTTATTAAATTGCATACGAAGTGTTAAATATCGTTTGTAGTTATTAAAACGGTGGTCTGTCGAACAACGCTTAATCATGCCCTGTAATTCCCTTTTAGTTACAACCCACCAATAGCTAAGGTCCTCCACCATACCTGCAGTGGATATTCTTGGCCTCAAAAGTTCCTTTGTATGCCTCAACAATGATCCTCTTTAAAGAGAGAAACATTACATTTCCAATAGCCTTTCCCATAAGGGGATTGTGAATCACCCCCCAAAACCAAAAACAAAATAACATGGTCAGATGTCTCCATTGGAATAGTTGTTGCCTGGTGAACACTGAGGTATTGTTGTGTGAAAATAAAATCAGTCCTTGTGGAAAGACAACCCCTATGGTAGGTGTACCCTTCCTGTGGATGTAAAGTTCTACATGTGTCTTGTAACCCACATTGCACAAGTATAGTCCGAAGGCAGTTAGAGTCACAAAAATATTTCAGTGCTGCTGCTCCTCTATCCTGGTTAGCCACTACACAATTAAAATCCCCACCACAAAGAATCTGTTTAGTAGTATACAAAAAGGGTTTTACCACATTAAAAATATCTACCCTATCTTTCTTCCTAATGGGGGCATAGACATTTATTAATCTCTATGCAACTCCTTCAAAGACAAAATCTAACAATAAAACCCTACCCAGCTGTATATCAACTAGTTTTGAAACTTTAAACCCATCACCCCTAAACAAAATCCCTACCCCATCACAAACATCCACCCCACATGAAAAGAAGGAGGGGCCCCAACACGACAATTTCTGTGCTGCTCTCACCAGTGAAGTTGTGTTCAACCTGGTGTCTTGTAATAAACATATATCACAGTGCAAATCTTTTAATATTGAAAAGGTAACCAGCCCTCATCTTGCATTTTTTAAGACTATTGGCATTCAATGTAGCAATGTGAATAGGGGAAGTAGCTATCTGGAGAGGAGGAAGGTCTATCTAAGGAGGTTTCTTTAATCGCATACTTCTCCTAGTTCTAACACCAAGCTTCTTCAGTCTCTCATCATTTATAGCAGCTAACTGTGGATCGTCCTCTGACTCAGAGGAAGGGCGGGCCTGTGAAGAGGCCTCAGAATCTCCTCCTTGCTCTGACTCCTGCAAGTCCTTGGTCAATATTTCATATTTATTTTTTAAGGGGATCCCTGGACCTGGTGAACAGGCTTTGGCCAGTTTGCCTCATACCTCTTTTTTTTGACAAAACCTGCACGGGAGGGTCATGTCCACCTGGTCTTGTGATACCACTTCAGTGCCTTGTCACCCCAAGGCATCAGTGTCTGAGACTCGAGCTGTATCCATTACCTCAACTTCTACAAGGACTTTCTCCTGTGCTCTTCCTGAGGCAGTGACCACAACAGGGGGGAAGGGGGGATCAGAAGTTGTGGGGGCATGATCTGCAGGGGCCAGGTCAGACTGAGGCATGTCCAACTGTCTGGAAGAGGTTTTCTGGGATGCTATATCCTTTTTCTGGGCTTCCCGAAGTATGGTTTCCTGGCATGGGCAATCCGTGTGATTATGTGTGGCCATGGACAGGCCCGATATGCATGGCCAACTTCCAAACATAGATTACATTTTGGTTCTTCATGACAGTCAGCACTGGCATGCCCAAAAGATAGACAAATTGCACCTCAAGTGGTCACAGGCCAAACTTAAATGCACATGTGACCCACATTTAAAACATGTTTTGGGCTGGCTAACATAAAAACAGTGCCCCCGTTCCCTTCCCAAGAACAAACTGTTGGGTAAATGTACTGGGCCCAGACTGTTATTACGAAGGTGGACTTTATAGTTCCACTCTCCCCGGTCCACAAATGCTCCTTATCAAATATCAGCTGGAGGAGACCTAGAACCTCACATTGCTGCTGCATCCAGTGTGTGATGTCATGAACCGACACTGTCTCATTACAAAATAAAACATTAACATATTTAATAGTAGGTTTTGTCAGGGGAAGGGCCCTAAAAGGTAACCAGAGAACTGAGTACTTCAGGGACTCATACTTACACCAGAACCAGTCTAGACCTCGGGGAGTATTGAAACTAACATCCTATAAACTTGCCCTGACACACAAATTAAAGCATGTATTTCATTCGAAAAAAACCTAGCGAGTCCTTTACAAGTTTTCTACCCACATACAATCGATCAGGTGCAATATCCAGGCCCCCCAAATATTGCAGACGTACTGCATTGTGTCTCTGCAGGGGAGAGGGGAACCCAGAAAAGGGGTCCCTCTTCCGAAAGTCCTCCCATGTGGTTTTTGTCTTCCCCCTGAAACCTTGGTGCAGCCCTGGTGAGCTTTGTTCATTATCCATTCTGTCCCCCCTTTCTGAGGGGTGGGTGTCAGGTCTTTCATCCTCGGAAGAAGAATTTGAGTCCACTAGTAAAGGTTTATCTTGTTCCAAATCAACTTGTGGCTGTCCATTAGAAGCAGTAAAGTCTAAATCTGAGTCAAAGACAGCAGCCTGCACAGTAGTATCTAAGTCCAAAGTCAGAGGTTGCCACTCACAGGCTGCCCAGGAATTGGACTATGAGCTGGGTCAGGGATCCAATGTCCAGCAGCACCCTTCTTCCACCCTGTTTAGTCAGTGAATGAGCTAACAAACGCGGAGATCTACCAGGTCTTTTTGGTAAAGGATATTCCACACTCTCCCTTCCCTTTCATAGGCCTAAATTTGAAAAATCAGTCTGTCCTTTGGCATCAACAGTTAAATGTACATTACTCACTCCACATCCTGCTTTGCCCATTATCAGCCCTGCATCCAAAGAAACTGTAAGTAGCCTTGATTCTTTCACCCATGGCTCCTCCAGCACTGAGTCAGATGCTTGGAATGCCTTTGATGCTGGTGCATCACTGGGCATTCTGACATAGGCCCCAGCTGCAGTTGTCAAAATGGGCTGTTCACAGGCGAGCTCTCGCCATGTTCAAGCAGCTTCTCATGCAAATTGTGTTCCAATTCCCCTGAAACCTCCATAATGGCTATATCAGACTCTGGCAGTGCTGAAGTGGACTGTTCTTCTGCATTCACCATGACAAACACCAACTCCCTATTTGTAAGCAATAGTCATTTCAACCAGACCTAATCTGGTGACAGCACATCTGAAGATGAATCCCCCACAACGTGGAATGTTTCAGGTTCCATTTCTCCCACTACAGTAGCCATCTCGATCTCTGGAGCTGGACCTGTGGATAGGGAGATCTGCACACCCACTGGTACACCAGCAGAATGAACTAGCTCAACGACCGCATCCATGGGAACAGCACCACCTCACAAAGAGTAGGGGTGTTTTTATTGAAGAAATCAAAACTTACACAAAGGTATTCAAAACAGGCAACAAAAATATTACAGAGTGTATAGAGAAGCAAACATACAAACAAAAATAATCAAAACAATAAGTGAAATAGCTGGGAGAACCCCCCTCTAAGAGAAAAGTCAGGGAAGGTGAAACCACCAATACTCACAATTGTCCCACGAGTGAATCTGATGGGAACTAAGGTTACAGAATAATTCAGACTCATAAACGTCAACCATTTGTTGTCTAACAAAACACACAACTTCCATCTGTGTCCACAAAGTCTGCTGAAAAATCAAATGTACACCTGGATAATGATAAATAATATAGCAAGGTCCCCATAATCACATGTAAGGTGCTAGGGTGATATTGAAGCCATACACCCAGATAAATACCTAAAAGCAGCATCTCGTAAGTCATGGTGCTACTTTCTGGCCTATGTAAGACAGTAGCCAATAAGTCCCAAAAAGTGGCTGCATGATAGCCAAAACGGTTTTCCACATGTTCCCGGATAAACGGGGATCCCGTAAAAATTTTAAAGTACAATGAGTATTATCAGCCGAACCATGAGGAAAAATCAAGGGTTCCCAAAAACATTTAACCAAAAGGTGCCTATGAAATTCTTTTTTTGAAAATAAAATAACTTCCTCCTACATAACATGCCATTGCTTAAGTTTCTTAAAAATAGTAACCATATAAGAGGGTATAACATTCTTAGTCCATATGGTATGAAAGTGATACTTACTCCATCCCACAGGACCAATAAATGATGTAAAACCGAACAAAGAAAGGACTGCCAGGATTTGGTATGAGGATACAAAGTGGATTGTATATTGGAAAAAATAAAAGTAGTATTAACAAAAGCCACAGGATTAATCATTTCCAGGCCACCCTGTTGGATTGGCAAGTCGGTAAAGTTCTGCTTAACAGTGTTCATCCTGCTACCCCAAAGAGCCTGGAAAAAGAGACCAATACTCACAAGTTTAGTCTCCAGGTCCAAGGGTACAGGGAAAATCTAAGCAATATACAAAAAAAATGCAGTAACAGCAATTTAATTAAGAGCACCCTCTTTCACTTAGAAATTTGCATTTGCTTCCATTTGTTCATAAGGGCAAAGCCAGCAATATGTTTTACTTCCCAATTATACCGACCAACATCAGGAATCCCAAAGGTGACCCCTAGAATTTTAATACCAGAATCCACAATGGGGATCCCTGCTATATTATGTAAAGCAAAGTTATCAAGACCGAATTGTAATGCTTTACTTTTAGCAGTATTAATCTTTGCATTAAAAACACAGGAATATTCAAAAAGACGTTGCTGCAATTTAATCCCTGAACACTGGTCTTTAAAAAATAAACAAAGATCATCAGCATAGGCCAAAATTTTAATAGGAGGATGACCATCTAAAGGAGAGAGTCCAGGAATTTCTGGCTTATTCAAAATCTTTTGAATCAAAATGTCCAAACCAAAAATGTACAGAATGGGGATAAGAGGACAACCCTGTCTAACTCCTTGTGTTGGTCTAATGACATCACTCAAATAACCATTAAGTAATAATTTAAAGGATGCATGTTGATAAAGCAATTGGATCCATGAAATAAATGTGGTGGGAATGCCATAATGTCGTCAGGCCCGAAATAAAAACTGATGTGACATGCGATTGAATGCTTTCTCCTGATCCAAGGAGAGTAGAAAACCGGGCCTAGTGTGATGTCTACATGATTCAATGAGATCTCTAATTTGAATCAGATTAACAGTAATATTTCTAGTAGGAATCGAATAGGTTTGAATACTAGAGATTATGTTGGGCGTCCCCAAATTCAGACGGCGAGTTAGGATTTTAGTCAAAATTTTCTGATCCAAATTCAAAAGGGATATCGGTCTCCAATTATCGAGGTCAGTTTTATCCCCCTTTTTATATAACAAAATCATATAGGCCTGAAGCCAATCCTCAGAAATACAATGTGTGTCTAAGATTTCATTAAACAATTCAGTAAGGATGCCAGACAAAAAGGACTTAAAGGTTTTATAAAATTCTGAACTAATGCCATAAGGTCCAGGAGCTTTATTCACTGGAAGAGGCTGAATAGCTTCTTCAACCTCAAATTTAGAAATCAGCTTAGTCAGTAGAATACTCTCCTCAAGCGGAAGAGTAGTAGGGGGTAAATCTTGAAAAAAATGATCCAGTGAAATTTGTGTAGAATCCGTAAAAAAGGATTTATAGCGAGAGGCAACATATTGCAAAATAGGCATGCTTTGATCTAATAAGACCCTGTCTTCTGTACATAAACTCAATTATTTTAGTGTTAGTAATTTCCTGATTATATTTAAAAATGTCTACAGAACCATGCAGTAATCGAGTCCTGAATCTTTGTTCAGCAACCAACGACTTGGCTCTGTCATAGAGAAAATTTTTCATTTTAAGCTTAATGCAGGATATTTGAAAAAAAAGATGTATTTATAGTAGTCTGCAAGGAGATAAGCTTATAAAGTTGTGTCCAAAGTTGTACATAATTTAAATAATCAATGTTGGCACGATGTTTGCCTTTGGAACGAAAAAAAGAGCGTAGTTCCTGTTTAGTAACAGACGACCAATCCAAATTAGTGTCATAAAAGACAGCCACAGAAAACCTAGCCTGTAAGAAGGTAAAAGAATCACGGTGAATATCAGAGTGAAGAAGGAGAGAAGCATTTAACTTCCAATATCCCCTGCCAAATTGTCTAATAAGACCTAAATTCAAAATCACATGGAGTTCTGCGTGATCTGATAAAGCATTGGCTTGAGTCCAAGCCTTAAAAAACCATCCCCTGCTAAAGGAAAGGACATAGTAACCATGGGTAGATATATACGATTTATAAATTAAGTATGTCCACCAGAGGAATGAAGTTGCCTGTAAGAATCTTGCAAGTTAGCCGTCTGAATAATGGACCGAAGGGTGTTAGTGTCACAATATAATTTATGTGTATTCCTAGTTTTATCATGGAAATCCAGTGGGCAGTTAAAGTCACCCCCAGTAAGACAAATTTCCCCGTATGCAAATAAGGCTGTACCATTTTAAAAAACATAATTCTATCACTCTTAGTCTGGGGTGCATAAAGAGTACAAGTTCTCATCAACAGAGTGCCAAACAGAACATCCAATAAAAGCAATCTACCAGGAATAACATCCATAATTCTGATAACTTTAAATGCCTGAGTCGTGAATAAAATGCCCACCCCAGAGCATGCTTCTTCTCCCATGGACCAGAAAGAAACCCCCCCAAGGGCAAGACCTTTTGGTATATAGTATGTCCGGGTCGGACCTGAGTCTGGTATCCTGTAAAAAAAATATATGAGCCTTAAGTAAGTGAAAAGAGGAAAAAAGAGAATGTCTTCTTTTAAAATTTTGAATACTGTTAACATTCAAGGACGTAACATGAAGCTGAGAAGAAGACATATCCAAAAGTTAAATCAAAGATGATTTTTTTCTTCGTCTGTTTATAAGTTTTTTGGTTTTCATGCATCACAGGCACCTGCTCACCACCAGAATTATCTCTAGCAGAAGATACCCTAGAAGATAAATCCGATTCATCCCCATCGTCATCCATGCCTGTGTGTAGGGCAGCATAACTATTTCTTGTCATGATGGGATCACGGCGGGAGATTTTAGACTTAGTTTGTGGCTTATCCTGTTTTCACTTCCCACCCACCACGATGACTTCATCCTGCGGAATTGGGGGGGGCATCTCAGGGTGAGGGGCAAGGGAGGATTGTACGTTCAGCAGTACAGTAGGAGGGTCCAAAGAAGGTAAGGGCTGGACAGGAGGCAGTGTCAGATCGAAAAGATGGCAGTCATAAGGGGCCCCCAAGACAGGAGCAGGGTTGGGACAAAAAGATGGAGTCTGTTCCTTCAGTTGCTGAGCCTATTCTCTTTGTTGTCGGGCCTCAAGGACCATTCCCTCATGATCATAGAAAGACCCCCTATTATGAGCAGCCCATGGGCACAGTCTATAAGAGTGCCCTTACTCATCACAAAGATTGCAATGTACTGGGTTGCGACAAAAGTGATGAGAATGACCCACTTTCTAGGCAAAAGACACAGACTTGAACTTCACAGGCATTACTTAAATGGGAAAGCGAAACACATCTGTGGCATGTTTTGGGTTGCCCAGGATAAAAACAGAAACCCCTGTCATGGCCAATATGGAAACTACTCGGTAGATGTTGAATACCAGCATCAGAAGTCTTTCATTTGGCTTTAATGTGCCAACCTCCCGTCCAAATGTTCTCAGAGTCCATAATAGGCTGCGGGTGTTCTATCGCCTCTACACATTGCTTAATCCAGTGTAAAACATCCAAAACATTAACACCTTCATTTTTAAAAAGAATGTTAATACTTTTCCACATTGTTTTAGTTAAAGGGATAACAAATGGAGAGTTAAGCGAGTTTGATACAATTTGACGGATTCTGAGGTTGGAGACATCTAAATTGTTTCGGCACTTGCAGGTGAAGGCATCTGTAGGTAGGATGGGAAGGGGAGATAGGGGAGGACTGCACCCAAATAGGATAGAGCAGATGGTTTGCCAAGCTAAGAAAGATGCTAAAGGATTTATTGGAAAAGTGGATAAACAGGATAAACAGAATTTGCCAGACATGACAGCAGCCACAAGGGTTCTTTGGGAGAGGGACTTGGGGCAACAAATTTCGGAACAGAACTGGAAGATAGTCCTAGGGATGCCGAAGGGGATCATGGTGTGTAATAAGTTTAAGGAGGCTTTCTATAAATTTTTGCATAGAATATATTGGTCCCAATGCGCTGTTCATAGAGTGCATCCGCATGTATCACCTACAGCCGGAGATGTAACAGGGATTGGGCACTTTCTTCCACTGCTCCTGGACATGCCCGGTCTTGATTAAATTTTGGGGGAGAATAGTACAGGAGGTGAATAAGGTGGCGGGGTGATGCCTAATTCGGGACCCAATGGTCTGTCTGTTTGGTATAGAGATAGTGGAAGGGGAGGAGGAGTGGGTACCATTGCCGAGATGGATAAGAGTTTTACTAGTATTGGCCAGGCACTGTATACAGAATACTTGGGTCACGGGGTATGGACCTACGGTTTTGGAATGGAGGAGAATGGTTATCCGCTGTCTGGCACTGGAGAGGCTCACATGGGCCGTGAGAAATAAAGAGGAGCTGTTCCTGAGAGAATGGACCCCCTTCCTGGCATCCCTGAGTATGACCAAAAATTTGATGCTCAGTTCAGGGCTCAATATTTAGGCTATTACAGGGTACTGGCTGGCTGTTCCTTGGGATGTGTTCTTTGACACTTGTATTATGAATAAAATAAAAGGGTTCTCCTGGATATTTTACATTTTATTGTGTAGGTATAAGGGAATATTTGACTGTATAAGGCAGTATAGACTGTAACACACACTCGATCGCATCCAAATGAGTTAATCCAAATGAGTTAAATGGTAATATATGAAAGTATGTGTCATGTGTTAATATAGGATATGTATTCTTAGTGTATTTAGGATGTATGTCTGATTGTTCACTTTTTTGTCTGTAGCTATATGTTGTGTATGTGATGTTTGTAAAAGAAAATTTCCAATAAACAGAGTATACAAAAAAAAAGCATAACAAGAAATGGTGTCCAGACAGGGGAATGCTTCACTGTATGATATTTGAGCCAAACTTTATCAAGTAAGAAGAGGAATCTGAAACTAACATCAAACTGAGTGTCACCAGAGGTATGAATCAGGGCAACACTTCAGTAACAAGTAAATTACATTGTGTCCTTCAACAAACGTTTGGCTACAAAAGCCCTGTCATACGGATCATCTAGACCGCCTCAGTATTTTAACCAGACAGCATTTTTCCATTTGGCAGGCTCGCCCAAATTAGAAAAAAGATCAGACAATTTAAAAGTCTTAGGTGGCAAAGGCTTATCAGGTTCAGGAGCAGTCTGGGGAAGTAGGGTCTCAGGTTGAGGTTGAGAGTCCATAATATCACCCCACAGTGTTGAGGGGTTAGCATGCAAAGATGGCAATACAACAGAAGCACTGGAATTAAGTGTGGCAGAAGGGAGAGACACAGCAGGGACAGCATCTAAAACAGGAGGTAACACATCAGTACTTACAGAAGCAGAGAGCCCAACCTTAGCTGCAGAATCAGGAGCAGGTGAAAACACAGGTACTGAGGCAGCAGAGACCTGAGGAAGTAGAACAAGCTGAGTGTTGGGTGCGGCTCCTGGCCAACCGGCTGTATGCATAGCCATAGGAACAGGTCCCACAAACAAGGTGGAGGAACTAGCAGGGCGACAGACCTGGTCCGGCAAAGACAAAATATCACCTTCCAAGAATGCAGGAGTCCGAATCTCCAATGCAGTAGGAACAGAAGGAGATGTCCAAGCAGCATCCTTTATTCTGAATCAAACCAGCATTCCTCAAAGCATGCATGGGGGATGAAACAGAAACTGTAGAAACTGAGCTGCTAGGTAGTCCTGGAGATGAGCACGTCACAATAGCATCAACAATGGCTTCTGATGAGACAAAAGGAACATCACCCGCAGTGCTTTCGAGATGAGAAAGAACTTGTTCTTCAGCTTTTAAAAGAGCAAGAAGTTTGTCTCATCATCGTTTCATCTCCCAAATAGTAGTAGCAGATACATGTCTAGAAGTGGCTCACAAGGAGTCAACCAAAGCAGGTCCAGTAATCACAGTTGCAGCCAGAGGGTCACATAAGGGCATATTGTCCATAGAAAATGAAGTCTGTGAAACTTCCATTTCAGTATCACCGATTAAAGCATTATTACACAGCTGAGGAGCCAAAAAAGAAGGTGCTGTAGGATCAATAGAAGTAATTCCTTTGTGCAAAGCATCCACTACTCCTGCCACACCATCCGTACTCCCTGCCCCCTGGTCAGCCATCTTGCCGACCAGAAGTTGGACAAAGCTCCCCCTACCACAGAGTAGGGGAATTTCCCTGGTGCCCTGGCCAGATTTCCCCCCATTCACTAAAAATAACACCAACAGCTTAATCTAGTTCAAGGTCAGTTGCCATTCATCTGTATCCCCCCCTCCCCTGGGTCGTGCCTGAAAAGAGGCAAGAATTTCTCTAGTGCACTTACCCAGTCAACGAAAACTAAATAAATAAATGATCCTCCCACCAACAGTTCAAAACCCCTGCCCAGCCACCCTGTCCCCACTGTATTCACCCCTGGTCCCCTTCAATAGATGTACCCCCCCCAATCAGTGTCTGGCACAGACCATCTGCTTACCTCCACGTATTGCGCCTACTGTAGAAACAGCTGTGTACAGCAGGCATGCAATCACAAACTGTCAGGTAGTGGCTGGCCACAGAAGTGAGTAGAGGGTCTATGCTGGTCGCCAGGGGGGTGCATCTACTGTAGAAGGCGGGCCGAGGGGTGTTCCAGATAGGGATAGGGAGCAGGTTAGGTGGGGGGGCTTTGAACTGATGGGGGACCACTGGACAACAGGAGCAATAAATGACAATCACAGCTGGGGAATCAGGGGGTGTGGAAAACCACTGGACACTAGTAAAATATAATGGCAGTTACAATGGGATGTTCACGATAGGGTGTTCAGAGGCAGGGGGAACCACTGGAAACCAGGGAAATGTAGTGAGAGCCAGATTTTCACGGACAGGGGGACTACCTGAGGAAGCATAATGACAGTCACAGCCAGGTATTTGGGGATGGGGAGCAGTTAAGGGATGCAGGTTGCAACCTGGTTTGAGAAGGTGGTAATTAGCATGGCACTAACAGCTAGTTACCACCTCTACAAACCTACCAGCATGCTGGTGCACCTATATGCAAGGCACTATGCGCTGCTTTGCATAGGTGCACCAGCATGGCTTAGTGACAGTCTCAAACAGGTAAGTGACTCACAAAACATGCCATGTCATTCTGCAATCCTTCCCCAATTTGTGGTGCAAAGGAGTGTTAACAAGTCGGTAACCCGTTTTGCAATCGCTAATGCCCATTGAATGTCCTGGCTTGTATGTACAAGAAAAACATTTTGAATAGTATTCATTGTAGTTTGTAATCCATGAATCACTTCTGAAAGAAAGAATTGTTGAGTACCTAGAGGCCAAAGGGGCTCTGGACTCAAGGCAGCATGGATTCACAGGGGGAAGGTCATGTCAGATGAATCTAATAGATTTCTTTGACTGGGTGACTAAAGTAGTAGACCAGGGAAGAGCTATGGACATGGCATACCTAGACTTTAGCAAAGCATTTGACACAGTCCCGCACAAAAGATTAATAAACAAGTTAGCCAGCCTGGGAGTGGGTCCCAGGGTGGTAACCTGGGTAACAAATTGGCTGGACAGCAGGATGCAGAGGGTAATAGTAAATGGAGTACACTCTGAAGAAAGGGGGGTTACTAATGGGGTACTGCAGGGTTCAGTACTGTGACTCTTTAATGTCTTTATAGGTGACATTGCAGAGGGGCTGGAAAGAAAGGTATGCCTCTTTGCAAACAACACAAAGATCTGCAACAGGGTTGATACACAAGGAGGGTAGAAAGGATGAAAAGGGACTTGGCAAGGTTGGAGTATTGGTCAAACGTATGGAAGCTTAGATTCAATGCAAAGAAGTGCCAAGTAATGCACCTGGGAAACAAAAACCCAGGGGAAGAGTACACAATAGGGGGACTAACAACAACAAAAACGGAAAGGGACCTGGGTGTAGTCATATCAGATGACTTAAAAGTAAGCAAGCAATGTGAGAAGGCAGTAAGGAGGGCTGGGGGATACTGGGATGCATTGGGAGAGGCATCACCAGTAGAAAACAGGAATTTGTTATCCCTCTGTACAGACAGTTGGTGAGACGCCATCTGGAGTACTGCATGCAGTTCTGGAGACCCCATCTCTGCAAGGACATAGACAGGATGGAGGCAGTCCAGAGGAGGGTAACTAAAATGGTGCAGGGTCTGCAACAGAAGCCACATGAAGAGAGACTAAAAGAGCTTAATATGTATAACCATGAGGAAAGGAGGGAGGAGGGGGCATGATAGAAACCTTCAAGTACCTCAAGGGAATTAACAAACTCCAAGAGTGTAGCATCTTTCAGAAAAAGAGATGTGCAAGAACAAGGGGGCAGAATTTGAAGATAGAGGGGGGATGACTCTGGGGCAACATGAGGAAGTATTTTTTCACAGAGTGGGTGGTGGATGCATTTAACAGCCTTTCTGAGGAGGTTGTGGGGTCAAAAATAGTGGGGAGTTCAAGAATGTATGGGACAGACATAAGGCAATTATAATAGGGGGTAGGAGGAAGTAGGCTGTTGGTTAACTAGGATCTGCAGCTTATCCAATAGGTAGGGAAATGGGCAGACTAGGTGGGTGAAGCGGTCCTTATCTGCCATCAAAATCTCTGTTTCTAAGCTTTTTTAATTAAGATATTGGGCTTTGGGCAAAGCTTACCACAATGCAGTTAGGTATAGCTTTACTCTGTATTAAATTACAGGGCTCTAAAAACAGCAGCAACACGGTATCAGTATAGGGGAGGCTTAGTCATCCATACTGCTGAACTGCTGCCAGCCTACATGTAAGCCAAATACCTTACGTGACCTCTTCCTTGGGAGGGGACTTTCCTGCAGTGCTCCTACTGCCACCCGAGGCCCTGCCCTGCTGCTTGATCCCTCCTGCCAACCACATGTGTTGCAGAGCTGGCATTTTTGGGACCTCCTGCATTGCCCATTAAGTGGATGTGGCAGTGCTTCTTCAACCATGGTCCAACCAATCCTGGTACTGAGGACAGGGAGAGCTGGGGACTTCATCTGTTCAGTGCCTTTTGTGCCACGACTGCCACTGACAGAGCGGGCACACACATGCCAGGGCTCCTCCCCAGCTCTCCCAGCTCCACCCTGCCAGTATGCCTGACCATAGCCGTGTCCCACATACAGCTGCCCTATGTAGACTGGATAACAGCCCAGGAGGGTTGCTACACATACAGTGGGGCCAGTACACAAAGACAGCAGTGCACACAAAGAGACCAGTATAATATTTAAAAAAAACCAAAACTGGAGCATGAGAATCCTTTAGGCATAGCATGCCTCTCAAGTGTCCCTGATTTTGCCTCAAAATTTTCCACTGTTCCTTTTAAAATTTGTATTTCCATAACTGAACACTGGATACTAATGATGCAAAATAATTCCAAACATTAGAATTGCAAACTTGTTCTTCTTCACAAAATACATTTTACAAAAAGGCCCTTATTTTACCACCTTTCTGTATATCCCCAATTGTTAAGATATATCCTTATCCGCCGGCTGTCTAATCGGAAGGCTACAAAGCCCTAGAAACAGCAGTAAAGCACTGTGGGAAAAAAGTTGCATCCGAGACCTTCCCAAATAGACTGGGGGGCTGAAAGGGTCAATTAGAAGCCAAGTCAGGGCAGAAGGATTGAGGGACAGCCCTGTCTGGCAAATAACGGGATAAATTGGTGACAGAAGTTTCTAGGCTCACGAGCGTACAGCAATTGGGGAGAGACTCAGACATGAGCAGAACTGCTGCTGCTTGTGAGAGCTGGAGGCCTAGCCAGGCCCAGATCTTGGGAGTCCTATCCTGGGCTCATCCTTCCAAACCCTGTGAGCCTTGTCCTGGGCTTACATGTGGGCAACTGTGCCAGAAGGGCACCTGCAGCATGAAACTGCTCTGAAAGAATCTGAGAGGTCCAAATTCTGAGAAAATGGGAGGCCTATGCCTCCATCAAGCTGCTCCAGAGCAAGGTAGGAGGCATGCTAGTACTAATCAAGTTGGAGGGAGGGAATGAGGAGACACGGGCACATGCCTAGAGTACATGGGTGCTCTTAGTCCAGGTGGGAGTTGGGCCATGGGGGTTGCTCCTTGGGTCTGGGCTTCTCAGGAACCAGGAAGCTGCTATGTAGAGCTCCTGTGTGTGCTGTCAGAGTTGAGACGGATGGGCTGTGTTGCTGCAAAGTGTCTGAGAGAGTCCAAAGTGCTTCATATCCAGGTCACTGGGGCTTATTCCTGAATACTGCTGGACCTGCTACTATGTTCTGGTCCCTGCCTTGTCAGAGCTTCTGTCATACCTCTTAACTGTCCCTGATTTTCAGGGATGTCCCTGATTTTGCCTCCAAAATTTCTTCTGTCCCTCCTAAATTTGGCATTTCTGTCACTGAAGTGTAGGGATTTGAATCACAAAATAATGCCATCCATTGGTGTTACAGTCTAGTTCTCATTAAGAAAATGCTATTCACACCAAGAAGTATGTTTTACACATCTTCTGGAACTAATATTACTGTTTTTTCAGATGTGTCCCTGATTTTGGTAATTTATCCCTGATCATTTTAGGCCTTGTCCCTGATTTGTGATGAGGGAGGTTGAGAGGTATGGCTGCTGTAACCATGGCTTTTGTGAGTGCTGGCATTGGTGGCTAGGTTGTTTGTACTTTTTCCTTTTGGATTATGATTACATCATTGGGAATACAAGGCTGTTTTTCAAATACTTTCTTTTTAAAGTTTCAAGTTCTAAACTGTGCTAGTGATCATGGCCTGTTGGGAGGTTTAAATGCAAGCTTGCTAATTCTTTGAACAAGTGCACCGCAGAAACAAGTGGGGCAGCATGAGAACCCTATCCAGCAAATTACTGAATTCCAGTCACTAAAAGATTTGGATAGCTACCCTCACCAATGTGGGCATCACCCTTTGTTGATAATGTAACTGCCACAGCGTTGTATTTATTTATTTATTTATTGAAATTGTTTTACCAGGAAAAGCACACTGAGCAAGAACTGCTCGTCTCCCGGTACGACCTGGGGGGAGGGGTACAGTGGGGAAGAGGACAAGGATAGTCCAGGTCCTGACATATATACATGCAATTACAATACAGTTTAAAACATTTGACAGAAATAGTTGGGCGTAGATGACAATTTACCCTTACTTATAATTATATATGTTATATATGTATAGTCCAGAAATTCTTTAAAAGCCAAGTACCATAGACCTTGAAGTCCTGATCACCTCACTGTACAACACATTTTACAGCTTAATGATAAAACAGTTACCCAGTCTATTATCATTACAAAGGGTGTGTTATCACAAGTCCTTTGATAGCCAGAGCGGCTCAGCTTCGCCACGTGATCTTCTCACTCCAGGAACCCTTGAAGTGATGCCCATGTACAGACAGCATGTATTACAGACAGGATTAGCCCTCTGGTTTAAATGACAGACTTATTTTCCACTAACATCTTTCAGCCATCCCCTGTTTTTCCCTAAAGTCTGTCTGTTTTTGTACTCATTTATTTTATTTTTCATTTTCACCACAATTCTCCATCTCTGTCTCCTTCCCCCACATTTGTCACCTTTCAGCCTTCCTATTAGGCCCTGTTAATTAGCCCCCACCTGGGAACTTCTCTAGTAGCTCTTTCACTCCCATTATGCTTTATCTTTCCCATCACCACCTTTTTGTGTCACATATTCTCTTTTAATCTTACCATTTATCACTTCTTCTCCCTGAGCCTCCCCTTTCTTCTTTCCCCACACACACACAACACATATATATATATATATATATATATATATATATATATATATATATATATATATATATATATATATATATATATAATTTTACCTCCTCTACACTATTTGTATTTTTTTTTCTTTTAGATATTTCCTGAAGAAGACCTAAGGTCAAACATAGATTTTAACTCTATTTTCTATTTTCACGTGCATTTAATATAACCATTTTGTTTTGCTTTTAGACCACATGCTGACACAGTGCCTTGTTTTTTTTTATATGTGTATATATATATATATATATATATATATATATACACATACAGTATATACAAGCATACATAATATACTAGTTATGCCTATATTTTATTTGCTTTGTTTTGTCTTTTGGTCACAGGGTTCCATGTGTGTGTGCAGGGTCCCTCCCGGAAGACGTAACCAAAGAGGCAGGCTATGACCCTAACTTTGGAATGTTCCAGGGGATCCCAAGTAATGATCCCATCAATGTGTTAGTCCGGGTCTATGTTGTCAGAGTGAGTACTTTTTGTTTTCCTTTTTTCTATTCTTGTTATTCAACAATGTTACAAGAAAAGAAATGCCTGTTCAGCAAATGGATCAGTTCTATACTTTTTGCAGTAGTGCTGGTTAATTAGCCTGCCTGAATAATGACGACAATCTTAGACATCTATAATGTAAATGTATAGTCCTACTGTATGGAAGTAAAAGAGAATGAGGATTCTATAGAGTGCTTCCAATTCTATGTATATGACCTTTGGAAGTGATGGCCCTGGAAAATTAAAGAACCCATGTCATCTAGGGGAAAACTTTAGAAATGATAATATTTCGACAAAATTCCTCTGATTATTAGCTACACTTTCTGTATTCCTTTTCCTCTCATTCTTTATTACAAAGACACTTATGTAAAAAAACCTTTGTCCCAGGCTTGTTCCAGTGATGCTGGGGGTTGCACGTTGCAGTACTGTTATATATGTCCCCTCTCTATTGTAGAAAAGAGTACTGGGTCATGTAAAATACTTGGCTGCCTTACAAGGAAATTCCTCCAAAGTAGGAGATGAAAGTGATCCTTTGACTTTTGTGCTTGCTATCCAGTGTACCACCACTAGGTGGCTATATTGCTTTAAAGTGACACCACACTACCTTTGAGTGCAATGCACAGCTTTTGCTATTAGATGGCACTGTTTTGCATAGACTGCCTTTTCTCATATACAACAGCTATCATGTGGGAGATCTGGGTTCATGTCGCCAACTTGACTCCCTAAATTGAGTGGTACCATGGAAACATTGCAGTGACAGTGAGCTACAACTCCATGGTGAGGGATTCCACTCATGCCACAGCCTCTGGATCCTTGTGGAGTGGCATATGACATTGTGCATGAAACATGCAGCATCTTGCCCTCTCCACCCATAAAGACAACATTTATTGGGGGCATGCCACATTGCACCTAAAGACACACCTGTGCATCACTGGCTTTTTAGTGACCTCTGCCTAGTGCACTAGATACTAAAGGGAGTAGTGGAGTCATCTTATTGTTGGAGAGAATCCTTAGGGATGTGCATGAGCAGGAGTGCTGGACCCTTACAGGATTCCTAAACCATCTTTTTACACATTTTTTTTAAATGACTCCATAGTCTTGTAAAGGAGAGGCTGTTGTTTACATTTATACTGAAACTGCATTTATTAAAGCAGGATAAATGCAGTTTAGTGGCATTTGGAAATTGTAAACACAGCTTCTCCTGATTCAAAAATCCTGCTCTAAGAATCCTAAAATGGCTGCCTCGATAATGTAATTGAAGAGAGAGATGCCCACCTGTGCAGATGTAGTCTAGCTGTGCTAACTGTATTCAAATGTGAATAACTTTAAAAATGATAGCATGGTACTTTGAGCACAAGTGTTATTCAGCACAAAAATATCTACCAAATGAGTGGTGTTTCATTTATAGATACCTTTTAGATTTTTTATAATCAGCAACATATGGCTGGAAATTCAATTTATTTTCACTTTTTTGGAGATATGGCATGTAAGTAATATTATACAATGGCAAAAGAACTTCTCATTCTCTGATGGGACAGTGATGTTATTGAACAATAACATCACTGTATTGAGTTCAGGCACACAAATAACCACAGAGCAGTAAAACAAATCCTTCCCTCCCCACGCATGTCACAGTGAAGTCAACAGTCCCTAAATTGGTAACACCTTAGCCCAGCTCACCACCTCAGCACCCCCTGCCCGCAGACAAACACACGTTCCCTACCTAACTTTCTCAGTCCTTCACACAAGTACACACAAGCTACAATATAAAAAAAAAACAGCAACTGTCCATCTTTCAGTTCACAGTAGCTGCCTGTGACTGTGAAACTGTGCACGCTCGGCTGTTTAAACAGAAACCCAAAAATACTCCCGATTACATTTGAAATGTTCGCTAGCTTCTCAGCAAACTTCCCAAAAAAACATTTTAACAAAATAAAAAAGACCTGTAACTTACAGATTCCAACTCATGTCCAGTTATGGAGCAGAGCAGGAAACCGGAAGTAACCACTCGGCTTCAACGTTTTCTTTTTCACTCTCCATATGTTCCTCACAGGGCTCAGAAAATAAATAAAAAAAAATCTTCCAACTGCTCCCAGGACAAGCAGCAGAAGCACACTGATAAAATATTCTTCACCCAAAGATACATGGTGAGTGTGTGTGTATGTGGTGGGGGGGTGGGAATCACCATGCACAAGAAATGCAGATACTACCAACAGCACCACCTACTGAACTACTTTTTCTTTCATTTCTAAAATATGCCCCTCATACAAAAAAAATACAAATATAACATTTTTTTAAACTTTTTAATATTATTTTAAAATGAGCCATTGTATAATAGTAATAAGGCACTCCAGGGTGTGTGTTATTGTGTAATAACATCACTCCTGAGGTGGTGGAAGCACTCGGTTTTGCCTCGTGCTTCGACCCACCCCAAGAATGACATTATTACACAATAACACACATCCTGTCATGCCTTATTGCTTAAACACATGGTAGGGTGTGCAGCAGTGATAAATTACTGCACCCCCAAGGTGGGTTGTGAGGCATGAGGCACAGCCAAATGCCTTTGACCACCTCGGAAGTGTGGTATATGATTCCCATGAGATCACATTATAAATTGTAAGTAAGCAATAACACACTGCAGTGTGTGTGAAAATGCTAAATTGCTGTATGGCCTAGGTGGGTTGTGAGGCATGAGGTGCAGTCGAGTGCCTTCAGCTTCCTAGGAAGTGTGGTGTTTGTTTCCCATAGGATCACATTGTGAATTGCAAGTAAGCAAAAACACATGGCAGTGTGTGAGGTAAGCCTAAATTGCTGCATGCCCCAAGTGGGCTATAAGGCATGAGGTGCAGCTGGGTGTCTTCAACCACCTGGAAAGTGCAGTATATAATTTGAATAAGATTATATTATAAATTTTAAGAGATCAGTATCACACATCAGGGTGTGCAGCAAGGCTAAATTGCTGCATGCCCCAGGTGGGTCAGGGTCCTTAGATCCTTCCTTCCTCTCTCAGTGCTTTGGTACTACTTGGGAATGATTCCATGGGCATGGAGGAATCACTGGTGAGGGTCAAAAAGCTGACACCACAGCAAAGTGGATCTTAACAGAAGAATACCCAAGGCCTGACTATGGAAAGGGACAGGAAGTAGTCCATCACCAGACTGACAGGATATATAAAGGGGTTAAGCTGACGGGTAGCACATCATATCATAAAATGTTTCCATTTTTGCAAACAGGTGTACTGAGTAGATGGCTTCCAAGCTGCCAGTACAGCAGCAGTGACCACCGGGGAATCCCTAAAGTGGGAGAGCTCTACATCCTCAGGAGCCAGGTGTGGAGGTGCAGGCATTGAAGCTTCATATACACCAGAGCACCCTGCTCCTGTGACAGAATGCCTGCTCTTAAAGGAAAAGAGACAGGGATTTCACTGCCAATTGCTGAAGCAGAGGGAACCAAATTTTTCTGAGCCAGTACGGGAACACCAGAATCCTGGTGACTGACTTGACCCTCAACTTGACCAGAGCCCTCAGTATGAGAGGGAACAGGGGAAAGGTGTATATGAACCTCTGTTTCCAAGAGAGGGGACAATGTATCTCACCCAAAAACTCCAGGCCTTAGAACAAGCAAGCCAAAATGCAGCAGTTTTGTATTGTATGGAGACACAAAAAGGTCAACATTTGGGCAACCCCACTTTACAATGAGGTTGTCCATGATGAAGTCCAATAGCTCTTATTTGTGGCAGAGTGCCTGGGACTGACTAAAACAATCTGCAATGGTGTTGAGGGTACTGGGCAGGAAAACAACCAACAGGAGCATGTCATATTTCACGGCCCAGTGCCAGACTCTCAGCATGGACACTGCCTTGGAGGTTTATGTATAACATCAAAGAGATGCTGCCAATACAGATCAACAGCTGATGACCCAGAAGGAGGGTGGCAAAGACCTGTAAGCCAAGCAGAACCAGCAACAGAACATTGCTGTGCAGACCCATATCCAAGGGAGGGCATTGACTCTGAGTCTGGAAGGGGCCCAGATGGGCACCTCGACCCAAACAGGAGGTCTTCATCCTGATCAAAAGAAGAGGAGATGGATAGAATAAGGGGGATCCCATCGTAAGGTTAGAGTGGTTCAACCACCAAAGCAGGAAGCAATGGAATGGAAGGGTCACTGGTATGAGACACCCCACCTCATTTAAACGTTGAGTCTACTGAGCATGGAGGAACCACTGCATAATCCTCATATGCAGACATTCTAGTGGGACAGTCAGAATGGCAGCAGCAGCTATGAGGCCTATCAGTCGTATGAGACATCTGGCCAAAACATAGTCACTGAAAGAGACAAGCTGAGCCTGGGCAACCAGAGCCATAGTATGGTCTGATGGAAGGAAATCTTGACCTTTCCCCATATCCAGTATGAGAACAGACTTCAGCTCAAACATCTACAAAACTCCGCATGGTTTTAGACAACACAGATCATGCCTTACTAACAATCTTGTCTTTTATGAAAAGGTTAGCAACCTTCTTGAAAACAAACTTCTGGTGGATGTGGTCTTTATAGATCTCCAAAAATCCTTCAACAAAGTCCCACGCTCCATAGTCCTAGAAAACCTAGAGAAAACAGGAATAAATAATACACTCATTAGATGGACCAAGGATTGGTTATCAAACAGAACTCAACAGGTTAGGGTGAGAGGCCAGGTGTCTGATATGGGGGAAGTGACCAGTGGGGTTCCCCAGGGATCGGTCCTGGGCCCAGTATTATTTACAATATTTATCTCAGACATGACTGTTAACACTGCAAACTTTTTCATTAAGTTTGCAGATGATACAAAAATAGGAGCTGAAGTTGGAAATTTCATTCAGGTCGGATAGTAGGGGTGACGAGGTGACGTGATATGCTGATGAGCTGCTAGGCAGCATGGCAAGTTCTGCTCCTCTCCTCGATCTCCCCATCTAAATGGCAAGGCAACTGGTGTCTGAGCATTAACGGGGGCTCTTTACTGTATCCGTCTGGATAGAGAGCTCATCGGTGAAGTGACAGTGTCAGTTCATTCGTATTACTGAAACAGAGAAAAACAGTGACAGGACGACTGTGCGGTGAACCCGCAGGAACTAAGTTAATAAGCTCAGTACCAGCAAATGGGCAAATGAGAAAACTCCAGCAGAATTGAATTTGCTTCTACAGATGGGAGATTGTGTGGGTTTTGGCGTCCGCCTTCGAGCCTTTCTTTTTCAATTTCGATGAATGTTTAACTTTGTCTGTGAAATGGTCCAAGGCAAAAGAGAAAAACAGAACTCTACAACTGTCAATACTGCTGGAAAAACGTTCTGGGGCTACTAAGTGGCGGTCCGAGTAGATCCTCAGATTGGTCCAATGGACGGGTTACAGTGTTTTTTTATCTATTCTTCGCCACTGATCTTAGGAGCCTTATTTGAATAGCAGAAAGAACTACGAGGATGCCAGACCTGAATTGACCGTTACTCCAAGATGATTACACAACTGCCATTGGGTCTTTAGGTTATAAAGACTGAAGGGACAGATCCAAACTACTACTCCCAGCTAAGTAAGAAAATAAAAAAAAAGAAATATACTTGCATAATTGTGATTAACTGAAAAAGAAATATTAAGTGTTCCCTATTAGAAGCCAGTCTTGCATTGATTGATTTGTGCTGACACAGGTGGCAGTAATTTACTTTACCAGCTCTTTTGAAGATCATTCAGAATTTATTTAACTCTGCATATTACACATGTGGAATGACCAAGAACTGCGGTTGAAGGAAAAGAGACTCTCAAAGCTATTCCAAACTTTTAATGTGAAAAGTACATCTCAGTCTCAGACTCCTAACAGTTCGGCTGATTTTGAAAATATATCTGAACTTAAAAACAAGAAGTTTACTCAGGCAAAACTTCATTTTAAGGATTGCTGTGCAATTGAAGGTCTTGAAAATACAAAACTATCACCAAAAGTAAACCCAGAACCTAAAAGGGATCGAAGGGCAAAAAGGGGGGGCTGCAGCAGCTAAATCTGCTGCAGCTCTTTCTGAAACTGAAGGACATTTTGGGAAAAAAGATGAAAATACAGATCAGGAAACATCAAATGATCTTTTGTCAGGTCTAGAGGAGGAGGAGCAGATGACTAGTGAGGGGGCCGAAAATTCTACACCGGGGAATAGCAGAGAGACAACTCTAGATCTGGGCCAAAGTAAGGACAACCTTGAGGACCCCCCAAAATGGGCCCAGAAATTATTGGAGCAGGTGAATCTATTACAAGACACGATGGACAAACTTCACCAGCTTCCAGATTAAGTAAAAACAGCTCTACGATGCCAGTTCAACAACACTTTCATCGACCGGCAATCACAGTGAGGGAATTTATGTTGACTGCAAGTTGCGGTCGACATAAATCCCGTTGTCTCCTGGTGTGTTTTTCTACTGGGGGACTTTGCCTCCCAAACACCCATGACGGAGCTCTGCCCCCCAACACCCCATACTAATTATAATCAACTTCGAGCTGGAGTTGATTTGGGGAAGGGGAACAGGACCAGGAGACAGTGTGCCCCTGTCTCAGGTGCACCACCACAGTGACCTGGCGGCAAACTGCCGATTATGTTGACAGCGATGTAGGTTGCTGTGTTAGTGTCACTGTTGGTGAGGGTATACCAATAAAAAATCTCTCTGAAAACATTCAAAAGCTGGATGAAAATTTAAATGTGAGTTTAATTCGAATAACTGAAATGGAAAAAAGACAATCAGAAATAGAAGGCAAATTATCTACGTTAGTCACTCAGGTTAAAGATATGGGAAAATAGCAAGAAGCGCTCAGATGGAAGGTGGATGACCAAGAGAACAGGGATAGAAGAAATAATATCCAAATTTTCAGAATTTTTCCAGCATGGGAAACTGAACAATCTCTTGTGGACATTCTATCTGATCTCTGCAGCTATACTGGACTCTGTTAAAGAAGTATCTCTTATTGACAGAGTACACTGGTTAGGGGGTAGAAAAGAGGCTGACAAACAAAAATGACATCCTGTGATTGTTAAAATGTTAACTACAATAGGAAAGGATGTAATAATGAAAGCTTATACTAAAGGCAAATTTACATATAGAAGGAGATATTCAGAAATGCGCCCAATGCAAGTCTGGTGCAGCGCAAGTCAGCTGCGCCATAGCAAAATGGTAGCCATATTCAGAAGATGCACCCCCTGAAATGCTCCTGCACAAATCGGCTGAATATGTCAAAGATGCGCCACGGCCCAACCATAGAGGCGCCGGCGCCAACCATGGATGCGCAGAGCAGACCTGAGCACAAACCCAGTGAGCAGGGTAAGAGCAACAGGCTGCAGGGACACATACAAAGAAATGCAGGGCAAGGGGCACAGGACCCCACCGCAGGGCGCACATGGGTACACAGAAGCTCTGATCTGGAAGGAACACAGGACATCAGGGGACAGTGCACAGACAACGCTGGTCCACCAACCATGGCAGATGCAACCGTCCAAAACTCTGCCACCACAGTCATGCCAAAGGCAGGGCCATGCAACACACATCCACCAGACAGAGCCACAGGGTGCCATGGGCATGGTGCCAGGTGATGCTGCAAACACAGAGCAGGCGACTGGGGGCAAGCGAGGCACAGGCCACACAGGGCACCATCCGCAGTGAGGAGGGGCACCGCAGCGCTGCCCACAGTGGATATGCACAGCCTCACAAGTAAACAGCAGGTCAGGCAGACTGGTACACAAGGTGCAGGGGCAGACAAAGGCCACCATGAGACACAAGACACAGGGCCACGCACAGGAAAGGGACAAGGCCCATTCATCCAGTTATAACAGGGGCAATGGCCCAGGGGGATGGTGGAGGGACACCAGAGACATGGCAATGCACAGCAGAACAGACAACTGCAGCATGGCTCCACATACCACCTGCAAAGCAGACATGGACACAGAGATGTAGCAGAATAAAGCTTTATAACAAAATACGGAACAGTAGAAACAAATAACAGGGGCAGAATGGGTGAGGGTGAGAGTTGGATGGGGTCAGAAAACAGGGGCTATACAATAGGATGTGGGACTACAGGAAAACAGGGTAGTCAAGGGTGAAGGGAGCTATATACAAGTGGGGCCTCTCAATGCCCCCTGGCTGGCTGCTCCATCCACTCAACAGCCCTCTTCAATGCGGCAGTATCCCGCAGCTACCTCCGCTGGATGAGAAGTATCCTCCTCTGAAAGTCCAGCACTGGGTACACAGCTGGGAACAGCCTCTGTGCTCCCCTCCGCACCACCATCCTGGGTCCACCTAGGAGAAGGGACAGGACAGGCAATCAGTGTCATGTCCCAAAGAACCCCAGCCCACCCACAGCATGCAGTGAACAGCGGGGGCACACAGCACTGGAGGGACCACAATGGACCCATGCCCGGAGGGCCACACCAGCCATCCACACAGCACACCACAATGGTGCAGACAGGCAGACAGTGTAGCACAGTCTGCACGAGCATGGGCACATGGTACAGAATGACAGCACTGTCACAGCACATACAGTGGCAGCTGTGTGCACGCACCCTCCACCAGCACAAGGCCACAAAAGTATGTGCAACACTGGCACGCAGAACGGACAGTGTGCCAACCACGGATGTGCAGACACATGACTGGAGCGACCATGGCCATACACTGTCCCTACAGTTATCCCACAGAGACATGTAACAGCAGTGTGACCAAGCCTACCTGCCCGGCACCATCCAGTTGATGCTGCTGGCTGTGCCCCTTCCGCGGTTGCCCTGGCCTGCCTACAGTCCTCTGGCCCTGTAGAAGGAAAGAATAGAGGAGGACATGAGTACACAAGCACGCATGGAGAGCCCCCCGCCACCACACAGCCCGCATGGTGTAGGGCATGTCCCCGTCCGTCCAGTGGCCTCCATGCCTGCATGACTGCAACACTCGCAGCAGCCATGCATGATGCACAGTGACCACCAGGACCATGACAACCCCAGTGGTGTACCGTGCCACGCAGCTGTACACCCACCACAGTAGAGCGTGCCTGCCACCTGCGCACACCTACCTGGCTATAGCACCACCCCATGCTGAACTCACACCTGCAACCTCTGCAACCTCTCTTGGTCCTTCCTCCTCAGGTCCCCGAACTTGTGGCAGCACTGCTCTGGGGTCCTGGCCACCCCTGTCTGCATCCTCAGATCCCAGGCCACATGCTGCCACACCTCACTCCATGGCTGTTGGAGGGGCACCAGTCCAAAGAGCTGCCCCTCAAAGAGCTGTACAACAGCCATGAGGTTGATCACCTCCAGGTCAGACCAGTTTGTGGCCCCTTCTATTTCTGTCTTGTGCCATGGCTCCTACCAGGTCTTGCGATGGATACCAGGGGAAATGGGTGCCAAAACCACACTTGGGACCACACATGTAGAATGCATGATTGTGTTCAGCAGGATTCAATCACGCAACATGGGGATGCATGATCTCAATGCGCAATGCAGGTGCATAGCACAGTAACACACATGCGCACAACGTCACTGACCAGCGGGTGCCTGAGGTCAAGTACATGACCTGGAAGGCACAGGATGTGACCCCGCGTGGCGTTGCACACATGCCCACCATGCGCACATTGTGCAGCCGCGCGGTAGGGGCAGTTCCATGAGGCGTGCAAATGCGCAATGGCAGCCCCGTGCCACATGCACAATGGCACGGCATCACGCAAAGGCACATCAGTCACACGATAGGCATGTGGTACGTGTGCGCACATGTACACTGCAGGCATGCGCACCGTGCATGCACTGCACTTGTGCAACAGGGGTTGCTCTGGCACAACTCAATTGCGCACAGTGCATTTATGCAATATTCAGCTGCCGTATGCAAATCACCTCATCAGCTAATGCATGGCGCAGTAGGGTTCATTAGCATATCATTACCATTGCGCGCATAAGCTCATTTGCATGTGATGCGCCATATAAGTGCCAACGAACAGCTCAGGTCACAGACCAGTATTGCAACCTGTTAGGTAAGTGGATGCAAACTCAGCAAAACACAGGCCTACTACAACACTGCTACAGGGGAATGCTATGGGCTGTGCTGACACTGACCCACTATGCTGTCCCTGTTCACAGGTAGAGACATGTTGGGCAATGATGGAGAGGAGGAGCGTGGGCCTGCACACAATCGCAGGCCCAACTTCACAAGAAAAGAGCAGAATGCCCTGTTCGAGGCTTACCTGGACAGGGAGGACCTGCTCAGTGGTGCTATGAACAAGCCTGAAGAGAGGTCAGCAGGGTGGGAGGAGGTGGCAAGGTATGTGAACATGCACAGCAGGAATCAGCGCACTGCACAGGAGTGCCATAAGAAGGTGGGCACGGACAAGAGGAGGATCAAGGAGAAGGTAGCGATCATACGGGTATCCTGCAGCATGACCAGCAGTGGCCTGTCCACCGCCCCAACACTGTTGGCCACAGAGGAGCTGGTGGCAGCCACCATCAGCCACACTGCAGTGGAGGGTGTGCCTGGTGGTGGCTTCCAGATGGGTGGCAGTCCGTCACTGCATGGTGAGTATGCACTCAACAGATACAGTATGTCTGTCAGGTGTGGGATGGACATGCAGGTATGCCCACTGCCATGCTGCATGCCATATGCGTGAGTGGCCGCAGCCATTCATGGCACCACGTTGGCCTATGGCAATGGCGGCATGCACATGGAAGGGAGGCACATGGACGATACAGCTCCACTAACTCTCTGTTTCTTTCTTGCAGCACCATCACACCTCTATGGGGAGGATGGAGTGGAGGCAGCTGCGGCCATGGATGCCATACCGTCCACCTCCACCAGCATCCAGAGCGGGCACAGATCACAGCTCAGCTGTGCAGAGCAGGTGGACATCTTTGGCTTGGGGTTGGATGATGCCCTGGCTGAATTCTTGCAGGATGCCTGCCTGCCAGTGCTGTGAGCTGAGACTCAGCTGGAGGCTGGGTCTGGCTCTGATGATGACCTAACGCTGATCCTGGACAGCGTAGGTGCTGAGGTGCCTGGCATGCCCCTGGGAGTATCACAGGCAACATCAGGGCCCAGTGCTGTGCCAGCAGCTGCGCAGCTGTCTCCCATCCCCACCGGCACGGTGGTGTGTGGCGCACCCGCTCTTTCCAGCATAGGTGGTGGTGCTGTTGCAGCAGCGGCAGTACAGGGCACTGCCCAGTAGACAGTTGGGTGGTGGCAGCAGGATGCAGGTACCACCGGGCAGTGTGAGCCAGGGTCTGCCGCCATTGCACCTGAGGACACTGTACCCCCAGTATGGCCCCCTGTGCAGCGTCCAGCAGAACGGGACACTGGGCAGCATGCCATGTCACCCCCAGCAGCCCGGCATCCAGCCCAGGAGAAGCAGGATGCTGAATGGTTGGCTGAGTACACCTGGTTGCTGCAGGCATCCATTGAGAACCAGGCGCTGCTTGCAACAAAGGTGTGTGCTCTGCAGGCGGAGGTGCGTCAACTGGCCAAGCAGCAGGACAGGGGCACTGCACGGCTCATGGATGAGCTCCAACAGATGTGGGTGGCCATGACCGTGTCATTGGACCACACGACTGGTGCCATTGTGGCCGGATTTATATCAGAGGACCCCCACAGTGCTCAGTCCAACCCACAGTCCCGGCATCTGGTGACTCCCTCACAGCAGATGCCGGGCTCCGATGTTGGCATCCCAGACACCCATGGTACTAGCCTGTTTGGCCACCTCAACACGCCTGCGAGGACACAGTCATGGTCCAGGACTTCAACCCCTGGGGGTGCATTCGACACCCCCCCCATGGTCAGTGCGCAGCCTGTGGCAGCTGATTGGCCCTGGCGCAGCTGCCCATGTGGCCGTGGTCGCCAAGGAACTATGCAGTTGGCCTGAGGTGTGTGCTGCCCTGACCTGCCGTCTGCTGCTGCTGACTCATGCACATGCGGGCAGTGGTGGTGCTGCATGCATGTGGTGGCGCAAATGTGTGTTGTGGCGCATGCCCCCTGTGTGTGCCATCCAGGATGCTGGGACATGTGGCATGGGTGTGATGAGGACAGCTCCTCACTTGTTGTGCCTGTGCTCCAGTGTCATGCTTCTGATTCATGCCATGTTCCTCAGCCTGTGTGTGTGTGTGTCTACGTGTGTGTGTGCGCGCGCACGCATGCCTGTGCTGTGTGCCATTGCATCCACCTTGCCTGCAATACGCCCCTTTCCCTGCATGCATCCCTCTGTGCATGTACAGGCCCATGTGTGGTGTGCTGGTCCGTGTGTCCCATGCATGTGTGTCACTGCATGTATCTGCACTCTCCATAATGCTCCTGTGCAGTTGTGTCTCGATGCCGCCTGGCCTTCACTGCCAGGCGGGGGTCTCGCCTCCCTGGTGGTGGCTGCCCACCACCCTAGGGCACATCCTCACCACTGTCACCAAGCTGTCACCCTCATCCACCTGGACAGCTATCCCATGGTGAATGGCCATGTTGTGCAGAATGCAGCAGTCCAGGAATAGGCCACAGGCTTTCGATGGACTGTATTGTAGGGCACCGCCAGACCTGTCTAGGCAACAGAACCGCATTTTCAGCATGCCAAAGACACGCTCAATGATACTGTGCATGCTGGCATGTGCATCATTGGATCTCTCCTCCGTCGGGGGCGCCGGTCGCCCGTAGGGGGTGAGCAGCCAGGGCCTAAGCAGATATGCACTGTCACCTGTGTGAGGAATGACATGGTTAGCACTGTGCTGTGTTGTGGTGACCACCCTGTCCCTGTCATCCACTGCCCACTCCACCATGCCCACCCTGTCTGCTCTCCCTCCTCCCACTGCTCTGCCATGCACACACCCTGGCCTGTGCCCTACTCACCCACCAGGTGGCCCATGAGGATGTCCCCACATTTGAACCTCTGGCACAGTGCAGAGCTGTACCAGATGAATGTATCATGTGCACTCCTGGGGTGTGTGGTGCAGACATTGATTATGCACCCCGTGGCATCGCACACCACCTGGCAATGATTGATGGATATCCTTTCCTATTCATGTATACTGGCCCCTCAGGGCCAGGTGGTGTGCGGATGCCCACGTGGGTGCAGTCTATGGCCCCGACCATGCCTGGCATGCATGCCTCCCTGTGGAAGTCCTGCATGTTTGCTGTATGCTCTGTCTGTGTGCTGGGGAAACATATGTACTCTGAAGCACGTGGCAGTAGAGTATTGAGGAACTGTGTGAGGAGGCAGGATGCCCTGTTGGTCTTTGGAAGGTGCCTGTAGTGAGCAAGCACATTACAGCGATCACCTTAGTCTCCACTGACATGGTATGACTACATCTGGAGGGTGCCTGCATCTCCTCACTGCACAGCTCACAGAGCTGCCTCAGAATTGCCCTGTTCAGGTGGTACTGGCCCACTATCTCTGTATCACTATAGTTCTCGAATGTGATAGGGGCACGGTACCACCTGTGTCAAGCATACTGCCACCAGGCCCTTCGTCGGCCATGTTGATGTTCCTCCTGCCTCCTCACACCCCTCATTACTGCCTCCATCACAAATGGTGAGCTGTCCATCTCTCTATGTGGTTTGGCACAATGTTGCACATCTGCTGTCTGTGTGTGTTTGACCCAGGTTTTATAGGCTTAAGTCCACCCGGTGCATCTTGTGGTTTGCTCCGGACTTGTGCCATGATTTCTGATTGAATATACCATTATACCGCATATTCATGGGAACACCCCCTGCACTTGTGCTGCATACATTACATTTGTGCCATGGCGCAGTGAGACTTGCGCTGCACAGCCGTGGTGTTCGAATATCACTCGGCAGCACAAGTCTGCAGTTGAGCTGGCGCAATTTGTTTGTGTATTTTCATTTGTCTTACTGTGACAAGGTACCTTTGTAAATGAGCCTATGGCTCAAAGGTTTTCCAAACTGCTGTCTAATTAAATAAATAAATAAAACTCAGTTGCACCATGTGCAACTGTTCTGAACACCCCCATAGAGAACAGAATGTGTACTTAAAAATGATTTTCTGAAGGCCCTCTGGGATCAAAGAAAACAATTCGGAGGGGTGCAGCAGAGGCTTTGGAAGGAGGGCATTAAGGCCTATGTAATTTTTGCCTCCAAACTTAAACTGATGTTAAATAATCAAGTGTTGTATTATAATTCTGTATTAGAAGCAATCACAGATTTAAAAATCAGACTACCTTCTGTCTTTACTAATTATGAAGATGGCTAAGAATTATTAAGTGAGATTGATTAAATAAACTATACATCCTAAGTGACAACTGGAATGGCTAGGAAGGAACAAGCAAGGGGAAGCAGTGGTAAAAAGGATGGGGAGGGGGAAGGGAGACTAGTTGGCCACCAAGTAATCACTCCAAGATGTTAGGAAAGGTGCCGAACCAGTTTTTGGCACCAGGGTGGGGGTGGGGAGGGTTAAGGGATCTGATATGTATGTGTTAAAAAGGGAGATTGGTTTTAAAAAACATTTAAGAGACAGAAAAACGCAAATAAAAAGCAATGATGATTTGGGTTAATGGGTGTACACGCAATGTAAATGGGATACATTCCCCCATTAAAAGAACAAGAATTTTATCTAGGTTAAAACATTTCAAGTCCAGTGTTTCGATGTTACAATGAAACAGAAATAGAGAAATTAAAGGGGAGGTGGAAAGGGAATATATATATTCCTCTTTAGGAGATAGTAAACAAGCATTTGTCAATGCCAAATGTTGCTTGCTTGTATGTGCTGTTTAGGTATTTGGAAGTGATAGTTCCATGCCTTCCTCCCATGACATGCACTGTGTCTTTCCGTTCAGTATTCACGGAAGAGTGGGAGGGGCAAGGGCCACAGCAGTACAGCAGTTGCCAAGGGGGGTGAAGAGGTGGACAAAAGAGTCCTGCAGGAGCTCACTAAATTGAAGGTGGACAAATGATGGAACCAGATGGCATACACCCAAGGATATTAAGAGAACTGCGAAGGGAGATAGCAGTTCCTCTGGCAGCCATGTTCACTGAGTCATTCAACATGAGTGAACTGGAGGAGGGCACATGTGGTCCCTCTACACAAGTCCAGCAGCAGGGAGGAGGCGGGGAACAATAGGCCGTTCAGCCTCACCTCAGTAGTGGGGAAGATCATGGAGACATTGTTTAAAGAAAGGATAGTAGGGCACCTAGAAGCCATCGGAGCCCAGGAACATAGACAACATGGATTCACAGGGGGGGACATCATGTCAGACAAATCTGGTTGATTTCTTTGACTGGATGACAAAGGAAGTGAACCAGGGTGGGGCAATGGACAACGCTTACCTTGATTTCAGCAAAGCCTTTGACACCATCCCACATAGGAGGCTGATAAACTAGCTGGGTAGGCTGGGCATGGGGGAAAGGGTGGTAAACTGGGTTAGAAACTAGGGTGCAGTCTAGGGAGAGGGGGTGACCAGTGGGGTGCTGCAGGGATCGGTCCTGGGACCAGTCCTGTTCAATGTGTTCATTAGTAACATTGCAGAACGGCCTAAGGGAATTTTTTTCCCCAAATTTTCAACATAGCCATTTTAACACCTCTGCTCATGAACAGTGTCACTGTGATTTTCTTAATCTGTCCCAAACATTGATTGCGCACAGCGACTGCTCCATTGTGCGCTACATGCACGGAAACACATTTTGGGCAACATGTGAAAAATGACAGCTGTACTGCTCATAAGGAGGTGTGGTACAATGGCAATGTTGAAAATCTGGAGTGAAAATATTAAAAATTCAAGAAATTACGAGCATGCGTTGGAACTGCGAAACGCATGCTCGTAAAACAGTCATTTTTGGGAATTTTTTCACTAAATTTTTAAAATAGCCATTTTAACACCTCTACTCATGAACAGTATAGCTGTGATTTTCTTAATCTGTCCTGAACATTGATTTCGTACACCGACTGCGCCATTGTGTGCTACATGCGCGGAAACATATTTTGGGTGAGATGTAAGAAATGACAGCTGTACTGCTCATAAGAAGGTGTGGTAAAATGGCAATGTTGAAAATCTGGAATGAACAAATTAAAAATTCGCGAACTTACAAGCGTGCGTAGGAACAGCGCAATGCATGCTCGTAAAACAGTAATTTGGGATTTTTCACAAATTTTCAACATAGGGTTTTGGGGCCTACCTTATGAACTGTGACACTGTTGTTTTGTAAATCAGTCCCAAAGTTGGTTCCGCGCGAGTGACCACAAAATCACGCTTCGGGCGATTAACGCCATGACAGTGACAGAATTCATGAGGTGGGGTCCCAAAAACCCCATGTTGAAAATTTGGTGAAAAAATTCACCAAAATGCCCGAGATATGCAGTAAAGTTGAAAAAACCCTATTTATTCCATTATACAGCTTACCGGCATTTCCTCAGTTCGTGGTCGGCTTTGAAGAGTGCAGACGTGTTCCCGGTCCACCGAAGATCATCACGCTGGACTCTGGAGGTAAGTATAAGGTGAGGTGGGGGTGGGGAGGTAGATACACAGAGGGTGGGCGCGGGTGGGGTAGGGGGTCAGGACAGTCTGCGAGAAGTTTTTTCTTTAGGTGTTTTTTTTTTTTTTTACTTGGGCGACACTGGATTTGTGCCACGCTGGGGTGGGCTTTCAGCATAGCAGCTAGAAGGCCATTTGGGGAACAGTAGAGCCGGCGGGGATTGGGCACCCCGTCGGCCATACAGACTGCTGCCATGCTGGGGTGGGCTCCCAGCGTGGCACCTGGAACTCTGTTGGGGGGGGCGCAAAAATCCCCGTCGGCTATACAGTGTGTGCGTGGGGGGAAGCATGAGCATGAATGCGCGTGTGTGTGTGTGTGTGTGTGTGTGTGTGTGTGTGTGTGGAGCACGCATGAACATGCGATCTTATCGCTGCTCACTGAAGCGTAGCTCTCCCTTTCAACTGTACGGCACTGCATTTTCAACTGCTGTCATAGACAGCTGCAAAGTTGATTGGAGAACTGCGGCCGCGCCTGCAAACACACTGACTGAATTGGAAGAGGGCTGCCACACCTCCAAAAACTCGGATGATGGCACTATGTTTCTTGCACATGTATGAAAGCAACATAAAAATGTGCCGACACCAGAATACATCCTATATTTATAGTCAAGAGGTATTCATTCATCCATTACAAAAGTTTTAAATGAACAAATACCAATTATAATATAAGGATATCAGGAACACATTTTTGCTAACCAAATCACACCCTATATGATGAAAATGCTTGCCGATTAATAAGTACTGCTGGTTACAGTCCTGGTTTGTACGTTGACAGACGCTTCTAAATATCTTGGCCATGGAAGGCAAAGCCATCACGATGGTGGAGAAGCTGGTCAAAAAGTAGTGTCTAAATGCTCGTAGCACGATCTTTAAAGCTTATTTTCATTCAGATGTCTATGTGCTTTTAGCTATACCACTTCCTGACTGAAATGTTGTTTGATTAGCGGGAGAAACTTGAGAACCGTGTTAACAGTCAATGGAACACATGGAATGCAGTTAGAATGGTGGAATCAGGTTGCTTAAAAGTTCCACGGTCACAAGTGCATCATCAGCCTATCAGGTTAACACATAACTCAGGTGGTATGGAATCAGGATTCCTGTGAAGTTACAACTAAGTCAAAGGACACATCTCCCCGAGTAAATCTCCCTACAACAAAAACAACGTAAATCAGTTAGGCACTTCCTCCCCAGCTTTACTCCACGAAACCAACTCCAGCAAGTTTGTTCAGAGCTGGCCGAGTCCACCCCCAGTAGAACAGAGGGATGTCTCAGTAAATATATCCTTTGTGTAAAAGAACTTCTACCACAAATAAATAGTTTCAGCATACTATACAAGGTAGAAATGTGTTTCTTGCTGATACAAAAATGCACAACTGAACTAAATTGACAGCGAGAGGCACTTCGGGTTAATGTGCACCCTGAGACGTAGCACCCCCTTCCCCGTCCCTGGGATTTGCAAATTCCAAGCGACCCCTGCTCTGTCACTATTCATTCAGAGGTGCTTCAGCTGCAAGACCAAGTCTAGCTAGAGTTTAGTCATAAGTTATGGCTCCAGCTTCGAAAACGACGGTGAGTGGAGGCTTGCAAGGAGCGACTTCGGTATACGCTCCAATTTTTGCGATGTCGATCAAGTCTTGGGAAAACCCGCCCGATTCTTACTGTGTTTCAGTGTTTGGACTACACTTCATGAGCTAGGAGCCCATAAGGGCCATAGCTTTAAATCCCCCCCCCCTTATATGTAAGTGTCTGTAATGCGTGAGCTATTGGGGCTCATTTGAGAGCTGGAGATGGGTCTGAGCCCTGGCAAGCCCCCCAGTAATTCCAATACTAATGTAATTATTCCTTTTGATTGGGGGGGGTCTCACCGGGTGGTTACTGTGGAGTGGTGCTTATGGGGTTGGCTCGAAAGCTGTACGATGGCTGTACAATACTTTGTAAACACATATACTTTGCAGGGTCAGGGTTTACGCGCGTGAGGAAGTACCCAGCATGCAGTGTGCGTGGGGAGCGCCGCACATAACGCCGATCTTATTGCTGCTCACTGAAGCATAGCTCTCCCTTTCAACTGTACGACACTGCATTTTCAACTGCTGTCATAGACTGCTGCAGCGTTGATTGGAGAACTGCGTCTGCGCCTGCAAACACACTGACTGAATTGGAAGAGGGCTGCCACACCTCCGAAAACTCGGATGATGGCGCTATGTTTCTTGCACATGCGTACAAGCAACATAAAAAGTGCTTGAGTGGCTATCTTGTTTGTGAAAAATGTTGAGGGTAAGATATAAGATATAGCAAATGACTGCAAAGGGAGAATGATTCTGGTAAATACAGAATTAAACTAATGTAATATTGTCTTCGGTTTAGTTTATGCACCATTTAAGGGCTTTGGGAATTTTCTAGCTGAAATAAACGGGATGAGCGTGTCTGTGCTGTAGCGCTAATACAGCAATCAGTCGGTGGCTGGCCATGGAGGTGAGAGGTGGGCTGTGCCAGTCGCCGGCTGGGGATGAGTGGGGGTGTGCTGGGTGGGTTGGCACGGTGGGGGGGTGGGAGGTCACTAGACTACCAGGAAATCAGGCTTTCTTTTATGATATGGGACTGTACAGTTCAGGGGGGCCACTAGACTACCAGGGACTCAAGATTTATTTTATTTTATGGACTGTACAGTTGGGGGAGCCACTAGACTACCAGGGACTCAGGAGTTGTTCTATTTTCTGGGAATGTACAGTTGGGGGGGGCCACTAGACTACCAGGGACTCAGGATTTATATTAGTTTCTGGACTGTACAGTTCAGGGGGGGCACTGGACTGTGGGGTGGGTGCGTGCCGCATATGTGGCGGGTGACCCAGGGGTTGGGGTATGGGTGGGGGTGTACTTGCGACCTGCGGGCAGCGGGTTGCGACATGCTGGCCAGGTACGCCCTCTGTGCAGCGTACCTTGCTACATGTTGCAAGTCAAAGGACTTTGCTGTGAAGACCCTGTCTCTTCTAGAATAGGGCACAGGGTCAATGTCGCAGTTGTGGGTGGCACAGGTTGCGTTCAGTGGCAGCCTGCGCCACCTTTCTAGAATCAGGCCCCTAGAGTGCTAAATAATTTTTTGGAAACAAATAACTTAGTAGACTGGTAGAGGATTATGAATGGAGGTTCTAAAGATTATACTTACTTTTCAGCATGACATAATATGCACTCAAGATTGGATTATGCTTTTATTTCAGGAGACTTGCTGGTGGACTGTTTGGGGTGCAAGGCTACAATAGAAACCAAGCTGGTGACTGATCATAGTCCAGTTACTTTTTCTGCTATTTTCCTCTCCATGTCTATAAGAGGAAAAATACCTTGAAGGTTAAATAACTATTTGCTGGAGAATAAAAATTTCCAGTACAAGATAAGTTATAATAATAAACTTTATTTATATTACACCTTTCAAATAACAAGGCGCATTCCAAAAAGATTAAATACAAACAAAGCATACAAACAGTACTATAAAAACTGTTAAAAACAAATACAAAACGTTAATCAAGGACACCATTGCCTTATTCCATAAAAATGATTTAAGAGCTTGTTTAAAGCTCCCCACAGTCAAACACTCCCTTATCCGATGTGGTAGAGAATTCCAAAGGGTTGGTGCCACAAACATAAAAGCCCAGGCACCAGTTGATTTCAATGTAACCCTAGGAATCTCTAGCAACCCCTCATCGGCTGAGCAGAGCAACCTCACAGGGAGGTAAGGAGTCATGAGATCTTTCAGGTAGTCAGGGCCCAGATCATGTAGGGTTTTAAAAGTCAGTAATCCAACTTTGAAGGTGATCCACCACTGAACTGGTAGCCAGTGCAGATCCCACAGCACCAGAGTAATATGAGGTGTTCTAGGAGTACCTGTAAGTACTCGAGCTGCAGAATTCTGCACCAGCTGAAGGCGGCTGATATCAACCCCCGGAAGCCCAAGGTAAAGCGAGTTGCAATAGTCCAGGCATGAGGTCACAAAGGCATGGATCAGAGTTGGCAGATCACCGGACAGAATGAGGTGCTTGATTCTGGCGATGTTTCTCAGATGATAAAATGAAGATTTTACCACTGCAGACACTTGAGATTGTAAAGTCAGCCCAACATCTAAGATCACCCCCAGATCTCGCACCCATTCAGAGACTGGTAACTCGACATCCCCACAAAACATCCCAGAGGGGCAGCCGGCCACTGGTCCCCCTATCCGGTGATCCGGATCCAAAACCAACATCTTGGTCTTCCCAGAATTCAACTTCAACCTACTGGACCTCATCCAGTCCTGGATTTCCTCCAGACAGCTATTAAATACCGAGACAGCTCCTTTCTGGTCAGGTGCAAAGGACAGGTACAGTTGGGTATCATCTGCATAACAGTGAAAACCCAACCCGTACCATCTCACAATGTCTCCGAGGGGAAGCATGTACACCGCAAACAACATGGGGGACAGTATAGAGCCCTGAGGGACCCCACAAAAAAGAGAGAAGGGATCAGAGGAAAAAAACCCTGACACCACCCTCTGAGATCTTCCAGTAAGGTATGATGTGAACCATCTGAGCACAACCCCAGAGAGTCCACAAATACATCTCAGGCACTCCAAAAGAACCCTATGGTCAACAGTGTCAAATGCTGATGATAGATCCAGTAATAGCAGAATAAATTGTTTTCTCTGGTCTCTCGCCATCAGGAGATCATTGAGCACCCGAACCAGCGCAGTCTCGGTACTATGCCTCTTATGGAAACCTGATTGGAGAGGTTCGTAGATGCTATGTATGGTCAAGTGGTTCTCCAACTGGGCTGCTACCACCTTCTTGATCACTTTCCCTACAAAGGGGAGGTTCGAGATAGGTCTGTAGTTAGCCAGACATTCTGGTTCCAAAGACGTTTTCTTCAACAAGAGTGTCACCACTGCCTCTTTCAAGGACAGGGGATATTCACCTGAGTCAAGAGAGGCCCAGACTATCTGTGCTAGAGCCAGTAGAATAGAATCTCCACACCCTAAGATTAGGGGTGTGGGACCTGGATCTAAACTACAGAAGGTAGGACGCAGCCCCTGGACAATCCGCATAACATCCATGATTTCCGGGCAGTCGAAGGTACTCCAGGAAAACAAAGGGATAGTGACCTGATCCTGGGCACCCGCAGCTAGCATAGAATGTGTCAAACAGATGTCTGCCCTAATGTCGGCCACCTTATCAGCAAAGAACCGAGCAATCTCATCACACTGCAATTGTGACAATGCTCTACGGAGCTGTAGACAGATTGGGTTGCACAATCTGTCCACAGTTCTGAAAAGCTGACCAGGTCTGATCTGCGCGGCAGAAATTTCCTCAGACAGGAACTCTGCCTTCTTACGGGAGATTTCTGACTGATAGAATTGATAATGTTCTAGCAGTCTAAGGTGGTCAGCATCCAGGCCAGAAGTAAAGCTATACAACATTTTATGATGGAAAATAAGGTTTCTGAGTCTAATGTAATTGGATGTTGGGATGGTTTTAAGGCTACATTGAGAGGGGAAATTATCTCTCTTGGATGAATAAGCAAAAAATAAAAATGAAACATGAAGTAGAAAATAAAATCAGTATTTTAGAATTAGCAGTAAAAAAGGTGACTCTTCAAAGCAGCAAGAACTTACAGATCTTAAAAAATGGTGGAATCTACTGAATATTTTGAAATAAAAAATGTTGGGTAAAAAATGCACAAAATTGGGAGATAAATAGTGAAATAGTAGGAAAGAAATTAGCTGAAAGATTACAAGATCTTGAAAAGCAAAGAATAGAAATAGTCACAATTCAGAAATCAGATGGGCAGATGCTTACAGACCAGAAATTGATTTTGGCAGAATTTGTTCATTTTTATGCCTCTTTCTATGCCTCGGAGCGTTCCCCTTCTCAAGAAGAACTGGAATATTATAGCACCTTAGTAACTAGAAAATTGTCTCCCCCTGAATCACAAAAATGTATTACCCCTATTACACCTCAAGAAATTAGTGATACATTGCATCAAATGGTTAAATCAAAGGCACCTGGCATGGATGGGTTTACTTTAGAATGTTATATATCTTTTGAATCTGAGATTGTACCATATTTAAACATGTTATTTAATCAAATCCTGAATTCCTTAAAAATCCCAGATTCTTTTTCTCAAGCATACATTTCAGTTATTCCAAAACCAGAAAAGGACCATAAAAAATAAAAAAACTACAGACCAATTGCAATTTTAAAAACACTGACTATAAAATATTTGCTAAGATATTAAATAATAGAATCCTACCTACTCCTAAAAAATGAATACATAGTAACCAGTCAGGTTTTGTTCCTGGTAGAATAATTCAAACGGGTCTGCTTAAAGTCCAATTCATGGTGGAAAATCTGGAAAGAATGGAAGAACCAGCAGCCTTGGTGGCATTAGATGATGCCAGCTCATTCGATATGATAGAATGGGTTTATCTTTTTTATATTTTGAGGTTGTATGGCTACCCGCAAGAATTTATTCAAGTCTTAAAGGGGCACTGTCAGCTTTGCTCCTCGTTTTTTCATCTGCTTGCATAAGCATGACTCTGTGCACCTATATATGACTTATTCCCCAACTAAACTCCCCATATATACCACAACAGTGATCACTTACCAGAGTTTTCAATTTTTGGATTTTTCTACATTCCAGCGGCACGACCAAAACTACTTCGTCCCCCTGGAAGCAGTGGCATGCCGAGAGCACACCTGTGACACAGAGTGCCTGCATTAACATTAGTTTTTTACATGGCCACACTAAAGAGTTACTTGCAGCATGTCTTGCAGTATACTGAATTAAAGTTGCTGTGTTTTAAGTAAAACTGAGCATTGATAATGCCAATAAAAACATTTAAACACTGCCGCCGAAATCTCATGCCTGTGTGAATGTGGGCTGCTCCTGCGCATGCACGGGATCTGTGTTCTGTCCCGCTATTGTGCATATACAGGATTTTGGCACCTGGAGTGGTCCACATTTGCACAGGTGCGTGATTTTGGTGGCAGTGTTTAAATGTTTTTATTGGCACTACCAGCGCGCAGTTTTACTTAAAAAAACAGCAACTTTAATTCAGTATACTGCAAAACATACTGCAAGTAACTCTTTACTGTGGGCATGTAAAACATTGAGGTTAATGCCGGCACTTCATGTCACAGGCGCACTCTCAGCATTCCACTGCTTCTGGGGGACAAGGGTTTTTCTGTCAACTGCAGGAATGAAGAAATGTCCAAAAATTGAAAAATCTGGTAAGTGATCACTGTTGTGGCATACATGGGGAGTTTATTTGGGGGATAAGTTATATATAGGTGCACAGAGTCAGGCTCAAGCAAGCAGATGAAAAGATGAGGAGCAAAGCTGACAGTGCCCCTTTAAAGACATTATACAACAAACCAGTAGCTCAGATTAAGATAAATGCTGAACTTTCAGTGGCGATTGTGTTACAGAGAGGAGTCCGGCAGGGCTGCCCCCTGTCTCCAACATTATTTATACTAGGATTGGAGCCATTGCTAAATAAAATAAGGGGGAATAAGACAAAGGAATAGCAATGGGGGAGGAAGAGGTGAAATTAAATGCATGTGCAGATGATGTCCTTCTATCATTACAGAACCCTGTAGAAAGTATTTGGGCAATTATGGCTATCACTGCAAAGATTTCTAGGGTAGCCAGATATAAGATTAACCAAAATAAAACAGATTTAGTATGCTTTCACTTGATGGACTATATACAGATTCACGATATTTTAAATGCAAATGTCAGAAATGAAGGTATACAATATTTAGGTATTTACATATATAATAAAGTAAGCTCTTTTTTTGACTTGAATTTCAAATTCCTATCAGATACACCCCAGGACAGATTATGTCTCTATGGGGTAAAGTCCAATTAGTGAAAATGATGGTGATCCCCTTTCTTTCCCACGGGCTGCAGACAGTAATGGTACCCATTCCTGATTCTTGGTTTAAACAAATAAACAAACAAATCAGAAAATTCATTTGGAATAATAAGCCTCCAAGAATTGATTGGTGTAAATTATGTTTACCAACTGATAGTGGGGAGTTGCCTTGCCCTGAATTAGAAAATCTTATTTTATTCTATATCATAAAAATGGTGGTGAAATAGGCCCATGAAGAAGAAGAAGTAGAACCAAATATAAAATGTATTAATTCCTTGCTGTCTTCAAATTCAGCTGAAACTGTAGATTTAACACAATTATTATTTACAGCAAAAAAACTTCAAAAGGCTAAAAGCAAGGTACTAAGAGCAATCGCGGCAGGAATTATTAAATATACCAACAGGGTAAAATGGGATGCACATCTCTCTCCATGGAATATAGTTTGGAATAACCCAAATTTCGAATTAGGAGGCAAAAAATTAAAAAATAAACCGTGGGAAAGAAAGGGTGTGACTAAGTGGACAGATTTTTATGAAAATGGGCATAACATTTCTTGGTCTTCTTTGAAAATAAAAGTTTGTATGGAAGAAAACCAATTTTTCTGTTTCACTCAACTATTTAGTTTGTTCACTAAAGACTACAAAAGATGGGAGAGGGCTCCATACAACAGGATTTTTGAGCAAGAACTAAAAAGGATTTTAGAAAGTAAGCCAAACAAATTATTTTCCTGGTTAACAAAAAAAATTGAATAACACTTTCACAAAAAGCTATAAAACTACTTTTGAGAACTGGGATAAAGAATTGCTACAAAGACAGCAGTGGATGACAGCTGGTAAGGCCATAGCTCAGCATGGTCTAACAAGAGATAGGGTAATACAGTACAAGATTTTGAACAGGGCATACTACTCCCCATATAGATTGGCTAAAACGTATACAAACGTGAGCAATGTATGTTGGCACTGCCAGTCCATCAATGCAGATATGTTGCACATGTCCCGGAGCTGTAAATTAAGTCAGAATTGGTGGGTCTCAGCCTTTAAGACCATTAGCAAAGTAGGTTTCAATCTTACACAATGGCTAGAATCAAAGTATGCGGTTTTGGAAATGTGTAACCTTATACGTAAGGGACAAAGGGAAAGATTGTTTCTGAAGACTATTTTTATGTCAGTTGAAAGATTATTATTAAAATGCTGGAAATGTGAGGTTAAAAGATTATTATTAAAATACTGGACATGTGAGTCAGTGAATACCCCTTTTCCTGTAAATGAATGGAAGTATTCTTTTTTGACTTTATTGTTCAATTATAAATATTTTATACAGTTTGAATCTATATGGAAATTACAAAATAAAGAAGTTGACCAATGGTCAATAAGAGATTTTGATAATTAAGGTACTTTCCATAATATTATTTAGGAAGGGGGTATCCTGTTATTGATTGGGGGAAAGAAGTGATACAATATATTATTTATCATATGTAAAATGTATTTATCCCAATATTTATTACTATATCTATTTATTGGTATATCTGTCTCTGTATGGAATTTTTTCTTTTGTATGTACAACGTTTTACAACCTCCCTTATTGTTATTGTCAAATTCAAAGATCAATAAAATTATAATAAAAAAAGGAAATATCATTCAGGTCAAATCTCTTAGAGATGACCTACTAAAAATTGAACAATAGGAAGAAGTGAATAAAATGTGCTTTAACAACAAGAAATGTGTAGTAATGCACTTTGATGATAGAAATACGGCAAGTACATACACATTAAATAGAAAACAACTGGGAACAGTAGAAACTGATAAGGATCTAGCAATTCTAATAACAAATTACCTTAAACTCAGTACACACTGTGGCGAAATAAAAAAAAAACATCAGAATTGTGGGATGTATGGTCAGGGCACTTACTAGCAGGAAAGCACTCCACTCTAGAGCCAGTATTTAAGGAGGAATATGGATGGCCTGGAGAGGGTGCAGAAGAGGGTAATGAAAATGGTAAATGGACTCCAGGGACTATGCTACAAGGAGAGGTTGAGGAGACCAGATATGTATCTGCTGGAACTTAGACGCATTAGGAGTGACCTCCTTTAGATGTATGAAATCTCAAGGGATTATGAACTAACGGTCAGTTTAAACTTTCAGATCAATAAAAGGAGTATTGCACTCAGAAGTCAAAGCTATCAGCTGATGTTGACATTCCCCATGGGTAATCATAGAAGAAATTTCTATACCTAAAGGATAATTTCTATATGGAATGGATCACCAAAGGACATAGCTGAAGCTAATAACTTTGTAACCTTTAAAGATAAACTCAATAAATACTTGCTAAAAGAATTGGGTAACAAATGACCTGCTAGCACAGGAGATGGGCGCTATGGGCTCTACGCCTTCTGTCCATTCCTGATTCCAAGTATAGTATTTACTAGAATTCCTAGCTGCTTGAATAGTTGTCTGGTGTGGGACAGTGTGTAAACAATAGCCTCCTTTGATGGAGCCTTCAAAAGTCAATCGCAATGTATGGGAAGACATAGAGGCCCTCCCTTCTGAGGGTGGCTGCAACCGCTGCAAAGCATTTGGTAAAGCAGGTGGTATAGATGACAAACCAAAGGGCAAGACATAAAACTGATTGTGCGAGCCCTGCAGCATAAACTGCAGGTACTGTCTGTGGGACTTGCTGACTTTGATGTGGAAGTAAGCATCCTTCACATCCAAAGCAACTAACCAATCCCATTGTAAGAGCAGTGGGAGGAGGGACCACAGAGTGACCATTCAACACCGCTTGTATTACATAAATAGATTGAGGCCTTGGATATCTAGGACAGACTTTAAATCCTTGGTCCATTTTGGTACCAGCAAGTACTGGGAATAATAATCCAGGTTCATGTCAGCAACAGGGATGGGCTCTATGGACCTTTAGCTGAGCATGGTCTGACCCTCCTCCAGCAGGTGAGCAAGATGTCCCATAGGGTAAGGGCTGGGTAAAGCAGGGTGTACCAGAAGGACAGAGAGAAGTTCTAGGACGTGTCATCATGAAACCACCTCCAGCACCCACGCATCCATTGTAAACTTCCTCCACTTCGGCAGAAAGAGGGAGATATGACCCCCCCACCAGGATGCACTGAGCTGCCAGGGCTGGAGGAAGGAGGATTCAGAAGGTGCCGGGGAGGCAGGAGTGCTGCCAATACCTGCACCTTTGGTGAGCCTGGCATGGGCACTGGGTGGCAAACTGGCCTGAGGAGAGTCCAGGGGTCACTCAGAGTCATCGCTGGGACCCCTAGAGTACACCCTACTGGAACAGCATAGGGCTCCAGCCCTAAACCAGAGCTTAGGATTCAGAGTATGAAGGGACCGCAAAGTCATTTTGAAAGTCTGGCAGTCCCTTAGGCAGACTCAACATCGGTGCTGAAAAGCTGTTTACTTTTAAAAGAAGCATTAAGGACCAATTGCTGGACATCAGAGGAAAGTCAGCAACATACAACCAGGAGTGCCAGTGCAGGCAAATGCCAGAAGCAGCCACATGATCTGCCACATACAAGGTATCATAAGCAGATCATAATAGATGCTTACCAGCCTCCAGACTATTGGCAACAATCTGCTGGACCACTGTTTTGTCAGGGCCATATAGCAGTTTGCCAGCCATGGCACCCATAGACTTCCACAGACAAGTCTAATATTTTACCATATAAGCCTGGTAATTGGCAATACAGGACACAAGGGACACAAGCGTATATCCTTTTACACATGATATCAAGCCTCCTGGATTCCTCAGGTGGACCAGAGCTCATATGTTTAGAAGCCTTAGAGCTGCCATGAGCAGCCATTATGACTACAGAATCTGTTTGGTTGAGAAGAATATTAAAGCTTTCCAGAAGGTGCAGTATATTGTTTATTCACCATTCTAAGTACAGCTGGCAAAGCACAAGGTCTGTGCGAAGCAGCTAGAGTGGCATTCTCCAGAGCTGAATGGATAGGAAGTATAAGCACAGCAGAGGAGGCAGACACCTCCAAGAATTCACAGATTTTTCTTAGAGGAATCCTCTTCCTCCACCACAAGTCCCAGCTGAGATGACTTGTCTGAGGAAAGCCTGACAAGATGCATCCTCGGGAGGGGACCACTGAGCATTCTACACACTCTCCTCACTGCAGGAAAACAAACTGGAACTGGAACCACCACATTAAGGAGGTTCAGGCCTTCCTCCACCTCCTCATACTCCTCCATATACTCAGGATTGTATTCCAACTCTTCCTTACTGTCAGTAGTCATAGGCAGTGGGTCGATGGCCGGAGAAGGCTGTGCAGAGGGAATTTTCAATGGCTATGTGTCAAAAGAGGATAGTCCTTGCTTGGTACTGTGACCAGGAGAGGGAACTCTTGCATCATCAAAGAAGTCGTGAGCACCAACCCTGATGGCATCAATGGGGGTTGGCGTTGATGAATAAGTCTGAGGCAGAAGCATTTGAAAAAGCTCAGACACAGTCTGATAAAGCATCTGCATGTTAACAAACTCTGATGTGATCATTGATGACAGAACTGTTGACAGAACAGAACCCAATGGTGGAATCAACTGTGAATCCCCCAGTGAGGAATTAGAGCCTTTGCCAGACCCTGACCTTGGTTTATGAGAGATAATTGGGGGAGAGGCAGCAGAACCCAAGGCCTTGGCCTGGGATCTGTTTTTGTCAGAGGACTTACTTATCTTAAGAGGAGAGAAGGACTGCTCAAGAGAGGCATCCTTTTCCTTGTGAACGCTGCTTGTCTTTTTCTGAATGGTGGTGTTTATCAACTTAGCAGATATGTCCTTTTTCTTGGTAGAAGCAGCAGATGACACCATCAACTGCGGAGAATGGTGGGTCGACAGCAAGCCTTGGAGAGATGGAGCGGGAGATGATGGTGAAACTGCCTGAGATGTGTGATGTTTCTCCTCCATAGCCTTGAGGGGTTTTTTTTTTGCTCCTTCCCCCCCCCCACTCGGTTGGCCACATTTTTGGGCTGCCAAGGGTGCTCTACCCAGGCAGGCAAGTAAGTTTGGCATTAAGGATGTCAACTGCCTCAGCCACCATTTTGGCTAGGTAAAGGCTTTGCCACTCAGTATTGCCAAGGTCAGACAGAAAGCTAGTGGAGTTGAACTTACGGAAGGACTGTTTTATGATGAACTTTGACGAGGGATGGCCCCTGTGGTGGAGCCCAGTGTAAACCACTATCCCATGACCACTCAGGTCATTATGAAAGATGGCAGACTGCAGGATTTTGTGGGAATGATTAGTCAATATAACATAAAGAATAGAGCTATTGTCATTGTTTGTAGTGTTAGTCCTGGTTGGTTCGATGATAACCTGAGTCAAGCCAATCTCATCACAGAGATGTTTGAGACCATTTGATTTGGAGGTGAGCCAATCCATGTTAAGGTCACCAAAGATGATGGTTTCATTGTTTGAGAAGGTGACAATTGAGCGCAAAGTGGTAAGGATATCTGTTCTACCAGCAGGGGGCCTGTAACAGTCGATGATAGTAGGGACTTCTGTGGAGGGCAGATGAATTTTCAGTGACACAAGTTTGAATTCTTTTGGCTTGGATAGGCAGCAGATGTCTGTAATGCTATATTTGTCCAAGGTGCAGATGACCACATCACCCCCGGCTCTATCGGCCCTATACTGTTTGTAATCTGGTAGGGTAATTTATTGGTCTGATGTGGTGCTTTTGAGCCACGACTCGGTGATTATAATAAGGTCTGGGTTGGTATGGGCGGCCCTAGCTTGAAGCTGATTAAATTTCTTTGTCAGGCTCAAGACACTGATTAGCATTATCTTTAGGCCACATGTAGTGGAAAAGTTTGAGGGGGAGGCAAGGGGTATTGGGGGCCAGGGTTTACCTCCACATTACCTGAACATAGGAGGAGCAGCAAGAGTAATTTCTTTAAGAAGCACTTTGTTGTGGCAAGTAATTTTCTTCTTTGTGAATGCCCATACCAATGTAGTGGAGACAAGGGTATAGGGATAGGGGTAGAGATGCAACGGTTACAAATTCCGTGGAGTAGGGAAAGCACTCTAATAGTCATAGAGGAGGGCAGGGATGCTAGAGGAGGGGAAAAATGAGGACTAAGGGAAGTGAAATATGAGGAGGGTAGCGAGGTGCAATACTTGGGGGCTAGGGGCAGGTTGGCTAGGAGTGACAGGGCTGGTGCGGTCTCCAGGGGAAAGACAGAGGATAGATAACTGGGAAGACTTGGGATAGGTAGTAATAGGAGAATTTCCAGGAACATCATGGCAGAACAGGATTAAGGGCAGCAGAGAAGAACTTGCTGTTAGCTAGAAGTGCAGCAAGGGGCTATTGAAGCAGGGCATGCAGTAACCTTAATTAAGGGAGCAGGGCTATATCTAGATTAACAAAGAAGTATATTCATCTGAGATCACTCTTAGTGCCTATTCTCCAGATACAGATCACTGGTTGGTGTGCTGGGGGGGGAGCAATCAGTTAAGCTAACAGTAGTGAAGATGCCCTTGAGAGAAACTGATCAGCCAGGAATGAGGATAGACCCTTTAAGAGAATTCTGTAGAGGGAATCACCAATAGGGGGCAAGAGGCAGAGTCTACAAGTGAGAAAAGAGCATTTAGTAGAGGTAGGGGTGGGGGTAGGTGCACGGGTGAATATTTTTCAAGTCAGAAAGCAGTTCCCAGAGTCAAAGGAGGCACAGCACCAAGCACTTCAAATGTAGGGCAGCTCAGTGTACTTCAGCCAATGGGAGACTGGCTACAGCCACATCTTGCCCAATCATGTTCAACATTTTTGAATCCTATGATTCCAGATCAATGAAGCGTACCTAAACTGCCAGTGGGGCTGGCGAGCCAAGGAGAGAGTTGCAGCTGACTGTAGAGGGAGCCATGGCCACAGAGTCAGCAGAGCAGCTCGCTCAGAGCTAACCTGTAAAGAGAGAGAGGGAGAAATTGTGGTTAGACTAAAAAGAAATCAAGAACAGAGACAGGCTGAATCAGGGAGTGGGTGGTAGAAAGAAAAGAGCTTGGGGAGTAGTTGGTAAGTATCAGACACAATGGGAGGCTAAATCGGGGGTGGGCAAAGGAGGAAATCAGGAACAGGGGGGAGTAGGTGCAAAAGGTGGCTTAGAGGGGAGGTGTTAAGGAATGTGCAGGGGGGTTGAATCAGGCTGTGGTGCCAGTGGCGGCCAAGTGAGAAAGGGGGGAAGGGTCGAAGAAAGCTGAAGACAGCAGGAAAGAGGCAGTGAAATACAGGGAAAAAACCAAGCAGCAGTCCAGCCTGGCAAAAACTTTGCTATAAATATGAATAAAGTAATCGGCAGCTCTAGTTAAAATAGAGCAGAAGGGGCTGTGTTTAAAATACAGAAACTGAATTTTGGGACCAGTAAATTCAACGGCAGCATTAAACAGTACAGGCTATATTTAGAATACAGAAACTGAGCTTTAGCCACAATTAATAAATCGGTAGCGCTAATCAGTCAAGGCAAGAAAAATTTAATTAACCGGAGTTCAAAATCTTAAATATCGGTAAAGGCAGAATATAACATGCAGAAACTTGAGATTAAACTAAGGTCTGTTTAACTGGCACGTCTATACAACTAATGCTGACTAGCTAAGCAATTAAAGCAATTTAAGCTGAAATTACAGGCAGTAGAAACAGAATATATAACAGTTTGGTCAATTTTTTCAAGCCAGAAGGCAGTTCCCAAAGTCAGAGGAGGCATGGTGCCAAGCACTTCAAATGCAAGACAGTTCAGTGCACTTTGGCCAATGGGAGACTGGCTGCAGCCGCATCTTGCTCAATCACATTAGTAATTTTTGAATCCTATGAGTCCAGAGCAATGAAGAACACCTGAACTGCCAGTGGGGCAGGCAGGCCAAGGAGAGAGTTGTAGCTGACTGTAGAGGGAGCCATGGCCACAGAGTCAGTGGAGCAGCCCGCTCAGGGCTAACCTGAATTGCCAGTGGGGCAGGCAGGCCAAGGAGAGAGTTGTGGCCAGCTGAAGAGGGAGCCGTGGCCGCAGAGTCAGTGAAGTAGCCTGCTGAGTGCTAACCTGAACTGCCGATGGGGCGGGTGGGCCAAGGAGAGAGTTACAGCCAGCTGTAGAGGGATCCGTGGCCACAGAGTCAGTTTAGCAGCCCACCCTTTCTTTATAAAAGCAGTCAAACTGGGGGTGTAAAGTATAGCCATTAAGACCATTACCCGATACTTAATCTAATCTTTTCCACTCTGCATCTCAAAAGCAGACCAGCAGCAATGTGTACTTATAAATATAATTGAAACAGAAACAAAGACAATTTTGGCAGAAAAAGACTCTTGGACTTTCCAGTCTGCTCAGTTTTAACCTACCCTATGCCATGATTTATTGTCTAGATGGGGTTTTCATCCTATGTTGCCCCCTTAGCTCTTTGTCTTAATGCTACCTTCACCCTGAGTAACTATTAAGCCTTTTATTCTGTCCCAAACATGAATAAACCCATTAGTGGTTTTTGCACCCACCACATCTACCAGTAGGCTGTTTTGTGGGTTATCTAGTCTCTCTGTGAAATAACATTTTCTCACATCCCTCCTGAATCTCCTCCCATCATCTTACACTCGTGTTTCCCTGGTTTCAACCCATCTTCCTGCAAAATACAGTAGTTCCTTGCAGTTTACCTTATTCATTCCTTTCGGGAACTTGAAAGTCTCTCTGATGTTGACCTTCTTCCTTCTAGACTGGCCTCCAGTGAAAATATGTTCAGTGATCTGATCCCATCCTCCTAGGATCTGTCCTGTTGGCTCTGAATCATTTTGGTTACTCTGCACTGCATTATCTCCAGCCTGACTCTCTTTTCCTCATGTGGGGACTCTTGAACTGGGCACCATGTTCCATGTAAAGTCTCACCATGACCTATAGAGAGGTACTACAGCATAATCCCCTTAATATGGACCCTGATAATAGGGTTGTTCACTTAACAGGGATGTTTCTGTTTGTAGGGTTGCCACTTGTCAGTTTTTTTACCTGGTGATCAGGTTTTCAGGGTCCCTACCAGCTAATCCTGTTTTGCTCAGTGATAGCTATCCTTTCGAGCCATTTTGAGTGCTCACATACCTTAGAAACAGATTTTGTTATATCATTCATTGTTTCAGCTGCATTTCCAGGTTACAAACACGTTTTGTTGTCAATATAGCCCTTTCTTTGTAAAAGCAGTCAACCTGGGAGGTGTAAAGTATGGCCATTAAGACCACTAGCAGATACGTAATCTATTCTTTTCCACTCTGCATCTCAAAAGCAGAACAGCAACAATTCTGGGCAAAAAGTCTGACCCTGCTTTTTGTAACAGTAAAAGATTCTGTTATCTTCCACTTTTATTGCTGGTAAACATTTCGATCTCCAATATAGAATTTATGTATTTTGAAATGTTTCAAATTATTTTTTATAAAATAGTTGTTTCCTCCAGTAAAAAGTATGTTCACTTCTTTTTGCTTCAAAATAATATTGTGGACATGAAAAGGAATTGGATCCAGGAAAAATATAAAGTACGCATTATAGGAAACAAGCAATTTATATATCATATATAGTTGTATACTATTCACAGTATTTGCCTGCCCCACCAATGATATCCGTAAATGAGATTCCCTTTATCCCTGCATGTTTACCTGGTAAAATAATTTCAGTGAATAAATAAATAACTAGGAAGAACCAAGAAAAGTGAATTTAACAGGTACAGCATGTTAGCATTTTTGTGGAACTGCTGTTTTAAGTTGTATTTTACTATTCCATTAAAGTCTTCACTGATCTAACAAATGGCTTTTGAGGGGGAGCAATGCACGATCAGTCATGAAACAGGGGTGGGGCTAGGGGCGGACTTTAGGGTTTGGTTTAGTGTCTGGTTTTTGCCTCTTCCAAAGATGGCAACCCTATTCTGTGGGCACAGTTTCACTCCTATTGACATGCAATGCAAAATCAGCCTGTTAACAGGGACCTTAAATTCAGCTAATTGGGACAATTTACACGCACTGAAGGTGATTCCGCTGCAATCCGCTGCTACATAAGCCATTCAATTTACCTCCATTCACTTCCTGACATGATTAACCGCATGAGAATGATACATGACACATCAGTCAAATGCAAAATGCTGTTTCGGGCTGGCAGAGTAAACGTTTTGGAATGTCTGTCAAGCCACAAGTCTTCTCTAGCAAAAGTGGCAAAACTGTATGGCATCTCTAAAAACCAAAATTGAGCAGGAACCAGTCACTTATTCAATGTCCTATTAGTCTCTTTTATTGCAGTTTATTCTTAATTCTACAATTCCCTGATCTCGCACAATGTTTCGTCCTACGTGGGCTTTCTCAAGGGCAAGGATCTATAGTTAACATACATAAATTATATTTACAATCCATTCACTTAAATATTTACTGTAACATTTGTTACATCATTGGTTGCTGTGTACTTAATGCTCCCATCCTCTACACTGTATTTATCAAGTATTGCTACTTGTATTTTATATTATTCCACTTATCTAGCATATTTATACATTCATGAAGCATAACTACCAGTACTTAATTTCTCTTTTGCTCCACTTAAAATGGTGAAACAATATATATCTGTTATACCCATACCTGGGTATCAGACAGTGCTGAAATTTTCAATGTTATTATTATTCTCTACGGTATTATTTCTTCCTAGAGAAATTTGAAACCCTTTGTGAATTAATCAGACTTTATATAGTTCTCATGCCATCAGATTTTTTTGTTTTCTGCTTGCATTATGCATATTTCATTAAGTGGTCCCCCAGTTTTGGAACAGATACAGCCTTCTTTCTAGTTTTTATTGCATCCACCATAGCTTACTGTTACCATCACAGTACTCTAGGTTCATTTTACTTCCACAATTCACTGGCATCCTCCCTATACTGTTGCAATAGACTATCAAGTATTTCAAAATAGCTCAAGTCTATAATCTCACTTTCTTTATCTTGGTTCCTGTTCTGTAGTAGTCAGTGCTGTAATATCACAATAGACGGACGTTTTAACAAGACTTATTTCCCCATCGACACTTGCTACTTTCTTTACTGCATTATTGCTATTGTTGCCATTACAGCTGCACTTCATGAATTCACTGCATTATTAACATCACAGTCTCAGCGCAATCTTTGTTTACATTGTTATAGTTTATTTTTCTAGAAAACGTAGAAACATAGACTTTGACGGCAGATAAGGACTGCTTGGCCCATCTAGTCTGCCCATTTAAAACAACAAAAAACGTTCCACTTCCTATTATTTGAAAAAAAAAAAGACTTGTCTCTACAGTTGTCCTTCTTTTAAATTTCTTTCTAGTTTATTGTTTATGCTGTTGTATTCAATACATTGTTTGTATAATGCATTGTATTCTACATACCCCCAAACAGGCTCTTTCTCCATCTGTTATCATCTGTTTTCTACCCTTCTGTTTTTCTACCCTGTTTGTCTTACAAATTGTTCACTGTGGCTGTTGACAAGGAAATAAAGTGTTTCTATCATAAAGTCTAAAGACTTCAAACTTTAATTGATTGCTTCGAGAAAAGTACTAGTTAGTGCCCCAAATGTAATCTTTAGTTCTTACCTTCTCAAGTTGTTTGTCTCACTTAGCAATGTGAATTTTCTTATGTGCTTTCTGCTCTGTTAGTGCTTCCTTTTGTGATGCTGAGTCAGAGGGTAGTCTCAGCCAGCAGCCAATACAACTCTGCCACTTCACCATGACAGTGTAGGGCAACAGAGGTTGGCCCCATTGGGAGCTAGGCTGACCGTTACTTAACAACTCAAACACACACTGTGAGGTCACCAATATGGGTGGAGATAGTGGCTAGCCTAGCTCCTGATGGGGCCAACCTCTGTTCCCCTACACTGTCATGGTGAGGTGGCAGAGTTGCATAGGCTGCTGGCTGAGACCGCCGTCTGGCTCAGCATCATAAAAGGAAAATAGAGCAGAAAGCACATAAGAAAATTCACATTGATAAGTGAGACAAATGACTTGAGAAGGTAAGAACTAAAGATTACATTTGGAGCACTAACTAGTACTTTTCTTGAAGCAGTCAATTAAAGTCCTAAGTTTTTAGACTTTGTGATACAAACACTTTATTTCCTTGTCAACAGCCACAGTCAGCAATTTATAAGACAAACAGGGAAGAAAAATAGAGGATAGCAGAAATGGGCCTACAAATAGAGAAAGAGCCTGTTTGGTGGTATGTAGAATACAAGGCATTATATAAACAATGTATTGATACAACATCATAAACAATAAACTACTAAGAAATTTAAAAGAAGGACAGCTGTACAGACAAGTCTTTTCTCAAACAATAGGGAGCAGAACGTCGTATGTTGTTTGCTAGAAAAGTAAACTATAACAATGTAAACAAAGATAGCATTGAGACTGTGATGTTAATAACGCAGTGAATTCATGAACTGTGGCTGTAACAGCAACAATAGCAATGATGCAGTAAAGAAAGTAGCAGGTGTTGATGGGGAAATACATCTTGCATATTGCTAAAACTTCTGTCTATTGTGATATTATAGCATTAACTACTACAGAACAGGAACCAAGATAAAAAAGTGAGATAATAGACTTGAGCTATTTTGAAATTCTTGATGGTTTATTGCAACAGTATAGGGAAGATGCCAGTGAATTGTGGAAGTAAAATGGACCTAGAGTACTGAGATTGTAACAGTAACCTATGCAGGATGGAATAAAAATAGAAAGAAGGCTGTGTCAGTTCCAAAACCGAGGGGCCACTTTATGAAATATGTGTAATGCAAGTAGAAAAAAAAAATCTGATGGAATGATACATATATAAATTCTGATTAATTCACAGAGAGTTTAACATTTCTCTAGAAAGAAATAACGCCATAGAGAATAACAATAAAAATGAAAATTTCAACAGTGTCTGATACCCAGGTATGCGTATAACAGATATATATTGTTTCACCATTTAAAGTGGGGCAAAAGAGAAATTAAGTACTGGTAGTTATGCTTCACAAATATATAAATATGCTAGATAAGTGTAATAATACAAAATACAAGTAGCAATATTTAAATACAGTGTAAATGATGGGACCATTAAGTACATAGCAACCAATGATGTAGCCAGTATTACAGTATATATTTAAGTGAATGGATTGTAAATGTTATTTATGTATTTTAACTATAGATCCTTACTCCTGAGGAAGCCCATGTAGGGTGAAACATTGGGAGAGGTCAGGGGACCGTAGAGTTAAGAATAAACTACAATAAAAAGAAACTAATAGGACACTGAATGTGTGGCTGATTCCGGCTCAATTTTGGATACCATATTTTCCATCTTTACCAGCCCCAGTTAGAAAAGAGCTTTGTAAAATACTTGGAAGAGGACCCACCAAACTGTATTTTTGTGGAAAATCTCTAGAAACCAAGCTGGTTGCATCTCCTGGAGTAGGGAAACAATTTTGACTGAATGAACTCAAAATGCTAACCCCAACCACAAAAGGAGTCAGGATAGGAAAGACCTTGAAGTGGAAGATGCTTTGCTTACATAGTTCCAGCATGCAGTGAACCAGGTTGCTCATCTGTTAGGCCCAATTTTGAAACGTAAGGCTGAGGATTTGGCATAGCATCTGAGCAGAGACTTAAAGGTCACTAATGGATGGTTAGCCCGGTGGAAATCTCACCTCAATATTGTTTACAAGTGTAAACATGGTGAGCGCAAGGACATTGACAGCCAAAGTGCAACAGAGTGGGTCAGAGATGTACTGCCTGGGCTGCTTGCCCCATATGAGCCCCATAATGTGTTTAATGCAGATGAGACTGGGATTTTTTTTACAGGGGGAAGAAAGCAAAAGACAGGCTTTCTCTCCTGTGATGTTCAAGTATGGATTGGTCAGAAAAGTGTCCGCTGTTATTCATATGGAAAAGCAAAACACTGCAGTATCTACTGAGAGACCTGGCAACCATACTTGTTTAATATACACGTTCAGCTAATGCCTGATGACCAGCTAAATATTTAAAATTTGTTAGCCAAATGGGACCAGCAGCTCCGCAGGCAGAAAATCACCCTTTTCATTGATAGCTGTAGTACCCACCCCCAGCCCCAATCTTCGCACTGCTTTCAGGAACATCTGTGCTATTTTCCTTCCCCCAGATATAAGTCTTAAACAGCCCATGGATATGAGCATCATTAGCAATGTAAAGGGACATAACCATTTACTGCTTGCAACATGAATTGTTCAGGTTATTGACCGAGAAGGAGAAATCCTGGTAAACAAGATATCCCATGCTATCTCACTCCTCCATGCTTCTATATGGTGTACCAGGCATGGAAGAACATAAAATTACCACCCTTGCACACTGTTTTCACCAAGCCAGTTTTGTCACTACCAATAGTAATTGGCCAGAGATGCCCAAGGAGCCATCTGCATTAGTGGTTGTCCACAGACCAGAGTTCATGACCAAGTCAGAGTTCGAGACATTCATTGACATAAGTTATGCCGAGCCAACCAAGGGAGATGTAACCAGTAAGGATATTGCCTCAACTGTGAGTGAGAGGAAAGCAAAAGCTGAGACTGAGGAGAGTTATGAAGGACCTGAAGATCGGGAGAGCTTGTCACAGAACAGCAGCAGAGAGGCCATGGTGAGTCTTGAGCCATGATGCGCTGGTGCCAGGCAAGAGGGGAGTTCAAGAGTTGGGACATGTAGCACTCAGTAGAGGAATAGTGAAGAGTGCTATCTTGTATGAGGCTAAACAGACCAAAATAAGATTTTTTCGCTAGTTAAGTACACACAGCAGTAATTTTCATAAAATGGCAAGGCAAGGCAAGGCAAATTTATTTAAAAGATGCCCAATCCCGGAAGATCTGGGTGCCGTACAAATTTTAAATAGCATTATACACAAAAGAAATTTATACAAATAAAATAATAAGGCACAGATTATAAGATAAATCTTACTCTAAACATCAAATGCTTGTGAAAATAGGAGTGTCTTCAGGCAGGCCTTAAAAATATCCACAGTGGGGGCCTCTCTGACCAAAGCTGGTAAAGAGTTCCATAGAACGGGAGCCGCAACACTGAAGGCTCTATCACCAGCTGATTTCAGCCTCATTCTAGGAATGGTCAGGAAGCCACCACTGGAGGATTGGAGAGGGCGGATAGAGGGAGCAGCTGTCAGGAGGACTGACAGGTAACCAGGGCCCTGTCCGCGTAGGGCCTTATAGGTGAGAAGACCCAATCTTAAAGAGATTCCACCTGACTGGCAAAGCCGCAATCTCGCATACAGTACTGGTGTAATATAACAAAATTTTTGCTGCCCAGTCAATAACCGGGCAGCAGCGTTTTGCACCAGCTGCAGTCTGTGGAGAGATCCCCTTGTGACCCCGAGATAGAGCACATTACAGTAGTACATCCTAGATGTGACTAGGGCATGTATCAAGGTAGGGCGGTCCAGATGCGGAACATGGGGCTTAATCCTGGCAATGTTTCTGAGATGGAAAAAACAGGTATGAACCACAGAAGATATTTGAGCCTCCATGGTCAGGTTCCTGTCCAGAATCACTCCAAGATTTCGGACCCAAGAGGAGGCCTTCAATGACACAGCTCCAAGAACAAGTCCAGTTGCTGAGTCAGAGGCCATCCTATCACGAACTCTGTTCGACTCCACTACCAATAACTCCGTCTTGTTAGGGTTCAGTCGCAACCAGCTGGAAGCCATCCAGTCATTGATCTCGGTCAGACAGATATTTAGCACATCCACTGTGTTGGATGTTCCTGGGGCAAAGGACAGATGTAGCTGAGTATCATCAGCATTGCAATGAAAACTCAAGCCATACTTCCTAATGATCCCCCCCAGGTGCAGCATGTACACTGCGAACAACATTGGAGCCAGTACCGAACCCTGGGGGACTCCACAGGGAAGGAGACAGGGTGTAAATGAGAAATTACCCATCATAACCCATTGCCTCCTGTTGGTAAGAAAGGACTCAAACCAGTTGTTGACGGTACCGGTGAGTCCACACAACTCCCTGAGGTGGACAAGCAACACACAATGGTCCACAGTGTCAAATGCTGAAGAGAGATCGAGGAGGACAAGAATTGTCCTGTCCCCCCGATCTCTAGCCCTGAGGAAATCATTCTGCACCTGAACAAGCGCAGTTTCTGTACTATGTCTGGCCTGAAAAGTCGACTGGAAGGGATCATACAACTCGTGAGTCACGAGGTGCTCTTCCAATTGAAGCGCTACCACCTTCTCCACCACTTTCCCCAAAAATGGAAGGTTGGAGATAGGACAGTAATTTGCCTTGATCTCCAGGTCCAAAGAAGATTTTTTTAAAAGGGGTCTCACCAGAGCCTCCTTCAAGGCGTCTGGAAAGACTCCCTCAAGTAAGGAACACCATACAATCGTGGCAAACACCGGGCCAACAGAGTCAACACATCTCACTAAGAAACACGTTGGCATTGGGTCCAGCTCACAGAAGGTATGCTTCAAATTGACAGCCACCTCGATAACCTCACTAACCTCCACTGGTCTAAACTCCCCCCAACTCGGCGGAGTGCACTCAGAGCACATTTGGCGACCACTGTCAGCTATAGTATTGCTGGTTGAAGAAGCCTTCCGCCAGATCAAGGACACCCTGTCCGAGAAAAACCGAGCAAACTCCTCATAGTCTTTATTAGAAAAAACCCTCCCAGGCTGCAAACAGACAGGATGAAGAAGTCTATTCACAGTCCAGAAGAGTAAAGCTGGTCGGTTCTTCCCGGCAGCAATCTCCCTGGACAGGAACACTGCCTTCTTATGGTTGATTGCCTCCTGGTATGCACGGTAGTGCATACGCAGGACCAGTTTGTCTGCCTCCAGGAGGGACCTTCTCCAGCAGCGCTCTAATCTCTGACCCGCTCTTTCATTCTCCTGAGGTCCCCATCAAACCATGGGGACCTCAGGTATGAAGTTCTGGGTCGTACACGGACAGGTGCGAGGGAGTTGATGGTGTCAGATAACACCCTATTGCAGGTGTCAACCCCGGCACCAACACCTCCGACGCATGCAGCACCCACACTAGACAATTTAACTGCCTCCAGAAAACCCTCAGGGGTAAGACCCCGTAAAGGGCGGCAGCTAATCATCTCAGCAGGGGAAGGGCTTATGGCAAGAGCCCCAAGTGTGAACTTCACCATGCAATGATCGGACCAAGATACCCGATCAATCCCGAGATCAGTGATCTCAAGCCCCAGTGAGAACACCAGGTCCAGTATGTGGACATCCCGGTGGATTGGTGCAGCAACGACCTGCATCAGTCCTAAAGAGGACATACTCTGCAAGAAATCATTGCTGCACCTTTGATCTCTATCATCAACCTAAACATTGAAATCCCCCAGAAAAAAAACACATCTGGGGATCCCAATGTGCTGAGTATTTATTATATGAAGTACCATATGCCTGCATTTTTTTTAAACTTAAATTTTATTGATTTTCCAGGCAAGTCTACATGCAAATCTTTGATACAATGTTGTACAGGATGTGAGAATGAACAATTAAATACAGAACATTAATAAAGCAAAGAATGGTTACTCATTCTGGTCTAGTGTTGTTCTTGCTGTTCTACTTTATTCTGTATTCCTCTTTATTGCTGAGGTTGTATGGTGGTGGTTTGCCAGTAAGATAAAAAAGGAAGGAAGGGACACCTATGCTACAAGACTTTTATTGGTGTTTCTAGACTTACTGCACCTCTTATTCAGCCTGTCCACTGCTTTCAATAATGATCATCAATTGTCAGGTTGGTAGTCTATCGTACCTGTCTGGTGAATTGGACTGATGACATTTATGAGATAATGTCTGACCTCTTCTCCTTATATGAAGCAGGCAGTTATTCCATCTGCTTTGTTGCTTTGTCATGTTATTTCGTACTTGAGCTGTCATCTTTTCCATCTGTAAATGTCCCAGATTGTATCTTCCATCTGTAAATGTCCCAGTATCTTATTTCAGCAGGCATTTGATTTATAGTTGTAAATTAGATATAATATTTTATCTTATTATATAGATAGATGTGTTTTAAAGAGTTTCTCATTCTTGCTGACTTGTATGATTTTATGATTAAGCAATACTACCACTGTAGTCTATATAATTGATTTGTTTTTAGTGTACAGAGCTCCGAATCCCCAGAAAGGCATGCTTTATAAATAAAAGTATCTATCTATCTATCTCTCTGTCTATCTATCTCTCTATCTATCTTCCCAATGGGTCAGGTCTGGAGGCTGCAGCCTGAGCCACAGTGTAGTAGATGTGTTGTTTTTTTTTTTTTTTGACTGCTGTTAATAAGATGCCCAGCTATTTTAATTTAGCTTTATCTTTGATGCACAAAGGGGAGTACAGCAGGATTGCTGCTTCTGGGGTCAGGGTGTGAAGTGACGGGATCCATACCTTTATTCCCTGTGCCATTGCCTCCCAAAAGGGGATCAGTATGGGACAGGCCCAGAATATATGTTTATAGGTGACAACTTCTGCTAAGCATCCCTGCCAACAGGAAGCACTTCTTGTTTTATGGAATTTGGCTGTAATTTACTGGGGTTTGGAGAAGCCGCATTTACTGTTTTCCAGCCAAATTCTCTCCACTGGTAGGAGTTAGTGAGTTGTTTGCTTCCAGATCCATATGTGAAACAATCAGCTGGTGTCAGATTAATAGAGAGTTCTGCTTCCCATGTGCTTATGATGAGGTCTGTGTTGACCCCAGTGCCTGCCAGTAGAGCTTGATGGCACAATGTGCTCAATGCACAAAAAGGTGGATTGCCTACACACAACAGATATGGTGCATACACAATCCTAAGTCAGAATGCTATGAACTGGGGGTCCAGTGGACCCTCTGTGGCATTCACAGAAAGGGCTTGTGCACTTGCTCCCCTGGCAATTTGTGAAGCTACATATGTGGCCAGTCCGGGGGCATGTCTGGGGTGTGCCACACTCTGCATCATTCATGAAGGTATGCAATATTGAGCATGAGGGCACAGGATACGGCAGCAGGGACCCTGTTGCATCTTTGGCAGCCCCCCCTGAGAAGCCCCGCAGGCTGCAGAACAACACCCCCCATGGTGCTGCTCCAGCTCTCTGGTTATCAAGGGAGGGCTGGGAGCAGCCATTCGAGCATTTGCCCATCTTTTTAAATTTGAGACTCCCACACCTTCCTAGCATCCCCTATTCATGTGGAGCAAGTGATCCACTTCAGTACCCAGGACGGGCATCTGATTGGATGCCCACCTGTGTCCCGCAATCTATCCCCATGTAGCAGTGCACCAGGGAAAGGGTTGCGCATAGGTGCCCCATGAAGGCATGTGGTAGTGCAACCCTGCATCATGTGTCTTTCTGTAGGTACTGAGCTATACGGGCCAGGTATGCATGAATCATGCATACCTGGCCCAACATTGATGTATACTGAGCAATGTGAGGAAATAAAGTTTAAAATGTTATCCCATCTTTTCAATGGCTTCTGTTATTAGGGATGTCTGCTTAATGGGGACGATTTAAAGTGTACTCAGCCATCCCCATTAAGCAGCTTCTACAGTATTATCTCTTTCCTCCTGCTACGAAAACTCACTCCAATATATCCCAGCAATCTGATTGCCTTGATGTAGTCCTTGTTACACCAACTAGTTTGTTTTTGGGGGTTGTTTATGATGATTCCCAGGTCCCTTTCCCCTGAAGTGGTGACTAGTTTAACCCCTCCCCTCCCATCCAGTATTTCATCCTGGGGTTCTTGTTCCCTATGTGCATCACCTTGTACAGTAGTAGCCACAGACCATTGCCAGCTATTTCCAGATATTTCACAAAATTTCTGAAGAGTTTCTCTCTGCTGCCCCTACTGTAGAAATGCAAAAGCAGGAGATTTCTCTAGAAATATCACAGAAATTTCAGGAAATAGCTGCCAGTGTATGTGGCTACTACTGTACTTTCTGGTATTGGATTTGAACTGCCAAACCTTGGACCACTTCTCCAACTTTTACAGGTCCCCCTGCAACTCTCTTACCCCCTACTCACTGTCTACCCTGCCACAGAGTTTAGTGTCATCTGTGAAGAGGCACATGTTGCCCTGTATTCATTCTCCTTTTGATGATAAACAAATTGAAAAAGACTGGTCCCAGGACTGAACCCTGCAGTATTCTATTCGTGATCTCCCTCTCCCATGCTTTGACTCTGTTTACCACCACCCTTTGCTGTCTACTCCCCGAACCACTCCAGTATCCAGTGAACACAGTGACTGTGATTGAGCGACTGCAAAAAGGGTGACTCAGTCACAGCACCTGTGTTCTGGGCTACCTGGCAAGGGAACAATGGGATATGGGGGTAGGCGACTACAGCGGCAGGATGTCACTATATATACACAGATGTGGGAGGACCACACAGCACGATGGGCAAAAGGGGAGGGAGAGAGGGTAAGAGGGGTGTAGTGCAGCTGTTGGCTGCCAAGCTGGATGTATGGTGTGGTGGGTAGGGTGTCAGACTGAGGTTGGGAGGGTGGCAGGTTCGGTTCTAGGGCTGGCTTCTTCTTTACGTGGGCAGTGATGTTTTTAAGTTTACACACACACACACACACACTTGACATGCACCCCTGGGTTTAGAATCATAAGTAGGGGAGTGTGGGGGGCAAAGCCCTCCACATATTCAGAAACCCCATTGCTGGTTTTGTAGTCGCCTGCAAGTGTATATTGCCAAATTGCTTTTCACTCGTCATAATAGCAATCACTGTAATGCGTTCACTATCATGACATAGAACCACCAACTCCCCTCTCCCCTTCTAACTAGGTCCTTTGTTGCTCCCAGATCTTCTGATTATTCCAGCAACCTTCTGTGTGGCACTGAGTCGAATGCCCTGCTGAAGTCGAACTAGAGTTAATCTACTGCTTGTCCCTTATCTACCACCCTTGTTATATAGTCAAAGAATACTATCAGGTTGGTCTGACGAGACCTCCCTGCCTGAAACCCATGCTGCTTGCTATCCTGGAGCCCATTTCTCTCCAGGTAATACACTAGGCCCTCTTTGACTAGTGTCTCCATTAGTTTACCTACAGTAGAGGTGAGACTGACAGGCCTGTAATTTTCTAGTTCCTCACTGTCTCTTCCTTGTACAGTGGCACCACATCTGTCATCCTCCAATCTCCTGGAACCACCCCTGACTGTAGTCAGCTATTGAATAGCCCTGCCTGGAGTTAAGCCAGTTCTGATGTCAATTCCCTGAACACCCTTGGGTGCATTCCATCCAACCCTGGAGTCATATCTGTTTTCAGGGCTACAAGCCCTTTTCTGAATCTTTCTCCTATAATGACCACCTGCTCCATTTCTGGGATCTCCCTTGCAGCAGCCTTTATGCCACTTTCTGGAAGAGGCAACAGGTCAGACTGGACAGATCAATGGTCTTTTCCTGCCAACATTTTCCATGTGAATACTGAGCAGAAGTAGTCATTGGGAACACCTGCCTTCTGCTCATCCTCCTGTCTTACCCTGCCCCCTCCATTAGCCTAACAATTCTGCCACTCATCTTCCTTTTTTCCCTGATGTTCCTGAATAACTGTTTTCCTCTCCCTTGATCCCTACACAATATGCAGCTCTGTTTCTGCATTTGCTTCCTTAACTGTCCTCTTGGCCTCCTTCATCTTTATCTGGTATTTCACTCAATTTCTCATTTCATGTTTTTCCCTGTAGCAAATGAAGGAAATTTGTTCGCCCTCACTACCTCTCCTTCTTAGAAAATCAGACTGGTCTTGTGGGCGTGTTGCCCCTGGTAACCATTCTTTTTTTTTTTTTTTTATACTTTGTTCATTGAAATTTTCAGTACATCAATACAGAAATCTTGAATAATATCCAAGGTAAAGCAACTCTTTTCAGCATTAATGCATAGTTATTTATTAAAATATTTTCCAACTAAATTAACTTTACATTACTCTTATCAAAGAACGGTCTCAGACATTTAAATTAATAAATATATCATTAAAATCACTGATCTTTAGTAAGGCAACAATCTGGGAAAAGTACACAGAGATAAAAGTGAAGAATAAAGATAAGAGTAAGAAAAAAACAATATCACTTAAAGTATTACTAAAAATATTGGTAACCATTCTTGAGTACAATTTAGCCATCTCAAGAATGTCCTGTTTAATTTATCTACAACTCTCTTCCACCCATTGATTTTGTCTACTCCAGCCACTCAGCTTACACTTGAATAATTCCCACATCTGGTCAAAGTCTTCTCTTCTGAAATCCAGAACCACAGCCTTTGATGAGAGTATACTAGTACCCAGGGCCACTTTAAACCATATGGTACTATGGTCACTGGATCCCACTGGTTCCCCAGCCTGCACTCCACTTATTATTTCCAAGTTAATGAGTACCACCTTGAGAAAGTCAGGCTGTCTTGTGGGTTCCCTGACCAGCAGCACCAACAGGAAGTCCTGCAACGTATCTAACTGGGCCTGATTTCCAGTGCCTTGGCTGCTGGAATGTCCCAATCTATGTCTGGTACATCGAGATCGCCCATGACCATTACCTCCTCCTTTGCAGACCCCTTCTCAATTTCTACCCCTAGTTCCCTAGCCCTTCATCTCCCTGTCATGGCAGTCTATAGACTACTTCCATGCATAACTTCTTTCCCGATGCTGTTGTGAGCTGTACCCACAGGGATTCTGTCTCCCCATTTCTTCCCCAATAGACCCATTCTCTACCACCTCTATACCTTCCTTGACATAGAGGGCTACCCCATCTCCTTTACCCTTACCCTTATCTCTCCTGTACATAGTATACCCCAGTTCTGCCAGGTCCCGATAATTATTCCCAGTGGCCCATGTTTCTGTAATTGTTACAAGGTCTAATCCAGCATTCGTCACCATCGCCTGGAGTTCACTAATTTTGTTTTCTGGGTTCTTGGCATTTAGGCAGTCTGCATTCCAGCTTAAGCCTATACCTTCCCCCCCCTTGTCAGCTCCACCTCCTTGGTTCTCCCCCTCCCTACTTCACTTCCTGGTTTTTCTGCTCCACTGCTTGCTTTGTGAGCCCCCCCGATACCCTTACGTAGCTCACCAGGGACCATTGTTTTGCTGCTTTCATACCCACTGCTCCTAGCCCATGTTTCTGGGTGAGTTCTAGCTAGGTTCCCTTTTTGCTGTCCATCCTCTGTGGTTCCCCAGCCTCAGTCTCCTCCCCTCTCAGTTGAAATGTCCACCTATGTGTTCATCAAACTTCTCCCAAAGTGCACTGGCCCCCTCTCTCTTTTTAGATGCAGGTCATGACCCTTAAAGAGTCTCTTGTCCCTGAAGCTCCCCAGTCTCCCACAAAATGGTGCCGTCCACCTAACACCATCTGCCCAACCATTCCTTAAATTCCTCAATCTCCTCCTCCTTCCTCACCCTACCATTCCCATTCTCCCTGCCCCACACAAGGAAAACCTCAGAAAAGGGCATGGAGGCTGAGTGGGCTTTCAGTCTGTGCCCCAACCTTCAAAAGTTACACTTCACTGTCTCAATAGGCTGCTTTTATAGATCGTTAGTACCCCAAGTGTACTAGCACCCAAAATTCCTCCTCCCCTTCCTCTACTATCCCCCCTGTCCTATCCATATCTCAGATGGCCAATGCACCTGGAAGGTATTTGACCATCCCTTCCCTTTCCCCACTTCCATCACCTTCACCATCCTCTAATCATATAGTCCCCTTACTAATATATACTCCTTCCTGCACCATACCATGTCATCCTGTTCCTCTTCCCAGCTGGATCAAAAGCCTCGAGAAGGAGTCAGGTACATGGGCCCCCTTCAGTAGTGTAAAGCTATTTTAGTCAGGATTTAGTGAGTTTGGATGACTTTTTTGTGATTGCCCCTTCTACCTCTTCCCCTTCCCACCACCATCTAGCTCCCTGAGCCAGTGGGCCTCAGGGGGAGTAGTAATGTGGGGTTTGCCTGTAGGTACTTCACTTGTACAACAAGTAAAATCACAATCTGGTAATGCAAGGTGTATCACAGATTATAGGAAACAGGGCATGGCTTATGGAGATGACAAAACAGGGCACTTCTGAGTTGGTTAAGGGTGTCTAATTCTTTTATTTTGGTAGTAAATTCCAGCCGGTTAGTGCACTGTAACCAAATGCCTTTTCCCCAATAGGCCTAATACTGTAATTTGGGGAATATGATAATATTTTTAACTTGAGATCTAAGGCTATATACTCTAATACTTCTGGTTAGGAGGTTACTTAGATACTCTGGGCAGTAGCTTTGAGAAAATCTGAAGATGTTGACTGTCCAGTAGAGTTCTCTTCTGCTAGCTCTAGGGCTACACCGTCCCTCCCATTGAATTGGGCATTAATGTTCAAATCCTGCCAATTAAAGTCATCCTCGGAGTCCATGGTAAGAAAATAACCATCATCTCAGTCTATATCCCCCCCAAAGAACAGGCCAATGCGTTTAGGGTACTACACGATTCCCTATCTGACCTCCAAAATCATAGTACTGGGTGACTTCAATATTAACTGGTTGTCCAGTGACGCCGCACCCTACAGAGATGCTATAGCAGCTGTCAACTACAAACAGCTAGTAGCCCCCTCCATGTGTACCAACTATTGCGCCAGGACCACTAATGTACATGTCCTCGCAGATGCAATAAGTGACCACTCCGCCATCATCAGTACATGGGCAAGTAAGACGCTCAAGCCCCATGCTAAGGTGGTAACCTCAGCCGCAATCAAAACAACTCAACAGACACCCCCCCCATCCAGTTCTGCTCCCCCTTTCTACCTTCGAATCATCTCAAAGGCTGTTCAAAAAATAGCTGCTAAAAGCAATAGGGAAAGCCAGACATAGTGGGGTAGCCTCGACCAGAAACTCATCGCCCTCACCATCAACAAAATTATTGCTCCACCAACAAGCATCTTTAACCTATCCCTAACAACTGGTCAATGCCCAAAATCTGGAAATCAGCTTTTGTTACCCCAGTTTTTAAAAATGGTGACAAGACTCTCCATACAAATTACCGGCCAATCTTCATATTGCCCCCAATTTCTAAGGCTCTATAAAGAATTGTATATGATCAGTTAATTAATCACCTAGATAAATACCAGTAACAGTGCACGGAGCAACATGGTTTTAGAAAGTGCCACAATACCTCCTCAGCATTAGTTGAATTCATAGGGTTCATCCATGACTCGCTCGATTACGGGCACTTAGTGGGAGCCCCTTTATTGACCTCACTAAGGCCTTCAGTATGGTGAATTATGAACTCCTGCTGGCCGAACTAAGCACTGCCACTGTGTCTGTGACACCTCTGGCCTGTTTTCGGAGCTAGCTCTTCGATCATGATCAGCAAGTGAAAATTGGCCACACCCTCTCAGACAAACACAGTGTTAATACAGGGGTACCACAAGGGTCAATCCTAGGCCCACTCTTGTACAGCCTCTTTCTAAACTATCTTCCGCAAGTCTACCATGACCATATCCTACTCTACATGGATGACACAGTTCTTTTTTCAAGCCACAAGGACATAGTAACCCTTGAACAAAATATGCAAAGCAACTTCACTCACATTGAGGACTGCTAGGCGAGGAGGCAAACAACATGGTACTTGTTGCTCAACTACAATAAAACAAAAACCATGTTGTTTGCCTCCTCGCCTAGCAGATTCAAAATGGCTAAACTTATAATTTGCAACAAACAAAATGACATCTTCAACATGGTTAATAATTTCAAATACTTAGGTGTCACACTGGACAGCTCGCTATCATACTCACTCCACATAGACCTTGTATCAAAATCCACCAATAGAAAACTAGGGCAGCTGTACCAGCACAGGCATTGCCTCTCTGAAGATGCACTCAAACTCACCTTAACCAGTACAGTTTCTCCATTACTGATTATGGCCTGGTCGTATACTGTGTGGCCTCCAACACAGCCCTCAAAACAATTGCCACTACACTCAACAAAGCCTGCAGGCTTTTCTTGGACATCCCACGCCTAACCCACACCTGTTATCTATAGTTCCTCATGGGTTGACTTGATCTGGATCATAGAATAAAATACCAACTCGAACTCCTAGCCAAAAAGTCCACACTTGGCATGACATCCCCTGGTGTCCAGAATTTTATAACACCCAGAGCACCTCTAAGGCAGACTTGTGGTGTATGCAACAACCCCTATAAGGTCTCATTCTGCTGTACTTCCCTTGGCCAATGGTCCTTTGGTTACCGTGCCCCTCACCTGCTTAACTTCCTGCCTAGTGACCTCTGTGCCGAAACTAGAATTGGCCCATTTAAATCCAAGCTTCGCACCCACCTTGCAAGCCAAACGCAGTGTTCCTGCCCCACTTAGCATAACCTTCTGACACAAGGACCTGCTCTGACCACCCTCTGCACTTTATCACCTTCTTCACCTGCCATATGCACTTCTGTCTCCACCCCCCAAATTATCCTGCCCTACCAACTCACACCCCCATCTCTGCCCTCCCCGTACTGCCCCATAATCCTACTACTGCAACCCCCTTCCTCTGCTCTTGTCCACATCCAGTCACCTCGACCCTACTCTCATTTCTATTCCTCTCCCCTCCTCATCTCCTCCCCCCCTTTTCCCTAGCCTCCAACGTCTAATTAGCAACCAACCCTGCCACCACTTCTTGACAATGGGCCCTCCTATGTTGGTTCCAGCTTCTTCCTGCCTTTCTCCTCCTATCATTCCTGAATTCCTATTGAATATCGTGCAGCAATTCGTTGAAGCTTACCTGTTTAGCGAACTCTTTTTTTTTCTGCCCAGCTGCATCCCCCACCTTGCTTCTTGTAAATCTTCATGTTATTCAATGTAACCCAATGCATTTGGCTTATCCATCATATAATGAATGTATCCAATTTATGTTTGTTATCTGATGTATTACTCTATTGTTAGTTTGATGGGGAGCCTTTGGAAACGAGCTTCTAGCGCAAAGGCTGTAATCTGAGACTTGAATAAATAAATAAATTTAAAAAATAAAAGCTAAGGGGAGAAGTCCCAGTCTCTCAAACAGTCACAATGATGTGTAAGTCTGTCGTAGTTTAGGACAAATCAACAGAGGTTACTGTAGGCTACCACAAGCTTTTGAAGCAATGACTGGTTATATGTAGCCTTTTTTTCCTTCGCCGTTTTTCTCCCCAGTCACCAGCCTAGACCCCGCCATCTCTGCCTCTCTGCCCAACCTCCCAGCCCTGCCAACTGTCCTGATCCCCAGAGGCTCCTAACTTCTCCAGTGGCTTTCCTCTTACAGCAAGGCTTTTAGAGCAGCACCCACTCCAGTGTCCAAACCCAGTGGCAAGAAACAATTGTGCTGGGATGCATAGGTGACATGAGGCACAATATGCTTGGAGTCCCTTCATCCTTTCTGGTGGGGGAGGTCACATTTCTTTTCCTTCCCTGGAGATGTCATCACTAATGAGCTTCTGCAAAGCACACAAGAGGCCTGCACAGAGTGAAGCCAAGTATCTCTCACTCCCACAACCATCACGCCTTCTTGTATCAGTTGTAGTACCCCAGATGGTGCTAATGCAGTGGGAAGAGGTACTCTCCCACCTCAAAGGAGAGAAGCATCCTCAGGGATGCTCTAGCCTTCCCACTCCAGCAAACCAGCTTCCACGGCTTGTTCCCAAACCTGAGTCACTGGAGATGCGATGGCAATGTCACTGTTCCACTGATGGTCCGGCTTCATTGCATGTAGCCATTAAAGAAATTATCACTAATTAAGATCATCAATGACTGAGGTTTGGTTGACAATGATAGGTTTTTGTTTGGGGGAAGGGGTGATAAAATGTCATTGTGTTTCTTTATGTATATATTTGCATAAGTGACAGTGTCAGGCTTGTTGTTCTTGTCTCCTGTCACTGTTGGCTACAAGACAACATGCTGACAAATGTTAATTTGTTCCTGTTATTTTCACAGGCTACAGACTTGCACCCTGCAGATATTAATGGAAAAGCTGACCCCTATGTCGTTATCAAACTAGGAAAAACAGAAATCAAAGACAAAGAGAACTACATTTCAAAACAATTAAACCCTGTATTTGGAAAGTAAGTAACCAGCATCAGTTACTGGAGTTTATTGCTTGCTTTTCTTTTTTTTTGATACGTTTTTAATTATTCTGCTCATTACAAGTTGAGTTTTAATCATCTTAATAGCATGCCCAAGTCTCTGTATTTTTTATTCGTTCATTATGTTTGTGCAGAAAGCATTGAACCAAGGCCATTCACAATCACATACAGGCATGAGTGAGGTACAAAAGTTAAATTACAGTAAAACATTTATATATAGTACATATATTCTAATAACATAGATTTACATACTATACAATACATATATTATGGTAACATTTATATACAGTACATGCACTATAACAGATTGATAAATTGTACATGTGTTATAGTAACATATTTATATACAGTACATAACGCACATATTTATAAACTATATACATATTATATATACATACACACAGTACATATATTATAGTAACATAGATTGATATACTGTATATATGGTATTATAACAGATTTTTTACAGTACATATATTATGGTATCAGATTTACATATAGTACACTTCAGTATAATGAAGCAGCACTATATATTATGGTAACAGAATTATATACAGTACATTTCAGTGTAAAGAAGCAATACATTAGTAAAATAGCATCTGAATATATAAGTCACTACAAGCAACAGCTGCAAAGAGCATGTGCCTGGTTCCTACTTTAAGCTGACTGAGGAGAATAATATGAAACACTTAATATTGACTGGCAGAGTTATGAATATTTATACTGTAGCTAAATTTAGATGCTAAAAATAAAAGTATTTTAGTTGAGAGGTGTAATGTATATTGACTGTCCACAGTGAATCCAAAGCTCATTAGGAATGGTCATGAAAAGTATACTTCATAAAAGAATTGGGTAACACTGCTCATTAAATGATGAATTATTATGCCTGGGGTGAAGAGGCGGATTGGTAAGCCTTGGATTTCCAAACATTTCCACAGCTGGTGACTTTGAGTCTGTAGTGCTAAAGTCCATAAAGTACACTGGTACCACTTACCAGGAGACAATTGCTGTAGCTAATTGTCATAAGGCTGAATGATGCAGTTACTTGGTAAGGTAGTAACAACTATGGGCAGATTTGATGGGCCTTTGGTCTCCTTCTGCTGTCATATTCTATGTTTCTGTGCCTGCGTGGCAGAAGGTGAACGCTATGTATGAGATAAGGCAGCCTGTGTGTAAAGCAGTACCATCTAGCAGTAGAAGTTTGAGCAAGTCAAAAAGCAATGCCACCCTCTAGTGGTGCTCCATGGGATAGCAAGCATGAAGTAAAGGAGCACTGTAACCATCCATTTAGTGGGAATTTCCGTTTATTTATTTATTTATTTAGACAGCAGTTTGGAAAACCTTTGAGCCATAGACTCATTTACAAAGGTACCTTGTCACAGAAAGACAAACGAAAATACACAGTATAACAGTATAACACAGTATAACAGTAACTTAAGACATAGATACAAACAAGCTGGTACAGGTAGGATTGATGCAAACAATACCAGAGTTATGTTGTCCTTAGCAGCTTAGTAGTAAGCTTTGTCATTAGTATTGAGTACAGCTTTGACTAGTGGCAATTACAGCTTCGGGTGTTAACAAGGTGGTTCCGTAAGGACGTTCTGAAGCACAACATAGTTGGAGCTTCGGAGATGGAGGGGGGCAGTGTGTTGAACCAGGAGGGGGCCCTAAAGCTGAAGGCTCTTTGGCCATGAGAGGTCCTAGCTCTAGGAATAACAAGAGAGGTTTTCCCAGAGGTCCAAGTATGAACTAGTGGGACAGAGCGGCGGATGGTGGTGGTCAATCCTGGCGGGGATAGCCTAAGGAGGGTCTTTTTCGTAAGCTTACAGGTCAGATATTTGAGGCGCTCATCAAGATCAAGTACCAGCGCTTTAGCATACAGTAGACAGTGTGTGTTAGCCTAGGTGCCCTGTCATTAACCTGCAGGCCTTATTCAGAGTAGTGCGAATTTTATGGAGTGCGGTCTGATCAGCAGCACCATACACCGGCAGTCCATAGTCCACTAGGGACAGGATAGAGGAGGTGACTTGGTCAAGCCTGGGGAGGTAGGTGTTTATACCGATGTAAGATGCCCAATCGGATATTAGTGGCAGTGGCTAAGGCAGCGATGTGTCCATGGAAGGAGAGGAGGGATCAAAATGGATCCCTAGGTATTTATAGGAGCAAACTTGTTCGAGTGGGAAAGAGGACCCAGAGTGAATGAGGAGTTTGAATTTGCAGGACTTGTTTTGAGGATGAGTGACGAACATGTTTTTTGGTTTTTTAAGATTTATCACCAATCTATGTTGCTTGAACCAGCCCTCGGCTTCAGCAAAGAACTTCTGCAGCGAGTCCTGGAGGGCAATAGGGTTACGACTTGAGGCAAAGATGGCTGCATCATCAGCGTACAATAGACTGTTCCCCGAGCAAGAGCGTGAAAGGGTGTTACGGTAAAGGGAGAATAGTAAGGGGCCCAGAATGGAGCCCTGGGGAACCCCAGAGAAAGATGGGACAGATGTCTGAGTAGGTCCCATTAATTTTACACGCTTGTGAGCGGGTCAGACAGATAACTGGTGCACCAGGAGATAGGCCCAGCAGCAAAACCAGAGAGACTAAGGGCATCAAGAAGGAGGGGTGGGAGACAGTGTCAAAGCTTTAGAGAGGTCAATGAAGACCGCATCAGCCAGAGAACCAGTGTCTAAGGAGGAGTGGAGAAAGTTGGAGAACTCTAGGAGGGCTGTGTTGGTACTGTGGCCCGCCGAAGCCAGTGCTCAGGACATAGGACATTGTAGGTGGAGAGGTAGTCAGAGATTTGAGAGGCTACCACTTTTTCCAAGGCCTTGGAGAGAGGAGAGAATGGAGATTGGCCGATAGTTTCAGCCACAGTCCTATCACTACCTTTAAAGATAGGGGTTGCAGTGGTGACTTAGGCAGTTGGAACCTTCCCAGGCAAAGAGTGGTTGATGAGGCACGTGATCGCGGTGAGGACTGTGTCAAGACCAGCCATAGGATACACGGATCCAGGGTGTCACTGCCCGTACTATTACTCTTGAGAGCAGTGACAAGGTGCGGCCTAAGTTCTTGGGCAGAAACACGGTGGAGGAGAAAATAAGGGCAAGAAAGATTTACGGCAGGCACTGGGGGAGGAGGGTCAAAAACATTTGTAGGGAGGATAGGGCTAAGGTCAGTGAATGAGATGTTGAGGTGGTTGGCTATGAGGGCTGGGTCTGAAGAGATCACGCCATTAATGTTGATTTGGATTGGTGAAGGGGAGTGTGCACTCCCATTTAACTGTTTAATGTTATCCCAGAAGGTTCTGGGGTTCCCCCATGAGGCAGTGAGTGAGGACAGATAGTGCTCAGACTTGGCCTTTCTGACGGCCCGAGTCTACTTGTTTCGAGTGGCAGCATATAATTGCCTGTCACTGGGCCAGCCAGTCTCAATGGCACGGTGCCATAGGTTGTCCCTATGTTTGAGGTGGTGGATCAAAGCTGGGATTACCCAGGGGGCATTCTGCCTTTTAGAACGGCAGGTCGACATTGGGGCAAAGATATCACAGGCATTATTAAAAGTTTGGGTAAAGAAGGAGAGAGCTGTGTCAATGTCAGGAGTTGCCTGTATAGGAGACCAGTCAATTTGGGACAGAAGTTCCTTAAGTTTTACAAGACCACCAGGTATTAGACGCCGCCAGCATGTGGACTGTGCTATGGGTTTGGGGACTGAGGATGACCAGTGGAATAGAATGGGGGAGTGATCACTAAGAGAGTCTGGGAGGACTTGTACATTGGGGATCCGATTAGGGCGGTTGGTGAGTACCACATCAAGCAGGGTACTGGAGCCTCTCTTGGGGTTAGTCCTGGTAGGTTGGGTAACTAGTTGTGTTAGGTCTATTGCAGAAAAGGAGTCACTGGTAGAGGAGGAGGAGGGGCTGAGCCAGTTGACATTTAAGTTACCCACCAGAATTTGATCAGTGGAAGGAGGTAGTGAGGAAAGGTATTCTGTAAGAGAGGCAATGGCCTGCATTTGGTCCCTGGGGGGCACGTATGCAGTAGTCAGAGAAAGGGGTCCCTTTAAAGGGTCAGGGGTTAGTTTCAGCGTAAGCGCCTGGGCCCTGGAGTCAAGGATTGGAGGCAGGTTCTAGCGTGGGAGATTCCTTGACATAAATAGCGAGCTGCCGCCTCGCCTCCCAACACGGTCAGACCGGAAGAGGTGAAACCAGGGAGGAGACCAGGGAGTCAGGGGAGGATTTCGACAGCCAAGTCTCAACCAGAGCGATGACATCAGGGTTAATTGATGTGACCAGGCATTGTAGTGAGTCAAACTTTTTTAGGAGGCTACAGATATTCATGGAGACCATGCATAGGCCTGTGGTGCTAGTCGGGGAGCTCCCGGGAACCGGGCCAGGGTTTGGATGAATGTTCCCTGACAGGAGTAGTAGCATGACTAACATCTTGGCTGGAAGATGGTGAGAGGTTTTCCTACGATTGACATGGGGGGGAGGGGACGTTAAGGGAGCAGGAGGTGGGCAGGGTGGTACAGGAAAGGAAGGCAAGAATAAGAAGACACCCAGCTGTACCTGAGGTGAGGAGGAGGCTAGGGGGAGGGCAGGGAGGACTGAGACACACAGAGGTCCCAAGGGGCCAGAGAGCAGGTTCAGGAGCAATGGGAGGGAGGGGTGGCAGGGCACAGTGCGGAGTAGCAGATGGGTAAGGGGGCAAGTGCACTGCTAGTGGGGATAGGCACAGGCAGAGCGTGAGGCAGGGCCAATACATTGTGGTGAGCAAGATCCAAGGGAAGGAGTACTGTACAGGTAGGAGTAGGAAGTAGCGAGGGAGCATAGGTCCCTCTAGTGGCCAGCAGGTATAACCTGCAAATGGGAAAGTGGGGAGATAGGTTCTGGGCAACAGGACGTGATGTCACCGGATGTGATGTCACGGGGTGGATCCTTAAATTGACAGCCACCCCTGGGTGGTGGGTGGTTGGGGTGGGTGGGGCAGATGGCTTGAAAGCGCCGTCCGCCAGCACCCCTGTAGGTGTCCAGACGTAAGAGAAGAGGCCTCTTTACCGAAAGAATCAGGCTGGAAAATTCGGCTTCCTCAGCTCCTCAGGTGAACTGCTTGTGTTGCTTGTGTTGCTTGTTTGTCCTGAGTGCCTGCCACGGTCGGCAGTGAGCTTGGGGGGGGGCTGCCTAAGTAGTGGAGAAAACAAAGCCTCTCATTACTATGCAGCGGGAGAAAATGTTGTGACTTACACAAAGGGGCTCCACTCTAAGCAAACAGGGCTATTCCAAAATGAGGTCACACTAGGACCCAGCTATCCTCATACCTTCAGTTACAAGCACAATTAGATCCAATACCACAATATTAAACAAGTCTGCTCTATATTAGCTGCTTAGTATATCTGGCTTTAAGGTATAATCAGCAATTAGATCCAATACCACAATATTAAACAAGTCTGCTCTATATTAGCTGCTTAGTATGTCTGGCTTTAAGGTATAATCAGCAATTAGATCCAATACCACAAAATTAAACAAGTCTGCTCTATATTAGCTGCTTAGTACGTCTGGCTTTAAGGTATAATCAGCAATTAGATCCAATACCACAATATTAAACAAGTCTGCTCTATATTAACTGCTTAGTATATCTGGCTTTAAGGTATAATCAGCAAGGCAACTCTAGGGCACCCAGTGAATCCCTAGCTTTACACTTCAGCATTAGTAGCACAAAGAAAAGCAAATAACAAGCCCACCCAGCGGTGAACAGGGAACAAAGTTCATAAAATATAAGTGTTCATCAGGTAGCACCCCCCTGCAGGCATCCAGATGAAGAGAAGAGGCTCTCTTTACCTCAAAAGTAATCAGGCTGGAAATTCGGCTTCCTCAGGCTCCTCAGGTGAGCTGCTTGTGTTGCTTGTTTGTCCCGAGTGCCTGCCGCAGTCGGCAGTGAGCTTGGGGGGGCTGCCTCGAAAGTAATCAGGCTGGAAATTCAGCTTCCTCAGCTCCTCAGGTGAGCTGCTTGTGTTGCTTGTGTTGCTTGTTTGTCCCGAGTGCCTGCCGCAGTCAGCAGTGAGCTGGGTGGGGGGGGCTGCCTCGAAATAGCAGAATGGTTAGAGTCACTGCCTTTGAGACTTAGGCTTCTACATTTGATTCCAAGCAATAGTTGGGGGTGGATCTGCCCAAACAGAGGGCGGCAGACATAACACTGAACACTTGATCTTCCTTCATGTAGTATTTCCTCCTGTATCTATGTTGCCTGGTATGTTCTGCCACAATCTAGTTATAACCCCTTAACCTCATGGTGTTATTTTTCTGGGGGTTTAAGCTGCCTAAGTAGTGACAGAGATAGAGTTAACCCTGTAGGCTTCCACCATGTCCCTTGTCACTACATGGGCATTGGTGCCAAGTGGAGAGGCCTGCTGCAACAACATGGGCTACAATGGAATGCTACTGGCAGTTAAGTCAGTTACTAGTGTGACTGCTCTCAGTCTGTTTTGAGGAGAGCCCTGGTGAAGCTGCTTCACCTGCATCTATCTCCATCCTGAACATTGTCCCATCAGAGTGAGACCAACAGCACTGACTGAAGTGGTGATAGCTGTCCTTTGTTCAGCCCTGCCAGGGATTTGCTTTCAACTCTGTGCCTTCTAACAGTTTATGAATAAACCTGGAGCATTTGCCCTGGAATTCTTTGGGACATTGTTAGTTCCTGCTCTTAAAGTATTGGACACTGTGGACTGTAATTCATACCTATAGACTACGTGCAGATGAACTGCCTCAAGGGACACTGCAGAATTCCCTATAAGATTTTAAACTGCTGTAAGAACTGATCTTGTGTGGCATCTGATGCCCTCAGGGGTGAGCTGTGTGACAGTCAAATAAACATCCTTGCTGTATGACTTCATTACTTGGCCTCCTCACTGAGGAAGGCTCTCTCAATCAACTACCTGCAGGGGTACAGAACCTCCTAACCCTGGACTCGAGCACCCAGCTCACAGGAAACTGCATCACAGCTGGCCCAGTGGTGCTGGAGGTTGAAGTGCTGGTTACTGCACCTCTCACCATGCCGGTGACCCAGGTTCAGGAACGAGCCCGGGTCGCCGGGGGTCAGCAGGGGGAGAGAGGATCGAGCATCTGGAGAACTGCTCTCCTCTCTCAGCAGGAGGGTTCCACATTGTCCCACTCGCTGATTGCCCTCTGGTGGTGACTGGAGGGCAATACAGGTTGGGAGGTGCACTCCAATGTAATTATGTCGGAGTGGGGGGGGACAGGAGAAAGCAGGAGGAAAACAAGCCTGGCAGGGCTCAATGGCAGTCTGCCGCACCGAGGGCTGTCCCCTGCTTCTGGATTGGGTCTACGGGGAGGGGGCACCACCTTCCTGGCCCTGCCATGGGGGCAAGCCGTGGAGGAAAGTACTAGGGTCGGCAAGCACAGCAGGTCCTGAGAGAGAGTTCCTCACATGGAGGACCAAAGCCCCTGCCAGGCCTCAAGGAGGATAAACACCTGTATGAAAAAAAAAAAAGAAAAAGAAACTCCACCACTCAGATCTACTAAGTACCTAGATGCCACACTGCTTGGCACAACATGCTTTCTGCTATCGTGCTCCTCTCTGGACCCATGCCTTACCACCTGACATTACCGGTGCTGTAACTATTGGCTCATTCAAACGCAAACTTCAGTAGCACCTTATTTCAACCAGCAACTGCAGCTTCTACCATTAGCACCCCTCTTTTAACCACAGCCATCTACTTGCACTTTGCCTCACGCCAACACTATACATTGATGTATCCCAACCTCAGCACTTCAGGTCACCACCCTACCTCACACCCAGTGCCTCCTCTACTCCTCCCATACATGACACCCCCTTCCACTCCCACTCCCCCCTCTGTCATCCCCCTGAGCCTACTCCTCCTACTTTGTTCTATGTGTTTGCAACTCAGTAGAGTGTGAACATCAGACACTGGCAAACTGTTATACTTCTTAGCTGCTCAGTTTTGTATGTACCTTATTGTAACTCTGTCTGTACCAAATGTAATCCTGCAATGCTGTACCTATTGAGAACGGGTCACATTTTTCCTATCGAAAAGCAAAGAATTTGAAGGATATATTGGTCCAGAGTTAGGGTGAAACACCAACGTCAGAAAATGAGTTACATCCTCCCACAGGAACATTCAAGTGTGGTAATTGTACTGCATGTAACCACATTAAGGTTGGAAAAAACATTACTCTACCTCACTCTGGAGAGACTTTTTGGTCAAATGATTTTATTTCATGTGGCACTGAAGCTATTGTTTGCTTAGCATTGCGTAATTGTCATCTTTTCTACATTGGTAAGACAGTAAGAAAGTTCAAAAACAGAATACTGGAACACCTTAGGCACATTAGATTAGGGTCTCTGGAAAATGCTCTAGCAAATCATGTAAAACTGAGTGGTAGTCAACATGCATTTACATTTCTTGGTTTGGAGAAGGTATCTGTAAACAGAAGGGCGGGGCTTGGACAATACGTTAATGTCTGTCCATTGCCCTGATTGCCTACTAATGTCCCTCCCCCACACTAATTTACTCCTATTCCTAATGTGTGAGTGCTTAACCCATGCCATGTACCAGAGACCTGACCTCTGACCTCTGTACTGTGATGACCAGATTGTAACCTGAAATGGTCAAATGCTTGCTCTGTACCTTTTCTGTATATGAAATGTCCTACTGTGTAACTAACTCTGGGTTGCCCCTGAAAAAGGGACCTCCGGGGCTCAGCGGACTTATCCGGTTACCAAAATTAAATAAATAAATAATGTGTCGGGAGACATTCTGGCAATTTAGATTCCCTAAATTAAATGGGCACTTTCAGTTGGCCCCATATTTAAAACAGAAATGACTGTAAAATAGAACTGGTTTAAAAAGAAGTGATTCAGCATTGGATATTTTTTTAAGTTTTCTCCAAATGGTTATGAACATGTCAGCCATATTGTCCTTTGTCTCACTTCGTGTAGGAATAGGAATAGAATACGTTTAGCTATGCTTTAATAATTACAGTTAGAACATGAATTTGATTGCTATTACTGGACATAGTATACAGGCAATTGGATTACATAATAGAAAAATTATGTTTTTTCCAAGCGGTGACCTAATTTTCCAATAAATTCCACTTCCCCCCTTTCTCTTTTTACCTTAGCACTTTAGGAATGATATCATGTATTATATTGCACATATACATGGTGCTTTAGAAGATGTAGGCACTGTATTTATATATTTATTCATTTGTATAATCTGCATTATATGTATGTAGTTGATTACCTTTTTGATAGGAATGTTTAATTTAATTGAATTTAATTATTTATACATTTAACGGACCTTTGCTGCTATTTGTATTTTGTATTTGTAGATGTACTATTTTTAATGGCATTGGCACTTTAAAAAAGGTTTTGTGCTTACATTCAAATGTGGTGAGACAGATCACAAGATGTTGGTGGGGCTTCATAAGGTGTGCAAAGATTCTGATTATACATCTTGATAAAGTGTCAAGGGTGACACAAAATGTAGACGGTGGAGTTTTGGAGGGATGCTACCTTTAAATTTAATAAAACATGTTGTTTTGAATATGTGACCAGCGTAAGGCTGTTTTTTTCCACTGACTGGGGTCTGAGCTGAGGTTCTTTATTTCAATAACGCTGTACCTTATTGTCTTTGTAAACTGAGGTGATCAGAGAAATTGTGAAGTAGATTACTTCACTGCCATGGGAAATTGATCTTTTTTTTACCTTTCTCTGTTCCCCGAAGGACATCACGTGTTCTCAATTGTAGTGGGGACATAATACTCCACTCAGGCTGTTACTTTTCAAAGCTTTATTAAAATTCCTCTTAATTGCCCTGATGTGTCACACATTATGTGCTTTTTCAAAGGGCTTCTTTTTTATTTCTCTACAAAGAAATACATACTTTTAAATTATTTATCTCATTATTTAACATTCACTTTTAATTCTCAGTTTTTACAATCATATTAATTATGTACCCTTACCACTATAATTTCTTAACACTATTGATGCTTTCTATGCATATTCTATCTTTTTCTATAAAAATCATACTTTGTGAAAAAACATTTATCATCAAAAGTGCTACATTCTGCCTTCCCTGCCTCAAATTACTACTGCTATAAGCCTGTTCCACATTTCACTCAGCATTCTGGAATCCCTCACCTCATCATCCTATTGATGTAATTTCTCATTCAACATGCTAATATTCCCTCCAGTATGCTTGCTTTGTCTCCCCTGTTCCTTTCTTTTGGTTCAATAGACCACTTGGTAGTTTATTAAAGTAATTGATTTATTTATTTTAATGCTCATACCGTAATTTAAAAGTTGGTGAGCTTGTTTGCCTTCTAAATTAGCTGGTTCTTTGGTACCTTCCGTTGTTTCTCACCTATATGAACAATACAGAGTTTAAATACTTGTATGTTATTCAATTCTTATAAACCCCTTATGCTTCCTGTTATTATTTTCTTTATTTCATTAAAATGTCATAAACTTTATGTTGCCTTTCTTTGAATTTTTAACATTTTTGAAGACCTTGGCTACATCTTGCTGTTCCCTTGATTTTTGTTAAAATGCTATTGCATTTTTATTTTTACTTCTGTAGTTCCTTTGAACTGTTCAAGACTTCGGGTTTTCACAAACCCAGCTTCTACTTTGGATTTTCCTGCATTCCTGTATGTGAAAAAAAGGGGGCTTTGTTAAGGCTTTTGTTATTTAAAAAGTAATATTACTTCTCTTCTAGCCTTTTTTTGTTACTGCACCTTGGCTGCTTATTACTTTTCCCTTAATTTTTGTTAAAACGCTATTGCGTTTATTTTTACCTCTGTAGTTCCTTTAAAATGTACCAGACTTCCGGTTTTCACAAACCAAGCGTCTGCTTTGGATTTTCCTGCGTTCCTATATATAAGAAAAGGCTTTGTTGATGCTTATTTTATTGAAAAATGTATTGTTGCTTCTCTTTTAGCCATTTTCTGGTGTACAATGACTGTGTTTTACCTCGTTTGGTTGCTCACTTCTACTTCCTATTTGCTTGTTTTGTTTCTGGAGAAACTTGCAGTTTGTATCTTTCCCTGTGTATTAAAGGAGATTGGTTAAGTTTCTTGTGATTTAAAACCCTTGTACCATCATTCTAAACAATCTTTTAAATGTCTCAAACCACTTTTTAAAATGCTGCTTTCCTACCGTTTAAGTGGTGTCTCTCCATGACCTCCTGGTACCTTTTGTTCCTCACACAGGTGTCCCTGCTTGTTTGAGTATGGGGTGCCTCTTATGCTGCTAAATCTCTTGGCCCAATTGCATCACTTGTTCTTAAATGTGAGATATCAGCCCTATTAATGAGCATCTGCTCACTGGTGTAATCCAAGATCTCAATAAAATAAAAAAAATTAAAAATTTCCAATGAGGACATAGCATATATGGATCAGCGTAAATAAATGGCACCCCTAATATAATCCTGCAGATGCAGTGCCATGTTCCCCAAGATGAAATATATTTGAATCTGTAGAAGTTCCCATCTCTTTCGGGAGGATCTCGTAGTATTCAAGCCAACAGGAGGGGCAGGGTTTGATTACATAGTGATTTGGGGCCATTAATCCCTGGACCTTCAGAGTTCTCATCAAAAGAATATGAACTGAACCATATTCTTGATATACATAGTGGTTTGCAGCCATTAAATCCTGCCATGCTGCCATCCATGCTGTTGAAGCAGGCCCCTCTCATCTGGCACCAGTGCCCATGTAGTGACAGGGGACATGGCAGAAACCTACAGGATTAATCTTCTCATTACTTAGGCAGCATTTATGAATGCTTTGAATAGGACATGGCATTTATGGGTCAGCATGAATAAATGTTGTCCCTAATGTAATCCTGCAGAGCCAGTGCCTATGTTCCCTGAGATGTAACATATTTGAACTTACACAAGTTTCCACCTCTTCCAAGAGAATACCGTAGTGGTCAAGCCAGTGTGGGGGGGGGGCGGTTACATAGTAGTTTGGGCCATTAAATCTGGGATCTTCACAGTTCTCATCTAAAGAATACAAACTTAATCATATTCTTGATATGTTCACACAACAAGTCATTAATTTGCCTCTCTGCTCTGGGCCAAACATTGGCAACCAATGCAAAACTCTTGTGAGTTACACATATTTAAATATGAATATCTAAAGGAAGAATACGTAGCAATTTAGCGGTACTAAAGTTTGCTTAAAGAGAAATTTTCATTCTAACACAAACTTTTAAGATACCCAATACTTAAACAGCAAGCCACTTGCCTTTGATGAAATGTTTTGTATGGCCCTTTCCCATTAATACCAATTATTAAGGATATTTGTGTTTGAACAAAACTTTTCTCCATTAAAGTCCACCTTGTCTTACTGTTAGAATATGCAGTGACATACTGTAGAATTAATTTATTTCACTGTAAAAAAAAGTCTTGCTATGTTCGCTGTAGAAAGAGGCCTTCTAAATTAATTGAACAGCTAAGTTAGTTATCTATGTCAGATTCATTATACGGAAGTACATGACAGTGAACTTTAATTGCAGCTAACAAGTAGCATAGCCTCGGAGCGCTAAATTAAATGAACGCACTACTTTTCAATTCTACAGTAATAATCTTGCATTTGTGACATCACAGTCATTTCCATGATAACAAATTATGATAGCACCATGCAGGATGATTGATTGGTTGATTGATTGATTGAAATTGCTGCACCCAGAAAACACATAGAGAAGCTTCAGATACCTCATTTGTAGATGTGACTGGGGGATAGGAGGGAAGGATTACAAGGGTAGGAAACACAATATGCAACAATCAAGTAGGTATACATAGACAGTAAATTGTAGTAAATGCTTTACAGTGTTATATAGTAAGACATTATTTACAATAAGAGGTGCACAAAAACAGCAGGGGTGAAGTGTTTGCAAAACTGTGCAACAATATCAATTGAGTGATGTCACTACATGCTGTAGCAGTAGGAGTAGGTAGGTTATGTGGGAGGAAGTTCTGTTTTAAATTGGGGTGTAACAGCAGGAAGAGACCTGTATCTAGGGTATGTAGGTTTGGTTTACATGTTATTTTATGTTTGCTTTAGTGGAAAACAGAGGACCTGAAATTATTTTAAACCATTAAAAAAGACTAAGCGAAATAACAAAATGGGTCATACTAAGAAGAATCATACTAAGAAAGAGTAGGGAGCAGAAGGACGTTAGACCCATGGAGCCCCTAGACTACATATAGATTGAGGCATTTAAATTTGACAACAAGTACCTATCAAGCCTGTTTTTAAATGTATTCTTATTTGAACTATTAACAACTTCCAGAGGCAAACTGTTCCAAGGTCTGACTACTCTTTATGAGAAATAAGAGGCCCTTGTCTGCGTTCTAAATTTGCTTCTTCCTAATTGAAGTGTATGTTCTCTAGTATTGATATTTTGTTGTTTGAATTCTAATCCACATTTAGTTAGCAAGCTGATATCATTAATAATGTCCCAAGTAAATAACAGATCCCCCCTGAGACGCCTCTGTTCTAAGGACATTAAATTTACTTTACGAAGCCTATTCTCATATGAGAGTAATTTGTCAGAGATTACCAACTTGGTAATTCTTCTTTGTAGTTTTTCAATCCTATTTATGTTCTTACGCATATATGGTGACCATAGTTAGGACACATAGTCTAGATGTGGATGGACATAAGCACGATAAAGGGGAAGGAGGACTTCAGGGTCTCTTGATGTAATAGTATGTTTTATTGACCACCATATTTTATTAGTTTATTTATTGTATTGGTAATGTGAGTCTCAAAATTTAAATTTAAGTCAATAATGATTCCAAGGTCTTTTTCGTTTTCTTTAGGGGCTATAGGCTCGTTATATAGATAATGTTGATATTTTCTATTTGTTTTACCAAAATATAAAATTGTGCACTTAGATGTATTAAATTTTAAATTCCAACAGCATGACCATGATTATAAAGTGTCTAAGTCAGTTAACTATACAATCATTAAGTGAGCTTGAGATATTTACAATTTTACACTCATCTACTTACTTAAAGGGACACTGTCAACCCCCTTTGGTCTCAAAGTGTCCCTAGTTTAAAAAACATATTTTATGATTGCCAAAATTCTGTAAAGATTGTTGATGTAGCTGGTAGTTTGATTCTGACTCTTATTTTCTTTAATAAAAAGTAAAAAAACAGATTGTTCAACATACTGGTGTTATCTCACTAAAACAGGTTTGTTTACATTCCTTGATCAACTCCAAATGCATCTTTTCTGGATTTGGGAACACCCACAAAACAGTCTAGCCCCTCATGATGCATTGAGAGATTAGGAGGCTACTGTTTTATGAGTGACTGCACTGTCTGTGTGTGTTTCTAATGCTCAGGACATATGCAGTAAGAACAGAACCATGATTGTAAACAAAAACAAGGCTGTTAATAAATATACATTACCATGCATTTCAGTTCTACTAAGCAAGGCTACAGACAAAACAAACAGCAACATCAATGAATTTTAGAGAGGGTAAGCAATCATAAAATGTGGAGTTTCAACTAAAAATAACATGTTGAAGAACAGGTTGACAGTGTCCCTTTAAGGATGTTACTATGGATATTATGGGATTGGTCAGATATGAAGATCTGAAATATTACCAGGGCATGAGCAGTGGTGCTACCTCTGTTCTGATAGGACTGCAGTGTCATAAGATCTTGAACTACTACTTCGACAGCCACTAGTGATAGACAGAAGGGACCTTGGTTCAATGTCCCATCTGAAGAATGCCACTTCAACAGTGTCACACCACCCTAGTGCTGCACTACTGTGTCAGTATTGTGTACTAGCCAAGTTCCTGGTATGGGACTAGAACCCATGCCTTTCAAATCTTCCAGACCCAGAGGGGAGCATGCAACCTTCTGATCCATTAACACAGGGGGTGTTTTGCTGGTATGCACTGAAACCCTGTGAATTTATACTCACATATCAGAAGTCTGTTCTTTGAGTCCTTGCCTTCACCAGTTGTCATCAGTGGATACTTTTGCTTTCAGGCAGATCACACAGAAACATAAAATTTGTCAGCAGAAATGGACCACTTGGCCCAGTCACTCTGCCCAGATGTTCCCCACCTAACCTATCTCTGTAAACCCTATCTGGTCTCTGGGAACCCTCCTGCCTCCATGCCTATTTTCTAATAGAACAGAAGATGTACCTGAATTAATGATCCTTTCTCTTTTTTGCCATCCAGGTCTTTTGATATTGAAGCAACATTTCCCATGGAGTCAATGCTAACAGTGGCTGTGTTCGACTGGGACTTAGTAGGCTCTGATGATCTCATCGGAGAAACCAAGATTGACCTGGAAAACCGTTACTACAGCAAACACAGAGCCACCTGTGGGATCTCACAAACATATGCCATGTAAGAAAATGCCTCAAGGCTCAAATTTGTATAAAATCCTTTCAACTTGTCTCAACTAAATTTCATCATTGTCTTTATTTATTAACATACTGTAGGAAGGAGCTGAGCAATGACATGATTTCAGGATTATCGACAAGCTCAAACAGTGAGAGGTGTTTGATCAGGTGTCCTGCAGCAGGACACAAGGCCATGCCCTAAAACTCCAGGGTGGTAAATTCAGGAGTAGCATTCTTATTTATTTTTTTTGTTTTTTGTTGTATTTAGTTTTTGTTGACCAGGAAAGGAGGACTAGGCAATTCTGCTTATTTTCATCCTTGTCCCGGGGGACAGGGGAGATACAGATGCAAACTGACATACAGAACCAGATTAAGTTGAGATCTAGCCATGTCTCACCTGTGCTCTGCAAACTGCACTGGCTGCCTATGCCGTGAAGGATCACCTTCAAGGTCATTTTGCTGACCTATAAGGCCCTACACGGACAGGGACTGCATTATTTGCAAGACCTCCTCCGACCCTACTGCCCCCTCTGACCACTCTGTTCCTCCAGTGAGGGGTTGCTAGAGATTCCCAGGGTCCGTTTACAGACCTCTGGGGCTAGATCCTTTTCTTCTGTGGCCCTGACCCTGTGAAATTCTCAGCCTCATCAGATCAGAGAGTGCTTGTCCACTGAGACTTTCAAGTCTGCACTGAAAACGTATTTATTTGACTTAGCTTTCGCAGATACTGCTTAAATGATAAGTTATTGCACTGCCTGTTTTAATTTATGTGTTTTAATTGTGAGCTTTTATGCTTTTATTATGTACAAGTGCTTTGTTATTTGAAAGCACTTTTTTAAAATGAAGTCTGACTTCACTTAACTAAGTTGTTGGTTGTATTATAGTGAATGGGGGGAAATTTAGCCAGGACACCAGGGGGCGCTTTGTCTGTCAGAGGGTGGAGTATGTATGGAATAGCCTACCAGCAGAGACAGAGGACATAAAAACAATGCAGGCCTTTCATTTAAACTTGGACAAATATCTGTTTACCAAGGCAATCACAGGGTGCTCTGGGTAGTAATGCGGGTAGGGAATCCCTATCAATTGTTATGTGTTTGCACCATGTACATATTTTATCCTTGCTTGTGAAGTGGCGGGGCAAACATGATGAACTTTGCATTCTTTCTGACCTTAAATTGCTGTGTTACCATGTGTCTGGACCAGTGCCACTTTGAGAAACATAAGTATACGATGAGGAGATAGTGTGGTCTAATGGACAGAGCAAAAGGCTATGAGCCAGGCGATCCTGGTCAGAATCCCAGTTTAGCTCACCTTGGAGTACAGTTACAGTTTAAGTAACTGGAAAAAGATGCCTGGTTGCTCAAAACTAGAGATGCAAATTCAGTTCAACTAGAGAACCAAACATCTCAAAGTTCAGAGGTTCCATTCTTGTGGACCTTCACGGAATTTGTGAATTAAATTGAAACTTTTGGTTCGACTGGTATGAATCAGTCAAACTAGGCAAACTATCATGCAGTTGAACCCCCCTCCCACCCCCTCCCCATCTTCTGGGATGGAGAAAGTGGAGGAGGCAACATCACTAATGAAGCTAAGCAGTCAGTCATCATCAATAATGTCACTCACTCTGCCTTCCTTCCCTTCTTCCCTCCCTTCAGGCACATGCTCACTGTATAAATGGGAATAATAAGCACCTGCAACAGGTTGGGAGGGGTTGCCACCAACCAAGCTGGCCTACCTACTATTGGCCCTTTTCCCCAAAATCTTAGATCGGGGTCAAGAGGGGGGAAGCCCTCGACTAAATTTAAGGCACGTTGGTGCCTTTGAGTGAGGTGGGGTGGACTAGAAAGGGAAAGATTAATCAGTGTTAGCTCCACCATTTTTTAAACACTCTTTTGAAAGACATTTTGGGGGGGCGACTGAGCTAGCCTTATATTTAATTAATATTGTGTACCCCCAAGGTCATGGTTTGGTGAAAGGGGCATCTATAAAATAAATTGCATTTTGGGGCCTTTTGGTGGTGTGAGCTGCAGGGATTGGATAAAAGGACTGGGTGTCAGCTCCTGGCATAATGTAGTAAGATGACAAATTATTTTCAAAAAATTGTATGTATATGTGGGAGGACAAGGGAGGAGGTTGAGGACTAGGTGAAAGACAGATAGGCTAGGGATGACCAAGAGACTTGCTCACTTCAAATCAAATCAAATCTTTATTTATCCAGGCTATCACCATTGAGCAAGCTCATTTACAAGGTGGACCTGCTGTGGTCAAGGACAAATATACAAACATACAATAAGGTGCAGTATACAAAATGATAAACAGGATACAAAAAAAACAACCTTACAGCAACATGTTTGGCGCAATATATACATTCCAATTGTTGACAGAGAACCTACATGTGTTACATAATACTATTGCAGTATTTACAACCTTCATAGACATAGAAGTTGAGGCATCACGTTTATTATTGCCTACATGGAAGGGTACAATTATTTTCATTTCAGCCCTCAGTAACTGTTATGTACTTGGGTGAGGGTCCTAGGTTACAGAGGGACCCACAGTGAGGACTGTATCTCCTACTTCAGAGGCGGCAAGAGAGTAGAAAAAGAGGTGCCAAGGTTCCGAGGGCCAGTATGGCAGCTGATTAGTGACTAGTTAAATGGGGAAAGATAGAACTAGGTTCATGACTGGGTATGGTGGAACCAGAGAGGTAACCATCCGCAGGACTGCTAGTGACTATGGAAACACTTACAGTTTTCAGCGAATGCTTTGTCATAAATAGTCCTAAAAAGGGTAATACTGACAGGAGAACTAAGTCTCAATTATCTTTGTATCTTATTCCAGAGTGTGGGCAGCACGTGACTTATGGCAGCCCTATCAAAATGGTTACTGATCCTGGGGATTTTCAAAGAAATTAGTGAGCAGCTTCGTAGGTCATAGTTACTCATTGGATTTAAGGGGAGACAGGCAACAATGTAATCTGGGAGCTTGTTGGTGAGGGCTCGAAGTGTCCAGAGGGCTGCATTTCTACACTGTCTGTATTGCAGGGAAGGCCACCCTACTGCTGAATATAGAGAGCAATGATGTGTGGAGGACGGGAGATCGGTTATGAATTTTAAGGCTCTATGGTACAGGACATCCAGTTTTGCAAGGTGTGAGATGGAGCATTGGCTATAGATAATGTCAGCATAGTCGATTAATGAGAGGAATGTAGATTGAACAAGCTGCCTTTTAGCTTCTGTGGTCAGGATGTGTTTAATTCTGAAGAAGAGGCCAAGCTTCTGCCTAAGTTTTTTCATCATAACTTCTGTGTGCTCCAAAAAGGAGAGTTTATTGTCAAGCCATATGCCCAGATATTTGAATTTAGGTACAAATTCAAGCTTTTCGCCTAGTAAGGTGGTTATGGGAGGAAATGTACCAGCGGCAGCAGTGTAGGCCCCAGTGTAGGCCCCAGTGCTATGTGGTGAAAAGATCATGGCCTTGTTTTTTTTTGCATTTAGTAGTAGTTTTTTATGGAGAAGCTGGTTCTGCGGTATATCGAATTCCTTTTGTAATTCTGAGCATGCGGCTCCAGGAGAATCATGGCTTAGATAGAGCACCATATCATCCGCAAACAGGTGTATACAGGCTTCCTTGATTCCCACATCCAAGTTGTTAATGTAGATGACGAACAGTAGAGGGCCCAGAATGGATCCCTGTGGGACTCCTCTTTTTATTGGTTTGAGTGGAGAGAGCTCACCTTCGGCCTTGACTTGCTGCTGTCTGTTGGAGAGGTAGTCCTGGAACCAATCCAATGAGATTGAGTCCACGCCTATGGATTTTAGGGTTGAGAGAAGCAGGCAGTGGTCGACGGTGTCGAAGGCCTTGCTGAGATCTAGAAACACCGCACAAACAAATTTTTTATTGTCAAGGTCCCGTTGACAGTCATTAGTGACTTTGGCCAACGCCGTAATAGTGCTATGCTTTGCTCTAAAGCCGGACTGCATAGGATTAAGCAATGACGAGTCGTCTAGGAATGATCTCAACTGTATAGTCACAATTTTTTCCATCATTTTCGATAGTATAGGTAAAAGAGAGATAGGCCTATAATTGTTTAGGTCACTCGGGTCTCCAGCTTTAAATAGTGGGATGACATGAGCAGTTTTCCACTCTGCAGGGAGAGAGCCTTGGGTTAGGGACAAGTAGAATAGGTGTGATATAGGTGAGGCAAGTATATAGTATGCAATTTTCAGAAAGTATGGGTCAAAGGAGTCCGCTCCTGCGCTTTTTCTAATATCTAGCTGTAGCAGAAGGTCTTCAACCTCCTTAATGGTAGTTGGGGAAAAGGAGAAATCATATCTTTATTACTTGGTTCAGGTGGCTGAGCTTTGAGCTGTGGACGTAGATTGCTTACTGGTGCATTATCGAATGCCATGCCTGCAGTGGCAAAGTGGTTACTGAAGGCTTGAAGAATCTCGGTTTTGTTAGTGATAGTTGCATTGTCAGTGGTAATTTTGGAAGGTAATACAGTACCTGGTGAATGTCCAGACAGTTCCTTTATGGTAGACCAAAATTTGGCAGGGCTATTGGATGCAGATAGCAATTCCTTTTGATAAAAGTTGGCCTTGGCCTCTCTGACAAGTTTCATGCAGGCATTCCTAGCTGTCCTAAAGAGACACCAGTCTGCTACGGCATTCAATTTCCGGGCCTTTTTCCATAGCTGGTCTCTTTTGAGTAAAGCTTTCTTTAGGTCCAGTGAGAACCAACAGCAGGTTCTGGTTTTTATTCGAGTTTTGGTTAATGGAGCTTGTTTATTCAAGGCACTGGCTATGATTTTGTGGAAAAGATCATAGGCATCATTTACCGATTTAGCCAGGTAGAAACTCTGCCAGAGTAGAGAGTTTTTTAGATCGTTGAAGTAGGCCAGAGGGTCAAAGTTTCGTCTAGATCTTCTGGTAGAGAACTTTGATGTAGCTAATGGTTTACTGATCGTTCTTATGCCATCTATAAGGCAGTGGTCACTAACATCTGCTGGGAGGATACCAGCATGAGAAAAATAGTGTGGTTTATTGACAAGGAGGACATCCAGGAGGGTGCTTCTCACTGGGTTTTTATTGTTAATGCGAGTTGGTTTGGATATAAGTTGGGAGAACCCATGGGAGTCACAAAATTGTTTAAGGGGTAGCGATCCGTTAGATAACCAGTCATAGTTAAGGTCACCTAGTACAATTGTTTCCAGAAGTGTCTCGTCCATTTGTGATGATAGATGTGTCAGGAGCTGTGGTCCTGCTGCTGGTGGTCTATAGCAGCCTATTATTCATAGTGCCACAGTTTTGGATAGTTCAACCCTAAGAGTCAGGCATTCAAAACCCCCAGCAATGGAAGTAGCATCTAATACAGATACTGTGTATTTATTTTTAACATAAATGGCTACTCCTCCTCCCTAGTCTTTCTGTCTGCTCTGAAGAGGAGGTAGTCAGGGATGTTGACCTCATTGTCTGGTGTGGTTGCCCGATGCCAAGATTCCAAGATCACAAGAATGTCTGGGGCAGTATGAATAATCCATGCCTGGACGGAATCCAGCTTCTTCAGAAGACTGCAGACATTAGCATGCATGAAACTGATACCTTTTAGAGTAGCAATGTCAGATGGTGATGAAATCAACTTTGTGGGACCAGGATTAAGTTCAATGTCTCCTGAGCATAATAGTAGGAGGAGTAGAATTCTTTTCAGGTTGGCAAAGAGATTTTTAAAAGCACAGGTCTTTTTGCGTTTATTGCCAGCTCTGTTGTTTGGATCCAGAGACTGACCCATCCTCTTGTGTTGCCCTAATATTGCATAGCGTAAGGTCCAGGCAGAGTAACACCAGACTATGCAGTGTTTCGGTGGCTGAAGTTTGGGACCATGCACATCTGAGCAAATTGCTGTCCCACTTCTAGGCGATTCAGCATAATTAGAGTGAATCAGAGGCAAGCAAAGGTAGTATGATATGTGCATATTCTTATTATGTAGATAAATTGCTGGCCTGGGGCATGCTTCTATATCTGGATCAGATCTATTTGGAGCCTCATTCATATTAGATAGCAGGGAAAGGTGGGCTAGTAAGCAAAGCCAGCCGATACCTCCCATGTTTGTTTTTGCACAGTATTGAATTATACTGCCAGGGGAACTGCTAACCAGTGTCTTTGTCTCCCTAAGTTTATTCTGGATGTTAATACTACTGCGAAATTTTTTTTGAGAGTTAGCACACAGTACAGGAGGTATAGTGTGGCCCTGGCAGTGACATGTGTCAAAACAATGGTAACTTAATGCAGAATACTTCCTGGGAGGAAGAGACTAAGGAAGGTGGTGAAGAATAAGTAGGTTTCAAGTGATTTGCTATCTCTTCACTAGAGACTGTGGAGATTCCTGTGCAGTGTGGAAAGGACCAATAGGAATTTGAAGGCGTGGCTAATGGGGCTATAAATAACACCCAGGGAGGGAATGGGCGGGTGGGTGAAAATTTGCGGCTTTGCTGCTGGCCGAGAGAGTGCTGGGCAGTGGTCTCGGGCGTCGGCTGGAGAAACACCGACTGCCCAGTGGCCGCTCGTCCTGCGGCTGACAAACTGGAGTCCCTAAGGGAGAAAGAAGAGGGGACTATTAGTAGTAGTCCCAATCAGCTTGAGGCCGGGCAGACCTGGGGGGAAGCAAAGCAGAATTTGCAAGACAAAGGGAGCGATTTCCTGGGCGCCCCTAAGTCTGGCTGGTGTTTGCAAATGCTTCAAAGGAGGGGCTGCAATTGCTTTAATTTGTACCCTTCCCTACAATTCTGGCAACAGATACTTTACACAAAAAGACATCCTTCATACATTTCTAGCAGTTACAGTTTTTAAAAAGTCGAGAAAACAGCTCCTTTTTTGCCAAAATACAATACAATACAAGAAATGGGAAGAAAGGCCAGCCAATCGGAGTATGCCTCAGGAAGGCACTCATGCTCCAATAGGCTGCAGCTTTGCCGTACCTTGCTGGCCAAGAGAGCCCAGGGCAGTGGTCTCGGGCATCAACTGGAGAAGCATCGACCGCCCGGTGGCCGCTTGTCCTGCGGCTGACAAACTGGAGTCCCTAAGGGAGACAGAAGAGGGGACTATTAGTAGTAGACCCAGTCAGCTTGAGGCCGGGCAGACCTGGGGGGAAGCAAAGCAGAATTTGCAAGACAAAGGGAGCGATTTCCTGGGCGTCCCTAAGTCTGGCTGGTGTTTGCAAATGCTTCAAAGGAGGGGCTGCAATTGCTTTAATTTGTACCCTTCCCTACAATTCTGGCAACAGATACTTTACACAAAAAGACATCCTTCATACATTTCTAGCAGTTACAGTTTTTAAAAAGTCGAGAAAACAGCTCCTTGTTTGCTAAAATACATTACAAGAAATGGGAAGAGGAGCTTCACCTGGGAAAAGTTAAGAATTATGTGGGCTTTCTTTCAGTTTTCAGAGTTGCAGACTCAAACCGTTTCAGACTCTGAGCAGACTGGATGGACCAATCAGATTTTATCTGCTGACATTTTCTGTATTTCTGTATGGCAAACTTTGCCTGGTTCGAAGTTTTATGTTTGTGTGGTTCTATTTTGGAAGGTTCACACTGCTCTGTCTGTTAGGTATTGCTGCATAATTTTTGCACCTAAAAGTTTGTATTTTCATTCTTTTTGTTTGATACATACTGTTTTCCTGTCCCCTCTTCACTGTATTGTTGTATTTTGAGATTGTGCAGCATTTTAAGTACTGGAGAGGCACTATATCAATTTCAATTTACTACTACTATAGGCACACAGAAAGAACAACTTTAAAAAAATTCCTACATTGCGACATCAAATAACCATGCCACTACTTCCCAAACTAATGAATTATTAGTCCACTGTCTACCTCTAAAGACCATAATTTGAAATACAAATTTGTATTTGCGAATGTAATTTTTTTTTATTTAGTTTGCTTTTCCCCCTTCCACCAGCCCGTCCCCATGGGCCCTACCCACTCACCAAGCACCATCATCCACCTTCTCCAGGACCTACCTCTCCTCCTACATACACCCTGGCTGACCTCCCCCCCCCAAGGTGGGGCTGTTGGAGGGGGGCTCTACCCCTGACAGAGACTCGGTTGGTGCTTTTGAAGGAGAGCACCACAGTCAGCAGTGTGAGGCCTGCGGCGAGGGGTGGACATCACCTTGCATCAGCTGTTTTTTCCTTTTTTTCCTCCCAGCCTCGTAGGACACCGAGCAGAGTTCCCAACATATGTACACACATGTGCATGCACTGCATGTCAGAGCACATCAGTGTCCACTCTGCTAGCTCTGTGGCTCCTCTTACACCACCACTTGTGGTCACCCAGGTGACATTTTTGCAGTGGAGTCCGACCACCCTCCCACCCCAAGGTGGACAGCATCTTCAGGGACACTCACCTCCCCTCCACCGGCTGGCCCGCTGACAAATCGGGTTCATTCCTAAACCTGGGTCATCAGCGTTGTGAGGGGTAGCATTACTGGTGCATTAGTGGGCCAGTCCTTGCAAATGCAATGTTAAATTCAGCCTGCTGTACCTGTATTAGCTCCACCGCTGTGCTGGTCTGTGGAAGAAGCTTGTATCTCCAGTACATCTTCTCTCTCCTGGGACCCTCATGAACATGAATTGCTGCATTTCAAGAGGCAATCCTAGACAGCAAATGAATCAGTGTAATCGTTTTATTGGGTTTTCAGATAAACATGCATACATACATAGAAAAAAGGATGAAGTAAAATGACAAGTGCTGAGCCCGTCCACCGGAGCAGCGGTAGTGCTACTGGTTGTGATGCTGATGACCCAGATTCAGGGTGGAGCCTGGATCATTGGATGGATGGCCAGGGGAGGTGGATGGAGCATCCCAGTGATGAGGGAGGGATCTGGTGTCCACTTCAATTCCACCACCCTGGTGACTGCAGGTGGGGTGCAAGCAAGAGCCAAGGCTGAGAGTGGGAGGATGCCAACATGCTCTGGCATGTGTTGCATGCATCAGTGTGCACACGTGCATGAGAAGCTTCTATGGCATCCAGGGGGAACTAGGAGAAACTGGAAAACACTCCCTGACTGCAGCATAAAGTACTTTTGTCCCTCACCACAGGCCTTGCACTGCTGACCATGGCTCTTTCTCTCTCTCAACACCGAGCTCTAACTCCACCATGGTCCAGTGTCCCCCCCCCCACACACACACACAGCAGCTCTGCCTTTGAGGGGTGAGCCAGGGAGGAACATGACAGAGGTAGGTCCCAGGGCAGGCAGTTGACTGGACTGGGTGAGTGAGTAGGACTGAATGCAGGGCCGGTTGGGGCAGGAAAGATACTAAATGGCAAGAACTCAGTGATTTACTCACACACAGAAATATTAACAGAGTGAAAGCTATAAGTAAGAGTTGTTCACATACAACTATAGGGACCTGCTGGTTATGCAGGAAATGTTCTTGTATAAGAACTTGACATGTAGGCATGCTCCCATTACTGTATAAAGGGAAAACATTCCAGTGAGCAAAATACTGGCCTACCATAAAAGGAGTCAGCCCGTATTATGCACTCCACCTTTTCATGAAGGGGCAAGGAGCACAGGTGCAGCAATCCATCTACATCTTACTTTTTTATCACAGCTCTCTGCAGACTGTTTCATCCTATGATCCCCTGTAGGTGCAGAGCATGGGCTTGCCTAAGTGACCACATCAAGCTTCCAAATTGTAGCCAGGTGCCTGACATAACTTACCTCCCTGGAGATCTCCAACCCATTGTGCCACTCCACATGTACATATGGGGGCATCTGGAGTCCAAGAAAGCCACCAGGATGCAGAGCGACATCACAGCATAATGATTCCTGGGCCTGCAGCATGCGACTCCCTCATATGCTGGCCCCATTGATGAATAGCATAGCATTATTTTGTATGAACTGAAATTAAACATTTCCCAGTTTTAGAGATTCTTAGAAGAATGATATGATTGTTTTATGCCTTATGAAGATGTATTTCTTCCTTACACCTTCAGTAATGCTGCCCAGTGGCAGCACTAGGGTTCATGTGTGACCCCCCCCCATCCTCCCTTGTACCATGATGAGCCCAGCTTGGGGGTGAGCATGTTTTGGAAGTTATGCACTTGGCTTTTAGGGGAGGTAAGTAAGTAAAAATGTATTTCTAGGCTCTGGGTGCCGTACAGAATAGTTTACAGAGTCATTATAAATAAAATCTCAGAACAAGCAATAACATTCAAAACTTCAGACAATAAAATTCAAGACTTCAAAACAAACTGCATCAGAAGAATAGGCTAACTTAAATAAATGAGTCTTCAAGCCCCTCCTGAATGTCTCCACCGTGGAAGCCTTCCTCAAGGATCTTGGGAGTGAAATTCCAGAGAACCGGGCCGGCCACCCCAAATGAGCGATCACCCGAGGTTTTCAGCCCAGTCCTTGGAACCACCAGGAGGCTCTGAGTGGAGGAACAGAGGGAGCAAGCCAGAATGGTAGGAGTAAGGAGGTCTAACAGGCAGCCAGGGCCCACTCCATATAGGGCCTTATAGGTGAGCAAGCCCACCTTGAAGAGAACCCACCACCTAACCGGCAGTGAGTGCAGACCCCACAGGACCATGGTCACATGACAGAATCTGGGTAGTCCTGTCAGCAGCTTAGCCACTGCATTCAGCACTAGCTGCAGCCATTGAAGGTTCCCAACAATGATCCTGAGGTATAGAGCATTGCAGTAGTTGAGCCTCGATGTTACAAAGGCATATACCAGTGGTGGCAGGTCCTCAGGCAGAATTAGGGGTTTAATCTGAGCAATGTTCCTCAGATGGTTTCTCAGGTAGGGGAAGGGGAGAGAGTGTAGGTCACCCAGTTTCCATATTCCCTGTCAGTCAACTAAGGAGCACCATAGACAACAACTGTGCAGGAAGCCACGCAGTCACCATCCAGGAGAGAGTGTAGGCGCAAGCCATGGCAACCCAGATGATTAAGGAGAGGGCAAGGGGAAAGGGGCAAAAATAGGGGGGATAGCTAAAAAAAACTTCAACAATGATTCTGAACTGTATTCTGTTTATGTCCCCTTGCTTCTTCACTGTGGCCCCCTTCATCTCACTGTCCATGGTGACTTCGCAGCACCCACCTGCACCTTCTCTGGCATTTATCTGGGATACCATTTTACCCTAGGCTAACCCCCCCCAGGTGGGGTTGGGGAAGAGTTGCCAGACTCCCATCCTCTAAAAACCCACTTCCAGGGGACTCGGAGGCAAGTCAGTGCATCAGGGGCCTGAGAGTGCCAGTGGTGCCATCGTGCACATTACAGTTTTTTCCTTCTGTTTTCTCCATTCCTCTCTTAGGATCACAGGATACTCAGGTGCTCAACATGCATGCACATGCTGACACATGCCAATGTACATCAAAGTCAGACAGTGGTCCTCTCTCCCCTGCTCACAGTCCCAACTGTACCCCCACCTATGGTTACCCAGGTGGCAGTATTGCAGCAGAAGCTGTGACCCACTCTTCCACAAGTAGGAGAGTGTCCACTGGGATGCTCAACCCTCCTCCCCCCGCTTGCCCACTGACAACTCTGTCTCTTTCCAGAACCTGGGTAACTGGCCTCACAAGCGGTAGCACTACGGCTGCACTGATAGGCCATCCCTGCTCCTCAGTTCTTAAAGAGTGATCAACTTTGTAAGGTGATTGCAGTGGGTTCAAGCACTTGTTAAAAATGTACTGCATTTAGACCAATGCAATAGTTGCAGGCAACCTGGATTAGGAAGTTGACTTGGGTTACTAGCACTAAGAATAGGCCGGGGCTGGAGCAGCTGCTGATGGTAGTCCACATCAGTTTTGGAAGGGTTAATGCTGTGATCTAGCACCACAGTTATACTGTAGAGGGCCATGGGACTTTCTGTGCCATGGGGCATGCTGTGCTTGCGTAAGCCTGCTAGAGGCTCTGCCTGCACCATGTGGGAGGAGGGAAGAAGACAGGAGAAATTCAAAGAGATACCACACTGACCTCAGGGAGATGGTGTTCTCTGGCCCCGCACTGTGGACCCTGACTCGAGTGATACTGGGGTAAGTTTTGGCCAGGGTAGGGAGGGATGCTATTAGGCACACCCCCAGGACCTAGAACTGTTTGGAAGGCAGCAGCACAGAAAAAGCCATTTGTGTGTATATATATATATATATATATACACATATATATGTAACTCCCTACGAATGGGAGTTCCCAAAAAGTCTTCCTCGAGCTTGCCTAAATGCTCACTGCCAGGCTGGTGTCCTGCGTCTTAGCAGTTAAACGTTTTTGCCAAAAAATGCTTGTGCAGCTTCTATGTACTGTCACTTTAAGAGCTGGCTAGATTGCAGTAAATATTACTCTGGGAGGGGGATGAGTGTTGTCATGCTAGAGTCCTACCCGGGCTGCCAGATAATTGCTCCATTTCTGCCATCGCTAATTGCGTAGAGGGAGCTCTGTTAAAAGATATAACTGTTTGCTGATCATTTGTTAGAGCAGTGAATATATTGCAGTTTGTTCTAATCTGTTCCTTTGCAGCAGGGACTGTTTTGTTTGTCTCCACCTTCTTGGTCCTGGACTGCTGAGTTGGACCAATCAGTACTTTGGGACTCTAAAATGGAGCCTGCCTACAGGGGCTGTGAGGAGTCAGAATTTGTAGGAATTGTAGTTTGGGACTCTTGGCGCCTGAACAGCCCTATAGGAGGAGCCTTTGTTGTGACGGACAGATGAATCAGTCAACTGACCCTTTTGGATCCTTGGGAAATTCCCAAGCTGCCTGCTGTTTCGGGCATATCTCAGTTGGGAGTTGAGGAAGCAACAGCTCAATCAATCAATCAATCAATCAAAATCTTTATTTATTCAGGCGAACATCATTGAGCGTAGCTCATTTACAAGATGGACCTGAGTGGTCATACAAATAAGGGTACAAGTTTTTTTACAAAGACATGAGAATAGCATAACATTAGTACAATCAAATAAATAAGAGATATATACAAAATTTACAGATATACAAGACACAGTAAAATAACTTAACCTGTAAAAATGAAGAGGATAATAGATGTAGCAGGGATAATAATCATATAATAGGGCTTTTGTAGGCTTTTATATGAAATGTGACAGTCGAGCAGCCATCTCCGTAGTTTCACACAGGAGAACTGTGGAAAGGCATGAGTTTTTGCCTGTATGCCTGCCTATTACCCCTGAGTGGGAGAAGAGAATTATTTCGGACTGAATCCGAGTTGGTGAGAACGAAGTAAGCCACTGAAGTGTGACCAGGCTCAACCTGAAGAAGACTGAAGATTTGCTGAATGCAATCAGCCTGTCAGGATTTCCAGCTACCCCAAGCTCCCAGTGTGTGCAGAGACGTGATTGTGACCGGAGAGTGGTTTGCCTGGTACAGTAGAATTTCCTTACATGAAAATGTGCTGTGAGTTGCAAGTGGGTCGTGATGTGGTTCCCCATGGTGTGAACTGTGTTCTGCTTGCTGGAAGCTGTATCCAGCCCAAAATGGACCATATCCGAATTTGTCTCCATTTAGCCTTGGTCTTGCCATACTGGCCCAGCCAGACTACCCATTGCACAGAGAAAGCCATCGACGAGAGACCTGCCTGGGGATCAGCCCCCTGCTCCACGCTTGAACAGGAATGACACCTCTGCGATTCGTGTGGGCCCTGCTTCTCCTGGCACTCCAGATCAGCCACCTGCAGTCTCGATTTTTGTCCAGCCTGTGTCCAGTCTTGGGTATCGTGAGTAGTCATCAGGGTAGCTCTCTTCAACGGCAGCTTAATCTAAGTGTGTCATCTGATTGTCTTGTTGTTTCTTTTCTTTCATGAACTGAGCCCTCCGGCTCCAGATTACAATTAGAGTGTGTTGTGCATGTTGTTTCCTTCCATCACAGGGCTCCAACCAGCTGCGACACTGGCCTACCCCAGGCAACAGTCCTAGCTAGCCCATCCCTCTCTACCTGGGTACCCAGCAGTGTGACTGTGTAGGAACTTAAAGCGCATGCATAACTGTTTCATTTATGTAGCCTTTTAAGCTAATTAACCTAATTTTGTCCCTCCCTTGTTCAAGTCCCCTGAATAAATCAGATCTAACTTTTTGTGCTTTCAATCTGACTGTGGTTCCAGTTTGTGTTCAAAGTACTGTACTGTCGCTATTTGCTGTGCATAACCTTGTTTCACAGGGGGTTCCCAGGATCGAACCAGAGGAGCCAGCTCTGGTGATAAGTGGAAACAGCGTGGGAACTTGTATACTGTGCAAGGGGTATTGTGAAAGTGATTATTGTACGGTGTTTAGGCCACTAGCAGGGAAAGATGAGAGTTACAGTGTTCCGAAGGGCTACACCCAGGTTAGTTTGACCATTATCAACCCTGATCTCCTGGTGGAGGCACCCGTTTCATAACTCAAGCCCCTTAACCTGCTACTACCAAAGCAGGCAGGGGTAGTAGTCCTTGGGATAGCACCACCTAGGGGTTACATCTTGGAGGTACTGCTGGGATTAGCTTCCTCTAGTGGCCAAGGGATGGAATTACCCTATTATGTTCAGAATTGGTGAGAAAATGGTGGAGCTTGCTACTCCTAAGCTCAGAATCGCCTCCCATAAGCTGTTAGTGCATCGAATGATGGGGTGGAGCAAGGCTGAGGGGTTAGATCCCCAACAGACCATCCTGTTAATATAGAAGTTGTGGAACATGTCAAAAGTTTGGGCAAAGTTGAAGTGAAGCGGAGGGATTTAGATCTGTTTGAACAGACCATGGTAGTTTTAGTCTCCTGCAGTTTTCCCGTAGATCCAGAGAAGGTGCCCCCTGTTATTCTGCCAGAAGGGACCCAGAAGAGGTGGAGGGTCATTCACCTGCATAGCGATCCGGCTACCCCGGGTAGGTCCCCCAGTATAGAGGGGTTCAAGGACAAGCTGCTCAAGCTATTAGCTTCTGAGGGGCGAACTGCTCAAGAGTTAGTAAAGGTAATAGACCTTTCTGAAGAACACATGCCATTGCAGTCCCTGGCCATGTCTCCTGCTTCTCCAAAGAGTTCCCCCATGGTAACCTCCCCCATAATAATTCCCTCTGTGCAAAACTAGACTCTTATCGTGGACTTAGACTTTTCTGGGGCACAGTCCCAGTGCCTACAGGTGAGGATGACCTTGAAACCTGGATGGACTATGCTACCCCCTTGGTACAGAAGTGGCAGTGCTCTGAGGGGGAGAAAAGAAAGAGACTCATGGAAAGCTTGAGGGGCCATGCACTGGAGGCCATCCACTTCCTACAAGCCACTAGCCCTGAGGCTAATGCAGCTGAATACCTCTCTGCATTGGAAGGAGTTTTTGGGAGCACTGAGTCGGGGGACGATTTGCTGTGGAAATTCAGGTCTGCCTAGCAATGGAAGCATAAGAAGTTGTCTATGTTCGTCACTAGAATTGAGAGTGCTCTGCAGAGGGCCCACCGAAAAGGAGGGGTGCCAGCTAAGGAACTGAACCAGGTCAGATTGAACCATATTCTCAAGTCGGCCAGGTACTCCAGTGTGATGATGCTGAAACTTAAGTTGCAAGACTGGAAGGCTAACCGTCCCAAGTACTGTTACCTTATGAAAGAGATTCGTGAGGCAGAAAATGATGAAGAGGTCCAGGAGCCCTGTGCTGGGGTTGTTCGTACATGCCAGAACCCTGAGAGAAGTGATGAAGATGACGCACAGCAGTTGAGAGAGTTGATTAAAGAATTGAAAGACTTGAAGGTGAGCCAACCAGCCGCTGATGCGGCCAGAGATATTAACCCCTACCAGGCACCCCCTGAGCTAAAAAGTGAGGTCCTGCCTAGTGGAGTAGGGGTGCATGTTGTCTCTTCAGAAACCTGGACTGAAGGTAACCTACTAGAAGTAGTATGAGATTTCAGAGCCCTAGTGGTGGACCTACTATGAGCCACACAGACCCCCAAACTTGTTGGAAGTCCAGAGGATTTCGAATGCAAGTCACCAGTCAAAGACAACCTGCGAAGTGCCCCTGATGTACCCAAATTGGGAGATGGCCTGCAACCCCTCCGAGACCCGAAGGAACCCACATTTTGTTACCACTGCAAGGAGGACAGGCACATCCATTTCTTTTGTCACTCACCGGAGAATCTGAGAAAGGTTACCACTAGACTATTAGCCTTGATTCGATTGAACAACAACGGACGCAAGGTGGAGCTGCTCAAAAAAGTTGCTCTTCAAAGGCTGCTGCAAGAGCAACATCTAAGTCTGCACCACCTGAATGGTCTGAGGTGGTGGGTCCTTCAATGGAAACAACAATAAAGGTGAATGGTGTGTTTACCAGGGCCGTGCTTGACAGTGGGTCTCAAGTGACTATAGTGTTCCAAGACTGGTATCAGAAGCACCTGCCTGATGTGCCCCTACAACCCTTGGAGAGCTTGCACGTCTGGGGATTGAGTAAGGAGTCTTATCCGTATTCAGGGTACATTCAGATCTGGCTGTCTTTCTCTACCTCGGTGGCTGGAGTGGATGAACAAGTCGAGACACTGGCCTTATTGTGTCCTTCTACTGGCCTGCATGATGGGGTTCCCCTGTTAATTGGGACCAACGCCCATATGTCTGGGAGATTGGCTCAACTCTGTTATGAGAATCAGGGGCAATGGACTGGGAGGGCCTTAAGAATTCCAGCTCTGATCAAAAGGGCCTATGATTTGCAACAGAATCTCGAGAAGTAGACCAGGATGAACCGGTAGGGATAGTGTGGAAGAAGGATCTTGATTCAATGGTACTGACCCCCAACGCTCAGTGTACCATTCAAAGGGAGGTCCACCTCCAGAAAGATGTCAAGAACAAAATACTGATGTTGGATGCACCAGGCGATGGAAAATTGCCAGAAGGATTATTAGTCAAACCCAGTATCTTGCCTGCTTGTGCCCATGCCTATGCACGATGAGTGATGGTCCAGATTCACAATGTGTCAGGTTGGGAGATCCAGGTGAACAGAGGGTGCACCCTAGCTAAGGTACACTGCACAGACACTGCAGTGTTGCCCAGCAACAAGCACTCTGGTGAAAAGGGGAGAGTGACCCTGGACTTGTTTGTCTTTGGTGACTCCCCATTGCCAGCTGAATGGAAGGCTAGAATTAGCAAGAAACTTGCACAGAGAGACCAAGTGTTTTCATTAAAGGAGTGGGACGTGGGATGTGTCCAGGGTGTGGAGCATCACATACACCTGCACGATGACAGGCCATTTCGAGAGAGGTCCCGACGCCTAGCCCCAGCAGACGTAGATGATGTGAGAAAACACCTGCAGGAAATGCTTGCTGCTGGTTTGATACAAGAATCTAGCAGCCCTTATGCCTCTCCCATTGTGGTTGTGTGTAAGAAGAATGGGTCTGTGAGGATGTTGTTGATTATCGAACCCTGAACCAGTGGACCATCCCCAATCAATGCACCATGCCCCATATACAAGATGCCCTGGATTGTTTGAATGGGGTAAATGGTTCTCGGTGCTGGATCTTCACAGCGGATATTACCAGATTCTGAGGGCCCTGGAGGACCATTAGAAAATAGCCTTCATCTGTCCTTTGGGGTTCTATGTATTTCTAAGAATGCCACAGGGGATATTGGGTGCCATGGCCACCTTTCAGCGACTAATGGAAGGTGCGGTGAGAGATACGAACTTGCTGGAATGCCTGGTGTACTTGGACAATGTCATTGTGCTTGGGAGCTCCTTAGAGGAGCATGAGAACCAATTGTTTAAAGTCCTAGACCGGCTGGAAGACTTTGGCCTCAAGCTGTCCATTGACAAGTGCCAGTTTTTCCAAACCTCCGTGAAGTATGTGGGGCACATAGTATCTACTGAAGGGATAGAGACCAACCCCAGTAAGGTTGAATCACTGACTACTTGGCCCCAGCCCCATAACTTGAAAGAACTGCAGTGTTTCCTGGGGTTCTGTGGCTACTACTGCAGGTTTATTAAAGACTATTCCAAGGTGATTTGTCCACTCTTGAATCTTACCCAGGGATACCTTCCTACCAATCACAAATACAAAAAGGGGTCTATCAAAGAACCAGAGAAAGCTTACTTCCACCTAGGTGAACTTTTTGGGTCCCGCTGGATGCCCGACTGTGAAGCAGCCTTCCACAAGGTCATATACCAACTCACCCACATCCCCATCCCCATCCTTACCTATGCTGAACCCACCAAACCCTACATGCTGCATATGGACACTAGCCTGCAGGGGCTAGGAGCTGTGCTGTATCAGGACCATGAGGATGGTTTCAGACCAGTGGCCTTCGCCAGTAGGAGCTTGACCCTGTCAGAGCAAAACTACCCTGTGCACAAGTTGAAGTTCCTTGCACTAAAATGGGCCATCATTGACCAGTTTCACGAATACCTCTATGGAGCAAAAATATTGGTGAAGACCGACAATAACTTGTTGACCTATGTACAGACTTCAGCTATGTTAGATGCCACTGGGCACCGGTGGCTTTCTGTCTTATCAACCTATGATTATGCTGTTGAATACAGGCCAGGACTGAACCATACTGATGCTGATGCCTTGTCACGAAGGCCAGCCTCCAAGAGTGATTGGATCAGGCTGTCTGAACCTGACATTCAAGTCTTGTACCAAAAGTTTGATAGAGATGAACAGATGCCTGTGGACACAGTGGACTGTTTAGTAGATTGCTTGGGCCCTTCTGATACCTGCATACTGGCTGCCTATTGCCATTTCTCTGCTCTAGACATTAGTGCACTACCTCAACTGGACAATGATAGCAGTCAGTGGGCTCGATCCCAAGATCTTATGATTCAACCAGCACTTCATGCCCTGCGTGCGGGGAATGATGTGTCTAAGTTACGTTCCCCTGACTTGCGAACTGCCCTGTTATTTAAAGAAGACCCCAGGTTGAAATTACTCAATCAGATGTTATACAGAGAGACAGCAGATCATAGTAGTCAAGTAGACAAGTAACAATTGGTCCTACCCACAGCCTTTAAAGGTTCGGTACTGAGATCCCTCCACAATCACATGGGGCACCTCGTTATCGACTGAACCCTTGACCTGGTACGATCTTGCTTCTACTGGCCCAAGATGGGGGCTGATGTTGAGCACCATGTAAGGACCTGTAGTCGCTGCCTGCAAAGAAAAGCCCTGCCTCAGAGGGCTGCCCCACTTGTTAATATTACTACCAGTACCCCCATGGAACTAGTCTGCATAGACTTCCTGTGTTTAGAACCTGATCAGCACAATATTGGCAATGTGTTAGAGGTTACGGATCATTTCACCCGGTACGCCCAAGCTTTCCCCACCAAAGATCAAAAGGCTTCTACCGTGGCAAAGGTGCTAGTGGAAAATTTCTTCGTCCAGTATGGTTCCCCCCAGCGGATTCACTCTGACCAAGGTAGAGCCTTTGAGAGTCAATTAATCAAAGAAATGCTCTCTCTCTATGGGTGGGTGAAAGTCAAGAACCACCACTATCACCCGCAGGGAGATCCTCAACCAGAACAATTTAACCACACCCTTCTAGACATGCTGGGCACTCTCCACCCAAAAGACAAGCATAAATGGAGCCAGCAGATTAGCACCTTGGTCCATGCATACAATTGCATGAAAAATGATGCTACGGGGTTCTTCCCCTACCTGCTCATGTTTGCTAGGGAGACCCGACTGCCAGATGATGTCTGTTTTGAGGTCTCTCCAGATGAAGTCTGAGATGAAAACTACCTGCAATATGTACAAAAACTGAAAGCTCAGTTGCACCATGCCTATCAACTGGCCTAGACAATGGCCACCAAGAGAAATCTAGCCAACAAAGAGAGGCATGATAGAAAAGTAAAGGCTCAAGAGCTTTGGCCTGGAGACCGTGTGTTGTTGCGCAGTTTGGGACTGCATGGTAGACATAAAAATTGCTGATCAATGGCACCATCTTCCTCATGTAGTGGTTGGAAAGTTGAATGATTCACCAGTGTACAAAGTGCGCCCAGAGAATAACTACAAAGCTGTCAAGACCATGCACCATAACCACTTGCTACCCATCGACCAAGTCATAATTGAGGCTGAACCTCCAGAGATTGATCCCCCTTGGCCAGTGACTCTTGCTGTGGCAAGAAAGAGACAGAGTCAACCTACCCCAGTGGTTGCAGATTTAAGGTTTCCCCCGCAGCAGGCCCAGAATGATAGTGACTGCCAGTCTAACTCGGATGACAGCGAGTGTGATGATGCCTATTATCCCTCCTATGAATTGAGTCAGTTTTTTCCTGGAAGTCCTATGCTGAATTATGGGGATGAAGCTGGGCCTTCTGGACTGCCTAACCCCCCCAGCTTTGTCCTTGGAGCCAACGCTCCCTGAAAGCAAAGTGCAAAGCATTATGTCTGAGGAAGCGGACTCCCTGTGTTTTGTGGAACTGTGTGAATTGCTCGAAGATGTGGGCTGGTGATCTGAGTCTCTCTGGTGACACATCAGAACCTGAGGAACAGTATGAGAGTATTGACAGCCCCCTCTCAGTGCCTCAAAGTTTGATTGTGCCTAAACTTTCACCAGATAAGCCAAGTGTTGTGCAACCAGAGCCTACAGAGCAAGGAACTGACAGTGCTCCAAGTCTGGACATTCCCCTCCATGCAGCGGCACCCCTCACAAATGATGAAAGTTCCAAGACTAGTGCTGAAAGTACTGAGACTGTGGTTGTTCCCCCAAGATAGACTGGCCGAGCTGTCAAGCCAGTAGTGCGCTTCAGTTATGATTCCCCCAGGACATCAGTGGATTTGCCTCTCAATGTAGTCCACACAGGTGTTTATGTTTCTCAGAGCTCACTGCCCAAACTGAGCTTAAGGGCCAATTCCAGATTGATTGTCCTTCCTTCTCGGCATGGTGTCCCTGCCCCATCCGGCCCCAAGTTAGCCGACAAGGAAGGGCCCCCTCTTACATTGTTTAATGTACAAGAAGTTATTACATGATTCAGTATAGTAATGTTCAATTTACCTGTGTGAAATATGCATAATGTATTGTCAGAATGAATATGATAACCAGATAGTAGTTGTATAGCATGTTAATGTTATATATGTCTCATTTATATTGTATTTTCAATACTAAGATGGTAAAGACTTGATGCGGACGCCAAGTTTTCTCCAGGCAGGGAAGGGTGTAACCCCCCTATGAATGGGGGTTCCTGAAAAATCTTCCTCGTACTTGCCTAAATGCTCACTGCCAGGCTGGTGTTCTGCGTTTTAGCAGTTAAAAGTTATTGCCAAAGAGTGCTTGTGCAGCCTCAATGTACTGTCACTTTAAGAGCTGCATAGATTGCAGTAAATATTAATCTGGGAGGGGGCTGAGTGCTGTCATGCTCGAATCCCACCCAGGCAGCTATATAATTGCTCCATTTCTGCCATCACTAATTGCGCAGAGGGAGCTCTGTTAAAAGATGTAACTGTTTGCTGATCATTTGTTAGAGCAGTGAATATATTGCAGTTTGTTCTAACCTGTTCCTTTGCAGCAGGGACTGTTTTGTTTGTCTCCACCTTCTTGGTCCTGGACTGCTGAGTTGGACCAATCAGTACTTTGGGACTCTAAATTGGAGCCTGTCTACAGGGCAGGGGCGTAGGAATGGAGTGTGCAGGTGATGCACCTGCACTGGGGACCATGAACTAGAGGGGCCCAATGATCTGACTCATCTACACAATTTTGAAATGGTAAAAAAAAAAAATGATTTTCTAGAAGAGCTGCAGATTCATTTCCTTCCAGCAGAAGGAGTGGCAGTGCCCCTGACCCAGGCAGGCCAGGCCCCCATGTGACAGTCTAGATGTACACCCCATGGTGGGGAGTTGGAATCAGACAGACAGCCAGGGCTTGTGAGCATCTGAAGTGGATGAGGAGGAAGACTGTATCGCCGGTGCCACCTATCTATCTGTCATGCTGATTGACAGATTAGGCAGTGATTTGGCGAACTAATGCTGTGCTGGGCTGCTGTCTGGTGACAAATCGGGAGGCTGTTGGGGCGGGCAGGAGGCGGAATGAGAGTAGGACGTTATCACGTCAGCAGCAGCCATTCTCCAAAGCTGCAGTAAGAGAAGCACGCAATCTGCCATTTTCTTCTATCCCTGACTGCAGCAGACGTGTAGGTATCGATTGTGTCTCTCGCTGGGCAGCCTGGGCTGTACTCTGCAGTGCTGGTGGGGATGAGGAAGAATCAGGGATTCTTCTTGTTCTTCGGCTCTGCCTAACACTCCCTGTCTAGACTAGAGCTTTCAGTGACAGTCTTCCTTATTATTTAGATAGCTGCCTGCAGACAAATAAAATTTGATTTTCATTTTACTCGAGTCTGACTGAATCCAATAAGATCCATCACTGACTGTGTCTGGCGGACAGCAAAATTTGCTGCTGTGGGTGGCGGCTTGGCTGGGCCTCGGCTGCTAGGGGGCCCGGGACAGGACTTGGGGAGAATAAGATAATTTATTTAGGACAGGAGGAGGACTCAAATTAAATAGTCATACAAGGGCAGGGAGGAGTCTCAGACTGGGAGAGTAGAGGTCTGGAGGAGGAGGAGGAGGACACATGACAGAAGAGAAGTTTGATAATTAAATAAAAACAAAACAATGTTACTGTATGACAGGGGACTATCTGGGCCAGACTGAGAAAGAGAATAAAACAATGAAAGAACCAAGGAGTGTGGCCTACTACTAACTGAACTCAGCTAAGGAGAGATTAGAGTATAGAAGACAAGTGTACAAAAAACAACAAAATAAATTAAAAAGTTTCAGAGTAGACAATCAGAGACAGAACATCTGTCTTCGCACAGAAGCAAGAGCTGCTGCAGCTGCTGGCTGCTTTCAGTGCTCTGACCAAAATCAAATAACTATCAACAGAACAGAAGGTGGCAGGCATTGGTCCTCCTGAAACTCTACAGCAAAGTTTGGTTAAACTAAAATAAAAATAATACGTAAAGACAGAGACGGGGGACTGTCTTGGCCAGACTGAGAGAGAGAATAATAATGAAAGGGTACCGAGCTCAAGTAAGGAGAGATATAAGATTGGAGAAAAAGACTAAGTAGAAGTGCAAGTAACAAGTACTATAAAATAAAAGGTTCACAGAAGGAGCAGGAAAGTGCTGTTGGCTGGCTGCTTCGAGCAAATAAGCACTCTGCACTAGAAGCTGGCAGTGGTGATCCTGGAAGGAACTGTACATAAAGACAAGTTAGTTTTATGATTAAAATACAAAAAAAATTACAGAGGAGGTACAGGGCTGGGGGAGTTTGATTGAAAGGAGGAGGAACTAAGTAGTAAGAACAGTTAGCAAAGCCCTCAAACCTTCATCCCAGAAAACTAAAGCAAAGAAAGGCAGAACATTTTGCAAAAAAAAAAATGTTACTCTACTGGGATCACAAAACAAAAGGCCGTGGCCGTGATTAGTTGGGGAACAACAAGAAGAGCTGCTGCTGCCTGCTGCATGACATAAGTAACAGGTCACACAAGTGTATATTATAACTTGTGGGAGCACTGCACTTCAACTGACATCCATTTTTAACCAGATTCACGGAGATCCATACTTTTATGGGGGCCCATCTTCATTCCTTTCACTGGGGGCATCTTCATTTCTTGCACCAGGGCCCATGACAACCATACTACGCCCCTGCGTAGTTTTGGGCTCTTGGTGCCTAAACAGCCCTACAGGGGGAGCCTTTGCTGTGACTTGACAGATGAATCAGCCAACCAAACCTTTTGGATCTTGGGGAAATTCCCAAGCTGCCTGCTGTTTCGGGCATATCTCAGTTGGGAGTTGAGGAAGCAACAGCTCAAGACAGTCGAGCAGTCATCTGCGTAGTTTCTCGTGGGAGAACTGTGGAAAGGCATGAGTTTTGGCCTGTATGCCTGCCTATTGCCCCTGAGTGGGAGGACAGAATTATTTCGGACTGAATCCGAGTTGGTGAGAATGAAGTAAGCCACTGAAGTGTGACCAGGCTCAACCTGAAGAAGACTGAAGATTTGCTGAATGCAATTGGCCTGTCAGGATTTCCAGCTACCCCTATGCTCCTGGTGTGTGCAGAGACATTGCGATTGTGACCGGAGAGCAGCTCGTCTGGTACTGTAGAATTTTCTTATATGTAAATGTGCTGTGAGTTGCTAGTGGGTCATGATGTGGTTCCCCATGGTGTGAACTGTGTTCTGCTTGCTAGAAGCTGTATCCAGCCCAAAATGGACTGCATCCGAATTTGTCTCCATTTAGCCTTGGTCTTGACATACTGGCCCAGCCAGACTACCCATCGCACAGAGAAAGCCATCAATGAGAGACCCGCCTGGGGATCAGCCCCCTGCTCCATGCTTGAACAGAAATGACGCCTTTGTGATTCGTGTGGGCCCTGCTTCTCCTGGCACTCCAGATCAGCCACCTGCAGTCTCGATTTTCGTCCAGCCTGTGTTCGGTCTTGGGTATCATGAGTAGTCATCAGGGTAGCTCCCTGCAACAACAGCTTAATCTAAAGTGTATCATCTGATTGTCTTGTTTCTTTTCTTTCATGAACTGAGCGCTCCGGCTCCAGATTACAATTAGAGTGTGTTGTGCATGTTGTTTCCTTCCATCACAAGGCCCCAACCAGCTGCGACGCTGGCCTACATAGGGCAACGGTCCTCGCTAGCCCATCGCTCTCTATCTGAGTACCCAGTGGTGTGACTGTGAGGGGACTTAAAGCGCATGCATAACTGTTTGATTTATGTAGCCTTTTAAAGCTAATTAACCTAATTTTGCCCCTCCCTTGTTCAAGTTCCCTGAATAAATCAGATCTAACTTTTACTGCTTTCAATCTGACTGTGGTTACAGTTTGTCCTCATAGTACTGTACTGTTGCTATTTGCTGTGCATAACCTTGTTTTACAGGGTGTCCCCAGGGTCGAACCAGAGGAGCCAGCCCTGGTGGTAAGTGCAAACTGCGTGGGAATGTGTATGTTGTACAACGGTTATTGTGGAGGTGATTATTGTACAGTGTTTAGGCCACTAGCAGGGAAAGAGGGGGGTTACAGTGTCCCAAAGGACTGTGCCTAGGTTAGCTTGACCACTACAAACCCTGACCTCTGGGCGGAGGCACCCGTTTCGGAACTCAGGCCCCTTAACCTGCTACTAACCAAGCAAGCAGGGGTAGTAGCCCTTGGGATAGTGCCACCTAGGGGTTACATCTATATATATATATATATATATATATATATATATATATATACATACATATATAGTATTCTGTACTTTTTAGGAATTGTATGGAGCTGTACAGCTGCCAACCCTTGAGTACTGCATTGCAGTCTCCAGTATTCTGGCTACCCCTTGCGAGCAGTAACAAGACAGCTACTGAAGAATGGTCCTCATGTACACGCATGAATGAAGCTAGTGGGGTTCATGTCATATCATTGCCCCCAACTGAGCGAAAGCCCCAGTATTCTAATTTCCTAACCCTGAAAGATACAGACTCTAACCAGTTCTGCCTATGTGATGTCTCAGTGGTAAAAGAGGGGGAAAATACTGCGATACATAGACTGCTGTTTTACTCTAAAATGATTCTACGTTTATTTCTGCTTTAATAGGCCAGTGCCAAGACTGGACCATTTTACTCAGAGATAAAACTGTTTGGGTTTTTTGTTTGTTTGTTTTAATAAAGAGAAACCTAAGTGGATCGGTAGTATAACAACAAAATGTAGAACTCAAAAGAACAAAAGGGGAGAGGCACTGTATCATTATGTGGGCTGCAAACAGAATAAAAGAGTTACTTTTTTTTTCTTAGCTATTACTTTATCTCCTTGCCCAATGGCCCTAGATCAGGAGGGAACCCCAGTCCCGTCCTCTGACATCCACCAGCCGATGCCAGCCAATACCCCCAGGGCTTACCCCCCCCCCGGTGGGGGCACCCTAAACCCCACCTAAGACCGGATCCAGTGTGGTCAGTGCTGTGGCTGTTCAGGGGCGGGATCTGTGAGTCCCCTCCATCATCCATCCGGGAGCTCACTTTTTCCTCCAATGTTTTTAACCCTCGGGGCAGAGTGTGAAATGGCACCAGTGATGGTAGTGTGCATGCTCCTATGAGCGTCCCGTCAGGCATCTGCCCCGCCTGTGACCCCTGATCAGCAGCATCGGTGTGCCACCCCAAGCCTTCGCTAGGGGCCAGGCATGCACTGACCACTGATCGCCCCCTCCCCAGAGAAGGAGAGCAATCCCTAGGATGTTTGATCTTTTTTCTCCCATGCCGACCCCCAGCGGCCCACGCTTGTTCCCAAACACGGGTCACCGGTGTGGCATCCAGCACCTTAACCCTCAGTGCCACCAGGCTTGCTATAAAAGAGTTACTTTAAAGAGCCTAAATAACTTGGGAAACTTTGAAAACATGTATGTTATATTTTTTTCATTTTATTAAGGGTTAGACCATTGAGTAAAACTCATTTAAAATGGTGAACCAAAATCTCAATATAAAACAGTTACAGTGCACATAAATTTTACATATGCATAAATAACAAAATAAAATACAATAAATTATGTTCATGCATTCAATACATAGTAGTATTGTCTGAGTCAACCACAACAATCTTTAATCAGACGTGCCATCTTGTCCAAGAACCACTGCTCTACAGCATGCAAAGATGGAAATTTAACATCCGGTAATTATAGATCCAGAAGCAAATTATTTGATACCTTTTAATGGACCAACATAGATGTAACAACAAGAACAAAGTGCTCTAGCTTTCGGACCAACCAGTCCTTCTTCAGAAGCTCATGGCAGTTGTTTAGAAAATACAATACTTATAACAGCTAGATAATGCAGAGAAAAACAGAAAAAAATCCCCATTGGTTTAAAATACTCATTTAAAAAAAAAAACCCAGAAGATGATGTCAGAGTAGTTTAACAGTACAATACTGCCTTCAGTCCGAAAGAACCTTGGGCTCAGATGTGCTTGGTGCAACACACATACAAAGAATCCTACTGCATATAAATTTAATTGACATAAGATAACACTGCTGAAGCAGATAACTCCTAAATCAAGCTCTGAGTGTCACAGTTAGTATAAGGATGTGATTACTGAAAGGCAACCCCCACCCAGCTTAAAGACAAACTAAGAATTTCTCTCCTCCTCTTCATACAAACAATACCATCTAACCCACCCCACATCACAATAATGTGGGTGGGGGAGATACATAGCTTAAAGGAGATGTTGTCTCTCTCTCTCCCTCCTTTTCTCTCTCTCTCTCCACAGATACACACACACACACACACACACACACACACACACACACCTCACTCTCTCCTAGTGAACCTATATTAACTTCAGTCACTGCACTTGTTCCCAAAGGAATACAACTTGTCATGAAATCCTGAGTAAAAGGTCTTATGTCTCATAATATAAAAAAGTAACACTATTTAACCGTACTACTATCTGCAAAGTAACATTTCCAAGGATACTAGATAGAACTACCATGAAATAAACCTGCCACCCTCCCCAGGATAAGGTAAGTAGAAGTAAATATAAAATATATGTGTAAGACCAGAGGTCTAACATACCTACATATCCACAAATTACTACAATATTAACCTAATGTAAAAAGATCTGTGCAGGACCCCCAAGCAAATGAGATCACACATCCCAATATGTACAGAGTTACAAAAATTATATATAACAGTATAAGATAACACTCCTGTATGTATACTAGCAGGCTGGGTAATCTGAATATGGTGCAATGGAATCAACCCCCCCCCCCGGCAAAGATAAAAAGTAAGGAGAAATTCATATTCATTATGTGTGTGAAATAAAAATAGTAACACATTATAACTCCATATAGCTAAATAGAGACTTACCTCAATGTGACAGCAAGCCCCACATCTGTTATATCACATACCTCACAACACATACCCACACACATACATACACACCGCATCCACATCCCACACATGCTGAAGTCCTATAATATGTCAGTTTGAAGAAGAAACGGTCTGTGGATGTTAGTTTCTGTAGTGTCCCATAAAGCCAAGATCCACGTTCATCCCATCTGCTACCATATTGAGATGTAAAATAAGTTTAATCTCAAAAGCTCATCTCTGTTGCGTGTTTTTGAGATTTCCTTTTAAGACCATTACTGACATATCTGAGACTGAGTGGTCAGGCTGGGAGAAGTGATGCCTCACTGGTTTTTCAGTCTTCCTTGCTGTAATAGTATGTCTGTGTGAGTTCATCCTAGTGCGGAACTGTTGGCGTGTCTCTCCAACATAACCTGTTTGTGGACATCTCTTGCACTGAATGAAATAAACAACATGTCGTGACATGCATGTATAACTCCCATGCACCTGGAATTGTCTGTTTTGTGATGTAACCACATAGTCTGAGGCAGAAATGAGCCCACAAGTCTTACAGGGGCATTGATTGCAGGGTCGTGTGCCATTGTGTGACATGGTATTCTGTTCCGGTGAAAGTTTGCTCCTAATAATTAGGCTGGATAAATTTGGTGGTTGTTTAAAAGATAGTAGTGGGAGTTCCTTAAAAATACAATTAAAGGTGTCATCCTCACTAAATATTGGGTGGAGATCTTTAATAATCTTACATGAGCGTTCAAGGTCTGGATGATATGTGACTACCAAGGTATTCTTTCTGTAGCTGTCTTTTCTTTATATTGAAGTAGTTGTTGTCTTGGTACTAGCGTTGCCCGTTCTGTTATCCTGTCAATTTCCTGGAAGAGTGTCCTGCTCCATAAAGGTGTTTTTCAACATAGCCAAATGTGTATCTCTGTCATCCTCATTTGAACAAATACGTTGACAACGAAAAGCTTGACTGTATAGACAGATTTTTGTATGGTTTGGGTGGTTACTTTTCCTGTGCAGGTACCTCTGTCTGTCTGTTGGCTTCCTGTAAATACATGTATGTAAGGTTCCATCCTTAATGATGACTGTGGTGTCGAAAGTTAACCTGGTGGTAGAGTACTCTAAGGTAAGCTTTATGGTAGGGTGGAGATTATTAAGTTTGTGATGAAAATCTTTGAGTGCATCTGTGCCTTCCGTCCAGATGATAAACAAATCATCAATGTAACGGAAATAAGCCAGTGGTTTGTGAGGATACTGCCTTAAAAAATCCTCCTCCAAGTCAGCCATAAAAAGGTTAGCATACTGTGGAGCCATTTTGGTGCCCATTGCTGTTCCCATAGTTTGAACATAATGTTTACCATTGAAGTTGAAGTTGTTACGTGTCAAAATGAATTCCATAAGTTCCCCCACCACTCCAGGGTTGATGTTTTGGTCAGGTCCTTTCTCATGTATGTATTTAAGGCATGCTGCAATGCCATCTGTGTGTGGAATATTAGTGTAGAGGGATGTTACATCCATTGTCACTAAAATGGTATCAGGTGGTAAATCCTTATAACCAGAAAGTACACTCAAAAAGTGCGTAGTGTCCTGGATATAACTGTCTCTTTCCATAACCAGCGGTTTCAAAATGGTCTCTACAAACCCTGAGATCCCCTCAGTCAAGGTACCATTACCAGAGACTATGGGTCTCCCTGGATTGCCAGGTTTATGTATTTTAGGCAGCATGTAGAATGTCCCTGGCTTTGGTTCAGCAGGGATGAGGTGAGTTAGTTTCTCTCGCACATGGTCAGGAAAAGTTTTAATTAAGTCACATAGTTCATCTTTATATCTTGTAGTGGGGTCACTCTCCAGTTCTCTGTAGTATGTAAGATCTGTTAGCTGTCTATTAGCTTCAGTAATATAATCCTCTCTGTTTAAAATCACCACTGCAGAACCTTTATCAGCTTTTTGATGACAATGTTGTGGTTTGATTTCAGTGTCCTATAGCTCTCCGCTCCAGTGGAGAGAGGTTATAATGGTCTGTTTTTGCCTGGTAAGGATCTGACCACTGACTTGTTGGCGGAAACAATTAATATAATTGTCTAGTTTTTGTTACACCCACTTGAGGGGTAAATCAGATTCCTTTTTCTTATCCATTACATTATTGCTGTTTGCACTGTCTTCACTACCAGTGATTTCTTCCCTGCCATGAAAGAATTCTTTAAGTCTCAATCTACTGAAGTACTCCTCTAGTTCACCACAAAACAGTATGTTATCCAGTGGTTTTGTTGGGCAGAAAGTGAGGCCCTTTGAAAGTACATTCAGTTCTCCAGTAGTCAGTGTGTGGTTGGACAAATTAACAACTGAAAGGTGCCCATCAGTATTGTGTTGTTGTTCAGTGACTCCATTATGTGCTTCATGGTTGTTAGGAAGTATGGTATGTTGAAGGGCATCTAATTTCCTATTTTTCACAAGCATGGCTTTTCTTAAGGTCCTTTGGTAGTTAATGTGTATCTCTATAAGATGTCCTGAATAGGTTCCCAGACACCCTTTCCAGAGTGGTTACAATTTCAGCAAACTCTTTGTTAAGAACAACTTTTTGGGCATATGACATGCGAATCCTGTGATTTCTCAGTTTCTCAGAGGTCCTATGACAAAGTTGTTCTGCATAAGTAGAATTGTTTGTATTTCTTAATGGATTCCAAATAGTAAGACCTTTAGGGATAATGTTTCTCCTCTTGCACTGGGTTAGAAAATAGATGTCACTGTCTAGCCATGCCAATTTCTTCTTGATGTTATGTAACTGCCATATTCTACGGCGAATTCCGGTATCTTCCATGTTGAAATCTAGATTTAGTAGTTGCCGTATTGGTCCTTGCAAGAATAGATCCAGAAGCAAATGATTTGATACCTTTTAATGGACCAACATAGATGTAACAACAAGAACAAAGTGCTCTAGCTTTCGGACCAACCAGTCCTTCTTCAGAAGCTCATGGCAGTTGTTTAGAAAATACAATACTTATAACAGCTAGATAATGCAGAGAAAAACAGAAAAAAATCCCCATTGGTTTAAAATACTCATTTAAAAAAAAAAAAAAACAGAAGATGATGTCAGAGAAGTAATTTAAATTTAGGAGGTAAACTGTTCCAATATGAAGGAACCAGACGGCTACAGAAGTACGTCAATCTTTTTAATTTTATCTTAGGGACAACTAATTCACAGTAAGCAGACTTTCTAAGGGAAGCATTTATTTTCCTAACCTGCAATTTTTCAGTCAAATAAGTAGGGGTTTCATCTAAAGTGCTTTTCTATGCCAATCTTAATTTATGAAACTGATGTCTCTCTCTGACAGAGGCCACCATCCTAGACTATTGTACATTTGGCAGTGATGTGTATCCCTCAGGAATTGGAGAATCAACCTGGCCAAGCAGTTATACCAAACATCTAATTTACGCAGTTTACTGTTATTCTAAAAATCGTATAAAACGTCACCATAATCCAATAGGGGGACTCAACAAACTTTTTATTCATGTTACCACCCAAACAATTTTTATTTCACTATAGTAATTGTAATAATATAATGATGTAAGACACCACATTCTCTAACCTCTCTCCTTTTGCATCAGCAGTTCTCAGTTCAGAATTATTTTTTTTATTTAAAGTTGGTACCAAAAACCATACATTTTGTTTTGCCTATATTTATTTTAAGTTTTGATCTTGCAAAAGAAATCTTGTGAGCCATTAAAAGTTACTTGTAGACTAGTCTGAACTTCAGACAGAGTTGGAGCTGAGGTATATAATATGGAATCATCAGCATATAAATGGTTTGCCGTGCCTGGATACTATTACCAAAGCCATTTAGGTAGCCCAAAACAACAAGGGGCAAGCACTGAACCTTGTGGGACCCCACTGACTATGGGCAATGGTATGGAAACCATAACATTCACCTTAGTGGTCTGCATATGAGCACTCAAGTAAGACCTAAACCATTGTAACACATGTGGTGACACTCCTAAGTTTGCCAGTCTCTGTAAGAGAATTTGGTTGCAATGGAAAGGTCAACAAAGATGGCCCCAGTCAAATGACCCGCGTCCATAGCTTTGTTGACTTCATCCAAGACCCTCGCGATGGAGACCACCGTGCCATGAGTTTTACGAAATCCCGACTGATATTTGTCATATACATCATTCGGATGCAAGATCTGTCAGTTGTTTAGTTATAAGTTTTTCAAACACTTTTGAAACCTGTGGCAAAAGAGAAATAGGTCTAAAATTTGTTATAGACTCACTGCAGTTAACATTTCATATATTTCCTTTAATTGGTTTCCATGTTTTTTGTTTTTAATTTACTATGGTAACTCAGGCCCTGGAGAGCTGGGACTCCTCAAATGAGGAAGGTAGCTGGGCCAGAGGGTAACTTTCAACCTCTAACAGTCAAGGGGAGGACTTGGCTGTTGGGAACTCTCTGGTATAAATTTAAAGAGCTAGAGGAACCAAAAATAGCACAGAGAAAAATGTTACAGTTTTTAAGTAGTAGTTAGCTGTAACTTTTTTTGTGAAGTGTTTTTCTTTTTCCTTTTGCTCATTAGAAAGTTTTCTATGTGATAGTATTATGCTGGTTGTGTGAAATAGCACTCTGCCTGGCAGCTGACATGTCTAGTTCTAGTCCTCCAATGACATCATCAGCACTGTGACCTCACTGCTGTGGCATCACAAATGACTGACCCAGCAGTTACTGAGTGACTTTTCCTGAGCAGCTGTGATGTCACAGTCAGTGACGGCACAATGTTGATGATGTCATGGGAGAAACAGAGCTGAATATGTCAGCTGCCAGGCAGAGTGCTGTTCCATGCATCACGCCTAACATCAGGTAAAAAAATCTTCTAATTAATCAAAGGGAAAAAAAAGAAAAAGTACCAAGATGTAAAAGGTAACGGTTGACTACTTTTAAAAACTAATGTTAGATTTAGGTAGTACATTGGTCTTTAACCTTTATTGTCCTTTCCTACTCTGAGTCCCCACAAGCATCTAAGGTGCAGAACAGATAACATTCCCCTCTGACCCACTGACTTTCAGCCTTGCATGTGCCGTGGTGAATATGCACCCGCACACAGTACTGCCTGCAGAAACAGCCATGCTGTATGTTTATCATTGCCACCAGGTACGCTTTCAGGTCCCACCTGGAACTGAGGGGCATTATATATGTAACTTGTAGCTACCCTGGAGAAGGAGAAAGAAACTTGTCTCCATTAATATACAGCCTGAGAATTCTCACTATTGCCAGTTTATTTTGGGGTGCATTTTGACTAAATACTTCAGTCCCCCAGTTCATGTGCACCCAGGCATATCTTGATTCAACACCCATTAACTATGCATACACAGTCAAGGAATTCCAGCAGTAATTATTGGTTCCCTTTTAGCCAACACAAAGATGTATGATCCTCCTTGGAAACTCCCTTCATTGCTGTCTGTGAAATCAACACTAGTGAAACCCCAGAGGGAGTCTCTGTGCTCATTTGTTTTCCATTTCTAATTCATGTGCTGATAATTTATGTTCCCCACATATAGATACAGATAGCTGCAGTTCCTTGTTCTTTCCCAATAGAGACCATGAACAGTTCAGTCACTCCAGTGGCACTGGTAGCTTTCTGAGACATGGCACTATTTAATTCAGACTGGATCTTTAGATTCATTCGGGGCGTCCAATCCAAAAAGAGTTCCACAGCCCAGGCCTAACTCTGGACCCCCAGAGGTGCTCCATCACAGCTGAAGGGCCACTGGTCAGCCCAGCCAAGACCCCGCTCCACAAACCTCCATCTCAGTCTCTCCCTCTGAACTCAGACACAACCTGTCCTCCTTTTTATGCCCTGGCACAGAGCATGTCATTCAGTCCTGCCACTCCCCCAACTAGGTAAATCACTCGGCATAGCCCAACATAGACCCCAGAAAGGGGGGACCTGGGCTAAAATATTTTTTGGCCTACCCTAGGCCCCTTATCAGAACTCCTTCTCATTCTTAGCATGCTTAACACTAAAAATAAAGTACAAATTAATGTTATGCCCACCAGATCTACTTCAGGAAAAATTGTTTTTCTATTTTTCTCTTTTTCATTCCAGAAGACAACTTAGTAGTCAAAACATCCATTAAAAAGTTTTTACCAGTGTGTATCTGAAATAATGCCTTTGCTCTGTCAGTGGTTTGGTTTCTCATTCTGGACCAGTAGAAAACTAGCAGAAATCAATTGCCTTTGCTGGTAGTGGATAACTCTGCCTTATTTCATTTTTCTGTAATTGCGCATACAGTCATGGCTACAATTTGTGGCGAGATCCTATGAAGCCCACTCAGATCCTGTCAAAACTCTGCAAGGATGGCAAAGTAGAAGGACCTCATTTCGGGCCAGGAGGAAGAGTAAAAGTGGCAAACAGGGTTTTCACTGGACCTACTGAGATAGAAGACGAAAATGGTAAGTTGTGAAATGTTAGCAGTGGGGTGGAATGGGGAATGGTGTTATGTATCTGACTCTTTTCTTCCTGGTAGAAAAACAAATCTTCATTTTCAAGTTATAGTATTAAAGTCATTGTAAGCAAGTTATCCAGCTCAACTGGGATGTCCTCTTAGAATATCTTTCAATAAGTAAATCTTCGGGGCCTGGTCTTTAGCCTCACCCTAACAGAACAAGCTTTGCACTGCCCTTGCCAGCAATTGCCATGTATAGACCTTGATCAACCATGATTTATCAAGGCACCAACCCATGGCAGGTTGGGCTTGTGCAGAATTTCTAATGCGTGCCTCACTTGTGTTGAGAGGCATAGGGCAAAAGACCGAGTGCCTTCAACCACCCAGGAAGTACATTTATTCTGCAGAATCCCATGGTTACTTCACTTATATAATGGCTTTAATAGTTAGAACAAGAAAAAAAGAAAAATGCGATTTGTGACAGTACACAATCATGTGGTCTATTTAAACCAATAAGAATGCATGTTTGAGACAAGCCATTTTGTAACAGTGGTTTGCTCCTGCTTTTGCCTTGTTTTTCATCTCATTCCAAAGCCAGCTTAATAATTGTTATATCCCCACTGCAGTTGCACAATGTCATATGGTAAGCATCAGTGTATGGCACTCACAGTATCATACTGTACTGTGTTAATGTGAGATGATAATATTTATGATAATTTAATAATTTCATACCATATTATGATAGGACAATCTAGTAAGATGTACTTTGCATACCTATTCTATCAAACTGTATGATAAAAAGAGGTTGTAATGCCAAGCCTTAATTAGCATAATTAAAAGCAAATTGAAACAGCCCTATGCAAATTTTGCCCATGTTAAATATAAGCCACTATGTCTTCCTCATAAGCTCAAATATGGGCAAGTCCTCCTACAGTGCCTCCTCCCACCCCCCCACCCCCGTTGTTTCAATTTTCTTGTCAATTTATTAAGCGCAGTTCAGCAGCCTAATGCGGACCCCTCAGACACACAGAGCTAAAGCTCATTTCCAGGTGTGACCCAAGGGGAGGAACTGGAAGAAACAAGACTGCATTAGAAAGAAAATTATTATAAGTGACAATGTACCAGAAATGACAGATGAAAACAAATGACAAAACAAATGACAATATGTGCTAAATCATGAAGAATAAGTGAAGCACAAATCTGAGGAGTAAAAAGAATGAAATAAGGAAATGCAAAAAGGCTGGAAGCCAGCATACCGATGGAGACTGCAGCAAGCACCAAAATTAAAGTATGTGCTATACCTAGAAACAGGAAATAAGGGGGAGGGCAAAGAAGTGAGGTAAGATAAAAGAGAGTTTGTCTCCAGTGCTGTGGTAAGTGCCTCCCCCATATGAGTGGTCAGCTGGAAGCTCCATACAATAGACACAGAGGCTTTATCGGCAGAAAAGGTACACTTGGCCCAACCAGTCTGCCCAGATGGTCTTTGCCAAGTCTGTCCCCGCAAAATCTAACTGGTCTCCAATGACCCTCCATCCTCCCTGACTATTTACTAATATTCCCCTATGTCTGTCCCACACATGCTTGAAGCCCCTACTTTTTTTGCCTCCATCACTTCCACCGGCAGTCTGTTCCTGCTGTCCACCACTCTCTCAGTGATGTAGTACTCCCTTACACCCCCCCAATTCATCACATGCCCTCTGGTCCTGGTGCTATTTCTCATTTGAAGACTCCCCTCCTGTACCCTGTTCACCCCCATAAAGTACTTATAGGTTTCTATCATGTCTCCTCTCATTTTTCTCTCTTCCAGTGGGTACATGTTGAGATCCCTCAGTCTCTCTTTGTAGGGCTTTTAATGCAACTCCTGTGCCATTTTAGTTGCCCTCCTCTGGAATGCCTCCACCCTGTCTATGACATTTCTGAGGTGTGGCCTTCAGAACTGGACACAATACTTCAGGCGGGGTCTCACAAGCGAGCAATACAGTGGCAGAACCACCTGTCTCCTCCTGCTGGAGATACCTCACCCTATGCATTCAATCCCACTGGCCTTTGTCACACTGCCCTGCCACTTTGAGGTCATCAGATATGATAACCTCAGGGTCCCTTTCTTGCTTAATTACTGTTAACACACCCTCATCCAGTACTCAGCTCCTTGGTTCCTATGCCCTAGGTGCATGATATTGTACTTTTTAACACAGAAACCCAACTGCCATGCTCATGACAACTTTCCATGGTCCATACACATTCTCTCCACACCCTCCTGAGTGTCCACCCTATTACTGATTCTGATTTCATCTGCAAAAAGCATACTGTACCTTCCCTTCCAGTTCCCCTGTAGTGTTACTTATGAAGACACTGAAGAGGATTGGTCCCAGTACTGAGCCCTGCAGCACCCTGTTGGTCACTCTTCACTCATTAGAGTGAGTGCCATTAATCGCCATTCTCTGTCTCCTATCCATTAACCAGTTCCTTACAAAATTCACCACATTGGATCTGGTTCCACCATGCCACTTCGAAATGACCATCACAGCAAACTGTTGAAAATGTCGCTGTGATGGTCTTCACTGTATTCCTGTCACTGTTGCGACGTGATACCGTTGGCTCCCACCCCTAAGCTGCTCAATCTCTTTATCAGTTACCTGTGTGGCACACTGTTGAAGGCCTTGCTAAAGTCCAGATTGACCACATTCACTGCTCTCCCCTGATCTATTTTTCTGGTCACCCAGCAAAAGAAATCAATCACATTCGTCTGGCATGACCTCCCCTGTGAATTCATGCTGCCTTTCATCTTGTAGCCCATTCGATTCAAGATACACTACCAATATTTCCTTTGGCAGGGTTTCCATTAATTTGCTGGTCACTGACGTGAGACTAGCCAGCCCACAGTTTTTAGCCTCCTCCTTGTTGCTGCTCTTATGGAGAGTGACCATGTCTGCTCTCCTCTAAACCCAAAGAACCATGTCTGTTTCTAGTGAGCTGGTAAATAAGGCCATCAGTGAGCAGCTAGCACCTCTATGGGTTCCTTTAGTGCCCTTGGATGTATCCTGTCCCATCCCATAGCCTTGTCCACTTTAAGAGCTGCAAGTCCCTTCAGGACTCTTTCCTCTGAAAAACGGACTTCTGTTCACCTCCCACCCCTTCTGTTCCTGGTGCTCCCTAGTGGTCTATCTCCCCTCCCTCCACTGTGAAGACTAAGCAGAAGTACCTCTTCAAGAGGTCTGCTTTTTCTTGAGCCTCTTCTTTGCCATCTCCCACTGTCCTCACTATCCCTCCCCTTGTTTTCCTCTTCTCATTTAAGTACTTAAAGAAAGTTTTATCTCCTTTAGCTTTCCCCTTTGGCTATCCTTTCCTCTGTCTGTGCCTTTGCACCCTTCCCTGCCTTTCCTGCTTCCCTCCATGTTACTTGGTATACCTCCCTATCTTCCTCTCTCTGTGTTTCCTTATACCTCCTCAATGCTGCCCTTTGCTTTCCTCACCAGCTTGGCCACTTCCACAGAGAGTCATAATGGTCTCTTTTCCCTTCTACTTTTACTCACTTCCTTCACTTCCTTCATGCAGACATCGGTTGTCTTAATTATGCCCTCCCTTTTTTTCCCCCACTGTACCTCTAGTACCACTGCTGGGCAATCCTCCCCCAACCCCACCCAAGACAGTTTCTGAGACAGTCTCCTACAGTACTTGTTTAAAATTTGCCCTCCTCGCCCTTGTGTAGTTTGCCTCTGTTCCTGTCATAATGTTAAACCACACTGTATGATGATCACTGGTACCTAGAGGACAGCTCACTGTGATGTCTGCAATGCTGTCCCTATCTGCAATCTCCATGTCCAGCATTGTCCCATCCCTCATGGGTTCCTTGACTAGCTGGCTGAGAAAAGCCCTATTTAGGGAGTCATGGACAGCCCTGCTCCTTGCTGAAGCTGCAGTTGGAAGTCTCCGATCCACATCTGGAGATTGAAGTCCCCAACTAGCAGCACCTCCCCCTTATCTACAATCCTGATAATGGCTTCCCTAAGTACCTTATCCAACTCCTCTCACTGTGCTGAAGGTCTGTATACCACACCTGTATAGATTGCGGCCCCAATACCTATCTCCTGGACAATGCCAAAATCGGGGCATTCTTTTATTTATTTATTTAGTTTTTGTTGACCGGGTAAGTGCACTAGACAAATCCTGCCTATTTTCAGGCACGACCCGGGGGAGAGGGATACAGATGAATGCCAACTGACCTTGAACCAGATTAAGCTGTTGGTGGTATTTTTAGTGAATGAGGGAAATTTGGCCAGGACACCGGGGAAATTCCCCTGCTCTTTTCGATAAGTGCCATGGGATCTTTAACATCCACCTGAACTACCACCAATCCAGGCAGATGGGACCTCGGTTTAACGTCTCATCCGAAAGATGGCACCTCAGAAGTGCAGCACCCCTCTCATTCTGCACTACAGTGTCAGTACTGGGATATTAACCCAAGTGCCAGATGTGGGAACTGAACCCACAGCCCTCTGATCTCCTAGCCTCAGAGGTGAGTGTGCTACCTACTGAGCCACCGACACTGATATTCTTGACAAGGAATTACATTAAAATGAGACATGTCAATGTATTTACAGACTGTTGTGCAAACTACTGAATAATGTGCAGGCATACCGGCACAACAGTTAGCTTAGGCGTTGCCAGCCTTAATGCTCCAACACTTTGATCCATTCTGGATCGTCATCATTTTGATGTGATTCCTGGTCAAGAGTGCTCTTCACCTGGATAGTGTTGAAAGAAGTGCTGTACCCTGTCCTTACTACTGCAAGCACGGGGTGAATGCTAGGTGCAGGAACAGGAGGGGGACATGAGCTCTGAGGATTGAGAGAAAGAAGGGAAGAGCAAAGTCCGAAAGAAAGTGGGAAGTTACTCATTTTATTTATTTCTTAACCAGGTAAAAGCACTGTTCCAAGGACCTTTTCAGGCTCATCCTAGTAATAACAGTAGCAGTATTATAGGAAAGAGAAGGGGGAAATTGTTTAACCAGGAAAGGCGCACTAAGCCAGAACTTGTTTCCAGGTGCAACCTGGGAGCACAAAGAAGTTAAATGACTTCCTCAGGGTCACACAGTGTGCAAGTTGGGGCTGATGGGATTCAAATCTGGGCAGTACCGTAGCAAGGGTGCAGGGCGGGTGGTGCACCATGAAACCTCTGAGGAAGCTGGTTCCAACTCTGTTTAATTCACTTCAGCAGCAGCAGCAGCTGTAGCTTAAAATTTTTTTAAACACTGTAATTATTTATGTCTGTCAGGGGCGCTCATCCGCAGAAGGACAGGATGAGGGGGTCACATGTTTGCTGTATCTGCAATGAAAAAAAAAAGTCATGTGATGCGGCCACTGCTCCGGGTATAAAAGGTAGGGGTGGACCGCAGAGCGCATGTGGTTGTGATAGAGGTGCTAGTGTAGTAGCAGTAGTTAGAGAGATTGGACAGAGTAAAATTAATTAAAAAACAAAGTAAAAACTGATAGAATAGAGTAGTTAGTAGTAGTAGTAGTAGTAGTAGTAGACTAGACTTAGAGAGAGAGTAGAGGTGGTGGTCTGGACTTACATGGAGCACAGTGAGTGGAGTGGAGGAGGAGCGAGCGTTGGAGCGAGGCTAGACAGAGAAGCCTTCAGGAGGGACAGAGATAGTGTAAGGCAACGGCAAGTATTTTTAAAAGCAAACAGGCAAGGAAGCAATGATGTTTTGCAGCCAAGTCACTCAATGGTTTTCCTTCTCAGAGTCATCAGTCTAATCTAATTTGTTGATCAGTTGATGAAATGATGACTGATTGCTGAAGGGGGGGGGATCAGTCTCTCGATTCAAATAGAAACCGTACGTAAATAATTTTTATTAATGACCTGCTCTGCCTCACCCTCTGCTGCTGCTGATTCTTCTTTTAATTTAGTACCTGTCTGTGCCCCAGCCCCCGCCTGTGTCAGCTGCCCTGATCGTGATGATCGAATGAGTCCAAACCAGTCGTCTCCTCCTTTAGTTGAGCTGCTTGGGGGGGGGTCGGGTCCGTCCCGCCCTGCCGGCGGCCCGCCCGGTCCATCATCCGAGTAGTAGTCTGACAGAAAATGTAAAAATGATGACCTCCCAGCTCACACCAGTCCCGATTCCCGGGCGGGAGCGCGGGCCTGGGCTGGAACCTCTCCAGTGCTCTGCCTCCAGGCTGCAGCAGCCAGCCAGAGACAGTCCCCGGCCTCCCCACAACAAGACAAGCAGCAGCTGAGCTGAGGGGTGCGCAGTCTACCTGAGTTAAGACTAGAGCTACTAACTACTCAGATTGCTAGCCTAGAAAAATCAGTCACCCACTATTGAGTGGTTTGGGATCGACTCGAATAAAAGCACTAAGCACACTGTTGTCTGATCAGGCCATTTCTCGCATGAGTCTTTGTTTTTCTTTTATGATGAGTCAGTTTTGAATAAATTTCATTTCTGCCCATTTTATAATTATATACAGTCCACACACACTCCAGGGCAGCTCTAGGTGCTAGGCTAGCTGCAGCCTGCAAACTGTTAAGCATAATTAATGAGAGATTCCTGGGGTTTGAACTGAGGGTTCTTCTGCTAGATCTGTAATGATAGGGGTTGGATCACCATCAGATTCGAGATGTGTGAGATTATCATTCACTTGAGGGTCCTCTTTATATAGGTTCATCGGGACCACTCTCACCAAAACAGAAAATTTGTTTATAGTTATCACTCCACCAGTAGTTCCTCACATGCCTTTCCCTTTCAGTTCTCCCATTCCCTGCACAGTATACCAGTCCTCCTCCAACATTTCCTCCCTAGTTGCTTGCCTTCTTTTTCCATTAATCTCACTATTCTCTACCTCTGTAGCAGATGAGGCACCTTTTGCCCTCTCCTCCACTATAGCAGCATCTGCATCACTGTGTAGTCTATGTATTTTATCTTCTATCCTTTCCAGTCTTTGAGCTGGTCCAGCTTTCCTGCCATAGTTTCAAGTTCTGACACAAGGTCCTTATTACATTTGTCAAAGATACATTTTCCCACTATGTTTATGGATTTAAATAGTTTATACACTGAGCAAGTGATGCATTCGAAGCCTACCCCCCACCCAATGTAATAACAGTATCTCCCATGGCTGTTGGAATGCTTCCACTCCAATAGTTGTCTACCAGAGACAATAGTTGTCTACCAGAGCTTAATGAGCAACCACAGTGCTCACAGTCCCCTGGTGCTGTCACTTAGCAACTGCTTGAACAACACCCCTAATCTATCATTTTTTTTTTTTAAGATCGCACTCCACACAATAGCTTGGTATTAGGGAAAGAGTGCACACACACCAGCCACACAGTAAAAGTGCTTTCTAGATCAGTCCTGCACACTAGGGACTGAGCTTAAATGTTGTAGAATCCAGAACTTAGCAGGAGAGACAAGGGATTACTGGTTTTGTTTAGGTCTCTCAGTTCCAGTAGGCAAGTAAAGTAGCTTTATTTTCAAGCCTTTATTTTGTTAACTAAAAGTTCTTGGCCCAATTGTGGACGAGGCTGGCTGCTGAGCCAAGGACCAGAACAGCTCCATTCTCCCAGATCCTGCACAACTTCCGAAAAAGATATGTGGGCCACGGGGATGAGTGGAGAGCTTGTTAAATCCTGTAATGGTGGGAGGAGGAGGAGGAGGTATTCTAATACCATTCTTCTAGAGCTGGCCTGGTCACCTGGAGCAGACAGACAAGGAATGATTCAGTGCATTTAGTGTGGCAGCTCCACTGCTCCAGAATTCATTATCTAGTAGTGCTTGTTCTGCCAGCATACTGGAGGTCATAAGTGCACTCTTAAAATCTATTTATTTAATCAGGCCTACCCGGTATAATTTATATAATTCTTATATTTATTCTCATATATCTTTTAAAGGGTACCCTTATGAAGTACCGAGGCTCACTATCCTGACACTGACCTGCCCGGGCAGTATTGCCCAAGAGGTTCAGTGTCTGGACAGTGAGCATCCTGGCATGATGGATCCCGAGGGACATTGATGGGGGTAAGGTAGTGGATGTGACGTCTTGCTACCTTACCCCTGTCTGTAGCATTTAATGGGAGTAAAAATCGGAAGGCTGGCTGAGCTGACCCGCTGGTGTTGCAGACTACACCTCAGCAACTCAGCCAGCATGCTGTGTAGGCATGGGTTCTATCCGCGCTGCAGGCGGTATATATTTTAACGGTCCTACCCCCCGTAACACTTTTATTTCTAACTCTGAGGTCTGCTCCCCCTCGGAGTTAGATATTTTAGTTACAGGGGGTCGGGGGGGGGTGAAGTCCCCCAATATGCCTAATGATTTTTCAATCAGATGCCCGAAATCATATTTTCAGGCATCTGATTGAATCGGCAGGCTAGATTTCGGGCCAGTGGGGCCATTATCCTAAGACTCGGGTTACTGAGTTTAGGGATACCATAGTATATCCTTTTAAAGTTGTTGGCATCTTTTGGAATTGTATTTTACTGTTAAATCGCCCTGACACCTAGGGATAGGGCACTTGATAAATAAAATTTGCCTAGCCTTTGTAGGATAGCTATACTGTAGTGAATGCTCTGCTCTGGCCCCTTGTTCTGGTGTGACATTACTGGCAATGTCCTAGAGCTGCTTAAAGGAGATAGGAAATGGTTTCTGGCTATTTTCACCCATTAAATATAAGATACATGCCAGACAGTGGCCTCTGTGTGTGTTTAGTTTGTATTTAAAATGTTTATAATTATAATGCCCATTTTTTGTACTATTGTTATATGAACAGTCCATCAGACTTGACCGTCTATATTTCTGTATCTTGAATCAGCACATGTCAAGCATTCAATAGCACACGTCACAGACTCCCAATACAGTATTCCGTTAGCTGCAGCTGCCCACGCTACACTCATCTGCTGTTTCACACTAAATAGGCAAATACTGATACTGATACCATACGGACACCCGACTACATAACCGAAAAATTTGGTGACCGCCCGGCAGTGGCAACACCTCCCCCTCAGGTCACCATACAAATAGTCTTATTTCTGCAGAGGAATAACGTTATTTATTTATCTCCCTTATGTCACACCAATGGGTGCATCCTATCTCAACTGTTTTGTATAACTGCACTGCTCCTCTGTTTAGGAAGAAATACTGTACTTTAGCTCACATTTCATACCCTGCTGGGCTCAGTAGCCTGCCAAGCGCTGAAATCTTGTTTGTCACCCTGCAGACTCTGAAGTGCAGATCTTTTTTTGGGGGGCTTGAGTCTTCAGTCCCCCTGGCACTCCCTTGAACTGCGTCTGAGCCCAAGTCAGGGGAAAATCAGCAGCACCCATATTCTGTCCAGCGAGCAAGTCAGACAGAGTTTTTATGAGACACCCCGTTCCCCCTCCCTCCAACTAAGAAATTTGGGCCCGGGAATAAATGGCATACTGCCTGTTAGTGGCTGGAATAGCCACTTCTTGCTGCCACCTGCATAGACATTTCCTCAGTGGGAAAAAGATCTGCCTCGGAGTCTGCAAAGTGATTCTGAGATGCACAGGATTTCAGCGCCGGGAGGCTGCTGAGCCTTTACAGGGTACCAAACGAATTGGGAGCTAAGGTATTTCCTTGGAAATAGAGGGGATGGTGCAGTTATACAGAACAGTGAAGACCGGATAAGTACCCATGTGACACAAGGAAGGGAAATAAATAACATTTTTCCTCTGCAGAAATAAGGCTATTTGTATGGCGACCTGAGTGGGGGAGGTGTTGCCGGCTTTCAGTCACCAAATTATTCACTAATGTAGTTGGGTGTCTGTATAGTATCAGTATCGGTATTTGCCTATTTAGTGTGAAACAGCTGACAAGTGTAGAGTGGGAAGCTGCAGCTAACTGAATACTGTATCGGGAGTCTGTGACGTGTGCTTTCGAATGCTTGACACGTGCTGACTCCCAATACAGAAAAACAGACGGTCAAGTCTGAAGGACTGTTCATATAACGATAATATAAAACATGGGCATTGTAAACATTTTAAGAACTAACTACTGGTTGTCATTTGGCCATTTTACAACACAGTTTGTTCTGATTCCATGATGAAAAAAAAATTTCTGAAATCGGGTAGGGATACTTGATTCGGGAGAACATGTAACACAAGTGTGTTTTGGTTCAGTAGGGGACTCATTCTGCAGTAGATGACCCAAAACTAACCACATCAGGCTACAGCATGTAACCATCCCCTCTAAGAGCTTCAGGCCTAGAGGACCCTCAGTAGCCCCATAAGCTGGTGTAGCAATCTAGTTTGCTTTATGTGTCCCCAGACCCCGGCTGTTTTCTTGGGGGGGGGGTACAAAATTAGCCTCTTGCCCAGGGCACCAAAATGCCTTCCTACAGCTCTGAATCTGGGTCTCCAGGTTTGCAGCTCAGTGCCCTTCCCCACTATGCAGTACTGCCATAATGGTGACGATTGATTTGGGTACGATCAATGAGCCCACTTAAGTGATGATTGGAAGCATCACAGGAGCACACTGGCTCCGAATGAATGCATCAGCTATTCTGTTAGATAAAATTGACCAATCTGGATGTTATTATGCAAGGAGAACAAGGATGATTTTGATTATTAAAACATACAGTCAGACAGGAAACAGCAGTAAATTGTACTTTCAATCAACACTGAAATTTACATTTTTACATTCAAATTGACATTTGTAAAAAAATCAGCAGAAATTCACAGAGCTGGGATTTGAACAAAATGTGAGATAGTGATGGTTGGAAACAGTGTGATCAGGAAGACTATTCCCCATTGGGGAGCTGCCCTAGAGAAAGCCCTGCCACCCATGTTCATATTAACATGTTGTTTCATAAGCAGCTGCTGTCAGAAGGCAGGCTCCTCCGGGTACTTTTGGGACACAGCATATTTGAGAGTGGAAACATGGCAGTACTGTGCAAGATTTTGTGGATTAGACAGTCTGTAAAAAATTGATGGTCTGCATCTGTGGATAACCAGTGTTTTTTTTAGTTATTCTTTTTATTGAAAATTAAAATTCTTCATACACAACATTGTGACAGTATTGCAGTGGTCTCATATAAAGTAGAGTTACTAGAACATTCCAGTAATCAAAGAGTACATAGCATGTGCTAAAACAGAAAAGATTCTTATGTTTTAGACTGTTCAGAAAAGGTACCAAATCCTATTGAATTGGTCAATTGTATCTAACAGAATAGCTCATACGTTCATTCGGAGCCAGTGTACTCCTCTTATGCCACCAATCATCACTTAAGGTGGGCTCATTGATCTTACCCAAATCAGTCTTCACCATTCATCACAACTGGGTCTCAGCCAGAGGTGCTTTAGCTTTAAGAATTTTGGAGTGGGGGAGCCAACGTCGGGGACAGTGCCGCCCATGAGTCAATCATTCTACGTGGCGCTCATGGACTGGCCAGTAACCAACTCCGGCCTCCTTCCTCCTCAGTTCTGTTTTTTTCACCATCAGGCAACATCTCATTGTGGGAGCAGCACCTGATTTCTACTGCATAGTTTAGTTCACCATCTTTTCCTCACTCGGCGTTGTACAGTTTTACAATGCTGTACATTCTCAGCACAGTTTCTGTGGCACCAGCCTTTATTATTTTGATTTTTTTCTTAGTTTCAGTGTGTGCAGCATTGAGTTCTTCATTTTCTTATTTTCTGTACAGCAGGGCCTAAGAAGACTAGCAAAAAGGCAAGAATTGTCCCCATGCATCAGTGACCCTGTGGCAATTCCATGACCATTATGGACAGGCCCAACTGTTGTTTCACTTGTTTGGGTCCCCACCATGATAAGGATTTGTGCAATGCCTGCTTCTTGATGGAGTACCACACTCTCCAAATCCATGTGGCCAAGTTTGGGCAGGACCCCCCCAACTTTTAGAGGGTGGCGTTGCACCCGGGATGCCAAAGTCAGGTCCTTGGGCTCTTCCCCTGAGCCACTCCCCAGTTCTGTATGGACTGAGGGAGAGCAGATCCCCTCTGCACTTTGTCTTGCTGAGACAGGGGGTCTGCGGAATAGTCAGCCTCCTCTGGGGGGGCCAACTGAGCACCGCTTGCAGTCCGGTGCCCCCTCAGTGGCCCGGACAGCCCTGGGCATGATGTTGCAGCTATATGCTCAGCCAGCACTGGCAGTTCCCTTGACGCCATGGCTCAGTACCACTACAGTTCTCGGCACCACCTCTGGTGCCAGACAGCATAGCAACACCGTCCACAAGTCCGGGTCTCCATCCAGTGCTGCTCCCAGTTCCAGATGTGCTAGGGTTCAGAGGGTTGCTAGCCTGGAGATCTCCCAGATCTCATCCTCCAGCTTGGAGGCCAAGGATTGGAATGATCCTGACTGGCTTCCCAGCTCTAAAGATCCCCTGGACTTTTCTCAGACCAGCCTGAGGCCTTCTGTTCTGTCAGAGCATGGGAATCCCTTTCTTTGTGTTGGCTGTGGTGCCGCATGCCCTGCATCCCTCGGTGCCCCTGCTGGACTGGGGATTCTTCCGGTGTAGGCCTTAACACCAGTGGTAATGGCAGTGCTGGGCTCAGTGCCAAGTTGTGGGCTGGCACCAACTCTTGCTCCAGGACTGCCTGTGCTGCTACTGCTGGCATGGTGGTGAATTCCGGTGCTGGAGAAGGCATCGAGGAGGAACCTGCTGTCAATCGCATTGCTGGACAGGCCTCCTCCTCCCCCCTTGCTAATCCTGATACAATTTCTAGGCCTCTTCCGAGAGGCAGATCCCTTTCTGGGAGGGGTAGGGGTTGGCAGGTCAGAGTGGGCACCGTGGCAAACCTCTAGAGCCTGTGGCTTGGGAAGGAATCATAGTGCAGACTCTGGCCTGTTTTCCCCTCCCCACAGAGAGGGGCCTGTGGTTGGTGGGGACAGGGTCCACCTGATGGGCTCTGTATGGCTCCGTTCACCTCACCTGGGGACTTTCTCCCAAGGGCACCACCCTGTTCACCCCTCAGTAGTTGATCATTCTGTGGTGTGCGGGTTAGACAGCTCCCCCCCTTTGGGGGGGTCCCATGCAAGTTCCCGCAGCCCTTGCAGAGGACTTTTCATTCACCAGGAACGTTCTCCTTCTGCTCCTCTGCCTCCTCCTCCTCCCCCTCTCCCAGATCTCTACAGTCCTTCAGGGCCTTATCATGGGAGCAATTCAGGGCCTTGGTGGTTGTGTTCCCCAGTTACCTGAGGGCATTGGATGAGGTTATTTTCAGACCTCAAAACCCTGCATCACCACCTGAATCCCGATCCTCTGAATCTTTGACTTTCTCCACTGAAGAAGAGGACTCCTCCATTCACTTTTCCTCAGATGCTGATTTCACATCTTATCAGCGCTTCCTATCGGAGATGTTAGAGGAGCTGCACATCTCCCACTTTGCCAGATGCAGCCCTTCATGTGCGATGCTGTAATTCCTAGGGAAATATAGTGCTGACATCACAGTCATCCTTCCTTAGCCTCGGCTATTTGCGGTGGCTTTGCACAGAGTCTGGCAACGTTCCACTGCCTCCATCCCAGCCCCTAGGGACTGCTTATGCAGGTACTGTGTTCCCTTGGGGTCCCCAGGTGCCATGCCTCACCCCATGTCAGGAGTGGAGCTCCTGGACACCCCTTCATGGCATCATCGCCCATGGCATGACCACCCCCAGAGTCCAACTTGGCCAAGTTCGACCCCTCAGGGGTGGAACGGTGTTCTTGGTGGTGTGCCTTATACAGTGCATAGCAGTGAACTAGGCATGCCAGGTGCCTATGTATGATGCTGGGGCAACTCCTTGCATCAATGCCTAACAGTGAGCAAACTCAGTGAGCCATTAGCCTTTCTGCATGTGGCCCGGAGCCAGCGAGACACCTATCCTGAGTGTCTTACGACACTAATGTGGTAGCCTCCAGGCTTGTAAAAACTTCAGTCTGCATCAGGGAAATGGTATGGTTTTACCGCTTCCAGTTTTCACCCTTGACCCGGTGTAGGGTGCTAGCCTCACCATACCAGGGATGCATTTCTTCTCTCACAGGGTCAGATGTGAGTTGCAGGGGTGCCTTCCATGTCCCAGGTCTCGGGAGCCTCCGCCTGTCCCTGACCATTCTCAGGCCTTGCAAGACTGTAAGGGGCTTCTGCCTCTTGTGCCTCCCCCACAAGAGGCTGAGGGAACTTGTTCCTTCAGGATTTGCCGTCACCACTGATGGTGGTGGCTTGGCACTCTGGCCCAATTGTGATAAATGGTGAAGACTGATTTGGGAAAGATATGAAAATGATGTATTCACCGTAATTCTTGATCTTTCCAGATATCTTCACCATTCATCACAACTTCCCACCCACCTTCCCCTTCTGGCCAGGCCCTGGGCAGTGCCTCCTCCCTTTCTAATTGTCTACCCCTATTTCTACAGTTCAAAAAAAAACGGGAACTGTTGAGATCAAGGGGGGACTTCCTATTTTGGCAAATCCTGGTTTCTGGCTCCACCCCTCTGGAGTATGTTGGGAGTGGGTGCAGGATGAACTTTGGCTTGCTTCCTGATTTTGGGCCCCATCCTTCCTTCCTCCCTCCTGAGAGGGGCAATCCCTTCAAAAAAGTGAGCAAGTCTGAAGTCCTCCATGCTTATATCCCCTTCTGACAGGCTAAAGCTCTGAGGAAGGGTTTCCTGATCCCTTGAGAAGGAGAGAAACTATACTTTCCAGAAGAGGTGGCCCATCCCCCTTGTTAGGCTTGATGGACACTTTTCTTGCTACAAACCTCGCCATTCTCCAAGAAGAAGGCTCTTTTTTCTTCTTAGCTCCATCCAGTGAAAGTAAAAGGAGGAGAGAACAACTTTTAGCAAGGGGTTATCTGTCTGCCCTAGCAATCCCAACCCTTCCCCACTTCCCTGACTTCAAAGTGACCTCTTCCCATGTCTGAATTTCACCTTCTTTGTTTAACTAATTCTGACAGACCTCTACCTCCAGAGGACTTTTATTCTCTATCTATGGAGAATAGACTTCCAATAACCACCTCTCTTCTAGGTATAGCAAGGAGAGTCTCCATCTCCAAGTGTGTGGTTTATCTGTTTGGTGATGTTTGGCTGACCCCAGGTCATTTCTTGGTGACTTCTCTCAGGGAGTTGGCCTGGAAGTGGGAGATACCACCCTCTGGGGTTCTCTCTCTCTCTCTTCCCCCCTCCTCCCTCCTTCCCTCTTGTCTTCGGGCCTGCCCAGTGGTTCTGGCCATCCCTGGCCAACTTCAAGTCCCTCATGCCATCTTCAATTCTCTATCTCTTCTCAGTTGGCCTCATGCCTTTTTCAGTTAATTTTCCTACTTTTTCCTATCCCTTGGGCTCCATTGCCTTACCTCTCCCCAAACCCTTCTTCTTCCTCTCCTGGTGGACAGAACTGGGGGGGCAGCATCAGTTACTGGCCAGTCCATGAGCGCCATGTAGTACATCTGCCTCATGGGCTGCGCCGTCCCTGATGTCAGCTCCCCCACTCCAAAATTCTTAAAGCTAAAACTCCCATGGTGGGCCTGTGCCTCCACCTGAGACCCAATTGTAATGAATGGTGCAAATATGTGGGAAGATCAAGAATTACAGTAAACACGTACTTTTCATTTCTTACAGTTACTTAAGATTAGTCTGTATATTAGCATCCCTATGCCTAAAGAGTGGATAACCAGTGTGAAGCTGGGATAATAGTGAGTAATTGTCAATCTGATAAGGAGATAAAAGAGAAAAATGACAAACAGATATTATTATAAGCTGTGTGAAGAAGAAATGTGTCTGTGGCAGCAGAATGAAAGAATACGGAGAAAGAATAATTGACCAGAGGGAGCAGCGACTCAGATACAATACCTAGGTGTGTTTCAGGGGTAATACAAATTTTTAGACTGTATGCTGTGCCTAATTTCTGATTGATATTCATACTCACAAGGGAAATATGATAAAAAAAGGCAACAACAGGTCCAGGAGGACACGGGGGGCCAGATATTCAAAAGTTTGCTGGGTGCAAATCCGAGTTTGCCCACACAAACGAGGTTTTGCATAGATGTGCCATATTGAAAAGCCCAGTCAGCACGGGCAAACAGGGTTTGCATCCGTGCTATATTCAGAGGGGGGCACAAAATGTTAATGATGGGGCGAGGACCTGAATATTGGCACAGTCCAATATTCAGAGTATTTGCCCTGCACAAGGCTATTTTGCATAGTCTACTTGCGTGGTGCACATACTGCCAACCTACAACACAACATTTCTCTGCCGCAACTCTAGCAGTTGGTGGAGGAAGTGCATCAGCTCCCCCCGACCCCCAACACAGTAGTTCCTGGTCTCCAGTGGTCCCCACCCCCCACCAATCACCATCCCAATGTACAATATAATCCTTCCCTGGTGCTAGTGTCCCCCCCCCCACCGATCGCCATCCCAATGTACAATGTAAGGTTCCCCTGGTGCTAGTGGTTCCCCCACACTGATCATCATCCCAACATAAAAAATAAACATTTCCTGGTGTCCAGTGGTCCCTCCCTGTGCCCACACCCATGCCCGTTGTTCATATACTTATTCCCTGGTGTCCAGTGGTCCCTCCCCCTACCTGCACCCATGCCCAATGTTTCTGTAGTATTCCCTAGTGTCTAGCAGTCCATCCCCTCACCCGCACCCAAGCCCGATGTTTCTGTAGTATTCCCTAGTGTCTAGCAGTCCATCCCCTCACCCTCACCCATGCCCAATGTTTCTGTAGTATTCCCAAGTGTATAGCAGTCCATCCCCTCACCCGCACCCATGCCCGATGTTTCTGTAGTATTCCCAAGTGTCTAGCAGTCCATCCCCTTACCCATACCCATGCCCAATGTTTCTGTAGTATTCCCAAGTGTCTAGCAGTCCATCCCCTTACCCATACCCATGCCCAATGTTTCTGTAGTATTCCCAAGTGTCTAGCAGTCCATCCCCTCACCTGCACCCATGCCCAATGATTCTGTAGTGTTCCCTAGTGTCTAGCAGTCCATCCCCTTCCCTGCACCCATGTCCAATGATTCTGTAGTGTTCCCTAGTGTCTAGCAGTCCATCCCCTTACCCGTACCCATGCCCAATGTTTCTGTAGTATTCCCAAGTGTCTAGCAGTCCATCCCCTCACCTGCACCTATGCCCAACGTTTGCAGTATGATTCCCTGATGTCCAGTGGTCCCTTCCCCTACCTGATCACCCACCTCACACACAGACACCATTTCCCTGGTGTCCAGTGTATCCTTGCCCCATTGTGATCCCCTGTATATTAAAAATAAATCATTCCCTGGTGCCTAGTGGACCCTCTCCCTATCCCTGATCCCCTGTATTGCAGTGTGATGCCATTCCCTGGTGTCTAGTGGATCCCCCACCCACCCACCTCAGCAGGTAGTGCCCCCACCACCCTGTCCCCCCATCTTGACCCCGAGCCAGCGACCGATACAGCCCTTTGCTCTCCACCATGGCCAGCTACCAACTGAGCTGTCAATGAGCAGGTACACGCTCATTGACAGTTCAGCTGGTGCCCAGCTGTGGTAAAGAGCAGAGGCCTGTGCCAGTCAATGGCTTACGGTCAGGATGGGGGGAGCAGGGTGGTGGGGCACTACCTGCCAGGGAGGGCCACTAGACCCCAGTGAACATCATTACTGTGGTACACAGGGGATTGGGGATAGGGAGGGGGGTCCACTAGACACTAGGGAATTATCTTTAATATACAGGGGATCAGGATGGGAACGGGGATACCTGGACACCAGGAGGCAACAGTGTATGTGTAGGGTGGGTGGGTGATTGGGTGGGGAAGGGACCACAGGACACCAGGGAATAATACTGTAAACATCAGGCATGGGTGCAGGTGGGGGGAGGAACTGCTAGACACTAGGGAATACTACAGAAACATCGGACATGGGTGCAGGTGGGGGGAGAGACCACTGGGCACCAGGAAATGGTTATATTTTACATGAGGATAGCAATAAGTTGGGGAGGGAATTGGCACCAGGGAAAGATTACATTGTACATCGGGGCGACAATTAGTAGGAGGGGGACTGTAGCACCAGGGAATGATTATAATATATATCAGGATGGTGATTGGTGGTGGGGGGGGATTACTAGCACCAGAGAATAATTATATTGTACAATGGGATGGCGATCAGCTGGGGGGACCACTAGCACCAGGGTAAAATTATATTGTACATCAGGATAGTGATTGGCGGGGGGGACCATTAGCACTAGGGAATGATTATATTGTACATCTGGACAGTGATCGGTGGGGGGGGCACTAGCACAAGGGATAGCTCTCTGAGACAGGGCAAGTGGGGGGGCGGCACCACACTACCCATGCAAATGAGCCAATGATAGGCATATAAATGGTCCCTTAGCACTTTACATGCCTGATGAGCTCATTTGCATAGGACCATTTGAATATTGGAAATTTAGTGCCGGTGCAAATCATTATGACGCCCTATTTCGGGAGCCATGTCTCCCAGCACTAAGTGGCTTAGCGATGGGCTGACATAGCCCTAAATTCAGTCGAATAGCACTGGTGCACTAGTCCACTGAATATAGCATCCTTGAATCAAGAATTTGTAAAGAAGTATTTAATTTATTGATCTTATTCAGATTTGGCTTGGATCCAAATTACATTATTTATTTTTTGTTGAAAACTAGACAGTTGAGCAGTAACCAGTTGCAATCTGAATAAAAATCATTATTTGAGTTAGTTGAGATAACAGGTAATGACTTTGAGCTGTAAAAAATAATTACATTGTAATGTGTCACTTCATAATCGAGTTGAGGGAAATGCATTTATGAATAATGAAAACAACAGTGGCCCTATTGTTGTACTCCCCTAGAAACAGTTAAGGAGTCAGGCAGTGAATTGCCAATACATATAAATTGCATTCCTCCATTTTGGTAGTTTGACAATTATTAATAAATATGTTAAAACGCTACAGACCCAGTACCAGCCCTTGGGGTACTCTTTTCAGAAGATCTCTCCATGCTGAAAGCTAGTGATCACCTTTGTACAAGCAGAAACAAGACAATTACTGTACAATAATAACTGTGCACATACCCAAGCAATACAGCATGACCAGTTGGTTAGATTAACAGTCTGTTAATCACCCTCTTGGGTATAATGTGGCACAAGGTGCAGCCAACTGCCAAACTGCCCCTAGGAGGTGATTAACTGGCTGTTGTTCTAACCCCTAAGAGTGCCTTATTGCTATTATTAAAAACAATATTCCAAAAGAAAAGTGTTAGAAGTGTACCTTTGCAATATTTTCCTCATTGTGAAGCAGATCATTAATAGCATAGTTCTTCTAGCAGCTGTTTAAAGAGCCCCTGACACCGTTGAGACAACTTTGAAAAAATGTAATATTTAGAAACAATTCAGCTTATAGTTCATATTTTTTGTAATTTTCACCCTTACTTCTTTATTACTAAGGACATTTTATCGTAAACAGAATCGCTGCCCTATCTCTTCTGGCTTCTTGCCTACACCTGACATAACAGTTCTATTTATGACATCATAGTCTGTTACTGTAGAGATAATTTATGATGGCATAAACAGGGGATTGTGGTGTCAGGTGTTGGTAAACACAAAAAGCAGGTAAAGTCTAAGGGATGGTAACCCTCTTTTATTCAACTGTCCTCAGTAATAAAGAAAAAAGGGAAATAATTATAGAAAATGTATGAAATATAAACTGAATTGTGTCTACATCTCACATATTTTTCCATCTTTTCAAATGGTGTCAGGGGCTCTTTAAAAATGCTAGTTCAGAACTAGAATGCATCATTCCAGTCATTCAGCAGTACTAGAGAATGTAATGATGACAGGAAGAATTATGTGGCTGTGGGATTCAAACCCTGGAGACTTGGGTTTGAATCCCACAGTCCTCACTTGCATACTGTGTGACCCCGAGCAAGTCGCTTAACTTCCTTGTGCTCCCAGGTCGTACCTGTAAACAAGCTTTCAGCTTAGTGTCTCTCTCCTGGTTAAAAAATAAATTACAAAAAAAAGAAGAATTCATGCACCATGGAAATTAGACTGTACATGACAGTGTAACAGAGATTATAAAAAGGGTCTCAGAAATGCTGTAATTTGATCGGTTGTCTGCATTCCAAGACTCTTATATTAATTGAGCAATAAGGCATGACCAGGGGTTAGAGAAACACACTGTTAATTACCCTCTGTGGGCAAAGTGTGTCATGATATACAGACAAGTGCCATATTGCCCCAGAGGGTATTATCTGACTGTTAAAGCTGGTTCAGAATCAGAATGCATTATTCCAATCATTCAGCAGTGCTAGAGAATGGAATACTGACAGGAACAATTCACACACCATGGTGATCAGGCTGCACATGACAGTGTAACAGGTAAGCAATAAGACATGATGGGGTGTGCATTACGGTATGATAACCGCACTCCTAGGGGGCATAGTTAGGCATGAGGCCGAAGGCCAAGTGCCGATTGCCCCTAGGAGTGTGGTTATCACACCGTAATGCACAACACCGGAGTGTCTTATTGTGCTTATAAAATGGCCTTCTATTTTTTAATAAAGGTTTCATTATTAGAATAAGTATTTTAACATGAAAAAAGTTGTAATTTATATGTGATTTTAACCTAAAGTAGTCCTTCCACCTTTAATTTACAGCGTTGCCTTGTGGTCTTTTGAGCCAATAGAGCCTCCATATATGTAGTATTGTAGTTCTCCTGCCATCCACCCCCACCTCACACAGTTTGCTTTGTTGTTTAAATTACACATTAAATATGGTAGTTGTAGAAGTATTTTTTTAATGGATGGAAGAGGGAGCTGCAAGAGGGCGCCTCTCAATTTGTAGTCAGTTTTCAGTCAGGTGCTGCACTGTAGTGGTGAAGTTAAAAAGAAAGATTGCACTGTTAAAGAGAGATGTCAGCTGCTTCTTACTTCACCTCGGTACACTGGGTTCTGCGTTTGAATGAAAATTGTCAGGACCTGTCATCAGAGGAGGAGAACAAGTGTGTGTGAGGTAAGGGGTGGCTGTACAGATGGCATATTTTTTTTCTATTGACTTTGTTTAGCAGCCGGCAATGGCTTGCTTGCCCCTCCAGCCCGCATTTTTTTTTTTTTTTTTTTTTTTTTAACAGCTGCCACTGGCTCGCTCTCACTTTTAAAACAAGCTGTCGGCTGTCTCTTCTTACTTTAGCTTGCCTCTGTAGTTTCTGTGTTTGAATAAGAACTGGGAGGACCTGTAAAGGAGGAGAACAAGTGTGTCTGCGATGTAAGGGCAGGTTGTACAGACAACATTTTTTCCTGATCTGAACTGCTCGCAATCCTTAGCTCGCTAAGCTTCTCCGTCCTCACTTTTTTTTTTTTTTTTTTTACCAGCTGCCAGCAGCTCGCTCGCCCGCCTCCTCCTTCCCTTGCTCCCTCCCTTCCTCTATTACAACAGAACACAAAAACAAGTAAATAAAATAAATGAGAGAAAGTTGTGGGTATGGCTGTATTACTGTTAATAATGTTAGCGGGCTAAAAAATGGCAACCACAACTAACTGTGACATTCTAATTAGAATGTAAAAAAAAAATGAATCACGGAGCATCGGATTCTGTACTGAGGCTGTTACACTTGGACTAATTATTTATAGTGCAACATTGTCCCATATTTTCTTGAAACTTGGCTTCCCAGCCAAATGCCCTTTGGGGTAACCCTTGCCTCAGTGTTTGCACACAGAGGTTCTTTGTCTTTTAAATAGTTTTTTATTTTAATGGGTTCACCACAATATATCCAAGGCACACTGCCTTAAGGGTAGCTGGTCCATTCCACTGGGGTGTCAAACAGACGAGGCATACTGATGAGTCCTGGTAGGACGAAACACGTGTCTATGTCTTCTGTTAGCACCCTTTGCAAACTGTGTGAGAGGCCTTTCGGCACCATGCAATTCTACTTAAAGTTGGTCCAGCATAACATTCTGTGGTGATTTGCATATGCAGCCCATGATGCTTTGCATTTTGGGGGGGCATGTGTGATTTTGTATTGTCCCATATTGCACTATAAATAACCAATCAGATAGCTCCATTGGTGTATGCCATTTTATAAAGACTAATGTAAGACTGTCGGAACGCACAGCTCATGTACAGCTTGATCACCATGACACATGAATTCTTGCTGTCAGCATTTCATCCATTACAGCTGAATGACTGGAATGATGCATTCTGATTCTGAAACGGCATTCTTAAACAGTTGGTGGATGAACTATTTTATTAAAAAATCTCCCCTCAATGAGGAAAACATTCCAAAAGCACAGTTCTAGCAGTTGTTAATGTAAGGGTCTTGGAATGCTGACAGCCAATTCAGACTGCACTATTTCTGAGACCATTCTTACAAATACAGTTAGTCATGCTAGCAGGTAGTCAGCACTCTTCTCTATCAGTTAGTTCGAACTGGCCATGATAAGCTGGATTTCCAAAGGCCCTAAGTATGCACCGGACAACTTATATCAAGAGTTTAGTTTACAATTTTGCTACTTGCAGCAAAAAGACCACATAAAACGTGCTCTTCTTATCGCAACTGCTGCAAGCTATGCTCAGAAAATTACGCATGTGTCAAAATAATGACGATGCACATTTTTTTTTTTTTTTTTGCTGTGAAGCAGGTAAGCTCTCACAAACGTGCCAAAATATTTAAAAATAGTATGCAACATTTAAGTGCATTTATTTGATGCAAGTGCAGCCAAAAATTGGGAATTACGCCTGTATCAAGACTTTTGAAACTCCAGCCCAATATTTCTGTGTAGTGGGACACACTAACATTTATTTGAGCTATGTTTGAAATGTATTATGTTATGTTGGGCTGCATTTATACATAATTTAAGCATCCCAAAAGGGTCCTGCAAATGCAGAATAATTGCTAATGCTGGATCTGTCACTGCTGACAAATCGTCACTGCGTTTTGTTTTTTGTTTGCTTTTTTTGTTATTCAGGTCAGAAGAAACAGACGGATGAGCATTTGGCCTTGACAGTGCTTCACCATTGGGAAGAAATACCTCGCGCTGGCTGTAAGTTGGTGACAGAACATGTGGAGACCAGGCCCCTGCTGAACCCTGAGAAACCAGGAATTGAACAGGTACCAACTTCTGTTTTTTCATTCAATAATCAGTCCCCTTGTAGAATCTATATTCCAGCTTTGTGTAAATAATGCATTCCTCTTTTGTGTCTGTTGCTGCTTTGGACATGTTGGGATGGTGAGGGGGGAGGTCACACACAGTACCGTGGCCAAAGGTTGTCGGTAACAAAATATCATGGCAAGGTTCCATGGAGGGAGTTCAAGTTTCCCCATCCCTCTGCACCATTTTCACTTTTGCTCCAGTTCCCCCACCTCAGTCCTAGAGTATGATGTCTGCAACCCAGCTTGAGGTGGGAGTGATGAGATCATTTGTAAGTTTAAAACTTAAAACAGTGCAACAAAAATGTTGTTTTTCAAAAAGTTAGTTTCAGCTATAGTTAGTAAAATATTAGCATACCTGACAGATCTATTGCTGGAGGTATGTTTGCAGTGGCTGCTTGTCTGTGTCTGTAGCTTAGTTTTTGTGGATTTACATGGTTTTCTGCTTGGAGTAACTACACCATTCTTGCTCACTACATCCGTGAAAGTCTCCTGAACTGGATTTCTGCAAAACATCACAACCAGGTATCTGCATTTTTCATTTAAAAATCAACTTTTTGGAAGCTATCCCAAGCAAAACATAAGTCAAGCAATTAAGTCTGACAAACTCAGTGACTCTAGGTCTGCTTGAATCCACATTTTCGTCTGACCTGCTCAATGATCTGTATGTTGGCTTTCAACAACCTCTTTGAATGACAAAGAAGCATGCAGACAAAAGGATTTCACATCCTGCATATGCACAGGCACAGTTCATCACCTTCAGGAATTCTAACACATTCTGTGACTCTGGACCTCAGCTGTTGATAATTTCTTTTGGCTTATGACTTAACCACCAGGTATCTACAAGATGCTGAAATCCTTTCTCCTACAAATTCTCCTTATGCCTTCTTCTCTCAGGAAATGTTCACCCAACCCAGGACCACCTGGGCAGCCAGCAGTTGCACCAAGCAGAAGGACAGGGACACTCACCATGGCATCCATCAATGCCTGCAGCATCCTCAACAAACTTGACTCCTCAAACATGGATCCTACAGCACAACCTGATGTTCTCTCAGTTGTGGAAACATGGCTAAACCCTAAAATCCCTGATACCTCAGTCTCTATCCCTGGCTACTGCATTTTCAGGCAAGACAGGATTGCTAACAGGGTGGGGGCTACGCCATCTATCTTAAGGATACCCTTATGGGTCACATCATCCCATCCCCCAGCCTGAGCAACTCCTCTCAGGTCCTCACAATCAAAATCCTCCTTGGTGCACATAACAAGGAACTCACTGTCATCTCAGTTTACCTACCCCCAAGAGACCAGGCTGCTGGCTTCCATAGCATCATGGAATATCTAAGGGTCCAGCAACATAATTCTGAAACCATAATCATGGGTGATTTTAACATTAACTGGCTCTCCGCTGAGGCCGCTACCTATACGGATGCAGCCGCGGCGCATCACCTCACTCAACAGGTCAATGCCTCCACTAGGTGTAACTATAGAACAGGCTCCTTACTTCCAGACTGGATTCTATCTAACCACCCTGAGCATCTCCAATGTTTCTGTACTCCCGGATACAATAAGTGACCACTCACCTGTCATCTGTTGCTGGTCAAACAAATACCACAAGCCCCCTCCCAAGCTTATCTATGCCAGGGTTATCAAACAAGGGCACCTCCAGCTGTTAAAATCCCATCTAACCAGGCTGAACTGGGCAATGCTTGACTCCCTCAATGACACCAACAAAGCTCTGGACCTATTTATCAAATGTTTCAACGAAGCCTATGACATCTATGCACCAGTGAAAAAGATGAAGGTCAAAGGACAGACCAACCCCTGGGTTACTACTGACCTTTTAACTCTGCTCAAGCACAGAGACCACCTCTGGCATTGTGCTTGTGCAACTCCGACGAAAGTAAACATACAATTATACAAAGCAGCCAGAAATTATTGCACTCGAAGAATACGGAATGCTAAGCAGCTATTACAAAGAGGCTCTGACCAACTCTTGGGGCCAGGAAACAAATTCTGGAACAACATGAGAAGAACTCCAGGCAAGGGTCCTAAAGCACCACCCACTATGCTCAACCTTCATGGCACCCCTACACTCGACCTAGGTATCATCACCAGCACTTTTAATAATGCATTTACAAACCTGGACAGTGTCCTTCCACCAAATTTTTTCGACGACCTCCCCTCCAGCTCCTCCCAAGTTACCCCCCAACTAGAACGTACAACCCCAAAGTTTTTTTTAAGGAGGTCCCACCACAGGTAGCTAGAAAATACATTCAAAAGGCCATCGGCAAACAAGGGTACAGTGGTGACTCCCTTGACCTGAAACTGCTGGCACAAGTCCTCGATGAAATCTTAGAACCACTTACAAAGATCTTTAATCTCTCGCTTAGTTTGGGCCATTTCCCCTCTCTCTGGAAGAAAGCCACTGTCACACCGGTTCACAAAAGCGGAGATAGGACACTGCACACCAATTACAGACCTATCTCACTCCTATCTCACTCCTCCCCCACTATCCAAAGCACTGGAGCGAATAGTGTCAGACCAACCAGCTGAATTCCTGGATAAGTACAATGTACAGTGCCCAGAGCAGCATGGCTTCAGAAAAGGGCACAGCACCACCACTGCACTACTGGAATTTACAACCTTCATCCATGCAAGCTTGACAAGGAATTGTGGAGGGGCAGTATTTATAGAACCTTACCAAGGCATTCGACACAGTTAACCACCCCCTACTGCTCAAGCAACTGTCCTCCATTGGGATCTCCAGCGATGCCCTTCCATGGTTCACCAGCTACCTTGATAATCGGATCCAACGTGTAAGGATTGCAGGGATCTCTCGGATGGAAACGGTCCGCTCGAGTCCCCAGGTGTCTATTCTGGGCCCTCTCTCTTCTCCTCTTCACCAACAATCTCCCAGTGCCTGCCACAAAAATATTACTATACACAGACGATGCAGTCCTGTTTTCCAGCCACCATGACATTACAGTCCTTGAATCCGAGCTGCAGCTCGACTTCAATCGCATCGAAGACTGGTTCAGTTCTCATAAACTTGTCCTGAACCACAGCAAGACTAAAGCCATGTCCTTCTGTAACCGACAGAACAGGCACAACTCTCTGTCCCTCACCATCAAGAACCACGCTGGGAACCAACTCAAACATGTCAAGGAGTTCAAGTACCTTGGTATTACCCTGGATAGTACCCCCTCCTACACTCGGCATATTGACACTGTTGCCAAGACCACCAATATATGGATTGGACTACTACACAAACACAAGCACTGTATGCCTGTGGATGCCCTTAAACTAGCCATCTACAGCTCTGTCACCTCTATCATTGACTACGGCCTTGCCATCTATGGCTCTGCCCCAACAAGTGCCCTCCGCAGGATCTCAGTTGCTCTCAACAAAGCCTGTAGACTACTGACAGGTGCAGCCCGACTAACTCACACCTGTGACCTCTATGCACAGGCCAGCTGGCTACCTCTACGCAGCAGAATACAATACCAGACCTGCTTACTTACCAAAAAGATTCTCCTTGGTCTCATGCCACCTGGTGTTAGCTCACTCCTTACTACCTACAGTGGCACTCAACAAACACGTGGTGCCCAATCTCTAACCTTTCAGGTTCCAGATGTCGTACCTCCATGGGTCAGCGGTCCTTTATCTATAGAGGCTGCTCAATGGTTCAATTCCCTCAATTAGAATCACTTTCCTCTACTACACTTGGACCCTTCAAAGGAATCTCAAACTTTACCTCACCTCTACCACTCAATGTGGCTGCTTTGTTGAACAGAGATCTCTCTAAACACCTCCAGCTCACTCATGTCACAGCCGCCCTTTCCCAATCTCATTCCCTCTGGCACTGGGCCTTCCTTGTGACTCCTTACCTGCTTCACATCTCCACTGGTACAAGACATTTTCCACTACCATCGGACAGTGGCCCATTAGCCTGCCAACTTCCTCTCCCGGTCGCATGCCTGCAATACTAACTGCCTATGGTGCCCTCTTTCTCTTATTGTTACCACAGCCAGCTGCCTACTGCTCATTTTATGAATATTATCTCAAAGTATGTTATAACTGAGTATCTTTATTTTTTCTTTTAGTTGTTTTGGTTGTTTATTGTGCATTCTTTTACTACCTCTGTATGTATGTTGACCCTCATCCTTTGACGTGGAACCTTTGTAAACGAGCAGTTTCTGCTCAAAGGTATTTGTAATCTGAGAATTTAATAAATAAATAAATAAATAAATAAAATTTACTTCTCTAGGTACCTCCGATGTAGTGCACCATGAGTTGTTGTTTTTTATTTTCTCGATCCTAACCCTTGCTAGGTCTACCATGCTATTTCCAAGCCAGATGTGGCAGTCATATTTTTTTCTTGAGAAAAAAAAACTAAATTAAAACATTTATTGAATACTCCAGTTTTGGTGATACTAGAAAATTTTACCACCAAAGAAAACTGGAAGATTCCTGTAGTCTTTTATAGTGAAAAAATGTTGAGTCAATGTTTCTGCCCAGTTCTGTTGCACTGCTGCTTTAAGCTGCTTGGCTTTGTTTCTTAGGCAGCATTTTCCAAGCTTCATTTGGGATGCAAGGCAGGATGCAGGGAGGTCTTGCATCTAGAACTGCTAACGTCCATTTTTATGTTGGCTCGCGCTTGCGCAGCCAACATATTGCATTACTAGCAGATTTGGAGGTGCGGTCCCTGTCGGCGAATGCAGGGCACACATCAGTAGGTGCATCCCTCGTTCCCCAATAAGGCAGCTGCAGGTGCTGACACCAGCAACATGTAAACTGGCCACCAGATCAAAGAAAAAGTCTGCTGCAATGAGAGTCAAGCTCGTCATGCAGCAGCGTGTCTTTCCTGGTGAACTAGTTCAATTAACATGGCAGCATTGACTGCTGCCGCACAGAGCGACAACTTCAGGGGTGCCCAATCCCCCTGTCGGCATGCCTTGACCCACTTCATTTGCTGACGGGGTGCCACTTCCCGTCAACAAGCACCCCCTCTCCCATTTCACTGTGTGCCAGGGTGCCAATCCCCCTTGGCATCACTCTTAACAGTCTTTCTTTTTCGACGTGGACCCCAATCCCCATTGGCTTTGAACCCCCTTCCAGTTTAATTTGCTGATTGGGGCCCTCCCCATTGTTATGATATTCCCCTCCATTGTGTGTGTGCCGATGGGGGTGCCCAATCCCTAGGCTCTTGTCTCCTTCACATGTGCCAGCAGGTGCCCAATGCCCCATCGGCTACAGCACCCCGAAAAAACACTCAGGTGGCATGCTGGGGCCCATCCCAGCATGCCAAATGCCCCTGTAACAAAAAAACAAAAAAAGTCCTGCGATGTTTTGTTTTGTTTTGTTTTTGGTTTTAAACCTGTGAATCAGAAAACGGTCCCTCGTGGTCTGTCCTGCTCCCTCCCTCAACTCACACTCACCCTCTGCGTAGCCCACCTCCCCACACCCCCCTCACCCCATACTTACCTCCAGAGCTCGGTGCGACGGTCTTTGGTGGACCTGGAACACGTCTGCACTCTTCAAAGCTGACCGCGAACTGAAGAAATGCCGGTAAGCTGTATAATGGCATAAATAGGGTTTTTTCAACTTTGGTGCATATCTCGGCCTTTTTGAGGAATTTTGGCACCAAATTTTCAACATGGAGTTATTGGGACCCCTCCTCATGAATTCAGTCACTGTCATGGCGTTATTTGGTTCTGAAAGGTGATTTTGTGGTCACTGTGCCAAGTCACCTTTCGGGACCGACTAATGAAATGACAGTGCCACTGTTCATTGGGGGAGACTCTCAAAAAGCCTATGTTGTAAATTTGGTGACAAAAATCAAAAAAATGGCTGTTTTATGAGTGTGCATTGCACGGTTTCTATGCATGCTCGTAACTTCGTGAATTTGTAATATTTTCACTCCAGATTTTCAACATTGCCATTTTCTCATACCTCCTTATGAACAGAATAGCTGTCATTTTACATATCCTGGCCAAAATGTGTTTTCTCAAGACTGGCACAGAATACCGTGGTTGCTGTGCGAAATCAGTTTTTGGGACAGTTTGACAAAATGACAGTGACACTGTTCATGAGCAGAGGTCCTAAAATGCCTATGTTGAAAATTTGGTGATGAAAGTATATAAAATGCCTGTGTTACAAGCATGTGTTGCGCAGTTTCCACGTACCCTTGTAACTTCACAAATTTGCAATATTTTCATACCATATTTTCAACACTGGCATTTTTTCACACCTCCATATGAACAGTACAGCTGTCATTTTTCACATCCTGCCCAAAATGCGTTTTCACACCTGTGGCTTATAATAGCGTGGTCACTGTGGGAGATCAACTTTGGGGACAGATTAAGAAAATCACAGTGCCACTGTTCATGAGGGGAAGTTCCAAAATGCCTATGTTGAAAATGTGGTTTAAAAAAAAAAACAAATATAATTGGGTTACAGATGTGCGTTGTGCAGTTTCTATGCATTCTCATGACTTCACCAGTTTTTCATATTTTCACTCCAGATTTTCAACGTTGCCATTTTTTTACACCTCCTCATGAACAATACAGTTGTCATTTTTCACATCCTGCCCAAAATGTGTTTACGTACATGTGACGCCAAATGGCACAGTTGCTGTGCAAAACCACCTTCTGCTAACAAACTGATACTGCTGCTCTTCGCGAGGTAGGGTCACAAAAAGCCCATGTTGATAATTTGGAGTGAAAATACCAATTCACGCCTACGGCGTTAGGGTTTTCAACTGTTACACCCCACCCTGTAGAGACTGATAGGTATCAGGGGTGTGACTTGGGATCATCAACTGTAATGCTCCTGCCATTCCACCCCCACATCCACCCTGCAGCCACTGACAGGCATCAAGGTGTGCCTTGGCATGTTTAGCCACAAAGTTCACCCCATTCTCCTATACTGCACCCACCTCAGCATATTTCCTTATGGAATGGGGTAAATATAATGCCCAAGGACCCCAAAGCACACCACAACACTTGTCGGGGTCTACAGGGTAGGGTGAGGTCAAATGGCATGAGCGTTATAGCTGATGACCCAAAGGCACACCCCAATGCCTGTCAGTTCTGTAGGATGGGTGTGGGGTTGGCGTCAGTTCAATATTTCACTGCCACTCCTATTATTCTTCTCTAACTCCTGCACTACCAATGCCAATGCCAACGAGACAACATTCTGCATTGACAAATGCTTGTTTTACAAGGGTTTTCTATCCCAGCCAGGGCAGGCCTGCATACAGAGCCCCTTTTTGGGTACAAGCAAATCCTAGCATCTATTGTTTGAACACAAGCAGGACTGTGTTTGGATGCAAGTCAAGGTTTTGTGATGGAAAACTGTTGAGACCGCAACACTGCAGTTGAACTGTTTCAAAGATAGATAAATAGATAGATAGATACTGTATGTAACCCCTAGTTGGCGCTATCCCAGGGGCTACTGCCCCTGCCTGCTTAGCTAGTAGCAGGTTAAGGGGCCTAGTTTCAGTAACAAGTGCCTCCACCCAGAGGTCAGGGTTGGTAATGGTCAAACTAACAAGGGCATAGCCCTCCTGGACACTGTAACCCCCCTCTGTTCCTGCTAGTCGCCCACACAATACACAGTAATTACTTTCACAATACCTCTGATATGCTTTGCAAATACCCACATAGTTTGCACCTACCCCCAGAGTCGGTTTCTCCAGCTCAAACCTGGGGACTCCCTGTAAAATAAGGTTAGACAGAACAAATGGCAACAGTACAATACTTCAGGCATAAACAGCATCCACAGACTGTTTGAAAGGCAGAAAAAGTAGATCTGATTTATTCAGGGGGGGTGGTTGAACAAGGATAGGGGTAATCAGGTTAATTAGCTTACTTTCCCTAACAATCACACAGTTATGCAAGCAGTCAGAGTCCCTAGCACGGTCACACTTCTGGGTACCCAGGTGAATGGGGGGTGGGCTAGCCAGGACCGTTGCCCGGGGCAGGCCGGTGTTACAGTTGGTAGGGGCCCTGTGATGGAAGAAACACACCTTGCACAACACAATATTTGTAATCTGGAACCAGATAGCTCAGTTCGTGAAAGAGGAAAACAACACAGTAAGCAGATGACACACTCATATTAAAAGATAGTTGCAGGGAGCTACCCTGATAGTTACTCACGATACCCAGGACTGGACACAGGACGGACGAGGGTTGAAACAGCAGATGAATTCTCTGGATTGCCAGAAGAAGCAGGGCCCACATGATTCGCTACAGCGTCGTTCCTGTTCAGGCATGGAGCAGGGGGCTGATCCTCTGACAGGTCTCTCATTGATGGTTCTTCTCTGTGCAGCAGGGTAGGACGACAGGGCCCTCGTGGCAAGGCACAACTGCATGTGGATAGGAGTGGATTCAGTCCGTTCGAGCTGGGCACAGCTTCCAGCCCTCAGCACTCAGTTACACAAGGGGGAAAACCAGACTGCGACCCCCTCTCCAGTTCACAGCACATTTATATGTACGGAGAAACTTACAGCACCAGGTACAGCACTCCCTGGTCACAATCACTTCACTCTCTACACCCCACCAAAACATCTAGGTGGGAGAGGATTTCAGGCGGGCCAATTGTATGCAGAACAATCTTCGGTCCTCCTCAGGCAAAGCCTGATCACCCTCCAGCCACTCACTGGGTTCTCCAGACGCGGTTTTAGTCCGATAAATACTCTCCCTCTCCCTCTCTTCTCTCTCACAATGAGCCGACTTGCAGGCTGCAATTTAGGCCTTCGCACAGTTCTCCTGCTCAAAACTATGTAACATTTGCTCGGCTGTCACAAGCTGTTTCTCTCTCGACTCCCAGCTTAGATCTGGCTCGCCAGCAGACAGCTCATGGTATTTCCTCCAGATCCAAACGGTTCGGTTAGCCAGCATAACTGTCAATCACCCAAGAGCTCCCATTTCAGTAATAAAAGGCTCCAACAGTCCAGAACTACAAATCCCACGGGTTTGGGTCCATACAGCCCCTACGAGCAAGCTCCATTTTAGAGTCCCCTATCACTGATTGGTCCAATTCGGCAGTTCAGGGCCAAAATGGAGGAGATAATCAGAACAGTCTTAACTGCAAAGAAGGCAGGTTAGAACAAGCTACATTATCATTATTTCACCAAACCATTTCCAGCAAATAGTTACATGCTTCAACAGAACTCCTTCTGCGCAACTAGCGATGGCAGAAACGGAGCAATTAGCAGGCAGCCAGGGCGGGAACCGAGCATAGAAACACTCAGTCCCCCTCCCAGATTAATTATTACTGCAAACAGGCAGCCCTTAAAGCGACAGTACACGGAGGCCACGCAGGCACTCACTGGTAATACATTCAACCGGCTACGGGGGTAACAGCGCCGAACACCAGCCAAGCAGCAAGCACTTAGGCAAGCTCATGGAAGACTTTTTGGGAACCCCCATTGATAGGGGGTTACAGATAGATAGATAGATAGATTTTTTTATGCCAAGGACCCAAAGTCCCCTTATACCATACCAATTTGTTTATAAGTGTGTGGTTTCATGTAGGTGAAAAACATTCATGTGTTTGTTGTCCTTTGTTTAATCTTGCATCAAACTGTAACACCAGACTGACCTGTGTCCAAACTATGATTTTTAGTCTGGGTGTAAGTCAGTCAGCATCCAGTCAATGTAAAATTGAACTTAAGGAAAAAACTACATTCTACTTTGGATACAGTTTAGAGCGTCTTATGTCCACTTTAGACCCCCCATCCTTTGCTGATGTGAGACACATGGCTGCCTGGGAGGAGGTCGCCTGGCATTTGTTCTTCCCCTGCTGGTCAGATTTGGAGCAACATTGGTGTCAGCTGGGAAGGCAGCTCTTCCCCCATCATCCAGCCAGAGGAAGGATGTCGCTGTGACATCCTTACCGGGGTGGGGGGGCACAGGAACAAAAATGGATAAAAAAATAATAATAAAAGAAAATCAGACTACCCTCCACAGGCAGACACACACATGCAAACACCTGTCTGGAGTATTTCTTGTGGGCAAGTTCACATTATCATTACTTATACTGAGTTACTATTTAGTTCCATAGGTTGTAACTTGTATTGCTGTTACAAAATGTTTTTCTTGCTTCCCCAGGATATGCATGGAAACAAGATTTTTTTTTCATCTTATGAGATCTCCTTCTGGTTATAAAAATTAAATGAGATAAATGACTTCTCAAACCATGGTCTCCCAAACAGTGAGAAGCACAGGTGCACCTTTGAGCCAGCCTTCATTTTCAAATGTAATGCACTTATGTAAGAATATAGCTCTCTGGGTCAGCAGAGTGTTCTTCTGATCTCACAGATAGAATCTATTCCCATCAATTCCTCCTCTAGGCCTCTAGGATTCTACTGGTGGCTACCAAATTTCACTGGGGCCATTACATCATCAAGGTTGACCTATCACTCAAGAAAAAGGTTGGGCCTCACCTAGGGATGATCTAATTCTGATTTTCTATATTTCGATACATCTGAATACGATCCAAAGTTTAGGATTCAGGATTTTCAGATTTAGTTGCTAAACATTCTAAATCCTATTAAGTCAAATTCCGATCAGAATCCGATCAGATTCAGATTCCGAAATCTAAAATTTTGCAGTTGAACTATGTAAAGTATTTGGATTCAAATTAGATTTTGGACTCAGACACCCTAAAAATCTGAAAATTGGCTGACAGATTGGATTTTGAGATATCCGATCACCATTAGTCTCACTCTGTCAAGTGGCAGTGCTGCCCTTTTAGTTCTTTGTTGTAGCGTTTCTGTTGCTGACTTAGAGAGGGGTATGTATGGAAACTCATTATTTTTTTTTATGTTTCAGGGCCGTATTGAGATGTGGGTGGACATGTTCCCGATGGATATGCCAGCACCTGGACCAGCCATTGACATTTCTCCTAGAAAGCCCAAGAGGTACAGTACTGAATGCAGTACTCAGCCTAACCAGAGGCTTCCCATGCAGTACAGAGGGTCATGGTATCAATCTCAGTGCTTCCTGATCTTTCACAGAAAAAACCCTCCCTACTGCACATGCATCCACTGCCTATAAAACACTATTCCCTTGCTCACAGCCTCCAAAGAACTCAGACCAGGTTTCCCAAGGACAGAGTAGAAATGCGATGAGAACTGATCACTTCAGTGGCTCAGGAACATGCTGCAATGCTGCAGTTCAATAGTGTCCTGCATGAACAGATCACAGATAGGCCCTGAGCCTCCTAGCTACCTATCAGAGTAGCAGGTTGCCTGTGCAATACAAGAAAAGCATGCAGCTCATCTGTCATAAATAGAGAACAAGCAAGTGACCCGAGCTCAGAAGTGGACTCGGGAAAGCTGGAGGACCAGCTGGGGGGAGGAGGAGGAGCGTCCAAGGGATTGCTCTCCTCCTCCTCCAGGGGGGAGGGTACAGTGCTTGGTGCACACCTGGCCCCTAGCAGTGTGCTCAGGGAAGGATCACCTGAGCCTGCTAAGGTCAGAGTGGAGGGACGGGCAGAAGCCGATGGCATCTTGCAGGTGCGCGGATCAACATCTTGGTGTCATTGCATGCCGTGTCCCTCCTGGGTGAACTACTAAATAAAGAAAATTCCCCCCATGCCTAAGGACCTCATTGCTCGGCTACCACTCCAATGCATTCCCGCCACAGGGGTACCCTGAGCATTACCGTCCTGTGGGATGGCTTCGCCATGAGGAGGTAAGCTCATGGGGTTGGAAGTCCTGCAGCAGCACGGTGTTTGGGACTAAGGACTAGCCGGGGGCGAAGCATCAGCCAGGGAGCAAAACAGCATAAATTGAAAAAACATAAACAGAGAAACATGTGTTTCACACACTTTAAAAGTCTTTTTTTTCTTATTTTATGAATTGTCAAATTCTGTTTGATAATGATTTTTTTTTGGAAAAAAAAAAGAAAGTTTATAGGGGCACAGTAATACACTGCACTACCAAGCAGGAAACCTGGATGTAGGATTCGACTCAGGTTACTACTGTAGCTGCTGGGTGACTGGGGCTGGGGAAACATTGCTGGTGGTAGTACATCCTAGGCCCAGAGAAGGTGGTGCTGTGCAATACCAGTGCAGCGTCTCCATGTGAAGTAACCCCCTGTGGTGGGTCGAGGAGCTAGGGCCCTCACAGAGGGACTCACTGCATGCACACAAGTCTGCCACTAGGCTTTAGGAGGAGTCATCAGGGTGTTGTGTGGAAGGAGGGAGGGCGGGAGAAAAACAATAATGCTGTCTCAATGACAGTCATAGGCACTGCTGGTGCCCCACGCTGTGGAGCAACTGTGCTGTGCAGCAGTTGTTGGGGCTGGAAAGTCACCAATCAAGATCAGAAGGTTGGGAGGATGGACGTTCAGAGGAAAAAATGCTGTATGAAAAAAATTGCATATTAAAGGGAAACAGTCTGCAGTAAGAACCTCAAACCCCAGTGTGGGTCTGGTCCCAATTTGCACTATGTGAGCAAAAACATTTTATTTTTTTAATTTTTTTGCTTACTGTTTACTGCAGTATTGTAAATTGTATCAGGCTGATTTTCCTGAGTTCCAAACTTACATTTCCTGTCACCAGAAATCCCAGAATCCTCTGCAGCTGACATCAGCGGAGGGCTGCAGCATTGGGAGAGTCAATGGCCTGCAGTACATGTTAGAGATTTTATATTCTCAGATCAGATGTTTGTTGATCCTGCAGTTCTTATGGGGCTAGGTATAGTCCCCCAGATACTCGACTATTCATTATTTGGTACTAGATAGTCAGCCAAAGCTAATGAAAATTAAAAATAAATATTAAAAATCCTCGAAGTCCTTTCCCATATGGACAGAGCTAGTCCTGTGGCCACCCCTCACTCACCTCAGTCATCTTGCATCCTCCTAGACACTGACCATAAAAAAATTGCCAGCTCACTGGTAAGTGGCCGAGGGCAGATGAGTAGGGCTCTGGGAGGACAGAACAAGGATAAATAAAAAAAATGCCAGCTCATAGCAGAGGCAGGAGCTGACACCATTTGAAATATTGACGTCCCTCAGAAAAAAAGATGCTCAAGGACAAGGGGGCGGATAAAGAAACTGGAGAGGAACAGATTCAGGAGAGATGAGAGGAAGCACTTCTTCACAGAAACAGTGGTAGACTCCTGGAACAATCTTCCAGTGGAGATGGTGGGGCCAAAAACAATAGTGGGGTTCAAGAATGCATGGGATAGGTATAAGGGAAGCTTATGGAAAGGGAAGGGAGGGTGGGTGAATGGGCCAGAGATCAAGTAGGACTTGCCCCATCCCCAAAATAGCATTTATTTAATGCACAAAAGAGAGAGTTAAGACAGAGAGTACTTTTTCCATGACAATTCAATTTGTCATATATTTTTCTCTGCGTCCACCACCTCTCTTGGTTCCAGTTTCTGGTGCAAGACTTGAATTTGGTCATCAGAACTACAACACCCAAAGTGAGCCTCTGAATCGATAACAAACTGCACTTAGATTTTTTTCCCCTTGAAAATTTCACTGGATAGGCAATTGCCCAACACAAAACAGACATACTTTTCACAGGTTTTATTTCATTAACAGCAGGAAGACATAGCTGATCTGGACAAGCCTGACCCAGCTACAGAACCTCAACTGCTTGCAATGGGGTCGTTTGCATGGGGATTTACTTAATGTTGGTCTGAATCCAAGCTAGTCCAGTTGTCCACCTCCCTAACCAGTAGTATGTTTTTGTCCATAAACTGATACAACCCACTGACAGTGTTAGTTCAATGTGTGCATCACCGGGAAAGGGAGGCGGAGCAGTTTCAGTCTTTAATGTCATTAGGAAAACTGACTGGACAGTCTGTGTAGCATAACAAGTGATGGAGACCCCCCCCCCTTGGTCATGTGCACTTCACACAAATACAGTCAGCTGACTGTATTACCTTACCGGGAGAAGCACACTATGGGTTAAGGAGGGGAGGACTTAGCCGTTCTGGTGGCACTGAGGGTTGAGGTGTTGGATGCTACACCTTGCACCATGCTGGCAACTCAGGTTCAGGAATGGACTCAGGTCATCATGGGTCATCAGGGGAAGGAAGGGATTGAACGTCCGGAGGACTGCTCTCCTTTCCTGCGGAGGGTTCTGGGGTTTGCTCCGCTCCTTAGTGGCCCCTAATGGAAGTAGAAAGCAGTGCAAGGAATTAGTAGTAGCCATGGTGTGGAGTGGAGCTGTGGCAGACATCAGCATGTTTGTGCCATGGACATCATTGCACGTACAAGCTCCAAGGTGAAACAATACAGAAAAAACCTACAGGCACTAGGGAGGCGACAAGAGCACCAGGGAAACATGGCCACATCCCCAGTGCTGGACCTCTCCCCTGACAGCTTCTCTGGACTCCCCACTGGACAGATCCTCTAATTGAATAGGCTGCCAGGCAGGTGAGGTGGGCCCTCCCCTGGGTGGGGTGATCCAGGGGGCTGAGAAGTCCGGGTGGGGAGAGTTAGAGGAGGGAGGGTCTCAGGCAGGGAGTAGCAGCAATGGAGTTGAAAGTATACCTCTGAGAGATGTCCTGTCATCTGGCGAATAAACAGAACATACAAAAAAAAGGAGCAGAGGACTGGGCTAGATTGGATTCAACTTGATTGGGCCCCAAATCATGGATTTTGGCAAGAAGAAGGCAACATAAAATTAAAGCTTTCTGAGAGACTGAAGGGATCAAGCTAGAGGGAGTTGATGCTAAAGACATTGGGCCCAATTGTCAAAAAGCCCTTAGATCGACATGAGTTGTGGCAGGCTAGATCTGTGGCAAACCCAGGTGCACCAGGGACCCTGTGCCTGATTCTCAGTTGGGTAGGGTCCCAGTGGCAAAGTCCCATGGCTTCCAGCAACCCTAGCAATGCGCCAAACAGAGGGCATACCTGGTCAGGGTGCCACAAGCCGGGGGCAGCCATGCAGATATGTCCCCAGACATTCCCTGGTGGTCTAGTGGACTGCCATCCCGGATGTCCCCTATGTAGCATAATACCCTAGTGGTCTAGCAGACCCCCTATACCTGATTATACCATATTACTAAATAGTAAAATGAATCCCCTCCCTGGTGGACTAGCTGACCCCTCTCCCCGATGTCCCCATGAATTAAGTGTGTATTGTAAGTCCCTAGTGGCTAGTGTACCCCCCTCCCTGATCCCCAACGTCCCCAGGATGTATTAATGTATTCAAATTCCTTGGTGATCTAGCACCCCCCAAGGCCACGATCTGTTATGCCTATTATGACAACATTGGAGATATTGTATTTACCCCAACGAGGCAGTGTCCTACCACTCCGCTCCCCATCCCCAAACTGAGCCAGTGACTAGCACAGCCCTGCTCACCACCACGACCAACCGCTGACTGAACTTTGAATGACTGCATACTGTATACAGTATGCGCTCAGTGAATCAACTGTCAATCGCTGAGCACGTACTGGTATACAGTGGCATTCGACGCAGCCCGCGGCTGGCGATGATGGTGGTCGAGCTGTGCTGTGGCTCCGTTGAGATGAAGGCGAATGGACACTACCTGCTGGTGCTGCCACCAATGTTGATGTAACCAGCTGTAACGGGGATCGGGAGGCGCGGGGCGCGCTAGATCACCAGGGGTTGAATATAACTACTTGGGGACATCAGAAATCGGGGGCGGGCCACCAGGTCTCAGGGGCGTGTAATAATGCTCAGTTCATGGGGACATCAGGGAGGAGGTCCACTAGTCCACCAGGGAAGGGTTTATTTTCTAATTAGTTATAAGGGAAGTAAGGAGGTTGTGGGTCCCAGGATCCTTTTTATGATAGCGTGGGATCGAGGCTAGGGAGGGGACTGTGGCACTTGCTGCAATCATTAGGGCACTCTCTCCTGATGGGCAATTTATAAGTACCCTTAGACCAGCCCCGGCTGGTCTAGTGGTACTTTGAAATGTGTCCACTGGGGGAGGTTTGCGAATCCCAATTCAGTGGATTTGGCAGCCTGCATCTACTGCAAGCCCCTGGTGCCATGCCACAGTCCCATGTGTGGCACAAGGGCGGCGCAAGCCCTGTTTGGTGCAAGCTGCCTGTGGTAGATGCAGGCTGCTTTTGTGAATCACTACCAGAGCATCATTTGGTGCAAGGGGCACTTTGCACCAATCACTGGGACTCAAGCTCCTTGTGCTGCCCTGGGAGCTTTGAGAATTGGGCCCCATGGCTCCCAGCACAGTGCCAAAAACTGGCAAAGTATTTTGAAATCAGTGTCTGGGAGGACAGGGGAGGGGCTGGAGGGCATGGGATGACTGGTGGGAAAGAGTTACCCACAGGACTAGTCCTGGCCACCTGGGGAGGAAATAGAGGTGGGATACATTTTTGTTGTTTTTCTTTTGTCTCCCTGAATATCCACAAACAGGGAAAAATGTTCTGCATCCTGATCGAACTACCCAGTACCCTATTATTCATGGTAATTGGAGATTAATATTCAGAGTACGCACATCCCTACAAAAAGCACACATCTCTGCTTGAGAATGCTTGGAGAATGCTGTGTTAAGCCAATAGAAAACACAGATGGAGCAAACTGTGTTTGGTAAGGAAGATATCCTTAATTGAGCTTGTGAATGGTTTAGATATGCTTGCTTTTTGAGACCTCTACTGTCTATTGGTCAGGTATGTTAACCTGATTGGAGGTCTCAAAACCACACATATCTTCTGTAGGTCCATTATTGACCTAGTAACAGTTTACTTACTGTCTCTAGCAGTTCCTTTTTCAGTAACTGTCAGAACGACCCTATGATGATGGGCAATAGAGTAGCTCTGTCTAGTGGGAAGAGGTGAGTGTCCCAGCTGTAGCATTCCCCTCATCATAGGCCAGCTTTACAAGATTCCAGCTCAGTTTCTTTTATAACTGCAGGTGGTCTTATTATAGCATTTCTTGAAAATCCGTACCAAAGCACTGTGCATGAAAATAATTAGTTAAAGCTGAAAAATGTGTTAAGAAATTGCTACGTAAATGGAACTGATATTGATTGCAGCTCAAGAGTTTACTTTTCATGTTCTTGCCAGATTTCTAATGACTCCTGTATAGTTTTCTGAAGTCCAGGAAATGCTACACGGGCTTTACTGCTGGTATAGGACCCAAGGCGATTCCGAGGAATGAATACTGTACATTTAAAAAAAAAAGGCTGCTTTGTTTGTGACATTTTAGATCCAGAAGAAAAGCTGTCTGTAAATTTTGTTGCAGCTCATTAGCAAACTCACAGATTCGGTTGAGTCTTAACATGCAAAAGATTCGGCTTCTGAAGAGGGCTTACTTCCAAAACCCTTCCAGTATTGTTATACATGGTTTCCTGGTTTCATCTAGCAGTCAGTTAACAGACCAGTTTATGTAAACCTAAAATCCTCATAGCCGATATTATGTAGTCGACCCTTGGCAGTCAAGTGCTACAAGGCCCTCCACCATGGGGGGGGGGGGCAAGTTCTTATAGGTCTTAGTAGGACCATGGGACAACTAACAGGCTCATGCAAAGTGGACCTGACTGAAATACAAGTTCAACAAAATAATTGTTCACACTAGAGATCTTTAGTAAAGCAGTGGGATTTATCTCCTCTTAATTTCACATGCTCCTTCTCACTTTTTCTTTATACAATACACAGAGGTGTAGCCAGGAATTTAACTTGTACTCAAAACTGATGCACTGTTGCCCCCATTATGTAAAGATAAAGCAAAATATGCGCTGCCATGCCACAGGAACAATAGGTCCACCCCGTTTGCCATGTCTGAGTTCAAGTAATCAGTGTCTTCCTGTAATCCTCCTTCCTTTGCTTTTCTGCCTGCCTGGTAAGTTGTTCGTGTTTGTGTATTTGGCTATTGGCATCAGTGCCCCATAGTGAACAACAAAGGCAAAAGGTCTCAGCGTGACAGACACAATGTAACTCACAATGTCTTGCTTTCCTCTCTTTGTTGCCCCTGCCTGATTTGTTGCTCCTGCCTGATTTTTTTTTTACTGTACTCAGCTGAGTACAGTGCGTATGCCTGCCGACACCCCTGACAATACACCTCCCTCCTGGGAGTCAGCACATGCACATGTGGGGCTTTAGATCACATGACCCCAGCTACTAGTATCTCACAGAAGCTGGTGGTACATTACAACCAAAATTAATCCTGTATCCTGATGCTCCACCCTTAGCCATTAGCTCCCTGGGCAGAAAAGCTTTGTGGGGCTCCCTGGGCAACAGATGACTGCCTCATGGTGCAAAACTCAGCACACTTATGTGAACCCCAGCGGAGCACATGGTATTGATGGTAGGATGGAGGATTTCTCTTGGACTTCCACTTTACATGCTTATACTGCTTCTATAGAGCATCCCCATCATCTACCTGGGATCAGATCTGTAGCTTTATCATTTGGACGCATTGTGCTATAACCCAGTTTGGGAGGATCCCTAAGGTAGTCCTCATAAGAATTCTCTTGTTCTTGTATAAAGTGTGTTACCTTGTGAGCTCCATTTCAGATCTTTCTTTGACACACACACTGTACTTGTCCCTAGCCAAAGGTGCCTACTTTCTGAATCTGTAACTCCTTTGGGACACTTTCTACCTCTCTGTATCTCATTGCTGAGTGCACCTACAGTAAAGTTAATCTCTAGATCTCATCTGTCTCGGTCTCAGTCTGTGTTGCCCTCCCATATCTCTTTTCCTGCATTCTGTCAGTAACTCTAGGATTCCAGGAGCCATCATTGAGCCACCAACATTGTCAATTCAGTACCTCAGTCCTCTGGGATTGTCTCTACCCTGTTGTTCTGTATCAGGATCTCACTTTCTCTCCAGCTTGCTTCTTCTGACCCGTGGGAGTATGAATCGGGCAAGCAACCCATGCCACATCCCAGACCCAAAGCACTGCCACCACCCTAGAACCAGCAGATCCACCCCAACCCATTGAATCCCGAGGCCTGGTCACAGTCTGAAGGCTGAGACAGCTTATCTCAGTTGCAATCTCTTCTCTGCACTCTCTAGGCTGGACACCCAGATAAGAATAAACTAGAATGCTCCAGCTCTCTGTCTGCTGTTCTGCTACCTCCGCCCCCATTTCATGTGACTACGGCCTCCCAACTCCTAACACAGGGGCACCTCTAACACATATACTCTCAACCATTTATACTCCAGCACCTTTTTAGTAACCACAGTTTGGCTGGGGTTACGAAGATGAGCAATTAACGATCTGAAGCTGCCATCCTAGCACCACTGGGAGGGGGTTGGGTGTACCATGTCTTTCTTTTTTTTTTTAATGTATTTTTTGCTCCCTTCACCAGCGCTAGTGGTGGATATACTGGCCTGTCTCCCCCCCCATTCTTGGTTGGTGGCCATCATAGGGCTTTGTAGTTGAGGGATTTACCCCTTAGTTTTTCCTTGACCCCTCCTTCCCCCCAAGGACACTGACACAAGGACTCACATCCAGGCTGGTGAAGTGCTGACACACGCCTCAGCCAAGCACCTACCAGCACCCTCCCTACACCACTGTCCTTGCACTGCCACCCATGCAACCACAGGTGAAAGTGTCAGAGCAGTGTGATGACCCTCCCTCCCCTGGAGGAGGATAGTGTGCCCTGGGTTACTCAATTCTCCTCTTCCGGCTGGCCCCCAATGACCCACACTCATCGTGTAGGTCGCTGGCATCACGAGCGGTAATGCCACCACTGCGCTGACAGGCCAGCTTGGGTGTACCGTGACTGGCCTAAAAAGCATGGGTTGGGCTTAAAAAATAAAACTAGCCCCCAATTTGTTACAGGACCCTTGGGTAGGGGAGATCTGAGCCAACTATATTGTGGTAGTGGTGGAAACCATTAAACTGTGCACTGGAAAGCTGCTTGTAATCTCCCCCTCCTTTCCCCCCACACACACAGTAGCTCCAGCCCAGTCCTATTCTACATTTCTGAGTTTCTAATATACACTAACATTCTCCAGCCATACAGCTGGGTTGCAGTCTTTACTCCCATGCTCACCTCTGCCATTACTGATCCTGCTGCTCCTCCCTCTGTGAAACCAGTCAGTATACTTTGCCACAGAGGGAGGGGAATAGATAATGGTAGCAATGGACAAGCAAGCAAAGACAATGTTGGGATTCACCTGCACAGGATGAAGGCCATGAGAAAATGTCCAAAATCATGGTTGACTGGAGAACTGGACACAGAACAAAAAGATGATAAGCGCTCACCACAAAAAACAGTAGCCACACGAACCAGAGGAATCAATGATGCCAGTAGAAGCACAATGCACTTATATGCAAAATAAATTTATTGTGGGCCAAGTCCATACAAATGAAGCTACAGCCGAGGGATCACTACCAAAAACCGAAACCTGTTTCCCCTACACACTGTTGCCCAAGCCCAGAATCCCAAACCACAAAATTCCAACAGTGGGATTTTGGCCCCGCCCTCCGAGAGTTTGTTATATTAATTCCAGGGGATGCGGGGGATGGAGCTTCGCAAAACGCAGAAAACAAGCAAAGTCCCACTGTCGGAATTTTGTGGTTCGGGATCCTGGGCTTGGGCAACAGTGTATAGGGGAAACAGGTTTCGGTTTTTAGTAGTGATCCCTCGGCTGTAGCTTCATTTGTATGGACTTGACCCACAATAAATTTATTTTGCATATAAGTGCATTGTGCTTCTACTGGCATCATTGATTCCTCTGGTTCGTATGGCTACTGTTTTTTGTGGTGAGCGCCTATCATCTTTTTGTTCCAGTTTAAATTTTTATGGTGGTTGCCCCTCATTAAGTCTGTGCGCTGGATCATTTGTTTGGTGACATATGGAGGACTGGACAGCAGCTACTGTACTGAGAGAGTATGAGTAGGGTGTGACCAGCTGGACATTTGTGCTACTAGTGTGTATCTGATACATAATCTTGATTTAGTAGTAAGGGTGATTAAAACTGTAACCCCATTAATCAGGATTATGGGGGGGGTCACGTGACCGATCCATGGCATAAGGATGTGTCTCTGCTGAGCTCCACTTCTTGGTCTGATATTTAATTAGAAATCTGCAGTAATCTGCTTGCTAGAAATACTTAAAACCCCTACCACAACGGCAATCGGTTTGATGGACGAGTACGTGGTTCCAGTGGCCAGCAAGTCGCAACGCGCTGGGTCCAAAAATCTGAAACACAGAAACATAGAAGTTGACGACAGATAAGGACCGCAAGGCCCATCCAGTCTGCCCATTTCTTTTTCTACCTTATGAATGTGCCATTGGCCTTTGCTCTGTCAATGGCCTATCTATTCATACTCATCTGTATTGCTCCCTTATGCCTATCCCATGCCTGTTTGAAGCCCTGCACTATATTCATATCCACCACTTCCTGAGGTAGGCCGTTCCATGCATCCACCACCCTTTCTGTGAAAAATAACTTCCTCACATTCCCCCTTAATCGGACTCCCTCTACTCTCATGCTCTGTCCTCTTGTCCTGCTATTTTTCTTATATTGAAACATGTTAGACTCTTTCACCTTTTTAATTCCCTTAAGGTGTTTGAGAGTTTCAATCATATCACCTCTCTCCCTCCTTTGCTCTAGGGCATACATATTGAGCTCAGTTAATCTGTTCTCATATGTTTTCTGATGCAGTCCCTGCACCATTTTGGTTGCCCTTCTCTGGACTGCCTCAATTTGGTTAATGTCCTTGTGAAGGTGTGGCCTCCAGTACTGCATGCAGTACTCCAGATAGGGTCTAACCAGTGTCTTGTAAAGAGGGATTATTACCTCCCTCTTCTGACTTGTGATACCCCTACTAATACGCCCCAGCCTCAGTCCTCTCAGCCTAGCATGGTGGGGCCTATATTCATCTCAGATGCCGAAATGGCCATGATAGGTCGTGAACTGAAAGATCAGCTCGTCGAGGCTCTGTCTCCTAAACTAGTGTGATTGGAGGAGAAGATAGGCCATGCCTTTGTGCCCTAGATGCCCAAATAGCACAACATCAAGAAAGGCTTGAGGAGGAGAAGGGCCGCATTTCAACTGCAGAGGATGCATTGGCTCCCCTTCCGAAATGGATTGCGGCACTGGAGAAGGAGGTGCTGGACCTTAGGGAGGCCCTGGTTTACCAGGAAAATCAGAATTACAGAAATAGAAAAAGACTCTGAAGGTCCATCGAGTCTGTCCTGAGTCCTCACCTCACATTATTAGTTGTTAGCTATACTTACTCCATCCCCAGTCATCCTCTGTCCAGTATTTACCCTCCCTCTGAAAATAATGCCCTTGAAATTATCCCACTGTGATTTGAAACTATTTATGGTTTCTGAAATAGTTGCAATGCTAGCACTTGTCCACCACTTGTCCACCAACTTTCTGTGGTAAACATGTTTCTTGTTGTCCTTTTTAAAATTCCTGCCTATAAATCTAAAACTCTGCCCCCGGTGGTTGAAAAGTTCTTTATTTTGAACAGTTCAGTGTAAGCCACCCTATTCTACCCCTTATATACTGTACATATACTGTCATATCACCCCACCTTCTCCTGACATCTAGCGAGCGCACATTGGGATCCATTAGTATCTCCTCACAGGTTCTACCCTGCATTCTATGAATCATTTTTGTCACCTTTCTCTATACTTTCTTCAGTTTTTCCTGGTCTTTTCTCAAATATGGGCTCCAAAACATCATACAGTACTCCATATGGGGCTTAGCCGGTGACCTTTATAGTCAGTGGCAGAATCTTCTCCGTACGACAACTAGTGAAACCGCTACTGATATGATCTACAGTAGCATACTCTTTGCTTTCCCATACGCTGTTACACTGAGATGAACATTTTAGACTATTACTAATTACTACTCTCTTGTTCCTTTCCTCTGTTGTATATGTTATGGATTAGAACCCCCTCCCACCCCAGGAGGAGGGGGGGGCCATAGCCAATTGAAGTCCCCAGATTGGGGGCTTCTTTTATTAGACCCCCCAAACACATTTAGGGGATATTAACCAATGGCACCATCACGGTGTAAAAAATCAAATCCCCTTTCTTAAATGAGGCTAAGGAACTCCATATAAAACACTGTGAGGCCCTCTAAGAAGAGGCTTCTAAAATAGAAGTGCTTTGCTAGTGCTTAAGGATTACTGACATACTTATGGAACAGTAGCCATATCCACAGGTATGTGGAAAATCAAAACCCTTCCATGATTGTCTCATGTTTACCCATGTTGAAATTCTGATGTAATTCTACAATAGACCTTTGGGCTTTTTTGTGTCTAACATTTCCCATGTTCTTATCATTTTTTTGCAGTTTGGCCTTTTCCCAAGCCTTTGGAAGGAAAGCATTTAAGGCAAATCTACTGTCTGTCAGTCAACAAAAAAGAATAGGTTCAGAGTGCAAGTTACCTTGTTTGCAGATGGAAACAACTGGCTAAAAGTATGAGGCACACAAAAAAAATTTGACCGAATGGGCCCAGTAGTTAAAGGGCACAGTGCTGTTTGCATGAGCACACTGGGTGCTTTGGAAGTAGAATCATGCAAGCACTACTGCTTGTGCTGCAGGCCCCATATCCTACAAAGAAGATTCTCAGAGATCGCAGCAGTTTGATCCAGGTAGCCAATATAGGAAATGCAGTGGACTGTCGGCATCTGCTGCTCTGATGAAGGTGTTGCCTGAAATACCAAAGTATCAATGTGTTTTTCAACTTGACAAGTCAGATGACACCCCCCCTTTTCCCTCGTCCCCTAACCAATATTGTGGGCTGCCTCACTGCATCCTTGCTCTGGAGTGGGGGAGGGCAATGCCAATGCCACTCCATGGTTGGCCACCAGGGAAATTCATGAATGCCAGGTGGCCTACAGCCTCTTTCCATGAGAACAAGGCAACTCAACTCCACAATGCCCTCAGCCCCCAGAGTACAATTATGGGGCTTACACACAAGTCCTGGCTGCCACCATGCCATTGGCCTAGCAGAGGAAAACTTTTTGATCACAGACAAGTGTCACTCCAGGGTCCCGATTACAAGACGCCAGCGCAACCATTAAGCATATGAGTTGCAACATGTGGCACTAGCGGGGACCCTGCACCCTATTCTAAGACAGGCAGGGTCCCCAGCACCTACACTCATGACTTGTGGCATCTGCAGGCTAGCGCCAAGGGAATGGCATACTGGATCTGGGTGCCACAAGTGGTAACCCATAATCTACTACCTCCTGAGCCCCCACCTGAAATGCACCAGCAAGCACCTGGGGGCATTTGGGGCCAGCCCAGTTAACTGAGCAATTGGGGACATGATGTGAAATGGACCCAGGGCCCCGAAGTTCGGGGTGGGGCAGAACAGAGCAGGGGGGCATGGGGGACACAGCCATGTGGTTTCCATGGCACTTTAGGGAGGGCGTATGTCACTGTGCCAGGACAGATGCCCATTAGACCACCTCCTAGCTGGTCTAACCCCGCTACACCATACCAGGTCCTGGAATGGCATAAGTGGGTTATGGCAGCTGCCCGTCCAGAATAGGGTGTAGTTGCTGCCGTAATTCACTCTTGTGCCATGCCACTGCAGGTTGCGGGCATAATGGGTGGCATAGCCCACCTTTGGTGCAACCCGCATACAGCATGGTGCAAGTCGCCTCTTGGAATCGCAACTTGTGTTATGCGTGGCGCAAGGTGCGATTTGCGCCATCAGGTTTGGCATAAATCGCATTGCACCAGGCGTAACCAGACTTGGAATTGGGCCCCAGATCTTTTGCATTGGGCACGTCACTGTTAAGTTACAGAATCTCTAATGCTATTATTTGAGTTAGTACGGTTCACCCAAAAGGCCCTCTAAAAGTAAGTTGTTTTTAAAGGAACATAGGGTAACTACTAAAGGAGTAGTCTCTGTGTTTTTTCTGCACCAACATTTTGGAATACTTTTACAGAATGCTTGAGAAATGCTGCAAACAACACATAATTTAGATCTCAGCTAAATAGTAATTTAAATTAAGCGACTCTGGGTCCATCATGTCTGTGCCCCCCCCCCCACTTCAAAAGTAGGGATGGATAAATATGCAATGCAAACATGTATTAATTTATGGATAGTTCCCTATTCACTCTACTACCTGAGGTACCTTGTGATTTCCATGGTAAGCAGGAATTTGTCCAGGGTTATCTTAAAGGTTTGCCCTATCTTTATGTCCACTGTCTCAACTGGTTTGCTGTTCCATAGGTTGACCACCCTATGGGAGTCAAAGTCCCTTCTAATATCACCCCTGAATTTACTGCCTCGGAGCTGCTGGGTGTGTCCTCACATCTTGCTGGAGGACGTCAGATCAAGCACCTTCCTCTTGTCAAGCTTGTCAATGCCATTCAGTAAGTGGAAGTGTGACATCATATCCCCTCTCAGACTCCTGTTCTCTGAGGTGGTCATGTTTTGGGCCACCAGCATCTTCTTAGAACTGTTGTTCCCCCAAATCCTTACTCATTTTGATGGTCCTACGCTGAGCCCTCTCAACCATCTCAGTTTCCTTTGTGTGTAGAAAAGTTAAAGGAGTACCTAGTCGAGTGCCTATGTGTTTACTTTTGATGAAATAAGTAATGTCATAACATTTCTATTGAAGCTTTAAAATGTGTTATATTGTTCATTTCCTCAGAAAGGTGGGAATCAATAATCACCACTCCAGACCAGAAAGAAAGTTTTAAGCACACTGCTCGTGGCATGTTTATTTGCTGTGTTCTTCATTTCATCAGAAGTATATGGCCACCAGAATTCATACCCAATGCCTCACTGGTTTAGCCAGCTTCTAAAAAGGTGGTGGTCCTAAGTATATAAACAGATATGGCATCAGTTAAGGCGGTCATGAGGGCTAACTCCTATGAAGTGTATTTTAATCTAAATAGCCATCAGTTGTGAAATTCTGCTTTCCAAACTGTATAGCAGAAGCAGGAACTAGATTGGAAAGGAGTTGGTAAGTCAACCAAAAAAAAGAAGTTCCTTCACAATCAACTTACCTACTTATTTATCTATTTATTTATATTTAAAATATGGTCACTCAATGCAAGAAATTTGAACATTAATAAAAAAATCAGAGTTAGAAGTGCTTTGACACAAAGAAAAAATAGATATATATATATGCACCATCACCGAAATGTGGTGGGAAGAAAACACTACATGGAATAAGGATATAGATGGATATACACTTTATAAAAGAGATAGATTAGGTAAAAAAGGTTGAGGTGTAACAATCTACATAAAAGACACAATAAATAGTACCTCTTACACCACATTTAGTAAGGTATCAGATGTTGAATCATTGTGGGTGGTAGTGGATATACTACACGCAAAGAAACTCCGTATTGGTTTCTGTAACAGGGCTCCTAATACTAATATTGAAATTGACAATAGAATTCACAGACAAATAGCACAAATGGCTGATATAACTTCTGATGATGAGCCTGCAGCGGTAAGTCGGGTTTTCCTGGAGTTCCGCTCTCAAACCTCTTTAAATAGTAATCCTTGTCAGTAAAATCTACTTCCAGAGGTAGACTGGATTTCTTCTGGGGCTCTATATCATCAGAATCAAGCTATTTATGATTTGTGGCTTCTTTGTTGCTTATAACAATGGATATAGAGATGAAGACGCCCATATGGTATACACCGCCTCCCACCCCGGACAGAGCAGTCAGCTCCAAACGTTCTAAACAGGCCTCCAGCAAGCACACTTCTTCTCCCTCAAATACTAATTTGTTAACAGAAGATAAGTTTCTCGGGGAAATATCTGATCTAAAGAACGCCATTAAAATGTTTATGGATGAATCAAAATCTGTAAAACAGGCCATCGAAAAAATAACTATGTGCCTTACCGACTCAGAGGCTAGAATATCTTCGATAGACGATTGGAGGAATAGGGTTGAGTCTGAATTTTCTTCCTTAGGCATAAGTTATCCAAATTCGAAACTAAACTCGAAGACCTAGAAGGTAGGTCTCGTAGAAACAACATTGTGGTTCATGGGCTTCTGGAAAATTCTGAAGACTCAGATCCCATTCATTTCAAGCAAGTACTTCGTGAGAACCTAGATGGAAAGTCCCCCGATGGTGTATCGTATTTAGTAGAGAGAGTGCATAGAGCATTGAGACCCACACCACCAAGAGGAGATCCCCCCACCCCAATCCATTTATTATTTGATTTTTGAAGTATTTGGCTAGATCCCACATTCTGAATAAATGCAGATAAGAGAAAGAACTATTATGGGATGGGAAGAAAATCCATATATCTCAGGACCTCCCGCAAGAAGTGAGACAGCAGCACAGAAATTTTTCCCTAATTGTGAGCAAGTTAATTAATGCTGGAATCAGATTTAGAATGATTTACCCAGCCAAACTCACTATCAGTAAAGATGGTAAACCATGTTCATTGATTCGATTCTCCTAAGCAGGCTACTCTGCAATTGATGACGCTATTTCCGGATCTCTTTAAGCAGGGATGATTGAAAATAAAGACTTTCAGGGTATGGTGGCAATAACTTTTGTTTTAATAAAAGCTTCATCTGGAGTATATGTCTGAAATTCGCACAGTCTTAATTGCGTCACGAGACACTCCCCCACTGTTACTTGGAATCATTTTTTGCTTCTATAAATGGTCCCGAGTATATTAATCGTAGCGACTCGAAGGGAATGTTATTCAGGTCGATACCCAGCTTTGATTGAAAGTTAATATGTAGACTTAGACCTTCAGATTGACTAAAGATGTTGGGCTTGAAGCTTTATATTCCTTTTTTCAGCTATCTCAACAGACTATGTCACTGCAAGGAGTCGCCCTGATTTAGTTTGTCCTACTTTCAGAAACTGTTTCCCAGACAAGACTGGCTTAGCGCACAAGTTTACTCAACATGTTCTCCTACTACCAATTTACTTTCAGTTAAATTCATAAAGTTTGAAAGAGTTGATCTCGGTGAACTGCTCTTTAGAGTTTTAGATTCTGTAACTCCCTTTGTGGATATTTCATTGAATGAAGTGAGTTTTCAAAAGCTATTAAGCTCAGGACAGCGCTTCACATTCAATAATTCATTTTATCGAGGGAAAGGTAGAATTAAGTTATTTTCGTAAACCCCACCAAACTAAGAAACTTGTTTGAAAGTTAGTGTTTTGATTACTAATTCCGCTTTCAAAAATTCACTTCATTACTCACAAGATGAACCAGCTTATTTTTTGAGATATTCTCACTGGAAAGTCCCATTACAAGTTCACTTTAGTTACACACATTGATTTATTTGGGATACGTTTCTCAAAGTTGTTTTATTCAGATTTAGAGGAAAGTGAGCTCAGGGAGTTGCCTAATTGATTAACACTCCATTCAACTCCGTTTTCGAAAATCTTTATCCCTTGAATGAATCTTCGAAAATTAACTATGATTCAACCAAGATTCGGTTTCGGAAGATTCATTCACTCGAACATATTGTGATTTTAATATGTTCTCGAAGGTTTAGGTGCTTTCAAATGGTGATTTACCTTCGAAGACTCATTCCATTGTTATAGAAAATTGTATTTAGATGTGGATTGAATTTGAATCTATTTATCTACCTGGGTAGACTCTGGATTTTTTTTTCATCTGGACTAGAAGGTTTGCTTTCGATGAACTGTCTCTTTGGTTTCCTGGGGCTGTTTTTGTAGCTAGTTACACAGTTAGATTCATAGACTCATAGAAGTGTGACGGCAGAAAAGGACTGAACTAGGCCCACCAAGTCTGCCCATTTGCCCAGCTATCTGCTTGGACCTGTGCCTCCCCCCCTTAACACTCCCATGTGGTTTTCCTATGCTCTTTTGAATCCCTCCACTGTTTCCTCTCCAACAACTGCCTCTGGGAGTCTGTTCCACTTTTCTACCAGTCTCTCTGTGTAATAGTATTTTCTAATGTTACCCCTGAACTGCCCTCCCTCCACCTGCAGGCCATACCCCCTCGCCCTCGGTTTTCCTTTCATCTTGAAGATGCTCCCCCCGGCACCCTGTTTATACCCTTAAGGTACTTGACAGTCTCGCTCATGTCCCCCCATCTCCCTCCTCTGCTCCAGGGAGTACATGTTCAGATTTCTTAATCTTTCTTCATAGGATAGGTGGCCTAACCCTTTTACCATTTTTGTCGCTCTCCTCAGAACCCTCTCTATCCTCCCCACATCCTTCCTGAGGTATGGCCTCCAGAACTGGACTCCATACTCCAAGTGTGGTCTAACTAAATGGCTGTACAAGGGTACTATGACCTCCCTATTGCTACTGGTGATCCCCCTTCCAATGCATCCCAGCATTCCACTCCCCCTGGCCCACTGCCCTCCCGAACTGCCCTTCCACCTTCAGGTCCCCGGATATAATGATGCCTAGGTCCCTTTCTTGTTCTGTCTGCTCCAGATTTCTGCCCCCCATACGGTGCCCTACCTTCTGATTTCTGTAGCCCAGATGCATGATTTTACATTTTTCTGTATTGAATTCAAGCTGCCTTTTTGACCATGACTCAAGTCTCCTCAAGTCTCTCTGCATTTGTTCCCCCCCTTTCCTCCGTGTCCACCCTATTGTAGATTTTGATATCGTTCGCAAACATACTCACACCCCCCCCCAAGGCCCTCCACGATGTCCCCTAAGAATATATTGAACAGTAGGGGCCCCAACACCAATCCCTGAGGGACCCCGCTCATGACCTTGCCCTCCCAGGATGCCACCCCATTTATTATGACCCTCTGCCTCCTTTTCCCCAGCCAGCTTCCCACCCATTTGACTACCCTCTGCCCAATCCCCAGTCCTGCCATTTTACACAGCAGCCTCCCATGGGGCACTGAGTCAAACGCCTTTCTGAAATCCAAATAAGCTACATCTACCGCTCTACCTTGATCTGTCTCCTTGGTGACCCCGTCAAAAAACTATATCAAATTTGTTTGACAGGATCTGCCCTAGTAAACGATGTTGTCTTGGATTTATCAGGCCATTTGTCTCCAGGTAGCTGGTGATCCTGCCTTTACTAGCTTCTCCATGAGCTTGCCTACCACTGATGTCAAGCTCACAGGTCTGAAACTTCCCATTTCCTCCCTCCCTCCCCCCTTATGCAGAAGGACCACATTTGCCTGCCACCAGCCCTCCGGCACCACCCCCATTTCCAGGGACCGATTGAAGAGTGCAGTCAAGGGTCCCGCCAATACCTCCTTTAGCTCCCTTAACACCCTTGGGTGTACCCCATCTGGCCTCATTGCCCTGTCCACCTTCACGCAGCCCAGTTCTTCCAATATTTCCTCCACAAGAAATGGCCTCATCTCCACCCCCCTCCCCAGCCATTTCATTTCCTGCTCTGCTGCCTTATTCTCCTTCTTCCTCCTTGAACACAGAGCAAAAATAGGTGTTTAGTAGGTCTGCCTTTTCTCTGTCTCCTTGTAGCGCCTCTCCCTCTTTTGTTCTTAACTGGAGAATTCCCTGCCTAGTCTTCCTCTTTTCATTTACATATCAAAAGAAAGTCTTATCCTTTTTGACCCCTCTGCTATTAAGCTCCTCTGTCTGTGCCTTTGCCCTCCTTACCTCTACCCCAGCTTCTCTCTGGCCTGCTTGGCATTTTACCCAGTTCGCCTTCGTCTGAGTTGTCTTGAACCTCCTATAGGCTTTCCTTTTGTCCTTACCTTTCTCTGCTTCCTAAGTATACCACAGAGGTTTTCTTCTCCTCTTATTTTACTCTCTTTCGACACAGACGTCAGTAGCCCCTACAATAGCTTCCTTCATCCTCCCCCACTTTGCCTCCACCTCCATCAACTCCCCCACTCCCTGCAATGCCCTCGCCACTATTTCTCCCATTCTCCTGAAGTCTATCCTCCTGAAATCCAGGACTTTTAACCTACACTGGTGAACCTCTGCAGTGTTTCTCATTAAACCTGACTGTGGTTGCAGTCACTTGTACCGAGATGTTCCCCACCAATAGCTCTTCCACCCGTTCCCCATTTGTCAGGACTAGATCAAGAGTAGCTCCTGCTCTGGTTGACTCCTGACCAGTTGATTTAGGAGGGCCAGCTGCAGGGGTCCAATATTTCCCTGCTGCTGGTTGAAGCAGCCGAAAGGGTGTCCAGCTCACGCCTGGTGGTTTAGATCCCCATCAGCACCACCTCCCTTGCTGCTATTTTCACAAACTCATCAGCCATACTTCTATCTGCAGATCTGCATGCACTGGGGTCTATACACCACCCCATATGCACTGACTCCCTTCCCACCGCCCAACGAGACCTAGAGTCCTCTTCCTCTCCTCACTTACCCTGCAACTCTGATGCTCTGACACCTCCCTACATAGAGTGCAACCCCTTTCCTTCCTGTCCTCCGGAACACTTGTACTCTGGTATCTCCATTTCCCATCCCTGCTCCTGATGGCACCACATTTCTGTTACCCCCACTATGTTGAGGCCCTCCTCTGCCATTTTTGCTGTTAGATCAGGGATCTTTCTACCCAGACTTCTGCCATTCGCACACATAACCCTCCATGCCCCTCTCTCCTCCTTTCCTATATGTTTGTCCCCTTTACCCTCTTGCTGTGTGATAGGGCTTTCTGCTCCCCACCTGCCTCAATAGCCGGGCTTTAACCTGCCCTCCCCTTTTTGTTTAGTTTAAATGGTAGCTCTGTCCACATAATCATCCGAGTTTACATTCGAGCAGTGCCTTCCCTCCCGTTTGGGTGCAGCCTATCTGGGACATATAGGCTCGTGTCACTCCATGTTGACCCCCATCCCTATAACACCATACCCTTCTGGCACACCAACCTACAAACCAATCATTGAATTCCTCAATATTTTGCCTTGCCTCCATGCTGGCCCTTGGTACAGGTAGCACCTCCGAGAAGAACAGGGATTTTAATTCTGAATCACTACAGAACCTTGCCAGTGCCACAAACCTGGTCTTCACCTCCATCACGCTGCTCTTTGCAAGGTTGTTTGTGCCTAGGTGGAAGATCAGATGCATTTTCTTATTCATTTCCCTCCCCCTAGAGGGGACCCAATGGACAACTTTGGCAGCTGTCATACCTGGCAGGCACGCCACCCATATTTTTTTCCCCTCTCTCTTCCCTTCTCCCCCATGTAACCCCTTTTATAATAGAGTCCCCCACTATTAAGACTGTATCCCCTTTTTCCTCCTGGACACCCCTCACTGCTGCCATTCTCCTCCTCTTTTCCAATTTCATCTCCTCCTCCATCCCCTTGCTTTCTCCCCCCGCTGAAACTACCTGAGCCTTCCTCCCCTCGCCCTCCACCTGTACCCTTCCCTGTTCCCCTTCCTGGTTGTCTGGTTTCTCCGTGCCGTCCTTTCCCACCTCTGAAGCTTTTCGATTCTCTCTTTCTCCAACCTGCTCTTCTCCCTCAGCCAAATCCTGGTTTTCTGGCACTTCTATTGTGCTATTCTTCCTTGTGCTTTGCTCCCTTTGATCTCCACCCCCATGCTTTCCTTCTACCCCAACCTTTATTGCCAGGCCCTGCTCCACTTTCCTTCCTGCCGAAGCCCCCTTTCCCGATGTCCCCACTTCCTGCCTGTTTTTTTTCCACCAAACTTCCTCCTTTCCCTTTCTTATCTGTTCATGCGCCTCTCTCCCCGGTCCCCTTTCTGCTGATCTTGGGTCCCCACTCCCCCCCCCGCTACCCTCTGACCTCTTGCCATACTATCCCTCTCTCTCTCTCTGGTCTCCCGTGACCCCCACCACCTGGTGTTACAGGCACTCCTGCCTTCTGGGCTCCTCCTGCCAGGCTGCCCCTGTTCCCCCAGCCAACATCCAGTTCCTCCCCTTGTGCTTGAGGTTTCACCCCCCTGTGTATGTTTGCAGGCCACCCCATGTCCCTTCCTTTTCCACTCTACCAGCTGTCTCCGAAGTCCTTCCACTTCCTCCCCAAGCTTTGCCAGCTGGTGGCATACTGGGCAACCTCCAAACTTCCAAGCCCAGTCTAGTACTATGGCTGTCCCACACCCTATGCATCCAACCACCCTCCCAAAGATGCCAGCTCTAGCAACTTGAGGCCACATTCCTATTCTGTTTTGCATCATTGGTCACTCTCCCTTTTTAATAATACATACAAGCACTTCCACTCTACAATAGGTGGTCTCTTTCTCCTAGCCTTTACAAACCACGACACATTATCAAGTTCCTGAATAAACTGTCCTTTTGTGCTACTACCTTTTTACTCTTACTCCTCTTGAATACAAAACCTCTCTCAATGTCCTTTAAAATCCACTAAAGTCAGGCCCAATAACCCAAATCAGGTACAACCCAAAGTCACGTTAAAAAAACCTCTATCGATGTCCTTTAAAATCCACTAAAGTCAGGCCACTCCTTCCTAGGCTCCACCCCCACTGCCTGTTTAATAGAAGTTGGGGGCAGGTGGGTGGTGTGGAAGAAACTACAGCTCCTTTGTGGCATCTGCTTGTGTGAGTGGCCAGGCCTGCCTTTTTATGCCCAGCCTGATTCAAAACTTGCGCCTCCCTGATTGGCTGCCTCTTTAATTCCTCCTGGTCCGCTGCCAACTGCAGCCACCAGGAACTCCCGCTCACCCTGCTCCTGCTGCCGATGCAGCACTGGCTCCTCTGTCCCCCGAGGTGCTCCTTTCCTGCAGCCCTGGCCTGCCCAAATCCAAGCCGCCGAGAAATCTCTGCTGCATGCCTCCCCCGAAGATGACTACAGCTCCTTTGAGGTGGCAGTTTGTGATATTGTTTAGAAATCAGCTTCAGAGAGGTGAGATCCAGGAAATAAATGAAACGTGCGAGATTCTGCCCATTTAATTAGACCTTCGAGGTGGTGAGTGAAAGCTTTTGAGATTGTGGTTACATTTTGTTGTAGGGGGACAACAGATGATGGTGGAAAAGACTGGGCAAAAATTTTTTTTAAAACATAGAAACATAGAAACATAGAAGTTGACGGCAGATAAGGACCGAAAGGCCCATCCAGTCTGCCCATTTCTTTTTCTACCTTATAAATGTGCCATCGGCCTTTGCTCTGTCAGTGACCTATCTATTCATAGTCATTTGTATTGCTCCCTTATGCCTATCCCATGCCTGTTTGAAGCCCTGCACTGTATTCATAGCCACCACTTCTTGTGGTTAGCCATTCCATGCATCTACCACCCTTTCTGTGAAAAAGAATTCTCACATTCCCCCTTAATCGGCCTCCTCTAATCTCATGCTGGTCCTCTTGTCCTGCTATTTTTCTTATATTTAAACATGTTAGACTCTTTCACCTTGTTTATGCCCTTAAGGTGTTTAAATGTCTCGATCATATCACCTCTCTCCCTCCTTTGCTCAAGGGTATACATATTGAGCTCCGTTAATCTGTCCTCATATGTCTTCTGATGCAGTCCCTGCACCATTTGGTTGCCTTCTCTGGACTGCCTCAATTTGGTTAATGTCCCTTGTGAGGTGTGGCCTCCAATACTGCACGGTACTCAGATGGGGCCTAACCACGTTCTTGTACAGAGGATTATTACCTCCTCTTACGACTTGTAGATACCCTACTACTACATCCTAACATCCCCTAGCCTTACCTACTGCTTTAGAGGTCTGCTTGATGATTTTAGGTCATCAGTGATGATGATGCCCAAGTCTTTCTTCCTTTGTGACTGCTAGCAACTCCTCCCAGCCTATAAGTGGCTTCAGGGTTTCTCTTCCCTATGCATGATTTTGCACTTCTTTGCATTAAATCCCAGTTGCCACTCTTCTGACCATTCTGCTAGTTTATCCAGATCTCTTCTCATTCTGCCCACCCATCTGGATCATCTACTCTGTTGCAGATCTTGGTGTCATCTGCAAACAGACAAGCCTTACCCTCTAGTCCATCTGCGAGGGTCACTAATGAAGATGTTGAATAGGACTGGCCCCAGGACTGATCCTGAGGTACCCCACTTGTGACTTGCATCTTTCTGACTGTATACCATTTACCACCACTCTCTGTTTCTGCCAGTCAACCAGTTTGCCACCCAGTTGACCAACTTCTGACCCACCCCGAGCCTACCTAGCTTTTTTATCAATCTTCTATGTGGAACAGTGTCAAAATTGCTGAAGTCAAGGTAGGCGACATCAACTGCTCCCCTTGGTCCACCACTCTGGTTACCCAGTCAAAGAAATCTATGAGATTAGTTTGACAGGACCTTCCTTTGTAAAACCCATGCTGTCTTGGATCCGTAGCCTTTATGGATTCCAGGTGTTTTTCTCCTTTCCTTGAATGCCTCCATAATCTTGCCCACTACTGAGGTAAGACTGACCGGTCTGTAGTCTCGCCTCCTCCCTGCTACCACTCTTGTGGAGGGATCACATGACCCTTCTCCAGTCTTCTGGGACCTCTCCTGTGCTCAGAGACTCACTAAACAATTCTGCTAAAGGCTCTGCTGTTCCTCCTTTAGCTCCTTAAGTACCCTGGGATGTATGCCATCAGGTCCCATTGCCTTATCCACCCTGGAGCTTAGCAAGCTCTTGTAGGACCCTTTTTTGTGAAGGGAGTAGTGCTCACCTCCTCCCTGCTGTGTCCATGATGCTGAGCTGTGGGCCTGCCTACCTTCTCTTCAGTAAATACTGAGCAAAGTATCTATTTAGGATAGATGCCTTTACAGGGTCCTCCTCCTCACATGCTCCCTTTTCTCCATTAAACTTATTAGCCCCTCTGGACTTTCTCCTTTCACTAATGTATCTATAGAAAGTCTTGTCACCTTCTTTTACTGTCCGTGCTAGTGTTTCCTCAGTTTGGGACTTTGCCTGCCTTACTGCCTTACCTGCTTCCCTTAGGCAGTTTGGTATGCCTCCTATCTTCATCCCGCTGTGTTCCTTATATTTTCTGAAGGCCAGCCTTTTGGCTCTGACCTTTTCTGCTACTGTATTTGAGAACCAAAGTGGTTTCCTTCTTCTTTTACACTTCCTTTTCTGTCTAACACAATGGGATGTTGCTTCAAGTATTGTATCCTTAATGCTTGCCCACTTTGCCTGTACCTCCTCACCTGTGTTTCTTTGCCAGGGCTAGCTTAACTCTGTTGGCCATCTTATCAAAGTCAGCTCCTCTGAAGTCCCATATTTTGCCTTGGAATGGGATGATTTAGATGTAGTAGCCAAATTGAACATACCATAGATGGTCACTGGCCCCAGGTGACCTTTCACCTGGAGATCTGTGATCCCTCTTTGTTAGTCAGTACTAGATCTAGGATAGCCCTGTCTCTTGTGGGTTGCTGTACCAGTTGTTTGAGGCCCTCCCCGCAGGAATCCACTTATGTTCTAGTTCTGGCCGATGTTCCTGCTGGTATTGACCAATCTGTATCTGGCATGTTGAAGTCTCCCATTATCAGAACCCCTTTAGCTGTCATGTTTTTTCTCAGCTCTACACAAATACCCTATTTACTGGTAGGTCAGTGGGACGGAAGGGGGATGGGAGACTGGGAACTCTTCTAATACATCACTCATTTATAAAGGAAAAGTATCTCACTAATAGAGGTTTCTCCTTTAAACCTGTTGTTTGGTCTGTTGCGTTCCTTAAAGTTGGAACATCCATTAAATAGGGGCTAATTCCAGATTTATCAGCTATCAAATAAGAATATCCATCTTCCGTCTCAGTTTCATTTATTGGATGCATACTACTCCTCCAAAGGGTGGCATCTAAGTAATTTTACCACTGAGATCCTGGAATATCATGGTGGATCCTATTATTATTCGTGAGAGCAGAAGCAATGCTGAACCTGGGATCAGGTTTCGGAATGAGTGTCTTTATATTAAAAGTCCCTTCTAGATAGGGGTGCACAAGACACTCTTTTACTCTTCTTGCATAGCTTATGGAAACAGGGAATGTGCTAGGAGAACTCAGATAAGAGAGGATCTCTTATTAATAAGGGGAAAGTTTTGAGACTTTGATACCCCTGTCCATATATTTTAAAACAAAAGCAGCATATTTCTCCTTTTATATACATCCCGCTAAATAGGAATCTTAATAAACACCCTAGTTTCTATTTACTCTTTCTGTCTACTATACATAGGTTCCAAGATGTGTAAAGGCCTTTAAAACCAATATGAGATCTTGTTTTTCTTCAAAGTGGGTACGTTCCTTAACACTGGTTACTATTCGGATTCAAATTGTGTTACAGTTCAATTGATGCCACCCAATGGTGAAGATTTCTCAGACCCTGAGGTGTGGTGGGTTTGTTTTAAAAAAATGTTTCTTTCCGCTAAATAGGAATTGTTCTGTCACCACACCACTGTGGTTTCGTGAATATTGAGATTGGTTTGCTAGATATATACATATATACACGTGTGTGTGTGTGTGTGTGTGTGTGTGTGTGTGTGTGTGTATGTATGTGTATATATATATATATGTACTTTACACTTGGGTTTTATAGTGCTCTGACCAGACCTACAAACACAACTTTTTAATTCATCAAGGTTCAGTTGTAGGGTGGTTCCTGGTTGTCCCTCCTCTTAACCCCCCCCTTCTTTCTTTGGTAGTTTTCCATATTGCTACATCACAGCTCCCACCTCACCTTAAGAGAAGTCTTTTAATTTAAAACAGATATATATGGTTTATGCCCCTAGATAAGATAGGGATTTATTATAATTGTTATAATTAATAAGATTTCTATTCAGGGACATTCATTTCCATCTATATGTAAACAAGTTAAACATTAACAGTTAATTCTGGTTCAGTATAACTAGCCAGACTGATTTGTGGGTCTCCTTGATCTCTACTTTCTCCCTTCTTTTAATTTTCTATATTTTCTATATTCTTTTACTCCAGCAAATCTCTATAAAATTTTATGAGCTATGGGGTTTACCTCTTTAGAATCTGTTAGATTTTCATATATAGAAAGTTATATACTGTAGCAGCAAACTGTTATATACCAGTACACAAGCTGCAACCTTATTAAAAGGTTTATTGGTTGGAAATTAGAGCTGTGAGGGTTAATATAGAAATAATATTCTTAAGATGGTTGTTAACTGTCAGTTATACTACTACTTATATTTAGACTGTCAATTAAGGTTTTTTGTTTAGATAAATAGGGTTGCTGCTTAGCATCTTTTATTTACCATATATAACAGGGGTTTGGGGCAGAGGAGCTTTTGCAAGGTTCAGCTTGATTCTAATGTTTTTAGGAGTTCAGTCTTTGGGACTGGGGGGTCTTTATAGCATTAGATTTAGTTAAGACTTGTTGTATAGGGTTGTTCACTTATTTTAGATGGGCTATAATATGGGGAAGGGGAGGGATTTACAAATAGCTGGTAAGAACTGTGAACAGTTTAAGAAGAAGTATAGAAACTACTTTACTAGCCCCTTATGCCTTTCTATAATATCATATTATGCCAGGGATACTTAAGGTGGCCTCCTGGATTTTTAAAGGCTTACATCTAAGGGTTAAAAGAATGCAGGTTCTCAGCAATTTCAGCTCACTTGGATACAATCTTATCTTTCTACAAGAGACCCACTTACTGATTAGTGAATTAGAACTTCTTTAAAAAAATCAATTATACCCAAGTATTTGGAGCAGGAAAATACTCAAACAGTGGGGTTGCTATTTTGGTGAATAAATCTCCGAGTTTCTCCCTTACTCAAATTATTCAGGATTTGCAGGGAAGATATATTATTCTGCTAGGAAAATGTAACCATACAGATATTGTTATAGGGACTTTTTATGGCCCTAATATCAATACAGCTTTATTCTTAACTAAGCTTTTAACTGCCTTTTCTCCCTTTTTTTCATATACTGTAGGATACTGATTGGCAGGGATTGGAATATCCCATTGGATCCTTTGTTAGATAGATCTAACCATCTACCTTTTCACTACATTCAGATGTCTAGGCAATAAATGAGTTTTAAATATCTGTAATTTATCAGATCCTTGAGAATCCTCCATACTAATAAAAAAAAAAACTTCTCTTTTATTCCCCAGTTCATAAATCATATTCAGGAATAGATTTCTTCCAAATATCCAAATCTTGGATGAGTGAAGTTCAGTGCTCACAGATTTTAGGAAGATCTCTATCTGATCACTCTTTAATAGTTATACATATATCCCTACCAATATTATACCACAGGAAAACTATTTGGAGGTTAAACAACAATTTAGGCAGGAATATATCTTTAACTACATTAATCTTGCAATCAGTAATTTCTGGAAAGAGAACCTTGATGTGATAGATAGAATACATATTATTTGAGCAGCTTTGAAAAACTACATCAGGGAGATTTTATTAGATTTGCCTCAAAGCAGAAGAAACAACATTCAGAAAAAGTAGATTTTCTCTCAAAAAGAATAGAAGTATTAGAAAATAAAGACCAATCTTTGTTGACAGAGTTGGAAAATGAAGTTCAACACATAAAAACAAGCTTTTTCTGCTAACAAAAGAGAGGGTGGAATTTATTATTTTAAAAACAAAAGCAAGGTATATTGATTTAGGAGGCAAGCCCAGTAAATTATTAGCTAATAGACTTAAGCACCAAGAAAAATCCAAACTTATTGAATCAATAGTATCTAATGACTCAGGTGAAGTCAAAACTGACCCTAAGGAGATCTTAGAGGAATTTTATAAGTACTACTTATTATTATATGGTCCAATTAATAATTCTCTATCAACCACAGATAAAGACAATTATCTAAGCCAATTTACTTGCCCCACTATTGCCCAAAGTCAGTCTGTCAACTTAACTGGCACATATAGCAAAAAGAGATAGAAGATGCTATCAACTGGTTAGCTGTTAATAAATCACCAGCCCCTGATGGGTTATGGCAAATTTTTATAAAGCATTTAAGAAATCACTTATCCCATTGCTACAACATTTTTATAACTTTATACTTGAAAATGAAGTCAAAGACAATTTGCTCCTTGAGGCACTAATAATTTTAATACCCAAGCCTAATAAACCAAGTAACAAAGTAGGTAGTTACAGACCCATTTCTCTGATTAATTATGACATCAAAATGCTCTCTTCCATCTTAGCGCAAAGAATTTAAAAAATGTGGCATCCTCTAATTTAGTAGGGTTTACCTCTAACAGGCAAGCTTCTGATCATATTAGGAAAATTTCTTATATTTTCTCTGTGTCTGCTGACTCCAAGTCTCCACTTGCCTTGGTGTCGTTAGACGTAGAGAAAGCTTTTGATAGAGTACACCATTTTTATTTTGTACTCTTCTTAAATTCAGTTTATAACGTGGTTAAAAATTTTATATTCTTCTCCCTCAGCTAGATTAAGTTGTAATGGATTAATATCAGACACAATTAAATTGCAATGTGGAACTCATTAAGGTTGCCCTTTGTCTCCCATTTTGTAATCATTATTTGGAACCTCTACTTTTCTCTTTAATATGAATCTCCAAATTGTAGGCAATAAATTGAAATCTGCAGTGCAAAATTTCTGCATTTGCAGATGACATCTTACATCACATAGCTAAACCAGAAATTTCAATAAAAGCAGCTCTAACAACTATAAAAGAATATAGTTCCTTTTCCAACTATAAATTGAACATTGATAAAACTGAGATCATGCCTCTTAATTCTTCTTCCTTTAAGAATGAGATACTGAAATTGGTTTTACCTGAGCTCTCCAGAAATTGAAATATCTAGGTATATACTTAACACCAGATAAATCCCAATTAATAAAGTTAAACCTGGACAGCTTACTCATTACAATAAAACAAGAGTTAAAAAGATGGCATCACTTCCCCTTGTCATTCTGGGGCAGAATTAATGTCATAAAAATGAATATTCTCCCCAGGCTATTCCACCCCTCAACATGTTAAACACCTTGATACCCTTAAAATGGGTTAACAAATTAAATTCAGAAATTATTACATTTATTTGAGGAGGCAAAACCTCAAGGATAGCATGGAAAAAGCTTATTCTTCCTAAGGAACTGGGTGGAATTAAGTTACCAAATTGCCTTTTATACTATATGGCCTTACATATTAATAAATATACAAAATGGATTTATCCTCATAGCAATTCTAGGAGCTATCACCCAGTATGGCTCGACCTGGAACTAAATTTGATGAGAAAGAATAAAGTCAATCCAGAAGCCTTATTGTATACACCATTTAGGTTATTACCTACAAATCTGAAACATTCAATGATTGGGACTTCTGTTAAAATACATCACCAAATTATGTGTTTCTTAGGCCTTCCAGGTTCCAAGAGCCTAGCTCAGCCTATTTTTGAGAATCCAAACTCTAAAGCAAATGGGAACACGATCCTGAATAACTGGTTTTCTAGAAAACTAAATCTTACTGTGAGTTATTTTATTAGGAATAATTTGTATATTCCATTACAAATAGTTTTGGACAATGAGAACCTTCATAAAAAGTATCTTCCTAAATTATTATTAATTAAATTAGATGCTTCAAAAATAAATTGTCTGTAAATAATGTTTGTATTCTTCACCCTTTGTTACGCTTTTTCTCTTCCCTGTACACTCTCTACCTGGGTCGCACCTGGAAATGAACCTCGGCTTAGTGTGCTTTTCTGGGTCATCAAAAATTTTAAATAAATACATTGGCCTTAAAAGCCCATTTTGGACCTATCCTGTTGTCTTTTGCCTCTCTAGACTTAGTGAAGGATATGATATCCAAAAGTTTAAAGCCTCATCCTAGTCCTAACTTATACCAATTACTATTCACTTGCAAGTTTGGTGCTGACCCTATTATCTCCTCAAAGAGACAGGTATTAGCAACCAAAACTGGTGTACTCTGTGGAAAAATATTTATTAATTCATACCGCTAGATAACCTTAGGTTAATTCAATACAAACTTCTCCATAACGCTTATTTGGCCCCTCAAAAAATGCATAAATTTGGCCTTCTGAAATCCAACAGATGTATTAAATGCAATCTTGCTGAGGGGACCATTCAGCATATTTTATGGGAATGCCTAAAATCTCAATATATTTGGAATTTAATTGAAACTGAATTTGGCAAAAAAAACTATCTGTACAACACACTTTTAACTGTGAGACCTGCATTTTAGGCAACCTTAATAGGGTTAAGGGATTAAGCAATAGAGCTATTATAACAATGATAGTTATTTCTACAAAACAACTTATTGTTAGACACTGGACTGACAATCAGCTCTTGAGTATGACAGAATGGTTATCCAATATCGTACGTAACCTTAAAAATTACTAGATTGATTTACTTATTTCACAATAATATCACTCTTTTTTTTTTTTATAACAAATGGGGAAGGCTTTACTCCTTATTGACTTAATTCAATTGGTTAATACTATGCCAATTTATTGGGACAATGTTTCTAGGCTCTTAGGCTTACATCTTTAGCTTGGTATTATACCCTTTATTCAGGCCAGGGATCTTCTCTACTTCGTATTTCTTCCAAGCTCTCTACATGATGAATACCCTATATGATTTGAGTGCTGGGGTGGGTCAGGGAAGTGGGGTTGAGCAAGAACAGTTAATGTAACCAACCTGAGTTACCAGTATTGTGGATTGTTTGGTCTCGTTTGTTTATTTTCTGGATGTTTGCGCTGGATTGTATTTTTTTTTATCTGAAATAAAGGAAAGTTGAAAAAAATGGCTGATATATGGAACATAGTAGTTATGGGTGACTTCAATTACCCACGTATAAACTGGGATATCCAGATATCATCAGTGGGAATTGAAAAAATGTTTTTAAAGACACCAATAGTAGCTGTCCTTAATTAGTTGATGTATAAACCAACTAGAGGGGACAAAGTATTGGATTTGGTTATAACAAATGTACACGAATTAATAAAAAATATAAACATCAGGGAAAACTTGAATAACTGTGATCATAGTAAAATAGAATTTAGTATGAAGAGGGATATAAATAATAACAGTGGATCAACTACAATAAGAAATTACAATAAGGCTAATTTCAGAAAATAAGAGAGGAATTATCTAATTGGAAATGGGAAAAGTCTTTCAAACACAGGAATGTGCATGAAATGTGGTGAATACTAAAGAATTTTCTTTTGCAAGTGGAGAACAAATATGTTCCTAAAAAGAAAATGTACAATAAAAAAGGAAAATTGTCTATGTGGTGCACTCATAGAATTTTAAAACAATGCAATAAAAAGAAACAAGCTTATGACACCATAAAAAAGTATCAAACAGAGGAAGTAACTGGGGCATATAAAGAGGAAGTTAGAAAAATGATTAGATTTGAAAGAAACAGACTGGAATTCAATATGATCCATGGGAAAGATAATGGGAAAAGCTTTTACTCATGTATTAACAGGAATAAACAGATAAATACACAACTAGGGCCCATTATACATAATGGTAAAGAAATTAACACACCATTAGAGATAGCTAACTCATTCAATTAATATTTTTGCTCTGTGTTTGATAAGAATAAGGTAGCAAATTGTGTTCTTAATGGTAAGGAGCAGTTAGAATCATCTCTCAAAATAAGCCCGGTAGAAGTCGAGAATCTTTTATATAAATTGAAAGAGAATAAAACATCAGGCCCAGACCACCTTCATCCCAGATAATTTAAAGAAGTCAGAAGGCAAATATCTGAACCATTGGCATATTTGTTTAATGCATCTTTTTTCACAGGTGTGGCCCCATATGACTGGACAACAGCAACGGTCATACTGCTTTTTAAGAAGGGGACAGGGCAGTACAATCAAATTATAGACCAATAATTCCAACTTCAGTTGCTTGCAAAATGACTGAAAGCTTTCTGGAAGTCAAGCTAGAAGAGAATCTACAAAATATAGGTTATAAGGATGTCAAGCAGCATGGTTTTCATCAAAATAGGGCCTGTATACTGCCGGCCCGGTGGTGCTGAGGTTGAGGCTCTGAGGCCACATCTCACACTATGCTGGTGACCCGTGTTCAGGAACAGGCATGGCCACCAGGGGTTGGCAGGGAGGGGAAGGATTGAGCATCCAGAGGACTGCTCTCCTTCTCTGGGAAGGGGGAAGTGCAGTATTGGCACCCGTTCATCCCCTGGTGGAGGCTGGGGGGCAAAGGTGGCATGTGACAGTTGGAGGAGCTGAGGGCAGATGCATGGAGGGGAGCATGCACAGATGCATGTGGGCTCCTCCTCTGCCTGTGTCATTGCACACCCTCAGCTCCAAGGGGAAGAAATCACACACAAAAAATGCTGGCTCCCTGCTAATGAGCCAGCTCTGGTACCGACCCCTCTGGCCATGACAGTTCTGCCTTGGTGGCCCCACTCATGTGGGGGCATCCCAAGCATGAGGGAGTTGGTTTCAGAACCTGATGAGCCCACCGAGGAGCTGGGGACCTGCACAAAAAAAAATAGGACATGTATAACCAATCAGCTGTGCTTTTATGAGAATGCAATAAAAACATAACCAATAACATACCTGTCAATTTGCTCTACCTTGACTTTCAGAAGGTGTTTGACAAGGTACCACATAATCTATTAATTGAAAAATATCAAAATTGGTAAAGATGCAAGGTTAATTAAGTGGATTAGTAATTGGTTGGATGGCAGAAGGCAGAAGGTCAGAGTCAGGGGCGTTATTCTGAGGAGGGAGTGGTGTCTAGTGGAGTCCCACTGGGCTCTGTGCTGGACCAGCACTATTTGCCTTATTTTTTAGTGATTCGTGATCATAATGCAGTAGCTGGTTGGTGAACTTTTGCCGAAGGACATCAACTTAAGGGGGCCAGTGGATACAACAGACAATATTGTAAAACTAAAGACAGATCTGGGAAGAATAGAGAAATAGGCACATGGTAATGGCATGCAGTTTAGTATTGAAAAGTTTGCAGTTCTGCACATGAGTAAAAAGAAATGACAAACAAAATTACTTTATTAATAAAATCCCACTCAGCAGAGTAAAGGCTGAAAAGGACTTTGTATCTGTCACAGAGTGCCTCTGTGATGAAGATTCATTCACTCGAACATATTGTGATTTTAATATGTTCTCGAAGGTTTAGGTGCTTTCAAATGGTGATTTACCTTCGAAGACTCATTCCATTGTTATAGAAAATTGTATTTAGATGTGGATTGAATTTGAATCTATTTATCTACCTGGGTAGACTCTGGATTTTTTTCATCTGGACTAGAAGGTTTGCTTTCGATGAACTGTCTCTTTGGTTTCCTGGGGCTGTTTTTGTAGCTAGTTACACAGTTAGATTCATAGACTCATAGAAGTGTGACGGAGAAAAGGACTAGACTAGGCCCACCAGTCTGCCCATTTGCCCAGCTATCTGCTTGGACCTGTGCCTCCCCTTAACACTCCCATGTGGTTTTCCTATGCTCTTTAGAATCCCTCCACTGTTTCCTCTCCAACAACTGCCTCTGGGAGTCTGTTCCACTTTTCTACCAGTCTCTCTGTGTAATAGTATTTTCTAATGTTGCCCCTGAACTGCCCTCCTCCACCTGCAGGCCATACCCCCTCGTCCTCGGTTTTCCTTTCATCTTGAAGATGCTCCCCGGCACCCTGTTTATACCCTTAAGGTACTTGACAGTCTCCATGTCCCCCATCTCCCTCCCTCTGCTCCAGGGAGTACATGTTCAGATTTCTTAATCTTTCTTCATCAGGATAGGTGGCCTAACCCTTTTTACCATTTTGTCGCTCTCCTCAGAGACCCTCTCCTCCCCCATCCTTCCTGAGGTATGGCCTCCAGAACTGGACTCCATACTCCAAGTGTGGTCTAACTAAATGGCTGTACAAGGGTACTATGACCTCCCTATTGCTACTGTATCCCCCTTCCAATGCATCCCAGCATTCCCTCCCCTGGCCCACTGCCCTCCCAGACTGCCTTCCACCTTCAGGTCCCCGGATATAATGATGCCTAGGTCCCTTTCTTGTTCTGTCTGCTCCAGATTTCTGCCCCCATATGGTGCCCTACCTTCTGATTTCTGTAGCCCAGATGCATGATTTTACATTTTCTGTATTGAATTCAAGCTGCTGCCTTTTTGACCATGACTCAAGTCTCCTCAAGTCTCTCTAATTTGTTCCCCCCTTTCCTCCGTGTCCACCCTATTGTAGATTTTGATATCGCTATGAAACATACTCACACCCCCCCAAGGCCCTCCCACGATGTCCCCTAAGAATATATTGAACAGTAGGGGCCCTAACACCAATCCCTGAGGGGACCCTCAGCCATGACCTTTGCCCTCCCAGGATGCCACCCCATTTTTATGACCCTCTGCCTCCTTTTCCCCAGCCAGCTTCCCACCCATTTGACTACCTCTGCCCAATCCCCAGTCCTGCCATTTTACACAGCAGCCTCCCATGGGGCACTGAGTCAAACGCCTTTCTGAAATCCAAATAAGCTACATCTACCGCTCTACCTTGATCTGTCTCCTTGGTGACCCCGTCAAAAACTATATCAAATTTGTTTGACAGGATCTGCCCTAGTAAACGCATGTTGTCTTGGATTTATCAGGCCATTTGTCTCCAGGTAGCTGGTGATCCTGCCTTTACTAGCTTCTCCATGAGCTTGCCTACCACTGATGTCAAGCTCACAGGTCTGAAACTTCCCATTTCCTCCCTCCCTCCCCCTTATGCAGAAGGACCACATTTGCCTGCCACCAGCCCTCGGCACCACCCCCATTTCAGGGACCGATTGAAGAGTGCAGTCAAGGGTCCGCCAATACCTCCTTGCTCCCTTAACACCCTTGGGTGTACCCATCTGGCCTCATTGCCCTGTCCACCTTCACATGGCCCAGTTCTTCCAATATTTCCTCCACAAGAAATGGCCTCATCTCCACCCCCCCCCTAGCCATTTCATTTCCTGCTCTGCTGCCTTATTCTCCTTCTTCCTCCTTGAACACAGAGCAAAAATAGGTGTTTAGTAGGTCTGCCTTTTCTCTGTCTCCTTGTGGCGCTCTCCCTCTTTTTGTTCTTAACTGGAGAATTCCTGCCTAGTCTTCCTCTTTTCATTTACATATCAAAAAAGTCTTATCCTTTTTGACCCCTCTCGCTATTAGGCTCCTCTGTCTGTGCCTTTGCCCTCCTTACCTCTACCCCAGCTTCTCTCTGGCTGCCTTGGCATTTTACCCAGTTCGCTTTCGTCTGAGTTGTCTTGAACCTCCTATAGGCTTTCCTTTTTGTCCTTACCTTTTCTGCTTCCTAAGTATACCACAGAGTTTCTTCTCCTCTTATTACTCTCTTTTCGACACAGACGTCAGTAGCCCCTACAATAGCTTCCTTCATCCTCCCCACTTTGCCTCCACCTCCATCAACTCCCCCACTCCCCTGCAATGCCTCGCCACTATTTCTCCCATTCTCCTGAAGTCTCCTCCTGAAATCCAGGACTTTTAACCTACACTGGTGAACCTCTGCAGTGTTTCTCATTTAAACCTGACTGTGTTGCAGTCACTTGTACCGAGATGTTCCCCACCAATAGCTCTTCCACCCGTTCCCCATTTGTCAGGACTAGATCAAGAGTAGCTCCTGCTCTGGTTGACTCCTGACCAGTTGATTTAGGAGGGCCAGCTGCAGGGGTCAATATTTCCCTGCTGCTGGTTGAAGCAACCGAAGGGTGTTCAGTCTCACGTCTGGTAGGTTTAGGATCCCCCATCAGCACCACCTCCCCTTGCTGCCATTTCCACAAACTCATCAGCCATACTTCTATCTGCAGATTGATGTGCTGCACTGGGGGTCTCTCACACCACCCCATATGCACTGACTCCCCCTTCCCCACTGTCAGAGACCTAGAGTCCTTCTTCCTCTCCTCACTTACCTGCAGCTCACAGTGCTCTGATACCCTCTCTACATAGAAAGTGACAACCCCCTTTTTCCTTCCTGTCCTTCCAGAACAATTTGTACTCTGGTATCTCCATTTCCCATCCCTGCTCTGATGGCATCCATTTCTGTTACCCCCACTATGTTTGAGGCCCTCCTCTGCCATTTTGCTGTTAGATCAGGATCTTTCTACCAGACTTCTGCCATTCGCACACATAACCCTCCATGCCTCTCTCCTCCTTTCCTATATGTTTGTCCCTTTACCCTCTTGCTGTGTGATAGGGCTTTCTGCTCCCCACCTGCCTCAATAGCCGGGCTTTAACCTGCCCTCCCCCTTTGTTTAGTTTAAATGGTAGCGTCTGTCACATAATCATCCAGTTTACATTCGAGCAGTGCCTTCCCTCCCGTTTAGGTGCAGCCTATCTGGGCATATAGGCTCGTGTCACTCCATGTTGACCCCAATCTCCTATAACACCATACCCTTCTGGCACACCAACCTACAAACCAATCATTGAATTCCTCAATATTTTGCCTTGCCTCCATGCTGGCCCTGAGTACAGGTAGCACCTCAGAAGAACAGGATTTTAATTCTGAATCACTACAGAACCTTGCCAGTGCCACAAACCTGGTCTTCACCTCCATCACGCTGCTCTTTTGCAAGGTTGTTTGTGCCTAGGTGGAAGATCAGATGCATTTTCTTATTCATTTCCCTCCCTAGAGGGACCAATAGACAACTTTGGCAGCTGTCATACCTGGCAGGCACGCCACCCATATTTTTTCCTCTCTCTTCCTTCTCCCCATGAACCCTTTTATAATAGAGTCCCCACTATTAAGACTGTATCCCTTTTTCCTCCTGGACACCCCTCACTGCTGCCATTCTCCTCCTCTTTTCCAACTTTCATCTCCTCCTCCATCCCTTGCTTTCTCCCACCGCTGAAACTACCTGAGCCTTCCTCCCTCACCCTCCACCTGTACCCTTCCCTGTTCCCCTTCCTGGTTGTCTGGTTTCTCCGTGCACGTCTTTCCCACCTCTAGGCTTTTCAGTTCTCTCTTTCTCCACCCTGCTCTTCTCCCTCAGCCAAATCCTGGTTTTCTGGCACTTCTATTGTGCTATTCTTCCTTGTGCTTTGCTCCTTTGATCTCCACCCCATGCTTTCCTTCTACTAACCTTTATTACCAGGCCCTGCTCCACTTTCCTTCCTGCCAAGCCCCTTTTCCGATGTCCCCACTTCCTGCCTGTTTTTTCCACCAAACTCTCCTTTCCCTTTCTTATCTGTTCATGCCTCTCTCCCGGTCCCCTTCTGCTGATCTTGGGTCCCCTCCCCCGCCACCTCTGACCTCTTGCCATACTATCCTCTCTCTCTCTGGTCTCCCTGTGACCCCACCACCTGGTGTTACAGGCACTCCTACCTTCTGGGCTCCTCCTGCCAGGCTGCCCCTGTTCCCCAGCCAACATCCAGTTCCTCCCCTTGTGCTTGAGGTTTCACCCCTGTGTGTTTGCAGGCCACCCATGTCCCTTCCTTTCCACTCTACCAGCTGTCTCCGAAGTCCTCCACTTCCTCCCCAAGCTTTGCCAGCTGGTGGCATACTGGGCAACCTCCAAACTTCCAAGCCCAGTCTAGTACTATGTCCCACACCCTCTATGCATCCAACCACCCTCCCAAAGATGCCAGCTCTAGCAACTTGAGGCCACATTCCTATTCTGTTTTGCATCATTGGTCACTCTCCCTTTATAATACTATACAAGCACTTCCACTCCTACAATAGGTGGTTCCTTTCTCCTAGCCTTTACAAACCACGACACATTATCAAGTTCCTGAATAAACTGTCCTTTTGTGCTACTACCTTTTTTACTCTTACTCCTCTTGAATACAAAACCTCTCTCAATGTCCTTTAAAATCCACTAAAGTCAGGCCCAATAACCCAAAATCAGGTACAACCCAAAGTCACGTACAAAAACCTCTATCGATGTCCTTTAAAATCCACTAAAGTCAGGCCACCTTCCCTAGGCTCCACCCCCACTGCCTGTTTAATAGAAGTTGGGGGCAGGGTGGGTGGTGTGGAAGAAAACTACAGCTCCTTTGTGGCATCTGCTGTGTGAGCAGCTAGGCCTGCCTTTTATGCCTAGCCCTGATTCAAAACTTTGCGCCTCCCTGATTGGCTGCCCTCTTTAATTCCTCCTGGTCCGCTGCCAACTGCAGCCACCAGGAACTCCGCTCACCCTGCTCCTGCTGCCGATGCAGCACTGGCTCCCTCTGTCCCCGAGGTGCTCCTTTCCTGCAGCCCTAGCCTGCCCAAATCCAAGCCGCCGAGAAATCTCTGCTGCATGCCTCCCGAAGATGACTACAGCTCCTTTGAGGTGGCAGTTTGTGATATTGTTTAGAAATCAGCTTCAGAGGTGAGATCCAGGAAATAAATGAAGCGTCTGAGATTCTGCCCATTTAATTAGACCTTGAGGTGGTGAGTGAAAGCTTTTGAGATTGTGGTTACATTTTGTTGTAGGGGACAACAGATGATGGTGGAAAAGACTGGGCAAAATTTTTTTAAAACATAGAAACATAGAAACATAGAAGTTGTTGGCAGATATGGGACCAAAGGCCCATCCAGTCTGCCCATTTCTTTTCTACCTTATAATGTGCCATCGGCCTTTGCTCTGTCAGTGACCTATCTATTCATAGTCATTTGTATTGCTCCCTTATGCCTATCCCATGCCTGTTTGAAGCCCTGCACTGTATTCATAGCCACCACTTCTTGTGGTAAGCCATTCCATGCATCTACCACCCTTTCTGTGAAAAAGAGTGCCTCCACATTCCCCCTTAATCGGCCTCCTCTAATCTCATGCTGTGTCCTCTTGTCCTGCTATTTTTCTTATATTTAAACATGTTAGACTCTTTCACCTTGTTTATGCCCTTAAGGTGTTTAAATGTCTCGATCATATCACCTCTCTCCCTCCTTTGCTCAAGGTATACATATTGAGCTCCGTTAATCTGTCCTCATATGTCTTCTGATGCAGTCCCTGCACCATTTGTTGCCTTCTCTGGACTGCCTCAATTTGGTTAATGTCCTCGTGGAGGGTGTGGCCTCCAATACTGCGCAGTACTCAGATGGGGCCTAACCAATGTCTTGTACAGAGGATTATTACCTCCTCTTACGACTTGTTGATACCCTACTAATACATCCTAACATCCCCTAGCCTTACCTACTGCTTTAGAGGTCTGCTTGGATGATTTTAGGTCATCAGTGATGATGATGCCCAAGTCTCTTTCTTCCTTTGTGACTGCTAGCAACTCCTCCCAGCCTATAAGTGGCTTCAGGGTTTCTCTTTCCCTATGCATGATTTTGCACTTCTTTGCATTAAATCCCAGTTGCCACTCTTCTGACCATTCTGCTAGTTTATCCAGATCTCTTCTCATTCTGCCCACCCATCTGGATCATCTACTCTGTTTTGAGATCTTGGTGTCATCTGCAAACAGACAAGCCTTACCCTCTAGTCCATCTCTGAGGGTCACTAATGAAGATGTTGAATAGGACTGGCCCCAGGACTGATCCCTGAGGTACCCCACTTGTGACTTGCATCTCTTCTGACTGTATACCATTTACCACCACTCTCTGTTTCTGCCAGTCAACAGTTTGCCACCCAGTTGACCAACTCTGCCCACCCCGAGCCTACCTAGCTTATTTATCAATCTTCTATGTGGAACAGTGTCAAAAGCTTTGCTGAAGTCAAGGTAGGCGACATCAACTGCTCCCCTTGGTCCACCACTCTGGTTACCCAGTCAAAGAAATCTATGAGATTAGTTTGACAGGACCTTCCTTTGTAAAAACCCATGCTGTCTTGGATCCGCAGCCTTTATGGATTCCAGGTGTTTCTCTCCTTTCCTATGGAGTGCCTCCATAATCTTGCCCACTACTGAGGTAAGACTGACCGGTCTGTAGTTCCCTCCTCCCTGCTACCACTCTTGTGGAGTGGGATCAGACCCTTCTCCAGTCTTCTGGGACCTCCTGTGCTCAGAGACTCACTAAACAATTCTGCTAAAGGCTCTGCTAGTTCCTCCTTTAGCTCCTTAAGTACCCTGGGATGTATGCCATCAGGTCCCATTGCCTTATCCACCCTGAGCTTAGCAAGCTCTTGTAGGGACCCTTTCTTTTGTGAAGGGAGTAGTGCTCACCTCCCTCCCGCTGTGTCCATGATGCTGAGCTGTGGGCCTGCCTACCTTCTCTTCAGTAAATACTGAGCAAAAGTATCTATTTAGGATAGATGCCTTTACAGGGTCCTCCTCCTCACATGCTTTCTCCATTAAACTTTAATACCCCTCTGGACTTTCTCCTTTCACTAATGTATCTATAGAAAGTCTTGTCACCTTCTTTTACTGTCCGTGCTGAGTGTTTCCTCAGTTTGGGACTTTGCCTGCCTTACTGCCTTACCTGCTTCCCTTAGGGCAGTTTGGTATGCCTCCCTATCTTCATCCCGCTGTGTTCCTTATATTTTCTGAGGCCAGCCTTTTGGCTCTGACCTTTTCTGCTACTGTATTTGAGAACCAAAGTGGTTTCCTTCTTCTTTTACACTTCCTTTTCTGTCTAACACAATGGGATGTTGCTTCAAGTATTGTATCCTTAATGCTTGCCCACTTTGCCTGTACCTCCTCACCTGTGTTTCTTTTGCCAGGGCTAGCTTAACTCTGTTGGCCATCTTATCAAAGTCAGCTCCTCTGAAGTCCCATATTTTGCCTTGGAATGGGATGATTTAGATGTAGTAGCCAAATTGAACCATACCATGTGATGGTCACTGGCCCCAGGTGACCTTCTACCTGGAGATCTGTGATCCCTTCTTTGTTAGTCAGTACTAGATCTAGGATAGCCCTGTCTCTTGTGGGTTGCTGTACCAGTTGTTTGAGGCCCTCCCCTGCAGGAATCCACTATGTTCTAGTTCTGGCCGACATGTTCCTGCTGGTATTGACCAATCTGTATCTGGCATGTTGAAGTCTCCCATTATCAGAACCTCCCTTTAGCTGTCATGTTTTTTCTCAGCTCTACACAAATACCCTATTTACTGGTAGGTCAGTGGGACGGAAGGGGGATGGGAGACTGGGAACTACTCTAATACATCACTCATTTATAAAGGAAAAGTATCTCACTAATAGAGGTTTCTCCTTTAAACCTGTTGTTTGGTCTGTTGCGTATCCCTTAAAGTTGGAACATCCATTAAATAGGGGCTAATTCCAGATTTATCAGCTATCAAATAAGAATATCCATCTTCCGTCTCAGTTTCATTTATTGGATGCATACTACTCCTCCAAAGGGTGGCATCTAAGTAATTTTACCCACTGAGATCCTGGAATATCATGGTCTGGATCCTATTATTATTCGTGAGAGCAGAAGCAATGCTGAACCTGGGATCAGGTTTCGAATGAGTGTCTTTATTTAAAAGTCCCTTCTAGATAGGGTGCACAAGACACTCTTTTACTCTTCTTGCATAGCTTATGGAAACAGGGAATGTGCTAGGAGAACTCAGATAAGAGAGGATCTCTTATTAATAAGGGAAAGTTTTGAGACTTTGATACCCCTGTCCATATATTTTAAAACAAAGCAGCATATTTCTCCTTTATATACATCCCGCTAAATAGGAATCTTAATAAACACCCTAGTTTCTATTTACTCTTTCTGTCTACTATACATTAGGTTCCAAGATGTAAGGCCTTTAAAACCAATATGAGATCTTGTTTTCTTCTAAAGTGGTACGCTCCTTAACACTGGTTACTATTCGATTCAAATTGTGTTACAGTTCAATTGATGCCACCCAATGGTGAAGATTTCTCAGACCCTGAGGTGTGGTGTATTTGTTTAAAAAATGTTTCTTTCCCGCTAAATAGGGAATTGTTCTGTCACCACACCACTGTGGTTTCGTGAATATTGAGATTGGTTTGCTAGATATATACATATATACAGTGTGTGTGTGTGTGTGTGTGTGTGTGTGTGTGTGTGTGTGTATGTGTGTGTATATATATATATGTACTTTACACTTGGGTTTATATGCTCTGACCAGACCTACAAACACAACTTTTTAATTCATCAAGGTTCAGTTGTAGGTGGTTCCTGGTTGTCCCTCCTCTTAACCCCCCTTCTTTTCTTTGGGTAGCTTTCCATATTGCTACATCACAGCTCCCACTCACCTTAAGAGAAGTCTTTAATTTAAAACAGATATATATGGTTTATGCCCCTAGATAAGATAGGGATTTATTATAATTGTTATAATTAATAAGATTTCTATTCAGGGACATTCATTTCCATCTATTGTAAACAAGTTAAACATTAACAAGTTAATTCTGGTTCAGTATAACTAGCCAGACTGATTTGTGGGTCTCCCTGATCTCACTTTCTCCCTTCTTTTAATTTTCTATATTTTCTATATTCTTTTTACTCCAGCAAATCTCTATAAAATTTTATGAGCTATGGGGTTTACACCTCTTTAGAATCTGTTAGATTTTCATATATAGAAAGTTATATACTAGCAGCAAACTGTTATATACCAGTACACAAGCTGCAACCTTATTAAAAGGTTTATTGGTTGGAAATTAGAGCTGAGGGTTAATATAGAAATAATATTCTTAAGATGGTTGTTAACTGTCAGTTATACTACTACTTATATTTAGACTGTCAATTAAGGTTTTTGTTTAGATAAATAGGGTTGCTGCTTAGCATCTTTTATTTACCATATATAACAGGGGTTTGGGGCAGAGGAGCTTTTGCAAGGTTCAGCTTGATTCTAATGTTTTTAGGAGTTCAGTCTTTGGGACTGGGGGTCTTTATAGCATTAGATTTAGTTAAGACTTGTTGTATAGGTTGTTCACTTATTTTAGATGGGCTATAATATGGGGAGGGAGGATTTACAAATAGCTGGTAAGAACTGTGAACAGTTTAAGAAGAAGTATAGAAACTACTTTACTAGCCCCTTATGCCTTTCTATAATATCATATTATGCCAGGGATACTTAAGGTGGCCTCCTGGATTTTAAAGGCTTACATCTAAGGGTTAAAAGAATGCAGGTTCTCAGCAATTTCAGCTCACTTGGATACAATCTTATCTTTCTACAAGAGACCCACTTACTGATTAGTGAATTAGAACTTCTTTAAAAAATCAATTATACCCAAGTATTTGGAGCAGGAAAATACTCAAACAGTGGGGTTGCTATTTGGTGAATAAATCTCGATTTCTCCTTACTCAAATTATTCAGGATTTGCAGGGAAGATATATTATTCTGCTAGGAAAATGTAACCATACAGATATTGTTATAGGACTTTTATGGCCTAATATCAATACAGCTTTATTCTTAACTAAGCTTTTAACTGCCTTTTCTCCTTTTTTTCATATACTGTAGGATACTGATTGGAGGGATTGGAATATCCCATTGGATCCTTTGTTAGATAGATCTAACCATCTACCTTTTCACTACATTCAGATGTCTAGGCAATAAATGAGTTTTTAAATATCTGTAATTTATCAGATCCTTGGAGAATCCTCCATACGAATAAAAAAAAAAAAACTTCTCTTTTATTCCCCAGTTCATAAATCATATTCAGGAATAGATTTCTTCCAAATATCCAAATCTTGGATGAGTGAAGTTCAGTGCTCACAGATTTTAGGAAGATCTCTATCTGATCACTCTTTAATAGTTATACATATATCCCTACCAATATTATACCACAGGAAAACTATTTGGAGGTTAAACAACAATTTAGGCAGGAATATATCTTTAACTACATTAATCTTGCAATCAGTAATTTCTGGAAAGAGAACCTTGATGTGATAGATAGAATACATATTATTTGAGCAGCTTTGAAAAACTACATCAGGAGATTTTATTAGATTTGCCTCAAAGCAGAAGAAACAACATTCAGAAAAGTAGATTTTCTCTCAAAAGAATAGAAGTATTAGAAAATAAAGACCAATCTTTGTTGACAGAGTTGGAAAATGAAGTTCAACACATAAAAACAAGCTTTTCTGCTAACAAAGAGAGGTGGAATTTATTATTTTAAAACAAAAGCAAGGTATATTGATTTAGGAGGCAAGCCCAGTAAATTATTAGCTAATAGACTTAAGCACCAAGAAAATCCAAACTTATTGAATCAATAGTATCTAATGACTCAGGTGAAGTCAAAACTGACCCTAAGGAGATCTTAGAGGAATTTTATAAGTACTACTTATTATTATATGGTCCAATAATAATTCTCTATCAACCACAGATAAAGACAATTATCTAAGCCAATTTACTTGCCCCACTATTGCCCAAAGTCAGTCTGTCAACTTAACTGGCACATATAGCAAAAGAGATAGAAGATGCTATCAACTGGTTAGCTGTTAATAAATCACCAGCCCCTGATGGGTTATGGCAAATTTTATAAAGCATTTAAGAAATCACTTATCCCATTGCTACAACATTTTATAACTTTATACTTGAAAATGAAGTCAAAGACAATTTGCTCCTTGAGGCACTAATAATTTTAATACCCAAGCCTAATAAACCAAGTAACAAAGTAGGTAGTTACAGACCCATTTCTCTGATTAATTATGACATCAAATGCTCTCTTCCATCTTAGCGAAAGAATTTAAAAATGTGGCATCCTCTAATTTAGTAGGGTTTACCTCTAACAGGCAAGCTTCTGATCATATTAGGAAAATTTCTTATATTTTCTCTGTGTCTGCTGACTCCAAGTCTCCACTTGCCTTGGTGTCGTTAGAGCGTGAGAAAGCTTTTGATAAGTACACCATTTTTTATTTGTACTCTTCTTAAATTCAGTTTATAACGTGGTTAAAATTTTATATTCTTCTCCCTCAGCTAGATTAAGTTGTAATGGATTAATATCAGACACAATTAAATTGCAATGTGGAACTCATTAAGGTTGCCCTTTGTCTCCCATTTTTGTAATCATTATTTGGAACCTCTACTTTTCTCTTTAAATATGAATCTCCAAATTGTAGGCAATAAATTCGGAAATCTGCAGTGCAAAATTTCTGCATTTGCAGATGACATCTTACATCACATAGCTAAACCAGAAATTTCAATAAAAGCAGCTCTAACAACTATAAAAGAATATAGTTCCTTTTCCAACTATAAATTGAACATTGATAAAACTGAGATCATGCCTCTTAATTCTTCTTCCTTTAAGAATGAGATACTGAAATTGGGTTTTACCTGAGCTCTCCAGAAATTGAAATATCTAGGTATATACTTAACACCAGATAAATCCCAATTAATAAAGTTAAACCTGGACAGCTTACTCATTACAATAAAACAAGAGTTAAAAGATGGCATCACTTCCCTTTGTCATTCTGGGGCAGAATTAATGTCATAAAATGAATATTCTCCCAGGCTATTCCACCCCTCAACATGTTAAACACCTTGATACCCTTAAAATGGGTTAACAAATTAAATTCAGAAATTATTACATTTTGTTGAGAGCAAAACCTCAAGGATAGCATGGAAAAAGCTTATTCTTCCTAAGGAACTGGGTGGAATTAAGTTACCAAATTGCCTTTTATACTATATGGCTTACATATTAATAAATATACAAAATGGATTTATCCTCATAGCAATTCTAGAGCTATCACCCAGTATGGCTCGACCTGGAACTAAATTTGATGAGAAAGAATAAAGTCAATCCAGAAGCCTTATTGTACACCCATTTAGGTTATTACCTACAAATCTGAAACATTCAATGATTGGGACTTCTGTTAAATACATCACCAAATTATGTGTTTCTTAGGCCTTCCAGGTTCCAAGAGCCTAGCTCAGCCTATTTTTGAGAATCCAAACTCTAAAGCAAATGGGAACACGATCCTGAATAACTGGTTTTCTAGAAAACTAAATCTTACTGTGAGTTATTTTATTAGGAATAATTTGTATATTCCATTACAAATAGTTTTGGACAATGAGAACCTTCATAAAAGTATCTTCCTAAATTATTATTAATTAAATTAGATGCTTCAAAAATAAATTGTCTGTAAATAATGTTTGTATTCTTCACCCTTTATTACCTTTTCTCTTCCCTACACACTCTCTACCTGAGTGCACCTGGAAATGAACCTCGGCTTAGTGTGCTTTTCTGGGTCATCAAAATTTTAAATAAATACATTGGCCTTAAAAGCCCATTTTGGACCTATCCTGTTGTCTTTTGCCTCTCTAGACTTAGTGAAGGATATGATATCCAAAAGTTTAAAGCCTCATCCTAGTCCTAACTTATACCAATTACTATTCACTTGCAAGTTTGGTGCTGACCCTATTATCTCCTCAAAGAGACAGGTATTAGCAACCAAAACTGGTGTACTCTGTGGAAAAATATTTATTAATTCATACCGCTAGATAACCTTAGGTTAATTCAATACAAACTTCTCCATAACGCTTATTTGGCCCTCAAAAATGCATAAATTTGGCCTTCTGAAATCCAACAGATGTATTAAATGCAATCTTGCTGAGGGACCATTCAGCATATTTATAGAATGCCTAAAATCTCAATATATTTGGAATTTAATTGAAACTGAATTTGGCAAAAAAACTATCTGTACAACACACTTTTAACTGTGAGACCTGCATTTTAGGCAACCTTAATAGGGTTAAGGGATTAAGCAATAGAGCTATTATAACAATGATAGTTATTTCTACAAAACAACTTATTGTTAGACACTGGACTGACAATCAGCTCTTGAGTATGACAGAATGGTTATCCAATATAAATACATAACCTTAAAAATTACTAGATTGATTTACTTATTTCACAATAATATCACTCTTTTTTTTATAACAAATGGGAAGGCTTTACTCCTTATTGACTTAATTCAATTGGTTAATACTATGCCAATTTATTGGGACAATGTTTCTAGGCTCTTAGGCACATCTTTAGCTTGGTATTATACCCTTTATTCAGGCCAGGGATCTTCTCTACTATTATTTCTTCAAGCTCTCTACATGATGAATACCTATATGATTTGAGTGCTGGGGTGGGTCAGGAAGTGGGTTGAGCAAGAACAGTTAATGTAACCAACCTGAGTTACCAGTATTGTGGATTGTTTGGTCTCGTTTGTTTATTTTCTGGATGTTTAGCTGGATTGTATTTTTTATCTGAAATAAAGGAAAGTTGAAAAAATGGCTGATATATGGAACATAGTAGTTATGGGTGACTTCAATTACCACGTATAAACTGGGATATCCAGATATCATCAGTGGAATTGAAAAATGTTTTAAAGACACCAATAGTAGCTGTCCTTAATTAGTTGATGTATAAACCAACTAGAGGGACAAAGTATTGGATTTGGTTATAACAAATGTACAATTAATAAAAATATAAACATCAGGAAAACTTGAATAACTGTGATCATAGTAAAATAGAATTTAGTATGAAGAGGATATAAATAATAACAGTGGATCAACTACAATAAGAAATTACAATAAGGCTAATTTCAGAAAATAAGAGAGGAATTATCTAATTGGAAATGGGAAAAAGTCTTTCAAACACAGGAATGTGCATGAAATGTGGTGAATACTAAAATTTTCTTTGCAAGTGGAGAACAAATATGTTCCTAAAAGAAAATGTACAATAAAAAGAAAATTGTCTATGTGGTGCACTCATAGAATTTTAAAACAATGCAATAAAAAGAAACAACTTATGACACCATAAAAAGTATCAAACAGAGGAAGTAACTGGGGCATATAAAGAGGAAGTTAGAAAAATGATTAGATTTGAAAGAAACAGACTGGAATTCAATATGATCCATGGGAAAGATAATGGGAAAAGCTTTTACTCATGTATTAACAGGAATAAACAGATAAATACACAACTAGGGCCCATTATACATAATGGTAAAGAAATTAACACACCATTAGAGATAGCTAACTCATTCAATTAATATTTTGCTCTGTGTTTGATAAGAATAAGGTAGCAAATTGTGTTCTTAATGGTAAGGAGCAGTTAGAATCATCTCTCAAAATAAGCCCGTAGAAGTGAGAATCTTTTATATAAATTGAAAGAGAATAAAACATCAGGCCCAGACCACCTTCATCCCAGATAATTTAAAGAAGTCAGAAGGCAAATATCTGAACCATTGGCATATTTGTTTAATGCATCTTTTTCACAGGTGTGGCCCCATATGACTGGACAACAACAACGGTCATACTGCTTTTTAAGAAGGGACAGGGCAGTACAATCAAATTATAGACCAATAATTCCAACTTCAGTTGCTTGCAAAATGACTGAAAGCTTTCTGAAAGTCAAGCTAGAAGAGAATCTACAAAATATAGGTTATAAGGATGTCAAGCAGCATGGTTTTCATCAAAATAGGGCCTGTATACTGCCGGCCGGTGGTGCTGAGGGTTGAGGCTCTGGAGGCCACATCTCACACCATGCTGGTGACCCGTGTTCAGGAACAGGCATGGGCCACCAGGGGTTGGCAGGGAGGGGAAGGATTGAGCATCCAGAGGACTGCTCTCCTTCTCTGGGAAGGGAAGTGCAGTATTGGCACCCGTTCATCCCTCGGTGGAGGCTGGGGGCAAAGGTGGCATGTGACAGTTGGAGGAGCTGAGGGCAGATGCATGGAGGGAGCATGCACAGATGCATGTGGGCTCCTCCTCTGCCTGTGTCATTGCACACCCTCAGCTCCAAGGAAGAAATCACACACAAAATGCTGGCTCCTGCTAATGAGCCAGCTCTGGTACCACCCCTCTGGCCATGACAGTTCTGCCTTGGTGGCCCCACTCATGTGGGGGCATCCCAAGTATGAGGGAGTTGGTTTCCAGAACCTGATGAGCCCACCGAGGAGCTGGGAGCTCTGCACAAAAAAAAAATAGGACATGTATAACCAATCAGCTGTGCTTTTATGAGAATGCAAATAAAAACATAACCAATAACATACCTGTCAATTTGCTCTACCTTGACTTTCAGAAGGTGTTTGACAAGGTACCACATAATCTATTAATTGAAAAATATCGAAAATTGGTAAAGATGCAAGGTTAATTAAGTGGATTAGTAATTGGTTGGATGGCAGAAGGCAGAAGGTCAGAGTCAGGGGCGTTATTCTGAGGAGGAGTGGTGTCTAGTGGAGTCCCACTGGGCTCTGTGCTGGGACCAGCACTATTTGCCCTATTTTTTAGTGATTCGCATCATAATCACGAACAGCTGGTTAGTGAACTTTGCCGATGACATCAACTTAAGGGGCCAGTGGATACAACAGACAATATTGTAAAACTAAAGACAGATCTGGGAAGAATAGAGAATAGGCACATGGTAATGGCATGCAGTTTAGTATTGAAAAGTTTGCAGTTCTGCACATGAGTAAAAGAAATGACAAACAAAATTACTTTATTAATAAAATCCCACTCAGCAGAGTAAAGGCTGAAAAGGACTTTAGTATCTGTCACAGAGTGCCTCTGTGATGGTTTGGGGGCCTCATGATTAGTGTTGGATTTTTGTTTTATTGCCTTATGGTAAGAAAAATCTTGGGGTAAACTCCAAAAGCAGTATTATAAGGATATTATTAATGCTGTGGCTGGCTTTGCCTAGAGAATAAAGTGAATGGAAGTTGGAGCGTTTTCGAGCTGGGCAGCTCTTTGCACCGCCAGTCTGGGCGAGCAAGAGAAACAAGCGACTGCAGTGTAAAAGTAATAAATATCAGCCACGCTTTAAATGTTTGTGTGATTTCTAAAAACCCTTTTATGAGTTAAAAAATGGGTTATACAATAAGGAAAGGTGCATTGAACTTAATAAAATATCGTTTAATTTGCTGCGTACATTTGGTAGGAGAGCTCTGGTACCAAGAGAATTGTGGTATTTTGGGCAGAGATTGATTTAAAACCTGGTAATGTTCCTGTGGTGAAACCGGGCATGAAATATTGAAGGGTATTTGGGGTTTACTCTGAATGTTTTGTTTTGCCCTACGGTGTTTCCGTGGGCTTGTTGATGTTTCTGCAGATGTTATAGGCATTGCAGTAGTATCTGAACTTTTGGCTCCTTTTCTTTTCCTTGTAAAGGCTGCAGGTAGCAGGGATTTAGAGTGTTATGCTAATGCTACTAGTTTTCAGATGCAGGGGTTTAATAAAATAAAGACAAGGGCTTTGCCAGGTTAATTTGAAATGTATGCCGACTGGCTGAAATGTCCAGCCGTCAGGAAATGGGCTTGCTTGTGCTTTGCATACTTTGCAAGTAATGTTAAGGACCTCTTGGTTCTTTCTCTGTTCTCTATCCTGTCTTTTGGCAGGAGCTCATAAAAGATGTGGTTTTGCTAAGTAATATAGCTGAAGAGCTTCTGCGTCTGTGCGAACGGGAGCGCTGCAAAGCTGGACCTGCTCGAACGTATGACAGTCGTGAAGGTATTTTTCCATATAATTCGGCCCGAGTGAAGTTTGCTACTTTTAAATTACATTTTCAAGTCTACTTACCCTCCGGAGCTGAATGGGAGCACTTTAGGGCAATCTCTAAGCTTTCTATAGAACGAGGAATTTTCTGTCTTGGACAGCGTTTAGAGTTCTGGGTTCCGTCCTCCTCTTGCTGCAGCACTTCTCTAAGAGCTGGCCAGCCACAATCTAAATCTAGTTATACAGCTGCTCGAATGGGTGGTGCTTCCTGACCAGAAATAATGATTAAGACTCTTAAAAGGGATGTAATTTACTTCTATGCATGTATGTATATTGTGATATTAATTTAAAGGTATATTGTTGCTGAAAATAAAATAAACTTTCTGAAAATAAAGATATAGGGTTTAAAGTAAAGTACTGGGGTGGAGCTAAGTAGTCACATGACCCTGTAGTGTATATAATCTGAGCTGTTAGAATAGATAGGCAGATAGATGTGACCTGGAGAGAGACGAGAGAGGAAGGTCTGGAGAGAATTCCAGGTTATGTGAATATGTCATACTTGATCTAATGAACATTTAAAGTGATTTCCAATGAGCTTGCTGTATGAGATGTGTCCTGCTACTGATGAAAATTCTGAACTATAAAATACATTTCTGAATTTTAAGAAAGATTGCTATTGTATTCGCTACCTGATTGCCAATGTACACCTCGCCCTACGACAGTATATATGTAGATCACAACTTGAATTTTGGAGACCAACCTACCAAGGTAATATAGAAGATAAATTATATGACCAATAACATTAAAAAGAACTTTTGTAAATCGCTTCCACCACCTGTATAATACCATTATATGTCATTCATTAGGCCACACCTGGATTATGGATCCCTCTGTGGAGTCCACATTTGAGAGGGAAGTTGAGCGGTGGAAAGGGTGCAGAGCAGAGTGCCTAAAATGGTTGGGGGATTAGGGATCTGCAGCATGAAGAATGGCGACAGCTTAGGATTTTACAGTCTGGAACAGAGGAGAATTAGAGGATTTAATGACCATGTACAAAGTAATGCATGATGAAGAACTTAAGAAAGAACCTCGGTAGAGATCCAGGCAAAACCCAGTGGTCTAAGAGGACATAAATTACACATTAAGCTGGATATGGTGATAAGAAATTAGATATGATTTTTCATACATCATACACCAGACAGTGGAACAGATTACCTACAGACATAGTGGATAGTCAGAACTTAAATCTGTTCAAGAAGCGACTGGATGTAATGTTGCTAGATGAGGGAAATATTTGAACTTGCTGACGTAGGTAGACAGTATAAATGGGTAGTAAGCTTCTTCCATCCATACCCCAGTATGATAATCCAGTGTGATTTATTTGTTTGTTTGTTTTGATAACTGGGTAGGTGCGATTGACATAGAAATGCCTATCTTCAGGTATGACCCAGGAGGGTATAAGTCAAACTATAATACAACAACAGTGGACAATAATACAGAGGTGGTAAAAGTACTTACAGAGGAACAGTCAGCACAAAGGGCCCGTATTCAAGTGTGGGCCTGATCCCAGTGTACTTTTTGGTTACTTTTCGTTCACTGTAGTGTAGTAGATTGTATATGACTAATTTTGTTTACTTTTTATGCTAACATCTTCTGTTACTACAAATCAGACTCACCTGCAACTGTCATCAGAGCAGTAGGCAGCAGTGGGAATTCAATAGCCTACAGTGCGTGTTAGAGCTTTTATAATCTCTGAACAGATGTCTTCGGTTCTGCTTTTCTCCAGAGGCTAAATACAGTCTTCTGTGACTGTACATAGCCCATGGAGGACAGTGGGACCAGCAAACAGAAGATTAGATTTACATAAACCCTAACATGCACTGCAGGCTATTGAATTTTCCCACTGCTGCCTACTGCTCTGTCAGGCTGCAGGAGATGCTGGGATTTGTATTAACAGACATGTCAGCCTAGAAGTAAGCAAAATTAGTCAGATACAATCTGTTATCCTGCAGTGAACAGTAAGAAACCAAATGTTTTGCACATAAAGTGCACACTGAGACCAGTCCCACACTTAGAGTGTGGGGCCCTTAGTGCTGACTCTTCCCATTAATGCTTATGAGCTGCAGTGATTGTTTTTTTTCTGTTACATTTTTCTGTCCTGAACCTTGGAATACCTGTTAATATATTTAAAACCACCACCCTTGAAAAAGCTGGTTCATCAAGCAAAATGTTGGTGTGTATTTTGGTGACAAGATACTTTTTATGCAATGATGAACTCATCAAAAAACATGGCAAGAGCAGTGAGCTTAAAACTTTATTGATGGTCTGAAGGTGTTGACCACTGTTTCACCTTCTGATAAACTTTTCAATTGTCTATTTGAATTGGTGACCGCTCAACGGAGATCTTGCAAGGCATTTGAGTTAATCAGAAGAAAACTCTATGGATGTGTATATACGTTTATTGCCTGATTTCTTCCTGATGATAGGCTATTGTGAGCCTAGTGTACGTACTCAGTAAACAAAATCAAAGAAATGGTGAGTGCCTAATTTATTTTGTGTGCCTTATATTTTTCAGGCCCAATATTCAGAATATCTGTACCTCAAATATGGTTGCCCATGCAAATTAACAAAAAACAGAAAATACCTACCCGAATTTCTATGAATGCCACCAAAATGTAACTATTTTGAACTGTTGTCCCTAGAAATTCTATACTGGCTTTTTCCCCTATAAACTTACTTTAAAATTTGCTCAAGCAACAGCTGAATGATCAATTGTTTTGAAAATCAGCTGCTTACTGAAAAGTTAATCAATACTCATTTTTGAACCTAATAAATTAAATTTTTAATTAAGATTTTTTGTTTGCTGGTGTAGTCTCATGAGATATCACATCTGTTTTTTTATTGAGGGTCCCAGGGACAACAGTGATACTGTCATGTAGGGTGACAGGAAGCTGTCATAAACAAGCGATTCAATTGAAGCGACAATACAGTTTTTAAAAACAAGATAATTTCCTCGCCTTGGCTCTTACCTTGTCTTGCTTCCTCCTTGCCGAATCTGAGCTTAGAGTGATAATTTGGAATACAGATGAGGTAATTCTGGAAGATGATGATTACTTCACAGGAGAGAAATCTAGTGACATTTTGTCAGGGGTATGTACAGCATGTCAAGCTGTGTGAAATGTGACTTGTGTGTTGTGTTAATAATGCTTTTCTGTTGCTTTGTCGTCATTTAGCTATGAGCTGCGTGTTATTATTTGGAACACTGATGAAGTAATTCTAGAAGATGATGCTTTCATGACAGGAGAGAAGATGTCTGACATCTATGTCAGGGGTAATGACATCACTGCACGGCCCATTCCTCCCTACCTCCCCCACCCAACCTTTTTATGCCCTCTCTGCCCAGAGACCATGAGCACATGTTGCATCACTTATTACTACTGCTAGCCAGTGCACTGCTTACTCCAGACCATACCAGTCAAATTTATGCTTTCCTCAGATTATATTATTTAAAAGAAAATTGAACTGCTTTAGCAGAACTTACTGAATCTAACACAAATCTCACTGCCTTCATTAGGAACACACACAAAAAGGAGAGGAAAACATACATGTACGGGATTTGGGGTGAGACACTTTCTTAGGGCAGATGATGTGACTAGTTTCTGGCCTGATCTGCTTGTTTTAACAGCATGACTGTAAACTGAGATCTGTGGTTGGTTTTAGACATTGGTAATTAGTAATAACAGAGACTTCTTCAACAGCTTAGTGTTCCACTTTTAGATTATCCATATTACCTTCTCAATAAAAAAGATTACACTGCAGTTTCCCTTTATTGAGTGTGGGACAATGTTGAGCGGCTCCTAAATCCAACTCTTTGACATGTAAAGGGCTTTGAGGTATAGAAAGGCATTACATACAGTGTAAACAAATGATATTCTAGTCAGTTCTAGTCCATTCTGTTCCATTCTTACATCTGAGACCATGTGGGTGACGTGGGGTGGCCTGCTGCTAGTAGATTGTGGATGCTTGGTTCTACATGTTGTGCAACTGTCAGGATGAACTGGACTGTGGCACTATTACTTACTTCACCTTTGGTCATTTTAGCAAATGTTTTGATACTGCTGTGGCTTTCTACATGCAGATATAACAGGTCAGACTGGATGTACCGTGGTCTTTTCTGCTGACATCGGGCTAAATTTCCAAACCCCAGGGGCTAAGTCCTACATCACAGCCAACACTGCAGGATGAAATCTCTGTGGAGTTTGATATTGTCAGCCAATGCAGCAGCAAAGGATATTATGCCTGGTCCCACCAAGCATAGCTTTTCCTCCAGCTGCGCTGAAAATCAGCAGCAGCAAGCTGGCATAAATTGTGGAGCCAGTCTTAAACCGCTCCAACTTTCAAGATATTGCTTCTGGGAGAAACTGTGGTTCCACAAGTGGAAACCCCTTGCACCAGTTTTTTCCCACAGCCATGGAAATTTCAGGGGCTTTGAAAATCTAGCCCATTGCCTGCATTATATTTCCATGCATCACCAAGAGCTATGTTCTTTCTGGCATGTAACCAGCAATTCCATTATTGAGCACCAGAGGGCAGTGATAGAAGAGAAATGGAATTAAATACAATACCATGTGAACAAATTTGGAAATTAAAAAAGGCACTAACACGGGTCTATGTGATAGCAGCGAAACGCTAAAAGCGATCACCGTTATCGCTCAATCAAATGCCAAACACATTTCAGCACTCCTGACAACCCTGGCATAATAGCACAATGGTGCCAGGACATATTATTATTCCCCCACACCCACCATCCGGGGTTGCCTTCCGCACCCCCCTACTTAAGGATTCTCAACCCGGGGTGCATGTCAGGGTGAAAGTAGTAAAATATAAAGGTTTGGGCCGGGTGCAATAAAAATCACACCAGCGCCCAGACCCCGAACCCAGTACCCCAGCCACCCCAGCCATTGCCCAATCCCTGACGCCATGCCGCAGCTCAACCAATGACCACAGCACCACCCCTCATAGCCCTCTCCACCCACCCAGCCCACACTCACTGTGCTTCACTCCCCACCCCTGCACGCATGCATAGCGACATCCTGTCGCTCTAGTTCGCCCACCCCTCATCTGGTCGCCATACCCATCGGTCGCCATGAGTGGATTGCGCGAGGAAGGTGTCACCATAATGGACGGCGCCTTCCTCATGCACCCACTTCACGGTTACCCACTAACTAACTAACACAGGTCAGAGGGATACGGAGTACATTCTTAAGTAAATTATCATTATCATTTTATCATGTAAAGCTACTTCAGGTTTTATATTGTGCTGGGTCATTAAAAACCTAACTGCAGTACAGACATCAATACTGCACTATACTGTCTAGCCAGTGACAGGAACACAGCTTAGCTGGATCATTTTACCAAAGACAAAAAGCACTGATTCAAAAATTAATATCTCACAAGTGAAAAGCAGCTGCAAGGAAACAGTTTAATGGAGATAGAGGAAGTATTGCTCCTCACAGAGAAAAGCAGAGGTAGGAACTCACTTCCAAGAAATGTGGTCAACTCCAGAAAGTTAGACGAGTTCACAAGGTGTCTAGATAAGCATTTTAGGGTAGGTTTTCTAGCAAGGCATGCCAACCGAATAAACTGTGGGGGAGGGAGTTTCAGTGGGTCATAGCCTTCTTCCATCCAACATTCACGGGCATGTTCAGAGGTCATTAGAAATGGGAAATGATGAAACCCAGAATCAAGTTTAGGGACAGTTCAGTTATTTGACAAACTCTCTTATATCTGCATCACAATTTGGAAAAGCCATCATTGTTGTAAAACAAACTGCATCACAACAAAAGATACTGAAAAAAATTTAATGGTATGGTACTTGCAGTACTGGTTTATTCACTGCACTAGTATTTTGCCCATTTATTTACCTAATATTTGTTTTGTTCTTTTGTTCTTTTGATGCGGGTCTTTTTCCATTCCGCGATGAAAGATAAGAATTGCACAATGGAACATTCTGCATGAAATATATGAACATTTATTTATCCTCACATCAACCTTGCAGCATCTTTTTTTTTTTTTATGGCAATGGGTCCATGAGTTTGCATCCATAGTCAAAGGCATGAGCTGACATCAGTATTATCACTGTGTGCCACAAGAGAGCTCTCTGAGAATGACAATGTTTGGGTTAAGACTGTTCTGGAATAATGAGGTAGGAAAGGAACTCAACCTTCCTGGAGCCCCACAAGCAACAGACAAGATTTGGAATCAGACACGTAAACTGCTTGCTTGGCACATTTTACAGAGATTTCAAAATTAGGGAGACATAGTTAAAACATTCAGAAACTAACAAAGAAAAGAACAGTTTAGGTAGAACACATTCACTCCAAGGGTGAAGCAAATTACATCAAGGGTTTATGAGACAACAGATATCTTTCTACAAAAGTGTGGACAAAGGGACTTAGAAAAATCAGGGAGGCGGTACTGGGCAACGAAATGGGGCAGGCATAGAGCCAGATGGTCTTAGTCTGTTTCCCATATTGCTTACATCTTGAAATGATTTGTGAGTTTCCTGCAAATGAAGTACTGTTAGCATCAAATCACCCAAACACTTGAATTTCAGGATATCACATAATGTAGGCAAATGCTAAAGAGTGAGCCCACATTACGGCGAACTGAAATGGCGAAATATCAAAATGGCAAAACTGGTATTCCCTTACCCGAGGTTCTATGACCTTGGAGTTTGATATTTAATAAAGGGGGATGGGGTGTGAATCCTCTTGCTGAAGGAGCACAGTCACCTTTCCGTCGTCAACATTTTCCGTTCGCTGATATGGGCTCGCTCTTTAGAGTCAGTCATATCACATGGAACCAAATTTCAGGACATCACAGTTTTATTACTAGAGTTATTTGCATAAAATCAGGCTCACTGCCTCTTAGACTTCATCTTTACATTTTCTGCCCTGAAGTCAACATTCTCTGTGGCATTAGAATCTTTTCCCTGGTGAGGCAGCCTGTCAGTACAGTGTAGCACCAACTCCTGCAGCCCAGCAGGGAACTAGTCTGGGGTGCTGGAGGGCCAATGGGGAGGAGGCTGGAGTGTTCCAGTGTATGTGTGCCTCCTCAGAGGTGGGAATGGGATGGTGTCTGTTCTGGTAGTGCAAGTGCCACCTGGGGCCCACAGCTGGGGCAGTAATGTGGGAGGTCTGTAACAGGAAGTGACTGGCTGGCTCCGCACATGCCTGTTGGTGCATGTGGGCGCATGTTCACACCGCCATCTCCGAAGGAGGGGGAAAAAGAGAAAAGAAATATGCTCATCAAAGCAGGATGACACCCTGTCTCACAGGCTCTGCACCATTCACCAAGCTCCTGATTCCTCCACACTGGATTTGGTTTCTGGAAGGGATTCTCCATCACCCCTGACAGCCCTACCAGAAGGGTAAACCGGGGCTATAGCAGGACCAAGGTATGTCCCAGAGATGACTGGTGATGGAGCTTTGTGTTTTCAGGCAGAAGGGCCTTGGTTGGAGTTTGGGACAAGTAGTAATTAGAAAAATAATAAATTCGTGGAAACTAGCATAGTATGTCTTTTCTGGTGAAACTTTTAAAATAAATATGGATATAGCATGTCTTTCTTGGTGAAACATTTCAAATAAATAATATTCAGATAATTATGACTTCATGGCAGGAATATGGAATAGGAGGAGATGACGTTTAGGGAAACGCTTCTGTGTTAATGAAAATGTCTTCAATATTAAAGAATGGAAGGTCCTGAAAATTACATTTTGGGGACTCTTGTGTAATGGAGTTTTACAAATGCCAACTGTGATTTTTATTTCTGCTGGAAACTGAATATATCTTATTAGGCCCCAGATCAGTCAATCAGAAATGCCAGTTGCCAGAAGGTATGACCATTAGCAAGTCAAAGGAAGTTTAGAAAAACAGGTAAACAGTCACACCTCTCAAGGAATAGCTTACAAGTGGGGTGAAGTTACCAAGGGCAAATCTGTCCTTGATTTGTAAAACAACCCTCTATCATGCAGTTTTTGGAGGTTATGGCATCAATAATATTTTTTGTGGCCAGATTTTGTTACACAAGGCAAAATACAAAATGCAAAGCCCCAGCATGGCAACCATTTCACTTTTCTTCTATAACCTCTTCTCCAAAAGGAAAATTGGTAATCCATGCATTTTTCTTCTAAATCTTATTTTCTAAAAGGCAACTGGCCATGCTTCAGGAGCACTTGTTCAAGTCCCTGACTAAGTCATGACACACAGATGAGATGTATAGAAAACATGACCTCATGTGCTGGAATAGAGCCCACTAGAGCTTTTGGGCTTGTGCATGCCAACAGATGCCCATCAGACATACCTCAAGTTTGCCTCCTCTTCCAACACGTATGCATACAAAGCACATGTGTTACACAGAATCAGATCAGGCTGACCTTTAGAAGATGTTGCACTAGCCAGAACAGTCTAGTACTGCTGGCTACGTGGTTTGAGGTATCCCTGCATGGTACATTACATGCCACCAGGGTTTGAACACAAGCCTCACTCTTTCTGTTGTTTTGCAAACGTGAATTAAAAAAAAGTGTATTGGAAATGTTCTTGGGACATTTTGCACTACATTTTAGAACTTGCAAAACCATTGGAAATCTAGCCCCTAGCATCCTGAGGAGCTGTTTACTTACAGTCCAGCTGCCAAAGCAGACTAGTTAGAACTTTTAACTGCATTGTGAATTTTTCTTTATATAGACATTTGCATGCTCAAATATCCCATTTGATACTGGCATACACATATGCATTTTAAATAAGGAATATAGCAGAATTAAAGAAACAATGAATTTATGTCACAACAGGAAAACAGCCATATAGATAATATCTGCAGAGTTTAAGATGGATAGATAGATAGATAGACAGACAGCTAGACAGATATACAGACAGACAGATAGACAGATATACAGATAAATAGATGAAGAAAGAAAAGAAAGAGAGAAAGAAAGAAAAGAAAGGCAGATTGATACAGAGATAGATAGAGTGACAGACAGACAGACAGATAGATATATAGTAGGTATGTAGGTAGGTAGATAGATAGATAGATAGCTATTATCAGGGCAGCCCAGTGGTGCAGCAGCAGTTCATTGCACTGCCAAATGGGAAACTGGGCTTTGTGTGTGGCTCTCAGAATCCCATGCTAAAGCCAGCTTGGGTCCAAGTGATTTGCAGAGGTAAGACACATGATTGGATGAGAGAGGTTATAGAGACATGCCATTTGCCTACCCTATGCTGTTAAATCATGGAGTGGCAAACGCATGAATTGTATAAGCAGCCACTTATCCATCCTCCTAGGCAGGGAAGCATGCAGTTGTGGTTACCCTGAATATCAGGAGGGGACAAGGGAACTAGGAGGTAACATAATAAAGATATATATATATATATATATATATAGAGAGAGAGAGAGAGAGTGTGTGTGTGTGTAAGATTCTAGTCAGTACCTATGTCACCCAATGAAGCGACTCGGTCTTGAAAACTTGTGTAATACATTTTGGGGTTAGTCTAAAAATGTGTTACCCCAAAACTACAGATGATGTCACAGGTATATTTGTATGGCATTTTCCTTTATCATATATGGAAAACTGTGTTATTGACTTCAGCTGAAACATCTCTATTGATTTTATTATGTAATAGTATCTTGTCACTGTATGACTCGGAGTGTACTGTTGATTGACTTACACTAGTGCTCTATGACCTGAGACCATTGTGTTCCTTTGGAGGAGCACCATCAGAAGTCTGTGACATCATCCATTAGAAATATTCAGACTTCAGCAAGAGATGATATACCATAGGCTGAGGTATATCAGCTGATACAAGACAATGTCTTTTGTTGGTTATGTATCTAACTGAGCAGCCTGTTTTTTCTGTTTTTAGCAGAAAGAGAAAAATGACATTATTCCAAACAGTTTTACCTTCTTATATTGATGTTTGTCCATTTGTGGTGTCCCCTATCATATAACACAGATTTATAGAAGTCATAAATCTGTGAGTAAAGGCAGAAAGTAATCACCTGAGTCACTGTGCTGTCCACTGAAATTATTTGTGCAGCAGACAAACCCATCTTCATTACTCACCATGGTCATCAGCTGTGATCCAACCCCCTCAGCTCCATGCACGCCCTGGAACGCTCTGAAGTTCAAACAGCAGTGAATTCTCTTAACTCTGTCCTCCTCCCAGAGAGTCTACCACACAACAGTGGAAATCCTGTAGAAACAAATAAGAGTTTCTAGAACCCTGAGAAAGGCAAGGGAGGTCTATGTATTACTTGCTGTAAGGGCATTTGCTCTTCAGCTAGACTGCATGTGTCTTTTATAGTAAGAAAGTAGGTGGAAACTGTCAGGGCCCAGACACTTAGGCCCTGGACACACTGGGGAACTTAAAACAGTTTAAGTGCCTTAAAATGGTTTAAACCTCTAGCACTGTTTGCAGACAGACTACAAGCCCCATAAAATGTTTTAACAAAAGTGTTTTTAAACCCTGCTAGATACCTAGTCTTAAAACCATTTTCAAAACGTTTTGAGCTAGCATGGTTTTACTCACAGGTCTGTCCAGGAGTAAAAACATTTTAAGCTGTAATGATTTAACTAAAATAGTTCTAGCTGCAGTGTGTCAGGCAAGCACAGTGCTGTGTGCTGGACTTAACACAAAATAGTTACAAGGGAACAGGTTTAACGCTAGCAGTGTGGCCACACTAAACTGTTATCAAAAATGGTTACTGCGCAGTGTGGCTGCACTGAAATGGTCTAGTTAAACTGGTTTTAAAAATGGTTTTCATAAACAGTTCTGTGGTGTGTCCAGGGTCTTAGTTTTTATGTGAAATGGGTGCAGAACATAGTACATTCACAGCAGTAAGGACAGTGAAAACATCTACTGTATCTGTTGGTGATCTGTCTGTTGGTGTTGGCGTTATTCACAGTTGGGTAGGTAATACATTTTATTTATTTATTTAGTTTTTGTTAACCGGGTAGGTACACTAGACAGCATAGCTGCCTATTTTCAGGTAACGACCGGAGATTACAAAAAGGGTATGTAGACAATAGTAAATAAAGAAACATCATGGAACAAGTAGAAGTCAGACATAGTACACTTATACACAATTTTCAGCAGTGACAGTACATTTGCAGAAATCTATATGTAGTAACACAAAAGGAATATAAGTGCAAATAACTAACAGTCATTAGTCATACAACTAGTGAGTAAGTGCTAGAAGAGAGGAAATAGCAAAAATACACCAGATAACCCCAGATAACCAGTTAAGTGCAGATAGCTTCTATTTTTTAAGAGTATGTTTGAGTTTCTAAATTTGCAGTTTGGCCAGATAATAGTCATGCATGAAAGTAAAGAGGGCATGTGGAAACAAAGGGAGCTTTATTCTTAGGGTGCTATCTAATCAAATGCTTGCACTGGTGAGAAACAACAACACAGAATGTTCTATTTGTTGTTATTAACATGCACACACTTACTTTTAAACTGCTGTGCAAAATTGCTTTCATTTCCTAACCATGTTTGCATTTTTCTTTTTTCTCACAATTGCACTTTTGAGCAAAAAGAGGCATAACAATATATATTAGTAATCTGAGGAAAATTTACTAACAGCTGCATACTTTGCACATGGGCTGATTGCCAGATTATGAGCAAAATAAAGGGGTTCTTCCTAACATTATTTATAATGTAGAATTTATGTAATGCCTACTTTAATACAACTTGTTCTGGCACTATTGACAAAAATAGAAAATATTTAACTTAAAAATACTAAAATGACACAGACTTTTTAAAACCCACAAAAGCATTGCTTTGACTATGAATATCTGCATAACCCGTTGTTTTGTCTCTGCTATGCTGTTACCCTCCTCTCAGAACTTGGCCAACAGCTTCAACCTGTGTCCAGATGCAAACACAAATTGGGGCTCATATTATTTTGTGTGGGTGTTGGGGGCAGGGAGAGTTTGCAAATAAACAAATTCAAAATCAGTCCAACTGGATTGTGGGGTGGGTTAGTAAATTAGCCCTAAGGTAATTTTAGCTTTTAGTGCATGCATAGCCAGTCATGTATATAATGATATCATTTTATATTAGCCTGTAGCACCTGACAAATTGCCTGACCCTTATTATCTGGTTAGTTATTTTACTGTGTCTTGATGTATTGTGAATTAATTTTTAACTGGGCAAAATACCACAGAAGAAATAGTATTTCTTTTCAGGATTCACTTGCTTTTATAGTGCATGTTGGTTAACATTATCAATTATACTACTGTTTTACATTGATAGAGGGTGATAGATTGATAGATAGACAGACAGACAGATAGATACTGAAGATGACATAATGATATAAAGTAACACATACAAATAATGTTTAATTATTTCCATATTTTGAATTGATCACTTTAATAACTCTTTTACTTGAAAATCTGTGTGGTATGTAAATGAAATAGAAACATCTGTTCAGTTATGTAGTTAGTTTTGCTTTGCAGCATTTTCATTAAACCCATAAATAACACAGAGATGTGATCAGTGCATTGTACTAACCAGTTATGTTGATTACAATACATCCTAATTCAAAACTCACTACTTGCTATCTTGAACTATGCATGAATTAAGAACTATAATATACTGTAGGTTCAGTCAGTCTGCTCTCTCCACCACCACCATCACCTGACACTAGTGCAGTAAGTTATGAGCTAAGACTAAAAATATATATACTTAATCTATAATTAGTACAGTTCTTTGGAGTCCTCAGTTGGACAGCACTGAAAGTTGTGTAAACAATAACGCATGCCAGGTGTGTATTATGGGGTATAATCACTTTTGGGGTGATGAAAGGCACTCAGGTTTGATTCATGCTTCCCAATGCACCTGAGGCATGTGTGCCACACATCTTATGATATTTACCATACCCGCTTAATTATCAAATGGCAAGACAACAACTCTACAAACCTTATTGGTTAAAAGTCATCACCTGATCTTGGTTTAAAACATCATAGATACATATAAATTGTTGGTGGATAAGGACTGCTAGGCCAATTTAGTCTGCCCATAAGCCCAATAGTTGTATGCAGTCACTGACCCTAAGTGATCAATGGCTTTTCATCACTCCCCAATGAATAACTAGATGTTGGATCTCCTTTCTAAATCCAATGCAAAGTCATCCTAGTATGGTATTTGCAACCTAATTACAAAAGCAATAAACCATGACATGGTGTGCATTAAGTAAAGGATTAAGCCGTGAGAAAGGATGGGTCTACTGTGGAGATTAATCCATGGTTGGTATGGTTTACACGGCTGAAGGCTGGTGCGCCCAACCACCCAACAATGGATTAATTCCACTGTACACCCATCCTTCTCGAGGGCTTAATCCACTTGTAACATGGCAATGATTGTATGACTAATAGTCTCTGAATAAATGAATACAGTCAGACTGATTTACTTTCAGAATGCTGTGTGTTCAGCAGTTAAATATGGTGTGCAAATACTTCAAAACAATTGAACACACCTATTGGAAATATGTGCTGCTATTTCACTTTTGTTAAAATAATTTTCATTACAAGCTTTAGCTTTCTAACATCAAAACATATTTTACAACTTTTCAAAAACTTGCAATTCACTTTATATTCTAGGTGCTTTGATTTTCCTCTATGTGTATTACAAGATATGGGCTGCACTGCATGATGGGAGTGTGCTATGGTACATCTTTGTTTTCTTCCTGCAGTTCCTTTGCAGACCAATAGGTGGCTGTCAAACAATTCTAGCAGCACAAGCAACTGCTTCTCCAAATGTACTGAATTAAGCCAATCTGAAAAACACTTTATTGAACAACTCCTATTTTATGGAATATTAATTTCACTTTTTCCTTTCTAAACCATCTAACTCAGCAGGACATAGAACAACATAACATTTACTGCTTTCACCTTTCAAATACTTGTTTTGACTACTATTGTTAGTCTGTTTCTTTGATTTCTTTTGTTTTCTCTCAATTTATTTTTTTTCACCCACAGAAGTATCTCTCTTTGATTTTGCTTTGTTTAGCTCACTGTCTGTTATTTTTGCTTTCGGTTATAGAAGCTGCATGCTCATCTTTACCCCTGTGTATTCACCAAGAAAAGGCTAGGCCAGATAATGTTATTCAGTCATCCACAATGCATTGCACCCACAGTTGCTTAGAAAGCAGTAGATCAGAAGGGATGGTAACAGAATGTAAATGTTCGCTTCTAAAGAAATATTGTTGCAGCATAATTAACAGTACACGTGAGTTTAAATGTACACTTTTAGTAAGTCATGCACTTGTGTGGCAGTTACAACATAGAACAATCTTCAAAATGTCAAAATCCTGTGCCAGGAAAAACTTTGCAAGAATAAGTACAAACTATTTGCATAGTACTTTCACTTGTATATTGCTTTTGCCTGTAGTGGATTGCCATGTATTGCATCACAAACCATGGTTGTTGGAGAACCACATGGTGTCTTTCGTCCCATCTGAATGCATAATATTATTTCAGTTTTATATGCCATGTTACAAGTAAGGATTTTAATGCACAGCTAGGGGAGTGAGGCATGAGACCAAAGGCCAAGTGTTTTACACCTAGGGAAGTGCATTCAAATCCTGTGATGTACACCCTGGAGTGGCATATAGTGCTTATAAAATAGTTTGCTTCTCTTACTAAAATGTAACAGTGAGGCATTTTTAATAGGATTGTTTTTTAATATAAGATAATTTGTTTAAATCATTTAAAATGACAAATTATATACAGAAAATAGTCACCAATTCTTAATGTAATGAGGCTTGTTTGGTTTGGCAATGAGATCCAAAAACAGATTTCAGCGTGCACGCATACACGCATTACTGCACACATACACAGTAAATCTGAGAGGTTAAAATTTATTTCTGCCTAAATTGGCTTTTTCTTACTTTCATCTCTATGGAAAAGGAGTTCTTTAGTTTTCATTTTACAGCTGCCTGCAATGTGAACAAGCCAAACAGGCAGAAATACACAGTTTGCCCTGAACTATGAAATGCTTGCAATGGCTAGTCTTATACAGAGTGCATTGCCTAAATGGGCTCATTTAAAGTAAAGTGTTTCTACCTATGTAATTCACAGGTGATCAAAGGAGCATGCTACAGGAATACCACATGACTCCAAACTCTAAATGTTTTCCAAAACTAGCACTTATATGCACTCTATGAAGATAAAGCACCCACACTCCAGACAGAAAACTAGGACTCCATGGATTAATTTGTTGAATCCTTTATGTAAAAATGTGCAGATAAAACACTGTCCAAAGTGGCTAGAAACAGACTGCCAGGTTTATTCAGACTTCAGGACCCCAGAACACTGAAGAAACCTGGCAGCATGCCAGGAGAAACGTCAGTCTGTTTGCAGCCACTTTGGCCAGTGTTTTATCTGTACATTTGTTACATAAAGGGTTCAAAAATTAATCCATGAGTCCTTAGTTTTCTGTCTGGAGTGTGGTGCATATCTATTTTCTCTAAACTTGTAAATATGCATACAGAATAGCATCACACTAGTTTTCCAGGAGCTCAAATACGTTTCTTTGACTCTATATAAGAGTAGCCACTGCAGGCATTTGACTAGATTCTTTTTATGTTGGCTCGCAGTTGCCGCCAGCCAACATATTGCATTAGTAGCAGATTTGGAGGTGCAGTCACTGTTGGTAATGCAGGGCATGCATCAGTAGGTGCATCCTCATTCCCCAATAAGCCAGCATGCAGGCACCATACCAGGAATACATAATGTGCAAGCACATGTAGTGAAAGGTCCAATGAGAGCAAAGCTCAGTCACGCAGCGGCACCTCCCAATGTGCCTTTCTTGGTGAAACATTAGAGTAAACATTGCGCACACTGTCTGCCACAATGCCACTCTATGGGTGCCCAATCCCCTTGTCGGCATGCCCTGACCTAGTTTAGGTGGCGATGGGGAGCCCACTCCCCATCAGCATAATGCAGCTCCCCATTTGTTATGTGCCGAGGGGGTGCCTAATCCCTCGGCTCTTGTCACCTCCTTGGTATGAGCAGTGACGGGGTGCCCAATCCCCATTGGCTAGCCCCCAAACACTCAGGTGACATGCTGGGAGCCCACCCCAGCATGCCAATGCCTCTAAAAAACAAAAACATTCTGCAATGTTTTTCTTTTTTTAATCTGTAAAACGATCCCCTAGTCTGTCCAGCTCTCTGCCCCAACCTGCACCCACCCTCTGTGCACCCTGCCTCCCCACACACACCCCCACCCCATACTTACCTCCGAGTCTGGCACCTAGATCTTTGGTGGACCAGCAACATGTTTGCAGTCTCCAAAGTCGACGCTGAACTGAAGAAATGCCAGTAAGCTGTATAATGGCATAAATAGTTTTTTTCAACTTTGTGCATATCCCGGCATTTATAGGACTCTTTTGCACCAAATTTTCAACATCGGGTTGTTGGGCCCCTCCTCATGAATTCAGTCACTGTCATGGCATTATTCGTCCCGAAGGTGATTTTTGGTCACTGCATGGAATCACCTTTCGGGACTGACCAACAAAACGACAGTGCCAATGTTCATGAAGGGCTCTCAAAAAGCTCTATGTTGCATATTTGGTGAAAAATTCAAAATGACTGTTTTATGAGTGGCATTGCACTGTTTCAAGCATGTTCGAACTTCGCGAATTTGTAATATTTTCACTCCAGATTTTCAAATTGGCATTTTTCCACACCTCCTTATGAATAGTACAGCTGTCATTTTACATATCCTGGCCAAAATGTGTTTTCAAGACGTCCGGCACAGAATAGCACGTTGCTGTGTGAAATCAGTTTCGGACAGTTTGAGAAAATAACAGTGACACAGTTCATGAGCAGAGGTCCTAAAATGCCTATGTTGAAAATTTGGTGATGAAAGTCCATAAATGACTGTGTTACAGCATGCATTGCACAGTTTCACAGACCCTTGTAACTTCGCAAATTTGCAAGATTTTTCAACACTGGCATTTTTTCACACCTCCTTATGAACAGTACAGCTGTCATTTTCACAGCCTGCCCAAAATGTGTTTGTGGTCTCTGTGGGAAATCAACTTTGGGACAGATTAACAAAATCACAGCACCACTGTTCATGAGGGAGGTCCCAAAATGCCTATGTTGAAAATGTGGCTAAAACAATCCCAAAAATATTTGAGTTTCAGACGTGTGTTGCATAGTTTCTATGCATCTCATGACTTCACCACTTTTCATATTTTCACTCCAGATTTTCAGCATTGCCATTTTTTATGCCTCCTCATGAACAATACGGTTGTCATTTTTCCACATCCTGCCCAAAATGTGTTTTCGTCCCTGTGTTGCCAAATGGCATAGCCGCTGTGCAAAACCACCTTTTAGCTAACAAACTGATTGTGCCATTCTTCATGGGTCACAAAAGCCTATTGTGAAAATCTGAGTAGTAAAGTAGTAAATATTGTTATTCAATTGACAAGCAAAAGAATTGAGACTCGATTGAGACAAGCTCATTTCCAGCAAGTGAAAATACCAACAAACTCCTACAACATTAGGGTTTCCAACTGTAACACCCCACCCTATAGAGACTGCCAGGTGTCAGGGGTGTGACTTGGGACCATTGGCTGTAATGCTCACTCATTCCACCCCCACCCCATCCTACAGCCAGTGACAGGCATCGAGGTGTGCCTTGGAGTATTCAGCTCTAAAGTTCACCCCATTCTCCTATACTGCACCCATCTCAGTGTATTTCCTTATGGAATGGGGTTAATATAATGCCCAAAGACCCTAAAGCACACCGACACTTGTCAGTGTCTACAGGATAGGTGAGGTAAAATGGTATGAGCGTTATAGCTGATGCCCCAAAGGCACACCCCAGCAACTGTCAGTCTCTGCAAGGTTAGGGCTGGGTTGGTGTCAGTTCCATACTTCACTGTCATTCCTATTATGTTTCTCTGACTCCAGCACTACCAATGCCAATGTCAGCAAGACAACATTCGGCATTGACAAATGCTTGTTTTGTTGTTGTTGTAACTTGCCACAAAACCAGTAGTACCCTCATCAGAAATGTGAATTGAGCACTGTAAATTAAATAACAGTAGAGTGTGCTAGTTCTGGAATACATTGAGTTCGTGAGGTGTGGTATTCCTATAGCATGCTCCCTTTGATCACCTGTTAATTACCTAGGTGGAACACTTTACTTTAAAGGAGCTATTTTAGGCAGTGCACGCTATGTAAGAGTAGTCACTGCAAACATTTCATATTTAGGACCAAACCGTGGGTTCCGCCTTGGCATCTGGTGGTTTGACTTGTTCACATTACAGCTGTAAATGAAGACTAAGAGAACTCCTTTTCCATGGAGATAAAAAGAAACAAAATAGACAATGTAGGCAGAAAGAAATTGTAACCTCTTAGATTTACCATGAGAGGTGGGTGTGCACTGGACTCTGTTTGTTGTTATTTGCCACAAAACCACTAGTACCCCTCACCAGAAATGTGATCTGAATGTTGTGAACAAAGCAAGGGTAGATTTTGCCAGTTTTGAATATGTAATAAGATCCAGCACCTGACCAGCCAAAGCTAGCTTTTTAATGTGCAGTCAGGTGATGTCTCAGCCTATGAAGGTGCTGTGGGTCATCCTGGAAACAGGCGCTGGGGAATCTATCCAACAGGTGTGGCATACAGACCTCCAGCACTGGGAGAGGAGTTGGATAAGGCATTTGGGGAAGCCATCAGTAGGATGGCAAGTAAGTATGAGGTACTGCTAGTTTGTGACTTTAATCTGCCAGATGTGGATTGGTGCTTCCCTACTGCAGCTTTGGCAAGGAGCATGACCATTCTTGACTCCTAAAAGGAGTTTTTTCAGGCAGCTAGTTAATGAACCCACTAGGGAGGGGCAATGCTGCACCTAGTACTTACAAACAGGGACAGCATGGTAGATATCACAGTGGGCAGTCCCTAGGTACCAGTGATCACCGTACAGTGGGCTGGACATTACAATGGGAATTTAGGCAAACCACATGAGGACAAGGGTCTTGGACTTTAGGGAGGTGGATTTAAAGTAATGGGTGACTTCCTCAGAAACTTCCTTGTTGGGGAGGGATTGCCAAGGAGGGTAGAGTACAGTAGGAAAAAATAAAGGAGGGCACAGTTAAGGCAACCAGCCTCTGTGTGAAGGAAGTGAGCAAAAGCAGAAGGAAAAGAGACCATTATGGCTCTCTAGGGAAGTGGCTAAGGTGATGAAGGAAAAAGGGTGGCACGGAGGTACAGGGAACTGCAGAGGGAGGAAGACAGGGAGGTGTACCAAGTAAAGAGAGGACGAGGAAAGGCAGTGAGGGGAGTAAAGGTGCGTACAGAGGAAAGGATAACAAAGGTGGTAGCTAAAGAGGATAAGATTTTCTTCAGGTACATAAGTGAGAAGAGGAAGGCAAGAGGAGGGATAGTGAGGAAAAGTAGGAAAGTAGGAAGTGACGGGAAGGGGATGTACAGAAAAGGACCAAGAAGAAGCAGACATCCTGAAAAGGTACTCTGCTCAGTCTTCACAGTAGAGTGTGGGAGATTGGACCACCAGGAGCAACAGAAACAAAGGGGAGGTGGACAAAAGTTCATTTTCAGAGAAATTGTCCTGAAGGGACTTGCAGCTTTGAAAGTGTACAAGACTGTGGACTGAACAGGATACACCCAAGGGTACTAAGGGGAACTCATGGAGGTACACTACTTCCACTGATGGCCTTGTTCAGCAGCTTCTATGGAAACAGGAATGATTCCAGAGGATAGGAGCAGAACAGATATTGTCCTCCTACAAAGAGTGACTGCAGTGATGGTGAAATTAATGGAAACCCAGTTAATGGAAAGGTTGATAGAGTACCATGAATCTAGTGAGCTGGAAGACCACAGGCAGCAAGGATTCACGAGCTGAGGGAGGTCATACCAGATGAATCTGATTGATTTCTTTAACAGGGTGATCAGGAAATTAATCAGGGAGCAAGGAAGGGCAATGGACATAGCCTATCTAGACTTTAGCAAGACCTTCAACCCTATGTTGCACAGTAGACTGATAAAGAAATGAGCAGCCTACGTTGAGATCCAAAGTGGTGAATTAAGAAGCCTCAGTAACAGATAGGAGAGAGAGGTGGTGGTTAACGGCATTCACTGTAATGATGGAAAGGTAACAAGGGTGCTGCAGGGCTCAGTACTGAGACCAGTCCTCTTCAATGTCTTCATAAGCAACATTGCAGAAGAACTGGAAGGGAAGGTATGCCTTTTGCAGATAACACCAAAATCTGTAATAGGGCTGATACTCAGGAGGAAGTGGAGAAAATGCGTAAGGATCTTGGGAAACTCAAGGAGTGGTCAAGAGCATGGCAGCTGGAGTTCAATGCCAGAAAGTGTGAAATCATGCACCTAGGGCATAGGAACCCAGGAGATGAGTATAGGATGGAGGGATTACTGACAATCACTAAGCAGGAAAGGGACCTGGGGTTATCCTATCTGATTACCTCAAAGTGGCAAGGTAGTGTGACAAAGCAGTGGATTGGGCCAGTGGGATGCTGGGATGCAAGGGTGAAATCTCAGTAGGAGAGGGACATTGTGTTCCCACTATGTTTGTTCGCTGCTGAGACCCCACCTAGAGTATCATGTCCAGTTCTGAGGCCACACTCAGAAAGGACATAGACAGGATGTTGGTAATCCAAAGGAGTGCAAGTAAAATGGTGCGGCATTATGCCAAAAGACCTATGAGGAGAGACTGTGGATCTCAGCATGTACACCTTGGAAGAGAGAAAAGTGATAAGACACCTACAAGTACCTCACAGGGGTAAACAAGATGCAGGAGTCTCTTCAAATGAGAAAGAGCACCCGGAGCAAATGGGCATGTAATGAAGCTGGAGAGAGGAGTTTAAGAGGGATATTAGGAAGTACTACTTCATTGAAAGAGTGTAGCAAAAGTAGTGGAGCAAAAACAGTAAGGGGCTTCAAGCACATGAGGGATAGCCATGGGGACTATTAGTTAATAGGCAGGGAGGGAGGAGGGTCACTGGAGACCAGTTAGGGTTTGTGGAGACAGACTAGGTAGGGACCATCTTGGCAGACTGGGTGGGCCAAGAAGTCATTCTCTGCTGACAAATTCTGTGTTTCAGTGTGGTCTCTGGATTTTTCCTTGCCATTTCATAAAGATCAGTGCATATCTCTGTCCCTCGTTTGAATCCCTTTGCATAGAACTGCAGCTAACACAGCTGACTTTTAACTCTTTAGTCAGTCAGAGCCCTCGTTTCTCATAATTGAAATATTTTGCTTAGAGCTGACTTCACACAGCTGGGTTTTAGCTTGCAATCAGTAGCGCTTACTAACCAGATTCTGTCACAATTTTGTTAAAGGGGACTAGTTAATACATTCTGTTCCTAAGAAAAACATTACTATACTTGCTTGATTGCATCAAAACAACCATTTCTGTATATTTCATTAAAATATAACCCCACAGTACCCTTTTATAAGGGAATAAGCAACTCTAGGCTGTGTTTTAAAGGATTTCAGTGTACTTTTCTAGTCTGCAAAGCCATTTGCTCTTTGGTCTTGTGTCTTTACACCCTTGGAGCATGCATCAAAATCCTTTAAACTACATCCTGTTGCAGTTTATTCTTCACTTAGGACAGCCTCTGTCACCCCGTTGGGTATTGTGAGGCATGAAGTGAAGTCAAGTGCCTTCAACCACTAAGCATACATAAAGATCTAACACATCCCATGTACCCTGGAATGTGTTACTGTGTTTATAAAATAGCTAATAACAAAGAGGAAAAGCACATTTTACTTGTTTAGTAAAATGATCTAGAAAAATTTATAGTCTTCTAATAATAAAAATGAAGTATTCCAACAGAACTTTGAACTTCAGCATACTGAAGCTGTTGCCATGATATGACACCCTTGTGCATAAGAAACTGGTCTGGAAATATAGTTGGAGTGGACAGCATTAGGGATTTGGAGAAAAGATTAGAAGCAATCTAGTGAGGCCATTTCTGAGACAATAAAGTCTTGCATGAAAATTGCAATCGAATGAAACAGGTACAAGAGACCATATGGTTCTTGGGAAAGGTCTGGGAGGCAGAGAGAGACAAAAGTAGGCCTTCACAAGGTACAAGGAAAACAAGAGGAGGAGGAATGCGGAAGTACCATTTAAAAACATGGGAAACCAAGAGGGTGGTCAGAGGAGCAAAGCAGACACACAGCTGCATACTGGGGAGGGGTCAAGGGAGAGAAAACAGTTCTTAGATATATTAGGGAAAAAGAAAGAGGAGGAGGAATTATTACACTAACTGAGAGAGGTAGGGTAATTGAGGAGGATGGGCAGAAAGCAGCCTTTCTTAGCAACTGTTTCTACTCTGTATTCACAATGGATGCAGAGGGCATCTGCCAGAGATTGGCACTGAGGCAGCTGTGGGTGTATCTTGGAGATGAGGTAGCAAGTATTTACCAGAGAAAGAGTTTGGAAAGAGCTATCAGCTCTACAGATAAATGAGGCCCTAGGACCAGATGGAATGCGCCTGACAGTGCTCAAGAAATTAACAGTCAATGGAATTAACTGAACCTAGCCATTGAGGGCTGTTCAACAGCACAATAGCTTGATTAACAAAAATTGTGCAAAGACTGGAGGGTAGCAGACATAATCCCGCCCATAAGGGAGATGACAAAGAGCAACAGGTAACTACAGACCTGTCAATCTTACTCGTAGCTAGAGAGCAGTGGACTCTAGGATAGTAAATCTACAGGTTCAGTTGTAGGAGGTCTTGTCAGACCAACCTTATAGTATTCTTTAACTGGGTAACAAGAGCAGTGGTAAGAGTCGCACTGTTGATTTACTCTACTTTGATTTCAGTAAGACTTTAGACTCGGTACTTCACAGAAGGTTGCTGACAAAAATGCAGAATCTGATTTCAGCGAAGGACACATTTAGATTGGTGAAAACTGGTCAGAAGAGAGACAGCAGAGGACTGTGGCTAACAGAGTCAAGAGTGGAGCAAAAAATATAATTCACAAATAAAAAATCAGAAGAGAGGAGGTCACTAGAGGGGTACCATAAGGATGAGTCCTGGGTTCAGTCCTTTCAATATGTTCATTAGCGATATAGGAGAAAGAATACAAGGCAAGATGTCTCTTCGCAGATGACACAACTCTGAGGCAGGGTAGACATTGAGGTGGGGGTTAAGGAGATGTAAACTGATTTGCAAAGGCTAGAGAGGTGGTCAGAAGTTTGGCAGTTGAAATTCAATGCCAAAAAGCACAAGGTGATGTGCATAGAGAACAAGAACCCCAGGACAGACTGCTGGATGGGGTGGGGAAAAGTTGGGCATGACCTCTGAGGAAAGAGACTTAAGAGTCATCATCAGTGACTCCTTAAAACAATCAAGCCAGTGTAACAAGGCCTAAAGTAAGGCAAACAGGATGATTGGGTGTATACAGTACTGTAGGAAGGGTATTGACAGTGGATGAAAGGAGGTATTACTACCATCTCTATAGAGCACTGCTGAGGTGCCACCTGAAGTACTGTGCCCAGTTCTGAGTCCTCACATGAGGAAAGATGAGCACTGGGTGGAGACAGTGCAACATAGGGTGACCAAAATGATCTAGGGCCTGCAGGGCAGATCTTACAAGGATTGACTCAAGGCACTGAACATGTAATCTCTGGAGGCCAGACAAGAGAAGGGTTATATGATAGAGACCTTCAAGTTCCTGAAAGGAATAAACACAGTAAACAGCAAGGAACTGTTTAGCATGAATAACAGATCAAGAATACTGTGGCATGAATAGAAACGGATGGGGGAGGTTTAGGTGTGGGGACCAGACTCGGAGAGTGGTTCACGCCTTTTTTCACAGAGAGGCAGGCACAACAGTTCCAGGTGTAAACAGACAGCTTTTATTGCAACAGCCACTTGCTATGCTGGAAAAATAACTGGTTATTCAGTTGCAGTATACAAGGCACTTACAATGATTATCATGCACTAAACAATTCTAAGAAGGGCAGCTCTATATGGGTAATATGCAATAGATATATGGGTAGGCAGTTGTATATTCAGATATATAAGACTAGAAATGCAGATATATAACATAACACTCTAAAAGGGTCACCTAGTACACTACGCCTGCAGACGCTACTATTAGCAGTTCAACTGATGCCTGAACACCTTGGCCAAGGATAACTAGCAGAACCAGTCTATGATACAACAGTCCAGGAGGAGGAACAATCTTTCCAGTGGGGAGCAAGTGGTAGCTAGCTAGCTTAGAGAATGGTTAGTATAGTACCTAATCAATCAATCAGTCTCATTGGCCAGAAGGAAAATGAAAGCAGCAAGATGAAGAGGATGAGGGAGTTGAATTAGATGAAGGCTGGTCCTGAAGCTGAACAGGCAGGCGATGAAGGGATGGAAGCTGGTCAAAGAGATGTCCCTCTGCTGCAATGGAGGGTTCTTGGGAAGGTCGCTGATGGGTTGCTACCCAGCCAAAGAAGGGAGCTATGGCCAACTAGAAAAACAAAATAAAACTGGGGCAGCTTTCTAATCACCATACTGCAGAGGAGACCTTACTACCCTGAGCCGGGTGGCTCCTAGACTAACTTTACTGGGGAACTAACTATCACTGCTCTGGCTACTGCAGTCTTCAGCATCTTTGGAGGTCATTGATGGGCTAAGTGGAAGACACTGGAAGCTTGGCCACCCAAAGGAAAGTGGCCCTGAACTCAAGGTTACAGGCAGTTGCAGTCTGTCATATGGCAAACAGTTAAGGAGATGGGACTACTGTAGCTGGGCAGCCCATCCACTTCCCCAAGGAAACAGTTCTGGCTTGTGTGGGGAAGAAGACTGGTGCAGGTGATTACAGTTGGTTGTGGAGTAGACACTTCAGGCCCCAGTGCAGAACAGTTCAGAAATCAACTGGTCTAGGCTGGCCTGTTGGCGGGGGTAGGTTCGCTTGCGACACAGGTGACCAGGTTGAATCCAGACTCAGGCCATGGGAGGCTGGCCAGGGAGGAGGAGGATTGAGTGTCCCATGGACTGCGCTCTTCCTCTAGGGTATGATAGAGTGTCTGGCACAAAGTGCGGATCCCTGGCAGAGACTGGGGATCTGATGAGACTGGCATCTGATATGTGGAGAGGCAGGATGGATGTCGGGCTCATCCCACTGACGCCATTGCACGCCCCACCTCCTGAGTGAGTTAGTATCCACAAAATGCTGCCTGTCCCACAGATGATGCTGCCTCCTGGTACCGTGACTCCCAAAGTACCGACCCGAACTGAGACCGTGTTCTGCTGGATGGCCCACCCCACAGCCCCAACTGGGGGCTAGCCTAGGGAGCCCTGCCAGTTGTGGTGATGTGGCCAGTAACATGGACATGTCTCTGTGGGGTTGGGTCATCTCAGCGGCCCCACCTTGGGATAAGCCAGGGCAAATTGGGATTGGTAATGGGGAGAGGTAGTGAGTCCAAGGTAGGGCTCATAATATGGGACAGGTGGTGCAAAAAAAAAAAGAAACCAACTGGTCGAGATGCAGGGCAAGCAAGTCCAGCCCCGATGCAAATAACATTTTCAGTGGGTGCAGGGCAGGCAGTTCAAGCCCTGTTGTACTTCAGTTCAGGCCAGGCAAACAGTCCAGCCTTCAGGGCAAATTGCACCCCAGGGTGCAAACCTGAGTGAGACACTGAAATTGGCAATTACAACAATAATAAATTCTTTTTATTACAAGGTGCTGTGTCCACCTTCAGCCAGGGTCCGGGTAGCAGGCAGTGCAGCATAGGCCTGGTCATGCTCTCGGTCCACAGGCACACCAGCTGACGGCAAGCAGTCCAGGGAGAATGGGGTGGCTGATGGGAAATGGGTGGGGATCCAAGGAGAAAGGCTCATGCCTCTGGGGTAACCTTCCATATATAGGCACTAGCCCTTTAAACCCCTAAGGAATCCTTTCTTGGCTTGCAGGCCTGGTGAGAGTAGTTACATAGACCAGGCTCACACCTTTTGTATATGTGGGGTGGCAGCTGGGCCATACAGTGTGCCCAGACATAATTCAACCCCCTATAAATAAGAATTTTGGGGCTATAGGCTGACTGTGCAGGACCTGGGCTTAGCTCCACCTCCTCTGCACATAAATATGCAGACCTGTGTCTGTAACCCTGCCCTCTTGGCATAAACTTTGCAGCAGAACCCCCTTTGCCACTCTAACCCCCTTTGGCTCTGCTCTCTAGATGGGGCACCGATCTGTGCCAAACTACCTTCCCTGGGGCTTAAAACTCTAAGTGCACCTTATTTTTTCTTTGTGGGTCTTCTGCTCACTTCTGACCCTTATGCCCCTGTTCTACTTCCCCTGGCACCTCCAGCTTAAATAAGAATAATTTAGGCTTACAGCCCACTCACTGACTGGCCCTGGTATTCCACTCTCACTTTTGATCAGTTGTCATGTTTGTGGTGAAGGTCGGGGAGCCATACTCCCACCCAACATCTCGTTTATCCCTATATAGCTGCAGGGCAGAACTACAGTGGTCTGGGTGCTGGTTTCCACCTGGACACACTTTGCTGCCACACCTTGGGCCACTCATGCTAAAGCTTCCCCCTCACAAATTCAGATGGCACTGATGGTAGGAGACCAGGGAAGCAAGCAGACACTCCACATACTCTAGGGACTCCACCTCCATGAGGAAGGGCAGAGGTGACCTCCACTACTGGGAAGGGCAGTTGGACCCGGCCAAACAAGTGGAGGCTAGCAACCAGGGACTCAGGATGCAAATGGAGGAAAAGGAGAAAAAAGGGACAGGCACAAATGGCAAATAAAATACAGCAAAAATCAAACCAAGGGGTGGCAAATGCAGCCAAGGACCACGAACAAACACCAGAACCCATGACCAGCCCAGGAGGCCAAATGAGGAGAGACATCAAATGGGGCAAATGGAAGGACACAGATGGGGAAGAAAAACAGAAACAAAAACAGGGCTAGGGAATGACCTGCCAGTGGGCAGCTGGCACTAACGCCAGTAGACAGAAGGGATAAAGAGACCTGGCTCACCCTACTGGGCTCTAAAGCTTATGGCCAGAGAGGAGAGCAGGAAGACATAGATACATAGATACATAGACAGTGTCGGCAGATAAGGGCCTATGGCCCACCTAGTCTGCCCATTTGAGCTTGTAAGTTCAGTTTGTTTTCCTAGAAGTCTATTTCCCCTTACCCCTGACCTTCTAGAATTCCTTTTTGTCTATCCCATGCATTCTTAAACCTGTGATTGTTTCAGCCCCCACCACTTTCTGGCAGGGTGTTCCACTTGTCCACCACCTCGCTCTGTGAAGAAATTCTTTCTCATGTTTCCTCTGAATCGTCCTCCCTCCAACTTCATCCCATGCCCTCTAGTCCTGAAACATCTTTTCGCTTAAAAATAGTGTTTTCCTGCACCCTGTTCCTCCCTGTAAGATACTTGCATGTCTCTATCATATCCCTCTCTCCCTCCTCTCCTCCAGGGAGTACATGTTCAGTTCCTTCCAACCTGTCTCTCATAGGATTTGTGATGCAACCCATGCACCATCTTTGTTGCCCTCCTCTGAACCTTCTCACCCTGTCTATGTCCTTACGAGGTATGGTCTCCAGAACTGTACACTGTACTCCAGGTGGGGCCTCACTAGTGTCTTGTATAGCTGGAATTATGACCTCCTTTTCCTGCTGGTGATGCCCCTGCCTATACATCCCAGCATCCTATTTGCTTTACCTGATGCCTTGTCACACTGTTTCCTACCTTGAGGTCATCAGAGATGACAACCCCAAGATCCCTTTCCTGCTTGGTGCATGCTATATCCTCACCCCCAACTGATATATTGTGCCAGGGTTTTTGTGCCCCATATGCATTATCTTGCACTTCTTTGCATTGAATTTCAACTGCCAAACCCTTGACCATTCTTCAAGTTTCTGCAGGTCCTTCTCATTCTGTCTACACCCTCTGGTGTGTCTACTCTGTTACAGAGCTTTGTGTCATCAGCTAACAGTGAAATTCTGCCTTCTATATCCTGTGAATGTCACTGATGAAGATGTTGAATAGGACCGGTCCTAGCACTGATCCCTGTGGTACCCACTGGTCACTCTTCCCTCTGTAGAGTGACAGCCATTTACCACCACCCTCTGTGTCCTGCCACCCAGCCAGTTACCTACCCACCACACTACTGTCCTGCCCACACCCATATTCCCAGTTTGTGTAATAGTCTTTGTGGCACAGTGTCAAAGGCCTTGCTGAAGTCCAGATAGGCCATGTCCACTGCCCTCCCTGATCCACCTCCCTAGTCACCCAGTCAAAAAATTCAATGAGGTTGGTCTGACATGACCTCCCTGGTGAAACCATGCTGCCTTGGGTCCTGTAGTCCATTGACAACCAGATGTTCCACCAATCTCTCCTTCAGTAGTGCTTCCATGATCTTTCCCACTACTGAGGTGAGGCTGACTGGTCTGTAGTTCCCTGCTTCCTCTTTGTTCCCACTTTTGTATAAGGGGACTACATCTGCTGTCCTCCAGTCTTTGGGTACCTCCCTGTTTCCAGTGATTGGCTGAACAGGATAGCCAGAGGTTCAGCCACCACCTCTCTTAGTTCTTTAAGGACCCAGGGTGCACCCCATCTGGCCCCACTGCTTTGTCAACTCTTATTACTTCCAGTTCCTTCAGGACCCTTTCTCGTAAAGGGACTTGTGTCCATTTCTGCACCATTCTCACCCTTGTACTCCCTTCAGACCCATTACCCCTCTTCCTTAGTAAAGACTGAGCAGAAATACCTGTTCAATATGTCAGCTTTACTGTTGTCATCCTCCACGCTGTCCCATCCTCCCCTTCAGTCTAACTATCCCTCCCTTTGTCTTCTTTTTTCCTTATGTACCTGTAAAAGGTTTTGTCCCCTTTAACCACTGATTTTTGCAATGTGTTCTTCTGTCTGAGCTTTGGCTTCCTTACTGACTTCCTGCCTCCCTTTGTTTCTCCTGGTACTTCTCCTATCCCCTTCTGCCTGTGTCTTTTGTATTGCCTGAATGCAGTCTTTTTGGCTTTCACTTTCTTTGCTACTCTTTGAAAACCATAATGGTCTCTCTTTCTTTCCTCTTGCTAACCTGCTTAATGCATAATTCTGTTGTTCTTATAATCCCCATTTAAATACTGCCCACTGTTCCTCAATCCCTGATTCCTGTCCCATTCCCATTAATGCCTCTTTCAAGCATCTCCCATTTTCCCAAAGTCTGCCCCCTAAAATCCAGGATACGTGTTTTGTGTGGTTTGGTTCTGCTCTTTCTGTGATTTCAAACCTACAATGACTGGTGGTCACTGTTACCCAGGTGCTCCCCACTGTTACCCCCATCACACTGTCCCTGTTTGTGAGCACAAGGTCCAGTATTGCCTTCTGCCGAGTTGGTTCCATGACCAGTTGCTTGAGGAAGGCACCCTGAAGGGAGTCCAGGATAAATCTGCTCCTAGTTGATGCTGCTGGGATGCTCCAGTCCACATCTGGTATATTGAAGTCTCCAACCAGTACTACCTCACCTTGTCAGCCATCCTTTGGATGGCTAGCATCAACTCCTATCTGTTTCTTCCTCCTGGGCTGGTGGTCTATAGACCACACCTGTGGGATGGCTTGGCCCCATTTTCCTTTCCAGCTTAACCCACAGTATCTCTCCCCCATTTTTGTTCCTCCTGGATCTGTGTGGCCCTTATGTCATTTTTCACATACAGTGCCACCTCCTCCCTTCCTGCCTGCTCTGTCTCTTCTGAATATGTTGTAGCCAGGTATGGCCATCTCCCAGTCATGGTTATCATTACACCAGGTTTCAGTGATGGCCACAATGTCCAGGTCTGACTGTACCATGACAGCCTCCAGATCTTCCATCTTGTTGCTAAGGCTCCTGGCATTTGCACACATGGCTTTCCATGATTTGACCTCCCTAGACTGCTTCTCACTGTTCTACTCCAGCCCTTCCTTGGTTGTCATTTATCCCTGGTTCTCCTTGCTGTCTGCCCTTCTGTTGAATTTTGCCCCTTTCTGCTTATCCACCTTTTGGACACTAATCTCCAACTTTTTGCACACTGCTTTGCAGAGATAGCCACCCTCTGGTTCACTGGTTCCATTACTAGCTGTGGGGTGAGCAAGTAGGTACCATCCTTGCTGGCCTGCCACCCCCTTTGCTAGTTTAAATGCTTGTCAATGTAGCATTTAAACTTATCATTGAGTGCTTGGATTCCTCCAGGATGGATGCAGGCCGTCAGGCTTGAACAAACCTCCATCCCTCCAGATGGGTCCCCAGTCACCAATGAATCCAAACCCTTCCTCACAGCACTAGTTCTTCAACCATGAGTTAAAGTTCCTGGTGCATGCACCCTATGCTCTCCCTTGCTCTCACAGGTAGTACTCTGAGAAAGTGACAGAAGTAGCTACTTGCTTTGAGACCCTCCCAGTTTCCTAAACAAAACTGGAGAAGTTACACAGGCTATAGCGACTTGAACTCATGACCCCTATTAGACTAGATCAGTGCTTTGACCGCTGAGCTATAGGGCCACATTAGACTGCAAGGGCAGGCCCAGAGAGGGTGTACCACCAGATACCCACCAACAGGACCCCATTGTAGCCAACAACCCAAAACACAGGAGGGGAATAATAATGAAAAGGAAACGCAAACACAGGAGCAGACAACTAGAGGGGCTCACCTTAAGAAGCTGGCTGCTGCAGAACATCAGGAAGACTGCTCAACCTCTCCAAGAGCTGGAGAATGATTGCTGCTGCACTGCTGCTGGAGACCCCAGGACCACTGGCTACAGAGGAGCAGCCACCAGGAGCCACGGACCCAAGCTCTCAGGTAAGCCTCCAGGTGTCCATACTCCTGTGCTCTATACTCTGTCAGCCACCCAGTCCAGAACTACCATCTGGCTAGCAAGGAAGATGCTTTGTAGTTTAGGGATGGACCTGCTTCTGGCCAGTTGATTGGTCCCTGGGGCATGGAGCAACCTCTTGGGCTGATTTTATGGCCCCATTAGGCATTTTCAGAGACATTGCCTGGACAGGACACAGGATCCAGCGTAAGACTCCATGGAGGGGAGAGGAGGATAGGGACAGGACAGGAAATGGTCATAAGCCAGCTTCTGTGGATGTGGGTGGGTGGGGGTTAACACTTTCCTTCCTGAGGCTTCCTGGTCTGCTTGCTCAGCATACTTTGAGGTACAAATACAGGCGGGACATGAGAAAGTTTTATTTTACAGAGAGGCTGGAGGGCCCATAGGACAATCCTAATTTATGGGTCCATGACAAGTCTATGTCAGAAAAGATAGCAGGGCTGATAACAAGCGCGGGTAAAATGCTGACACCCAAAACCACGCTTCACGGAGACGGCGCACAGTAATTGATAGGGTGGCAAATCAGGAGAGGGGCTGATTTATGAATGCCAACTCCAGGGGGGCAATTTATGATTGTGGCTAGTTAGTTGAAACCCTGTGCTGGGAGAGCTGACAGAGCAGATAGAAGGACCAAGCCAACAGAGAAAAGGTAGCTATAGTTAAAGGGCAGTGTCGGTACTTATAGGTTAAAGTTTCTTTGAGTTTTTTGGGCAAGGGCAGTTCTTGAAATTTTAGTAGACATTGTGGATAAATTAGCTCATTAGAGTATTACAGCCTGTTTATGGGCTGAGTGGTTACTACATGTAAAGGTTATTGGGGAATGAGACTGTGAAGGGATTGTGGATAACAGGCACGAATTTCAAGTTCAACACACAGTCTCTGTGTGATGTTTATTCAAAATGCTGCAGATTACCTTCAACAATGTCATATCCTTCTTCAGTATATCAGTTTGTAGCAACAGACTATGCAAGTCTTTCCTCTACACTTAGCCAGCACTTACTGACTCACTGATTTCTGATCTAACTTATCTGTTGAGATTTAGCCACCCCTATGCAGGCCTTGTTTGTCTGGGTGGGTGGGGGCTCAATTAAAAACCAAGCTAAAGACAAAGAACCTCAGTGCAGAAGCACTGAAACAAGGGTTACCCTAAAGGGCATTGACAATAAGCCAACTTTCAAAGAAACATAACATTATACATACATCCATAATGCAAAGCATCATGGGATATATGCAAATCACCATGCAATTTCAGACGTGTTCAGTTTACAGCAATTTACATGCATTTTAAATAGCACAACTACTTAATTTTTATCATACAGTCCCCCAGTAATGTTTTACCTTTATCCAAAACACCTAGTGCCATGGTATTTTCAACATGTACAGGTTTTATACACATAATGTATACACATTAAAGTACTTATGGTATAGTGCCATTGCATACTAAATCCAACAATGAGGAACACAGCCTGTTGTTTTATATCAGTTCGGAGGTCACAACAATAACCTCCCTGTACAAGGACCTGAGAGGGAAAAGGAAAGAGGACATTATAGCATAGTCAAGAAAGGGAAGGTGTCCAAAGCTGGCCAACCTTAAGGACTAGAAATTGTAAAGAATAGATTAGCTAAGAAATGGAAGAACTGTTGCAACAGATTTAAGAAAAGGTTGGTCCTCAAGAGTGGCAGGAGCTCCTGTCACAGACATGAAAAGGCATAGTTTATTCCAGCAGGGGACAGGATATACAGTAAGTGACTAGTTATCTGAAACCCTGCACTGGAAACTACCACAGCAAACAGAAGCACCTAGCCTACCAAGAAAATATAGTTAATACTGCAGAGGTGGTCTGGGTAGATTGATGTCCTTTGAGTGTTTTCTAGGCAGTTATTTAAATTTACATACAGTGTGAGGAAACATAGAACTTGTCAGCAGATAAGGACTGCTTGTCCCACCTAACCTATCCAGTTTGTCCCTGCCTATACTGTCACCGAGATCTACAGCTATTCCTCCACCCCTGCTTTTCTACTAAGATTTCTTTGTGCCTATCCCATGCATGCTTTGAAGCCCTTCGTTTTTGCTCCCACCACCTCTGCTGGAAGACTGTTTCAGGTGTCCACCACTCTCAGTAAAGAAGTATTTCACTTACCTCCTAAATTCTCCCTTCCAGCTTCACTGTATGCCCCCTGTCCTCATGCACTTTCTCTTCTGAGAAATAGTCCACTCCTGCACCATGTTCACCCTGTGACATACTTACAGGTCTCCATTATGCCCCTCCTTCCAGGGTGTACATATTTAGTTCCCTCAGTCTCCCATTATAGAGCTTATGATGTAATTCCTGCACCATTTTAGTTGCCCTCCTCTGAAGCTTCTAAATTAAATGTGACCAAGTCTCCCAGGCCAGATGGGTTAAAACCGGGATACTGAGGGAGACAAGTCAATCACTGGCAGCTCCTATGGTAAACCTAATTATGGAATCACTAGCATCTGGGGAGGTGCCTGAGGACTGGAGGGTGTAAATGCGGTCCCTACATAAAAGTGAGGATAGGAACAGCTAAGATAACTATAGGCCTGTGAGTTTGATGTTGTTAGTGGGAACATTGCTGAGTCAATTGTCAAAGAACAAATCATAAATTTCCTGGAAGAATGATATGATAGAGACTCTGCAAGTACCTCACAGGTGTGAAGGAGTGAGAGGAGGGAAGTCCCTAATGAAAGAAGCACCATGACCAGGGGTCATGCGATAAAGCTGGTGGGGAGGGAGTTTAGAGAGATGTGAGGAAATATTTCTTCACTAAAAGGGTGGCAGACACCTGAAATAGACTGCCAGTAGAACTGGTGGAGGCAAAACAGTGTTGGGGGAGGGTTTTAAGCATGCATGGCATAAACTTCCAACTGTCTGTTCTTCTGTATCAATTCATATGTACGCTGAAGACGCAGTTCTTTTTGCTTCTGGTTCCTCTATCCATGACCTTTCCTCCCAGCTGCAGTTGGATTTTGACAGCATTCAACGCTTGTTTCAACTGTCCCTCAATGCCACAAAACAGTTTCAATGACTTCTGGCACCTGTCAGAGGCTAGCTAGACTTAATTCTCTTCCACTATTTAATATCCTTGATGGTACTAAGATTGTTGATGTTCCTCGTGTAAGTACCTCAGGATCTGTCTTGACTCAGCATCTTGATTTCTCAGTGTATTGACGCAATCATGTAAGCTGCACCTAGGCTTGGAGCAATGTATAGGAATAAAGCAAGTATTCTACTTCCTGCCTGCTGAGAAATTGTATTAAAATGATTCTCCCTATCTTTGACTACAGTGATTTAGTCTACAGTGAAGCCCTAAATCCTCCCTTGCCAGACTGCACCCCTGTGTCATTCTTTTTGTTGTTTTGCTCTAGATTGCCCACGCTATACTCACCACTGCTGTCTTTACCCAGACCTTCTCTTCCTCTCTTTGATACTAGGCATCTTTCTATAGTGCCTCTTTATATGCAAATTCTAGTTCGCACCCTTCCCTCTTATCTTAATTCCCATCTATCCTCTCTCCTTCTTCCTTTTACCTCTCCAAAATTATATTTCCCATTCTCTCTCTCATTCCTTCTAGAAAATCTACTCTTGGTCAGTCTGCTTATTCTTACTAGTTTCCTATACTCTGGTCCTACCGCTCTTCCCCTTCCTCTCTGAAGTCTCTTCCTTATGACTTTCGTACTCTACCTGCAACTGTCTATGACTGGTTTCTTTTCATTCTCCCTTTCACTAGGTTCACCCTGTTTATGCCTGTCAACTGTCTTTCCCTTCTTTACATATAAGAATGTGTTTTTACTTGTATTCATTTTCTATTTGCAACTTTCACATTTTACTATATTATTGTATTTTACTTCTTATTCTAGGTAGTTTTACTGTTTAGTCATCCCCTCTCCCACTCCACCAGGATGCATCTGGAAATGAGCTGTTATCAGTGCAGTATGTCTTTCCTAGTTAAACTTTTAAATGCATAAATAAACATAAGGATTTATTAGAAAACAAGCAGGGAGGAGTGAGAGTCACCGAGACTATTTAGGTTCTATGGAGACAGATTAGCAGGAAACACCTGGACAAACTGGATGGGCCAAATGGTCCTTTCTGCCCTAAATTCTATGCTTCCATGTTTTAATGAACTCATGGACAGAAATAAGCATGGTTTACAAAGGGTAGGTTGTGCCAAAGAAATCTGATTGACTTCTTTGACACAGTGACAGATTGTAGAATTGGGCAGCAGGCATCCTATACCTTAACTTTAGAAAAGCCATTGAGTCAGTGCCTTACAGAAGACTAATCCAAAAGAGGGGAGAATTAGGACTTGGAAATAAACTATGTGGATTGCAAAGAGGTTGTCTGGCAGGACCAGAAAGTTGTCCTAAATGGCAATTTCTCAAATGGCAGGAATGTTATGAGTTGGTACCCCAGGGGTTGGTGCTGGACTGGTTCAGTATGTGTTTATAAGTAACATAGGCGGATTGCATTGCAAGATGAGTCTGTCTGAAGACAACATAAAGCTGCTTGAAATGGTAGACAGTAATGAGGGATAAACAACATGAATGGAGAAAAATCTGAATTGTAGTCAGGAACATGGCAGTCAAAGTCCAATGCCAAATATTAAAGGTGATACATACTGGCAACAGGAATCTACAGATGGAATACAGAATAAATGGGGTCATGCGGAGCCCTAGACAGAAGAAAAGGGATCTGGGGTAATAATAAACATCAGTGAACAATCCTAATCTCAGAAAGTGAAAATGTAGAGAAAACTAGTAGCATACTGGGGTGTATTAGACGGAGCCTGGTTAGTGTAAAACAAGGATGGGATCTTGCCACTATGCAGGTCAATGGTTAGGCCACACCCAGAGTACTGTGTACAGTTTTTAACCCTAATCTGAAAAAGGATAGCTACTGGCTTGAAAATATCTAACAAAGGGCAAGAGAAATGATTCATGGTCCACAGGGGAAGACATATTTAGAGAGGCTGACACTCTAAACATGTACCAAGATGGAATATGAGGATAGGAGGCTTGACAGAAAATCAAAATTCATACAAAGGTATGAAAGGTAGACTCCTTGGATTTAAGATAAAAGTGCAGATGACCACCAGGAGTCACAACATCAAATGAGGAGGGGAGGATAATCTCAAGAAAGGCATTATGGAGTATTTTGTTATAGAAACTTGTGGAGAAATGGTACAAGGTACCCAGCAATGTAATGATGTCAGCACTTACTAACTTGGGGCAGAAATCCAACAGGATAGCTACAGAGGAGTAATTAGAAACAAGTAGAATGTCCAAGGGAACAGTGAGAACTTTACACTGATTAAATAAGACTAGTAGGTCAATCAGAGCTGACTTGACTGGACTCTTGTATCTGTTCTTAACCATTCATGCATATATGGCACGCTAAGAATGCAAGGTGGCCACACATATAGCTGTAAGAAGGCTATAAGGGTGTTCATCAATATATTATAGATCAAGGGAATTTCATTTATTTTGAAATTAAAAAGTCCTACCAAAAGCCCCAATTTCTAGTGGAACTAATGCCCAAGACACTTGTTGTACATTAAGGGTGTCTCATGTGCAAGGGAAGAAAGTGCTCTTATTGGTTGGGAGCGCCTTTGGCAAAAAATAATACAAGATTCACAGGACTGTTTAGATCTGAGGATTTTGTGTGTCAAATTATCAACTTCCACCCCCAATCCCCAATGTGGCATACTGACTAATCAGATCACTCCATTTTGACCAAGTCATTTTAAAAGTGTTGATACCTGTCCAGGTTAAGGAACCGTAGTCTTCATCTTACACTCCTGTGTAGGAGAAACAAACATGAAAAAAGGCTACATGTCCTAAAATGCAGATCTGTTTAACCATTGATGATGTGTGTGATGTAACCTTAAATGAATTATCTGCTCAGGTTACAACCAGAAGCTAATAGTCTTCACACAGACACGCACAGACACACACACACAGTATTATTACAGTGACAGCAATGAAAAGTTGTGGTATTTCTGATATATCTAAATATATCACAGTAAAATCCACATTTGTTCAATGGGATTTTCAGTGGTATATCTAGATGTACCATATAGTGCTAGTTATAATCCAGTTGCTTTTTCACTGGGTCACATACAATGTTAGTGCAATGCTGTGTGTGAAACTTTAATTCCGAGATAAATGCAAACAAAAAGGTTAAATCGTAAGAGATATCTCCACCACACTTGCCGATGTCCTAAATAGTAAATGCTAACTATATTGTTGCTGGGTGTTCCTGTAGCTGGCTGAAGGGCAACAGGAGGACAAGCAGGATACTGATGTCCACTACCACTCATTAACTGGAGAGGGCAACTTTAACTGGCGCTCATCTACCCCTTTGATTACCTCATGGCTGAGGAGAAGATTGTCATCTCCAAAAGGAGTCCATGTTTTCTTGGGATGAGACAGAGTATAAGATTCCAGCCCGCCTGACCCTGCAAGTTTGGGATGCCACCACTTCTCTGCAGACTTACTCTAGGTAATGTAATGATAGCGCCATGTTTACACATGTTGGGATATTTGTGGCATTAGTTAGTAGCATAGTGCTGAAACTGGACATTAGAAACCAATAGTGCAGCTCCTTTATCATGTTCACCATGCAAGAACACGAGCAAACATTTTGTTAGGAGAGTGGTTTGAGAGGTGTGACACTGTCAGTCCAATGCAGAGTGATCAGCAAGGGGCTTGTCAGTGTCACATCAATCATCAGCCAGGCTGATCATAGCACTGAAACTTGAAGAATGGTCAGGGGTTTGGCAGTTGAAATTCAATGCAAGGAAGTGAAAGATAATGCATATGGGGCACAAAAACCCTGGCACAATATATCAGTTGGGGGTGAGGATATATGCACCAAGCAGGAAAGGGATCTTGGGGTTATCATCTCTGATGACCTCAAGGCAGAGAAACAGTGTGACAAGGCAGCAGGTAAAGAAAATAAGATGCTGGGATGCATAGGCAGGGGCATCACCAGCAGGAAAAGGGAGGTCATAATTCCACTATACAAGACACTAGTGAGGCCGCACCTGGAGTACACTGTGCAGTTCTGGAGACCTTACCTACATAAGGACATAGACAGGGTAGAGAAGGTTCAGAGGAGGGCAACAAAGATGGTGCATGGATTGCATCACAAGTCCTATGAGGACAGGTTGAAGACACTGAACATATACTCCCTGGAGGAGAGGAGGAGAGAGGGATATGATAGAGACATACAGGATCTTACAGGGAGGAACAGGGCAGGAATGCACTATTTTAAGCGAAAAGATGTTCCAGGACTAGAGGGCATGGGATGAAGTTGGAGGGAGGACGATTCAGAGGAAACGTGAGGAAGAATTTCTTCACAGAACGGGTGGTGGACAAGTGGAACACCCTGCCAGAGGAAGTGGTGGGGCTGAAACAATCATGGGATTTAAGAATGCATGGGATAGACATAAAGGAATTCTGGAGGTCAGGGGTAAGGGCAACAGACTTCTTGGAAAACATAAACTGAACTTACAGACTTAAATGGGCAGACTGGGTGGGCCATAGGCCTTATCTGCCGACACTGTCTATGTATCTATGTATCTATGTTCTGGTTTGCTGGGCACGAAATTGTGTAGTTCAAAGGAGAGAGCCAACCCAATCATAGGTCAGCTTTTTCCTTTGATCAACACCACTAGCAAGCACAGCTGATCTATCCTGATCAGCCTGCTGAGGTACAATTACATGCTGTAACAAAGAAAACCGCCCATCAATATCTGTTGCTTGCATCATTGTTAGTCCCCAACCCTCCCACACAGCACCCACTCCCTGACTTACTCACGGAGGGGGAATGCTGCCAACATGCATGCTATGGACATCTTGCAAAGCAGGCCACCAGGCAGAGCACTTGAGCTAGGAGGGACTGACTGTCAGCATCATGGAATCTTCACAGAATGAGGAAGCCTGCAAGGTGGAAATGAAATGGGACAGAGGGGCAAACAACCTGCACACAGTTAAGAGTCAAAAGGAATATCAGCAATTTTTACCATTACAAATGCAAAATCAGGCACCATACATGCTTAATTAAAAATTTTAACCCCACCAGGAAACCCTTTTCTACACTGCCTATGAAGTCCGTTAAATAAAAATTTATTTATTAATTATTTCAAATGGTTGGCCCTTTGGGGCATTATTCTGTTTGTGCCTGCACTCAGTAAACCAACTTCATGTTGCGCTGTTCTTGTAATCTTCCAACCTTATTTCAAAACATCTTTCTGAAATTGTTCAGCTCCCATTGTTCCTTATTTCCTTTAGACCGATGGGTCAGCTATAATTTTGTCATGCTACTAAAAGTTTAGATTGCTTTCAGAGCAAAAAGTCCAGTTTGTGATGCTGGGCACGTGACTTCACAAATATAAGAAAGTTTACTTCCAATTGGTCAGTCTGATCATTTAAAAGTATTTAAAATGGACCATTATTATGACAAGGCTTTGGACACAATGCCATGTCTATTTTACACATACACATGCACACACACACACACATATACACCAAGTCAAAACTAAAGAGCTGTAGTACAATCACTCAATAAGTGGATTCCCAAAGTTTCTTAGACTTCTACTGTCACAAACCATTCCTGGGGTCAGGCCAACTGAGTTCACAGTGCCCACCCTTTAAGTGCTATCCATGCTAGGGGAGAAACAGGGATACCCTCCTGTTTACTTTGGATCAGGGCACAATACCAGTCTTGAGTCTTGGAGCCAAATATGAACCCTCTTTGACTATTATACGAGGTTGAATGCCCAGTTTATCATTACACTCTTCGGGTAGCAGCATAACACCTGATCTGGCTGCTCCTCACAGGGTATACAACAGCCTTGTTTGCTACCCCTGCAGACTAAAATGAGACTCTGATATTTTCCCTATCCTGCCAGATCTCTATTCCAGATCCTGCTCAGTTTGGTTGCATATGATGATACCTTGAGCAAGTAACAGCTGTGTCGGATTATTAATGCTGTTCCCACCATTCACACCCAAATGAACAAGTCTCAGGCAGCTTCTTACCGAAAAACAAAGTTTAGTGCAATAAAAATAGTTAAATAAAGAAATGCAGTACAACTAAAACAGAACATACATATATTTAGCTTACAGTCAGAACATCAAATAGACATGTTTACAGGAAAACACCTTGAAACTGATTAACTAAAGTTCTGCCTTACAAGCATGGAGTTTGTTCAGTCTGCAGTTGTGCCTGATTGATCCTTAGGAGTCCAAAACACAAGTGTGTTCCAGTGTCCTCTCAGCAAGACTTAACAACATGAGAAAAAAATGTTCCACCCATCCTGTGATGTCACACAGCTTGTTCATGATGCGGGCTGTGAGGTAACTCTCATCCTGCATAATTAACCAATAACATGACTAGTGTCACATTTAAAACTTTGATGTTTTCAGAGTCCCAGCTGGTAGACTAATTTCACAGCCTCCTGCTATAGTTAATTTGATGTACCAATATTGCATCCTGTAGGATAATTCACATGTCCTGGTAAAATTTTACATAGAGTTACTAGGAAGCAGCTTTCCTCCTGGTTACCCCATAAAATGCAGCATCTTACAGCAGCTTCCAGCTATCAATGTCTTGGTTTCCAAGAACATGGTTTTATAACATTTCACAGGGTTTTGGCAGATCTATGTTAAAAACAAAACTTTTAGCCATCTCAGTTCCAGCATCCAACTGCCTTTGGGTCAAAGGTCAGGCCTGTTTCTTTAAAAACAAACTCAGTCTTTCTCTATGGCATTGCTGACACTGACATGTTTCATAAGCAGAAATTCCATAAACAACATTCCGCTGGAGATGGTTCTCTCTCTCTCTCTCTCTCTCTCTCTCTCTCTCTCTCTCTCTCTCATAGTTTCTACATGCAATGTTCTCACAGCAAACAGTTTAAGGCAACTCGAGATGGGCGGACCAGCCCCTGCTGCTGCAGAAAAGTGGCTTTAGCTTGATTTTTTTGGTATCATTCTATCTGCTGCCCTATCCATCACCACCACCCTACAAAGATAACACTGACACTGGGGTGCCCAATTCCCAGTGTCGCCACCTGAAATAAAAAATGGCCCCAGTATTTTTTTAAACATACCCTGTAAAAGTAAAATGTCCATCAATGTCTGTTGCTGCAGCCGCCTAGTCACCCTCACCCGACCTCCCACTCAGCACCCACCAGCCCACACACCCCAAGCCCTACCTACCCACTATGGGTCCAACGCTGTAATTCCTCTGGACCACAGATGCATTTTCACTCTTTAACGCCAGACTGCAAACTGAGAAAATTGGGTATGCAGTTCAATGTATTTCAATTGGGTTTTGAACTTAATGGCATAACTTGGCCATTTTGAATATTTTTGCCCCAAATTTCCCACTTTTTTGGGGCACTTCACTAACAGTGGCAGTGAAATTAGGCAAATCTGCCTCAAAAGGTGATTTCACTGTTACTGTACAAAATCACCTTTCAGGCAGAAGTTGAAATTTTTTCCACCCTTGTTCATGAGGTGGTGTCATAAAGGCTATGTTGAAATTTGGAGTAAAAATAATCAAAAACAACAGTTATGAGCCTACATTGAAATTTGCTACTGCAGGCTCAAAACTTTGGTAATTTTCAATATTTTCACCCCCATTTTCAACATAGTCATTTCTTCACAGCACCCCATGAACGTGACAGCTGTCATTTTTCAGATCCTGACCAGAATGTGTTTTCTTGTCCAGAAAGGTGATTTTGCAGTCACTGGCCCAGATATTCAAGGGTTGCACATGGCGCAACAGTGTTGCACCAAGCGCAACTCCACTGATGCGCCCGGCGTGATATTCAAAGGGAAAAGTGCGTGGCACAAATCCTGAAGCGCCGGAGCACATCAGTACGTATGCAGGCGCAGGTAGGAGGGGTGCATGGCGCATACTCCACAGCCCGATATTCAGCCTGGGATGTGAGAGCCATGCATGCGCAACCTCTACCTGCGCCAGCACAAAGTTGACCCCAAAAAAAGGAACAACAGATGGCCACCACAGCAGCTGCCGCATTGCAGGGCGCAACACGGCAGCTGCCACCTGTGGGTGGCCACCGAGCTCTGGCTGCACCTGGCGGCACTCCTCCCATGCCCAATCATGGGCATTTGTAAAATAAAATAACCCTATATCCCTGGTGGTCCAGTGGACCGCTGTCTGCCCGATCGCAGGCATTTGTAATAAAAAGATTTCTGTCCAATGTCCCTGGTGGTCTAGCGGTACCCCACCACCCACCCACGGAGCCCCACCGCCCACTCCCGGTCTGCCAGCAAGTGGCAGCACCCCACCCACCACCCCGCTGCTGACTGAACGTAGGCAGGGCTGTACACCCATTGGTCCACAGCGTGAGCCGATGGGCGGCAGCCCCTACCATACTACACATTACAGATAGACAGAATAGGAAATTTAGATCACTGAGCACGAGGATAGAGGGAGGAAGGAGAAATAAAGGTCCAAGAGTGGTTAGTTTCACGATAAATGGGGGGATAGCTTAGGTTAAAATTTTTCCACCCTTGTTCATGAGGTGTGGTCATAAGAAGGCTATGTTGAAAATATAGTGTAAAAATATTAAAAAATAACAACATTATGGGCCTATGATAAAATTTACAAATGCAGGCTTATAACTTTGGTAATTTTATTAATTTTTTTACTCCCCTCTCCGCAGCTCTCCTCTTCGGGAGACACCTACAGCCTTTTCAGCCCTCGCCACCTACCTGGTGACTGGTGCAGTCCATCCCCATGGAGCCATGGTTGTACCCCCAGGCGGGTACAGGGTGGAGGCCCTTACACTCCAATGCATCTATGTTTCGTCAGATGCTTCCAGGCCAGTAGGGGCATTGAAGTTTGGGGCCCTGGTGCTCTGTCTACTGGGAGGCTGCACTTTTTTCTGATGTTCTCTTGGTGAGCCATGTCCCCGGACGCCAAGGCGTTGAAGCGCCAATGTCTGGACGTCGCCCCTCTGTTAGCGCCTGGCTTGCTGTACTCAGGTCTCCACCGGGCCAGACAAGAGCTGAGCCTGGTTCCCCTCCCCGGAGAGGACGAACAGTCCCTAGGATGCTCAAGTCCTCTCCCCAGCCAGCCCTCCAGCTCCCGGCTCATTCCCGAACCCAGGTCACATGGCGCAAGTGGAAATCCAACCGCTGCATCGTGGGCCACTTTGGTAATTTTCAATATTTCAACCCTAAATTTTCAACATAGCAATTTTTTCACAGTACCGCATGAATGTGACAGCTGTTCTTTTTTCAAATCCTGGCCAAAATGTGTTTTCACACTTGTGGTGCAAGATCAACTTTGGGCAGGATTTAAAATGTTCTCCACCCTTGTTCATGAGGAGGGCGACGAGAAGGCTATGTGGGTCATAAGAAAGCTATATTGAAAATTTTGGGTAAAATATGAGAAAACAACAAAGTTATGAATCTACATTGCAATTTTTCAACACATGCTCATAAGTGGTAATTTTCAATATTTTAACCCCAACTTTTCAACATAGTCATTTTTCACATCACCTCATGAATTTAACAGCTGTCATTTCTCAAATCCTACCCAAAATGTGTTTTAACACTTGTGGTGCAAGATGATTTTCTGCCATTGTTTTATAAATGACTCCTGTCATGCTCAGAAGGAGTGGTCAAAAAGATTATACTGAAAATTTGGGGTAAACGTATAAAAGCCAACTAAGTTATGAGGGAATGAATTGTTCCAACATTTACTCATAACTTTATTTTTTGCAGATTTTGGCCTGTAATGTTCCACATATCCGTTGTGTTAAACCACCTTCTGAACATGGCAGGTGTCATTTTCAAATCCCTCCAAAACTTGTTTCCACAGATGTACAGTAAAATCACCTTTCAGATGGGATTTTTAAAAATTCCACCTGTCTTGATCATAATGTCAGGTCATAAAAGACTGTTGGAAATTAGAGGTCAAAATGTGGAGCCACTTAGAAGTAGATATTGCCTCTCAGCTGCCCTATTCTGGATAATTACAATCTAACAATGTGTCAAAGCAGGATACCACTGAAAATGAGATATTGCATCTCATCGGCTCTATCCTGGATAAATATCTACTGTAGTACAAATGTGTACAAGCAGGAACAGTACAACAGCAATAGCAGCAGAACATTTGGCATTGACAAATGCTAATTCTGTAATGACAGGTGCCTGAAAGCTTTTTAGAACACAGAGCATTGGCTGCCAAATATGCCATTGCACGCTTTAAAGCCAATAGGGACTTGTTGTCCCTAAAGGTGGTCAAAAACTTGGCAACTAAATTTCAACGCAAAAGTGCAAAGTCATGCACCTAGAGAGGAAAAATCCTTGTGAGGAATACCTTCTGTGTGGAGTAAAACTGAAGCCACAAGGCAAGAAGGATTTGTGTAATTATAATAGATGACCTGAAAATGTCCAAGCAGTGCAAAAAGCAGCATTAAAGGCAACAGTATGTTGGGCTGCATAGGAAGAGGAATTACAAGTAGAAAGAGGGAGGTAATTATGCCACTGTACAGATCGCTGGTAAGGCCTCACCTGGAATATTGTGTGCAGTTCTTGAGACCACACCTTAGAAAGGACATAGACAGACTGGAGACAGTGCAAAGGAAAGCTACAAAATTATACTCAGACTCCACAACAAGACATACGAAGAACAACTGCATGACCTAAACATGTACTCCTAGAACAGTGTAGAGAAAGGGGGACACGATCGAAACCTTCAAGTACCTGAAGGAATTAAGCAAGATCCAGGTTCAAGAATCACATAGGAATGAGGGGCCATGGCATGAAGCTGGAAGGAGCAAATTCAAGAGCAACACAAGAAAGTTCTTCTGTACTGAGAGGGTGGTGCATGCGTAGAATGACCTTCCACCAGAGGTGGTTGAGGTTAGGTCAGTTGGATCATTCAAAGGGCATGGAATAAACACACAGGCATTATAACGCTGAATAGCAGTTAAGGAAGGGGGCTAGACTTATGGGCAGACTAGATGGACCGTGTGGTCCCCTTCTGTCGTCACATTCAATGTTTGTATGTTGTTCATGCAGACAAACTAACTTTCTTCAGTGTTTGTGTGCTTTGGCCAGACAGAACTTCTGCATGGTGATGGCAATAAATAAAATGGCATGCCAGTATGCAATGTCTTTACAACTATCACCGGTTCTGTCCAGTGACCTGTCTACCTTGGTCCACACCTTTGTGACCTCATGCCTCAATTATTGCAACTCCCTTTATCTAGGGTTACCTGGGGTTGATATCCACGCCGCGCAGCTGGTGCAGAATGCTGAGCCGGTTATTGAGACCCCGGACTTGTCACATCGGCTCCAGTGCTGTGCGAACTGCACTGGCTGCCGGCTGAGTGGCGGATCACCTTTAAAGTTGGACTTTGACTTATAAAGCCCTACACAGACTCAGCCCAGACTACCTGAAAAAGCTTCTGGTTCTTTACTGCCCCAGGTGATTGCACCGCTCGGCTGACAAGGGTTGCTAGAGATTCCAAAGGTTTCTTTCAAATCTTCGGAGTCTGCATTCATGTACATGGCCCCAGCCTTTGAAATTCTCTACCCTGAGCAGCTACAGGACTGCATGACCATGGAGGGATTTAAACAGGCCCTAAAGACCCATTTGTGGCATCAAGCCTACTCTGTATGATGATATTTTATTTGAATTTCATGAAACCCTGTATTGTACTGTTTTGTTGTATCCTCTTTTATTTCATTCTTACTGTAAAGGTGCCTTGATTTTAGAAAGGCACATTATAAATACAGTATTATTATTATTATTTAAGATTGTGCCAACCTCAGCTCCCACCCAAAGTAGTGCATGGTGCTCAGTCCTCCATCTGAAGGCACCTCCTTCTGTCCCTGAACTTCCACCCATGCAGTGGACCATACACCTCTCAAGATCAAACATGAAAGCAGAGAGTTCTGGATTCAGTAACAGACCACTGAAGTGTGCAAGAGGCACAGAGACTATCCCTACTAGCCCAGCCCATTTACCCCTTTTGTCCCTTCCACCTCCTTGTTGTAAGGCTGCCCTATGAAAAGAAGAACAATTTGTGGAAGAAATCACAGACTCCTTTTCAAAGCATTTGGATCCAGCAGCATAGAGCAGCAGAGAAATCTTGGACCTGAACCAGCGCATCTTCTTGTTATGTAAATCCCTATACAGCTTTAAATTACTGCTTTATATTATTTTTGCTTCTCTGATTGTGTGATCATCTACCTTTCCTTCCCATCCCCATCCCAGGTCAAATCTGTAAATGAGATCCTTACTGTATCTGTACATTTACATGGTGAAACAATTTCAATAAATACATATTCTACAAGATGTAATGCTCTTGGTAACAGCTGGACTGGATTTTCTAATAAAAGTTGCATTCCACTGGTCTCCTGCATCAGCTTTCTAAATGTATTTAGAAATTTTGCCTAGTCATACAATATAATTCAGCAGGCAAAGTGCCTGTGAAAACTCAAGGTTAATTTCATTTTGTGTAGCTGGGGTAGGATAAGCCACTTGGCCTTGTTGATTATTCTGCCCCAAGCTTCCTCGATGAAATAACCAGCTTGTTCTTCAGAGGCACCCATGCATAAGTCTCAATATAATAACTGGATAAGTGTTTTACAACCAAAAACGGAGTTGTAATACTACGTTATGCACAAATGGGATGTCAGCCTATCAATGGGGAAAAAACACTTTTGTTTTCTCACTGACCAGGCAAAGCAGCATGGTTCAGCTTAACAAAACAATGTTCTGTTCCCTTCCTTGGAGGCAGTATAGCGTAGTGGGTTAAGGCTCTGAGCTGCAGACCTGGGTTTGAATCCCATAGCTGCCTAGGTGCATATTGTGTGATCCTGAGCAAGTCACTTGTGCTTCCAGGTTGCATCTGGAAACAAGCTTTGGCTTAGTGTGCTACTCCTGGTTAAAGAATGTTCCTTAACTTCTGTCCACTATTAAAACCAGCAATTATAAAACATAAAGCAGGGGTATATGGTAACTCATTTCTTACACACCCTTGGTGTGTCATGCCTATTAAAGGAAATGTATTGGATTAAGTAGTAGCAGTTTCTGTTATTTTTCCAATCTTCCTTACCTCTGCAGGAGCCCATTAAACATATTTTTATAAATATTATATGTGGTGTTGTTTGGGAGGAAGGATCATAATTTAGCCCCAAGAAGGCAGCCAGCTGATCCTTCCACTTCCCAGTGTGTAGGCCCACCCCACACTCAGCCATTTTGTGATATCTGACCAGGGGCAGCACAGAGTACTTTATAGAACTCTACAGGGCCATTTTTCTTTACTTTTTTAAAGTGACAAACTTGAAAGGCAGAATGGCAAAAAGACCACAGGTCCATCTAGTCTACCCTGAGTTATCTATCTGCCTCGGGACCTATTGTCCATGCAGGGTTTTATCCCTCCCACTCCACTCCCTTCTCCCTCTCTACTGTTACCAACCTGATCAGACACCAAACCCTTTACTCTGTCCCAGCCATGCTTGAAACCATTTTGGTCTTGGCGCCCACCACCTCCTCTTAACAGACTGTTCCATGACTCCACCACCTGTTCTATAAAATAGAACTTCTTTGCATCCCTCTTAAACTCTCCCTCACCAGTTTGCACTCATAACACTAAGTTCTTGACTCTGTCCTCCTGCTAAATAGTTCCCAGCAGTTCGCCTTGTTTATTCCTTCAGGAACTTAACGGTCTCTAGCATATCCTCCTCTCTTGCCTGGTCTCCAGAGAGTGCGTGTTCAGTGCCTTGACACATTCTTCATAAGATCTGTCCTGTTGGCCCTGAATTATCTTGATCACCCTGCACTGCACCATCTCCAGCCTGTCCCTGTCCTTCCATGGGTGAGGAATCCAGAACTCAGCACAGTATTCCAGGTGTGGCCTTACCAGTGACCTATAGAGATAGTGTACCTCATTTTTCCTGCTGTCAGCACCCTTCTCATACTCCCCATCATCCTATTTGCCTTACTATAGACCCTGTTACACTGGTTTGATTGTTTGAAGGAGTCACTAATGATGACTCTCAAGTCCCTTTCCTCTGCCATTGTGCTCAGTTTAACCCCTCCAATCCAGTACTCTGTCCTGGTTTTTTCCCTAGATGTATAAACTTGCATTTTTTGGTGCGGAATTTCAACTGCCAAACCTTAGACCACCTCTCTAGCTTTTGTTTCCATAAAGGCTTTTCTGCTCCTTGCAGGCTGGATGGCTGTATTAGTCCATCCCATGGTCACCAGCCATCTTGATCTCCTTTCCACCTTCCAGGACCAGGTGTGCCATTAATGCTCTCGGGGAGGGCTTCATTAAGCCCATCCTCTGTACTTTCTCCCTGGGACCCACAGACGTGCAATGAACATGATGTCTGAGCCTCACCTCCATGAGAACAGCCCTGGCATGGTAACATGCATGTGCTACTATCCAACTGTCGTTGGGTGGCAGTCAAGCAGTGTGCCACAGGGCTTATGGAACCAGAAATTAAGACCTGGGGTTATTATTTCAGATGACCTGAAAATGTCAAAGCAGAGTACAAGGGCAGCAGGTAGGCCAGTGGCATGCTGGGGTGCACAGGCAGGAGTATCACTAGCAGAAGATGGGAGGTAGTGATGATGCCATTATAGAAAACCCTGGTCAGGCCTCACATGGAGTATTGTATGCAGTTCTGGAGGCCGCACCTTTGATCGGACATTAACAGGCTGGAGAAGGTTCAGAGAAAGGTGATAAGATGGTAGGAACTTGCACCACAAAACTTATGAGGTGAGATTAAGGGACCTTAATATGTGCTCACTGGAGGACAGGAAAGAGAGGACATGATAGAAACATTCAAGTACCACAAGGGCATAAACAAGGTATAGGGGGAGACATCTTCCAATACAGGAGAAGTACAAGAATGAGGGGCATGACATGAAATTGGAAGGTGGTAGATTAAGAAGAAATGTGAGGAAGTTTTTCTTCACAGAAAGGGTGGTGGACACATGGAATGGTCTGCCACAAGAGGTGGTGGGAGCAAGCATTATGGTTGGATTTAAAACATGCATGGGACAGGCATAGGGGAACCACAGAGGTAAACCAGAGGGAGGGTCAGAAGCCATAATCAAGTACAGAGCTTACGGGCAGACTAGATGGGCCTAGTGGTCCTTGTCTGCTGACAATTTCTATGTTTCTATGAACTCCCATCCCAGAGGAAGGAGAGACATCCTGGGATGCTCAATCCCATCCCAAGCAATCTGGAGTCCATTCCTGACCCTGGTTCGCTGCATGGTAGGAGGTAGGCACCTCCGCCTCCATGCCACTGGGCCAGCACCTCTCTAGCTTTTGTAGATCCCGCTGCATCTCCCTGATCCCTTCATCACTATCAACCCTACCACAGAGCTACATATCATCTGCAAGAAACACACCTTGCTCTGGATGCCCTTTCAATGCTGTCGATGAACATACTGAAGAGAACAGGACCCAAGATAGAGCCCAGTGATAGTCATTACCTCTCCCTCTTCAGTTTGACCTGTTTACCACCAGCCTTTGCTGTCTCTCCTTCAAGCAGTTTGATATACATCTAACTATGTTCCTAGCCCCACCCAGGTCCTCCAGCTTCTTCAGCAATATTCTGTAATGGCACCGACTCTAAAGCCTTGCTGAAATCAAAGTAGGGTAACTCCACAGTATGGCCCTTATTTACTACCTTTGTTACCCAGTCAAAAAACTATCAGATTGGTGTGACAAAACCTCCCTGCCACACACCCATGCTGTTTACTGTTCTGTAGACCATTGCTCTCTAGGTAATCCATAAGGTCCTCTTTGATCAGTGACTCCATCAGTTTACACATTACAGTGGTAAGGCTGACAGATTCCTGCTTGATCCTTGCCTCACCACCCTTTGTATAGTGGGACTACTTCAGTTACTCTCAGTCTTTCGGAAGTACCCCAGTCTGAACTTAGCTAATGAATCTATGATGGCTTCAGCCAGTTCTGTGTTCAAGTCCTTGAGCACTTTTAGGTGCACCCCATCCGGCCCTGGCACTTTATTTACCTTTAGAGTTTCAAGCTGACCCTTTCTTTGGTAAATACTGGCTGCCTTATTTCAAGAATGCCCGTGACAGCTGCCTATATGCCATATTCAGACAGGGGCCTGCTGTCTTAGCTTGTGAAGACAGAGCAAGTAATATTTAAGGTTGGCTGCTTTTTGTTCATCTTCCTCTAGTACCTCCCTCCCCGTAGCCTAACAATACCCCCTCCTTTATTCCTGTTTTCTTAATATATCTGAAGGATTGTTTTCTCAACCCTTGACTCCCCCATAATATGCAGGTCTGTGTTTGCCTTGCCCTCCTGACTGCCATCTTTGCTTCCTTGTTTTATTTGGTACTCTCCCCATTCCTCTACCCCTGCTTTTCCTTGTACCTGGTGAAAGCTTTTTCTTAGCCCTCACTGCTTCTCTGGCCCTCACCCACTGATGGCCCCAGTAATTTAATTGTACCAATCCCTCCCCAATCCATAACCCACCATCACAACTGCTGGCACGTTGCCACATTCTGTATACTATGTCACAATATCCTTGATGTCCAGTGAACCCCCACCTGGCAGATAGCTCCCACCACTCCGCTCCCACCCCACCCCACCCATGTGGTGACCAGCGCAGCTCTCCACTCTCCACCACGGCTGGCCACCTGACAGAGCTGAAATGAATCGCAGTCTCTAGAGCTTGCTCTACTGGAGTGCCGAACAGATGAGAACCAGTAAGGGGCGTTCATGACTTACTGTTGAGCATCAGAAGAAAATCCCTGATGTTAAGCCAGGCAGTGTCATAGGCATCCATAGAAGCTTTGAGCTGATGGCTATTGGGCTCTATGCCCCAGGTAATAGTCTGCAAAAGCTCCATTTTGGCTTTAGACTCCTGGAGACTCTCCACTGTGGACTTGAGGGAGTTCAAAGGACATACTCATATTGGGAGAAATGTTCCTGACAACTTGCAGTACACATACACACCCAGGGTTGTGACAGTGAATGCTCATTTCCCAAAGTATCAGTTTTATCAGATTCTTTATTGACAGGTCAAGCTGTGGTCTCCTGGAGGAGAACAGCTTTGTCATTCTCAGCAGACAACCAGAGCATCTGTGATGGGTTGTGAAGCTAGAAGGGTCTCACCTTGGAGGAACACACTTCCGGTCTATGGATTTGGTCACAGAAGGGACCAGAGCTGGCCTCTACCACACTGCCTGTGACAAAGTCTCAAAGGAGGGTGGGACAAGAGGTGTAAATTTCTTTGTAATGTTAGGAATATGGAGAACTTGGATGCATAAAGTCACTGGGTCTACATCCAAAGTCTGCAGAGGCAGTGTAGAACCCACGTTCTTAAGAAGAGACTGGACAGGCTTTCCAACTCGGGGTTCAGATGGAAGTGAGGCTTCTCGTTCAAGCTGTAGATTGAGTCATTCTCAGAAATAATGAGGTCAAGATCTGGCTCGTCTAGCTCCCATCCACCTCAGAAAGATCAGGAGTTGCCCCAGCAAGGCCATGCCTGGGCAAGAGATAGACCACAACACTGGAACCAGCATCAGACCCAGCACTGAAGACCCTGATGCTGCGTGTCACCAAAGCACATGGCACTACATGTGAACTGAAACAGATGGTGCCTCATGTGGCATTGAAGCACACAGCACTGCATGCGGCACAGAAGACTCCGACACCACATGTGGCACCAAAGAGCCCGATACCGCATGCAGCACCAAAAAGCCCAATGTTGCATGCGGCGCCAAAGAACTCAATGCTGCATGCAGCACCAAAGACTCAGTAACAGTCTATGGGCGTCATCCCTGGAAAAAGAAGGAATGGTACCTGTGCCAGCCCCTGTGAGGAAACAGTGAGGAGAAAGGCACATGGAACCAGCATCGGTAGCACAGGTACCAGTGAGGGAATAGTTTTTGTCACGGTACGAATGCAAATCCTGCCTCAAATGTCCCAGCTGCAGCCCAGCAGCTCCAAAGCCCACAATCCCTGGAACTGGGTTCACTAGGAAGGACAAGCAAGACAGACACTGTACCCACTGCTCCATAAGAGCAGATCAATGATGAAACTGCCCATCAGAAACCCAACAAGAGGACAGAGAGGGTCTCTCGTGGTGAGAGTCTATGCTATCAAGAGCAGAAGCCACCAGGAACCCAAAGGCTCTCGATCTGAAGACTCCCTAGTTGACATACCAGAGGGCTACCTCAAGCAGTACCATTTCTACTTCATCTGTTGATGGGCAGGTCTGAGAGAAATCCTTCTTTCTTCTTTTCTTTTTTAAATAACAAAGAATAAATACGAAATACTAAATGAACTGAATAATGAAAGCTGCTGTTGTGTAGACATGAAGTTTTGACTCCCAGTGAGCAAGCGACATCGTCACTGAAGCACGCTCAACAGCTGGGAAAAAGAAAGTGAGGTTGGAGGTTGACGCCAAGATAGCCTATATAATGCAAGCTAGTCTCACGGCACTGTTCATGCACAGTCCTACCTCAGCGCCAGCCTTCCTGAAGATTTTGGCTCCACAGGGTCCTAACGCCTCCAGCTAGAACCCAGAGTATGAATAAATGGTGAAGACTTTAAGTCCAGGAAGATTCATCAATTTCAGTTAACAATAGTCCTCTCCCATACTATATGGAATTTCTATACTGCAGTACAGCAAGAATTTATCCAGACTCTGCATAAATCACTGATCTAGTTGAGTTCCTCAAATGATAAGTCACTGTGGAGTTCACCAACATGTGTAGTCTGTAACGATAAATGAAATACAGTAATACCATTTTCATACTACATATCCATGACTATACACTTCTGGTATTACCTTTAAAATACCATTCCTATAAAATAAACTATTGTAACATAATAACGGGTGAGTTTTTTTCTGTAGGCTCAACCAGTAATTAGTTCCTGTAATAACTGGCTGGTTATTATGGCAGACACGCTGACTCAGACACTAATAGTGCAAACCAATTCCCACAACCGCCAAAGCTGATTTAACTTTCACTTTCCTGTTGTGGCTGTGAGCTTTATCGCACTTGGCATTTGAAAGAAAAGTCAAACCAACAGCTAACTGAAAGCTATTTGACTATTTTAAGTTTTAACCATAACATCAAAATGTCAGCAGCATTGTGCCAAAAAGTGTAGTTTCTGAATTGATATCAAAACTCTAAAAAGTTAGCATTTTCAGCAGCACATCTGAACTCATCATTGCCATTTTCCATTTTCTCTTTTGAAATGCATTCATTTTGAACAGCAGCTATTTCAGATGGTCCAGTTACGTATTTCAAATCAATTCCTTTGAAAATGCAAGCTCTGGTTAAGTTCTATTGTTTCCTGTGATTTATATTAACCTACATTCTCACTATACATTGCTTATGTTTTTAGTTGCCTGGTTGAAAAAATTGCTACTGTACACCAGAATTATAAAAATAGTAATGCTGGGCTGGACAGATCACTTAATTTAATACACCTCGGTGTCTGATGCTGAATAAACCCGAGGCGAGCATCACACACCTTGGGTGTGTATTAATCTCATATCCACTTCAGCCCATGCATCTATTACAGGATATTAGGGGCAGGGGAGGAGACAATAAACTGGAGGAAAATGGGTGGAGAGGATGATGTAGCAGTTGAAAGGGGCAGAGATGCTATGAGAAAGGTGGCAAAAGAATGATAAAAGTTTCTATTTATGAATATTTTACATTAATGCCAGTGCTTCAGTCTGATCATTCAAACCTAGCCAAGACAGAACCCCAGAGTATAAATCCAGTAAGCTTCTCTTCTGCTCAGTAAATTGTCTGCATCACTACTCCTGGGACCCAAAGTGACTTATTGACAAGTTTGGGACTGTGCAAGTTCTGATCAACAGAATTCTGCACATGTGCAATAAAGCATAAATTTGGTTCTTTTGTGAATGGACTGCACATGTTCAGCAACCCTTTCTTTAAATCTTCTTTTGTTCTGCTCACATAAAAACCACCACCTAGGCACATCATCAAAAAAATTACATAGGTGCTGCCATAATCAATAAACCTTTATATTCTAAAGATTTCCCATTTTTGGGACTCAAAAAGAATTCATTTATCTCCACCTCACAATTTTTGCATTGTCCACATTTGTAGAATCCTGAGGTAGAGAGGAACACTGTACTACTAGGAGTCCCACAAAGTAGGAGCCCTTCAGTACAACATGCAAGGAAGCACCTAGTGAGATCCCGTAGCTTTGATTCTACTTAAGTATTATAATTCAGTATCTACTCTGTCTTCCTTGCCATAAATAGATTGTAACAAAAATAGACAAGCCTCAGTTCCTTCTCAGTTCTCTTTGGTGTTGGTCAGTGCAAAATGAATAGAGCTTTAAAAAGGGTGGGATAAATACAGGGGACTGTGCAAGGACTCAGGAAAGGAGAGGAGGAGATCAGTCATTATCCCTGGGATGCGTATGTCACCTTGTCAGGCAGACTAGATAGACCATAAGGTCTTCTTCTGCCAGCAGTTTTATCGTCTGTCAATGGGACAATAGTTTCATAAGTGAACCCATTCTGAAGGTAATAGGCCTACCAGGTGGATTCATTAAACTTTTATGAATTTTAGGTAACAAATAAATTACCCATCTCAGAGGGTGTTTGGTAATGAGATTGTCTTTAATTTGTTTTGAAATAATACCTCTCTCAAAAACCTCCAAGATGAAACCATCAAAACCTTCTTCAGGGACAGTGTCAAGCCATTTGACAAGGGGAATAAACAGCTGTATTACTCAGCTGTCCCTTGACTTCACCAACATACTTATCCATGTCCAGGACCATGACACTGCTCTCTTTTTCTCTGGTTTTATCTTTATGGCCACATTGTACTTTAAAGATGTATAGCCTCCCTTCCAGTGCACTTATATTGTTAAATTGCAGATCCATTTCAGATGCATGAAGTATGTCCAGATCCTCTCACAGGCTTTAGGAATACATTAACATAGAGGATACTGTATGGGGAACAGGTAATAACCAGGCTGTAATCACTTCAAGAGGTTCAGGACAATCATATAAACCTCGAGAGCCAAAGCTCAAGAGGTTTACTTGAGTATCTAGCAACCATGAAAGCGATTTCAGTCTGGTTATTACCTCTTGTCTATATAGTGTACAGGACACTATGTAGCCCTTTTCCATTTAGACCAGAAACATTTACAGCTTAATTCATAAACAAAATGTACCTGAGGCAAGATGGTAACTGGAAATAGCATTTATTGTAACCATGGCAACATCAATGAGTAGCATTCACGATTGCCAAATGTGAACACAGTAATAGTGAAATAAAATGTTCCAGTTATGTAGTAATAATACCCAACAGGGTGGGCATTATTGGGATATAACGGACCACCCAGGGGCATAATGAGGCCCGCGCCACAGGCAGAGGGCCTTATAGCCCTGGAAGGTCGATGCTATATAATACCCCCTGGAAAATATTATTATTAGAAAATGGTTTGAATATAAATTTTAGTAAAATTTTAAACATGAGAAAAGAATAAAATAGATACAATTCAGTAAAAATGTTGTTTATTGTAAAGTAGTTCCTAAACTGGGAGAATTGCCAATAATTGCCTGTAGAGGGCTCCATAGTTTTATTGTGGTGGTCATGATGCAGAATTGTTCTTTCCCCAAAATAAGCTTTCTTTCGTAGTTTAATTTGTGGCGAGTGGTTTGAAATGTGCCCTCGATGTTTGCTGTTACTGTAACATTTGGGTTGTTTGTGGTTTGCTAGCGAGTGGAGTGCCGCACTTATTCCAGAGGAACTGCAGTTTAAGCGAGCTGAGGGAATATGAAAGGTAAGCTGCCTGGAGCATTGGGGAGCGATGTTGATTCCGGTTATGTCGGGGTTATGACTGGGTTTTAACTTGAGTCAGACTTGGTTGTACTTCTGTTGGCTCCTACTACATACTGTTGACCAAGTAATGAAAAAAAAAGATTTGTTTTGAAATGGTGGTGAGCATGTGGTGGCGGCTTCAGCGAGCAGCTGTAATTGAAGTAGGTAGCAAGTACTTAATCACTCACTTTGTGACCAGAAAATAAATGGTGGTAGTGAGATTTGAATGTCAGGGTAGTCCCAGGATATCCTGAGTAATGGGGTACTGACAGCGGCTTTTCGTTATTTTGCGGCGTTGTTAAGAAATAACAGCTCGGGTGCCAGGCTGATCTTATCTGTGTCAATCTTCACCATTCATCACAGATGGGTACTGGCGGAGATCAGGACCCCAGAGCCTTTTTTAAAAAGGCTAAGCGAACCCGGCCTTCATCGTGGCGCGCCGTCCTGGGGGCCCGGCGTGCCATTGGCGCTCGAGGATTAGCCGTTCAAGGGGCGTCAACTCTGCCTGCTTACCAGTTCTTCGTCTCCCGCCGTCAAGGTCGCCTCATGGGAAGCCTAGAGCGTTTTTCAAATTTTAGGCCTTGAAGCCTGCATCTTAGTCGTCACGGTCTACTAGTTCTGTGTTTGCCTCCACTTGACATCGCCGGTAAGATCTTTCCTTATTTTACTGTTTAGCGGCGTCAGTCTGTTTTGGTGTTTTTTTCTCCATAGGTCGTATCGGCGGTCGGAGGTAGAAATCTCAGAAGGCAGGGGTGGCCCCTATCGTCGGTGCCCGATGCGGCCGCCAGTACTCCGTCACCGACCAACAGGCCGGTGCCTTTTGTACCTTGGCCGCTACGACATGGTTTCATCACGATGCCTGCTTCTCAATGGACTGCCGATTTTAGAACAGCGGCGTTCAAAGTCGGGCGAGTTCCGCCGACTTTCGGAGGTAGGCGATGCACTCGTCCGGGCCAAGCAGCGTTCGGCCTTCCTCAGGTCCCTCCGGGTTCTATACGGACCGTGGAGGAGGGCCTCGACCTCTTCTAGCCTAGCCATGGTCGAGGCTCCTTCCGGCGGCGCAGGAGGCCCGTCCTGCTTCCTCCCGGGAGTGGGCGGGGCGCTGCTCTGGCAATCACCCCTCCGGTGAAGGCTCCCCGGTGTCGCCTCTGCAGTCCGCTAGGCCTGAGTCGGCCGCCCGTGGCATCCTCGGGCCTCGGTGCCATTCACGGTGCTGCAGGTGCTGTTGGCGCGGCGTGGCGCTGACCCGATTAGTCGGCACCATGGGGCTTGTCAGCGCTGTTTGCGGTGCTGACACTGCCGGCTACCGTGAAACTGCCCTTGGTGTTGTCCTTCACCATGTCTTACCTCGGAGCCGTCCTCGGCGCGAGGTTGGCTCCGGCGCCGTGAGGAGCCTCCGGGTGTCTTCCATTGGCACCGTGCCTGGTGCCGTTGGGCCTCCGGTGCCGCTTCGCGGCGCCGAGCAGTCTCCAGCGCGCTGATGTCAGCGCTGTGGTTGGAGCCGTGGTCGGAGCAGAGTCCTTGGTCGTCGGCGCGCTTGGTCCTCAGCGCCCGCCGTGGCATCGAGCAGCCTGGCGGCATGGTCAGCTCGAGGCTGGGGTTTCTGCGGCGCCGTCTCTGTCAGGTGCCTTCCTGGCACGGTGGACTGGATGGTGCTGCAGCTAGCCCGGTCTAGGACTTCTGGCCCAAGCTACCCTGCCACCTTCTGCTGGCACCGCTTGCAGTGCTGTGGAGGCGGGCGAGGTTGCTTGGCTCCTAGGCCCCTGGAAAGGTATCCTTCCTTGACCCTTACTATTTGGCTTTGGGCCTTGGACTCTTGGTCGAGGTCCAGCTCGGTCGAATGGGCAGTCACACCCTTGGGGTTGTCTGCAAGGGAGGGCGAGCTGGTGGTTTCCTCTTGGTCTCGGCCAGCCCCCTCAGGTGGTCGGGTTCCCTCTAAGGCTAGGGTCAGTGGTGCTGACCAGTGGGCTGTGGTGCGTGCCACCATCGCCTTGCAGCCTGGCCTTGGGGTTTCTTGGCCCCTCTGCAGTGGTACCCTACTGTGACATCTCTCGGTCGCCCAACTTTGGGGCCTATTAGAGAGGGCCACGGGAGGGAAGGTGCTCTTTCGGGATTGCCCCTCAGGGGCAGCCCTGGCTACTGAGCTGCCTAGGCTGGCCACTTTGAGGCTAGGACCCTTTCAGATTCCGAAGGGTCGGGGGTGTGGGTTCGGCATGCGGCCCTTCTCTGGGACCCACCGGGCCCTGGACAGAGGCAGTGCGGACTTCGCCCTTCCCTTCAGGTTCCTTGAGAGGGTCCCATTCTTTCAAGGCAGGGACCATCCTTCTGGACCTTCACGGCCTCGTCGCCTTACTTGGGGATTCTTTTGGGCGCAGTGTGGGCAGTACCGAGCGGTTGTGCAGCTGTCGACTCAGGTCTTCAGGACTCCCCGTGGGAGTCCGTGGTCCGCTCCTTAGCCCTGGCAGAGGTCAGCCCGGCTTCTTCTCTCGGCTCTGTCCTCCCTCTGCCACCTTCTCCTGAGTTCCCAGGTATCCTTGGTCCTAGCGGGCCTCTGACCTGGGAACAGTTCAGGCAGTGGCTGCTCATTTCCCTGCTTACGTTAGGGCTTTGGACAGCCAGGTTTTCAACCTCCCCGAGCAGCCACCCTCTGAGCCTATGGTGACCTCCAGCTCCTCATCCCCTCTTCTGGGGAGAAACCTTCTGTCCACATCTCTCCTGCTGCTGATCTCTCAGTATCAGCGTTTCCTCGTGAGGATGATGGAGGACCTTCACCTTTCCCCTTTCTGTTAGCAATCCGGAGCATGTGGCGCACACCTTTCTAGGTGATTTTGGGACAGCCACCCTCGTGGTGCCACCTTGGCCCGCTCCCTTCGGGAGGCATCCATGCGTTTCTGGCAGAGGCCCTTCTCCGGAGTTCCTGCCCCTAGGGACCTCTGCCAGAGGTATTGCACTCCCCGGGTCTCCAGGCTCCTTGCCTCATCCGCAGTCCGGATTGGCGCCTGGACACTCCTGATGGGCCGCACTCTCCACCGTGACCGGCCCCCAGATCAAGACTCCTCGGTTTTTGATTTCTGGGGAGGAGGACTTTGTACTCGACGGCTGCTTCTCTCCATTTCTGCGCATCAGGCCCACTCGCTACCTATAACAAGTACTTGTGGTCAGCGCTAGGTCAGGTCCTAGCTGCTCTGCCTGACTCGGAGCAAACCAGGCAAGCCATTGTCTCTCTGCATGTGGCCTGGAGCTAGCAAGGCACCAAGCAAGGGCATCTTACGATGCCAATGAGGTAACTACCAGGGTCGTAGGGACAGCGATCTGCACCAGAAGATCGGCATGGCTCACCTTTCCGGTTGTCACCCTTGGCCTGGTGTAGGGTGATTTGCTCCGCTCACCAGGAACCTATCTCTTTTCCGTAGGCGAGGCGGCGTTGTTGGGGCAAATTCCTTCCCCTCTGGGGAACCCGTCTCGCTGTCCCCACTCGGGCCTCCTCGGGCCCAGAAGGTTCCCCATAGTGTGTCACCCACTGAGGGCTAAGGGACACTGTTCCTTAGGGTGCAATCAGTTAACCCCTTTCAGGGGCTTGGTACTCACCCAACTGTGATGAATGGTGAAGCTTGACACAGATAAGATATGAAAGTGCGTACTTGCCGTAATTATGATCTTTCTGTGTATCTTCACCATTCATCTAATCCCCTCCATCCCCTTGGGGCTCCAGTCTCTGGATTCCTCCTCCCTCTGTGCCTGCCTCTCTTCGCTGCATAGGTGCGGAACCTCTGGGCGAAGGGCAGTTCCCTCCACTTGTTATTCCTGTATGGTGGAACTGGTATGGGGAAAGTGTCTTCATTCTTAGCCCCTCAACTTTTGCCATCTTCCGGCACCCTTGCTTGAGTGAGATTAATGGGGACATAGGGGGACAGTCTTCCCTAAGGGGTACAGTTTGAGTGGCACTCCTTCTCTTCTACATATCTTCACCCCTACGGGTGTGAGCTGAGTGGTTGCCTCCTTCTGTTATCCATCTATTTAAAAAAAAAATCTTCCTTTTTTCACCAAATATCTCTTTAGAGAAAGTACGAGTCCCTGTACCCTGTCCTTCTCCAGAATAGCGACTCTGCTTTGGGGTATCTGCCAGTTATTCTGTGCCTTGAATTCTGGCAGTCAGCTTGCTAACTCCTTGCAGTACCTATACAGACTGGTGACGGACAGAGTCCTGGTTCCTTGTTACCTCTCACTCTCTCTAGAATTCTCTCCCTTCCCTCCCTTCTTCCGTTTCCAGAGATTGGGGCCCCTACCCAATCCCTTAGTCTTACTTATTCTATGCTGTCCTCTCAGTCGTTATTTCTCCTTTTAGTTCAGTTTTCTCTTCCTTTTTCTGTCCCTTGGACTCTCTTGTCCCACCCTCCATCCTTCCTCTTACCTCTCCGCGACTCAGAACTGGTAAGCAGGTGGTCGGCGCTCTAACGGCTAATCCTCGGCGCCATGTGATGCGTCGGCCTCGGGGCCGGGCGCCGATGTCGCGTCTCGGCTCCACCTAGCCTTTTAAAAAAAAAAAAAGGCTCCTTGGTCCTGATCTCCGGCCATACCCATCTGTGATGAATGGTGAAGATACACAGAAAGATCATAATTACGGTAAGTCGTAATTTTCATTTTTAGCCAATCAGGAGGCGAGTTTCACATTACCCATTTTCTAATTTTAATAACATACCAACAACAGTAAAAGCAAGTGTTAGCCAGAAAGCTAAAAAGTTGTTCAGCACTGACAGAAAATAAAAATGTCCAGAAATATGGTTGGGTGACAACATCACATGGGTCTATAGAAGAACTGCACTATGGGTTGCGTCAGCATAACAGAAAGCATAGTAGGCATAGGGTTTGATGAGGCTGGACAGAGAGCTGAGCTTCAGGTAATCCCTGCAAAGCAAAGAAAAAACAACTTTTAGGGACACTTGAAAAATTATTTACTTGCCAAAGGCGCTCAGAAAATAGAAATTTACTTTTTAAACTTCACATTGAATGAACATTCCAGTTTGTTACACTATCGGTCTGACGTACTGAAAATGGCGTAACAACTTTTTATGTCAGACCAATAGTATAATAGCGCTATAATCTTGTTGAATTCAGTTAATAACTACCCTCATTGGAGGTTGGAATATAGATCTCTTTTGGAACTTCCAGTTAGGTTATTCCTTTCACATCCTTTTCACCTGCTGGGTTAGTGCATTCTCTTGTGCTTGTGAATGGTGACACATATTTGATTCCGTGAAAAGAAGCACCACAAATGTAATAGCCTCTCAAATCTATACAAGTCTATGTAGGCTTCAGATTTGTTGATACCACAGATGAGCACAAAACTAAAACCCTTGTTTAGGACTCACCTTTCCAAACTAGAAAGACTGTAGGCAGAAAGGCTGATTTCATTATCATTTATTGGGGATCAATGTTTGACCCTTGTTCGACTATATTCTGATCAATGCTTGTGTTGTCAATGACTCCTCTGGTACAATATGTCTGGTTTTGTCACTTTCACTCTTCTGTGTGCTCTTCCTGCTCGGTTTCCACTTCCCCACTTGCCTTTCCTCATTCTTGATTCTTCCCTGAACTGGGTGACCTGGGTACTGCTTCTAGGTTTTGGGGTGCCACGCCTACATCACCCTCTCCCCACTGTTCACCTACCATTTGTTACCCTTCCCCTAATATCCTGCAATACATATGATATTACAACAATTTATTGTATGGGAATGATGGTATCACTCAACTCAACTCATCTTTATTTTTTAAGCGCAAATCAAAATATCTAACACTTGTACAAAAGATAAAAAATGCAGCAGAAAACACACCTTACAGTATTAAATCATAAAACAACAACATTCATTAGAATAAATTATTAGAATTGCAGAAAGGTGAGTCTAAACAAATAAGTTTTCAAGGCCAACTTAAAGCTCTCCATGGTTGGGCACTCCTTACCAAACGAGGTAAAGAATTCCACAGGGTCAGGGTCACAAACCGAAAACCCTAGCACCAGATGTCTTCAAACTGACCCTGGGAATCTCCAGCACAGAAATACTGAAAAGTGTAGTCATGGATATATGAGGATTGTATCATTAACGTTTCATTTATCATTATAGACTGTGCAGGAACTCCACAGCAACTCATCATTTATGCTTCCGCTGATTTATTTATTTATTTATTTATTGCACATATCTGAATTATAACCCTTTGAGTCAGAGACTCCTTTACAAAGGCTCCACGTGAGATGAAACAGAAATACAGTCATTTAATAAACAAAACAAATAATGGCAAATATTGATAAGCAAAGCAAATAACAGGGCATATGGTGATTACAAAGACAGGGATACTAGGCAATCAGTATATTACATTGACAACAGGAATCATGAACAGAACAGAGTAATCATAGGCCACTGGAGGAAACAAACATGGCCTAGGCCTTGAAGTCTAAGCAGTACATACAGGTTTACAGAGCAAGACTTACATAGGGCACAAGTCCTTTGTCATGGGGATTGGGATAGTAGCTGGGGCCTAACTGAGTGGGAGGAAAGGGAGCAGGTAGCAGGCACAGGCTCTTCCTGTTGGCTATGTTCCCTAAGGAGGGATTTGAAGTGGTCTCTTTTATTTCTCACTCCACCCTTTTCCTTCTCCTCCTCCTTCCTATCTCCTGAACCTTGCCCTCACGCCTGTCCCTATATATTTGCACCAGCTACTTATTTGCCTTACACCCTCCCTTGAACCAGTAATCCTTTCCTTTAGCTTTAGGTCCTTTTAGTTTGTAGTCTCAATTTTGTTTTATGCCTTGTAATTTATGACATTATTGAAATGTACATAACCTCTGCAAGTTCTGCCTTTATTTATGTATAATATTTTATACCTTTCTCCTGCTATACTCTCAATTTTTCTTGATTGCTTCTCTGTTTGTTGCACTGTGCTGTCTTTAAGGCAGTGTCAGTGGCTCAGCAGGTAGCACACTCACCGCTGAGGCTGGGAGATCGGAAGGCTGTGGTTCTATCCCACACCAGGCACTAGGGTTAATATCCCAATACTGAGTTGACACTGTAGTGCGGGCGGGGCGGTGCTGCACTCCTGAGGTGCCATCTTTTGGATGAGGTGTTAAACCAAGGTCCCATCTGCCTGTTCTAGTGGTAGTTCAGGTGGATGTTAAAGATCCCATGGCACTTCTCAAAAGAGTAGGGAAATTTTTATTAAAACCAAAACAAAATTAATTTAACATTTCCATACCTTTTTCCTTTACAACACATTTGCTTCTTTATCCAACAGTTGTAATTTAGGTTTCCCTCTTTTCCCATTGCCTCTCACAGTACTCTTCCTTTACCTTCACTTTTCTATCCCACCAGTGTATATTCTCCACATTTTTCCACTTGCATTCCTCCATATGTTCGTAATTCATAATTGTATATGGAGTGAGTTCTGTTTGTACTTTAAAATCACATCTTCTACTGCCAAGTTTTGTCCTTGCAAAATTTTTGGCATCTTGCTTGCCATATTGACCATAATACAGGCACAAAATTACATTTATTTATTTATTTATTTATTTGAACATCAGTTTAACAACCTTTGAGCCAGAGGTTCATTTACAAAAGTACCTCGTCACAGAGAGGACAAACAGTGCAAGCAACAAACATCAGATCAGACAAAAATCAGAGTACAGTTAGGAGTCAGTCAAAATTGCGGGCATATGTCAAGCACAGTATACAATACACACAGGTGAGCTTTGCATAGTAGACAGTATACAGTAGTTACATGCAGATTGATTCAGTGGGCAGATAAAGGTAAGGCTGGGTGGAAGACAACAGTAGAGGAGTGGGGAAGAGAGTAGAAAATAAAGGTAGAGCTGGTCAGGAGGTCAGAGAGCTGCTCAGCGAGCTTTGTCTGGAAGAATAGAGAGGGGCTTAGAGGCAGCTATGGCTGCGTGTAGAAAGCAGGTGATTTCTAAGGCTATTTTAAAACAAGATAACAAGGGGCATCAGTGATTCCAGCGGGAGGGTGTTATACATAGGCATAGGAGGCAGTATACGCAGTGGTCTAAGGCTCTGAGCTGCAAATTTGGTGACATCCAGCAGACCAGACCTGGGTTTGAATCCCACAGCTTCCACTTGCATACTGTGTGACCCTGAGCAAGTCACTTAACCTCCTTGTGCTCCCAGGTCGCTCCTGTAAAAAGCTTTCAGCTTAGTGTGCTATACCTGGTTAAACAACTAAATAAAAAAAAAAAAATTCTCCAGAACTTTGGAAAGATTAACACATTTATTTGGCAGTGTCAGTGGCTCAGTAGGTAGCACACTCACCTCTGAGGCCGGAGATCAGAGGGCTGTGGGTTCAGTTCCCACATCTGGCACTTGAGTTAATATCCAGTACTGACACTGTAGTGCAGCATGAGAGGGTGCTGCACTTCTGAGGTGCCGTCTTCGGATGAGACATTAAACCGAGGTCCCATCTGCCTGGATTGGTGGTAGTTCAGGTGGATGTTAAAGATCCCATGGCACTTATCGAAAAGAGTAGAGAATTTCCCGGTGTCCTGTCAAATTTCCTCATTCACTAAAATACCAACAGCTTAATCTGGTTCAAGGTCAGTTGGCATTCATCTGTATCCCCTCCCGGGTCGTGCCTGAAAATAGGCAGGATTTGTCTAGTGCACTTACCGGTCAACAAAAGATAAATAAAAAAATACCAACAGGGGCTTTGTAGGGTAAGCTCTTTGACCATGCGAGGTTCGCCCCCTCGGTATAACCAGTGCAGTTTGCAGGATATGCGGGTATGCACTGTAGGGTTTTTCGGTGGATAGTGGCTGACAGACCCGGTGGGGATAGACCAAGGAGTGATTTTTAGTTAGGAGGCAGGTTTGGTACTTGAGGCTCATCAAGGTTGAGTAGATTAGCCATGGAGTAAAGAAGGCAGGTATGGGTTAATCTAGGAGCCCCAGTTATGAGCCTGCAGGCCTTGTTTAAGGTGAGGTGGATCTTGTGCAGGGCAGTCTGGTCAGCTGTACCATACACAGGTAAGCCATAGTTTACTAGGGATAGAACTGAGATGTGACTGCAAGTCAGAGGGCATCCGTGGGAGGCAGTTTTATGGCGATAGAGGATACTCAGCTGAGTGTTAGAGGCTAAGGCAAGGGCAGAGATGTGGGCATGAAAAGAGGGCAGGGTCAAAGGTTATACCTAGGTATTTATAAGAGTGAACTAGCTCAATAGGGAGTTTAGAGGTGGAGTGGACTGAGAGAGATAGTTACTGGATTTATTTTGGGGTGGGCAAGAGCATGGTTTTGGTTTCTTTAGATTAATTATGAGTCTGTGCTCAGTAAACCAGGCTTCTGCATCGTTGTAGGATTCCTGCAGAGAATCCTAAAGTGAGATGAGATTACTGTCAGCTGACCAAGAGTACAGCATCATCTGCGTAAAGTAGGATTTTACCGGTACATTCACTGAGCAGGGAGTTGAGAAAAGGGAAAAGAGCAAGGGCCCAAGAATAGAGCCCTGAGGGACTCCAGACCGGATAGGGCAGGTGCTGGAAAGTGTCCCGTTGATTTTCACACATTGTGAGTGGGCCGACAAGTAGCTGGAGCACCAGGAAACAGGTCCAGTGGCAAAGCCTAGGTGACTAAGGATAACTAGCAAGAGTGGGTGGGAGACAGTATCAAAGGCTTTTGATAAGTCAATGAACACTGCACCTGCCAAGGAGCCAGAGTCCAGCGAGGTGTGAAGAGAAGTTAGAGAACTCCAGGAGGGCAGTATTGGTGCTGTGGCCAGTTCTGAAACCATGTTGTTCTGGGCAGAGGATGCCATATTTGTCGAGGTATTCTGAGATTTGGGTGGCTACAATTTTTCTAAGGCCTTAGAGAGAGGAGAGAAGGATTGAGATAGGCCAATAATTGCCAGGAGAGTACTATCACCACCCTTGTGTATTGGGGTGACAGTAGCAATCTTCCAGGGAGAGGAATTGCCCTAGGCAGAGAGATTTGTTAAAGGCAGGTGATTGGTGAGATAACCTGATCCAGAACCTGACGGAGAAGACTGGGATCAAGGGAGTCATTGCCAATAGTGGTACTCTTTAAGGCCTTGAGTAGGTAAGGTCTGACTTCCTGGGCAGTGACACGATGCAGGTAGAACAAGGGGCATGGGAGAATAGGGACAGACCTGAAGGGAGGGGCAAAGAAGTTATCTGGGAGCACCGGGCTAAGGTCCGTGAAAGATTTATTGAGGTGGTTGGCAATAAGGACTGGGTCTGAGGAGACCGAACCATTAATGTTGATAAGCGAAGGTGGGGGAATGCGTGCCACCATTCAGCTGCTTGATGTTGTCCCAGAAGGTCCTGGCATTCCCCATGAGGAAGTAAGGGAGGCTTGATAGTGTTCAGCCTTCACTTTGGCGGATGGCCCATGTACATTTGTTCCGGCAGTAGCATAGGCCTGCCTGTCAACTGGGTGGCCTGTTTCTGTGGCAATGTGCCATAGATTATCCCTATGCTTAAGAAGTTGGCGGGGCTTGTGGTAACCTAGGGGCATGCCTTTACTTTGGACCGGGCGGCAGTTATCTGTGCAAAAATGTCGCAAGCTGAAGGTGTGGATAAAGAAGGTAAGGGCCGCGCCAATGTCCGGAGTGTTTTGTATAGGGGACCAGTCTATGTGGGCTAGAGTTGCTTAAGGCCTTTCAGCCCACCAGGTCTAAGACGCCGACGGGTAGGGATTTCTTCCATTTGCTCCATTCTTGTGTTAGCTGTCTGTAAATCAATTGATTATATGTTATTTATTTAAAAGTGGTGCATTCCATATTCTTGCTATTTTTCCCAAAATGATATCATAAAATTGCATTCAAAAAGGCATACAATTGTTTCCAGTTTTGCTATGCATTTGCTATTCAAGCACATTCTTTCTTCTATTACCTTATGTTTATGATTATTACGGACATTTAGCTTATCATGACTAGTAAACTATATAGTTTCTTTCATTTTCCTTAATTCTGCTTTCTAAAGTAGCTTCCAAAATTGTTTTCTCTTTAATATGTGACTGTACTTTAAACACTGGATTCTCATAATAATTTTATTCCATTATTTCTTTATACATTTGTTTTCTTGGTGTCTTTCCTACACTTTCTTTTTGTAGTTTTCATTGCTTCCCATTTCTTTATTATTTCAATATATTCTGGGCATTCCTTATTTTTTATCCTCCACTACCCCATGTTTCCTGTAACTCCATTCTTTTGTCAGTGGAGTCCATATGTTTTCTTCTTTGCCTATGAAAGGCCTTATATTTGTATATATAAAGATTGTTTGGAAAAAGACAATGGGCTGTACAGTGTTTAACCCACTTTCTTTAATTGGTCTATTTACAATATGCCTCTTAACCAGGTTTAATTTACTCCCCATAATAGCTAAAGAAAATCCCTAATATTTTGGTCTGTAAGTTATATGGTATTGGATATATATAAGCTAAATACAGAAATATAGGAACTATGTAATTTTTAAGTAAATATATCCTTTTCCTTTTACATATTCCAGTTTTTCCATTGTTGAACTTTCTTTTTGCTATTGTTATTTTATCTTCCCAGTTCTCTTGTATAACATTCTGGTTACCAAATCTGATTTCTGCTGCCACTTGTCCATTTGGCACAATCATTCATTCTCCTTATTTATCCTTTTACCTGTATAGTTAGAGTTGTTTTCTATTATTTGCACAGCTCTTGTCCCTGATTCGACATCTTTCATAAATAATACATAGTCATCTGAAAGCACTCATTTTATGTATGTATAGTCACTTACTAGTTATCATTGGTTTAGTTTCGTTTATTTCTATTTTCCTCATTATTGTGTCTAAGCATAACACATACAAGAAGGGCTTAAGGGATACCCTTCCTTACTCCAGAATGAATGTACATAGGAATTCCCATACTACTGTTGACCATTGGTATAAGCTGTGCTTCTTCATACAAAGCTTTACATAACCCTATAAATTCTTTGGTATCCCATATTCTGATAATACACCCAGATTTAGTTATGTTGGATTGAATCATAAGCTGTTTCCTGATCTAAGGCATACATATACCTATTTATTCTCTTTTTCTGTCCTTTCTCTGTTACTTCTCTGACATATACATAAACCTTTGTTTAATATCCCTTCCAGGAATGGCACATGTTTGAGTGTCTAGCACTAGGTTTTGTACTGCCATTGTTAATCTTTTCATAATAATGTTGGCTAGAATTGTGTAGTCTGAAGTCAATAATGTTATTGGCCTCCAGTTTTTAATCTCAGCCTTGTCACCATTTTTAAAAAACACTGTTATACCTTGTTTCATAGTAGAACACATCTCTCCTTTTGTGCTACATAATTATAAACTACTTTCAAGCACTGGTGTTAATTCCTCTTTATATTCTTTATAGAATTCATTCAGAATCCTATCTATTCCTGGAGCTGTGTTTTTAGATAGGGCCTGTATAGCCTCTTTAATTTCTACCTCACTAATTTGTTCTTTCAATAGTTGTTTGTCTATCACAGTTATTTCTGGTATTTCAGCATTTAAAAAAACTCTTCACCTTTTGTGTTCATTTTTCTTAAATGTCTCTTTCATATATTCTTGCACAATTACTTTCATTTGGTTTACATTTGTATGCTTCTGTCCCCTACATCCTTTAACTCTGTCATCACCCTTTGTTGTATTCTATCTTTATTACTCTCATATGGATTAACATGAAATTGTGTTCCTTGTGTTCCCCATTTTTGTTCCAGTATTAACGATTGTGCCCTTTATACTGAAGCGAGTACATTTTCTCCTTTATTGCCGATATTTCCCCAGATACATTACTATTCCCTGAAGCTTGTACTGTTAGTAACCTCTGAAATCTGGCTCTCATACTCAAATATTTCATATAATTGGATCCCTCTTTTTCCCTTCCTCTACTAACAGTTACTTAATATCATATTTTGGGTGGGATAGTCAGACTGTGCCAGGCAGGGCACAAGCCTGGGCGCCAGTGCAACTGGGATGCACTGGGGCATGGGTTGGGTGATATTCCCGCAAGTGCTGTGCCGTGGCCCAGCACCACAGAATATGGCACTGGGGCACCCGCACTGCACACGGTGCAGTGGCACTGCACCACGCAAGTAGCAGGTGAGGAACAAGGGGTTGCACCAGAGCAAGTGCAGTTGCGCTTAGGTGCCTAAGAGTGATAATCAGTCATGAGCATGCAGATGAAGCCATTATGTATGTAAGGTGCAAATGAGGCCATTTGCAAGTTATTATGTTCCCATTTGCATGCAGTGCACTGATCTCTGGCAACTTGCACCTGGCAACCTGCCAGGCTGCAGCCATCGGGGACCAGCCTCCCTGCCCCTTGGCAGGTAATGCACCAATGCCTGATCATGGGCATCATAGATAAATCCTTGGTGGTCCAGTGGACCTGACCCCATCGCCGATCATGGGCATATCATAATTAAATCCTTGGTGGTCTGGTGGGCGTGCTCCCTGCCCAATGTGAGCATAAAATGTAATTAGAGTCCCTGGTGGTCCAGTGGACTTGATCCCTTAGCCTGATCGTGGGCAAATAATGGAATTAAAACCCTGGTGGTCCAGTGGAACCTCCCTTCCACCGGCCCACTAGGACCTGCCACTGCTGCTTCCCTCGGTCAGCGATGGGCAGCGGGTTTCTCACCCTCAAGCCACCTGGAATGGTTCATATTTTGGCACTGTGTGTACAGTATGGTCTTCATGCCCATTGGCCCACGCGGTGGGATCAATAGGCATGCAACCATACTGTATGCTGTCAGTCAGCCCAGGTGGCGCTGGTGGGGAGCTGCTGCCTGCTGCTGACCGCAAGAGCGGTGGTAGGTCTATGGGCGAGTGGGGGGTACCCTGACCACCAGGGATTTAATTTCATTATTTGCCGTGATCAGGCAGGGGGCAGGTCCACTGGACCACCAGGGAATTTAACTTCAATTATGCCTGCAATCAGGCAGGGATCGTACACTGGACCACCAGGGACTGTTTACACTATGCCCATGATCGGGCAATGGGGTAGGGTCCACTAGACCACCAGGATAATATATTTCTATGCCCACGATCAGGCGAGGGGGGCACGGCCTCAGCCTGTGTCCGGGAGGTCGGGTGGCCACCCACAGCAGGAGGCTGCTGTGTTGCGCACAGCAATATGGCAGCCCATCTGTGGATGTCCCCAACATGCTCCTGCTTTTAACAGGCACCTCTTTGCACCACCCTGTGCAGGCACAGGTGGGTTTGTAGTTCATATGTGCTGCACATCGGGCTGAACATCAGGATATTGCCGCATTTGCATGGGCCACGCCCCACACTTGCACCGCGCCACAATACTGGTATGCTCTAGTGCATCGGGAATTGCGCAGAGCAACATCCCTCTTTGAATATCGTCAGTGCATCAGTGGAGTTATGCGCATGGCGCAACACTGTTGCGCTATGTACAACTTTGAATATCCCACCCTTAGTGTCTTCCCACCAATCTGGTAGATTATCATATAAGTAACACACTGATTTTCTTGCTAAAATTAAGTTCTTAATTTCATGCTGTGTTTGTTGTTCTTGCAATAAAGCTGTAGATCAGGAGGGCTGTGGACATGGCCTACCTAGACTTTAGCAAGGCATTTGACACAGTCCCACAAAAGATTAATATACAAGTTAGCCAGCCTGGGGTGGGTCCCAAGACGGTAGCCTGGGTAAGATTGGCTGAAGAACAGGACACAGAGGAAATAATAAACAGAGTCCACTCTGAAGAAAGAGTTACTGGTGAGAGTACCGCAGGGTTCCGTTCTAGAACTGGTCCTCTTCAATGTCTTTATAAGTGACATTGCAGAGGGACTGGAAGAAAACATATTTCTTTTGCAGCGACACAAAGATCTGCAACAGGGTTGATACACAGGTGGAGTGGAAAGGATGAGAAGGAACTTGGCAAGGTTGGAGGAATGGTTAAATGTATGGCAGCTTAGATTCAATGCTAAGAAGTACAAAGTAATGCACCTGGGAAACAAAACCCAGGGAAGAGTACACAATGGGGTGAGATACTAACAACAACAAAATGGAAAGGGACCTGGGGGTAGTCATAGCAGATGACCTAAAAATGGGCAAGCAATGGGAGAGGGCAGTAAGGAGGGCTGGAGGGATACTGGGATGTATAGGAAAAGGCATCACCAGTAGAAAAGAGGACGTTGCCATCCCTCTGTACAGACAGTTGGTGAGACCCCATCTGGAGTACTGCGTGCAGTTCTGGAGACCCACTCTCCCAAGAACATAGACAGGATGGAGGCAGTCCAGAAGAGGGCAACCAAAATGGTGCAAGGTCTGCACCAGAAGACATATGAAGACACATGAGAGAGAGACTTAAGGAGCTTAATATGTATACCCTCAAAGAAAGGTGGGAGAAGGGGACATGATTGAAACTTTCAAGTACCTCAAGGGAATCAACAAAGTCCAAGAGGGTAGCATCTTTCAGAAAAAGAGATGTGCAAGAACAAGGGACACAATTTGAAGATAGAAGGGAGACTTAGAGGTAATGTGAGGAAGTATTTTTTCACAGAGAGGTTGTGGATGCGTGGAATGGCCTTTCTGTGGAGGTTGTGGAGTCAAAAACAGGTGGAATTCAACAATACATAGTACAGACATAAGGCAATTCTAAGGGTTGGGGGTAAAGGAAGTAGGCTGTTGGTTAACCAGGATCTGCAGCTTATCCATTAGGTTGGGAAATGGGCAGACTGGGTAGGCCAAGCGGTCCTTATCTGCCAACAAATTATATGTTTCATTCTCCAATAGCCTCTACCCATTTCATGGTATTTTGCATATCCATACATATCTTCAGAGTCACATGATCTGATGTCTCTATGGGCACTATTTCTATTTTCTGAATCCTGCTTTGTTTAGGTACAAACCAAAAGTCTATTCTTGTTAACATCCTACCTCTATAATATGTATGTCCTATTTGTTCCGTTTTATTCTATATACATCTCTTACTCACTTTTCTTTAATATATCTTTTAATTTATTTGTGTCACAAAACACTTTCTCTGTCTTCCTACCTCAATCTTGCTTTGATAAGTCATAATTGAAATACCTCCCCATAGTACTATTTAAGCTGTATGTAAGAAAGGGTCTATTTTCCCCATAAAATGCTTCTCTCTTTCTCCCATTGTGGATTATATATATTGACTAATCTTAACTGAGTGTTATTAAAAACAATGTCTATTATCAGTTGCTCTCCCAGGCACCAAATAAATTACTTTTTTATCTCAGTTCCTGAAGTAGCAGAAAGTATGCCCACTCTTGTACAGCTGTCTTCTCCTATTGATCAAATTGGTGTTCCATTTCTCCAGTCTTTTTTGCTTGCCGAATTTCTGATATGGAATGCAATCTTGTGTCTTGCAAATACATTATATCTCCTTTCAGATCTTTTAATATAGAAAAGATAACAAGCCTTTTATTCCTATTTTTAATGCTATTTACATTTAAGGTAATACATTGTAAAGATATCATTATGAGTCCAAAGAAAAGAGTTGCCAATACTGTCATATGTGTTTAAATTTATTTTTCCTTTTATTTGACAACTGCGTGTGCATCGATTCATATTCTGAGGACTGTTCTTGTACGGATGAAGCTATAGACAAAGAGTCAGACTCTCCTCCAAATCTGCTGATTCTTTTTCCTGAAATGCTGCATATTTATTTTGTAGTGATATTCCGTCCTCTTGATGTTTTTGTTTTGTTTAGGGGCTTTCACGCATTTCTTGATTTTGTGACTATTTGAAAAGATGGATTTGGAGGAACACTTGGTGGGGAGCATGGTTTCTCTTTCTATTTGTGTTTTATTTTGTTCGAAATTATTCTCCTTTATTTTCCGTTGTTTCTTCCAGGCCTTGTTCATTCACTTTCTCTGTTTTGCTTATCTCTTTGTTCTCTTCATTTGATGGTGGTGGGGGTGGGGAGTAGATTGTAAATTGTCTTCCTTAGAATTCTCTGGCTGAGTGTTTTTGGACTGGGGTTCTTTCTTCTCTTGTTCTTCTTTAACTAGTCTGTCTTTTTGTGCTAAAGCTACATAGACATCTTGCTCTGCTTGCTCCGTGGGATCTGGACTGTCATGAGAGGCCCAGGAAATCATGGTGCTTGATGGTCGAGAGAGCCGCGTGCCTGCCTCCCCCAAGACAAGCAACCCTTGGAATCATCATCCAGACTCCCAGTGCGCTTGGTGGTCAGAGGGCCCATGTGTCCTGCCCGCCCCCAAGACAAGCAACCCCGCAGAATCATCGTCAGAGCACCCAGTGCGCTCGGTGGTCAAGAGGGCCAGTATCCTGCCTCTCCCAAGACAAGCTACACCCAGAATCATCATCGGAGTGCTCAGTGCGCTCGGTGATTGAGAGAATCCATGTGTCCTGCCCTCCCTCAAGACAAGCAACTCTACAGAATCATCATTGGAGCACCCAGGTATGCCATTTGCCATGTTGCAGCTTCAACTCCCCAGTGATTGTACTCGGCGTTGAGTGTGGAACTTTTAAACCTGGCGCCATTTCAAGGGCTCGTAACAGGCAGTCTGCATAACAGTTTAATAGTTTATTTTGCCCACTTTCCACCAAATATTAAGTGTTTATTGCACTTTGTTGGGAGCTTTCATTTATTTTAACCAGCTTCAGTGTTTGGAACATTTTGCTGGGTGCTTTAATTTCTACTACAACTGCCTAAAGTGTATTTCCAAGTTAAAATTGTTTTAGCCACTGTAAATTCATTTTAGGAGAACAGTACTGCCACCATCCTAGATCGTATTTTAGCTACAGAGTACTCTTTGCTTAGCTAACGAACACATATATGTTAGTTGTAGCTTATTAATGCCGCCATCTTAATTCAAATAAAAAAAAATAACTATTGTATCAGCTACTGATATTGCAAGTTGAAGTAAAGGTTGCCTGCCTCCTAGTTCCAATTTCAATCCTGGGCCATCAGTCCGAATCAGGAGGCTCCATTTTAAACTGCAGAATTTTAAGCTGCTGTTCCTGCCACCTGGCAATATAAAAAGCTGTTCTCTTTCCTCCTCAGTGCACTCGGTCATCGAGAAAGCCCGTGTGTCCTGCCCTCCCCAAGACAAGCAACTTCCCGGAATCATGGTCAGAGCCCCAGGTACACCATTTGCCACATTGCAGCTTCAACTCCCCAGCGATTGTACTCAGCGTTTGAATGTCCCGCCGGTGCTGCACCAGCTGCCCCACCACCCTAGGTGAGCTCAGTGTTTTATAGTGTGGATCATGTGCCACTTTTTAGCCAGTCAGTCAACTTTCTCATTAGCAGATTATCTGACTGAGCCACTAGAAGCCACCCTTACTCATATCACCTACAAAACACAGCAATCTAAAACTGAGCCACTAGAGGCCTCCCTAAACTCAGATAATCTTCAACTGTAACCCAGCAACCTAAAACATGCGCCACTTCTCTCTTCTTACTATGCCTGCTCACACCTCATGTCTGTCTCTCCCACCCTCCTCTTCCCAGTGCCTCAGCCTGTCCAATACACTACAGTCAGTGAAGCCACTCCTCCCCCCATGCTACCTCCTGCATCGTGAAACCTCCTCCAAACCTTGTGACCAGCTGGGTTACGGGGCTTCCATCCTGCCATCCTCCTTCTATGCAGGGTTGATAGCATTAAAACAACCCCAACTTGTTCAGTTCCATAAACCTCCCAGCAAGTTTGCTCCACCGCAAATCCCAATGGATCATGCTAAGAACAAGGCAGCTGTTAACTCTGCTGCTCCTACTAGCAGGGGACATTGAGTTAAACCCTGGACCTCCAAACCCAAACCCCTTCCAGTTGCTCAAATTTACAAGGGGCTTAAAGATAATTCACCTGAACATATGTAGCATACTCAACAAGCTCACTGAACTGCAGCCAACTGCACTAATGCTACGCCCTGATATTCTGATAATCACGAAACCTGGCTCAAGCCCCACAACCTGGACACTGAAATAGCAATCCGGGGATACCATCATTGTCATGACTGCTAGGGTAAAAAGAGGAGGAGACATTGCCATGTTCATCTCATCTCAACATCAGTTCACTCCTATCCAGCTCCTCCTGCCAATGCCATCCATTGACTCCCTACTAATCAAAATCACACTACCGCACATGACTCTGGTATATATAGTGGGGTCTTACTGTACCCCTAAACACCCCTATGATGCGCCGTACTGGACCACCTGGGTACACTAAAGTCACTCACAGCAGGGGGTGAACTACACAACCTAGGGGACTTAAATTTCAACTGGCTCTCTACTGCTAACTCTAAGCTACGTAGTCAGGTAAATGCCTAAATATGGCACAACAAATATCTGTACCTACGATTAAATCATAGATCTCAGAACCACTCCCTGTTAGACTGGGCCCTCATCTCCCACCCCAATAGAATACTTGCAGCGGACTCCTCCCAGACTCTTAAAGCAACCACCACATGATCTACATGTTAAGAAAAATATTCTTGCCAAAGCACCCCCAATGCTGCTCACCAGATCATTCAAATCACTCGACCTTGGTGCACTCTTAAATGACCTATCATACAATGATTGGTCCTGCATCTGACGTGCCCCAAACATCAACACTGCCCTAGAACTGTTCAAGTCCAGATTTCTAGCCATCTGGGACCACTATGCCCTACTTAGAAGGTCAAGAATAAGGGTGCCCACCTGCCCTGGGTCACAGCAAATATCATAGACCAGCTTCATGTCAGAGCTCAGGCCTGGAAATCATATAAGACTACCGGCACCCTGGCAGCTCACCAACTTTACTGAGCACTCCGTAATACCTGCACTAAGCTACTATGCCAGGCCAAAGCTAACTACTTCAGGCCTCTTTCCACACCAATATAAACCACCCAGCTAAATTCTGGAAAACAATCAACTGCTCCCCACCCCCAGCCCTAAATGTTGAAGGCTCCATCATCACTGATCCTGGTGCAGTGGCGCAGTTTTCAACACCTTTTACCAGCTGTCGTCCTCTCTATCCTCCCCCACCTCTCTAGCTCACCCCTACCTTCCCACTCACTGCCTCAGCCTCAGGTTTCACCTTTCACCCGGTTACTCCTACCGAAGTGCTTAAAGCCCTGCAGGATCTCAACCTTTCCAAGGTAAATGCCCCTCAGGGTTGGACTAAAAAATGCTTCACCTGTCTGCCCCTGCCATCGCCGCACCACTGGCAGATCTATTCAATCTCTCCTTCTCGATGCGATGAAATCTCATCTGACTGGAAGCAAGCCACGTCATCCCACTCCCTAAAGGCGGAGACCCCTCCTTGCCGGGTAACTACCACCCATATCTCTACTCCCCATCCTAGCTAAACTACAGGAGCACCTTGTACTCTCCCAACTTGCCCCTTTCTCAACTCCTCCTCTTTTCACACCATACCAGTCTGGATTTAGGAAGTCACACACTACCATCACCTCACTTTTAAAGCTCACAGATGCTATCCTCACTGGTATGGAACAAGTACACCACCTCAGCCATTTTCATCGACCTTGCCAAAGCCTTTGATACCATCTACCACTCCCTTTGCTGTCCAAACTCTCCCAGGCCGGTCTGTCAGGAGCAGCCACCAGCTGGTTCCAATCCTATCTGGCAGGCAGGTCCTAGCGGTAAAATTGGCTCCTGCACCTCTGTCCCTTTCCCTGTCACCTCTGGGGTCCCTCAAGGCTTGCTCCTTGGTCCATTACTGTTCTCCATTTTTCTAAACGACTCACCTCAGCTCGCACACACTCACTCATCCACATGTACGCTGATGACACGGTAATGTTTGCATCGGGTCCCTCCACCTCTGTTACTGCAGAAAGACTCCAGGAGGATTTCAATGTTGGTCAGCTTTGGTTTTGTACAAACCAGCTTTTCCTCAATCAAAGAAAACTGTCTCACTAACTTTCGTATGCAGAAAGACTCTCCTGCCTCTCCTCAACCCCCACTTTCCACACCACTGATGGGTCCACCCTGGAGGATTGCACCTCCTTCAGATACCTCAGGGTATGGCTTGACCAGCACCTTGACTTTTCTGTTCATATCGACTCAATGCACAAAAACAACATCCCAAACTGAGCGCTGTATATCATAACAGGGCCTGCCTACTTTTATCAGCCTGCAAAGCAATCATACAGAAAATGATCCTCCCGATGTTTGACTGGGGACATAGTCTACAGCACAGCTGCTAAGTCAACCTTAACCAGGCTAGATCCCTCTACCATTCCTTCTGCCATTTTGCCCTGGACTGCCCACCCTCAACACATCACTGCATACTCTATAAGTCACTTGACCTGGCGTCTCTACAGGATCACAGACAGGCCCACTGTCCCAGGGTCACAGCTAAATTCTGGGTACAATCCTCCTCATACTTCCAGTCGGCCTCTCTGTCCAGCCCCCACTGCACACACACTCAGAACTCAGACTCAGGCTCTTTTTCATCCACGCATGTCCTCATATAAAGGACAAGCTGTCTTCAGCTTCCATATGCCCAAACTCTGGAACATCTTACCAGCCAAAATTCGACACATAGACAGCAGCCAGCATTTAAACCATCTCCTCAAGGTGCACTTCTCCCCCACCTGCACATGCAGCTAGCTCATTCCTTCCTACCACGCCATCCATCCATTCTCATGGAGCTTCCAGGGCCTCTCAAAATAGTTGTTATCGTGAGAGTATGCTAGGCGCCTTTGGTCTCTATTAAGTATTGTAGTATTCGCTCACCTGCTTATTACTCCGATATCCCATCTACTGTGTAACCTTTGGGATATCGGCTCTGAACAAAATGTATTGTTGCTGCCTTGAGCATCTGTTTACTGTTCTGTATTTCCTGTGTGTTTACTGTATTGTATATACTGTATTTCTGCTTCCCCTCCCCAGGACACATCTGGAATCAAGCGGTCTCCGTTCAGCATGCCTTCCTGGTAAAACTCTTAAATAAATAAATAATAATGAAAACATGTGACCAGTCTCCTCACACAGGCTGCATTTAGTCTTATTCTTACATGATGCACCAAAATGCCCCACTTCCCACATAAGCCACACTCAATTTTGTCACATACATTACTTAAATGCCTTCTGTCTCCACATCTGTAGTATGCTTTTGGCTGGTCACCATAGAAAACCACTACATACAAATAAGCACCACACAACTTAAGAAGTACAGACAAATGCTATAATAATATAATAGCGTTAATATCAAACGTGCAACAAGAATATAAATGGAGGCTAAAACGAAATTCCATCAATAATACTGTACTTGACTACACCACTGGCCCTCTGATACTGATGAATCAAAATACTGACTGATGGATTATTGGGGGAATCCCTAGTGGGACAATCTCCTATTTACAACGGAGATCCGGCGCAGCCAGCGGCAACGCTGCGATGCTTTCAAACTGTCCAGTTCCAAAGAGGAGGATGGGGGGCAGCATGGAAAAGAAGCAGGAACAAGTATTAATAAATAATACTTTGAATAATATTAATTTTCTTCCTATCCAGCAGCGACAAATATTCCCATTTTGGACATATTGATAAGTCAGTATTTAGTCCTGATAGAGTATGCAATGTTACTAATACAATATCTGAAGTAGGCATTGAACAGTGTTTTGTTCCCCTTGATTGTTTGATGGATAGCAGATGTGTCAATATAGTTGATAATATAACTCCCACTGTAGTTAGGCAGGGTAGATTAAGGATACCAATACCAATGCTGATTCTATTAATGAATTAATTGTTCCTCATGAGAGTTTAGATCATATGGTAGCTGTGGTTAACCTATCTAGTCACAATCTTACAACAAGTGAAATTGCTGTGTTAAGTAAAGGTCTTTCGTTTTGTCCTACAGCAGATATTAATTTTTAAATGTGTGTGTTGATCTGCATAAACTGGGAAGAAATCTCACATTTAAATGTATTTTTGAACAAGAAGATAGTAGTTTAGGAGAAAGTGACAAAATACCAAAACTTCAGTCTAGGTCTGAATATTGTCCTCCTATGAACTCTGTTGTTTCAACATTTATAAAAATGTGAATTTGATTTACAGCAATTACAAAAAGACAAACATTGTAAATTTTGGGATAATTGCACTAAAAATGAACAGGTTGCTTTAAAAGTGTTAAGTGAAAATAAGTCTTTGACAATTAAGCCCGCTGATAATGGGGGAGCAGTGGTAGTGCTCAATACTAAAGATTACATTATTGAGGTTAACAGACTAATTAATGATGAGTCATCTTATAAAAGATTTCACATGAGGCGATTAACAAATTCAAAGATGAATTAAGACTTAAGGAGCTTAATATGTAGCCTAGGAAAAGAGGAGTGGGGGACATGATAGAAACTTTCAAGTACCTCAAGGGAATCAACAAAGTCCAAGAGGGTAGCATCTTTCAAAAAGAGGTGTGCAAGAACAAGGGGCACAATTTGAAGATAGAAGGGGGCGGCTCAGAGGTAATTTAAGAGTATTTTTCCACAGAGGTTGTGGATGTATGGAGCGGCCTTCCAGAGGAGGTTGTGAGTCAAAAACAGTGGTGGAATTCAAGCATGCATGGGCATAAAGGCAATTCTAGGGGTGGGGTAGGAAGAAGTGAGCTGCGTTAACTAGGAACTGCAACTTATCCATCAGGTAGGGAAATGGGCAGACTGGGTGGGCCAAGTGGTCCTTATCTGCCGTCAAATTCTATGTTTCTATGTAATTAGATTGTGTACTTAATGAAGGTTTTTGAAGGGTATATTTCAGACACTGAGTATAGAACTCCAACAGTTAATTGTCCAGTAATATCAACAATATCGCATTACCCAAAATCCATAGAGCCTAGTACAGCCACCAGGAGACCTATAGTCTCAGGTAAAGGTTGGCTAACAGAACCTGTTTCCTTGTTTCTGGGTACTTTTTACAACCTATAGTTAGAGAGTTGAGATTATTTCTTAGAGCTTCTACACAGGTTGTTCAAATAGTTGAGAACTTAAATATGGAGTCTGATTGTTTTTGCAGTGATTGATGTTAATTCCCTGTATACTACTATTCCTCATAGAGAAGGACTAGATACTCTCTCTTACTTTTAGATAAGAGACAAGAAGAAGAATGTGTTAGGGTTCCTACACATTTCTTTGCAACTAGCGAAATGTGTCCTTGAAATGAATGTTTTTTGTTTCAGGGACAATTGTTTCATCAAATACGGTACTGCTATGGGCATAGCGATGGCACCTAGTTATGCCAACTTATTTGTTGGCAAATGGGAATTAGATTATCTGCTACGCTGCCACAAATCCACACATTTGTTGTCTGGATTTGTAGTGGTGCTTATGATGATATTATAATCATATAGAAAGGATCATGTGATGAGTTTGCATTATTTGTGAAGTGGATGGAATACACTAGTCATTTAAAATATCAGTTTGCTTAACCAAGTCAGTATTAATTTTCTTGACTTAAAGTTGTACAAGGATGGGGAGGGGTGTATGTACTACTTTGTTTCAGAAGCTACTGATAGAAATAGTTTGTTGAGGTTTGAGAGTTGCCACCCCATCATACCCGTCACAATATACGTAAGGGTCAGTTGATTAGGACTTTGAGAAACTGTACAGAACCCCAGGAATATGATAAAAAGAAACAGGAACAAATACATAGATTTATGGAAAGGGGTTATAGTCAACACAGCATTGCATCTGCTATTAAACAAGTGGATGCAATGGATAGAAACTCAAGTGTTGCTATATAAATCTAAGGTAACAAATGAAAGGAATAGATTTGAGTGTCCCTTAGTTACTGACTTCTCTAGGCAGACTGACCGAATTAGGAGTATTATTACAAGTAATTGGCCTATTTTACAATTGGAACTGAGACTAAGGAGATAGTAGATAAGGGACCTAAGGTTGTTTTCGAAAATGCAGGAGTATTAGAGATTATGTGGTATCTAATTTAATTAAGAGTAATAATGAAGCAAAACAGGTTCTTTTGGCACCAAAACCTATGGGGACATATAGATGTGGCAATTGCATTTATTGTGGCTATATATACAATAGCAGTGTATTACATCCAATATCAGGAAAACAATAGAAATTCATGACTTCATTACTTGCAACAGTACTGGAGTAGTTTATTTGCTGTTGTGTGAGTGTGGAGCATATTATGTTGGTAGAACAATATGGCAATTTAAGGTCAGAATTGGTGAACATGTTAGAGCGGTTGATAAGGGTGATTTGAACTATGCCATTGCTAAGCACATGCAAATGAATTATCCATACAAGCATACTTTCAAGTTTTTGGCCTGGAACTAGTTAAATTGGGTCCTCGGGAGGATATAAACAAGAAAATAGGACAAAGATGTTTTGGATTTTTATTAGAAGCATGCACTGGTAGGGACTTAATGAAAGCATAGATCTCAGCATTTTAAAAAAATATAGCAGCTGAATTGCATAAATATTCATCAACCATAGGTGCCCAATAATTGTAGTCCCATTAATTGATTCATTATAATAATCATTCAGTCTTTGAATGCAATGAATATTTTGAAATGAGTGCCTGTAAGTTTATTCTTTTTGCTTTTTGCTTATGGCCATAATGGCATCTAGCTGAAGAAGATAGTAAGGCAACATAATAAATGCCAATTAAAATAGAGAATTACTATAATGTGATGTATATAATGGTTATTACATGTTGCATTGCAGTTAGGACTAATAAGCAATCTGCTTTAAACTTACTGTTTAACATGATTTACATATGTTTGTATTAAATTGTATTGTTTTTAGAAGATTATGTGTATATGTCATGATTGGACTGGGAATTTGATCATGAAATAGTTAATGAATGAATTTCATGTTATTTGTTTGGTGATTGGTTTATATATGTCACATGATAGCATATGAAGCTGTATTTAAATGACATGTAACAAAGGCACTGTTTTATTCAGATGAAGCCTAGCAGAGTCTAGGTGAAGCGTTAATTCATTCGTTTTAGCCTCCATTTATATTCTTGTTGCACTTTTGATATTAAACGATATAATATTATTGTAGCATTTGTCTGTACTTCTTAAGCTGTGTGGGTGCTTATTTGTATGTAGTGATTGTCTTGAATATACAGCACCACACAGACCTGGTGCTCCTATTCTTTTCAGTTTATGTCTCCCCATAGAAAAACATGCCTCGTCCCCCAAAAAAATAAAAAAACAATTCGGAAGATGTTGTATTTCACCATTTACAGCTTTTAAAGTCTCTTTGAATCTCCATCCTCCTGTCCACAAATATTCAGAGTCTAAAATTGTTTCTTGAGAGTCATTCAGTTCACATTAATATCTGCTACATTTACCCCTTCATTTTTAAATAATATTGTTACTACTTTATGTGCTGGTTTTCTTAAGAGGATCGCTATAAACTATCTCCATAAAGGAGCGATTTCAACTAGTGATACTGTTTCCAAAACCTTTCAAGGCTTGATTGGTGTTTGAAACTTATATCAAAAACAGTATCGCTTGGGGTATGTATTGAGGCATAGATTTCATATGCAAAGAAATGCATGCTTTCTTTAATTAAGTTCTTCTGCACAAAGATTCTGTCTGGAGTCTCAGCTGAATCACCTCTGTATTTTAATCTAACTACATTCCCTCTTTTGGTTGATTCAGCTGCAAGAAACCTATGCTCTGGAAACAGTTTTTGTCTTGTATAAGTCCCCATATATTTTCTTTATTTTGTTTTATGTTTTGTTTCAGTATCACTTTTATTTCTTCTATTTGCATGCTTTGATCCTCCATTTCAAAGGATTCCAAACCATGCTCCCGTCCCACTCACTTCCATTTCTTTACTATCCCCTCCTCCTCATTTTCATTCAGCTTTCTCCCCTTTGTTGTACTTTTCTCAATATTTTATTATCTTTAAACTGACCTGGGTATGCTTGGGTTCTTGTTTCTTCTTGTCCAGCTCTGCTTGTCCTGTATTTCTTTTCCCATCTCAGTGTTTCATGTGCATTAAACTCTAGTATATTAGGATCCCAGCCCTTTTCTGTTTTTTTTTCCACCCCTCCTTGCAAGGCATCTGTTATCCAGTTGGGTGCACCTGAAAACTGGATCGGCTCCGTTTGTTCTTTCATCTGACCCTCCATTCGAGGTAACGCTATATCTTTCTCTTGCAGATCTGCCAGAAACTCTTCAATCTCCATAGATCCTCAGTTTGTTTGTTTTCTCCCTGAGGCCTGCTCTCTGTCCACCTGGCATGCCTATCTTAGGCCTAGGCTTTTAATCCTACTTGGGCCTACTTTTGGGACACTTTCCTTCTGACAGGCTCTTTTTCTTTCCTTTTTCTTAAGCCCATAGTTTTACTATTTTTGCTTTGGGCTTTTCCGCATTCTCAGGCTGTGACTCACCTAGATCTGACAGCCGTGCTATGCTTTGAAGCTGCCACATCAGATTCACCTTCAGCAGACGTGGAGGCTTGGGCATTGTCTGTCTGTTCATTTTTCCTTTTCCTCTGGAATTTTAATTTTAATTCAGTTAAGTGCCGCTTGTAGCTTGGGCCTTTCTTCTTCATGCCATTTGTCCTCCATAAGCTAATTTAGCACTATTTCTTCTTTTTCTGTAAATGATGGAATTTCCATATGATCTGCTTCATTAATTTCTGCCATTCTTACAAATTCCTCATTTTCCTTCTTTTTTGGTCTCTAGAGGCCACAGTGACTGCAATGAGACCTGCTCCTAGTCACTCACATCCATCCTCTCCTCTGTCTGCTCAGGACTGGCCAGCCAAGCAATCCTCCACAGTAACAAGGGGTCCCTCTACTGAAAAGTGGGGGACTTTCCCAGTGCCCTAGCCAAATGTGCCCCATTCACTAAAATACCACCAATAGCTTAATCTGGTTTCAAGGTCAGTGGGCATTCATCTGTATCCACCTCCCCCGGGTCATGCCTGAAACAGGCAGGAATTTGTGTAGTGCACTTACCTGGTCAACAAAATCAAATAAATAAATTTACGTGGTGTAACCCCAGGTCTACCCAGAAAAAGGGACTGTTATTGTCTCGTGGACTTACCCGATCCACCAAAACTCGAATAAATAAATAAATAAAGGAATTCATCATGATCAGAGATTTCTAGGGTTCTGATAAATTGTTGCTGTGTTGGTAAATAAAAGTTCCATGTTTTTAACTGCATCTGCTCTTCAAATATTGTGATTGTCCTTGCACTTTTCTGCACTACCTATTTATAGGATACTGGTTTGCACTTTATTTGACACTATCACTTTAAAAACATTGCATATATGTGGCCACTAATAGGGGCAGTTATCTTGTCTTGATGAAGTGACTGTGGGATCAGGGCAAGAAACATTGGTGCCCACCGGTCTCTATGAGCAGTTTTGCTCTTGAAATAAATTGATATGGGATCATACACTGAGTAGCAGGGATTTGGGGATTGTGAGTAGGAGCCCTTCTTTACTTGCATTTTTAAAGTGTTAGTTCATCATTTGGCTTAAATCAAACACCACTCAACTACTGTAACATGAGCCCTGAGAAACTATGACACACCTACCCACAAGGGTACATAGAAGCATAGATTTGAAAGCAGATAAGGACCAGTTGGCCCATCCACTCTGCCCATTTCTCCCTAGCTACACTATTTGGCAGACTGTACCCAATCTACTGCTCTTTCTCCCTCCCCATTCCCTTCCATTATGATTCCTTGTGCTTATTCCATGCATTCTTGAACCACACCACTATTTCACTGCCACCACCTCCGCTGGAAAGCTGTTCCAGGAATCCACCACTCTTTCTGTGAAAAGTACGTCCTCACATCTTTTCTGAATCTACCCCTCCCCCAAGCTTCATAGCATGTCTCCTTCTTATGGACACCTTTTCTTCTGAAAATACTTCCCTCCTGTACCTTGTTTACCCACTTAAAGGTATGTTTTTATTTTTAGTTTTGTTGACCGGGTAAGTGCACTAGACAATTCTACCTATTTTCAGGCACGATCCGGGGAGAATAAAGATGAATGCCAGCTGACCTTGAGCTGCCCAGGATTAAGCTGTCGGCAGTATTTTTAGTGAATGGGGAATTTGGCCAGGACACGGGGAAATTCCCTACTCTTTTCGATAAGTGCCATGGGATCTTTAACATCCACCTGACCTACCACCAATCCAGGCAGACGGGACCTCGGTTTAGCGTCTCATCCAAAAGCGGCACCTCAGAAGTGCAGCATCTCTCTCATGCTGCACTACAGTGTCAGTACTGGGATATTAACCTAAGTTCCAGATGTGGGAACTGAACCCACAGCCCTCTGATCTCCGGCCTCAGAGGCGGGTGTGCTACCTACTGAGCCACTGACACTGACTTTACTTTAAATGAGCCTATTTAGGCAATGCACTCTGTAAAGACTAGCCATTGCAAGCATTTCATAGTTCAGGGCAAACTGTGTGTTTCTGCCTGTTTGGCTTGTTCACATTGCAGGCAGCTGCAAATGAAAACTAAGAGAACCCCTTTTCCATAGAGATGAAGTAAGAAAAAAAAGCCAATTTAGGCAGAAAGAAATTTTAACCTCTCAGATTTACTGTGCGCTTGTGTGTGTGTGTGTGTCTTGTGTACATATTGCCTATGTGCCGAACTCTGTTTTTGGATCTCATTACCAAAGCAAACAAAGCCTCATTACATTCATTTAAAGGTCTCTATCATAACCCCTTCTGTTCCAGGAATTATCGTGCTGAGGACCTGTAGTCTCTCCTTGTAGGGCTTCTGATGCACACCTGCCATTTTAATTGCCCTCCTCTGGATCGCCTTCACTCTGCCTATCCCTTCTGGAGATGAGGTCTCCAGAACTGGACACAGTACTTAAAGTGGGATCTTACCAGCAATTTATACAGAGGCAATATCACCTCCTCTTTCTGCTGGTGATACTCTTCCTAGGCACCCCAGCATCCCACTAGCTCTCCCCACTGTCTTGTCGCACTGCATGGTCACCTTTAGGTCCCTTGATATGATTGCCCCAGGTCTCTTTCTTGTTGATGGCCATCAATACCACACTGCCCATTTTTGTATTCCACCCTGGGTTTCTGTGCCCAAAGTGCATTATTCGCATTTTTTCACTGAAACCCTGCTGCATATTCTTGGCCACACCTCTAGTTTTCTCAGGTCTCTGCTCATCCTTTCTACCCTCTTGGAATGTCCACCTATTGTAGATTTTGGTGTCATCTGCAAAGAGGCAGACCTTCCATTCCAGCTCCTCTGCACTGTCACTTATAGAAGACTGGTCCCAGCACTGATCCCTGAGGCACCTCACTGGTCACCCAACCTTTGTAATTTGCCACCACCCTCTGTCCTTTGTCCTCTTACCAGTTTCTTATCCAGTTTACACCTTTGGACCCACTCTAAGCTACCTAGCTTGCTTACTATTCTTCTATGAGGAAAGGTGTTTGAAAGCCTTACTGAATGCTAGGTATGCCGCATCCTTCCTCCACCTGATCTACTTCCTTGGTCACCAAGTCAAAATTTATCAGATTCATTTGACATGATCTACCCCTGTGAAACCATGCTGCCTTGGGTCTTGCAACCCACTGTACATGATTAAAGATATTCATAATCCTTTTCTTCAGCAGTGATTCCATTAAAATTTCCACCATCAATGTCAGATTGAATGGCCTGTAATTGCCAGCCTCCTCTCTGCTACAGTATCACTTTTGTGTAGTGTGACTACATCCGTCCTCCTCCTCCAGTCCTCCATAACCACTCCTGTTTCCAGTGAGCTGTTAAATCAGACTCAGAGGTGCAGCGATTATTTCCTTAGTTACACTGTACCCTTGGATGCACCTCATCTGGCCCCATTGCTTTGTCTACCTTTAGATTAGCAAGTCCCCTCAGGACTCTCACCGCAAAAAAGGATTACTGTTCACTTCCTTCCCTCAAAGCTTCTGTTACTTATGGCTCCTCCCTTTTCCTTCCTCAGTGAACACTGAACAAAGTATTTGTTCAGGATGTCTGCCTTTCCTGGTTCCCTCTGCACAGTCCCCTTCCATTTTAACCTTATAATCCCACCATGGTTATCCTCTTTTCAGTTACATGCCTAAAAATGTGTCTTGTCCTTTTGTTACCTCCTGAGCTATTCTCTCTTCAGTTTGTGCCTTTGCACTCCTTACTGCTTTCCTGCTTCTGTTTCCTGATTCACCTCCATAGCCTCCTCCTCTGCATCTCCTTATACCTCCTGAATGCTACCCTTTTTGCCTTTACCTTTTCAGCTACCTCTTTTTGAGAACCGTAGTGGCCTCTTTTCATCTTGAGAAAAGTAGCCTGTCTCTTTTACTACAGGAAATAGAAACAATTGTCAAGTGGGATTCAAACCCACACCTTCGGGGTTTCTGCCCAGTTCTTCCTCTCAGAGCCAGCATCAGAGGGGTGCAAGGATGCCACCACCAGGGCCCAGATTCGGGGCCATGGCCCCAAAGTCAAAATTTCCATTTTTATTTATTTTTATTTGCGTGGTGCCCTGGGATCAGTAAAGTAAAATGCTACCACCTCCCGACCCTGGGCCCCATGGCTGCAGGTTGAGTCAAGCGACTCCAACTCTGAGCCTGCCACTGCCGCTGCTAATGCTCTCTGTCATCTGTGAGCCATTTAAATCCCCGTGGCCCCAACCAAACAGCTTGCTGGTTCCGTGGCTTGGCTCCATCCCATCCACACACTGACCACTACCCCCAGGCCTCAGTGGCCTGTTGTAGCTGCTTGCTGCTAGCCTGCTCCTCCTACCTGAGCTTGGCTCCTCCTCCTCCTCAATTCCTCCTCCTACCTCTGCTTCTCCTGGGCTGGCACTGGCTGGCTGCTGTTGTGCTTGTTGCTTCACCTTCCAACCTTGGCAGTGGGCAGCTCCACCTCCTCTACATGCTGGCTGGCTCTGACTGGCATGATGATGCTCACAGCTCACACCATCCCCACCTTCCTGGGCCCTCCTCCTCCTCTGCAGTCCACATACAGCGCCTCCCTGCCCACTGCTCCTCCCTTCTCCAGTGCTTCCTCAATCCTCCCCTTTCCTGACCCTGGCTGACACCTGAGTGGGTGGCTGCTCGCTGCTCCCAACCTGCCAATCACCACAGTCACCGTCCATCACCACATCACTCTCCCAAATCCCATTGCTGCCTGGGGAGGGCAGGCTTATGATCCACAGTCAGCTTGCCCCTCAGATAGGCTGCCTGGTGAGCAGCAGAGTACCCAGGACCTCCCTCACTCACACAGTCTCACGAGTGTGCAGATTGAGCGAGTGGAGGTAGCTGTTGGATGCAGCGGCGGTTTCTCTAGCTTGGAGTTGGCCTAAGGTCTTAACTGCATTGGCGCAGCACAGCTACCTGCAGCACTGTGTTGTGAGTACTGAATAAAATTGCTTGAATTTACAACAAATTGTTGAATTCAAACCATTATAAAAAAAAAAAAAAACATGACACCATCTCACTTGTACATCACGTTACTTGGTGAAGAAGTTTGTATAGTGCTGACCGGTAGTGCCTGATTGAGTAGTCCATTTGTTAGACGGTGGTCATGGTTCGGCAGGCAGGGCAGGCAGTTGAACAGTTAAGCTGCTGGCAAAGTGGAAAATTTAGTTGGGGTGGGAGGATTTCTGAGAAAGAGCAAGCCCATAAGTAGCAGCAGTCGGGCCCCAGTGGCTGGCATGGAGGGGAACATAAAGCGATACTGGGTGGGGTGTTGGGCCTGGCGACCTGAACTCCTGCTACTAGCCCTAGTTAACTTCAGTCCTAGTAATAGGCTGGGCACAGAACAGTCAGTGGGCAGGCAGCAGTGGGGAAGTAACATTAATTACACTACAGCCTGGTGTGTGTTTAGCAAATGCTGCTGCACTCACTGCAGCTCAACAACTTGATTGAGTTCTCTTGAGTCCCCTCTCTCCAAGAAAATGCCGATTGCCTGTGCTGAGTATGCAACAGTAGACTAACTTGCAGCTGGTGGTGGCGTGGGAGGCTGCCTGGGATGAGGGGGCTGGGATGGGGCCACTACAAGTCTTGCACCATGGCCCGTACATCCTGGAACCGGCCTGCTTCCTCCGGCTGGTCTGCCCTACCTGGAGGAAACATCTGGCACAGAAAAATGGAGGACCTGGCAGAGGGATTTAGGAGGGCTAGAAATATCTGCCCTGAGATGAGGTACAGTAGGAACTTGTGGACAGGCTGGATGGAGTACCTAGCCCTATCGGGAGGATGAAAAATTATTGTAAGTAATAGAAAATAAAACACTATCCCACTACAACCCAGGTTTGTGTCATGAATCCAACTCCCATCTCTGGGGTGGAGTGGAGGACAAGAATTGTGGATCTAAAGGGAGAAGCTAGCCAACATCTTCCTCACCCTTCTGCAAAATATGTGGGACTGGAGTTGTCCCAGCATTCAATTGAGGAAACTAATTGCTCCCAGAAGACTGAGGAGTGGAGGTACAGGGCACGCTACTGGGTGGGATGGGGCAGCCCCAGGGTGTTGTCTGGGAGGATGGTAACCACAGGTTCACCTCTATCGGTGCGACAGTCATTTTGTCAAGACTCAATAAGGGCGCAGTAACATGATGCCTGGCTCCAGAGTGCCAGGCACTGCTGCTCCCTGGAGACACACTGCCAAAATGCTGTGGAGAAAAGATCACTGTTTTGCAGGGGCTTTGCCCTCCCCCCACCCAATGTGGGGGCTCCACCCTCACCCCAAAGGAAAATATAACTAAGTCTGGGTGGGCATGCCCCAAAGAGAAAACTGTTGGGGCTAAAACATGATGAGGTGGCAAGCGATCAAAATCAAGCTTGCCCCAGTCACTCTTGTTGTTGGCGCCTAATTGAGGCGTATAAAATTAAGTCATTGCTCTAACAGTATACCATCATTCAAGGCTACTGAGGGTAGAAGGAATTAGTGGTAGGGCAGATAGATAAAGCAAATGCCGGGACAAAAATATTTTTAAAAGTTACTGTAGCTGGCTGTATGGTGCTAAGTGTTGTGAGACCATTCAGTGTGCTGGTACCCCAGCTTTGTGTCCTAAGACCAGAACATTACTCCTTTGGAGAAAAAATTGGCCTAGTGGAGAATAGCTGTCCTTTCTCTTGGATGATGGCCACCTTGCCCTCCCAATGCTAGCAGGGTCCATGTTCACTGGGGCTCTTGTTCCAGTCCCAGCTCTCCCATATCAGTTACACAGCTTAATTTTCTTCTCCCTCTTGGTTTATCGGGGGTGCTGAAACAGTGAAGTGGAAAGCCTAAGGTAGGAGCACAGTAAAGTTTACTGAACATATACAAGACTGTCTAGGACCCCCTACTTTTCCAGAACTTCTACTCCCGTGTGCACCGCTTCACTTCTTCCATTCTTCTGATGCTGCTGCAGATGGAAGGCTTTTTTTCTCCATGCTTGCAGTTAACATACATTTATTTATTTATGCATGTACTGTATGTATATTGAAATTGTTTCACCAGGTTAACGTATAGTGATACAAAATAAACAGATACAACCTGGGAGGGAGAGGTAGAGGATCACACAATGAAGAGAAAACAGCAAACTAATATTGAAAATAACTATGCAGGGATAGCATATTTACAAGCCAATTTAGACAACAGTAAGTGGAAGATCCAGTGCAACAAATACAACCAAGAAATGCAAGTAGTTCTGTTAAGTGACATGCAGAGATTTTTATGTACTGTTGTTTGTTAAATTTAACACCTTATAAATAGTATGTTGTTAAAATGATAATTGCCACGGAATGAAAAACAATAAAACAAAGTGCTGCATCGGCATGTGGTCTGTAAACAAAACAAAATGACAATATTAACTGCATGCTGAAAATAGAAAACAGAGTTAAAATCAACATTACCTTAGATCTTCAAGAATTATCTAAAAGAAACAACACTTTGCTTTTCTCTTTTAGATAATTCCTGAACTCAGGTCAAACGTTAATTTTAAAGGAAAACTGCACCCTCATATGTTCTAAATGTCATTTGCTTACATGTCAACAGACAACTCTTTTCATGTAGCTGTTAAAGATGATGCAGCTGCTTTAGTTTTCACACTTCATGCTAGGCACTGTCACTTTCCTGGGAGGTCCAGTTCGTGGTTGTTGAAATCTCATTGTCCCTGAGGCTCCATTAGCATATGAGAATGTGATGCCTAATCAACCTTTAAACTCCCAGTATGCCTGTCTGCTTAAGTAGTTTTAAAAGAACCAAGCTGCAAGAAGGTGTAAAATACCACATTCACCTTCAGTGAGTTTACAAGCTATCTGAGTTGTAATGCAGTTTTTTTCCTCTTTAAACTCCATTCGGTTTACAAGTTTTCAGAGAGTTTTGCAGGGTATTTGTTATTTTAGCATTGAGATAAATGACATAAATGGTTGATCTAACATCATGGTCGCATATGCTAATGCAGCTCTTGGGGACAATCAGATTTAACAGCCATGAAATGGACCCTCTGGAGAGTGACAGGGCCTAGTATGAAGTGTGAAAACTAACAGAAACAGTTGCATTCATCTTTAACAGCTACATGAAAAGAGTTGTCTGTCGACATGGAAACAAATAACATTTAGAAGATATGAGGTGCAGTTTTCCTTTAACTCAATTTTCCATTTTCTGCGTGCATTTAATATTACCGTTTTGTTTTGTTTGCATTCCCACCAGAACCCTTTGGTGAAATTACAGACTTATAATACCCCAATGTATATATGATATTCTTTGCAAAACACTGCATTAATGCACCAGTTAAGGTAACTTAACACCACAAAAGTAATAAATGTGGCATTAGGATTTCCAACTAACACCCAACCCCCATCCTGCAGGCAGCAACAAGCGTGGGGTGTGTCTGGGGTTGTCAACCCTATCACTGTTAGTGCTCTCAGCATGTGATCATTAGGCAAATATATACAATAACCATATAAACTCTCAGTAGCATACAATGCAACAAAATGTTTAGGTGTCAAGAGGAAATGTGTGCATTGTGTTTCCAAGCATCCCTGATTAACGGTTCTCCTTCTCGTTGTCCCTTGTACATTTTATATTTTACATCACTGGATTCCATGGACCTAGCGTGTTCCAGTTTTCTTCAACATCTTTCTGTGCCTTTGAATTTAATGTGACAGATCTGTCCTTTCTGATTTGTTTTGATTTTCTAATAGTGAGTGCAACAGTACACTGCTTCCAGCTTTCAGTGAATTATATACTAGATCCTCTGGACATTATATTTATGTTACAGTGATTGCCCCATCAGACCAAGTCTTTGATATAGGATTGCAGAATGTGTCTAGTAATAACATAAATAAGGCCAACATTTAATACCCACAAAATTTTTAAAAATTGCCTGTTTGCCTGTGAGCCCCTCCCCACCCTTCGCTGGTCAGCTGTTTTGTTATCTCTTGACCCATCCAGTGCCCCCTAATGTGTTCACGCTTTGGAAAATTCAGATATACTATCTGATTTGGGGCTTACTTAGATAATATAAATGTTGTTGATATGTAATTATTTAGGAGTTGATTTATCAGTACAAAACTCAGTACTACTGCTACAAGCAGTTCAAACAATGCTTTGTCATTAAAAAATTCAATAAACAAAGGTAAATCGTAATATATAAAGAAACAGATCAGTGGGATTCTATGTTTTAAATATATTTTGCTAACAGTATTTTGATTTCTTACTGCTTTATAGCGCTAGGAGTAAAATAATAAAATTTAGGAAACAAACACATACTTTAGCAATAAAGCTAAGTTATATAAACCAAAAGTGACATTATCTTTAAACATCATTGCTCTTGGAAAGCGTTTCAACTGGACATGGGGGTGCAGAAAATTCTTGTGCTCTTTTCAGGACATTGGAAACTAGTTTGGTAAAATGAGACAACCTTCAATTTGCAATTTGCACATTCTCTCTAAGTCCATAAATTAATGTTTTGCACCATCCATGCTTCATTAATTACCCAAATTTGATTAACTTCTAATTAGATCCTTCCAAAATGAATAGCTGTATACCCCATGAGCTTGGGTTTCTCTTTATCTTCTTAATATCTAATTTCTCTTTCTCAAAAATAAGGAGACTATTTTGTTTTTATTGTGTGCTCTGGACATGAATTAAATTACCTGGATATGCCAGAACCTGTATTAACTCATTGCCTCCTAGAACATGCCTATATGTGGCAGCAAATGTACTACAGTGTGTCCCAGAACGAATATAGAAGCCAGCTACAGACTTCGGTGTGCCCTTGTAACCTCTGGAGGCATCACTCATATGTTTTAATATTATTGCCAGACAGAACTGATTAGAATTGACTGCATAGCACAGTTAGAAAGGTAATTTTGTGTTGAACAACTTTGCCACTGATACTTCATGTGTATCCGTATACTTTAGGATTTATTCACATTTGTTTATGGCATGGTGTGTATGACAGACATTTTGGCCATGAAGCCTTACCTAAGCACCTTGAATAAAACAAAGAAAAATACATTTTATACTAGACAAAATAGCTTTTAGTACAAATGTACTATTGTAACTACATTTAATGTATGGATGCTTAATTTGCTTATGTTGCCTTTGTGCAAAATAAAATATTTTGACTAGTATACAAATAAATTACTTACTATTAATTGAATAGCACCATTGGAAAGGTAATTTTATGCTGAACAACTTTGCCACTCATAATGAGTAGCACTTATGGTTCATGAGGTATTAGCATTTGCTTGTGGCATGCTGATTATGGATTGATTTTGCTTGAAAGGCCCTGGATGCAATGTTAAGAGTATACAGGAGAGAAGCTATGCAACTCTCAAAAAGCTCCTGTGGCATGAATGAGTTAACTGATGTAAAGTTTTGTGCTAGTCCTGAATACTGTCAGTTATACTAGACGGAACTGCATTTTTAAACAAATAGGCAAATAAGTGAGAAACTGAAATTTGATACCTATAAACAAGTCTTTGCAACCAGCATTGTACAGAAATACTAAAAGAAAAGGTTAAATGGTATAAAACTCTCTGTAGTCTGCTAAAAACAAAGTCACATGTACTTCAATATCGAGTTTTGTTTTAAGAACTCCACAGTATGGATTAATGCAATATATATTAAGTGAATTATGAGGCCATGAGAAGAGCCCCCTCAGAAAATCTAAGGTTATCACACACACACACACACACATTCACTCACTCCTCTCTCTCTCTCTCTCTCTCTCTCTCTTCTTTCTCTCTCTCTCTCTCTCTCTCTCGCTCTCAAGTTCTGATAAAAATTAATTTTATTTAGTTTAAATGGGATACTGTGACAAGTCAAAACATCATTTCAAAAACATCCCTTACTGGCACATTAATTGAAAATGATAATTAAAATGATAATTAACACATGCGGCATCAATTAACACATTCTCTGAAAGTTATGCATATATGGGTCACAGGTATGGTATACAGGTTTTTTTTTTCTTTGTTTGTTTGTTTTTCTTCTTCTTCAGAAAACCCACTGTGTCTGGGTCCAGATCCTACTGCCCAAAGTTTTCAACTCCTTTCTTCTCTCATTGGTTGAAAGGTTTCACCACTGCACCGTGATTGGATGAAAGTTTGGTCAGAAGTCGTGGATATGGCAGAGTAAAGCCGAACTAGCCATAAAGTTTGAAACTTTCCCAACAAAATTTTAAAGGAGTTTAACTATGGAGTATCTGGCATTCTGATCAACAGGAGGGCATCATCAGTTTTGTTTTGTTTTTTAACAAAGTTTAAGATAATTTTTTTCCTGGTGATCAACATTGTCCAAGTGCCCAAACTTTAATAGCACTGAAAATCCAACTTCATTCTGAGCACATGATGGTGTCATACTGCTGCTGAGATCCAGCCTGGCAAGTCAAAGAATCCTTTAAGATGACAATTTCTACTTGTTACTGAGGTATCCCAGTTCATTGTCTTAAGTGAATTGGTTACTTCTAATTTGGAACCCTACAAAATGCAGGCACGTTATCCAGTAGTAGACCTCAATGGGTTGGGAGTTGTGGCTTACTAACTGAGTGGAGGTGCCACTAGACACCAGCAAATGGAGGCTCACTGCAGCCTGCAGCACAGGTTCCAGCTGCAGCTGCAGAAGTCTAAAAGAGAACATGGGCCAAGAGCTCCTCTTGCTAAGCTGGGCACCCTGGATTTTGGGGTGCCCAGAAAATGTAGTCATGGCAACTTTTATGTATTATGCTTTTTACCCTTCTCCACACCCTGGTCGGCCACTCCTTCACGTTTTTCCTCATGGTCCTTCCCATCTGCTCACAGATCCTCATGCTGGCCACTAGCCTCATCATGGCCCCCCAGAATCCCGTGTAGTCCTTCGCTGGGTGGGTCCCCTCTGAGAAGGAAGGCACCGGTGGGGACAGCCAGCACACTATTTTACATTGGCCGGGTGCCACTGAGGGAGTGATGGCAATTGAGGCCTGATGGCAGTGGGTACCAGAGGACTGTCATCCGGTCAGCCAGGGAAGTTTTCTGAGTTTCTCCTGGGAGTGGCATGCCATATGATGTCAAGGCATATGCAGACGTCCACCACCCCCAGTGTTTCAGCTCATGCTACCGTGCTGTACTCCCAGCTTCCGCCCGAGTCAGTAGGTGCAGAGCTCATTCCCTTCCCCAGAAGAGGTGAGCCATCCAGGGACACTCTTTCTTCTTCTCCGGTCCACCCTCCAGTGACTCCAGTCCATTCCTCAATCCCAGGCCGCCAGCGCCGCAAGTGGAAATCCAACTGCTGCGCTGACAGGCCGGGTATATGGTAAATTTTTAAACAAACAAACAAACAAACACAAGAATCTAGCTTAACAGGTCCCGTTTAGCTAGGGTCAAGTATTTTTTTAAATACAAGATTTTTTATACTTCCTTTATTAAGTAAAATCTGTTTACACCAATTATCACAGTGATACAGTAATTCTCATCACTAAAACATTACAAACTGTGGCTGTTAAGATATACAGCCTAACTAATTCATACAAAATTAAAAACTAAAACTCTATAGGCAAGACATAAGTATTACAAGATAAATTTATGAATACAGGTCAATTATCTTTAGGAAACATTTCGAGCTACTTCATTATCTCTAAGATCATTTGCAAGGTTGACCAGACAGAGGTTTTATGTTGCTATGTAGTTAGCTACTCCTGCACTATAGTGGAGAATAGGAGGTGACCACCGCCTATACCAGTAGTACCAGGAAGGGGAGGAGAGCCCATTCTGCATTCTAATAATTATCCCATCTCAGCATTATTCCCTCAGGGATTTGTTCCTGAACCAGTTCCCATCTGGTCCACCAGGAAATATAGGCCTCCATCTTATACTGGAGGGCAAGGACATCCGCTGATTATGTTGTATGTTGAGTGTTAGAGCTTTCCATTCTGAAATCTGTGGTGGGGTCACTTGGAGCCATTTTTGGTGATGGATTTGTATGCTGCGCACAGCAAAATGGACTATAAATATGGTAGCTTTATCCTTAGCCCCCACAGGCAGAATCCCCAGTATTAGGTGAACTCCTTGAGAGAATGTTGGAGATTCAATATGGATATAATGTGGTGGGAGATCAGATTCCAAAAATAGATAAGTTAGGGCAGTCAAAAAATATGTTTATGGGATGCCCTAGTTTCCCACATTCCTCCAACAATGGAAACTCACTCCTGGGTTCCTAATGGCTACCACTGGGGGACCAAGAAAACCTCACCCGTATCTTCCACATGAACTCTCTCCAAATTGGGAAGGAAGTGGTGGTCCACACTCCTCTCCATACCCTGCCCACTCTTTACTGGATATCGTTTGAGCGAATTCCTTCTCCCAGCTGGATTTAACTGGCTCTATAGAATGAGCTATCTGTTGAATTAGAGATTTGTATATTATGGAATTGCTTTTTACCCTGGATCAAGGATCATATTTGAATAAATGGAGTGCCATCTTCCCAAAACTGGGATCCCTTTCTCTATTTCTGATTTGTTTAAGTATGTGATCACTGATTTTATAATAATATAATCTATCCTTTTCTGTACAGAAATATCTCCGTTGGCCCTCCTCAAAGTCCATCACTACATTTCCCTTTAGCTAGTTGCCATGGGGCTACAAGTCCCTCTCAGCCTATGTTCTATACCAGGATCCCTGAAGAGATTAGTTAAATGGAGGGTTAGTCGGAACTACTGGTATTTCCAAAATTGCTGCTGTGAGGCTTTACTTTTGTGCCTAGTTTCCAGCCCTCAGTATGGTTGCGGTGGCATTTGGAACTGACTGCGTGGCCTGTTTAAGCTGAGGTGGGGAAAACAAAGTATCTGCAGTGGGGGTTTATTGGCCTGGTTAGATCTGTTTGTTTCCAGGCTGCTTGGTATAGTCTAGTGTCCCATAACAGTGCCAGATGCATTTGAGCAGAGATCCAATAGTCTAAGAGAGGGAGGGCCACACCTTTAAATACATAATTTAATTGTACTTTTGGTGTTTGTAAGTCGGAGACACTAAAAAGAAAATGGCAGCCATCTCGACTCTTTTTTCCAACATGACAAGTAAATAATTCAAATAACTACTCAAGATATGTTTCTCTACCCTTTCTGATTTTTTTCGTCTGTGATTGTTTTTTTAACTTTCGCGATAGTTTTTTTTTTAACCATTTGTAAAAAAAATTCTCTTTAAAAACATCAAAACAGGACAATATTTTTCACCAAACCTTCCAAAGGCACACCCTAGCATATTGGCCCTTTCTACCCTGAAAAGTTTATGAAAAAATTCCACATGGTCTAGGCTGTAGATGAGAGCAAAAATTCCTAATGTTAAGTATAGGAAGCCAAATGAGTTTTTTTTCAGTTTTTAGGCACTCTGTATCTTGAAAACCAAACAAGATTCCATCACAAATCTTTCAACATCTTGAGATTCTGCCAGCCTGATCATGCATGTCAAATTTTGGACTATTTCAACCAAGAGCATCGAAAAGTTATTAAGATTCAAAAATGAGGTTTAACATTAAACAAAAACTCAACTCTAACTATTGGGCTAACAGTGCCCCTTAATATTTGTTATATTACATGGAGTTGCTATCAACACTGCAGTCTTAATTGCCTATAATAGACACTCTGCCTAATTTGTAGGAGCAACAGTTGTTTGTTTGTTTTTATGGAAGAAACTCTGTTGCATATAGAGGCCTCCTGTACTAAGGTAAATTTTCTCTCCACAGGTGCAATAGAACTTGACCTAAACCGTTTCCCACGTGGCGCTAAGACATCAAAGCAGTGCTCAATCGACATGGTGACAAATGAGGAGGAGCTGCCTACGGTCTCCATTTTCAAACAGAAGAGGGTGAAGGGATGGTGGCCCTTTGGCAAGAAATGAAAATGATGAACTGGAACTGACGGTAAGAAATTAGCAGTTGAGAGTTTAAAACTCTATCAACACAAGTCAGGTTTGGCAAAGCCTTTACAGTTCTAATACAAACCAGTCTTGATAACTGCAATCCCACAAAGATAACAAGCAGCAGAAACATACACAGTTAAGGACACATAAAGGTTTTCATCCATCTGATCTGCCCCAAGCTGCAACAGTATGCAGTTTATAAGCTGCTGAAGTTTAACAAAGACCAGCACAGAATAAAGCTTTCCAGCCTACTGACTCTAGAAGCTTTTGTTTTGAACTTCTTTCCATACTAATGCCATGCTAATAACTTGGTAACTACTAATTAAGGGCCCCAATATACTCTGCCTACACACGCGTATACTTGGCGTGTAGGCATATATACAGGAGTGCCACATGGTGGGGTCCAGTGGACCTCCTCCGGCATTCTTGACTGGCACAGACAACAGTTATGCACCTGATCCCCTGGCTGCATGAAGAGCAATGTGTTGGGGTGTGTCAGCACCTATGCACTATTCACTACAGCATGTACTGGCCGCATGGAGTGCGGAGATAGGTGCAGGTTACGGCAGAGGACCTTGCAGAACCCACTGTGTGCCCCCACCGTCATCATCACTCGCCAGATGTGGAGGGACTGGAAAGGCCCTCCATGCTGCCCCTGCCAACTAGGCAGACAGAGAGGGCAGGGGTAGTGGGATGGGTGAGTGCCCAACACATCCAGAGAATGGTGGCACCGGATAGTATGTTGCGGTGGGGTAATGGGACACTGCCCACCTATGGGGGCATGGAGGTTTGACCACAGTGGGGTTGGGGTACAGCTGCTGTTGTGGGGTGTGGGCTGGAAATGGTGTCCTACCACTGGGGTTGTTCAGTGCCCCAGGAGGGCGCTGTGAGCAGGGAGCTGGGCCAGTGGACAGACTGGTCATGGGGCATGCTGCGCAGGTCCAGTGCCTGTGGTAGGCATGCACTACCCCAGACCCACACCTCCCTGTGGGGGCCACTGTGGGACCTGGGGACGGGCATCCCGTTGATGCCCGTCCGGGATAACGACTCCTTCCCCAGCTGCCCTGCAGAGTCCCTGCGCACTGGGGGGCCACTGACAGATGGGCGCCAGTTGGAATACCGGACATGCGCACCTGTCAGCGGGTGTGGAGCTACGCAGGCAGGATACATGCAGTTTCCACATACCTCCACCCCAATCATGCATAGGAGCCATAACTTGCAAACCACACTTATTTGTAGCAGTAGAGAATGGGATGGGGATGGGGAAAATAACATGAATATATCTATGCATCACATAATCACCCATTGTTTGTGTGCATCTACAATAATGTACACTATGCATAGGCATGTGGGTGTATGGTCTACTCTTGGGAACGAGTTTATTCAAAGCATTTTCCAGTACCTGGAAAATGTTTTTTAAATAATATTGAGACAAAATTCTACTTATACAATATAAATTTTCTGTATACAGGTCCTTTCATTCTTCACTATGGAGGATATTTGCAAGAAACTGGAATTTCTAGGGGCATGGATATAGTTCAATATTCATGCATTGGCAGTTCCACTGGAAAGTGCTGATTTGCCAGAACATCTTCAAGCTAAGCTCCTCCCACTACCCAGGCAGTATATCCCTTGGCTTTGCCCCATGAATCAGATCTTCCTTTCTGCTGGAAGAGTTCAGTCTCCTCCTCGCAGCTCTGCACATTGTAGGCTACCAAGTGCGCCACTGGCAATTTCTGCTTTTCCTTTGAATATTTCAGATTTCATCAACCCTTTCTCTTCTCCATCAGTTCAGCTTCAGCCTCGCTGATGGAAGATGGAACACAAGGAAGCAAAACTATGCCACCAGAAAATGTTATAGATGGACCCACAATGTGTTGCATCTACTGTTTGGGGCTGCACATGATGTTTCAGGCTGTGGCCTGTTCCAAGTGATGATCCCTTCCTCTCTGGAGGATCGTGTGACCCTGTTCCTTCTCAGCCACTCAGCCAATGGGGCCCAAAGCTTCTGCAAAATGGCTCCACTGTGGTGAGGTCTGCCACCCAGCTCATGGCCATGAAGAGATGGCGGCAACTGCTGTGGTGGGCACCTCATCAGCCTTGGTGCTGCTCCCAGCTGAGGCCATCTTCAGAGTGTACTCCATTGGAGAATTCCAAGAGATGTGTCAGGCCCTCCATGCCTTCAGGAGAGCCCTACCCATCATGGTACAAACAAGCACCACCAGTGCCAGTTGTGGGTCCAAGAGATATTGCCATTGACCAGTTGTTGGAGGAGATCAATATGGAGTCGCTCTCCAAGAACCTGGTCTTCCCAGTCCTGACTCAGGAGGACATGGACCAGTCCATGTCCCAGGCCTGCTCCGCTCAGAAACAACCTCCTCCAGCGGTCATTCCCTCGAGGCCAGTTCTTCCCCATGCATCTCACTATCTAATCTATAATGAACCCCGGTGGTTTCTCATTGGTGTTGGCACTAGGGTCTACAGTCAAGGTTGAAGTTGAGCTTTTGGTCAAGGCATGACTCGCATTCTTGCTTGACTGGGAGGCATTTCCGTCAGTGTTCCTCAACCTCCTCATCCTTGGACAAGGAGCTGTTCTGCTGCCAAATGTGGTAGTGCTACAAGGAACTTCTGTGGCAGCAACAGACCATTGCGGGGCAGAGTAAGACTCTACTTCCTGACACCTGTGGTCGACTGGTAGGCACCAGTCATGCCCATGCCAGCCCAGCATTGAAAGATGTCCCCAGCACCTGCCTCACTATTTTTGTGGGTGGAGCCACCACCACTGTAGCCCTTGGTGGGAGTTCTAACTAAGGACTCCAGTGCTATGACTGGCTTGCCACGCCAGCTGTTGGTAGAAATCATCCAGTCAAATGATTCTCAGATGGTCCATTGTGGCAAACGGTCAAAGGCTATTTTTGAGGAGTACTTGGACAACTCAAACAGCTCATCAATGCAGTCATTAGAAACATAGAAACATAGACTTTGATGGCAGATAAGGACCGCTGGCCCATTTCCCTACCTATTGGATAAGCTGCAGATCCTAGTTAACCAACAGCCTACTTCTCCTATCCCCACTAGAATTTGAGGATGTGTACCTTCAACTACATGTTGGTTGAGGACTGACTACCAACCATGGGACAATGTCATTCAGGGCTCTACCAACTCGTCTCAGAGTCCATGTCTGTCCCTCTGGAGCCTGTTCAGAAAAGGGCTAAGTACCCTTTAACAGACATTCTCAATAGGGACAAATCCCAGGGCTTGACTTTCCCACAGCTGAGGCCATACTGGGACTGGCCCCAGAGCTTTGGCAGCATCCAGCATCCTGCTCAGCACCCTCTGCCCATATGGTCTGCAAGTACACACTCCCTACTGGGTCCTTCCCAGGTTCTCGGACCATCCCTCAGCCAAAGGACTGGTCATGGATTCAGCATTCTGGAAGTCTGGAAACCAACGAGATCTGGACAAGCCTCCAGACAAAGTGTCTAAGAGGCTTGACCATGCAGCCAAGAAGATCTATGCCACTTCCTCACTCGGTTTCTGTCAGGTCAAAATGCCATGATGATGGCCAGCTTTGGTCAGTCCCTGCTGGGACTGCTGGATGATACCCTCCTTCACCTCCCTGCTGACAATCAGCTGTCGGTGAAGTTGGTTAGAGACCAGAGTCAAGCGCTAGCCAGACACCAGCTCCAGACAGCATAGACATGGGAAACTCCTGCACCCGTGCCTTGGCAGTGACCATTACGATGCATTGCAGGGCCTGGCTGAGGCTGCCCACCTTCATGGCAGACACAGCACAAGCTGGACTATAACCCTTTGTTGGGCGCCAGCTCTTTGGCCCAGGGGTGGAAAGTCATCTCACTAGGATTGAGAAGTCCAGTGCCAACCTGGATTCCGTAGGGTTCAGCCCAGAAGGATCCTAAGCCCAGAAACTGAAAAGAAGGCCTTTGGTTTCATTCCTTTCAGCTACAGCAGCCGTGGCAGCAGCTCCAGTAGGAGCAATGCCAAGCCTGTCACCCAAGGCCAAGTTCTCCAGCCAGGGTGCCAAAAGAGGTGGGATTGGGAAGTGGTGCCCTTCAGTCCCAGGGCTCATGCCCCTCAAAACTGCCTAGTGATAGGTCAGGAGAGTGTCGACCTCTTGCCAGTCCAGTCCCTGACCCACTTCCCAGTGGGCGGTTGGTACTATGGACAAGTGGGATCTCAAAGTGGAAGGCAGAGAACTACTTCTAGATTTTGAGGCTTTCCTTTACCAATCCCATGCTTCAAGGAATCCTTGATGTTACAAGACACACTGTCCACCCCAAGGAGAACATCACTCTGCTCCTTGCACAGGGGCTATAGCCCATGTCCCAGACACCCTGGCAAGTCAAGAGTTCATGTCCAGGTACTTCCTGGTCCTGAAACAGATGGGGGAGGGAGTTGCTGCCTCATACTGAATCTACATGATCTCAATCTCATGAGGATGCAAGTTCCAGATAGTAACCCTGAAACTAGAGCAGGTCATGTGATTCTGCTACCTGGACTTCCAAGATGTGTTCTTCCACATCCCAGTCGGTCCACCTCACTGGTGGTACTTTTGGTTCTGTGCAGTAGTTTTGTATCATTTTTTGGTCATGCCCTTCAGCCTCGCATCTGTGCCCAGGGTCTTCACTAAGTGCATGTCTTCCCGTGGCACAAGCGCATCAGTGTATACCCCTACCTGGATGACTGGCTCATAGCCAGGACATCCAAGGAGACTATGGAGAGGTCAAGGATCTGGCCCTCCAGACCTGCAGAGACTTTGACCTGTTGGTCAACCTGGCCAAGTCCAAACTGATCCCTCACAGGTGATTCACATTATCTGGGCAGAGCTAGACTCCCTGTGGGCCATGGCCCACATCCCTGTGAACTCGCCACTGGATCTTGCCTCCTTTGCCTGATCATTTCAGGTTGGGTGCTTGTGCCCTGCCTGATACTTTCTGCAGCTGCTGGGGTACATGGCCTGTTGCACCAGCATGATCAGTGGGCCTGCTGGGCCCACTGACAGATGTGGCACCTGCAGTGGGAGTTGGGCCATTAGTGGTCCCAGCACCCATGACACTTGGACCAGCCGGTCACAGTGACCCAGCCGATATGGGATGCCATCCAGTGGTGGCTGATCCCAAAACATCTGGAAGAAGGAGTCCCATTTGTTCACCCAAAGCCAACTGTCATTCTTACAACAGATGTGTTTCTGGTGGGGGAGACACCTGGAGGACCACAGAGCCCATAGGTTCTGGTCACCGAGGAGTCCCATCACTATATAAGCCTGCTGGAGCTCCATGCAGTGCAGCTAGATCTGACAGAATTTGCTCCTTGAGTCAGGAGTCAGGGCATGCAAATCCAGATGGACAACACCATGATCATGTTCTACTTGAACAGGCAGGACGGCACGCACTCCCTTCCCTTGTATTGAAGGCCTCCACACCTGGACTCTCGTGGCGCAGCCTGGGTGCAAATCTCCTGGCAATTTATGTCACTGGGTGGACAGTCAGCCAGCAGACACTCTCAGCTGGGTGGGAGAGATGTTGCCTGGGATGTCTCCAAAATTAAGAGGTGGTGAGCCACCTGTTCTCCCTGTGGGGCACAGCTCTGGTGGATCTGATTGCCTCCTGAGAGAATGAAAAACTGAGGCTGTTTTGTGCCCACCCCACTGTTTGCAACACTGATAGGGGAAGCCTTTGAGAGACCCTGGACCCCAGGCCTCATGTAAGCCTTTCTTCATTTGCCCTTGATCCACAAAGTGGTGACAAAGGCCTGGAAGGTCAAGGTGCAGATAATCCTGATAGCTCCAGACTGGCCACGGCAGCTCTGGCACCTGGATATCCTCAGGCTCAGCAGCAGGCCTCCATGGCGGTTGCCTCTTCATCCAGACCTGCTGACCAGATAACAGGGAGAGTCCTATACCGGACCTTTAATCTCTGCACCTCAGCCTGGTTTCTGAGTGGCTAGAGTTCCAGGATCTGGGTCTTTCAAAGCTGATCTCCACATTGTGGAAGCCTCCTGAAAAGAGTCAACTTGCCAGTGCTATGCCTATAAATAGAAAAGGTTTTCCTTTGGTGGCAGGGTAAGGAGCTTGACCCACTTACAGGGAAGTTGGGATAGGAGAGAATGTATGAAGGAAAGAGCCAAACCAGTATTTGGAAATGAAGGAGGTGCAGTGAACCTGGCGGAGAGAGGCAGGGAAAGATGGCTATATTTATATTTTATATTTTAAAATGTTTTCCTTGATATTTGAAAAGCACTTTGCGTGTGTGTGTGGCGGTGGGGGGCAATACCTCACCTAACAACTGAACATAGACAGATGTTCAGATAGATTTGAAAGTGGACAGTACAGGAAAAATTAAACATTTTCCTCAAAACTACAGCAATACGCATCTAGTGTTTGTAGAGGTGTTTTGAGACTGAAGTGGACTTCGAGTAGAGGGCCAAAACCTGTCCATTTCTACTTCTGAGAAAGGGGTGTCAATGTTTTGAGCACCTCGAAAGGCACTTGACCCTTTGGCCAATTAAATGTTTTAAATTATAAAAGGGTCTCAGAAATGCTCCTTTCTGACTGGCTGTCAGCATTCTGACAACCTTACATTAATTTTAATTAATATACCTATAAAGCCACTTCACATGAGTAGTGGTTTCAAAAAACAAGTACCTACCAGTACAAGAATCTTTTCTCAGAACCTTTATCTGACATTACTTTTAATGCCTTAGCGAGTTGGATGGTAACAGAGCTCAAATCACTGTTGCCCTGTTCAGAAACAGGTCAGCATTGCACTCCGACCTGAAAGTTCACACACCCTCCCAATAGTCCACACACTTGTGTGACAATCAGATTGCCTGCCAGATTATCCACATATCTATTGGACCAGAGGCACAGTTATTTCAAGAGGCCATTGAGTGTTTGTTTTCACGAAGGATAACTAGATTAGAGACGAGAATTCTTACACAAGGACATTGTGTGACAAACAGATATTGAGTAACAGAACTTTGACTATCACAGACTTCACTGTCCAGATTAAAAAAAAAAAAAGTACTGCACAGACAGCTTCTTTTAGCTCTGCTGTTTAGCATGAGAGCAGGTTTACACTTACAAACTGCTCCCTCCTCCTGACAGCTTACCTACCCTGAAATTGAGCGCCCCAAAGTGTAATGTTTTCAGGTCTTATTTTTAGTAATAACACTGAATTTTCAGTGTTAAAGTAGGCTATGAAAACGGACCTAGTTCCTGGTTCTCAAGACCCCCCATGCCCCTGACAACAGTCTACAAATGTTTTGCCTTACCACACACCACTGCCAGAAACGCTACTGTAGATTCCAGCCTTCAACAGGATCTGAGAAGTCAGACTCAGCTAGGGTCCTCAGCTCACACCTTGACCTATGACCCTCTCGGCTGACTTCACCGACGACTGCTGCCTAACATTAGCTACCCGTCACTGACTGATGATGGCGGGAAGATGCAGTTGTTCCTTATCTTGTGTGGTAATGGACAGATACTAGCAAGAGTGCTCCATTTGTGGGTTCATGACGCCTACAGATTTGTTTTCTCCAATGCACTTTCATCCACATTGTTTCCTTCCTCCACTTCAGTATGCTGCCAACTGAGGAAAGTGAAAAGTAAGTGTTTTGCTTGCAGCAGTTCCCTTCCAGGAGCGGGGATGGGGGCAGGCTGTGCCACCACGCACCCATGAGTTAGGTCTGCTGTCCGGATTTGCTCTGTCTTTTATACCGTCAGCACAAAAAACGGGGTCCTGGTGATGGATGTACGGGAGCTGAGAAAAGCAGCAGTAGGGAAGGTGCAACTAGTAAAGCTCGATGAGAATGATTGGTGGCAAAACAGGTTGGGAGTGGAGTTTTGTCGTGTGTTTTTCCTGCTCGGTACCAATAACCCTGCATTTATCTCTTATTCTGTCATTTTCAGTGCAATTTACTTGTTTGTTTCATGCTGTGTGAAAATGCGAATGGCAGCAAATACTACAGACACCCAAGCAGGAGACTTGAAAGACAGAAATGGCTTTTTTTTTTTAATTCATTGAAAAAAAAAATCAACTGCTGCTGTGCAGTGCCTAGTGCACCGTTGCCATAGGTATTAACTGCTTGGCAACAACGTGAAATAATAGAACAGTAATGTTCATGGATGGACTATTTTATATTGAAATTCACTTTCAAATAATTAAAAGAAACATTCAAAATTTGTTGAATTGAGCAGCAGGCTCTTTTATAATAGCAATAAGGTACTCCCCAGGGTTATGTTAATGTTCTTGTTAATCACTCCCTGGGAGCAATATGACAGTCAGCTGCACCTTTGTGCCACTGCACCCCCAGGGTGATTCACTAGAACATTAACATAACCCCTGGAAGTACCTTATTGCTTAAGAAAACCTAGCCTCCCTAGCTGACCAGTATTAATCCTGTGGTCTTCTACCCCACACCATCCCATACATTTCCTCCAACCCTTCCCTCATGCTCCCTCACCTTGTTAAAAAAACAAAGCTGACTCCTGGCACTGTGCTATGAGCCATCTTTAAAATCATCTTCCTTTTAACCCAACCCCAGAGTCCCTCAAATTCTGATATTTAAATGAGGGATCCTCTCTGGGCCCTTCTAGTCATAATTTGGGTAGCCAGTAGTAGTTCCAATCCCAGCTAACTCAGTCCCCCTCCCTCCAGTGTGCCAACTCTATTCTTGTGATTACATAGGCTGGGGCAAGCAGGTGCACAGCCGGGGGTGTTATGGAAGGTCTGTGTCACCGATGATGCAAGGCAAATGGTCACTATTATTTGACTCAGAAAATTACCTGCATTGCTTCTTTAATACTGGCAAGTATTCCTTCAATTCACATCCTTTAATGGTAATAATGTTCTTTCTAGTGTTTCCTGGACATTCTATGATATCCCTTCCCACTAGTCTGTGCTGAACTGATAAATTAAAGCCATGGAACAGTGTAAACTGTCTTAATGTCCAGGAAACCTAGAAACTTGCAGTGTAAACAATGAAAATGAAAAAGGCAACACACACAATATCATACCTCTCAAGTGTCCCTGATTTTCAGAACAGTCTTGATTTGACATCAGAAATTCTCTCCAAATCAGCTCTGTGTCACTGAACAATGGGAACTGAGGTCGCGCCTGAGCCCAGAATGACAGCAGTAGAGACAGGCATGGAGGACAAAGGAAGTGTTTTGCCAGGGTGCTTTCCAGTTGGGAAAGGTGGAGCAGAACACTGCTCGGAGAACAGTTCCTGGTGGTCTCATGGTGGTGGTGCCATGGCTGGCATCAGTGACCATGCACTGACTGGCATCCCACAGGATGCTGACAAACTGTAGTACACAGTCCCATGGCAGGCAGGTGGAGCGAGGGACTAGAACAATGGAAACTGTCACTGGATGATGATCCTCAGACCCTGCCCCACATCACCTGACTCTATGCACACTGGTATAATCCTCCCAGCCAGCATCCCCAAGACACCAAGGCACTTCCTCCTCGAGAGGAGATATTCCAAACCCTTGGGGCACTGGAGGATCCAGGGAGCCTGGAAACACGTCTGGCAGTAGGGAATGAGTCTGGCAGGCAGAGCAGCTGTGCTGGAGATCACATCTAGCAACAGAGGTTGAGTCTAATGGGCAGCAGGACTGTGCTGGAGATCACATCCAGCAACAGAGGTTGAGTCTAATGGGCAACAGGACTGTGCTGGAGATCACATCCAGCAGCAGGGGTTGAGTGTGATAGCAGCAGGACTGTCCTGGAGATCAGGTCCAGCAGGGGCTGATTCTGATGGGCAGTGTATCTGTCCTGAAGATTTCATCTAGCAGCAGTGGTTGAGTCTGTTGGGCAGTGGGACTGTCCTGGAGATCATCGCCAGCAGCAGGGGTTGATTTTGGTGGGCAGTGGGGCTGCCCTAAAGATCATATCCAGGAGCAGGGGTTGAGTCTGGTGGGCAGTGGGACTGTCCTGAGATGATGTCCAGCAGCAGGGGTTCAGTCTGGTGGGCAATGTGTCTCTCCTGGAGATCGCATCCAGCAGCAGGAGCTGATTCTGATTGGAGCGGGGCTATCCTGAAAATCACATCCAGCAGTAGATGTTGATTATGATGGGCAGCAGGACTGTCCTACAGATCAAATCCAGCAGTGAGGACTGATTCTGGAGGGCAGCGATTCTGTCCTGAAGATCACATCCAGCAGCAGGGGTTGAGTCTGGTGGGCAACATGTCTGTCCTGGAGATCACATTCGGCAGCAGGGGTTGATTCTGGTGGGCAGTGTGCCTGTCCTGAAGATCACGTCCAGCAGCAGGGGTGGATTCTGATAGGCAGCAGGGCTGTCCTGGAGATCACGTCCAGCAGCAGTGGTTGAGTCTGGTGGGCAGCATGACTGACCTGGAGATCACATCTGGCATTAGTGGCTGATTCTGGTGGGCAGCGTGTCTGTCCTGGAGATCACATGCGCAGTAGGGGTTGAGTCTGGTGGGCAGTGTGGCTGACCTGAAGATCACATCGGGCATCAGTGGTTGATTCTGGTGGGCAATGTGTCTGCCCTGGAGATCACATCCAACAGCAGTGCTTGAGAGAAGGGACCTACGTAAGCTGGAGGAGTGGTCAAAAGTGTGGCGTCAAGATTCAATGCCAAGAAGTGCAAAATCATGCATTTGTGGCACAGACATCCATGGGTGGAGTACATGAGGGGTACTGACAGTCACCAAACAAGAAAGGGACCTGGGGATAATCATATCTGATGACCTGATGGTGACCAAGCAATGTGAGAAGGCTGTGGGGAGAGCAAGTGGAATGCTGGGGTGCATAGGAAGAGGGATCACCAGCAGGAAAAAGGAGGTGGTGATGCCACTGTACAGATCATTGATGAGTCCTCGTCTGGAGTACTGTGTCCATAGAAACATAGATTTTGACGGCAGATAAGGACCATTTGGCCCACCCAGTCTGCCCATTTCCCTACCTAATGGATAAGCTGCAGATCCTAGTTAACCAGCAGCCTACTTCTTCTACCCCACCCCTAGAATTGCCTTATGACTGTCCCATGCATTCTTGAAGTCCAGTTCTATAGGCCTCATCTCTGGAAGAACATAGAAAGAGTAGAGGCAGTTCAGAAAGGGCAAGACAAATGGTACAAGGGCTTAACCAGAAGGCATATGAGGAGAGACTGGAAAACCTCAATATGTATTCACTCGAGGTGAGGGCGGTGCATGATAGAGACATTTAAATACCTCAAGGGTATAAATAAGGTACAGGAGGGTATCATCTTCCAGAAAAGAAGATAAAAGACAGATAGATAGATAGATAGATACATAGATACATAGATAAAAACCTTTATTTTTGACAGGAGATAACTTTTAGGACTGTGAGGCCCCGTTTACAAACGTGTCCTTTTAAGCAGGCAGTTACATGGGTAGGTTACCATCAATTGATTCCACATAGACACATAAACAAACTTTAGGTAACACACGGTGAGCCTAAATATCTACAAAGACATACAAATGTTAATTAACATTACAAATGGTTAAATGATAAATTAAGACAAAGTATGATCAAAATCAGCAAGAGCTGCAAGGAACAAAGATTATACAACAATCCCACCCTCCTATGCTCCCCACCTCACCACAAGATTCCCTAATGCTACCTAAACAGAAGCAGCTGTCTTTCCACACTATATCAATACCTGCTTTGAATTGTCCTACATTTTTGCATTATGAACTTTAGGATCGAATTTGTTCCACATTTTGAAAGATAAAACCTTCTTTGCATCTTACGGTACACAATATTCTCAGAAAGGATAACTAGGCACCTATGTTTTAATTCTCTCAAGTTATGTTTATTATTTGAGTTCTGTACATTTTCAGCTTTATTCTGTTTTCCACCACCAAACACTGCATATGCTTTTAACCCCATCCACTTTTCCTCCTAATTTCAAGAGAATTCCAATTGAGCTGATGCAGGAGACTACAGTGGTATGTATTATATTGCCATTTTAAGACAAATGTAGCCATCCTGTGATACGTTTTGTACAGCTTATTTTGCAGGCTCTTTGTGGTATGTTGGTATGTTATAATACTGCCATATTCCAGTACAGGGAGCAGTAATTGCTGTACAACCCTATTTGAGTTTCTTTAGGTAATACTGAGACTCTCCTTCGGAGGTACCCAGTCTGCTATTGACTTTATACCTACAGCAGGGGCGTCACCAGAGGTATAAAGTTGGAGGGCTAATGCCCCCAGTCAAAACCCTAAAAGCTGGGGTGTCTGGGGTCATGCCCCCATAAAATTTTGACATTTTTACCTTCAAGTGGTGGCTTTTCCTGCATTTTAATGGCAAAATATATGTTTGAAAAGCCGGGTTATCATGCCTCTGTTTAATGGTACATGTGGAAAAATGTGGTTACTGTACCACCAGAGAGACACTATTATCCCAGCAGATCTGGTGACAAGGTTAAGGATCCCAAAGAAAGTCAGAAGGTTACTGGAATACTGGACCCCAGATGAAAACAGACAGACATCATTATCCCAGCAGATCAGCTGGAAAGGCTACAGTACCACAGAGGAAAGAGAGACAAGTCAGACACCATTATCCCAGTAATGAGTCCGCTAGAAGAAAAATGCTGTTTTATAATACAGATGGAGCCTAACACACAGGGCTCAAAGTATGTTTTACCTTCAAATGGTGGCAAAACACAGTTCAGACACACAGTGGGGAACCAAATCACAACCCACTATAAGCACACAGCACATTCACATGTAAGGAAATTCCACTGCACCAGGCAAGAGGCTCTCTGGTCACAATTACAGAGTCTGCACAATTTGGGAGTTCAAAGGTAGCTGGAAGTCCTGACAGGCCGATCGCATTCTTGGTCTTCTTCAGGTCAAAGCCTGGTCACAATACAGTGGCTTAATTTGCTCTCCAAGTTCGGATTCAGTCCGAAAATGCACAAGTTCCTCTCAGGAACAGCAGGCAGGCATGCAGGCCAAACTCAGGCCTTTCCACAGTTCTCCGCATTGAATCCACTATGGATTGCTGCTTGAACTACCTTGAGCTGTTACTTCTTCATTTCCCAACTCAGATCTAATTCAAGCTGCAAGCAGTGTGGTACTTTCCACAAGATCCAAAAGGTTTGGTTTGCTGATCTGTCTGTCAGTCACAACAAGGGCTCCCCACCAGGTTATTTTAGGTGCCAAAACCCAAAACTACAATTCCTACAAGTTTTGGCCCACCAAGCCCTGTAGACATGTTCCTTTTAGAGCCCCAAATATACTGATTGGCTCATTCTGCAGTCCAGGACCAAGACAATGGAAAGAAACAGAACTGTCCATGCTGCAAAGAAGGCAGGTTAGAACAAACTGCAATATTATTACTACTCTAACAGATGATCAGCAAATAAGCACATCTTATAATAGAGCTCCTCTATGCAAATAGCGATGGCAGAACGGAGCAATTTTCTGGCAGCCCAGGCAGGACTCAAGCATAGAAACACTCAGCCCTCCCAGATTAATTATAACTGCAATCCAGGCAGCTCTTAAAGAGACAGTACACAGAGGTTATACAGGCACTGTCTGGCAATACATTTAAACTGCTAGAACACGGGACACCAGCCTGGCATGAGCATTTAGACAAGCTCAAGGAAGACTTTTGGGAACCCCATTTGTAGGGAGTTACACCCTTCCCTGCCTGGAGGAAACTTGGCGTCACGTGAAGTCTGTACCATCACAATATCAAAATGCAATATATACAAGACATATGTATCATTAGCTTGTTACATCACTATACCTTTCAATATACTTCGCACTACTACATCCATATTGACAATACTTATGCATGTTTCATACAGGTAATGCTGATTCCACTATGATTTAACACATTAGTAACATCACAATACTGCTTCAGGTAATAACTTCTTGCACATTAAACAATGTAAGAGGGGCCCTTCTATCAACTAACTTAGGGGCAGATAGGGCAGGGGCACCATGGTGAAGGAAAAACAAGTAACCTGGAATTGGCCGCTAAGCTCAATTTGGGCAGTGAGCTTACAGACGTAAACCCCTTTGTGAACCACATTGAGAGGCAAATCCACTGGCCTCCCAGGCGAATCATAACTAAAGCGTAATACTGGCTTGACAGCTTGGCCAGTCTTTCTGGGGGAGCAGCCACAGTCTCTATACTTTCAGCACTAACTTTGGAGCTTTCATCACTTGTGAGGAGAACCTCTGCATGGATGTAGATGTGCAAACTGGGAGCACTGTCATCTCCTTGCTCTGTAGGCTCTGGTTCCACAACACTTTGCTCATTACTATTTTCTGACGAGGCCCAGCTGGCTCATTTTGAGAAGGTTTAGGCACAATTAGGCTTTGTGGCACTGAAATGGTGCTGTCAGCACTCTCATACTGTTCTTCAAGTTCTGGTGTGTCACCAGGAGACTCAGACCATCAGCCCCTTCTTTGGGCAATTCACACAGTTCCACAAAACACAGGGAGTCCGCAACTTCAGATGTGATGCTTTGCACCTCACTTTCAGGAGCATTGCCTCCAAGGGCAAAGCTGGGGGTTGGGCAGTCCAGAAGGCCCAGCTTCATCCCCACAATTAGTCATAGGGTTACCTCAAAATAGCTGACTCAATTCATAGGAGGGTGATAGGCATTGTCACACTCACTATCGTCAGAGGTGGACTGACAGTCACTATCATTCTGGGCCTGCTGGGGGAAACCTTAACTCTGTAACTACTGGGTAGTTGACTCTGTCTCTTTTGCAGCAGCATGAGACACCAGCCCAAGGAGGCAATGTCTGCTGACTCTGCTGCAATAATAACTTGGCCGATAGGTAGCAAGTGGTTCTGAGTGCATGGTCTTGACAGCTTTGTAGTTATTCTCTGGGCATACCTTGTATACTGGTAGATCATCCAACTTTCCAACTACTACATGAGGAAGATGGTGCCACCTATCAGCAATTTTGTGCTTGCCATGTAGTCCCAAATTGCGTAACAACACACGGTCTCCGGTTGTAGTTCTTGAGCCTTTACTTTCTTGTCGTGCCTCTCTTTGTTGGCGTAGATTTCTTTTAGTGGCCATTGTCTGGGCCAGTTGATATGCATGGTTCAATTGAGCTTTCAGTTTCTGTATATACTGCAGGTAGTTTCAGCTCAGACCCCATCTGGAGAGACCCCAAAACAGACATCAACTGGCAGGCGGGCCTCCTCCCAAACATGAGGCGGTAGGGGAGAACCCAGTAGCATCATTTTGGTGCAATTGTATGTGTACCAAGGTGCTAATCTGCTGAATCCATTTATACTTGTCTTTTGGGTGGAGGGTGCCCAGCATGTCTAGAAGGGTGCAGTTAAAATGTTCTGGTTGAGGGTCCCCTGTGGGTGATAAGGGTGGTTCTTGACTTCCGCACCCCACAGAGAGCATTTCTTTGATTAGCCTACTTTCAAAATCTCTGCCTTGGTCAGAGTGGATCCACTGGGGCACCATAGTGGACGAAGAATTTTCCACTAGCACCTTGGCCACGGTAGAGGCTTTTGATCTTTAGTTGGAAAAGCTTGTGCATACTGTGTGAAATGATCCATAACCACTAACACTGCCAATATTCAGTTGATCAGGTTCTAAACACAAACAATCTATGCAGACCAGTTCCATGGGGGCACTGGTAGTGATATTGACAAGGGGCAGCCTCTGAGGTAGGGCTTTCTTTGGAGACAACGACTACAAGTCTTTACATGATGCTCAACATCAGCCCCCATCTTGGGCCAGTAGAATCGAGATCGTACAGGTTGAGAGTCCTGTCAATACTGAGGTGCCCCACGTGATTATGATGGGACCTCAGTACCAAGTGTTTAAAAGCCATGGGCAGGACCAGTTGTTGCTTGTCTACTTGACCACTATGATCCACTGTCTCTCTGTATGACAACTGATTGAGTAACTTCAACCTGGGGTCTCTTTTAAACAATAGGGCATTCGTAAGTCAGGGGAACACAACTTAGACACATCTTTCCCCGACACAGGGCATGAAGTGGGTTGAATCATAGGATCTTGGGATTGAGCCCACTGAATACTGTCATCATCAAGCTGAGGTAGTGCACTAATATCTAGAGCAGAGAAATGGCAATAGGCAGCCGGTATGCAGGTAATCAGGAGGCCCAAGCAATCTCCTAGACAGTCCACTGTGTCCGCAGACATCTGTTCATCTCTGCAAATTTTGGCACAATGCTCAGATGTCAGGTTCAGACAACCTGACCCAATCACCTTGGAGATTGGCCTTCATGACAGGGTGTCAGCATCAATATGGTTCAGTCCTGGCCTGTATTCAACAGCATAATCATAGGTTGAATAGCAGAGAGCCACCAGTGCCCAGTGGCGCCCAACTTAGCTGAAGTCTGTACATAGGTTAATGGGTTATTGTCGGTCTTTATCAATATCTTTGCCTCCATAGAGGTACTCATGAAACTGGTCAACAATGGCCTATTTTAGGGCAAGGAACTCCAGCTTGTGCACAGGATAGTTTCGCTCTGACAGGGTCAAGCTCCTGCTGGCAAATGCCACTGGTCTCAAACCATCCTCATGGTCTTGATACAGCACGTGTCCTAGGCCCTGCAGACTAGCATCCATATGCAGCACATAGGGCTTGGTAGAGTCAGCAGGTAAGTGATGGGGCATGAGTGAGCTGGTATATGACTTTGTGGAAGGCTGCTTCACATTCGGGTGTCCAGCAGAGCCCAAAACGCTCACCTGTTCAGAAGTATATTTTCTCGGGATCTTTGACAGCCCTTTCTTGTATTTGCAGTTGGTAGGCAAGTAACCCTGGGTGAGATTCAGGAGTGGAGAATCACCTTGGAATAGTCTTTTGAACCTGCAGTAGTAACCACAGAACCCCAGGAAATGTTGTATTTCTTTCAAGTTATGGGGCTAGCCAAGTAGTCAGTAACTCGACCTACTGGGATCGGTCTCTATTCCTTCTGCAGATACTATGTGCCCCACATACTTCACAGAGGTTTGAAAAACTGGCACTTGTCAATGGACAGCTTGAGGTCAAGTCTTCCAATCAGTCTAGGACTTTAAACAGTCGGGTCTCATGCTCCTCATTGTGCGCCCAAACACAATGACATCATCTAGGTACACTAGGCATCCCAGCAAGTTCATATCTCCCACCGCATGTTCCATCAGTCGCTGAAAGGTGGCTGGGCACCCAAAACCCCTGTGGCATTCTCAGGAATTCAGAGAACCCAAAGGACAGATGAAGGCAGTTTTCTACGGTCCTACATGGCCATAGAAATCTGATAATATCCGCTGTAAGATCCAATACTGAGAACCATTTACTCCCTATTCAAGCAATCCAGGGCATCTTTTATATGGGGCATGGTGTATTGATCTGGGATGGTCCACCGTTCAAGGTACGATAATCAATACACATCCTCACCGACCTATTCTTCTTACGCACAACCACAATGGGAGAGGCATATGGGCCTTTGATTCCTGTATCATGCCAGTAGCGAGCATTTTCTGCAGGTGTCTCTTCACATCATCTATGTCCACTGGGTGAGGCATCGAATTCTCTTGAAATGGCCGGTCATCATGCAGGCGATATGATGCGCTGCACCCTGGACACAATTCTATGTCCCATTCTTTTAACGAAAACACTTGGTCTCTCTGGGCAGTTCCTTGCTAATCCTAGTCTTCCATTCCGCTGTCAGCGGGAATCACCAAAGTCAAATAAGTCTGGGGTCACTCTCCTTTGGCCAGAGTACTTGTTATTGGGTAATACTGCAGTGTCTGTGCAGTGTACCGTAGCTAGAGTTCACCCGACCTCCCGATCTGACACATTTCTAATCTGGACCATCACTCATGTATAGACATGGGCAGGCAAGATGCTGGGTTTAACCAATAATCCTTCTGGCAACTTTCCATCACTTGGTGATTCAACATTATTTTGTTCTTTACATTTCTTTAAGCGGACTTCTTCATGGATTGTGCACTGGGCATTGGGGCAATACCAAAGAGTGAGGTCCTTTTCCACACTATCCCCACTGGCTCATCTGGGTCCCTCTTCATTGGGTTTCTGCTGTAAGTCATATGCCCTTTACTAAGGCTGGAATTCTTCGGCCCATCCAGTCAGTTGCCCTTGTTTCTCATGGCAGAGTTGTGCTAGTCTCCCAAACATGTAGGCGTTTGTTCCAGTTAACAGGAACCCCATCATACAGTCCGTGGGGGGCATACTAGGCCCAGTATCTCTACTTGCTCCTCTACACCAGTTACAGTTGCAGGAAAAGACAACCAGAGGCAGACATATTCTAGGTAGAGAAAAGACTTGTCACTCAGCCCCACACATGTAGGCCTTCCATGAATTGTAATGGCACATCAGATAAGTGTTTGTCATACCAGTCCTGAAATACAGTGGTCACTTGCAACCCACTGTCAAGCACAGCCTGAGTAGGAATACCATTCACAGCTACAGTAGTCTTCATTGAAGGGTCCACTATTTTGGACCAATCTGAGGGACAACAGCAGGGCCTGAACAGATGATTTAGCCACAGAGGGTTTTGATTTAGGATGGCCAAGCCTTCACTACGGTCATTTTATGCACCCTTGACCACTGACTCATTTTCCTAAGCTCACCTTGAAGTCAGTTCACCGGTTTCTAAGTCCTTCTGAGACCGGCATTCCTCTTCATATGGCCATCCTTGCCGTCATTGTGACAAATGACAGGCTCGGGCATCATAAACATGGCCATTCGCTGGATCTGGTCTTCCTGCTGGGAATGGAAGCCTCCGATGTGGGGTGGAACCTGTCAGTTGGTCTGATCATCACACCGTGAGATTCAATTTCTGCACCCCTCTCGTAGGCCTACCCCTGTGGAGATGGTCAAGTTCCGCCCTTTACGGATGTTACTCCCAAGGCCTAACTGCTGTTCTTGACCTATCAGAACTTCTGGGACGAGTTCTAATCCTGAAGAGTTGGTGCTAGCCTATGCATAAGGCTGTTACCGCTGCTTTGGATTTAATTGCCCTACACTGCAGGCGCCTTCCTCTCTCGCCGCCTCGATCCCTTGGTTTGACTAGGATCTGAGAGAAGCTGCGATCAGGACGCAGGTTGAGAGGTGTTGGCAAAATCCGCTTAGATGCCGACCATCTTAGACTCTTAGAGCACTATAAACTCTATCAGTCAGCAATTTCATAAGAAGGCAGTATTCCTGTCCGAGAAATTGCTGCTGCACAGAATCGACCAGCCCAGCTCTTTTCAACCATGGACAGATTGTGCAACCCAACCTGTCTGCAGGTTTGTTTGCTTTCACAAATACAGTGTGAGGAGCTGCTCGATTCTTTGCAGATAAGGTGTCTGACATCAGGGCCTAGACTCGCACAGCATTCTCAAGAATTGGAGTTGCCGTGGTCCAGCCCACGTTACAAGTACCCGCTTGCCTAGAGTTCTTCTCGAAAGGCTGGAAATCGATGATGTTATGAGGATTGTCTAGGTGTGTGTGCCATAAGCTGTAGTTTAGACCTGGGTCCCACTGGCCTGATTATGGGCTGTGGTGAGGTTATCATTCGGTTCTAGCTAGGATAGTCTGGTGCACCTTAGACTCTGGTGAATATCCCGGCTCCTTAAAAGAAGCAGTGGTGACACCAGTGTTGAAAAAGGCTTCTTTGGACCCAGACTACCCAGCTAACTACAGACTCCATCTCTGAACCTCCCTTTGTGGGGAAGGTTATCGAGAAAGTGGTGGCAGCCCAGTTGGACAACCATTTATCCATCTGTAACATCTACGATCCTCTTCAATCAGATTTTGAAAGAGACATAGCACTGAGACAGCACTGATTCGGTGCTCAATGATCTCCTGATGACGAGAGACCAGAAAAATGGTCCATTTTGGTCCTTCTGGATTTGTCAGCAGCATTTGACACTCTGAGACCATGGGGTGCTGCTCGAGCGCCTGAGATCCATCTGTGGGCTGTCCAGTTTGGTACACAGATGGTTTTCTCCTCTCACAGGTAGAACTCAGAGGTTGTATCGGAATATTTTCCTCTAATCCTATCGCTCTGTCCTGTGGGGTGCCTCAGGGCTCTGTGCTGTCCCCCATGTTGTTTGCAGTGTACATGCTTCCCTCGGAGACATTGTAAGACGATATGGGCTGGAGTTTCATTGTTATGCCGATGATGCCCAGCTCTATCTGTCTTTTGCACCTGACCAGAATAGAGCACTCTCAGTGTTTAACAACTGTCTCAGTGAGATCCAAGGTTGGATGAGGTCCAGCTGGTTGAACTTGAACTCTGGGAAGACGGAGGTGATGGTCGTGGATCCTGGCCCTGGATTGAGGGCGTCGGAAATCAAACCTCAGGTTTATACCTGGGATGTGGAGCCCTGTCTCTGAACGGGTGCGAGACCTGGGGTGATCCTTGATGATCAGCTGACATTGCATGCGCAAGTGTCAGTGGTTGTTAAGGTATCCTTTACCATCTTAGGAACATCGCTAGAATCAAGCACCTTGTTCCATCTGGTGACCTGCCTACTTTGATCCACGCCTTTGTGACCTCCCGCTTGGACTACTGCAACTCCTCTACTTTGGGTTTCCTGGGGTTGATATCCGTCGCTTGCAGCTAGTGCAGAGCTCAGCGGCCCAGTTGTTAATGGGGACCTCACGTTTTCCCATATTACACTGGTGTTGCAGGATCTGCACTGGCTGCCGGTTCAGTGGCGGATCACCTTTAAAGTCGGATTACTGACATATAAAGCCCTACGGTTTGGGCCCTGATTACCTGAAAGATCTTCTGGTGCCTTACCTTCTGATGCGATCACTCTGCTCAGCCAATGAGGGGTTGCTGGAGATTCAGAGTAGTTTTAAAATCTTCCGCGCCCACGCTTTTAGTTTTGTGGCGCACCCTCTGGAATTCTCTACTTGTTGGATTAGAGAGTGCACGACGTGGAGGGTTTTAAAAAGGCCTAAAATCCTTTTTATGGATAAAGTCATTTGGTGATGACACAGATTTTAATTAATGCTGTATATTTTAGCTTGGTTTTAACTTGTTTTATGATGTTTTTATGATGTTATTTTGTAATGCGCCTGATTTTAGAAAGGCACAAAAGAAATAAAGTTTATTATTATTATATTATATATTAATATATACAGTATATTATATGTATTATTATATTATCCTTGAGGAGAATACAGCAGGGGATGCTGGAGCATCAATGGGAGATTGTGATCTGACTTCTGCTGGTAGTGTACCACATCTCAAAAGTTTCTTTAGGATGGCAGTCAATACCTTGAGCTCAGCCAAGAAGCCATCCTTAGTAGAGGATACCTGAGGGTGCACCACCACCCCCATAACAGTCACGATCTGACAGGGACCAGGGTCTCTGTCAGCAGGGATACCTCAGCGAACATACCGGTTGTACTTTTCGACTTCCTTCATCAACTCCTCCCACCACTGTTTAGCCCACGGTGGGAAACTCTGAGTGGTCTCCATTATGGAAGGGCCTTCCAGTGCCATGATTACTTGGGCTGCACTCACCCCGTAATTACAATCTCCTCTTCACATTCTACCTCCCGGAGTTCTTTTATCAAGTCACAGTAGTCAGGTGGGTTACCTCTCCTATCCTGGTGCCTTAACTGGATGATCTGCAGTTTGGAATGCTTGGCATGTTGCAGTATGTGCCCCAGTCTCACATAGTTCAAATCACTGGTGGCTGCCCCAACCTTTCCGGTAAGCTGTCTGCAGAGCTCTTTCTAGGCGAGTAACATACACAGACAAACTTTCCCCTTCCATTGTTTGGTACCTTGGAATTTCCACATCAGAGTCTCCCCTGACTCAGTGCTCCAAAATTGCCTTGAAGTACAGATAGGTACTTCTAAGCAGATGCATCAGGGTTTGTGGACCTCAAAATGTAATGGCTTCAAGGGCGGGGCACCATACTTTCTATGATTCTTTTCTGCTTCTCAGCCTCTGCACACTGCCACCAGCTACCAAGGGGCAACATAGTCGATCCAGGTCTCCCAGTCATCCTCCCCTGGGGAGGGGAGGTGCCCGAGAAGATTCTCAGCCTACAGTAAGAGTCGTGACTAATGGCAATGGCAGGTACAGGTATAGACGGCCAGCACCGGCATGGGCACAGAAGGCGGGCAGTAACAGGTGCTAGAGTGGGAGGGGATGCTGGGGAAGGAACATCCCCAGGTGGCAGGAATAGTTTCTTAAAGTCCTCTACGGTTTTCCTTCCTCCAGCAACAACTTAGCAAATTTCTTCTCAAAAGTTTCAGATAATGGTGGGAACTCATCCTCCCCAGGGTCTTTACTGTCTTTTGTTATCACTTCCAGGTGGCTAGAATCTCTTCTGAGGCAATAGTCTGTGGCACTTTAGAGCTGTTCACGAGGTCACTAAACTCTACCAAGGCTCTGAAAGTTTGGGCAATCAAATCAGCCTGTCAACCCACCACCACAGGGTTTTTTAAACATTCAACTTTGGAGAGTGCTCCTCTATAGTGTCCTTACTGGTACCCAGGGAATATCCAGTATAAGCAGAGCATTTTGTGGGTCGATCTCCTGCCCAGTACACCACCCCACCAACTGGTGTACAGCCATTTCTACTGAGGTAGCCATTACTTTAACAGTAATTCATAATTTTGGCCACTAGAAGGCACAAAATCCCAGTGGTGCCTCAAGATGTAACCCTATGTGGCGCTATCCCAAGGGCTACTACTCCTGCCTGCTTGGCTAGTAGTAGGTTAATGGGCCTGAATAATAAAACAAGTGCCTCCACCCGGAGGTCATAGTTGTTAGTGGTCAGGCTAACCTGGGCACAGCCCTCCAGCACATTGTAACCCCTCTTTCCTTCTAGTGGCCTGAACAATATACAGATATTACTTTCACAATTACCCTTATTCACCAGGCAATTACCCACACTGTTTGCACTTACCATCAGGGCTGGTTCCTCTATCTTGACTCTGGGGACCTCCTGTAAAACAAGGTAAAGTACAGCAAATAACAACAGTACAATACTCTTGGCACAAACTGGAACCACAATCAGGTTAAATGCATACAAAGTTAAATCTAATTTATTCAGGGACTTGAATGAGGGAGGGCGTAATCAGGTTGATTTGCTTAAAAGCTATATTAATCAGACAGTTATGCATGTAGTTCAGAGTCCCTACACAGTCACACACTCCGTAACCAGGTAGGAAATGGTGGCTAGCCAGGAACTTTGCAGCTGGTTGGGGCCCTGTAATGGAAGAAAGCAACATGTACAACACACATGATTTGTAATCCGGAGCCGGAGGCTCAGTTCATGAAAGAAAGGCAACAAGACAATCAGATGACAACACTTTTAGATTTAGCTGTTGTTGCAGGAGCTACCCTGATGTTTACTCACGATACCCAATACTGGACACCGCAGGATAAAATCAAGACTGCAAGCTGTTGAGCTGGAGTGCTCAGAGAATCAGGGCCCAGACGAATCACCGAGGCGTCGTTCCTGTTCAAGTGATTGAGCAGGGGACTAATCCCCAGGCGGTCTCTCATCGATGACTTTCTCTGCATAGCAGGTATTCTGGCTGGGCCAGTGTAGCTGGGCCCAGGCAAGCGGAACTGGACACAGATTCAGTCCGTGGAGCTAGATACAGCCTCCAGCAAGTAAAACACAGTTCAGACACACATTGGAGAACCAAATCATGACCCACTATAAGCACACAGCACATTCACATGTAAGGAAATTCCACTGTACCAGGCAAATGGCTCTCTGATCACAATTACAGAGTCTCTGCACAATCCAGGAGTTCAGAGGTAGCTGGAAGTCCTGAAAGGCCGATCGCATTCAGCAAATCTTCGGTCTTCTTCAGGTTAAAGCCTGGTCACAATTCAGTGGCTTAATTCACTCTCCAAGTTCGGATTCAGTCCGAAAAAGCACAAGTTCCCTCTCAGGAACAGCAGGCAGGCATGCAGGCCAAACTCAGACCTTTCCAGAGTTCTTCTGCCGAATCCACTATGGATTGCTGTTCAAACTATCTCAAGCTTGTTGCTTCTTCACTTCCTACTCAGATCAAACTGAAACTGCAAGCAGTGTGGGAATTTCCCAAGATCCAAAAGGTTCAGTTGGCTGATCTGTCTATCAGTCACAACAAGGGCTCCCCACCAGGTTATTTTAGGCACCAAAAGCCCGAACTACAATTCCTACAAGTTTTGGCCCCACCAAGCCCTTGTAGGCAGACTCCATTTTAGAGTCCCAAATGTACTGATTGGCCCATTCTGCAGTCCAGGACCAACAAACAGAACTGTCCATGCTACAAAGAAGGCAGGTTAGAACAAACTGCAATATTATTACTACTCTAACAGATAATCAGCAAATAAGCACATCTTATAATAGAGCTCCCTCTGTGCAAATAGCGATGGCAGAGCGGAGCAATTATCTGGCAGCCGTGTGGGACTCGAGCATAGAAACACTCAGTCCCTCCCAGATTAATTATAACTGCAATCCGGCAGCTCTTAAAGAGACAGTACACAGAGGCTATACAGGCACTCTCTGGCAATATATTTAAACTGCTAGAACACAGGACACCAGCCTGGCAGTGAGCATTTAGGCAAGCTGAAGGAAGACTTTTCGAGAACCCCATTTGTAGGGGGTTACACCTGTGGGTAAGGTAATTTATTTAGAAAACATGCTGTTATTTTTTATGCACTACAGCCTCTCAGTTCAAACTATTTGTGAGAGCCTTAACAACAGAACCCACCAAAGTGCTGTTATTTCTTTCTGAGGAATCAGCACTAGTATTGGGACAGGAGACTGGAAGAGCCTTTTTAATATTTTTTATCAAAGAACAAACAGGGTACATTACTACTGACAGTTAAAGTAAAAATGCTATCACTTACAGCCAGGCTGTCTGTGAGCTTTTCAAAAAGCAACACACAACCCTCCCCAACTTTGTCAGCCTCTCAGAACAACAGAAACAGAATGAAGGTAAAAATAAAGTAATAAATCTGATCATTCAGCTCTAGTGGGAGCCTTTGATTGTGCGTGTGTGTCTGTGTTGTATTTTCTATTTATTATATTTCAAAAACTTTCAGATCTTGAAATAATCAGCAACCAAACCAAGTACAACAACTCTGTCTGCTCAGCAGCCAAAAGCTGACTGACGTCTACTCAGCTGCATCACTGTCTCTTGCTGCACAGTCGGTGTGTACCACGTGTGTGTTGGAAAAACACACTACGTGTTTGTACAATGTTTGGCTCAGCTATGCAAGCAAGAGGTATGCCGCTGGCTGGCAGGGTGGCAGAGGTGGGTGCTAAGGGTGTTGGCATACTCACTGTACACATTTGAGTACAGTTTTGTTGAGTGCCTGTCACAAACCATATGCCTTTCTGTTAACATTTTCATTCTAATCTGTAGTATTTGGGTTCATTTGGGCCACTGAGGAGTGTCTCTGTTCAAACTTTTGTTGTTTAGGAGACAGATACATGTATAACCTCTTTAGAGATTAGAAGACTCATCTGACAACAATCTGACTTGTTTGGAAGGGAGTACCATTTGGAGAGGATGTACATTTTTAATTGGGGTGGTGCAGCTGTTGGGACTCGCGACAAAACAGAAATTTCTTGCTACACCCCTGGTGGGTGCCACTCAAAGGCAAACACCCACCCTTTGTCTATCTCCTCCTCCTAGTGGACTGGCAGCTGAGCTAGCCTGTCATATTTTGCACTAGAAAGCACTTTGTGGCTGTGTTGTACTGTCCCCTGACTCCCAGTCCCCTTCCACAGTAGAACAGAAGGCAGATGCATGCCCCACCTACACACACAGCCCAGCCCAGACCCTTCATGTTGATCTGAACACCATGAACTTGTCCTGTACCCCACTAGAGCTCATTCACAATGCCTGCCAGTGGCAGTCCTAGCACTAACCTGCTGCTGCCAGATGCAGTTGCAGACCTGCTCCATTACTATGCTGTGAGCTCGCCTCCCCAATCAGGCCAGTAGTGGTGATCTCCATTCTGACTAATCAGCAGCCCTGCGTGGGCAGTACATGCGTGCTCACAAAGATCATCATCAGACACAGACTAGTTGTTTTTCTCCATTGGACTTCGTGAGCCCACGAGGAGCACTGTCAAAGTCCAATGGAGAAAATAAAAGTGCACTCCATGAGGTGGCTCTGTGAAGCGCCAGACTTATGGAAAAAATGTCTGGCTAGTTTTTGTTTTTTTATTGTAACTTGTTTTAAGTTAGTGAGTTTAGCAAACTGATTGGGGGGTTTAAATTACATTGGGGGCTTTAGCCTCCCAAATCAGCCTGTTGATGCCACTGACCTACAGCACTGACATATGTTCCTCAAAGATGAGCTTATTATCTATATGTACCCCAGGTACTTATAATATGCTACCTCTTCCAGTTTATATTTATATAGGTATATATCCAAACCATAATTGTGTGCCTTTGCTGTGCAATTTGTGTTAAACAACACTACTTGTGTTTATTTTTTTCTACTCAAAACCATCTTTGAGTTTTGTAGCCAGTGCTGCAAGTTGTCAAAGTCAGACTGCAGTATATTTTGTACTTCTGTTTTTTCTTTGGCGCTACCTATTAGGGTTATATCATCAGCATATAGCTAAATCTTACATCTTTCTATCAGTTGTGGCAAAGGATTTATATAAATTAAGAACAAAAGGGAGCCCATAATCAAGCCCTGGAGTACACTCAAAAATCCCTCCTGTCTGACAAAGTTCCACCCACACACACCTGCTGCATATGTTCCGTCAAGAAAGACTGTATCCATGTTTTTACTTGGTCAGATAGCAACGAGTGAGAGCCATTTTATCAAAATATTATAGTCAACCAGATCAAAAGCTTTAAGAGGTTGACAAACACTACATTCAACAGACTCCCCAACTCCAGTCCATTTAATACTCTGTCGATGAAGTCTGCCAGGGTGGTGTCTGTCGACGCCCCCACCCTGAAGCCCACCTGGCAGTCTGATAACAATTGATATTTCTCAAGGTACTCATATATTTGGGCACAAATCAATCTTTCAAAACCTTTGAGATGATAGACAGCAGGGCTATTGGGCAGTAGTTTGCCAGATTATCCTAGCCTCCTTAAAAATTGGTACAATTTTAGAATTTTCCAGAAATCAGGAAATTTTTATTTATTTATTTATTTATTTAAAATTGTTGACCGGAAAGGCACGCTGAGCCGAGGCTCGCTTTCAAGTGCTACCCGGTATGTAGTACAAACAGGAGACATAGATATAGAAATATAGAGATACAGAAATAATAACAAGTAGCAGATGAAAATGGTACAGTATAGTAAATTTCATGAAGATTGGTGGTAAGGTTACACTTTTGAAGAGCAGCAGAGTGGAAAAACAAATGTATATATTTCATTTCTAGACCATAAAATTCCCTAGACTTTCAGATATGAGTATATTTCATTTATTTACTGCAGTGGACTTCTGAAAACTTGGGGTTACACTAGGTCCGGGTAGGGAGGGATTGGGTGCACAGCTGCGGCAGGGAGTGGGAGGGAGGAGCCTGAGAAGCTGTTTGAAGACAGGGAGGGGCCAGGTGGAGGTTGGGAGGAGGTTGTTCCATAGGAGTGGGGCGGTGGGAAAAGGCAGCTTGCCTGGAGGCTGAGAGGGACGTGAGAGGGGAAGGTCGAGCATGTCTGTGGCGAGTGAGTAGCCAGAGGGGTTGGCTTGAGAGAGGCGGGAGGAGAGGTAGAGGGAAAGGAGCCAGCCAATATTTCGCTATGAGTGAGGCGCTATGGGTTTTCTGCCTATGTGAGAGTGGCATCAGTGATAGGGTTGAGAGTAGTTGGCAGTGATGAGTGAGTCGGGGAGGCAGTGGCGGGCCGAATGAAGGAGTTTAGCAGGACATCAAGTTTAGCAAAGGAGGAGGAAGGGCTGTGCCATAAATGACGTCTGCGTAGTCCAGTACCAGTAGGATGGTTTTCGTATGAGTTCACTCCGAGTAGGGAGGGGAGGCAGGCTTTGTGGCGGTAGATGATAGCAAGCTTGGGCCGGAGTTTGGTGCAGGTGGCATCAACGGGTGGAGAAATTTAGGTTTTGTCCAGCCAGACTCACAGGTACTTAAACGTGAGTACAGTTTCAAGGGGTATTTCTTCCAGGGTGTAGATCAGAGGGGGGCAGGCAGGGAGGCGAAGTTTTTGTCTTGTGCCGAAACCATGGAGACAGTTTTTTTGCATTTAGTTTTAACTGATTTTTCTGGAGCCAGGCTTGTACTCGGTTGAAATCACTTTGGAGGTTTGTGTGAACGCTGCCATGGGAGGGCCTGAGGCGAGATAATGGTATCATCAGCATATAGGTGCATGTCGGAGGTGAGACAGGCTGAGGGAGGTCGTTTATAAATAGGGAGAAAAGGATGGGGCCAAGGATGGAGCCTTGGGGGATGCCCATGAGGATGGGTTGAGGGTTGGAGAGGTGTCTCCTATTTGTACTTGCTGCATCCTGTTTTGGAGGTAGGAATGGAACCAGTTTATGGCCAGTTTGGCAAGGCTGAAGGAGCTCAATTTGCCTAGCAGTAGAGGGTGGGAGACCGAATCAAAGGCTTTGGCTAGGGTCGATAAAATGGCAGTAGTTGTATGCCCGGGCCCATGGCAGAGAAAATGGAGTCGGTGACTCATAGTAAGGCAGTGGTGGTGGAATGAGATTTTCTGAACCCTGATTGAAAAGGGAGAGGGAGCTGTTTGTAGAGAGGAAAGGGACAGCTTTGATAGCATGAGGGATTCTTGGATTTTGGCAAGGGAGGGAGTAGAGAGATGGGTCTATAATTTCCAGGGAGAGAGGGGTCACCACCTTTAAGGAGAGGTAGGATTTTGCGAGTTTCCAGGCAGAGGGACGGTGGCTGTGTCGATCAAGAGATTTAGTATGTGGGTAATAGGAGTGACTATGGCAGCTGCGAGATGCGGATCAGACTGGGATGCAAGCCGCCTGGGCTGGATTTAGACAGGTTTAGGGAGGTGAGAGAAGTGTAGACTTCAGGGTGTGAAAGGGGAAAGTGGAAACCATGGTGAGAGGGTGGGGTTTTTGGAGGAGGTTGGGGGTGAATCGGGCTTGGCACTGGAGATGAAGAACGAGTTTAAGAGTTCGGATACAATGGCCGGGTCGGAGGCTATGTTACCATCAATGTTTAGGCTAGGGCTGGCTTTGCATGGAGTGTGGATTAATAAGAGAGTTTATCACCTTCCAGAAAGACGCCAGGGAGGCTTGGTGAACGGTGAGTTGGGCCTTGAAATACTGGGCTTTGATAGTCAAATAGCTTTGTGCAGTTGTTTCTAAGAGTTTTGTAAGATAGCAGGTCGCTGGTAGCTAAAGAGGTTTTGTAACGCCCAGGCCTTATCTCTGATGTGACCCAGGGAGATGAGGTCGGCTGAGATCCAGGGGTGGTGGTATTTCCTAACTCTGGCTTTCCTGAGGGGTGCGTGGGCGGTCCCATTACGCTTCAGGAAGATGCTGCAGAAGTGGGAGGGGCAGTGTCGGCGTCAGGTGAGGCAGGACCGGGAGCCAGTCTGTGTATGACAGGTCGCGAGAAGGGGGATTTGTCAAGGAGGTGTAAGGCGGGTAGCGATGAATTTGGAGCCGGAGTGAAGTGAATGGATTTTCCGGATACAATAGGTTATACAGTGGTCGCTATGGCGCCAGAAAGGATACCTGAGGCAGTGATCCTGTGGGGTGGGAGGTTAGAATCCAGCCGAGTAGGGTGTGTTTTGTGATCGGTGATTTAGATGGGTGGGTTCCTGGATTAGCTGAGTGAGATTTAGGGCTTCAATCCTCAGGGCTGATGGTTTTGTGGAGGAGGAGAGCCAGTTTAGGTTGAAATCGCTTAATAGAATGAGTTCGCCATTTGAGGAGGTTGAAGAGATGGAGGAAATGGCTGAGATGAGGAGTCAGGTGAGGGTTTGGAGGGGTATATAGAACACCTATATAAAGAGGGGTGGATGAGGGGAAGGATAGGTGAGCGACTAAGGATTTGTGGGAGGATGGGAGTGATTCTTTGAAAATTACCCAGCACTTAATGGAGTGTCTGATATACAGTGTTACCCCCGCCACGCTTCCATGGTCCTGGCGGAACAGGATTTAGTTAGGTATGGCGAGTGAGAGGTTGGAGATTTTTCCTGAGAGCCAAGTCTCTGTGACACAAAGTATGTCCAGTTTGTACTGTGCTGACCAGACAGAGAGGGTGTCTAGTTTGGGGAGGAGGCTCCTGACGTTATGTGGAATATAGTGAGGCCCTTTGGGAGCTTAATTTGGTGAGAAACTGAGTTGGAGGGCAGATGACGCTTGGGAAAGTTTTGTTGTTGGGGCCAGGGTTTGATATATATCACCTGCCAGGAGTAGGAGTAGCAGGGGTAGGAAGAGGGAAAGTGTGCTTTTTAGGCTGCTATTTGAGTGCCTTGTGGGTGGAGCTCGCAAGTGTAGGCACCAGAGAAGAGCCTCTAGGTTTAGTATGTGTGAGTGGAGCAGAGAAGGGTGGAAGGTTGGGAGGGTTGATGGAGGGGAGGAAGGGGGATTCTATGCAAGGGTGGGAAGAAGGGTCATGGATTTGAGTAGAGGTGATGTGCCTGGGGTCACAGAGGGAGGTTCGGGGAGAGGGTATGAGAGAGAGATTGGTGGTGGAGATGTCGGAATGCGAGGGGTGAGTGAAATGGCATCCAGGAGTGTAGAGCTTTGTTGTAGGCTTGCATTAATAAGCTGGACAAAACTGGAGTTATTTATTCTACTGAATGCTTTAGAAATGTTATTTCCACTTGGTCCAGCCCAGTGGCCTTTTGTAAGTTTAATTTATTTTTCTGTTTTCGGACTTCATTCAATTTTATGGCTCGAAATAAAATTGTGGTAATTTTACCAGGTTATATTTCTTTATATAGAGCTCCCTGTATATTGATGTTGTCATCTGCTATATAATTTGTATTCATGTCTGGGAGATAGATGTGTCCTACAGTATTTACTCTGTCCATACTAATTGTCTAGTTGGTCTGCTGGTCCATTTGGACTTGTTAGTAGTTCACACTCGTTAGCCACTGCTTTCAGCATCTAAGTTATTTGCTTGCTATTGTGCTGTTTAATTCCTGTTATGATGCTGAATCTGCACTGTGTATTGCTGTGTTCGAATGTTGTACTTGTCCTGACCTTCCCCCCTCCTCCCGAGTACACATCTGGAATCGAGTGTACTCCACTTAGTATGCCTTCCTGGTGAAACTCTTAAATAAATAAATACAAAAGCAATGGTTTAGGCTATTTGCTGTTTGAAGGATTATCATTTCTATGCCCTTCTCATCTCAGTATTTATTTCTGTTTCTTTCTTTGTATTTCCTCTAGTTGTTTTTCAGCATTTTGTATTATCCAGAATTATGACTTGAGGACTTTCGGCTAGAGGTACTCATTCGAGTTTTAATACTGTTTTAGTATTAATCTGAATTTTTGGTGCTACTGGGCAGTTTGGTTTGATGTTTGGGACCACTGGAAGAACCTGGGTGGTCCTGTGGCCTGACGACTACCTTTAATGTGGGATTCGATCAGTGTTTTTGTTCCCAAGTGTGCTCTCTCAGCGCCTTTGGAGGACTAGTGTGCCTGGGGATAAATGTTTCAAGGAACTTGAGTACATTATTTTTGGGAGTTAACGAGACTGTGAAGTTAGAAAAGGATCCAGCAGTAGTCACTGCAGTGTGTTTTCGGCTTAAATAGCAGCATTTACATGAATGACTTCTAGTTGGAATTTACTGTTTAAAGTTATCTGGCTTATATAATGAAAATAGAAGAGGTGGTGTAACTGGATATTTACCTGTTTGTCCATCCATCTTACTGTCTGACCCTCTGGTTTCGATGGCTTGCATTGGGATTTGATGAGGTTCATTATTTGATTCTAACGAGGAGCCCATTGTTGCTTTTGTTTTCACGCCCTGCACGGAACTGTTGTCGGGGAGCAGCGCTGGGTTGGTGGTGGAGCATGTTGAAGACTGTGCAACTCGGACCTGGTCAGCTGTTGGACCGCTTGTTGGTCCGGAACTGTTTCGAGAGAACTCTGAGGCTGCTCTAGGATCGAGAGGCCTGTTGGATAGTTTCTTCCTGGACTGTGGCTGGCTTGGATATTCATTGGCCCTGCTCTCTTCTTTCTCTCTGGTATCGGTGCTCACACAGGGGTTGGGTTTGGGGGTGCTGCCTGAAGGTTGACCCTAAACCTGTTATCCCTAGCTCTCCAGGGATTCAGCCAGTGGGCCGTGTGTCTATGGTGTACTGAGGTGTGGAGTGCTGGTGATTGGGAGGAGGAGGATTGTTGTGGATTATTGTAAGCCCAGTTTGGGATGTCTTGAAGGTTCCTTATTTGAATCGATTGGAGACCCTGGGAGCCAAATCGGATTGAATTGGATTTGAACTGGAAGATTGGACTATAGCCTGGTTTGACTTTTTCCCATTTTCTATTGTTTTGGCCAGTGTATCATTGTGATTATGGGCAGTGAGACAGCCTAAAGTTTTGACTTTGAATAGTGAGACTGTCAAAGTCTCATCTTATTTAATGATTTTATCCTGACAAACGTGGAGGTTTTGTTTGGGAAATCTAACTGTGTTATCTTCCAGGAGGTGGAGCTCCTAGATAGAGACAAGCTGCTGGTTTTGGATTATTTTGCTGCTGCTTTAAGCCTTGCACCCTGTTTTAGTTAGTTTGTTTTAATTTTGGGGTGGGGGTTGTATTTGTTAGATTGTGTTGTTTTGTATGGTTATTTATTACTTGATTTGGGGTTATTTGTTTTAGAAAATGTGCTGGCCAGGGTTGATGGTTAGGCATTATTCCTCCAGGCTGAGGGATCTCTACCTTTTGTTGCCCCTTTATCCATGGAGGTGTATAGACGGTGTAGGGATTGGGAATAGCAAGGAGGGTTAGGCGGGACTTGGCCTGTTGGGGAATGGAGAGGAGGGCAGATTGGGATTGTAGGAACAAGGAGACGCCCTGGGGGAAATGGGCCCAGGAGAGGGTTTTCCTGTCTTGTTCCCATACCCAAGGGTTCTGCTTATTGCAGACAGGAAACTCTGTCTTCCTCAGCTGCTCATCGAACTCAGGCGGTGTTATGCAGTGCCAGGTCGATAAGAACAAGACCGCCATAATTGGGGATCTTGTTAATTCAACTGACCTGGCTTGCATCATCGATACCTGGTTGGATGGAAATGCTGGCCCTGTTTTGGCTTCAGCTGTTCCACCTGGTACACGGTGATACACCACCTGAGGATCAATCATAGGGGTGGGGTGTGGCCCTTTGTTTTAAATCAGAACTGAACCTGAGGAAAATTCCAGTGGGAGCCACCAACTCCTTTGAATGTATCATGGGTGAGTGTGGGTGCAGGATTCTTCTGCTCATCTCCACCAGGAGAGTGGAATGTTTTCTATGGAAGTCGCTGACTTCATCACTGACCTAACATTGGGACCCCATAGATGGTTGATCCTTGAGGATTTCAATGTTTGAGTCGATGATGAACTCTCTAGGTTGGACAAGACTTCCTCCAGCTAATGAGTTCATTGGGCCTTACACAGGTTGTTTCCTCCTCAACCCACATTGGTGGTCATTCATTGGACTTGGTGTTTCTCCTGGGAATGGAGATATCTGATCTGGTGGTGAACCAGTTGGGTGGTCTGACCATCATACCATCAGCTTCAGTTTTGAGACCCCCAAGAGGCCTGCCCTTTGGGGATGGTCCAGCACCGCACCTTGAGGGGTGTTTCCCAGATGACCTGATGGCGGTGCTGGACCTATCGGGCATGCTGAGGGAATGCATGGATCCAGGGGATCTTGTACTGCGCCTATAATAAGGCGGTGGCAGAGGCCCTGATTCCATTGCTCCTGTTCGTGTTCGGCCCACTCTCCTTTGCCCTAGGTCTCCATGGTTTGATGGGGATTTGAGGAGTTGAGGAGAGCTGGACGAAGGCTAGAAAGGCGATGGCGGAGGTCTGGCCTGGTGGGTGACAGGCTTAGTTTGATGGACCATTATTTGGTCTATCAATCAACAGTCTCCCATAAGAAGGCAGAATTCCTGTCCAGGGATATTGCTGCTGCGCTGAATCGACCAGCTTCAGCTTTTCTGGACTGTGGACAGACTGTGCAATCCACTCTGTCTTCAGCCCAGAAATGCTTTTCACAAGTGCAGTGTGAGGAGTTTGCTCTGCTTCTTCACGGATAAGGTTGCCACGATCAGGTCTAACATCCGCCTGACCCTTTCTCTAGGGAGTAGCAGTGGTTGGCAGATGTCGGACTCCTGGTTTGAGTGGTGTGACTTAGGCCAGCCTACAATCAGTGATATTATCATGGTTATCCAGTCTTTATGACCTACCAACTGTAGTTTGGATCCAGGCCCTACGTGCTTGCTTGTTGGTTGCGTTGAGGTCATCGGCCCGGTCCTTGCTGAGATAGTCTGGTTATCCTTGAGAGGGAATTTTTCCAGCTTCCCTTAAGGAGGCTGTGGTTCGGCCTGTTTTAAGAAGCCCTCCTTGATCCCGACTGTCTTACAAACTACAGGCCGGTCTCTAACCTCCTCTTTGTGGGTAAGGTTATTGAGAAGGTGGTGGCTTTACAGCTGAAGGACCATTTGACCAGCCACATTATCTATGATTCTTTCCAGTCTGGTTTTAGGAAGAGATACAGTACTGAGACATCTCTTGTTCGGTACTAAATGACCTCTCTGATAGCGAGAGATCAAAGGACTCGTTCCATTTTGGTCCTTCTTCATCTCTCTGCAGCATTTGATACTGTGGACCATGGTGTGCTGTTGGATCGCCTGCGGTTTATCTGTGGACTTTCGGGGACTGTTCTCAGATGGTTCCAATCTTACCTCATGGGCAGGACTCAGAGACTGATGTCTGGATTTGTACTTCAGCTCCATTCTCCCTGCCCTGTGGGGTTCCAGAGGGATCCATTTTAGCCTATGTTGTTTGCAGTGTATATGATGCCGTTGGGAGTGATTATTAGACGGTATGGTTTGAATTTTCACTGCTATGCAGATGATACTGCTATATATGTCTTTTGTCCCTGAACAAGATGATGCTGTCTCAGTGCTTAACAGCTGTCTAACTGAAATTCAGGCCTGGATGAATGTGAGCTGGCTAAGGTTGAACCCTGAAAAACTGAGGTGTTGGTTGTGAACCCGGGTTGTCGTGAGGCGGGTATGCTGGCAGGTTCATCTTCGGTCTGTGGCTTGGAGGTGTCCAGCTAGCTACTCAGACTGAGTGTGGAACCTGGGCGTTATATTTGATGACTGCCTGACTTTAAATCACAAGTGTCAGCAGTTGTTAAAACTTTTTACCATCTGAGAAATATCGCCCAGGTGAAACATCTGGTTCCTCCTGATGATCTTCCAACGTTGGTTCACGCCTTCTACCTTCCGCCTTGACTACTGCAATGCCTTTACCTAGGGCTGTGGGAGGTTGATATCTGTCACCTGCAGCTAGTGCAGAATCCGACAGCCAGGTTGTTGACTGGTGCTTCGAGAGCCAGTCATATAGCGCCTGTGCTCCGCTGTTCGCACTGGCTGCCGATACGGCAGTGGATCACCTTTAAGGTTGCTTTGTTAAACTATAAGGCCCTACATGACCAAGGACTGGGTTACCTGAAAGATCTCCTTTGTCCCTACTGTCCCTCCGTCCTCTCCGATCCACCGATGAGGGATTGCTAGAGGTTCCCAGGGTACGTTGCAGACATCGGGAGCAAGGGCATATAGTTTTGTTGTTCCGTCCCTGTGGAACTCTCTACCTCATCGGTACTAGATTACCTAACCGTCCAGAGTTTTAAAATTGCTTAAAACCCTATTTATTTAACCTGGCTTTTGATGATTGAAGGGGTTATTTTATTTTACTGTGCTGCTATTATATTGCTTTTGTGGAATTGTATGCTTGTTTTATAATAATTTATTTTATGTATTTTATTGTACAGGCGCCTTGGTTTCAGAAAGGCGCCTTTTATAAATAAAACTGATTTGATTTGATTTGTTTTATAATTTCCATTACTGTGCAGGGTTTTTGCTTGGTTTATTTTATTTTGATATCTTTTCCTGTCCTTTTAATCACACTTTGCATTTATTTCTAATTTTTTAAACAATTCCCAATCATCAGCTTTCAAGGTCTGGTTTGCCTTTTTCTATACCCTGTCCTTCCTTCTAATTTGTTTTTAATTTTGTCATCTACCCATGGATGGTGTTGATCTCGCTCTTTGACTTTCTTAAATGGGGCATTTTTGTTACATATCTGCACATACAGTGTGTTCTTGTAAAGTCCCTAACTGCTAAGTCCACATCTAGTTCTAAATGTATGCGTCCCAATTCTCTTGCCCTAACTGTTGTTGAAAAGACAATCTGTTAATGTTTTATAGTCTCTGATATATTTATTTTTCATTAGATTTGCTTTTCATAACTGCATTCACATTACATTCTATATAGCAGTGGTCCCTAAATTATGTATCCCTACCTTGTGGTCTAGTAATTTAATATCCCTGGTTTTAATCATTTGGTCCAGGATATTTCCGGGCCTGAGTGGGTACTTTTATGTGTCGGAGTATTTACTATCTGTATTAGACCTAGAGACTGAACTTCAGTATCAAGTACAAGGCCTCTGGCTGCTCCCATGCTACATTAAAATCTCCAATTAGGCTGCCTCCTTTGTTCAATTAGAGTAGTCATTTTCAGGGACAGTGTCTCAAAAGCTGTGACCTTTACTTTAGGATGTGAATAAACTACCCCAACACACATTTTCAGCTTAGCGATGTGGATTAAAATCAACTCTACACCCTCAATATTTTCAGAAAAAGCATTTCAGATTGCCCTCAGTTACTTTTAATATGTAATGCTACCCTCCCTTTGTGCGTCTATCATACCTAAATAGTTCATCGTTTCAAGGAAAACTCTGTATCTGCTTTTTGTGAGCCATGTTTCTGAAACTCCCACAACATCACAGTCCCTCCGCTTATCCAGTGTTGTAGTAATACCACTAAACTTCTAGCATTGTCATGTGTTATTTTAACAATACATAGAAACATAGAAGTTTGACGGCAGATAAGGACCGAAGGCCCATCCAGTCTGCCCATTTCTTTTCTACCTTATAAATATGCCATCGTCATTCCTCTGTCAGTGGCCTATCTATTCATACTCATCTGTATTGCTCCCTTATGCTTATCCCATGCCTGTTTGAAACCCTGCACTGTATTCATAGCTACTACTTCCGGAGGTAGACCGCTCCATGCATCCACCACCTTTCTGTGAATAAGAATTTCCTCACATTCCCTCATGCTGCATCCTCTTATGCTGCTATTTTTCTTATATTTACACATGTTAGACTCTTTTCACCTTGATAATGCCCTTAAGGTGTCTGAATGTTTCCATCATATCACCTCTCTCTCCTTTGCTCAAGGGTATACATATTGACCTCCGTTAATCTGTCCTCATATGTCTTCTGATGCAGTCCCTGCACCATTTTAGTTGCCCTTCTCTGGACTGCCTCAATTTGGTTAATGTCCTTGTGAAGGTGTGGCCTCCAGTACTGCACGCAGTACTCCAGATGGGGCCTAACTAGTGTCTTGTAAAGAGGGATTATACCTCCCTCTTACGACTTGTGATACTCCTACTAATACATTCTAACATCCACCTAGCCTTACCTACTGCTTTAGAGGTCTGCTTGATGTATTCAGGTCATCGGTGATGATGATGCCCAAGTCTCTTTCTTCCTTTGTGACTGCCAGCACTCCTCCCAGCCTATAGGTGGCTTCAGGGTTTCTCTTCCCTATGTGCATGATCTTGCACTTCTTTGCATCAAACTAGTTGCCACTCTTCTGACCATTTTGCTAGTTTATCCAGATCTCTTCTCATTCTGCCCACCCCATCTGGATCATCTACTCTGTTGCAGATCTTGGTGACATCTGCAAACAGACAAGCCTTACCCTCTAGTCCATCTGCAATGTCATTAATGAAGATATTGAAGAGGACTTGCCCAGGACTGATCCCTGAGGTACCCACTTGTGACTTGCATCTCTTCTAACTGTATACCATTTACCACCGCTCTCTGTTTTCTGCCCATCAACCAGTTTGCCACCCAGTTGACCAACTTCTGACCCACCCGAACCTACCCAGCTTATTTATCAATCTTCTATGTGGAACAGTGTCGAAAGCTTTGCTGAAGTCAAGGTAGGTGACATCAACTGCTACCCCTTGGTCCACCACTCTGGTTACCCAGTCAAAGAAATCTATGAGATTAGTTTGACAGGACTTTCCTTTTGTAAACCCATGCTGCCTTGGATCCTGTGCCCTATGGATTCCAGGTGTTGTATCCTTTCATAGGAATGCCTCCTTAATCTTGCCCACTACTGAGGTAAGACTGACTGGTCTGTAGTTCCCTGCCTCCTCCCTGCTGCCACTCTTGTGGAGCAGGATCACATGAGCCCTTCTCCAGTCTTCTGGGACCTCTCTGTGCTCAGAGACTCACTAAACAGTTCTGCTAATGGTCCTGCTAGTTCCACCTTAGCTCCTTAAGTACCTGGGATGCATGCCATCAGGTCCCATTGCCTTGTCCACCCTTGAGCTTAGCGAGCTCTTGTATGACCCTTTCTTTGTGAAGGGTATAATGCTCACCTCCCTCCCTCCCCTGTGTCCATGGTGCTGAGCTGTGAGCCCTGCCCTACCTTCTCTTCAGTAAATACTGAGCAAAAGTATCTATTTAGGATAGATGCTTTACAGGGTCCTCCTCCTCACACGCCTCTTTCTCCTTTGAGCTTAGCGATACCTCTCTGGACTTTCTCCTTTCACTAATGTATCTATAGAAAGTCTTGTCACCTTCTTTACTGTTTGTGCTAGTGTTTCTTCAGTTTGGGACTTTGCCTGCCTTACTGCCTTCCTTGCTTCCCTTAGGGCAGTTTGTATGCCTCCCTATCTTCATCCCGCTGTGTTCCCTTATATTTCCTGAAGGCCAGCCTTTTGGCTCTGACCTTTTCTGCTACTGTATTTGAGAACCAAAGTGGTTTTCTTCTTCTTTTACTTCCTTTGTGTCTAACACAATGGGATGTTGCTTCAAGTATTGCATCCTTAGTGCTTGCCCACTTTGCCTGTACCCCTCACCTGTGTTTCTTTTGCCAGGGCTAGCGTAACTCTGTTGGCCATCTTATCAAAGTCAGCTCCTCTGAAGTCCCATATTTTGCCTTGAATGGATGATTTAGATGTAGTGGCCAAATTGAACCATACCATGTGATGGTCACTGGCCCCCAGGTGACCTTCTACCTGGAGATCTGTGATCCCTTCCTGTTAGTCAGTACTAGATCTAAGATAGCCCTGTCTCTTGTGGGTTGTTGTACCAGTTATTTGAGGCCCTCCCTGCAGGGAATCCACCAGGGCCCAGATATTCAAACTGCGCCAGGCTGTGGCGAAGCTTGGCGCAGCTCAACTTGGCTGCGCAGGGGTGTGGACTAAGCGATATTCAAAGGAGCTGCACCATGGCTCAGCAGCTTTGAATATCACATCCTGGGCACCCCAGTGTGCATGGCACAGTGGCACTGCACCAGCACAAGTGGCCAGAGTGGAGCATGGAGATGCGCTCACGCAAGTACCATGCGCCATGCACAGCAACCGCGATATTCAAACTGAACATGCAAATTTGGCCATAATGTATGGCGCATATGGGCCATTTCCTGCATGTCATTATGGTCTCTATTTGTGATGGTAGGTACGATCCTCGACGACTTCAGTTCGGCACCCTGCCAGGCAGCAGCCATCGGGGACCCACGCTTCTGCAGCCCGATCACGGGCATCTGTGTAAAAATAGAAAACCTTCCTATATCCATGGTGGTCCAGTGGACCGCTATGTGCCCGACCGCTGGGCATCTGTCCAAAAGAGAAACCCACCTATATCCCTGGTGGTCCAGTGGACCTCTCTGCCCGATCGTGGCATCTGTAAAACAAAGACATCCTATATCCCTGGTGGTCCAGTGGACCGCCTCTGCCCAATCTCGGCATCTGTAAAAAAAAAAAAGTCCTATATCCCTGGTGGTCTAAGATACCCTCCACATCCGCCCACTGAGCCCCACTGCCGCCTCGCCTTCTCATAGCCAGCGGGAGGCAGCACCCCACCCGCCCACCGCCCCACCACCCGCTGACTGACATTCGGCGCTGCACACCCATTGGTTCACAGCGTGAGCCAATGTAGCTGCAGTCGCTACTGTACTACACATTCCAGATATGGAATGAATCATTATGGCTGTCCCATTTCCTGTTTCCAGGGTGACCCACAGTTCTTCTGGCTCCTTATATGTATTCTGAATTTCTGTAGCTTTGATATTTTCATTGACATACAAGGCCACTCCACACCCCCTTTTTGCACCTCGGTATCTTCTGAACAGTACATAGCTAGGTACTCAAGTCTCCCAAATGTGGTTACTGGTAAACCACGTCTCATTAATTGCTACTATGTCCAGTTTAGCCTCTGACATTATTGCCTGCAGGTCTGGGATCTTATTTCCCAGGCTGTGAGCATTTGTATACATGATTTTCCATTGGCCAGATTTTGTGTGTTAGTTGTTGGGTGAGGTTTGGCATTTCCCTGTGTGTCGTATGGGAGAAGGACCTTTTTTCTTACCTGGTGTTGCAAATGAACTGCAAACATGCTGAATCCCTGTTTGACCATTTAGCTGAGGGGAGGGTGTTTTCCATTCGACGTATGGGGTGCTGCACCCCTCCCCATTTGCTAGTTTAAATATTCTGCAAAGATGTCAAACTTCTGCCCCAATGCACTGACTCCTCCTTAGTCAGATGCAGTCCATCAAATTTAAAGAACTTTCGCTCCCAGAACTGTTGCCAGTTCCTCACAAATTTGTGTCCTTTTTCCTGGCACCAGCCCTTGAGCCACATGTTTAGCTCCCTATCTCCTTCTCTAACCTTCCGCCCATCTGCCCTCTCCCAGATTGGCAGGATCTCAGAGAAGGAGATGTCGGATGAAATGGATGATAGTTTGTCACCCAGCCTGGTCAGGTGTTCCTTGGTCTCCACAACTGACCAGCTCACGAGATCATTAGTCCCTTTTATGTACCAGGACGTCAATGTTTTCTCCTGCTTTCTGAACAATCCTATGATCAGAAGTTTTTTGAAAACTTTAGACCAGGGCATAACCAGTCTATTCCATATGATAATTTAATATGTTTTGGACTGATAGCATTTACATTTATTTATTCTTCTTGATAGTTTGTGCTTGTTATGAATAGTAATGCTTACAAGCACTACAGCAAGGTATTTGTGCATTCTTTGTTTGATTTTAACATAGGTAGGTGGTTTCTGCCTAATAGCCACTGTAATAATTGTTAGCCCCATCCCTAATGCAGGGAAATACATTCTGAAACCGTGGAGGTATACAATTGGCAACCTTTTAAATGAGTATGACTAGCCTTCTAAGTAAATTTGTAGAACAGGAGGGTGCTCAATTTATAGCCCAAAAGTATATGTAGCATTCAAATGACTTCAAATGCAATTACTACAAACTCCAAATTTATTTCAATAGTTTATATATCCCCAGAAATCATTTATATATTGAAACTACCCAATGTATGTTAATTGTATTGTTATATAGCTGGCCTGCAACCCTTCCCCAGTTTAAGGTAAGTACAGGACTCCAGGGCACTTTACCCTTAAATATCTGTCTATTTAGTGAAAAATATAGTTATATCTAATTGTTTCTAGAAGCTCTATTATGTTAGAATTAAACTTTAAGCTACATTAAAACTTCAGACTGCTATTATTCTCTATTATGTTTATAGGAACACCGCCTATATTTTATTAAAATTATAAATGTAAAACTCCACATAGGTGTGCCATTATATTGGGAGCCTCAGGCACACAGCTCCTTCTTTAACTACCATTACTTTAATCCAAGTATAATGGACCAGGCAGTGTTATAGTTTAGGTTTCTTTAGCTTACCTTTGGTGAGTGTCTGAGGCCCTCAATTCAAAATATGTTCAAACCCTGTGGTTTATAACAAGGCTAACCTAAAAGAGTTCTACTGAGGGGCACTTGTGCCACTCGTGCTCACACCCAGCACTCGCGCTAGGCTGCAGCATGGCATTTTAAGCTGGCTGGCCCTCCTCCACACACCTGAGCCATGTTACTACTACTACCACCGAACCTCTACCTTCTGTGGCCAGAGAGATCTAGGAAGATGTTCTAGAACTCCAGGTCATGATATAAGGCTAAAGGTGGGTAGATTCTGGGGTAATGTCAGGAAGTATTTCTTCACAAAAAGGGTGGATGGATGGAACCGCCTCCTATGGAGGTGGGGGGACAGTGGGGAATTTAAGAATGTATGAGATAAACTTAAGGGAACGCTAGTGTTAGGGAAGAGATGGTAAGCCACAGATCAACTAGGGTCTACCATATATGCAGCAGGTAGGAACAAGCATTTGTCAATGCTGAATGTTTGCTTGCTGGCATTGACATTGGTAGTGTAGGAGTTACAGAGCTGCATAATAGGAATAGCAGTGAAGTATTGAACTGAAGCCAACCCCACCACCACCACCCTGCAGATACTGACAGGCACTGGGGTGTGCCTTTGGGTCATCAGGCATAACAGCCACGCCATTTCACACACACCCTACCCTGCAGACACCGACAAGTGTCACAGTGTGCCTTGGGGTCTTTGGCCCTTATGTTCACCCCTTTCCATCAGGAAATACAGTGAGATGGGTGCAGTATAGGAGAATACGGTGAACTTTGGGGCGAAGAGTCCAAGGCACACCTCGATGCCTCTCACTGGCTGCAGGGTGTGGGTGGGGTGGAATGGTATGAGCATTACAGGCGACAATCCCAAATCACACCCGATGCCTGTCAGTCTCTACAGGGTGGGGCGTTGTGGTCAGAAACCCTGTTGCCTCAGGTGTTAGGTTCAGTATTTTCACTACAAACTTTCAACATGTTTTTGTGACCCCCCACCTTATGAATAGTGGCAATATCAGTTCATTAGCCAAAAGCTCATTTTGCAAGCGACTACACCATTTGGCACCACAGGTGCAAAACACATTTCAAACAGAATGTGAAAAATGACAGCTATACTGTTCATGGGGAGGTGTAAAAATGTCAATGTTGAAAATCTGCAGTGAAAATATTAAAAAATTGGAGAAGTCAGGCGCATAGAAATTGCACAACACACACCCAAAATGTAATTGGTTTGGGATTTTTACAGCAGATTGTCAACACAGGCATTTTGGGACCTCCCTCATGAACAGTGTAACTGTGATTTTCTTAATCTGTCCCGAACAGTGATTTCCACTGGCGACCACGCATTTCTGCACCGAAAGTGCAAAACACATTTTGGCCATGGTGTGGAAAATGACAGCTGTACTGTTCATGAGGAAGTGTGGAAAAATGCCAGTGGTGAAAATCTGGACTGAAAATATTACAAATTCATGAACTTAAGATGGTGCATAGAAACTGCTAATGCTCGCTCGTAACACGGTCATTTTATGGACTTTTGTCACCAAATTTTTAACATAGCCATATTAAGACCTCTGCTCATGAACAGTGTGATTGTGATTTTCTTAATCTGTCCCGAACATTGATTTACGCACACCGACTGCACCATTATGCGCTACATGCGCAGAAACACATTTTAGGCGAGATGTGAAAAATGACAGCTGTACTGCTCATAAGGAGGTATAGTGAATTGGCAGTGTTGAAAATCTAGAGTAAAAATATTAAAATTCATGAATTCTGAGCATGCGTAGGAACTGCGCCAATGCAGCTCGTAAATCAGTCATTTTGGGGAATTTTCTCACAAATTGTCAACATTGGGTTTTGAGGGGCCTACCTTATGAACAGTGTCACTGTCATTTCTCATCGGTCCCGAAGGTGGTTCCGCACAGTGACCACAAAATCACCTTTTGGGGCCGATTAACACCATGACAGTGCCAGAATTCATGAGGAGGGGTCCCAAAATCCCATGTTGAAAATTTGGTGTCAAAATTCAAAAAATGCCTGAGATATGCATCAAAGTTAAAAACCCTATTTATTCCATTATACAGCTTACCAGCATTTCCTCAGTTCAGGTCGGCTTTGAAGAGTGCAGACATGTTCCTGGTCCACGAAGATCATTGTGCCAGCCTTGGAGGTAAGTATGGGATGAAGTGGGGGTGTGGGGAAGGAAGTGCGTAGAGGGTGGATGTGGATTGGGGGTCAAGACAGTCAGCGAGGACTGTTTTCTTACAGGACATGTTTTATTTTAAAGACAGCATGAGGGCTTTTGCTATGCTTAGGTGGGCTCCCAGCACGGCAGCTGGAAGGCTGTTTGGGGAGGCAGTGCAGCCGATGGGGATTGGGCACCCCTTCAGCCATACGGACTGTTGCCATGCTGGGGTGGGCTCCCAGCATGGCACCTGGAAGTCTGTTGGGGGTACAGTGGAGCCGATGGGGATTGGGCTCCCCGTTGGCCTACAGAACTGTTGCCATGCTGGGGTGGGCTCCCAGCATGGCACCTGGAACCCTGTTGGAGGGCAGACCCGATGGGGATTGGGCACCCCATCAGCCATACAGTGTGTGTGTGTGGGGTTGGGGCGCATGAGCACGCTGGGTTGGGCTCCCAGCATGCTACTTATTCTGAGGATGGAGCTGTCTATGACAGCTGATTCAGTGCAGTGCTGACATGCAGGCACTTTGCATACTGCCGACACAGCAGTATGCAAATTGCCTACATTACCACCACTGATTGCAGCATTTTTGCTTTCAGCTGTATGCCACTGCATCTGGAAGGCTGTCATAGACAGCTCTGACATTCGTGTGAGGTGTGGCAGCACCTGAAAAGGCAGCAGGGCATTGGAAGTGGGAGGCACACCTACAAATTCTCATATGGTGGCACTATGTTTCTTGCACATGCGTGCAAGCAAACATAAAATGGGCAGACTAGGTGGACCAAGTGGTCCTTAACTGCTGGTAAATTCTATGTTTCTATGTTTCTAATAGTCTGGTGGCAGCAGGGCTGTCCTGGAGATCACATCCAGCAGCGGGGTCAAGTCTGGTGGGCAGTGTGACATCTGGCATCAGTGGCTGATTCTGGTGGGCAATGTGTCTGTCCTGGAGATCACGTCCAGCAGCAGGTGTTGAATCTGGTGGGCAGTGTAGCTGTCAGGAGATCATGTCTGGCAGCAGAGGTTGAGTCTGTTGGGCAGCATGGCTGTCCTGGAGATCATGTCCGGCAGCAGTGGTTGAGTCTGGTGGGCAGCGTGGCTGTCTTGAAGATCATGTCCGGCAGAAGGAGTTTGTTGGATCTCAAGTGCTTGATCAGGGCACTGATTACCATAACTGGGTTCTCAGGAGGTTAAACAATACATTAAGAGTCAAGAGTTCAAAGTTTAAGTAACGAGTTTATTCTAATTCTGTGATGAATTCCAATGAAGAAGGGAAAAGGTGAAACACTAGGAATTCAACCTAGGACTGCTAGCATTCCAGGCCAGTAACTTTGCCTCTGAGCTATGGTTCACACAGCTGCAGGGGCTGTCCAGGTCTTCCTTTCAAATTCACATTCTTTTCCTCTGGTGTTGCGTAACTTTGCAACCTCAGAAATACATCAGAACAGCAGCCAATCAAATCCTTCTCAGTGCAGTTTAGTAAGCCACTGCTAGGCAAATTTAGATTATGAATTACAATGAAGAAGGAAAAGGTGACCCACTAGGAATTGAACCTAGGACCTCTAGCATTCCATGCCAGTAACTCTACCTCTGAGCTATGGTTCACACAGCTGCAGGGCTGTCCAGGTCTTCCTTTCACCTCTTCTTTTCTTCATTGTAATTCATAATTTAAATTTGCCTAGCAGTGGCTTATTTAAACTGCACTAAGAAGGAGTTGATTGACTGTTGTTCAGATGGATTTCTGAGGTTGCAAAGTCAGCAACACCAGAGGAAAGAAATATGAATTTGAAGGAAGACCTGGACAGCCCCTGCAGCTGTGTGAACCATAGCTCAGAGGTAGAGTTACTGGCACGGAAATGCTAGAGGTCCCAGGTTCAATTCCTAGTGGTTCACCTTTTCCATTCTTCATTGTAATTCATAATCTAAATTTTCCTAGCAGTGGCTTATTAAACTGTGCTGAGAAGGAGTTGATTAGCTGTTGTTCTAATTCTATGAAAAGAATAAAATTAGACAGCAGTCTGATTTTTGCCTACTAGTGCAAGCTGTTCACTTGTTGGCAATGAGACCAAGATAACAGGTTGAAAATCTTCAGTATTCTTCTTGTTTTGGATCTTGTTTTGGTCTCTGCTATTCAACGGAATGCTTGGACTTTTATACTCTAGCTGGCCCCATACCTTGAGTGCCCACTAGATCCTTGGACCAATCATAATGTCAGGATAGGATCGTTGACTAATTCTAATTGGTTGTCCTTGCCAGACAAGTGAATACTTCATGATCATTGTCATAATTAATTTGACCACAAGATGGTAGAAGTGTTCCACTTTACAATAGTAACAAGTGGCTGGCTTTCATAGAACATGATATGCTGAATTACAATGTCAAGCTTTTGGCTTTGATACAACATCTAAATATACAATTATGTTTGAAATTTCAGGCTAAACATACAGATTGTATTTACAAAGAGCATATTTATAAAGAGGTAGTTTAAAATGTGTTTGCAACTATAGTTTCTGACCATGAATTCCAGAGCAGACAGCGACAAGGAAATAATTAGTTTTTCTAACATCCCTGAGTTACCTGAAAGTTAATTATATGTTTGTATAAAAGCACTGTTTACCTGGTGGGACAGTGCCTAGAATAAGTTTCAGTTGAAACTGTTTGGAGGCCGATAGACAAACCCTATAATTAAAAGTTTCAGTTGAAAATGTTCTCAGGATAGAGGGACAGGATCACCCATTTGTTCATTATAAAGGACTGTTAACATGAAGTCAATAGAACCCACAATCTATAATTAACATCAAAAACAGCTGTTTATAGATGAGTTTGTCAGCTGGGCAAGATGCTAATTGTCCTATTTATAGTACACATTGTATGGCTTGGGTAATGTCCCCAAATCTGTCCTTGTTGCCAAGGCAGATCCTGTGTGTCTTTTCAGCTCCAAAAAGCTTAGCATTTAACAGAGTTTATCAACTAGCTTGAATTATGAAAACATTACATAAAAGGTATATAACAGAATTGAAATTGTTGCATGATCCAACAGATTCAGTCTGATGAGCAACATGGCTGTCCTGCAGATCATGTCCAACTGCAGGGTTGAGTCTGGTGGGCAGCATGGCTGTCCTGGAGATCATGTCCAGCAGGAGGGGTTGAGTCTGGTGGGCAGCATGGCTGTCCTGGAGATCATGTCAAGCAGCAGGGGTTGAGTCTGATGGGTAGTGTGGCTGTTCTGGAGATCATGTCCAGCAGCAGGGGTTGAGTCTGGTGGGCAGCATGGCTGTCCTGGAGATCATGTCCAGCAGGAGGGGTTGAGTCTGGCGGGCAGCATGGCTGTCCTGGAGATCATGTCCAGCAGCAGGGGTTGAGTCTGATGGGTAGTGTGGCTGTTCTGGAGATCATGTCCAGCAGCATGGCTGTCCTGGAGATCATGTCCAGCAGAGGGTTGAGTCTGGTGGGTAGTGTGGCCATTCTGGAGATCATGTCCAGCAGCAGGGGTTGAGTCTGGTGGACAATGCAGCTGTCCTGAAGATCCGTCCAGCAGCAGAGGTTGAGTCTGGTGGGCAGTGTGGATGTCCTGAAGATTACATCCAGCAGCAGGGTTTGAGTCTGGTGGGCAGCAGGATTGACCTAGAGATCACATCCAGCATCAGGGGTTGTGTCTAGTGGTTAGTAAGGCTGTCCTGGAGATCATATCTGGCAGCAGGGATTGAGTCTTGTGGGCAACATGTCTATCCTGGAGATCACATCCAGCAGCAGGGGTTGAGTCTGGTGGGCAGTGCTGCTGTCCTGGTGATCACGTCCAATATCAGGGGCTGATTATGGTGGGCAGCAGGGCTTTCCTGGAGACCATGTCCAGCAGCAGTGATTGAATCTTGTGGGCACCAGTGCTGTCCTGGAGATCCGTCCAACAGCAGGGGTTGAGTCTAATGGGCAGCTTGGCTGTACCGAATATCACATCTGGCAGCAGGTGTTGAGTTTGATGGGCAGAGTTTGATGGGCTGTCCTGGAAGTCATGTCTAGCAGCAGGGATCGAATCTGGTGGGCAGGGGTGGAAAGGGTGGGATGCCAATGGGAGGAACAAAAACAGGTTTCTTTGTTCCCGGTAGGATTTTGAAGGAAAAACAATGACAGCACAGATGAAGACTGAATCTGGTTGAAAGAATCAAGGTATAACTCAAACTTTTTTGTAATTGTATTTAACAAGAAAATGGTTCTAGTGAGGACCATAGCAAGGACCAAGAACCCTTAGTTAAGGTACTGTAATTAAGCAGAAAATCTGTGGCATTTTCCTCTGACATAGTAACCATTGTCTGCAAACCTAACACAGAGCTCTATGGTACCATTTCTAGGGTAAAGTTGAAGCAGGTTGCACCTCCTCACAGCAGAAGGGCCGAGAAAAGCCCTGCAGGCCTGACGCGCCAATGAACCAGATCCTCTGGAGAAACCAAAGTAAGTACTACACACACACACACTCACACACACACACACACACATATCAGTTCATTAAACCATACGACCAAAGTGCACTTACATACTTAATAGTGCTTTTAGAAGTCTTTTAGAAGGCATTTGACACAGTCCCACACAAAGATTAGTAGTCAAATTAACCAGCCTGGGAGTGGGTCCCAGGGTGGTAGCCTCGTAAAACATTGGCTGAACAACAGGACACAGAAGGTAATTGTAAATGGAGTCCACTCTGAAGAAGAGGGGTTACTAGTGGGGTACCGCAGGGTTCAGTACTAGGTCCAGTCCTTTTAATGTCTTCATAAGTGACATTGCAGAGGGACTGGAAGGAAAAGTATGCCTCTTTGCAGATGACACAAAGATCTGCAACAGGGTTGATACACAAGGAGGTGTGGAAAGGATGAGAAGGGACTTGGTAAGGTTGGAGGAATGGTCAGAAGCATGGCAGCTTGGATTCAATGCAAAGAAGTGCAAGTAATGCACCTGGAAACAAAACCCAGGGAAGATTACACAATGGGGGTAGTAACAACAACAAAAATGGAAAGAGACCTGGGGTAATCATATCAGGTGACCTTAAGGTTGGCAAGCAATGTGAGAAGGTGGTAGGGAGGGCTGGGGGATACTGGGATGTATAGGGAGAGGTATCACCAGCAGAAAACAGGAAGTTGTTATCCCCCTGTACAGACAGTTGGTGAGACCCCATCTGAAGTACTGCGTCCAGTTCTGGAGACTCCATCTCCCCAAGGACATAGACAGGATGGAGGCAGTTCAGAGGAGGGCAACTAAAATGGCGCAGGGTCTGCAAAGAAGCCATATGAGGAAAGACTAAAGGAGCTTAATATGTATACCCTTGAGGAAAGGAGGCAGAGGGGACATGATAGAAAGCGTTTAAGTACCTCAGTGGAATCAACAAAGTCCAAGAGGGTAGCATCTTTCGGAAAAAGAGATGTGCAAGAACAAGGGGACACAATTTGAAGATAGAGGGGATGGCTCAGGGGCAATGTGAGAGTATTTTTCACAGAGAAGGTGGTGGACGCATGGAACAACCTTCCTGAGGAGGTTGTGGGGTCTAAAACTGTGAGAGAATTCAAGAATGCATGGGACAGACATAAGGCAATTTTTTGTGGGGGTAGGAAGAAATAGGCTGTTGGTTAAATAGGATCTGCAGCTTATCCTCTAGGTAGAGAAATGGGCAGACTAGGTGGGCCAAGTGGTCATTATCTGCCGTCAAAGTGTGTGTTTCTATGTTTCTATGTAAACCTGCCTTAGCTTAACCTTGATGCAAAATAGCCACCTAGATGAAAATGATTTAAGGGCAACTATCTTGCATTTTACCTGTAGTTCCATATGTTTTGTGGAAGATGGGTTGAAAATGCAGTTTCGGTTTGATTATTAGTGGCCTCTTTTGTTGCCCAGGCCTATTGTTTCTTGAGATAGCATGCTGTGCTACCATGCATGAGACCCAGGTTTGATCCACGAGCCTGACTACTCCCAGACAAGGGGCCAGAGGAGTCAGGAGTATGCAATGGAGGTGATGGGCTTGAACTCTGGGTGGGGAGGCAGCTTAGGTGCCTCATCTGTCTGGATTAAGCACAGCCTAAATATCATGGGTGGCCACATGATGTCTGCTTTCTGTGATGCAGGTTGATATACAGGTGTGTAAAATACAGCAGGGGGCTGGGAAATAGATGCCAGTAGGTTATTTAGAGTTTCTCAGGAAAGGAGTGCACAGGGACATGGATTCAAAAGGTGGAGTGGAGAAGATGGTTGGGCATTAGGATGTATTACTTAACACAGAGGGTGATAGGTCTGTGGGAAAGGGTGCTGTGCTTCTGGAGGTCATCAAAGCAAATACAAGAAGGAGCCACAGTCTACAATTTGATTAGTATTCTCTATGCAGAGGAACTGCTAGGATAACGGTACAGACTAGATGGTAGACCCTTACTGTAGCTATAGTGTGGCTTTTAGAGACACTGACCCCTAATATACATTTTTATTGACTGCCCCAACTGAAAAGTATCTAAGCAAGACAGAGCAACACTACATCTAGTTAATTAGGCCAAGTGTCCCCAACTGCTACCCCACAGTTTCTGGGCAGGTTAAGGTCCTGCTGGATAGATCACCAGTCATTTCATGAGACTATACCTATAGTGATACCCAGTGTCAGGTTCCATCATGACTAAAGAAATTCTGATACTGCTGTCACCATGTCTTCAGCTGCAACTAGTTGTAATACTTGGTGCCACTGTGTATGGATGCTATAAATATATATTGCCATCTGCAGAGTTATTGAAGATCAGCAGGTGACATTGCACAAAAACAAGGGGTGTGCGTGTGTGTGCTTTCACAAGCCCTCGAGCCTGCAAGTTCTAGCAGTCAGCTTGCAAATTTCAAGAAGGCATGCAAGTGCAAAGTGATTACCTCGACTATTCTCGATTGTTTTCACTCAAGATGCTGACTGATATGACTAGACATGAGGGAACCTGACACTGGGTTCCAGTGTATGCAACAATAAAATGGAAAACATTTCCATACCGTATACTACAGCATGCATAGGCCTACATGAAAATGCAGATGAAATAACACCTATCATGCTCTGCCCATAATGATTCAGATAATCTGGTCCTTAAAACTGCATTCAAAGCTTGCGCTAGTGCTGATTATAGAAGCTTTATGTAACGGTATTTGTTTTAATCTGAAACAAGAGGAGTCCACAGTGAAGTTAAATTATTGCAAAGGACATATGAGAGACATTGGCTATGCTGTATAGACAGTGAGAGCTGTGTAAAAGCCATCAGGCAGACAGCAGTTATATGGAATTGACAGGAGGAGCATTGCTGGGACAGGAAATGGGTCTAACCCTCAGCTGGTGGCAGTTCACTGATCTGCTCCGAAAGACCCTAGTTTGCTTGGGTCTCTCTCACTCTACTGGCCTGAAAATAAGCTGTCATATCACCGAGGGAGATTTTGCTCTCCAGGATAGAGATGTGCAAGTCAGGAATTTTCTACTAGAGCCAATTCAGAGCTGAGCCACAGGTCTAGCTTGACTCTATGAGCCAAGCGTGAGCTGAGCCATGGCTGCTGTAGGTGTCCTTTGCGATACTGACAATGTCCCTCATGAGTTCCATGTGAGGATTTGTAAGTTTCTGCCGCTAAACTCTCTTCACAGGCTGACACAAATGCTTGCTTTGACCATGACTGGCTCAACTTAACCTTGTCTCTCAGTTGCTCATAGAGGTTGAGTAGAGCCAGAGCCAGGCAGTATGCTTGAGCCAGCCGGTCCAAAATGTAGCAGCACAATTAATCCCTGGTACATCTCAAAGAGATCATATCACCCCTTGCTGCACTGCACTGCTGCCCATTCAGTGGTGTATCAGCTCCAGGATAGGCTTGTTGCTATACAACGCCCTTCATGGTATGGGACCTGGTTACTTGGAAAATCTTCTGACCCCCATACACTGTACTTATGTCTGCTCTCTCACTCCACTGATGCTGGCCTTTGTCAGTTTCCCAGCCCAGGCTAAAGTTGTCCAGGGATAGAACATTTGTAGTGGCTGCGTCTGTTCCTGGAACTCCTGCCACTTCACATGTGCTCTGCTAGCTCAGTAGAGGTCTTTAAAGGGGCTAAAGTTCCATCTTTTCAAAAGCTTACTACCAAAGCTGTGCTAATTTTGCTCTTGATTATGCTGTTAGATAAGTCATAATGTGCTTTAAGAGCTATTTATTTCTAGTGTGATATTTACTTTATTTATTGTTTTAAGTTATTCGTGTATCTTTGTACAGCACCCTAAGTCTCCAGGAAAGATGCCCACAAAGGACAAATTGCTCTGCCTCTCCTTGCCTTGCATTGGCTTGCCTAGCTGTACTCCATGGAGGAAGGGCTGGGGCACGTCTTTCTAAAATACCCCTCTTGCCAAAGTATGAGTGGGACATGGGGGGGCAGCCGAGACCATTACCACCATGACCCTGATGGCTGAGGTCAGTGCCACAATGCACTCCCAAGTGTAGGCAGTGCAGGTATGGGGACTTCTGGGACACGTGGCATCTGTTCAGGGAGGGGACAAACAGACTACTGAAAACATAAATCTTGTATACTTTATATGTCGCCAGCACTGTTTTTTTATTCTCTGTTTCATGAACTCCCAGCTCTACCATGCCTTATGTCCACATCCTCCATAGTTTGTCTCCTGTGGTGGACCCTTTGAGCTTGATTGTCCTGCCACCCTCCTGAGACTTCACAATATGACAGGGCGGGGCAGTTTGGTCATGCAAGGCCCAAGAGTTCCAGCTTCATCCTCATCACATGTGCATTAGGTTAAGACAATCCCTGAGTTTTCCACTTCCTGAAGCTGTGTATAACCTACTGTGGGCCTCATTAAGCAGCAGCTCATGCATGCCCCCCATGAGGCAGTAAGTCCCTTGGCTCACTTCAAGGGGTCACTGCTAAGTTGAAGGTGGTGCCAAACACCCCAGCTGGGACATGTTGCTACAGGCAGCACTTACACCTGCCCTAACCATCCAATTCCAGTGACCTGAGCTCACTTTCAAACACAGGCCAAGCGCAGAGAACTTGCTGGACCACAAAGTGACCATATGTAACTCTGTTTTATTACAGGAGGATGAGTGGAATCCAAGTATTTTTAATTTTTTTTCTCAATTATTTGTTTAGCCATTTTCCCCATTTTCACCCACCCTCAAGCCCTTGGTGTGAGAGCACATGTGTGAAGGCACACGCACATCATCACAAAGTGGGATGCCCCACCCTACCGGTCGCCTGTTACCCGCCTGCACTCCACCAGACCTCCACCTGGGTGGTGGAGATTGCAGGAGGATGACTCCCCTCCTGGGAGAGGAGTGCCACCGTTAGGCATCTCAATCCTGCTCCCACCCTTCCCTACCTCCCCAGGCTGGCTCCCCAATGATCCGAGTTCATTTCCGAACCGGGTCACCGGCGTGGCGTGAGGTAAGCATCCTGCGCTTTAGCCCTCTGTGCCACCCGCCAGCTGAATCCAAGTATTTCTAAACAGGCCTACCTCCTCTAGAGCCCATTCTAGAGGCTTTCAGGAAAATTAATGTCTTTTTTTTATTTATAGTTTTGCCCCCATCACTATGGCTTCAGCCCCACCAGAACCCCTGCACATGCTTTCACCCCAGTCTCAACCTACCTGCCCCCACCACAAAGCATTGCATTTCTTCTCACAGGTAGGGGGTGGAGGAATATATCCTAAGTGTGGCAGACGCTGGAGGCGGAGGAGGCAGCAGGGACCCGCCTAGATATTCAAGGGTCCCTAGAAGCTGGGATCGCACCTTTTCCTGTTTTTGTATCCAGGAAGGTTGAATCAGGAAGTGGGATGGGGATGTTCTAGACTTAGTATAATTTAACTTTAATAAAGCCGCTGGCAAGTTACTCCAGTCATGGGAGGCTGTTACACAACACTAGTAAGCAGGGAGTGAGAGAGAACTACAGTGGAAGCCATGGCCATCTGTAACAATATCCAGCCATGGCCTTTAATCTCTTTCCATTGAACTGAATAACCCATGTCTAGCCATGGCTATTTGCAACTCTGGATATCATTCATGGATGTCAGTGACTACCACTGTATTAGTATGGATTAGTGTGGATTAGAAATAGGTTAAGTAGAGCCGTCCCAGTGGCACTGAGGGTTGAGGTGCTGGAAGCCACACCTCCACGCCACTGGCAACCGGGTCCAGGAACAAGCTTGGGCCACCGGGGTCAGCAGGGCGAGAGAGGATCAAGCATCCAGAGGACTGCTCTCCTCTCCTCTCGGGGAGGAAGACCTGTCAGTCCTGCTTGTTGACTGAGCTCTGGCGGTGGCTGGAGGGCAGTACTGGTCAGGAGACACGTACCAACATCACCACATTGGTAGGAGCAGGGGATGGGAGAAAAGCAGAAAACAGGCTTGGCAGGTGCTCTAATGACTCCTGTGTTCATGGGGGGTTGGGCCCGGCATCTGGACTGGGTCTCTGGGGGTGGTGGAAGCTAGGACCCTTCTCCTAGCCCCGCTTGTGGGGGATCCGTGGTGGATTCTCCAGGCTCAGGCAATACAGGGACACAGGAAATGCTGGAGAGTGAGTCTCTCCATTGGGAAGGAACCACAGCCACCTGCCAGGGCTCCCAGATGGGAAAAACAGAATATGGAAAAAAAAAAGAAATGGGTTAAGTAACACGGCAGTAAACAAAAAAACTCACAACCCTCTCCAAGGCAAATTAAATTAAATCAAGGATACTTGCAACTGAAGTGTATAAGCCAAAAGCCATAATTTATTTTGCTTAATATAGGTACACTTCTGATAAGAAGGTTCATAAAAGCCACCCTCAAAAAAAAAAAAGCCTGACGTTGTTTTGCTCCCAATACTGGAGCTTTGTCAAGAGTTTCATTTGCCTTGGGTAGGGGTGCAAGGTTTTTTTGTTTACTGTTGCTGTATGGTTAACCTGGCGCAACCACAGCCAGTGGGCGACCTCTTTTTTTAGTCGTTTACCTAAGTAACAAGAGACAGAGAGTAGTGGTGGGGCAACAAATGTCAGACTAGAACAGAGTGACTAGTTAGGTTCCACAAAGGTCAGTTCTGAGACTGCTTCTGTTCAGCTTCTTTAATAATGATTTAGAGTTGGAGACTAGTAGCTACTGAGTAAGGTTTGCAGAGGATACAAAGGTAACCAATGTAACCCTGGCACGGGTATCTGAAGGACTACACTACCCCTGCCTTGTGGGCCCGATACAGGCTGAGAGGCCTGGGTCCATAGTGTAACTTTAAACTGATTCTTTCCCAACAAATAACATATTGCGCAGTGCCTCCACCCAGAGTATACTTATGTGGGCTAGTTTACACCTGCTACAACCCTCTGGGATGCTGTATCCACCACAATACCATAAAGCCACCCCAAGCATGACCCATTAACCAAAATCCACGTTTCATAACATTTGCAATTATTGACTCTCTACTAGTAATAAGCTCACAAGACAGGATTATGCAATAACGATCAACAAAATTTATTTACATGGCAAAGGGCTAGGAAGGTAAATTGAGGTAGAGGTTAAGCTATTTACAACATTTACATTTGGATGGGAATAATTGGTTTGTATTGGTTTGGGTGGTAAAATCACATAATCATTAGCAGTTTTTCACTTTACCTTTGAATGTCAATTACAATGGCCACCCACCAACCTCTGAGATAGTCAGGTGCCTGGCTATCTATCTGCTAACTGCAATCAGAAAGTCGACACAGTTGTTAGAAAACAGAGGCAAATACCTACACTGGTACTAGTCCCAAACAGTATAAGACCTCACAATCTCACACATTAACCTGGGTACCCAGTAACTAAAGTTCTGAAGGTGCAGGCCTGTTGTTCGGTGCAGCTGTACATTGGCTGGCTAGCTGGGGCCCCTAAAGGAAAACAGATTTAACTTGCATCTTGCTTTTAAACACACAATTACTGTGGACTACAAACTTGGAAACCTTTAATAACTATGTACAAGTCCCACCATTTGATACAGGGCTGGACCCGGCATTACTTTCAGTTTGGTAGTCATCATTGGCCTGTACAAGGCAGGATTAAGTGCCTTCAGCAGGCGGGCTCTGTCTCCGGAGGTTAGAATGCTGGCAAAGACTTGCAAGCAGGAGACCCAAACCGACAGCAGAGATCTTACTGCTTTTGCAGGTGGAACAACAATTTAACTTCTTTCAGCAGGGCCCGTTCTTGGCTGAACACACATTACTGGATGACCAGGCTGAGACCGGGGCGGCAAGTCTCAGCTCCCCATCCAGGCTATCCCCTGAAGGAAACACTTATGGCAGCACCCTAGTTGGCACACTGCCAGGCTGTGTCACAAGCCTAATTGGATGGACATGTTGCATTCAGTACATTTATCAAATCAGCACATTTATACATCTCAGAATATGCATCAGGTAGTCACAGTTCCTTTTCCATGTGCCCCATGTGGCAGATGTAGACCCTTTTCAGTCGGCTAGAACTTTAGAACCGTGGTGCACTCCCAAGCATTTTAGGGATGAGCACCCACTCTCCTGCATAGGGTATGCAACCAGAGCCCAGGCAATGTCTCCCAAAGTGGATCACAAGACACAGTCCTTCAAGGATGGGTGATTTCCCTAAGGTTAGGGGCTGACCCAATTCCTCACAGTCCATTCCAGACTAACTCTCTTTCACAACACAGTACTTTGACTTGGCAATTCAAAACAGTTACTGCAGCTTCCTAAGCATGTTTCACAAAGTCTCAGCTCCTTGTGGCTTGGCTGGAGTTAACAGCTCCACTGAAAGTCACGACCGTTCAACAAAGTCCCTCTTGGCAGTGCTGGCATTAGTAACTCCAACGGACAAATACTGGACCTCCCAGGCAATGTCAGGAAGAGCCCTGACCTCTGAGTACTCCCGTCCAGTCCTGCAGGCACTTAGCAAATCAGTCACATTCATATACTTAAACTAAACCCCTCTCTAGTCACTTGGCAAATGCCACCTTTCCTGTGCTTTAGGTTAAATGCAGGTTGCAGACAAACAGTCACAATTAGTATGCTCTGGGCTCGCTGCCCCTCAAAACGTTCTCACACTTGCACTTGTCAGAAGCAGTTTACTCACTCAGAGTACTTGCAGAAATGACTTTATTTCCTCTGAGGTTTCAGGCTTTCTTCAGCACTCTCACTGCTGAAGTAGAACATCGTGCAACTCTCTCACAACTAAAGGTTCAGGTTCACCCACATTTTCCCAAAATGTGGAAAGGCACTTGACAGCCCTGGAGGACAGTCTCTGGCAACTCCCAGGCTAGCAACTTTGTTGACTGCAGCCACTTGTCTCTCTTGGCAGAAGAAAAGCCCCCTCCACTGTGGAGGGGCTTGCAATGTTTTGCTAGGCCATTCTTGAGCAAAGGGCCTGAGCCACCACCCTGTCAGGGGGGCTCTGTTGAACACTACTCAGCCTGGCAAAACACAGTCTTTTATGGGGTCCTTCTGAGGCTCTTGATTGGCTGAAGCTATTTGATGCTCCCACAATAACTGTCTAAACCTGCTTGTCAGTCCATAAACGAATATTCATTAACCTTACTGATGCACAATAGGCTTCCTGTTTTGGAGCCTGAATTAGGTCCTGCAGGGTCCCCATAAGACTTTTGCAATGTCCCATGACTCTCTGGCATTGTCCAGCACTCCTCGCCTGAAATCCTAGCTTTCTGATTGGCTGATGCTGCACTAAAATGGCTGCTAAACTCACAGTCCTTTGCAGATTTAACACAATCCCAACTTTTGAATTCTGGTGCAGCCAGGCTAAACACTATTTTTTGCTTGCCCCATTGTTCCATGGCTGCTTGTGTGCCCTTGTAACTGCTGCCCAGCCTAAACATTTTATTTCAGTCTTTAGCCTGTCACTGCTGCCAAAATTTAAAGCTACCTTTCCACAGGCAGGCAATCCATCTGAGTCCCGAATGTTCACAGTCTGGTACAGCCAGAAACATGTTTATTTAATTACTTTCCCTTTGTTTCAGAAACCCTTCAATGTCCATGGCAGCTGCTGTTTCTGAATCTATTTACATTTTGTTCCTGCAGCAGCCACAAAACTTGCAGCCCTCTATCCACAGAGCAAACCTACTCATTCATATTAATGGTCATCTCATTAATATGCATGATGCAAACTTAGGACTTCAGCGTGCACAGAGCTCTTTATTTATTTAATTTAGCAGCTCCCTCTGGGTCAGCAAGCTCACCAGCCCTGCCTAGCATCCTACAGGGACCAGGACCACCAGAGGTGCCACCTGCCGACCACAGTTGTGGTCCAAAGCCAAAGCACTCCTCTCTGTGCTTAAGTGAGACCGCCAACCTGCCTAAAATGCTGACCGTTCACGATCCTGGTTCATGAGCCCATGGAGGGCAAAGAGTAAAGGGAGAAGCTGTATGGGCACTCTGGGGCACATTTTGGACTTGGGCTGTGGCAGTGAGACAGGAACAAGTATGGAGGACCTGCAGGCAGAATCGGGAGGTGCTCCAAGGAACAGGAGCATGGAAGAAATGGGCAATTAGGTAAGCCCCCATTTGGGGTGGGAGGGTTACACTAACAAGAGTAGTCAACAGTTACAAGTGTGAGAAATTCTAGCAGGACCTAGATAAATTAAGTTATTGGTCTGACAGATGGCAGATTAGTCAGTGTGGGGAAGTTAAAAGTAATGCACCTAGCAGTCAGAACAGGAAACTATATTACACTTGATGGCATAGTACTGGATGTGGTAGAGCAGGAAAAGGACTTTGGGGGGTTATTATAGGCTCATCTTTGAAAATGTCTGAAAAGTGCTCAGCAGTAGCCAGCAAAACCAACAGAATGCTAGGTACAGAAAATAGTAGAAAGGGAGGGTGATAATATCACTATACAGAGCACTGGTTAGACCCTATTTGGAGTATTGTGTGCAGTTCTGAGTACCAGGAAACGCTACAGTAAGAACATAAAGGAGCTGGAAACAGAACAGCACAAAATTACATACTGTAGATTGTAGGGATGCTAGAAAACTTGGCAAACTGTGTGTGTTAAGGCTATAGAAGCTGCAGTTGGAGACTGATAGGAGATGTAACTGAGGTATTAAATATTGCATAGATATTCTTTATTCAAGATTATGAAAGGGTAAACAAACAGACCAGGGCAGACTGTTCAGCAGAATTCAGGATAACAAAACACAAGGGTATGAGTTCAAACTAAGGAGAAAGACAGGAGGGATGTACTTGACCATTTTAAACCAGAGAAAGACACGGCTGTGGACGGATTAGCAGAGTGGGGATATGTGCAGACAGTGTTCATTGCTTCAAGACCATTTTCAATAGCTAACTGTATCTGAAGGAAAGGAAATTCAAATTATTGCTGTTCAGATAACGGGAGGCGGGAACAACATGGTTTAATTTGCCTCACCAATCCTTCAGCTTGTGCCTATATGTAGCACACAGTGATTTCTGGCATGAAGCACATTTTGGAATACCAAGCATGACTGCAAGTTATTAGTTTTCCTTAATGAGTTCAGCAGTAGCTGCAGCCAGGTGGCCTGCCTGTTTCTCTGGCCTCTTCAGTCATTTCAATAGCCTCCACTTTGTTCTCCATGTGGGAGAGGTGCTGGGTGATCAAGTGCTGCTTACAGTCAATAGCTTGTACTGATCTACGACTGGTCCATCATTTGTTGGAGTTTTGCAGTGGACTGGTCCATCTTGTCAGAGACTGCATTCGAGGCAATTTCGTCCTCTCACCTCGTGCATTCTCAGTTTGCTGGAAAAATTTTAGCTTCTCAAGGTTTTCCCATTGTTCTTAAATTTAAAGTCTCTCTGTGGTTGCAGTCGCAGTTAAATAGAAGGTTCAATGAAAACATGCCAACAGTTACTATAGTTATCCAGTAATTGGGTTACAGGATTAGATTTAGTAAAGGACTTCAGTAGGACACTGAGCAATACTTTTAAACAGGGCTGTCCGGCCGCCAGCACAACAGTTAGTTTCCACTTGCAATGCCGGTGACCCGAGTTTGGGAATGGACTTGGGTCATCAAGGGCCAGCAGGGGAGAAGGACTGAGTGTCCCACAACTGCTCTCCTTCTCTGGGGAGGTGCGGGATGTCATTGATGCATGAGGGACCCCAGGCGGAGGCCAGGTGTGCCACAGCAACCGATGCCAGCAAGTTTATAAGAGGGGCGGGACAGATGCAGGCATCATTGCACATTCCACCCCTTACAGGGGAAAAACTAAGCCTGCCTCCGCTGCCTGATGATGCCCACCCTCGGCTGCAATCAGCTCCCAGGCTGACTCCCACCATATCCCATTGTTCGTGGCACCTTAGGGCCAGGTGCCATGTCTCCACCTCTGGGGGTAATCCAGGGGTCCTGGGAGAGTGGCTCATGTGGGGATGCCACACTGAGGGGTCCATGACCGGGCGGATGGCTGTCAAGTGGAGCGGGCATGAAAAAGACTAAATAGGAAAAAAAAAAAATGAAAATTACGTGCCTGCCGTAATTCTTGATCTTCTTGGGCGAGTCTCCACCACTCATTCACACTATTGGTATAGCACGGAGGCACTAGGACCCATCGAGGAGCAAACTTTTTACTGGAGGGTCGGTGCCAGAGATGGCGCCCGCGAGCTAACTGGCGGCAATGACTATCTGTCGTGACCCTCCAACCGCCCTCAGTACCTTTTTACCAAGGAGTGCAGCAATTCAAACTAAAGATAACCTAACTTTAGGCCCGGACATAAGATAGTCTGGGTGACCCGTGTAGAAGGGTCAACAAAGAAGTCTTCACGGCCTAAAGATTTGAGGGAGTGAAGACCAACACAGTGGTGAGCTCGGGAGATGGAGGTGGGCGTGTGAATGAGTGGTGGAGACTCGTCCAGAAGATCAAGAATTACAGTAGATGCAACGTAATTTTCATATCTTCCTGGACATAAGTCTCCACCACTCATTCACACTATTGGGAGAGTACTGAGCTAATAATCCCCGAGAGGGCAGCAGAATAGACCAAGAGCTCACATTTCTAGGACAGGAGTCCATGAGGATAGTTCTGCCAAAGGTGGAATGTAGCCTGGCATGAACATCCAGTGCATAATGTAGCGAAGTATGCACTGAGCTCAGGTAGAGCATTGCAGATGTCTGCAATAGGCGTTCGCGAATTTCCGCTAGGGATGCGCGACCGCTCTGGTAGAGTGGTAAACCCTACCTACCAATTTGACCTGTGCCATGGAATAGCAGTGTCGAAGACATGCCACTAGCCATGATGAGATACATCTGATAGCGACAGGCTGACCCAGCCGGGTCTCACTGAAGGAAGCGAAAAGTTGTTGGGCCTTGACGAAATTCTTGGTTCTATCGAGATAGAAATGCAAAGCCCTCTTAACATCCAAAGAATGAAAAGAACGTTCTCCTTCATTTTGGAATTTACAAAGTAAGAGGGAAGGACCAAAGGTTGGTTTAGATGGAATTCTGACACAACCTTGGGAAGAAATTTAGGATGAGTAGAAGAACTACTTTCTTATGGAACACAGTATACTGAGGTGTCTGTGACCAGGGCATGCATCTCATAGACCCTACGGGCTGAGGTAATGGCCACTAGGAAGGCAGTCTTCCAGGTGAGAAATTTTAGCTCACAGGTAGCCAGAGGTTGAAAGGTTTCAGTGAGCATGTCTAGCACAAGGTTAATGTCCCAGGCTGCAACTGGACATCTTATAGGAGGTCTGGTATGCAGAATTCCTTTAAGAAATCTCTTAACCATAGGTAACTGAGCCAGAGAAAAGAAGAGACCGGCTCATGATACGCTGAAATGGCACTAAGGTGAACTTTGACTGTAGAGTACTGAAGACCTGAATTTGAGAGGTCCAAAGGTACTCTAAAACCTTGTCTGGTGGACAGGAAAAGGGATTCAAAGAGGACTTTGCACACCAGAGCAAAAATCGCTTCCACTTAGATGTGTAAGTTTTCCGAGTGGCTGGCTTCCAAGCAGCCAGAAGAATGTCTGAAACTCTTCAAGAGACGTTGAACCAGTTCACTTCTACCTCTTCAGGAGCCAAGCGTGAAGGTAAAGCGATCTCAGGTTGGGATGGACCACGGACCCTGAGTCAACAGGTTCACCTGCAAGGGAGTGGTCTCGGAGGAACTGCCAACATATTGTTGAGTAGTGGAAACCAGAGTTGTTGAGGCCAAAAGGAGCAATGAGAATCATCTTGGTCCCCTGAGACTCGAAGTTGAGGAGTACTCTCTGAATTAGAGGAAGGGGCGGAAAGGCATATAGAAAGCGTTTGTCCACTGCAGCCTGAACGCATCCTGACAGAAAATGCCAGGCCCTGGAATTCTGGAGCAGAAGAGAGGCAGTTTTGCGTTGAGTGGGGATGCAAAGGTCCAGGTCTGGAGTTCCCCACTCTTCGAATAGTGACTGAACTATGACTGAGTCGAGAGCCACTCGTGAGGATCTGCTTCTGTTCTGCTGAGACGGTCTGCCAAGTCGTTTTGTACACCTGGCAGGTAAACCGCTGAATTAGAGCTTTGTGTTCCAAGCACCATTTCCACACCCTCATCGCTTCCCTGCATAAGGGGTAAGAGTGAGCACCGCCCTGCTTCTTGATGTAGTACATCACTGCTTTGTTGTCCGTTTGAAGGAGAATGGTCTTGTGACAGAGAATGTCCTTCAACGCCGGACGCATAAAGGACAGCTCTCATCTCTAGGACATTTATGTGAAGCTGGGATTCGAGTTGAGTCCACACCCCTTGAGTGTGGAGAGCGCCAACAGTGAGCTCCCCACCCCATTAGCGATGCGTCCGTGGTAATGGAGATCTGATGATCCAGAGGAGCAAAGGAAATCCCTCCAGGAGATTGCTCTCCTGAGACCACCAGGTGAGGGACCTCTGTAAGGGTTCTGTCACCTTGATGGGATAAGACTGTGGGTGAGTGGTTGGAGACCACTGAGCACTGAGCATCCATTGAGTGGTTCTCATGTGCAGCCGTGCTAGGGGTACAGTGAACACTGAGGATGCCATGAGGCCTAACTTCTACGTTGCATCGAGAGAGCTGTAACTGATCTGTTCTCTCCAATGTAACAAGCCATCTGAAGGATATCGTTCCTTCTGTCCTCTGGAAGGAAAGCCTTCACACAAGACGTGTCCAGAAGAGTCCCTATGAAAAGGAGTCTCTGGGAGGCTGCAACTGAGACTTTTGAGGTTCAGCAGAACTCCCATGGACGTAGAAGGTGAGAGGCCGTCTGTATGGCATCCAGAGTCCCTTGTCTGGAAGGGCTTGCTAGGAGCCAGTCGTCCAGGTAGGGAAACACCTGGATACCAAGTTTCCTGAGATGGCTCATGAGAACTGCACAACACTTGTAAAGACTTGGGCTTGAGGATAGCCCAAAGGGCAGGACTCTGAACTGATAGTGTTGACCCAGAGCCACAAACCTCAGGAATTTGTGATGCCTTGGGTGAATAGGAATGTGCTGGTAAGCATCCTGCATGTCCAGGGAGGCTAGTCAGTCGTGTTGATGAAGCAAGGCTAACAGGGTTCCCAGAGAAATCATTTGAATTTCTCCTTGGGGAGAAATTTGTTTAGCTTTCTGAGGTCTAGAATGGGGCGATTCCCCGGACTTCTTTGGAACCAGAAAGTAGTGGGAGTAGAACCCGTGTTTCGCTGATGCAGAGGCACCACTTCTACTGCCCTGTTGTTTAGAAGGCCCTGAATCTCTGTGGCAGAAGGTCTGACTGAAGGGTTGACAGCCTGGGCTGTCGTTTGGGAGGAGTCAATCCGGAGGGTCTCCAGAAAATTGAGAGAATACCGTCGCTGAATTATCCAGAGGACCCATTTGTCTGAGGTTATGGACTTCCACTGGCTGTAGAAGTGCATCAGACGACCTCCACCGGAGAGGAAAAGTCCACCTCGGGCAGTTGAGATGGGACTTGGGCGGCAACTCATAAGGTAGCGCTGGGCACTTTGAGCCTTGCACTTTCTGTTGCACCTTCTTTTGAGGTTGGGCAGGTTGGTTCTTATGAAACTTCCTCTGCCTCTGCCCGAAAGGACTGGCGATTATGAAATTGCCGTCTACCGACATGCCCTCGAGAAGGGGCAGGAGGGTCGAAGCCAGCAATGGCTGACCTAGTCTTTTGTGTAGCTTCTAGAGCTTGCTCTACCTGAGGACTGAAAGATAAGAGCCGTCAAGGGAACGCCATCACCTGCTGTTGCGCATCATTGTGAAACCCAAGTACGCAGCCAGAGTGACGGCGAGTACAAATACCAGCAGCTGCTGAACAAGAAGCAGTCGAAAGCATCCATGGCTGCTTTGACCTGCTGGTTATTAGATTCAATACCTCTGGTATGGTTTGAAGAAGCTCTGGCTTTGAGTCCAAGTCGGAAGAGCTTCAACCATTTGCTTGATAGAATGCCACAGGATATACTCATACTGGGAAAAATAACCCTGGTAACTGGCAATACACATACTTAGAGTGGGCGCAGCAAAGACTCTCTTACTTGATGTACCTATCTTACGAGACTCTTTGTTGATAGAGTCGAGCTGTAGTAGTTTGAGGAAGAACTACCTTGTCATTTTCTGCCAGGACTACAATAGGATCCATAAAGGCTTGGGATGCCAAGATAGGGACGATCCTTGGGAGCTGAGTATTTCCTATCAATGGATTTAACCACTGAAGGGGTAGAGCAGGATTATTCCATACCATTTGAGACAGCGTCTCGAAGGAAGGTGAATCGGAGGAGTCAAATCCATAGGGATCTCGAAGCATGAAGATATTGGAGTCTTAACAGCTTCCCAGGATCAATGTCTGTAGTCTGGAAAGAAAGAATGGAGCTCAGATTCTTCAACAGAGACTTAAAGGACAGGTCCTCGACCACAGGCTCTGTAGCAATAAAGATCCTGTTTCATCCACTTCATCACCCAGCCGAAGGTCTGGGTCAGGCTCAACATCATCTCCTGACAGTCCAGGAGGGACTGTATGGACAGGAAAGGGATGAAAGCTAGAAGAGGAAGGAGAAAAGACAAAGGAAGTCCATGAGCCCCCGGCACGGGGCTGCAGCGCCAAGAGCAGCGCCGAGGAACACCTGACTCGAAAATGGCGCGAGAAGCCACCTGACACCGCGCAGCCACACAGTGCAGCAGGCGGCACCAAGAAGATGTCTTGACACCGCGGCGATGCGAGGATGGCGCCCGCAGGCCAGGCAGGCGCGGAAGGAACTCCCAGAACCGAAAAACAGGCTTTGAAGGAAAGGAGACAGGAGATAAGGGCATCGGTGTGGCCCCTGACTGCAGCCATGTGAGAGAAACACCTAAGCAAAGTCAGCGGCACGAAGAAGGTGCCAGCGTGACCAGGAAAGTCAACCGCCCTACCCGTCGCCTAGAGCCCACAAGCAACCAAGCCAGGTAGCCGAACCAACCTCGAGCCCATTGCTCCAAAGGCGCCCCACTGATGAAACTGCTCATCGGAAGACCTACCTGCGGGTGGGGTAGGACTCCGATGTCGGCGTCGGCCATCAGAAGCATGCCGGCGACTCAAAAGGAGGAGACGACAACTAACCCGATAACCCGAATGCCCTGCGTGCAGGCGTATCAGAGGCGACCTCAGTGATGCCTTCTCTTTTTAGACCTGCGGGTGAAAGAAGAGCTCGAGGCTGAATGGTGCCAGAATCACGACCGTTTGGCTTTATGCTTCACGGGGACCATCCATCCCCAGGCATTGGACTGCCCGTTGTCAGACCCCTTCCGGAGAAGGAGGAGGACCAGACCTAGCCGGCTGACTGAACAGCTTTCATACGAAGTCTCCCTACCATCACCTGACCTGCTCATGGTGAGCTCCCGTCAAAGTAGGCCGAGACTTCTTTATCGTTTTAATTTAAAAATAAGAATAACTTAAGCGATACTGTATCGTGATAATACTATAAAAATAATAAAAACTGAAAACTATGCTGCAGTTTGAAGTTTGACTCCTGACAAGCGAGTGACGTCGTCACTGAAGAGCACTCGATGGTGGGAAAAAAAGGAACTGAGAGGCGGTTGGAGGGTCGACGCCCGAGAAAGTCATTGCTGCCTGACTGGGAGGCTCCATGGCGCGTGCACTCCTCACGGCGCCATCTCTGGCACCGACCCTCCAGCAAAAAGTTTGCTCCCGATGGGTCCTAGTGCCTCCAGCGCTATACCCAATAGTGTGAATGAGTGGTGGAGACTTATGTCCAGGAAGATCAGGGCTATGTACAGAGCTATGAGAGCATACATTTTGTTTAGAGGATAATGATGTGATGAAGTTACTGCCTCGTCAGTCTCAGTGTAAATTGCAGCAGGTGATAACAGTTTGGTTGTGTTGACAAGGATCCTATTAAATTTTGAAGCGAACCTTGAACATTTTGTTCAGCAGAGTGCAGTAACATAATCAGTGCCTTTCCTCTCTATCTGACAGGATCCTTTTCCATAGCAGAAGGTGTTCTATCCAGCTCCACTGCCAACTGTTGAGGCTAGTGAAGTAGTGACATCTCACAACACCCTTCCTGTTCACAAAATGAAACCTCCACATCACAACTTGAAAATGTTTTCCATTTTACTGAATAAGTTTGCTAAATCTAACCAAGCAGTTCACTTACTGGATCCATATAGTAACTGTTAGGCTGATAATACAGGGACTGCTCATTCTGCCCTTTAAAGTAATAAAAGTAGTTAAAACAAAATCATTAAATATGAGCTCTCACAGGGTGCATCTTTCTTACTGAGCTACGGAACTGCTCTTAAAAGTCATTACCTTTTAATCTGCTTTTCTGGAAATCCTCCATAGCTTGTTCTTGGTGAGTTCCATGCTCACAGCTATGCAGATTAGATGCTTTGCACCTAATTTGCATAGTGCAAACACAGTTACTATGAAGCATGGCGCTCAGCATAGTACCAGGAACAAGGTATGGAAGAGTTACAAGAAAAGCAGTTAAAATAATAGCTTTATAAAGATGTAGTGGTCCTCTGGTTTTGTATAACAGAGGCTTGGGTACCCTAGGAACTGATGTCTTACATTTGTAGGAGCTGTCTTTTAAATAATGATTTGTTTCCTTTTATTTACAGGAAATTTCATTGAGGCACAAGCTTCTTTTAAAGATTGTGCCTAAATTAGCTACATCTGGGCAACTAAGCATTTTCAAATGGTAGCTATATCTCACAATCCCTTCGGTCATTAGCAGGGTATTCAAATCCCAATAATTCCCTGAGGAATCACCAGTGGGCCAAACACAGATTTTTGTTTTGCAGCCTGATGTCCGGTCAGGTTCTGCCTGAAGTGCCACCCTTCCGGCTGTTCAGGCCTTCTATGACTATACTGGAGAGGGAGAACAAAGAGGCTATATGAATCCACAGTACATATCTGGCCTTTTTCTAATCCAGGGATTTCAAAACAGGGTCCAAAATCAAAGAATCTGAATTATTTTTTGGACAGTGTATTCAGTTATCTAGAGGAGAACTTCTGAGATGAAAAAAAACATACAGTAGCTGCTGCTGAGATCAGCTGTTAGCTGACTCTCTATCAGTGATTAACTCCCATCACAACGCAGTGATAAATCATGTAGTCCCATGCAGGAAAGTCCTTGTATCCTCGCGTGCTTTTTGTTTTTATTTTTGGCTTTACTGCCATAGGTAAGGCAAGCCAAGTTTATTTTTATTAGCTTTTATTAACCAGATGAGTACACCAGACACAGCTCGCATATTTTTCTGGTATAGAGCGGGAGGTTACAAGAACAGTACAACAACAAGCAGGGTGCAATACAATAATACAATGAGGACTGATGCAGAAATTAACAAATACAACAGTGCGACGTTGTGGAACAGAAAGATTAAAAACACAAATATAGGAGAAAAAATAAACTAAAATTCATGACTTGCCTTAAGAGCCAGTAAACCAGAGACCAGTTTGGATGCAGAGACAACAAAAACTGAGAACACAGTGTGAAAATATATAATCAGCTAGCACAGTTTGCCTAAAAGGAAAAAGTACATAGACTAGTCTGGTTTTAACTCTGCTTATGCAGGGTTAAACAACCTGACAGTGTGTGACACCCATAAAATCAGGTGCAGGTGAAGGTACAGCTACAGCGGGTCTTAAGATGAGTCCACAGAGACTTTTAAATTGAAGGTAAGGGGGCTACAGATTTCAAACAACAAAGAGTTCCACAGTTTGGATACAGTAGCACTAAAGGCCTAGTCCCCATGACGGTGGATGTTTTGGGGATAGTGAGAAAAGTTTTCATTGGATCTCAGGGGCAGGACAGGTGGGAGGGCTTGATTAGGGCTGCAGTGGAAGCAAAGTGCCAGTCCTAAATAAATTATCAGTGGAAGCAGCCTAGAACAAAATGACAACTATCTGTGGGGATAACCAGCCTAGGCCACAGTAAAGGTCACAGTGATGGGTTGTTCAGTTTAGTGAGAAGGCAAATCTGAAAATGTTATTGTAGGTGGCCTCCCACTTGGAAAACAGTGATTTGGAGGCATTAGTGAAGGCTATAACACCATAACTGAGGGAGGAGAAGGACTCCCTGGCAAGGCTAGTCGGCATTGGGCATGAGGCAGTTCTCAATCCAATATACCAGACCAAGCTTAGTATTAACATTCTCAGAAACACTGTGGATGTGGAGAGAGATGTCAAGGTGCAGATCGAGTGTAACCCCAAAGTATTTAAAGCATGGTGCCACCTTCAGGGGTCCATCTGTGCACCTGATGGATGGGGAGGGGACAGTTTCTAAGTCTGGCAGGTGACTCGAGAATCATGGTTTGAGTCTTTTACCATTTATTACTAACTTGTTTTGGATAAACCAGACTTGCTGTTTCTGGAAGTCCTCCGTTAGATGGGAGTTGATTAGATTTATATTCTTTGAACTGTGAAGGAGCACCAGGTCATCAGCATACAGTGTGGTCCTACATGTAATGAAAGGTAGGGAGACTGTTTATAAACAGTGAAAATAGAATCAACCTGAGAATCAAGCCTGAGGACCCTAAGTTTAGCAGGGCTGGTTCAGAGATGGAGCCAGTGAACCTGACTATTTGTCATTGGTTAGACAGGTAGGTAGTGCCTGAACCAGGCAACAGTATGTATGGGTAGTCCCATGTCATGCAGTTTGGAACACATGCAATGGGGATGACCAAATCTAAGGACTTGGACAGGTCAACAAAGATGCCCCAGTGAGCTGACCCTGGTCCATGACAGATTGAATGCTGGTGACCACAGTAATGAGAGCAATGGTGGTACTGTGGTCTTTGTGGAAACCATGTTTTCAGGCATTAAGATGTCATGGGTGTAGAGGTGTTCAGTGAGTTGGTCGGCCACACCATGCTCAAGTAGCTTGCTAAGGGCAGGGAGTATTGCAATAGAGGCGATCAATTTCAAGACATTTGTGTCTCTAGCCTTTGGAACAGGGACAACTCTAGCAAGCTTCCAACTGTCCAAAACAGTGCCAGAGAAAATGAGATGTTTAAAGATGTGCGTGACCACAGGGGCTATGATGGGGCACCAATTCTCAGTTGTTTGGGTTCAAGGTCATCACAGCCAGTGCTCTGATATGGAGAGAGCTAGTTAGGAACTTGAAGATGGCATTAGTTGTCACAAACTTATATAAAGGAGGATGTTGTGAGGAGGGATCAGAGGGCCATTAACTGCTAGTGGAGTCCTCCTCACTGGAGGATGAAAACTGGGAGGTGAAGCTGTGAGGTCCGTGAACTGCCAGTTGAGAATATCAGCAACTGTCTTTGCATTGCTGCATTGTATTCCACCTATCAGCATGTCACTGGGATGCTGCTTAAAAGAGCTACCCACCAGGCCCTTGATATTTTCCAGAAAGACCTAGAATCTTTTGCAGAAGCAATCAGTGCTTTATGGCAGAAAACACTTTTGGCAGTGCACATTTCACACTTGCAAGTGTTACACAACCTGCTGTTCTCATGAGCGTCAGACAGAGATTGGGATCCAGAGGCCACTGATTCTTAAACCGGGAGGTAGGGTGGGAGAGTTATGAATAAGTATCCTGGGAGAAACAAGGTTACTATGGTAGTAACTTTTCTTCTCACCCAGGAATACTTCAATATTCCTAACGCTCTGCAGACTAAAAGCAGTACCTTAGGAGGTGTGAATAACCTATTTTAGAAACAGGCTCTGCAGGACAGCTGTACCAAACGTGGCATCAGTCCTAGCCTGCATATCCAAACTGTAATGCTTGACAAATGTGTGTACTGTTCACCAGGTTGCTGCTTTACAGATATCCACCAAGGGTATATCCTTGCAGCTGCCAGTGTTGCAGCTGTACCCCTTGTGGAGTGGGCTCTAAGCCCTGCTGGAACTTCATTGCCCACCTTTGAATAGCAAAATTGGATACACTGGACAATCCAATGAGAAATGGACCTTTGGATGCTGGATTTCCTTTCCCACATCCCCATAAGTGAGGAAAAGTTGTGTTCTGTCCTGCCTATGAGGCTTAATGGCTGTCATGTAGTGGCTCAAAGCTCTTTTTGACATCCAGGCTATGCAGCCTACATTCACCAGAAGAACAGTCAGTGAAGAATACTGGCAAAGTGATAGATTGGTTCAAGTGGAAGTCTGAAACCACTTTGGGAAAGAATTTCCTATTTGTCTGTAGGACTGCCTTATCCCTGTGGCAGGAAATGTAGTCCTTTTCAATGCATAAAGCTTGGAGCTCACTAATCCTTCTAGCTGAAGTAATGGCCACTAGAAACACTGTTTTCCATGTGACATACTTCAAAGGTGCTGAAAACATAGGTTCAAAGGGAGGGACCATGAGCTGGGCAATGAAGATATTAAGATCCCAAGCTGGCACGGTTCTCTCACCAGTGGAAACATATGAGAAAGGCCCTTGAAGAATCTTTTAAATATGGGATTTTTGTGGTTAATAAATTTTATTAATTTGACTTATTAAGGCGATACAAACATTAAAACAGTCGGATACATTGCAAAGATCTTACAGACTGTTACATATGTCTGTAGAAGCAGAGAATGGAACATGCTGGCCAAATAGTAACAAACTGAATATACTAGCCAAGTAAGCAGCAGGATTGTAATCTGTGCCTGGATGTACAACACCTATCCAGCTGTAGATTAACTCTGAAAGTATTAGCAGTTGGTGCATTGCATTATAGCTAACTCATACAAACATATCTTACCTGGCCCCATCCTGCTAGTTTCTGCAGTATTTGACAAAGCATCAGAAATTATGAGAGGTCCAGGGCGCTGTCCTCTACTTTACGCCTACAAAATACAAGAGATCACACACACAAAGCAAATAGGTCTTCACTGTCAGAGAAGATACTATCCTTTACTGATATTATACCATGTCATCCATAGAGCAGGGTCCCTATAACTCAGTAACAATCTCTCCAGCACTTCCCTAAATGCACCATGAGAGGAGACCATTACAGTAGCATGGTTGTGCCTATTCAGCCGATTCCCTCCTAGGTTTCAAAAACAGAAGGAAGAGTCAGAGGCAGTATATTTAAAGAGGGTATTGGTCACAGTATGTGATATTCTGGCCAGTTGGCAACCTGAGCCATGGAGGTAAGTACCTCCCCAGGGAGAGATTATCTGGGACCGCCATTTACACAGTAGAGTCTTTTAACCTGCATACTGAGTGTCAGAAGTAGTTTCAACTCGGAGAGATGAAGGTGAGGGCAGGGGCGGACTCCTAATAACAGCAACTCAGGGGACTGAGGCAATGGCTTCCTAAGTATTTTGGACCCCATTTCACAGGTAGCTTGCCATAGGGGCTGGATCAGCCTGCAGGACCAAAGTATATGGAACAGGTCACCTGGGAGTTCCTGACACCTCCAACACAGGTCAGACTGAGCCAGCTTTGCCTTGGCGAGGACTACAGGAACCCTATACAGGAATGAATTATCTTGTTCTGTATTAATTGACTACTGGTGTCGGGATATGCCTTGTGGGCTAGTTTTAGCCAAGACTTCCACTCCAGGTTTGTAATGGGGCACACAGTGCTTTCTCCCATTTGCTTGGATTCCTCTGCTTGGGGCGGGATGGTGCTCTGAATGGCTGCATATACCGGCTTGACTGTCCTCTTTCTAGGGCCAGCCATGACTCTACCTGGGAGATTTGTTGCTCTTGGTGCTGCTTATGCCTGTACGTAAGGATGGCGCTTCTTATTTGAAGGAATCACCAGAAGTCTTTGGGAAGATCCCATAAGAGCTCCATGAGCCCTCAAAGGAATTAAGGGTATCTGTACCAGGAATAAGCATATCTCGAAATGAGATACCACCATGTTCCCATAAGGGCCATGCAATTTGTTGTTTATTGATGGCAATCTCATTATTGCCCCATAGTGGGGTAAGTTTTAGGGGAGAAGGGGAGGCCAGCTTCTTATGCACCTTGGCCTAATATTCCAGAGAGGGACCTATAGTAGGATGAGAGCGAGTGCCCTTAGGGGATGGTTAAATAACAGTAGTACCAAGTGAGTACTGACATACCTCTCTCCATATCTAGCCACTGGGGAGCATAGTGTTCAGGGAAAAGGAACCATTTTAACATCTGAGACAGCTGAAAGGCCCATTTATACCCCTCTAACCACAGAAGACCCCAGCCCCTTCTGACCAATGAGCTCTGAGCTTATTTCTACTGTACCTAGGTTCTCACCCTCCCACAAAAGGATCCAACAGGAGGCTAACAGTAAACCAATAATGAGGTATTTTCAAAGGAATGTGGGAGAGAAGATACATAATTTTTGGTGCTGTGACCATTTTAATTGCGGATATTTTACCTACAAGCGTCCAGTTCTGTACGAATGGATGCAAAAGTGGTTTCATATTCAGGTCCCAGATTTTATGCAGATTAGGAGACAGTAATGCCCAAGTAGGTAATCCCTCCAGGCCCATCGGAGCCCATGCTAAGTAACCATTTGAGAGGTACACTTAGAGTTTAAAGGTGGGACCTCCGTTTTGGCCTGTTAATCTTGAGCCCTGAAAATGAAGAGAAATCTGACAAGGTGGACAGTAGGGAGGGAGGGAGTTGGCGATATTGGCTATGGGAGCAACAGGTCATCCGCATACATAAGAGTAGGGTATGCCCTTGTTCCCACTGGACCCCGAAAATTAGAGATTTTGCCTAATAGTGGCTGCCAGGGGTTCTACTGCCAATACAAAAGTAGTGGGAAAAGTGGGCAGCCCTGATGGGTACCACCCAAGTATGAATGGGGAGACAGCATTGTATTGGTGAGTATCTGTGCAGCTGGGGATGAATATTGCCCCAATCAGGCCTCAAACCCCGTCCCCAAGCCCATAGTGCAAAGTACTTGTTGGACATAGTCCACTCCAGGGAATCATAGGCCTTTTAGAAATCTATTGCAATGGCAGCAGCAGGAAGATAATGTTTGGACCTTATGGATTAAATTTACCAACAATCTAATATGGTCTGCGCTAAGCCTACTTGGGAAGGGTGGATCAAACTGGGAAGGAGAGGATTAAGTCTATTAGCTAGTATCTTAGCTAGCACCTTGCTATCAGCATTCAGTAATGAAATAGGGCGGTAGCCAGGCGCTTTAAGAGGGTTTTACCTTTTTGGTAGGATAGTAATAGTCACCTCCCTAGGGATGAAGGAGAGCCCTGTTTTCAATGACTCAGTAAATACTTGTTGCAATACCGGAGGGTTATGGGATGCAACAGCTGCCACACTTCAATAGGGAAACCATCCGTCCTGGGCCTTTCCCTTTTTAAGGAGAGGATGGTGTCTGCCACCTCCTGAGTTGAGACTGGGGCATCTAGGGCATTAGCTTGGGCTTCTGAGATTTTGGGGAGATGTAGGGACTCCAGAAATGGGCGGACCCCTGGGGTCTGGGGCTCTGGAGGATTTATATAATGAGGTACAAATCCAGCATTATTTGATTAATACCTTGCCAAGGTCTGGGTCCTACCCTGTATCCTCTAAAGCAGCTATATGCCTTTCGCCTTGCTGCTTTCTGAGATAGTGTGCCAGCAGCTTACCCCCTTTCTCCCCTTCCCAATATTTATGCTTGAGTCTAATGATCTAAATCTCTGCCTTTCTAGAGATTAGCTCGTTCACTTGCATCTTCAGAGAGGTGACTGTGTGACCTGCCTCTGACCTAAGAGAAGGGACATGAAGGGCCTTAAAAGCAAGCTCTGCTTCTCATAGTTGTCATTCAAGCCCCTCAAATGTTGTTCCTCCTCTTTCAGTGCCAGCTCACATACCCTATTATCGCCCCTCTTAGAGTAGCTTTGAATGCCTACCATATGGTACCATGAGGTATCTGCTATGGCGTTATGCCAAAAATTCCATTGCTTCTTTTTAAGCCAAGGGGAAAGTCTGGGTCACGGAGTAGCAACCAGCCTCCATGCTGGACACTTAGGAGGGGGGCCCCATGTGAAGGGAAGATACACAAGGGCATGATCCGAGATAACTAAGGGATGAATAAGGGTATTAACAGTGTTACTAGTAATAGTAGAAGGCGTGAGCCAGAAGTCTATTCTACTAAGAGAACTATGAAAAGGGGAATGAAAGGTGTAGTCCGCTGGGAGGGGTGAAGTATTCTCCTGATGTCCATAAGGGCCAAATATTGTTGTAATTGAGCCACTGCCCTTACAGCCCTGGAGTGGGGCTCAGTATTGGAAGGGATCTATCCAGGAAAGGGTCCAGAGTAAGATTAAAATCACCCCCAAATAAAATGGGGTGTCTTCCGAGCTATGGATCCCAGCACCTGGGCCAACTTGTGAAGGAAGGAGGGCGAGTCTTCATTCAGGGCGTATACATTACCCAGGATCAGAGGGCCCTCCCAGTATCCATGAGCACACCACCACCCATCTACCTTCAGGGTCTCTCACTTGTCTCTGCAATTTCCATTGTAGTTGCCTGTGAAGCAGAATCGCCACTCCTCTCTTTCTAGAGGAGGCCGAGGCATGATGACCTGACCTACCCACTCCCTCTTCAGTCTCTCAGGATCCCTCCCCAGTAAGTTTGGTCTCCTGCAGGAAGGCAACCCTCGCTCCCAGTCTCTTAAGGTGGCCCAAAACTTGCTTCCTCTTGTTTGGGGTGTTAAGCCCTCTGATGTTCCCTGTCAGACAAGTGATATCACCTGTTAGTAATAGGGAGCAAATATTTAATTAAGAGATATATCAAGAACAACCAGCAGATAGGAGCGAGGCAGCCCAACCAAAAGAGGCAAATTTCTATAGAGCGCCACCAGATATGGAGAGAATGGGTAAAGCCCATATACCCTGCCCCTACCAGATGACCTTATACTAACAAATAACGAAACATCTGTGTTGTGACTCTTGTGAAACAAACATACATAAACACATTAACAAACTATATACATTGTACACAGTGTACCATGCAATTTAGGGATATAGAGGTGTCTCTTCAGCCGCAGCACCCTGCTGTAGGCCAGCCCTATTCAAAGGGCATTATCAAGTGATATCCATCCTTCCTTAGCACTACGGTGAGTGCTGGGGGAGGTTCTCCCGAGAGAATCGAGCAACCCAATAAGAAGGTTGGACCATGTGGCTCATTGCACCCCAGGCGTTGAGAGAGCTGCTCCAGCGGTGTAGCTCAGAAGCTGGGGTAGTTAAAGTGGGACTACACAATGCTTCTAATGAGGCGGTGGTTTGTAGGAAAGAGGGGGAACTGCCTACTATTTGCAAGCAACCTAGGGTTATTGCTGATGAGTGCCAACATGTTCTCACAACAAAAATCTTGGTGAGGTCAGGCTCGTCACACCTATAAAGAGTGTACTGTAAGCCAACCAATGCGTGGCTGGGAGATCTCCCTTGATAGACAATAATAAAAAAAAAAAAAAAATACCAGAGGGCACAGGCCTGTGCCATTCACCACTGGGGCCTCACGTAAAACACATCCTGGCTACCCATTCAGCACAACAGTTTTACGCATGCCGACAAATAGTTTCATATTATATGACACAGCTTCAGTGGACCTCACCCCCAACACACACAGTAAGCAGAGGCAGAACACAAAAGTTCTGCTGTTTAATCAGATGGTACAAAAAGGCCTTCTTTGCCATCTAGACATGTCTGGACCTTTGATCAGGACGTCCACTGAGAGCTTGTTGGTAGGCCTCGTTGAATCCCTCCCGATATAGGGTGAGGCATCTTCTCTGCCATATAGCAGTGCAAAGTCGGGGTCAAGGTTGTGGTGAAAGGGGCTCAAAAGTTCCCTTACATGGGTAACATGGAGAAAGGGTAGCAGATGGGTCAGCCAAGGAGATTGTCCACTGGCGATCAATTTAGACACCCAAACTCGCCTCATACCTACTACTCCCAGGGATTAAAAGAACAGGAATAGAAACAAAATAGAAAGATGACTACTTATCTGACCATGCCGGTGGGTTTTCTGTGATCGATTGCCCTGGAGATGTAGAGCGCTCAGGATGGTCCACACTGAATATGAGATCTCCGCTGGTAGAGGAGGCCTGCCTCATAGCCTTTGGTGGACGCTGCCCTCCACTATCTGTAGCTCCGTTCTGCAGCTGGTGAGGAGTTGCTGGCGGGGACAGGTAGCTAGGCTGCAACATAGGAGTAAGGCCTGCCTTCCACAGTCGAATCCACAATACCTGGGTGATGATCCAAGAGCTGGGGTGTAAGCTTCATATCTATTAGTGGTGTGGTAGGCCTGTAACAGATCTGGAGCAGCAGTGTCCATGCTTGTGGCCTCCTCTGTGTTGTCTTGCCCTCACTCCAAAGGATGCTCCCAGTGGGCGTGTTTCTTTGAGGATTGCCTCTTCGGTGTATTTTTGGGGGAGTTCCCAGTGTTGCTCCCTGAGGTCTTGCCAAACTGCAGGCCTGCTCACTGATGGAGAGGAGCGGCAATCCAACCTGTCAGTAGCAGTTCTTGCCGAAGGGCTCCGGGGGTAGTGGTGGTGAATTCTTGTGGCCATTGTGCCGTAAAAATCATGAGTGCATCAGGAGATTCAAAACTGTTCAGGACCCCATTATGCATAACCCGATCATGGCTGGGTAACGCAAGGAAAAGGACAGTCCAATACTGTGCATTTTATGCCTTGCCTTAGAGTATGCTCGGCATTTGTCTGACAGATCCTTAGAAGTCCTGAAAGATGTGGATCCTATTCGATCTCCACACTACATACTGTAACTCATGAGCTCTAGTTAGGACCTTCTCTTTGTCCCTAAAATCAATAAATCGGGCTATGATAGGTCATGGTCTGTCCTGGGCCTGAGACATGGGGGCTTACGTGGTGTGCACGTTCCACCTGGAGGCGGTATCAATGAGTCCAACTGCAGCATTTCAGCGATAGCTAATTGTAGAAATCCTCAGTGTCTTTGCCTTCTACATGCTCAGGAAGCCCAGGAAGCAAAGATTATTACGGCAACCTCAATTCTCGAGGTCATCCATCTTACTACGCAGCATTTGTATGATCCGTTGTTGATCTCTTTAATTCTGCCCTAAACCCGAACATGCCCTCTGTCACCAAGACCCGCTGTTCGGTATGCAGCATCCTGGCTTCTAAATTTTGAACCACTTGGGTGTTTCAATTAGTTGCCATAGTCACTTGTGCCATCTGGGCCATAAGTTGGCGGTATCACCTCTACCTTGGTTGCTCCCGAGGTTTGTGTACGTATTCAGCCATATTTTCAGACCTACCTCATCTAGAGGCTCTTCAGTAAACAAGCAGTTTCCACACAGCAAATGAAGGCTGTTTGTATCAATGAAGCTAAATTAGTGTAGCTTTAGTATTACCCACAAGTTACAGTAGAGTGAGGATATAATACCAGCTGGTAGAAAAAGGATTTTAAAGGATATTTCCCTCTGGGTTGTGGAGCTGATCTACACCCAAAACTTGAAAAAATATATGTTGTGCAGAGTGTTTAAATTTGTATGTGAAGTTCTAGTGTTTCCTTCTCTCTGACTGGTATTAGGAGTTTTTCCCAAATTAGCCTGCTAGCTTTATGCTAGTTTCGACCCTAGGGATCTTCATACCTGATAGTGTAATTGTATTTCTTGTTCCCAATGTGCATCTTGTCTCATGTGACTGTGATGTAAGAAGACCAACATTAAGCACACACATGCCAAACAAACTAAATATCTTGGAAGCTTTACAAGCTGCGCAAAAATTACCAGCAGCAAAGTTTTTCAGGACAGTAAAACCTATAGGATGAAGGTGGTCACCAAGCTGAATTCTACAGATTTTAAAATATAGCCATCTCTATTGTTGTGAACTGATTGTAATGCAATGCTTTCTGCTGGATTTATGGGCTCTGCTACATCACCATCTCATGAAACAAGGTGCATTGTAGAACAAAAAATGCAATAAAGCTATTTGTTATGGAGATCTCCGGGGTCGAAAACTACCCTAAAGCTAGCAGGCTAATTCAGGAAAACTCCTAATACCAGTTAGAGGGACGGAAACACTAGAACTTCACATACAAATTAAAACACTCTGCACAGCATATATTTTTTCAAGTTTTGGGTGTAGTTTCCTTTAAGCTTCCATCCTATTTAGTGCCCCTAGTGGCCAGTCTTAAATATGGGATTTGATGCCAAAGAAACAAACTTGCCTGCAGATGCATAGGCCGAGACTGAAGCCAAGTTAATCTTTATTGTAGAAGGCTGTAAGCATGTGGAATGTAAGTAGACCACGTAGTCAGTACCAATGGCACTCCTGCCTGGGTTGGCACTATATTCCTACTAGAGCACCAAATAGAAAACCTCTTCCACTTTGCAGCATAGGTTTTCTTAGTAGAGGATTTCCTGTATCCTCATAAGACATCCATAACTGGTTCAGAAAGATGTAAACTAGCATACTCTAGGTCCTCAAGAGCCAAGCTTTGAGCTTGAATGACTTGAGGTTCGGATACAGGAGCCTCTTCTGGTTGGAGGTCAGAGGATTATGCCTCCTGGGAAGGTGTATTAGTTTGTCCACTGACATGGACAGCAATAGGGAGTACCATGGCAGCCTGGTCCAGTCTGGGGCTATCAGAATCATTGTTGCTGGCTGAGACCTGAGTTTCAAATGCACCCTGTATACCAGAGGAAATGGAGGAATACATACAGGAATTTCCTGACCAATCCAGAATAAGGGCATCCAGAGGAACCGTGCCCACTACTGGAGACCTGCAGCAGAACTGTGGCAAGTGGTGACTCTGATGAGAGCAAAAGGTCTATTTCTGGAGTGCCCCACCTCCTGAATAAGGTCTGCACCACTTGCCTGTTCGGGGACCATTCGTGATGGTCCTGTCTGATTCGGCTCAGGGCATCTGCCAGAACATTGTCTTTGCCTGGCAGATGAATGGCCTGTAGTGAGGAGCCCAGTGAGTAGCTAGGGTCCAATTCTCATAGCCTCCCGTCGAAGGAGGCGACCTATTCCCTTGCTTGTTTATGTAGTACATGGTGGTAGTGTTGTCTGTCCTGTCTTGCACTACCTTTCCCTGTATCAGTGGCTTGAAAGCTTGCATTGCCAGAAACACTGCCCTGAGCTCTAACAAGTTTATGTGTAAAGAGTCTCTGCACTTGACCAGGTGCCCTGGGCAGTGTGCTCTGCTAGATAGTACCAAAGCCCAAGAGGAATGCATTAGTTGTGAGAACCATTGATGGAAGTTCTTTTGGAAAGGAACTCCTTCTCTGAGGTTGGTTTCCTCTTTCCACCACTGAAGAGCTTGGATAAATGTTTTGTTACAGGAGCGAGCTTTGACAGGGAATCCTTTCTTTGGCACCAATGAGCTCTTAAGTGAAATTGGATGTCCCTCATCTGAAACCTGGAGCCCTAGCACTGTGCCTGTTGCAGCTACCATGTGGCCCAGAAGTTGAAGAAAATGCATTGCAGGCCTTGGGACATTGAGTCTGAAAGAACCTGCTAACTGCAGGATCGTTTTACTCTGTCTCTGGGTAGAAAGGCTCTGCCCACCATAGTATTCAATTCTGCTCCTAAGAACTGCAGAATTTAAGAATGAAAAAACAGATTTTTCTAGATTTAAAAGGAAACCCAGAGATTGCAGAAGTTGCTGAGTGAGTTGTACGGGTGTTCTGCTAACTGTTGTGGGGAATTTCCACCACCAGTCAGTCGCCTAGATAGTTGAATATCGTGACACCTTGTCTGCGCAGGTGAGCCACTGCCACAGCCAGACACTTTGTGAATACCTTTGGTGCTGAAGTGAGACCGAAAGGTAGAGCTGAGAACTGATAGTGACCTGATAGGAGTCTGAACCTGAGATACTTTCTGTGAGACTCCTTATGGGGATGTGGAAATAGGCATTTTTAGGTCCAATGATGCCAGCCAATCTCCTTTTCGAGTGCCGTGAGAATCAGAGACACAGCTACCATTTTGAACTTTGGTTTTGCTAGGAACCTGTTGAGGACCCCGAGATCCAAGATAGGCTGCAGTTCTCCATTTTTCTTTGGTGTGAGAAAATACCTTGAGTAAAGTCCTTTTCCCTTTGATGCAGAGACACTGGTTCTACTGCTTTTAGTGAAAGAAGGTGTTTCACCTCTTTTCCATCCTTTTGCTTTCAGGAGGGAAGCTGGTTTAAAAATTCTGATTTTTTGAACAGCGGAGGACTTGAAACTTAAAGACAGACCCTGACACACTATCTCCAGAACCCACTTGTCTGTGGTGATGGTTTTCCAGTTCTGGAAAAATGGGTCAGCCTGCCCCTACTGGCAAAGGAAAGGCAGCCTGATCTATGAAATCAGGAGTCCTGCTTGGGTTGTGGCTGAGACTGGGCACCACGCCTGGCACCTTTTCTGCCCCTACCACTGAAATACCCTTGTTGCGGGTATTGGGGCGACTCAGGAAGTACCATGGCCTGATAAAAGGCCTGGAATGGAACTGTCTGCCCCTGCCTCCCTTACTGAAAGGTCCAGAGGAGGAGGTGGAGGTCTTTCTTTTGCAGAATTGCTATGGAAGGTGGCTTTATACTCATCCACTTTCATCATATAGGCCTCTGAATGGCTGCCAAATAGGAAAGTGCTCTCCATAGGAAAATCCAGAGTCTTATTCTGGGTATCCTGTGTGAGGTTTGTGGCTCTCAACCAAGTAAACCTTCTCTGTGTGATGGCATTTGCCATCCACCTTGCAACAGTCTAATTACTGTCTGCTGCCATCTGGAACTGGTATTTGGCAGCTTCAGGACAAACCTAACAGTTTCAGCCAGGTCTGCTGAAAGAGGAGAAGGTGCTTTCTCAGCCATGTCCAGGACAGACTGCCAGAGAGGCTTCTGGTACTGGGCTGTATAAGGCCTGATAGTTAGCTTGCCTAATGGCCAGAGAGGCTGACAGGTAACCTTTCTTGGCCATACTTTCAATTTTTGAGAGTCCTTCTCTGGAGGGTGGGAAGCCAGAGGGACTTTTGCCTTGTCAAAAGCTGCAGCTTGCACCACCCCTGGTGGTCAGGTGTGAGAATAAGAATTCAGCCCCTGTTCTGTCAAGCTGACACTTTTACCCAACCTTTTGTCCAAAGGAGGAACAGACCCAGGAGCTTGGAGGAGTTTTAAATATCTCTTTTAAAAACTTGTTTATGGGGAGTGACAATTTAGTAGGAGTCAGCCCATCATTTCAGATATTCAGCCTCCTCCTCATCCTCTACAGCTTCAGAGGTGGGGTGTCCAAGGCATCAGCAATTTTCCTGATAAAGGAAAAATGAGAAGAATGGTCTTCTATAGTCCTGGGAAGAGAGCCAAACTCCTGTTCAGGGAGACCTCAGGGCTCACCTCTCTTCCTCCTCCTCCTCCTCCTCCTCAGGAAAAGAGGGTGGGTTGGAGGGTGCAGAGGTCTGGACTGGGAACTCTGAAACCACAGGCAGCAGACCCTGCAAAATTTGCATTATATTTATTGCCTGTGCAATCTCTGAAGGAGAAGGCACAGTGGCAGAGCATCACAGAAGTCCCCTTTTCCACAGGGGTTCAGTGTGCTTTTTTTCTTCTTTTTCCCTGGAACTGGAGAGCTGGCCATTCAGGGGTCTCTTTTACCCGTATTGGGGTAGAAACAGTAGAAATAGTGGTGTCACCCATAGACCCTGAGGGTTTCGGCTGGTCAGAGCCAGAGGACCTTCAATTTCTTATTTAATCTCTCCAGATGTTTTTCCAATGTCTTTTCAGGAAAAGATTTGCAAATTTCACAATTAGTTTTAAAATGGTCAAAACCAAGGAAGAAAACACAAATGGAGTGTTTCTCTGCCTTGGCAAAACTCACCACACTCAGAACAGTTTTCAAAACCAGGTTCTCGGTTCTCTTTTAGAGTTTTTCTGACGTACTGAAAAAAACACACCGCCAAAACACTAAAGGTTTTTCAATTAAAAACAACAAATTTATCAGTTGCAGTCAGTTCAGGAACCAATCGAGAAACCAACGGAACGGGAGCCGATAGAAATAGAACCGGGATTAGTGATTCGAACCGAAGGTATTGGTTCTAAAAACAAAGATTTTAACACACAAAACTTACAGAAACTAGTAAACAAACAGGGAAAAATCCCGAAACTAACTAAAAATACCTTGGTTCCTCAGTGGTTATCCCGAACCGTGAGAAACCGAGAAAACAACACAAAACTAGCTAAATAAACTAACGGTTATTAAAATAACACTGATAACAGGCAGCAAATGAAAAATACTCAAGTATTTGTTATTACTAAAAGCTTCTTTGACTAGATGATGAGAGGACATCTCCAGGCAGCTGGTCTTGACAATGCGAGAGAAAAATCTGAGGTTAGAATGTAGGCAGTTGATAGGTGGCAGCATTTGAAAAGTGGTTCATACCAATGATTCCATCATTAGCATAGCATTCTACCTCCAGGTAGATCTGACCTTAAAGGTATACTGCAGAAGAGTTAGGAATATTGGAGTATTCCTGGGGTGAGAACCACGTCATCTATAGTGGTTTTAGCTATGTCTCAGTTAAACCGAGAATGTCGGGTTGATAGCTGTCAGTCCAAACCGGTAATTCCACCTTGTTAGCAAGTAGGCTGCAGATGTTTAAGTGGACAAGCTTTAAAACTTTGCAAGTGGTCCAGCTTGTTGAGGTTGAGGCTGGCATGGTCATTGGTCCTGGGTTCGGGGCAATGTCACAACAGGTGCAAAGTGAAGGAATACCAGCTACAGGAAACATGTGAAAGACACAGTGTACAGTACTATAGGGAAGATGCAGCTTGCCCTTATGGTACTGAACCAGAGGCAAAACGAGGTGACGATGAAGTAGCCCAGTTGTGAGCAACTTATCAGTACTGTTGTATCGCATATTAGAAAAGATGAATTGCTTGCCAAGGGCATGAGTTGAGGAGAGAGGCAACAGTACTATGGAGGGAACGGACCAGAGGACCTGCCATAAGAGTAGTAAGGTTGCATTACCAAAACAGAAACATTGTGACATATTTATAAGGCTTAATAGGACTCCCCACTCATGGCAGATTGTGTTTTTTATATATTATTAGTGCAGAGACATTAAAGTAAACTTGATTTGATACCACCACCACCCACCCCACCCCAGTGATGTACCAGAGTTTGGGGCATAAATGATCCTTTCTGTAACAATTTTATAATTTGTTACAATGTGCTGTATTATAATATGAAATAGTATGAGATGTATATTTCTTTTTGTGAGGCATAGTCTCAGGTGCTTACTCACTCGTTCTTTACTGTTTTGCATGCTCAGACCCCCTTTCAGGAATTTTGGAGTCTGAGATGTCTTTAGAGGTCTTTCCTTTGTCTCTGAGTGGGAGGAAGAAGGACCTCTTCACTGCTTTGGTGACACTGAGGTGGGAGCAGAAGCTCCCAATCTTTGTGCTCTCTTTTTAACAGTTTTTGTACAAAAGTACTCCAAACTTCATAATTAGAAATAAAATCTGGCTGGGACCCAGCACTCTATGCACAAATCATGGTGATCAGTTTTGCAAAGATTGGAAAGCACTTTATGCAATTTTAAAACCTGTGGGTCCCATCCTCTTTCTTGGTCTGTCTGACATACCAAACTATCAGCAGACTCTTAAAATATGTCACAGAGTTAAACTTTAGAGCAAAAGTAGTCAGTCCCTTATATATGAAAGGAACTGTGATTTAAACAACTTATTTGTTTTTATTCAAAAAGCAATCAGTTTCTAGAGAGAGAAAGAGAGTGGATAGCTACCACAAAATAAGTAATCAAGTATATACTTTCAAAACACAATCGGATCCTAATGTAAATGGGAACAGATCGCGATTTAAACTAAACCGTTTTAAATGCCTAAATATAATATTTGTTTAAAACTAAGTAGCTAGCGGTCAGAAATGCAAATTACACACTTTTAGACTAACTAAATCAGTTTTAAATGACTAAAATCATATTTGTTTAAAACTAAATACTGTTAAAATTAGTTAAATTACTCAATATAAGCTAAACTTAAGTAACTAACTAAAAGAAGCAGAGTATGAATAAAATATTTAAAAATACCACTTTTTAACAAAACAGTCTTATGCGAAGTTGCTGTGCAGTCTTGGGGAAAGTCATGCTGTGTACACAGAAAAAATTGAATCTGGTGGGAGTAAGAGGAGCAGTTTTGAATGTAGTATTTAAAAGTCTTCTAATTTGCATACATTCCAAAATTCAAAGTTCGGGGCAGTCAGCAGCTCTACACTGACTGCAATAGTATCTAATACTATTAGGAGATTCCTGGGTCTTAAAATAATTCATTTCTTTACTTTTTGAGCACTGTGTATATCTGAAGACAAGATAGTGTGGTCTAGTGGTCAGAGCACAGAAGTATGAATTAAGAGATTGCAGGTTTAAATCACAGCACAGTTAATGCCCACTGTGTGACCTTGAGCAAGTCACTTGATATCCCAGTGTTTCAGCCCTTCCATACATAACACTGAGCACTATACAAAGATGTAATATCTCACGCTATATCCTGGGTAGAAAAATGAAAGTCTGTGCATTTTATAGTTAGTATCTTTTCATTTTGTAAAACTGAAGCAGAATGATTTCATATAAACAACTCAATCAACTTCTTAGAAAAACTGAATAAATATAGGTCTAGAACCAAGTGAAATTGAACTCCCAAGGGGTCTGGGACAATTTTTAATTCAGAAAAATATTGAATATATCAGCATAAAGTTACTGTTTATTTCACTATATTTTCTATTCAAATCCTTATTTTCTATTTTCTTCTTTCCATCCTATTTTTATTTCCTTTTCCTTTCCCCAACCTTTTCCCCATTTCTAACCCTTCCACTCCCCACCTCCCCACCCCAACCTTCTTGTCCCCTGAAGCCGCCGGATACCAGCTTCATCTGGTTTATGAACCCACTGAAGTCCATCCGTACTTTATCTGGCACAACTATCGCTGGCTGCTCCTGAAAATCCTTGCTTTCATCCTAATCCTCCTCATGGTCGGTCTCTTCATTTACTCACTGCCTGGTTACCTGGTTAAGAAGATTCTTGGAGCCTGAAGGATCTTTTAAGTAATAGTAGCCACTTTTGTTCCATCCACCAGTGTGTGCATGCGTTTCTGTATGGCTATTGTATATGTATGTGTGTGTACTTTATGTGGGTCTTATAGTTTTTGTATGATTGTATGAGACTAAGGAGATTTGTCAGAAAATGAATTTAAAAAATGCAGCAAGTAAAGCTGCAAAGAATAATCTTATTTGTCAGTAAAGCTACTGATGGACCAGCCACAGTGCTATTTAATGACCTTTATAAAATGGGCCATTAAATCCTGCAACCTGATTGGTTGGAACATATCACAAGACCATTGATTATTTTTCTGATAACTGCACACCTCACTTGAACTACATTTTTAACAAATAAATGTAAGTTAGTGGGGTGGGGGAGATTCAGGAGGATGCTAGACATTTTTTTTGAGAGAAAGTGATTGAGCCCTGGAACAGCTTACCAGCAGAGGTGTTGGGTGCAAAACCATTAATGGGTTCAAGCATGGCTGGGACAGAGGAAAGAGCTTAATAGTTTCTCAGAGGAGGCAGTAGTAAGGTAGGGAGGAGGAGAAAACCCATCTGGACAATAGGTCATGGGGCAGAGTAGGTAAAACTGGGAAGACTGGGTGAAACAATATTCTTTTCTGCTGACACTGTCAATGTTTTATCTAAATAACAGCCCATTTATAAGTGGGATAACATACTTCAGGGTGTGTGATCATAAAGGAATAATGCACTTCTTGGGTGGTTGCAGCACTCTGCTACACCTCATGCCTAACAACTACCTGAGGCGTGCATTATTTCCTTATAACTACATACCCTGTTATGAGTCATTCAAATATTTAGCACTGTGGCTGGACCATCGGTGCATCTGCTGCTGCTGGTCATGCTAATGACCTGAGGTTCAGGAATGAGCCTAGGTCGCTGGAGGGCTGGCAGGGAAGGAGGACTGAGCATCACAGGGGTCATGCTCTTCCTTTAGGGCAGGGGTTACTACTACCTCTGCTGCAATACTGCTACCTGGGTGACCGCAGGTGGCAGTGCAGCGGAGGTGCCACGAAGGGGACACCAACTGCTTTGCATCTGCATGCATAGCATGCATGCTCTTGATACTTTAAGTGTGCCGACATCCTGGCATCCTGGGGAACGGGAGAATCTGAAGGAAAACCTCAAATGCACTGAAGGATAATGGTAGAGCACACTTGGGCTGTACCACTATGACTAGCCACCCACCAGGAGTCCCTTAAGTAAAGGGATATGTCCGGGCAGACTCTCCTACCAAGCCTCGTTAGCTCTGCATCAGGTGCAGCAGAAGCTGGAGGCATGGGGATAAGAGCTGGAGATGTCGAAGGATGAGTCTAGGAAGTTGTCAGCAGGAATGGGGCAGCACTTAATGGCTAAGGGGATAAAGTGTACTGTATATTTAAAAATAAAGCACTGAAAAATACATGGGTAGAAGCCTCTGTGCTCTTTTGATATGACTTTGTACCAAAAGTCAATTCAAGCACCAAGTCCTAAAATGGAAAAACTGGAAGAGTTTTTCATAGTTATTTTAGTGGGACTTTATTTATTTAGGCCCTAGCCCAGTTGTCCATCTTGTTGTAGTAAAGAACCCAGGCTGCTCACTTCAGTTGTACAGCTAGCAGAGCTAAAGCACAGATGGACGTCAAGTGGATTGCATTAGGTTTACAGGAAGATAGCGGCTATACTGGAATTCAAACTAGGATCTCCTAGTGTGGAGTTCTGTGTTCTGACTACTACATCACATTGCCTCACAGGATATCAAGCGGGAGCTATATGGCTACTTAAACTGCAAAACATGCACCAAAGACCTGACTGATGAAACTATGTGTCATTTATTTTATGTATAAAACCCTGATTTGCACTATTCATTTGTGTCTCTACCAGGGATTAGGGAATTTGTGTATAACATAAGGCTAAGCTTTGTCATTGATCTGTGTTAACTGCTCCCTGTACTAACCTGAGAAAGAAGAAATTAAATGACAAATACTGCATTCTCCCAAGGTTTTGCATCTCAGAGACATGCCCACGTACTTAGTAATACAGTGTACTAACAGAGGCACAGCTTACTATATCTGTTTAGTATCATAGTGCAAAACGCCTTCCTATAGCAGTTTAATACCATGGCATTATTATTACATGGCCTACAAAATGTGCACATGCCACTGACATCTAAGTATGTGGGTACTACTGTAGCAATGGGATTCATCCCCAAGTCTACCACATTGCTAGCTGCATCCACTGCATGCAGATGCTGAGATTTGAACCGTATCATATGCACTTCCCTCTGCATTGTGCCTGGATCCTTCTAACTGTCGGATCTGTTTCTGTCCACAGAAGGCAGTGGCTACAGTTTATGCTCCATTTCAGTTCACTAATTATTTTGTCATGTTTCTTTTTGGTAAACTGCTTCTACCCCCATTGGTTTTATTTTCCAGCCCCATATATCTTTCTGAATTATCTTTTATCTTCTTTTGTGCACTTTTGTCTTAAACTTGAATCCCTTCTGTGACCTATTTTGCTGCCAAAAGACATACCAAGCTTGCCAGACTCACAATAGACCTATGTTTTTACTGAGAAGCACCTAGACTGCATGTGGCTTTGGGGCAGAGTGTCTTGAAAAACTGCATGCCTGCTTCTGTATCTTCAAATTAACTATTAAGGCCAATAGCAAGGAGCCTGATCAGGCTCTCTTTCTATAAATTTTAAACTGAGCTCCACGAGAAATATGATGGGTCACAACTTGAATCATCAGACATGTACACGCTTCTGTACTCTAGTGAAAATAGTTGGGATTCTGAAGAGGGAGCCTTAACTTGAACTGTGAGGATTAGGACCCCAGAGGAGAACCCACTGAAATCTCCAGTTCTCACCCCTGGTGAAGAGTACCTTTCATTTTCTCTTCTTGTTTATCAGTGTCCTCTGGGGACCTAACACAGACTAGATGATATCTATTTTATGTGGGCAGGACCAGATTAACCTTTGTGGGCCCAGTGCCAAAACATTTTGTGGGCCGGAGGAGGTGTTCAGACAACCTACCTAGCTAGGATCAGCATTACACGGGTGAAATTAAAATGCTCAATATTGTGATAACCAGGGTGGGCACCATTTTCAGATTTCAACAAAGGCAGAAGGGGGGCAGGCAACAACCAGTGGGGTCAGATGCCAGTTGAGCCCTTGCACTTTTACACACAGGCACTGTGCACTGACTGCTATGCGCATGTTTGAGCAGCTGCCTGCCTGCTCAAACCTGCAAGCTGATTCAGTACAGCAGAACTTCTGCTGTACTGAATCAGTTACCATTCAGGTGACAGGTGGCTGCTTGAATGTGTGCACAGTGCAGAAGAAAAAATACTCACCTTAGTAATTATGTTTCTTCTGTTGGAGTCTTGCTGTATTCTGACAAGTGCTGTTAGCCTCAGCCTTAAAACTGCCCGGAGAACAAGAGTTAAACTTTCTATGCAGAGCATAGAATGCTGAAGCTCGAGCTCGGTTGATGTCTCTGTCTGTTTCCCTTGAAAACTAACCATCAGATTCTTACGAGCAAAACTCTAATAGCTATTCTATGTGAAAATTGTAAAAAAAAAATTTTACTAGCCAACTGGCAACAACAAAAGTTTTGGATAACCAAAGGAAGACTCGGATCAGGAAACCCAAAACTCAAAACCAAACCAAACAGGAATAGAATAAAATAAACACCCAAACAAAAGAGCGAGGGTATAAAAGGCGCACCCTGAGGCAACACTGCACCTGCTCACCCACTTCCCAAAACCAGGTTCTGAGAGGGAGGCAGGAGGGAGGTCAGAATACAGCAAGACTCCAATAGAAGAAACATAATTACTAAGGTGAGTAATTTTTCTTCAAACAACTTGAAATCTTGCTGTATTCTGACTCAGTCTGAATACTAAGCAGTACCTCCATGGAGGAGGGACAGAACCTACTTGGGAATAAGCTCAGAAGTACTGCTGTGTCAAACCGAGCATCACTCCTAGCCTGGATATCCAGAGGTAATGCTTGGTAAAGGTATGGACTGTTTTTCAGGTGGCTGCTTGACAAATTTCTAAAGAGGATATCCCTGGCAGCAGCCAAGGAAGCAGCTGTACCTCTTGTAGAGTGAGCCCTCAGGCCTGAGGGTGAAATCTTCCCCAGTTTTTCATAGCAGAATTGTATACAAGACACAATCCACCTGGCAGTAGTTCTCTTGGTGGCAGGTTTGCCCTTTCCACTTCTCCATAAGTGAGGAACAACTAGAGGGAGTCAAACCTGTGACCCTTGGTACGCTCTATGTGTAAGTAGGGCTCTTTAACATCTAAACTGTGTAGCCTCCTCTCTCCTGAGAAAGAATGATCAGTGAAGAAAACAGGAAGAGACATAGACTGGTTTAAATGGAAGTCTGAAACCACTTTGGGCAAGAACCTTCTATTGGTTCTAAGGACCACTTATCCCTGTGAAGGAGATAAAATCAGGTTCCACTGACAGGGCTTGCAATTCACTGATACACCTGGCAGAGATAATGGCTACCAAAAACACAGTTTTCCAAGTCAAGTACTTAAGCTCTGCTGAGGACATAGGCTCAAAAGGAGGTTGCATAAGTTGAGCAATGCAAACATTCAAATCCCAGGCAGGGGCAGGGTCTCTAAGGGGGGATTGGTGAAGAAACCTTTAAAAAATTTACAAAACACAGGATGAGAAGATAGTGAGGAAGACTTCCCACTGACAGAAATGCAGAAACAGCTGACAAGTGTATCTTGAGAGTAGCTGGTCTGAGGCCTAGGCCATTAAGATGGACCATATAATCCAGAACCGTAGGCAATTCCAGCAGTATCTGGGGAAATATGCTTCTTAGAACACCAAATGCTGAATCTCTTCCATTTGAGTTATAAGTCTTTCTGGTGGAGGCTTTCAAGAAGCTTTGAGAAGATCCAGACCCCCCTGAGAAAGATGCAAGTCTGCAAACTCTAACTCTTCAAGAGCCATGCCTTGAGATTGAGAGACTGAAGATTGGGGTACCAAATCCTCCCCTGAGAGGATGTTAACAGGTTGTAATTCCTGGGGACAGACAGGGAAATGGACTGCTAGGGACAACAACAGAGGGTACCAAGGCTGTCTGGCCCAATCTGGAGCAATCAGAATCACTTTGCAAGGTGGAGACCTTTTCTTGACTAAAACTTTGAACAGGAGTGGGAAGGAGGAAGGCATACAGAAATGTCCCTTCTCAATTCAGAATCAGAGCATCCAGGGGACTGAGCCCAAGACTGAGGGTCTGCAACAAAAGAGAGGAAGTTGGTGATTGTCTGGGGCTGCAAAAGATCTATCTCTGGAGTGCCCCACCTTGAAAAAATCACTTTCAACACCTGAGGGTCCAGGGACCATCGTGATGGCCCTGAGAGATCCTGCTCAGTGCATCTGCTAGCACATTGTCCTTCCCTGGAAGGTGAACTACTATCAGAGAGGTTTGCAGGAATAAGCCAGGGACCACAATTTCATGGCTTCCGTGCACAAGGTCGTGGACCAAGTGCCTCCTGCTTGTTGATGTACTACATGGTGGTGGTGTTGTCTGTTCTGACCTGAACCACCTTGTTCTGCACTGACTGAGAGAAAGCTTCAGGGCCAGAAAAATTGCCCTGAGTTCTAGGAGATTGATATGGAGAAGGAATTCTTGGGGAACCACAGTCCCTGGGCAGTGAGGGCCCCAGATGAGCTCCCAGCCCAGAAGAGAAGCATATGTGGTAAGGACCACTGAATGAGACTGAGTGGCAAATGGGACCCCTTGTCTTAAATTGTCCTGATCCTGCCACCATTGAAGGGCTTGGATCAAGGTCAGAGTCACGAGGGATCAGTTGGTAAAGGAATCCTTCCTCTGAGACCAAAATCCCTCAGATGGAACTGAATATCCCTCATCTGGAATCTTGCCCTTGGACCACTGGTTGAAGCTGCTATGTGGCCCAAGAGCTGGAGGAAATACCTTGCTGGTCGAGATACCTGAAGGCTGAAGGAAGAGGCTAGTTCTATAAGAAACCTTGCCCTTCCAGGAAGAAAGGCTCTTGCTCTGACTGTGTCCAGTATTACCCCTATAAAGGTAGAAGCTGGACTGGTTCAAGAACTGACTTGGGAAGGTTGAGAAGAAATCCTAGAGAAGTGAGCACTTGCTGGGTCACTTGCAGGTGAGACTTGACTTGGTCTGGAGACTGGCCCACTATTAGCCAATCGTCCAGATATTGAAAAATGGAAATCTTTTGCCTCTCTTAGAAAGGCAACTACTACTGCTAGGCACTTTGTGAAAACCCTTGGGGCTGAGGTTAGGCCAAAGGACATTGCTCTGAACTGATAGTGGCCTGAGGGCAACTCAAACCTGAGGTACTTTCTGTGGGAGCACCTAGTACCTGCTTCCTCCAGCTGTCAAAAGAAAATTATATTCCTCAGTGCTTCCAGCAACAAAAAGACAGGAGAGTGGTTCCCTATCTTAGATCGCTTCTTCTTGAAAAGAAACCTCAAGAAGCAGAAATTCAGAATAGTACCCCTTCTCAACATGATCGTGTTTCCTGAGGAAGGGCGTTGGTTTTGTTCAAGGACTCTCAAGGATGCTTACTTCTGCATCCCTACCTGTGAGTCTCTTCACTAGTTCCTGCTTTTCAGCTGAGTACTCAGTTTATCAAAACAGAGTCATTTTATTTTGTTATCCGCTACCCCTAGATGTTCACTAAGTGTATTTCAATAGTACTGGCCAACCTCTGCAGGCATGTGGTTAATTTTTAAGATTATCTAAATGATTGGCTGAACCAAGTCAAACCAGAACTCCTTTGGGTGCTGAATATGACCATACATGCTTTCTCCATCCTGGAGTTCTTTCTATATTTGGAAAAGTCCTCCTAAAACTGACTCAGAACACCAATTTCCTTGCACAGAACTGGAGTCAATGAAGGTCAAAGCAAAGCAGTCCACCTATGCACTCCTGGTCTGGTTGTCTTTATCAGTTCATTCTAAGTTGGGCAGGCTTAGTTGGTCGAGAGAACTACCACAGTAAGTCTCTGGGACTCATGGCCTTGATTGTGTATAGACTTGGTGTGGACTTTGCAAAGACCTAGCCAGTAATGCTTCAAAATATAGTGGTCAGAAAAAGATCCTCTCTATTGAAAAAGTTGTAGTAACATCCATTCTAGTGGACAATTTACATTGGTGATAAAGCAAGGTAATCTCTGTTTAAGGCATCCCTTCTATGTACTAGCTCCTATGTGATAGTTCATGTGGATGATTTATTCACAGGATGGGAAACACACCGGGAAGAAACCATTCTCCTTCTCTGTTCTTCATGCCATGTCAACATACTGTAGCTCACTACCATATGTCTGGCCTTCAACATCTAAAGAGCCATTATGTTGGGCCAGTTAGTTCAGATGGATATGGACAGCACTATGACCATGTTCTACCAAGACAGATGGGGCTCCACATCCTACAAATGCTACAAGGAAACTCTTAAGGGGTTGAAACTCACATTGTCCACTTCAAGTTATCTCCCTGCTGTTCCTGTGGCAGGAGAATAGAACAGTCCCTTGTGAGGTGGTTGCCTGGGGATGACCTTCCATAAGTGATTTCTCCACAAGAAGTTTTCATCAGCATCTTTGAAGCCTACAGAAACAGTGATAGTATAAGGTGGAGAGCATAGGCAAGAAACTGCATGTTAAGGGCAAGAGAAGGATACAGCGCTGTGAGCCCCAGGAGAGGTTTTAGAGTGAGGCAAGAGTGGGCAAGATGGCAATAAGTCGGGAGAGCATTCCAGAGAGATGGCAGACATATAGAGAGAAAGAACATTGGCCAGTGGAAGTTAAGCAGTGGGGATATAGAAGGAACGGGTATCAGAGGTAAAAAGGAGTAGGAAGAAGGGGCAGAGGGAGAGGACAAGTCAGAAAGACAGACAGGGAGGAGGATTCAAACCAGAATTTGAAGAGGAAGGAAGCCCCACAGGAAAGGCATTGAGAAAAGAGAGTGAGAGAAAAGGGATAGATTTTGGTAAAGGCAACAGTAGTGAGTGAGATGAGGGAGTCGGCAGAAAAATGGCAGGAGTGGAATAGGAGATCCAGTCAGAACTAGGAGGCACCTCCATAGACCATGTCCGATTATCAAACAATGGTAGGATTATCCTGAGGACATTCTACCCTGGACAAGGAAGGAAAGGCAGGATTTATCCTCGTAAAGGCCATAAGCTTAGATGTAATTTTCAAGGATGGAATCAACGATAGAGGGAAGTTGAGGTGGCTGTTGAGCCACTTGATGAAGTACTTGACACTCAAAACAACTTTAAGGTGACAATCATTGAGGGTTTTAAAATGGGGAGAGGCTGAGCATACTGAGATGTTGCTTCATGGTAAATAATATCATAACAGTTTATTTGGCATTCAGAGTGAGTTGACTGAAGCAGAACCAACACTGGCCACTGTCAAAGGTGCACTGTAATGATTGTTCCAACAAAGGGACAGAGACTGGCACCAACTGCATAAAGTACTGTGTTGTCCATATATGTGTGAATATTTGCTGAGCTACAAGCCAAGAGGAGGTCATTAAGGAAAACAGAGAAAGGGACTGATCTCAGAATAGACCCTTGCAGCACACAATGTTAATGGTGAGGTGAGGGATAGGATTCACCCACTTGGGCTGACTGCTTACAACTGGCAAGAGTATGAGCAAACCAGCCAAGAGACCAGCACACCTCAGCTTATCCAGGAGTAGATTGTGGGCGAGAGAGTGTCCAAAGCCTTGCCAGGTCACTGAAAATAGCAGCTGTAACATGTCCCTGATCCATCCCTTCAGGATGGTCTGTGATGCAGATGAAAGAGGTAACAGAGGAGTGGGTTTTATGGAAGCCAGAGAGGAAGTGAGAGAGAGAGAAAGGAAGAATCTAAAAATTGAGAGCTGGGAGAATACAAACCTTTCCTGTAACTTTTCCAGAGTTGAAAGAAGAGAGATAGGCTAGTAATTCCCAAGGATTTAGGTGTCACCCTCTTTGTGAAGCAGGAGAACGTTTGCCTGCTTCCAACAGCTGAACAGATCCTAGTTCAAAGGAAAGATTAAAGAGTAAAGAGAGAGGGATAGCAATGGTAGGGCTAAGAGGTGGAGTAGTTTCATCGAGGCTGTGTCCTTTGGAGGGATTGTGAGAGAGCAGGGCAGACAGCACTGTAGAGGTGGAGACGGGAAAAAGAGAAAGAGCAGTATGTAATGAAGATTTAACAGATGAGAGGAGGAGCTGACATAGACTACAAGCAGCAGAAACCATAGAGGGGTTAGAAATGACAGTGGATGGGGTTGTCAAGCTTGAGGGTAGGTGGGTACAGTTAGGTAGGAGGATCACAGATGGAGTGAATCACCTTCTATAATTAATTTAATTTACTTTGGGAATAGGTTTGAGGTAACATAATTGGGGGTTGCTTCCTTAGAGCTTTACTGTTGGTATTGTTTAGTTGTCTATATCTCAACCAATCCTCATGGGAGCCAGAGAATATGTGGAGAGATAAAGCTGCATCACAAGCCCTGAACAGGATGATGAGCTCTGTGGTAACCCATGGAGGACGAGGAGGAGGAGGAGGAGTAATAAAATGTTCTTTTCAGCCAGATTGAACTGTTAGGATCCAATTGGCCCTATTTTCAAAGTTGTCCTGCATACAGTAGTTACACATAAATGCCTAAATACAGTAATATAAATAAAATAAAACACAAGTGCTCTATTGTTAGTGAGTACAATAAATAAAAATACATGAACAACATAATAGTGCCCACAGAAAAGCATGTATTTATGCACAAGTACATTTTTCTGCAGTTTATTCTTCAATGCCAAACTAAACGTAGTAAATGAAGGATCATTTCTTGATCAGTTCATTCCATTCTTAGATATATTGTATTGCACTGTCATTTCAACAAATTTGTTATTAGTTTTGGGAATGGTTATTCCATGGTGTTGAACACCCTTAATGGATAGTGATGGTACACTGATGTATTTGTAAATTTTAAATTTCCTCTGGCAGGTGCCAGGAATCGAGACATCTTTGGGCGGGGGGTGTTCTGTAGAAGAGGAATAATTTGTTAGAAAGAGTGAGAGGGCATGATTAATGTCAGTGCAAGGGACAAGGGAGCCTAGCTGGAGGACTGCACGTTGTCCAGGCGGGCATCCAGATTCAGTGACCTGAATGAACTGGTCCAGATGAACTGCGGAGGGAGTTTAGGTCAATGAATATTCTGGACACAAAGATCATGCAGTGGTCACTGATGGAGTCTGCAGGGTACCAGAGGCACAGATTCAGATTCAGTGGGGTGGGAGGAGAGGATCCAGTTTATGAGTGAAGGGTTGGGGGTGAGGGCTGTGTTGAGTAGGGTTAGAGATAACTTGAATGAGGTTGAGTGACTCAACTTTCTGGGTGATGGGTTTGTAAGAAGGGAAGAGCCAATTTACATTAAAATTACCCAGGACAAGTAGTTCACCTGCAGAGGAGAGAATGAGAAGGAGGAGAGAGAGGGGAGACAGAATCATGCTTAGCACGGAAGAAAGGTAGATACCACCAATGAAGATTGGAAGAGAGTAAGGGAAGAAAGTTGCACAAGATTAATTTATTTTTATATATTTATTTGGTGATTCAGAAAAGATCTTTGAGCGCAAGCTATTTTACAAAGGTTCCATGTCATACAGTAGATTGCAAAACAAAGTAGAATATGAGAAATCAAAGGTACATTACAAAGAACGATACAGCTTGGATTTAGAACTTACAGAATAACTCAAAACATAGATACAGGTTAAATAACAAGAAAAACACTTTATTGGGGTAAGCAGCCAAAGTGCCTTGTCAGTAGTTCAGAGAGATGGGGATAGTTGGCAGTGGGGTGAAGAAGGAAGGTAGGAGAGAGGAATGTACTCGATGGAGGTGAAGGTGGGGGGAGAAGGGCAGTATGGTATAGGGAGAAATGGTGGGGTGAGGGAGGCTGAGCAGAGAGGACATGCTAGAGTGAAATGGTGGGGTGTGAGAGGGCATGGTCAGGCAGCCTGCATTAGTAGTGAATGTTAGGAAATTCAGGACTGTAAGTTGAGGGGGTGGCAGGTGCGAAGGAGCATGACACAAACTGATTACTGGGGCAAGTCATGAGAAAGGACAGTGGGAGGGGTTACTGGAAGCCTGCCTAGTGCTTGCTGGGGGACAGAGAGAGCAGTGTGGCTGGACTCAGGGCAGTGCACTTAGAGAGTGTTATTAGGTGCTGTTTGAAGTCAGTTTTGAATTGTACCAGACAATTGTGCCAAGAGGTGCTCAGGAGTTCAATCATCCATAGGGGGCCTAGTAGGCAAATGCACATTGCCCAAGTGAGGTGCAATGGAAGGGATAGCCAAGGCCACTCTAGTCCTCCCTCTGGTGACCTGTAATGAGTTGGCCACCTTGATCAAATTGCCTACACAAGGTGGTGTTTTACGAATAGAGCCTTCTTCCCTAGGATGCAAGTCTAGAATTTGACCCTGTTTCTTAATGAAAGCCAATTTACACATGTTCATACAGAGTACAGGTGTGAGTGACACGCCAACATCCAGGGTGAGTCTGGAGGCTTTGTTGAACGCAGTCTGACCTCTTGAGCTCTGTATCCGCTGTCACTCACAGACCACTAGTCCATAATCAATAGTAGATATAATTGAACGGTGGACTGAGAGGTGGAGGGCCCCTGGAGAGGTACTGCCTGTGCCTGTACAGGACACCAATCTTGGTACTGACTGTCTTGACCTGAGAGTCAATATGGTGCACAAATGTGAGTGTATCATCTATTATGACCCCACATACTTGAACAAGTGAACTTGTTCCAGCGGCTCACTGCATGAGTTGGAGATGATGAGGGGTGGTCTTCTTGTAGTTTGGTAGCAACTTATGACTACAGAACCAGTTCTCGAGTTTGAGAAGGAGTTCTGCAGCTCAGATTGTAGGGCAGTCTGAGACATGCTGCTGCTTAGGAGTACAGCATCATCTGCATATAGTATGAGTTTGGTGTTGCAGGCTGTGGGAAGGTCATTTAATAAGAGGCTGAAGAGTAGGGCCCAGTATTGATCCCTGGGTACTCCTAATGATACCTCTCTTGCGCTGGATACTGTTTGCCCAATTTTGACACATTGATTTCTCCATATCTGATAGTCTTGGAACCAGCAAAGGGCATTGGGCCACACCCATGTTTCACAGTTGGGTCAATGACAGGGGTGGTTGACTGTATCAAAAGCTTTGGTAAGGTCAATAAAGACAGATCCCACCAGTTTGCCTTCATCCAGGGCCTTATGTGCATAGTCCATGTAGTCCAGCAGGGCAGTGGTGGTACTGTGATTTTGTCTGAAGCCATGCTGGTTGGGGCATAGTAGATTATACTTATTGAGGTAGTCAATGAGTTGACCCACCACAATCTTTTCCAGTGCCTTGGACAGGGGAGAGGATCGACATGGGTCTGTAGTTGGCTACCAGAGACTTATCGCCTCCTTTATGCACCGGCATAACTAGGACATGCTTCCAAACCACTGGGAATTGGGCCAGGGCCAGGGACTTATTGTACAGCGTGGTAATGGGCACTATAAGAACATCCAGGGTGAGGATAGAAGTTTCATGTCTATTCTGTCACTGCCCAGTCTGGTCTTACCTGGTATTTTCTTGACCATAGTAAGGGCCTCCTTCACAGTCACCTTTTAAAGTAGAAGATCAGGTGAGAACACTCGGTGGATATGTTGTTGGAGTGGTTTAAACCAGGTTGAAAATAGGCAGGTGGTAGCACTGGGGTAAGATCGGTGAAGGCCTTATTGAAGGCTTCTGCAATAGCTAGAGGTTCTGTAGTGGAGGTGTTACTGATACTGAGCAGCTGAGGGTGCTTCTTGTCCTCCTTTCAAGGTTGCTTTTGCTGTTATCCAAGAATCTTTTCCCATCACACCAAGAATTGCAAAGCTGGGTCTTATGATAGTTGGCTTTGGCGAGCCGGATTAGCTTGGTCCAGCTGTTCCTGGCTGTTCTGTAGCACTGGTAGTCATGCTTGCTACCTGTGTTTCTAGCCTTCTCCCAGAGTATGTCCCTTTCTTTCAGGTGGGAGAGGGCTCCCGTCAATCCAGCCATTTGTATGCCCCAAATTTTTCTTCTGTAAGCGGGCACAGATGGAGCTAAAGCCCTTAATGAAGTAACTGAGGGCCTGATCAAGGGTAGACGCCAAGTCGATAGGAGTCCAGTCATGCAGGGCAGGACTGATTTGAGGTTCCAAGTTTACCCTTCCTCAAGATCCTGCTTTCAAGGAGGATGGGTGGGCTTTGGTAAATTTGTTAGACCACAGGAAGGTGATTGGGGAATGGTCGCTTAGTGTGTCTGGGAGAACCTTGATCTCAGAAATCCAGGACAGTGAGCTTGCTAGGACCCAGTCAAGGAGGGTACTGTTTCCTGTCTTATAGTTCTGTCTGGTGGGGCAGGTGACAAGTGTCAGGTTGGAGGTGGTTATCAGATCCCTGAAAGGGCAGCCTCCTTTCCATCCCAGTTTATGTTAAAGTCCCAGTAATGACAAGTTCCATCCCCTTTGGAAGGGTGCCAATAACGTCCATAATTGTGGGAAAGCCTGCTGTGGCTTTCTTGGGGGTAGGTAGTTGTGGCAAGGATGAGAGTTTTGCCATTCTGACTGACCTGTGCCTTTATCACTATTATCTCATGGTCCTTAGCCACCCTGGTTCCAGGGAGGACGATGCACTGCAGACAGTCCCTGGCATAGATGAGGCATCCCCACCTCTCTTACCTGTTCTATCAATCCTGTATGCTTGGAAGACTTTGAGGGCAACTTCACTATCTTTAATCCTACTGGTCAACCAGGTCTTCATTAGGCATAGGATGTCAGGGTACGGAGGGCCATCCATCCCTGTAGTTGGTCAAATTTTGCAGCTAAACTGCAGATGTTCATCTATTATGGGAGAAGAAGATGGCAGCATGGTAGACAACCTCACAGGCAAGAGTGTGGAGTATGTACTCAGCACACCACCACCCTCTCTTCTCTTGATCCTGTCTAAAGGGTGACTATCCAGAGATCTAAATGTCTCTATCACTGATCCAGGCAGAAAATCAGAATTCAGTGATAAGCAGGACATACTCTCACCACCTCCCAAAACAATTTGGAATTCCTCCCCTACTCCATCAGCTCTGGCCACAATAATTACCTTGCACCTAGCTGCTCCTGCCTTGTCCCTCCCTAATTCCCTCCTCTAAGCCCTGACTAACGTGCCCCTCTACCAGCACCTTCACTTTACCCTGTGCACTCCCAAAATTTATAGCTCTCCTTCCTTTCCCCAAATTATTCCCTTTACTGGCCTCCTTGATCTCTCACAGAATGTAGGGACCCCGAATGCTCTCTTTGGGTCCCTCTCCTACCTTCAAAGTGCTTGCACCTCTCATCTACTCCCTTGCCCCGCCATCCCTCCTTTCTCCCTAGACTTGCAGTACTCTTGCAGGGTTCTCAGCATCCTGAAGGGGCCCTACTGTGCCTAGGCATGTCTACTCTCCTTCCTGTCTCCATTCTCTTTTCTCCCTAGCCTTTGCAGTTACCCTTGCAGGATTCTCCAGCATCCTAAAGGGTCTACTGGACCTAGGCTTGTCTCCTTTCCTCCCCTTCTACCTTTCTTGCTAGTCTTGCAGTCCCCCTTGCAGGGTTTTCAGCATCCTGAGGGGTCCTACTATGCCTAGCCTTGTCTTCTCCTTCCTTTCCCTCCCATCTGCCTTTCTCCCTGGTCATTGCAGTCTCCTTGCAGGGTTCTCATCATCCTGAAGGGCTCCAACTGAGCCTAAGCATATCTCCCCTCTTCTATCTAGCCACTATCCTGGTTTTACATGACTACTAGCAGGGTCCAATGCATCCTGATCGACTATTGATTAGGCCTCATCCCCTCCAAGGTGTGAATTCTCTTCCCCTCAGGAGTTCAATTCTCACTCCCTCCCTCCTCTCTTCTCCACTCCTATCACTTTCTTAACCCCCATCTACTGACCTTCCCCATCTCCCTTGCAGGGTACCCTGCATCCTGAAGGTCCTCTATTGAGTTAGGTACTATTCCCCTCCTAGCATTCTCACACCTCCTCCTTACACTAGTTAGGCTCCATCTGGAGTACTGTGTGCAATACTAGAGGCCGCACCTGCACATGGACATTAACAAAATGGAGGTAGTCCAGAGAAGGGCACAAAATGGTGCAGGGACTGCATCAGAAAACATATGAGGACAGATTGACAGAGCTTAATGTGTATACCCTAGAGCAAAGGAGGTAGAGAGGTGATATGATCGAAACATTCAAACATCTTAAGGGCATTAACAGGGTGAAAGAGTCTAACATGCTTCAATATAAGAAAATAGCAGGACAAGAGGACACAGCATGAGATTAGAGGAGGTTGATTAAGGGTAATGTGAGAAAGTTATTTTTCACAGAAAGGGTGGTGGATGCATGAAACTGCCTACCTCAAGAAGTGGTGGATGTGAATACAGTGCAGGGCTTCAAACAGGCATGGGATAGGCATAAGGAGCAATACAGATGAATATGAATAAATAGGCCATTGACAGAGTAAAAGCCTATGGCACATTCATAAGGTAGAAAATGGGCAGACTGGATGGGCCTTGCAGTCCTAATCTGCCATCAACTTCTATGTTTCTATGTTTCATCTCTCTCCTTCCTCTTTAAATCCCTATAGCCTTATCCCCCTTTCTATCTAGCCCCACAGCCCTCTTGTAGGGTTCCCCACATCCTGAAGGGATCTCTCTGGGACACTTCCTTATCCCCTTCTTTCTGGTCCCCAAGTCCCCTTGCAGGGTTCCTCGCATCCTGAAGGGTCTCCAGGATATGACTCTTCCCCTCCCCACCTCCCCTCCCTCCCCTTTCCCTTTTCTTTCACGTAAGTACTGTTTACTTATTAACCCAGCACTTATTATTGTCCACTCTTTCTACATATTATGCATAACACTGTTTGTAACACCTGCCTTACAACTGTATGTTAAAGTTGATCTTGTAACTTAAATGTTTAATGACTCATTCCAATTGTACCTTCCCCAGGTTGTACCAGGAGACAAGCAACTTGTCATTCAGTGTGACTTCCTGGTGAAACATTTCAATAAATAAATAAAAAATCACAATTAAACTGCATTACAAACAGCCTGAATTGGTCAGTCTTAGGAAGCAAACACCTAGCATTCAGTTGGAATACACTAAGTCACTTAGGTAGACTGGAGGAAGGAATGGCAGTGGTAGGGCCAGGTTCAGCTCCACATCACCAGATAACAAAAGCATTAATGCAATTATGACCTTTCACAAGACACCGTTACGGCAACAACCATTATGGCAACAGGGGTAAGGAGCGAGGGCTGCCTCAAGTGAAAGGAGGAGAAAGGACAAATTTATTTTATTTTTTATTTACTGAAATTCGGATAACACCTTTGAGAACAAGCTCATTTCATAGGTTCCACGTCAGACGAACAATACATATTGGGAAAGTGTGAGACAGAGAACAAACAAAACAAGGAATTATACAAGACATTATAAGAGTGTATAACTCAAAAGTTCCAATACATGTGACATTGTACAATGTATGCCATGGTGCATATTTGATTAAAACCTGGAATTCAAGGGTCATATTAGAGGGGTGGGATCTTATAAACGACCCTTTACAGGAAAATGAGAACAGACTCAGCCTATTATCTAATAATCAACAAGGTAAGGATGGCATCAGCTCCAGGGGCCTCGTCAGAGGTGAGAAGGTATGGGACAAAGCATTTTAAAGTCGCTCCAAGAGATATAACAAGGAGGGATGGGGAAAGCCATAGAGGTGAGGGAAAAGAGTGGAAGGGATCAAGAGGAAATGTGAAGGAGAATGATTAGCAACTCAGAACACTTATTTACATGCTGAGAACAGTTATGCAAGAGTCAGGACAGCATAAGGTTAGAATAAGTGCTGGTCACAAGAAAGAAGGTTATTGGAAGCAGTCACAACTGGCATCAGCAACTAGCTGTTGCTTAAGTTTAACCTAGAAGGCACAAGGTGGATGCTGAAGTGATGTAATGGTGCAGCGAGTTCATCACTAGTGGGGCATAGTGAGCAAAGGACCTTTGTCCCAGAGAAGTGCGACAGTGGGGTATATTAAAATCTCACTAGATGAGCTTCTGGTGCAACAGCGGTTGATAGTGGGGTAATAGCTTTTGCACTCCTGGGGTATTTTGCCTAAAGCTTACTTTTGGACAGTAAACATGTTTGGTCTGAGTCTACCTTTGAATTGGAGCCAGTTAGCCTGGCGCATGTATGGGTATGGGACAGACGGGCTGAGCCAGTAAGGAGCTGGCATGCTTTGTTGAGTGCAACTATGATGCAACGAGGAGTTGTTTCAGTAGCTGATCCATAGGTTGGTAAGCCATAATCAATAAGCGAGACAAGAGAGCTTTGAATGGCCAGGTTAAGAGCCTCTGGGGTCAGACATTGCTTATGCCTATAAAGTAGCCCAATGTGGGTGTTAACAGCCTTAACAATGTTGTCAGTGTGATCGGCATAGGTCATCGTACTGTCAATAGTAATCCCTAGATATTTAAAGAGCTGAACTAGCTCCAGGGGACAGCCTTCTTCATTGGTGATAGAAAGAGTGTAAGTTCTGTGCCTATTTTGGGAGCTGGAGAACAGCATAATTTTAGTCTTGTTGTAATCTAATTAACTTGTGCTTATGGAACCATCTTTCTAAGACTACAAAATTACTCTGTAGTTTAGATTTAAGAACCTTAGGGTCTGGATCACTGGTAAACAGGACAGCATTGTCAGCATATAGAAGGATGTGACCAGGACAGGTGTAAGGGATGTTGTTGAGAAAATGCTCAATAAGAGGTCCCACTATGGACCCTTGAGGAACCTCAGATAGGACAGGTCTGCTATCTGTGAGGGTGTTACCAATCTTCACCTGCTGTGTACGGTTGTGCAGGTAACTTTCAAACCAGACTACGCTGTCACAAGCTAGGCTAATGGTGGTAAGCTCTTCGACCAGGAAGACATAATTCACTTGTCAAAAGCTTTGGTTAAGTCAATGAAAGCAGCACCAACCAAGTGTTCTTGATCTAAGGAGTGGTGAATAAAGCCTGTGAACTCCAGAAGGGCAGTAGTAGTACTATGACCATTTCTAAACCCGTGTTGTTGCGGGCATTGTAGCTGATATTTTCTAAGTATTCAACCAGTTGGTCAGCCACTATATGCTCAAGAGCTTTCAAGAGTAGGGGCAGGATAGAGATAGGCCTGTAGTTCCCAGTAATTGTGCAATCTCCAGATTTATGAACTGGTGTCACAGTGGCAGATTTCCATTCCTGAGGAAATTGAGAGTATCTAAGTGACATGTTAATAATATGTGTTAGAGGTGACATAATTTCATCCGCGTAAGGGCTACAAACCTAAGATCCAGGGTGTCACCACTAAATCTTGATTTCCTAATACCTTGAGTAGCTAATTCCTGGCTTCATGGGCTGAGAGGGTTTTGAAGTAGAAAGGAGGATGAGATGGTTGCAGAGTCTCTTTCCTAGAGTAGTCACTTGTGAGGGGTGAGAGAAGTAGCCAGGTGGCAGGACACCACTGAGGTCCGTGAAGGCATAATTAAAAGTGTTAGCAATAAGTCTGGGGTCGAGTGAGGGTACACCATCAATGTTAAGCATGGTAGAGGCAGATCTGAAGTCTCTCCCAGTAACCTCTTTAAGGTTAGTCCAAAATTTTCTGCCATCATTCCAGGTCAGAGAGAGCACTTCCTTATAATATTGATTTTCAGCTGCACGAATAGCTCTCATGCAGTTGTTTCTAGCCGCTTGACACCTCTGGATGTTGGCCTGGTTACACAGGGTCCAAGACCTTTGCCGTAGATGGTCCCTGGCATTCAGAAGCTCAAGGAGGTCTGGAGAAAACCAGGGATTACAGTGGCCATTGAGTTTACGCTTTTATGGGGGTATGCTTATCACACATAGCGTTGAACTGAAGAATGAACTGGTCGAGGGCAGTGTCAACGTTGTTAGTTATGTAAACCATTGACCAGTCCTGATTACGCAGGTCAGCTTTTAGTGATTCAAGATGCCCATGGATGAGTACCCTGGTGGTAATTGTTCTAGCGGTGGTTTAGAGAATTGTTCGCCCAATGAAACAAGACTGGGGAGTGGTCACTGAAGGCATCTGGGAGTACGGTTGTGTCTGATATATGATCAGGGTGGTTAGAGAGCACCCAGTCCAGTAAGGTACCGGTCCCAGTTTTATAGCTTGATTCTAGTGAGGGACTCAACTAGCTAGGTGAGGTGAAGTGCTGAAACTGCATCTTTGAAAGGGCTTGTGTCAGGAGAGAACCAATTGATATTGAAATCTCCTAACATGATAATTTCTGAATTAAGACAGAGAACCTAAACACTCCAGGAGTGAATCAAAGCAGAAAGCAGTCTGTCTGGGAGGAATTTAGATTGAAAACACAGCAAGGGTTTTATTTTGTGCACCTAGAAGCACTTATATGGCAAGGGTTGCATATGGTCATCAGTTTTGGGCAGAGTTAGGATGAGACCTTGAAGGTTGTTTCGGAGGTAGATCGCACAACCGCCTCCACGCTGGAGAGATGATCCTGTCTAAAGACTGTGTACTCTGGGATGGAAATTGAAGCATCGGCTACTTTTGAGAAAGCCATGTTTCTATGACTGAGAGGATGTCTGGGTTATGTTGTAAGATCCATGCATTTAGTACGTCCATTTTGGGGAGGAGGCTGCATATATTAAGTGAGGCAATTTTATGTAACCCAGTAGATGACTGTGTGTATGCTGTAAGTTGTGGAGGGCCAGGGTTAGGGTGAATATTGCCAGAAAGTAGCAGCAACAGTAAAGTCAGTCTACACAGATATTCCTTTAATTGCCTGTTGCTGAGTTTGTGAAGCGTCCTCTGAGTTGAGCGTACTTTACAGTTGGCTTATAAATTGAAGATCCCAGGAGGAGTGCCAAGGGGGTAACCAGCTAGGGCGATGAAATGGCAACCCTAGTTACCAGGGAATGCAGGTTCCATGGCACAGTGAGAGAGTCACAGCATTGGGATAAGGTGATAGTACTATAAACATAAATGATTACTATCCAATGTTGGCGAGGTAGATGTTAGAAACTTATCACAGGCAAGATCAGATAGGGTCAATAGAAAGAGCAATATAATGCTTCTAGAAACAGAGCCATTATTAGAGACATTATGATACCAAGGAGTGCAGCAGTGAGGCACACCAATGGTCCCAAGCACAGTGCAAGGTTAATTATACGGTGGGTTTTTGTTTTGTTTTTTCTTCAGAGTACAATATGCTAAAAGTGAGAAACAAGGGAGGGATAATGGTGATTAGAACAGGAAAAAGTAAGAGGCAAGTTGGACAAGTTGGTTGGAGGATTAATAGGAAAATAAGATGCCTCTAGTGGCAGATCAGTATAAACTGCAAATGGGAAAACTCTCTCGAAACTTAAATGAACTCTAAGAAATCTCTGCATCAGATTGAACATTACTTAAAGTGAGAAATCAAAAATTTCAAGCAGAGATCAGGCCTAGCATTAATTTCTTGGCAACAGTTCCTAGAAGACTGCTGGATTGCTGCACATAGTGTGAGGAACTCTGGCAAACAGGAGCAAGTAAGATTCCTCCAGGGTAGATGCAAAATTTAGAGTTCCAACCCGTACCTTGCTTGGACGGTGAGTTTCGGGCAGCTTTAGGCAGTTATCAAACTGCAGAATGCAGTTTGCTTGAGAGGAAACAGCCCGAAAGGGCACAGTAGTCCCAAATGACTTCAAAGATTAAGAGGGGTGGGAAGAAAGGAGAAATCAAGGGGGGATAGTAAGGCAGAGGAGAAGAATGGTATTGGGAGGAAGGGATTGGGAGAGAGGAAGCAGTGGTGTGGTAGAAAGGGAGAGGTGGGAGGAGAGAAAGAACAGTAGAGGGGAGCAGCACGGAAACAATAGGAGATGTGGAAAGAGGCTTTAGTAGCCTGGTAGGAGTACATAAAAGCTCCGCTGTACTGTAATCCACTCACAAAGAAGCAGCTCACCAAATGCAGAACAAGGAGGACAGTTTAAAACAGTATAAAAAGGTCAATAAGTCAATGCAAACATTACCACTGTTGTGAGACCTAAATGCAATAACGGCAACATTTATGTAAAGCACTCTCAGCAGTAGCAGTCACCATGGGTTAAAACCCATCTGCCATGCTCTCCCTCTAAACAATAACAGGCTGGAATATGCAGCATCAAAACATGACAGATAATGCTTGGATAGGTACCCCCCACCTCACACTTAATTGGGGGATACAACTATAGAGTAGGGCTACATGACAACTGGAGAGGACACAAGGTAGTACTGGGGCCTATGCAGAAGACAGGCCACATATCCGACATAAAACAGGAAATCCAGGATTACGTTATAGAGAGTACACAGTCCTTACAGTTCACCAGTGGGAGATCAGACAGAGTTTCCCGGCTGCCTCTCATCTGGTGACTCCCATTGAAGATTGCCCACCCTGCTGTCCCTCTCATGCTGGGACCACTGTATGTTTGATCCAAGGACTATGATGGGAAAGGTAACTCTTCCATGAGTACTCTGTGTGCTGATTGGCTGCAAAGAGTGAAAATCAACAATGCCCTCTCCAATTATCTACCTGTAAAATCTGAGTCCCTCAGGGCTCCATTTTGGGTCTGCTCCTTTCAGCTTTTCCTCAACAACCTACCACACCACTGCCCTCAGCAGATGCTACTCATGCATATGATGCAGTAATTTTCTCAAACTACCCAGACCCAGAGGAACTTGAGTGCAAGCTGCAACATAGCTACAGAATTGTTGAGGAATGGGTCCAAAACCACAAACGTATCCTAAACAGCAAAAAAACAAAACCATGATGTTCTGCAGTGCCCAAGCAAGTACAAATCACACATTCTCAGCATTAGCACATGATCTGGAACTCTGCTTGAACATACCCAGCACTTTCAATATCTTGGGGTCACCCTTGACAGCAGTCTTGCCTATGACCAGCACATCAGCAATGTATCTAGGACTGTCAACTCTAAAATCTGTCTCCTCCATAGGCACATGCACTGACTCACTTTGGACACTCTTAGGTTAGCTATCAACAGTTCCGTCCTGTCTGTCATAGACTACGGTTTGGTCATCTATGGTGCTGTTAGCCCCACCACCCTCCACAGAATATCGGTCGCTCAGAACAAGGCCTGCAGGCTGCTCACAGGAGTTGAGCGCCTCACCCACACCTGTGACCTCTATGTCCAATCTGGTTGGCTCCAACTCAGTGGGAGGCTACACTACCAAACCTGCTTACTGGCAAAAAAGGTGCAACTAGGTATTCTCTTCCATGGCACAGCAAACCTACTTCAGCCACACAACAGCAACTCCAAAAGGACAAGAAGTGCTAGCACTCACCTCTTCCATGTTCTGCACCTTCAACAACGCAGGATCAGCGCTCTTTGCCTACAGAGCACCCTCTGGTTTAATGCCCTCAGCCAGGCCATCTCCACTCAACCTACTGTAGGCCCCATTCAAGAGACTACCACGCCAGCAGCTTTCCACATCCAGCACCTATGACTGTTACCACTAGTCCCCCGCCACAGGACTCTGAACTACCCCTGTGGCTCCTAGTATTGGCATGCTTGAGTCACCTGTTCCCCACCAACCTCCCTTCCTCCCCTACCACAGTGACACAAGGTTGCTCACAACTCTGATTGACCACCTGCCGATCCCTAAATCTCCCCTGACAAGGTCTATGACTGCAACAACTCATTCTCTCACTACCGTCTCTGCAGCCCATCATCATTTAGCCATTCTCATCCCTACCCCTACTATTCTCCACTAACTACCCTCTCTACTAATTCTGTCCCTAGCCCCTATGACCATCAACTATTCTCTCCTCTAACTTCTTATTTGGGGACCGAGGTAACCCACCCTCCATAGTTTTATCTTGTTTGTATAAACTGCCTGTATAAACCACTGTAACTATTGTAACTATTGTACATGTCTTATGCTCTATGCTGTTTAAACCTTTGTAATATTGTCTTCCCTCCTACTGATGTGGAACCTTTGTAAAAGAGCTCTCAGCTCTAAGGTGTTCAATCCTAGAACTTAGTAAATAATAAATAATAAAAAATGATCTCACTCACAGAAAGCAGTTCCTGTTGCAGAATGAGAGAGGTGGCTGGTGGTCAGTGAAGACCCTGGGGACCCCAAACAGTTGGCAAGCTCATGACCCCTTACTCTTTAATGGCAGTTCCTCCTCATGGTTCTCGGCATCCTAGGCCAGAGACCAAGATCACTGGCAACAAAGGGTTGCTCGATGCTTTGTTGGCTGCTAAATTATCCTACAGGTGTGGCAACAGAAAGCAGACCCTGCTGCAGAATGAGAGGTGCAGCTGGTGATTGGAGAAGACCCTGGGGCCCAAACATCTGGCAGGCCCATGACCCCTTATTCCTTAACAGTGGCTCACGAAAAACTTGAAACTGCCAGCCCAGCGGCATGGAGGGTTGAGGCACTGGACACTACACCTCCTGTCACACCAGTGACCCAGATTTGGCAGTGAACCTAGGTCACCAAGGGTCAGCCAGGAAGGAAAAGATTGTGTATCTAATTACAGCCTCCTTTCCTGGGAAGGGAGGGTAACTTGCACAGCTCATAGTACTTCCACCACATGGAGGCGTGAATAGGCAGTGGTTGCAACCTACTAGGGGTTGATTGGTGGCAGACATGTGGTGTGTGTGCAACTCTACGGCATGCATGCTGGAGTCATTATACATCATCGACCAAGGGATGAACAGAGAAAATGGAGCTGGAGTATGATGCTCAGCCCGCTCTGTCTCCTAAGACCACCTTGTCTGGATTTAGTCTCCTGGGGATGACACACTCCCTCCATTGGCTCCACCATTTGGGTGGGGGATCTCCATGGGGATTGTGAGGTAAGTCCTTGGTGGTGGCGAGTGCTGGTCAGAAGGGACTGGGGCTGAGCAGGGCTGGCTCAGTGGGAAAACCATATAAAACAAAAAAACTTGAAACTAAAATTCCAGTAATACTTATTACTTATGTTTTGCAAAAGCAGGTAATATCGTAAGTTTATTTTTTATTAGCAAAGACGTTTTGCATATCTGAAAGAATTCACACATTATAGATGTTTGAATATAGTTGATTTAATCCATACACAAATGGACTACTAACTGGCTTGGGGCAGCAAGCAGAGGATTGTGTTGAACATGCACTACTCTTAGCAGTGAGAGTACTTCCTCAAGGATTGATGTAGGGGTAACTAGTGTAATTTGTGGGGAGATACTATCAACAACCAAACTGAAAAGGACCTGGGGGTGGTCATAACAGATGACCTAAAGGTAGCCAAGCAATGTGAGGAGGCAGTGAGTAAAGCCAGTGGGATGCTGGGATGCATAGGAAGAGGCATCACCAGTAGAAAACAAGAGGTGGTGATGCCACTGTACAGACAGTTGGTGAGACCTCATCTGAGTACTGTATGCAGTTCTGGAGACCACGTCTCTGAAAGGACATAGACGGGGTAGAGGAAGTCATGGGGAGGGCAACGAAAGGGTACAGGGACTGCACCAGAAACCATACGAAGAGAAACTGAGGGCTCTCAATATGTATACACTGGAGAAAAGGAGGGAAGGGGGATATGATAGAAACTTTAAGTACCTCAAGGGATTAACACAGTTCAGGAGGGCAGCATCTTTCAGAAAAGGAAATGTGCAAGAACAAGGGGTCACAACATGAGGCTAGTGGGGGAAGACTTAAGGGCAACTTGAGGAAGTATTTTACACAGAAAGATGGTAGATGCATGGAACAGGCTCCCTGAGGATATGTAGGGCAAAACAATGGGTGAATTCAAGAATGCTTGGGACAGACTGAAGACAACCCTAGTGGTAGGAAGGAGAAGGTAAGCTACAGATCATATAGGATCTGGAGTTTACACAATAGGTAGGGAATTAGGCAGACTAGGTGGGCCTAGCGGTCCTTATCTCCTGTCAGATTCTATTTTTCTATGTTTCTATGTTCAACATTTTCATCAATGATCTGCAAGCAGGGTCTCTAGCAGGTTTCTTAGGTTTGCAAAATGACACCAAGGTGGTGAGGATAGTGGACTCCTTGAGGATAAAAATAGCAACAAACTTCAGGAGGACCTGAAAACCTGTGTGATTAATTGACCTATAGAGTCACAGATTCCTTGTAACCAAACGCAAAGTGTGACACTTAGAGAGGGAAAATCAGAGGTAGGACCTACACTCAGTGAGGGTCTCCTTGTGCTGCAGTGGAAGAGGGAAAGAACCTGAAGATAAAACAAACAGGAAATGAAATATTACAAGCAAGGTACAGCTGCTGTCAACAGGGCTGGCAGAATACCGGGTGCATCAAAAGGAAGGTGACAAGCAGGGCAGCGGAAGCTATCCTCCCTCTTTACAAGGTCTTCGTCAGGCCCCACCTGGAGGAATGCATGCAGTTCCGGGCCATCTAATAAAAAAAGGGCATTGTCACAGCACAGAGGGTGCAGAGCCACCATAATGATCAGGGATATGGAAGACAAAAGCTATGAAGAGAGGTTGGTGGCCCTTAACATGGTAACACTGGAACAAAGATCGCTAAATGGGATGTGATCTGAGTTTTCTGCATACTCAAGGTATCTACAGAACTGAGCAGTATTGTTTACTCTGATGTCCTCCAGCAGGACACAGCCTGAATCTCAGAGGTGGTAAATTCAGTGGAAATCTTAGAAAGCTCCTTAAGGGGTGCTGAGCATTTGGATAAGCCTATCAGTGGAGACAGTGGATATGGAAACAGTGCAGGCCTTCAAGGTACTGTAGGTCTCGACAAAAGTCTACACAAGGAAATCACAGTGCACCCTGGGTAGTAAGGTGGTTAGTAACCCTTCAAGTTAGTATGTTTACCCAGTATGCTTATTCATATTTGCTTATAAAGTAGGGTAGCAGTCATGATGTACCTAGAGTACCTTCCAGCCTTTTCACTATGATATCTTTGATGCAGCTTTAAACATGAGATGAAGTGACGAAGTTGTCAAGTTAAGAAGGTTTTAGAACATCTGATAACTGACTTGTTCAAGTTCACTTGACTCTTTTTATTCTGTTAGTATGTATGATATCAATGTAATTACTATTACATCTGTGCTACATAATTTGTAATTAAAAAGGAAAAAAGCTACTTATTCTTCACAGAGTGCCCATTGTAGTTTTACTATTAAGAAAAAAATCAGTATGTCTGTCTAACCCATTGCTCTACTAATATTAACCATGCTAACCATTTGCTATGTTCATTCCCTCTTTTCTCTCCAATGCTGCCATGGACAGTCGGCCAGATACCTCCTTCATCTGGTTCCTCAACCCGCTTAAGTCCATCAAGTACCTCATCTGTAACTGCTACAAGTGGCTCATTATTAAGATTGTGTTAGCTCTGCTGCTGCTGGCCATGCTGGGTCTTTTCCTCTACAGCATGCCTGGCTACATGGTCAAGAAGCTGCTTGGAGCATGAGGTGACAGCACTCTCAGCTCGTCATCATCAACTAACTGTTCTGAAGCAATCGCTTAACTACTAACACACACTAACGCAAAAAAATATGCAGTGTCTGGGACATTCACTGATTTTGTTTTTAAGATCTACTCTTCTCCACACCATTACTTCCTGAGAGTGCAAAATCAAAGGCTCATTTATTTGCTGCTGTTATGGGGAAACAAAACAGGCAATTTTGTATGGCAAAACAACATTTAGGTACCAAAAGCTACATTTGTGTCAGTAGCAGACACTGTAACATAAAGCTCCAAATTTGTAACAATGGTCACTGCATACTGAAATAGTCAATGTCACATGAGTACTTCACCCTTCACCACCTCCAGACAGTGCCCTCCGCTGTGGTGAGTTTTCTGTGGTTCTGCTCTGGGTACATTCCATGTTGTGCAACCCTTATGTAAATATTCAGAGGGTAAATGAACATGAACCTTAAGAACAAAAAGCATGAAGCACAAAGGCATGCCTGGTTAAAACCGAAATAAATCAATAGTAAATTGTAAAGGTCAGTTTTTCAGCTTGTGACCACCATCCTTTGAAACTGCTGGCCCATAGCCAGTAGCTACAATCCTCACAGCTGTTTGTTTACTAACTGTACTTTGTTAATTACTGTTTACAATGTTTTTGCCCTTTATGAAGTGGCAATAGTTTTTAAAGAACAAATGATAAATGACAGTGCATCTCCATTTGAAAGACAAAACTCTAACATTTAACTACAATAGCAATGCATTTTGGTTTGGCATTTAATCCCAGAATTGCTTTGGTTGAGATGTAGTTGTATACAATTTTAAATTTTTTTTTTGTTGTTTTCTGTTTCTGAGTCATTTTGAAAACTTGGTTTGCACTGACTTGAGCTGTAGAAATTGTAAGAGATTACAGTTTGTTAAGTGTTTTATTTGTGTGCAATTTTTTTGTTTGCTTGCTTGTCTGTAATAATAAACAAATGGCCTGTCTTAACAGTCGCCCAAATACCAGTCTGTTATGGATGCGCCCAGTACACATTGCCTGTGTTCTGATGTGGAGGCACTACAGGTGTCACGCCCTAGGACTCCTGGTAGCTCTCATCACATTACTGTTCTTGGCTCTGATGATCTATACAATGCCTGGCCAAATCAATGAAAAAATAATGCATACTGGAAAATAATGGATCCACTGCAAACCTCTGAATGGTGCCCAGACGCCATGTTATCAGAGCTAAGTACCTGGAAAAGCAGAGTGAAGCTGGTGTTTTGATCTACAGTAATAATGTTCATGAATGTTTACTTACAGTAAGTGAAGTTCTTAGAACAAACCCACCTTTATTTCAGTTAATGCAGGAAAAATCACTTCTGTTAGACATACAGTACCCAGCAGCTAGCAGCCAGGCAACACCTAAGGCAGCATGACTGTTTTGCAGTTGTGAATTTCCATCCGCTGATGACATATCCATCATGCCGACTTCACTTTGGACTTCAGACTGAAAGGACTGGCAGTGCAAATTGAAACACCTACGCACCAATTCTAAAAAGAGTTTCTCCAGTTTGGTACCAGTAGTACACATCTGTTAGAAGACTGCACCCTTAATTAGTGATGTGGTGGTGACTCCTGGTGTTCACACACTTGCTGTCTGCAACCTATAGATCCGGATTAGGTTGGCCACACTGCAGCAGCCGTGACTGAACATAGGCATTCATTTTAGAAGCTGTGAGAGCATTACAGAAGTTAATGTTAATCAGTTGTTACCATTTATTATTAAAGCAGCAGTATTTGTTAGTTGGCAAAGAACTTCATCGTATATTTTTGGTAGAAATATGTCTGACACCTTTGGCTTCATCCTAATTGTGTTTTTAATTTTCTCAGATATTTTAAAACAGTCTTTTCTCAGATATTTTTAAATGGTCTTTATAGCTAATTTTGTCATTAGTGACCTATGTTATTAAAGATGGCCCCAATTTTCAGGTTTTAAACTTTCTTCTGTTGAGGTTACCTGTTGAATGTAAATAGATTCATACTGTGGATGTCTTTGGATGGTTCTGCTACATGTTTCTAATGGTAAACAGCATAGCACTGCACCACAATATTTCCTTTTTTCTTGATAGACATGGGACCGAGTGGGAGCTTTTAAAACGTCAAAATCTCATAGTTTTTTTTATTCTTTGTAACTGGGTAAGGCCCACTAGGTAAAACTGCCTGTTTCAGGGTGACCTGGGAACACTGCTGAGGTTAAGTGACTTGCCCAGAGTCACACAGTATGTAAGTGGAGGTGTGGAATCAAACCCAGGTCTGCTGGATGTATCAAGCTCACTCACAGCTTCTTACTCTAACCTCTGTGCTAAACTGTCAGCCCCATAGTTTCCTTCAGGAATGAAAGAAAACAAAAGAAAAATAGATATATTAATGTTTTTGCCAGGACAACATCATTGCTACAAAATACTAGATGGTGACTAACTAATACTGCTGCTTTAAAGTAGAGAAGAGAAATCCTATAATGCAATTGGCTGAATCCAGTCATATTACCATGCAGTTTTTATATCATATCTGTCCTGGTCAGCTACTCTTCTGAGTTCGATTGGCATCAACACTCATTTTATTAGCATAATAACACTCCAGGGATGGGCATTATGCCAGGTCACCACACTTCTCCTGGGTGCAGAGGCCCACTTGCACTAAGCAGACAGGTGTAGATCCTGCTTAATGCGATCCCTGGCATGTGTTATTTCTTACACTATCCACTGTGGCATGACATAATTAGGACATTTACTGATTTCCACGAGTTACAGTTGAAACATGCATTTAGCTAAGGTTGAGTTTCTTGTCACTGCCATACAGCTTCAGCAAATCTAGAAACTTTGTAACTTTTCAAACAGCATGCCACTTCAACGACTCTTTGTTCCTGATGTTTAAAATAATGTTGTTGTCCTAAAATGCTTCTTCTGGGCTTTCCTGAAGGCAGTGAGCATGAATTTACCATGAGTTTAAGTCTGATACCACTTCTTAAGTGTGACCACAAAGACTAACATAGCACTTTATTATATTGTTGTAGACTGAATGAGTTTGCACTGAGGGCACATGGCTTTAAAAAGACATGGACTGTGATGAATCTTGTACAAACTGACAGCTGATTTTACCTTCCGAATTCAGATGGTTTCTTTCTTCTTCTTTTTTGCCTTTCTTTCAAAATCAAATAAATGTTCTAGAGATTTTAAAATGAAAAGACTAATAAAGTTTTTATCTGTACACATATCTGCATTTCTACTTTTATACACTAATCAAATTATAATGAATAAGAAAGAGGCAGCCCACTTTGATGTCTTACTAGATAGATTCTTTAGTGACAAACTTGCTATGTATTGAACATTCAGTTACTAATATGATACTGAAAACTGAAAAGGCACTGCTGTCATACCTCTCAATTGCTATAAATTTTGCATAGCGCTATGATTTTTATATTCAAATTTACCTTGCTCCATGAAGACTTACTGACATTTCTCATAATGTTAGGGCTATTTCTGGGCATGCAAACTATTTAAATATTAAACTAACTTGATAGAAAGAAGAAATTTCCTTTCCTGTTAGCTCCAACATTGTCAATGGAAGTCATTACCACTGGTATAGTGCACCCCTTCCAGGGGAATGGCACTGCCTAAGCTTTAGAATGTTGGGCATATGAGGATTTCAAGTAGCAGCAACTCACCAGTCACTACTGACTTCAGAGTGCCTCAATAAACTTAACTACCATAATGTCCATTCGATAAGTGATAAAACATAAAACTGAAAACTTGAGTACACTCTACCTTTAATTGTTAATAGAAACTACCTTATCTTGTTGATGGATTTGGAGAGAAGGCACCCTCACATCTGACTCTTGGTTTGGTGGAATTGATTTTCTTTCTGGCAAGGCCGGTGACTAAAATAACTCGTCCTGTACCATCAAATTCCTCTGTAACTTGGAAGTTGACAACAAATACAGTGATTAACTCTGGCAATCAAAAGTTTATGCTGTAAGAACTACCTGTAACAAGGAAAACACATATAGTTACAGCTGAACCTGTTAAGATGCGTGGTCACACCGATTGAGAAATCTTTTTTTTTTTTTTTTTTAAGACAACAGTGCAGCAGAATAAAAGGATGCCCAAAAGTCATAGTAGGAATTTTAATGAAACAACAGACATCCCCACTGGCATACCAGATAATATTCTCCCACAAGAGCAGGCTCCTGGGTGGTCCCATTGACAATGTTGGAGCTAACAGAAAAGGAAATTATGGTAAGTATGAAGTAAATGTCTTCTTCTGTAGTGCTCCACATTGTCATTGGGAAGTCTTACCACTGGGTTCTAAGAAGCAGTACCAGAACAACAGGAAGTGGGGAGAATAGTATCCCATATGTCAGAAAACAATACTGTAATAGATTACTTACAAACTGCTGCCTGTAATACTCTGCAACCAAAGACTGTATCAAAAGAGCTCTGAACATCCAATTTGTAGTGTTTGGTGAAAGTGTGGACGGAGACAATGTAGTTGCCTTGCATAGCTCTAAAACAGATGCTTCACTTCTCTCTGCCCAGGAAGCAGCCATAGCCTCTGATGGAGTGAGCTTTGATAAGGGCTGTAGGCTCTTGCTTTCTGCAGACATAGGCCTTAGCAATGCTGGCCTCATTGACCTAGCTAAGGTGGCCTTTGAGGCTTTTTGACACTGTCGGCTGCTCCAAAGAGAGGAGAAGAAACAGGTTATCCAATTTCTGGAAAACAGACATCCATTTGAGGTATGTCCTAACAACCTGTTGCAATCTAACTTGTGCAACTCTTTCTCCTTTGGGTGAGATGGTTGCAGAAAGAAAAGATGGAATACATATTTCCTGGTTCACGTGAAAGACCGTGGACACTTTTGGGATGAAAGACGAGACTGTTCTGAGTACCACCTTGTCCTTATGCATAATGAGGTATGGTTCTTTGTGGGACAAGGCCTTGTAGCTGTGCTCTGGTATATGAGCTCTCATATCATATGAACAGCTCAGAAGAGTTTATTCTATTGATACCATGAAAAAATTGAAAATTTCTGTTGTATCCCCTTTTCCTTCTGTGCTCCAAAGAATACATATTCAAATTTTGCAGCCTTTCCTGTATTAATTTCTTGCTGGCCCTGTATTATTTTAGTCACCCTCCTTGGAGTGTCTCCAACTTACCCTGGTCTTTCTTCAGGGTGGGCTCCAGAACTGCACACATACCCAAGTGCAGCCTCACCCGTGACCTATACTGTGGAAGGATCACCTCCTTTCTCCTGCCTGTACAGCCCCTACCTATACACTGCAATATTCTGCTGTCTTTGCCATAAGCCTTATTACACACTGTGAGATATATTTTAGGGTATAACTAATGACATTACCCACATGCTTTCTTCAGTTTGTCCCACCCTTACTCCATCAGTCCAGTAGACTGTCTTAGGATTTTTTCCTATGTACATTACCTGTACTCCTTGGAGTTGAACATCAACTGCCAGATACCTGACCATTTTCCTAATCTTTTCTCATCCTTTGCATATTGTTAATACCTTCCAAAGTATCCACCCTCCCTCAGAGGTTAGTAATATCCACGCAGAGGCACACCTTCCCTTTACACCTCCTCTGTATCATGGATGTAAATATTGAAGAGTGTATTCCAGGACTGACCCGAGACCACATTCATGATGCCCCTGACTTCAGAGAATTTATGGAAGAACCACCCTCGAGTCCTCCCACATAGCCAGTTGACTATCCAACTAGCCAAGTATTCCCATCCCCAAACCTCCCACCTTCTTGATTAGTATCCGCTTGGCACAAGAGTTGAAGGCCAGGCTGAAATTCAGGAAAATATATCAACCTCCTAATCTGTCCACCGATTTCTGTTACAGAACTGAAGTCTACCAGATTTACCTGACAGGACCTACTTTCATGAATCCGTGTCGTCTTTTGTCCTGTAATTCTTGCTTTTCTAGAAACTTGACTATAATTTCTTAGATTATGATCTCTAGAAGTGTCCCCACAATGGAGGTCAGAGTAACTGGCTTATAATTTTCAGGATCACCTCTATCCCTGCTCTTGTTCATATAAGGATGCATTGTACAGCAATAGTAGTATTACTAGCAGTCAACAAGTTTATTAACATTTTAGGAGAATGTTTGTAGCTGTATTGGTCCTTGTACAAACAGATGAATAAAGTAGGGATTTTCATACCTTTTATGGGACCAAACAGTAATTTTCAGTACACAGGCTTTTAAGCCTTACGGTGCCCTTCTTCAAGTAATGGCAGTTTTGAAAAACATTTTTTAGAGAAATCCAGTGAGCCAAGGCTCATTATAAATGGCAGCCTAAAGTATACATACTGTATATACATTCTCGACCCTTATGTGTTCATTTATACCATGGGAGAGAGGAGTAAAGAACTGAATAAAAGTGTTAGTCAGACATGTTATTCGCCTACTAGGTGAATAAAGAACAGTTACTCACCATAAATGAAAATTACATGCTCACCATTATGCTTGGTCTTCTATGAATATCATCACCATTGATTCACACTTCTAGGTCTTAGCCGGAGGCACTTGGACTCTGTGAGATCCAGAACATTTCAGGTGAGCTAGTCGTGAGGCAAGCTGTGCATGTGCATGGTACTGTGAGAGTGGCTCATGGTACTAGGCTTACCTCAGCACCCATCCTTAACCGCCTCAGTTCCTTTTTTTTACTGAGGAGGTGCAGCATTACCTAACTAGTACTTACGACTAAACCTAAGGGCATAAGATAGCCCTAGTGACTCGTGTGAAGCGCCAATAAACCAGTAACACAGTGTCTTCACAACCCAGAACAAGGTGAGGACCAATAAAGAGACTGCAGGAGCCTGGGGATGGCAAGTGGATATGGAATCAACAGGAAGATATTCTAGAAGATCATGAACTACAGTGAGTATGCAATTTTCATATCTTTCAGGAATCAGTCTTCACCATTGATTCAAACTAATGGGGCAGAGTACCAAGCTCAGATAAAAAAAAAAAAAAACAGACTAGTGCAGTAGGAGCTAAAGTCTCACTCAGGACAGAAATTTATTCAGGAATAGTCCTGCCAAGGGTGGCATATTGCCTGGCATGGATATCCAGGGCATAGTGCGTAACAAAAGTGTGCACTGTGCACCAAGTTACAGCTCTGCAATATATCATTGATAGGCACAGAGCAAATCTCTGCCAAGGATGTAACAAACCGACCTAGTGGAGTGGGTATGTACCTGTCCTTCCAACTTGACCTGCACCATGGCATAGCAGTGGTGTAGACAGCTCACAATCCAGGCAGAAATGCGGTTGATTGTAATAGGCTGTCCCTTTGATTGGGATCAAAGGAGACAAACCACTGTTTGATTGCCTGAAGTTTTAGTTCTGTCCAGGTAAAATGTTAGGAGCCTCCAAACATCCAGAGAATGGAGAGTGCATTCCTTCATTTTGGAAGCTGACAAAGTACATAGGCAGCAAATGACTGATAGAGACAGAACTCAGTTTTAGTAAGGAACTTAGGTGTGTGGAGAACTACCTTGTCCTTGTGGAAAACAGTATACGGAGGATATGTGACCAAGGTACAGATTTCAGATACTCTGCAAGCAGAAAAGATAGTCACTAGAAAGCAGCTTTCAAAGTTAAACACTTCAGCTCATGTGTCACAAAGGGCTCAAAAGGCTTTTGGGTGAGCATATCTAGCACAAAGTTGATATTCCAGGCAGCCACCAGCTTCCTGATGGGAGGCCTTGTGTGTATGATGCCCTTAGGAACCTCTTGAACAGTGGCAGCTGTGCCAGGTGGAGGGTAACCGACGGGCTCATGGTATGCAGAAGTAGCACACAAGTGGACCTTAACTGTGGAATACTGTAGGCCAGCACCAGAACGGTCCGTAAGTACTCCACAACCTTGTCATGTGGGCAACCAAAGGGTACATGTGACTTTTGAGCACTAGGTGGAAGACTAGGCTTGCTGGCAAAGGCACATAGCTTCACCTGAGCTCTTTTCCTCTAGGTTGCTTGAAAGGACAGAGCAAAGAACCTTACCAGAGCAAAGAAAGGATTAAGGCTTCTTTTTGTTAGGTAGATTTACTGAGTGTTGTAATTTCATTTTGTACTCACAGGGATTGTTACTGTTTGTTGCTAACATTTTATTGCTTTATTTTTCTCAGATTCAAATTGTTGTTGCTGGGTACACCTTCTGCTGTATTATTACAGGGTGTGCTTACATGTGTGTGCTTACAGATTACTGCTGTAATCTTCTGATTCAGTTTGTCTTTGTAAGGTACAGTGGTGTGAAAAGTATTTGCCCCTTCCTGATTTTCTCTATTATTGCATATTTGTCACACTGGATGTTTTCAGGTCTTTAGACAAAATGTAATATTAGATAAAGGGAACCTAAGTGAACAAATAACACTTGTTTTTTTTTACTTATTTCATTTATTTAATGAAAAAAGTTAACCAACACCAACTGGCACTGTGTGAAAAAGTAATTGCCCCTAGTTAAATCAACCCAATTAAAGGGATAATTAGAGTTAGCTGATTGAACACAGCCAGACTTGATTACAGCCAGCCCTGCTCAATATAAACCTCACTTATTTTGATCCTTACCATCAGAGTCACTTTGCCAGCACAAAGATTCAACAAGCACATTATGCCACGATCAAAGGAAGTTCCTGAAAAGATCAGAAAAAAGTTGTTGCTATCTATCAGTCTGGAAAGGGTTACAAAGCTATTTCTAAGGCTCTGGGACTCCATCGAACCACAGTGAGAGCCATAATTTCCAAATGGAGAATACTTGGAACAGTAGTGAATCTTCCCAGGAGTGGACGGCCTGCCAAAATTACTCCAAGGGCGCAGCGTAAAATCATCCAGGAAGTCTCAAAGGATCCTAAAACAACATCCAAAGAACTGCAGGCTTCTCTTGCCTCAGCTAAGGTCAGTGTTCATGACTCCACAATCAGAAAGAGACTGGGCAAAAATGGGCTTCATGGGAGAGTAGCAAGGCGAAACCACTGCTAACCAAGAAGAACATAAATGCTCGTCTCTCATTTGCCAAGAAGCACCTGGATGATCCACAAGCTTTTGGGAAAATGTTCTATGGACAGATGAGTCCAAAGTGGAACTTTTTGGACTACATGGATCCCATAATGTCTGGCATAAAGCAAACACAGCATTCCACAGTAAGAACATCATACCAACAGTCAAACATGGTGGTGGTAGTGTGATGGTGTGGGGATGCTTTGCTGCCTCAGGACCCGACGACTGCCATAATTGAAGGAACCATGAATTCTGCTCTGTACCAGAAAATTCTTAATGAGAATGTCCGTCATCCGTCCATCAGCTGAAGCTGAAGCGTAGTTGGGTCATGCAGCAAGATAATGATCCAAAACACAAAAGCAAGTCCACATCAGAATGGCTGAAAAGAAGTAAAATTAAAGTTTTGGAGTGGCTAGTCAAAGTCTAGACCTAAACCCAATAGAGATGCTGTGGCAGGACCTGAAACGAGCAGTTCATGCTCGAAAACCTACCAATGTTACTGAATTAAAGCAGTTCTGTGAGGAAGATGGCTAAAATTCCTCCACAGCGATGTGAAAGACTGATATTGAATTATAGGAAGCGTTGGTTGCAGTCATTGCAGCTAAAGGTGCATGAACCAGTTATTAAGTGTAAAGCAATTACTTTTTCACACAGTGCCAGTTGGTGTTGGTTAACTTTTTCATTAACAAATGAAATAAGTGAAAAAAAAACAAGTGTTATTTGTTCACCATGTTCCCTTTATCTAATATTACATTTTGTCTAAAGACCTGAAAACATCCAGTGTGACAAATATGCAATAATAGAGAAAATCAGGAAGGGGGCAAATACTTTTCACACCACTGTATATCTTCCGTTACTGCTTTATTTTTTCTGTAGCAAAGTGTTTCTTACAAGGTATATCTTCTGTGAAATTATTACAGGTGGTGCTTTTACAGGTTTTACAGTTTTATCTATCATTAGGATAAGCTTTCAGGGCTACTGCATTTGTTGCTGGCTGATTGTTTCTGCTCTTACCTCCTTGTTTCTTTCGTCTGTGGTTCTTCTTTTTGGCAGGGCCCAACCCCCTACACTACACCTCTTTATAGGGTAGCACAGTTGTGACATTTCCTGTAGCAAAGCAGGAAGGGAGTGATCAGAGGGTATCCACACAGTTACCTCATTTACAGGGCACAAGTACTGTAATTTAACTTGTTATACAAAAATAAACAAACAAAACACAAAATCAAACATTTGTGTTCATTTCCTCCTTCTAATTACTCTGACCAGGTTATACACCCAGCAACTTATCTGGAATGGGTATCATTAACTGCAGGTACTGTAGAACACTTTTCAGAAGGGCAGTTTTACAGGATTTATGACACTGTCCTACATGCTGGGCCATTGGAGATCTAAGGGCTCAGCTCCAGGCAGCATGGGCAGAGATTACATGCCTCAAATTGCATATTCAAGAGGAAATATGTATAAGAACTGCCTGGCATTTCCTAACATCCAACAGAAGCACTTTGACCACAGAGGGTAGTTGGTCCAGGAGGTTGGCAGGTGGGTAGGAGGGCAAATCGTGTGCCCCATCACCCAGTGCTCTCCAACATATTACCTCCACAAACCATATATGAAGTACTAAACAGGTCTCTGCCTCTATGTCTGAAACCAAACAAAAGGGCAGAGGACACTGCAGAGCAGGACACTGCAGCACAGGATCTAGCACAACAAAACTCACCCAAACGGGAACCAAAACAAAAAAGGGCAAAAAGGAAACCCAAAAACTTCTGATCTAGGAGACTCCATTATTCTGGGAGTTGATACCTATCTCCAGCCAGGGTAATAGTCAGATGTCTTCCAGGTACATCAGCTTAGAGAGACTCTGACAGCATTGCTAAAATTGTTCAGGAAGCAGGAGAAAACATTGACATCCTGGTACACATAGGGACTAACGATCTTGCCAGCCGGTCAGTTGTGGAGACCAAGGAACACCTGACCAGGCTGGGTGACAAACTATCATCCATTTCATCCAGCATCTCCTTCTCTGAGGTCCTGCCAGTCTGGAAGAGGAGGGCAGATGGATGGAAGGTCAGAGAAAGGGAGATAGGGAAGTTAACGTGGCTCAAGGGCTGGTGCCAGGAAAAGGACACACATTTGTAGGAACTGGCAACAGTTTTGGGAGTGAAAGTCCTTAAATTTGATGGCCTGTATCTGACTAAGGAGGAGTCAGTGCATTGGGGCAGCAGTTTGACATCTTTGTAGAATATTTAAACTAGCAAATGGGGAGAAGGGTGCAGCACTCGATACATCGAATGAGAAGAACACCCTCCCCCTCAGCTAGTGATCAAACAGGAGTTCAGCATGTTTGTAGTTAATTTGCATCACCAGGTAAGGAGAAAGGTCTGGCTCCCCATCATGACGACAGGGAAACGTCAGACTCACCCAACAACTAACACACTGAAATCTGGCCAATGGAAAATCATGTACACAAGTGCTTGCAGTCTGGGAACAAGAACCCAGACCTGCAGGCAGTAATGACAGTGGCTAAACTGGACATAGTAGCCATTAGCGGGACATGGTTTACCAGTAACCTCACTTGGGAGACTTCAGTACCTGGCTATGTACTGTTCAGAAGAGACCAAGGTGCAAACGGGGGGGTGGAGTGGCTCTTTATGTCAATGAAGATATAAAAGCTACAGAAATTCAGAATACTCATAAGGAGCCAGAAGAACTGTGGGTCACCCTGGAAACAGGAAATGGTAAGCCATACAAACTGGGGTTGTCTACAGGCCTGCAGATCAGAGGAGGACACAGACACATTACTGTTAGAAGATATACAAAACATGACAGCTAAAGGGAGATTCTGATAATGGAGACTTCAACATGCCAGATATAGATTGGTCAATACCAGCAGGAACATCTGACAGAAGTAGACACATAGTGGATTCTCTGCAGGAGGGCCTCAAACAACTGGTACAACAATCCACAAGAGACAGCGCTATCCTAGATCTAGTATTGGCTAACAGGAAAGGATCACAGATTTCAAGTAGAAGGTCACCTGGGGCCAGTGACCATCACATGGTATGGTTCAGTCTGGCCACTAGAACTAAATCATCCCATTCCAAGGCAAAATATGGGACTTCAGAGGAGTTGACATTGATAAGATGGCCAACAGAGTTAAGGTAGCCCTGGCAAAAAGAAATACAGGTGAGGAAGTACAGGCAAAGTGGGCAGTCATTAAGCAGCACTACTTGAAGCAACATCCCATTGTGTTAGAGAGAAAAGGAAGTGCAAAGAAGAAGAAACCACTTTGGTCCTCAAAAACAGTAGCAGAAAAGGTCAGAGCCAAAAGGCTGGCCTTCAGGAAATACAAGGAATGCAGCAGGATGAAGATAGGGAGGCATACTAAACTTCCCTAAGGGAAGCAGGGACGGCAATAAGGCAGGCAAAGGCCCAAACCAAGGAAACACAAGCACGAACAGTAAAAGAAGAGGACAAGACTTTCTATAGATATGTTAGTGAAAGGAGAAAGTCCAGAGGAGGTATTGCTAAGATCAAAGGGATAAGGGGCGTGTGAAGAGGAGGACCATGTAAAGCATCTATCCTGAATAGATACTTCCGCTCAGTATTTACTGAAGAGAAGGTAGGTAGGGCCCACAGCTCAGCATAGAAACATAGAATTTGACAGCAGATAAGGACTGCTTGGCCCACCTAGTCTGCCCATTTCCCACATAACGGATAAGCTGCAGATCCTAGTTAACCAACAGCCTACTTCCTCCCACCCGCCACTAGAATTGCATTATGTCTGTCCCATGCATTCTTGAATTCCCATTTCTAACTCTATGACCTCCTCAGGAAGGCTGTTCCATGTATCCACAACCTCTCTGTGAAGAAATGCTTCCTCACATTACCTCTGAGCCGTCCCCTCTATCTTTAAATTGTGCTCCCTTGTTTTTGCACTCTTTTCTGAAAGATGCTACCCTCTTGGACTTTGTTGATTCCTTTAAAGTATTTGAAAGTTTCTGTCATGTCCCCTCTCCTCCTTTCCTCAAGGCTATACATCTTAAGTCCTTTAGTCTTTCTTCATATGTCTTCTGGTGCAGACCCTGCACCATTTTGTTGCCCTCCTCTGGACAGCCTCCACCCTGTCTATGTCTTTTGTGGAGATGGGGTCTCCAGAACTATACACAGTACTCAGATGTGGTCTTACCAACTGTCTGTACAGAGGGCCAACAACATCCTGTTTTCTACTGCCTCTCTCTATGCATCCCAGTATTCCCCAGCCCTCCTTACTGCCTTCTCACATTGCTGGCCCACCTTTAGGTCATCTGATATGACTACCCTCAGGTCCCTTTCCATTTTTGTTGTTATCAGTATCTCACCACCCCATTGTGTACTGTTGCCATGGTTTTTATTTCCCAGGTGCATTACTTTGCATTGAATCTAAGCTGCCATATATTTGACCATTCCTCTAACCTTGCCAAGTCTCTTTCATTCTTTCCACCCCACCTTGCATATCAACCCTGTTACAGATCTTTGTGTCGTCTGCAAAGAAACATACCTTCCCTCCAGTCCCTCAGCAATGTCACTTATAAAGACATTAAAAGGACCGGCCCCAGTACTGAACCCTGCAGTACCCCACTAGTAATCCTCCTTTCTTCACTGTGACTCCATTTACTATTACCCGCTGTGTCCTGTTGTCCAGCCAGTGTTTTACCAGGCTACCACCCTGGTACTCTCTCCCAGGCTGGCTAATTTGTTTATTAATCTTTGTGTGGACTGTGTCAAATGCCTTGCTAAAGTCTAGGTAGGCCATATCCAGAGCCTTCCTGGTCTATTACTTTGGTCACCCAGTCAAAGAAATCAATTAGATTTGTCTGACATGACCTTCCTGCTGTGAATCCATGCAGCCTTGGGTCCCAGCCCCACTGGCCTCTAGGTACTCAACAATTCTTTCCTTCAGAAGTGGTTCCATAATTTTCCTACCACTGAGGTCAAACTGACAGGTCTGTAGTTTCCTGCTTCTGTCTTGCTCCCACTTTTGGGAAGGGAATCACATCTGCCCTCCTCCAGTCCTCAGGTACCACACCATCCTCCCATGATTTATTAAAAGGGTAGTCAGTGGTGTTACTAGTTCTTCCTTTAGTTCTTTTAGAATTTGAGGTGACTCCTATCAGGCCCATTGTTTTATCCACCTTCAGTTTTAAGAGTTCTTTCAGAACCCTTTCTTCTGTGAAAGAACTAATATCAAACCCCTATCCAGAGTGCTTCTATAGACAGGATTAGCTCTTCCCCTGCTTTTCCATTGTGAATACTGAGCAGAAATATTCATTAAGTATCCCTGCTTTTTCACTGTCGCTCTCTGCCCAACCACCTTCCTCTTTATTCAGCCTCAGTATCCCTGCCTTTGTCTTGCTTTGCTTCCTAATGTACCTATAAAAAGTTTTATCCTCCTTAACCGAGTTGGCTACCTTTTCCTCAGTTTGGGCCTTGCTATTCTGACTGCCTTCCCGCTTCCTTCTGCTTTAACTGGTGCAGTTCTGTGTCCTGCTCCTTCTGTGTTTCCTTATACTTCCTGAATGCTATCTTTTTCTCCTTACCTTCCCCACCACTTCTTCTTGAGAACCATATTATTTTTTTTCATTCGTTTGATTTGTTTATTTGCTTCACACAATGGCCTGTTGCCTCTGTGATGGCAGTTTTGATGTTTTCCATTGTTGCTCCATCCCACCTTCTTGCCTGTTTGCTAGTGCTTTTCTGAGGCACTTCCCATTTTGACAAAATCAGCCCTCCTGAAGTCCAGTACCTTTACTTTTGTCTGGCTTGACTCTACAGCTAAGTTTATCATGAACCACACTTGGTGGTCGCTTGTTCCCAGATGGCTATCCACTTCAAGATCAGAGATCCCTCTCCATCCCCATTTGAGAGTACCAGGTCTAAGATTGCTCTTTCCCGAGTGGGTTCCAAACTAGTTGTCTGAGGCATGCCCCTGGCATTGAGAATGACCTGCTCTTGGATGTGGCAGCAAAGGTGCTCCAGGCTAACATCTGGCATATTCAGGTCCCCATCAGCAATATCTCCCTTTCTCTGCCATCCTAAGGATACCTTCTCATTCCTTTCACTTCTTGTCAAGTTAACATCTAACATATTCAGGTCCCCATCAGCAATATCTCCAATTTCTCTTCCATCCTAAGGATGCCTTCTATCATTTCCTTATCCATTTCCTCCCGAGATGGGGGTCTGTATACAACCCATGTGTGGACTGTGGAGCCATTTCCAGTCTCCAGGGGTGACCCACCGTGCCTCTCTCCTCCCTGTTTACCATTTAATTATGTTGTTTGATCCCTTCCCTTACATAGAGAGCTGCTCCTCCTCCTCTTCTTCCCTCCCTGTCCCTCCTGTAGATTGTGTACCCTGGTAAGTTGACATCCCAGTCATGGTTCTCTGTGTACCATGTTTCTGTGACTGCCACAATATCCAGGCATCCCTCTTCCGTCAAGGCCACCATTTCAGGGAGCTTTTACCTAGACTACAGGCATTGGTACTCATTACCTCCATTTTTATGGCATTATTTCTTTTGCCCCATCCCTGTCCTTACTACCATTGTCTTTTTTCTCCATTTACCCTACCCTTATCCCTATCGACTGCTCTATTTTGGTGTTTACCTCACTAATTACCCTCATTTTTTGGTGGGGAGCTAGGTTTCTCTTCTCCTCTTCAGTGCCTCCCCTTGGCTAGTGTAAATGCTTGCCACTGAAGCATTTAAACCCATCACCTAGTATATGGTTCCCTCCAGGATAGATGCAGACCATCGCACCTGTATAGGCCTGCATCCTCCAGGTGGAGCCCCAGTCCCCAGTGAAGCCAAATCCTGAGCTCTGCACCAGTTTTTCAACCAGTCATTGAATCCCATGATGCAGAGTATGCTAGCCTCATCCATGCCATAGACAGGTAGCACTCTCCAGAAAGTTACTGTGTGTGCTGTGTGCTACTTGTCTAAGGCCCTCCCAACTCCACAAACTCCTGTTGCACTGCTCTGATCCCATTCTCAGCCAGGTCATTCATCCCTAGGTGGATAATGACATCCATCTCACTCCTCCTTGCAGCTGCTCTCGTGATCCTGAGGATTTGTTTCCTGTCCCTCCAAGCCACAGCACCGGGCAGGCACTTACCTCCCTTTCCCTTCCCTCCCCAGTTCTACCCCCTAACAATCGAGTCCCCCACCAGGAGTTGTCTCTTCCCCAGTGGGGTTCTCTGTGCCACCTCCTGTGGGTCACCATTGTGGAGGTTCCCAGCATCCTCCTTGCCCCAGCACCATGGACACAGGGGAGGAAGTGCACTAGTTGTTTCACAAAAAAAAGGGTCTCATAAGAGCTTGATAAGCTCAGATGGACAAGGTAATGGGACCCGATGGCATACATCCCAGGTACTAAACTAGCTAAGGGTGGATCTAGCAGAGCCATTATCAGAACTGTTAAGTGAGTATCTGAGCACAGAGAGGTCCCAGAAGACTAGAGAAGGGCTCTTGTGATCCCGCCTCCACAAGAATTGTAGCAGAGAGGAGGCAGGAACTACAGACCAGTCAGTCTTACCTCAATAGTGGGCAAGATTGTGGAGGCACTTAGGAAAGGATAGTGAAACATCTGGAATCCATAGGAGCACAGGATCCAAGACAGCATAGGTTTACAATAGGAAGGTCCTGTCAAACTAATCTCATAGATTTATTTGACTGGGTAACTAGAGTGATGGACCAAGGGGAGCAGTTGATGTTGGCTGCCTTGACTTAAGCAAAGCTTTCGATAATGTTCACATAGAAGATTGATTAATAAGCTTGGTAGGCTCCGGGTGGTCGTGGTTGGTTGGAAGAGTGGTAACTGGGGTTTAATGCAAAAGAAGTGCAAGATCATGCACATAGGGAAGAGAAACCCTGAGGCCACCTATAGGCTGGGAGGGAGTTGCTGGCAGTCACAAGGAAGAAAGAGACTTGGGCATCATCATCACAGATGACCTGAAATCATCCGAGCAGACCACTAAAGCAGTAAGTAAGGCTAGGGGATGTTGAAGTGTATTGATAGGGGTATCACAAGTCACAAGAGGGAGGTAATAACCTCTTTACAAGACACTGTTAAGCCCCATCTGGGAGTACTGCGGCAGTACTGCAGGCTACATCTTCACAAGGACATTAACCAAATTGAGCAAGTCCAGAGAAGGGCACCAAAATGGTGCAGGGACTGCATCAGAAAACATATGAGGACAGATTAACGGAGCTCACATGTATACTCTAGAGCAAAGAAGAGAGAGAGGTGATATGATCAAACATTCAAACACCTTAAGGGCATTGACAAGATGAAAGAGTCTAACATGTTTTAATATAAGAAACATAGCAGGACAAGAGGACACAGCATGACATTAGAGGGATGCCGATAAAGAGGTACTGTGAGGAGTTCTTTTCACAGAAAGGGTGGTGGATGCACGGAACAGCCTACCCCAGGAAATGGTGGATCTGAATACAGTGCAGGGCTTCAAACAAGCATGGGATAGGCATAAGGGAGAAATACAGATGAGTGTGAATAGATAGGCCATTGACATAGCAAAGGTCAATGGTAGCATTCATAAGGTAGAAAAATAAATGGGCAGACTGGATGGGCCTTATGTCCTTATTTGCTGTCAACTTTTATGTTTCTATGTAAAACTCTTTCCATTTTGCTGCATAAGTCTTTCTAGCGTGAAGGTTTACAGGCAGACAAAAGGATTCCAGAGACTTTCTGAGATATCTTATACCTTTTCATTTCTGTCTCTTCAGGAGCCAGACCTGAAGGTGAAGGTAGCACAGTTCGGGAGGATCAGGTGATCTTGAGTCAGTAAGTAAATCCTGAGTGCAAGGATCCTCAGTTTGCTGACTGACACTCTGTTCAACAGAGGAAACCATAACTGTTGAGGCCAGTGGGGTGATCAGAATCGTCTTGCCCTCATGTGCCCCAGTTTGAGCAAGGCACGCTGCCACTACAACGACACCTGCACAGTGAACCCCCACAGCAAAACCCCCACCCCACCTAAATCGGCAGTGACGGGGTTGCGATGTGACACACTTTAGGGCTATTGGTAAATATCTAACTCCACTGTCTGTGTGACATAGGAGTTAGATATCTATAGTAGGTGGGTGTGGGGCACCCCCGCATTGAGCGCCGCGATGTTGCTGGTCGGTTAAGGGCTACGCCATGGTCGGGGTGATCAACGGGTTCCCGGCGCTTGTAGTGATGTCGTGGTCAGGATTGTCGCACCAGTGTCATGGATCCTTTGAGCAATACCCTCTACACTAAGGGGACTGGAGGAATGAATACAGAAAAGAGTTTCATATTGCAGTCTTAATGCTTCCTGACAGAAAACACTATGCCCTCAGATTTGTGGAGGAGAGTTGAGGCAGCTTGGCATTGAGTGGATGCAAAAAGGCCTACATCTGGGTGCCCCACTCATTGACCAGCATCTCATGATGTCTGGAGCTAGTGACCACTCATGAGGATAGCTTCTGCTCAACTGAGCTTGTCTGCCAGAGAGTTCTGGACTCTGGCAGATAAATGGCCTGAGTAGGAACCCCTGCTGCAGGCACCCTTCTCACACTCTCCTCACTTCCCTGCAGAGAGGGTAAGAGTGTTCTTGTTTGTTGAGGCATTACATCATAGACTTGTCTGTCTGGAGGAGAACTGTTCTGTAGCTGATGAGATCCACTAGCCACAGGCCATACAAAACAGCTTGCATCTCCAACACAGTGATGTAGAGATGAGTCTCTGATGGGTCCCAGACACCCTGTGTTTGAAGGTTCCTGACAATGGGCTCCCTTCCAACAGGGAAGCATCTGTGGTGAGAGTCACCTGAGGCTCTGGTTGGAGAAGGAAAGCCCTGGAGGAGACTACCTCCAAAGATCACCATGTGAGTGACTGAACCAGGGTTTGGTCACCTGAATGGGATAGGTCTGAGGATATGATGGCTTGTGACCACTGTGCACTGAGCATCCACTGAATCATTCTCATGTGTAACTATGTCAGGGGCACTGTGAGCACTGAGAAGGTTATCAGACCCAGTATGTGTTGCATAGAGTGGGCTCAAACAGATTTAGCGCTCCATAACGATCATGCTGTCTGCATGGTCACTTGTATTCTGCTCTCTGAAGGAAGGGTGGGGTTTGGTCATATTCAGAAGAGCTTCCTATGAACAGCAGCCGCTGTGAGGGTTGGAGTTGAGACTCCTAGATCAAGCAGAACCCCATGGAGGTAAGGAACTGAGAGGCCATGGCCCAGGGGGTTATTAGTGGGGTACTGCAGGGTCTAGTATTAGAACTGGTCCTCTCAATGTCTTTATAAGTGACATTGCAGAGGGACTGGAAGGAAAGTATGTCTCTTTGCAGATGACACAAAGATCTGCAACAGAGTTGATGCACAAGATGGGGTGGAAAGGTTGAGAAGGGACTTGGCAAGGTTAGAGGAATGGTCAAAGGTATGGCAGCTTAGATTCAATGCTAAGAAGTGCAGGTAATGCACCTTGGGAAACCAAACCCAGGGAAGAGTACACAATGGGGGTGAGATATCAACAACAACAAAATGGAAAGGGACCTGGGGTAGTCACATCAGATGACCTAAATGGGCAAGCAATGTGAGAGGGCAGTAAGGAGGACTGGGGGGATGCTGGGATGCATAGGGAGAGGCATCACCAGTAGAAAACAGGAAGTTGTTATCCACTGTACAGACAGCTGTAGACACCAGATCTGGAGTACTGCATGCAGTTCTGGAGACCCAGTCTCTGCAAAGACATAGACAGGATGGAGGCTGTCCAGAAGAAGGCAACTAAATGGTGTAGGGTCTGCACCCAGAAGACATATGAAGAAAGACTTAAAGAGGTTAATATGTATAGCCTCGAGGAAAGGAGGATGAGGGGGACATAATAGAAACTTTCAAGCACCTCAGGGAATCAACAAAGTCCAAGAGGGTAGCATCTTCAGAAAAAGAGGTGTGCAAGAACAAGAGGGCACAATTTGAAGATGGGGGGTGGCCTAGAGGTACTTAAGGAAGTATTTTTTCACAGAGAGTTGTGGATGTATGGAATGGCCTTCAGAGGAGGTTGTGAAGTCAAAACTGTGGTGGAATTCAAGCATGCATGGGACAGTCATAAGGCAATTCTAGGGGTGGGGGGTAGGGAGAAGTAGGCTGCTGGGAATTAGGATCTGCAACTTATCCATTAGGTAGGAAACAGGCAGACTGAGGGCCAAGCAGTCCTTATCTGCCATCAAATTCTACATTTCTATGTTTTTGTGTTACTGCTTCTGCACTTGGGTGCACTGGTCATCAGTCAATCCTTCAGGTAAGAGAAACCTGAAGTCCTAATTTTTCAGATGCTCTAAGAGTACTTCAAGGCACTTTGTAAAGACCTGAGGTGCAGAGGAGAGCCCAAAAGGCAGGACTCTGAACTTGTAAGCTGCTCCAGCATGAAGAATAAAAGGTATCTGAGACAGCCGGGGTACTAAACTGTGATGGTATGCATCCTGCATATCCAAGGAGCTAACCAATCCTGGATGAAATAACTACATTTCTTATCTCAACAAAATGAGATTTCTGAGGTTGAGGAAGGTGCATGCCCTGTGAATGATTCAGCAATCTGAAACAGAGATGCCTTCTGATGCAGATGCCTAGCAGGAAGCAGAGGCAAACATACACAAGCGGCTTAGAGTTGATGACTGTTGGACTAAATTCCATATATGGCAGTCAGCAGAAGCCTCTTCTTAGGATAGTCATAAAGGCAAAATGTCCTTGTAGCTTGCAATCCACATGCAATGGGTAGCTGCTATGCAGGCCAATTTTCCATTAGTTCCAACCTGACTGAGTCCTCCTAAGGCGTGTGTGGTGACCTCTTAGAGGACAATGGCCTTGCCATTCTCAGGAGAATAACACAGGCATCAGTTAGGCTGAGAAACATACACTGTACTGTCTAGGAGCAGTGTATTTTTTTAATCTGTCTGCTTGCAGATACAGTAGATGGAATTGAAGCATGCCCACCCTAGACCGCTTTTAGACAGGGTTTTAAATATGAGTGGAATAGGAGGAACTAAACTGACCAGCATGGTATAAACATTTAACCAATGTACGATGGCTGTAGGCTCAGAATTAAGTGAAGAAGCATGTCCCTGAACAAAGACTTTAAAGTTAAGAGCCTCCTGGAGGTACAGCAGTTGGGCTTGGGTCTGAAGAGTCCAGGCTAAGAAAGTCATGGGTGCCACCCTCAGAGAAGACGAGGTCAGGGTCAGATTCATCCCCTCCACATCCCTCCTGGAGGGAAGATATGGAGAGGGAGTATTGGACCTTCTAATCCAGAAACGAGTCTGGAAACACTGATTACATCAATCCTAATGACAAGGGGCCTGTTCCTGGGACGGCATCAGAGCTAGAACTGAATCCAGTGCCAGGAGATATCAGCAGTGACACAGCACCAGGACCTGTGCCAGAACTGGCACCTGGTTAGGTCCAAAGGGCCCAAACCCAGCACCTGTGCCAGAACCAGAGCAGGCACCAACGATTTAGCCTGCACCAAGAGACACAAGGTGGGGTGCCACCAGTGGGATAGGAGTCGAGTTGGGATTACTAACAAAGGATGAAGGCTGCTGCCAGAGCCAAACTCTACTCAGCTTGAGGGCCCCACCCATGGCTCCAGTTCTAGGGTCTGAGGGTCTTCTGGCAGGCCTCCCAGAGGGCAACCTTGAGTGGTACCATTTCTTCTCTCTTTGAAGGAAGAGGAAGAACTTGGGCCGAAAGCAGCTAGCGAACCTGACCAGAATCAAGAATAAGTCCACCAGCTTGTGCTTTCAGAACTACATTTCTCCTGAGAACAGGACCATCTGTGGTCAGAACCCTTCCCCATGGAGGAAAGTGGACTGCACATGGCCCCAGGGCCGCAGTAATGGAGGGAAAAGTGGAGATATGGTCCAGGGCCCTGAAATCAGAGAGGGGCCCACCTAAGGAACTGGCAGTATCCCTGGCATTAGCTGGTTAGGAAATGGGCCCATTGCTGGTGACCTGTCCTGGGCCCCAAATTTCATAGCTGCAGCCCTGCATGGCCCTGCTGCTGGAACAGCCTGCCTGAATGATTCCCTATCGTCATCCTCCATGGCCACCGACTGTATACTGGTTGGGCTGAGAAAAACAGACAGAAATACTGTAAAGCTAGTTATTTTCACACAAAGTAATTTTAGCGCAAACACAAATGCAGCCACAATTGTGTAAATTAAATTTAGCACTGTCATTATCACCAGATTTACTACATTAGTGCTTCAGTGAAAATAGAAACAATTATTTGACAGTGACAATTTTAAGTTTTACAGTATTTTGTAAAATCACTAACCTGACAAAAAATAATAAACTATATCTTTGAACACTAAAACTGAGAAGAACTGAATGCTGTCGCCATACAGATGTGAAGTTCTGAGTCCTAGCGGTGAGCGACATCATCACTGATGTGCACCGATGGCAGGAAAAGGAAACTGAGACAGTAGAGGGCTGGTGCCAAGGTAAGCCTCTAGCAGTGTTGTGTATGTACACATCTTGCCCTTGGCTTCAGCCCTACTGAAAATTCTGGGCCCTGTTGGGTCCTAGTGCCTCCAGCTAAGATCCATTAGTATGAATCAATGGTAAAGGCTGATTCCAGGAAGATCAGTAGATCTTCGAGGGAATCTCTTCATTGGGTCACACCTTTCAAACTGTAAGCCGCTGGCATCAGGAAGTTGTTATTCCTCTGTACAGACAGTTGGTGAGACCTTATCTGGAGTACTGCATGTAGTTCTGGAGTTCGTGATTCCACAAGAACATAGACAGGATGGAGGTGGTCGAAGAGGGCAACTAAAATGGTGCAGGGTCTGCAGCAGAAGACACATGAAGAGTGACTAAAGTAGCTTAATATGTATACCCTTGAGGAAAGGAGGGAGAGCAGGGACATGATAGAAACTTTCAAGTACCTCAAGGGAATCGACAAAGTCCAAGAGAGGAGCCTCTTTCAGAAAAACAGATATGCAAGAACAAGGGGCACAAATTGAAGATAGAGGGTGGGATGGCTCAGGGCAACGTGGAGGAAATATTTTCATGGAGAGATTGGTGGACGCATGGAACTGCCTTCCTGAGGAGGTCATGGGGTTAAGAGCAATGGGGAATTCAAGAATGCATGGGACAGACATATGGCAATTATAGTGGGGGTATGAGGAAGTAGGCTGTTGGTTATCTAGAATCAGCAGCTTATCCAATAGGTAGGAAATGGCAGGCTAGGTGGGCCAAGTGGTCCTTATCTGGTGTCAAAGTCTATGTTTCTATGTTTCCTCATAAATGCTTGCTACAGCCAGGGGCTACCTACGATGACATGCAATGTCGGCACCTATATAATCATGGCTGGTCCTATTGCTCCTCAGTTCCCCACTGCAGATAAGCTTGGAGGGACTCTTATCATGAGGAACCAGGAGACAAAACCAGTACCAGGCACAGAAGGAGAGGAATGAAACTGAAAACAATGTATACATAAGGGACTTATGGACATCTCCAAACAAGGTAGGGCAAACCTCCCAGCTTATACCTCAGTAACGTGAAGGAGGTGTGTACATTGTGGCCCAATGGAGGAGATTCTGTCGATGATCTACTGCTATGGTAAGCAACTGTTCTACTTCATCAATGATATCTCCTTCATTAGGCCACACCTTTGGAACAATTCCCAAACAGTGTAAAGTACCCAGGAAGGATGTTCTAAATCTGACATTGCATCAAGACAGAAGGCCTTGCAGTACTGCAAGACCAAAGCCAGTACCTCTACAAGAGATGAATGATGTCTAGGCTGTAATGCTTAGTGAAAGTATGCACAGTGCTCCATGTGGCAGCAGCCTATATGTCAGCTGCAGAAGCATTCATAAAGCAACCAAGAGAAATGGCCTTACCACGTGTAGAGTGGCCACAGACAATACCAGGAAATTCCTGCCATGCTTCCTATAATAATAAGCATTTGTCAATGCCAAATGTTTGCTTGTTTGTATTTGCTGTGCAGCTGTTGGGCATAGATTGCATATAGGCTAAAATTAAAGGGGAATCTTCATATGGTCTAGGAATGCCTCGGGACCTTTAGGTCCCGATTAAAAACACAATTAAAGTAAACATTTCCACTTACTCAACAGTCTGTAATTACATTTTTTTATCTGGTTGATCCTGAGACTCTCCACCCACCATGACTAATCACCACATCTCCTGTCCCCTGTGACCAGCCCTCTAATGGCCGTGACTGATGGACTGAGCCACAGGGCCTGTATGTCTTTGGCAAGTCAGTTAATAGTGTTTCTCATTATGAAGGCGCTATACAATTACGCTTATTTTTTACTGGTACCAATTGCACTAAACTTAGTGCTATCGGTACTGGTAGAATAAGCATGATCATGCACCTTCACAATAAAACATTATTAACTGATTTGTTGACATAGAAGTCCTCCGCAGCTCAGTCTGTCAATCACGCATCAGAGGCCTGGCTGCGGGGACAGTGGGACATCTAGTGATTAGCCATGGTGGGCAGAGGGTCGCAGGATCAACCAGATAAAAATTACATTATGGTCTAATGAGTAATTGGAATTTTGGTATGCCATATCAATAGAGCAGAGAAATGAGCGCAGGGTGATTGGGGCGAGGTTATTAGGCAAAAGCAAAGTTTGCAACTCGGTGTTTGGAGCATGTGAAAATGCGGGCATGCTGAAGGGTAAGTGTGTGAGAGGCCTGTATGCGGCGGTGAGTGTGATGTACAGTACGTGGGATGTATGGATGGGTTGTGTGTGCGCTGTTGTCTTTGGCTGTGCTTGGCTTTTGGGGCTGTCTGGGTTGTTGTACTTCCCTGGGCTGTGCAGGCCTGACTTGGTGTGGCATACTGGGTGCCAGGTCTGTGGTTCCCCACACCCCTGCTGTGCTCTTCCTCACTATGCGATGTGGGTGGTGTTTTTTATTTGGGGACTTGAGGGGGTGCAGCATGCATAGCCCCCTTCACATACGTACTCACCATATTTTCCCTCTCTTAGTCTGCCAGTCGAATTGCCTGTTTTCCTCACTCTTGTGCTTGCATGTCAGTTGTCCCTCGTGAAACTGTTTTTGCCCTGTTGTGATGACCCAAAATATTTACTTTAACTTCATTTCTTTTAATCAGGGACCTCAAAGGTCCTGCAGCATTCCTGCATACCATATGAGAATTCCCTTTAACAAATGATTGACACGGGTTATAACAGTTCATAAGCAGCTAAGTGTTCCTTTTCCGCCAACAAATCAAGTTAAATATATATATATATATATCCTTATTAGTTAGATATACTTGTGTTTACCCAGTGATGAAGCTGTCAAGGTATTGGTATCTTTTTTTTTTTTTTAGTATTTGTTTCTCTCTCCTCCTCCTCAACCAGCTCCCTTCTGATGGCAACCCATAGCCCTATCAGCTACCATTCCAGGATTTACCCCATCTATGTACTTACCACCATGGGTGACTTGTTGCCACTGGTGGTGATGCAGTGTCTGCAGAGTTCAGGCATTTTCCTCCATAAATCTTCCCATTCCCAAGGTCAGCTCACATGCCATATGAGTGTGAACCATGCACCATGCCCTCCCTGAAGAAAGCGAGCAGTCAGTGGATGCTCAATCCTTTTCCCTCCCAGCCCCTGTGACCCTGGTCCACTTCCAACCCAGGCTGACAGTGTGGTTGACAGTAACCTTGCCTGCCCGCCATGGCACTGGGCTGGCTAATGTATAGTTACTGAGTCCGTTGTAGCCCTGCACAGACCAGGGACTTACTAAAATCTGAGAACCGGATTCCCAAACTGTAAAACCCAGTACAAATCGTCAGGTCAAGCTAGAACAGTTGCTCTGGTTTTTAATGTTTTGGGTCCAACAATCTAGATTTCACCCATTCCTCACTGACTGTGTGTTACCTTGGGTTTTAAACACAACATTTAGTAACTTGCCATGGTCCTGACTCGCATGTCTATTGCTGCCTCCTGTCCATACCTGTCAGACCTGGAAATGGGCATGTCCTTCTCCTGCACTTCTTCTTCTGTCTGTTACTGCTGCTGCTGCTGCTCGCAGTCTGCTCCTCCTGGTGCTGTGGCTGCCCCAATCTGCCATTTTGCATTCACTTTCTATTTTCCCTCTGCCAACCTCTCTGCTCATACTAGTCCTGCTGCCAAAAAACATCCTCGGCCTGCCTTCACCTCTGGTCACCCGAAGACTTGAATGCTGCAAAGGGAGACCAGCAGGACAATCATAAAATCAGCTGATAGAGCCCTGGGTGTGAATCGAGGTCAGTCTTCATTCTCCTAGCAGCTGTGGCGGCAAAGCAAACCTGCACTGTCAGCCCCCATAAAGTACAGTTACGTAACAACTTACCGTAACACTAGATCTTTGAGAGAGGCTCTTGCAGTAGGTAATTACTCTGAGGACTGCACCCACTGGCGTCAGGGACCCATGGAAGCTTTAGCCAGCAGTATCTGATGTGGGACCACCCACCCGACGTCACGTGTTGGATGTCGCTGACTCTATATAGTGGGTGGTCCCTGTCACACTTGGACAGCTGGTTCTGATCCATGTATCATTTTTGTAACTATAAAAATGTGTGATGGACTGTCTGTCAGGAGGAAATGCTGGCTTGCTGAAATTGACACATCAAACCTCCCCAGGATAAGTTCAAAGGACAGGAGGTAGTTTAAACTGCAGATATCTGAGATGCAATTACCTTGTCAATTTGCTTTGAAGCCAGGAAATGAAAATTACATACCTACTAATTCTTGATCTTCTCTGATTGGGTTGTGCCGAGGTGCGCACCCCATGGGAGATTTTTTTTTAGGTCAGCACCAATGGCACCACCCCTGACAGCAACGCACTGCATCATGTGCTAGGGGGCCGTTAGGTGCTGCAGACCTCCTCTTATTTCAGTTCTGGTTGCCGGAGAGGCGAGGGACAGAAAAGAAGAATATAAACTGAAAAGGAATAAGCCAGTAGAGGACAGAAAGAAAGAGAGAGAGAGAGAGAATGCTTACCTTAAGGGACCGACAGCCTCCTTTCTGGGGCGGCTCCAAGGGAGGAACAGAAAAAGAGAAGAAGAAGAAGAAGAAAGGAAGAAAACAAGGGATGTCGAGGGAGAACACTACCCATAGATATATTGTTGAGAGGCTATAAGTCGAACCAAAACAAAGGAGCAAGAATCCTCCTGATAGGACTGAGAGAAGGTTCAACTGAACCGCCTGTACAGATTGGACACAAAAGGCAGATTCTCTAACCTCCCATCATCCCAACCCTTACACTCTAGCTGAGCGCTCACTGACTGCCCAGGCACAAATTCTGTTCCAGAAAGAAAGTGCCCAAATAGGAAGGAATAAGCCCTCTTAGCACCTTGTTAAGTGCTAACAGCAGATGTGTGGGGAGGGGGTAAGCCCTGCAGAAGGCAGCTTTGTGTAAAAGGATAGAGTGGAACTCAATCAGACTCCTGAAGGCAAGGCAAGAACAACAGCTCCAGGTAAATGAAGTGCCAGAAGCACCAACCAGAAGAAGCTGACACAATATTAATTAATACCTGCCAGAGGAACCTGAATATTGAGGCCAAGCCATAGAGGGACTGGTCTCTTCAGCTGTGAACGGAACAGCATGGCTAAGAAGCCAAGAGGTCACCCTTAGGGGCAATCAGAAAGAGTTCCTCGATAGAATAAATCCTACTGCTCCCTTTACCTTGAGAAAAAGGATCCATCCAGAGAAGAATGGAAAATCAAGATAAGGTTGTTTTTTTGGCTTAAAGGCCAACGAGGAAGGGAGAGGAATGAGTAGGGGGAGACACCACAGTAGGAGGCCACTGAGGGAGGTGGGTGGTATCAGTAATGAATATGAAGATATATGAGAAGATCAAGAATTACGTAGGTACGTAATTTTCATATCTTCCCTGTTAAATCTTAACTATTCATTACTGCTTGGGTGAGTCATTGTCTCCAAAGGGGGGTAATAGAAACCCTGAAGAAACAAGACCCTCAGCCTCCAGCTAGTGGGAAACAGAAGGGGAAGATCCTGGGCTAATCAGACCAGAAGCCTATGGTGGAGGAGAGCTAGGAGGTGTCCCGGGATGGGGAGATGGAGGAAGCCCCTGCAGAAGCTCCCAGCCCTGGAGGAAAAAGACGGTCCCTGAAAGCGGAGCGAACCACCCTACGCCGGGCCAGGGGTGACAACCTTGATAGAAGAAGCCATGTCGCCTGTCTAATACAGATTGCTGTCCCTGCAAGCCTGGAAGCCACCTCACTGGCGCTGAAGATGCCCTTGCTTGGTGTCCTGCCAGCTCCAGACCTATAGCAGAGAGGGCAATGGCCTGTCTAGATTGCTCTGAATCAGGCATTGATGCTAGAAGCTGGGATAGCATAGACCATAAATGCCTACTGTAGGCAGCATGGTGCATCTGATGTGAGGACAATGCACAGCATCGCATGAGAAGAAGAGAACACCCTTCTCCCCACTGGTCAAATTGTAAAGAATCTGAATCCGCTGGGCAGTCATCGCTAGGCGGCGATGCCCGGAGGGAGTTTCTAGGAATGCCAATCAAGGCGGGTTGGGAAGAGAACCTAGAGACTCCAGGAGCACAATACCTTCTTCTGCAGTCTGCCAGGGCTAGAACAGGGACGGCTGGCGACTGCCAGGAACGAGTTAGATGCCTCCTGGAAAGGAATAGGCCAGGACAGTACCACCAAATGCTGGGCACTGAATTCACTGAGGAAATCATGCATCTCCTATTCAGTATTGTCTCGCCTAACAGAGGAGATATGAAGATCCCTCACCATCCTCGAAAGGAATCGCTGATATTCAGTAAAATCAGCATCGAAGGAGAGATGAACAGGGGTTCCTTGCCCTCTGAGGAGGGAGATGAGGATGATGGGGAGCTTGAATATCCAGAGGACTCCATGGGCGGTGGGGATAGGTGAAACACCCACTCATGCATATATCTAACATATGAGGGGAAGGCTGCCGAGAGAGCTCTGAACGCCTCCCAGGATAACGGGCCCATAGGACTGACATGGCCTGGGAGAGAGGAGGGTGGCTGCAGAGGAACAGGAGAGGGACTCCACGATGAGGCAGCTGTCCTCTGCTGAGGCTCTGAAATCTGGAAAATGGAGCCCGAGCTGGCGGATCCCGGACAACAAACCAGGTCGCAGAACGGAACCCTGGGGATGCGAAGCCTGGAAGAGCCTAGTAGGAGATCCTCCCTGTGATGAACCTGGGACTGCATGGGTCCAGAAGGGCAGCCCACAGCAATGCCACCAGAGGGTCCCTGGAGCCCAAGAGGGAAGATGAGGCCCAGCACTATGGCTCCTACCCACACCCCGAGGGTGGCAGGTGAAGTCCGAGGCACCTCATCCCGGCCCTCAACCCCCAGACTCTGAGAACGCCCTTCCTCGACCCCAGCAACAATCCACCCCGAGTAGGTGCAGCAGCACCGGACCGGCAGCTACCGCAACCCCTCAGGAGGATGAGTCCCTCCCCCACCTCCACGCCATCCCCTCCAGGGACCCCAGACCACCCCTAACCTGGGAGGCCTCAGGAGAGGACAGCAGAGGAGACAGAGGAATAGCGCACTGGGCCGCCTAGCACTGTCTCATTGGAGACCCTGACTCAAGAGTCAGGTGTCAGGACTGGTCTACATTAGAATCATCCTCCAAGGAGGAGGAGGAAGAGACCAGCTGGACCTTAATACTGGTCACCCCAGGGTCTCCAGAGAAATGGCATTGTGAACGGCGCCGTGTCACCGTGGCGCCGGACGCATCTCGGACCATCTGCAACACCCAAACCTTGCCCTGACTCCCAACAACACTGGTCAGACCCGCAGCACCGCCCTTGGCACTGGGACCTGACTCAGCACCGCCAGAAGAGTCGACTCAGGCCCACGGTGCCACGGGCGGCACCGAAGCCAACACGGCACACAAACAGCACCGCCTAATCACCAGCACCGCAAACGTGCTGGGATCCGGAGTGGCACTGGAAGGTGGGCGCCGAGGGTCCACCGATGCCGGACACAGCAGACCTGGGCCTCAACACTGGGGAGCCTGCACCTCCAAAGAGGTGACTGCCGAGGCGGTATCTCCACCACGGCTCCAGGAGGGACCATGGCACCTCCAACACCACAAGGAGGCCTCCTTGGCAAGACTAGAAGATGAGGAGGCCTCCTCCTCCAGACTGTATAGGTCTGGAGGAAAACCGGAAGAAGGGTCTAGAGATCTTACCTGGGAAGCCCTGGAGTGACGCCCGTCCCCAAAGTCGGTGGAGCCTTGCCAATCTTGAATGCACGGAATTCTAGGTCACACGGTCCATCGAGAAACAGGCATCGCAACATCCATATCATGGTTGGGTCCCAAGCAGCGAAGGCAAACATCATGCCGGTCTGTAACAGAAAAATGCCGCCACAGGAGCACTGACGATAGGGGGCAGCCGCGTCACTTACGCTTTCCTCGAACCGACATGATGTGAAAACAATATAAAACACAGAAAAGGCTCCGTGTCAGAGAAAAGGAACGGTCTTACCGGATGGAAAACTTTTCAACAGTGCCGGAAGAACTGGAGAAGGAGTCGCAGGAAGGCCTATGACGAGGATCAACAATCTCACACACGGTAGCAGGTGCAGCCTCGATGGCAGGAGAAACAGAACTGAGATGGAGGAGGAGTCTGCGGCACCTAACGGCGCCTTTGTGCATGAGATGCGTGCGTTGTTGTCGGGCGGCGCCATTGGTGCCGACCTGCACAACACAAGAAGTAATGAATGATGAAGATTGATGAGAGAAGATCCAATATATCTATTTTATAATGCCCTCAGGGAACTTTGATTTGCACTAGGTGTCATAAGAAAAGGGACCTAGGCCTGTGTTTTGGGTATCTTCCCAGGAAGCCAGCTAATTACATCAAAGAGGCTTTGATGTCTGGGTAATGCAGGTCCCAGACTAAATTAGGAAAGTACAATAAGCATTTGCTTGAGTATACAGTGAATTACATCAAAGAGACTTTCATGTCTGGGTGAAGCAGATCACAGACCGGTTTTGACCAGTCATAAAGAGAGGATTCATTATGTCACCTATTATTTTTAAATATCTTAGTAGGACATTCTGTGTTGTAAAATATAAATTTTAATACACCAAGGTGGAGTTAGGTGACTCAGAGAGAATGCCGGCTCAAGACTGCCTTTAAAAAATACTGAGCAGACCTTACAGAGATGACATTCATTTTCTGACTGAGAGAGAGAGGAACATCAAGCATTGAAAGATTAAGAAAGTAAGAATACAATTAGCGAAGACCAGTCTGAGTGTATGGATTGTGAGAATTTGCACTTTTAAACCTGTTTTGTTTTTAAGGCTGTATGTGTTGGGATATCTTGTTCTGTATTTACTGTTTTGCTATTTTTATCTATTTTAAAGTAAAGATATATATTTTAAAAACAGAAACTGCCTGCTGTGCCTTGAAACTTCTTTTTATAAGTGAAGCTTAGATGGTTATGGTTATAGTTGACACTGTGCATGTGCTTATTGTGCTACCAAACTTGGAAACAGAAAAGAGTTCTCTAGGTCCTACATAGAGTTCTAAGGGTTCATTTTGAAATACCTGGTTAGGTGCTTGTAGGCAAAGATATCTGGCCCCCGAAGACAGACTTATCTGAGCCTGATAACTGGGTACGCTAACAAGAGGTTATCAGTTTGAATCGCCCAGAACTTGGGTCTAAGGTGACTCGAACCCACAAAACAGACAAGAGGGTTGCCTTGTTCTGTTCACAATTCTACGCTCAGAGATTGGCACTTTGGGAGCAGAGGCTGACCTGCAGAGTGGGTTTGTGACAGTCCCCACACCCGACTTCCACCTCCTGTCGGAGACCCTCAGATGAGGAGCTATGGGAGAAAAGGAAACAGGCTCCTGGAGCCCAGAATGAGCCTCATAAAGAAAGAGCAGTAAACCAAATAAATTTTGAGGGAGGAAATGGTTACCTACTGCAATAGCTCTCAAAGATCTACTGTTATGGTAAGTTCTACGTAACTGTTCTATCTTACTTCAAGAGGGCTCTTGCAGTAGGTAATTACTCTGAGGACTGAGTCCCAAGCAGTGTGAATCAGAAGAAATGGAACACGGGAGGCAGGGAAAAATAACTGCTACCTGAAGACAGTTCAGGACAGGAGTCACGGAGGCACAGCTAGGCCAAAACCTGCTCTATGCCTAGAAGCAATGTCCAGACTGTAATGCTTTGTGAAAGTGTGGACTGAACTCCAAGTAGCCGCGACACAGATGTCAGTGGCTGACACATTCCTGAAACAAGCAGTAGAGGCAGCCATACTCCTGGTGAATGCCCCTCAACCTCCCTGGAGGGTCTTACCATATTTCTGGTAACAGAAATGATGCAGTTTGCCAGCCATTTGATAAACACTGTTTGAAACTGCTGCACCCTCTGTTTTGGGTGTAAAGAAATGAAAAGCTGATCTGTCTTTTAGACAGACTTTGTCCTGTTAGTGTAATAACGGAAGATTCTATGAACATCTAATGTTTGAAGAATCACCTCCCTGATTAGAATGCTCGGGTAATACATTGGAAGTTGAATCAACTGGTTCAGTGTAAAAGCAGACACCATCTTGGGTAAAACTTAGAGTTGGCCCAGTGGTGCTGAGGGTTGAGGTGCTGGATGCCACACCACGCCACGCTGACAATTCGGTTCGGGAATGATTTTGAGGACACCAGGGGTCAGCATGGGGGTGGAAATGGATTGAGCAGCCAGCTGGCAGCCTCCTTTCCGGGAGGGTGCAAAGATTTTCTGCAGCTTTGGCAGCTCCTGGTGGAGACCAGGTGAAGTGGCTCGCAAGGCTTGGCATTGGGGGTTTGGAGCTGCAGCCAGACATCCTGCAGGTGGTGTGGAGCATGCCCACACTGTTCTGGTAGTCTTTGCACGCCCGCGCCTCAGGAAGGAGGGCCAAAGTACAAATACCCCTTCCTGTTGGTAGATGAAGGTGGGTCCAGGGCACCAGGCACCATGTCCACTTCCAGGCCCGAGACCTCCTCCAGGCTCTCATCTCGATCCATCACCCATCCAAATACTGTAGATAGAGCGTCAGTAAGGAGTTGGCAGTCCCTGCTCCCAGGGGTGTAGATCCGGGGAGGCTTGGGGACAAGACAAGTTGAGAGGTTTCCTCCCTGGGGTGATGTCCAAACTTCAGGAGGACGAGATAAGCCTGATCGCTGAATGACTCCACAGGAGAGAGTCCAACCGATAAGGGTGAAGAAACAGAGTTAAAAAAAAAAACTTAGAGTTGGTAAAAGAGACGCCTGGTCTGTATGAAAATTAAATAAGGTTCCTTACAAATCAGGGCCTAAAGCTCAGAAACCTTCGAGCTGAAGTAACTGCTACTAAAAATAGTGCTTTCCAAGACAAGTAGCACATGTTCACAGGAACCAACCTGTTAAAAAGGAGGCAGGGTCAACTTTTCCAAAACAAAATTCAGATCCCACAGTATGCAGAATCATGCACCGGTGGTCTGAGATGCAGAATACCCGTCAAGAAAGTTTTGAACTTCCAACTAGGTTATTGTCCTACCATCCACTAGGGTATGGTAGGCAGAGATGGATGACAAATGGACCTACAGTGAAGAATACCCAGGCCCAAATCATAGAGGTGCAGGAGATACTCCATGACCAACAGGACCAGGCACGAGAATGGGTCCCAGCCCTTCGCAGTGGCCCAAATGGAAAAACGCCCACTTCATGGCATAAGAGGTCCTCAGAGATGGCTTTCTGACCTCAACAAGCACTTGTGCCACCCTAGATGATACTCCAAAGCGTGAAGCAGCTATGTCTTGAGGACTCACTATGAAGGTGAAGGGATTTCAGCCCTGGATGGACCAGTGTGCCTCCTCCTGGGTCAGGAGGTCATTGCAGAGGAGCAGGGAACTGAGGCCCACTGCTAGCTGCTAAAGAAGCGAAACCAAACTTAATGAGGCCAAAAGGGGAAATCAGAATCATGTGGGGCCCTCTGCCTGTAGCTTGTACAGCACCTCTGCAGAACTGGAAAGGAAGGAAGGCGCAAGAACCTCCCTGTCCAGCACAGATAGCACATCTCACCAGAAAACACCATGCCCTGGAGTGTAGATGAAAAGCAAAACTTGGGTAGTTTTATGCTGTATGGGAAGGCTAACAGATCCAGTTCCGCCAACCCATAGGTCAAATATGTGATCAATCACCTCTTGCTTGAGCTCCCATTCATGGGCCCTTACTGTGGTGTGGCTGAGACTGTCCGCTAGGATGTTTTGCACACCCAGAATGTGAACAGCTGTGAGGTGAATTCGATGCAGAACACTGATTTCACACCCACATCACCCCCATACAAAGGGGATATGGTGGGTGCCCTTGTTGTTGAGATACCAGACCACACACATGTCCAACTGGACAAGCAGGGTGCTCTGGAGAAGCAGGTACTGAAAGGCTTGAAGAGCATACAACACTGCTCTCTTCTCTCAACACATTGATGTGTAGAGAAGCTCCATCTGAGACCACCTGCCTTGGGTTTTGTGGTCTGCCAAATGATGCCCCAACCCATCCCTGATGCATCTGTAGTCAGAGTCTGATGGGAAGAGGGACTGAAAACAGACCCCTTGGTGAGACTGAAAAGATTCTGCCAGCACAAGAGATGCCTCTGCATGGAATCGAGACCATAACCATCTGGTCTAGGGTCGTCCCACCTCTGTTCCCACTGTGCTCTGAGCGCCCACTGTGAAATATGCATGTGGAGTTGGGCTAGAGGCACAGTGGGTATGGTCGCTGCCATCAGGCCTAGCAGTCAAAGAACTGACCTGGCCGAGACCTTCCTGCTGGAGGCCACCATACGGGCCTGCTTCTGCAAGGTTTTTACCCTGTCAGAGAGGAGGAAATCATATCCTGAACTCAGGTCCAACACCGCCCCAATGAATTGCAGGTGCTGGGAAGGGACAAGCTGGGTCTTTGAAACATTTACAGTGATCCCCACTTGACGAAAAAGGTCCAGGGTTGCAGAGAGGGAGAGTTCCAACTGTTCACTCAATGGGGCTGACAGAAGCCAGTCGTTGAGGTAAGGAACACACAGTGGCCCTGAGCCTCAGGTCAGCCGCACTACTACTGCCAGGCACTTTGTGAGGACCTGAGGTGCCAAGGATAGGTCAAAAGGTAGGGCCTTGAACTGGTAATGTTCCCCCTGAAAGGAGAACTGATGGTAGTGACGATGGGCCCGAAGATAGGGATGTGGGTAGGCATCCTGCAAATCTAGAATGCAGAACCACTCACCCTTGTGCAGGAGGGGCAGCAGACCTGAGAGGGTCAGCATCTGAAACCTCTTGTACTCTATGTACAGGATTAGAGTGCTGAGGTCCAGAATGGGACGCAGATCTCTGTCTTTTTGGGGACCAGGAAGAAGTGGAAGTATACTTCCTTCCTTCCTGTTGCACGGAAGAGATTCTATTGCTTATTTTGTAACAGAGCCTGTATTTCCTCTCGGAGAAGAGGAATGTGTGCCTTCGGTAGTGAGACTGGGCCAGAGACCTGTTTGGAGGCTTATCAGTAAACTCCAGAGTGTGGGCTTGCTCTATGAGCTGAAGAATCCAAGAGTCGGTTGTCACCGCCCGCCATCCTGGCAGATGACAAGCAATCTTCCACCCACCTCCTCCCTGAAAGATTCTGAAGGGTGAGGGCAGAAAATTAGTCATGTGAGGGAGGGGGGAGGTTGGGGAGAGCTGCACCCAAGCTCTCTGGATTTAGCTGGGGGACGCGGAGGTTTGCTGCACCCGACGCTTGGTCTGACATCAGGCCATCTGTTGTTAGCTGCTGCCTTTTCCTTGGTGGCAAAAGGCTTCTATCCTGAAATTTTGGTTGGTATATGGTTTGTTCTGACTGAAGGGTCTTGCCTTTGCCTTGCAGGTTGGTTATAATGTCCTGCACGTCAGCCTCTAAACAGGATGGATCCCGAAAGGGCATCCTGAATGGCAGACTGTACATCCTGGGCCAAACCGACACTCTCAACCAGGAGAAGTGCTGGAGGCTGGCTGCCATGGTGGCTCCCATGTGGAGGAGTTGATAGTATCATAGGTTGCCCTAAGAGAATGTCTGCAGGCCACCTTAGCTGAACTGATCGAATCTAATAGTATGGATTTCGATTCCTGAGTCTGAAGGGTTTCCAATTGCCAGCGCCCAGCTGGGCAAACAAAGATTTTTGGTAGACCAGCATATGGCCTACATAGTTAAGAGCCCCTCATAGCCAGTGGGAAGGAGGAGAAACTTTCTCCCATACAGGTCAAGCTGACAAGGCTTCTTATCAGGAGGAGAGGTGCTCATGTGTCATGGTTTAGAAGATCTGTCATGAGTAACTGCAATAATGACAGAGTCTGCCTTAGGGTACACACTGAGGTGGTCCTTCCCTCTGGAGTGTGGTAGGTGCAGTCTACTTTCTTAGCTACCTCTGGAATAAATGATAGCATCATCTATACTGTTGATGACAGATCCTCATGAGGCTCCAGCTAGGGCGGGGTAAGTACCGGAGCAGACGCCTGCATGTCCAGGTGTTCCACTAAGGTGCTGCCTTTTGGGTCCTGTTTGTCTGACTTCAGTCACAGACCTTGCATAGGAGGTCTGCAAAGGAAGGATACTCCGTGGTGATTTAGGGATCTTGGGCTGTGGCCCTCTATAGGCGGGTTAGGAAGCCAGACTCTGCTGATGAGGAAGCATCCAGTTGGAATCTTGGTCAGAGTCTGAAGACCCAGAATCCAGGATCGCCCGGATCCCATGGGCGGTGTCGACATCAGAGGGCGGGCTGGCGTCGAATCGCCAGAAAGGATTGGCGTTGGCTGAGAAGAAGAGACAGAGCCTGCCTTGCCAGCTGTATATCAGGGCACCTAGGAGGATGATGACTGCCCAGCTCTGACACCAGCTGAGCCTTGGTCTCTGACTACCAAGACTGCAGGATGGCTCGAACATCTGCTGGTGCCTGATGCAGAAGTGACTGATAAACTGGGGGTAGCCAGTGGCAAAGCCTGATGCCGGACCCCCGCCTGATGGTAGTGTGCTGACGGATATCCTGGCAGAGGGTAAGCAGGTGCATACCCTGGCACATGGAACCTGGGGAGATAACCCAGTGGGTTATCTGCTGGGGCCTGAGGTGTCGGATAACCTGATCGGAATCCCATGGGGGTTACCCCAACGGAGAATAACCTGATGGAAGCCTGATGGGGCATGGCCTGACAAAGGGGCTGAAACAGAGCCCGATGGATGCAAGCCTGACAGAGGACCTGATGGGCGCCATAGGCCCAGGTGGGAGACCCTGCAGGATGCCAGACCCTGATGGTCCAGGTAGGGTCAAATCTGGGGGGGTGCCGTGGAGGAAAAACCCAAGAGAAAAGGAGGAAGTCAGGAATCATCTGGGTTAATGTCAACTTCTAACCCCAAATTCGGAAGTGAGCCTGGAAGCGCCATCTGGCAGAAGTCCATCTCTGGTCCCTTTGTTAAAAGGCAGAGGTGGATCCATGTCCCATGGTGAAGAAGAGGCCCAGTGAGGAGAACCCACCGGGGAGGCTGACAGATCTGGCAACTGGGTATCATCAGGGTTTGCTGGGCCCAACGCTAGGTCGGTCATGCGGATGTCGCCAGATCCAATGTCCGACTTGTCTGACGAAATGACCGCGAGAACATTGGACTTGCGCACACTTGACTTATCGGTTGAGCCAGTAGGCTCCAGAGTCCCCGGAGCCCAACACAACAGCCTGAGCTGCGCCATCAGACGGGTCTATGAGTGACTTAACTGCTCCTTTCAGGGTGGCAGACCCCCATAGAGATGGATCTGAGCGCAGCCAAGGCCTCAGCCGAGGATCCTGTGGCCACCAGAATTAGTGGTGGCAGGGGCCCAAGTACTGCTCCTTAGGTGGGGCAGACTGGCCATGGCGCCAACTTCCTGAAGGAAGAAGACCGCTTTCATCTGAGAGGCCTGCAGGCAGCCTCAGATAAGAGGGGAACCGCCCTGGTCCTGATTTTTCTCTCTTCTTCTTCTCATATCTAGGTTAGGTGGGTGAGGTGGAAGTACTTGCAATCTTTGAGCTCTTTCTCCATGGTGGCCATTCATTGCTTTAAAGATGAGCCTTGAGGGCCTGCTGGCAGCAGTTCCGTGTGGCTGGGTTGAAACTGGCACAGGCCTCACAGTCCCCGAGCTTGTACTCTGGGCCTAGGCAGAAGAGGCAGAGGAGTGAGAACTTTTTGGTAGTTGCGCGTCATATTAATTTGTTCTATATGGCGGTAGATTAAACATGCACAAAATGAACAAATGACTGATCTTTAAAAGAAAGAAACAGATACTTATCTGAAATAGTGGTCAAACTGCAGTGTACAATCTCCGCAAGGTCTGACGGACCTGGTCGACAGTGGGAAAGAACTGGAAGGCGGCGGGAGCTGCCCACTATATAGGGTCACACTGACGCCCATCACATGACGCCGGGTGGGCGGTCCTCATCAGATACTGCTGGCTAAAGCTTTCCGTGGGTCCTGACGCCAGGGATGCAATCCTCAGAGTAATTACATACTGCAAGAGCCCTCTCAAGTAAGATCTTCTAGGTGGGGCTGAGACTGATGAAAAGTGCCATGCAAGCATGATTCCAGTACAGGTAGTGAGGTTGTGGAAAATGGAAAACAATGCCTGTATCCTCAGTGCTTCCACATAAGCGGGCATCATCTTAAAGGAGCAGACGCTCCCATCAAATAACTGGGCTGCACACCCAAGCCTACAACCTTAGGATAGGCAGCGTGGTTGGAGAAAACATGGAAACAATGCGGGACAGGCCAAGGCATTGTCATCACCTGGGTTCTTCCCCATTATGTGAGCTGTGCTCCTCTTTACTCCTGGGTTGTATCCTTCTGTACTGATAATGAGCAGAGGAGGTTGAGGGCAGGCTCGGTTTAAAACAGCAGGGGAGATATGAGCCAAGACATCACAATCACTGTACAGACCAATTGGAAATAAACTACACTCACTACTCATGCTGCTCTCTCACCCACTCTGCACCCCACCTAGTTTGATGCTCCCTCTGTCCCACACCCTCCAGTAAGTCCCTGATGCTAAGTGCAGAGGCAATAAGAAAAAATTACCCACTGTAGTAATGTTGTTTCTTTCAAAGGGCTCTTCTCACTAAGTTTAACAAGTGTAATTATTCCATTGGAATGAGTAGCCCTGGAGCTTCTTGAATTTTGTGTAAATGATGGAATTTAGACTGAAATTCAAAGTTTGAAGTGGTCACGCCACCCATGCACTTTGATATCAGATTTATTTTTAGAGCTAGGTGAGCACTGACCACTACAGCTAACTAAATGGCTACTAAAGTCTAACATTTGTATTCAAAAATGTTTTAAAATTTGTTGAAACAAAGCAGGTTCCCAGGGTTGACGAATGGGTGTCATAGCGCCTGATGAAGGCTGTTAAAGGCAGCAAACTGCTGGGCTATATTGCTGGTGAAGCAGACGAGAACTTCGCTCAAGTCCATAGTCACCGGAGGAGGAGTCAACGGCACATGGCCGACAGACCTGATAGTATGCCCGATGAGCCCAGAGCTCCTTTCAGACAGGAAGGGACGGGTCTCGGAGGAAGTTGTCAACGATGAATCCATTGACAGAGGAGGTGCTGACAACCAGGAGGTTGGCAGCCCTGCGCCTGAGAATTGGGTGGAGCAGGTCAGTACATGGGGTCTGGAGTAAACCAGGACCTGGATATCAGGTCTCTTCATCGGAGTAGCCGCCAATGATGAAGAGCCCCGAGGCCAACGGGAAAGGGATGGTCACCAGATGGAGCATTCGCAATACCGGGTCTTTTCTATGACTTTTCCTGAGGATCTGTCTTGATCTGGAAGGCCTTGAGCTCTTAGACCCAGAGGGCGACAGTGTGGCCAGCACGCTGGAGGACCCCAGCTTGGAGCTGGCTACTTGCTGTTCCATGAAGGTCTTTAGAGCTTTCCTCATCGCCTAAGGGTGGTTTATAATTGTTGACAGAGCTCACTATCCGAGGCATTGTGATCAGACCCAAGACAGCAGATACACACAGAATGTTCATCATTGGGGCAATCTTCTTCGCAGCGGTAGCAACGGAAGAGAAAGAAGATAGATTCAATCTCAACATAAAAGAAAAAGAAGGAAAAATCAGAGAGATTTGTGAGGGTTGAAGAAAAAAATACCATAGGCCAAAAAGGTGTGAACACTCGATGCTTCTTCCGTGGAGACTGTGCTTGCAAATCGATGCGCGGAAAGAACTGAGGAGGGAGCGGGCAAGAACCTTCTATTGGTTCTAAGGACCACTTTATTCCTGTGAAAGGAGATAAAATCAGGTTCCACTGACAGGGCCTGCAATTACTGATACGCCTGGCAGAGGTAATGGCTACAAAGAACACAGTTTTCCAAGTCAGGTACTTAAGCTCTGCTCAGGACATATGCTCAAAAGGAGGTTGCATAATTGAGCAAGGCAAACATTCAAATCCCAGGCAGGGCAGGGTTCTAAAGGAGGATTGGTGGAAGCAATCCTTGAAAAAATTTACAGAACACAAGATGAGATGATAGTGAGGAAGACTTTCCCACTGACAAAAAAGCAGAAACAGCCGACAAATGTACCTTGAGAGTAGCTGGTCTGAGACCTAGGCCATTAAGCTGGACCATATAATCCAGAACCGTAGGCAATTCAGCAGTATCTGGGGAATATGCTTCTTGGAACACCAAATGCTGAATCTCTTCCAGTTGGAGTTATAAGTCTTTCTGGTGGAGGCTTCGAGCAGCTTTGAGAATATCCACAACTCCCTGAGAAAGATGCAAATCTGCAAACCTAACTCTTCAAGAGTTATGCCTTGAGATTGAGAGACTGAAGATTGGGGTACCAAATCCTCCCCTGAGAGGATGTTACAGGTTGTAATTCCTGTGGAGAGACAGGGAAGATGGACTGCTAGGGACAACAACAGTGGGTACCAAGGCTGTCTGGCCCAATCAGAAGCAATCAGAATCACTTTGCAAGGTTGAGACCTTATCTTGACTAAAACTTTGAACAGGAGTGGGAAGGGAGGAAAGGCATACAGAAATTTCCTTCCCAATTCAGAATCAGAGCATCCAGGGGACTGAGCCCAAGATTGGGGGTTCACAACAAAGAGAGGAAGTTGGTGATTGTCTGGGGCTGCAAAGAGATCTATCTCTGGAGTGCCCCACCTTGAAAAATCACTTTCAACACCTGAGGGTCCAGGGACCATTCTGTGATGGCTCCTGAGAGATCCTAGCTCAGTACATCTGCTAACATTGTCCTTCCCTGGAAGGTGAAATTCTGTCAGAGAGGTTTGCAGGAATAAGCCAGGGACTACAATTTCATGGCTTCCGTGCACAAGGCCGTGGACCGAGTGCCTCCTGCTTATTGATGTACCACATGGTGGTGGTGGTGTCTGTTCTGACCTGAACCACCTTGTTCTGCACTGACTGAGAGAAAGCTTAGGCCAGAAAACTGCCATCAGTTCTAGGAGATTGATATGGAGAAGGATTCTTGGGGGACCACAGTCCCTGGGCAGTGAGGGGCTCTAGATGGGCTTCCCAGCCCAGAAGAGAAGCATCTGTGGTAAGGACCACTGAATGAGACTGGGTGGCAAATGGGACCCCTTGTCTTAAATTGTCCTGATCCTGCCACCATTGAAGGGCTTGAATCAAGGTCAGAGTCACTGGGATCAGTTTGGTAAGGAATCCTTCCTCTGAGACCAAAAGCCCTCAGATGGAACTGAATATCCCCATCTGAAATCTTGACCCTTGGACCACTGCTGTTGAAGCTGCCATGTGTCCCAAGAGCTGGAGGAAATGCCTTCCTGGTCAAGATATCTGAAGGCTGAAGGAAGAGGCTAGTTCTATAAGAACCCTTGCCCTTTCCAGGGAAGAAAGGCTCTTTTGACTGTGTCCAGTTCTTCCCTATAAAGGTAAGAAGCTGGACTGGTTCGAGAACTGACTTGGGAAGGTTGAGAAGAAATCCTAGAGAAGTGAGCACTGCTGGGTCACTTGCAGGTGAGACTTGACTTGGTCTGGAGACTGGCCCACTATTAGCCAATCGTCCAGATATGGAAAAATGGAAATATTTTGCCTTCTTAGAAAGGCAACCACTACTGCCAGGCATTTTGTGAAACCCTTGGGGCTGAGGTTAGGCCAAAGGCATTGCTCTGAACTGATAGTAGCCTGAGGACAACTCGAACCTGAGGTACTTTCTGTGGGAGCACCTGATGGGAATGTGAAAGTAGGCATCTTTGAGGTCCAGGGAGGCTAGCCAGTCCCCTGGCCTTAGAGAGGGAAGGGTTATTCCAGAGTTACCATCTTGAACTTTGGTTTTAGAAGATGTTTGTTCAGGTATCTTAGGTCTAGGGTGGGTCGCCACCCCTGTCTTTTGGGGTAAGGAAGTACCTGGAGTACAGCCCTTGCCCCAGTGTAGGATAGGTACTTCTATGGCTCTTAAGGCCAGCAAAGATGAAACCTCTGCCTCTAGGGCAAGGGTTTCCAGAGATTTGCAGGTGGAAAGACCTGGCTCTCATCTTTGGAAATTTTCTGAAGCTGAGAACCAGTCCTCGACTTACTACTTCCAGGACCCACTTGTCTGATGTGACAGACATCCAGTCCTGGAAAAAGTGCCAGCCTTCCCTACTAGAATAGGAGAGTCGACCCAGGCAGGCCCATCAGGGTGTCTGCTTGGCAGGGGCTTAGACTGAGGAGTGGATGCAGCCCTGCTCATCCCCTTCTGCCTCTCCCTCTGAAGAACCCCCTGTGAAAAGGGAGAAGAGGCCTGGGCTTAGTAAAAAGCCTATGAAAAGGCCTGCCTTGCCCCTAGACTGCTGCCTTTGAGCAGCTGCCTGCTTCTCCTTGGCTTGAGTACTCCTGTAGGTGGTCCTGTACTCATCCATTTTATTCATGTAATTCTCTGTCTGCTCCCAAACAGAGAATTACCCACTACAGGAAAATCCATGGCCTTAGCCTGAGTATCCTGTGAGAGGCTAGTACATCTGAGCCAAGCCATTCTCCAAAGAGCCACAGATGTAGCCATGACTCTTGATGATACATCATTGGAGTCCACAGCAGCATGAAACTGAACTTTAGATGCCTCAGTCCCATCTGCAGCCACCGCCTCCAGCTCCTTGGCTAGTTGGAGGAGGCCTGTTTAGCCAGTGCCAGTACAGTGTCCCACCTGGACTTCTGGTACCTGGCTGTATAGGCCATATAATTCGCCTAAGTCCCCAAGGAAGATGCCATGTACAACGTTTTGCCATGGCATCAATCTTCCTGGAGTCTTTGTCTGGGGTGTGAAGCCAAGGGAATGCTTGGCTTATCACAGACAGCAACCTGCACAACCCTACATGGCTGCATTGCTGATATAAAACTCCGTATCTGAGCCTGATAGTGTATACCTCTTGTCCATTCTTCTGTCCACAGGAGGTATAGAATTGGGAGACTTCAGAATTTTTGTGTCTGTTTCCCAAAAGATTTGTGTAGGGAATAGACAGTCTCCTGGACTCTGGGATGTTCATCATTTCTACAAAATCAGGCTCCTCCTGATCCTCCATTGCCTCTTCCATAGGAAGCTGGAGGGTCTCAGCCACCTTTCTGTAGAACACAAAGTGGGAAGGGGACTCAGAAAGCCTAGGAGGATACACCTGAAGGTCTGTCTAGGGAGATGTCCGTTCAACAGGCACATCTAGACTTTCACCATCACCATCATCATCTTCAAACTCCCCTTCCTCCTCAAACTCGGTTCATAAAATTTTCAGGGGTATAGTCGTGAACCGGGGGACCGACCAAACTGAGCCCCTGCCAAAGGTGCCGGATCGGTCAGAACCAAGCGCAGCGATTCCACAATCGAATTGCTCTGGCTGTTTCTTCGACAGTCAAAACATGGACTTCTGGATCCGAACCGGACAATTTTTCTTTGCACTTTCTTTTAGTCGGAACCAACCCCTAGGATTGGCTCTCCTTTTGCCTGAAGAAGTATCGCCCTGGTCATAGGGCACCCTTCTGGTTCGGGTCGAACCAACCGGGCTGGCCATCCGGGTCAGCCGGACTTCTCGGCCTCCCTTTCCTCAGTCTACCTAATCTCTTTCAAGGGTAGATTTGGGAAAATTTTGCAAATTGGTAGTCTGAATCGAGGTGTTCAAACCCCAGACAATAAACACAGGTGATGTGGGATTGGCCTTGGCAAGACCTCCCCACACTCACTACAGTGTTGAAACCCAGTGGGCGCCGGTTTTTCTTGGGTTTCTCAGACATGGCCAACCTAACTAAATCCCTTTTTGGCAACCGCCAGAAGACTCCTTATCGGTTCCTAACCGTGTCATCGGTCTTGAAAAAACAGATGAAAAGTTTTTTTAGAACCGATAAGGACTGGTAACACACACTAAAGTTAACACAAGAATTTAAACAAATGATCGGTTCAGCCGAACCGATTCACCACTTTACAAGTTACACACAGAAAATACAGTACAAAACCTATCTAGTACTCACAGTACCACAGACAGAGACTGAACCGACTATGCGGAATAATTGTTCGGTTAGAAACCGACGAAAACCGACACTTCAACCGACTTTTGAACCGAGCTGCAGGAGAAATCTCGGAGCGACTGTTCAGTGGTGGAGTAAAGAATCTGATGGTTAGATTTCAAGGGAAACAGACAGAGACATCAATCGAGCTTGAGCTCAACATTCCATGCTCTGCATAGAAAGTTTAATCCTTTGTTCTCTGGGGCAGTTTAAAGGCTGGGGCTAACTGCACTTGTCAGAATACAGCAAAACTTCAAGTTGTTTGAAATGCTGAAGATCACACAAGTTGAAAGTAAGTAAGTAAAGCTTTATTTATTTAGCGCACAATCCAGGGACTCTGGGCACTTTACATCAAGGTGGAAATTCAAACAAACAAAAGAAAAGAAACTTATTCTTGTATAACCTTTTCCAGGTACTGGAAGGGAGGCAGGGTTTAGGATTGTTATACTTGGTAAGGGATCTTTTGGAATAAACAGCATTACTATGGTGAGTAATTTTTTCTTATAACCCCAGGAATCTCTCACTTAAACAGCAGGTTCCTACTAGGGCCCCCAAATATACTGTATAATAACCCTTATCTAACCATAAGTTGACTGCTATAAACTTTTAATTTATTTTATAGGATTGCACAATACAATACTGTAGATCATACTTGATCTGTGCAGCTGATTAATGCTACAACATCCCTATTGCCAGACATGCCCCTGTACTAGCACGCTATATGAGGACATTGTTAGTTGAGCGGTGGCCTTGCTTTGTCAAAATCGCAACTTTAAAGTATTAAAAAGCAGTTAAAAACATCCCAATAGTAGTCTATGGAGGCGCCCTGAATTCTCCATTTATTGACATCATATAACGTGCTAGTGCGGCGGGCATGTCTGGCAATAGGGAAGTTGGAGCATTTTCTTGATCGGCTGCACGGATCAAAGTAAGATCTATCGTGATATGCAATCCTGGCTAAAATAAATTAAAGTTTTATGGCAGTCAACTTGGGGCTAGGTAAGGGTTATTACTGTAAAACTGTTAAATAAACGCATAAAGCAAATTTAGCTGGTAGACATTCCTGTACATTTGATCACAAAAGAAAAATTGTGCATCAACCTCCAGCAACCCCTGTTTGCTTTCAATTAGCCACCTCTCCCAGGATTAACATTCCATTGACATTCCTTTATAACATGCAGTCGCAGTGGTTCCAGTGTTGGTTCGGTTCCTCCTATTGTAGTGTTGTTGCGGTTGCTGTTTACTTTGCTGTGCTTTGCTTTAACCTACCTACCTTGCAATACCAGTTTTACCATTCTGTCTTGCAGTTGCTGCTTACTTTGCTGTGCTTTCTTAAACCTACCTACCTTGCGATACCAGTTTTTACCTTTCTGTCTTGCGGTTGCTGTTTACTTTGCTGTGCTTTCTTTAGTCTACCTACCTAGCGATACCATTTTTACCATCCCATCTTGCTGCAGTGATTTTTGCAATGTCACTAATTTTACAACGGAGCAGACTCCAGAAGCGTGACTGCTCAGTGCTGGAGGAATTAACAGCAGACACACTTAGTGACTGTACTGGGGTGTCTTATAACACTGGAGACAGCGATGTAAAAGAAATTCAAAATGCAACACCCCAGTAAAGCGAAGGACAACAGAGTACACTACTTACTCTCCTGAGGTGACGGTTTGAGCTGGGAAACTATGCAGCCACTCATGGGGTTATGAATGCAGTTAGGCATTATCATGGCAAGTACAACAACCCCATTAATGAAAGCACTATACGTAAATTTAAGAAAGATTACATTGACAAACTAAAACAATTCCTTCTCTTCTTCCTCTGTATTGCCCACCAAACCCAGAGGTCATCCTACACTCTTGATGGAGGACATGGAAACAGAGCTAAAATGATAATTAAAAGCTTGAGAGCTGAGGGGGCAGTTGTCAATGCCCATTGTTGTCACAGTTGCAGTGGGTGTGGTGAAATCCCATAATCACAAAATGCTGTTTGAGAATGGTGGCCCACTTTTATTTTCTAGGAAGTGGGATTGGCAATTCCTTAATAGACTTGGTTTTGCAAGAGGAAGGGCACCAAATCAGGTGGAAAAACACCCCTTGATTTTCCACAACTGAAGGAGACCTTCCTAAAACACATCAGCACTGCCAGTATGCAGGAGTTAATTCCTGAAGAACTCATCATTAATATTGATGAAACTGGTGTCAATCTTGTCCCATGCTCCCAGTGGACAATGGAGACAGTGGGAGCAAAGCAGGTTGAGGTACCTGGCCTGGGAGACAAGCATCAGGTCTCTATGTTACTGGGATGTACTCTAGCAGGAGAGTACCTGCCCCACAGGTGATATACCAGGGCAAAACCAACCATAGCCATCCCACCTTTGAGTTTCCAGCAGAATGGCACATAACTCATTCCGACAACCACTGTTGGGTATCTGGCCAGAGGTCAGGACCCCACAGGGAACTTTCTTTTTTAAAGGTAAGCGGAGCCGATGCACTACCGGCACCGCCCTCGAGGCCGATGCACTGTGTGGTGCTCATGGGTTGGCCGTTAGGCTGCGTAGACTCCGCCTGCCTGCCAGTTCTGAGTCACCGGAGAGGTAAGAGGAAGGGAGTGGAGGGTGGGACAAGGAAGTCCAAGGGACAGAAAAGGGAAAAAATCATAAACCAAAAGGAGAAATAATGACTGAGAGGACAGAAAGGGAGAAGAGTCGGAAACTAGAGGGATTGGGAGGGGCCCCAATCTCTGGAAAAAGGAAGAGGGGGTAGGGTGGGTAAAGAATTTAGGAGGAGAAGGGGAGTTAAACATCCCAGACTCTGGTCCGTCTCCAGATTACATAGGAACTGCAAGGAGCAGCCAAAGGCTTTCTGCCAGAATTCAAGGCACAGAATGGCTGGCAAACACTCCTGAAAAGCAGAGTCGGCTATTCTGGAAGAAGAACAGGGTACAGGGAATTAACACCCTCTCAAGGAAAGATTATTGGTGAAAAAAGGAAAAAGTTTTTTTTTTTTTAAAACAAGGAGAAATAGGTTGACAGGAACAGGGAGGAGAAGAGAAAGGAGGGCAAGTGACAACTCCCACCTCACAGGGGTGGAGCCAAAGCACTGGAGAAGGAGTGCCCCCGCTATCTACTCTCCCGTAACATTATCCCCTGTGTGCCTCTGTTTTACCCCACCCTAAGAAAGGAGAGGGGAAGGATGGGTACAGAGAGGAGGGACCAGAGACTGAGGCCCCAGGGGATGGAGGGTGGGATCGTGATGAATGGTGAAGATACACAGAAAGATCATAATTACGGTAGGTACGTAATTTTCATATCTTATCTGTGTCAATCTTCACCATTCATCACTGTTGGGTGAGTACCGAGCCCCCAAAGGGGTTTGTTTTACACCCTAAGGGACAAAGTCCCTTAGCTGTCAGTAGGTGACACACTAAGAGGGAGAACTGTCAGGGCCTGGAGAGGCCCAAGAGTGGGGAGAGTGAGGCGGGGTCCCCGGAGGGGAAGGAGAGTTGCCCCGACAAGCGCCATCTCGCCCACGGGAGAAGAGATAGGTTCTCTGGTGAGCGGAGTTAATCACCCTACGCTGGGTCAAAGGTGACAACTGGGAAAGACGAGCTGGCCATCCGCCTAGTGCAGATCGCTGTCCCTATGACCCTGGTACCTACTTCATTGGCATCATAGGATACCCCGCTTGGTGCCTTGTTAGCTCCAGGCCATGCACAGAGAGTGCAATGGCTTGTCTGGTTTGCTTCATATCAGGCAATGAGGCTAGGAGCTGACCCAGCCTGGATCACAAGAACCCGTCATAGGCTGCATAGTGGGCCTGATGTGCAGAAATGGAAAGCAATAACCATGCCGAGTAGAAGTCATCCTACCCCAGAAGTCAAAATCCGAAGAGTCTTGATCTGGGGGCCGGTCCACAGTGAAGGGCACGAGCCCAGCAGGAGTATCCAGCTACGTAAATCCAGACTGTGGATGAGTCATGGAACCTGGAGACTCGAGGTTGCAATACCTCTGGCTGAGAACCCTTGGGGCAGGAACTCAGGAGAAGGGCCTCTGCCAAGCACCGCGCCTCCCGAAAGGAGCAGGCCAGGGCGGCACCACAAGGGTGGCCTCGCCAAAATCACCTAGAAAGGTGTGCGCCCGAGTGCTCAGGATTGCTAATAGTGATAGGAGAGAGGTGCAAGTCCTCCAACATCCTCACGAGGAAGTGCTGATACTCAGTGAGATGAGCAGCTGGAGAGATGTGGACAGAAGGTTCCTCTCCCCAGAAGAGGGGATGAGGAGCTGGAGTGCACCGGCTGTTCAGTGGGTGGCTGCATGGGGGAGGCTGAAAACCTGGCTGTCCATTGCCCTAACGTAAGCAGGGAACCGAGCAGCCACTGCTCTGAACTGCTCCTAGGGAGAGAGGCCCGCTAGGACCAAGGATGCCTGGGAGTGCAGGAGAATGTGGCAGAGGGATGGGGACAAAGCCAAGAAGAGATGTCAGCTGACCTCCGCCTGGGCTAAGGAGCGTACTGGGAGTACCCACGGAAGAAAGTGCCCTGAAGACCTCACAGCCGACAGCTGAACAATCATTCGATGCTGCCTTGGCTGCACCGGAAGAATCCCGTGAGGCGACTGGGCCGAGGGTCCAGAAGGATGGTCCCCTATCTCAAAAGAATGGGCTCTCTCAAAGAGACCGAGGAGGAAGAGCAGAGATCTGCACTATGGCTTCTCCCAGAGCCCAGGTGGACCCCGAAAAGGCTGCCGCCGACCCCATGCCCCTCGACACCTCAGAGTCCGAAAGAGCCCTCCTCGAGAGGCCAGCCTAGGTAGCTGGCAGCTCTGGGCAGCACTCGAATTAGCTATCCAGGGCACAGTACCTCCCTCCTGTAGGTGCTCTGATTGGCCCCAAAGTTGGGTAATCTAGGCACACCACAGGTGGGGTACCACTACTGAGGGTCAGTGAACCAACCAAGACCAGGCTGCAGAGCTATGGTGGTATGCGCCACTGCCCGCTGGTCAGCACCCGACCCCAGTCTCGGTATTTACAGACCCTACCTCAGAAGGGACTGACTCGGCTTGTCGAGGAGACTACCTGGCTGCCCACCTCAACAGCCAACCTAAAGGGTCAGACTGTCCGTCTGACTCAGAGCTCAACTCCGCCTCCAAGAGCTAGAGGCCGAGGCCCTGTGCCAAACCGTAGGAGGGCGCCCACTGCCATCTTTGCCAAAGGGGACAGAAGAAAAAATTACTCACCTTAGTAATGTTGTTTCTTCTAATGGAGTCTTGCTGTATTCTGACTATTGCATTTAGGTCCTGCCTTTCAACTGCCCCAGAGAACAAAGAGTTAACTTTCCATGGCCAGCATGGAACGTTCAGCGCAGCTCTAGAGTTTCTCTGTCTGCTGTTGTTTAAACTCCAACCGTCAGATCTTTACAAGCAATACTCACTAGAAGTTCTGTGTGGAAACTGTAAGACTCACACTAGCCAACTGGCAACTAAATTTATTAAGAAAGGTATTTTGTTTCAAGGCAAAGACTCAAGTCAGGAAACCCAAAAACAAAACACAACACACCCAAAATAAAGGAGGGTGAAAAAGGGCACCTCTAGGGTGCCAACACTGCTCCTGTCCACCCACATCCCAAAACCAGGTTCTGAGAGGGGAGGCGGGGGAGGTCAGAATACAGCAAGACTCCATTAGAAGAAACAACATTACTAAGGTGAGTAATTTTTCTTCAAACAACATGAAGTCTTGCTGTATTCTGACTATTGTAGACTACTAAGCAATACCTCCATGGAGGAGGGGCAGAACCTACTTTGGGAATAGGCTCTGAAGTACTGTTGTGCAAACTGAGCATCACTCCTAGCCTGGATATCCAGAGAGTAATGCTTGGTGAATGTATGGACTGTTTTCCAGGTAGCTGCTTGACAAATTTCTAAAATAGGAATATCTCTGGCAGCAGCCAGGGAAGCAGCTGTACCTCCAGTAGAGTGAGCCCTCAGGCCTGAGGGTGGTGTTCTACCCAGTTTTCATAGCAGAATTGTACACAAGAGACAATCCACCTGGCAACAGATCTTTTAGTGGCAGGTTTGCTTACCAACCTCTCCATGCGAGGGAACAACTGGAGAGAGTCAAATCTGTGACCCTTGGTGAGCTCTATGTAGTAGCTGAGAGCCCTTTTAACATCAAGCTGGGCAACCTCTCTCTCCAGAGGAGGAATGGTCAGTGAAGAAAACAGGAAAGACATAGACTGATTAAGGTGTAAATCTGAAACCACCTTAGGCAAAACTTCCTGTTAGTTCTTAGGACCACTTTATCTCTATGGAAAGAGATGAAATCAGGCTCTACTGACAGGGCTTGCAATTCACTGATAACGCCTGGCAGAGGTAATGGCTACCAAAAACACAGTTTTCCAAGTCAAGTACTTAAGCTCTGCAGAGGACAAAGGCTCAAAGGGTGGTTGCATAAGCTGAGCAATGTAAACATTAAGGTCCCAAGCAGAAGCAGGGTCCCTAAAGGTGGATTGGTGTGCAGCAATCCCTTGAAGAACTTACAGAACACAGGATGGGCTGACAGAGGAGAGGTCTTGCCTACTGACAAGAAGGCAGAAACAGCTGCCAGATGCACTTTAAGTGTAGCTGGCCTAAGTCCCAAGACATTAAGATGAACCATATAGTCAGGACTGTAGGCAACCCAGCAGATTCTGGAGAAATATGCTTATTAGAGCACCAAATAGTGAACCTTTTCCATTTGGAGTTGTAAGTCTTTCTGGTGGAAGGCTTTCAAGAAGCCTTAAGGATATCCAGAACCCCTTGAGAAAGGTGTAAATCAGCAAACTCTAACTCTTCAAGAGCCATGCCTTGAGATTGAGAGATTTGGTTCGGATACCAAATCTTCCCTGAGAGGATGTCAACAGGTTGTAATTCCTGGGAAGAGACAGGGAAGGTGGACTGCTAAGGACAGCAACAGTGGGTACCAGGGCTGTCTGGTCCAGTCTGGAGCAATCAGAATCACTTTGCATGGTTGAGACCTGATCTTGACTAGCACTTTGAACAGGAGGGGAAGGGGAAGCATACAGGAACTTCCCTTCCCAATTCAGAATCAGAGCATCCAGGGGACTGAGCCCAAGACTGGGGGTCTGCAACAAAAAGAGGAAGTTGGTGATTGTCTAGGGCTGCAAAGATCTATCTGTGGAGTGCCCCATCTCGAGAAAATCACTTCCAACACTAGGGATCTAGGGTCCATTCGTGATGGCCCTGGGATATTCTGCTGAAAGCATCTGCTAGGACATTGTCCTTCCCTGGGAGGTGAACTACTATCAGAGAGGTTTGCAGGGAATAGGCCAGAGACCATAACTTCATTGCTTCTGTGCACAGGGCCATGACCGAGTGCCTCCTTGCTTGTTGATGTACCACACTGTGGTGGTATTGTCTGTTCTGATTTGGACTACCTTGTTCTGTACAGATTTGAAAAGGCTTGCAGTGCCAAAACACTGCTCTGAGTTCCAAGAGATTGATGTGAAGCAGAGATTCTTGAGGTGACCACAGTCCTTAGGTGGTAAGATCCTCCAAGTGGGCTCCCCAGCCCAGCAAGGAGGCATCTGTGGTGAGTATCACTGAATGAGACTGAGTGACAAAAGGAACTCCCTGTCTCAAATTGTCCTGATCCTGCCACCATTGCAGAGCCTGGATCAGGGTTCGAGTCACTGGGACTAGTTTGGTAAGGGAATCCTTTCTTTGGGACCAGAAGGCTCTTAAGTGGAACTGAATGTCCCTCATCTGAATCTTGCCCCTGGACCACTGCTGTAGAGGCTGCCATGTGGCCCAGGAGCTGCAAGAAATGCCTTGCTGGTCAAGACACCTGAAGGGTGAAAGAAGAGGCCAGTTCTATAAGGGTCCTTGCCCTGTCCAGGGAAGGAAGGCTTTGCTCTTATTGTATCCAGCTCTGCCCCTATAAAGGTGAGGAGCTGTACTGGCTCGAGAACTGACTTTGGAAGACTGAGGAGGAATCCTAAGGAAGTGAGCACTTGCTGAGTTATTGCAGATGTGACTTGACTTGGCCTGGAGACTGATCCACTATGAGCCAGTCGTCCAAGTATGGAAAGATGGAGATCTTTTTCTCCTTAGGAAAGCAACCACTACGGCCAGGCACTTTGTGAACACCCTTGGGGCTGATGTTAGGCCAAGGGCATTGCTCTGAATTGATAGTGGCCTGAGGGCAACTCGAACCTGAGGTACTTTCTGTGGGAGCACCTGATGGGAATGTGAAAATAGGCATCTTTGAGGTCCAGGGAGGCTAGCTAGTCCCCTGGCCTTAGAGAGGAGCAGAATTATTCCCAGAGTCACCATTTTGAATTTTGGTTTTAAAAGGTGCTTGTTCAGATATCTTAAATCCAGGATGGGCTGCCATTCTCCTGTCTTTTGGGGGTTAGGAAGTACCTGGAGTACAATCCTTTTCCACTGTGTAAGGTAGGAACCCTTTCTATGGCTCTGACAGCCAGGAGGGAAAAAACTCTGCCTCTAGGGCAAGGGTCTCTGAAGGATTTGCAGGTGGAAAGGATCTGGTTCTCATCTTGGGAAATTTTTGAAGCTGAGAACCAGTCCCTGGCTTGCCACTTCCAGGACCCACTTGTCTGATGTCAAAGACTTCCAGTCATGGACAAAATAAGCCAGCCTGCCCCTACAGGTATTGGAGAATCGGCCGGGCAGACCCATCAGGGTGTCTGCTTGGCAGGGGCTTTAGGCTGAGGGGTGGAAGAAGGCCTGCTCATTCCCTGTCTGCCTGTCCCTCTGAAGAACCCCTCTAAGCGTAAGCAGAAGAGAAGGCCTGGGCTTGGTAAAAGGCATTTGCAAGGGCCTGTCCCTGCCCCTGGAATGCTGTCTCTGAGGAGTGGCTTGCCTTTCTTTGGCCTGAGCACTCCTGTAGGTGGTCCTCTACTCGTCCATCTTCTTCATGTTTAGTTCTCTGTCTGCTCCCCAAACATAGAATTACCAATGACAGGGAAATCCATGGCTTTAGCCTGGGTATCCTGTGATAGGCTAGTACATCTGAGCCAAGCCATCCTCCGAAGGGTCACAGATGTAGCCATGACTCTAGATGAAACATCATTGGAGTCCACAGCAGCATGAAAATGCACCTTGGATGCCTCAATCCCATCCGCAGCCACCTGCTTCAGCTCCTTGGCAAGCTGGTCAGGGGCCTGTTTAGCCAGAGCCAACACAGTGTCCCACCTGGACTTCTGGTATCTAGCTGTGTAGGCCATATAGTTAGCCTGCCTGAGTCCCAAAGATGCTGCCATGTACTGCTTCTTTGCCATGGCATCAATCCTCCTGGAGTCCTTATCTGGGGGTGTGAAGCCAAGGGAATATTTGCCTTATCACAGGCAGCAGCCTGCACTACCCCAACATGGCTGCATTGCTGGGAAAGGAACTCCAGCTCCGAGCCTGAAAGGGTATACCTCTTGTCCATTCTTCTGTCCACAGGAGGTATGGAATTAGAGTCTTTAGAATTTTAAATGTCTGTTTCCCAAAAGATTTATGGAGAGGAATAGACAATCTTCTGACTCTGGGATGTCCATCATCTCAACAAAATCAGGCTCCTCCTGATCCTCTACTGCTTCTTCCATTGGAAGCTGGAGGGTTTCAGCCACTTTCTTGTAAAACATAAAATGGGAAGGGGGCTCAGAAAGCCTAGGAGGAGAAACACCTGAAGGTCTGTCTGGGGAGATGTCCGGGTCAATAGGCACATCCAGACTTTCATAATCACCATCATCATCATCATCATCATCATCATTATTATCCTAATACTCTCCCTCCTCCTCCTCCGGTTCATAAAATTCTTCTAAAGTATAATCCGAACCGGGAACCGACCGAACCGAACCCCTGACAGATGGTGCCGGTTCGGCCGGATTAGTTAGTGACTGAACTATCCTTACCGATTTGGTTATTTCATCAGCAGTCGGAGAAAGAATTTGTGGATCCGAACCGGATGATTTTTCCTTCTCTTTCTTTTAAACGGAACTGACTCCTCAGAATCGGCTCTCCTTTTGCCTGAAGAAGTTTAGCCCTGGTCAGGGGCACTCCTTCTGGTTCGGTCGAACCGAACCGGGCTGGCCATCAAGTCAGCCCGTTTTTTCCTTGGGTTTCTCAGACATGGCCAATCCTATCCAAAATGTACCTTTTTCGCAATCCGCCAGGCAAGACACCCCTATCGGTTCCTGACCATGTCACGGGTCTTGAAAAACGTAATTAAATCCAGTTATTTTTAGAACCGATACAGACCAGTTACCACACTCTAATAAATTCAAAAGTTTTTAAACCAATCTGATCAGTTCAAACCGAACCGATCCAATGTTTACAAGTTCCACACAGAAACTAAATGCAAAACCTATCTAGTACTCATGGTACCACAGACAGAGACTTAAACCGACAGGTTAAGCAGCAGAAATTCAGTAGAAAACAAGTGAAAAATGTCAGTGAGGAGGAGTAAAGAATCTGACGGTTGGAGTTTAAACAACAGCAGACAGAGGCTTCAACCGAAGCTTCGCTGAACATTCCATGCTGGCCATGGAAAGTTAACTCTTTGTTCTCGGGGCAGTTGAAGGCAGGACCTAACTGCAATAGTCAGAATACAGCAAGACTTCATGTTGTTTGAAACCAAAGCCATTATCCGAGCGGTACCAGTGCCCCTACAGCACCAGCGGAATCGCGGGGCACAGCTCCAGCCCGAACAGGAGCTCCAGAGTCGGGACTAGCCATGGTGCCATCCAGCCCCACGGCTCTGCGCAGGCAGTGCCGAGGACGAAGACGGCACTGACGACGGCCCCAGCGGCACCATCGGTATCGAGGATGGCGCCGCAATGGTGCTGAGGGCAGCGGCAAAGCGATGGCGCTCTAACGGCACCATCGGTGCGCTTCAGCTCCACGGGCGCCGCGAATCGCACTGGGCGGCAGAGGCAGCCGACGGTGGAATATGACGGCCCCACATCACAGAGCCCCGAGGACATGGCGCCATCTCAACCTTGGCATCGAGGATGGCACTGAGGTGAGACACGGACAAAGACGGGCAAGCTAGCAGTGTCAGCACTGTGAACAGCTTTGACAGAAGCCATGGCGCTGTGTGAAAGTTGGCACTGATGACAACTCCGTTAGCCCACAGCCGCGAACAGCGCCAACCAACAGCGCCGAGGACAGCGCCGACCTGGCCTCGGCAGCAGCGGTCCAACACCAGTGGAGCCTTCACCCCCGAAGGGCTGATTGCCATGGTGGCACCTCCCACCCACCCACGTCCCGGGAGGAGCGGGACGGGCCTCCTGCGCCCAGCGGAAGAAGCCTAGGCAATGGCAAGGCTACTAGTAGCCGAAGATCCTCCTCCTCCTCGGTCCATATAGAACCAGGAGGGGACCCAGAGGAAAGGCCGAGCGGGGGTTTGGCCCGACAAGTGCGCGTGCCTGACCCCGAGAAATCGGCAGGAGCTCACCCCACTTTCCACGCACATTGTCTGGCTGACCCACGGGTACATGGAGAAACAGGCATCGTATAAACCATGTCGTGAAGCGGGCCAAGACACAAAAGACACCGGTCGTGTTGGTCAGTGACGGAATACATTTGGCCACATGGGCACCGCCGCATGGGGGGTCAGACTCCATCCTAGAAGATTTCTTGCCCTCCGACCGAGACATGACCTACGGGAAAAAACCCCACCAAAACAGACTCGACGTCGCAGAAATATAAAATAAGGAAAGATCTTATCGGGCGATGTCGAGTATGGCAAAGCAGAACTGGCAGGAAACGACAGACCGGCACCAAAGTAAAATAAAGAGCGGTGTTGAAGGTTTTTAGGCGTCAACTAGGCCTCAAGCAGCAGCTTCCACCCGAGTCGACCTCTGACGAGGAGACGAAGAACTGGCAGGCAGGCGGAGTTGAGCGCAGCCTAACGGCAGCCAACCAACACCACGCAGTGCGCGAGGGTTCCCAGAGCGGCGCTGGTGATGCGCCGCCCACCTACAGTACCTTTAAAAAAAAAGCTCCAGCGGGTCCTGACCCCAGTCAGATACCCAACAGTGATGAATGGTGAAGACTGACACAGATAAGATTTATGAATTTCTTGTCCCGTCCCATTATGGAATCGAGTTATCAAAGGAAGGGAAGGAAGAGGAAAATGGAATGTCCCTTAATTTAGGGACCACCTCCTGGGCCTTTTTCACCAGAATTAGCCCAAACAGTGTCCCTTATTTGTTAAATGGAGTTCTTTACAAAAGTTTTTCTGCCCAACACACCAGCTTACTTCAATCTACAAATTATGTGTGTTTACATGGATAGACCACATATCTGCATCCCAGCCCCATAAGTCTCAAAATATTATTTTTGTTCACCATCTGAGGGTCCCCCCACTGGAAGAAGATAGAGCATCCCAGGTGCACAAGGAAACCAAGCAAGGACCACCCAGCCCCCCACCTCCTGGCAGCACCGCCAGTGACACGTACAAGCAGACCCAATGAGCCCTGATCTCGAGGTATCATACAATCATTCCAACATCACCACTGCTGTCTCACATGCCCAACAGTCTGGCCTCCAAATAAGCGCCATATGAGCCCTGCATGATGAGATCTTTCCTCCACTTCATGGCTTTCATTTTATTCTTTGTGGAGTACCCTTCTGCCAGACACACCCCCCACCCTGGCATCACGGGCCCCTCACTTACACAATTAATAAGTGCAGGAAATCAAGGATGAGCCTCACACCCCAGTTCATCTTAAGACTCCTGAGCCAGTACTTAGACCCACCTCTCCCACTGTTTTTGTATCTATGGTTATCAGGAGAACCTCGCAGGAAGCCACAAGACGATAGTGATGTTAGTCAATTATGCCCCATCAAATATGTTAGGAACTCTTCAACTGAGTGCCACTCACCCCATATCCCTGCACTAGTACCACCGGACTAGGGAACAGGAAGCCTTCCATCCCGCCCGGTCCCCCACTGCCCAGCGCCACACACACACATTCACCCTGGGTTCTGGAAGAATCCCCCAACTTAACTGTATCGGAGTCCGTATGCTTTAGAATAGTCCATAACTCCATTTATAGAAGTCTCTTGTAGTCCGTATCCCCCATATCAGGTGGGGTCCACATGTCTGTACTGCCACCCAAGGGAACCCCGAGCTAAGTCCAGAAGAAAGAATTACTCACCTTAGGAATTGTGTTTCTTCTAATGGAGTCTTGCTGTATTCTGACATATGCAGTTAGCCCCAACACTTGAACGCTCTGGAGAGGAAAGAGTTAAATTCTATGTAGAGCATAACATTGAGCTCGAGCTCGGTTCAAACCTGTCTGCTGCACTTTGAAGTGTAACCGTCAGATTCTTACGAGCTAATACTAACTACCCCCACTATGTGGAAATTGTAAAGGGATTTTTACTAGCCAAAAGGCAACCAAATATTTTGAATTACCAAAAGACTCAAGTCGAGAAATCCAAAACAAAAAACCAGGTAGTGAACAAATAATTACCAAACTGAAAAAAACCACTTTCCCTGATAAAAGGGGAGTGCTAAGTACACCCTGAACTGCAACACTGAGCCTGCCTACCCACTTCCCAAATACCAGGTTCTGAGAGGGCAGGCAGGAGGAGAATCAGAATACAGCAGGACTCCATTAGAAGAAACACAGTTACTAAGGTGAGTATTTTTTCTTCAAACAACATGAAGTCTTCTTGTATTCTGACATATGCAAACTACCAAGCAGTACCTCTATGGAGGAGGGATCGAACCTATTTTGGGAATAGGCTCTGCAGTACTGCTGTACCAAACCGAGCATCACTCCTAGACTGGATATCCAGAGAGTAATGCTTGGTGAATGTATGGACTGTTTTCCAGGTGGCTGCTTTGCATATCTCTAGTAAGGGTATACTGTATCTCTGGCTGCAGCCAGAGAGGCAGTTGTACCTCTAGTAGAATGAGCCCTCAGGCCTGAGGGAGGTATTTTGCCTAGCTTGTCATAGCAAAATTGTATACAAGAGACAATCCACCTGGCAATAGTTCTTCTAGTGGCAGGTTTGCCCTTCCCATAAGTGAGGAACAACTGGAGGAGTCAAACCTGAGTGCCTTAGTACGCTCAATGTAGTAGCTAAGAGCCCTTTTAACATTCAAACCGTGTAATCTTCTCTCACCAGAAAAGAATGATCAGTGAAGAACACAGGAAGAGACATGGATTTGTTCAGATGAAAATCTGAAACCACTTTGGGTAAGAACCTCCTGTTGGTTCTAAGGACCACCTTATCTCTATGGAATGAGATAAAATCAGGCTCCACTGACAGAGCTTACAATTCACTGATATGTCTGGCAGAGGTAATAGCTACCAGGAACACAGTTTTCCAAGTCAAGTACTTAAGCTCTGCTGAAGACAAAGACTCAAAAGGGGTTGCATAAGCCGAGCAATGCAAACATTAAGGTCCCAAGCGGAGTAGGGTCCTTGAAGGGGGATTGGTATGAAGCAATCCCTTGAAAATTTTACAGAAAACATGATGAGATGCAGGTGAGGAGGGCTTTCCCACTGACAGAAAAGCAGAAACAGCTGACAAGTGTACTTTGAGGTAGCTGGTCTGAGGCCTAGGCCATTAAGAAGAACCATGTAATCCAGAACTGTAGACAAGTCAGCAGTATCTGGGAATATATGCTTCTTGGAACACCAAATGCTGAATCTTTTCCATTTGGAGTTATAAGTTTTCTGTTGGCAGGTTTTCGAAAGGCTTTGAGAATGTCCAGAACCCCTTGAGACAGATGCAGATTTGTATACTCTAACTCTTCAAGAGCCATGCCTTGAGATTCAGAGCCGAAGGCTGGGATACAGATCCTCCCTGAGAGGAGGTTAACAGGTTGTGATTCCTGGGAGAGAAAGGGGAAGATGGACTGCTAGGGACAGCAACAGGGGATACCAAGGCTGCTCTGGCCCAATCTGGAGCAATCAGAATCACTTTGCAAGACTGTGACCTTATCTTGACCAGGACCTTGAACAGTAGAGGAAAAGGAGGAAGGCATACAGAAATTTCGCTTTCCAATCCAGAATGAGAGCATCCAGAGGGACTGAGCCCAAGATTGGGGTCTGCAACAGAAAAGAGGAAGTTGGTGATTGTCCGGGCTGCAAAAGATCTATCTCTGGAGTGCCCCACCTTGAAAAATCACTTAACACTAGGGGATCCAGGGACCATTAGTGATGTCTCTGAGAAATCCTGTTCAATGCATCTGCTAGCACATTGTCCTTTCCTGGGAGGTGGACTACTACCAGAGAGGTCTGTAAAGAATAGGCCAGGGACCATAATTTCATGGTTTCCATGCACAAGGCTGTAGACCGAGTGCCTCCCTGTTTGTTGATATACCACATGATGGTGGTGTTGTCTGTCCTGACCTGAACCACCTTGTTCTGTACTGACTCGAGAAGGATTGCAGGGCCAGGTAAACTACCCTGAGCTCCAGGAGACTGATGTGGAGAAGAGACTCCTGAGTGGACCACACCCCTGGGCTGTGAGAGTCCCCAGGTGAGTTCCCCACCCCAGGAGAGAAGCATCTGTGGTTAGAACCACTGAATGAGATTTAAATTTCTGAATTACAATCCTTTGAGTTCGATGACTCCTTTGCAAAGGCTCCATGTCAGTACAAACATACATAGCTTAAAGACAAATTGACGTTGCTTACTAGGCAAAACATTACATTAAGACAAATACATGGTTACTCTGTACAGGTTAATTTACATAGGCTTGCATTACATTGCTTGGTTAGGTTCTCTAGGGTTGTTTATGGACCCTGGGTCATTGCAGGGAGAGGGACTGGTTACCAATTCTGAGGCCATCTCCAACGGGAGTATAGGTCTATTGGCACCGTTAGTCTTATTGACCTTGGTTTGAAGTCAGGAAACGCTAGCTTTCAGACACCTACCATGGTAGTGAGAAATGAAAATTACGTACCTACCGTAATTTGATCTTCTTGGACGAGTCTCCACCACTCATTCACACTAATGGGGACCTGCCTGGAGGCACTAGGACACAACGGGAGCAAACTTTTTGCTGGAGGGCCAGCGCCAGAGATGGAGCTGCGAGGAGCGGCACCGCATGAAAGCCTCAGCTCGAGCGGAATGACTATCTCTGCCGACCTCCAACTGCCTCAGTACCTTTTTTCCGAGGAGGTGCAGCGTAATTAACCTAGAAGGATAGCTCTAACCAAAACCGGACATAAGAAAGTCCAGACGACCTGTATAAGAAGGGTCAACAAAGAAGTCTTCACAGCCTAAAGATTTGAGGGTGAAGACCAACAACAGAGGTGAGCTCGGGGATGGAGGGTGGGATGTGAATGAGTGGTGAGACTCGTCCAAGAAGATCAAGAATTACGCAGGTACAATTTGCATATCTACCTGGACATAAGTCTCCACCACTCATTCACACTAATGGGAGAGTACCAAGCTAATAATCCCCCAAGAGGCGGCAGGAGAGACAAGAGCTCACAGTTTTAGGACAGAAGTCCATTAAGGATGGTTCTGCCAAAGGAAGAATGTTGTCTGGCATGGACATCCAGTGCATAATGTTTAACGAGTATGCACTGAGCTCCAGGTAGCAGCGTTTGCAAATATCTGCAATGGGCACGTTGTGGATTTCCGCCAGAGATGCCACGACCACTCTAGTAGAGTGAGCTAAACTGCCTCCAACTTAACCCGCGCCATGGAATAGTAGTGGCGTAAGGCATACGCCACTAGCTATGCTGAGATACATCTGATAGCGACAGGTTGACCCGCCGAGTCTCGCTGAAGGAAACAAACAGTTGTTGAGCTTTGCAAAAGTCTTCGCTCTATCTAGATAGAAACGCAAAGCTCTCTTAACGTCCAAGGAATGAAGAGATCGTTCCTTCATTTTGGAAGTCCAAAGTAAGAGGGAAGGACCAAAGGTTGGTTTAGATGAAATCCGACATAACCTTAGGAAGAAATTTAGGATGGGTTCTAAGGACTACTTTGTCTTTATGGAACACAGTATACGGAGGGTCTGTGACCAGGGCATGTATCTTAGAGACCTCATGGCTGAGGTAATGGCCATCAGGAAGGCCGTTTTCCAGGTGAGAAATTTTAGCTCACAGGTGGCCAGAGGTTGAAGTTTTCCAGTGAGTATATCTAACACAAGATTAATGTCCCAGGCTGCAACTGGACGTCTTGTAGGAGGTCTGGTATGCAGAATTCCTTTAAGAAACCTCTTAACCACGGTAACTGAGCCAGAGACAGGAAAGTACAGGCTCATGATAAGCTGAAATGGCACAAAGGTGAACTTTGACTGTAGAGTACTGCAGACCTGAATTTGAGAGGTCTAAGAGGTATTCCAGAATTTATCTGGTGGGCAGGAAAGGGATTTAAAGAGGATTTTGCACACCAGAGTGAAAACGCTCCATTTGGCTGTGTAAGTCTCCTAGTGGCTGGCTTCCGGCAGCCAGAAGAATATCTGAAACCCTCAGTAGAGACATTGAACCTGTTCACTTCTACCTCTTCAGGAGCCAAGCGTGAAGGTGAAGCGACCTCAGGTTGGGATGAACAACAGGTCCCTGAGTCAAGAGGTTCGCCTGAAGGGGAGTGGTTTCAGCGGAGCTGCTGACATATTGTTGAGTAGTGGAAACACATCTTGTCGAGGCCAGAAGGGAGCAATGAGGATCATTTTGTCCTCTGGGATTCAAACTTGAGAAGCCCTCTGAATTAGAGGAAGAGGTGGAAAGGCGAGAAAGTGTTTGTCCACTGCAGCCTGAACGCATCCTGACAAAAATGCCAGGCCCTGGATTTCTGGAGCAGAAGAGAGGCAGGTTTGTGTTGAGTGGGGACGCAAAGGTCCAGGTCTGAGTTCCCCACTTTGAATAGTGACTGAACTATGGTTAAGTCGAGAGACCATTCGTGAGGATCTGCCTCTGTTCTGCTGAGACGGTCTGCCAGTTCATTCTGTACTTCGGCAGGTAGACCGCTGAATTAGAGCCTTGTGCTCCAAGCACCATTTCCATATTCTCATCGCTTCCCTGCATAAGGGTAAGAGTGAGCACTGCCCTGCTTGTTGATGTAATACATCACTGCTTTGTTGTCCGTTTGAAGGAGAATGTTCTTGTGACAGAGAATGTCCTTCAACACCCGGACCGCATAAAGGACGGCTCTCATTTCTAAGACATTTACGTGAAGCTGGGACTCGACCTGAGTCCATGTACCTTGAGTGTGGAGAGCCTGACAGTGAGCTCCCCACCCCATCAGGGACGCTCCTGTGGTAATGGAAATCTGATGATCTAGAGGAGCAAAGGGATACCCTTCTAGGAGATTGTTCTTCTTATGACCACCAGGTGAGTGACCTCTTTGAGAGGTTCTGTCACCTTGATGGGATAGGGACTGTGGGGTGAGTGGTTGGGGACCACTGAGTACTGAGAATCCACTGAGAGGTTCTCATGTGCAGGCATGCTAGGGGTACAGTGAACACCGAGGATGCCAAGAGACCTAGCATCCAGGAAGAAAAGCTTCGACAGGAGGTGTCCAGAAGAGTTCCTATAAAAAGAGCCTCTGAGAGGGCTGCAACTGCGATTTTTGAGGTTTAGCAGGACTCCCATGGACGTGAGAAAGCGTGAAGTCATGTCTATGGCGTCCAGAGTTCCCTGCCTGGAAGGACTTGCCAGAAGCCAATCGTCCAGATAAGGGAACACCTGTATTCCGATCTTTCTGAGATGCGCCACAGAACTGCACAACACTTTGTAAAAACTCTCAGCGCCGAGGATAGCCCAAAGGGCAGGACTCTGAATCGATAATGCTGTCCCAGAGTCACAAACCTCAGGAATTTGTGATGCCTTGGGTGAATAGGAATGTGCTGGTAAGCATCCTGCATGTCTAGGAGGCTAGCCAGTCATGTTGATGAAGCAAAGGTAACAAGGTTCCTAGAGAAATCATTTTGAATTTCTCCTTGGGCAGAAATTTGTTTAGTCTTCTGAGGTCCAAATGGGGCATGCCCCAGTTTTCTTTGGAACCAGAAAGTAATGGGAGTAGAACCCTGTGTTCCGTTATGCAGCGGCACTACTTCTACTGCCCTGTTGTCCAGAAGGCCCTGAATATCGTGGCAGAAGGTTTGACTGAAGGGTTGACAGCCTGGGTTGTCATTTGGGATGATCCGGAGGGGTCTCCACAAGATTGAGTGAATACCCTCTCGGATTATCCGGAGGACCCATTTGTCTGAGGTTATGGACTTCATTGATAGTAGAAGTGCATCAGACGACCTCCCACCGCTGAGGAAGAGTCCACCTCGGGCAGTTGAGATGGGACTTGGGCCAACAACTCATAAGGTGGCTGGGCGCTAGGCCCTTGCGCTTCTGTTGCATTTTCTTTTGAGGCTGGGGAGTTTGATTTTATGAAACTTCCTCTGCCTCTGCCTCGAAGGACTGACGGTTATGAAACTGGTGTTTATTAACACCTCGAGAGGGACAGGAGGAGGTTGAGCCAACTTAATGGCTGACCTAGTCTTTGTGTGTAGCTTCTAGAGCCTGTTCTACCTGAGGGCCGAAAGATACACACCATCAAAAGGCAACGCCATAACCTGTTGCTGTGGCCATTCGTGAAGCCTGAAGTGCGCAGCCAGGAATGACGGAGGGTACAAATAGCAGCTGTCGCCAGCCAGGAAGCAGTGTCGAAGCATCCATAGCTGCTTTAACCTGCTAATTGTTAGATTCGATACCCCTGGTAATGGTTTGAAGAAGTTCTGGCTTTATATCTGATTCTGGTAGAGCTTCAACCATCTGTTTGAGAGAGTGCCAAAGGACATACTCATATTGAGAGAAATAGCCTTGGTAGCTGGCAATACGCATACCCAGGGTGGAAGCAGCAAAGACTCTCTTACCTAAAGTGTCTATCTTACGAGATTCTTTGTTAATAGGTCGAGCTGTAGTAGTTTGGGGAAGGACGACCTTGTCATTCTCTGCCAATACTATACTACACTAGGATCTGCAAAGGCTTGAGAGCCAAATGGGCTCGATCCTTGGGGGCTGAGTATTTCCTATCTATGGATTTAGCCACCGAAGGGATGAAAGCAGGATTATTCCATACCATTTGAGACAGCGCCTCAAGGAGGGCTGAACCGGAGAAGTCAACCAGTAGGGATCTCCGGAACATGGAGGTATTGGAGTCTTAGCAATTTCCCGGATCGATGTCTGTAGTTTGGAAAGAAAGAGTGGAAATCAAGTTTTCAGCAGAGACTTAAAGGACAGGTCCTCACCACAGGCTCTGCAGCAGGAATAGATCCTGTTTCATCCACTTCATCACCCAGTCTAAGGTCTTGGTCAGGCTCAATGTCATCTCCTGACAGTCCAGGAGGGACTGTATGGACAGGAAAGGAGGAAAATCAGAGGGAAAAGACGGAGGAAAAGAGTTAAAGGAGGAGTCCTGAAATGAGGAAGACGCCTAAGAACCCCGGCGCCGTGGAGGCGCATGGCGTCAAGAAGCCAAGGCACCGAGAACGGCGCCAGGACGGCGCTGAGAAGCCACATGGCAGCACTGATGATGGCACTGAGAAGCCGACGGTGCTGAGAGGCCGGACGGCGCCGCAATGCGCACACGTGCCGAGGACGGCGCCGGAAGACGCGACCGCGCCAAGACGGTGCTGAGCTGCAAGCACGATGCCGAGGGTGCCGAAACATCCCAAGACTCCAAAAACAGGATTTGAGGGAAGGAAGGAAGGAAGGAAGAAGAGCAGGAGATAAAGGCATCGTGTGGCCCTCGCGCAGCAGCCATGTGAGGGGAAACACCTGCCGAGTCGACAGCACTGAAGATGGTGCAGCGTGACCAGGGAGGCTCAACCACCCTACCTGGTCTCCCAAGAAGCCCGGCGTCCTGAGTGACCGAGCCAGGCAGCTGAACCAACCTCCGAGCCCATTGCTCCATAAGAGCGCCCACTGATGAAACTGCTCATCTGAAGACCTACCAGAGGGCGGGATAGGGTCTCGATGTCAAAGACGCTGGCTACCGGAAACAGAAGCAGGCGACCTGAAGGAGGAGACTGGCAACTAGCCCCAATAACCAAACGCCCACACGCGAGAAATATCAGAGGGCGACCTCGAGCGATGCCTCTCTTTTGACCTGGTCCAAGAAGAGCCTCGGCGGTCGAACGGTGCAGAGAATGCGACCGCTTATTTTATGCTCGAGGGGACCGCCTGCCCTCTCGGCATTGGACTGGCCGTTGTCAGACCCCCTTCCGGAGAAGGCAGCAGACCAGACCCAGCCCGACTGACTGAATAAGCTTTCATAATAAGTCTCCTATCAGCCACCTGGACCTGCTCATGGTCGACCTCACAAGTAGGCTGAGACTTCTTGTAAATAAGAATAAACTTAAGCGATACTTATTCGAGATATTACTACAAAAACAAACTGAAAACTATGCTGCTAGTTTGAAGTTTGACTCAGGCGGCGAGCGACGCTGCCACTGAAGCGCTCGACGGGAGAAAAAGAACTGAGGCGGTTGAGGTCGATGCCGAGATAGTCATTACCACTTGAGCTGAGGCTCATGGTGCCGCTCCTCACAGCTCCATCTCTGGTGCCGGCCTCCAGCAAAAAGTTTGTCTCATATCCTCTGTGCCTCCGCACAGATCCCTCATTAGTGTGGAATGAGTGGTGGAGACTTATATGTCCAGGAAGATCTGGTTGTTACAGCCACATATCTCTGAGTGAAGGAGAAATCTCTTGATACCCTTTTTAAATAGGCCAAGGCTAGGGGCCAGGAAGATGGTGGAGGAAGTTTATTTAGCCAGGAGTGGAGCACGATACTGGAAAGACCTTTGCCCTATGGCAGTCCTGCAGTAGGGGACTAGGAGAGGGTGTTCACCAGGTGCCATCATGTGGATCTTTTGCTAGGAGACAAGTGTGGTACATTAGTCTATCTTCAAAGGTCAGCCAGTCTGCTCGCTTATAGAGCTCACACGTATGGGTTAATCTATCGCTGCTTGTGACCAGTCTGCAGGCTTTATTGAGAGCTGGTTTGATGCTGTTTAGGATGTGGTTGTCAGTGCTGTAGATTATTATCCATAATGGACCCACGAGCTGGTTACCGCCAGCCTTAGTGCCTGGGGAGGGAGGCAGTGTTTGTGTCTGTATAATATCCCAAGCTGGATGTTTGCAGAGGTGGAGAGGTGCTTAATATGTATTGGTAAGTAAGAGATGTATCCAGAGTGATGCACAGGTATTTAAAGTTAGGGACCTGTTCTATGTGGGTGCCTGAGAATTTGAGATAGATAACAGGGCATTACTGTTGGGGTTTTGGCGGTGAGCAAAGATCATAGATTTGGTCTTGTTGTAGTTAAGTAGTAATCGATGATTGGAGAACCAGGATTCTAGTTCTCTAAAGCTGCCTTGCAGGAAATTTTGAAGAGTTTGGATTGGGGTGTATCCAGTATACTACGGCATTGTCTGCATAGAGCAAAAGTTTACCATTGCAGACCAGCGGGAGGGAGTTTAGATAGAGAGGAATAGTGGGGTGGAAAGGATGAGAAGGGACTTGGAAGGTTAGAGGAATGGTCAAATGTATGGCAGCTTAGATTCAATGCTAAGAAGTGCAGGTAATGCACCTGGAAACAAAACCCAGGCAAAGAGTACACAGTGGGGGTGAGATACTAACAACAACAAAATGGAAAGGGACTTGGGGGTAGTCATTCAGATGACCTAAAGGTGGGCAAGCAATGTGAGAGGGCAGCAAGGAGGGTTGGGGAGATACTGGGATGCATAGGGAGAGGCATCACCAGTAGAAAACAGGAAGTTATTATCCCTCTGTACAGACACCTGGTCAGACCCCATCTGGATTACTGCAGTTCTGGAGACCCAATGTCCGCAAAGACATAGACAGGATGGAAGCTGTCCAGAGGAGGGCACTAAAATGGTGCAGAATCTGCACCGAAGACATATGAAGAGAGACTTAAGGAGCTATTTATGTATAGCTTCGAGGAAAGGGAGGAGAGGGGGACATGATAGAAACTTTCAAGTACCTCAAGGGAATCAACAAAGTCCAAGAGGGTAGCATCTTTCAAAAAGAGGTGTGCAAGAACAAGAGGGCACAATTTGAAGATGGGGACGGGTCAGAGGTAATGTAAGAAGTATTTTTTCACAGAGAGGGGTTGTGGATACATGGAATGGCCTTCCGGAGGAGGTTGTGGAGTCAAAAACAGTGGTGGAATTCAAGCATGCATGGGACAGTCTAAAAGCAATTCTAGAGGGTGGGGGTAGGAAGAAGTAGCCTGCTAGTTAACTAGGATCTGCAGCTTATCCACTAGGTAAGAAATGGGCAGACTGGGTGGGCCAAGCAGTCCTTATCTGCCGTCAAATTCTATGTTTCTATAGTAGAGGGTCTAATATCGACCCTTGGGGACTCCTGCATGAACAGGTTGCATAGCAGAGATGGTGGTGTTGATTTTGACTTGTTGTGTCCAGTCAGTGAGATAGTTTTGGAACCAGGAGATTGTTTCTTGGGCGAGATGGGAGAGGGGAGAGAGTGGATAAGGAGTGAGTGATCGACAGTGTCAAATGCTTTGGTCAGATCAACAAAGATTGCTCCTGCTAAAGACCCTGTTCCAACGCTTCATGTATGTAAGAGGTGAATTGGAGGAAGGGCTGTGGCTGTGCTGTGACCCGCTCTGAACCCGTGCTGTTTTGACACAGCAGGTTGTGTTTGTTCAGGTATTCGGTGAGCTGGTCTGCTACAATTCTTTGAGTGCTTTAGAGAGGGGAAGGACTGTTATGGGCCTATAGTTACCAGGGTCAGTTGGATCACCCTTTTAGGATAGGTGAGATAATTCCCTTTTCCAGAGCAATGAAAACTGACCTAAGCGCAAGGGAGCAGTTTAGGATTTTGGAAAGGTGAGGCAGGGTCTGGCCAAGAGTTAGTCTGAGAATTTTAAGGTCTAGGGAGTCGCACTGAACTGTGAGTTGCGTAGGGCTTTGGATAGGTAGTGTTTAGCCTCATTGCAGGAGATGGTTCTTCACAGGAAGGAGGAGAGTACTAGTGGGGAGGTGATAGGGTGGTCATTTGGTATGGGGTCAAAATATTTTGGGGTAGGATTTGGCTAAGATCGGGAAGGAATTGTTCGGACATTAGCTATGGTGGCTGGGTCCTGGGAGAGGGCTTCTTGGTAAAGAATTTGTGAAGGGGTGGGGAAACAGTTTTCCAGCAGAGTTCCATGACATTGCTCCAGAATTTATCCCCAGATCCCTCATGAGGAGGTGAGAGCTTGCTTACAGTAGGCAGATTTGGCTAACTGAATAGCCCAGGAGCACTTGTTTCTTGCCTCTGTAGAGTTGCCTGTCATGGGGATGTTGGGAGTTCAGTGCCCTGTGCCAGAGGTTATTTCTGTGGCATCTGTTCAAGGAGGGTCTGCGAGATCCACAGAATTTCTATGTTTTTGAGCTGTTTTTATAAGGGCAAATATATCACAGGCAGTGTTCAAAATTTTGATAAAGGAGGTGAGGCGGCAAGCAAGATTGAGTGATAAATGGACTCCATGCTTGAGATTGTCCTGATCCTGCCACCACTGAAGAGCCTGGATCAGGGTCTGAGTCACTGAATAAGTTTGGTTAGAGGATCGCTTTTCTGAGACCAAAAGGCCCCAGGTGAAACTGAATATCCCTCATCAGAAATCTGGCCCCTTGACCACTGCAGTGGAGGCTGTCATGTGGCCCAGAAGCTGAAGGAAGTGCCTTGCTGGTCGAGAAACCAGAAGGTGAAAGGAAGAAGCCAGTTCTATGATGGCTCTTACCCTTACCAAGGGAAGAAAAGCTCTTGCTTTGACAGTATCCAGCTCTACCCCTATGAAGGTCAGAACCTGTACTGGCTCAGAGAACTGACTTGGGAAGATTGAGAAGAAATTCTAGAGAAGTGAGCACTTGCTGGGTCACTTGCAGATCTAAACTGATTTTGGTCTGAGACTGACCCACAATGAGCCAGTCGTCCAGATACGGGAATATGGAGATATTTTTCTCCTTAAAAAGCTACTACTACTGCTAGGCATTTTGTAGAACACCCTTGGAGCTGATGTTAGGCCAAAAGGCATTGCTTTGAACTGGTAATGCCTGAAGGCAGTTCAACCTGAGGTACTTTCTGTGGGAGCACCTGATGAAATGTGGAAAGTAGGCATCCTTAGGTCCAGAGAGGCTAGCCAATCCCCAGCCTTAGAGGGAAGGATTATTTCCAGAGTCACCATTTTGAACTTTGGCTTTAATAGATGTTTGTTCAGGGTATCTAAAGTCTACTAGGATGGGCCGCCACTCCCTGTTTTTGGGGTGAGGTATCTGGAGTGCAGACCTTTGCCTGTGAATTGTCTCTCTATGGCCCTTACAGCTAGTAGAGATGAAACCTCTGCCTCTAGGGCAATGGTTTCGAGATGTTTGCAGGTAAAAAGATCTGTCTCTCAGCTTTGGGAATTTTCTGAAGCCGAGAGTTAGTCCCTGGCTTACTACCTCAGGACCCACTTGTCTGAGGTGGCCACAGACTTCCTGGGCCCTGGAAGTAGTAAGCCAACCTTGCCTCCTACAGGAATTGGGGAGTCGACCTGGGCTGACACATCAGGGTGTCTGCTTGGCAGGAGCCTTAGGTTGAGAGGTGGATGCAGCCCTGCTCATCCCCTTCTGTCTCTCCCTCTGAAGAACCCCTCTGAGGAAAAAGGAGAGAGGCCTGTACTTGGTAGAAAAGCCTATGAAAAGGCCTGCCCCTGCCTCTAGCTTGCTGCCCTGAGGAGTTGCCTGCCTTGCTTGGCCTGTGCACTCCTATAGGTGGTCCTGTATTTATCCATCTTCTTCATATAATTCTCTGCTCCCCAAACAGAGAATTATTAACAACAGGGAAATCCATAGCCTTAGCCTGGGTATCCTGTGATAGGCTAGCGATCTGAGCCAAGCTAGTCTCCGAGAGCCACAGATGTAGCCATGACTCTTGATGACACATCACTGAGTCCACAGCAACATGAAACTGGATTGTTGATGCCTCAATCCCATCAGCAGCCACCTCCTCCAGCTCCTTGGCCAGCTGGGGGAGGCCTGTGAGTCAGTTCTAGTACAGTGTCCCACCTGGACTTCTGGTACTTGGCTGCATAGGCCATGTAATTAGCCTTCCTGAGTCCCAAAAAAATGCCATGTACTGTTTCTTTGCCCGGCACTGAACTTACTGGAGTCTTTTATCCGGGGGTGTGTGACGAAAGGAATGTTAGCCTTCAGGCTGTATGACCCCAACACTACATTGTTGGTACTGTACAAGTACTTGCACCTGAGCCTGACAGCATGTACCTCTTATCCATCTGTCTGTCCACAGAAGGTAAAGAATTTGGAGTTTTAACAATTTTGTATCTGTTTCCCAAAAGACTTATGAAGAGAATAGACAACCTTTTGGACTCTGGGATGTCCATCATTTCCACATAGTCAGGCTCCTCTTGCCTCGACAGCTTCTTCCAGAGGGAGCTAGAGGTTTCTGCACTTTCCTGTAGAACATAAAGTGGGAAGGGACTCAGAAAGCTTAGAGGGAAACACAAGAAGGCCTGTGTGGGAGATGTCCGTTCTATAGGCTCATCCAGACCTTCTACTCCATCATCATCATCACCTTCATCATCACCATAATCATCATTCCCTCCAAATCTGGTTCATAAAAATCTTCAAGGGTATAACATTGAACGGAGGAACCGACGAACGAACGCACTGCCAGAAGGCGCCAGATCAGTGAACCGAACAAGCGATTCCACTATGCTAATCACTCAGCAATTTCCTCGGCAGTTGGATGATGCAGTTCTGGATCTGAACCGCCGATTTTTTTTTCTTTGACAGAACCGATCCTCAGAATCGCCTCTCCTTTGCCCGGGAGTATCGCCCTGGTCCAAACCGGGGTGGCCATATGGGTCAGCAGACTTCTCAGCCTCCTTTTCCCTAAACCTGCCCAATCTTTTATCCAGGGTGGCTTTGGGAAATTCTTACAAATTGGCAGTCTGAATCAAGGTGGTCGACCCCAGACAATACACACAAGTGGTGTGGGGTCAGAGCTTATGAGAGCCCCTCCACACACTGCAGTGTTGAAACCCAGTGGGCCCGGTTTTCTTTTGGGCTTGCAGGACGTAGCCATACTCTAACAAACACTGACCCTTTACTCGGCTTCAGCCAGGCAAGACCCCTTATCAGTTTCTAACCGCGTTACGGATATTTGAAAAACCTAAAAACATTTTTTTAAACCGATAAGGATCGGTACCACACACTAAACCCAAAGAAAAGACAAGAACATAACTTTACACAGCAACCGGTTCAGCTGAACGGTTGAAAAATTTCAACTTTACAATTTCCACAAGTTTTTCAAAGCTAGTCCATTACCAGCGTGCTTACTGTACCAAAGACAGGGATCTGAACCGAGAAAACTATGAAATAATTGGTAAAACTGACAACTTTAACCGACCGAGAACCGTAAGCAGAGGACACATCTCTGGGCGACTGTTCACTTAGGTGGAGTAAAGAATCTGACGGTTACACTTCAAAGTGCAGCAGACAGAGGGTTTGAATCGAGCTCGAGCTCAGCATTCTATGCTCTGCACAGAATTTACTCTTTCTCTCGAGACAGTTCAAGTGCTGGGGCTAACTGCATATGTCAGAATTGTATTCTGCATATAACAGTATTGAAAAGTTCAGTTAAGTAAAACTTATCGTAACAGTAGATCTTCGAGAGAAGCTCTAGCAGCAGGTTTCACATTGAGGACTGGCGCCACCTGGTGGCGTTCTGGCAACTTTTTTCTCTAGTAGTATTGATGGGAAATTCCCCCACCGATGTCAGCTCCACCCCAGCATCGCCTAATATAGGGAGGAGTTCCCCATGTGCTCCAGTTCTTGAATGCCCTCACCCCGCCAGGCAAGCAAACGACAGGCAATTAGGAACTGATTGTCAATGGACAACCCATCAAAGACGAAAAATACCAGCCTGAAAAAGGCCTGATCCCTGGGGAAGGTGGGGAAATATACCGCTGCAAGAGTTTCTCTTGAGGATCTACTGTTATGGTAAGTTTCTACGTAACTGTGCTATCTTACTTGAGAAGAAGCTCTTGCAGCAGGTTTCACATTGAGGACTGAGTCCCAAGCAGTATAAACTTATAACAACCCCTGGAGGGGAAGAAACAGCAGGAAAAAGACAGCAGAGAAAGGACGATCCCTCAGGAAACCAGGCCTTGCAGAACCATGAGGCCAAACCCTGCTCTGCGCCTGAAATGATGTTGAGGCTATAGTGCCTGACGAATGTATGGACAGAACTCCAGGTAGTGGCAGCACAGATATCTGCCGTCAGTATCGTCTTTAACACTGCAAAGTACATGGCGATAGCCCTGGTAGAGTGAGCTTTAATCGGTCCGATGTGGCGACCTATTATGCTTCTCATAACAGTAGGAATGCAGTGAACCAACCAGCGAAAGCGCCTGTTTGGTGACTGGGTGACCTACGGATCGTTGGGCAAAGGACACAGAGCTGATCAGACTTCCTGTCCGCGTTGGTTCTAGCTAGGTAACATCTGAGAGCCCTGTGACATCCAAGGAATGAAGCAGGGTCTCCCTTTGGGAGTGCTCCAGGTAATAGACCAGGAGCTGAACCAACTGATTCAAAGTGAGTTCGAAACCACTTCGTAGGAACTTCAGATTGCGCGTGAGATCAACCTGTCCTTGTGGAAAACAAGGTAGGGTTCTTACATCAGTACTTGAAGCTCTGAAATGTACCTCACCGAGTATTGCTACCAAAAGCAGAGTTTTCCAGGAATGGAAACAGAGCTCCCACTTCATAGCCGCTCAAGGGGAAGAGAAAGCTCTCCAGGGTGAACAGGAGATCCCAAGAAGGAACCAGGTCCCTGATGGGAGGTCTGATGTGGAGAATACTATGCAAAAGGCTTTGGAAACCTCCATCTGAGCCACCCTCTTACCGACACAGATAAATGGTAAGCAGGAGATGGCGGACAGGTGTACCTGATGGAGGAATAGCTGAGGCCTTTCTTGTAGAGAGAAAGCAAGTATTCTAGGATGGTATTAACGGACAGACAAATGGATCTACTTGCTGCTGTGGCCATAATGCAAAAAGCGTTTCCACTTCATGTGTAAGTGGCCCTGGTGGCAAGTTCTGTGCCTCGACCAACACCTGAGCGACCTGATCAGACACTCTAAATGGACCTTAGCTGAGTCCTGAGGAGCCAGGCATGCAGGTGAAGAGAACATGTTCGGTGCAGCAGGGACCCCTGTCCTGCAATAGAAGGTGAGAGGAGAGAGAGAAAGGAAGAGGCATTGGTGACTCTGCCACTAAATGCTGTAGTAATGGAAACCAGATTTGAGGAGGCCATAGCGGAGCAATCAAGATAAAGGTGGAAGGTTCCGACTGAGACTTGAGGAGGACCTTCTGAAGGAGGGAGAAGGAGGAAGGCATACAGAAACCTCCCACTCCAACAGAGGGACAACGTCTTGCCAAAAGATCCAGACTCTGGACCTAGCGAGCAAAAATTGGTCAGTTTTGCATTGGACTGACGCGAAAAGGTCCACCTCTGGCATCCCCATAGACAGAAGATGCGATCTGCAACCACTTGAAGCAACTCCCATTCATGGGCTTCATGATCGTAGTCCTGCTTGAGCATGTCGGGTTAGTAATGCTCTGGAAGCCCAGGAACATGCACTGCTGTTAAAACAGACGATGTTACAGGCCCAGTCCAAAACCCGCATGACTTCCCTGCAAAGGGATAGGTATGTGTAGCACTTGTTTGTTGATGTAGAACATCACTGAAGTGTTGTCTGTCTGCATCAAGAGATGGCCTGGCCAAGACCGAGGCCAGGGCTTGCAGTGCGCAGAGCACAGCTCTCATTTCTAGGACATTGATGTGCAGGTTCGCTTCTGTGGGAGACCAGGAACCCTGGGTACAATGGTTCCTCAGTGTGCACCCCATCCCTGGGACGAGGTGTCCGTGGTCAGAGACTGGGATGGTGCCCGGATTGGAAGGTATGCCCCAGCAGATCTTCGGACGACATCCACCAACTGAACAGACAGAACACCAGGAGGAAGGAGCTACTGGTATAATTAAAACTTACTGGGACTATATTGCCCTCCTTCCTCCCCCATCCTAAACCAGTTCTACTTTGTAGGCACAGGATTTAACTGATAACAGGAACTTCCTGTTTGGGAGCAGGAAGTGAGTGATCACAGAGCCACCTAAGACTCACCATCCTAGAGGGCAACAGCAGGGCCCAATTTTTCTGCATTTTTTATCAGACAAGTTCTGCTGACAGGGTTCTCATTTGCACATAGAACTTCTACGGCCTCAACACCAATTTTCGCGCAATTCTGCGCACATTTTACCCTTTAATTTTTTCCTTTTTGTTTTTTTGCCATATCTGACACAATGCACGCCGTAACACAGTCATTTTATGGTGTTTGTCACCAAATTTTCAACATAGCCAGTTTAAGACCTCTGCTCATGAACAGTATCACTGTGATTTTATTAATCTGTCCGAACATTGATTTCAAGATAACCGACCGCGCCATTCTGCGCTACAAGGGTGGAACACATTTTGGGTGAGATGAAAATGACAGCTGTACTACCATAAGACAGTGGTGGAAATGGCAATGCTGAAACTCTGGAGGAAAATATTGAAATTTCAACTTACAAGTCGCGTAGAAACCGGCGAACGACGCTGTTAAACAGTTTTGATGGCACCAACTTCAACATGTTGGTTCTTCATGATGATGAACACTGTCATGGCGGTATTCAGTCCCGGTGGGTGATTTCGCAGTCACGCAGTCATCACCGCGCTAAATCACCCTTCGAGCCCGGTCAACGCCATGACAGTGACATCATTCATGAGAAGGGTCCCAAAACCCCATGGTGAAAATTTGGCAAAAATTCCCAAAATGCCTGAGATATGCAATAAAGTTGAACCTCCTATCTAGCCTCATTATACAGCTTACCGGGCATTTCCTCAGTTTGCGGCGCTTTGAAGAGTGCGACGGTTCCCGCCCCACCAAGATCGCCGCGCCGGAGTCCGGAGGTAAGTATGGGGTGGGGGTGGGGAGGCTGGGTGCAGTGGGCGGTGGATGTGGGAGGGGGCTCGAGACCACGGACAGTTTTTTGCTTTACAGGGAAAAAAAAAGACGCCGCGGATTTCGGCTTGCCACGCTGGGGTGGGCTCCCAGCGCGCACAACGACTTTGGGGGCGTTTCAGCCGACGGGGGATTGGGCACCCCTGCCAGCAAAAAACAAAAATAATTGAGACGCTTGCCACGCTTGGGGTGGGCTCCAGTGGCACAACAACTTAGGGGCTCAGCCGACGTGGGGGATTGGGCACCTCCGCCTGCAAAAAAAATATATATTCTACGCTAGGATGTCCCAGCAAGTAATATAAGTACTTGAGGGGAGACAGTGAAGCCGACGGGGGATGGGGCAACTCCCACGTAAATGAAGCGGATATTTGTTCCATGGGCGTCGAATTCGCTGGTGATGGCAAATTCGCGGATATTTCCATGGTTTGCCATGATCTCGGAATCGCGAAAACTCGGGCTTTGGGCAAGAGTAGCTCTCGTCCCCTCCTAGCTGCTGGAGGTCTCACTCTGAGCAAGTAAGGAGACTCTGAGAAATATAGGAACTTCTTGTCTCAGAACAGGAAGATCAGGAGCTAAAGGCACAGAGGCAGTAAGTAAGTAGGGAGAGAAGGAAAAAGAAATAAACGGAAGAAAGAGTAAGTATTCCAAATAACAGTTAGGGGCAGAAAAAGACATGATGGAATGGTGCAGTGCAGTGGCTGTGGAGCAGCAGTCTTCCGGAGATGTTCTGGAGGATACAGTGTTGTCCATCTGCAGACACCTCTCTGGGCTAAGGAGGAAGTTGCTCATCTCCAGGCTGAGTTGGCCAGGATTTGGGGACCCTCTCCCACCCAGGGACCACCAGGGTCACTGCCGTTGCCTCAGAGGTTGCCAAGAAAAAGGAGTGGTTGGACCACAGTGGGCTCAGGGAGGGTGAGGTGGTGGAACAGAGGTGCACCTCCAGTTGTACCTCTCCACAATTTCTATGCCATTCTGGAAAAGTGTGGTTCCTTTATGGAGGAACCCACAGTGGAGACCAAGGAGGATGCTGGGAACCTCCAAAAGGAGACCCACAGGAGGGTGGCATGGGACCCCACAGGGAAGGAAACAACTCCTGGTGGGGACTCCATTCTTAGGAAGGTAGAACTGGGAGGAAGGGTAGAGGGAGGTAAGCAGGTGCCTGTTCATGGCTTGAGGGACAGGGAGCGAATCCTCAGGATCGTGAGGAGCAGCTGCACAGGGAGGGAGCTGGATGTCACTGTCCACCCAGGGACAAATGACCTGCTCAAGAAAGGGATCAGAGCAGTGCAAGAAGCGTTTACAGGAGATGGGGAGGCCTTAGACAAATAGCACACATGGTAACCTTTCTCAAGGTGCTGCCTGTCTATGGCATGGGTGAGGGCTAGGGTGCTCCACACCATGGGATTCAATCAGTGGTTGAAAAAATGGTGCAGAGCTCAGGGATTTGGCTTCACTGGGGACTGGGGTCCACCTGGAGGGATGCAGGCCTATACTGGCATGATGGTCTGCATCTGTCCAGGAGGGGAACCAGGATCCTAGGTGATGAGTTTAAATACTCATTGACAAGCCTTTAAACCAGCCAAGTGGGAGGCACTGGAAAGGAGCAGGAAATCCTAGTCCCCAAAAGATCAGGGTAGTAAGTGAGGTAGACACCAATATAGAGATGTTGATAGGGAGAAGGCAGGAGCAAATGGAGAAAGTGACAAATGCAATAAGGACAGGGATGGGACAAAAGGGGTAAGGCCATCAAGAAATGGAGGGTTATGAGTACCAATGCCCGTAGTCTGGGCAACAAGCTCCCTGAACTGGTGGCGTTGATGGAAGAGGATGCCTGGATATTGAGTAGTCACAGAAGAAAAATTACTCACCTTAATAATGTTGTTTCTTCTAATGGAGTCTTGCTGTATTCTGACAAATTGCAGTGAGGTCCAACCTTCAACTGCCCCGGAGATGAAAGAGTTAACTTTCCATGCCAGGCATGGAACGCTGAGCTTGAGCTCAGCTGAGACTCTGTCTGTTGCTGTTTGAACTCAAACCGTCAGATCTTTACGAGCTAAACTCACTAAGTGTCCTGTGTGGAAGCTGTAACCTACACTAGCCAAATGGCTACTAAATATATAAACAGTTTTTGGTTTCAAAGCAAAGACTCAAGTCAGGAAACCCAAAAACAAAACACAACACACACCCAAAATAAAGGAGGGTGAAAAGGGCACCTCTAGGTGCCAACACTGCTCCTGCCCACCCACATCCCAAAACACAGGTTCTGAGAGGGAGAAGGAGGTTAGAATACAGCAAGACTCCATTAGAAGAAACAACATTACTAAGGTGAGTAATTTTTCTTCAAACAACATGAAGTCTTGCTGTATTCTGATTAATTGCAGACTACCAAGCAGTATCTCCATGGAGGAGGGACAGAACCTACCTAGAAATAGGCTCTAAGCACTGCTGTGCTAAACCGAGCATCACTCCTAGCCTGGATGTCCAGAGAGTAATGCTTGGTAAAAGTGTGAACTGTTTTCCAGGTATCTGCTTGACATATCTCTAAGATAGGAATATCCCTGGCAGCAGCCAGGAAGCAGCTTACCTCTGGTAGAGTGAGGCCTCAGGCCTGAGGGTGGAGTCCTGCCTAGCTTTCATAGCAAAATTGAATGCAAGAGACAATCCACCTGGCAATGGATCTCTTAGTGGCAGGTTTTCCTTACCCATCTCACCATAACTGAGGAACAGTTGGAGGGAGTCAAACCTATGACCCTTGGTATGCTTCATGTAGTAGCGAAGGTCCCTTTTCACATCCAACTGTGCAGCCTCCTCTCACCAGAGGAGGAATGGTCAGTGAAGAAAACAGGAAGAGACATAGACTGATTAAGGTGGAAATCTGAAACCACCTTAGGCAAAACTTCCTGTTAGTCCTTAGGACCACTTTATCTCTATGGAAAGAGATAAAATCAGGCTCCACTGACAGGGTTTGTAACTCGCTATGCACCTGGCAGAGGTGATGGCTACCAAGAAAACAGTTTTCCAAGTCAAGTACTTAAGCTCTGCTGAGGACAAAGGCTCAAAAGGAGGTTGCATAAGCTGAGCAATGCAAACATTAAGGTCCCAAACAGGGGCAGGGTCCCTGAATGGTGGATTGGTATGAAGCAATCCCTTGAAAAACTTAAGAGAATACAGGATGAGCTGAAAGGAAGAAGGCTTACCTGCTGAAAGGAAAGTGGAGACAGCAGCCAGGTGCACTCTTAGTGTAGCTGGTCTGAGTCCCAAGCTATTAAGATAAACCATATAGTCAAGGACTGTGGGCAGCCAGCAGACTCTGGAGAAACATGCTTCCCAGAGCACCATATGGAGAATCTTTCCATTTGGAGTTGTAAGTAAGCTTGGTGGAAGGCTTCCGAGAAGCCTTTAGGATATCCATAACACCTTGGGAGAGGTGTAACAAGCAACTCTAACTCTTCAAGAGCCAGGCCTTGAGATTGAGAGATTTGAGATTTGGATACCAAACCTCCCTGAGCACAGGTTAACAGGTTGTAATTCCTGGGAAGAAACAGGGAAGGTGGACTGCTAAGGACAACAGGAGAGGGTATCAGGGCTGTCTGGCCCAGTCTGGAGCAATCAGAATCACCTTGCAGGGCTGAGACCTGATTTTGACTAACACCTGAACAGGAGAGGAAGGGGCAAGGCATACAGGAACTTCTCTTCCCAATTGAGAACTAGGGCATCCAGGGGACTGAGCCCAACACTGGGGGCCTGCAGCAAAAGAGAGGAGTTGGTGATTGTCTGGGGCTGCAAAAAGATCTATCTGTGGGTGTCCCATCTGGAGAAAATCACCTTCAAAACTAGGGGATCCAGGGACCATTCGTGATGGCCCTGAGATATCCTGCTGAGAGCATCTGCTAGACATTGTCCTTGCCTGGGAGGTGTACTGCTGTAAGAGAGGTGTTCAGGAAACAGGCCAGAGACCATAACTTCATTGTTTCTGTGCACAAGGTCAGTAGACCGAGTGCCCCTTGCTTGTTGATATACCACATTGTGGTGGTATTGTCTGTCCTGATCTGAACTACTTTGTTCTGAACAGACTTGGAAAACCTGAAGTGCTAGAAACACAGCTCTGAGTTCTAATAGAATGATGTGAAGCAGAGATTTCTGAGGAGACTACAACCCTGGGTGGTCAGGTCTCCCAAGTGAGCTCTCCACCCCAAGAGGGAGGCATCTGTAGTAAGGATTAGAGAGTGAGATTGAGTGACAAAAGGAACTCCCTGTCTTAGATTGTCCTGATTCTGCCACCACTGCAATGCCTGGATCAGGTTCGAGTCACTGGGATCAGTTTGGTCAGAGGATCCTTTTCTGAGACCAAAAGGCTCTCAAGTGAACTGAATGTCCTCATCTGAAATCTTGCTTTCTGAACCACTGCTGTAGAAGCAGCCATGTGCCCCAGGAGCTATAGAAAATGCCTTGCTGGTCGAGACACCTGTAGGGTGAATGAAGAGGCCAGTGCAATAAGGTCCTTGCCCTGTCCAGGGAAGGAAGGCTCTTGCCTTTACTGTATGTAGCTCTGCGCCTATGAAGGTGAGGAGCTGTACAGGCTCTAGAACTGACTTTGAAAGATTCAGAAGGAAACCAGAGAAGTAAGCAGTTGCTGAGTTATCTTGTAGGTGTAACTTGACTTGGTCTGGGGACTGGCCTACTATGAGCCAGTCGTCCAGGTATGGGAAGATGGAAATCTTTTTCCTTCTTAGGACGGCAACTACTACTGCCAGGCATTTTGTGAACGCCTTGGAGCAGAGGTTAGGCCGAAGGGCATTGCTCTGAATTGGTGATGGCCTGAGGGCAGCTCGAACCTGAGGTATTTTCAATGGGAGCGCCTGATGAGAATATGGACATAGGCATCCTTGAGGTCCAGGGAGACTAGCCAGTCCCTGGCCTTAGAGGGTAGAATTATTCCCAGAGTCACCATTTTGAACTTTGGCTTTAAAGGTGCTTGTTTAAATATCTGAGATCCAGGATGGGCCACCATTCTCCTATCTTTTGGGGCGAGGAAGTACCTGGAGTACAATCCTTTCCATTTGTGTAGGGTGGAACCCTTATAGCTCTGAGATCCAAGAGGGAAGAGACCTCTGCCTCTAGGGCAAGTGCCTCTGAAGGATTTGCAGGTGGAAAGGATCTGGTTCTCATTTTGGAAATTTTGAAGCTGAGAACCAGTCCCTGGTTTACTACTTCCAGGACCCATTTGTCTGATGTTAAAGACATCCAGTCCTGGACAAAGTAAGCCAGCCTGCCCCCTACAGGTGGTGGAGAATCGGCCCTGGCAAACCCATCAGGGTGGAAGCAGGCCTGCTTGTACCCCTGCCTGCCTCTCCCTCTAAAGAACCCCTCTGAGCATAAGCAGAAGAGGAGGCCTGCTTGGTAGAAAGGCCTATGAAAAGGCCTGCCCCTGCCCTGGGATGCTGCCTCTGAGGAGTGGCTTGCCTTCCTTGGCCTGAGCACTCCTATAGGTGGTCCTGTACTCATCCATTTTTTCATGTAGTTCTCTGCTCCCAAACAGAGAATTACCCACAACAGGAAAATCCATGACCTTAGTCTGGGTATCCTGAGACAGGCTAGTACATCTGAGCTGGGCTATCCTACTAAGGGCCACAGATGTAGCCATGACTCTAGATGAAACATCATTGGAGTCCACTGCAGCATGGAACTGCACCTTGATGCCTCAATACCATCCGCAGCTACCTGCTCCAGCTCCTGGCAAGCTGGCCAGGGACCTGTTTAGCAAAGCCATTACAGTGTCCCATCTAGATTTCTGACATCTAGCTGTATAGGCCATATAATTGGCCTGCTCTGAGTCCCAAGGATGCTGCCATGCACTGTTTCTTTGCTATGACATCAATCCTCCTGGAGTCCTTTCTGGGGTGTGAAGCCAAGGGTATATTTGCCTTATCACAGGCTGCAGCCTGCACTACCCCAACATGGCTGCATTGCTGGGTAAGGAACCCATATCTGAGCCTGAGAGAGTATACCTCTTGTCCATCCTCTTATCCACAGGAGGTATAGAATTAGGAGTCTTTAAAATTTTTATTGTCTGTTTCCCAAAAGACTTATGAAGGGAATAGACAGCCTCCTGGTCTCTGGGATATCCATCATTTCAACATAGTCAGGCTCCTCCTGGTCATCCACAGCTTCTTCCATAGGAAGCTGAAGAGTTTCAGCCACTTTCTTGTAAAACATGAACTGGGAGGGGGACTCAGTAAGCCTAGGAGGAGACACTCCTGAAGGTCTGTCTGGGGAGATGTCCGGGTCAATGGGCACATCCAGACTTTCATAATCACACTCACTTTCCTCATACTCTTCCTCCTCCTCCGGTTCATAAAATTCTCTAATCATAATCCGAACTGGTGGAACCAACCGAACCGAGCGCCTTCCTAATGGTGCCGGTTGGTCGAACCGGGATAGCGACTGAACAATTTTTATTGCTTTGGATATTTCATCAGCGGTCGGAGAAAGAACTTTGGATCCACACCGCTGATTTATCCCTTCTTGATCTCTTAACCGGAACCGACTCCTCGGAATCGGTTCTCCTTTCCTGAAGAAGTTACGCCCTGGTCAGAGGGCACTCCTTCTGGTTCGGTTGGAACCGAACCAGGCTGGCCATCCGGTCAGCGGACTTTTTGCCTCCCTTTCCTGAGCCTACCAACTCTTTTTCCAGGGTAGCTGCAGGAAAATGTTTACAAATCTGGCAGTCTGAATCGAGGTGGTCAAACCCCAGACAACAAACACAGGTGGTGTGGGATCAGCCTTGGCAATGACTTCCCCACACACTACAGTGCTGAAACCCAGTGGCCCGTTTTTTTGGGTTTCTCAACATGGCCAATCCTAACAAAAACTTACCTTTTTCGGCAATCTACTGGGCAAGACACCCTTATGGGTTCTGACCGTGTTATTGGTCGGTGGAAAAAACGTAATAAAATCTGCTTTTTTTGAACCGATAAGAACCGTAACCACCTCTAAAAGCAGAAATAGAGATTTAACAACCTGATCGTTCAAACCGAACCGATCCCATGCTCATAAGTTCCACACAGAATAAGAACAAAATAAACCTATCTAGTACTCACGAATACCACAGACAGAGACTGAACCGATAGGTTACGGTTTAAATTCGGTCGAAAACCGAGAAAAACGGTACTTTAACCGACAAATTGAACCGAGCAAAGGAGAAATCTCCGGAGCGACTGTTCAGTGAGGTGGAGTAAAGAATCTGACGGTCTGAGTTCAAACAGCAACAGACAGAGTCTCAACCGAGCTCGAGCTCAGCGTTCTGTGCCTGGCATGGAAGTTAACTCTTTCATCTCCGGGCAGTTCGAAGGTTGGACCTCACTGCAATTTGTCAGAATACAGCAAGACTTCATGTTGTTTGAAACATGGCACACAGAGAACCATGACTGGGATGTTAACATACCACGGTACACAACCTACAGGAGAGACAGGGAGGCGGGGGGAGTAGCTCTCATGTAAGGGAAGGGATAAAAGCAACTGAACAAAACAGTAAACAGGGAGGAGAGGAGGCACTGTGGGTCACCTTAGAGACTGAAATGGCACCACAATCCATATAGACCCCATGTCAGGGGAGAGAATGGATAAGGATATGATAGAAGGCATACTTAGGATGGCAGAGAAAGGGAGATACTGTTGATGGGGACCTAACATGCCAGACGTTAACTGGAGCACCTTTGTGGCAGCCACATCCAAAAGCAGGGCCATTCTTGATGCCCCTTCAGGTGGCAGGCCTCAAACAGCTAGTTTTGGAACCTACTGTGAGGGAGCAATCTTAGATCTCATACTCTCAAATAGGGACAGTGAGAGGATCTCAGATCTAGAAGTGGGTAGCCATTTGGGAACAAGTGACCACCAAACAGTGTAGTTCATGATAAACTCAGCAGAGTCAAGCCATACAAAAGTGAGGGTTCTGGACTTCAGAAGGCTGACTTTGGCAAGATGGGAGAGTGCCTTAGAAAAGCACTAGCAAACAGGCTAGGAGGAGGGTGGAGCAACAATGGGGAAATATCAAACTGCCACATCACAGAGGCAACAAGCCTTGTGTGAAGCAAATAACAAATCAAAATGAAGGAAAAGCCACTATGGTTCTCAAAAGAGGTGGATGTGAAGGTCAGGAGAAAAGGATAGTATTTAGAAGTATAAGGAAACACAGAAGGAGCAGGACAGAGAACTGTACCAGTTAAGGCAGAAGGAAGCAGGGAGGGTAGTCAGAATAGCAAAGGCACAAACTGAGGAAAAGATAGCTAACTCGGTTAAGAAGGGGATAAACCTTTATAGGTATATCATGGAGCGAGAAAGACAAAGGGAGGGATAGCGAGGCTGAACAGAATGGATGGTGGGTGGGCAGAGAGTGACAGTGAAAAGCAGGGATACTGAATGAATACTTCTGTTCAGTATTCAAAAGAGGAAGTGGGGAGGTGCTTAATCCAATTAACAGAAGCACTCTGGAGAGGGGGTCGATCCCAGTCCTTTCACAGAAGAAAGGGTTCTGAAAGAACTCCTAAAATTGAAGGTGGACAAGCAATGGGGCCAGATGGAATTCACCCCAGAATTCTAAAAGAATTAAGCAGAGAACTAGTGACACCACTGACTACCCTTTTAACAAATCATGGGAGGATCGGTAGTACCTCGAGGACTGAAGAAGACAGATGTGATTCCCTTCACAAAAGTGGGAGCAAGACAGAGCAGGAAACTACAGACCTGTCAGTTTGACCTCTGTGGTAGGGAAAGTGATGGAATCACTTCTGAAGGAAAGAACTGTCGAGTACCTAGAGGCCAGTGGGGCACAGGACCCAAGGCAGCATGGGTTCACAGTGGAAAGGTCTGTCAGATGACCTAATTGATTTCTTTGACTGGGTGACCAAAGTAGTAGACAGGGAGGGTTGTGGACATGGCCTACCTAGACTTTAGCAAGGCATTTACACAGTCCCACACAAAAGATTAGTAGTCAATTAACCAGCCTGGGAGTGAATCCCAGGGTGGTAGCATGGTAAAACATTGGCTGAACAACAGGACACAGAAGGTAATTGTAAATGAATCCACTCTGAAGAAAGAGGGGTTACTAGTGGGTACCCGTAGGGTTCAGTACTGGGTCCAGTCCTTTTAATGTCTGCATAAGTGACATTGCAGAGGACTGAAGGAAAAGATGCCTTTGCAGATGACACAAAGATCTGCAACAGGGTTGATGCACAAGGAGGCATGGAAAGGATGAGAAGGAACTTGGCAAGGTTGGAGGAATGGTCAGAAGCATGACAGCTTGGATTCAATGCACAGAAATGCAAAATAATGCACCTGGGAAACAAAACCCAGGGAAGATTACACAATGGGGGTAGTAACAACAACAAAATGGAAAGAGATCTGGGGGTAATCATATCAGATGACCTTAAGGTTGGCAAGCAATGTGAGAAGGTGGTAGGGAGGCTGGGGGATACTGGGATGTAGGGAGAAGTATCACCAGCAGAAAACAGGAAGTTGTTATCCCCTGTACAGACAGTTGGTGAGACCCATCTGGAGTACTGCATCCAGTTCTGAGACCCCACCTCCGCAAGAACATAGACAGGATGGAGGCAGTGCAGAGGAGGGTAACTAAAATGTTGCAGGGTCTGCAAGAGAAGCCATACGAGGAGAGACTAAAGGAGCTTAATATGTATACCCTTGAGGAAAGGAGGGAGAGGGGGACATGATAAAACATTTAAGTACCTCGAGTGGAATCAACGAAGTCCAAGAGGTACATCTTTCAGAAAAAAGAGATGTGCAAGAACAAAGGGACACAATTTGAAGATGGAGGGAGGACGGCTCTAGGGCAATGTGGAGGAAGTATTTTTCCACAGAGAGGGTGGTGGATGCATGCAACAGCCTTCCTGAGGAGGTTATGGGGCTACAAACTGTGGGAGAATTCAAGAATGCATGGACAGACATAAGGCATTTTTGTTGGGGTAGGAAGAAATAGGCTGTTGGTTAAATAGGATCTGCAGCTTATCCTCTAGGTAGGAAATGGGCAGACTAGGGTGGGCCAAGCAGTCCTCATCTGCGCAAAGTCTGTTTCTATGAAGCTCTCGTGGACTGGCTCCAATATTCTGATCAAGGCGTCCAGGCTGTCTGAGGTTAGCTCCACTGACCTCAGGGACCATTGGATGGTCCTCATGTGCAGACGCACCAGAGGGACTAAGACTATGGCAGCGCTATGTCCCAACAGCCTGAGGAGGAGCCAGCTGGCACCTTGAGGCTGATGAGATCTGGAGTGATGATTCGAATGCGATCCGCTTGTCGGAAGGAAGGAAAACCTTCCTTAGAGTGGTGTCCAGAAGAGCTCTGATGAACTGGAGAATCTTGGAGTAGGGACAGGTGAGACTTGTCCCTCTTTATGGTGATTCTGAGACTCTGGAAAAGTGAGACAGAATCCTGATAGTTTTCAACAGGCGAGACCTGGAGGGAGCCAGGAGAAGCCAGTCGTCCAGGTAGGTAACACAAAGTGGCCCTGTCTTCCAAGTGCCGAGCCATGACCGCCAGGCATTTGGTGAAGACCCTGGGGGCTGAGGAAAGACTGAAGGGAGGACTCGGAACTGATAGTCCTCGTCTTGATCCTGAACCTTAGGAACCTTCAGTGGCTTATGGCGATGGGAATATGCAGGTAAGCATCCTGCATGTCGGGGAGATGCTAGCCAATCTCCTGCCAATATGACAGGGAGGGAGAGTAGGAAGAGAAACCATCCTGATTCTCTTATAGGAGACCCACATGTTGAGATCGCTGAGGTCCAGAATGGGTCTGAGATCCCTGGACTTCTTCATAACAAGGAAGAAGTGGAAAGAACCCTTCCCTGATGCTGCCGGTAGAACAGACTTGATGGGCCTTTTTCCATCAGGGAAGAGATTTTCCTGCCGGATCAGAGCTCTGTGCCTTGGAAATCAGGATGGGCGGTGGTCTGTCTGGAGGAATGGATTCGAACTCTATGGAATGCCCAAACTCCATGCATTCCATATAGAGTGTAAAAGCGGTTTCCACCGGCTCTTCTGGTTGAGGGAGTAGGGGAGGGGTCACCTGGATAGTCAGGTGTTTGGGGAGGGGCGGCAGCGGCTGCCAAGTGGTCTACTGGCTGAAGCCACGTTGCCTCTGGCTCCTCGATGACCAAAGCCCTCGCTGTGCATGCTGCTGAGAATCCAGGTTGCTGTGGCTGATGTCCACCATGGCCACGAAGCATAGCAGCTCACCCTGTTTTGGGCAGTACATGGACTGCATGGAACAGATGGCCTTCCGAGTCCTGCAGCCTCGGATAATCCACCCATGTCTTCGCCAAAGAACATGGAGCCTTTAAAGGAAGCAACCAGAAGATTGGTTTGGACATCTGGATCGAACCTAGAAACCCGGCCACGCATGGCATTGGAGGCAAATGCCAGTGGCAGCCACTCTGGAGGAGGTGTCCTAGAGTCGTAAGCTGACCGCAGAGAAGTGGGTGCCACGCCTGAGCTGGTCTGCAGTAATCTGGCAAGCTCTGTCCACTGGGGACAATCGGGCATGCTTTGCTCAATGTCCAACCTTGTTCCCAAAGGGAGTTCTGGAATTGGACCATATGCATCAGGAAATTAAGACTTCTGATGCTGCAGGTTGCAGCGAAGTACCTTGCGGCCAATGGAATCAAGCAGTTTTGGCTCCCGTCAGGTGGCTGGGTGCTCAGATGTTTGGGCCTCTGCACAATCGTGAGCCACCAAAATCACCACAGAGTCTGCAACAGGTGGTTTGGTCAGAAAGTGGTGGTCCAAAGGCACCCGGTACAGCCAGTGAGCCTTCTTGGGCATGGCTGAGGAGGAAGGAGAACACTTCTGGGTCACCTGGGTGACATCCTGGAAAGGTGTCGACCATGGGAGGATGACCACCAGCTTTGGATCTTTTGGCAGAGATATTTAGCCAGCTGCAGTCACTCGGGGTCCAAGGCCTCAGTGTCCCAACCCATGCTGGCCTGGATGTGCCTCATCACCTCCATGAAGCTGAGGTCATCTGGAGGGACTTAGGTGAGACCCTCCGTGTCCCTAGGCCTGGCTCCGGTAGGTGTCGGGAGGAAGAAGAATCCGAGTCTACATAGGAGTCCAGAGAGGAAGAGGGGAGGTTATGCCTCTTCCTTTTGCACCTCTTGTCCAGAGGAGGAGAGGGAGCGAGAGGAGATACTAGACCCTGTTCCTTCCTGGACTTCTTGGTGCATTTCTCTGAGGGGCTACCTCCCACCATCTGGTTCAACTGGGTCTGGAACCATATTGGAGTGGGTGGAGGTGCACCGCTGGCAGATCTTTCTTTACTGTATCCCACCAGTGGGTGAAAGCTCCTTCACCTGAGACAGATGTAGTTTGGGGAGTCAAGTGTAGGTGAAGGAGCACCTGAGCTCGAACCGCATCGGCCCCATCTTCCGGGGACCAGTGTCGGGTCCAGTACACCTGTTCACCATCGTCGGCCTAAAGGGGGATGTCAGAGCAGCGTCAGCACCACTGTCATTAGGGTCCAGCGCCATCAGACCGGCAACTGTGGAGAGAGGGTGTCAGAGCTGATGTCGGGCATGGGCGAAAGGACCAGCGCCAGCGTCGGCAAACCACGACCAGCGGTGGAAGAACCTGCACCAGGACCGGGGCTGAAGGAGTGTCATGGGCAGAAAGGGTCTGGTGTCGCTTCTCCTTATGGACCAACGGGCCCTTCAGTGGCATGAGCTCCAGGACAATCAGGCCTTATGGCTGGAGGACTTCTTGGCAACACCGGTCAGAAGCCAAGGCTGGCATCTGGTCGAGTCCCGAGATTTAGGTGGCAAGGAGGAGGCCCTGCTGGCCGAAGACCGAGGCCTTGCTCGACTCCCGGGAGTCGGCCTTTGAAGAGGAGGCCGAGCGGAGGAGATCTTACCTGAACTCTTCATTTCTCGCAGGCTGAGTAACATTAATCGGTTGAAGAGAAGCCAGCCTGGAGATGGCAGAAGACGGCTTTAGGAGCCGTGAGGTGGGTCATGGCTCTCGACAACCCAGACTGATCCCAAGACCTGTGCTTGTGGGACCTTCCCCTGTCTTGCTCCCGGTGCTTATGATGCTTGTGTTGGTTGAGGATCAGATTCCCGAGAGGAGGCCCATTCCATGGTGGCTAGTTTAGTCTCAGCAAGAAAGGCAGTGAGACTTTTTGGCGCCTGATTAGATAATCCATGAGTTAAAGGCCTGACAATGAGCGCGGGTGTCGGTGTTGTGGTGGGCCTATGCAGTACAGAACACTGAATGTCCATCTTTGGCATGTATCTGTTGCCCACAAGCGCACTTTATTAAGATGCGATGACATAGATTCAGAAAATCGAAAATGGACGAAATTCTACATGAAGAAAGAAGCGATGGTATTGGCGAAATGAGTGAATCCAACCCTGACCATGCGGGGAAAGAACTGGAGCACGTGGGGAACCTCCTCATATAGGGCGACATCAGGGGTGGAGCTGACGCCAGCGGGGAGCCTCCCATGTCAGTACTACTACAGTAAAGTTGCCGGAACCGCCGCCAGGTGGCCAGTCCTCAATGTGAAACCTGCTGCAAGAGCTTCTCCTTGAATTAAGATCAATTTTACTATTCAGTCCTACTGCAACAGATTCTCAGGTCAGAGTGGTTTCAGGCACTCTTGCTTCTGATGACTGACCCCCCAACAGCATGTTGTATTGCAGAATCTGCCACATCAGGCCTTGTAGGCTCAGGCTCTCTTTGGAGCATATTTTGTCCCACGAACAGAAATGGCCAACCCAAGCCTTGATCCCTCCTTTCTGGCCCACTGTCATTGAGGCACAGGTCAGGAACATAGGGAAAAAACAGGAGCAGTTGTAGAATTCGTAAAAGTGTTTAATAGTACTAGCAGTAACACAAAAAACATTTTCAGAATATTTTCAAAGGCAGAATAAACAGAGATCCATCTGAGTTTTCCTTCAGTCTCCATGTATCTGTGTCTCTCTCGAAGAAATTGCAGCCCTGTTTTTATGTCTTTGCAAGCCCCTCCCTCCCATAGCAAGCATCCTGTTTTTTTCTAAATGTTCCTGTATGTTTCAGGCAGAAGCAGCAAGAACACAATGTTTCAGAACTGAGGTCCCTTCTCCACAAGCTTCTGAAAAGGGCTTAAAAACTGCTCTCAGGTTAACCCTTGAGTTCCCAATAGCTTTTTGCAATCATTCTCAAACTATAATTATATACATTTCAACAGTAAAACTATATAATTTCTAAAAGGATCCCAATATCAGGTACATTTCCACATAATGATTTGTATATATTTTAAACCATCAGATATTCAAGGAAGGAAAAGAGAAGCAGCAAGGGAAGACGAAGAGACAGTGAGAGGCAAAGAACAGTGCGACTGTCGGGTGATCAAATTCTAGATCTCACAGAAAATTTGGTTGCATGACCAGACAGACAAGAGACAGGAAGAAAACTTACTCACCATAGTAATCTTCTTTCTTCCCAGTGATGCTCAGATATTCATAACTTTATGTAGTAAGCCCGAGGGTTGGACTACCGGAGAGATAGAACACATGCAAATGATGAAACTCTTTGCACGTGAGCATCTTTCAAACACTGCCTCTACTAACTGCCTGTGTTCTAAACCTCTTCAGATTTTATTAATGGAGCCTGGAAAGTAGGCCCAGAACTATATAGTATTATAATTTTATTATTACAATTGGGGTTTTTCAATAATGTCAAATTTTATACAGTAAAACTCCAACTGGAAAAAAATTCAAGCAGGTTAGAAAAAATGCCAGAGAAAAACACCCAAAAAGGCAGAACACAATGAACTGATTTAGCCCAACTACTAACAGGTGTAGGGTAAGGAACACTCAAGGGTGTATGATAATAAGGGTGGCACTAGCATGCGAGTGTGGAGTGCAGAGGCTGAAGTTCTTGAAGGGGGTAGGGAGGGAAGTTATGAATATCTGAGCATCACTGGAAGAAAGAAGATTACTATGGTGAGTAATTTTTTTTCTAACCCTAGTAATGCTCAGAATATTCTAACTTTATGCAGACTACCAAGCAGTACCATTGGAGGTGGGCACAGAACTTTATTTGAAACAGACTTTGCAGGACTGCTGTGCCAAACCAGCATCACCCCTTGATAAAACATCGAGGTTGTAATGCTTTGTAAAGGTGTGTACTGTTTTCCAGGTAGCTGCTTTACATATGTCCAGTAATGGAATACCTGGCAGCTGCTAAAGTAGCAGCTGTCCCACTTGTGGAATGAGCTCTCAAACCTGAAGGGCTCCCTACCAGCCTTTGTGTAACAGAACTGGATACACTGGACTATCCATTGAGAAATGGATCTTTTTGAAGCTGGATTACCTTTTCCACATCCCATAGGTCAGGAACAGCTGCTTTCTGTCCTGTCTATGGTCTTTGTAGTTGTCATGTAGTAACTGAGAGCCCTTTTCACATCTAAACTGTTGAGTCTTCTTTCACCAGAAGTGGAATGGTCAGTGAAAAAGACAGGAAGAGTGATGGACTGGTTTAAATGAAAGTCTGAGATACCTTGGGAGAAATTTTCTGTTTGTTCTAAGGACTACCTTATCCATATGAAAGAAGATATAGTCCTGATCTATACAAAGAGCCTGAAGCTCGCTGATCCTTCTTGCAGAAGTCATAGCCACGAGGAAAACTGTCTTCCAAGTTGCATATTTTAGATGAGCTGTGGCCATGGGCTCAAAGGGAGCCCACGAGTTTAGCTATGCACACATTCAAATCCCAAGTAGGCACTGGTGCCCTATTAGGTGGATGTAGATGATTTAGACCTTAAAGAATCTTCTAAAATAGGATCCGAATCTATGGTTACCCTTGCTCCAGCAGAGAGGTAAGCAGAGATGGCTGCAAATGAACCTTCAGAGAACTGGATTGTAACCCAGAGGAATGCAAATGAGAGTGATAATCCAGGACTGCTGAAATCTTAGCCTGTCCTGGTATGAGTGATCTGTTAGAGCACCAAAGAAAACCTCTTCCATTTAGAAAGATAGGTTTTCTTAGTAGAAGATTTCTATAAGCTTTCAAAATGTTTAGGACAGATTGAGAAAATTTGCATTTTGCATATTCTATCTCCTCAAGAACCAGACCTTGAGGTTGAGTGACTACAGATTCGGCCAACAAACAGAGTGCCCTGATTGGAAGTCAGTAGGTTGTGTCTCCTAGGGAGATGTATCGGTTTTGTGCCTTGGCCAATCCGGAGCTATCAAGATTAGTGATGCTGGATGGGATCTGAGCTACAGCACTCTGTGAACTAAAGGAAAAGGAGGAAAGCATACAGGAACCTCCTGATCAATCCAGGGTTAGGGCATCCAAAGGAAGTGTGCCTCTTTCACGGTGGTCTGCAACAATACTGTGGCAGATGGTGGTTCTGGTGGGATGGGAACAAGTCTACCTGTGGAGTGCCCCACCTTCTGAAGATAGCCTGTACCACCTGTCTGTTTAAGGTCCATTCGTGATGGGCCTGACTGATTCGGCTCAAAGCATCTGCTAGAATGTTGTCCTTTCCTGGCAAGTGGATTGCCTGTAAGGATATTCCCAGAGAATAAGCTAGAGTCCAGATACAAACTGCTTCTTTACAAAGGAGGTTCGACCTTGTGCCTCCTTGTTTGTTTATATAATACATTGTGGTGGTATTGTCTGTTCTGGTCTGTACCACCTTTCCCTGTATTAGGGGAAAAAGCTTGCACAGCTAGCAGAACTGCTCCGAGTTCCAGCAAGTTTATATGCTGAAGGAATCTGCAGCTGACCAGGTACCCTGAGTGGTGTGCTGCCCAGATGAGCCCCAGCCCAATTGGGGTGCATCTGTTGTGAGAACCATTGAGGGACTCCTCCTTTGAAAATGGACCCCTTTTCTTAAATTTGATTCCTCTTTCCACCACAAGAGGGCCTGTAACAGCACCCTTGTTACTGGAATGAGCTTTGAAAAAGGATCTTTTTTCTGGGACCAGTGAGCCCTGAGGTGGAACTGGATGTCCCTCATGTGAAATCTGGAACCCTGTACAGTGCCTATGGCAGCAGCCATATGACCCAGCAGCTGGAGAAACTGTCTTGCAGCTTTTGCTTTGTGCAAGATGAAGGAATTTGCCACTGACTAAAGGTTTTGCACTCTCTCTCTCTCTCTCCAGAGGCAGACAGGCTCTGGCCTGTAGGGTATTTATTTCTGCTCCTATGAACTGCAACACCTGTGTGGGGGTGAAAGCAGACTTTTGTGATTTATCAGAATCCTAGGACTGTAGGAGGTCCTAGGCAAGGTTGATGAATGGTCAATGTATGGCAGCTTAGATTCAATGCTAAGAAGTGCAAGGTAATGCACCTGGGAAACAAAACCCAGGGAAGAGTACACAATGGGGGTGAGATACTAACAACAACAAAATGGAAAGGGACCTGGGGGTAGTCATATCAGATGACCTAAAGGTGGGCAAGCAATGTGAGAGGGCAGCAAGGAGGGTTGGGGGATACTGGGATGCATAGGGAGAGGCATCACCAGCAGAAAACAAGAAGTTATTATCCCTCTGTACAGACAGCTGATGAGACCACATCTAGAGTACTCGTGCAGTTCTGGAGACCCAATCTCCAAAAGACATAGACAGGATGGAAGCTGTCCAGAGGAGGGCAACCAAATGGTGCAGAGTCTGCACCGAAGACATATGAAGAGAGACTTAAGGAGCTTAATATGTATAGCCTCAAGGAAAGGAGGGAGAGGGGGACATGATAGAAACTTTCAAGTACCTCAAAGGAATCAACAAAGTCCAAGAGGGTAGCATCTTTCAAAACAAGAGGTGTGCAAGAACAAGGGCACAATTTGAAGATGAGAGGTCGGCTCGAAGGTAATTTAAGAGTATTTTTCACAGAGAGGTTGTGGATGCATGGAACGGCCTTCCGGAGGAGGTTGTGGAGTCAAAAACAGTGGTGGAATTCAAGCATGCATGGGACAGTCATAAGGAAATTTAGGGGCGAGGGCAGAAAGAAGAGGCTGCTGGTTAACTGGATCTGCAGCTTATCCATTAGGTAGGGAAATGGGCAGACTGGGTGGGCCAAGCCGGTCCTTATCTGCCGTCAAATTCTATGTTTCTATGTCCTGAGGTGACCTTGAGATCCTGCTGTACCGTCAGTGGGGATTTTCTCACCACTAGCCAGTCATCCAGGTAAGGCAAGACAGTGATGCCCTGTCTCCGAAGATGTGCTACTTACAGCAGCTAGGCACTTTGTGAACACCTTTGGGATGAAGAAAAGCCTAAAGGCAGGGTTGAAAACTGACAGTGACCTGAAGGGAGTCTGAATCTGAGATATCTGGGTAAGACTCCCTTATGGGATGTTGAAACAGGCATCTTTTAGGTCCAGTGATGCTAGCCAGTCTCCCTTTAGAGCGTTGGCAAAATCACAGCTAGTGTTACCATTTTGAACTTTCTTTCTTTAGATGCTTGTTTAAAGCTCCGAGATCTAGGATAGGCCACCACTCCCACTTTTCTTTGTTGTTAGAAAATACCTGGAATAAAAAAAATTACTCACCTTAGTAATGTTGTTTCTTCTAATGGAGTCTTGCTGTATTCTGATAATAGCAGCAGTCCCAACCTTCGAACTGCCCTGAGATGAAAGAGTTAACTTTCCATGCCTAGCATGGAACGCTGGAGCTCGAGCTCGGTTGAGACTCTGTGTGTTGCTGTTTGAACTCAAACCGTCAGATCTTTATGAGCTAAACTCACTGAGGTTCTGTGTGGAAGCTGTAAACCTACACTAGCCAACTGGCTACCAACATAAAACAGATTTTTGGTCCCAAAACAAAGACTCAAGTCAGGAGACCCAAAAATGAAATAAACACAACACCCACTCACCCAAAGAAGGAGGGTGATAACAAAAAGGTGGGGCACCTCCTGAGTGCCAACACTGCTACTGCCCACCCACATCCCAACAAAACAGCTGGGTTCTGGAGATAGGGAAGGCGGGGAGGTCAGAATACAGCAAGACTCCATTAGAAGAAACAACATTACTAAGGTGAATAATTTTTCTTCAAACAACATGAAGTCTTGCTGTATTCTGACAACAGCAGACTATCAAGCAGTACCTCCATGGAGGAGGGACAGAACCTACTTAGAAAAAGGCTCTGAAGCACAGTTGTAAATAAACCGAGCATCACTCCTAGCCTGGATATCCAGGAGTAATGCTTGGTAAAAGTGTGAACTGTTTTCCAGGTAGCTGCTTGACATATCTCTAAGATAGAATATCCCTGGCAGCAGCCAGAAAGCAGCTGTACCTCTGGTAGGGTAAGCCCTCAGGCCTGAGGGTGGAACCTTACCTAGTTTTTCATAGCAAAATTGAATGCAGAGACAATCCACCTGGCAATGGAACTTTTAGTGGCAGGTTTTCTTTACCAACCTCACCATAAGTGAGGAACAGTTGGCGGAGTCAAACCCAGGACCCTTGGTACGCCTATGTAGTAGCTAAGGGCTCTTTTCACATCTAAACTGTGCAGCCTCCTCTCACCAGAGGAGGAATGGTCAGTGAAGTACACAGGAAGAGAAATAGATTGGTTAAGGTGGAAGTCTGAAACCACCTCATGCAAAACTTCCTGTTAGTCCTGAGGACCACCTTATCTCTATGGAAGGAGATAAAATCAGGCTCCACTGATAGGCTTGTAACTCACTTATGCGCCTGGCAGAAGTGATGGCCACAGGAACACAATTTTCCAAGTCAAGTACTAAGCTCTACTGAGGACAAAGGCTCAAAGGGGTTGCATAAACTGAGCAATGCAAATGTTAAGGTCCCAAGCAGGGGCAGGGTCCCTGAATGGCTGATTGGTATGAAGCAATCCCTTGAAAACTTGGAGAATACAGGGTGACAGCTGAAAGAGAAGAGGGCTTACCTGCTGAAATGAAAGCAGAGACAGCTGCCAGATGCACCCTTAGTGTAGCTGGTCTGAGTCCCAAACTATTCAGATGGACCATATAGTCAAGGACTGTGGGCAGATCAGCAGACTCTGGGGAAATATGCTTCCCAGAGCACCATATGGAAAATCTTTTCCATTTGGAATTATAAGTAGTTCTGGTGAAAGGCTTCCTAGAAGCCTTCAGAATGTCCATAACACCTTGGGAGAGGTGTAAATCAACAACTCTAACTCTTCAAGAGCCAGGCCTTGAGATTGAGAGATTTGAGATTCTGGAACCAAACCCTCCCTGAGCGCAAGTTAACAGGTTGTAATTCCTGGGAAGAGACAGGGAAGGTGGACTGCTAAGGACAATAGGAGAGGATACCAGGCTGTCTGGCTCCAGTCTGGAGCAATCAGGATCACCTTGCAGGGTTGAGACCTGATTTTGACTAGCACTTTGAACAGGAGAGGAAGGGGAAAGCATACAGGAACTTCCCTTCCCAACTGAGAACTAAGGCATCCAGGGGACTGAGCCCAACGCTGGGGCCTGCAGCAAAAAAGGGAAGTTGGTGATTGGGGTTGCAAAGATCAATCTGTGGGGTGCCCCATCTGGAGAATATCACCTCCAAAACCAGGGGATCCAGTGCCCATCGTGATGGCCCTGAGATAACTCTGCTGAGAGCATCTGCTAGGACATTGTCCTTGCCTGGGAGGTGTACTGCTGTGAGGAAGGTGTTCAGGACAAGCCAGAGACCACAGCTTCATTGCTTCTGCGCACAAGGCCGTAGACTGAGTGCCTCCGTTGTTGATATACCACATTGTGGTGGTATTGTCTGTTCTGATCTGAATAACTTTGTTCTGAACAGACTTGGAAAAGGCTTGAAGTGCTAGAAATACTGCTCTGAGTTCCAACAGATTGATGTGAAGCAGAGATTCCTGAGGAGACCACAACCCTTGGGTGGTCAGGTCTCCCAAGTGGGCCCCACCCCTAAGAGGGAGGCATCTGTAGTAAGGATTAAAGAGTGAGACTGAGTGACAAAAGGAACTCCCTGTCTTAGATTGTTCTGATCCTGCCACCATTGCAAGGCCTGGATCAGTGTTCGAGTCACTGGAATCAGTTTGGTCAGAGGGTCCTTTTTCTGAGGCCAAAAGGCTCTCAAGTGAACTGAATATCCCTCATCTGAAATCTTGCTCCCTGCACCACTGCTGTAGAAGCAGCCATGTGACCCAGGAGCTGCAGAAAGTGCCTTGCTGGTCGAGACACCTGTAGGGTGAAGGAAGAGGCCAGTGTGATAAGGGTCCTGCCCTGTCCAGGGAAAGGAAGGCTCTGGCCTTTTCTGTATCTAGCTCTGCGCCTATGAAGGTGAGGAGCTGAACAGGCTCTAGAACTGACTTTGAAAGATTCAGAAGGAAACCTAGAGAGGTGAGCAGTTGCTGAGTTATCTGTAGGTGTAACTTGACCTGGTCTGGGGACTGGCATACTATGAGCCAGTCGTCTAGGTATGGGAAGATGGCAATCCTTTGCCTCTCTTAGAGAAGCAACTACTACTGCCAGACATTTTGTGAACACCTTTGGAGCAGAGGTTAGTCAAGGGCATTGCTCTGAATTGGTAATGGCCTGAGGACTGCTCAACCTGAGGTACTTTCGGTGGGAGCTTCTGATGAGAAAATGGAAGTAGGCATCCTTGAGGTCCAGGGAGACTAGCCAGTCCCCTGGCCTTAGAGAGGGTAGAATTATTCCCAGAGTCACCATTTTGAATTTTGGCTTTAAAAAGGTGCTTGTTTAAGTATCTGAGATCCAGGATGGGCCAGCCATTCTCCTGTCTTTTTGGGGTAAGGAAGTACCTGAGTACAATCCTTTCCTTGGTGCAGGGTGGAACCTTCCACAGCTCTGACAGCCAGGAGGAAAGAGACCTCTGCCTCTAGGGCAAGTGCCTCTGAGGGATTTGCAGGTGGAAAGGATCTGGTTCTCAGCTTTGGAAATTTTTTGAAGCTGAGAACCAGTCCCTGGCTTACTACTTCCAGGACCCATTTGTCTGATGTTAGAAACTTCCAGTCCTGGACAAAGTAAGCCAGCCTGCCCCTACAGGTAGTGGAGAATCGGCCCTGGCAATCCCATTAGGGTGCCTGCTTGGCGGGTGTTTAGGCTGAGGGATGGGAGCAGGTCTGCTTGTGCACCTTCTGCCTCTCCCTCAAAGAACCCCTCTGAGCATAAGCAGAAGAGGAGGCCTGGGCTTGGTAGAAAGGCCTATGAAAAGGCCTGCCCCTCCCGCGGATGCTGCCTCTGAGGAGTGGCTTGCCTTTCCTTGGCAGGCACTCCTATAGGTGGTCCTATATTCATCCATTTTCTTCATGTAATTCTCTGTTTGCTCCAAACAGAGAATTACCCAACAGGAAAATCCATGGCCTTAGTCTGGGTATCCTGCGACAGGCTAGTACATCTGAGCCAAGCCATTCTACTAAGTGCCACAGATGTAGCCATGACTCTAGATGAAACATCATTGGAGTTCACTGCAGCATGGAATTGCACCTTGGATGGCTCAATACCATCAGCAGCCACCTGCTCCAGCTCCTTGGCAGCTGGCCAGGGACCTGTTTTGCTAAAGCCATGACAGTGTCCCATCTGGATTTCTGATACCTAGCAGTATAGGCCATATAGTTGGCCTGTCTGAGTCCCAAGGATGCTGCCATGTACTGCTTCTTTGCCATGGCATCAATCCTCTTGGAGTCCTTGTCTGGGGAGTGTAGGCAAGGAATATTTGCCTTATCACAGGCTGCAGCCTGCACTACTAACATGACTGCATTGTTGTGTAAGGAACTCCGTATCTGAGCTCTGACAGGGTATACCTCTTGTCCATTCTTTTATCCACAGGAGGTATAGTATTAGAGTCTTTAAAATCTTAAAAGTCTGTTTCCCAAAGATTTGTGTGAGGAATAGACAGCCTCCTGAGACTCTGGGATATCCGTCATTTCCACATAGTCAGGCTCTTCCTGGTCATCCACAGCTTCTTCCATAGGAAGCTGAAGGGTTTCTGCCACTGTCTTATAAAACATGAAATGGGAGGGGACTCAGAAAGCCTAGGAGGAGACACTCCTGAAGGTCTGTCTGGGGAGATGTCCAGGTCTATGGGCACATCCAGACTTTCAAAACCACATTCACTTTCCTCATACTCCTCTTCCTCCTCCTCCTCCTCCGGTTCATAATATTCCTCTAAATCATAATCTTGAACCCGTGAACCGCCCAACCAAGCGCCTTCCTGATGGTGCCGGTTCGGTCGGAACCGGAAAAGTGACTGCACAATTTTATTGCTTTGGCTATTTCTTCATTGGTTGGAGAAGAAACTTTTGGATCCACACAGCTGATTTTTCCTTTCTTGTTCTCTTAGCTGGAACCGACTCTCGGAATCGCTCTCCTTTTGCCGAAGAAGTCTCGCCCTGGTCAGAGGCACTCTTCTGGTTCGGTTTGAACCCGAACTGGGCTGGCCATCTGGTTCAGCGGACTTTTGGCCTCCTTTCCTAAGCCTACCAATCTCTTCTCTAGGGTAGCTGCAGGAACATTTTACAAATCTGGCAGTCTGCATTGAGGTGGTCAAACCCAGACAATAAACACAGGTGGTGGGGGTCAGCCTTAGCAAAGACTTCCTCACACACACTGCAGTGTTGAAACCCAGTGGGCCCAGTTTTTCTTCTGGGTTTCTCAGACATTGTCCCAGTCCTAACAAAACTTACCCTTTTAATGGCAATCCGCAGGCAAGACCCTCTTATCGGTTCCCGACCGTGTTACGGGTCGTGGAAAAAAACGTAATAAAATCCATCTTTTAGGACCGATAAGAACCAGTAACCACACTAAAAGTACAGAGTAAAGATTTACAACAACTTCATCGGTTCAAACCAACCGTGAACTGCTTACAAGTTCACACAGAATAGAAAAACAAAATAACCTATCTAGTACTCACGAATACCACAGACTGAGAATAAACCGACAGGTTACGGTTTAAATTCGGTCGAAAACCGAGAAAAGTACTTTAACCACAAATTGAACCAAGCAAAGGGAGAAATCTCGGAGCGACTGTTCAGTGAGGCGGAGTAAAGAATCTGACGGTTTGAGTTCAAACAGCAGCAGACAGAGTCTCAACCGAAGCTCGAGCTCAGCGTTCCCATGCCTGGCATGGAAAGTTAACTCTTTCATCTCTGGGCAGTTCGAAGGTTGGGACTCACTGCTATTGACAGAATACAGCAAGACTTCATGTTGTTTGAAACCCTTCCTCAGGGATTTTGGAACTGGTTCTACTGCCTCCAGCTGTAGCAGGTTTTGAACCTCAGACAATGTTTTTCTGTTAGTGAGGGGAGCTGAAAGAAAAATTACTCACCTTAGTAATATTGTTTCTTCTAATGGAGTCTTGCTATATTATGACAGTAGCAGTTTGTCCCACCACTAGAACTGCTCCGGAGGTGAAATGGTTAATACCATTCCAAAATAGAACTTTGAGCACGAGCTCTAAGAAGCAGCTCTATCTGTGTAATTTCAAACCTGAACTGTCAGATCTTTACGAGCAAAAACTCACTAAGGTCTGTGTGAGCTGTAACCTACACTCAGCCAAATGGCTACCTAAATATTAACAACCATTGCTGGTCCCAACACCCAAGACTCAAGTCAAGGGACCAGAACTACTAACACAATTCTAACAACATGAGAATAAAACAACAGTATAATAAAACACACACACCCCAAACTCCCAAAAGGAGAAACGCTAAAGGGCCTAAAATAGTGCCCACACTAAGTTGCCGCCCCACCCAAGTAGAAGTTCTGAGAGGGCAGGTTGGGAGGTCATATAATATAGCAAGACTCCATTAGAAGAAACATTACTAAGGTGAGTTATTCTTTCTTCAAACAACATGAAATCTTGCTATATTATGACAGTAGCAGACTACACAGCAGTACCTCCATGGAGGAGGGGCAGAACCTACTTAGGGAATAGGCTCTGAAGAACAGCTGTGCCAAATCGAGCATCTCTCCTGGCCTGGACATCAGGGAGTAATGCTTGGTAAAAGTGTGTACCGTTTTCAAGTAGCAGCCTGATATCTCTAATATAGGGAATGTCTCTGGCAGCAGCTAGAGCGCAGCTGTACCCCTGGTAGAATGAGCCCTCACGCCAGAGGGGATCTCTGCCCAGTTTCTGATAACAAAATTGGATACAAGAGACAATCCACCTGGCAATTGATCTCTTAGTGGCAGGTTTGCCTTTCCCAACTTCACCATAGGTAAGGAAAAGTTGAGGATTCAACCTGTGACCTTTGGTACATTCTATATAGTAACTAAGAGCTCTCTTAACATCCAAGCTGTGCAACCTCCTCTCACCAGAAGAGGAGTGATCAGTGAAAAATACTGGAGATAGATTGGTTAAGATGGAAATCTGAAACCACCTTAGGTAAAACTTCCTATTAGTCCTAAGGACTACCTTATCCCTGTGGAAAGAAATAAAGTCAGTTTCCACTGACAAGGCTTGCAACTCACTTATGCGTCTAGCAGAAGTGATAGCCACTAGAAAAACAGTTTTCCAAGTTAGATACTTAAGCTCTGCAGAAAACAGAGGTTCAAAAGGGGTTGCATTAACTGGGCAATACAAACATTAAGGTGCCAGGCAGGGCCGGTTCCTGGAAAGGGTGGATTAGTATGGAGTAATCCCTCAAAAACTTGGAAAACACAGGGTGAGTGGAAGAGGGGATGACTTTCCTGCTGACACAAAAGCAGACACAGCTGCCAAATGGACTCTCAGGGTAGCTGGTCTGAGACCCAAGGAATTAAGAGATGGACCATGTAATCTGATACAATGGGCAAATCAGCAGATTCTGGGAAATATTTTTCCCAACACCCAAATGGAAAACCTTTTCCATTTAGAACTATAAGTAGCCCTAGTGGAAGGTTTTCTGGAAGCCTTTAGATTTCAAGAACACCTTGAGAGAGGTGTAAATCAGCAAACTCTAACTCCTCAAGAGCCAGGCCTTGAGGTTGAGGATTGAGGTCCGATACCAAACCCTTCCCTGGGCACAAGTTAACAGGTTGTGAATCCTGGGAGGCAAGGGAGGATGGATTGTCAGTGACAGAAGGAGGGAACCAGGCTGCCTGGCCAATCCTGGGCAATCAGAATCACCCTGCAAGGCTGAGATCTGATTTTGACTAATACTTTGAATAGGAGAGAGAAGGGAGGAAAGCATAAAGAACTTCCCTCCCAATCCAGGAGAAGGGCATCAGGGGACTGAGCCCAACACTGGAGGCCTGCAACAGAACAGAGGAGTTTGTGATTGTCTGGGGCTGCAAAAGATCTATCTGAGGTGCCCCATCTGGCAAAGACTATCCCCAGCACTTGAGATCCAGGGACCATTCGTGATGGCCCTGGGAAATCCTGCTGAGAGCATCCGCTAGGACATTGTCCTTCCTGGAAGATGAACTGCTATGAGGGAAGTGTTCAGGAATAGGCCAGAGACCACAACTTCATTGCCTCGGTGCACAAGGTCGAAGACCGAATGCCCCCTTGTTTGTTGATGTACCACATTGTTGTGGTGTTGTCTGTTCTGACTTGTATCACCTTGTTGTGACAGATGCAGAAAATGCTTGAAGAGCTAAAAGACAGCTCTGCATTCCAGCAAATTGATGTGGAGCAGAGATTCCGGGGGACCACACTCCTGAGTAGAAAGGTTCCATGTGGGCTCCCCAACCCAGAAGGGAAGCATCTGTAGTGAGGTCAAATTGTGAGCAGGGGAATGAAGGGACCCCAATCTTAAATTGCTCTGATCCTGCCACCACTGGAGGCCTGGATCAAGGTTCGAGTCACTGGGACCAACTTGGAAGGGGTCTTTTCTCTGAGACCAATAGGTTCTCAAGTGAAACTGAATGTCTCTCATCTGAAATCTTGCTCCCTGCACAACAGCTGTGGATGCAGCCATGTGTCCCAGGAGCTGCAGAAAGTGTCTTGCTGGTCGAGAGATCTGCAGGGTGAAGGAGGAGGCCAGAGTCACTAAATTCGCCACCCTTTCTAAGGGAAGAAAAGCTCTGGCTAGCTTTGTGTCCAACTCTGCCCTATAAAGGTAAGTACTTGGACTGGTTCCAGAACCGACTTTGTAGATTTGCAGAAAGCCCAGGAGGTGAGAAGCTGCTGGGTAACTTGCAGGTGAGATTTTACCTGTTCTGGGGACTGCCCTACAATGAGCCAATCGTCTAGATAGGGAAAACAGCAACTTTGCCTCCTTAAGTGAGCCACTGCCACTGCTAGACACTTTGTGAATACCCTTGGGGCAGAGGTAAGGCCAGAAGGGCATTGTTCTGAACTGGTAATGACCTGAGGGCAGTTCAAATCTGAGGTACTTTCGGTGGGAGCTTCTGATTAGGACGTGGAAATAGGCATCCTTGAGGTGCAGGAGGCTAACCAGTTCCTGGCCTTAGGGAGGTAAAATCATTGCCAGAGTTACCATTTTGAACTTTGGTTTCAAAAGATGCTTATTCAGATATCTGAGGTCTAATATGGGCGCCATTCTCCTGTCTTTTTGGGGTAAGGAAGTATCTGAATACAGACCCTGCCCTGGTGCAGGGGAGGAACCTTCCACTGCTCTGAGAGCCAACAGGGTTGAGACTTCTGCTTCCAGAGCAAAGGTCTCTGAAGCACTTGCAGGTAGAAAAGTCTGGTTCTCAACTTGGAAACTTTTGAAGCTGAGAACCAGACCCTGTTACCACTTCCAGAACCTACTTGTCTGAGGTTAAAAAGCCCAGTTCTGACTGAAGTAAGCCAGCCTGCCCCCTACCGGTAAGGAGAATCGGCCCTGGGCACCCCATCAGGGTGCCTGCTTACAAGGAGCTTTAGGCTGAGGGTGGGAGCAGGCCTGCCCCCCATCGTCTGCCTCTGCCTCTGAAGAAGCCCCTCTGAGCATAGGCAGAGGAGCCTGAGTCTGGTAAAAGGCCTGTGAAAAGACCTACCCCTACCCCTGGGATATGCCTCTGAGGAGTGGCTTTTGGCTCCTTAGCTTAACACTTTTAGTAGTCCTATACTCATCCATCTTTTTCATGTAATTCTCTGTCTGCTCCCCAAACAGAGAATTTCCCACTAGGAAAATCCATAACCTTAGTCTGGGTATCCTGTGACAGACTAGTACACCTGAGCCAGGCCAACCTCAAAAGCTACAGATGTGGCCATGACCCTAGAGGAAACATCATTAACATCCACAGCAGCATGAAACTGTACCTTAGAAGCCTCAATGCCATCAGCAGCCACCTGTTCTAGTTCGCTAGCCAGCTGGCCATGGGCTTGCTTGGCTAATTCCATAACAGTATCCCATCTAGATTTCTGATACCTAGCTACATAAGCCATATAATTTGCTTGCCTGAGTCCCAGAGAGGCTGCCATATACTGTTTTTCGCCATGGCATCAATCTTCCTGGAATCCTTGTCAGCAGGATGTGAAGCCAGGGGATATTAGCTTTATCACAGGCTGCAGCCTGAACTACTAACATGACTGCATTGCTGAGAAAGAATTCTGTATCAGGACCTGACAATGTGTACCTTCTGTCCATCTTTTATCTACAGGAGGCACAGAATTAGAGCTTTTAACATTTTATTGTTTGCTTCCTAAAAGACTTATGCAAAGGAATAGACAATCTCCTAGACTCTGGAATATTCATCATTTCTACAAAATCAGGCTCCTCTTGCTCATCACAGCTTCTTCCAAGGAAGCTGGAGGTTTCAACAACTTTTTGTTAAACATAAAATGAGATGGGGACTCAGATAGCATAGGGGAGATTCTAGAGGTCTGTCTGGGGAAATGTCGGTTCAATGGGCACACCCAGACCTTCCAGCCACATTCATACTGTTCATAATCATCCTCCCCTCCTCTGGTTCATAAAATTCCTCAACATCATATTCCTGAACCACTGGAACGGATGAACCGACCTTTTGCCAGATAGTGGCGGTTCGGAATGGAACCTGAACAGTGACTGGACAATTTGTATGGCTTTTGCTATCTCTGCAGCAGTTGGAGAAGGGTTTGGACTCCAAACCTGCTGACTTTCTTGTTTTCTTTACTGGAATTGGTTCCTCAGAACCAGCTTTTTTTGCCCGAGGAAGTCTCACCCTGGTCAGAGGGCACTCCCTCCGGTTGTTGGCACCGAACCGGGCTGCCCATCCGGTCAGCGGACTTTTGGCCTCTCTCCCTGAGCCTGCCCAATCTCTTTTCCAGGGTGGCTGCAGGAAATTCTTACATATCTGGCAGTCTGACTGGAGGTGGTCAAACCCCAGACAATGAACACATGTGGTGTGTGGGTCAGCCTTGGCAAGACTTCCCCACAGACATCACGAGTGTTGAAACCAGTGGGCCCAGTTTTCTTTTGGGTTTCTCAGACATAATCCAGCCTAACCAGAAAAACTTGCCCTTTAAATGGCAGTGCCAGGCAAGACACCATTATCGGTTCCTAACCGTGTCACGAGGTATTGGAAAAACCGTAATAAAATCCGTTTTTAGAACCGATAAGAACCGGAACCGCACTCTAAAATGTTAAACTTTAAAGTTAATAAGTTTTAAACCCAGCTGATCGGTTCAAAACCGAACCGATAAACTTACAAGTTCCACACAGACAAAACCTTTAATTTACTTACGATTACCACAGACAGAGCTTGAACGAGCGGTTTGCGGTTAAAATAAAACTATTCTCGGTTGAATCGAACTGAAAACACTGTTTAAACAGAAATTAACCGAGCAGTAGGAGAAATCTCCGGAGCGACTGTTCACTGAGGCGGAGTAAAGAATCTGACAGTTCAGGTTTGAAATTACACAGATAGAGCTGCTGCTTAGAGCTCGTGCTCAAAGTTCTATTTTGGAATGGTATTAACCATTTCACCTCCGGAGCAGTTCTAGTGGTGGGACAAACTGCTACTGTCATAATATAAAGACTTCAGGTTGTTTGAAACTCTGATTTTCTGTGGAGAAAGGTTTGAATTCCAGAGACAGACCTTGACCCACTACCTCCAGAACCCACTTGTCTGTGGTAACTCTTAACCAGGCATGAAGGAAGTGAGACAGTCTGCCTCCCTCTGGTAGGGAGGAAGCGGCCTCTGGTTCATGGCGGTCTGTTCTGACTGTGGCTGAGTTTGGGATCCTCGCCTCGAGCCCTCCTTCCCCTGCCCCTGGAGTATCCCTGCTGTGGATATTGCTGGTACTGGGGTAAGGCCACTGGCTGGAGGAAGGGCCTGGTATAAAAGACCTGCCCGGCCTCCCTTCCATAAGGCCTGGTGGATGGTGAAGCTCTCTCCTTAGCAGAGCTGCTTCTGTAAGTGGCCTTATACTAATCCACCTTCTTCATGTATGCCACAGTGGACTCCCAAAGAGACAGTTTCCCTCTAGGGAAAATAAAAATTACTCACCTTAGTAATTATGTTTCTTCTAATGGAGTCTTGCTGTATTCTGACAATTGCAGTGATTCCCAACCTTTGAACTGCCCGGAGAACAAATAGCTAACTTTCTATGCAGGGCATAGAATGCTGAGCTCGAGCTCAGTTCAAGTCTCTGTCTGGAGTGGTTCAAACCTAAACTGTCAGATTCTTACGAGCTCCAACTAAACTAAAAACTATGTGGAAATTGTAAAAATTCTTACTAGCTAACTGGCTGAAAAAAGTTTTGATTCCCAAGGAAGACTCAAGTCAGGAAACCCAAAACCAAAAACCAATGTACTATAAATAACAATAAAATCAGCACCCAAACAAAAGGAGGAGGTGCAAGCAAAAAACACCCTGGGTGCAACACTGCACCTGCCCATCCACTTCCCAAAACAGGTTCTGAGAGGGAGGCAGGAGGAGGTCAGAATACAGCAAGACTCCATTAGAAGAAATACAGGTTACTCACCTGTAACAGGAGTTCTAGGAATGGTATATGTTGTTCATCCACACTGTCTGGCAGGTATCCTTGCCGCTTTAAATCTTGCCGGAAAGTCTTCAAGCTGGCTCCTCCCACCCGGGTGGTAAAACTCTCGGCTCCACCCCATGACGCCAGATCTGCCCGCTGGAAGCCTAGGGTTGTGCGCCAAAGCTGGGAGGTCGGGAGTCGTAGGGATGAACAACATATACCATTCCTAGAACCCTGTTACAGGTGAGTAACCTGTATTTCTAGGGACATGGATATGTTGTTCATCCACACTGTCTGGCAGAGTCCTAGCAGTTCTCCAGGAGGAGGGAGTCAAGGCGCACACCCCTACTTAGGAATAGAGACTGGAGAACCGGGGCCCCAAAACCAGCATCCCGGCGTGACTCAAGGTCGATGTGGTAATGGGTGATGAAGGTGTGTGCTGACTTCCAGGTAGCAGCCCTGCAGATTTCCTGGATGGGACGTCCTGGAAGCAGCCACCGATGCAGCAGTATGGCAGGTAGAATGAGCTCTTATCCCTCTGGGAGGCTCCATGCCCGCCAACTTATAGTAGAGATCTATGCAGGAGGTGACCCACCTGCCATCGTCCGCTTGCCTGCAGGTCTGCCAGGTGCGCTTCAGCGTAGGTGACAAACAGCTGGCGAACCTCCTGAATTTCAGCCATGCGCCCTTATCGTAAGCGAGCGCCTCTAGGGTCCAGAGTATGAGCCTATATTCAGCCTCAAGGAGTGATTGGGGTATAACACCGCAGAGTCAACACCTGGTTAAGGTGAAACTCCGACACCACCTGGAAGGAATTTGGGTGGAGGAGACCATCTGTCCCTGTGGAAGACCAGGTAAGGAGACCCAATGCAGAGCGCCCTGGAGCTCTCCCATCCTTCTGGCTGGACGGATAGCCACCAAGAAGGCGGTCTTCCACGACAGGTGAGAGAGTTCACACCTGTGCATTGGTTCGAATGGCTTGCCCATGAGCTTTGCCAGTATCAGCAGTAGATCCCACGAAGGTGGAGGTTCTCGCACCGGAGGAAATGTGATCAAGGCTTTTGAAAAGCGCCAGACCACCTTCTCCTGCGCCATCGACTGCTTCGGCCCGCGCCCGGTAAGCAGAGATGGTTGCCAGGTGCACCTTAAGGGTCGCCGACCCTAAGCCCTTGCTGAGAAAGGGACCAAAGGTAGTCCAATATGCTCGCAAGGAACAGGAGGAAGGGTGCAGGCCTGCCTGACACCAAATGGAAAATCTTTCCATTTGAAGGCGTAACATTTTCTGGTCGACTCCTTACAGGATGCCTAAACTATGTTGAGGACCTCGTAGGAAAGACCCAAGGCCTGGAACTCTAGCCGCTCAGGAACCAGGCCATCAGGTGCAGGATTGAAGGTCCGGATGGAATAGCTTCCCTGATTGACTGAGAGCAGGTCCAGGCGAGCTGGAAGCTGCCTCGGGAGCCTGGAGCTGAGGCTGAGGAGATCTGGGTACCAGTACTGGTGGGGCCAGTCTGGGACCATCAGAATCACCTGCCTTGTCCCTCCTTGCTTTGAGCAGCACCTTGTGCATCAAGGGACGGGCAAAGGCGTAGAAGAGGCCCGGGGTCCACGGCCTTGAAGGCATCCCTGCAGCGAACCCTGCTGAGGGGGCGGGCATGGAACAGCCTCGCTCGCATTCTCCCAGGAGGCAAACAGGTCCACCTGAGGTGTGCCCCAATGGGAAAATAGATCTTGTACTACCTCCGGCAGGAAGAGACCACTCGTGGGACGCAGCCCTATCCGGCTAGACATCAGCCAGGGTGTTGGAGGCTCCTGCCATGTGAATGGCTAGGAGATCCGCCTCCAGGCTGCGCACAGTGACCAGATGCGGAGAGCTTCCTTGCATAGAAGCATGGGCGCGTCCCGCCCTGGCGGTTTAGATAGTACATGGTCGTGGTATTGTCCGTCTGGACCCGGACCACTTGACCCTGAAGAAATGGAGCAAAGGCGGTGAGAGCTAGGCGGACCGCTCAGAGCTCCAGCAGGTTTATGTGGCATCGGGACTCCCACGGGGATCAGAGGCTGTGCGCTCGGTGTTCCCCAGATGGGCACCCCAACCCATCAGAGAGGCATCGGTCGATGAGAGACCGTCGGCTCAGGGCGGACAAACGGATGCCCTCCTGCAGATGAACTGGAATGGTCCACCACTGGAGGCGTTCCACATCCCTGGGTCACCGTCACTAGCTGGTCCAATGGATCGCAGCATTGGGACCACTGGCTGGCCAGCCCCAATGAAGGGGCGCATGTTCCAGCGGGCCTAACGGACCATGCTGGTACAGGCCGCCATGAGACCCAGGAGGCGCAGGAAGTCCCGGGCAGGCGCAATTGCCCAACCAGAAATGATTGGGCAAAGGAGGAAAGAACCTCGACCCTGTCCGGGAGCCATGCCTGGCTCGAAGAGAGTCGAGCTCTGCCCCGATGAAAAGAATCACCTGCTCGGCTCGAGTTCCGACTTGGCCTCGTTGATGAGGAGGCCGACCTGAGAGCAAACCTGGAGGGCCATATCTCTGGACCGCTCCACCTCCTGTCTGGAGGGGCTGCTATCAGCCAATCGTCCAGGTAAGGGTAAACCCGGACCCCTCGGCGCCGCAGGAATGCTGTCACCACTGCCATGCATTTGGTGAAGACCCTGGGAGCTGGAGATAAGCCGAAGGGCATGGCTGGAACTCGAAAGGATCCCTCCGCTTGAAAGTGAAGGAACCTCTGATGTGATGGACGGATAGGGCGTGAAAGAACGCGTCCTGCAGGTCTAGAGAGCAGAACCACATGCCGTGTTCCAAGAATGGTATTATCTGAGCCAGAGTGACCATCCTGAGGTTCGAGACCTGAGGAACTTGTTTAGGTCGTGTAGGTCGAGAATGGGCGCCAGACCCGTCCGTTTCAGACCAGGAAGTACCTGGACACGAGCCCGGGTTTGAGGAGGTCCGCCACCTCTCTTATCACCTCCTTCTCCAAGTAGGAGAGCGATGTCGGCTCAGTGAGCTGACAGCGAGGCTCGAGACCCGAGGCCCCGAGGTGCGACAGGCTCTGAAGGGTGGGGCCTGCTCGAACTCCAGAGGCAGGCCCTTTCCCACCACCTCCAACACCCACCAGTCTGTGGTGATAACGGACTAGGCGGAAAGAAAGTGGCGGAGCCGCCCCCAGGGGGCACCTGGGGTGAGGCGGCGGGGTTGGGGCGACACCCTCAACCCGTTACTGGGCAGGCTTGGAGGAAGGACCGGCCGAGGGACCTCCAGGGCCTTTATCTCCCTGCTTCCTGGGAGGAAGCCAGCGGGCTTGGGTTTGCAGCGTGAGCCTACTGGCCCTGATGCTGCTGGGCGGACGTGCGCAGGCGAGATGGACGAAGGGCTTGGGTTGTGGTCTGCGGCTCTTGTCCCTCTGAGCGGATGAGACCGAGTCCAAAGTGGCATTGGACTTTTGATCCTCTGGAGGTGGTCTTCCACTCCAAGGCCGAAGGTCAGTCCCCAGAAGGGACATCCGCCAATTGTGCTGGGTATCCGCTGTGAAGGTGGATATCCTCAGCCATGCCAGCAGTGCATAGCCACTGCGGCCATGACTGACCTGGCCATGAGTCTCCAATGTCCAGAGCAGTCTGAAGTTGCTGTAGCCACCGACCTGCCCTGGTCCCGCACCTGCCTAACCGTGGTCTGCAGGTCAGCCGGAGATAAGGGACTACCTCGTCCAGGGAGCCCAACAGGGCATGGGAGAAATGTGACATAAGCACGGCCGAGCTGGCCTGACGAGAGCCAAGGGAGGACACAGCGTGACTTTCGCCCGGCATAGTCCAATTTCTTGGACTCCTTGTCGGGACGTTGTCCACATCCCTAGCGCTTCCGGCATGCCGTAAAACGCTGTCGGTAACTAACCCTCGGCTGAGGGATGTTCCCGAGAAACCGGACAGGGAACGGTGGGACCGTGATACTTCCTGGCCATCCTGGCCGGGCGCAGGGCAGGAAGCAGGGCGCTGCCAGAGCTCCAAGGCGGGCCCTGCTAGCGCCTCGGCCACAGGAAAGAGCCTCCATGGGAATCCCTCGGTCCAATATCTCCGTGAGGATACTTGGCCCGCTTGGATCTGAGCTCGAGCTGCATCCCGGTGGACTCGAGATGAGCCTGAGCAAACCCAGGAAGGACGAAGAGCTGTAGTCCAGCGACTGACCTCCAGAGGACTCAAGTCCACTCGCCTGGAGAAAGGGAGGAATCGTGGTCGGACTCAGAAGAGTCCATAAAGAGCTGCCTCGGCCTGAGCTACCCTCCACCTGCCGAGGGCGATCGGGGTGAGGGTGACCGACAGCCTATGGGGCAGACCCTGAGCCGACCGAGAGTTCTTAGGTTGGAGCCCCAAACAGCGGCTGTGGAGGCGGAGGTTCCACCGAATCGGTGGAGCAGCTGGTTTTGGCCGAACAACCGCCTGGGAACAGGCCCTCGGTAAGACGAGGGTTATTTCGCCGCCCGTGACAGCCACTTAATGGCGGGCATGACGGTGTCGGCTTGTTCCCAGTCAGAAGGAGCTGTTGCCACATGAGGTCCTCGTATCATCGACGTAACTTACATGAGCCTCCCTCATCCGTGGAGGAGGACGAGCGGCGCCGCTTACGCGGTGCAGGGCCGAGACCGCCTATGAGGGATCGGCTGGACCGCGAAGAAGTCCGACCGAGACCGAGAACCTCGGCCTTTCCGAGGACGGTGCGGAGGAGGCGGGTGGAACCGACTCCCCTCGGCTCGGAGGGTTCACCGAGGCTCCAGAACCGGAGGCACTGGCAAGCTCGCGGATCCTCAACTCCACCGGGGAACCCGGTGAGAGAGGATTTTCGCTTCGCCGGTCAACAACCCATCCAACAGGTCGAGAAAGATCTCGACCGCGTTGACGGGAGTCTCGGTCAACTGACCTGACGGGGACACCGTGAGACCAGTGGCGAAGCGAACGATCGACCGAAGTCGATGGCCGACAACTCGGGAAGGGACCTTTCCGCTCCCAAGAACGTCGCGGAGGGACTTACCTTGTCTTTCTTCTTGGACCGAGAAGAAGGTCCAGCAGGCGTTGGTCCCTCTCCTCTAGTGGAGAGGGACAGACAAAGCTCCTTAAAGGAAGCTGTGTAAGAGGAACCCAGGGAGGCGGGATAAATGCTGCGGTCGAGGAAGATGTGGCCCAGCACGCCTCCTCTTCGAGGGCGATCATCTGCTCTAGCTGATCCATGAGCCCGCGCTGTGGAGACCACCGACTGGCCTCTTTGACTTCACGGAGGAAAATGTTTCTCAAGGCGCCCCAGTTGTAAATGGGCAGCACGGTCTTTGAGGACGTGGGCTGAGAAGGAAAAGCACAGGTCGCCAAGCCTGCGGGCGTGCTCAAGGCCTAAACAGTAACACACGTGAGTGCGGATCCGTCCGAGACATCTTCTGTCCATAGGCATCTCCGAAACCGAGTCGATTTGTCCACGAGTCATGAGGGATAGAAGATCAAGTCTATAAGCAAAAACTTTTAAATTCGAAAACCGAAGAATTAGGAACCAGTCTTATACGCAGAGCATTAAGGAGGGAACCTGAGCCTGCTGTAAGGAAGATCTAGGCCAAGGGGCGGAGCTAAGAGTTTTACCACCCGGTGGGTGAGAAGCCAGCTTGAAGACCTTCCGGCAAGATTTAAAGCGGCAAGGATACCTGCCAGACAGTGTGGATGAACAACATATCCATGTCCCTAGAAACATAATTACTAAGGTGAGTATTTTTTTTCAAACAACATGAAGTCTTGCTGTATTCTGACAATTGCAGACTACTAGCAGTACCTCCAAGGAGGAGGGACATAACCTACTTTTGGGAATAGGCTCTAAAGTACTGTTGTCTTAAACCGAGCATCACTCCTAGAATGGATATCCAGACAGTAATGCTGGTAAAGATATGGACTGTTTTCCAGGTGGCTGCTTGACAAATTTCTAAGAGAGGATATCCTGGCAGCAGCCAGGAAGCAGCTGTACCTCTTGTGGAATGAGCCCTCAGGCCTGAGGTGGAGTTTTTCCCCAGTTTTTCATAGCAGAACTGTATACAAGACACAATCCACCTGGCAATAGATCTTTTGGTGGCAGGTTTGCCCTTCCTACTTCTCCATAAGTGAGGAACAACTGAGGGAGTCAAACCTGTGACCCTTGGTACGCCTTATTAGTAACTAAGGGTTCTTTTGACATCTGAAGTATGTAGCCTCCTCTCTCCTGAGGAAGAATGATCAGTGAAGGAAACAGAGAGAGACACAGACTGGTTTAAATGGAAGTCTGAAACCACTTGGGCAAGAACCTTCTATTGGTTCTAAGGACCACTTTATCTCTGTGAAATGAGATAAAATCAGGTTCCACGGACAGGGCTTGCAATTCACTGATATCGCTGGCAGAGGTAATGGCTACCAGGAACACAGTTTTCCAAATCAAATACGTAAGCTCTGCTGAAGACATAGGCTCAAAGGGGTTGCATAAGTTGAGCAATGCAAACATTCAAATCCCAGGCAGGGGCAGGGTCTCTAAAAGGAGGATTGGTGTGAAGTAATCCTTTAAAAAATTTACAGAACGCAGGATGGGAAGATAGTGAGGAAGAGTTCCCCACTGACAAAAACACAGAAACAGCTGACAAGTGTACTTTGAGAGTAGCTGGTCTGAGGCCAGGGCCATTAAGATGGACCATATAATCCAGAACCGTAGGCAATTCAGCAGTGTCTGAGAAATATGCTTCTTAGAACACCAAATGCTGAATCTTTTCCATTTGGAGTTGCAAGTCTTTCTGGTGGAGGGCTTTAGAAGCCTTGATTATGTCCAGAACCCTTGGGAAAGATGCAGATCTACAAACTCTAACTCTTCAAGAGCCATGCCTTGAGATTGAGAGACTGAAGATTGGGGTACAAATCCTTCCCTGAGAGGATGTTAACAGGTTGTAATTCCTGGAAGAGACAGGGGAAGATGGACTGCTAGGGACAGCAACAGTGGGTAGGGCTGTCTGGCCCAATCTGGAGCAATCAGAATCACCTTGCAAGGTTGAGACCTTATTTTACCAAAACTTTGAACAGGAGTGGGAAGGGAGGAAATGCGTACAGAAACTTCCTTCCCAATTCAGGATCAGGCGTCAGAGGACTGAGCCCAAGGCTGGAGGTCTGCAACAAAGAGAGGAGTTGGTGATTGTCTGGGGCAGCAAGCGATCTATCTCTGGGGTGCCCCACTTGAAAAAATCACTTTCAACACCTGAGGGTCCAGGGACCATTCGTGATGGCACTGGGAAATCCTGCTCAGTGCATCTGTTAGCACATTGTCCTTGCCTGGAAGGTGAACTGCTACAAGAGAGGTTTGCAGGGAATAAGCCAGGGACCACAACTTCACGCTTCTGTGCACAAGGCTGTAGACCAGGTGCCTCCTGCTTGTTGATGTACCACATGGTGGTGGTGTTGTCTGTTCTGACTTGAACCACCTTGTTCTGTACTGACTGTGAGAACGCTTTTAGAGCCAGAAAACTGCTCTGAGCTCTGGAAGATTGATGTGGAGAAGGATTCTTGGGGACCACAGCTCCTGGGCAGTAAGGGACCACAGCCCAGGGAGAAGCACCCATGGTAAGGACCACTGAACAAGGCTGAGCAACAAAGGAACACCTTGTCTTAAATTGTCCTGATCCTGCCACCACTGGAGGCTTGGATCAAGGTCAGAGTCACTGGGATCAGTTTGGTAAGGAATCCTTCCTCTGAGACCAAGAGCTATCCCTCATCTGGAATCTTGCCCCTTGGACCACTGCTGTTGAAGCTGCCATGTGGCTCAAGAGGTGGAGGAAATGCCTTGCTGGCCGAGATACCTGAAGGCTGAAGGAAGAAGCTAGTTCCATAAGAACCATTGCCCTTTCTAGAGGATGAAAGGCTCTTGTTCTGAGTGTGTCCAGTTCTGCCCTTATAAAGGTAAGAAGCTGGACTGGTTCGAGAACTGACTTGGGAAGGTTGAGAAGAAATCCTAGAAGTAAGCACTTGCTGGGTCACTTGCAGGTGAGACTTGACTTGGTCTGGAGACGACCCACTATTAGCCAATCGTCCAGATATGGAAAAATGGAAATCTTTGCCTTCTTAGAAGGGCAATTACTACTGCCAGGCACTTTGTGAAGACCCTTGGGGCTGAGGTTGAGCCAAAGGGCATTGCTCTGAACTGATAATGGCCTGAGAGCAACTCGAACCTGAGGTACTTTCTGTGGGAGCACCTGATGGGAATGTAAAGTAGGCATCTTTGAGGTCCAGGAGGCTAGCCAGTCCCTTGGCCTTAGAGAGGGAAGGATTATTCCCGAGTTATCATCTTGAACTTTGGTTTTAAAAGATGTTTGTTTAGATATCTTAGGTCTAGGATGGGTTGCCACTCCCTGTCTTTTGGGGTTCAGGAAGTACCTGGAGTACAGTCCTTTGCCCCAGTGTAGGGTAGGTACTCTCTCTATAGCTCTTAGCTGAGAGAAGAAACCTCTGCTTCTAGGGCAAGGGTTTCGAGAGATTTGCAGGTGGAAAAGATCTGGCCTCATCTTTGGAAATTTTTTGAAGCTGAGAAGCAGTCCCTGGCTTGCTACTTCCAGGACCCACTTGTCTGATGTAACAGACATCCAGTCCTGGACAAAGTAAGCCAGCCTGTCTACTGGAATAGGAGAGTCGACCGGGCAGGCCCATCAGGGTGTCTGCTTGGCAGGGGCTTTAGGCTGAGGTGGATGCAGCCCTGCTCATCCCCCTTCTGCCTCTCCTCTGAAGAACCCCTCTGAGAAAAGGAAGAAGAGGCCTGTGCTTGGTAAAAGGCCTTTGAAAGGCCTGCCCCTGCCCTAGACTGCTGCCTTTGAGGAGTTGCCTGCCTTTCCTTGGCCTCGCACTCCTGTAAGTGGTCCTGCACTCATCCATTTTCTTCATGTAATTCTCTGTCTGCTCCCTAAACAGAGAATTACCCACTACAGCAAAATCCATGACCTTAGCCTGGGTGTCCTGCGAGAGGCTAGTACATCTGAGCCAAGCCATCCTCTGAAGAGCCACAGATGTAGACATGACTCTTGATGACACATCAGAGTCCACAGCAGCATGAAACTGAACCTTAGATGCCTCAATCCCATCTGCAGCCACCACATCCAGCTCCTTGGCTAGCTGGGGGAGCTCTGTTTGCCAGTGCCAGTACAGTGTCCCACCTGGACTTCTGGTACCTGGCTGTACAGGCCATGAAATTCGCCTGCCTGAGTCCCAAAGAAGATGCCATGTACTGCTTCTTTGCCATGGCATCAATCTTCCTGGAGTCCTCATCAGGGGAGTGTGAAGCCAAGGAATATTTGCCTTGTCACAGGCAGCAGCCTGCACTACCCCAACATGGCTGCATTGCTGATATAAGAACTCCGTGTCTGAGCTGAAAGTGTCTACCTCTTGTCCATTCTTCTATCCACAAGAGGTATAGTGTTAGTAGACTTTAAGACTTTTGTGTCTGTTTACCAAAAGATTTATGGAGGGAATAGACAGTCTCCTGGACTCTGGGATCTTGATCTTCCACAGCCTCCTCCATAGGAAGCTGGAGGTTTCAGCCACTTTCTGTAGAACATAAAGTGAGAAGGGGACTCAGAAAGCCTGGAGGAAACACCTGAAGGTCTGTCTGGGGAGATGTCCGGTTCCACAGGCACATCCAGACCTTCACTTACATCATCATCCTCAAATTCCCTTCCTCTTCAAATTCCGGTTCATAAAAATCTTCAAGGTATACTCTTGAACCGGGGAACCAACGAGCGAACCCCTGCCAGAAGGAGCTGGATTGGTCGGAACCGGACGGGCGATTCCACAATCTGAATTGCTCTGGCTATCTCTTCGGCGGTTGGAACATGAACCTCTGGATCTGAACCGGTCAATTTATCTTTGCGTTTTTTTGTCGGAACCGATCCTCAGAATCGCTCTCCTTTTGCGGAAGAAGTACGCCTGGTCAGAGGGCACTCCTTCTGGGTAGGCCGAAACCGAACCGGCTGGCCATCCTGGTCAGTGGACTTCTCTGCCTCATTTTCCCTCAGTCTACCTAATCTCTTCTCAAGGGTAGATTTGGGAAAGTTTTACATATTTGGCAGTCTGAATCAAGGTGGTCAAACCCCAGACAATAAACACAGGTGGTGTGGGGATCGGCCTTGCAAAGACCTCCCACACTCACTGCAGTGTTGAAACCCAGTGGGCCCGGCTTTTTCTTGGGTTTCTCAGACATGGCCAACCTAACCAAACTTACCCTTTTTCGCAACCTGAGGCAAGACTCCTTATCAGTTCCTAACCGTGTCATGTCATGGGTATTGGAAAAAAGTTTCAAAACACGTTTTTAGAACCGATAAGAACCGGTAACCACACACTAAGTAAACAAATTTCACTATCAAATGGCGGTTCAGCGAACAAGCCGCACTTTTACAAGTTCCACACAGAAAAACAGAACAACTCCTATCTAGTACTCATGGCACCACAGACAGAGACTGAACTGACTATGCGGATACTTTTTCGGTTTGAAAACTGATGAAAGCTGAAACTTTAACCGACTTCGAACTGAGCTGAAGGAGAAATCTCGAGGCGACCGTTCAGTGAGGCGGAGTAAAGAATCTGACAGTTTAGGTTTGAACCACTCCAGACAGAGACTTCACCGAACTCGAGCTCAGCATTCTCGCCCTGCATAGAAAGTTAACTATTTGTTCTCCAGGGCAGTTCAAAGGTCGGGAATCACTGCACTTGTCAGAATACAGCAAGACTTCATGTTGTTTGAATCCAAGGCCTTAGACTGGGTATCTTGAGTGAGGTTTGTAGCCCTGAGCCATGCAAACCTCCTCTGTGCCACCATATTTGCCATCCATCTGGCTGCAGTATCACTGGTGTCAGCAGCCATCTGGAATTGATACTTAGCTGCCTCTAAACCAAACCTGGCAGTTTCAGCCAGGTTGTCTGACAATGGAGAGGAGCTTTCTGGGACATAGCCAGGACTGACTGCCACAGTGACTTCTGGTACTGGGCAGCATAAGCCTGGAAGGTAGCCTGGCACATAGCCAAAGAGGCTGACATGTATCCTTTTTGGCCATGCTGTCAATTTTTCTGGAGTCCTTGTCTGGAGGGTGTGAGGACAGTGGGACCTTGGCCTTATGCAAGCAGCTTGCTGAATTACCCCCTGATGATCTGGATGGGAGAAAAGATAATCTGCTTCCTCCCGCTCTAATTAGCATTTTTATCCATCCTATCTATGGGAGGTATGGAGTTTGGTGTCTGAAGAATCTTTAAGGCATCCTTCTTAAAGAACTTGTACACTGGAAGGGGTAGAGGTTAGGTGGGTGTCAGTCCCATCATTTCCAAATACTCTACCTCCTCTTCATCCTCGACTTGTTCGGTGGTGGAGATGTCAAGGGCATCTGCCATCCTCCCGATAAAAGTAAAATGGGATGGAAAATCCTCAGTCACCCTTGGAGGTGAACCAAAGTCCTGTTCAGGGGACACTTCTGGTTCAATCGGTCCCTCATCTTCACTGTAATAATCATCATCATCATCATTAAAATATCCCTCCTTCTTGAGGGTAGGATGCCTAATACTGCCAGCCTGGGGACCCTAGAAGGGGCAGGAGGCTGAGGAAGGACTATAGCCTGTAATGATTGTATAATTTTGAAGGCTTGAGCAATCTCTTATGCTTGGTGCAGGCACAGAAGTCCCCTGTGTAACAGTTGGGGTTCTGTGTGTAGCTTTGCTCTTTTGAAGGAACTGGGAGTCAGCCGGTTCACTTGTCTTTTTGTGCCCTTATCAGGGGCAGGCACAGACCAGATGTGGGATCAGCTACAGAATCATGGGGTATCAGCTGGTCAGAGCCAGAGGGACCCTTAGCAGACTTTTTCTTAAGTCTTTCAAGGCATTTTCTAAGGTCTTGTCTGGGAATGTCTTATAAATCTCACATTTCTACTTAGATGATCAAAACCTAAACATATAACACAGATAGTGTGTTTGTCTGTTTAGCAAACACTTCCCACACTTGGAACAGTTTTGAAACCGGGTTCACGGTTCGTTTCTTAGGTTTCTCAGACATAATGCTTTAAACTGTTAAAACTCAACCACTAAAGAAGCCAAACCGATGTAGCGGTCTGGAACTGGGTCAACAGTTCAGGTAACTGAGTAGTAATGGTTACAAACAATAAAATAAAACACAAGTTTTAAGTAAAATAAAGGCAGTTCTTTAATCAGAGAACCCCAATTTTAATAGAAATTAACCTGGCTCCCCCAGTTATACTGAATTGAGAGGAACTGGCAAAACAAAGAATTTAAATGTAAATTAGGTAAATATAACTAAAAACTAGTAGAGGCAGTAAATGAAAACAAAATATACTTAGATATATTTTTGTAGTTTTCTTCACACAGGAGTGGGCGAGCTGAACTCCGGCGACCAGATTTTCAAGCGGAGAGAAAATCTGAGGAGGTTTAGAACACAGGCAGTTAGTAGAGGCAGTGTTTGAAAGACAATCAAGTGCAAAGAGTTCCATCATTTGCATGTGTTCTCTCTCCGTGCAATCCAACCTCCAGGCTTACTGCATAAAGTTAGGAATATTCTGAGCATTACTGGGGTTAGAAAGGAAAGAACAGAACAGATTCCTGCACTCAAACTCTTCATAACAACTGGGACAGGGTCCTATTTAACCTTGTCACATTCACCATGTTCCAGTAGCGTCTGCACATCTCATCCATTAATATGGTTGCAAAGTCTGGGGTTAGAAATATTTAAGGATCTTAAAATTCCTCTGCAGCTGGTAGACCCTGGAATCGCATAGGGCCACTATCCATTTGTACACATAATTTGGCAGGATATTCAGAAAAGCTTAGTGTCCCTTCTGTTGCAATTCTTTAATCACTCAAAGGACTTGCCTTCTCGCACCAACAATTGTGGAGTATAGTTTTGATTGAAAAATGGACGAAGTGTCACCAAAGTGGATAATTTTCTTTGCCCAGGCCGGGCTTAGGATTTCCTTCACCTTGAAGTCTAAAAGGCAAGTACTATCAAGCATGGATGAGCCTTTGGGTCTTGGGGCAAGGTACCAGGAACAGTGTGTTCTAATAATGTTACGCTCCTTGTCTGCTGGTGTGTTTAGGGTTTCTTTTATGGAGGAGTCAATGAAGGTACTCATACTCCCTGTCTCTGTTTCTTCTGGAACCCCGTGAATTTGGATGTTATTTTGCTTATTCCGATTCTCGAGTTCCTCGAGAGCTGTTCAAGGTTTGTGATCTCGATGCAAGTCCAGTAGGGTTGCATTATACATGTCAGTCACTGTTGTGTATTTTGAATGGCTCTGCTCTATGTCTCCATTTTTTTTGCTAAGTCCTCAATTCTCTCCTGATCTTCCTGAGCCCTGTTCTCTAGTCTCTGCAAAGTTGCATGCATTTGTTGCAGTGTTGCACATAATTGCTTAGATGTGATTATGCATTCTGGTTCTCCTCCAGGTTAGGCGTTACTGTGGAGCTCCCCAGCATGGTGCTGGAGCAGGCAGCGGCTGGTGTTGTTTTCTGCTTGGTTTATCCCTTCCCTCCACCATTCAGGGAGGATTTTCTTTGGACTTTTGTTTAGGAGGCATCCAGTAATCCATTATTTTGCACATTGTCATCAGTGTGAAGCAAATAGCTATTGGATTATTTTGGATTGTTCTGAGGCTGGGTCGGAGCTCCCGCTTCAATCCTGCCATTAAGCTAGTGGTCAACCTGGAAGTCTCCTTCCTCTTCAACTTCATATTTCTCTTTCTCCACTAGCATTGGGAATGGAACCAGAGATAGGGAGCAGGCATATTAATTAAAGTTCCCATAGCTTGGAATGCCTGGAAAACTGCCATGCTCTTATCATGTCTCCTCTGCTGAGGGCATTTGTTTTGAGTTAGCTGTCTTCTCTTCCTTTTCAGGAGGTGCAAGAGACATTTTCTCTTTTGTTTTTCTAGCAGACACAGTTTCCAGTGGCTGCTTTGAGGTTCTTTGTTTTCTAGATGTAGGGTTCCCCTTTCAGACATCTTGATTTCTGTACCATCTTTTGCAGCTTTATCTTTATTTTATTTTCTGTTCCTTTGAAAAGGACTGCTTCTTACTTTGAGGGCAGGACCCTCCTGTGAGCCTTAAGCTGACATAGAGGCAGACTGAGAAGCCATAAGATCTCTTTTTTAGCCCTTTTATTTTGTGTTTGAGGGCAAAGCTTTTACAGAGATCACAATTCATAAAACTGTGGTCTGGAGCCAGGCACCTTAGACAAAGCTCGTGGCAGCCTGCCTTTTCCAGGAGCTAAAAATATATAATACAGTTTTTAAAGCCTGTAGGTCCTGCTTTTAGGTCTGTCAGTCATGCCAATCACTGAAGACCCCCAAAATTGTTACGCGTTCCTAAATACCAAAAAGATAAACTGAAAGCAAGCCCAAATATATTAAAGCAAGGGCTTTAATTATCAGGGATTATAGAGACAGGAGTGAGCTTATGGAGGGTGTTGGAGAAAGACACAATAGGGGAGGAGTGGCACTAGAGGGGAAGATGGGGGCGGCAGAGGGGGAGGGTGCAGGGGCAGCAGGGGACCAGAGGGGCCATCAAGGGCAAAATAGTGGGTTGCAATGGGTGCAGGGCGGCAGTCTAGACAGAATGTATTATGGAAAGGAGGAGGTGTCTCATCTGTCACAGGCTGAGGACACTAGAGTAGGAGGAAGTGCAGTGGCTCGGTAGGGAGCTAAGGAGGTGGGGGGTAGCTGGGACAATGAACAGGCTTCCAAGAGGGTAGAACAGCGTTTTGGTGGGGAGGGAGGCAGGAGCAATACAACTAGGGGGCTGGGCAAGGAAAGAGGGGACATGGGTAGGAGGAAGGAGCCTACACCCAGCAAGACTGAGAGGGTAGGTAATAGGTTTGAGGTGCTGGCAACAATGGAAGAGGATGGGGGTGAAGGCTCCAGAAGGAGGTAGTTAAAGGAGGTGGGAGGATTGCATAAGGACAGTAGCCGGGGAGGATTGTGGTAGGGGTGAGGGGTGGGCACAACTAGAAAGATGGACAAAGGGAGTGGGGTAAGGGGGAGAGCAGGGATGGAGGAAGAATGGGAGGGACTTAGCGGGGGAGTCCAGGGTGGAGGGGAAGGAGGGGTGGAGGTGAGGGAATGATGAAGGAGTGCAGGGTTTAGATGGGGGTGGAGGAGGGATCTGGATCCATGGGAGGGAAGGGCAGGGGCTCACCTGAGGCGAACTCTAGCAGGAGATACCAGGAACCGGGGGAGATGAGGATTGAGAGGGAGGAGTACTGATACTTGGGTATTCAATACTTAGAGGATAAGATGGGGCAGCAAGGGGAATGGCATAGTCGCATCAAGGTGGAGCCCATAGCTGGATTAACCAGGCAGGGTGGGGCAGGCAATCCTTAAGTGTGCTAAGAGGGGTAGGAGGAAACCACATCTTGTGGTGCATATGGAGTCTGAATGACCTGGTGGGGAGATGGAGGAGTAGTGAGGAGGTTCGAGGAACTGGGCAGGCTGTGTGAGGAGCTGGGGAGTGGTGGTGTCCTCAGAGGTGCTCCCAGTACCCTGTGCTAGTATGGCAAAGATTGGGGAGTTTAACACCTGGCTGAGGATTGGTGTCAATCCAGGGGTTACGGGTTGGTGGGGGCTGGGTCAGAACCTGGGACAACAATGAACTTTATGCATGGAACAGATTACATTTAAGCAGGGAGGAAGGGTATTAAAGCAGAGGGGGGAGTACATAGCCACGAAGGTGGATTTAAACTAGGTGGGGGGTGGCGTGAGGTCAGATAGTAGGAAGGGATCCCAGAGCAGGAGGCAAACATGCTTATCCCTCAGGCTGGTAAGGAGGAACTTGGAACAGTGGCATGGGGAGATTGGGGGTATTTTAGGAGGGAAGAGGCAAGGACAAGTTGGAGGGTGGTCTCACTGAATGCGAAGCCTTGGTAACAAATAGGCAGATTTACAGCCTCTCTTGGCAATAGGGAGGGTGGACATGGTGCAATCCACAGAAACGTGGGCCACTCAGTACCAGGAATGGGATCTGATGATACCAGGGCATAGAATATTCAGGAAGGATAGGGCTAAGGAAAGGGGGTGGCAATATATGTATGGGAGGGCATAAAGTGCATAAGGGAGGAGGGGAGGAAGGCAGAACAGAGGCCCTATGAATGCTGTGTCAGGACTCAAGAGGCAGGACAGTGAGGATAGGTGTGGTGTACAAGCTGCCAGCCCAAGGGGATGATCTGGATAGCGAGTTAGCTTAACGAATCAGGAGGGTCTGTAGGAAGGGAACACTGTGGTGGTGGGGACTTCAACCCACCGGGGTGGAGGAAGCATTCCAACCACTGCAAGTGCTAAGGAACAAGTCTTATTAGAGGCATTTAGGACAGCTCCTGGTACAGATGGTCAGGAGCCAACTAGATTGGACAGAACACTAGACCACTGGACCTGGTTCTATTGAATGGGAGGCTGTAAGGGATCTGGAGATTGAGGCCTCTCTGGCTGGGAGTGACCACCACGGTGATGGTTCACGCTCAATATGGGCAAGAAACAGGAGCTACATGCACCAGGGTGATAGACTTTAAGGGGTGGACTTTAAAAGATGGGGACAATTTTGGCCAGGCATCTGAAGGGTATTCAACCAGCACATGGACGCCAGTCCGAAATGGATATTATTAGGAGGGACTGGTGGAGGCTACTGGGACATGTACAAGAACAAGAGTAAGAAGGACAGGGCAAAAGCCCAGCTGGCTGACGAAGGAAGTCATGGAGGAGGTGAGGACCAAAAGGCATTTCGGAGACTCAAGGAATCAGTGGTGGGGATAATAGGAGGTGTAGCTGAAGAAGTCCAGGAGACAACCAGGCTGGTCAGAGTGGCCAAGGCTTCCAGAGAACTGAGATTGGCGCAGGGCATTAAGACCAGAGAAAAGGACTTCTTCAGATACATCGTGAAAGACATAAAATAAGGATCAGATTAGGAGGGACGGGAGCTGGGTAGAGAAGGGAGGACCAGGCAGTGGTGCTTAATGATTACTTACTCTCTGTTCACGAAGGAGAAAGGGGGCAGACACCACTTGGGAGGAGGGAGGGGCAATGGGGAAGAGGTGATGGATATCACGGATTACAGTGGATAGGGTGCTGAAGGATTAAGGGCTCTGTGGTGGGATAAGGCACTGGGGCCAGGCGGTATTCACCCAGAGTACTCAAGGAACTAGCGTAGGTCCTGGCAGGACCTCTGTGTCATTGAGGCACTGGGTTAGGAAGGATAGGGAAACACCAGGAGCAGTTGTAGAATTCACCAAAAATATTTATTTACAGTAGCAACAGAAACCCGTAACATGCTGCATATCCTCATTAGCTCTAGTGTTCAAACCAGGCTCCCAAATGGCATTCCAAAAACAGAAAAGCTGGAAATGTGAGATGCCACACCACAGAATGTTCTTTGAAAATAGCAATGGGCAAAAAATATGTGTTTTACTGCTCGGTCTCATCAACATGCTGGTTTTTGTTTTGAAATACCTTTTAAATCACTGTACCATGAAAGCAAACCGCCTAAAAATACACTGTCTTCTGATCATATCTTGCCAAAGGTTAGAGGCTGTGTGCTCTGTTTCATGCAAACTCATCCCACCCAACTCAAACTCCAACATGAGATGCTTAGAAAGAAAAAATACTCACCTTAGTAATTGTGTTTCTTCTAATGGAGTCGTGGTGGTATTCTGACATTATGCAGTTAGCCCCAGCACTTGAACTGCTCTGGAGAGAAAGAGTTAACTTATGCCAGAGCATAGAACGTTGAGCTCGAGTTCGGTTCAAACCTCCATCTGCTGCACTTTGGGGTGTAACCGCCAAATTCTTACGAGCTACTAACTAATCCCACCATGTGGAAATTATAAATATTTTACTAGCCAAAAGGCAACCAAATATTTTGGATCCCTAAAAGACTCAGAAATTGAAAACAAAACTAAGTAGTGAACAAAATAACTTACAAAACCATAACAATAACCCACTCCCCTATCTAAAGGGAGAGTGCCAAGTACACCCTGAGGTGCAACACTGCACTACCATCCCACTTCAAAAACCAGGTTCTGAGAGGGAGGCAGGGAGGGAGGTCAGAATACAGCAAGACTCCATTAAAAAGCGCAGTTACTAAGGTGAGTAATTTTTCTTCAAACAACATGAAGTCTTGCTGTACCTCCATGGAGGAGGAATCAAACCTATTTTGGGAATAGGCTCTGCAGTACTGCTGTACCAAACCGAGCATCACCTAGCCTGGATATCCAGAGAGTAATGCTTGGTGAAAGTATGGACTGTTTTCCAGGTGGCTGCTTTGCATATCTCTAATGTGGTACATATCTCTGGCAGCAGCCAGAGAAGCAGTTAATACTCTAGTCGAATGAGCCCTCAGGCCTGAGGGAGGTATTTTATAGCTTTTCATAGCAGAATTCTATACAAGAGACAATCCACCTGGCAATAGTTCTCTTAGTAGCAGGTTTGCCTTTCCCACTTCACCATAAGTGAGGAACAACTGGAGGAAGTCAAACCTGAGTGCCTCAGTATGCTCAATGTAGTAGCTAAGATCCTTTTAACATCCAAACTGTGTAATCTTCTCTCCTGAAGAAGAATGATCAGTGAAGAACATAGGAAGAGACATGGATTGGTTCAGATGAAAATCTGAAACCACTTTGGAATAACTTCCTGTTGGTTCTAAAGACCACTTTATCTCTACAGAATGAGATAAAATCAGGCTCCACTGACAGAGACTGCAATTCACTGATATGTCTGGCAGAGTAATAGCTACCAGGAACACAGTTTTCCAAGTCAAGTACTTAAGCTCTGCTGAAGATAAAGGCTCAAGGGGTTGCATAAGCTGAGCTATGCAAACATTAAGGTCCCAAGCAGGAGTAGGATCCCTAAAGGGGGATTGGTATGAAGCAATCCCTTGAAAAATTGCAGAAAACAGGTTGAGATGCCAGTGAGGAGGGCTTTCCCACAGACAAAAAGCAGAAACAGCTGACAAGTGTACTTTGAGGGTAGCTGGTCTGAGGCCTAGGCCATTAAGATGAACCACGTAATCCAGAACTGTAGACAAGTCAGCAGTATCTGGGATATGTGCTTCTTGGAACACCAAATGGTAAATCTTTTCCATTTGGAGTTACAAGTTTCTCTGGTGGCAGGTTTTCAAGAAGCTTTGAGAATGTCCAGAACCCCTTGAGACAGATGCAAATCTGCATATTCTAACTCTTCAAGAGCCATGCCTTGAGACTGAGAGACCGAAGAATGGGATACCAGATCCTCCCTGAGAGGAGGTTAACAGGTTGTGATTCCTGGGAAGAGATCGGGAAGATGGACTGCTAGGGACAGCAACAGGGATACCAAGGCTGCCTGGCCCAATCTGGAGTAATCAGGATCACTTGCAAGATTGTGACCTTATCTTGACCAGGACCTTGAACAGTAGAGGAAAAGGAGGAAGGCATGCAGACATTTCCCTTCCCAATCCAGAACCAGAGCATCCAGAGGGACTGAACCCAAGACTGGGGTCTGCAACAGAACAGAGGAAGTTGGTGATTGTCTGGGGCTGCAAGATATATATCTCTGGAGTGCCCCACCTCGAGAATATCACTTTTAACACTAAGGATCCAGGGACCATTCATGATGGCCCTGGGAAATCCTACTCAATGCATCTGCTAGCACATTGTCCTTCCCTGGAGATGGACTGCTACCAAAGAGGTCTGTAGAGAATAAGCCAGGGATCATAATTTCATGGCTTCCATGCACAAGGCCATAGACCAAGTGCCTCCCTGTTTGTTGATGTACCACATGGTGGTGGTGGTGTCTGTCCTGATCTGAACCACCTTGTTCTGTACTGATTCTGAGATGACTTGCAGAGCTAGGTACACTGCCCTGAGCTCCAGAAGATTGATGTGGAGAAGAGACTCCTAAGTGGACCACACTCCTGAGCTGTGAGAGCTCCCAGGTGAGCTCCCACCCCAGGAGAGAAGCATCTGTGGTTAGAACCACAGAGCGAGATTAGTGATGAATGGGACTTCTTGTCTGAGATTGCCCTGATCCTGCCACCATTGGAGAGCCTGGATCAGGGGTCTGAAATCACTGGAATAAGCTTAGTTAGAGGATTTTGTTTCTGAGACACAAGGCCCTTAAGTGAAACTGGATGTCCTCATCTGAAATCTGACTTCTTAGACCACTGCAGTGGAAGTTGCCATGTGGCCCAGAAGCTGAAGGAAATGCCTTGCTGTTGGGACACAGAAGGTCGAGAAGAAGGAAGCCAGCTCCATAATGGCCCTTACCCTTGCCAAGGGAGAAATGCTCTTGCTTTGACGAGTATCCAGTTCTACCTATTAAAGTCAAGAGCTGTACTGGCTCGAGAACTGACTTGGGAAGACTGAGGAGGAATCTAGAGAAATGAGCACTTGTTGGGTCACTTGCAAATCTGACTTCACTTGGCCTGGAGACTGACCACTATGAGCCAGTCGTCCAGGTATGGGAATATGGAGATGTTTTGTCTCCTTAGAAAGGCCACTACTACTGCTAGGCATTTTGTAAATACCCTTGGAGCTGATGTTAGGCTGAAGGGCATTGCTTTGAACTGGTAAGGGCCTGAAGGCAGTTCGAACCTGAGGTACTTTCTGTGGGAGCACCTGATGGGAATGTGAAAGTAGGCATTCTTTAGATCCAGGAGGCTAACCAGTCCCCTGGCCTTAGAGAGGAAAGAATTATTCCAGAGTCACCATTTTGAATTTTGGCTTTAGTAGGTGATTGTTTAGGTATCTTAAGTCTAGGATGGGCTGCCACTCCCATTTTCTTGGGTAGGAAGTATCTGGAATACATATCTTTGCCCCTGTGAGTGTAGAACTTTCTCTATGGCTCTGAGGCCAGCAGAGATGAAACCTCTGCCTCTAGGGCAATAGTTTCAGAGATGTTTGCAGGTGGAAAGACCTGACCCTCAGCTTTTGAAATTTTTGAGCTGAGGCCAGTACTCTACTTACTACTTCCAGGACCCACTTGTCTGAGGCAACAGACTTCCAGTTCTGGGAGTAGTAAGCCAGTCTACCTCCTACAGGAATCGGGAGTCGGCCGGGCTGACACATCAGGGTGCCTGCCTGCCTGGCAGGAGCCTTAGGCTGAGAGAAGGATGCAGCCCTGCTCATCCCCTTCTGCCTCTCCTCTGAAGAACCCTTTCTGGGAAAAAGGAGAGGAGGCCTGTGCCTGGTAAAAGGCCTGTGAAAGGGCCTGCCCCTGCCCTAGCCTGCTGCTTCTGATGAACTGCCTGCCTTTCCTTGGCCTGTACACTCCTGTAGGTGGTCCTGTACTCATCCATCTTTTCATATAATTCTCTCTGCTCCCCAAACACAGAATTATCAACTACAGGAAAAACCATGGCTTTAGTCTGGGTATCCTGTGATAGGCTAGTACATCTGAGCCAAGCTAGTCTCTGAAGAGCCATAGATGTAGCCATGACTCTTGATGACACATCACTGGAGTCCACAGTAGCACGAAACTGGATTTTAATGCATCAATCCCATCAGCAGCCACCTCCTCAGCTCCTTGGCAAGCTGGGGAGGCCTGTTTAGCCAGTTCCAGTACAGTGTCCCATCTGGACTTCAGGTACCTGGCTGTTAGGCCATACAGTTAGCCTGCCTGAGTCCCAGGAAGATGCCATGTATTTTTCTTCGCCATTGCATCCAGCTTCCTGGAGTCTTTATTTTTATTTAGCTTTTGTTAACCGGTAAGTGCACTAGCCATAAAATGACTATTTTCAGGCACGAGCCGAGAGAGTACAGACATGCAGAAACTTAACAGGATAACAATTTAGAAGTGCTTTACATACAATGAGTTAAAGAGGATACAATATATCAGAACATACAAAGTAAAAGCGCTTTACATACAATGAGTTAAAGTGGATACACTATATCAGAGACATACAGAGTAGGCGATTCATAAGTTCATAGGTGCCTACCCATGCAATGAATAGAGAGGACCCTGGACAATAAATTATCAAGTGACATATCATATAAACAGAACAAGGTACACAAAACACAAACAAGTAATACAAAGAAAGAAATAACCATTGAGAGCAGGGGTGTCGTTAAGGAAAAGGTTGGTAAGTGAGGAAAAGGGAGCAAGCCATGAAATTAGATCATGAGTATATGTAGGTGTAAGGGAGATGCCTGCAGTGCAAGATTGTATATGGGCAGGAAAGGAGCCAGGACAGGCTAAGGCAGTAGAGGTTATATAGAGGTGAGGAAATTCTATTGTATGGCAAGAGACATCAGTCATTAGGTAGGGTGAAAGCAGGAACAGGTATCAGCAATCAGCAGATTTGAGCGCAAGTTTCTCTTAAAGAATATGTGGGAGCTAGAAGTCTAAGTTGAGGGAAGGAATTCCACAGCTGTGGAGCCGATGCTCAAATGCAACAGTTCCTTTCCTAGCGGCACCTCAGCAAATTCAGAAAGGATTTATTAGTTGATCGTAGACCATGAAGTGTGTCCTGAGGAACAAGCATAGCTGCAAGACACCTAGGGGTTTGATTTTGAATTATCGAATCAATAAGAGAGCCAAGGTAGTATTTCCTACTAGCTATTTATTTATTTTTATTTAGTTTTTGTTGACGGGTAAGTGCACTAGACAAATCCTGCCTATTTTCAGGCACGACCTGGGGAGAGGGATACAGATGAATGCCAACTGACCGTGAACCAGATTAAGCTGTTGGTGGTATAACAGAGACAACCAACCAAGATCATTATAAAGTTGACAGTGGTGTTTAAGCCGAGGAGCCGAACAGGCTTAGCGACATATGTTGTTATCACGTAATATCCCATGTGAGTAGGTCAGTTTTATGAGCAACCCCAAATAAAGGGAGCCCCACAGGTTGGGTGGGGAGCAGAATCCCCTCTTAATAGCCATTTTAGCCGATGGCACTAGCATATAACTAATCTTATATGCAACACCCAGTTTGGAGATGACAGCTCTGCAAACAGACTTTACATGAAGATTAAGATCAAAAGACCTGATCTAGCAGGATGCCTTTATCTGTGGGTGTGAAGCCAAGGGTATGTTAGCTTTATCACAGGCTGCAGCCTGTATAACCTCAACATGTCTGCATTGATGGTACAAGACTGCATCTGGGCCTGACAACATGTACCTCTTTGTCCATTCTTCTGTCCACAGGAGGTAAAGAATTTGGAGTATTAAGCAACTTATGTGTCTGTTTCCCAAAGAGTTTGTGAAGGGAATAGACAACCTCTTGGACTCTGGGATTTCCATCATCTCCACATAGTCAGGCTCCTCTTGCTCCTCAACAGCTTCATCCAAAGGAGCTGGAGGGTTTCTGCCACTTTCTTGTAAAACAAAGTGGGAAGGGACTCAGAAAGCCTAGAGGAAAACACCAGAAGGCTTGTCTGGGGAGATGCTCTATGGGTTCATTCAGACCTTCCACACCACCATCATCATCATCGAAATCATCCCCCTCCAAATCCTGTTCATAAAAGTCTTCAGGGAATAATCCTGAACTGGAGGAACCGACCCGAACGAGCATGCCTGCCCAAAAGCGTCGGATCAGCAGGAACCAAACGGAACAATTGAACTATGCTAATCGCCCGGACAATTTTTCGGCGGTCGGATGATGAGTTCTGGATCCGAACTGGCCGTTTTCTTTCCTTTCTCTTTTTGCCAGAACCGATCCCTCAGGATTAGCTCTCTGTTTGCCTGATGGAGTCGCCCAGATCAGTGGGAACTCCTTCAGGTTCGGTCAGAACGAACCGGGCTGGCCATCGGGTCAGCAGACTTCTCAGCCTCCTTCTCCTAAGCCTGCCCAATCTTTTATCCAGGGTAGCATTAGGGAAATGTTTACAAATTTGGCAGTCTAAATCCAGGTGGTCAAAACCCAGACAGTAAACACAGGTGGTGTGGGGATCGGCCTTAGCAAAGGCCTCCCCATACTTACTGCAGTGCTGAAACCCAGAGGGCCCAGTTTTCTCCTTGGGTTTCAGACTGCCATCCTATCACTTACCCTGTTTATGGCAACAGCCAGGCAAGACCCCTTATCGGTTCCTAACCGTGTTACGGGTGTTTGAAAAACGATTAAACACTTTTTTAGAACCGCTAAGGACCAGTACCTCACACTAAAATCACTAAAAGAAAAGACAGAGACACACACTAAATACAATTACAAACAACCAGTTCAGCCAAACCGGATGAAAAGACTATTTTACGATTTCCACACAATTCTTCTAAACAAGTCCACTATCTATGTACTTACTGTACCACAGACAGGGATCTGAACCAAAAATAAGAAAAAGTATTGGTAAAACCGACATTTTTAGACCGGACAGAACCGTGAAGGAGAAACCTCCAGTGACTGTTCAGTTAGGCTTCACTTAGGAGTAAAGAATCTGATGGTTATGCTTCAAAGTGCAGCAGACAGAGGTCTGAACCGAGCTCGAGCTCAGCGTTCTTTGCTCTGGCATAGAGTTAATTCTTTCCTCTTGAACAGTTCAAGTGCTGGGGTTAACTGCATAATGTCAGAATACAGCAAGACTTCATGTTGTTTGAATGCATTTACCTTTTCCTGCTTTCTCTTCTTGGACCAGAAGAGATATGCCTTGCAAATGGGCCACATCTACTGTATGTAATTTGTGCAATGTAGAATTCTTTTGTTTGCTCAGTATGAAATGCGATGTGTTACTAAAACATGATCTTTAATAAAATGGTTAAAATGCTTTGTTTGAATCTATGACTGATAACACATTCTACCACTAAGGCTCCACCAATTTAGATAAGGAAGGTACCCAAGAAGAGAAAAACACCAGAAGATCTTTATGCAACAGGTGTCAGGATAAAACTGACACATAACTTCATTATTTGAGTCACTGTGTGGATAAATGGGTGAGAGAGTGTAATCACTATGTGGATAACTGAGTATCACATAGTGATTACATCATCACTGTTAATCTACACAGTGACTGCAGCACTTACCACCATCACTTGTGCTGCCTGCTCAGCAGTACTGCCTCCCAGTTTCACTTTCACCTTCTCACAGTGCTCTTTTCAAGCAAAGCTATGACAGTGCCAAAGTCTCACAAAAATGCACACCCTAACCAAATCTCCCCCAAAAAAAACGGAACCACACTTTAAATGAAAAACTCAACAACAAAAAAAAAATTTTTCTTCTTTCACAGCACAGCAACCCTGCAAACCAAACACAGCAACCAGGCACAGAGAAAAAAATCATGGACAGAAACTTAAGAAAAAAATATATAACAAAACTGAACCAAAAAATCCTGTTGCATAAATTAAATATCGTGGGGCACCTGTGGGATAACAAGTTATTTGTACAACAGCCTGTGACCTCTTGTAAACCTCACTCGTGGTTTCACCACTCGTGAGGTTACTGAAGGTCACAGACTACTGTACAAATAACTTGGTTATCCCACAGGCACCTGCACGACATTCCTTATTTACAGATCAGAACACCAGGCTCTGGAGTCTGACTTGCTCCCAAACCACTACATGCCACCCCATGTGACCAGTTTCCACTCGGCTCACGTCACCTGCAAGGATTCTTGGCCACTTTACAGCCATTAGTAGGACAGCTGTGGACAAAATGTACTAGCTGGCAAATGCAAAAAGTTAATCATCTCAAAGTGCTGAAACAAATTTTGCAAGTCACAATGCTGGCAAACATGGATTCATTTTGCACCACTACTGACATTGTGAAACTCTGGCTCCAGGTCAGTTTTGATGAGAGTGGCCTTTTGCAGAAGATGAAAAGCACATCTAAATGCAGAAAACATTCAATTGCTCCAGCCAAGGAGCCATGCAGTACTGTAACACTGAGGTCTGAGCATTGCCAGTCAAGTCAGTAATACACAAGACTACCCACATCAGATCAAGGGCATTTGCACCACAAACTACAGGACAGTTCTTTGATTCCAACATCAGTTTATTAAATACAATAAAGGTTTACAAAAAGTCAGCAGACACATGTATATGAAATAGGGTGACCAGATTTCGTAATGTAAAACCTGAGACACACGCATTGCAAAATCTTGTGGATCCATGATGTGTGCACAAAGCGTGCAAGAAAATGTTTTACATAAAGCCAGGAGTCTGTTATTTTTTAATATATATTTACTAATTTACTTTACTTACTGCTCACACAACCCTTCTCCTCTATAAGTTGAGCCACTCAGCTGGCTGGTGCCCTGATCTGTGCAGCCTTCTCTCGAATCAAACAAGCACTCACACCCATACCACTGACCCACACCCTTATGCTCCTCTGTCTACTTGGCCTTGCTAGCCTGTCTTCTCAGTTGTTTTTAACAGGTTTACCACATCCTCCCACCTCCTGCCTCTCCTCAGAGTCTCTCAAACACCTCAAGTTTGAAATTTATTTTGAAGTCAGTAATAAATATTATTTATTCTTTATGGCTATGGTCAAGGGAAAAATGGAATGAAGGACTAACTGGCACTGGAGAAAAGGGACTGATCCAATCTTCCCTTGACAGCATGCCACATTACACACACCAAGCAGCAAACTGTTTGATGCTGTTTCTGACGTGTTCATGACTGACAGCAGCATCGGGAGTTTGATTGGTCATGGTGTGGGTGCATGCATGTGGTCCGTGCACTACTATATGGGCTCACTCAGGCATGTAACTGGGCAAGAAAATGGCCATCAGTGATCAACCACTGACGGAAAGGTTGTGTGGCCTTTTCTCCACACAGACTTTCTGTTGGGAAGACTTCAATGCCGAGAGTAGCCATAACATGGTCTGGGGCTCAGGGGAGGAGCAACCTAGCTAGTTGCTAGATAGGCAAGGAGAAAAGGGACGGTTAAAGTTTAAAGGGCCAATCGGCTATCAGCAACATCACTGCCATAAAGGGCAGATTTTACCAGGATGGAAACCTGTTTTGAAAGTAAAACTGGGATGAAAAGACAGACATCAGGATTGTCGGTGATACCCAGACGTCTGGTAACCCTAATATACTCTAAAAAGATTCCATAACTCAGAAAAAGAAATTACACAAGGCATATAAAAGGTCTCCATAGCTCAGAAAAGAATTTCACAAGGCAATCTGTTTCACTGAATGTTAGGAGATGGGGTCGCGTTCTCTTTTATGTTTGTGAAAACTGCATCTGAAGCGTCTGTGTTGGTGGTATCTCTAACTGAGCTGTCACCTGTAAAACAAAAACAACAATTACAAAGTAGCTTGTCAATGATGAGGCGCAGCCAGAAAACTATATGGACAGTGTGCTACTTCTTCTGAACATTTACAAGGAATGTTGGCCTCTCATCATTGTAGGTCCTTCAACTCACAGCCTACGCTCTAACAAAAGAAACTCTCATTACTCTTTTCACTTTTCTAGCCTTTTAAAGGTTCCTAGAGAAGTACAGTATGTCTGATAAGTGTTTTCCTTTGCAGAGTACACAGTTTGAGTGGGTTCTTCACAGATGTTTTATCAGTTTTATTGTCCTTTGCAAGTTTAAGGAATCTGCCATGATTCGCTGTCCGAAAACACAGAGGCACCTTAGGGAGTGATTTTTGGTCACCTCATCCCCCCGCACTGACAAAAAAAAAAAAAAAAGTAGTTTAACAATAAATGCAACCTCAAACATGGAAGAGAGTGCTGATTTTGGCAGTACTCCTGCCCTTGACCCCTAGCATATGGACTCCTGTGCAGTGCATCAATGAAGGAACCACCTTTTTCAGCTCTGAGAGTCCCTGCTGCAGATGTTTCAGGCTCTGTATGTCATCCTGCCACCACCAAGGGACCCTGCACTAGAGCTGCTAGTGTGAGAGAGGCCCTTACAGAGTTGTCTCTAGGTGCTGAACGCCATCAAAGCAGACAGCTCTGTTCTGTCCTTCCCCTGTTTTGACACCATACTTTATGTTGCGGAGCTGCAGTGCAGTCTGCAGCCACTAGGATGACAACGGAACAGAAATTTTAATAACAATAGTATTTCACAACATGAATAGATGCACAGGGAATTACAGCAGCAGGTAGAAATAGGTCACTCACCCATAACTGTAGTTACAGATATATGGTTCACGTCCACACGATGGCAGTTACTCCTTAAGAGCTGATTCAGCGGAACATGGGTGGTATAACCTTCGGCTCTGCCCCATGATGTCAGATGTTGCACACTGTAAGAGGATCTGTGTGCTACTTGCAGGGCAGGTTGAGTGGGTGGTATGGATATGAACCATATAACATTCTAGAGTTGTGGTAACAGGTGACTAACTTATTTTTCTAAGGGTGTGGATACAGTTCACTTATCCACATAATGGCAGATTTTCAATAGCCTCCTCGGGGAGAAGAGGGCAAGGTCTGCACCTGTACTTCCGGCAAACAGAGACTGGAGAACCGAGGCCCCAAAAGCAGGATCCCGGTGAGACTCAAGGTCAATGTGGTAATAGGAAATGAAGGTGTACTCAGACTTCCAGGTGGCAGCCCTGCAGATCTCCTGAATAGGGACATCCTGAAAGCACCCACTGAGGCAGCGTTATGTCTGGTGGCATGATCCCTGAACCCACGGGAGGCTCCTACCTGACAACCTATAGCAGAAGTCAATACAGAAAACAATCCACCTGCCAATCGCCTGCTTAGCTGACAGTCTGCCAGGCACGGCATCAGAGTAGGTAACATAGCTAGCGAGCCTCACCTCGAACTCCACCTGTGCACTCCACATAGCAAGAGAGCACCCACTGCAGGTCCAAAGAATGAAGCCAGCATTCAGCCTCCAAGATGAGCTGGTAAAGTAAACCAGAAGGTTCATCACCTAGTTAAGGTGGAACTCCAAGACAATCTTCAGAAGGAACTCTGGGTGGAGACGGAGACCACCTTGCCTCTGTGGAAGACCGGATAAGAAGGCTCCATTACAGCACCTGGAGCTTACTAATCCTTCTGGCTGACGGATGGCCACCAAGAAGGTCATCTTCCACGACAGGTGTGACATCTCACACGTACATAGGCTCAAAAGGCCTGCTCATGAGCACCTGCCAGCACCGCAATAAGTCCCAAGGTGGTAGTGGTGGCTCACACATGGGGGGCAAGTGGTCAAGGCCCTAAAGAGGCACTCGATCACCTTCTTGCACACCACTGGCATACCAGCCCATGCACAGTATGCAGAGATGACTGCTAGGTCACCTTAGTCTCGATGATCACAGTCCCAGCTGGGACAAGTGCCAAAGGGATTCCAAGATGTTAGCCACAGGTAGGCCAAGGATCAAGCTCCTGCACAGAACCGGAGGTACCACCACTAGGAGATGAACTGGAATGTGGAAGAACGTGTCTTAGAGGTTCAGGAGCAGAGCCACATGCCCTGCTACAAAGAAGGTATAATCTGGTTCTCGTGACCATCCTGAAATGAAAATGATGTACTCACCGTAATTCTTCGCTCTTCTGCACAAGTCTTCACCATTTATTCATTTATTATTTATTTGGTTTTGTTTACTGGGTAAGTACACTGAACAACAATGTTGCCTATATTCAGGCACGACCGGAAGATACAGACAGGGGAGACCAGAGTCAACATTAAAGAGTATTTCATGACGCAGCACGAGGTGAGAACAAACATTTGAAAAGTATACAGCCAGGTACAGTCATTATCAGTGATGACAAAGAGAAACAGATAACATTACATTAATTATTTTCATCTGATGATACATCAATGACTAAATTGAAACGACAAACAGCAAACAAAATTTAAATGAAGTAGCATTATAACAATAGGATTTCTGCTGGATGTGGGAAACTTTCAGATTTTGGAGACCAGCAGGAAATCAGTAAGTGCCATACGGAGGAGAAAAATGCTAGGAGAGAGGTTCAAGTTACAGCACAAGAGCAGCAGTCGGATTCTAATAGGGTGCCAAGACTCAGTTTAAAGGCCTTGTGGGATTTGGAGAGTTTGATGTGGGAGGAATGGAGTTCCAGGAGCGGGGGCAGATATGGCGAAGGTCGTTCTCCTTTTGTGTGAGATATCTGGGAATTTCAAGTTGGGTTTGAGCAGATGCCCTGAGGAGGTATGCTTGGGAGGGCTGAGTTAATAGTTCAGCAAGGTATTTAGGGACCCGTTCTGATCCTATTATCAGTTGTACAGCCTGCAGACTAGTGTCTGAGCGAGTCTTGGGAGAGCCAATTTAGTTTCAGTAGAGCAGGCAATGATGGGTAAGTCTGTGAGCGGAGAGAGCAAATCTGCATATACTGTTATAGCTGGTGCTCCATTTCTGGAGTGCTCCTTTGCTAGCTTTAAGGTAAACCTGAGAGCAATATGTTAGAGCAGGGAGGAAATCCTTGTGCAATAGCGAAGCCGGGCAGCATCATTGAGGAGGACCTAATTTTAAAAGCAGAACAAGTTTTGAGTAAACTGTCTTACATGTAGCCGTAATGTGGAGGTTAAAGTCCAGAGATGGGTCGAGAGTGACTCCTAGATACCTGAAGGAGTAACGAATTCAAGAGGAGTCATCTAGAGAATGTATCAATAAGTCTGGAGAAAGAGATCTGATTCTTGACGGGGCCAAAAAGCATAGTTACAGTTTTCTTAGCATTCATTAGGAGCCTGTGCCAATATCCAAGCAGAGATACATTTGATGGACACTGGTTCATCCAGCCAGGCTGCTACTGAAAGACACAAAGAGCTGCTTGGTCAGATGGAGATCCTGGTTCTATCAAATATAGAACCGTAGGGCTCTTTCAATATCCAGGGAATGAAGGACGCTCCCTTCATTTGGAAGTTAGACAAATAAGTGGGAAGACCCAAAGGCTGGCTGAGGTGGAAATCGAAACCCTTTGGGCAGGAACTTACGGTGAGTAATGGAGGACCACCTTGTCGTTATGAAAGATGGCATATGGAGGTCTGTAACCAAGGCCTGTATTTCAGAGACCCTGCAAGCAGAAGTGATGGCCACCAGAAAAGTGGTATTCTAGGTCAGAAACTTCAGATCACACGTGGCTAGAGGCTCAAAGGGTTTACGAGTGAGCATGTCCAGCACAAGATTAATATCCCAGGGGCAACTGGATTTCTAATTGGGGCCTCGTATGAAGATTGCCTTTGAGGAATCTTTTGAACAAGGGTAATGGAGCCATGGACATATTTTGGACTAGCTCATGTCATGATAGGCAGAAAGTGCACAGAGGTGCACCTTTACAGATGAGTATTGCAGTCCTGTATCTGAAAGATCTAGTAGGTACTCTAACACTTTATCCGGAGGACAATAAATTGGATCTAAGTAGATCTTAGTACACCATTCTGAGAAACACTTCCATTTAGCTGTGTAAGTCTTCCTACTGGAAGGTTTATGAGTGGCCAGGAGGATCTGCGAGATTCTCTGAGAAACTTTAAACCTGCTCACTTCTATCTCCTCAGGAGCCAGATGTGGAGATGAAGGAGCACAGGTTGGGATGGACCAGGATCCCTGTGTCAGGAGGTCCATTCAAGAGGCAATCATGTCGGAGGGACTTCTGTCAACTTGTTGATCAAAGGAAACCAAATCTGTCAAGGCCAGTATGGTGCAATTAGAATCATCTTGCTCCCTGTGCCTCCAGCCTGAGCAGCACACTCTGAATTAGAGGAAAAGGAGGAAATTTGTACAGAAAACATCTTGTCCACCACAGCCTGAACACATCCTGACAGAAAATGCCAGGTTCTGGAGTTTTGGAACAGAACAGAGGCAGTTTTGCATTGAGTGGAGATGCAAAAGGTCAAGGTTTACACTGCCCCACTCATCGAAGAGCGACTGCACAGCATCTAGTGCAAGTGACCACTGTGAGGATCTGCTTCTGTCCTGTTGAGGTGGTCCGCCAGATCATTTTGGAGTCCCTGGCAGGTAAACTGACTGAATCAGGACATCGTGGCCGGTGCACTACCTCCCATACCTCATGGTGCGCTCTGCAGAAAGGGTAGGAGTGCCCCACTGTGTTTGTTGATGTAGTACATCACAGCCTTGTTGTCTGTCTGAAGAAGAATTACTTTGTGAATCACAAACTCTTCTAGGGCTTGGAGGGTGTACAGGACTGCCCTCATTTCTAGAAAACTGATGTGAAGATAAGACTCTTCCTGGGTTCACACTCCCTGAGTGTGAAGGTCCTGGCTGTGAGCCCCAGGCCGAGCTGAGATGCGTCTATAGTGATGGTGATCTGAGATTCCAGAGGGCAAAGGGCAGACTTTATAGAAGGTTGTCCTCTAGCATCCACCATTCAAGTGACCAATGCAGGGCTCTGTCACTTTGACTGGATAAGATGGAAGATGTGGACGGGGTCCACTGTGTGCTGAGCATCCACTGAGTAGTCCTCATGTGCAGTCAAGCCAGAGACACTGTGAAATGGAAGAAGCCATGAGGCTCAACATCCACTGCATGGAGTGAGCTCATACAGGTTGTATTCTGTGGTGAAGCGAGCCATCTGGAGGATGTTGTTCCCGTCCTCCAGGAGAAATGCCCTCACTTTTGTAGTGTCTAAGAGGGCCCCTATGAAGAGAAGCTGCTGGGAAGGCTGAAGATGTGACTTCTAGGTTCAGAAGGACCCCCATGGAGGTGAGGAACTGAGATGCTGTGGATACTGCTTTCTGTGTCTCTGCACCTTGACGAGCTTGCCAAAAGCCAATCATCTAGGTGAGGAAGACTTAAATGCAGAGCTTTCGAAGGTGTGCAGCAAGGACTGTGAAACACTTGGTAGACTCGAGACACTGAGGACAGCCTAAAGGGCAGGACTCTGAATTGGTAGTGTTGACCCAAGGCCACAAAGCGAAGGTACTTGTGCGATTTGGGTGTACTTAAATGTGCTGGTAGGCATCTTGCATGTCCAAGGATGCTAGCCAGACATACTGTTGGAGCAGTGGTAGAGATCCCTATGAGACCATCTTAACGCTCCTGGAACAAGAACTGTTTAGCTTTCTGAGGACGAAAATGGGGCACACACCACCTGTCTTCTTTAGAACCAGAGAGTAATGGGAGTAGAAAATGAAAATTCGTACCTACCGTAATTCTTGATCTTCTTGTTGAAGTCTCACCACTCATTCATACTTACAGAACTACAGCGGAGGAACTAGGGCGCAGTAGGAGCAAAAATCTTCAGGAGGACCGGTGCCTAGGTAGGGCCATGAGCAAGCGGCGCACAGCCTGCCCCACACTGTATAGGGCTACCTTGGCATCGACGCTCCAACCGCCTCAGAACCTTTTTACCGAGGAGGTGCAGCATAAACTAACTTAATGAAACTATCCTATGTTGGACATAAGATAGTCCGAATGACCCATACAAGAAGGGTCAACACAACATAGTCTTCACAGCCCAAACACCGACGGAGTGAAGACCAAAAATAGATAAGTGAGCTCGGGATGGAGGTGGGCGTGAATGAGTGGTGAGACTTCGTCCAAGAAGGTCAAGAATTACAGTAGGTACATAATTTTCAATCTTCCTGGACATAAAGTCTCCACTACTCATTCACACTAATGGGAGAGTACCAAGCTGAAATAATCCCCCCTGAGAAGGGCAGCAGGAGAGAGGAGATCACTTAGGACAGATACCATTAAGGATTGTCCTGCCAAAGGATTGATGCTGTCTGGCATGGACATCCAAAGTGTAGTGCTTCACAAAAAGTGTGAATGGAGCTCCAAGAAGGCTGCACTGCAGATGTCTACAATGGGCACGCTCTGTATTTCTGCCAGAGATGTGACTGTTCTGGTAGAATGAGCGATACTGCCTTCCAGTTTAACCTGTGCCATAGAGTAGCAGTGGTGGACATGCCACTAGCCATGCCGAAATACATCTGATTGTAACAGGCTGACCCAGCCAGGCAAGCTGAAAGAGACAAAAAGTTGTTTAGACCTGTAGATTTCTTTGGTTTTAAGTAGAACCGCAAAACCCTTTTAATGTCCAGAGGATGCAGGGTTCGCTCCCTTCATTCTGGAAGTTCATGAAGTAGGTGAAGAAGTAAGGGCTAGTTCAGATGGAATTCTGAGACTACTTTAGGAAGAAACTTAGGGTGAGTCTGAAGAACCACCTTGTCTTTGTGAAATACAGTATCGGGAATCTGTGACCAGTGCATGTGTCTCAGAGACTCTGCAAGCAGAGGTAATGGCTACCAGGAAGGTGGTCTTCCAGGTGGGGAACTTCAGCTAAAAAGTTGCTAGGGTCTCAAAGGTTTATGGGTGAGTATGTCTAGCACAAGGTTGATGTCCCATGTGGCTACCGGGCTTCTGACTGGTGGTGGTGTAAGTATACCATTAAGGAACCTCTTAACCAGAGGTAACTGAGCCAGAGACATAGAGTGTACAGGCTCATAGTATGCTGGAGATCGCACAAAGCGTAACCTTCACGGGTGAGTATTGCAGTCCTGTATTAGACAGGTCTAAAAGATAAGCCAGGACTTTGTCAGGTGGGCAGAGAGAGTCCAGGGAGGACTTTGTACACCAAATGGAGAACCGGTTCCACATTGCTGTGTAAGTTTTCCTAGTATCCAGCTTGCATGCTCGCTAGGAGAATGTCTGAGACCCTATGTGAAATGTCAAACCTACCCACTTCTATCTCCTCAGGAGCCAAGCATGGAGGTGAAGGGATCTCAGGCTGGATGGACCACTGGGTCCTGGGTCAGCAAGTCCATCTGAAATGGAAGCTGTCTTGGTGAAGTTTCCGATAATCTGTTGATTAATGGAAACCAAATCTGATGAGGCCAGAATGGGCGATGAGGATCATTCTGCCCTCTTGAGCCTCCAGCTTGAGCAGTACCCTCTGAACTAAGGGAAGAGGAGGAAAAGTGTACAGAAAGCATCTTGTCCACTGCAGTTTGAATGCATCCTGAAAGAAAGCACCAGGTTCTGGATTTCTAGAGCAGAATCGAGGCAGTTTTGCATTGAGTGGGGATGCAAAAGGTCCAGGTTCAGAGTTCCCCACTCATCAAAGAGCGATTGCACGACGCCTGTGTCATGAGGATCAGGTTCCATTCTGCTGAGACGATCTGCCAGTTTGTTCTGCACCCGCAAGGAAAACTGCTTGGATTAAGGTTTTGTGCTCCAGGCAGCATTCCCACACTCACTGCTTCCCTGCAAAGGGGTAAGAGTGTACTCCACCTTGTTTGTTGAAGTAGTACATCACTGTTCTGTTGTCCATTTGAAGAAGAATGATCTTGTGACACAGAACGTCCTTCAGAGCAGGGGCTGTGTACAGGACAACTCTCATTTCTAAGATATTTATGTGGAGTTGAGACTCATCCTAATTTTATCGACCCTGGGTGTGGAGATCTAGACAGTGAGCTCCCATCTGAGTGGGGATGCATTCATGGCGATGGTGATCTGAGATTCCAGTGGGGCAAAGGGAACCCTCTTCTGAAGGTTGTTCTCTTGTGTCCACCAGGTGAGCAACTGTTTTAGAGGTTCCATCACCTTGATGTGAAAGGACTGGGGATGTGTGGTCAGGGACCACTGAGTACTGAGCATCCACTGAGTAGTCCTCATGTGGAGGCAAGCCAGAGGCACACTGAACACTGAGGATGCCATGAGACCCAGAATCCGCTGCATTGAGAGGGCTCAAACAGAGTTGTTCTCTCTAATGAAGTGGGCCATCTGAAGGATGTCTCTCCTCCTGTCCGTGGAAGAAAAGCTTTTGCACGGAGGTGTCTAGAAGACTCCTATGAAGAGGAGCTGTTGGGAGGGTTATAGATATGACTTTTCTAGAATCAACAGAATTCCCATGGATGCAAGAAGTTTGGAAGCTGAGCCATGGCTTCCTGAGTCTCTTGTCTGGAGGGTCTTGCTAGAAGCCAGTCGTCCAGATATGGGAACACTTCAGTTTCAAGCTTCCTGAGATGCGCCTGCAGAACTGCAAAGCATTTTGTAAAGACTCAAGGTGCCGAGGACAGCCCAAAGGGCAGGACTCTGAATTAGTAATGTTGACCCAGTGCCACAAATATGGAAATTACGTGCCTACAGTAATTCTTGATCTTCTTGGACGAAGTCTCAACCACTCATTCACACTAATAGGAATACGCCGGAGGCACTAGGACCCAGCGGAGCAAACTTTTGGGAGGGCCAGCGCCTGAGATGGAGCCGCATGAAGTGGCACCGAGCCCGGCATGTGTGGTAATGACTATCTTGGTGTCAACCTCCAAACGCCTCAGTACTTTTTTTTTCCGAAGAGGTGCAGTGTAACTAACCTGGAAGGGACTAACCTAAAAATCAGACATAAGATAGTCCGAATGACCCGTGTAAGAAGGGTCAACTATAAAGTCTTCACAGCTCAGCCACTGAGGAGGGAAGACCATAAACAGAGAAGTGAGCTCTGGGGGATGGTGGAAGTGAATGAGTGGTGCAGACTTCGTCCAAGAAGATCAAGAATTACGGTAGGTACGTAATTCCATATCTTCCAGACATAAAGTCTCCACCACTCATTCACACTAATGGGAGAGTACCGAGCTAAACAAAATCCCCGAGACGGGCGCCAGGAGATAAAGAGCTCCCGCTCCTAGGACAGAAGACCGTTAAGAATGGTCCAGCCAAGCGACAGATGTCGTCTGGCATGGACATCAAGGCATAATGCTTAACAAATGTATGCACAGAGCTCAGGTAGCCACACTGCAAATATCTGCAATGGGCACGTTACGGATTTCTGCCAGAGATGTCACTGACTGCTCTGGTAGAGTGAGCATACACTCTGCTTTCCAGCTTGATCTGTGCCATAGAATAGCAGTGGCAAAGGCATGCCAACAGCCACACTGAAACGCACCGGATAGCAACAGGCTGGCCCAGCGGGTCTCGCTGAAGGAAACAAACAGTTGTTGAACCTTGAAAATTTCCTTCATTCTTTCTAGATAGAACAACAACGCCTCTTAACATCCAGTGAATGAAGGTACGCCCTTCATTCTGGAAGTTCGCAAAGTAAGTAGGAAGGACTAAAGGTTAGTTTAGATGAAATTCTGAGACAACCTAAAGGAGAAACTTAGGATGAGTCCTAAGAACTACTTTGTCCTAGTGAAATAATAATAATAATTTTTATTTATATGGCACCTTTCAATTATCAAGGCACCTTACATATACAACAATTAAAACACATTAAAATATCCAACAGAACCAGATCATAATCCACTAAACAGTTCAGTTTTCCAAGAATGCTTTTCCCAAAGAAAGTTTTCAAACCCCTCTTAAATCCCTCCACAGAAGTGCACTCCCATAACCAATGGGGTAGAGTTCCAAAGGGTGGGGCAGCATAAGAAAAAGTTCTAGCACCAGATGAGTTCAAGTTCACCCTTGGAACCTCTAGCAACCCCTCGTCGGCCGAGCAGAGTGATCAATCAGGGCATTAGGGTACCAGAAGTTCTTTCAGATAAAGCGGGCCCAGACCGTGTAGGGCTTTGAAAGTCAGCAATGCAGTGTACTGGGGTCTATGACCAGTGCGTGTATTTCAGAAACTCTACAGGTAGAAGTAATGGCCACCAGGAAGGCCATTTTCCAAGCGAGGAACTTCAATTCGTAAGTAGCTAGGAGGCTTGAAAGGTTTAAGAGTGAGCATGTCTAGCACAATGTTAATGTCCCAGGCTGCAACTGGATGTCTAATAGGAGGTCTAATATGCAGAATACCCCTAAGAAACCTCTTAACTACGGGCAACTGAGCCAGCGACATGGAAAGTACCAGCTCATGATATGCTGAAATGGCACAAAGATGAACTTTGACTGTGGAGTACTGCAGACCTGTGTTTGAGAGGTCTAAGAGATACTCCAAGACTTTATTTGGTGAGCAGGAAAAGGATTCCAAGAGGATTTTGTACACCAGATAGAGAAACACTTCCATTTAGCTGTGTAGGTTTTTCTAGTGCCTCGGCTTATGCAGCCAAAAGAATATCTGAAACTCTATGAGAAACATTGAACCTATTCACCTTTATCTCATCAGGAGCCACGCATGGAGGTGAAGCGAGCCTCAGGTTGGGATGGACCACAGGACCCTGGGTCAGAAGGTTGATCTGAAGGGGAAGCATTTTCGGTGGGGTCCGATACTCTGTTGAGTAGTGGGAACCATATCTGCCAAGGCCAGAAGGGAACAATGAGAATCATTCTGCCCCCGACACCGATTTGAGCAGTACTTAATTAGGGGAAGAGGAGGAAAGGCGCATAGAAGTGTTTTGTCCACTGAGTCTGAACGTATCCTGACAAACAATGCCAGGTCCTGGATTTCTGGAGCAGGAGAGAGGCAGTTTTGCATTGAGTGGGGATGCAAAAGGTCCAGGTCTGGAGTTCCCCACTCTTTGAAGAGTGACTGAAAGACGGTTAGTCGAAGACCACTTGTGAGGATCTGCCTCCATTCTGCTGAGATGGTCTGCCAGCTCGTTTTGTACTCCTAGCAGGTAAACCACCTGAATCAGAGCCTTGTGCTCCAGGCACCATTCCCACATCTCATTGCTTCCCTGCATGATGGGTAATAGTGTGCACTGTCCTGTTTGCTGATGCAGTACATCACTGCCTTATTGTCCGTCTGAAGGAGAATGTTCTTGTGACAGAGTATGTCCTCCAAAGCTTGGACTGCATAGAGGACGGCTCTCATTTCCAGGATGTTTATGTGAAGTTGAGACTCATCCTGAGTTCAGGTACACGTGGGTATGGAGATCTCGGCAGTGAGCACCCCAAACCCATCAGAGATGCAGCCATGGTAATGGAGATCTGATGATCCAGAGGGGCAAGGGATATCCTTCCAGGTCGCCCTTCTGAGACCACCAGGTGAGCGACCCTTCAGAGGTTCTGTCACCTTGATGAGAAAGGGCTGAGGGTGAGTGGTTGGGGACCACTGAGCATCCACTGAGAGGTTCTCATGTGAAGATGAGCCCAGGGTACAGTGAACACCGAGGATGCCATGAGGCCCAGCATCCATTGCATTGAGATAGCTTGAACAGAGCTGTGTTCTCTGATGTATCGGGCCATCTGTAAGATATCACTCCTTCTGTCCTCCGGAAGAAAAGCCTTCAGACAGGAGGTGTCCAGAAGAGTTCCTATGAAGAGGAGCTTCTGGGAGGGCTGCAACTGTGACTTGTTGAGGTTCTACAGGACTCTCATGGACGTGAGGAAGTCTGAAGCCATGGCCACGGCCTCCAGAGTCTCTTGCCTGGAGGGACTTGCTAGAAGCCAGGCGTCCAGATATGAGAACACTTGGTATTCCGATTTTCCTGAGAGGTGCACCACGAGAATTGCACAACACTTTGTAAAACTTGAGGTGCCAAGGATAGCCCAAAAGGCAGGACTCTGAACTGATAGTGCTGACCCAATAACATGAACCTTAGGTATTTGTGGTGCTTTGGGTGAATAAGAATGTGCTGATAGGCATCCTGCACGTTCAGGAGGCTAGCTAATTGTGTCGATGAATCAAAGGTAGCAGGGTACCAAGTGATATCATCTTGAACTTCTTGTGCAGGAACTTGTTTAACTTTCTGAGATCCAGAATGGGCGATGCTGCCGCTACTTTGGGACCAGAAAGTAATGGGAGAAACCTGTGTTTCATTGATCCAGTGGAACTACTTCCACTGCCCTGTTGTTCAGAACACCTTGTACCTCTAGAAGCTAGAAGGTCTGACTGTACCGCTGACAGCCTGGGCTGTCGTCCTGGGAGGATGATCTGGAGGGGTTTCCGAAGATTGAGAGAGCACCATCACGGATTATCCTGAGGACCCATTTGTCTGATGTTATAGATTTCACTGGTTGTAGAACTGAGTCAGATGTCCTCCCACTGCTGAGGAGGAGTCCCCATCGGACAGCTGAGGTGGGACCTGGGCCGGAATTCAGAAGATGGCACTAGGCGCTTTTGGGCCTTGTGCCTTCTGCTGCACTTTCTTTGCAGCTGAGGGTTCTGGTTTCTGTTAAACCTCCTCAGCCTTGCCCTGAAAGGACTGACGGTTGTGAAACTGACGAGATGTTCCCACCCCTCGGAGGGGGCGGGCGATGTCTAGCTGTCTTAATGGCAGACCCTAGTCTTCCATGTGGCCTCTAGTGTTTGCTTCACCTGAGGTCTGAACAGGTACATACTGTCGAAAGGTAAGGCCATGACTTGCTGCTAGGTGTCATTCGTGAAGCCAAGTACGCAGCCAATAGTGGGGACAGGTGCACATGCCAGCCGCCACCACCTGGGAAGCAGTATCAAGCTGCCCATTGCAGCTTTAACCTGTTGGGTACTGGACTCTATACCCCTAGTTATGGTTTGAAGTAGCTCTGAGTTAACCTCAGATTCGCAGAGCTTCTACCATTGCTTTGAGGGAATGCCAAAGAACATACTGTGATCGAGAAAAATAGCCCTGGTAGCTGGTAATGCACATGCCCAGGGTTGAGGCAGCAAAGACTCTCTTACCTAAGGTGTTTATCTTAGAGATTCTTGTTTATAAGACTGGCTGTAGATTCCTGAGGGAGGCCAGCCTTATCATTCTCTGCCAGGGCCACTATGGCATCAGCAAAGGCTTGTGAGGCCAAGATGGGGCGATCTTTGGGGGGCATATTTCCTATCTATGGACTTGGCCACAGAAGGAATAAGAGCTGGACTCTTCCACACCATCTGTGAAAGGGTCTCGAAAGAGCACTGTACCAGAGGGGTTAAATCCATAGGGATTTCCGGACATGGAAGATACTGGAGATGCAAAAGCTTCCCAGGATCGATTTCTGTGGTCTGAGAGAAAGGGTAGAATTTAATTTTGAGCAGAGACTTAAAGGAAAGGTCCTTAATAACAGGCTCTGCAGGAGGACTGCTCCCTGCCCCCAAGGCAGTATCAGCATCAACATCATCACCCAGTCTAAGATCTGGATCGGCTCAAAATCATCTCCTGACAGTCCAGGGGACTGTATAGACAGGAACGGAGGAAACCAGGAGGAAGAAGAGAAGGAGAAAGAATCGGAGTCGTAAACCTCTGGAAAGTAGACAGTGCCACACCCATCCCCGTGCAGTCAAGAAAACGGCATCAAGAAATGAAAATTACATACCTACCTGAATTTTGATCTTCTCTTGTATCTTCACCATTCATTACTGCTTGGGTTTAAGTCGGAGGCATGCACCCGCCATGGGAGTTTTTTTTTTCCCAGAGGAGTCGGCACCAATGGCGCTGCCCCTGAGAGTGACACATTGCGTGATGTGCGGAGGAGTGGCCATTAGAGCCACAGATTCTCCTCCGCCATCCCAGGTCTGTCAGTCAGAGAGGCGAAAAAAAGGGTAAAAAAAGAGCAGGCAAGAGAGCCGAGGATAGAAAAGGAAAGGATATAAACTGAAAAGGAATAAGCCAGTAGAGGACAGAAACAAGAAGGAAATGCCTACCCTAAGGGACTGCAGGCCCTCACTTGGGGTGGCTTAAGGGAGGAACAGATGAAGAGGAGGAGGAAAAGGGAAGAAGGAGAAGAGAGGGAAGAGAACAAGGGATGTTGGGAGGAGAACTCTGACCATCGAGATATTGGTTTAAAGGCTTATAAGCTCAGAACCGAAAAAGGGAGCAAGGATCCCACTTGATAGGACTGAAGAGCAGGTTCAACTGAACCGCTTGCATAGAATGGACACAAAGGGCAGATTTCTAACTTCCGTCATCCCAACCCTGTAAACTCTAGGCGAGAGCTCTCAGACTGCCAAGGCAGAAATTCTGTTCTGAAAAAGTGCACCCAACTAGGAAGGGAAAGAAGCCCCTAGCACCTGTTAGTGCCAAAACAGATGTGGTGGGAAGGGGTGAGCTCTACAGAGAGCACCCCTTTAGGTAAAGGATAGAGGGGAACTCAACCAGACTTCCTGAAGGCAAGGCAAATCAGCTCAAGGTAACTGAAATGCCAGACAGCATGAACCAATGCTGAAGCTTGACACACTAGGAGATTAAGAACTGCCAGAGGAACCTGGAAAAAGGGGTCCGAGCCATTAGAGGGACGGTCCTTTAACTGTGAATCAACAACATGGCTAAGAAAGAGCCAAAAGGTTACCCCTAGGGCAACCAGAAAGAGTTCTCAGGATAGAAATAAATCCTACCTGCTTCCTCTACCTTCAGGAAATGGGATCCATCCAGAGAACGGAAAATCAAGATAGGTTTTATTTATTTATTTATTTTGCCTAAAGGTCAACGAAGAAGAGGGAAGGAACGAGCAGGGAGGGGGATGCTGAAGTAGGAGGCCCTTGAGGGAAGGTGTATGGTATTAGTGACGAATGCGTGAAGATACAAGAGAAGGATCAAGCATTATGGTAGGTACATAATTTTCATATCTTCCTTGTCAATCTTCACCATTTATTACTGCTTGGGGCAAGAGAAACCCTGAGAGAATAGAGACCTCACTGCGGGCTGGTGGGAAACAGAAGGGAGAGACCCTGGCTAATTCAGACGAGAAGCCCAAGGCTGAGGAAGGAAGGTGGTGTCCACCGAGATAAGAACATGGAAGAAGCCTCCCTGCAGAAGCCTCCTCAGTTCTGTGGAGAAAAGACGGGTCCCCCGGAAAGTGGAGCGAATCACCCCTATGCCGTGCCAGAGGTGACAATCTTGATAGAAGAAGCATACCGTTCACTTAATGCAGATCACTGTCCCTGCAAGCCTGGAAGCCACCTCACTGGTGTCGTAAGATGCCTTGCCTTGTGCCTTGCCAGCTCCAGGCCTATAGCAGAGAGGGCAATGGCCTGTCTCAGATTGTTCATGTCAGGCATTGATGCTAGAAGCTGAGATAGCATCGAACATAAGTGCCTGTGCAGGCAGCATGGTGTGTTTGAGTGGATGCGTATAACAGCATTGCACGGAGGGAAGAGAACACTCATCGCCCAACTGATCAAACTGTAGAGAATCTGAGTTCGGTGGTCCGTTGGTAGGAAGGAGTCTCTAGGGACACCAAACTCGTATGGTTGGGAAGAGAACCTAGGGACTCAGATGGGGCACAATACCTCCTCCTGCAGTCTGCTGGGGTTGGATAGGGTCGGGTTGGAGACTAAAAGGAATGGATAAATGCCTCCTGAAAGGAATAGGCCAGGATGGCACCACCAATGTTGGGCACTGAATTCACTGAGGAATTCACGATTCCCATTCAGTATTGTCTTGTCTAACAAAGGAAATATGGAGGTCCCAACCATCCCTCTAAAGGAAACACTGATATTGGAGTGAAATCAGCATCGGAAGAGAGGTGGGCAGAGGGTTCTTCCTCTGAGGAGGGAGACGAGGAGGATGGGAACGAATGTCCAGAGGACTCTGTGGTGGTGGTGATAGGTGAAACACCTGCCATGCATTCATCCATATGAGAGGAAGGCCGCCACAGTGCCTCTGAGCGTCTCCCAGGATAACGTACTCCAGCTGGGTTGACATGGCCCCTGACATGGCCTGGGAGAGTGGTGGTCTGCAGAGGAATGGGAGTAGGGCACCTACCACGAGGCATCTGTCCTCTGCTCAGGCTCTGGAATCCGGGGAATGGAGCCTCGAGCCGTGGGGTCCCGAAACAAACCAGGTCGCAGAATGGAATCCTTGGGATGGGACCTTGAAGAGCCTGAAGGGGATCCTCCCTGCGATATACCTTGGGCTGCAACGATCCAGAAGGGCAGTCCACAGCAACGCCATTGAGGGGTCCCTCGAGCCTGAGAGGGAAATGGACCGGGCACTATGGTTCTACCTACACCCTGAGGGTAGCAGTAAACCTCAACATGCCTCACCCCAGCTCCTCAACTCCTTGGACTCAGAGGACACCCTCCCTCGCACACCAGCTGACTGAGCCTGTCGATCCTAGGATCTCTGAGGGGAGCCCCCAGGAAGACAAGGCCCCTAGTTCACTCCTGAGAGGCGCAGCAGCACCAGAGCAGCTTACTACAGCCCCTTCTAGGTGAACAGATCTTCCCTGACCCCTCATGCCCCTTCCAGGGACCCCAGGCCACCCCAGCCTGGGATTCTCAGAAGAAGACGCCATGAAACTGAGGAATGGGCACGCTTGGGACGCCTGATACCATGTCCCACAGAAGACTCGATCCCATGAATCGGGAAGCCAGATGGGTCCACGCCAGAACTGTCCACCCCCAGGGAAGAGACTGACTAGCAGGACCTCAATACTGGCCACCCAGGAGTCTCTCCTCGAGAAACAGCACCACTAACGGGCGCTGGTGCCACCACGGCGATGGTCGCAAGGCCGGCACACCATAGACCACACTGGAATCCAGTCCCCGATTTCTGTTCAGGGTCTCTAGTCGAGTCCCCCCGGGCACCAACCCTTGCGCCGGACCACATGGCGCCGCCTAGTGAGTCATGGCAGTGCCCGAAGCCAACATGTAGCCGCAAGTGGTACCGCCCACTACCAGCACCGCCCCATGCCGAGAGCCCACCCATGCCGAGCCCAGCAACCACGGGCCACGACACTGGGAAGCCTGCACCTCTGAAGAGGTGATCGCCGAGGCGGTCCCCACTGGCCCTGGGAGGGACCACGGTGTTCCCCTGACATCACGAAAGAGGCCTCCTCCTTGGCAAGACTTAAAGATGAGGAGACTTCTCCTCCTCCAGACCGTGAGACCTGGGAGGGGACCAGAGGAAGGGTCTAAAGATTTGACCTGGGAGGCCCGAGAGTGACGCCGTCCTCCAAAAGTCATCGGACCTTGCCAATTTTGAATGCGCGGACTTCGAGAACACAGCGGTCTATCGAGAAATGGGTGTTCCATCTATCCATATCATGGCTAGGTCCCAGGCAGCGAAGGCAAACACGCCAGTCCGCTTATGGAACAATGCCTGCCACAGGAGCACCGAAGATAGGCACGGCTAGCCGACTTCTCGATAGCTCCCTAACTGACATGATGCAAAATAATCAAGAACATGGTAAAGTTCCCAGCACCATCAAAAAGAAAAGGAACGGACTTACTGGCAGTCAACGGCATCGGGAAAAAAATAGTGATGAAGGAGTCGAGAGATGAACTAGGCCTATAGTGCAGACAGAAAAACTCACACATGTGCTAGTAGGGTGCAGCCTCGACGGGCGGGAGAAACAGAACTGGGATGGAGGAGGAGTCTGTGGTGTCTAATAGCCTACCCTCGCGCATCATGATGCGTCACTCTCAGGGGTGGCGATGTTGGCGCCGACTCCTCTGGAAAAAAAAAAAACTCCGTGGCGTGGTGTGCCTCTGGCTTACACTCCAAGCAGTAATGAATGGTGAAGATTGACACGGAAGATCAAAGAAGGTGCCATCACAGAAAATGGCATTACCACGGTGTTGACAAAGAACATGACACCGCACTCTGATGCCAGTGCCACCCTGGTGCCAGAGGCTTGATGGAGTGCAGCACCCGCCACTGCCACCAGCCCAGAGGCCGAGGACGGGTGTCGACAGAGCCCGCGGTGCCATAGATGGTGCTGACAGCACTGTGGTGCTGCAAGGGCCTTGGCGCCGGAGAAGTCAGCACCACAGACGGCAACATCACAGAAGTCTGAGAACTGCAATTTCAGTTACAGGATGAAAATGGCAGGAGATAAGGGCATCAGCAGACCCCTGCGCCGCAGCCGTGGTGAGGGGGGATAGACACCAGAGCGGGAGTCAATGGCATCAAGAAGACGCCAGCGACTAGGAAGACCTAACTGCCCAGCCTGCCATCCCAGAACCTAACAGCCCAAAGGCCCTGGTGTCGGACTGCCAGGTTCGGGCACTGGGCCAACCTCCAGCCCACTGTCTCGTAGAGCAGCCCACTGGTGAAACTGCTCATCAGAAGCTCCTCCAATAGGTGGAGAGGGGCTCCGTGTTGATGAGGTCGCCATCAGAGATAGAAACCGGTGACTCCGACAGAGGTGGAGACCGGCCTGGCCCTAATAACTGACCATCCACGCCAAGAGACGCATTCAGAGGGCTGTAATTCTCGGAAAGGATGCTTTCTTCTTTGACTTGTGTGCTGAAGAAGAACTCGAGGCTGAACAGTACGAGAATGGGACCATTTCTTTTATGCTTTGGGGAGACTGCCAATCTCCTGAGCACTGGACCGTCTGTTGTCAGACCCCTTCCGGGAGGGCAGCAGACCAGAACCGCCCCCTGGCTGAACAGCCATACAAAGTCTCCTCAATACCTGCCCCACTCAGTGGTTGACTCCATCAATGGAGGGCTGAAGACTTTTCTCTTATAAGTAGAAATTTATTATATAATCGGTACTTATCGAGATAAAATACAAAACAATAAACTGAAAACTAAACTGCTAGTTTGATGTTTAACTCCGAAGACAGCGACATCAGTGAAGTGCACTTGGCGGTGGGGAAAAAAGGAACAGAGGTGGTTGGAGGCTGACACCGAGATGGTTATTACCACATGTGCCAGGCTTGTGGTGCTGCTTCCTCAAGCTCCGTCTCAGGTGCTGGCCCTCCTGAAAAGTTTGCTCCCACTCGGTCCTGCGCCTCCGACATATTTACATTAGTGTGCATGAGTGGTGGAGACTTTATGTCCAGAAAGATCTGAGATATTTGGTTGGTTTAGGTGTATGAGAACATGCTGGTAGGCATCCTGCATGTCCAGGGAGGCCAGCCAGTCGCTTTGATGAATCAGAGGTAACAGAGTGCTGAGTGATATCATCTTGAATTTCTCCTTGTAAAGGAATTTGTTTAACTTCAACAGATCGAGAATAGGGCGATGCCACCTGTTTTGTTTGGAACTAGGAAATAATGGGAGTAGAAACCTGTGTTCAGTTGATTTAGTGGAACTATTTCTACTGCCCTGTTGTTCAAAAGGCCTTGAATCTCGGAAGCAAGAAGGTCTGACTGAGAGACAGATAGCTTGGGCTGTCATTTAGGTGGATGATCTGGAGGGTTTCTGAAAGATTTAGAGAGTAATCATGATGGATTATCCTGAGCACCCATTTGTCTGAAGTGACTGACTTCCACTGGTTGTAAACTCAGTCAGACGCCTCCTACTGCCGAGGAAGAGTCCTCTCAGAAAGCTGAGATAGGACTAGGGCCGGAATCTCAGAGAGGGTGACACTAGGCGCTTTTGGCCTCTGTGCTTTAGCTGAGTCTTTGGCTGGGGGCTTGATTTTAGTGAAGTCCCTCTGCCATGAAAGGACTGACGGTTATGAAACCTGCTGGTTCCCCACCCACTGAGGGCAGGAGAGGGTGGTCTGGCCGTCTTAATAGCCATTCTAGTTTTCTGTGTGGCGCTAGTGTTTGTTAGGCTTGGACCAAACAGATACGTTCCATCAAATGGCAAACTCATAACTCTTCTGGGCATCATTTGTGAATCCAATGTCCATAACCACGAGTGGCGCCGGGTACATATACTGCTGCTGCTGCCCTGGAAGCAGTGTTGAAGGCATCCATCGTGGGCTTTAAGCTGCTGATTGTTGGATTCAATGCCTCTAGTAATGGTCTGGAGAAGCTCTTGTGCTAACGTCCAACTCTGAAGAGCTTTCACAGAGGCTCTGAGTGAATGCCAGAGGGTATACTCATACTGAGAGAAATAACCTGGTAGCTGGCAATGCGCATACCAGGATGGAGGCAGCGAAATTCGCTCGGTAAAGTGTCAATCTTACTTAGATTCCTTATTCACTGGATGTGCCGAGATTCTTGAGGAAGGACGGCTTTGTCATTTTCTGCCAAGACAACTATGGCATCAGCAAAGGCTTGCAAAGCCAGAATAGGACGATCTCTGGGAGGGGCGATTTTCCATCTACGGATTTGGTCACAGAAGGAATACACGCTAGATTATCCCACACCATTTGTGAGACAGTCTCAAAAAGAGGGTTGCACAGGAGGAGTCAATTCCACAGGAATATCCAGAATGTGCAAATACTGCAAACGCAGCAATTTCCCAGGATCAACCTCTGAAGTCTGGAGAGAGAGAGAGAGAGAGGTATTCATGTGTTAAGCAGAGACTTAAAGGAGGGTCTGTTGGAAGAAAGGGTTTATTGCCACCCCAGAGAGGAAACCTCATCAAAGTCGTCTCCCAACCAAAGATCAGGATCAGGCTCAATACCATCTCCTACTAGCCCTGGAGGACAGAGTATATAGGAAAGAGAGGAAAAGAGAAGGAGGAGCTCCCGTGAATTGGAGTCAAGAACCCTGGTGCCCTATGCAGCACTGAAGGTGCTCCTGGTGCTGCCACAGGATGTGGCGCCGGAGGAGCCAGCATCGACCCAGCACCGCAGGACCAGAGGCCGTAACACCTCACTCAGGAAGGGAAATCGAGATTCAGCAAGAGAGAATGGCACCTGTGTTGGCCCCTCGCCACAGCCATATGAGAAAGCACCAGAGTGTGGCGTCCCAGCTGACACCAAAGAGGCACTGTGTGACTAGAAGTCCCCAACCACCCACCTGCAGGCCGAAACTGATAGACCGGAAGGCCCTGGAAGATGGACCCACCTGCTCAGGTGGGCAGGACAACTGCTCAACCCACTGCTCCATAGGAGCAGCCCCATGATGAAACTGCTCACCAGAGGACCCCAGGGGCGGGGACTCTGGAGTTGAGGATGCCGGTCACCAGGAACAGAGACCAAAGGAGACCCTGGAGGAGTTGGCGTCAAACCCCTGCCCTCGCTACCGACGATCTACCCGCAAATATATCAGAAGGCAACTCAGCGTACCATTTCTTTTTTTCACCAGGAGGCCCAAGAAGAGCTCTAAGGTCAAGTGGTGCTGAGTCCTCCATCGATGATCGAGAATGGGACCACTTCTTTTTATGCTTTCAGGAGGACCACCCATCCCCCAAGCACTGGACTGCCGTAGTCAGAACCCCCATAGAGGGCAGCGACCAGACCCAGCCCTGCTGAAAACACAGCTTTCATGCAAAGTCTCCTACCATCACCTGCCCTGTTCATAGTCGACCTGTTGAAGGAGGGCTGAAGACTTTTCTTGATGAAAATTACTTTGCTTTTTTTTGGTGTGTGAATTTAATAAAATAAACAAAAGCTAATCAAATACTTTAACAACTTCAGCTGCTGTTGTACAGATGTGAAAATTTGACTCGGCAGGCAAGCGATGTCATCACTGAAGCATACTAGACAGAGGGAAAAAAGGAACTGAGGTAGTTGGAGGGTAGACAACAAGGTAGCCTATATGCTGCGAGCCAGGCTCATACACTGCTTCCTGCGCCCTACCTAGGTGCTGGTCCTCCTGAAGATTTGTGCTCTCCCACTGGGTCCTAGTGCCTCTGGCATAGTCCCATTAGTGTGAATGAGGAGTGGAGACTTTATGTCCAGGTCTGTGTTCAGCTCTGCCCAGGGAACTACTTCCATTGCCCTGTTTTTGAGAAGGCTCAGTACCTCTGAAGTGAGAAGGTCTGACAAGAATGGTTGACAGATTGTGCTGTCACTTGGGTGGAAGGTCTGGGGAATCTTTGCATAAGAGAGTACCTTCTTGAACAATCCCGAGGACCTACTTGTCTGTGTCGACAGACTTCCACTGTTGTAAAACTGAGTCAGACAACCTGCCACTGCTCGTGGAAAAGTCCACCTCAGACAACTGAGATGAGACTGGAGCCAGACTTTCAGAGGGTGGCAGTGGATGCTTTGGCCTTTATGCCTTCTGCTGCATTTTCTTTGCAGCTGAGGAAACTGGTGCTTGTTAGGGGCTCCTCAGCCTCTTCCTCAAAAGGCTGTCTGTTATGAAAAAATTGACGGTTCCTGCCTCTCTAAGGAGCTGGCCTGGCTGTTTTAATGGCAGTCCTGGTCTTCTGAGAGGCTTCCAGGACTTGTTCACCTGTTGGCTGATACGCACTCATCAAAGGGGGACATTCATTGCCTGCTGTTGAGCATCAGAGGAAAACCTCAGTTTGTCCTAAGCCAGGAATGCCTTCTAATACAGATTCCGCAGCGACTGCCCTGGATGCTGTGTCGGTGCATCCATGGAAGCTTTCAGCTGATGGCTATTATATTCTATTCCCTGGGTGACAGGCTGTAAAATCTCAAATCTAGAGTCAGACTTCGGGAGATCTTCCACTAGAGATTTAAGGGAAGTCCAAGTGGGCATATTCATATTGGAAGAAGTGCCCTTGATAGCTGGCAATACGATGCCCAGAGTAGCGGCTGAGAAAGCCCTTTCCCATAGTATCTATCATGCAGATTCCTTATTGATAGGATGTGTTGATACTCTTGGGAAGAACAGCTTATCATTCTCAGCAAGGACAACCAACATCTGTGATGGGTTGTGAGGCTAAATGGGTCTCTTCTTGGGAGGAACATATTTCCCATCTATGGACTTGCAGATAGAAGGAATAAGGGCAGGCCTTGTACACACAGCTTCAGACAAAATCTAAGCATGGGGAACGGTGGCATGAAGATTCACTGAATATTCGGAATATGAAGCCACCAAGGTGCAAAAGCCTACATGGATCCACAAAAGAAGTCTGAAGAGCCAAGGTTGTACTCATATTCCTAAGTAAAGACTGGAAACGAGAGGCCTCCACTGGATTTTCATCTAGAACCAAGGGCTTACCATCCAGGCTGTAGAAAGAGTCTTCATCACCTTCTTCAGAAATGATAAAGTCGGGATCAAACTCATCCTGCTCCATGTCCTCCTCAGAAGGGTGGGCATGGCCCTAAAGGCCGTGGCCTGCTCTGGGAAGTGGAAAACAGGAGACACTGGAACCAGCGCTGGACCTGGCACTGCGGGCCCAGCACCGCTGTGGTAGAACCGCCCAAAGACCCAACCCAGACCTAGAAAAAAGAGGGAAGAGGATGATACCTGTGCTGGTTCCTGCACGAAACAGAATGAAGGGGGAAGGCACATTTAACCAGTGTTATGTGGGCCCTGGCAAGGAGGAAATTCTGTTGCCAGCACTGATTGCACAACCTGTCCTGAAGGACCCAACCATGGTTCCGAGGCACCAAGGCCTGAAGGCCCGATATCAGATCCACATGAAGGGCGAACGAGACAGACAGGTAGTACCCACTGCTCCATAAGAGCAGCCCAGTGATGAAACTGTCCACCAGAAACCCCACGAGAGGACAGAAAAGGGCTCCGTGTTGAAAATCAGAGTGATCATGAGTGGAAGCTGTCAGAGAACCAGACAGGGCTGGAGCCGCCTACCACTCCCAACCACCAAGACCTCTTTGACAGACGTACTCACAGACATACCAGAGGAGACCTTTAGTGGTACCACTTCTTCCCTTCAGATAGGAAGAAGGAGAACTCGAGGCAGAATGGTGCTGTGTCCCCGACCCAGACAGGGAACACGCCCGCTTCTTTTTGTGTTAACGGAAGACTGTCCTCTTGAGCACCGAACTGCCCATGGTCAGACCCCCCAAGAGGGTGGTGGACTGGACACAGCCCAGCTGTCACAGCAGCCTGCCATGAAAAGTCCCTACCATCACCACCTCCATCCATGGTCAACTTCTTCGATTGATAGGTTGAGAAGAAAAATAATAAACGATTTCTTTTTTTGTACAGAAAAATAAATTAGACGAAAACTGAAAGACTAGACACTGCTGTCATATAGATGTGAAGATCTGACTCCTGGCAGGCTAGTGATGTTGTCACTGATGCACACTTGATGGCAGGAAAAAGAAACTGAGGCAGTTGGAGGGTCAACGCCAAGACAGCCATACAGGCGTAAGCCAGCCTTGTGGTGCCATGCATGTGTGGTCCTACTTTAGGCTGGCCCTCCTGAACATTTTGGCTCCCACCTCCAGCTTGTAACAGCAGCATGAATATATGCTGAAGACTTAAAGTCCAGGAAGATCTTGCGCTTCCTTAGAAACTGGTTCAGATCATGAAGACCCAGTAGTGGACATGTACCCCAGTCTTGCCAGGCTGCCTAGGACGTGGGTTATAACTCCTTTGTGAGGAGCTAGCAATGTCCTCCCTGAGGGTGGACAATGTGTCCTGCAACACTGAGGCCTCCCTTGAAGCGTGGGATCAACAGGGCAGAAGGGTTCTGAAACTGAGAGACAACAGTATGCCGACCACCTTGAGAACCCACTTGTCTGCAGTAATAACGGACCAGTGAGACCAGAAGTGGCAAAGATGACCCCCACTGGGAGCTGAGTCAGCCACTAGACAGGTGTGAGGTGAACACCATTGAACACCCCGACCCATCAGTGGACAGCTCTGGAGGGGCACTGGCTGCTGAGGCTGGAGGGCACCTTCCTTACCTCCGCCTTTTGGGACCCCAGCCAGAGAATTAGGTCTTGGGCTACCAGGCTTGGAACTGTCCCAGCTGGGGCTGTTACTGCTGACACTACTGTGGCTGAAAGGACTGAAATTAAAAGGCCTTTTGTTTTGACCTTTCAGGTCCTTCTGGGATGAAACCACAGAATCTAGGGTGGCACTGGACTTCTCAGTCCTCATGAGATGCCCATCCACCCTGGTCCAAAGAGGTTGATGCCAAAGAAGGACATTGGCCAACTTATGCTGAGTGTCCACTGAGCTGAGAAGATGGAGATCCCTGGCCGGGCCCCTGCGATGCATTGCACTGGTCTCAGCCATGGCAGGATGCAAGAGTCACCAATGTTTACGGTTGTCTGGAGCAGGTGTTTAGCCAGCGCTTGACCTCAATCTCTGATGACTTTGCCGGAGCTACTTGTCTGCAGTGAAGTAAAGGAAGACCTTATTGAGCACTCCAGCATGGAGTGACCGAAACAGGCCATCAATAAGGCACAGCTCACCAGGTGGAGACCAAAGAATGATGCGCATATACATTTTAGCTGCATGGTTAAGCTTCTTTGACTCCTTCCCAGAGGGTTTGTCCATGTCCCCAGCATTACCGGATTTCCTGAAAACGGAACTGGAGACCAGGCCTCGGCTGAGAGGTGGTTGAAAAATCCAAAGAACAGCAGGGCCAAGTATTTGCAGACCATATGGGCTGAGGGTGCCAGCAAAGCTGGATGCTGCCAAAGCTTCACAGCCCTTCCCAGAATGGCCTCAGCCATGGGAATGTCGACTCCAGGATTCAACCTTATCCAGGATGTCAGTGAAGGAGGAACAGCCTCTTCTGAACTGACTCCACAGGAACCTTCATGGACTCCAAACATAGTTGCAGCAGTGCCCCAAAAGGCACCTGTCTATAGTCAGTGGTCAGTTCATTGACCAATTTCTGGCTGAACATATGCGTCTGAAGACTTCATGGAAGACCCATCAGAGTCATCCGAGGATCTTTCAAAGGCAGCCATCAGCCACTGAAATGGACTACCATGGAATCATCAGTATGGGTAACTTCCACTGATAACTGGCCTAACAAGCCAGTACCCAGATGGGAGTCCTTTGTAAGAGCCTCCCACATGGGCTGCTGCAGAAGTGATTCCCACCCACAACAGTGGAGAGACACGTGTCAGGGACAACTGTATTGGGTGGACTGGTGTGGGCTTGACCAGCATTGGCCAGTCGACCATGCATTATGTGTAGAACCCTACCTGGCCTCACCAAGGCCCACAGCTGCCAGAGGAGCTCCTTGTACTGCCACTGCATCTGCCAGTGGAGCCTCTCTTCATCCAAAGATGAAAAGGATGAGAAGCGTTGTGGCGATGCCTCCCTGTCGAGAGCAGGATTAAGGACTCAAGCCCTCACCGTCAAGTCAAGGGCCAATCTTGAGGAGACACAACCAGAGATGTGATGTAAGTCACTGGCATCGGTTTCAGCTACACAACCTCTGGGAAGGCTGACCCCGAGCAAGAGCGGCAGTGATACTGACCACTCCACATCTCTCTTGAGTGAGGACTGGGATGACCCGGAGTCTTGAAGATCTGCTCTATCGAGCCCTTCCGACAATGCGTTGACGAGGTCAGAAAAATCTCGACCACCTGATCAACTGGCGTCGAGGTCAGCAAACCTGATGGGGGTACTGTGAGACTAGCGACATGCCCCTCGACCAATAGAGATTCAGCCGGGCCGAGCGCTGACAATTAAGGAGTCAGGGAGTTGGAGAGTGCAGAAGTGTTATCTCCTGGTCAAACGATTGACAGCAGTGTTTCTTGCTCTTGTGCTTCTTACCGTGGTGTGCAGGGCTCTCCCAAGGTCTCGAATGCCCGACAGATATTAAGGAACTTCCTCATGAAGGATGCTTCAGTGTTGGCCCCAACCAGAAGTAGCACTGAGGCTGAGAAGGTGCCTGCCATGGCCTTTGCTGTGGCCTGTTTCATGGCTGCTACTTGTGCCGCAGACCCTGCTGCAGCAGAGGCCACCTTGGGACCACCCTTGGCCTGTGATTTTGGATCTCAATTGGCCAGCCAGCCAAGGAGAAGGCAAGCCTTCCTGTCGTCACACAAGGACAGGGCACTGTCTGGCAGGAGTCTACAATCGACGCGTTGCGTGCCTTGCTAGGCAGTACAGGCCGCGACATGTAATCCATCTGTGACATCTTCTGCTGGTATATGATGCACTGTTTGAAGTTATGAGCAGGCTTTGCTTCCTTGTGTTCCATATTTTCGATCAGACTTGAGAGAAGGACCGAGGAATAACAGATTGTTTTCAAAAGTACAAAAAATCATAGCGTTTGTCAAATGGCGCTAATAGCCCCTACAATGCACAGCTGCGAAGAGGAGACTGAACTCTTCCAACAGAAAAGAAGATCTGACATCATGGGCAACAGCTGAGGATATACCACCTGAGTGGTGGGAGGAGCTCCTTAAGACATTCTGGTGAAAGCCGACCCAGTGGTGTGAAGGCTGAGGCATCATGCCTTACCTCATGCCACACTGACGAGAAAAATTACTCACCTTAGTAATTATGTTTCTTCTAATGAAGTCTTGCTGTATTCTGACAATTGCAGCAATTCCCAACTTTGAACTGTCCCGGAGAACTTAAGTTAACTTTCCATGCAGGGCATGGAATGCTGAGCTCAAGGTCGGTTGAAGTCTCTGTCTGGAGTGTTTTGAACATAAACTGTCAGATTCTTACGAGCCCAACTAAACTAAAATTCTATGTGGAAATTGTAAAATTCTACTAGCCAACTGGTTGAAAAGTTTTGGATTCCCAAGGAAGACTCAAGTCAGGAAACCCAAAAACAAAACCCAATGTACTAAAAATAACAATAATAAATAAGCACCCAAACAAAAGGGAGGAGGGTGCAAGCAAAACACCCTGGGTGCACACTGCACCTGCCCACCCACTTCCCAAAACAGGTTCTGAGAGTGGAGGCAGGGAGGGAGGGAGGTCAGAATACAGCAAGACTCTATTAGAAGAAACATAATTACTAGGTGAGTGACTTTTCTTCAGACAACATGAAGACTTGCTGTATTCTGACAATTGTAGACTACTAAGCAATACCTCCAAGGAGGAGGGACAGAACCTACTTTGGGAATAGGCTCTGAAGTACTGTTGGTAAGAAACCGGCATCACTCCCAGCCTGGCTATCCAGAGAGTAATGCTTGGTAAAGGTATGGACTGTTTTCCAGGTGGCTGCTTGACAAATTTCTAGGAGAGGGGCTATCCCTGGCTGCGCCAGGAAGCAGCCGCCTCTTGTGGAATGAGCCCTCAGGCCTGAGGGTGGAGTTTTTCCAGTTTCTCAAAGCAGAACTGTATACAAGACACAATCCACCTGGCAATAGATCTTTGGTGGCAGGTTTGCCCTTTCCCACTTCTCCATAAGTGAGGAACAACTGGAGGAGTCAAACCTGTGACCCTTGGCACGCCTATGTAGTAACTAGGGCTCTTTTGACATCTAAACTGTGTAGCCTCCTCTCTCTGAGGAAGAATGATCAGTAAGATAACGGAGAGACATCGACTGGCTTAAATGGAAGTCTGAAACCACTTTGGGCAAGAACCTTCTATTGGTTCTAAGGACCACTATATCCCTATGAAAGGAGATAAAATCAGGTTCCACTGATAGGGCTTGATATTTGCTAATACGCCTGGCAGAGGTAATGGTTACCAGGAACACAGTTTTCAAGTCAAGCATTTAAGCTCTGCTGAAGACATATAGGCTCAAAGAGTGGGGTGGGGTTGCATAAGTTGAGCAATGCAAACATTCAAATCCCAGGCAGGGCAGGGTCTCTAAAAGGGGATTGAGTGAAACAATCCTTTAAAAATTTACAGAACACAGGATGGGAGGATAGTGAGGAAGGCTTCCCACAGACAAAAATGCAGAAACAGCTGACAAGTGTAACTTGACAGTAGCTGGTCTGAGGCCTAGGCCATTAAGATGCACCATGTAATCCAGAACTGTAGGCAATTCAGCAGTGTCTGGAGAAATATTCTTAGAACACCAAATGCTGAATCTTTCCATTTGGAGTTGTAAGTCTTTCTGGTGGAAGGCTTTGAGAAGCCTTGAGGATACCCAGAACCCCTTGGGAAAGATGCAGATCTTTATTTATTTATTTATCAAGTCTAGGATTACAATACCTTTGAGCCATGGCTCTTTTACAAAGGTTCCACGTCAGAGAAATACAAATTATGGGAACATCAAGATAGGCATTACAACAATGTGGACATTGCAAACAGAGTACAGATTAATACAGTTCAAGGGTAGCATTGTAACAAGGCAGCCAGCGGCATTTGTCAGAGAAAATAGACAGCAGAAAGATCTGCAAACTCTTAACTCTTCAAGAGCCATGCCTTGAGATTGAGAGACTGAAGACTGGGGTACCAAATCCTTCCCTGAGAGGATGTTAACAGGTTGCAATTCACAATCAAATGGAACCGACCTCACTTTTACAAGTCCCACACAGAAAAAGAACAATTCCTATCTAGTACTCACGGCACCACAGACAGAGACTGACCCGACTATCGGATACTTTTTCAGTTTAAAACCGACGAAAAACTGAAAACTTTAACCAACAGACTGAGCTGAAGGAGGACTCTACAGCGACTGCTCAGTGAGGCGGAGTAAAGAATGTGATGGTTTATGTTCAAAACACTCCAGACAGAGACTTCAACCGAGTCGAGCACAGCTGCCCATGCCCTGCATGGAAAGCTAACTCTCAGTTCCTCCGGGCAGCTTGTACTTGTATCTTACAGCACTTATCTCTCCCTGCAATACAGGAAGTATCCTGTATAAAGCTGCACTTGGCTCAAGTGCTAAAAGCACTATCCATGTGGCAGAAAAACTCAGTGGAAGAATGAACAAGGTGAAGCCAAGCATTACACCAACATTAATATACCCTACAGAGGATATACTTTGGCAAGGAGAGGGAGGAAGGCAGGGGAGGGAGAGTTCGATTCTCCACGGATTTTTGTTTTGGTTGGTAAGAGGAAGAGGACCCTCGTCCTTTTTGTTGTTGTGGAGACCGAATAATGTATATTCCACACTCAGGATATAAGGTGGGGGAAATGGCTCCTGATTGGGAATGACAAGAAAAACCCAGTGTGCAGAAACACAACAAGGTAAGCTGCCCAGAGGCCCTGGCTCTTACCTGAGCGGAGGATGGGGGGTGAATGAATGGTAAAGATATTCTGGAAATAAACAATTATGGAAAGTATGTAATTTTCATATCTTCCAAGAATCAGTCATCACCATCCATTCCACATGGGTCAGAGTATCAAGTTCCCAAATAGGGAGGAGTTGTCTCACACTTAAATAAGATAACCCTCAGCCATTTATGTGGGAGAACCACCGGAGAGCAGGAGCTCCTCACAGGTTCCATGAGACCTAAGACTGATCAGACAGAGAATCCAGTGGCTCAGGAACTGGAGGGTGTCCTGAAACTCTTACCTACCCCATGGAAAAGAAATGAGCCCCTGAAGTGCGACTTTAGCACCTTATGCCAAGGGCAGAGGTACCAACCTAGAGAGGTAAAGCATGCTGTCCGGAGAATGCAGACTACTGTTCCTACCAGCCTGGAGACCCTCAGTGGCATCATTCGATGCCCTGATTGGTGCCTCATCAGCTTCAGGCTCTTCAGGCAGAAAGGCAATGGCTTGCCAGGTTATTTCACTGTCAGACAGCGCAACAAAATCTGACCTAGCTGCAACCACAGGTGCTTATTATAGGCTTTCTGATGTGTCTCATGTGCAATAATACACATGATGGGCATGCCGAGGTGGAAACCTCCTTCCCATGCATCTACCCGCGAAACAGCTTCAGGATGTTGGTCATGTGATGCATGTTTAAGCCTGTTGGGGTCCACAGCACCTGAACTCTGACGTGGAAGAGGTATGGCCCTGCACAGCAGTTGAGCACAATACCTGAGCCAGACGTCCCCTGGGGCTGGAGCAGTGGAAAGGGATGGATCCACACAGTCCTAGAGGACTCTTCAAGGCCAGAAGCCAAGGAGGAATGACAAAGTTGTCATCATGGAAATCTTTGAGGAGTCTCAGTTGCAAGGACATGGGATTGCGATCTGCAAAGGAGCTGATTTCCACTGCCCTCAGCATGTCTGTTAGGTATCTTTGGTACACAGAGTACTCTGAATTTGAGGACAGACGGTGGAAGCCATCGAGGAGGAGCTGGACTCAGGAGATGGTGATCTTGGGGCCACAGGCCTGAACTGTGCCGTTGTACTGAACGCCGTAGGTGCACGGCAAAGCCATCCTCCCATGCTAAGACCAGGTGACAGGTACAAGAGGACCCAGGATACATAGCAACTCAGGGACAGGCTGCAGAGACCCAGGAGGAATGAAAAGCTGGAGGCCTCGCTTTTGTAAGGACTGGGAATGTTTAGTGAACCTTTCTCGAGGGGAGGACCTGGCAAAATCACCCAACTAGAGTCAACCAACATCCATGGAGCTAACCCAGTCAGTGCCCTTGGGGGAAGACCCCAAGAGAGGAGAGCTGAGCTGTAAAGGTCCCACAGAGCAGCTCTGGTCTTCACCAGTGACATCAACCCGAAGGTTCTGGGGAGAAACTCACCCATAGGCCACTGCCAGAACCCAGAGTAGTGCTACCTCTGGCACTAGTCTCAGGGCCAGTAGCAGATCCAGTGGTGGGTTCCAACCTCTCACCAGGCCCAGCACCATCCTTGAAACCAGGCACAACACTGGCATTGGAACTGCCTTCGGATTCATCCCTCTCCGGCACCACGAGCAGAACTAAGAAATGAAAATTACGTACTCACCATAATTGCTGATCCTTCAGAATATTTTCACCACTCATTCACACTTATGGGTCTAAGCTGGAGCACTAGGACCCAGCAGGAGCAAAGTTTTTAATGACGATGCTGGTGCCATGCACAAGACAGACATAGTGATGTAGCGCCTGTGGGTTGACCTATAACTGATGCCAGCCCCTCTCTTCCTCAGTTCTGTTTGCAAGGAGAGAGAAAAGAGTGAGAGAGCTATAGCTTCCTAGCCCAAAAGGGTAGGATATAAAATCATAAAAATAATACAATTCGATTACCAACTTAGAGAACTAAGGGATGAGCCTAAGTGGCACAGGGAAGTGAGTGCAAGAGCCAGAGCTTACTTCAGCCACCTGGACAGGAAGGTGGAAGGAGGGCAGCAGTCCTGCCTCTGGCTGTGTAGGAGAGACCAGGGAATCTCAGTAAAGTTAGGATGGTCAAGGTCAATTCAGAGAGTTTTGTACTCAAAGTATAAGAACCAAGGATTAAACAAAACCCCAAAATACACAGAAGACAATGACCAGACCAAGAGCACAGCTGCTGTCCTCTTGCCACCCAAGACAGTGAAGGAGAAGAGAAGAGAAAAGAAGAAAAAAGAGAAGAGACCCAGCACCTGCATGTGGGACAGCATAACTGAGGCTGAGCATACAAGAAATAATAGACCTCCCTAGTGTCTCTCTCTCCTAGACATCAATAGTGAGGACTGCACCTTGTAGCGAGCTATGCTGCCAGTTGACAGAGGCTGAAGATATCTGCAAGATGGAGACTGAGGCTGCAGCAGCTCTAGGGGTATCATCAGAACCTCCTAGTAGGAGAGGAAGAAGCATAGGCATGAGAAAACTACAAATATTAAAGATTATATACTCACCATAATTCTTGATCTTCTAGGAATATCTTCACCATTGATTCACACTAGTGGGTCTTAGCTGGAGACGCTTAGACCCTGTGGGACCCAGAATTTTCAGGAGGGCTGGCACCCAAGTAAGCTGAGCACATGTATGGCACCACAAGACTGGCTCATGGGGCAGGCTTACCTTGGCACCAGCCCTTAACCTCCTCAGTACCTTTTAAAGATAATAACTCTGTTTTTGTGTATTTATTTTGTATCCGGCTATTTCTGAAAACTTATCTATCACTTGTAGGGTAGCAGGAATGGACTTTTCAGGTTCTAGGAGTGTTAGTAATACATCATCTGCATATGATGACATGGTAAAATCCCTCCTCCTAAAGAGACCCCTGAATATTAGGATGTTGCCTTATGGCTTCAGCCAATGGCTCAATGTATATGGCAAACAGTAAGGGGAAAGTGGGCAGCCCTGCCTAGTTCCCCTTCCCAGCTGTAACATTGAAGATAACTGTCCATTCACTTTAACATGTGCCTTGGAGGCATAAATTCTCTGTATCATGCTAGAGAATTCCCAGGATCAAACTTGCGTAAAGTTCCCATAAAAAGGCCAACAGATGCGATCAAAAGCCTTGTCTGCGTCAAGGCTGAGCAACACTGCCTATATCTGTCTCTGATTTAAGTGGTCCAACAAATGGATCGTTCTATGTGATATTATCTGTAGTTTCTCTGGCTCAAATGAACCCAGATTGATCTGAATTAATCAAATATGGTAACATTTCTCTAGTCTATGTGCCCATATGGACATAAATAACTTGTAGTCCGTGTTTAATATGGATATTGGCCTATATGAGGTAGTTAAATCTGCTGGTTTGCCTACTTTTAAGATAGGTGAAATATTAGTGTAATCCCATGATGGAGGAGGGGAACCCTTCTGTTGAATTTCTAAAAGGTCTTTAGTAGTAAAGGAGTCAGTTGTTTACTAAAAGTCTTGTACCACTCGGACGGAAATTTGCCTGGGCCAGGGGTTTTAATTATTTACTTTCTTTATGGCACGCCTGACTTTCTGATCTGACAGGGCTTTTAATCTGGTTTCCATTTCTAGTTAGCTTTCTTAATATAAGGGGTAAAAATTCCTCAACTTTGTTAAATTCTGGACCTTGTGGTTTTCATATAGCTGCCTATAATATTTCTGGAACAGTTGCAGTATCTGCTGTGAGTTAAGAGCTCTTGTTTTCTCTCCGGATCCACTAAATGTGTTATGATTGTGGCTGTCCTATGTCCCTAAGCCTCCGGGCTAAATTTCTCACCCTTTTGGCCTTCCCTCATACCTATATGTTTTCAAGTAAAATAGCCTGTTGTGTTTTTTCATCTTAAAGTTTCTGGAGCTCAGCCTTTGTCTGATTAATCTGGGTTTGGGCCCTGTGGTAATAGGAATAAACTTTGTTTGCATTTCCTTAGTTTCTCATGTAGTTTACCATATCATGTTTCCCAATATCTCTTCTTGTATGCTGAATACGTAATTATCTCCCCTCCGATCACAACCTTCACAGTATTCCAAACTACTGTGTTGGATGCCTCCTGGGATGAATTCTCTGCAATAACCTGAGCTATTTTTGAATTAAAGCTATCTCTGAAAGCTTTATCCTAAGAAAGATGTATTCAAGCACCACCCAGTGGATTTCTTGGTATTTTAAAATATAGCCTCAAAAATAGGGTGAATGATCAGAAAGAAATCTAGGTCCTATAGTTACATCCTGTAAGCAGTCCAAATGTTCTTTTGAAATGAAAAAGTAGTCCAGTCTTGAGTAAGAGTTGTGTCTAGGAGAAAAATGCATATCCCCAGAAAGAGGATAAAATGTATCCATACATCGATTAGACCCAATGCTCCAAGTTAAGAGATAAATAATCTTTGAGCTGATGTTGGCCTATATTTGGAAGGTGCAGACGAGTCCAACTGAGGTGTCAAAGTTAAATTGATAACTCCCTATCATAAGACATCCGTGTATAGTGTCTAAGAGCTTTGCAAAAATCTTTAAAAGACAAACAGATGTAAGAGGGGAAATGCATATCATTAATGTGACGCTTGTCCCATAAAGGTACCTTTTAGGATTATATACCTTCCTCTGAATCTACGCACTGTGTTTCTAAATGAAAAGGAGAGGTCCTAGGTATTAAAATGGCTACTCCTCGTTGTTTCCCTTTAGGAAAGGACGATACATATATAAAACCTGCCCCTCCCCAGATCAATTTTTCACGCATTGTCAGTTAAATGTGTTTTCTGGAGATAATAAAATCACTGGGTTGTTTCTTGATATATGGAATAGTCTGGCCCTTTTAATAGGTTGTTAAGCCCATTTATATTAAGCGAGAGTGCTTTTACTATCTGAGTAGCCATCTTATTCCCTTATGGAGACATAGTCTCTCCTGTTGTCCATGTCTTAATAATCTAATTTTATTTATTTTTTGTGAGAATCAGTTTACAACCTGTGAACCAGAGGCTCGATTTCAAAAGTACCGTCCATTGAGGACATACATAACATTTTAGGTTGCTTAGTACAGGTTTTCTCAAACAGGTATTCATCAGAGGCCACTGTCACACTGTGATCAAATAAAATACATTTGAGTTGCAGGGTACAGGTAATTGAGATAGTTCTTACACAAGTTGGTTTCATATGTTGAGCAATTTACTGGCATTACCACAAGACAGCAGGCACTAGCCAGGATTTACTTAGGTATGGTGTGCTGGGAAAGAGTGGAGGGGTGGGCTAGGAGGAGAGCGCCTGGTGGGCGCTGTTACGGTGGAGAGGTTCGAGGTCCAGCCTCACTCAGAGACAGGAGCAGCTACGAGTGTTGAGGAGTTGGCTTCAAGGCTGGTTTTGAATTTGAGACAGTTGTGGCATTAGTGATGGGGCAGGGAGTGAGTTAAACCAGAATGGGGCTCTGTAGCAGAAGGACCTCTAACCATGAGTAGTTCTTGACCAGGGACAAGTAGAGCGGACTTGTTGGAGGACCGTGTAGCAATTGTAGGTGGGATCCAGTGGATGGATGCAGTCACTCCAGGAGGGAGAGCCCGAGTAGGGTTTTTTTTAGTGAGGAGGCAGGTATGATAGGAGCCGTTCATTAAGGGTCGGAGTTTAGCATCATCCTTACAGTTGACGGGTGTGAGTGAGCCTGGGGGCACCAGTCTGCAAGCCTTATTTAGGTTATGGAATTTTTTGAGGGTAGTCGTGTCGGCAGCACCATAGACTGGTAAGCCATAGTCTACAAGGACAGTACTGAGGACGAACAGCGAGCTGGAGGCATGTGGGGAGGCAGTTTCTATGGCGGAAGAGGATGCCAAGCCAGATGTTGGTGGTGGATGCAAGGGCATCAATGTGGTCGTGGAATGTGAGGCAGAGTCAAGGTAATCCCTAGGTATTTGTAGGAGCAGACTTGTTCCAGAGGTTGTTTGGTACTAGGAAGGATGTGGAGTGGTGGTTGCTAGCTTTGTTTTGGGGTGGAAAAGCATAGCTTTGGTTTTTAAGATTAATGATGAGTCTCGGCTCCTTAAACCAGGCATCTGCCTCACTGAAGGACTGTTGTAGGGATTCCTGAAGGAGATGGATTATGTGGGTGGCAAAAATGACAGCATTGTCAGCATACAGAAGCATTTTGCCAGAGCAGGCACTGGGCAGGTGTTCAGATAGAGTGAGAAGAAGCGGGCCCAGGATGGAGCCCTGGGGAACCCCTGAGTGTATGGGACGGTATCGAGAGTGTCCCATTGATTTTAACACACTGTGATCGAGCGTCTAGGTAGCTCGAGCACCATGCTAGAGGGCCAGCCGAGAGGCCAGTGTGGCAGAGGGCGCTCAGCAGAAGTGGTGGTAGACAGTGTCAAAAGCCTTTGATAGGTCAATGAACACTGCACCAGCTAGGAGCTGGTATCCAGGGAGGACTGAAGAAAATTAGAGAATTCAATTAGCGTAGTGTTGGTACTGTGGCCAGCACGGAAGCCATGCTGCTCTGGGTATAAGATGTTATGCTTGGACAGATATTCAGTGATTTGAATGGCCACCACTTTTTCCAGAGCTTTTTGGGGGGATGGAGATTGGTCGTAGTTGTTGGTCAATGACCTGTCACCCCTTATGAATGGGTGTGATTATGGCTGTTTTCCAAGCAGTGGAAATTGTCCCAGGCAGAGCGAACGGTTTAGGAGGCTGGTGAGCGGGCAAGGACTTCATCCAGCACCAGCCTGAGGATACTGAGGTCCAGTGAGTCGCTGCCGGGATTGTTGCCATTTAGAGCTTTGATTAGGATGGGTCTGGCTTCCCGGCAGATACCTTGCACAGGTGGAAGCTGGGGTGGTGGGGACAGGGGAGGTTGGTATGGAGGAGGATCAAAGAAATTACTGGGGAGGACTGAGCTAAGGTCGGTGAATGCGGTGTTTAGGGCAGTTAGCTATGAAGGCAGGATCAGTGGAGGTAGTACCATCATTAGTGAGCTGAGATGGGGAGGGAGCGTGACTTACCATTTAATTGTTTAATATTATCCCAGAAATTCCGGATGAGCCCCAGGAGGAGGTGAGGGTGGCCTGGTAATGGTCGGCCTTGGCTTTTCGGACTGCCCAAGAGCACTTATTCCGGGCTGCATTGTATGCTTGTCTCATTAGACAGCCGGCCCGCTTCAGTGGCAAGGCGCCAGAGGTTATCTCCGTTCTCAGCAATTGTAGGAAGGCAGGCTGACCCAGGGTGCATTCTGTTTTTTGGATCGGATTTTGTGAAGGGTGCAAAGAGATCACAGGCCTTGTTGAAGGTTTGGGAGAAGAAAGCGAGGCAGTGTCAATGTCGGGTGCATGCTGAATGGGGACCAGTTTATCTGGGTGAGAAACTGTCTAAGTTTTTCAGCCCACTAGGGCGGAGGCGCCTGATGAGGGTGGTCTGTGCCTTGGGTTTGGGATTGGGAACTGCCCAAACAAATAGGATAGGGGAGGTCACTTAGGGAATCTGGTGGGACTTGGATGTTTTGGGTTTTGGGGTCGGTTGGTGATGACTACATCCAGCAGGGTGCAGGTTCCTCTTTTGGGTTTATTCTAGTGGGCTGGGTAGCGCTGCGCAAGTCTTGGGTGGCAAATGTGTCACGGATTGCGGAAGAGGAGGAGCTGAGCCAGTTTATGTTAAGGTCACCAACTAGGATTTCGGCTCCGCTGCATGGTGAAGGGTGGCCAGATAATCAGTTAGTGATACCAGAGCTGGGTTCTGTTTTTGGGGAATGTAGGCAGTGGTGAGATAGAGAGGGCCCTAGGGGTCAGGGGTGAGTTTGAGGAGTAAGGGTCTGGGCCCATTTACAAGGGCAGGGTAGGGAGTGCTTGTCCAGTAATTGTGTCCCTAGTGTAGATTGCACAGCCTCCCTCGTTTGCCTACTCCGGTCCTCCCGGTATAAGGTATAGCCAGGAGAGAGATACATGAGTCAGGGGTGGATTTGGACAGCCAGGTTTCTACCAGGGCTATGATGTCAGGTTGATGTGCCGTGGCCCAGCACTGGAGGGCGCCTATTTTTTCAGCAGGCTGCATATGTTCATGGAGGCTATTTGGAGGCCAGTGGACCAAGTTGTTGGGTGGAAGGGCTGGACCTGGGTTGGGATGTATGTTGCCAGAAAGTAGTAGAAGGAGGACCAAGGCTCTGGTCCGGGGTGGCAACAAGTTAACTTCCGTGGTGCACGCGCTGGGATGGGAGGTGGCCATGGGTGCAAGGAATGGTCAGGTTCGAAAATTTGGGAGGGCAAGGATGATACCCAACCATGGAGAGTCAGGATAGGCAGTGAGGGGGTAGATAGTGGGTGGGTGCTGTGGGCCAGGATACATGGTCGGCGTAGGGGTCTTGTCGGACTACGTCAGGGAGAGTTAGGTGCAGGAGAAGAGGACCTGTGAGTACGTTTGGCTGATAAGATGTGTGTACTAGCAGGAGAACGAGGGGGAGACATTTGGGGAGAAGGGGTGCACACATAATGCCAATGTAAGCAGCAGGGCAGGAAGGGTTCAAGTATCTTGGCTGCCCCAAGAGGCGTGGAAACCACTTTGGATTAGTGGTAGGGTCACGGACTCTGGTGGACAGTACAAGGTTCTAATCCCTGGTAGGGCAAGTGAAAAGGACCTGGGCAGGTGGGGGATTCCACTTTCCAGGTGGATCAAGGCTGGCTGGAATTGGGCCAAAAACAGGGTGAAAATAGCGACTCCTAGTGGTCACTGGAAGGTTAGCGTCAGGCTATGGTAGGGTCTGATAGTTGGGTCAGACCAGTGTGCAGGAGCTAGTTTGGAGTCTGGGTATAGGTAAGAGGTGTGTTCAGGGACAGGATTGATTCCCTGGGGATCACCATACCAATGTTCCCCAGAGCCATCCTTCTGATTGTCACTTTTGAAACATTTTATGCCTTTCCCATCTAAATTATTCTTAAACATCTCCTGCTGTGATCTTATCAAACCTTTTGAAATCTGAAACAAATTATCAGTATATGTCTGACCTTTGTTTGAAAACTAAGTACATACACTGTATTCCAAATAAAATTGACTTCCAAGGTAGGGAGTTTGAAAAATACTCTAAGTGTGTCTCCTAATAGTCTGGGGTCACCTGAGGATATCTGGTAACACCAAATGCCAGGCCTCCTAGGGATATCCTGCTCCCCAAATGAAAATAAAGAGAAATATGCAGACAAGCTAAATAAAAATCCAAATGTTAACTCAAAATACCCTGCCTGTCTTTGGTTTGAAATGGGCTTCCCTGTAACTTCTGGAGATGCCCGTTGCCCCCCACACAATGTAAATTCTTTGTTTTGTAATTAAATAAATTCTGTAATATACAACTAGGACAACTTTTCTCAGATCCTTATATCAGTTTATCCCTAAAACAAATCAAGCAGAGCACTATAATCTGCTCTTTAAAGTTATATCCGTTGCCCCTTCAGAGCAACTGTCTGGGCCAGTTCAAACAGCTAAACCAAATGTTTTACATATTTCTTTGTTATAGCAAAATTTTCTTCAGGTAAAGTTATTAAGTTCCTTTTCTCTGTCCAACATCGTGTAGAGAGAGTCATTGTCTTATAAAGATCCCAGTTCAGACAACTGAATTCCCAGTCCCTCTCCTCAGTCAAGCTTTCAAGGACCTCTAGCCAGAGGACCATCGAGAATCACAAGCCAAGTTTCAGCTTCTGTCAGTCAGGTTCTTCCTTACTGATCGGCAAAAGTTGCCAAACAATTAGAAATGTTCCCCTCTTTTCACTCTCTGCCATTTTGTGTTCTGCCCAGATTCCTCATATGCCAGCACAGTGGGTCAGTTTTCTGTAATCCTAGTGTGGATTTTGTTTTATTTGAATTCCTGCAAAGGGCTCCTCTCTGGCCTCCTCCAGATATGAAATTCCTTCCTTCCCGATGAAAGTTGCACAACTCTGGCTGGATGCGGTGTTGTGAATCTAATGGCTGCCTCCTTCAAAGCTGGTAAAATGTCCGCATATGCTCTGCGATCACATAGTTTTGTGGAGGCGTGGTAAGTTATCAACATAGAAACGAGTTTGCCTGTAAAGACCGTGCCTTTTCACCATGCTGCTGTTAATACTGTCTCCTTGAATGCGTAGCTAAGAAAGCGCATAATAATAGATTGAGGCCTAGCATTCAGATCTGTAGGCCATGGGCCCAGTGCATAGTGGATTCTCTCTAAATTTAATTGAATATCTGAGGGCAATTCAAGAGCTGTTTTGAGCAAAGCAATAGTAAACTAAGTAATGTCCTGACCTTCTGAGCCTTCAGGATGCAATATAATCTTAGGTTCTTTCTAGAGCTCTGTTCTCCATATCTTCTTGTTTTTCTTGTAGTTGTACACACTGATCTTGTAAGAGTTGAATTGTATTCTCCATGTCGACTACTCTGTTCTCCACTGCTGTTATCTGTCTCTCCGGTGCATCAGCTCGTTGCTCCAGGCTCACTACGTCTCTAGAAGCTCTCCGTAAGATATTTAATTTCTGCATGAAATGATAATAGCTCCTTGTGTATAGTATCTAACTTTATCGTTTGTTTCTCGCTTTATTATTTGGTGTGGTCATTTGGTCCTGCCGTTCTTGCTGCGCTTGAGAGTGTTCTGAGTCAGAGGGCTCCTGGGCAGACATTACTGCTCAATTTAATTCTGCTCACTGCTGCCCGTAGTTGTTCAATTTCTTATATTTTCTTCTTTGCAATGCTCCTACATTATGTCCCCGATATCTAGTTCTTGTTTATTTTAAATTGTTTGTCATTGAAAGCGTCAAATCAGGAAGATTAGCAAGGGTGTAGCGAGCTCTGCTTTACACTGCCATGCTGCTTGGAAGCTCAACTGGAAGTCTTGGCAGTCTGTTCTGAGGTGGTCAAACCTCAGACAATAAACACAGATTGTTGAAACCCAGTGGGACCATCTTTTCTTGGATTTCTCAGACATGGCCACACTACACAAATTACCTTACAGCATTCAAGCCAGGTAAAACTCCCTATCAGTTACCAATCGTGGTCACGGGCTGTCTAAAAAGACAGATAAAGTCCATTTTTTGAAACTGATAGGAACGGACACCACTACTAAATCCCAGAAAAATTCTAACACAAACAAAGGTCAGTTTCCAACCAGACCGACCAATAGGAAACTGAAGAAAGAACAATTTCCACAATAACAATATCACTACCTATCTACAACACTACCTGGACCATAGACAGAGCCTTGATACGAAAAATAATAAATCTGTTGAACAACTGAACGCTTTTGACTTTTACTGAAGTGAAGCAAAACAGATCTTTGGAGTTACTTCTCAGTTAGGTGGAGTAAAGAATCTCACGGTTATGCCGATATGTACCAGAGACAGAGGTTTGAAAACCGAGCTCGAGCTCAATATTCTATGCTGCTGTACAGAGTTAACCCTTTTCTCTCGAGCAGTTCAAGTGCTGGGGCTAAATGCATATCGTCAGAATACAGCAAGACTTCACGTTGTTTGAACCACCAGTGGCACTGAAGATGGCAATGATCCTGTGCAACGACTGACCTGGAGGGAGCCAAATTCAGAGATGTCCCTGACACCATTATCTGCACTGCAGAAAGAGACAGAAGATGATAAGATTCAGAGGGGTCACTGGTCCATGAGAGCTGTACATCAATTAAATTGCTCAACTGAAACATCCCATAAAAGGTAGAGGGGTGTTGGAGATGGAGGTGTCAGATCCAAATTCATTAAGAAGTCCAGCGTCATATCATCCCTCATCAATTTCTATGAAGGACAGGACACCATTAGTTCTCAGGACAGGGACAGGAAGTGAATCCTCAGGATTGTGGAGCAGCTGCACGAGGGAGGGAGCCGGATGTCATTGTTCACCTAGGGACAAATGACCTGGCTGTAAATGGGATCAGAGCGGTGCAAGAGGAGTTTGTGGAGCTGGGAGGGGCCTTAGACAAGCAGCATGTACGGTAACCTTCCGGAGGTGCTGCCTGTCTATGGCAAGGATGATGCTAGGGTATTCCACACCATGGGATTCAATGAATGGTGAAAAACTGGTGTGGAGCTCAGGGTTTTGGCTTCATTGGGGACTGGGGAGCCACCTGGAGGGATGTAGGCTTCTACTGGTGCGATGGTCTGCATCTGTCCAGGGAGGGATCCAGGATCCTAGTGACAGGTTTAAATGCTTCATTGGCAAGCATTTAAACTAGACAAGGGGAGGCACTGTAAGGAGCAGGGAAATCCCAGCCTCCCCCACAAAGTGCAGTAGTTAGAGAGGTAAACACCAAGGCAGAGAAGTCAGTAGGGAGAGGACAGGATAAATGCAGAAAAGGTGTTAAGGGCAGGGATGGGGCTAAAAGGGTAAGGCCATAAAAATAAATAGAAGGTGATGAGTACCAATGCCGTAGTCTGTGCAACAAGCTCCCTGAACTAGTGGCCTTAATGGAAGAGGGATGCCTGGATATTGTGACAGTCACTGAAACAAGGTACACAGAGAACCATGAGTGGGAAGTCAACATACCAGGATACACAGTCTACAGGAGGGACAGGGTGGGTAAAGAGGAGGAGGAGTAGCTCTCTATATAAGGGAAGAGATTAAAGCAACAGAACTAAAGAGTAAACAGGCAGTTGATGAATCACTATGGGTCACCCTGAGACAGGAAATGGCACCACAATCCGCATGGGGTTGTGTACAGACCCCATCTCAGGGGAGGAAATGGACAAGGAAATGATAGAAGGCATCCTTAAAATGGCAGAAAAAGGAGATATTGTTGATGGGGACCTGAATATGCCAGATGTTAACTGGAGTACCTTTGCTGCAGGCACATCCAAGAGGAGGGTCATTCTTGATGCCCTACAGGGGCATGCCTCAGACAGCTAGTGTTGGAACCCACTGGGAGGAGCAATTTTAGACCTGGTACTCTCAAATGAGGAAGGAGAAATAATCTCAGATTCAGAAGTGTGCAGCCATCTCGAACAAATGACCACCAAACAGTGTGGTTCATAAACACAGCCATAGAGTCAAGCCATACAAAAAACAAGAGTACTGGACTTTGGGAAGGCTGACTTTGGGAAAAATAGAGAGTGCCTTAGAAAAGCACTAGCAAAGGGGCAAGAAGGAGGGTAGAGGAACAATGGGGAATAATCAAAACAGCCATCGAAAGAGCAACAAGCCTTTGTGTGAAGCAAATCAATAAAACAAAACGAAGGAAAAACACTATGGTTCTCGAAAGAGGTGGCAGGGATGGTTAAGGAGAAAAGGATAGCATTCAGGAAATATAAAGAAACACAGAAGGAGCAGGACAGAGAACTTTATCAGTTAAAGCAGAAGCAGGCAGAGAAGGCAGTCAGAATAGCAAAGGCACAAACTGAGGAAAGACAGTCAACTCTGTTAAGAAGGGAGATAAAACATTTTATAGGTACATTAGGGAGCAAAGAAAGACCAAAGGAGGGATAAAGAGACTTAATAAAGGGAGGGAATGTGGGCAGAGGGTGACGGTGAAAAGCAGGGATACTGAATGAATATTTCTGCTCGGTATTCACAACAGATGAGGAGGGGAGGTGCCTAAATCAAACAAGGAGAAACTCTGAATAGGGGTCAATACCAGTCCATTCACAGAAGAAAGAGTTTTGAAAGAACTCTTGAAACTGAGGGTGGACAAAGCAATGAGGCCTGATGGGATTCACCACGAATACTAAAAGAAATAAGGGTAGAACTAGTAACACCACTGACTACTCTCTTTAACAAATCATGGGAGGATAGAGTGGTACCTGAGGACTGAGGAGGGCAAATGTGATTCCACTTCACAAAAGTGGAGCAAAGCAGAGGCAGAAAACTATAGACCAGTTAGTCTGACTTCAGTAGTAGGGAAAATGATGGAATCACTTCTGAAGGAAAGAACTGTTGAGTACCTAGAGGCCAATGGGGCACAGGACCCAAGGCAGCATGGTTTCACAGCAGGAAGGTCATGTCAGACAGACCTAATAGATTTCTTTGACTGGGTGACCAAAGTAGTAGACCAGGAAAGGGCTGTGGATATGGCCTACCTAGATTTTAGAAAGGCATTGACACAGTCTCACACAAAAGATTAATGTACAAGTTAGCCAGCCTTGGAGTGGGTCCCAAGGTGGTAGCCTGGTTAAAAACTGGCTGGACAACAGGACACAAAAGGTAATGATAAATGGAGTCCACAGTGAAGAAAGGAGGGTAACTAGCGGGACCGCAGGGTTTGGTACTGGGACTGGTCCTCTTTATATCTTTATAAGTGACATTGGGGAGCACCTGGAAGGAAAGGTATGCCCTTTGCAGATGACACAAAGATCTGCAAACAGGTTGTTACACAAGGTGGGGTGGAAAAAGAATGAAAAGGACTTGGCAAAGTTGGAGGAATGGTTAAATACGTGGCAGCTCAGATTCAGTGCAAAGAAGTGCAAGGTAATGCATCTGGGAAACAAAACCCAGGGAAGAGTACAGTGGGGGGTGAGTAAACAACAACAACAAAAATCAAAAGAGACCTAGGAGTAATTATATCAGATGACCTAAAGGTGGGCAAGCAATGTGAGAAGTCAGTAAGGAGGGCTGGGGATACTAGGATGCATAGGAGAGGCATCATCGGTAGAGAACAGGAAGTTGTTATCCTCTCTACAGACAGTTAGTGAGACCCCATCTGGAGTACTGCGTGCAATTCTGGAGACCCCATCTCCAAAGACATAGACAGAGTGGAGGCTGATCAGAGGAGGGTAACCAAAATGGTGCAAGGTCTGCACCAGAAGACATACGAGGAGAGACTAAAGCAGCTTAATATGTACACCTTGAGGAAAGGAGGAGAGGGAGACATGATAGAAACTTTCAAGTATCTCAAGAGAATTAACAAGGTAAAAGAGGGTAGTATCTTTCAGAAGAAGAGATGTCAAGAACAAGGGAGCACAATTTGAAGATGGGGGATGGCTCAGAGGTAATGTTAAAAGTATTTTTCACAGAGAGAGTTGTGGATGCATGGAACAGCCTCCTGAGGAGGTTGTGGAGTCAGAAACAGTGGAGAATTCAAGAATACATGGGACAGGCATAAGGCAATTCTAGTGGGAGGTAGGAGGAAGTAAGCTGTTGATTAACTAGAATCTGTAGCTTATCCGTCAGGTAGGGAAATGGGCAGACTAGGTGGGCCAAGCAGTCCTTGTCTGCCAAGTCTATGTTTCTATGTTTCTCTAGACCATAAGGAGACAGCTGCCTTAGGACAGAAAGTTGAGAACTTGACTTAGAGCTATGTCATCACTTCTCCTTTTGTAAGAGGATGACATCGAACCATCTTGGAAACCCAAAGAAAAATGACTTACCATAGTAATATTATTTATTCTAATGGAGTCTTGCTGTGTTCTGAGAAATGCAATATGACCGACTGGTTAAGCTGACCCAGAGAACAAAGAGTTAAACTCTATGCAAATGCACAGAACGTTGAGCTTGAGCTTGGTATTCAAACCACCATCCTCTGGTACATTCTAGTAACTGATCAGATTCTTACGAAGCTACTAATAGCAAAAGACAGGAAAAAACTTCTAAACAGACCTAAGCACCACCATGGGCAAACACAACAATTAAACTGGGCATGAGAAGACTCAAGTCACTGATGCCCAGGAAAACACCCTACCCACTGGTAGGTGAAGCAAATTTACTGAAAATGCAAAGGACCACCTTTTCCCCAGGTTCTGAAGGGAGCCAGGGTGGAGGTTCAGAATACAGCAAGACTCCATTAGAAGAAACAATATTACTATTGTAAGTAATTTTTCTTCAAACAACATGAAGTCTTGCTGTATTATGACAAAATGCAGACTATAAAGCAGTTCACCTGAGGTGGGCACAGAAACCTACTTGGGAAATAGGCTCTGCAACACTGCTGTTCCAAAACTGGCATCACTCCTGGCCTGGGTATCCATGCAGTAGTGCTTAGTGAATGTGTGAACAGTTTTCTAGGTGGTTGCTTTACAAATATCCAACAAAGGGATATCTCTGGCTGCTGCTACTGAGGCAGCAGTACTCCTAGTGGAATGGGCCTCAGACCCGAAGGAGGATCCTTCCCTAGTTTGCCATAGCAGAACTGAATGCAAGCAACAATCCATCTTGCTGTGGTTCTTTTGTGACTGGCCTGCCCCTTACCTACCTCCCACAGGTAAGGAACAGTTGGGATCAGTCCTGTCCATGTAATAACTAATAGCTCTTTTATATCAGACTGTGAAGCCCATGCTCACCTGAGCTGGAATGGTCTGTGAAGAACACAGGCAGTGTGATTGACTGATAAAGATGAAAGTCAGAAACCACCTTGGGCAGAAACTTTCTATTGGTCCAGAGAACAATTCTGTACCTGTGAGGGGCAATGAGTTGGGCTCCACTGACAAGGCCTGGAGCTCACTGATCCTTCTGGCAAGTGACAGCCACTAGAAATACAGTCTTCCAGGTCAGAAACTTGAGTTCTATGAAGACATGAGTTCAAGGGGGCTGCATACGCTGATCTATGCATACATTAAGATCCCAAGCTGGAGTGGGCCTCTGTGAGCAGGATGGAGATGTAACAGCCCTCAAAGAATTTCCTGAAGATGGGATGTGCAGCTAGGGAAGGGCCCTTCCCTGCTGACAGGTAGGCAGAAACAACTGCCAAATGCACTTTAAGGTAGAAGGCTGCAGCCTAGTGACTGTAGGTGTACCAGATAATCCAGCAGCACTGGAAGATCAGCCTGCTGTGGATCTAGGCCCTGCTGAGAGCACCAAATGGAAAACCTTTTCCACTTAAGAGGAATAGGTTCTTCTGGTGGAAGGCTTTCTGGGCACCCTCAGTATGTCCAGAACACTATCCGAGAGATGCAGACCTGCATACTCTAGGTCTTCAAGAGCCAGGCCCTGAGGCAGAGGGACTGGAGGCTGGGGTAGAGGATCCTTCCTTGGGAGGATGTGGAGGCAAATCTGACTGGCCACTGACAGCAACAGCAAAATCGAATACCATGGTTGCCTGGCCCAGTCTGGGACTATGAGGATCATGGTAGCAGGCTGAGACCTCAGCTTGACTAGGACCCTCAGAATCAGGGAAAGGGAGGAAGGCATACAGGAACCTGTTTGACCAATCCAACAACAGAGCCTCCAGTGGCACTGATCCCAACAGGAGGCCTGCAACAATACAGAAGCAACTGGTGACTGTCTGGGGCTGCAAAGAGATCTATCTCGCACCCCCACCTCCTGAATATACTAACAGGAGGACTTGTCTGTTCAGGACCCATTTGTGATGGCCCTGGCTGATCCTGCTGAGAGTATCTGCTTAGACACTGTCCTTCCCTGGCAAGTGGACTGCTGACAGGAGATGTCCAGGAGTAAGCCAGACTCCAAATTCTCATGGACTCTGTGCAGAGAAGAGAGGACCTTGTCCCCCGTTTGTTGATGTAATACATGGTAATGATGCTGTCTGTCCTGGACTTGCACCACCTTTCCCTGTAATAATTTGGCAAATGCCTGGATTGCCAGGAACACTGCCCTGACTTCAGAATGTTGATGTGCAACAGAGACTCCTGGGAAGCAAGTCCCATGAGCTGTGTGCTCTCCCAGGTGAGCACCCCAGCTGAGCCTGGAAGCATCTGTTATCAGCACCAGAGAGAGCCTGTTGAAGGAGGACTCCCACTCTTATAGTGTCCATGTCCTGCCACCACTGGAGAGCTTGCAGAAGGGGGAGATACTGGGACACGTTTGGACAGGGAATCTTCTTCTGGGACCAAAGGATCTCAAATGGAACTGATATCCCTCATCTGAATCCTGGCTCCGGGAACCACAGCTGTGGTGGAGGCCACTGTCACAGGAGTTATAAGAAGTACCATACTGGGCGAGGAACCCTAAGGTGGAAGGACCCTGCCAGCTAAATGATGGCCTGTGCCCTTCCTGAGGCAGAAAGGCCTTTGCCTAGAGGGTGTCCAGCTCTGCACCTATGAAGTCTAGAACCTGGACAGGTGTCAGGACTGACTTTTGAAATTCACTAAGAATTCTAGGGATTGGAGTGTTACCTGTGTGAGCTCCAATGACTCCTTTACTTGCTGGGAGGACTGGCCCACCAGTAGCCAATCACCCAGGTAAGGCTAAACAGAGACCCCTGCTTTCTGAGGAATGCCACTACCGCTGCTAGGCACTTTGTGAACACCTTGCAGAGGTCAGCCTGAAGAACATGGCCCTGAACTGGTAGGGCCTGAAGGTAGTCGAAATCTGAGGTATTTTCTGGGGACTGCCTGATGAGAATGTGGAAGTAGGCATCCTTTAGGTCTAGGGATGCCAGTCAGTCCCCTTGTCTGAGAGTAGGTAGGACTGTAAACCAAGTAGTCATTCTGAACTTTGGCTTTGAGAGATGCCTGTTCAGGTATCTGAGATCTGGGATGGGCTGCCACTCCCCATTTTCTTAAGGAGAAGTACCTGGAGTACAACCCTTTCCCTGTGCTGGGGTGACACAGGCTCCATTGCCTTTGAGAGAAGAGGGTGAAACCTCTGACTCCAGCAAAGCTGTTCCGAAGGATTGGCAGGCTTGAAGGGCCTTGCTCCCAATTTGGGAATAGCTTGAAGTTGACAGCAAGACCCTGACCTACTATCTCCAGGACCCATTTGTCTGATGTGATGAATTGCCAGGCCTGGAGATAGTAGGCAAGCCTGCCTCATACAGAGGAGGGGAGGTGGCCAAGAAGACTCTTCCAGGGTGTCTGCTTGGCAGGAGTAGAGGACTGTGAGGTGGAAGCAGCTCAGCCAGCACCTCTCCTTCCCTTCCTCTGAAGAACCCCTGGGTTGTTGGAAAGATAGTAAAGCCTGGGCCTGATGGAAGAGCATGAGGTAAGGTCTGCCCCTGCCCCTCTGACCTGTTGCCGCTGAGGAGTGGCAGACTTCTCTTTGCAGATGCACTTTGTATGCTACTCTGTAGTCATTAATTTTCTTCATATATGCTTCTGTCTGTTCCTCAAACAAAGAATTCTGAGTGAGGAAAGTCCACAGCATTATTTCGGGTATCTTAGAGAGGCTGGTAATCTCAGCCAGGAAAACCGTCTAAGCAAAATGGCAGATGCCATATCCCGAGAAGCTGCATCATTAGAATCCACAGCCATATGAAACTGGGACTTAGAAGCCTGAATTCCTTGATGGCCATCTCCTGAAGGTCGGCTGCAAGTTCAGGGAGGCCTCATGAGCCAACTGTTGAACTGATTCCCAAAGGACTTTTGATATCTAGAGGCATACGCAGTGTAAGAGGCCTGCCTGATACTCAGGGAGGATGCCAAGAAAGTTTTCTTGGCCAGAGAGTCAATTTTCCTGGAATCCTTATCAGGAGGATGGGAAGCCAGGGGAATGCCAGTCTTTTCACAGCTGCAGTCTGAACAACCCCACATGGCTGCAATGACTGGGCAGGAACTCAGTACCATTGCCAGCTAGGACATATTTTCTGTCCATCTTTTAATCCAGAGGAGGAAAAGAAAAGGGGTCTGAAGAAACTTTAGGGTCTGTCTCTTCAGGGATTTATGAATGGGAATGGAAAGTCCCTGGAAACAGGGAGATCCAGCATTTCTCTGTAATCTTCCTCCTCATCTTCTTCCTGCCTGGCTTCCTGGACAGACAGCTGCAGGGCTCTGCCACCACCTGCCTAATAAAAGAAAAATGGAAATTACGTACCAACCATAATTCTTGATCTTCTCTTGTAGCTTCACCATTCATTACTGCTGGTGTAAGCCAAAGTGCGCACCTGCTACACGAGTTTTTGGTTTTTTGAGGGAGGAGTCGGTGCCACCACCTACAAAAGTGACGAACTGTGTGGTGTGAGGCGGCCGCTAGGCACTGCAGACTCCTCCTCCATCCCAGTTCTATAAGCCGGAGGGCGAAATGAAAAATTACTCATCTTAGTAATTATATTTCTTCTAATGCAGTCTTGCTGTATTCTGACAATTGCAGTTAGCCCCAGACTTTAAACTGCCTCAGAGAACTAAGGGTTAACTTTCCATGCAGGGCGCACGGAACACTGAGCTCAAGCTCAGTTGAAGTCTCTGTCTGAGTGTTTTATACTTAAACCGTCAGATTCTTCACGAGCCCAACTAAACTAAAAATTCTATGTAGAAATTGTAAAATTCAACTAGCCAACTGGCTGAAAAGTTTTGGATTCACAAGGAAGACTCAAGTCAGGAAACCCAAGACCAAACCAATGTATTCAAAAATAACAATAATAAATAAGCACCCAAACAAAAGGGAGGAAGGTGCAAGCAAATACACCCCTGGGTGCAACACTGCACCTGCCCACCCACTTCCAAAAACAGGTTCTGAGAGGAGGCAGGAGGAGGTGAAATACAGCAAGACTCATTAGAAGAAACATAATTACTAACGTGAGTAATTTTTCTTCAAACAACATGAAGTCTTGCTGTATTCTGACAATTACCAGACTACAAGCAGTACCTCAAGGAGGAGGGACAGAACCTACTTGGGAATAGGATCTGAAGTACTGCTGTGCCAAACTCGAGCATCACTCCTAGCCTGGATATCCAGAGAGTAATGCTTAGTAAAGGTATGGACTGTTTTCCAGGTGGCTGCCTGACAAATTTCTAGAAGAGGATATCCTGCACAGCCAGGGAAGCAGCTATACCTCTTGTGGAATGAGCCCTCAGGCCTGAGGGTGGAGTTTTCCCAGTTTTCATTGCAGAATTGTATACAAGACACAATCCACCTGGCAACAGATCTTTGGTGGCAGGTTTGCCCTTCACTTCCCATAAGGAGGAACAACTGGAGGAAGTCAAACCTGTGACCCTTGGTACACTCTATATAGTAACTAAGGGCTCTTTTGACATCTAAACTGTATAGCCTCCTCTCTCCTAAGGAAGAATGATCAGTGAAGAAAACAGGGAGAGACAGAGACTGGTTTAAATGAAGTCTGAAACCACTTTGGGCAAGAACCTTCTATTAGTTCTAAGGACGTTTTATCCCTATGAAAGGAGATAAAATCAGGTTCCACTGACAGGGCTTGCAATTCACTGATACGCCTGGCAGAGGTAATGCTACCAAGAACACAGTTTTCCAAGTCAAGCATTTAAAGCTCTCGCTGAAGACATAGGCTCAAGGGGGTTGCATAAGTTGAGCAATGCAAACATTCAAATCCCAGGCAGGGCAGGGTTTCTAAAGGGGATTGGTGTGAAACAATCCTTTAAAATTACAGAACACAGGATGGGAAGATACTGAGGAAGGCTTCCCCACAGACAAAAATGCAGAAACAGCTGACAAGTGTACCTTGAGAGTAGCTGGTCTGAGGCCTAGCCTATAAAATGGACCATATAATCCAGAACCGTAGACAATTCAGCAGTGTCTGGAAAAATATTCTTCTTAGAACACCAAATGCTGAATCTTTTCATTTGAAGTTGTAAGTCTTTCTGATGGAAGACTTTGAGAAGCCTTGAGGATATCCCGAACCCCTTGGGAAAGATGCAGATCTGCAAACTCTAACTCTTCAAGAGCCAGCTTTGAGATTGAGAGACTGAAGACTGCAGGTACCAAATCCTTCCCTGAGAGGATGTTAACAGGTTGTAATTCCTGGGAAAATACAGGAAGATGGACTGGGGACAGCAACAAGGGGTACAGGGCTGTCTGAGCCAATCTGGAGCAATCAGAATCACCTTGCATGGTTGAGACCTTATTTTACCAAAACTTTGAATAGGAGAGGGAAGGGGGACACGCATACAGAAACTTCCCTTCCCAATTGAGGATCATAGCGTCCAAAGGGAGAGAGCCCTGGGCTGGAGGTCTACAACAAAAGAGAGGAGTTGGTGATTGTCTGGGGCTGCAAAGAGATCTATCTCTGGGTGCCCCACCTTGAAAAATCACTTCAAAACCTGAGGGTCCAAGGACCATTCGTGATGGCCCTGGGAAATCCTGCTCAGTGTACCTGCTAGCACATTGTCCTTCAAATCCAAAAGGCAGCACCAGCATCCGTCTCATTACAAAACAATATTTATTGTATTACATGCCTGTGGCAAGAGCAGTGCAAGTAGAAGCAAACTCACATTGTCCTTGCCTGAAGGTGAACTGCTACAAGAGAGGCATGCAGGAATAAGCCAGGGACCACAACTTCATATGCTTGCACAAGGCCGTGGACTGAGTGCCCCTGCTTGTTGATGTGCCACATGGTAGTAGTGTTGTCTGTTCTGACTTAAACCACCTTGTTCTGAACTGACCGTGAAGAATGCTTTAGAGCTGGAAACTGCCCTGAGCTCTAGAAGATTGATGTGGAGAAGGAGATTCTTGGGGACCACAGGCCCTGGGCAGTAAGGGGACCCCAGGTGATTCCCAGGCTCAGAAAAGAAGCATCTGTAGTAAGGACCACTGAACAAGGCTGAGCAAAAAGGAACACCTTGCTTCAATTGTCCTTGATCCTGCCACCACTGGAGGGCCTGGATCAAGGTCAGAATCACTGGAATCAGTTTGGTAAAGGAGTCTTTCTCTGAGACCAAAAGCTCTCAGGTGGAACTGATATCCCTCATCTGAATTTTGCCCTTAGACCACTGCTGTTGAAGCTGCCATGTAGCCCAAAAGCTGGAGGAAATGCCTTGCTGGTCGAGATACCTGAAGACTGAAGGAAGAAGCTAGTTTCATAAGAGCCCTTGCCTTTCTAAAGGAAGAAAGGCTCTGTTTGAGTGTATCCAGTTCTGCCCTATAAAGGTAAGGAGCTGACTGGTCTGAGAACTGACTTGGGAAGGCTGAGAAGAAATCCTAGGGAAGTGAGCACTTGCTGGGTCACGGCAGGTGAGACTTGACTTGGTCTGGAGACTGACCCACTATTAGCCAATCGTCCAGATAAGGAAATATGGAAATCTTCTGCCTTCTTAGAAAGGCAACTACTACTGCCAGGCACTTTGTGAAAACCCTTGGGGTTGAGGTTAGGCCAAAGGGCATTGCTCTGAACTGATAGCGGCCTGAGGGCAACTCGAACCTGAGGTACTTTCTGTGGGAGCACCTGATGGGAATGTGAAAGTAGGCATCTTTGAGGTCCAGGGAGGCTAGTCAGTCCCCTGGCCTTAGAGAGGGAAGGATTATTCCAGAGTTATCATCTTGAACTTTGGCTTTAAAAGATGTTTGTTTAGATATCTTAGGTCTAGGATGGGTCGCCACTCCCTGTCTTTTTCTGGGGTCAGGAAGTATCTGAGTACAGTCCTTTGCCTAGTGTAGGGTATGTACTCTCTATAGCTCTTAAAGCTAGGAGAGAAGAAACCTCTGCCTCTAGGGCAAGGGTTTCAAAAGATTTGCAGGTGGAAAGATCTGGCCTCATCTTTGGAAATTTTTTGAAGCTGAGAACCAGTCCCTGGTTTACTACTTCAGGACCCACTTGTCTGATGTAACAGACATCCAGTCCTGGACAAAGTAAGCCAGCCTGCCCCCTACTGGAATAGGAGAGTCGACCGGCAGACCCATCAGGATGTCTGCTTGGCAGGGCTTTAGGCTGAGGGGTGGATGCAGGCCTGCTCATCCCCTTCTGCCTCTCCCTCTGAAGAACCCCCTCTGCGAGAAGGAAGAAGAGGCCTGTGCTTGGTAAAGGCCTTTGAAAAGGCCTGCCCCTTGCCCCTAGACTGCTGCCTTTGAGAGCTGCTTCTGCCATTCCTGGCCTGAGCACTCCTGTAAGTGGTCCTGTACTGTCCATTTTTCATGTAATTTCTCTGTCTGCTCCAAACAGAGAATTACCCACTGCAGGAAAATCCATGGCCTTAGTCTGGTGTCCTGCAAGAGGCTAGTACATCTGAGCCAAGCCATCCTCCAAAGAGCCACAGATGTAGCCATGACTCTTGATGAAACATCATTACAGTCCACAGCAGCAAGAAACTGAACCTAGATGCCTCAATCCCATCTGCAGCCACTGCCTCCAGCTCCTTGGCTAGCTGGGGAGGCCTGTTTAGCCAGTGCCAGTACAGTGTCCCACCTGGACTTCTGGTACTGGCTGTATAAGCCATGTAATTCACCTGCCTGAATCCCAAAGAAGATGCCATGTACTGCTTCTTTGCCATGACATCAATTTTCCTGGAGTCTCTTGCCAGGGCTGTGTGAACCAAGGAATATTTGCCTTGTCACATGCAGCAGCCTTCACTACCCTAACATGACTGCATTGTTGATATAATAACTCCATGCCTGAGCCTGAAAGTGTATACCTCTTGTCCACTCTTCTATCCACAGGAGGTATAGTGTTAGAGACTTTAAGATTTTATGTGTCTGTTTCCCAAAAGATTTATGGAGGAATAGACAGTCTCCTGACTCTGGGATATTCATCATCTCTATATAATCAGGCTCTTCTTGATCTTTCCACAGCCTCCTCCATAGGAAGCTGGAGGGTTTCAGCCACTTTCTATAAAACATAAAGTGGGAAGGGACTCAGAAAGCCTAGGAGGGAAACATCTGATGGTCTGTCTGGGGAGATGTCTGATTCCACAGGCACATCCAGACCTTCACTTACATCATAATCCTCAAAATCCCTTCCTCTTCAAACTCCAGTTCTTAAAAATCTTCAAGGTATACTCTTGAACCGGGAACTGACCAAACCAAACCCCTGCCAGAAGGAGCTGGATCGGTCGGAACGGATGGAGCGATTCCACAATCTGAATCGCCTTTGGCTATCTCTTCAGTGGTCGGAACATGAACCTCTGGATCTGAACCGGTCGATTTATCTTGGCGCTTTCTTTATGTTGGAACCGATCTCTAGAATCATTCCCTCCTTTTACCGGAAGAAGTATCGCCTGGTCAGAGGGTACTCCTTCTGGTTCGGTTGAAACCGAACCAGGCTGGCCATCCAGGTCAGCGGACTTCTCTGCCTCATTTTCCCTCAGTCTACTCTCTCTTCTCAAGGGTAGATTTGGGAAAGTTTTACATATTTGGCAGTCTGAATCAGGTGGTCAAACCCCAGATACAAATACAGGTGGTGTGGGGATCGCCTTTGGCAAAGACCTCCTCACACTCACTGCAGTGTTGAAACCCAGTGGGCCTGTTTTTTTCTTGGTTTCTCCGACATGGCCAATCTAACCAAACTTACCCTTTTCTCGCAGCACCGCCAGGCAAGACTCCTTATCGGTTCCTAACCATGTCACGGGTATTGGAAAAAATGGTAAAAACACGTTTTTTTTTGAACTGATGAGAACCGTAACCACACACTAAATATAACAAAATTCACAATCAAATGGTGGTTCAGATGAACCGACCGCACTTTACAAGTTCCACATGAAAAATAAAACAATTCCTATCTAGTACTCACGGCACCACAGACAGAGACTTGAACCGACTATCGCGGATACTTTTTTTTCCTTCGATGACCGACGAAAACTGAAAAACTTTTAACCGACTTGAACCGAGCTGAAGGAGAAATCTCCGGAGCGACTGCTCAGGAGCGAGAGAAAGAATCTGACAGTTTAAGTTCCAAACACTCCAGACAGAGACTTCAACCGAGCTTGAGCTCAGTGTTCCATGCCCTGCATGGAAAGTTAACCCTTAGTTCTCCGGGCAGTTTAAAGGCTGGGGCTAATTGCAATTAGAATACAGCAAGACTTCATGTTGCTTGAAAAAGAAATAGAAGAATAAGAACGAGGCAAGAGAGCTGAGGATAGATAAAGGAAAGGAAACCAACTGAAAAGGAATAAGCCGAAGAGAGGACAGGAAAGAAAGAACCCTACTCTAAGGGACCATGAGGCCCCTTCTCTGGGCGGCTTTCAGGAGGAACAGATGAGGAAAGGAAGAAAGAAAAAAGGGAAGAAGAGGAGAGCATATTGGGAGGAGGGAAAATACTGCCACAAATCCTGAGTGAAACTGGCTTGAAGGTTATCAGTTTGGATCTTAAAGCGAGGAAGCAAGGATCACTTAGACAAAACTGGTATGGATGGTTCAAACGAACCTTTACACAGCTTGAAACGAGAGAGGTAAATCTCCCTACACATTCCGGCTAACCTATTACCCATCACTCAAGCTGAGAGCTACAGAATGCCAAGGTAAACTCTGCTCCAGAGAGAGGAGAGTCTCCAACTAGGTAAACGGAATAAGACCCCACTAGCACACAGATATGTGTTAGTATGGGGAAGCCCAAGAGAGGGCAACCTCCTTGCCAAGATGGATAGAGAACAGAGAAGGAGCTCCTTCTGACTCCTGGAGAAGGCAGGGGCCAAATGGACCAGGCCACTAGTTCAAGACAGTAATTTTCGAATCGGGCTAGAGCAGGCATTGACTAGCCCCGGTCCGCATCACCAGGTAAATCCAGAGACACCAGCTAAGTCCTAAGACTGAGGGTTAGAGGACTGTCTCAGAGACTAACTCTGTTGTCCAGAGATTGAGCTAATCTGGCCGAAGGAAAGTCCCTGAAGACAATACCCTCCAGGAAATCAGAAGAGTTCCCTCAAATGAAAAGGATGAAGCTCGCCTGCTCTCCCTCCTAGTCAACAACTCTTCTCATGTTGAGAAGAACAGAAGGTCCTGAGGAACCAGAGGATTTAGTATACTTCAGGGGTGGGGTGGGGAGGAGGAGGAGGGCGAGCAGGGTGGGGAGACACCCAAGAAATGAGGCCCATTGGTGGGTGGGATTCAGTAATGAATGATGAAGATACAAGAGAAGATCAAGAATTATGCTAGGTACGGAATTTCCATATCTTCCCATGTCAATCTTCACCATTCATTACTGCTCGGTGAGTACCAAGCCCCCCAGAGGGGGTCTGAAATTCAGCCCTGAGGAAACAGATCCTCAGCCTCCTACTGGTGGAAAGCAGGAGGGGACCTAACCAATAGACTGGGACAGTCTAAGGTTGCTGAGGGCAGGTGTCCTCGTGGCCGGGGATGGAGGATGCCACTGAAGAATCCTCCCTGCCCTGTGGGAAACAGACGAGTCCCTTGAAAGCGGAGGAAGTCACCCAACGCCGGGCAATGGGCGCAGTCTGGAAAGACGGCCATGCCATCCACCTTATGCAGATCGCTGTCCCTGCCAGTCTGAAGCCACCTGCTGGTATCGAAGACACCCTTGCTTGGTGCCTTGCAAGCTTCAGACTCTGTGCAGAGAAGGCAATGGCTTGTCTGGACTGCTCTGTATCAGGCATAGATGCCAGAACCTGTGCTAGCATTGACCACAGATGCCTGTTGTAGGCAGCGGTGTGCCTGATGTGAACCTATACACATCAACACATGAGCTGAAGAGAAGACTCTTTGTCCCACTAATCAAATTCAGCAGTATTAGATCTGGGGCCTATCATGTACCAAGCGCCAGGCCTGGAAGGGAGTATCTAGGGATGTCAAGCCCGAGGGCGGGTGAGGTAGGGAACCCAGTGACTCATGGGGGACAATACCATCTCCTGCAGTCTACTGGGGCTGGAGAAGGGTGGTTGGAGACTGCCAGGTGCGGATAGATGCCTCCTGAAGGGATTAGCCAGAAAGGCACCATGAGGTGGTGAGCGCTGAATTCACTGAGGAATGCACGCGCCTGCCGCCGGTACTGTCCCTGTGGATGAAGGAGATACTAAGCTCAGACACCAGCCTTGAAAGGAAATGGAAATTCATACTTATCGTAATTATTGATCTTCTTGGACAGTCTCCATCACTCATTCACACTAGTAGGATAGCACCGGAGGCACTAGGACCAAGCTGGAGCCAAACATTTTCTGAAGGGTCGGCGCCGAGGTAGGACTGCGCAAGCGCGGCACAGCAAGACTGACTCACGCCTGTGTAGGCTATCTCGGCGCTGACCCTCCAACCACCCCAGTACCTTTTCAACCACGGAGGTGCAGCGTAACTAATGAGAATAACTCATTCAGAGTTTCTGGGCCAGAGAGAAAGGTCAAAGAACAATGTCTTCACAGTCCAAACCATAGGCCATGAAGACCAGGAAAGAAAATGAGTGAACCCAGGGGATGGTGGGTGGGCGTGTGAATGAGTGATGGAGACTGTCCAAGAAGATCAATAATTACAGGCAATTTCCATATCTTCCTGGACTAAGTCTCCACTACTCATTCACACTAGTGGGAGAGTACAGAGCTAAAACCCACAACCCTGAGTAGGGTGGTAGGAGATAGGGTTCACCCAGAAAGGACGCCAAGGACTGTCCTGCTAATAAAAAGAGCCATCTTGTAAAGAGCATCCAGAATATAATGCTTACAAGATAACGCTCGAGTTAACTGCAGCACTTTGCAGACGACTGCAATGGGCACAAAATGAAACTCTGCCAGGAAGCGCAACCACTCAGACTGGCGAAAACCTGGACTCACAATTTGGTATAGGACCAAAATAGAAATTACGTACCTACCGTAATTATAATCTTTCTGTGTGTCTTCACCATTCATCACAGATGGGTACCTGCCGAGATCAGGACCTTGAGAACCTTTTGTTTTAAAGGATGTAGGGCCGGCCGAGCATCGGCGCCACCCTCGGGGCCGACGTACTCGTGGGCGCTCGTGGATTAGCCGTTAAGCTGTGTTGATCTGCCTGCCTACCAGTTCTGAGTCGCCAGAGAGGTAAGAGGAAGGGATGGAGGGTGGGACAAGAGAGTCCAAGGGACAGAAAAGGAAGAGAAACTGAACTAAAAGGAGAAATAACGACTGAGAGGACAGCATAGAAGAAATAACTAAGGGATTGGGAAGGGGCCCCAATCTCTGGAAAAGGAAGAAGGAGGGAGGGGGAGAGAATTTAGGAGAGAGTGAGAGGTGACAAGAATCCAGGACCCTTGTCCGTCACCAGACTGTATAGAAACTGCAAGGAGTGGCAAAGCTCACCTGCCAGAATTCAAGGCACAGAATAACTGGCAAACCCCAAATGCAGAGTCGGCTATTCTGGAGAAGGACAGGGTACAGGAATCAGTACTCTCTCTGTAGAGACATTTGGTGAAAAAAAGGATTTTCCTTTTTTTTTTAAAGGAAGGATAACAGAAGGAGGGCAACCACCAGTTCTCACCCAGCAGGGTGTAGATAAATAGTAGAGAGGTAAGTGCCACTCAGACTGTACCCTTTGGGAGAAATTACCCCTGTGTGTCCCAACTTTACCCGCTCAAAAGAGGGGAGGCACAGAGGGAGGAGGATCCAGAGACTGGAGCCCCAGGGGATGAGGGGGATTGTGATGAATGGTGAAGATACACAGAAAGATCATAATTACGGTAAGAACATAATTTCTATATCTTATCTGTGTCAGTCTTCACCATTCATCACAGATGGGTGAGTATCAAGCCCCGAGAGAGATGATTAATGCACCCTAAGGGACAGTGTCCCTAGCCCTCAGTGGGTGACACATTAAGGGGAACCTTCTGGGCCTGAGGAGGCCAGAGAGTGGGGAGGCGGGCAGGGTCCCCGGAGGGAAGAATTGCCCGACGACATTGTCTAGCCCTAAGGAAAAGAGATAGGTTCCCTGGTGAGCCGGAGCAGATCGCCCCCACGCCGGGCCAAGGGTGACAACCAGGAAAGGCGAAGCCACGCCGATCTTCTGGTGCAGATCGCTGTCCCTACTACCCTGGTAAGCTACCTCACTGGCATCGTAAGATGCCCTTGCTTGGTGCCTTGCTAGCTCCAGGCCACGGCAGAGAGTGGCGATGGCTTGCCTGGTTTGCTCCGAGTCAGGCAAAGCAGCTAGGAATTGACCCAGCGCTGACCACAAGAACCTGTTGTAGGCTGCATAGTAGGCCTGATGAGCGGAGATGGAGAGAAGCAACCGTGCCGAGTAGAAAGTCCTCCTCCCCAGAAATCGAAATCCGAAGAGTCCTGATCTGGGGCCGGTCAAGGTGGAGGGCAAGCCCATCAGGAGTGTCCAGGTGTCAATCCGGACTGCGGATGAGGCATAGAACCTGGAGACTCTGGAGGAGCTCAATACCTCTGGCTGAGGTCCCTAGGGCAGGAACTCCGGAGAAGGGCCTCTGCCAGAAACGCATGGACGCCTCCCGAAAGGGAGCAGGCCCAGGGGGCACCACAGGGTGGCCACCAAATCACCTAGAAAGGTGTGCGCCTGTGATGCTCTGGATTGCTCGCAGATAGGGGCAAAGGTGAAGGTCCTCCAACATCCTCATGCGAGGAAACGCTGATACTGGAGAGATCAGCAGCAGGAGAGATGTGGACAGATGGTTCCTTCCCCAGAAGAGGGGATGAGGAGCTGGAGGTCACCATATGCTCCTGCGGGTGGCTGCTCGGGGAAGGTTGAAAACCTGACTGTCCAAGGCCCTAACATAGGCAGGGAACCGAGAAGCCACCGCCTGAACTGCTCCCAGGTGAGAGGCCCGGAGGACCAAGAATGCCCGGGAGCGCTGGAGAATGCGGCAGAGGTAGGGGCAGAGCCAAGGGAAGGAATCGGCTGACCTCTGCCAGGGCCAGGAGCGGACCATGGACACCTGGGAAGGTGTCCCGGAAGACTCCGCAGCCAACAGCTGTACAACCACGCTGGTATTGCCTAAGCTGCGCCCAGAAGAATCCCCCAGTGAGGCGGCCGGGGCGTATGGGTCCAGAAGGACGGTCCCCTGCCTCCAAAGAATGGGACCCTCTCAAGGACCCGGAAGGGAAGGCACTCAGCTTCTCCAGGACCCAGGTGGACCCCAGAGAAAGGCCTACGCAGGGACCCCACACCCCGACCCCTCAGAGTCCGAGAGAGTCCTGGTCCTCGGGAGGGTTAGCCTAGGTAGCTGGCAGCCCTGGGATGTCCCCGAGGGAAACCAGGCGCAGCATCCTCCCCACCTGCAGGCTTCTCGATAGGCCCCAAAGTTGGGCGATCAAGACACACCACGGGAGTGGGTACACCTGCTGAGGGTTCAGGAACCCCCCAGGCCAGGATGCATGGCTATAGTGGCACACACCATAACCCGCTGGTCAGTGCCACTGACCCGACCTGAGGGGAACCTGACGCCTCAAGAGGGGGCTGACTCCGACTCGTCAAGAGACCACTGGTTCAGCCTCCTGTGCAGGCAACCTCAAGGTGTGACTGCTCGTCCAACTCTGAGCCTGACTCCGACCCCAAGAGGTGGAATCCAAGGCCCCAAGCCAGTCGGTAGGAGGGCGAGGAAAAGCTACCTTCGCAAGGGCCCAGAAGTTGTGGCAGTGGTCGAGGCAGCACCCGCGCTTCCACGGCCCCGGGCGGGCTGGCAGAAGGAGGGCGGTTAGGCCAGCCGCAGCGCTGGCCAAGTCCACTGGCACCGGAGCGCACCGGGACAGAAACGGCGCCGCAGCAGCCCCAGCGGCGGTCCCAGAGTCACAGACACCACCAGGTTTCGACGCCAGCAGCGGCGCCGAGTACCGGCGATGTGACAGCTCCAAACGGACCAGTGGAAACAGCAACAAAGGCAACAATGACAGCAGCTATGGCACTACACAGAGCCCACGGCACTAAGCCAGGTGTCCCATCCATGCAGCGCCAACTCTCGCCGCCGACCGGAACACCAGTAGCACCGCCACGGCACCGATGCCAAACCAGTGACCACAGCGCCGGACCTGTGGTGCCACCAAGGAGTCGGGCACGGTGCCAGGAAAACACCATGGAAAAGCCAATGGAGAAGATGGGGAGAAGGAAAAGGGTGGCCGTGCTGGCCCCAGCACGGAAAAGGAAGAGAGGGAGTAGGCACGGGGTCACACGATGGCAAAGGCACCAAGAAGGCACCATGCTCATTCTAATCTAATTGACCCAGCTCTGGTCCAATGGCTCCAAGGCCCCGAAACAGGAACACAGCCAGGAAAATGAAAGTCAAACCCCTGCTCAACAGTAGCTCCAGAGGTGAAACAATCTCACGGAACTCCAACGGGACAGAGATGGAGTCCGGAGTCGAAACTGCGGCCGTTAGAAGCGGTGCCAAGGGAGCCCATAAAATTCGGGTTCAGGCCCATCGCCTCTTCCAATGAACAACTCGGGCAGACGCATCAACGGGTAACCTCGAAGTGAACCGATTCTTCTTCCCAAATGAGGAAGAAGAGCTCGAGGCTAAGCAGAGTCGGATCCCCTGCACCACCAGATTCGTGCTCGTGGACTGTCCTCCCCGCATCGAAAGCACAGGACTGTCCATAGTCAGACCCTCCCCATTACTTAAGGGTGGTGGACAGGGCACTGCCCCTCTGCCATAACAACTTTCAAATGAAGTCTTCCTACCGTCACCGCTACTGTCTAATGATGACTCCACTGATGGCAGGAAAGAATTTCTTTTCTTCATAATCTTCTTTTCTTGTCCGTAAAATAAGAAATTACTACTAAACAGTTAAACACTAAAGCTGTTGTCATGATAATCGAAATATTGACTCAGGCAGGCAAGACGCACATCCAAGCGCACTCAACGGGCGGGAGAAAAAGGAACTGAGGCGGTTGGAGGTCAACGCTGAGATAGCCTACACAGGTGTGAGTCAGTCTGCAGTGCCGCAGCATGCACGATCCTACCGGGCGCCCAACCCTTCAGAAAGTTTTTGGCTCCCCGCTTGGTCCTAGCACCTCCAGTGCTATCCCACTAGTGTGAATGAGTGATGGAGACTTAGTCCAGGAAGATCTGCTGCTATTCAGTGAAATCAGCGTTGGAGGATAGGTGGACATAGGTTCCTCTTCCTCAGAAGAGGAAGACAAGGAGGAAGTGGAGCTTGAATGATTAGAGGACTCCTCGTGGTGGTGGGAGGGAGCCAGGCTGAAGGCCTGTCTGCCCATGGCTCTGACATATGAAGGGAAGGCCGCAGTAGCTCTGAAAGTCTCCTGCTAAAGGCTCCCACATGGACCCACATGGCCCGGGAGAGAGGGAGGGCTGCAGAGGGATGTGGGAAGGGCACCTAAGAGCATGTGTCCAGCCTCTGCCAGGGCTCTGAGATCCAGGGAGCGATGCCACCAAGACTGGGGACCCTGAGACCATACCAGGTTGTGAGGAGGTAACCTGAGAAGGCAAACTCGAAGAGCCCAAAAGGGAATCTCGCCTGTGACGCCGACTGAGGCTGCATGTGTCCAAAAGGGCAATCCCCAGTACCACACTAGAAGGCGCTCTGGAGACCTCGAGGAAAGGCGGTCTCAGCACTGCGACTCCTCCCCACACCCTGTAAGGCAGTGGGAATGCGCTGCCACTCCTCACCCGACCTCAATCCTCTGACCCGAGGCAGCCCTCTTCCTCGGACACCAGTGTAGGAGCTCCCCTACTCTGTAGACCTCCTGGAGGGAGGTCACAGTAATAGGGTTTCTGCCCCTTCCTGAGGAGCCTCAGCAGCACCAGGAATGGCAGCTGCCTGGGCCCTCTCAGAAGAGGGTGTCTTCTCCCGAATCCTGGAGCTATCACCCCTAGGGAATCCCAGGCCACCCTAGCTGTGGGAATCCCATGGCGAACCTGCTCCAGGGACTCAGGAAGAGGAATACTGGGCCGCCTGACATCCCGGCTTACAGAGAGTTCCAACAGAAGACTCAGTCTGCCAGTCGGGTCCACCTCTGAGTCATCCTCCTTGAAGAGGGTCGAGCAGAGTGATCTCCAGCGAGACAACCCGAAACATCCACGACGGCGGCATAGGGAGCGGCACTGTCGCCAATGGTGCTGCTCAATTCCTCGCCCCGGACGGCACCAGAACCCACAACGGCACTGCTAACGGCGCAGCTTGTGTCCCTCGCCCAGATCCCAAAACAGCGCTTGCTGTCTTTGTGCCCTGGTGCCATGGACGGTGCCAGGACCGAAGTAGCATCACTGAGTGGCATCGGGGTCCACCCAGTGCCGGGCCCCACAACCAGAGGCCACGACACTGGAGGAGTCTACACTCGAGGGGTGACTGCCAGGATGGCGCCAACAATGTGACCCTGGGAGGAATCACACAGCTCTTCTGGCACTGAAGAAGAAACCTCCTCCTCGTCAAGGCTGGAAGTGAAGGAGGTCTCCTCCTCACCGGGCCATATAAACCGGGAGAGGACTTGGGAGGAACAGCTGAGAGAGGCTAGCCTGGGAGGACCGCGGGCGGCGTTGTCCTGCAAAAGTCGTTGAAACACCCTGCCGATCTTAAACGCGTGGATTTCAATATATGGCAGTCCATGGAAAACAGACGCTGAGTGATCCATATCATGGTTGGGTCCCAGGCACCAAAGAAACATCAGGTCGATCCATGACGGAGAACTGCCGCCTACAAGGGTGCCGACGATAGGGGCATGGCCCGCCTTGGATTTACGCTTGGCCCCTGAATCAGACAAGATGCAAAATAATTTTTGCAAAACAGCAAAGATCCCGCACCGTTGAAATATAAATAAATGAAATGGTCTTACCGGCTTCAACGGCATCGGGATGGAGAATCGGGATGTAGGAGTTGAACAAAGCAATCCCGAAAAACAAAAGGCCTAATGGTGCAGATACAACTTCCTCTCACTCGCGCGCAGGTGTGGCCTTGACTGCAGAGAGGCAGAACTGGAATGGAGGAGGTACTGCGGCACCTAGTAGCCACCCCTTGCTCACCACGCAGTGAGTCGCCTCATGGGCTCGTCGGCGCTGACTCCTCCTCAAAAAAAAATCCCATAGTGGGTGTGCGCTCCGCTTACACTCAGCAGTAATGAAAGGTGAAGACTGACAAGGGAAGATATGGGAGTAGCTTCTGAAGAGACTCGAGGAGGAATCATACTGTGGATGGTCAGAGGAGACCACTGGCTCAATGGGTTCCCCTCATCCTCTTTTCATCATCATATTTGTATTCAGACTCATAATACCCCTCAGGGTCTAAGGGACCAGAAGGAGTGGAACTGGTAGGCACTTGAACCAGTGAATGCCCAACCGTCGCTGAGCCGATTCTACTGAAACCGACTGCAGAGACTGAACAACGCGTGGAATCGCCTTCACGATTTCTTCAGTGGTTGGAACTGCAACCTTTGCTTGCGTGGTTCGAACTAGCTTTTTGATTTTTTGGATGGAGCAGGAATCTGGAATTGACCTCGATCATCTCTTACCACGAAGGCTCACCTTGGTCAGAGGGTCAATAGCTGGATTGGCTGGTTGAGTTAAACTGGACCCAACCTCCTGAGAGGATTTTTCCATTCTCTCCTTCAATTTCCCAGCCTTCTATCGAAGGTAGATTGGGAAAGTTGTTGCAAATCTCACAGTCTGCAAGCAAGTGGTGAAACACGAAGCAATACAGATAGATCAAGTGGGGGTCGGCATTGGCAAATTGCTCACCCACTCGGTGCAACGTTGAAACCCAGTAGGACCATTTTTTCTCTTGGGTTTCTGTGACATAACCCTTCAAATCTGACGCTTAACCCAAGGCTTAGCTTGTACGTTTGACAATGTCCAATCTGTAATTTATCCTGCAACTGACTTAGTCAGTCCTGGATAAAAGATTTAAATTTTGTAAATATTTACCCCTGGTGGCTTAGTTAAGCTAGGTAAGAAGAGAGAGACGAAGTCCTAACAACCAATGGTCCAGCAAAGGAAATAAAAACCGAGAAAAACTTCGGTTTCAGTCAGAATCAATCGTGCTCAAAACTTTAGAAAACACAGTAAATTACCTGACTCTGTGGAAGAAATAAAGATTCGGTTCTCATCACTGTCCATGGAACCGATCGGACACTGAAAACTTACCAACCAAGAAAACTACGCTATACCAAGGACAGAAGTTTGAAATAAACACTAAAATAACAAAAGGATGATTGAGAAACTGGACGAATTTACACGTCAGCTGAAACAGAAGAGGAGCAATCTCTGAGACGCCTTCACTGGTGAGCGGAATAAAGAATCTGATCAGTTACTAGAATGTGTCGAGGATGGTGGTTTGAAAACCGAGCTCAAGCTCAACGTTCTATGCATTTGCATACAGTTTAACTCTTTGTTCTCCAGGGCAGCTGAACCAGACAGTCTTTGTGCATTTGTCGGAATACAGCAAGACTTCATGTCGCTTGAACCAGGCATAAGCGGTCCTGGACCATTTCCTTTTGCCACTACATGAGAACTGTCTATCCTCCTGGTTGAGAGTCTGGCTGGTACCAGAACACTTAACCAGAGTGGAGTGGTAGTCCAAAACAGCCTAGTTGCCAGATCAACCAGCCTTGTCAGATGCCCTACCTGCCATAATGGCTTTCAAATGTCATAGAATGTTGCAGGGCTGTGAGAAAACTTGATTAAAAACTACTGAAACTGGTACAAAACAAATTCTTTACAATACAGAGAGACGCAATGAACTAGACTAGAATGCAGCTGTATGCACACTGGCATTGTGGTTCCTGTTAAAGAAAACACTGCGCTTTGATGGTGGGAAAAAGGAACTGTGGCAGTTGGGGCCAGTACAGCTTTATACCCTGTGAGCATGAGGGATGATGCCATGCATTGGTGCTAGGCACCTGTGCTATCAACCACAAAAGTTCTGCTTCCTGTAAGGTCCCATCATCTCATGCAGTACGACCAAAGAGTGGGACTATGGAGAAGACTGATTCTTGTAAGATATCAGATTCGTCTGAGCCACAAAGTCACCAAGATCAGAGTGGCTGGTTCAATACTAAGCTTCACCAATACCCTCTGTGAGGTGGTGGACTGGAGGGAAGCGTGAGGAACCTTCCCTGCTAGAAGAGGGAATGCATCTCGCCAAATAACTCCAGGCTCTGGAGCAAGCTGACAAAATGCTGCAGTTTTGCATTGTATGGGGACAAAAAAGGTCCAGCTTGAATTCATTCCAGTGAGCAAAGAGCTTAGCAACTGCATCATCCAGTAGCTTCCACTCACTGGATAAAGCAACCTACCTGCTGAGAGCATTTACCAGGATGTTCAGAGAGCCTGGCAGAAAAGTGTTCACAATATGCTCATTGGGTTCACATCCCATTAATAAACCTACACTGTCTTCCTACAGAAGTGGTAGGAGGGTACTTCTTTGCTTGTTGAAGTAGTGCATTACACATAAATGTTCCATCTGCACCAGAAGAAGATGGACATGAATGTGTGAAGCAAAAGCCTGGAGGTCAAGAAGAACTGCCCTCATCTCCAATATGTTGATGTGCAGTGGGCGCCTGGTCTGAGACCAAGCAACCTGGGTCCATATGGAACCAGTCTGACACCCTGTCCCATCACAGAGCCATCCATGGTGAACACCAGAGGTAGGGATGGAAGAATGGGGTCCACTGCAAGAAATGGGAACAGTCTTGCCACCAGTAAAGACTGTTCTGTAATGGTAACATGACACAAACCAGGTGATTCTAGTTTTGAACAACCTGGGTCCACTGGACACGCAGCACCAGCTGGGGAATCCACTCCTGGAAATGGGACAGTGGCAGCAGCCATAAGGCCCAGTAAACTAAGCATGGATGGGACAGTCACCAAATCACTGGAGCAGTCATGTGTGCCTGATTGACCAGGGAAGAGGCATAGTTCTCTGGAAGGAATGCCATATCCTATGTAATATCCAGGATCAAACCTATAATTTGCAGATGCTGGCATGGGACTAGAACTGACTTATATTCGCTTGACCAGAAGAAAAAAATTACTCACTCTTTAGTAAACTTGTTTCTTTCAATGAATTCTTCCATATTCATAATTTTCTGCAGTTAGCCTGCTCAGAAGAACTGCCTGGAGAATGGAACTATATGTTAATGATGGAATTACTAGCACGTGACAATTATTCAAACTGCTGCCCTCATCTGCTGCACGATCTATCAACGCCTCAGATTTCTAGGAAGCCCACAAAGCAACCTATTTAAATTATTCAAGCTAAAATGCTGCTTGATACAGATAACTATACTCTATACCTATACACTAAAGCTGATACTAATGACTATGTATCAGTCCTACCTCAAAATGTCCAGAATCACCTGGGAAAAAGAAAGGTAAGATAAAACCCCACTGGATTAAAAGTAAGTGTGTCTGTGTTTGGGAGAAAGAACATTCAGAGGATCTGGTTCTGGAAGGGGAGGAGGGAGAGCTCATGAATATGGAAGAATACATTGGAAGAAACAAGATTACTAAGGTGAGTAATTTTTTCATCTAACCCCATGTATTTTTCTCATATTCATAACCTCTGCAGACTTTGAAGTCAGTATCTTTGGAGGTGGGCAGAGAACCTACTTAGGAAAGAAACTGCTGTGCCAAACCTGGCATCACTTCTGAACTGCAAGTCCAAACTATAATGTTTAGTAAAGGTGTGTACTGTTCTCTAGGTAGCTACTTTACAGATCTCCACTACAGGGATATCTCTAGAAGCTGCTTTAGAAGCAGCTATGCCCCTAGTAGAGTGGGTCCTGAGGCCTGCTGGGGCCTTTTTCCACATTTGTGTAACAGAACTGAATGCACTGAACTATCCAGCAGAGATGGATCTCTTGGAAGCTGGGTGCCCTTTCCCCATCCCTATAAGTCCATAAGTGAGAAATAGAATAATGAATGATTAGCCATCCGGTAACAAGCCGGTTCACTCACTGAGGTTCCTATGGTGACTGCTTGAACCTTGAGAGCATAGCTCGAGAGATTTGGTCACCATAGGAACCGCGAGATGAACTAACCGACTTGCTGCTGATAGTTAGGTCATTCATTGTTTTTATAGTGTAGTATGGTCAAAAGTGCCATCCTTAAATATCTGAAGCTTACTTTTGGCTGTTTTTCTTCACAGGATTAGCTCTGAATTCTGTGGCTGCTGCGAATAGAGGAAAGATCATGCACCGCGCATGCTCAATCACGTTCTAAGTTGTTTATGCTGTACTTAGCTACGTAGCTAGTGCAGCATAACAAACTAGCTGACGAGCTAGAACAGTATAACAATGTTTTGAAAATGATGGAATTCAGAGTATAACAGTGTTCCATCATACACTATAAAGTAGTTGTTTATCACCTCTGTGATCCTTGGTGGGTTAAATAATAACTCAATGCCCTTTTACATCCAGACTAAGGAGTTTGTGCTCTCCTGAACTGGCATGTTCTGTGAAGAAGACTGGCAGTGTCATGCACTGATTTAAGTGGAAATCAGAAACCACCTTAGGAAGAAACCACCTTTTATTTCAAGTACCACTTTATCATTATGAAAAGATAAATAATCCTTTTCCACACATAGTGCTTGCAATTCACTTATTCTCCTAGCAGAAGTGATTGCCACCAAAAACACAGTTTTCCAAGTGGTATACTGCAAGTGTGCTGTTGACATTGGCTCAATGGAGGTTTCATGAGCTGAGCAATGCAAATGTTCAGATCCCATACTGGGAATGACTCTTTAATAGGAGGATGTAAGCCCTTTAAAGAACTTCTTGAAAATTTGATTAGATGCAATGGAAACATTTTTCCCTGCAGAAATAAAAGCTGAAATTGATGCCAAATGCACCTTCAGAGATGTATGTTTCAGACCTTGTGAGTGTAACTCAATAAGATATTCTAACACTGGGATTTCTTTTAGGAGGGAGCAATATGTTTGGCATCACACCAAATAGAAAATCTTTTCCATTTTGCATTATAGGTTTTCTTAGTAGATGGTTTTCTATATCCTTTTAGGATATCCAGAACAGCTTGAGAAAGTTGTAAGTTTGCAAACTCTAAGTCCTCAAGAGACAGGCCTTGAGCCTGAGAGACCTGAGGTTCGGGTATAGGATCTTCTCTTGGTGGGAAGTGAATAGATTGTGCCTCCTGGGTAGGAGGACTGGTCTGGACACTGGCATTGACAGCAGAAAGGGGTACCATGGCTGCCTGTCCCAGTCTGGTGCTATCAGTATCATGGACGCAGGCTGTGACCTGAGTTTGAGTAGGCTGTGACCTGAGTTTGAGTAGCACTCTGAAGATGAAGGAGGGAGGAAAGGCATATAGATGCCTTCCTGACCAGTTCAGGGCTAGAGCATCAAGGCGACTGTACCCTGACTGGTGGCCTGCAACAAAATAGGGAAACATGTAATTCTTGTGAGAGGCAGAGATCTACCTCTGGGGTGCCCCATCATCTGAACACTGAGTCCAGTACCTGTGTGTTTAGAGACTATTTGTGATGTGATGTGCCTGGTTGATCTGCTTAAGGCATCTGCCAGGGTATTGTTCTTTCCTGGTACATACATGGCTTGCAAGGAAGCTTTTAGTGAGTAAGCCAGTTCCCAGATTTTCACGGCCTCTGTGCACAAGGGATCCGACCTTGTTCCCCCTTGCTTGTTTATGTAGAACATTGTAGTGGTGTTGTCTGTTCTGACCTGCACCACCTTGCCCTGTATTAACTGGGAAAACTTTTAGGGCCAGAAACACTGCTCGGAGCTCTAGCAGATTTATGTGGAGGAGAGACTCCATGCTTGACCAAGTGCCATAGGTAGTGTGCTCTCCATATGAGCACCCCATCCTAACAGAGAAGCATCTGTTGTAAGAAATGCTGAGGATTTGCCCTCTGCAAGGGAACTCCTGCCCTTAAATTATGGGCATCTGTTCACCACTGAAGGACTGGATCACAAATTTTGTTACAGGAATCAATTTTGTCATATGGTCTTTCTTTGGCACCAATGTGCCTGTAGATGAAACTGAATGTCCCTCATTTGAAGTCTTGCTCCCAAGACCACTCCTGTTGCTGCAGCCATGTGTCCCAGTATTTGCAAGTATCTTCTTGCTGGACATGGCTTTCCCAACTCGAATGAGGCAATCCGTTGCAGAGTAGACTGAACTCTGTCCTCTGGCACAAAAGCTCTTCCTCTTAAAGTATTCAGCTCTGCTCCAATGAAATGCAGGACTTGAACCGGTGTGAGAATGGACTTTTCCTGGTTTAACAGGAAGCCCAGAGAATGTAAATGAAAATTACGTACCTACCATAATTCTTGATCTTTCTGTGTATCTTCACCATTCATTACATGTGGGTTAGTGGCGGAGGTCATGACCCTGCGGGAAGCTTTTTTGGAGGGGATGGGCGGAGTCGACACACCATGGCACCGCCCTCGAGGCCCGACACACTGCGTGGCACTAGTGGGTTGGCTGTTAGTGTTGTCAACCACACCTCCCACCAGTTCTGAGTCGCCGAGAGTAAGAAAGGGTTGGGGGGACAAGGAAGTCCAAGGGACAGAAAAGGAAAGATATATGAACTAAAAGGAGAAATAAATGATGGAGAGGACAGACAAGAGTTAGAGAAACTAAGGGATTGGTAAGGGCCCCAATCTCTGGAATCAGAAAAGGGAAGGGAAGGAGGGAAGGAAACAAGAAGTGGGAGGAGAGAGACATACCTCGACTTGCAATCTGGTCCCATATCTGAGTTTGAGTTACTGGCCAGGAGTAGCAACAAAGCTACACTGCCAGAATTCAAGGCACAGAAATTACTGGCAACGTACTCCAGCAGAACCATTTTAAGGTCGCAACAGAACAGAGGGAACAGGAACCTAGGGTTGTCCTCCCAAACCAAGTAAAATTAGAATGGGGAGAAAACAAATCTCTCTAGTTAAAATGAGGAGAAGGAATTAGTCCCTAAGGACGGGATTGAGGGAGGTAGAGGGAGGAGAGAGAGAGAGAGAGAGAGAGAGAGAGAGAGAGAGAGACGGCATCCACCAACATCCTACCCCAAAGGGGTGGAGCCAAGGCAATGAGGAAGGCAGCCTCCAGATCCCTCCCTGCCAGAAGGTGGTGGAAAAATCCTCTGTGAGCCCCAAGTCACCCCGCTCCTGACCAACGGAAAGGGAGGGGCACACAGCGAGGGGGACCCAGAGACTGAGGCCCCAGGGGATGGACAGTGGGAATTTGATGAATGGTGAAGATACACAGAAAGATCAAGAATTACGGAAGGCAATGTAATTTTCATATCTTACCTGTGTCAATCTTCACAATTCTTCACATGTGGGTGAATACAAGCCCCTCCCCCACGAAGGGGCCTGAGAGTCCCTTAGCTCCCAGTGGGGAAGACACTGACAGGGAGAGACTTTACAGCGTCTGGCGAGGCCCGAGACTGGGGAGAGTGGAGACGGGGCCTCCGGAGGGGGAGGAGGTTACCTGACAGACGCCACCTCACCCTATGGGAGATAAGGTGGGTTCTCCGGTAGGTGGAGGAAATCAACCATGCCGGGCCAAGGGTGACAACCGGAAAGACGCCGATATGCCGTCCTGCCTAATGCAGATCGCTGTCCCTACGACCCTGGAAGCTACCTGCTGGCGTCATGGTATGCCCTCGCTTGGTGCCTTGCTAGCTCCAGGCCTCATGCAGAGAGTGCAATGGCTTGTCTGGTTACCTCCAAATCAGGCAGGGAGGCTAGGAGCTGACCTAGACTGGACCACAAAACCTATCATAGGAAGCATAGTGGGCCTGATGAGCAGTAATCGACAACAACAACTGTGCCGAGTAGAAGGTCCTCCTCCCCAGAAGTCAAAATCCACAGTCTTCATCTGGGGGCCGGTCGGGTGAAGGGCATGAAGCCCATCAGGAGTGTCCAGCTGCGCCAGCCCTGACTGAGGGTGAGGCATACAACCTGGAAGAATTGGGGCACAATATCTCTGGCTCAGATCCCTAGGGGCTGGGACTCTGGGACAGGGTCACTGCCAGAAACGCAATGACACCTCCTGAAAAGGAGCAGACCAGGCGGCACCATAATGGTGGCCACACTGAAATCGCCTTAAAAGACATGCGCCAAATGGTCCGGATTGTGCTGAGAGGTGGTGGGTGATACTAATGTCCTTCAACATCCATGCGAGGAAACGCCTGATACCGTGAGATCAGCAGCAGGGGAGATGGACAGAAGGCCCTCTCCTCCAAAAGAGGAGAATGAGGAAGCAGAAGATCTCGGAGATCCAGGGGTTGGCTGCTCGGGGTAGGGTGGAACACCAGCTCGTCCAAGGCCCTGACATAATCAGGGAAGTGAGCAGCCGCACTCGGAACTGTTCCCAGGAGAGAGGTCCCGTGAGGACCAGGAATGCGTGGGAGAGCAGGAGATGGCAACAGAGGAATGGGGGCCAGATCCACAACAGAAGAGGAATGTCCTCTGTCTGGGCAAGAGAGCCCACTGGAAGTCTTTGAGGGAGGAGGAGTTCTGGACAGCCCAACAGCTGACAGCTGATCAACCCACTGAACTGCCTAGACCGTGCTCTGAAGTATCCCCCATGAGGTGACCGGGACCGTGTGAGCCTAAAAGGATGGTCCCTCCTCCAAAGACAAGGGCACCTCGAGGAGACCGAGAAGAAAGGGCGGGGTCCGCGTCAGACTCCTCCCGAACCCAGGTGGGTCCCATAGAGGGCACACCTTGAACCTGACCCCTCAGACTCTGGAGAGCCCTCCGCCCGAGAATACCAGCCTGGGCAGCTGACAACCCTGGTCGGTCCCCAAAGAGATGACCCAGGAGTAGCACCCTCCCTTCTGTGGGTGCCCTGGTCGGCCTTAAAGTTAAGCGATCTAGGCACACCACAGGAGGGTGTCCCAACTGAGGGGCAGAAAACCCTCCAAGTCCAGGCTATGGGGCAACAGTGGCCTGGACCACTGCCCTGCTGGTCAGAACCCTGACCATAGACTTGAGGACTACTGCCTGCTCTTCAGAGGAAGGCTAGGTCTGGGCCACTGAAGTGGATACTGAGGTGCCCACGGTTCTGCCAACCTGAAGGAGTCAGACTGCAAGTTCAAACCAGACCCGAGTCCAACTCCAAAGAAGTGGAGACCGAGGCCGGTGCCAGACCAACACAGGCACCTGCTTCTGCCTGGACTGAGGGAGGTGCCAATCTGGGTGTCCGCACCAGAATCGGTGCTGAACTCCCCAGCGGCACCGTGAATGGCAGCGAAACTAGAGTTGGTACGGTCACCTCCCAGCACCACAACGGGCGCCGACGCTGGTGCCAACAGTTCAACAGCCCCTTTGCACTGCAAATGGTGCCAATAGCAAGAACAACACCTTCCATGGCGCCATGACCTCGCACGGTGCCGCAAGTGGCGCAGAGCTACACATGCCTCCGCCCTGGTATCGGCACCATGGGCGTGCACTGATCCCAGAAACAGTCAAAGACGCACCGTAGAACTTCCACAGGGCCATCAGCACCATTGGCACAGTGAATAGCGCCAAGCGCGGACCAGTGCCACCATGGCGCTGCCAGGCCCACGGCACCGAGGCCCAAAATGGCACCAATGGATGGCATCAAGGACAGTGCTGGCCCAGACTCGAGCCTGAGGACATGACACTGGGAGCCTTGGCCCTCGGAGGGGCAAATGCCGCCCACTGGGGAGAGCAGACTGGGCCTCCTGCACTGGGAAGAGGCTTCCGCCAGAGCGAGGCTACTAGAGGAGGAAGCCCCTCCTCCGGGTCCTTACAGAACCAGGAGGGGACTCAGAGGAAAGGCCAAGAGACCGTCTGGCTTGGCCTGATGAGTGCCTGCCCTCGAAGTCGGTGAGCTCATCCAACTTTGTATTTGCGCTTGTTCAAGAACTTGGCGATCCTAAGAGAAACAGGCATTGCAGGAATCCATGTCATGAAATGGGCCAAGACACATTAAACAACTATCAAGCTGGTCGGTAATGGAATACTTGTGGCCACACAGGCACTGACGCATGGGAGGCCGCCCGCTTTCTGCGACTTTTGCCCCCTAACCAGACATGATCTACGGCAAATAAAAGTATAAATAGATTCAACGCTCACTGTCACAAATAAAAGAACAGTCTTCCCAGTCAGCAGGCCGTAGGAGGCATGAATGCAACCGACAGGTAAGGATCTGTCGTCAATGAACAGGAAGAATGCAAACTAGGTCAAGCTGCGTAGTCTTGTTAGAAGAGTTCCTCACGAGGTGGGACCCTGCGCGGAGACGAAGAACTGGCGGGAGGGCGGGATTGACGACACCTAACAGCCAACCCTTAAGCACCACGGAGCGCCAGCCGAGGATGGCGCCATCGATGCGCCGACCCGCCAATTCAAAAAAAAAAAAAGAGCTCCCACGGATCGTGACCTCCGCTACTAACCCACATGTGATGAATGGTGAAGACTGACACAGATAAGATCAGATTTTTATTATTTCCAGGTGTGCCTGCACCTGCTGAAATGACTTTTCCACTATTAGCCAGTTGTCAAGATAAGGAAAAACTGTAATTCCTAGTTTTCGAGGAATGCCACTACCACTGCCAGGCATTTTGTGAATACCGTGGGTGCTGAGGCGAGACCGAAGGGCAAGGCTGAGAACTGGTAGTGACCTGAAGGGAGTCTGAATCTGAGATATTTTTGTGAGACTCCCTTATGGGGATGTGGAAATAGGCATCTTTTACGTCTAGAGATGTCAGCCAGTCTCCCTGCTGGATGACAGGCAAAATTATAGATAGGGTCACCATCTTGAATTTCGGTTTTGCCAGATATTTCTTCAGATGCTTTAGGTCTACAATAGGCTGCCACTCCCCATTTTTCTTTTTGGTAAGAAAGTACTGAATAAAACCTCTGCCCCTCTGAAGTTTTGGATACCTGCTCCACTGCTTTTATGCAGTGCAGGGTTTGAACCTTCTTTTCTAGGACCTGTTCTTTGAGAAAAGAGGCTGGTTTGAAACAGTCTTGACTTCAGAGGAGGGAGAGATTTGAAACTCAGAGACAGTCCCTGGCTCACTAATTCCAATACCCACTTGTCTGTGGTTATGGCCTGCCAGGCCTGGAGGAAGTGAGCCAGTATACCCCTACTGGTATCAGGGAGGTGGCCTTGGCAAAGGAGTCAGAGATTTTGTTTCGTGGGCCTGAGCCTGGGCAGGTTGGGAACCCTCCTACCTCTGGCCCTATAATACCCAGTCTGTTGTGGGTATGGCTGCAGCTGTGGGACAGCTTGAGGCTGATAGAAGGGTCTACCACTGGACCTTCCTCTACCTCCCTTCCATAAGGCCTATAAGAAGTAGAAGTCCTGTCCTTAGAAGAATTACTTGTAAGTGGTTTTGTACTCATCCACCTTTACATATACTCTTTGGTTTGTTTGCCAAAGAGAGAATGATCATGTACAGGGAAGTCCACGCCTTAGCCTGGGTGTCCTTGTGTTAAATTTGTAGCCCTTAGCCAAGCAAACCTTCTCAGGGCTACATTCAGAGCAATAACCCTAGCAGCACTGTCACTGGCATCTGCTGCCATCTGGACCTGGTATTTAGATGCTTCCAGTCCAAACCTGGCTGTTTCTGCTAGGTTGTCAGAGACAAGGGAGGGAACCTTCTCTGACATGGCCAAAACAGACTGCCACAGTGTTTTTGATACTGTGCAGTGCAGGCCTGACAATTAGCTTGTTGACTGACCCCAGGAGGCAGCTAATGCCCTTTTGACATGCTGTCCATTTTCCTTGAGTCCTTCTTAGGAGGGTGAGAGGATAAAGGAACCTCGCCTTCTCACAGGCTGCCTGTTGACTATACCCTGATGATCAGGGTGAGAATAGAGAAATTCGGCCCCTTTCCTGTCCAATTGGTACTTCTTGGCAGCCTCTTATCCAGAGGCGTGATACAGTTAGGGTTCTGCAGGACTGTGACTAAATCCTTCTTGAAGAATTTGTTAATAAGCAGAAAAATCTTCTTAGTGTGTGTTAACCCCATCATCTCCATATATTCTGTCTCCTCCTTATCTTCTATGACCTGAGTGTTAGCCAGGTCAAGGTCATCAACTATTTTCCTTACAAAGGAAAAGTGAGAGGAAAATCCTCAGGCCTAGAAGGAGAGCCAAAGTCCTGCTCTGGTGAGATTTCTGGTTCAATGGGCTCACCATCATCATCCTCTGGTATATCATACTCCCCAGTATCTATCTCCTAAGACCGGCGGTCTGAGGAGGGACTAACCTCCTGAACCCTTGGAGAAGGAGGGATGGAGAAGGTATGAACCCCTGAATTGCCTCGATGACTTTAATAGACCTGGCTATCTCCTCAGCAGTAGGCAGACTGTGAGGCGAGAAGAATCCTGTTGGTTTTGCCTGGGTTTGATGTGCTTGGTCTTCTTTGCCTTTTGGAGGGGACCAGAGGTTCAGCTGGCCACTCAGCCTTTTAAGGAGGTTGATTCACACTTATCAGGGGTGGTAAAAGAAGAAGCTGCGGTTTCACCTCTGATATTAAAGGTGTAGTCTGGTTAGAGCCTGAAGCACCTCCCAATTTTTGTTCAACCTCTCCATTCTTTTTCCAGTTTTCTGTGCAAATGATTTGCAAATTTTGCAGTCAGTATTTAAATGCTCGTTTCCCAGGCAGAACATACAGCTGTCATGCTTGTCTGCCCTGGAGAACACTTCCCCACACTTGACACAGTTTTTAAAACCTGGGGACCAATCTTTTCTTAGGTTTTCAGTATGCTCCATTTCCAAGAGAAAAACTTAGAATTTTTTTTCTTTTGCAATCGGTTCAGAAACCGATTACGCCTCAAAAACGATTCATTTTAAAGTCGAATGGGTCAGCGGTTCTTGGAACTGACTCAACAGTTCACAGTAACCGGGTCAGCAGTTAGAAAAGAAACCGTTAGCGGCTTCAACAATGTTAAAATAGACTTTAAATAATAAAATTTTAAAGAAAATAAAGTGGAAAACCTCCATAACTAATATAAACTACTCGGTTCCCCAACGGTTATAACGAACTGTGAGGAACCAAGAAATAAATGCTAAATCTAACTAAACTTAAATAAATTAGATGTTAGAATAAAGAATAACAATAAATGAAGGCAGCAGAAAGAAAATTATGTATAATTAAACAATTATACTTAGCATAAGCCAACAACGACCTGAGGGATCTCCTGGCGCCTAGACTTGTGAGGCGGAGTAAGAAATCTGAGACGTTGATAGAACGTGCAGCAGATGGCAGCAGTTTGAATTATCATGTGCCAATGATTCCATCATTAGCATATAGTTCAATTTTCTGGGCAGTTCTACTGAGCAGGCTAACTGCAGAGTTATGAATATGAGAAGAATACATGGGGTTAGAATCCCCAGTTGGTCAAACAACTGTCAAGTAAGCGGTCCAGTGGCGCTGAGGGGCTGGTCGCGTTACCTCATGCTAGCGGGGACCCATGTTCGGCAATGACTATGGGCTGCCAGGGTTCGGCAGGGGTGGAGCGGGATTGACGCTCCCAGGGACTGCTCTCCTCTCCAGGAGGGGATTTCAGTGGTCGGGTGCGCCACTGCTTCGGCGGCAGCTGGGGACAGAGCACCAACGCTGCAAGATAAGCACAGAGTGGGACAGGCACCGGGAGGAACACGGTGGACGCATCCAGTTCCCTCCCAGACATCACTGTACGCCCCACTCTGAAGGAAGGAAAATGAAAAAATGGTCCCAGGTCGGCTAGATGAGAAAGCCACTCACCACAGACACTGACCCCAATGCGCTCCTGAACTGGATTCTATTTGAGGTGAAAAGTAGCTTGGGGAGCTCCTTGATGCCCCACCACGGGGGTTAAGCCATGGGGAAGGGGATGCAGCCTGATATCTGGGTGCGGGCTGGATGGGTGGCTAGGATGGATGCCGACCTGGGGACCCAGGGAAAGAAGCAGAGTACACAATAAAAACAAAAAATCTGTCAAGCCCAGTGTAAAGTCTTTATTGCCAGATCCCTGAGTAAGCCTTTATGAGCCAACTGTAGTACTGCATGGTTCTCCAAAAGGAAATGCAAGGTATTGCCTGTGGCAGTGCTTGATCGTGATATGCAGGTAAGCATCCTGCAAATCCAGGGTGCACAGCCAGTCCCTTGATCAAAACAAATGGAGGAGGGACTGAGAGAAGAAAAAATTACTCACCTTAGTAATTATGTTTCTTCTAATAGAGTCTTGCTGTATTCTGACAATTGCAGTTAGCTCCAGCACTTGAACTGCCCCGGAGAGTACAGGGTTAAATTTCTATGCCAGGCATAGAACGTTGAGCCTCGACTCGGTTGAAGACTCTGCAGCACTTTGAAACCAAACCGTCAGATTCTTACGAGCTAAAACTCACTGAACTATCTATGTGGAAATTGAAAATTTCTACTAGCCAACTGATGACAAAAGTTTTAGATTCCCAAAGACTCGAGTCAGGAAACCCAAAAACGAAAAAAAAAAAACAGGTAGTAAAGCATGAAAAAGATTACTAAATAATAAAACACAAAGCACCCACATCAAAAGAAGTGTGCTGAAATCACCACTAGGGGTGCAACACTGCACCTGCCACCACTTCCCAAAAACAGGTTCTGAGAGGGAGGCAGGAGAGAGGTCAGAATACAGCAAGACTCCATTAAAAGAAACATAATTACTAAGGTGAGTAATTTTTCTTCAAACAACATGAAGTCTTGCTGTATTCTGACAATTGCAGACTACCAAGCAGTGCCTCCATGGGGGAGGGACAGAACCTACTTTGGGAACAGGATCTGAAGTACTGCTGTGCCAAACCGAGCATCACTCCTAGCCTGGATATCCAGAGAGTAATGCTTGGTAAAGGTATGGACCGTTTTCAGGTGGCTGCTTGGCAAATTTCTAAGAAAGGAATGTTCCTGGCGGCAGCCAGAGAAGCAGCTGTACCTCTAGTGGAATGAGCCCTCAAGCCTGAGGGAGAATTTTTCTAGTTTTTCATAGCAGAATTGTATACAGGATACAATCCACCTGGCAATAGTTCTCTTAGTGGCCAGGTTGCCTTACCCATTTCTCCATAAGTGAGGAACAACTGGAGGAGTCAAACCTATGACCCTTTGTACATTCTATGTAGTAACTAAGGACTCTTTTCACATCTAAACTGTGTAACCTCTCTCCTGAAGAAGACTGATCAGTGAAGAATACAGGAAGAGACACAGACTGGTTTAAATGAAAATCCGAGACCACCTTGGGTAAGAACCTCCTATTGGTTCTAAGGACCACTTTATCTCTATGGAATGAGATAAAGTCAGGCTCCACTGACAGAGCTTGCAATTCACCGATACATCTGGCAGAGGTAATGGCTACCAAAAACACAGTTTTCCAAGTCAAGTACTTTTAAGCTCTGCAGAGGACATAGGCTCAAAGGGAGGTTGCATAAGCTGAGCAATGCAAACATTCAAATCCCAGGCAGGAGCAGGATCCCTAAAGGGGATTGGTATGAAGCAATCTCTTAAAAAATTACAGAATACAGGTGAGATGACAGTGAAGAAGGCTTTCCACTGACAGAAAAGCAGAAACAGCTGACAGATGCACTTTGAGAGTAGCTGGTCTGAGGCCTAAGCCACTAAGATGAACCATATAATCCAAGACAGTAGACAATTCAGCAGTGTCTGGAGATATTCGCTTCCTGGAACACCAAATGTTGAATCTCTTCCATTTGGAGTTATAAGTTTTCTGGTGGCAGGCTTTCGAGAGGCTTTGAGAATATCCAGAACCCCTGGGACAGATGCAAGTCTGCATATTCTAACTCTTCAAGAGCCATGCCTTAAGATTGAGGACCGAAGATTGGGCACCAAATCCTCCCTGAGAGGAGGATAACAGATTGTAATTCCTGGAAGAGACAGGGAAGATGCACTGCCAGGGACAGCAACCCGGGTACCAAGGCTGCCTGGCCCAGTCTGGAGCAATCAGAATCACTTTGCAAGGTTGTGCCCTTATCTTGACCAGAACTTTTGAGAGTAGAGGAAAGGAGTGAAGGTATAAAGAAAATGAAAATTACGAACTTACCATAATTATTGATCTTCTTGGACACAGCGCCAGAGGCGCTATGACCAAGCGGCAGTAAACGCTTTCTGAAGGGACGGAGCCGAGGTAGGGACCGCACATGCGCAGCACCGCGAGACTGACTTGTGCCTGTGTAGGCTATCTCGGCGCCGACCCTCCAACCGCCTCAGTACCTTTTGACCAAGGAGGTGCAGCCTAACTAATGAGAATAACTCATTCTGAATTTCTGGGCCTGAGAGGCCCAGATGGCCTTGCAAGAAAGGTCAAAGAACAATGTCTTCACAGTCTGAACCATAGGCCATGAAGACCAGGAAAGAAAAATGAGTGAACCCAGGGATGGTGGGTGGGCGTGTGAATGAGTGATGGAGACTGTCCAAGAAGACCAATAATTATGGTAAGTATATACTTTCCATATCTTCTGGACAAAGTCTCCATCACTCATTCACACTAGTGGGAGAGTACCCGAGCTAAAAACAAACAACCCTGAGTAGGGTGGTAGGAGATAGAGTTCACCCAGAAAGACTACCAAGGACTGTCCTGCTAATAAAAGGAGCCGTCTTGTAAAGAGCATCCAGAACATGATGCTTACAAGATAAGCGCCGAGTTGTAACGCACTACTCGCAGACGACTGCAATGGGTACAAAGCGAACCTGCCAGGAAGCCACAACCACTCAGAGAGCGGCGAGAACCCGGACTCACCATTTGGTATAGGACCAAAAGTAATAGTGTCAAAGACATGTACTAATCTAATGTAAAAGGACATCAAGAAGTGCAAGAGCCGGAGGTAAAGTCTACTAGTTCAGGGTAGACCGAAAAGTGCAGACGGAACCCCACTACCAAGTATGGCTGACCTGCAAACAACAGGTCCAGGAGAACTTGAACCCCTTACTTGGTGTGCAAAATAAGGTCCAGATGGGGTTAACCCATCAAGGAAAATGGTTTGTACTAAGTCACTGAAACCTTCCTGATGGAAGGTGAAGCACAACTAGAAGCCTCTTGTGGTGGTCTAGTAGAATCAAATCCTAGTCACTGCATATTCCAAAATGAATCATCCTGCCCTGTGTGTATAACTGTAGTAGCAGTCTCTGAACTCAGGAAGAAAGGAAAAAGTGTACAGGAGGACATGTCCACTGTGGAAAAAAAATTTCTACAGAAAAACAGGAGCTGGATTTGTAAGGCAAACAGAGGCAGATGTGCATCGAGGAGGGACACAGCAGGACCAAGTTAGGGTAGGAAGGACTCTAGTTTGCTTTGTTGAAAAAAAAAACAACAAACATCACCGCATGCCGACACAGTCGGATAGGATGGCTTTGAGTGTACTGGCACGGAACACAGTGTGCAGGAACTGAAGGTGTGAATATTTGAGAAGCTACCTCAGTAAAGGCCTGCTTGACTATGGTCAAGAAAGGAGCATGTCATCTGTTAAGTTGAAGCAAGCATGGAAGTAGGAATCTAAGTTCAGACTCTGAAGAGTCACTTCTGTTGCTGGCGAGGCTCTGATCAAGACAAGAAAGCCTGATTAAAAAAAAGGAGGGACTAACAGACTGGTTAGACACCTAGGTTTTGGAAATATCTCAGAATAAGAAATCTCTCTAGAGAAAGAGGTAAGCTATACCACCGCTGGATCGGACTGCCCCTAGGGTAGAAGAAATCAGGTACTCTTTACTGAAGTTTAGAGACTACTGCCTCAGGGTTGAGTAGGAACCTGACCAGATCCAAAGTGTGGTATCGGAAAATTCCAACTAGGCCCTGTGCTGTGATAATTCTACCCCCTTTTTTTTATTATCATTATTCCGAGCCTGACAAGGTTGCAGGCTGCTATTTCGCAAGGATTGCCTGATACAGAAATGACAAGGATGTCATCCCTCTGAGGAGCAGGAGGAGCCTGAGGATCCATAACTGAACTCTTGACTGGACTAATAATAATAGCTAGACAGATGTTAACCATCTGTGCCAAGCAGCCACCAGAAGGGCAGCATCAAAAGAGGGCTGTATACCCCTATCAAAGGAGCGGAAGAGTCCATGCGACTCCCGACCATTGAATTAGAATGTTCTGCAGAGGGTAATTGTCTTGACGACTGAAAGAGTCTAGACGCAAGAAGTATATGGTCCACAGATCCAGTCTGAACACTATGGTGGACCCCATTACTGAGGAACTACTGAAAGAGCTTCCATCACAGACTCTGATGATAGAGAGAGCGTGTCCTTAAGTATATAAATGAGTCATCCGCTGTATCACTGACCAGAAGGACAGGAGAGACTCATCTAGATGCCCTTCTACCGCAGAAGGACCCCAAAAAGAGGTCTAGGTCAGAGCCACTAGAGACTCCACCACCAGGAAGGGTGTGGAAGAGCTTACGTGCCACGTAGGGAGTTGAGAAAGTGCTGAGCAGAATGAAAGATTCCTGAGCAGAACAGAACAGAAGAGTCCCATCAGCAGAAAACCGCTGGATGACACAAGACCCGCTGCAGACTGCCACCCACTAAGATGTGTGGAAAAATAATCCACAGAACAGGACTTCATTCTGCAGAAACATCCCGCCACAAGTCCGCTGGAAGAAGAGGTCCGTAAGCGGAGATCTTTCCTGAGTTCTGTCGGACAGCACCAACTGGCACCCCTGCGGCACCAGCGTCACTCGAGGCACAGTAGGGCACCAAGCAGTACCTATGCTAACCTGGGAGACACCCAAGGACACCCATGGCGGAACCCGCAGGTATACTCGGCACCAATGGCAGCAATGGCATGCAAGGCACCCCGATGTCCATAGCGCCCAAGAAACCCATGGCACCATGACACCCATGGACTCATGGCACCACCCGCAGTTGCCAGGCAGCACCAGCGGTCCCAGTGCTACCCGCATCACCTCGGTGGGTGCCCGGCGCCACCCATGGTACCCAGCGGTGCCCACAAAACACCCACAAGCACCCACAGGCATCTGTGGCACCATGAAACACCCAGAGCACTGCCAACGGTGCTGGCAATGAAGGCAACAATGACAGCACCCACTGCGCCTGCACAGAGCCCACGGGCGCCGAGGTTGCGCCCCATCCACGCACCCCACCCAAACACTTGTGGTGCCACCAAGGTGTCGGGCACAGCGCAGGGAAAAACACCATGGAAAAGCCAATGGAGAAGATGGGGAGAAAGAGAAAGGTGGTGCCTGTGCCAGCCCCAGCATGGAAAAGGAAGAGGGGGTAGGCACAAGGGGTCGATAGATAGCGAAGGCACCAAGAGGGCACCGTGTCGTCATTCTGATCCAATTGACCCGTCTCGTCCAACGGCCTCTGAGGCCCGGAGGCCCCAAGAACCGGAACACAGCCAGAAAAAGGAAAGTCAACCCCTGCTCCACAGGAGGGCTCAGAGTTGAAACTGCTCACTGGAACTCCCAACGAGGACAGAGATGGAGTCCGGAGCTCTAAAATGCGTCGCTAGGAGCGGGCCGGGAACCCACGAAAGTTGGTTCAGGCCTATCGCCTTCCAATGAACAATCTTTGTGCAGAGACGCATCAACAGGCAACCTCGAAGGCTACTGATTCTTCTTCCCCAAACGACGGCGAAGAGCTCGAGGCTAAGCGGAGTCGGATCCCCAGCACCGCCAGATTCGCGGCTTCAGTGGACTGTCTCCCCCAAACACAGGGACTGTCTGTAGTCAAGACTCTTCCCCATTATTAAGGATGGCGGACTGGGCACAGCCCTCCGCCATAACAACTTATAAACAAAGTCTTCCTACTGTCACCACTACCGCCTAAGGACAACCCCTGCTGATGGCAGGAAAGAATTTCTTTCTTCATAATCTTTTCTTGTTCGTAAAATAAGAAATTACTACTAAACAGTTAAATTAAACAGTTAAATTAACACTAAAAAGCTGTTGTAGTATAGACAAAGCGTAGACTCGGCAGACGAGCAATGACGTCGTTGTCCAAGCGCACTCGACGGTGGGAGAAAAGGAAACTGAGGCGGTTGGAGGGTCGACGCCCAGATAGCCTACAGGCGTGAGTCAGTTTTGTGCAGTGCCACGATGCACGGTCCTACCTCGGGCGCAACCCTTTAGAAAATTTTTGGCTCCTGCTGTCCTAGCGCCCGGTGCTATCCCACTAATGTGGAATGAGTGATGAGACTTAGTCCAGGAAGATTTTCCTTCCCAGTTCAAAATCAGAGCCTCCAGAGGGACTGGAGCCCAAGACTGGGGTCTGCAACAAAACAGAGGAAGTTGGTGGATTGTCTGGGGCTGCAAAGAGATCTATCTCTGGAGTGCCCCATTTCCAAAAGATGACTTTCAACACCAGAGGGTCCAGAGACCATTGTGATGGCCTTGGGAGATCCTGCTCAATGCATCTGCTAGCACACTGTCCTTCCCTGGAAGGTGGACTGCCACCAGGGAGGTCTGTAGAGAATAAGCTAGGACAATTTCATGGCTTCCGTGCACAAGGCCGTGGACCGAGTGCCTCCTCCTAGTTAATGTACCATATGGTGGTGGTGTTGTCCATCCGGACCTGAACCAACTTGTTCTGCAATGACGAGAGAAGGCTGGCAGGGCCAAGAAAACTGCCCTGAGCTCCAGGAGATTGATATGAAGGAAGGATTCCTGAGGAGATCACAGTCCTGGGCTGTGAGAGCCCCCAGATGGGCTCCCCACCCCAATAGAGAAGCATCCGTGGTGAGGACCACAGAGTGAGTCTGAGTGACAAATGGAACTCCTTGCCTTAGATTGTCCAGATCCTGCCACCACTGAAGGGCCTGGACTAGAGTCTGAGTAACTGGAACTAATTTGGTAAGAGGATCTTTCCTCTGGGACCAAAAGCTCTCTGATGGAACTGAATGTCCTTCATTTGAAACCTGGCACCTTGGACCACTGTTGTGGAGGCTGCCATGTGGCCCAAAAGCTGGAGGTAGTGCCTTGCTGGTCGAGAAACCAGAAGGCGGAAGGAAGAAGCAAGCTGTATAATGGCTGTTGCCCTTCATGGGGAAGGAAAGCTTGCTTTGACAGTATCCAGCTCTGCTCCTATAAAGGTGAGAGGTTGTACAGGCTCGAGAACTGACTTGGAAAGGTTGAGAAGAAACCCAGGGAAGTGAGTACTTGCTGGGTCACTTGCAGATCTGACTTGATTTGGTCTGAGGACTGACCCACAATGAGCCAGTCGTCCAGATAATGGAAAATGGAAATGCTTTTTCTTGTTAAGAAGGCCACTACTACTGCCAGGCACTTTGTGAACATCCTTGGGGCTGATGTTAGCCAAAGGGCATTGCCTTGAACTGATAATGACCAGAGAGCATTTCAAACCTGAGGTACTTTCTGTGGAGCACCTGATGGGAATGTGAAAGTAGGCATCTTTGAGGTCTAGGAGGCTAGCCAGTTTCCTGGCCGACAGAGGAAGAAAGAACTGTTCCCAGAGTCACCATTTTGAATTTTGGTTTTAAAACATGTTTGTTCAGGTATCTTAAGTCTAGGATGGGTCGTCACCCCCTGTCTTTTTGGGGTAAGGAAGTGCCTGGCGACAGACCTTTGCCCCTGTGTAGGGTAGGAACTCTCTATGACCCCTAAGGCTAATAGAGATGAAACCTTTGCCTCCAGAGCAAGAGTTTCTGAGGTGTTAGCAGGGGAAAGGATCTGGCTCTCATGTTCAGAAATTTTTGACACTGAGAACCAATCCCTGGCTTATTACTCCAGGACCCACCTGTCTGAGGTAAAGACATCCAGTCCTGGACAAAGTAAGCCAGTCTGCCCCTACAGGGATGGGGAGTTGACCGGCTGACACATCAGGGTGTCTGCTTGGCAGGAGCCTTAGGCTGAGGAGTGGATGCAGCCCTGCTCATCCCCTTTCTGCCTCCTCTAAAGAACCCTCTGAGAAAAAGGAGACGAGGCCTGTGCTTGGTAGAAAGGCCTGTGAAAAGGCCTGCCCCTGTCCCTAGCTTGTTGCCTTGAGGAGTTGCCTGCCTCCTTGGCCTGTGCACTCCTATAAGTGGTCCTGTACTCATCCATTTTTTCATGTAATTCTCTGTCTGTGCCCCAAACAGAGAATTACCCACTACAGGGAAATCCATGGCCTTAGTCTGTCCTGTGAGAGGCTAGTACATCTGAGCCAAGCCAGCCTCCATAGAGCCACAGATGTAGTCATAGACTCTTGATGACACATCACTGGAGTCCACAGCAGCATGAAACTGTACCTTGATGCCTCAGTCCCATCAGTAGCCACTACCTCCAGCCCCTTGACCAGCTGAGGGGAGGCCTGCTTAGCCAGTGCCAGTACAGTGTCCCACCAGGACTTCTGGTACCTGGCTAGCCTGCCTGAGTCCTCAAAGATGATGCCATGTACTGCTTCTTTGCCATGGCATCTATCTTCCTGTAGTCTTTGTCTGGGGGTGGAAGCCAAGGGTACAGTATATTAATTAGTTTTGTCACAGGCTGCAGCCTGCACGACCCAACATGGTTGCATTGTTGGTAAAAAAACACTGTATCTGAGCCTGATAAGTATACCTCTTGTCCATCCTTCTGTCAACAGGAGGTACAGAATTAGGAGACTTTAGAATTGTTTGTGTCTGCTTCCCAAAGGACTTATGAAGGGAACAGACAGTCTCTTGGACTCTGGGATGTCCATCATTTCAACAAAATCAGGCTCCTCTTGATCCTCCACAGCCTCCTCCATAGGAAGCTGAGGGTTTCAGCCACCTTCTGTAAAACAGATAGTGGGGAGGGACCCAGACAGCCTAGAGGAAACACCAGAAGGTCTGTCTGGGGAGATGTCCGTTCCACAGGCACATCCAGACTTTCATAATCATCGCCATCCTCTTCAAAATCCCTCCTCCTCAAACCCGGTTCATAAAAATCTTCAGGGTATAATCTGAACCAGGGGAACCGACTGAACTGAACCCCTGCCAAGAGGCGCTCTGATCGGTCGGAACTGGACAGGTTGATCAACAATCAGAATCACCCTGGCTATTTCTTCGGCGGTCGAACATGAACTCTGATCCAAACCGGTCAATTTTTCTTTGTGTTTTTCTTTTAGGAACTAAGCTCTCAGGATCGGCTCTCCTCTTGGTCAAGAAGTATTGCCGTGGTCAGAGGGCACTCCTGGTTTGGTGGGAACCGAACTGGCTGGCTCTTAAAGGTCAGCAGATTTCTCTGCCTCCTTATCCCTAAGTCTACCTCAACTCTTCCAGGGTAGACTTGGGGAAATGTTTACATATGCTTAGCAGTCTGAATCGAGGTGGTCAAACCCCAGACAGTAACACAGGTGGTGGGGATCAGCCTTAGCAAAGACCTCCCACACTCACTACAGTGTTGAAACCCAGTGGGCCCGGGTTTCTTTCTGGGTTTCAGACGTGACTAACCTAACCAAACTTACCTTTATAAGGCAACCGCCAGGCAAGACTCTTATCGGTTTCTAATTGTGTTATGGGTATTGGAAAATATGCAAAATTACATTTTTTTAAACCGTAAGGATGGGTCACCACACACTGAAAAAAAAAGATTTAACTAAGAGATCAGTTCAGTAACCGATTAAGAATTACATTTTCAATTTCACAAAATTTCAGAGAAACTACCTAAAGTACTTACTGTACCGCAGACCGAGCCCTGAACCGACAATGCGGAAATATAATTTGGAATAACCGACAACTTTAACAACTTTTTGAACCGAGCAGAAGGAGAAATCTCCAGAGCGACTGTTCAGTGAGGCGGAGTAAAGAATCTGATGGTTTGGTTTCAAAGTGCTGCAGACAGAGTCTTCAACCGAGCTCGAGCTCAACGTTCTATGCCTGGCATAGAAATTTAACCTCTACTCTGGGCAGTTCAAGTGTTGAGCTAACTGCAATTGTCAGAATACAGCAAGACTTCCTGTTGTTTGAAATGACAAAAACATTTTGTACCCTGTGTACTCACTCAGATTCCAGAAAGCAACGACAGGACAGAGACTGTTGCCTGTCTTTTTTTCTTAGAATTAAAAATTCTTGGAGTTAAAACCACAGTTCTGTCTCAAGAAGGACTAACCAAAATTGCACTTTGCCAACAGAGTGCACACTTTTTCTCTAGTACCAATAAGTAAGCTGGAGGTTTTTGTTTTTGTTCTGGTGTCTCCTCGTGACCTAGCTGAAACCTTGGCAGATAAGACAGACTTCGATCATGTGGAAGGCCCTGGCAGTAAACACACAGTTTGTGAGCACTATCATGAAAAACATATGCCGCGACTGGCAGAAACAAGAAAGGAAAATTACATGACTCACCGTAATTCTTGATCTTCTCTTGTATCTTCACCATTCATTACTTACTGGGTGTAAGCGGAGGCGCGCACTCTCACCACGGGAGCTTTTTTTTTTTTTTTTTTTTAAAGTTGCCTAACGGCCCCGCCTCGAGAGCTAGCAACAAGGCGAGGGCGGCCGTTAGTAGCGATCACCTCCTCCTCCAACTCAGTTCTGTGAGCCGGAGAGGCAAAAATGAAAGCAGAAAATATAGATAGTGACGCAAGATACAATGAGGATAGCAAAGCAAGGAAGAATGAACTGAAAAGGAATAAGCCATGGAGGAAGGACAGAGGAGATAAGAACATCCCTAGCCTAGGAGTGCAGGGCCTTACTCTAGGCGACTCTAGGAGGAGAGATGAGTAAGGAAATGAGAAAATAGAAGAAAAGAAGAAAGAGAAGAGAGAGATGGGATGTTGAAGGGACCAGAATGCCCACCGAGCATAGTTAGCTTGTAGCTGAAGGCTCGACTAAAGGGAAGCAAGAATCCCGGAGATAGAGCTGAAGAGAAGGTTCACCAACCCGCTAGACAGACTCAGGAGGGCATAGTCCTCATCTTCAACATGCCATTATTCTGACACTCCACCTCGGCTCCTGGCGCATGAAGGCCTTTAACTGGAGGACAGCCGAGGAGGAAGAATAAAACCTCAACAGCATGAGAGCGCTGCTCAGGGGTTTAGAAATGAAAATGTAAGCTTTTCTGTATGCCAAGATAGAAACAGGACTCAGACTGACTGGCTAAGGCTGGCCAAGGCTTAGGCTGGCTAAGATTGATATGGTCAACAGAGCTCTACTGTAAAATTGTCCAGGAGGACACTTTAAAGGAGAAACCACTTAGCAAAACAGCTAGAAGGATAGCCTACCTTCTCATTTGCCTTCTTGTTTGATTTCTCCTTTTTTTTTTTTTTTTTTACAGATAAAAATTTATTTTATTTTTTTTTAACTAGATGCATGACCCAGATACCAAGATGCCTATAGCAGTCGGAGAGAGTTCCCTCAGCATTTTTTTTTTTTTTTTTTTAGAAGAGAAAGGAACAGACGACTGCTTTCTGTTCTGCAAGGCAAGAATAGAGGGGGGATTAGATTTCAGGGCAACTACCTGAACACGGGATTGCAGGATCAAACTGAATAGCCTGAGCCAGGCCAAACAACCTCAGAGGTATCTTGCCATAAGAATAGCAAGAGATAGTTGTGCAGTCTGATCGCCAATGCAATCCGCGAGATGGCCCATGAATCTTAGAGTAAATAATTTTCTGGATTTTAAACCCCCACAAGAAGATTTTTTTTTTTTTTTGGGAAAATGAAGCAATTTTCCCATATTTTATATAATGCAGAGAGAGGAAGGAGACGGGAGGTGGAGAAGCCACAGGAAGAGGCCACTGAGGGATGTAGGGAGGGAGGGTAATGAATGGTGAAGATACAAGAGAGATCAAGAATTACGGTAGGTACGTAATTTTCCTATCTTCCTTGCCAATCTTCACCATTCATTACTTCCTGGGTGAGACTAAGCTCCTCTTCCCAGGAGGGGAAGAGGCCATACCCTGAGGAACAAGACCCCAGCCTTCTGCTGGTGAGAAACAGAAGGAGAAGACCCTGGCTTATTCAGAAAGCCTAATGGGAGAAGAGCTAGGAGGTGCCTCCCGAGACGAGGGAGACAGAGGGAGCCCCTGTAAAAGTCTCCTAGCTCTGGATGAGAAAGACGGTCCCCGGAAGGCGGAGCGCATCACCCCACGCCGGCCAGGGTGACAACCTGAGAGACGAAGCCACGCCGTCCGCCTGATGCAGATCGCTGTCCCCGCAAGCCTGGAAGCCACCTCATTACGCCATAAGATGCCCTGCTTGGTGTCTTGCCAGCTCCAGGCCTACCGCGGAGAGGGCAATGGCTTGTCTGGTTTGCTCCGTGTCAGGCATAGATGCCAGCAGCTGGGACATCATCGACCACAGATGCCGGTTGTAGGCAGCGTGGTGAGCCTGATGTGATGCAATACATGCATCAGTCGCCGGAAGAAGAACACTCTTACGCTCGCAAGTCGAACTGGAGAGAGTCCGAATCCGGTGGGCGGTCGTGCACCAGGCAACGGCGCCCTGAAGGAGCATCCAGGTATACCAAACCTGAGGACGGGTTGGAAGGAACCTAGAGACTCAGAGGGGCACAATACCTACGCTGGCAGTCGCGGGCTGGGAAGAAACGGCAGGAACTGCCAGGACTGGATAGACGCTCCTGGAAGGGGATAGCCAGGAAGGTACCACCAGATGCTGGGCACCGAATTCACCAAGGAATTCACGTCACCCGCTCGGGTATTGTCTCCGAACGTAGGGAAACTGAAGATCCCCTCACCATCCTCGAGGAAACGCTGATATTCTGTGAAATCAGCATCGGAGGACAGATGAGCTAGGGGTTCCTCTCCTGGAGGAGGGAGACGAGGATGATGGGGAACTGAATGTCCAGAGGATTCCCAAGTGCGGTGGGGAGAGTCGAAAGACCCGCTCATGCATGTAACTAACATATGAGGGAAGGTCACGCAAGAGAACCCTTGAACTGCTCCCAGGATAACGGACCCGTGGGACCGACATGGCCTGGGAGCGGGGTGGAGAAGGCAGAGAGATGGGAGAGGGCACCTCCGAGGAGGCAACTGCTCTCGCGAGGGCTCTGGAACCGGAGAAGGGAGCTCTAGTAGGAGGGATCCCGGATATCAAACCAGGCCGCAGAACGGAACTCTGGGGAAGCGGAACCTGAAGAGCCCTGGGGAGAAACCCCCTGACGACGCCCGGACTGTATGGATCCAGAAGGGCAGTCCGCGACAAATGCCGCCAGAGGACACCCTAGAACCCTGGGAGGGGCGGGCTCTGCGCCGGCTGCCCTGGCCACCCCTGAGGTGGCCAAAGAAGACCGAGCAGCAGGACGCCTGCCCCTCAACCCTCGGATTCCGAGAGGGCCTCCTCCCGACTGCAACGCTTCCCTAACCCCAGAGGAGGTAACAGCACCTGGGGTAGCTGTCACTGGACCTCCAGAGAGGGGAGCCTCCGGCCACCCCCACGCCTGCCCCCGGGACTTCGCCACCCCAGCCGAGGAACCCCAGGAGACGACGGCAAGGGGACAGAGGGAGGGGCCCGCCAGCCCTGGTACCCTAGCCACCGAGGACCCAGATTCTCAAGAATGGGGGTGCCAGGATGGGTCCACATCTGGAGCCATCGCTCTCCGAGGAGGACGAACCAGCAGGACTCGATGCTGGCCACCCCAGGGGTCCCGAGGCCACGGGGCCGAGGCGACGCCGCTTGCCCCCAGCACGCCGGCAGCATGAAGGCTCAACCCCACACCCCAGCGGCCCGCAGACCCGCACCGCCCGGGAGGAGGGGAAGGCCGCCACGCCACCGGCCGGCCGGAGGCGGAGCGGCACCATCGGGGCGCCGCGCCAGGCTCATCAGCACCGCGAACGGCGCCGAGGCAAAACGGCACCGCCAACGGCACCGCCTGATCACCAGCGCCCATGAAGCGCTGATCCAGCGCCGTTTGAACGGCGCCGCCTGATCACGGCACCGCAGCGGCGCCGATCCAAACGGTGCCTGAGGCGACGTCGAGGTCCACCCGAGCCGCCCAGCCAAGGGCCTCGACACGGGGAGCCTGCACCTCAAGAGGTGACTGCCGAGGCGGTGTCAGCGCCAGCGCCCGGAGGCGCCGACGCCCCAACACCGCTGAAGGGCCTCCTCGGCAAGAAGGGAAGAGGAGACCCTCCTCCTCGGACCGAATAGGCCCGGAGGGGACCCGGGAAAGGTCAAGGATCTCGCCCCGAGATTCGCGTAGCTAGCCGTCTCTCCGAAAGTCGGGCGGGCCTTGCCGAGCTTGTACGCTACGATTCTTAGAGGACGCGACGGTCCATCGAAAACGCCGCCGCATCTAATCCATATTATGGTTGGGTCCCAGGCAACGGGGACAGACGCTGTGCCGGTCCGAGACGGAGAAATGCCGCCGCAGGAGCACCTGACGATAGGGGCAATGCCTGCCTTAGAAGAACGCTTGGCCCAGAACCGACATAACGCAAATAAACAAGATTAAACAGTCGAGATACACCCGCCGCATAAAGGAAAGAAAAAGGGAACAGTCTTACCGTGAGGCGCCGGAGTGTAGAAAAAGGAGTCGATACGCATTTTTCGTTAGCTACCAGAACAGGTGCTGCTCGACGCGCGGAGAAACAGAACTGAGTTGAGGAGGAGTCGTCGCTATTAACGCCGCCGCATGACGCCGCCCGAGGGCAGGGCCGCGAGGCAACTTTAAAAAAAAAAAAAAAAAGCTCCCGTGACGGGTGCGCGCGCTACTTTACACCCAGTAAGTAATGAATGGTGAAGATTGACAAGGGAAGATAAGCAGGGACTTCTACCAGGGACAGCATAAACATTAGTAAAGTTACAAACAACAAACTAGTAAAAGTCCAGTTACGTAAGAACTTATCGTAAAAGTAGATCTTCAAGACGAGCTCTTACAGCAGGTATTACCAATAGGACTAAGGCCGCCAGGTGTTAGAACCCCATGGAAAAATCTTCTAGCTAGCAGTCTGTGGCGGGGACTGCCCCGATGTCAGCCCACCCGACGTGGTATAAAGCAGGCAGTCCCTCGGTGCCATCTCAGTTCTCCTGCTGGAGACCCAGCTAACAAAAGAATGGAGAACTGAGGAGGGTCTCCCCTACCCAAAGAGGAGGAAAAATTACTTGTCCCTGGGGCTGGTGGGTGGAAGCCACCTGCTGCAAGATCTCCTCTTGAAGATCTACTGTTACGGTAAGTTATTATGTGACTGTACTATCTCTCACTGAGGGAGTTCTTGCAGCAGGTATTACCAATAGGACTGAGTCCCAAGCAGTACCCAAAGATAGGTCGAGGTCAGATGGGAGGAGACAAACAGATAACTGATGATCCGATAGATGGAGTTTAGGAGAGCAGGCCCTGAAGGACTGCTTAGACTGAACCTGCTCTCCTCCTAGAGGCAACGTCCAAACTGTAGTGTCAGATGAAAGTATGGACTGAGCTCCAGGTGGCGGCAGTGCAAAGGTCTGCCAAAGAAACATTCCGCAGAGAGGTAAATGAAGTTGCCACAGCTCTGGTGGAATGACCCTTCACCGATCCCAGTAAGGGTTTATTGTGATGCTGATAGCAAAAGGTGATACAGTGCACCAACCATCTGGTGAGTGTTTGCTTAGTGACAAGAGCCACTGTCTTCTGTGAGCAAATGAAACGAAAAGCTAATCCATTTGCCGAACAGAAGTGATTCTGCTGAGGTAATACCTGAGTATCCTATGTACATCCAGAGTATGCAACAGGGCCTCCCTTGTTAGAGTACCCTGGACAATAAACCGGAAGCTGGATGTCCTGATTCAGAGTCAGTTTGGACACCACCTTCAGCAAAACTTAGGGTTAGTACACAGTGCCACCTTGTCCCTATGAAGAACAAGATAAGACTCTTTACACATTAGAGCCTGTAACTCAGAAACTCTCTGAGCAGAGGTAATGGCAACTATAAGAACAGGTTACTCACCTGTAACAGTAGTTCTAGGAGTGGTATATGTTGTTCATCCACACTTACTGGCATGTCCTTTCTCTTAAGGTTCACTGGAAGTCTTCAAGCTGGCTCCTCACCCACCGGTGGTATATATCTCGCTCCACCCCATGACGCCAGATCTTAGCCCACTGGAAGCCAGGTGTTGTGTGTCCGCAGCCGGGCAGGTCGGGTGGGTCCGTGTGGATGAACAACATATACCACTCCTAGAAATGGAAATTATCTACCTACCATAATTCTTGATCTTCTTGGACGAAGTCTCCACCACTCATTCACATTAATGGGACCCACGCCGGAGGCGCTAGACCCAGCGGGAGCAAACTTTTTGCAGGAGGGCTGACGCCAGAGAGGGAGCCATGAGGAGTGGCGCCGCGAGCCTCCCCTCGCAGCAATGACTATTTCAAGCGCCGCACCTCCAACCGCCTAAGTACCTTTTTCCCCGAGGAGGTGCAGTGTAACTAACCTAGAAGGATAGCTTAACCAAAACTGGACATAAAATAGTCCAGAAGACCCGTATAAGAAGGGTCTAGAAAGAAGTCTTCACAGCCTAAAGATTGAGGGAGTGAAGACCACCAACAGAGGTGAGCTCAGGGATGGTGGGTAAGAGAAGAGTGGTGGAGACTTCACCAAGAAGATAAAGAATCACGGTAGGTATGCAATTTCCATATCTTCCTGGACATAAAGTCTCCACCACTCAATCACACTAATGGGAGAGTACTGAGCTAATAATCCTCCAGGAGGGTGGCAGGAGAGACCAACAGCTCACAAATTTGGGACACAAGTCCATTAAGGATGGTTCTGCCAAAGCGAAGCGTGTCGCCTGGCATGAACATCCAGGGCATAGTGTTTGAATGAAAGTATGCACTGAGCTCCAGGTAGCCGCACTGCAAATATCTGCAATGGACACGTTATGGATTTCTGCCAGGGATGCCGCGACTCACTCTAGTAGAGTGAGCGTACACTCTGCCTTCCAGCTAACCTGCACCATGGAATAACAGTGGTGAAGGCATGCCACCAGCCATGCTGAAATACATCTGATAGTGACAGGTTGACCCAGCTGGGTCTCTGCAAGGAAACAGTTTTTGAGCTTTACAAAATCTTTGTTCTATCCAAACAGAAATGCAAAGCTTTTTGTATCCAAGGAATGAAGGGAATGCTCCCTTCATTCTGGAAGTTCACAAAGTAAGTAGGAAGGACCAAAGGTTGGTTTAGATGGAATTCTGAAACAAACTTAGGAAGAAACTTAGGATGGGTCCTAAGAACTACTTTGTCTTTATGAAACACAGTATCACGGAGGGTCTGTGACCAAGGCATGTATCTCAGAGACCTTGTGGGCTGAGGTAATGGCCACCAGGAAGGCCATTTTCCAAGTGAGAAATTTCAACTCACAGGTAGTTAGAGGTTCAAAAGGTTTTCAAGTGAGCATGTCTAGCACAAGATTAATGCCCCAGGCTGTGACTGGACATCTGACAGGAGGTCTGGTATGCAGAATGCCCTTAAGAAACCTCTTAACTATAGGTAACTGAGCCAGTGACAAGGAAATGTACTGGCTCATGATAAGCTGAAATGGCACAGAGGTGAACCTTGACTGTAGAGTACTGCAGACCTGAATTTGAGAGGTCTAAAAGGTCTAGAACTTTATTTGGTGCGTAGGAAAAAGGATTCAAAGAGGATTTTGCACACCAGAGTGAAAAACGCTCCATTTGGCTGTAAGTTTTTCTGGTGGCTGGGTTTAAAGTGCCAGGAGGATATCTGAAACTCTGTGAGAGACATTGAACCTGTTCACTTCTATCACTTCAGGAGCCAAGCGTGAAGGTGAAGCGATCTCAGATTGGGATGGACCACAGACCCGAGTCAGAAGGTTTGTTTGAAAGGGAAGTGCTTACTGAAGGGTTACCACATACTGTTGAGTAACGGAAAACATATTTGTTGAGGCCAGAAGGGAGCAATGAGGATAATTTTTCCCCGGACTCAGCTTGAGAAGTACCCTCTGAATTAGAGGAAGAGGCGGAAAGGCGTATAGGAAGTCTTTGTCCACTGCAGCCTAAACGCATCCTGACAGAAAATGCCAGGCCCTGGATTTCTGGAGCAGAAGAGAGGCAGTTTTGTGTTGAGTGGGGATGCAAAAGGTCCAGGTCTGGAGCTCCCCACTTTGTGAATAGTAACTGAACTACAGTTGAGTCAAGAGACCATTCATTAGGATCTGTCTCTGTTCTGTTGAGACAATCTGCCAGTTCGTTCTGCACTCCGGCAAGTAGACCGCCTGAATTAGAGCCTTGTGCTCCAAGCACCATTCCCACACTCTCATCGCTTCCTGCATACGGGTAAGAGTGAGCACCGCCTTGCTTGCTGATGTAATACATCACTGCTTTGTTGTCCGTTTGAAGGAGAATGTTCTTGTGACAGAGAATGATCTTCACAGCCCAGACTGCATAAAGGATGGCCCTCATTTCTAGGACATTTATATGAAGCTGGGACTCTTCCTGAGTCCATGTACCTTGAGTGCGGAGGAGTCTGACAATGAGCTCCCACCCCATCAGGGATGCGTCCATAGTAATGGAAATCTGATGTTCGGGGAGCAAAGGGATCCTTTCAGAAGGTTGTCCTCTCTGCGACCACCAGGTGAGTGACTTCTTCAGAGGTTCTGTCACCTTGATGAGAAAGGACTGAGGGTGAGTGGGAGGGACCACTGAGTACTGAGCATCCATTGAGAGGTTCTCATGTGCAGGCGTGCTAGGGTACAGTGAACACCGAGGACGCAATGAGACCTAGCATCCACTGCATCAAGATAGCTCTTACTGAGCTGTTCTCTCTGATGTATCAGGCCATCTGCAGAATATCGGTCCTTCTGTCCTCTGATAGAAAAGCTTTCGCACAGGTGGTGTCCAGAAGAGTTCCTATGAAAGGAGCCTCTGGGAGGGCTGCAGCTGTGATTTCTTGAGGTTTGTAGGACTCCCAGGGACGTGAGAAGCCTGAGGCCATGGCAGCGTCGAGGGTTCCCTGCCTGGAAGGATTGCTGAAGCCAGTCGTCCAGGTATGGGAACACATTCCGATTTTTCTGAGATCTTGCTAGCAGTACTGCACAACTCTTTGTAAAACTGCGCCGAGGACAGCCCTAAGGGCAGGACTCTGAACTGATAATGCTGGCCCAAAGCCACGAACCTCAGGTATTTGTGATGCCTTGAGTGAATAGGGATATGCTGGTAAGCATCATGCTTGTCCAGGAGGCTAACCAGTTGTGCTGATGAAGCAAAGGCAACAGGGTTCCTAGAGATATCATTTTGAATTTCTCTTTGGGAAGAAATTTGTTTAATTTTCTGAGGTCCAAAATGGCCCGGTTTCTTTGGAACCAGAAAGTAATGGGAGTAGAACCCTGTGTTCCATTGATCCAACGGAACTACTCCACTGCCCTGTTGTTCAGAAGGCCTTGTATCTTGAGGCGTAGAAGTTTTCACTGAAGTACTGACAGCCTGGGCTGTCATTTGGGGCACGATCTGTAGGGGGTCTCTAAAAGATTGAGGGAATACCCCGCGGATTATCCGGAGGACCCATTTGTCCGATGTTATGGACTTCACCAATTGTAGAATTGAGTCAGATGACCTCCCACTGCTGAGGAAGAGTCCTCGGGCAGCTGAGGTGGGACTTGAACCAACAACTCAGAAGGTGGCACTGAGCTTTGGGTCCTTGCACCTCCTGTTGCATTTTCTTTGAGGCTGAGGGGCTTGGTTTTATTGAAACCCCCTGCCTTTGCCTTGAAAGGACTGGACGGTTATGAAACTGGCATTTGTTAACCCCTCGAGGGGGGGAGGAGGTCGAGCCAATATAATGACTGACCTAGTCTTTTGTGTGGCTTCTAGAGCTTGTTCTACTTGAGGGTCAAGAGAAACACACCATCGAAGGGCAATGCCATGACCTGTTGCTGGGCATCATTCGGTGAAACCTTAAGCGCGCAGCCAGGAATGGCAGCGGGTACAAATGCCCACTGCCGCCGTGAGGCTGTATCAAAGGCATCCACAGCTGCTGTAACCTGCTGGTTGTTGGACTCAATACCCTGGTTATGGCTTGAAGAAGCTCTGAATTAGCATCCGAGTCGGTAGGGCTTCAATCATTTGTTTGAGCGAATGCCAAAGAATATATTCATATTGAGAGAAACAGCCCTGGTAGCTGGTGACACGCATACCCAGGGTGGATGCAGCAAAGACTCTTTTACCTAAAGTATCTATCTTACGAGATTCTTTGTTTATAGGTTGAGCTGCAGTAGGCTGAGGAAGGACGACCTTATCATTCTCTGCCAAGACTACAAAAGGATACGCAAAGGCTTGGGAGGACGAAATAGGTTGATCCTTGGGAGCAGCACACTTCCTATCTATGGACTTAGCCACAGAAGGAATGACAGCAGGATTATTCCAAACCATTTGAGACAAGTGTCTCAAAGGAGGGTTGTACCGGAAGTTAAATCCATAGGATGTCCGGAACACGAAGGTATTGGAGTCTTAAAAGCTTCCCAGGATCAATGTCCATGGTTTGGAGAGAAAGAATGGAATTCAAATTTCTCAACAGAGACTTAAAAGACAGGTCCTCTAACACAGGCTCTGTAGCAGGATTAGGTCCTGCTCCTTCCACAACATTACCCAGTCTAAGATCTGGGTCAGGTTCAATATCATCTCCTGGCAGTCCAGGAGGGACTGTATGGACAGGAAAGGAAGGAAAAGAGGAAGGCAAAGAATTCGGAGAGGAGAAGCCCTGAAGATTGGTTGATAAAAAGGCCCGGCCTTTGCCAAGAACACGTGCTTAAAGGTCGCGACAACACCGACAGAGCAGACTGTGCCGAAGAAGAACATGGTGCCGAAAACGCCGTGAGTGCAGTCAAGACAGCGCTGAAAGGGCTACACGCTAAGAAAGCTCAATGGCGCCGAGGTTGGAGCGATGCAAGTGCATCAGCGCCGAAGGACTCACTGACGCCGACGGGCGCCAACACCAACCCAGGGCCCCAAAATTTGATTTGAGGGGAAAGAAGAAAGAATATTAGGAGATAGAGGCATCAGTGTGGACCCCGCGCGCAGCCATGTGAGGGGGGAAAAGGAAAATTACGTACTCACTGAATTCTGGATCTTCTTGGACGAGTCTCCACCACTCATTCACACTAGTGGGATTGGCGCCGGAGGCACTAAGACCCATCGGAGCAAACTTTTGCTGGAGGGTCGGGCGAGACGGCGCCACGAGACACGGCGCCGAAAGCAGCGGCTCGAGCGGTAATGACCATCTCGGGCGACGCACCTCCAACCGCCAGTACCTTTTTTACCAAGGAGGTGCAGCGCAACTAACGTAAGAGTAAACCCATTAAAAACGGACATAAGATAGTCCGATGACCCGTGTAAGAAGGGTCAGCAAAGAAGTCCTCACGGCCAAAGATTTGAGGGAGTGAAGACCAATACAGCGGTGAGCTCGGGGGATGGAGGTATCGAGTGCGAGTAGTGAGATCGTCCAAGAAGATCAAGAATTACGGTAGGTACGTAATTTTCCTATCTTCCTGGACATAAGTCTCCACCACTCATTCACACTAGTGGGAGAGTACCAGTTGATAATCCCTCAAAAGGGCGGCAGGAGAGCCAGAGCTCACGCTGCCTAAGATAGAAGCCCATTAAGGATAGTTCTGCCGAACGCGGAATGTCGCCTGGCATGAACATCCAGTGCATAGTGCTTAAGGAAAGTATGCACTGAGCTCCAGGTGGCGGGCAGCTATATATCTGCAATTGAACATTGCGACTTCCGCTAGGGATGTCAAGGACCCTAGTAGAGTGAGCGTACACTCTACCTTCTAATTTAACTTGAGCCATGGAATAGCAATGACGAAGGCATGCCACTAACCATGAAGAGATGCATCTAATAGCGACAGGTTGACCCAGCCGGTGTCGCTGAAAGAAACGAACAGTTGCTGAGTCTTGCAACATCCTTGGTTCTATCTAAATAGAACCTGCAAGGTCTTTAACATCCAAGGAATGAAGAGCTCGTTCCCTTCATTTTGGAAATTAGCGAAGTAAGCGGAAGTACCAGAGGTTGGTTCAGATGGAATTCTGACACAACCTTGGGAAGAAATTTAGGATGAGTACAAGAACTACCTTTGTCCTTATGGAATACAGTATACGGAGGGTCCGTAACCAGGGCATGTATCTGGAGACCCTCAGGCTGAGGTAGTATGGCCACCAGGAAGGCAGTCTTCCAGGTAAGAAATTTTAGCTCACAGGTAGCTAAGGGTTGAAAGCTTCCGAGTGAGCATGTCCAGCACCAGGTTAATGTCCCAGGCTGCAACTGGACGCTAACAGGGGTCTGGTATGGAGAATCCCTTAAGAAATCTCTTCACTATAGGTAACTGAGCCAGAGTTAAGGAAGAAACCGGCTCATGGAACGCTGAGATGGCACTAAGGTGAACTTTAACTGTGGAGTACTGAAGACCTAAGTTTGATAGGTCCAAAAGATACTCCAGAACCTTGCCAGGAGGACAGGAAAAGGGATTCCAAGAGGATTTTGACACCAGAGAGAAAACGCTTCCATTTGGAAGCGACGTTTTCGGGTGGCTGGCTCTAGCAGCCAGAAGGATGTCTGAGACTCTCGAGAGATGTTGAACCGATTCACTTCTACCTCTTCAGGAGCCAAGCATGAAGGTGAAGTGATTTCAGGTTAGGATGGACCAACGAACCCTGAGTCAAAAGACTGATTTGCAAAGGAAGTGGTCTCGGAGAGGCTGCCAACATACTGTTGAGTAGAGGAAACCATGGTTGCCTGAGGCCAGGAAGGAGCAATGAGAATCATCTTGGTCCCCTGAGACTCGAACTTGAGGAGTATCTCTGGATTAGAGGAAGCGTGGAAAGCGTGAAAGAAAGCCGCTTTGTCCACCGCGAGCCTGAACGCATCCTGACAGAAAATGCCAGGCCCTGGATTTCTGGAGCAGAAGAGGCAGTTTTATGTTGAGTGGGGATGCAAAAGGTCCAGGTCTGGAGTCCCCACTCTTGAACAGAGACCGAGCTACTGCTGGATCGAGAGACCACTGTGAGGGTCTGCCTCCGTTTCTGCTGAGGTGATCTGCTAGGTCGCTTTGTATACCTGGCAGATAAACCGCTGAATCAGAGACTTGTGCTCCAAGCACCACTCCCACACCCTCATTGCTTCCCTGCAAAGGGATAAGAATGAGCACCGCTTGCTTGTTGATGTAATACATCACTGCTTTGTTGTCCGTTTGAAGGAGAATGTTCTTGTGACAAAGGACATCCTTCAGAGCTCAGATTGCATAGAGGACCGCCTCATCTCCAGGACATTTATGTGAGATGAGTTTCGAACTGAGTCCATATACCTTGGAGTGTGGAGGGAGAGACAGTGAGCTCCCCATCCCATTAGCGATGCATCTGTGGTGATGGAGATCTGATGATCCGGGGAGCAAAGGGAATCCTTCCAGGAGATTGTTTCTTGAGACCACCAAGTGAGAGACCTTCAAGGGCTCCGCCACCTTGATGGGATAAGACTGGGGGTGAGAGGTCGGGGACCACTGAGTGGAGAGCATCCATTGGGTGGTTCTCATGTGCAGTCGGGCCAGAGGGACAGTGAAGACCGAGGACTCATGAGACCCAATATGCGTTGCATCGAGAGAGCTATAAACCGATTGGTTCTCCTGATGTAACGGGCCATCACGAAGGATGTCGAGTCTTCTGTCCTCTGGAAGGAAAGCCTCGCTGAAGAGGTGTCTAGAAGCGCCCCTATGAAAAGGAGCCTCTGGGAGGGTTGCAGTTGAGATTTTTTCAAATTCAGCAGAACTCCCATGGACGTGAGAAGACGAGAAGTCGCTTGCACGGCTTCCAAAGTCCCTTGGCCGGAAGGGCTTGCTAGAAGCCAATCGTCCAGGTAGGGGAAACACTGGAGTCCCGACTTTCCTGAGATGCGCCGCTGAGAACTGCACAACACTTTGTAAAAACTCATGGCGCCGAGGATAAGCCCAAAGGGCAGGACTCTGAACTGATAATGCTGACCCAAAGCTACAAACCTGAGGAATTTGCGGTGGGTCGGGTGGACGGGGATATGCTGGTAAGCATCCTGCATATCCAGAGAGGCCAGCCAGTCGTGGTTGATGCAGCAAGGGTAACAGGGTACCTAGGAAAATCATCTTGAATTTCTCCCTGGGGAGGAATTTGTTTAACTTTCTGAGGTCTAGAATGGGGCGATCCCCCAGATTTCTTTTGGAACCAGAAAGTAATGGGAGTAGAACCCTGTGTTTCGCAGATGCGGGGCACCAGTTCTATTGCCTTGTTGTTCAGAAGGCCCTGGATCTCCACGTGAGGAGGTCTGACTTGAGAGGCCGACAACCTGGGTTGTCAGATGGAGGACAATCCGGGGTTTCCAAGAAATTGAGAGAATAACCCTCTGAATTATCCGAAGGACCCATTTGTCTGAGGTTGTGGACTTCCACTGGTTGTAGAAGTACATCAGATGACCTCCCACTGAGGAGAAAGTTCCACCGGGCAGAGTGGATGGAACTTGGGCCAACGACTCTATAAGGTAGCGCTGGGAGCTTTAGGTCCCCGCGCTTTCTGCTTCGTCTTCTTTGAGGTTGGGCAGGTTGGCTTTTATGGAAGCTTCCCGCCTCTGCCTCGAAAGGACTGACGAATTATGAAACTGACGCCTGTTCACATGCCCCGCGAGAGGGGCAGGCAGAGGTCTGGCCAACTTAATGGCCGATCTAGTCTTCTGAGTGGCCCTACTGTTTGCTCACCTGAGGGCCAAAAAGAAAGGAGCCATCAAAGCAGCGCCATCACCTGCTGCTGAGCATCATTCGTGAAGCCAGAAGTACGCAGCCAGGAATGGCACCGAGTACATCCGCCGCTGCTGAGCGAGAAGCAGTGTCGAAGCGTCCATGGCGGCTTTCGACCTGTTGGTTATTGACTCAACTACCTCTAATAAAGGTCAGAAGAAGCTCTGACTTGGAATCCGAATCTGGAAGAGCTTCAACCATTCTTTTCATAGAGTGCCACAGGATATACTCATACTGAGAAAAATAGCCTTGATAACTGGCAATACGATACTTAGAGTGGAGGCAGCAAAGACTCTCTTACCTAATGTATCAATCTTACGAGACTTTGTTAATAGGCTCGAGCTGTAGTAGTTGAGGAAGAAAGACCTTGTCATTCTCTGCCAGGACTACAATAGGATCCGCAAAGGCTTGGGATGCCAAAATGGGACGATCCTTGGGAGCTGAATACTTTATCAATGGATTTAGCACTGAGGGAATAAGAGCAGGGTTATTCCATACCATTTGAGACAGCTGCCTCAAGGAAGGCTGAATCGGAGGAGTCAAACTGTAGGGATCTCCCGGGCATGAAGATACTGGAGTCTTAATATCTTCCCAGGATCGAGCGTCTGTAGTCTGGAGGAAAGAGGATCCCAGGTTCTTCAACAGAGACTTAAAGGACAGGTCCTCGACCACAGGCTCTGTAGCAAAGAAGATCCTGTTTCCTCCACTTCATCACCCAACCGAAGGTCTGGGCCAGGCTCAACATCATCTCCTGATGGTCCAGAAAGGACTGTTTGGACAGGAAAGGAGTGAAAATTAGGAGAGGAGGAAATGGCAGAAAACAAGGAGAGTCCTCGGCTGCCGGGCCGAGACGGCAAAACGGGCTGAAGACGGCATCGAGGAGGCGACGGGCGCTCAAGAGGCACGCCGCCCCCGCAACGCTTCGTGGCGCTGCACGGCGCGGTCGACGGCGCCATGGACGCTGCCCTCAATAACGCAGCGCGACGACGTTAACGGGCGCTGGCGAGACGACGCCGCGAACGGCGCCAGCTTCCACAATCCAACGGCACCACGAGAACACGCTGGCGCCACCGGACGGTGCCGAGACCTCGCTGCGCCGCTAACGGCGCTGCAAGCCCGTGGTTCTTAAAACGGCGCCAACAAGGACACAGACCCTGCAGAAGGCGCCGGAAAGCCCCGGGACCTGGAAAGCAAGAGAAGGAAAACCAGGAGATAAGGGCATCGGTGAGGCTCCCCGCGCCGCAGCCATGTGAGGGGGAACACCTAAGCATGGAGTCGCTACACTGGAAGAAGGCGCCATGCCGACTAGGGAAGGTCCAACCGCCCTACCCTGATCGCCGAGGAGCCCGAGGGCCCGAGGTAACCGAGCCAGGCAGAAGAACCAACCTCCGAGCCCATCGCTCCATAAGAGCGCCCACTGATGAAACTGCTCATCTGGAGCCCTACCTATGAGGCGGGGGGGGCTCCGATGTCGAGGACGACGATTATCGGAAGTTGGCGACTCGAAGAAGAGACGACCGCAGCTACGCGATAACCGACCGTCCGACGCAGACATACCAGAGGGCGACCTCGAAAGTGATGCCTTCTCTTGACCTGAGGGCTCGAAGAAGAGCTTGAACGCGACGCCGAGAATGCGACCGCTTACTTTATGCCGGCGGGGACCGCCCATCCCCGGCATCGGACTGACCGTAGTCGGAACCTCGCTGAGGAGAAGGAGGCTGACCGACCCAGCCCGGCTGACTGAACAGTTTACACGAAGTCTCCTACCGTCACCTGACCTGCTCATGGTCGACTCCGTCCAGTAGGCCGAGACTTCTTCAAGTAAGTTAAATTTAAATATTAGAAAAATTTTACGAAAAATAGAATAAAACTAAGCGATACTACTATCGTGATAATGTTACAAAAAACAAACTGAAAACTATGCGCTAGTTTGAAGTTTGACTCCGACAAGAAGCGGCGCGTCGTCACTGAAGCGCACTGACGGGCGGAAAAAAAGAACTGAGGCGGTTGGAGGGTCGTCACGATGGTCATTACCGCCGAGACGCTGCTCGCTACCGACCCTCCAGCCAAAAGTTTGCTCCCCGATGGGTCTTAGTGCCTCGGCGCCAATCCCACTAGTGTGAATGAGTGGTGGAGACTATGTCCAGGAAGATCACCTGAGCGGAGCCGGTGGCACTGAAGAGGAGCCGCCGACCAGGAAGGCCCAATCGCCTTGTCCGATCTCCTGAAGAACCCGAAGGCCCCGGAGTGACCTGGCCAGGCAGCTGGACCAACCTCTCGAGTCCACTGCTCCATAAGAGCGCCCACTGATGAAACTGCTCATTGGAAGCCCTACCAGAAGACGGGAAGGGCCCGATGTCAAAGAAGTCGGTGACCAGAAACAGAAACTGGCAACCTCGAATGAGGAGACTGGCAACTGACTCCAATGGCTGACCGTCGATGCGAGACATATCAGAAGGTGACCTAGAGTGATGCCTTCTCTTCTTGACCTACGGGTCAAGAATAGCTCGAGGCCAATGGTGCCGAGAGTGCAACCATTTTCTTTACGCCCGGGGACCACCCTTCCCCTCAGACACTGGGCCATCCATTGTCAGACCCCCGGAGAAGGCGGTGGAACAGATCCAGCCCGGCTGACTGAACAGTTTTACACGAAGTCTCCCTACCGCCACCTGACCCGGCCATGGTCGACTCCCAATGTAGGCTGAGACTTCTTTCTTTAATAAGAATAAATAATCATAAGTGGTACTTTATTCAAAAATACTACAAAATAAAAACTTAAAACTATGCTGCTAGTTTGAAGTTTGACTCCACCGGAAGAGTGACATCGCAGTGAAGCGCACTCGACGGCAGGAAAAAAGGAACTGAGGTGGTTGGAGGGTCGACGCCGAGACAGTCATTGCAGCACGAGCAGAGGCTCGAGCGCCGCGATCAAGGCTCCATCTCTGGCGCCCGCCCTGCAAAAGTTTGCTCCCGCTGGGTCCAGCCCTCCAGCGAGATCCCATTAGTGTGAATGAGTGGTGGAGACTCTATGTCCAGAAAGATCTACTGTTACAGGTGAGTAACCTGTTCTTCTAGGATCACGGATATGTTGTTCATCCACACTTACTGGCAGACTCTAGCAGTTCTCTGGGAGAAGGGAGGCAAGGTACAACCCCTACTTAGGAACAGAGATTGAGAACTGAGGCCCCAAAACTAGTATCACGGCATGACTCAGTGTTGATGTAGTAGTGGGTGATGAAGGTGTTTGCTGACTTTCAGGTAGCAGCCCAACAGATTTCCTGGATAGGGATGTCCCTGGAAGCAGCCACCGATGCAGCAGTATGGCGGTAGAATGAGCTCTTATCTCTTTGGGAGGCTCCTTGCCCACCAACTCATAGCACAGACCTATGCATGATGTAATCCATCTTGCAATAGTCCACTTTGCTGCAGGTCTGCAAGAAGCGGTTCAGCGTAGGTGACAAATAGCTGGCGAACCTCTCCCGAACATCCGCCATCCTCTCCTTGTAATAGGAGAGATCATATCTCAGTTTCAAGGTATGGAGCCTGTACTGGGCCTCCAAGGTGTAATTAGGGTAGTATACTGGCAGAGTCAACACCTAGTTCAGGTGAAACTCTGACACCACCTTTGGAAGGAATTTCGGGTAGGGCACAGGACAACTTTGTCCCTGTGGAAGACCAGATAAGGGAGTCCACTGAAAGCGCCTGGAGCTCCACTGTCCTTCTGGCAGACACACAGCTGACAGGAAGGCCATCTTCCACGACAAGTGTGACAACTCACACTTGTGAATGGGTTCGAATGGCTTGCCCATGAGTTTTGCCAGTACCAGCAGTAAATCCCATGGAGGTGGAGGTTCACGCACCAGAAGGGATATGTGATCCAGACCTTGAAAAAGTGCCCTAACACTGTCTCCTGCACCCACACCCGGTAAGCAGAGATGGCTGCCAGGTGCACCCTAAGGGTCGATGACTGTAGACCCTCTTGGAGAGAGACCAAAGGTAGTCGAGAATGTCAGCCACAGGGTGGACAGAAGGTCCAGGCCCTGTCCTGACCAAATGGAAAACTGCTTCCATTTGAAGGCATAACATTTCCTGGTCGATTCTTTCTAGATGCCTCCACCACAGTGTAGACATCTTCAGAAAGACCCAAAGCCTGGAACTTTAGCCACTCAGGCACCAGGCTGTGAGGTGCAGGGATTGAAGTTCCGAATGGAATACCTTCCTGACTGAGTGATATCAGGTCCGGGCATGTACAAAGCCGATCTAGGGGCCTGCAGCTGAGGCTGAGGAGATCTGGATACCACAACTGGTGCAGCCAGTCTGGGACTACCAGAATCACCTTCGCCTTGTCCCTCCTCACCTTGAGTAACACCTTGTGGATCAAGGGAAATGGTGGGAAGCATAGAGGAGGCCTGGGGTCCACGGCCCCGAGAAGGCATCCCCAGCAGTGAGCCCTGCTGAGGGGGGGCATGAAACAGCCTTAGCTTGGTGTTTTCCTGGAGGAAAACAGGTCCACCATCGGTTTGCTCCCAACGGGAGAACAGACTGTAAGCTACCTCTGGATGAAGAGACCACTTATGGGATGTCTGGCCTAGATGACTGAGAACATCCGCCAGATGGTTCGAGACACCTGCCACATGGATGGCTAGGAGATCCACCTCCAAGCGGCTGACGAGGGTCCAGATGCGGAGTACCCTCTGCAAAACAGATGGGAGTGCATGCCGCCCTGTTTGTTGAGGTAGTACATGGTCATGATGAACCACTTGACTCCAGAGCTGAAGAGTGAAAGCTGACAGTGCCAGTTTGACTGCTCTGCGCTCCAACAGGTTGATGTGGCATCGGACTCCTCAGAGGTCCAGAGCCCATGGGCCCTTTGTCCCCATGTGGGCTCCCCAGCCCATGAGAGAGGCATCGGTCGTGAGAGAACGACAGTCGGCTCAGGGCGGACAAACAGGATCCCTTCCTGCAACCGGTCTGGGTCGGTCCACCATTGGAGAGCGTCCCCACATCTTCTGGGTTACAATGATCAGCTGGTCAAACTGACCTTGGTGCAGAGTCCACTGGGCAGCCAGCTCCCACTAGAAGGGGCGATGTGCCACCGGGCCCAATGGCCCACCGAGGTGCAAGCCACCATGTAACCGAGAAGGCAGAAAGTCCTGGGCAGGGCACAACTGCCCAAAGGAGGAAAGAACCTCCACCCTTACCGCCGAGCCAAGCCTGACTTGACAAGAGTTGAGCTCTGCCCTGATGAAGCCCATCACCTGAGAAGGCACGAGTTCCGACCTGGCCATATTGATTAGGAGGCTGAGTTGGGAGCTAGTCTGGAGGGCCAGATCCCTGGATCTTTCCACCTCCTGTAAGGAATGACCTGCTGAAGCCAGCTGTCGAGGTAGGGGCAAATTCTGACCCCGACAGCGTGATGGGCCGCCACCACTGCAATGCATTTGGTGATGACTTGAGGGTCGATGACAGGCTGAACAGCATGGCTCGAACTCGACAGGGTCCCCTACTCTGAAGTGGGAACCGCTGATGGGATGGATGGACTGGATGTGAAAGACTGCATCCTGCAGATCCAGTGAACAAAGCACATGTTTCGCTCTAAGGATGGAATGATCTGGGACAGAGTGACCATCCGAAAGGTGTGAGACTTAAGATACTGATTCAGGTCGTGAGATCTAGAATGGGGTGCCAGACCCCATCCGCTTGGGCACCAGGAAGTACCTGGAGACAAAGCCTGGGTCTGCTGGAGGATCCACCACTGGAGCTATTGCCTCCTTGAGGAGCAGCTGAGCCATGTCATCTCGAAGAGCCGACTGGGTGTGAGGGATATCCATTTCTCCCGAGGGGCTTGGCTTGGCTTGGAGGGTACTGCCCAAATTCTAGAGGCAGTCCCTGACCGACCACCTCGAGAACCCACCTATCCAAGTGACAACGGATGAGGTGGAAAGGAAGTGGTGGAGCCGGCCCCACGGGAGGACCCCAACTGTTGCACGGAAGTAGGGGTGGCAGCCCCCACCCTGTCACTAGCAGGCTTGGAGAAGGAGGAGGAGGAGGAGGAGGCCCAGGACCTGAGCCTTGTCCTCCTTACGGGCCTGTTGGGGTCCAGGCTTGGGCTGAGGCGCCAAGCTTGAGCCTGCTGCAGATGCTGGTGCTGCTGTCCCCTTGGAAGGAGGACTGCTGAGCTGCAGGGGAAGAGTGCTGAAAGGGCTTCTTCTTCTTCTTCTTCTGCTGGTTCTGCCCAAAGAACCCTTGGTAGAAGTGGCGCCCAAGGTGGCACTGGACTGTTCAATGCGCTGAAGGTGACCGGCACTCCTGGGCCAAACAAGCCAGCCCCAAGGAAGGGCACATCAGCTAATTTGTGCTGAGTATCCGCCGGAAGGAGGAGAGCCTCAGCCAAGCTCTGTGGCGAGAGGCAACTGTGGCAGACATCGAAGTGGGCACAAGAGTCCCCAATGTCCAGGGCTGTCTGGAGCTGCTGTCTGGCAACAGCTCATTCTGGTCTCGACCTGCTTGACCCTGGTCTGCATGTCCATGGAGAGATGTAGGCGGACTTCGCCTAATGACCCGAGGAGGGTATGAGAGAAGTGTGCCATGATGACGGACAAACTTGCCTGACGAAGGCCCAAGGAGGAAGCTACATAGACCTTCCTCGCCGAATGGTCCAAGAGCTTGGACTCTTGTTGGGAGGTTGGTCAGTGTCAGCAGAACTGCCAGTACGCTTTGAACACAGAGGTGGTCACCAGGCCTCGGATGAAGGGTGCTCTGCAGAACCCCCGCAAGGGACCCCAATGGGGAACCACAGACTTATGGGCCATGCGGGAAGATGGTGCTAGACAAGAGGCAGGACTCTGCCAGAGTTCGAGTACTGCACCAGGCCTCCATCGGGGTATCTCCTCTTTAAGGATGTCTGTAAGAGTGTACTCCACCTTTTCTGGATGGGTTCCAGGGGCATCCCTGTGGACTCAGAGATGAGGCGAAGGATCCCTTGGAAGGAGAAAGGACCTTCCTCCATCCCTAGGCCAACAGACAACTCATCATCCCCAGGATGACAGTGAAGCCCGTGACATCCAAATCTGAGGAGTCAGGATACAATGGCCTGTCGCCTAAATCACCCTCGACACACTGAGGGTGGTCTGGCGTGACCGTAACTGATAAACACTGGGAAGACTGGTGTCCAGTCTGTCTTCTTTGAAGGAGCCCCTCCCACAGGATGCTTAGGCGGCGGTTCCACCACGATGGATGGAGAGACCGGTTTAGGCTGAAGGGGTGTGGATTTAAGCAGTTCTGCGGGCGGGGAACTGAAGATTTCGCTCCAGAGGGGTCGGCTTTGGCCTAGGGAGGCAAAAGCCAAGTAATGGCTGGGGAAGGAGCTGGAGTAGGTTGTGGCCGGACAAGATCAGCTCTTGTCACTTGAGATACTTGTAGCACCGACGGAGTTTCCTGGAGCCTCTCCTCATCCGAGGAGGACAAGGACGACCGATGGTGTCACTTCTTCTTAGACCGCTTATGGTTCTTCCTCGGCCTGTCAGTTGAGGAGGTTCTAGACCTCGACCGAGACTGGGGGGCCAACTCGGTTACTCCTGAGACACTGGCGAACCGGTGACTTCTGGGGTCCGGATCGGTCCTCGATGGTACACCAGCGGACTGGGTTCCTCATCGGGAAGGCAAGGACCGGAGTCCTGTCCAAGGAGTCATCAGCCAGAGCCAGCAACAGTGGGTCAATGACAATCTCGACCTCTTCGACCGCATCTTCAGTCATCTGGCCTGACAGAAGGTCCGAAAAGCCAGCGGCTAAAGAAGCAATCTCGACTGAAGTCGACAGCGCATGCTCTTGGGACTGGGACCTCTCTCGGTCTGGGAGGAGGCGAGCCTGCAGGTGCATCTCCCCAGATGGGAAGAGACTGGTATAACTCCTGGAAGGAGCCGGAGAAAGTAGTGCCTGGGGTTAAGAGGAATGAAGAGGCCCGAGTGTCGGTGGCACGAGCTGCTTCTTCCTCGCACACCTGCTCATGCTCCAATTGTTTGGCAGAGCCCGCAGACATGGAAACTGCCCACCTAGCCTCCTTGGACTTCACCGAGGGTTCCTTTCTCCAGTCTCCCCAACTTTAAGCATGCCAGGAGGTCGTCCAGAATGTTGGGATGGAAGGCCAGGCAAAAGCTGCAGGATAAGGTGTCATGGCCGACACCTAGCAGTAGATGCACGTGAGATGGGGATCAGTGTGTGACATCTTCTGGCCGCAAGGACACTGGCAAAATCCGGGGAAGATTTTCCTCCATGATCGAAGACGCAAAAGTGCGATCGCTAGCTTGAACGAGTTTTAATTTTGGTAAATCCGAAGTTTTGAAAGCCAGGGCCTACAAAATGTGTGAGCACGAAGGAGGCAACCTGAATCTTCCAGGGAAAGGAAAATCTGGCATCATGGGTGCAGCAGAGGTATATACCACCCAGGTAGGTGGGAGGAGCCAACTTAAAGACTTCCGTGCACTTTAAAGGGAAAGGGACATGCCAGTAAGTGTGGATGAACAACATATCCACGATCCTAGAAGTAACGCTTTCCAAGAAGAAAGCGAAGCTCGTATGTCACGTCTGGCACAAAAGGGGAAGGGTGAGCTTCTAAAAAAAAAACAAAAGGTCTGATATGCATGATTCCTCTCAAGAAGATCTTGCACATGTCAAGTTGTGCTAGAGTCCTTCCATTCATAGGTGCGTGGTAGGCTGAGAGAGCACAAAGCTGCATCTTAATGGACGAGTAGCTGAGGCCCAAGTCCAAGAGATGAAGGAGGTACTCCAGCACGATTTACCGGACAATCCAGAGGGTCTAGGGAACGGGTGCTGCCCATAGACAAAAACACTTCCACTTCATGGCATAGGTTGCCCTGGTGGAAGGGTTTCTCACTCCTACTAGAACCTCTGCCACTCTGCTTGACACCCCATCTCACCTCTGCTAGGACTGCAGGAGTCAGGCATGCAAGTGTAGAGGATGTAGAGCTGGGTGGACAAGGGTACCCTGCTCTTGGGAGAGCAACTGAGAGGAGAGGGCAACTGCACGGAGGCTCTGTGGCCAGCTGCTGTAACAGCGGATACCAGATTTGATGAGGCCAGAGAGGAGCTATCTGGATCATCCTGGCTTTCTCCACCTGCAACTTGAGCTGGACTCTCTGATGAAGAGGGAAGGGAGGGAATGTATATAGAAACCTCCCTGTCCAGGAGAGGGACAATGCGCCCCACCAGAAAACACAAGGCCCCGGATCTAGCGAGGAGAAATTTGGCAGTTTGGCATTGCACGGGACGCAAAGAGGTCCAACTCTGGTCGACTCCCATCTTTCAAAGAAGTCTTCTGCTACTGCTTGATGCAACTTCCACTCATGATTCAGAGAGCAGAGCGGCTTAGGTTGTCGAGCAGAATATTCTGGACCCGCACATGAATCGCCATGATGTCCAGACCGTGTTCTGCTGCCCAGCTCCACATTCTCATGGCCTCTCTGCAAAGGGGTTGGGATGAGTAGCTCCTTGCTTTTAGGTGGAGCACTACTGGTATATTGTCTGATCAGACCAGTATTGAGCCCCAGAAGAGCTGATCTTGAAAGAATGAAGGCATACATAACGGCTCTCATCTCCAGGATACTGATGTGAAGAGACCGTTTTCTGTGTTCCAAGAACCTTTGTACGGTGAACATCCAGATGGGCTCCCATCCCAAATGCAAAACATCTGTTGTAAGGATCTGCATTGGGTTCAGTCTCTGGAAGGAACTCCCAAGTTCGAGGTTGACTGGATTTTACCACCACAGGAGAGAGTGACGAATCGCCTCCGAAATCCAGATAGGGTGGTCCAGTTCATCTACGCCTTGGTCCCACTGAACTCTGAGGTGCCACTGAAGACTCCTCATGTTCAGCCTTGCCAGAGGACCGTGACTATGGCGGCTGCCATGTGTCCTAGCAGCTGCAGGACAACCTCGCTGAGACTTGTTCCAGTCTGCAGTTCTCATAGCAACTCCTCTGAGCCATTCTGCTCTGTCTGCTGGCAGAAAGACCTTGCCCTGAATGGTGCCTAGGATTGCTCCAATATATTGAAGCCTTTGGGAGGGCCTGGGAATGACTTCGTCCAGTTCAAACAACATGAAGTCTTGATGTATTCTGACTATATGCAGTTAGCCCCAGCACTTGAACTGCTCCGAGAGGAAGAGTTAACTATGCCAAGGCATAGAACGTTGAGCTCGAGCTTGGTTTTCAAACCTCAGTCCCAGGTACTCCCTCAGTGTAACCGCCAGATTCTTTTCTCTACTTAATTGAGAAGTCGCTCAGAAGATCCTCCTTCACTTCGATTTGGTTATAGTAAAAGCAGTCAGTTTGTTTAAACCGGTTCTTTATTTTTCGGTCTTTATATCTCTGTCCTGGTACAGTAAGTGTATTAGTAGGTAGTAGTGTATTCTGTAAAGAAATTGTTTTTCTTTTGGCTTCTTTTTGGTCGGTCCGTTGGGAACCAAGTGATCTGTTGATTTAATTTCTATCTTTAAGTTTAGTGTGGTTTCCAGGATCTATCGGTCCCTGGAAAAATGATTTATCCATTTTATTCAACTGATATGTGAAACGGTTGGAACCGACAGGTTTTGTAGTTGCCTGGCTTAAACGCTGGAAGGGTAACATTGTTTTATTGAGGCATGTCTGAGAAACCCAAAAGAAAACCAGACCACTGGTTTTAACACTGCACTGAGTGTGGGGAGGCCTTTGCCAAGGCTGATCCCCACCTCATCAGTGTTTATTGTCTGGGGTTTGACCACCTCAAAGAAGACTGCCAATCTGCAAAAACTTTCCTAAAGCCACTGTGGATAAACATTTAAGTAGGCTGAAGGAAAGGGAGGCCGAAAAATCCACTGACCCAGATGGCCAGCCCGGTTCGATTCTGACTGAACCTGAGGGGTACCCACTGACCAGGGGAGACCCTCGGCAAGAGGAGAGCTGATTTTGTGAATCAGTTCCTGCAAAACAAATGCAAGTCAGCTGGTTCGGATCCAGGTTCCCAAGTTCCAAACGCTGACGAGACAGCCAAAGTGATCGCTACTGTGCAGTCGCTGACCCAGTTCTGTCCGAACCGACACTGACTCAGAGACAATCGGTTCAGACAGACTTGTCTGCTTCTGAATATGACCCTGAAGTATTTTACGAGGGCAACTGGGAAGGAGACGAAGATGATGAAGATTACGAAGACCTAGATGAGTCTACTGAGCCTGACAACTCCCAGACAAGCCTTCTAATGTGTCTCCTCCCAGACTTTCTGAGTCACCCTACCACTTCTTGTTTTACAGAAAGGTGGCTGAGACTCTTCAGCTCCCAGTGCAAGAAGCTGAACAGGATCAGGAGGAGCCTGACTATGCTGAGATGATGGATGTCCCAGAGTCCAAAAGGATGTCTATCCCTCTGCACAAGCCCCTGGGAAACAGACCCCAAAAATATTAGTTTCAACATCCATACCTCCTGTGGATAAGAAAATGGACAGGAGTTATGCCCTGTCAGGTCCTGGTATGGAATTTACTAGTCATTGCAACCATGCTGGGGTACTGCAAGCTGAAGCCTGTGACAAGGTTAATATTCCCTGGCATCTCACCCCTGATACGGATTCCAGGAAAGTGGATGCCATGGCAAAAAATAGTACTTGGCATCCTCTCTGGGACTCAGGCAATCCAACTACATGGCATTTACAGCCAGATACCAGAAGTCTAGGTAAGATACAGTTCTGGAGCTGGCTAATAATGCCCCTCCCAGCTGGCCAAGAACTAGAACAGGTGGCTGTGGATGGCATCAAAGCTTCAAAGGTACAGTTTCATGCTGCTGTGGACTCGAATTATGTTTATTCTAGAGTCATGGCTACATCTGTTTCTGTGAGCAGATTTGCCTGTCTCAGGTGTACCAACTTATCTCAGGATACTCAGACCAAGGCCATGGTTTGCCTGTCACCTAGTAACCTCTCTGTTTGGGGAGCAAACAGAGACATACATGAAAAAGATGGACGAGTACAGGGCCACATACAGGAGTTCTGCAGCCAAAGAAAAGCAGACCACTCCTCAAAGGCAGCAATCTAGGGCTGGCAGAGGCAGGCCTTTTCACATGCCTTTTACCAGGCCAAGGCCTTCCTTCTTTTCAGCAGAGGGGGTTCTGTAGGGGAAGAGGCAGAAGGGGATGACAAGGGCTGCATCCTCCTTTCAGTCTAAGCCCCTGCCAAACAGACACCCCAATGCATCAGTCAGGTCGCCTCCCTAATCCCTGTTATAGGCAGACAGGCTCACTTTTTCCAGGCCTGGAAGTCTATCACTTCAGACAAGTGGGTCCTGGAAGTAGTGAGCCAGGGACTTGCTCTCAGCTTCAGTAGGTTCTCAAAGTTGAGAGCAAAGGCTTTCTGTCCTTCCTCTCCAGAGGAAACACAGGCCTTAGAAACAGAAGTTTCCTCTCTACTGCTTCTGGAAGCAGTAGAAATGGTACCTCTCATTCACATGGGAAAGGGATTGTACTCCAGGTACTTCCTTACCTTAAAAAGACAGGGAGTGGCGACCCATCCTAGATCTACCATACCTAAACAAATACATATTAAAGCCAAATTTCAAGATAGTGACTCTGGGAATAATTCTTCCCTCTCTGAGACCAGGAGACTGGCTAGCCTCTCTGGATCTCAAGCATGTCTATTTCCACATACCTAGCAGGCAGTCCCACAGAAAGTACCTCCGGTTTGAATTGCCCTCAGGCCATTACCAGTTCAGAGCAATGCCTTTCGCCTAACATCTGCTCGAAGGGTATTCACCAAGTGTCTAGCAGTAGTGGTGGCCTTCCTCAGGAGACAAGGCATCTTAATGTTTCCTTATCTGGACGACTGGCTTATAGTAGGCCAGTCCCCAGACCACATCAGGTCAGCTCTAGGGGTCATTCGAAACCTTCTAGACTCTCTAGGATTCATTCTAAATCTGGAAAAGTCTGTTCTGGAACCAGCCCAGCTTCTCACATTTATAGGAGGGAACTGGACACTGTTCAGGCCAAGGCCCTTCTTCCTCTCTCAAGGGTTCAATCCTTCATCACTCTGGCTTCCTCTTTTTTCCATCTGTGTCTCAGCCAGCCAGACACTTCTTGCAGCCGCTAGCCACATGGCAGCCTGCATTGCAGTAGTGCAAGGGGTAAGGTTTCAGATGAGAGATATTCAATTTCATCTAAGAACCTTTGGTCTGAGAAAAGATTCCTCTCCAAGTTGGTTCCTGTGTCTCTAACTTTGGTTCAAGCTTCCAGTGGTGGTTGGAAGAAGACAATTTGAAGCAAGGGGTTCCTTCCTCAGTCAGGTTCCCACAGTAATTCTCACCACAGATGCTTCCTGCTGGGATGGGGAGCCCTTCTGGATTAGCTTACTGCTCAGGAACGTGGTCTCTTCAGGAGTCTCTTCTACACATAAACCTTCTTGAACTCAGGGCTGTCTTTTAGCACTCCAAACATTCTCGAACATAATTCAGGGAAAAGTGGTGCAGATCAGACAGACAACACCACAACCATGTGGTGTATCAACAAGCAAGGATACTCAGTCCTCGGCCTTGTGCACCGAGGCCATGAAAATATGGTCTTTGGCTTATTCCTGCAGGTTTCCTGATTGCTAGTGCATCTCCCAGGGAAGGACAATGTACTTGCAGATGCCCTCAGCAGGATTTCCCAAGGTCACCATGAATGGGTCCTGAATCCTCTCATTCTTCAGATTATTTTCAAGAGATGGGGCACTCCAGAGACAGATCTCTTACAATCATCAGCTCTCTCTATTCTGCTGCAGACCTCTCCTGGGTCTGTCCTCTGATGCCCTCCTGATGGATTGGACCAACAGGTTTCTATATGCTTTTCCTCTGATATTCAGAGTTCTGGTCAAGATCAGACCCAACCTTGCACTGTGATTCTGATAGAACCGGACTGGGCCAGACAGCCTGGATATCCTCTACTATTGTCACTATCAGTGACAATTCCTGTGCCTTCCAGACAGTTCAACCTCCTCACCTCATCTTAGGGAGGATATTGTACCCAATCTTCACACACTCAGGCTCAAGGCCTGGCTCTTGAAGAGCTAGAATATGCAGGCCTGCATCTCTCACAATCAGCTCTGGCTATCATTAAGGCCAGTAGAAAGCCTTCCACTAGAAATACATATAATTCTAAATGGAAAAGGTTTGGGTTCTGGTGTTCCCAGAGGCACATTCAGCCGATTCAGCTGACACTGCCACTGCTTTAGATTATTTGGTGTATCTTAACAGTTTAGGCCTTTGGCCTACCACTCTCCAGGTGCATTTGGCAGCTATTTCTGCCTTTATTTTGGCTGGAAGGTCTCTCTAGCCTCCCATCCAGTTTTCAAGAAATTTTTCAAGGGTTTGGTCCATATCAATCTTCCCATTAGGGATCCTACTCCTCCATGGGACCTGAATATCTGTATTGTACAGCTGATGCAGCCTCCCTTCGAACCACTTTGCTCAGCTGAGCTCAAATACCTGACTTGGAAAACTGTGTTCCTGGTTGCTATTACCTCTGCCAGGAGAATCAGTGAGTTACAGGCTTTATCAGTGAAACCTGATTTCATTTCATTTCACAGAGATAAGGTGGTCCTTCGTATAAATAGGAAATTCCTTCCCAAAGTGGTATCAGACTTTCATCCGAATCAATCTATGACACTGCCTGTATTTTCACTGACCACTCCTCTGGAAAGAGGAGATTACACAGTCTCAATGTAAAGAGGGTTCTGAGTTACTACATAGAATCCACTAAGCCCCATAGAAGCGATTGCTCCCAGCTGTTTCTCACTTATGGGGAGGTGGGAAAGGAAGCCTGCCACTAAGATAATGCCACTAAAAATTACTCACTAGAGTAATGTTGTTTCTTCTAATGGAGTCTTGCTGTATTCTGACCTCCTCCCTGCCTCCTGGAACCTAGTTGGTTTGGGATGTGGATAGGCAGGCGCAGTGTTGCACCTCAGGGGTGTACCTGGTTGCCTCTTCTTAATTGAGGTTTTTGTTCTTATGTTTTATTGTTATGTTTTATTACCTACTTGGATTCTTTTGGGGGTCTCGACTTGTCTTTGGACCCTAAACGTATGTTTATTGCCTCTGGCATGACATTTCTAAGAAACAATTTCTGGGTTGTTAGTTAGTTAGTACAGTGCTCGTAAGAATCTAATGGTTACACTGAGGAGTACCTGGGACAGAGGTTTGAAAACCGAGCTTGAGCTCAACGTTCTATGCCTTGGCATAGAGTTTTCTCTCCGAGCAGTTAAGTGCTGGGGCTAACTGCTTATAGTCAGAATATAGTCATATTACAGCAAGACTCCATTAGAAGAAACAACATTACTATGGTGAGTATTTTTTCTTCAGGGTGATGCCCAGGGACTGGAACATCAAGACTGTTTCCTGTAAGACATCGATCAGCTGGTCTTCTGACTGGGCAGAAATGAGCCAGTCATCCAGGTTAGGGTAGACAAAGTGGCCTTTACTTCTCAGGGCCGCTGCCACTACTGTAAGTAAAAATATTTCAGCACACCAATATTCAAAAATTCAGAGCGATATTTTATTGTCAACAATAATTTATTGCAATACTTACAAATATGTAAGAAAAAATGTTAGTGCAAAATAGCATAATCCTTGCTTCCTTCCCTACACCAGCCTCAGCGCTGAGTTATGCCACCTTCCTTAGGAGGCGGGCCAAACCTTCTCACCACGCTTTTATATATATCAAGTGCCAGGCAAACAATTTAAAATGAACATTCATTAAATCTTGTTCAATACTCAAGTTGGTAGACTGCAGAGCACTCATTAGTGGTGATGACACCAATTAATTAAAAGGGAATTCTATATATTATGTTCATACACCACTGCTGAGGTGCTTTGTAATCCACCAACTTCATGGACAGCGCCATTATATTATCAAAATAATATTGATAAAAGAAAAACTCACACCACCACCATTGTTATCAAATAAACTCATACCAAGAATGAACACCAACATTTCATCAATAACTAGCTACCCATCACAAAATAAGTATTACACCATGACCTAAAGAAATTATTTTCTGATTTTTCCCCACTATTTTCATAATTATATCACAGAGTACATTTTAAATATAATTTATACAATCTAAGATATACCCTTGAAACAAAATACACAGTTTTCCTTTTATACAGTATCCTTTACAATATTTTTGATGTTGTTCTGTATTTGATTTATACAGTACAGACAAAGAACTAGTGCCCTGATGTCAGGAACAAATCTCTCTCATCTTATTTGCAAATTTCACTTATAAATAAAAGGTTACCAATTCATCATATCATTGAATCCAGTGGGCTTCAAGCTTTTCAAGTGAAAATCCACATTGACTCAGCCCTGTCTAGCTCTAATGATCTATTTCCCTCTGTGTCTAAATGGAACATGATGGTTTCCCATATATACTACTTTATGTCCACCTATATCCTCTTGCTCTGACAGATGTTTTGCTATTCGGTGGAGAATAGGGGAGGTAAATGGCTGGATTGATGGCAAGCTCCTCTCCCTCCTAAAGGAGAGGGACTGCCTCTGGGAAAAAGCCTTAAACTCAGGTTGCAAGCACGACCTACAGTGCTACAAAACTGCTAGAAATTGGTGCACCAAACTTATCAGGCTTGCAAGGCCAACTTCCATTAAGACCCAGCTCAACAACGCATGGGGAGATAGAAAGAGGGTTTGGGACAACCTCAAGAACGTCCTTGTGAGAACAGAAGCAGTACCTAAGATGCTCAATATTAATAACTCATCCTCCTCAGATCTGCCAGCCATTGCTGATGTCTTTAACCAGGGCCTTTACTGACCTGTCCTCAGTACTGCCTCTAGACTACCTTCTGCCTGTGGAGGACCAAGGTTGTGCCAACCTGACCACAACTAACCACCCAGCCTTCTACTTTAAAAGGTGATGGCGAAGAAGGAGCAAACAATGGTCAAGAAAGTCCTAGGCAAAACAAGACTGGGAGTGACAGGCTAGACATGAAGTTACTATCTCTTACCCTTGATATTCTGATCATGCCCATAACAATGCTATTTAATAAATCCTTGGCTCTAGCTCAATTTTCAGAGGTACGAAGCGAACCCTGGTAACCCCAGTGCACAAGAATGGTGATAAGGCGCTGGTGTCAAACTACAGGCCAATATCTAGACTCTCCTCACTATCCAAAGCTTTGGAAAAATTGTGGCAAATCAACTCACTGAATACCTCAATAAGTACAATCTGCTCTGCCCAGACCAACATGGTTTCAGGCAAAACACAGTACCACCACGGCACTGTTGAATACTCTATGTGCACAAGGTGCTAGACTTAAGGCAAACTGTTGGGGTCCATCTTCACTGACTCACCAAAGCCTTTGACACCATCAACCACCTTCTACTAGTACTCTAGCTCAAAGATTGGGTGTGGCACCAAATGCCCTGAATTGGTTCAATGACTACCTAACACACAGGAGCCAGTGAGTCAGAATCATGCAGATGTTATCCAGCTCCAGAGATTTACTCTAGGAGTCCTCAAGGATCAATTCTAGGGCTCCTGCATTCCAGCCTTTTTGTAAACGAACTACCCAAGGACTGAGACACCAAACTTATCCTGTATGTGGCGATGCTGCGCTGCTGAGCAGCAGCACCTCCCAGGTTGCCCCACAAACAGAACTACAGAACTCTTTCAATAAACCCGAGGACTGGTTCTGTAGGCAAAAGCAGCTACTAAATTACAAGAAAACCAAAGCCATGCTACAATCCAGCCCCTACAACATACACAGACATACTCCTGAAATCACCAACAAGGCTGGTGAGCAGACTGAGCAAGTACACTTGTTCAAGTACCTTGGGGTCACCATTGATGACTCTCTCACTTATACGCACCACATAGACTCCCTTGTCAGAGTGGTAAACACAAAGATCGGGTCCCTATAGGCATAAGAAATCTCTCACCCCAGAAGCACTCCAAATCTCAGTCTCCAGCTCCATACTCTCCACGATAGACTACGGGCTGGTGGTCTATGGAGCTGCTACTGATACAGTTCTCAAAAGGGTCCAAACTGCACTAAATAAGGCATGCCCGTCTCACCTGTGCACGGATCACTACACTCATACTTGCACCCTGTATGAGCGTGCGCAACTGGCTTAACCTAAAAGACAGGATCAAATACCAAACTTGCCTCCTGGCAAAGAAGGCACTCCATGGAAAAACCCCACCCTGTGTAGGGAACCTGCTCTGAGGCTTCTCTCTCATCTCACATCACCAGAGGGAGGAAGAATGGAGCACTGTCCATCCCATTCCACCGACCCTCACTAGGGCAACGCCTTTCTCCTACTGGGCCCCCTGGATAAATGAATTCTGATGAAACTACAAACAAACAGCCTGTCTCAATTCAAAACAGGCCTCAAACAGCACCTAATGTCTAGCTCAAAATGCACCTGCTTCTCAGGCCTCACTTGAAAGACAGGCCTACACCCAAGGTAGCACCCAGCACGGCTACCTAGAGAACCCTGCCTCCATTCCAGCCTAGCCAAGGGCTTAAGTAAGCTATCAGTCCTCTTCAACGCTCTTGTATTGCCCTCCCAAACCCCACCCCTACTCGACAAAGCCCTCTGGAGCTGCTCCCTCCTCCCCACAGCCCCCATTTCACTATCCCCCCACCTCTCGTCTCTCTGTGGTTAGGATCAAACCTAATCCACCTTATTTCTTATCACCCAGCCTGTTGCCTTCTGGGATAGCGTTAAATACTATGCAGTTTCTTAACCATAGTCTATCAATGGATTTGGTGGTCTCCAGGGTGTGCTACCTAGGGCAATCAATTAGATATAGCTTGTATCCTCTTACAACTGCTCTTTTTTCTCCTATTTGTCTAATTCTCATGTAATTGCTCTTTACTGCCTGATGAACAGACCTCTGTAACCACTGTATATGTGCATTGTCTTATTGTCCACCCTGACGTGGAACCTTTGTAAAACAGCTCACACTTAAAGGTTCTTTCCGATATACTACATAAACAAATGAATAAATAAAATAAATAAATGTCCTTTTCTATATAGCCCTGAAGTGCTCCTGTATTCTTTCCTTTAATGTGCATGATGTTTGACCAACATACGCCTTGCCAGAGGACCCATCTCCGAGACTTTTTCAGATCTCTGTCTGTGCCCAAAATATGCCAATATTTATTGACAATCCTTTTAAATCCATAGAACCAGGACCATACTCGGTTGAAAGAATGACCCTGTTAGTATCCACTTTTTTCTGTCTATTAACAATTTCTTTCATACTTTTTAAATCTTGCAAGATTTTTCGTTCCTCAGATGACAAATTATCCCATCCCCTTTTATATTTTAATTCCCCATACGTTTTTATATTTTAATTCCCCATACGTTTTTATATTTTAATTCCCCATACATTGCTCCACATCACTCAGAACAAGCTGCTGGAATACCCCAATTGCATTACTACCTGGTGCTGGTGGTTGAAAACAGGAGGGTTTTTCAAACACGGTCTGATTGCCTCCTGTTTTTCACAGCCCTCAGGGTCCCGTGGCTCCACACTCTTATCATTAACTTGTCATTCATTACTTGCCCATGATCCTAATTGCACAATCTGTTCCTCCGTTTTTCACTCTCACCCCATCCCATCTTGTTCTAATAATTGACCCAATTCATCTAATGTGAACAGGTCAATTACTGACATGTGATTTCCTTCTACTGCAGATACTTGATTACCCACTTGTAAATTGTCAAGCTGTTTATTTGCTGCCACTACTGCCAGACATTTGGTGAAGACTCTTGGTGCTGACGAGAGGCGGAAGGAAGAACCCTGAATTGATAGTGCTGGCCTTGGAAAAGGACACAGGAACTTCCTGTGAGGGCAGGATTCTGTTGTGCATGTATGCATCCTGCATGTCTAGAGAGCACAGCCAGTCTCCTCGATGGATCATGGGCAAGAGGCTTACCAGTGTCACCATCCGAATATCCTGTACTGGATAAACCGGTTCAGCTGACTAAAATCCAGTATACAGCGAAGGTCTCCGTTTTCTTGGGAACCAGAAAAAATGGGACTAGAAGCTTTGCCCTGTTGGGTGGATGGAACCAGCTGGGTGGTCTTCCTCAGCAGAAGGGCTTGGATTTCTGCCTTCAGCAGAAGAGCTGGCTGGCCGAACAATGGGACTGAATGGGAGGATTGTCCTGAGGACAGCTTAGGAACTCTAGGAGTAACCCCTCTCTATTGTCTGAAGGACCCACTGGTCTGAGGTGATACTGGTCCACCCTGACAGGTGAGGGAGAATCTCCTCCTACCGTCTCCACCAACGGAATCTGATGGAGGGAGAGGAACGGCAGGGAATCATGCTGTGTTGGGGAGGTTGGGCAAGGGTTCGAGGTGCCTTGGGATGTTTTGGGCCCTGGCGCCAGTAGGGACAAGGTTGCTGCATCGTTTGAAGGCTCCCTTGTCATGGGGTTGCCTCTTTCTTTGTTGTCCTTGGTTCTTGTGAAAAGGTTGGCGACGGGAGGCAGGTGGTTCTGATTTGTACATCCTGTGTACCTCAGCTACTGCCTTGTCAGAGTCCTGAAGTCCCAGGATCACTTTCTCCACCTCCTGCCCAAAGAGAATAGAGCCCTGGAATGGTGTGTCCAGGATGGTTTCCTGCAGGTCCTGGCGGAACCCTGACACTATGAGCCAGGCATGCCTCCTCATGCAGATGCCAGAGGCCGCAGCCCTGGCTGCCATGTCCATTGAGTTGAAGGAGCACCCGAGCACGTGCTTGTCTACGTCCATGCCCGACTAAACGTATGCCATGAGCTCATTCTTGTTGGCAGAATCTGGCTGAGCCTTCACCAGGTCCATGGTTTTCTTCCATAGAGACTTCTGGTAGGTCACCATGCTGGGCTAGAAAGTTCAAAGAATGAATAGCCCCATGGCGTCGATAGACTTTATGGCCCATGTGGTCCGGCTTTTGGATTTGGGACCTGGAGGCTGGACGCTCATGTGCTTGGGTTGTTGAGCCCTTCCATGAGCTGCCGTGAGTACCATGGAGTCTGCCTTGTGGTTTTCCCCAGAAGGGCTCCTCTTCGGCATCCTGTACAGCCTGTCTGCCTTCTGGTCACAGCAGGCATTGGGCAGGGGTGCTGCCAGGTAAGCCTGGTTACGTCATGAAAGGGCTCCACCAAAGATGGGCTCACCAAGGCCTTTAGGTCCTTGGATCCCAAAAACTTAGCCAGGAGGTGCCTCTCAGGATCAAGCTCTTTGGTATCCCACTGGTAGATTGTCTGAATGTGCCTCATTATGTCCAGAAATGAGGGGTTGTCTGGGAGTGATCTGGGAGAGTCCTTCAGACTAGGGGAGGTAGTGGCAAGTCATCCTCGGAAAATAGTCAGAAGAAGAAGAGTCCCTCGTGCCCCTCCAGAGGATGACGGCAGACGACTGCTCAAGAGGGCACCGACGATATGGGTGCCTTCTCCTTCTTCTTATGGAGCTGGCAGCAGATGAGAGCCCTCATCAGGCGCCCAACCGTCATCAGGTGGAGGAGGCACTGCAGGAGCTTCCTTCGAGGAAGGCTCTGGAGGCCTGTAAAGTAAATCCTTTTACCATGTTCCACCACAAGGTGAACAAAGTGCCGGTGTCTGCTAATGGGATGACCAGAGGTGCAGGTGTCGGATTCAAGGGCCAGACATCAGATCTTTTGGACCTTCTGGTGCGGGTGTCTGGTTTGGCAACCCTTCGATTATGGTATTGGTTGCTGGTCTGCTTCTGTATCGGTGGCAGACCTGTCATCCGATCCGACGTCCGGCTTTGACACTGAGACATTGGGCGACTGATCTCTGGAGTAGGGGTGGATGCCTGATCCATGGCGCCTGACGGCATCTTATCTGTTGGAGGGGTCCGGCCTGGCCCAGGGGCAAGCTTGCCCGGCTAATGGGATGCTTGTTGCCTACGGAGGCTTCCCCTTTGAAGGCGGCTGAGGCATCCAGTTCCAGACAGTCTCCTGGCGCCTGGTGGAGTTGTCCGAGTGTCTGTTTTTGGACAATCCACTGGACTTACAGCCCAAGTCTGAAGGCCTGCCCTAAAGATGCCTTTCCCTCTTGGGCCGACACTGAAGGTTTGTGGGGTCAATGAGCCAAGGGGAGCTAGGTGGACGAATGTCCAGAAGAAGACTCCTTACCTTGTTCTTTAGTAGAAGAGGAGGATGAGTTATTTTTGTGTGGTCCGGGGCCACTGAGGGACCGACTCTGACCAGCCGCTGGAGGCCAAAGAAGAGGCTCTATGAAGGGATTTAGGGCAGGACTCTGACTTGGCCCTGTTCTTCTCCCAGGGATGGTGATGTTTCCCTCCCGAGGACTTCTCTTTAGGGGAGACTCTCTAGCAGGGGACGAAAAACTGTGTCCCAGCAGCGATCTCTGCATGGCTGCTACCTGCTTTTCAAGAAGATAGGCCTTCAGGGCACTGGCTCTTCTGATGCGGGTCTTTTGGTTGAATTTCCGGCAGTGTGGGCAATTGTCGGGCTAATGGTCTGGGCCTAAGCAGATGAGGCAGGCCGCATGGCCGCCTTTTGGCCGGGATCTGCTTCCCCGCACTTGCACTTCGGATTAAGTGCTATGGCGCAGAAGGCGAAGACATAAAATGTTGAAATACTTATAAAGACTAAAACTGCTGAATAACTCGAACTAGAAAAACACGCGGTCAACTGCAAAAAGGAAGATGTCTATGGAGGCATTGGCTCTTCTGATGCGGGTCTTTTCGTTGAATTTCCGGCAGTGTGGCAATCGTTAGGCCAATGGTCTGGGCTAAGCAGATGAGGCAGGCTGCATGGCCGTCTCTGGCCAGGATCTGCTTCCCGCACTTGCACTTTGACTTATGCCGAGATGGAGAAGGCGAAGACATACAAAAATGTTGAAATATTTATAAAAATACTGAAACTGTTGAATAACTTAAACTAGAAAAAACACACGGTCAACTTCAAAAGGAAGATGTCTATGGAGGCATTAGCTCTTCTGATGCGGGTCTTTTCGTTGAATTTCCGGCAGTGTGGGCAATCGTTAGGCCAATGGTCTGGGCTAAGCAGATGAGGCAGGCTGCATGGCCGTCTCTGGCCAGGATCTGCTTCCGCATTGCACTTTGACTTGCGTCGATGGAGAAGGCGAAGACATACAAAATGTTGAAATATTTATAAAAATACTGAAACTGTTGAATAACTTGAACTAGAAAAAACATGCGGTCAGCTGTAAAAAGGAAGATGTCTATGGAGGTACTGGCTCTTCTGATGCAGGTCTGTTGGTTGAATTTCTGGCAGTGTGGGCAATCGTCGGGCCAGTGGTCTGGGCCTAAGAAGATGAGGCAGGCTACATGGCTGTCTCTGGCCGGATCTGCTTCCTGTACTTGCACTTTGACTTGTTCGAGATGGAGAAGGCGAAGACATACAAAAATGTTGAAATACTTATAAAAAGACTAAAACTGTTGAATAACTCGAACTAGAAAAACACGCGGTCAGCTGTAAAAGGGAGATGTCTATGGAGCCAAACTAAAGCGGAGTCGACAACCCGGAAGCTTGAACCGAGATGGCGCTGAAGACCACCCCTTTACACCACGCCGGACGCCGGTGGAGCCTGGCTGGGCAGTCCCCGTCACAGACTGCTAGCTAGAAGATTTTCAGTGGGGTTCCAATGCCTTCATGCCTTAGTCCTATTGGTAATAACTGCTGCATGAGCTCTCCTCAAGTGAGATCTTTAATGACTGAGATCAATGAAGCCATTTCCTCAGTCTGATAAGTGGTGGATGGCAGGAGAATGAGGAGGTATATGGCCTCCAAGATGGAGCCGCTGAACACGCATCATGGTAAGTGGTCCCAGCTTGCAAAACATTTCTGAGTGGTCCAGTGCTGACATCTTGCAGTTCTATGTGTGTGGCTCTACAGTATAAAAGGAGATGACAGTCAAAGAATAAGACAAGCTTGGGCAGGCTGAATGGGCCGTAAGGCCTTTATCTGCCATAATTGTTGATGTTTCTATAGCTTTGAAGATCTCATTTTAATGTACTAGTGCATCCATTTACAAAAGCACCCGTACTTACCTTAGCCTCACACTGAGATAACAATCTATAGAAACACTTTAACTCACCTTAGAGTTAATGTACTGGTGCAGTAACATTGTAAGCTCTGCATTCTGTTGCTTAAGGCCGTCAGTTTCTGTGATCAAACTTGACCTCTCTGTTAATACGTGGCTATAAAATGGAAATAAAAATAAAAGACATTTATTAGCTATCCCTGGAATGAGGTGCTTATTTGGATCACTAGTGGTTCCATGTCTGTTGCCATCACTGTAAACGAAGCTGCTTAAAATCTCAGGGACTATTTCTGATATGTAGTTGAACCAAATACAGTAATCAACAAACTCTAAGGAGTTTACAGGGCAACTTTCACCCAACCATTCTACCTAATATACTGTAGTTCTAAAAAACATGTTCTGTGATCCCTGAAAGAGCAGATAGGATTTTCTTAAAATTCGACAGAATTATTACCCTCACATCAAGGTGTGACAATTAGCTATTAGCTTTTGGTGTGCATCAGCTCACAGGTGGCACTAAAATCTCAGACTGTAATATCAGGTTTCCTTAAAGGGAACATTTTAGCTGGCTTGTTGGCGCTGAGGGTTGAGGCGCTGAACGCGCACTTCATGCTACACGGTGACCCGGTTTTGGGAATGACCTCAGGCCGTTGGCGTGCCTGCGTGGGGGTTGGGAGGAGCAGGATCTAGGTGTGCTGTTAGGCTGCCTCCTCTCCCAGGGGTGGTAAGGGTGGGTTGTCAACCCACCCAGAGTCCTGCTCCCCACCGGTGGCAGTCCGTGGGGTAACATAGGCAGAAGGGACTGAGCTGGCTTCCGTGTGTGTGTGCATGCCTCCGCACGCATGTACAGGGCTTCAGGGGAACGAGAAGAAAATCAAGAAAAAATACTAGAAAAGCTTATATAGAAAAATAAAGGGGAACATTTATGAGCAGTGGCTAACCAAAGTCTGAAGGCCCACAAAAAGCTCTTTTGAATGACGTATGGCTTTCCTGTAGCAGATGGCAGTCCAGAGATATCAGTGACTAAGTCTTCCCTATACTGACATTATTGCCACCATTTTTAGCACCTTGTGAGTCATTGAGATAGGCGCTGTGCTTAAGGACAGCATAGTAAGGCACAGCTTCACCTTCAATACGACTGCAAGGTTTTAAAACTGGTGGCAGTGTAGAATTAATATAGGCAGCTTAATTATCAATGTACAAAGCATGAAAGTAAAACGATGGTGCACACAAATGAGTTGAAATAATTAAAGTTTAGCAGCAAAGCCAAGTAAAATACACCAGCCAGTACTGAGACAGAACAGTGCATCCAGACTCGTGCTTTCCTCACTGGGGCTATTAGTTCTTGGTTGGCAGCACCTTCAGGATTGGTGTGCCATATTTTTCTTTTACAGAAACAAAAGTTACTGATGGCATAAAAAGCCCAGAGGTCCATCCAGTCTGCCCCAATATCCACCTGCTACCCACATGGCCTACTGCCGACCTGGGTCCATGGAACTGACTGACTGCTTGATCCCACTTTCCGTCCCCCACCTCAGCTGCCAATCTCCTACTCACCCTTTGATATCACCAAGCCTCTGTATCTGCTCCACCAGACCTTGAACCAATTTACAGCCCCTGCCTCAATCACCTTATTAGGCAGCCTATTCCACTGATTCACCACTCTCTTAGAAGAACTTCCTTATGCCCTTTTAAAATCTCCCTGGACCAGCCTCCACCCATGCCTCTAATCACCGCACTTCTTTTCCTAGTAAACAGGTACTCACAATCAATTTTGTTTATTCTCCTCAGGAATTTGCACATCTCGGTCATATCCTCTCTCCCTTCTAGCCTCCAGTGAGTACATGCGGAGGTCTGCCGAACTTTCCTTTTATGTCCTACTGTACTGACCCACAATCATCTTGGCAGTTCTTCTTTGCACTGTCTCCAATAAGTGCCTGTCCTTCTTCAGGTGTGGGCTCAGAACTGAGTGAAGTATGTCAGATGGGGCCTACCAGGAATGGGGCAGTATCAACTACCTTCTGTTGTCAAAACCCCTGCCTATACACCCAACATCCTGTTTGCCTTGTTATATGCCTTGTTGCACTGACTTGAAGCTTTGACACTGCTGATGATAACCCTGAGAACCCACTCCTCCATTGTCTGTATTATTCCCACCCCTCATCAAGTATTCTGTTTATAGGTTCCTCTTTCGATGTACATCACCATGCACTTCTTCACATTAAATCTCAACTGCCAAGGTGCAGCAGCAGTGCTACCACTTGAGACGCGTGACCCAGGTTTGGGAATATGCCCAGATCGTTGGGGCCAGCCAAGGGAGCTAGACTGAGCATCCCACAGGATGCTCTCCTCTCTGAGGATGGTGGGTTCCCATCAACCACTGCAGTACTGCCACCTGGGTGACCATAAGCTTGCAGTGCAGTCCAAGGGCAAGACTGGGTGGGACTCTCAGGTGTCGGTATGTGGTCGTGCTCAGCTCCGCACGTGTTCCATGACATCAATGCATGTTGGAGTCCCTAGCGGACAGATGCGAAATGGCCCTGGTCGCATAGATGACAGACCCAGTACATTCGGAGATGAGGAGGATGAAGGGGATGTAAACACAGAATGTAAAAAAAAAAAAGGGGAAATTCAGTACCTACAGTAATTCTTGATCTTCTCTTGTATCTTCACCATTCATTACTGCTGGTGAGAGCCGGTGGCAAGCACCCACCACAGAAGTTTTTTTCTAGGGGAGGACTTGGTGCCAATGGCACCTCCTACATGGCTAACACTGCGTGGCTTACTAGGGTTGGCTGTTAGGCGTCGTGGACTCCTTCTCCATCCCAGTTGTTTAGCTGGAGAGGATAAAACAGAAATAAGGTGAGGGAGAGAGCTGATGGACAGAATAAGGAAGGATATAAACTGAAAAGATATAAGCCGATTAGGAGATAGAGGGAAGAGATTCCTACCCTAAGAGGTCATAGGCTCCCAATTCTTGGGCGGTCTCACAGAAAGAGAGAAAGGAAGAGAGAAAAGAGATACGAGAAGAGTACACCTCAAAAGTCACTTGTTAAATAATTCCGATGTGACTGTCGCTCCTAGCATCACCTCTACTTCCTCTGTTACTGGTACCATAGGGGCCCCCCTTTCCCACTGCCTCCTATAAGCCCTGCCCTCATCTCTCACACCCTCTCCCCTACCCCTACCTCCCCCACTGCCTCTTCCCTCAACTCCCTACCTCTTACTTGCTCCCCTGCTCCCTCTATCTCCTTGACACTTATCTTCCCCACCCCCTCACCACCCCATGTCACCTTTCTCCTCTTTGCCACCTTTCCCACCCCATCTTTCCTGCCTCCACACACACCCCTCCTCCTTGACCCACCCTCTTCTCTTGGTATCACCTGCTCCCCTAGCACTTGGGCCCCCACACTTTACCCATCTCTACTAACCTGCTACCTCTGACAACTAACTGGTACTTACTGCTAGGCATCTAAAATCCGTAAGTCTGTTCTTAGCCCTCCCCTTCCCTAATGTCTAGTCTGCATGGCTAGTCCATTGTAATTTTTTACTACTTTATTTGTATTGTTTACTTGACGTGGAACCTGTGTAAAAGAGCTCTGAGCTCAAGTGGTTATTCGAGATTGAAATAAATAAATAAATATGAGTAAGGAATAAAAGGTGTAGGAAGGAGGGCTTCCACCATGCTAAATTGGAAGACCACTGGCTTGTAATAGCTTCAAACGCCAAGGAAATGAAGACAAGAGAGCAAGGATTTTGTCAGTTCCGAGGCTACAGTACCAAGGCCTGAAGGAAATAAGAGATGTCCTTGGAAAAGCAATGGCAGAGACTGACCTCTCTTCCTACCCTTTATCCGTATAATGCTTTTGAAAATCTTGGAGCCTGGATCTCCACGAACTGTCCCTTGAGTAGGAGAGCAGTCCTGATTAGAGGAGGAGTGTGTCCAGATGACTATGAAAGGGAGGAGAGGGAAGTAGGAAAACCAGCTACAGGTTTTTCTCCTCACGGTTACTGACATAGTCCCCACTTCAGGTGAAGAGAACCATGGGACATCCATGCCATAAGGTGAAAAGAGGAAGGAGGGGGAAAATCCATGGACTCTCCTAGAAATGCACTGAAAATAGCAGTTACGTAAGAACTTATCATAACAGTAGATCTTTCAGAGGTTACTGCAGTAGGGTCTTCACATAGAGGACTGTGCCCCTGGCGTCAGGACCGCATGGTAAACTTGTAGCTAGCAATCACGCGCATCAGTGTGACTATAAAAAGCAGTCCCCACCCGCCCTCCAGTTCTTTTCCATCGGACACCTAAATAAGCGAGCAGAAAAGAGAAGCGATAAACTCCTGGTACTCTGTGTCTTGGCAAAGCCAGAGACCTGGACCAGTAATAGAGAAAAAACTCAGGAGCTGGGGAAAAGTGGGCGGGAAACTAGACCTACTGCAGGAATCTCTCGAAGATCTACTGTTACGGTAAGTTCTTACGTAACTGCTATATCTTACTTAGAGGGTTCCTGCAGTAGGTCTTCACCTATAGGACTGAATACCAAGCAGTCTAACACAAAAGAAGGAGTCGGAGATGAGGTTCTGGGAGGAGGAAATGTCTGCCAACTAAAGGTCTGTTCTGGACAGAAGACTTTGCAGAACCATAAGGCCAAAGCCAGCCCTACGCCTAGAGGCAATGTCCAGACTGTAATGCTTAGTGAAGGTATGGATGGAAGACCAAGTGGCCGCTGCACAGATGTCCACAGTGGACACATTCCTGAAAAGGGTGGTAGAAATGGCCACACTCTTGGTGGAGTGGCCCTTAACCGTCGGAAGGTGTTCTTGTACTTCTGGTAAATGTAATGGATACAGTTAGCCAGCCACCTAGACAGAGTCTGCTTCGTAATAGCCTTGCCCTGGCACTGGGAGGCAAAGGCTGAGAAGAGCTGGTTCGACTTCGAACCTCCTTAGTCCAGGAGGTATAATACCTCAAAACCCTGTGCACATTGAGGGTGTGCAGGAGATATTCCCCTGCTGGAATGCTCTGGGAAAACAACGACAGTTCAACACTCTGGTTAAGGGTCAATTCCGAGACAACTTTTGGAAGGAACGAGGTTATTCCACAGAACCACCGGGCTCTGTGGAAAATTAAATAAGGCTCTCTTCAAACTTGAGCCTGAAGCTCTGAAACTCTCTGAGCTGAAGTGATAGCAACCAAAAATGGAAATTACGTACCTACCGTAATTTTGATCTTCTTGGACAAGTCTCCACCACTCATTCACACTGATGGGATCGGTGCTAGGACCCAGCGGAGCAAACTTTTGAAAGAGGGCTGGTGCCAGAGATGAAGCCATGAGGAGTGCACGATGAGCCTCGGCTTGTGTGGCAATGACTATCTTGGTGTCGACCCTCCAACCGCCTCAGTACCTTTTTTCCGAGGAGGTGCAGCGTAACTAACCTAGAAGGACTAGCCTAACAAAAATCGGACATAAGATAGTCCGAACGACCCATTTAAGAAGGTTCAACAAAGAAGTCTTACAGCCTAGCCCTTGAGGGAGTGAAGACCAACAACATAGAGGTGAGCTCGGGGATGGTAGGGTGTGAATGAGTGGTAGAAACTTTGTCCAAGAAGATCAAAATTACGGTAGGTGCATAATTTCCATATCTTCCCTGGACATAAAGTCTCCACTACTCATTCACACTGATGGAGAGTACCGAGCTAATAATCCCTGAGAATGCGGCAGGAGAAACCAAGAGCTCACATATTCAGGACAGAAGTCCGTTAAGGACAGTCCTGCCAAGCGAAAGATGGTATGGTAAAATTGTATTTATACAGTGATAAAGCCATTAGGTTCAAAATCCCTATTCACAAGGCTTACCTGTTTACAGTATGCAAAATAGTTACAACTACACATTTATAACAATACAAGTTACAAAAATACAAAAACAATGCATCACCATTTTACAAACTCATCAATAACAGGCATGTAGTCATTTTAACTTTTACATTATTTTCACCTACTACAGCAACAATGAAAGCTAAGTTCATAATTCAGGCCATTTTAAAACATGATCAGTAATTGTTAATTCACGTAAAAAGGAGGAAGACAATTCCAACTTTTGGCTACCTGATATTGAAGGGTAATTTCACTGAATCGATTTTTAACTTTGGTATTATTAAGTCTCTGCACCAGTTTTTCTTAAATTTAAACCATGTTTTATTTTTGTAATTTGTTTTTAGGTTGTCTAAAGATTGATTTTAAATATATTATGAACCTGATTTAGCCAGATTCCCTAGCCCGCAAGTCTAATGGAATCCATCCTAAATCCGTATACATAATGCAATGATGAGTTTTAAAATCACACCTTAACACAAATCTTGCAAGCTTATAATAAAGTGTATCCCAAGTTATTTAAATATTTTCTTGCTGTATGTCTATAAATATGACTTCCATAGTCAATAACTGGCATTATTAATTGATTGATCATAATCAATCTTGTTTCCTTGTCATGCAATTTGATATTCGTCTCATAGCTCCAATCTTAACATTTGTTTTCTTTATTAAATTGGTTATATGATATTGAAAGGTAAAACACTGATCTATGTGTACCCTAAATACTTGTATGTTTCAGTTTGTTCTAGAAACTTACCTCTTGTTTCTTTTAATTTTGAAATACCCTTTAGGTCCAATGCAAATGACATAACCTGTGTCTTTTTAATATTAACTAATAAACCCAGAGATGAAAAGTGACCTTGCATAGTGCTAAAGTCACTCTGTAAGTTTAGTTCTACTTCACTTATGGTTTTCCTCTGCTACTAAAATCGTATCATCTGCATAGAGAGCGAATTTTGAATATCCAATATTCTTTAGTAATTTAAATAGACTATGAACAAGAGGGGCCCAGGATAGATTCCTGGGAACCCTCTTGTTACATAGTCCATTCTTGAACCGATGTCCATTTAGGACAACAAATTGTGACTTTTATCAAGGTATGATATAAACCAATTGCAGGTTTCTTCCTCCACCCCATTTTCATTAATTGAGTTTATCAAATGCTACATGATTTACAAATCAAATGCTTTAGATAGGTCACATATACACTCCACAGACTTTGCTTCCCAAGAGGGGTTGCTATAAGATCCAAAAGTCTGTGAGTGTGGTAGCTGTGGACCTACCCTGCTTAAACCATACTGTTGTTGAGTCAATTTGTTATATTTTTTCCAAATAGCCCATTAACTGATCATGGACACTTTTTTCAAATAACTTGGATACTGTGGGCAACAGGGCTTTGGACGATAATTTGAGACAGCCTCTGAACTCTCTCTTATCTACTGGTATCACTTTAGCTAATTTCCAACTGGAGGAAACTGTCCCTCCTTAAACTCAATTAAAAATGTCCCGTAATATAAGTGACAATTCCATAGCAGCCTCTTTCAATAATTTATTATATATTCTATCTGGACCACTTGCTTTATTTATTTTAGTCTATTTATATTTTTAGAACTTCTTTGTTAGTCACTCTCTTGAGCCAGAATTTGGGTACTTTCTCATCTTGGGGACTCTCACCCTTTACTTCATTCAAAATGTTAGATTTAATTATAGGATCTAATTTCAGACCGGGAGGTTTATGAAATAATCAAATAATCATTCAAAATTTCAGCTTTATTTGTTTTAAACACTTTTCCATTCTGACTCAGTTTTATTTCACTTTGTTTACTATTTGGATTCATAAGATTTTTATAACGGACCAATATGCACCAGGATTCGTGATTCTTTAATCCGCTGTTTATAATAACGGGCTTTTGGTTTCCTGATTTCATGTATTACTTGATTCCTTAACCTTTTATATTGTTCCCAAATGTTACTATTTAATGTTTTATTTGCTTTCTTCCAATAATGATTTCTAGTCCTAATCATTTTTTTATTTTTACAGTTAACCATGGCAAGTGTTTTAATCTTTGATTTACTTTTTATATGGGCAAATTTATCACAGGCATTAATAAACATTGTTGTAAATTCTAGTACAGCCAAATTTAAATCTGGAATAAGAAAATCCTATACCAAGGAGTCCCTGAAGATACTTTCTAAATGATAAGCTATTAAATGTTAAATAACATCTTTTAGATATTTGTGGTACTAATTTTATGGGAATAGTATTTTTAATCATAGAAAACACACACTTAACTATGTTGTGGTCTTCTAAACTGGGAGCACATATACTTTCTCCAAGATTGTCAATTCAGGTGAGACAAACATCAGGTCCAAAATATTACCTTTACTTAATAAGGAACCTTTCCTTGTAGGAGTATCTATAATTTGTATCAGGTTTAAACAGCTCATTAATTTTTCCAACTTTTGATACCTGGGACAACCCCTAAGCTGCGTTGAAGTCACCGACCAAAATTACTTTGTAACTGACCCAAATGTTCCATTAAAACATGAGAAAATTTGTCAAAATGGGTAGGGTTTATTTTAGGTGGAGAGTAAACTACTCCAATAGCCAATTTCAATGTCTGTATCTCAATTAACAGACATTCAATGCCCTCAATTGACCCAGAAGAATAAAATTTTGGAATTACCAATTGAATGATTTATATACATCAAAACTCCTCCCCTGTGTTCCCTCGATCCTTCCTAAAATGGTAGAAGTCCTTAATTCTATTTCTTTATATTCAATTCTTTTTAACCAGGTTTCAGTTAACATTATTATGTCCGTCTCTTCATGTTCTATCCAGGTTCTAAACTAGTCCAATTTATTTATCATACTTCAAGCATTATCTAAGACCATTTTAATTGCGGACCTGGTTCAATTCAATGTCTCCACAGAGAGCCAAGGACAATAACAATGCGGTCACTTGAACAGGTATATCCTACTTGAATTACCATGTCCTTAATACAAAGTTCTTCTCTGATTAGGTTAAAAGGGTTTCTGCTAGGAGGTCAGCTTAGATGTTTGTAACTTAAAATTATTAGAACAATTTACATAGGCATTTGATCTTTTCGTCAAAATATCAGTTCCATAATAACAAATAGCTGAACCACACAGACCAAACCCACTATCAACCCCATCATCTTAGATGGCAACATCCTTTTCATTTTTACAACTGTGTCCAAGTACAAAAATAATCTACAAACGCTGTTTTAGTAAAAAAAAAAAAAAGAGAGAAAACCTATCATAACATTAAATTTTATTTAGGTAACAGTACCTTACATAAATCAGTGTTACAAAATCTAGTCCCAATCTGGAGACTTATTACAGCATTAAACCTCCTATTTAGGTTACCATATATTGCAATATAAGTATTCTTTAAAGTATGTTCAGCAATTATGGTAAACTTAACTAATAATTTACTCCACTCCTCTATCACTATTCTTACTAATAGAGACAAGGCAAAATCAACAATATTTTGAATAAATACTTTTCATTTAATACTCTAAGCTCCTCCTAATATCAATCTATGGTCTCAGATACTTTAAACAGTTATTTTAGATCTGTTACCCCTGTTTATTAATTTGCAGATTAACTGCTTTTAAATGTTACAAACTTGTTCCGTTTCTCTTCCGAGTAAGCTCGTGCCACTCCACTTTCACGCGGTAACAGCGCAAAGCTTTTATGTTACTGCCCCTCCTCCTGCACTGATGAAATTAACAAAAGCCTACCCAAGCACAGCCGATGACAATCTCCAGACCTCAGTAATCAGGATCTTGCTAGCAGGGCTGCTGCAGGAAGGAGCTTAGGCACAGAAATACACTGTCACACACAAGCACAGAGTTCTTTAGACTGGCTGCAGTTGCTGTTAGTGTGAGATGATAACATAAGCGTACCTGGTTCGTTTTCTGGCAGCGCGAGCCTTTTATGATGTTACTGACCCTCCTCCTGCACTGCTGAAATTAATAAAAGTCCCGCCAAGCACAGCTGATGACAATCTCCAAACCTCAGTAATCGGGCTCTTGCCTGGCATGGACATCAAGACACAGTGCTTGATGAAAGTATGCACTGAGCTCCAGGTAGCCACACTCGCAAATGTCTGCAATGCGCATTTGTGGATTTCCACCAGAGATGTTGCGACTGCTCTAGAGAGTGAGCGCACACTCTGCCTCTTCCAGCTTAACCTGTGCCATAGAATAGCAGTGGCGGCTGCATGCCAACTAGCCATGCCAAAATGCATCTGATAGCAACGGGTTGACTCAGGCGGTCTCGCTTGAAGGAAACAAACAGTTGCTGAGCTTTATAATCTCTTTTGCTCTATCTAAATAGAAATGCAGCACATCTAAAGAATGAAGGTATGCTCTACTTCATTTTGGAAGTTTGCAAAGCAAGTAGGTAGGACCAAAAGCTGGTTTATATGGAATTCTGAGACAGCCTTAGGAAGAAACGTAGGATGAGTCCTAAGAACTACTTTGTTCTTAATGGAAATACAGATGTGGGGAGTCTGTGACCAAAGCATGTATTTCTAGAGACTCTATGGAGCCAAGGTGATGGCCACCAGGAAGACCGTTTTTCAAGTGAGGAATTTCAGCTCACAGGTAGCTAGAGGCTCGAAGGGCTTTCGGTGAGCATGTGTAGCAAGAGGGTAATGTCCCAGGCTGCGACTGGACGTCTGATAGGGGTCTGGTATGCAGAATACCTTAAGAAACCTCTTAACTACAGGTAATTGAGCCAGTGACAGAGAAAGTACTGACTCATGATAGGTTGAAATAGCACAAAGGTGAACTTTGACCGAGAGTACTGCAGACCTGAATTCGAGAGGTCTAAAAGATACTCTTAAGACTTTATTTGGTGGGCAGGAAAAGGGTTCAAAGAGGATTCTGCACACCAGAGAGAAAACGCTTCCACCTGGCTGTGGGTTTTTCTGGTGGCTGGCTAGCATGCAGCCAAAAGAATATATGAAACTCTCTGAGAGACACTGAACCTATTCACCCTCTATCTCCTCAGGAGCCATGTGTGAAGGTGAAGCAACCTCAGATTGGGCTGGACCACGGGACCATGGGTCAGAAGGTTCATCTAAAGGAAGGCGCTTCAGAGGGGTTTCTGACATACTGTTGAGTAGTGGAAACCATATCTGTCGAGGCCAGAAGGAGCAATGAGGATAATTTTGTCCCCTGAGACTCGAATTTGAGAAGTACCCCTGAATTAGTGGAAGAGGAGGAAAAGCATATAGAAAGCGTTTTGTCCACTGCAGCCTCAACACATCCTGACTGAAAATGCCAGGCCCTGGATTTCTGGAGCAGAAGAGAGGCAGTTTTGTGTTGAGTGGGATGCAAAAGGTCCAGTTCTGGGGTTCCCCACTCTGTAAATAGTGACAGAACTATGGTTGAGTCAAGAGACCATTCGTGAGGATCTGTCTCCATTCTGCTGAGATGGTCTGTAAATTTGTTCTGCACTCCTGGCAGGTAAACTGCATGAATTAGAGCCTTGTGCTCTAAGCACCATTCTCACACTCTCATTGCTTCCCTGCTTAAAGGGTAAGAGTGAGCACCGCCCTGCCTGTTGATGTAATACATCACTGCTTTGTTGTCCATTTGAAGGAGAATGTTCTTGTGGACAGAGAATGTCCTTCAAAGCCCGGACTGCATGAAGGACGGCTCTCATTTCCAGGACGTTTATGTGAAGTTGGGACTCGAACCGAGTCCACGTGCCTTGGGTGTGGAGATTCTGACAGTGAGCTCCCCACCCCATCAGAGACGTGTCCATGGTACTGGATATCTGATGATCCAGAGGAGCAAAGGATATCCTTCCAGAAGGTTGTCCTCTTGCAACCACCAGGTGAGAGACTTCTTTAGAGGTTCTGTCACCTTGATGAGAAAGGACTGAGGATGAGTAGTTGGAGACCACTGAGTACTGAGCATCCACTCAGAGGTTCTCATGTGGAGACGTGCTAGGGGTACAGTGAACACTGAGGATGTCATGAGACCCAGCATCCATTGCATCGAGAGAGCGAACTGAGTTGTTCTCTGTGATGTACCGGCTATCTGTAAGATATCTCTCCTTCTGTCCTCTGGAAGAAAGGCTTTCTGACAGAAGGTGTCCAGAAGAGTTCCTATAAAGAGGAGCTTCTGGAAGGGCTGCAAGTGCGATTTTTGAGATTTAGTAGGACTTCCATGGATGTGGAGGAAGTCTGAAACACGGCCACGCATCCAGAGTTTCTTGTCTGGAGGGACTTGCTAGGAGCCAGTCGTCCAGATATGGAATACTTGTATTCCAATTTTCCTGAAATGCGCTGTGAGAACTGCACAACACTTTGTAGAAACTGTGGGCGCCAAGGATAGCTCAGAGGGCAGGACTTTGAACTGATAATGTTGACCCAGCTGACACAAACCTTAGGTATTTGTGGTGCTTCTTGGCATATAGGAATATGTTGGTAGGCATTCTGCATGTCCAGGGAAGCTAGCCAATCATGTTGATGAAGTAAGGGTAACAAGGTCCCTAATGAAATCATCCTGAACTTTTCCTTGGGAAGAAATTTGTTTTAACTTTCTGAGGTCCAGAATGGGGCACATGCCACCGGTTTCTTCGGGACCAGGAAGTAATGGGAGTAGAAACCTGTGTTTCGTTGATCCAGCGGAACTATTTCTACCACCCTGTTGTTCAGAAGGCCTTGTACCTCGGAGGCAAGAAGGTCTGACTGAATTGCCAACAGCCTGGGCTGTTGTTTGGGGGATGACTCAGAGGGTTTTCTAAAAGCTAAGTGAGTACCCCTCACGGATTATCCGGAGGACCCATTTGTCTGATGCTATGGTTTTCCACTGGTTGTAGAACTGAGTCAGTCGTCCTCCCACTGCTAAGGAAAAGTCCCCTCAGACAGTTGAGGTGGGACCTGGGCCAGAAACTCAGAAGGTGGCACTGAGCGCTTTGGGCCCTGCGCCTTCTTTTATTGTTTTCTTTTGAGGCTGGGAGTTGTGGCTTTTGTTAAAACCTCCCTGCCCTTACTCCGAAAGGACTGATGGTTCTGAAACTGATGTTGTTGGACCCCCCAGAAGGTGGAGCGAGGTTGAGACATTTTAATGGCAGATCTAGACTTCTGTGTGGCTCTTACGCTTGCTCTACTTGAGGTCCAAACAGATACAAACTGTCAAAAGGTAAAGCCATGACCTGCTGCTGAGCATCATTCGTGAAGCCTGAAGTATGTAGCCAGGAGTGACGACGGGTGCAAATGCCGCCGCTGCCTGGGAAGCAGTATCAAAAGCATCCATAGCTGCTTTAACCTGATGGTTGTTGGACCGATACCCCTGGTTATGGTCTGAAGTAGCTCTGAATTAGTGTCCGACTTGGGCAGAGCTTCCACCATCTGGTTGCTGATGCCAAAGAACATACTCATATTGGGAGAAATAGCCCTAGTAGCTGGCAATATGCATACCCAGGTGGAGGCAGCAAAGACTCTCTTACCTAAGGTGTCTATCTTATGAGATTCTTTATTTATAGGCGGGCTGTAGATGCCTGAGGGAGAACGGCCCTAGGACTACAATGGGGTCAGCAAAGGCCTGGGAGGTCAAAATGGGTAGATCCTTGGGAGAAGCATACTTCCAGTCTATGGACTTAGCCACAAAAGGGATGAGAGTGGCATTATTCCATACTATCTGAGAGAGTGTCTTAAAGGATGGTTATACCAGAGGAGTTAAATCCAGAGGGATCTCCGGGACATGTAGGTATTGGAGTCTCAAAAGCTTCCCAGGTTCGATATCTGTAGTCTGGAGATAAAGAGTAGAATTTAAATTTTCAGTAGAGACTTAAATGACAGGTCTTCAACCACAGGCTCTGTGGCAGGATTGATCCCTGTCCTTCAACATTATCACCCAGTCGAAGATGTGAGTCAGGCTCAATATCATCTCCTGACAGTCCAGGAGTGATTGTATGGACAGGAAAGGAGTGAAAATCAGAAGGAAATGAAGAAGAGAAAGGAATAGAGAACCCTGAAGATTGATGGTGCTGCACCAAGCCTTGATGCAGAAGAGGGACACGGTGCAGAAAGCAAGGGAGTCGGTGCCATCGGAAACAGCCCAGCACACGGTGCCCACAGAGACCACAGCACTGAAGAAGCCCGGGGCAACGAGAGACCCACGGCGTTGAGGGTGGTGCCGACTACCCCAGCGGCACCAAAGATGGCGCTGACAGACCCATCGATGTTGAGAGTATCCTATGCCGCTAACGGCACCAAAAGCAACCCAGGGCTCCAAAAACTGCAATTTGAAGAAAAGGATGAAGAATACCAGAAGACAGACGTAACGTGTGGCCCCTGCGCCGCAGCCATGTGAGGAGGAAACACCTGAGCACGGAGTTGATGGCAATCAAGATTACGCCACAAGACTAGGAAGGTCCAACCGCCCCTACCCGCCTCCCGAAGGCCCGCCTCAAGGCCTCGGAGTGACTGGGCCAGGCAGCTGGACCAACCTCCGAGCCCACTGCTCCATAAGAGTGGCCAACTGATGAAACTGCTCATTGGAAGCCTTTCAATAGGCAGGAAGGGCTCTGATGTCGAAGAGGTCAGCCACTGGAGACAGAAACCGTGACTCCAGAGAAGGAGACCAGCACCTGGCCCCAACGACCAACTGTCGACATGCAGATATACCAGAGAAGGCGACCTCAAGTGACGCTCTTCTTTCTTGACCTGTGGGCCGAAAAGAGCTTGAGGTCGAACGGTGCTGAGAATGGGACTGTTTGCTTGTATGCTTGAGGGACTGCCGATCCTCCGATCATCGGACCGTCCATTGTCAGACCCGCCCCAGAGAGGGCAGCACACTGGACCCAGCCCGGCTGACTGAACAGCTTTCATACGAAGTCTCCCTACCATCACCTGGCCCGCTCATGGTCGATTCTCGTCAATGGAGGCTGAAGACTCTTTCTTAATAAGTAAAGTTTAAAAGTAAGCAGTACTTATTTCGAGGTAAATTACAAAACAATAAACTGAAAACTATGCTGCTAATTTGAAGTTTGACTCCCGGCAGGCAAGAGGCGTCATCACTGAAGTGCACTCGACAGCAGGAAAAAAGGAACTAAGGCAGCTGGAGGGTCGATGCGAGAAAGTCATTGCCGCATGAGCTGAGGCTCGCGGTGCCGCTCCACCTCTAGTGCCAGCCCTCTTGCAAAAAGTTTGCTCCGCTGGGTTCTAGCGCCTCTGGCGTAGATCCCAACAGTGTGAATGAGTGGTGGAGACTATATGTCCAGGAAGATAGAGCATTTTCCACGCTAAAAATGCACATCACAGCTTGCTGCCAGTTCAAAGGGTGTGTGTGCAAAATAAGCTTTTTTAACATAAAGTTGAGATCCCAGGGAGGAACAGGATTCTGGAGGTTTGATATGCAGGATCCTTCAAGAAAGTCTTGGAAACCTCTAGCTGAGCTAGGTTTTACCTCCACTAGGAGGCGGTAGGTCGAACCGCAGAGAGATGGACCTTCATGAAGGAATAACTGAGGTCCAACTCTGACAGATGCAAGAGGTACTCTAAAACCTGGGCGGCCGAGCAAGAAAAGGGAACTAGGTCTTTGTTGAGGCCCAGATAGAAAATCTCTTACACTTCACGGCATAAGTGGATCTAGAGAGAGGTTCCTTGCCTCCACTAAGACCTCAGCTACCCTGAGGACACCCCATAGCAAAATCGCTAAGTCCAAAGCGCCACGCATGAAGATGGAGAGACTTGGGGCTCGGATGAACCAGGGTGCCCTGCTCCTGAGACAGAAGGTCCTGGGAGAAGAAGCGGTACTGGAGGTTCCAGTGCCAGCTGTTGTAGCAACGGGAACTATATCTATCAAGGCCACATGGGGGCAATGAGGATCATGTGAGCCTCCTCTATTTGCAGCTTCAGCAGAACCTTCTGCAGAATAGGAAAGGAAGGAAAGCATATAGAAATCCCCTGTCCAAGAGAGAGACAGTGTGTCTCGCCAAAAACACCATGGCCAGGAGCAGTGAGCAAAAGCTGGGTAGTTTGGCATTGGATGGGGAGGCGAGCAGATCTAAGTCTGGCCGACCCCATTGAAGAAACAGGTCTTCTACTACTGCCTGCTTTAGTTCCCACTCAAGAGCCCTGGCAACGGATTGGCTGAGACTGTCCGCCAGGATGTTGTGCACATCTGGCACGTGGACCACTGTCAAGGATAGGCAATGCTGAATCGCCCAGTACCACCCCCATCGCCTCCCCTGCATACAGGGTACGACCAGATGCCTCCCTGACTGTTTAGGTACCAGACAGTGGCCATATTACCTGTCTGGATGAGAAGTGTTCCCAAAGATAGGAGCGACTGGAAGGCCTTTAGAGCATAGAGCATCTCCAGAATATGAACATATGAAATTGCCAGCAGATACAGGCCATATGGTCTATCTAGTCTGCACAGTGTGCAGCACTTCAGTCCATTTGACTGCAGCTGCCCCCATTAACTCTTCCTCCACCACCTGCCCCCTGGCATGTACTTTCCCTTGAATTTGTCCCACCCCTCTTGAGGCACCCAACAGTCTGCACTGATACAGTTGCTCACTCTTTCAGTGAAGCAGTGCCTCCTCCTCCTTCCCCAGATCTGCTCCCCTTTAACTTCATGGAGTGCCCTCTAGTATCTCTTCCACTCTGGAGAGTGAGCCCACCTTGGACGCCTACTCTGTCATCCCCTTCAGGTACCTGAAGGTCTCTATCTATCCTCCAGGGTATACATGTTGCGCTCTTTTAGTCTTTCCTCATAAGTTCTAACCCCCAGCCCTGGGTCATCTTTGTTGCTCTCTGCTGCACTGCCTCGTGATCTGATATCCCTTTCAAATCGGGTGCTAGAACTGCATGCAGTACTCAAGCAAGGCCTCACCAGGGACCTGTACAAGGGCAATATGACTTTGCTACATCTGGATATAATCCCTTTCTATGTACCCTAGCATCCTGTTAGCCTTAGCCGCTGCCTTCCTACACTGGGCCGAGTGGTTTAGTTCTCCGGTCTACTTGCACCCAGGTCCTTCTCCTTGTTGGATGTGGACCGTTTGATAAAATCCATCCAGTAGCTGTAGCCTGGGTTTTGGCTCCAAAATGCATCACCTTGCACTTCCTGGCGTTGAACCCAGGCTGCCAGGTGTCGACCACCCTAGAGTCTTGCTAAGTCCTCCTGCCGTAAGAATATCGATGTGAAGATTCTCCTCCAAGGGAGACCAGGAGCCTTGAGTTCGATGGTCTCCTAGATCGCTCCCCATCCCAAGTTCGAGATATCCAATGGTGAGAATCTAAGAGGAGATGGAGGGTGGTAGAAAATCTCCACCAAAAGGTTGGCTGGGTCCTGCCACCAAAGGAGATCCTTCTGAAGGCTGCTGGAGATGAGGACTCTCTGGTCCATGTCATCCAACCATTGGACCTACTGGACTTGAAGTGACCACTGGGTAACCCTCATATGCAGTTTGGCCAAAGAGACTGTGGGTGGCAGCCGCCATCAAACCCAAAAGTTTTAAGACCCGAATGCGCCATGGTCCACTGGATGAAGCCACCAGCATAGCTTGGGAGATTAAGGTCTCTGCTTGGTCGGGTGGAGGAAAGGCCTTGCTCTCGACCATATCTAGCACTGCTCCAATGAATTGGAGATGCTGGGAGGATATCAGCTGGGACTTGGGAAGGTTGACCGAAATGCCCACGTTGGAGAAGAGGTCCTGAGTGAAGGAAAAGGATTCCTTCAGACTGTCTGGGGAAAGACTGAAAAGAGCCAGTCATCCAGATAAGGGAACACATATATGCCCTCTGTAGGCAAGAATGTCAGCAACCACTGCTAGGCACTTGGTGAGCACCTGAAGTGCCGAGAAGAGGCCAAACGCAGGGCTCTGAACTGGAAATGATGGCCCAGAAAAGAGAACTTCACAAAGTGGCAGTTGGCTGGAAGAATAGGGATATGAATGTAAGCATGCTGCATATCCAGGAAACACAGCCAAGTGTTTGGAAAGAGCAGGGTAATAGCCCTGGAGAGTCAACATGCAAAATCTCTTGTATTCTCTGAAGGAACCAGGAAGAAGTGGAGTAAAATCCCTTCCAGTCTGTTCTGGAGGAACACGCTCTATGGCTGCCTTTTGCAGCAGAGCTTGTATTTCTTGAGACCAGTTGAAGTTGGCCTGACGGGTAAAAGGACCTTCCCAGTGCATTGGGAGGAGGTCTCTCAGGAACTTTATCGAGTGACCTCTTTCTATGAGTTAAAGAATCCATGCATCTGTGGTAATGGCCTGCCACCCAGCCAGGTGAAGGTCGAACCTTCCCCACTGGTTCCTCTGAAATGGTCAGAGGGAGGCGGAGCGGGGGGAGGGAGTTAGGACCAAACCGGGTCGCGGTGCAGTGCAAGGTGTGGCATTCAGCACCTCAACCCTCAGCGCCACTAGGCCAGCTGGATCGCCCTTTATAGTCACGCTGATGTCGCTTCACCTGATGATGGGGTTACAAGTTCCTGCGGTAGTCCTGATGCCAGGGGCGAGTCCTATATGTGAAGACTACTGCAGGATCCCTCTCGAAGTAAGAGCAGCTGATTGCCAGAAGATGACATAATCAAGAGGATTATCCAAGCCAAAAGGGGGACATCCCAGTGCATAGTGAAGAGAATCCCAGGAGTTCCCTCAGAGGTTAGGGTGAAGACCCTACTCACCGTCCTCCAGGCTGAACGCTCTGTGACTTTATAGAAGGAAACAGAGAGCTTTGCAGTACCTAGGGGACTCTGCCCCAACTGGCCTCGAGGGGGAAGGCAAGCAGGGTGGAGGTGACACCAAGAACTGAGGCCCATGAGGGGAAGATGGGTGGGAATTGTCACAAATTCGCTCAGCAGGTCAGCCCTCTACTCCAAAAGTGCCAACTTCTGAGCGTAGGATTTGTGGACAGTTAGCAGTACAAGGTAACCCTCTTGTCTGTTTTGTGTGTTGAGTCACCTTAGTTTCAAGTTCTGAGAGATTCAAACTGATAACCTATCGCTAGCTATACCCAATTATCAGGCTCAGATAATTCTGTCTTTGGTGGGGCCAGTTATCTTTGCCTACAGGCACCTAACCAGGTATTAAAAATGAACCCTTAGAACTCTGTGCAAGACCTTAGAGAACTCTTATCCATTTCCCAGTTTGGTATCAAAATAAGCTCATACACAGTGTCAACTTTAACCTTCAAAGCTTCACTATACAAAATAAATTTCAAGGAACACCAGGTAGTTCCTGTTTTTAAAATATATATATTTACTTTAAAATAGATCAAATAGGAAAACAGAAAAATTACAGAACAAAATATATCCTCAACACATACAATCTTGAAAACAAAACAGGTTTAAAGTGCAAATTCCTACAGTACATACACTCAGACTGGTCTTAGCTAAGGTATTCTTACTTCTTAATCTACAGTTCTGTGATGTCCTTCCTTCTCAGTCAGAAGATGAAAATGTTTGTCAACTCTGCAAGGTTTGCTCAGTATTTTTAAAACAGTCTTGAGCCGGCCTCTCTCTGAGGTCACCTAACTCCGCCTTTGGGGTCTTAAAATCTATATTTTATAACACAGGATGTCCAGACAAGATATTTGAAAAATAATAGGTGATACCAATGAATTTCCTCTTTTCCTGTGACCTTTCAAACTGGTCTGTGATCTACAGACATCAAAGGCTCTTTGATGTAATGCTGCCTTCCTCTGACGACACCCCCCACACATGCACATTGAACTACAATGCAGTCTGGGACCTGTACATCAAAGGTCTCTTTGATGAAGTAAGCTGGCTTCATGGGAGACACCCAAAACATATGCATGCTCTTTCCATTATGACACCTAGTGCAACATCAAATGATTTTCCTGAGGACATCATAAATGGCTAATTTTATTTCCTGGGATCAAAGCAAATTGACAAGGTAATTGCATTTTAGAAACCTGCAGTTTAAAATACCTCCTGTCCTTTGAACTTATCCCTGGGGTTTGTGTCAACTTCAGCAAGACAGTGGTTTCTCTTGACACAATCCATCACACATTTTTTTAATATTTACAAAAATTATACAGGGATCAGAACCAGCTGTCCAAGTGTGATAGGAATCAGTAATGAATGGTGAAGATATGAGAGAAGATCAAGAATTACAATAGTACGTAATTTTCATATCTTCCCTTGTCAATCTTCACCATTCATTGCTGGGTGAGTACCAAGCCACCTGGAGGGACCTGGCACAACCCTAAGGGAACAGATTCCTCAGCCTCCTGTGGGAGAGGCGCAGGAGAGGAGATCTTATAGCCGTACTAGACCAAGCAAGGTCTAAGGCTGGTCAGGATGAGGAGGTGTCCCCTGTGCCGGAGGGATTGGAGGTGCTCCTGTAAGGTCCTCCTTGCCCAGCGGGAAAGAGATGGGTCCCCGGAAGGTGGAGGACATCACCTCGCCAGGCAATGGGTGACAATCTGGATAGACAAAGCCACACCATCCGCCTGATGCAGATCGCTGCCCTGCAAGTCTGGACGCCACCTCACTGGCATCATAAGATGCCTTTGCTTGGTGCCTGCAAGCTCCAGACCCTGTGCGAGAGGGCGGCGCCTGTCTAGATTCCTTTGAATCAGGTAGAAATGCCAACACCTGTGCTAGCATCGACCACAGATGCCTGTTGTAGGCAGCGTGGTGAGCCTGATGAGAACCTATTCAAAGCAAAGCACGAACTGAAGAGAACACTCTTCAACCCCACTGGTCGAACTCAGCAGAATCTGGATCTGGGGTTGGTGCGTGCACCAGGCACCAAAGCCTGGAGGGAGTATCTAAGGACATCAGCCCTGAAGGTGGGTGAGGTAGAGAACCTAGAGACTCCTAGGGAGCACAATACCTTCTCCTGCAGTCCACTGGGACTGGGTGAGAGACAGCTGGAGACTGCCAGGTGCAGACAGACACTTCCTGGAAGGGAATAGGCCAGGAGGGCACCACCAGATGGTGAGCGCTTGAACTCGCTCAAGAATGAGCACATCTCCCACTCAGTACTGCTTCTTATGACATGAGATATATGCAGCTCCCTGAACTAGCCTTGGAGAGGAACCGCTGATATTCAGTGAAATTAGCATCGGAGGACACATGGACAGAACGCTCTCCCTTGAGCAGGAAGACAAGGACGAGAGGAGTTGGAATGTTCAGGGTCCTCCTAAGCGGGGAGACAGGCGGAAGACCTGTTCGGTCCATAGCTCTCACATATCTAGGAAAGGCCGCCGCAGTGGCCTTGAACATCACCAAGTTAAAGGGAACCATAGGACCCACATGGCCTGGGAGAGGGAGGTGTGTGCAGAGGGACTAGGGAAGGGCACCTGACCGAAAGTGCCTGGCCTCTGTGACCCAGCCACAGGCCCCGCAGGCGGACCCAGGGGTCGATCCGGCAATGAAGGCTGTAAATGTTGAAACAAACCCTGAATGAGCCCTAAAGAAGAATCTCCCTGTGGAGTAACTGGGTTTGTATAGTTCCAGAAGGGCAACCTCTGCACTGCCAACTAAGGGAGCACCCGAGAACTCAGAGGAGAGGCGTTCAGTGCTCTGGCTCCTCCCCACAGGGCAGTGGTCCCACGTGCCTCACCCCAGCCCCTCAATCCTTTGAACTCTGAAGCTGCCCTCTCTTGTACCCAGTGATAAGGACCCCCAATCCTGCAGCCCCCTGAGGAGGCCGCAGAAGAGGGCTCCCATCCCCTAGGGAGGTCCCGTAGCATCAGAGATGGCGGCTGCGTGGCAACCCCAGGAGAGATCACCCCCACCCCCAGGTAACCATCCCGCCCGAGACTCCCAAGGCCGGCCTTGGCATGAGGGGCCGCGGACTACGGGCTCTGGGAGAGGAAGCTGGGCCACCTGGTGCCTCCCACAGGGCTCTCTGACTCCGAGGAGTTGGGGTGCCAGTCCAGATCGGCCTCGGGGCCATCCCCTCTGAAGAGGAAGGGACCATGTAGACCACCAAGCTAGCAACCCGAGAGAGCCCTTGGCAATGGTGTCACCCACCGGCACTGCCGGGACATGGCACCACCAACAGTGCCACCCTGATCACCAGTGCCGGAAGGCAACACCAAGGGTCCGCCAGTGCCGGGCAGAGCCATGGGCTGTGACACTGGGGAGTCTGCAACTCCACGGAGGTGACTGCCATGGCGGTACCAACAACCCAGCTCTGCAGGGAACTGAGTTGTTCATCAGGCACTGCTGAAGAAACCTCCTTGATGGCAAAGCAAGAATCCAGAAGACTTCCTCCTCACCAGGCCGTATAGACCGGGAGAAGGTCGAAGGTGGCCATGGTGACCTGCAGTGGCCGTGATCCTCTGAAAGCTGGCAGAGCCCCTGACAACTTTAAACCATGGATTTCAAGAACAGTGGTCCATGGAGAAGCAGGTGTCGCAGTTGTCCATGTCGTGACTGGGTCCCAGGCATCACAGGCAGACGTCATGTCGGCCTGAACGGAAAATGCCAGCCACAGCTGATGCATGGGGCATGGCCTACTTTGGATTTCTTTTAGCCCTGAACCTAACATGACATGAAAATAACAGTAAATTACAGAAAAGACTCTGCACCGTCTAGAGAAAATACTGGACAGGTCTTACTGGCAATGACGCGCAAGAGTGGTCTAGAACCAGGATGGAGAGATGAGACATTGAAAAACAGGCCTGATGATGCAGGTGAAAAACTGCAACTCACACGGCAGGTGCTACCTCGATGGCGGGAGAAACAGAACTGGGATGGAGGAGGAGATCATGGCGCTCAAGCGGCCAACCTCTTGTGCCGTGCAGTGCGCCGCCACTGGGCAGTGACCTCCCCAGCAAAGAAAACCCTCCCGTGGTGGGTGCACGCCTCTGGCTCTTACCCAGCAGTAATGAACAGTGCAGACTGACAAGGAGGATAAAAAAAAAAACTCAACTGCCATAACTTGGGACAATCTTTCTAGTTTTTGCAGGTCCTTTTCATTTCTTCACATCTTCTTCATTCTTCATTGTCCATCCTACCACAGAGTTTTGTGTTGTTCACAAAGAGACACATGTTGCCCTGGATACCTTCCCCTATGTCACTTATGAATATGCTGAACAGAACTGGATCCAGGACTGACCCTCTGCACCCTCTCGAGACATCCCTGACCTCTGATTTAGATCCATTCTGTTTTCTCCTCCTAATCAGTTCTCTATACACCTTGTCAGACTTTCTTCCATCCCCATGTTCTCTAGCTTCTTTAAAGGAAGGTCCTCTTAAAGGAGTAGAACAGACAGAATTTTCAAAAACATTTTGTGAAGAGTGGTTTGCTTTGGGCGTGTTGTCCTACTGTGTCCTTTTCTGTTGTCTACTATTAGGAGTTTAGAAATTTTCCTAAATTAGCCTGCTAGTTTTACAGTAGTTTTATGGCTCCTGGGGATCTCCATCTTAGTGAGGTTTATTGCTCTTCTTGTTCCTACAGTGCCTCCTGTCCCATGTGACAGTGATGTACCGGGACCATGGATTCAGCAAGCACTGGTTTAGAGTTACTTCACAACAGCAGAGCTGTCATGTGAGCACTAAAGGCTATATTTACAGTTTAGCAAATACTGGAGGGCTAATTGAATGGGTTATTGTGTAAGAAAACAGCTATAGTCTTTACTAATTATAGCATTGATGGTCTGGGGTGATGTGTGTGCTTTTTATGGCTCTGTGTAGTTTGATGAAATTAAAGATTTTAAAAGCAGAACATTTACTCCTGCTGGCTAAACATGACACACACACAGAAAACAAAAATACTGAATTAGAGCTATTTCGTGAGACCAGAGATAAAAATGATGTACACTGTAATTTGATCTTCCAAAATATCTTCACCATTCATCACTGATGGGTCTATACTGGAGGTACTAGGACCCAGCAGGAGAGTATGCCTAAGGTTTTGGAGGTAGAGAACAGGCGTTGGAGACGGTGCAGCCCACAAGGTGAACATATGACATGGCACTCGTTGGCTGGTCAGTAACTGACACTGGCCACCTTGCCTCCTCAGTTCTGTTCAGCTAGGACAGCAAAGAAAGGGTAAGAAAAGGCAAGGGTTGGAGCTAAGGAGCATAAGGGATAGACAAAAAATATAGGATATAAAATGAATAAATGAATATATGCCGTCCAAAGAAGATGGTTTTCAGGGAGGTCTAAGGATGACTAGGGCAACTGGGCAGGGAGAGAGAACAGACAGAGCGAGAAAGAGAGGAGAGAGAGAGAGGGAGGGGAGAGAGCATGCACAGCGGTACTCGAATTCTCGGCAGAAAAGCAAGGACGTCAGAAGAGTTATCTTGCTCTCAATCATAGAAGAGCATGGCTTATGTCTCTAAAGGCTAGCTGATCCTCAAAGAACATGGTCCACGAAAATGTTGAAGGACCAGCTATAGGGGCAGACTGCAAGGAAAGGAGTACTTCCCTGAAGTCTCAGAAACAGGAGAAAACCATGAGGCCTGGGAAAAAATTGCCCGCCATAGTTGTCCACCTGAGGGTACAAAGACCATAACAGGATAGAGATTAGAGTCCCATATGACCAAAACATAATATGGGAGAAGGAAAGCCTTCAACTTTGAAGCTTTCGAATGTCTGAGAAAACTGATTCAGGGCTCAACAATGCACCAATACTGTAGGTCCAGGTTCCAAGCCAAGGAGATATATTTAGAGCTCAGAAGAAAAAAACAACCCCTTAGAGGAGAAAACTACTGAGAAGGGGCCCCCACCAGAGGATAATTGATAGGTATAGGAATTCACAAAAGGAGCAGATTCCCATGCTCCTAACTCGCTGTCTCTGGCTGAAAGATCCTAAAACAGGATTAAGAGAAAGACAGATATAACAGGCCACTAAAACAAATGCAGGAAGCGAACTGCAAGGAAAAGAAAGTTGAACTGGTAAGGTAACTGGGCTACAATTCCCAAACCTTTCCAGTCCTACAGCGCTTGCTGCTTTGGTAAGGGCTTGTTCCCAGGAGGGACGAGAAAAGTTTATCCAGCAGCAACAACTACAGATCCCTCGACCTAAAGGGTGTGGGAGGAATAAAACAAAGGCTAGTACAGCCTCTACTACTAAAAGTCTCTCGCTTGCTTTTTGTTTTATTATTAGGTAGAAGAAGAAAGGAAGACCAAGGACTCGGAAATGAGTCCTTCCAAATTTTTTGCTGTTTTAACAACAAATAGAAGGCTAAGGGAAGGGTTGGTGCAAAACTTGACCCTAAATCCCCCTTTTTAAGAATTTTTTTCTGGAGGACAACGAGGGGCGTGTGGAGGGAACAAGTCGCCCAAGAGGTTTGCTCTTAATGCCTCCCCCTTATTTTTTTTTTTTTAAACAAGAAGGGGTAAGTCTGAAAGAAAAAGGAGGAGGAAGACTGCCTAGAAGCCTATGAATTGCAGGGAAAGGTGGCGGGCTGCAGTGATGAATGTTGAAGATATTCTGGAAGATCAAGAATTATGGTGAGTACATATTTTTTTTTTTTTACTTTTATTTATAGCTTTTATAGTAATACAGCTCACCCTGTAATGTATAAAATACAGTTAATGAGGTGCATAGACCTCCAAACTGAGTATACAGAGAAGTCAGAAGAACAGTAATTCTAGATCACAAATTTAAACAGTGGGCATCTACATCAGAACAATATTATTCGGATTTAAATTTGACCTTCTTATCCTGTAGGTCAAAGCCACTCTCACCCTAGTATAATATCAAAGTTCAGCATCACCAGGATAACGGGTCCCTTGTAGGACTACTAAAGTGGTGGAAGGCTAATTTAGCTGAGCATCTATAGTCTGGCTCTTAATACAGTCTGGTACAGTTAAGTTATCTTCCTGTCCCATACTCTATAGCTTGGCATGGCAACTAGCCACATGAGTACCTTCATATAAAGTAAGGATATTTTCAGTGTTCACAAACTTATTAGTAGATAAAACCATTCTCTATCATTAGAATACAGTCCTCAACATATACAGTATAAGATCATTTGTTAACAAGATCAGCAGCTGAAAAATGGAGCAGTACATATAAGGACTATGTCTACAAAGAAAATAAACTGGCAGTTATCTTGTAGGGTTTGTGTTGAAAGCAGTAACTCAGCATCAGCATCATAACAGTGAAACCCCCAGCATAGCTTAAATGTCCCCTATATGTCAACATTTAGCATTAAAAAATCAAGCCTTGAGCTAGGCAGGCAAACTCAGAGTACATCACCTTCCTCATCGGATCCAGCAAAAGGAAGGTTTAGTGAAGTGATTAACTTTTTCAAATTGGGCCACCGAGACAGGATCAGTAAAATATGGACTTTCAATGTATGTTGGATCTGTAGTCTGGCGGTAAGTGTCTGGCCTCCACGCCATGCTGTAACAGTTCTTTCTTGATTTGTTGTAGTTCCTTTTCTTTGTTTGCATTTGAGCCGCCAAGTCTGCAAAAATAGCCAAATGACTGCCCTCCCAGATGATATCTCCTCTGCCCTCACCGCCTGTAGCAAAGCAATACGAGGCCCACAGTAGAAAGCATGGCAATTGCTGTTAAGGGCTGCTGTGGAGTCCCCGCCTGTCCTAGGTCTCTATGCAATCGCGAAAACTTTCAGCACCATAATGCCAGCATCCAGAGGCAATAGGGTAAGGTCCTGAATATCAGTCAATTTACTGCCTGCAGGATGCCCGCGAGCCTGTAAATCTAGGAGGAAGCCAACTATGCGAATATTTGACTGCCTCTGGAGATCTCCAGATTTTCAACTTTTTGCCTTAAGGAAGGCAAGGTCCCAAATATATGTAGTATTATACTCTGCCTGCTGTGAGTTGGCCTCCTTTGATCTTTAATAGCAGCAATATTTTCCTGGATGCTAACTTCATTAGCCATCAGTTTTGCTTCTACTGCCGCTAGACGCTGATTTGTTTCTTCTCCAGTTGCCTGAATCTTGCTCAGCATGGCAAGAATTTGTGCCGAGGGAGTTCAGACACCAGAGATGTACCCAATGTAGTAGGCCCCAGATTCTTTACTGCGCTTGTGGAGGAAAGAATGCCATCCAAGTTTTGGTTTTGCTGAGCATGCCTATGATCTTTTGGGTCCCACTGCGATCTAGAGGCGTTCAATACCACACCGCAGCAGTTAGAAAGTAATTTTATTTGAAATAGATGTGTTTACAGAGTTTTGCTGATGAAGCGAGATGGCCTCGATTCAAGGTTCTGCCACCATTTTGCTGCTCACAGTGCCCCCCCAAAGTGCGTAATTTACATCTTCCAAGAATTAATCTCACCATTCATCAGGGTGGGTCAAAGTACCATGCTCCCACAAAGCGTAATGTTGGCAATCCCTGAAGGAAATGGTTGTTCCTTAGCCTCCTATGGGGATGACAAAGAGAAGCGGGGCCCTTATGGTCCTGGCAAGGCCCAAGATTAGTCAGGGTCAAACAGAGGCTCATGTGGCCTGGGAGCAGGAATGTGTCTGCAGTCTCATGCCAGGCGCTAGGTAGGTTAAAGGGACCCCTGAAATGTGGGCGCGATCACCCCACACCAGGTCAAGGGTGACAGCTGGGAAAGATGCAGCCACGCCATCCGCCTAATGCAGACCACAGTTCCACAAGTCTGAGGCTACCTCATTTGCATTATAGGACACCCTCATACGGTGTCTGCTAGCTCCATACCTAGTGCAGAAAGGCGTATGGTCTGTCTGGTTGCCTCCACAATCTTCCAGAGATGCTAGAAGCTGACCTAGTGTCACCCACAGGTGCCTGGTATAGGACACCTGATGTGGCTGGTGCAGCAATGCTCAACATGGTGTGGGCCGCCAAAAACCCTATAACCCCAGATGCTGAACTTGGCTGAGTCTGACTCCAGGATGGTCACGAACTGGGTGCCTATGCCCACAGAGAGTGTCCAAGAACTGGATCCCATAAGACGGTGTGGCATGGTTCCTGGAGATCCCAGAAGTGTGCAATACCTATGCTTGGCATACCTTGGGGCTGGAGAGGGGCACAGGGACAGAGCCAGACAACCTTTACGTTTCTCCACAAATGGCCAAGGCTATGGAGGTATGAATACAGAGTCAAGACTGTACTCCCAAGGAAGGACAGCGTCAGACATGCAGGACTGCAACCGAAAAGTGGGACAGTCACAGCCCTCATCATCTCGAAAGGAACTGCTGGTAACGAGCATACTCAGTATCAGAGAAGTGGATGGAGAAGTCCTCTTTCAGTGGAGGAAGATGAAGAAGAAGAGGAGCTGGACTCGGTGGCAGTGCTAGGGTTTCAGGCTGAAAGACAGCCTGGTCCACTGCCCTCAGGTAGGTGGGATGGCACTCTCCGAGCCATGAACTCCTTCTAGGTCAGGGGTCCGGTAGGATCAAAAATGCTTGGGAGAGGAGGAGGGACAGGCAGAGGAGGAGGAGGAGGATGAGGTGGATCATGAAGGACCAGGCCTGGTCCTCTTGCAGGGCTACAAGAGCAAACAGGGGACCTACCCCAAGGGAATGGGCCGTGCATCTCATCCACCCGCAGACACCCAACTGAAGAGGGGTGATCTAGATGGTGCCCTGGGGGAGAGATCCGAGCAGTAGTGGTCTCACAGGGTGGCCCCTATCCCCACCTGCCGCAGGCCCATATAGTTGGGGAAACAGAAGACCCGAGTTAACACTATGACTCCTGCTAGATCCTCCAGCTATTCTAGACATGGAGCGTGGTGTTGACCAGGACCTACCAGCTCCCACCTCACCTGAATGGGCTCTGCCCCTTGGGCTAGGGCCTAAGAACATCCCTAGCAGTAGAATCCTGGGGCAAGGGAGAGCTGGTGCTGCAAACAGCGCCTAGGACCTCCCTCCAAACTGCAAATGACACCAGAATCAGATTTGGCATTAGGGCGTGCTGGAGCCAAACTGGCACCAGAAACCCAACTCGTGCCACGCCCAGCACCGTCATCCCACCAGCACCAGATTTGGCAGAGGAAGCATTCCCAGCACCACAAGCAGCACAGCAGGACACAGAGGAGGTGCCACCATGGTCTGCACCAGCTGAAAAGAACCCCTAGATGATGACACAGATGCTAAGTGCCTAAGGCTAGGCCCAGAAAGGTCTCCTTCTTCACCAGTGCCTGAAAGCCAGTTGGGACTGTGATGTAGAAAGCCAGTTCTGAGTGCTTTATCATTTTATTAATATAAAATGTATTACTGACTGTCTCTGTTGAAAATCTGATGCTCTTAGAATGACCTTAGTCATCCCCGGATTTTAGCTAAAAGATGAAAGCCATAAGAAAATGCTGACAGCATGTGAGTTCACATACACTTGGTTTTAGAGACCACATGTTACATGTAAGGCCTTAATTAAGGATCCTGTTGGTCTGAGTTAATTACAACCGTAGTTGCTATAACATATCCATTTTATGACGGAAGGAAAGAAAAATTACTCACCTTAGTAATGCTGTTTCTTCTAATGGAGTCTTGCTGTATTCTGACAGTAGCAGTGAGTACCAACCTTCAACTGCCCCGAGATGAAAGAGTTAACTTTCCATGCCAGGCATGGAACGCTGAGCTCGAGCTCGGTTGAGACTCTGTCTGTTGCTGTTTAAACTCAAACCATCAGATTTTTACAAGCAAACTCGCTAAGGCCCTGTGTGGAAGCTGTAAACCTACACTAGCCAACTGGCTACTAACATAAAACACATTTTTTTTGGTCCAAAACAAAGACTCAAGTCAGGAGACCCAAAAATGAAAAACACAACACCAAATCACCCAAGAAAGGGGTGAAACAACAAGGTGGGCATTTACTGAGTGCCAACACTGCGACTGCCCACCCACATCCCAAAACAGAGGTTCTGAGAGGGGCAGGCAGGGGAGGAGTCAGAATTCAGCAAGACTCCATTAGAAGAAACAACATTACTAAGGTGAGTAATTTTTCTTCAAACAACATGAAGTCTTGCTGTATTCTGACAGTAGCAGACTACCAAGCAGTACCTCCATTCAGGAGGGACAGAACCTACTTAGGAAATAGGCTCTGAAGCACAGCTGTGCTTAAACAGAGCATCACTCCTAGCCTGAATATCCAAGGAGTAATGCTTGGAAAAGCGTGAACTGTTTTCCAGGTAGCTGCTTGACATACCTCTAGGATAGGAATATCCTGGCAGCAGCCAGGGAAGCAGCTGTACCTCTCCAGGAGTGAGCCCTCAGGCTTGAGGGTGGAACCTTACCCAGTTTTCCATAACAAAATTGGATACAAGAGACAATCCACCTGGCAATGGATCATTTAGTGGCAGGTTTCCCTTACCAACCTCACCATAAATGAGGAACAGTTGGAGGAGTCAAACCTATGACCCTTGGTACGTTCTATGTAGTAATTAAGGGCACTTTTCACATCTAAACTGTGGAACCTCCTCTCACCAGAGAAGGAATGGTCAGTGAAGTACACAGGAAGAGACATAGATTGATTAAGGTGGAAATCTGAAACCAACTTAGGCAAAATTTCCTGTTAGTCCTGAGGACCACCTTATCTCTATGAAAGGAGATAAAATCAGGCTCCACTGACAAAGCTTGTAACTCACTATGCCTGGCAGAGGTGATGGCTACCAGAAACATAGTTTTCCAAGTCAAGTACTTAAGCTCTGCTGAAGACAAAGGCTCAAAAGGGTTGTATAAGCTGAGCAATGCAAACATTAAGGTCCCAAGCAGGGGCAGGGTCCCTGAAAGGAGGGTTGGTGTGAAGCAATCCTTGAAAACTTGGAGAATACAGGGTGAGCTGAAAGAGAAGAGGGCTTACCTGCTGAGATAAAAGCAGAGACAGCTGCCATATGCACCTTCAGTGTAGCTGGTCTGAGCCCTAAGCTATTTAAATGGACCATATAACAAGGACTGTGGGCAGATCAGCAGACTCTGGGGAAGTATGCTTTCCAGAGCACCATATGGAAAATCTTTTCCACTTGGAATTATAAGTAGCCCTGGTGGAAGGTTTCCTAGAAGCCTCTCAGAATGTCCATTACGCCTGGGAGAGGTGTAAATCAGCAACTCTAACTCTTCAAGAGCCAGGCCTTGAGATTGAGAGATTTGAGATCTGGTACCAAACCCTCCCCTGAGCACAGGTTAACAGGTTGTGATTCCTGGAAGACACAGGGAAGATGGACTGCTAAGGACAGAAGGAGTGGATACAAGGCTGTCTGGCCCAGTCTGGAGCAATCAGGATCATCTTGCAGGGTTGAGATCTGATTTTGACTAGCACTTTGAACAGGAGAGGGAAGGGGAAAGGCATACAGGAACTTCCCTTCCCAACTGATAACTAAGGCATCCAGGGGACTGAGCCCAACACTGGGGGTCTGCAACAAAAAAGGGAAGTTGGTGATTGTCTGGGGCTGCAAAAGATCTATCTGTGGGTGCCCCATCTGGAGAATATCACCTCCAAGACCAAGGGATCCAGTGACCATTCGTGATGGCTCTGAGATATCCTGCTGAGAGCATCTGCCAGGACATTGTCCTTGCCTGGGAGGTGTACTGCTGTGAGGGAGGTGCTCAGGAGTAAGCCAGGGACCACAACTTCATTGCTTCTGTGCACAAGGCCATAGAACGAGTGCCTCCTTGCTTGTTGATGTATCACATTGTGGTAGTATTGTCTGTTCTGATCTGAATAACTTTGTTCTGAACAGACTTGGAAAAACTTGAAGTGCTAGAAATACTGCTCTGAGTTCCAACAGACTGATGTGAGCAGAGACTCTGAGGGGACCACAACCCCTGGGTGGTCAGGTCGCCCAAGTGAGCCCCCCACCCCAAGAGGGAGGCATCTGTAGTAAGGATTAAGGAGGGGACTGAGAGACAAAGGGACTCCTTGTCTCAGACTGCTCTGATCCTGCCACCACTGTAGGGCCTGGATCTGGGTTCGAGTCACTGGTATCAATTTGGTCAGAGGGTCCTTCGAGACCAGAAGGCTCTCAAATGAAACTGAATGTCTCTCATCTGAAATCTTGCTCCCTGCACCACTGCTGTGGAAGCAGCCATGTGCCCCAGGAGCTGTAGAAAATGCCTTGCTGGTCGAGATACCTGCAGGGTGAAAGAGGAGGCCAGAGAGATAAGGGTCCTTGCCCTGTCCAGGGAAGGAAAGCTCTGGCCTTCTCTGTGTCTAGCTCTGCGCCTATGAAGGTGAGGAGCTGGACAGGCTCTAGAACTGACTTTGAAAGGTTCAGGAGGAAACCTAACGGTGAGCAGTTGCTGAGTTATTTGTAAGTGTGACTTGACTTGGTCTGGGGACTGGCCTACTATAAGCCAGTCGTCCAGGTAACGGAAGATGGCAATCCTTTGCCTTCTTAGAGAAGCAACTACTACTGCCAGGCATTTTGTGAATACCCTTGCAGCAGAGGTTAGCCGAAGGGCACTGCCTGAACTGGTAATGGCCTGAGGGCAGCTCTGAACCTGAGGTACTTTGATGGGAGCTTCTGATGAGAATATGTAAGTAGGCATCCTTGAGGTCCAGGGATACTAGCCAGTCCCCTGGCCTTAGAGAGGGTAAAATTATTCCCAGAGTCACCATTTTGAATTTTGGTTTTAACAGGTGCTTGTTTAAGTATCTGAGATCCAGGATGGGCCGCCATTCTCCTGTCTTTTTGGGGTAAGGAAGTACCTGGAGTAGGGGTGGAACCCTTCCACAGCTCTGAGAGCTAGGAGGAAGAGACCTCTGCCTCTAGGGCAAGTGCCTCGAGGGGTTTGCAGGTGGAAGGATCTGGTTCTCAGCTTTGGAAATCTTTGAAGCTGAGAACCAGTCCCTGGCTTACTACTTCAAGATCCACTTGTCTGATGTTATAGACTTCCAGTCCTGGACAAAGTAAGCCAGCCTGCCCCTACAGGTGGTGGAGAATTGGCCCTGGCAAACCCATCAGGGTGCCTGCTTGGCAGAGGGTTTTGGCTGAGGGGTGGAAGCAGGTCTGCTGGTACCCCTTCTGCCTCTCCTTCTAAAGAACCCTCTGAGCATATGCAGAAGAGGAGGCCTGGGTGTAGAAGGCCTGTGAAAAGGCCTGCCCCTGCCCCTGGGAAGCTGCCTCTGAGGAGTGGCCTGCCTTCCTTGGCCTGGGCACCCTGTAGGTGGTCCTATACTGTCCATTTTCTTCATGTAATTCTCTTGCTCCCCAAACAAAGAATTACCAACAACAGGAAAATCCATGGCCTTAGTCTGGGTATCCTGTGACAGGCCAGTACATCTGAGCCAAGCCATTCTGCGAAGTGCCACAGATGTAGCCATGACTCTTGATGACACATCATTTGAGTCCACTGCAGCATGAAATTGCACCTTGCATGCCTCAATACCATCAGCAGCCACCTGCTCCAGCTCCTTGCAGCTGGCCAGGGACCTGTTTCGCTAAAACCATGACAGTGTCCCATCTGGATTTCTGATATCTAGCAACATAAGCCCTATAATTAGCCTGTCTGAGTCCCAAGGATGCTGCCATGTACTGTTTCTTTGCCATGGCATCAATCCTCCTGGAGTCCTTGTCTGGGGGTGTGAAGTCAAGGGAATATTTGCCTTGTCACAGGCTACAGCCTGCACTACCCCAACATGGCTGCATTGTTGTGTAAGGAACCCGTATCAGAGCCTGACAATGCATACCTTCTGTCCATTCTCTTATCCACAGGAGGTATAGTGTTAGGAGTCTTTAAAATTTTAAATGTCTGTTTCCAAAAGATTTATGCAAGGAATAGACAGCCTCCTAGACTCTGGGATATCCATCATTTCCACAAAGTCAGGCTCCTCTTGGTCATCCACAGCTTCTTCCATAGGAAGCTGGAGGGTTTCAGATACTTTTTATAAAACATGAAATGAGAAGGGACTCAGAAAGCCTAGGAGGAGACACTCCTGAAGGTCTGTCTGGGGAGATGTCCGGTCAATGGGCACATCCAGACTTTTAAATCCACATTCACTTTCCTCATTCTCCTCTTCCTCCTCCAGTTTATAATACCTCTAAATCATAATCTTGAATCGTGGAACCGACCGAACTGAGCGCCTCCTGATGGTGCCGGTTCGGTCGAAACTGGAAAGCGACTGGACAATTTTGATCGCTTTGGCTATTTCTTCAGCGGTTGGAGAGGAAAGTTTTGGCTCCACACCAGCTGATTTTCTAGTCCTCTTTGCTGGAACCGACTCCTCCGAGTCGGATCTCCTTGTCTCAAGAAGTCTCTCCTGGTCAGAGGGCACTCCTTCTGGTTTGGTTTGAACCTGAACAGGGCTAGGCCATCCGGTTCAGCAGACTTTTTGGCCTCCCTTTCCTGAGCCTACCAACTCTCTTTCTAGGGTAGCTGCAGGAAAATTTTTACAAATCTGGCAGTCTGCATTGAGGTGGTCAAACCCCAGACAATAACACAGGTGGTGTGGTGGTCAGCCTTGGCAAAGACTTCCCACACACACTACAGTGTTGAAACCCAGTGGGCCCGGTTTTCTTTTGGGTTTCTCAGACATTGTGCCAGTCCTAACCAAACTTACCCTTGTAATGGCAATCCGCAGGCAAGACCCTCTTATCGGTTCCTGACCGTGTCACGGGTCATGGAAAAACGTAATAAAATCAGTTTTTTAGAACTGATAAGAACCGTAACTACACGCTAAAAGCACAATTTAGGATTTTAAACAACTTGATCGGTTCAAACCGAACCGATAAACCGTTAACAAGTTCCACACAGAATACGATTAAATATAAAACCTATCTAGTACTCACTAATACCACAGACAGAGACTGAACCGATAGGTTGTGGTTTAAATTCGGTCGAAAACCGAGAAAACGGTACTTTAACAGACAAATTGAACTGAGCAGAAGGAGAAATCTCCAGAGCGACTGTTCAGTGAGGCGGAGTAAAGAATCTGACGCCTGAGTTTAAACAGCAACAGACAGAGTCTCAGCCGAGCTCAAGCTCAGCGCTCCATGCCTGGCATGGAAAGTTAACTCTTTCATCTCCGGGGCAGTTTGAAGGTTGGGACTCACTGCTACTGTCAGAATACAGCAAGACTTCATGTTGTTTGAAACCCAGGTTATTACATAGAAGTGTGAAATCATAAAGATTCTTTCCTATCCTGGAAATGGGAAGCTTATTATAAGATAAAAGAAGTGTCTCTTGAAGGACATGAATTATGCTGAAGTCAGAATGTAATACTTTTGTATAAGATATATATTTTCATATATCCTGACAGGGAGGAGCTAGGTGACCTCCTGAAAAGAGGTGGGGTAAAGCCAGCATTTAATTTAGTCTGTTTTACTTCACAGAGACATTTTTTTTTACCTAGACTCTGACCACAAAACATCTTGGGAGCACTTTTAAGCAAGTATTTAGAGACTAAGTACTGTAGTAGGAATTGCACTGCTTAAACCTTGTTCTTTTAAAATATTTGTAGGTCTTGTGATATAATAGTTCTGTATTGTTGTGTTTTACATATTCTCATCTATTATAGTAAAATTATTTTTAGAACTTACTTGGTCTGTCTTTGACTTCTTTTTTTTTGTAAGAAAAGTACATGGTTATAGTAGACAATAGACATAAGCTTGAATGGTGATACCAAACTGCAAAGAGAAGTGTTTTAAATCTGAGGTCTTTATTAAAGTGTAAAGGATTCATCTCTGTATTACCTGTTTAGGTGCCCATAGGCAAATATATCTGGCCCCAGAAGACACATATATCTGAGCCTGTGCATTGGGTATGCTAAAAGAGGTTAACAGTTTGAATCCCTCCAGAACTTGAGACCAAAGGTTGATCCGAACTCACAAAACAGACAAGAGGATTACCTTGTCTGTTACACTGTTCACAAGACTGCGCAAAGAGGTTGGCACTTTGGGAGTAGAGGGCCTGACCTGCTGAGTGGGTTTGTGAGAGGGACCATCCCGGTCCCCACCCTCCGGATCATCCAACCACACAGAGGACGAGATCCAGAAGATTTCCAACAGATGACTAGCTCCAGAGACCTTCCTTCTCCCAGAGCCACGAATGGCAGCAGGAGGGGACCCAGCCATGCAGGCGGCATCACCCCACTCACCGGCACCAGCCTTAGTGCTGGGAGCTGAAGCAGCATTGGACCATGTCCCCAAGGGACCCACTGGCGAAGGTCCAGTGTATAGCTTCTACTCCACCACCATGGGCGTCTGGACCTGAGGGGTACCAAACTGTGAGGGGTTTACAACCAGCGACCAGCTGTCAAACAGACCCTCCCCAGACTATTGGAGGCCTGGACCCCTTGGAACATACAGTATGGGAAGGGCTCGGGAAGAGCCTAGGACCTCACCTTCAAGTCCCAAGTGTGACGCCCTCCGGTTGTGGTGGTGGTGGTGGGGGGTCCCATCTCCACATCATCAGGCAAATATCCAAGGTGCAAAAGTCCATCAAGGAAGAGGTATCGCAATAGTCCATGCCATGGTCCACTCCAAGGTAGGTCCAGCAACGATGACGCCGATCCTGGATGGACATAGTCTCCAAAGGCACCAACGCATGGGGAGATTCCATCCTCTTGGTTGTTTCTTTGCTTTTAGGCTCCTGGATCCGGACATGATCAACTCACAGAGAACAAGAAAAACAGCAAAAAGGGCTTGGTGCCATACAAAGAGGATAGGAGAAGAAAAGGCAGCAACAGGAGGTTGAAAATGCTATATGTCATTGAGCAAGCAGTAACAAACAGAACTAAGGCTGTGTGATACAGCAAAATATGGCAAACGCTCCCATGGAGTACCTTCATACTGCGGGAAGAAAGGAAAATTACGTACTACCGTAATTCTTGATCTTCTTGGACGAGTCTCCACCACTCATTCACACTAGTGGGATTGGCGCCGGAGGCACTAAGACCCATCGGGAGCAAACTTTTTGCTGGAGGGTCGGCGCGAGACAGCGCCCAGCGAGACACGGTGCGCGAGCAGCGGCTCAGTGATAATGACCATGTCTCGGCGGCCCGACCCTCCAACCCGCCAGTACCTTTTTTACCAAGGAGGTGCTAGCGCAATTAACGTAAAGAGTAACCCATTAAAAAACGGACATAAGATAGTCCGTATGACCCATGTGAAGAAGGGTCAGCAAAGAAGTCCCCACGGCCTAAAGATTTGAGGAGTGAAGACCAATACAGCGGTGAGCTCGGGATGGAGGGAGGAGGTAGAGTGAGTGGTGGAGACCGTCCAAGAAGATCAAGAATTACCGTAGGCATGCATTTTCTATCTTCCTGGACATAAGTCTCCACCACTCATTCACACTCAGTGGGAGAGTACCAAGCTGATAATCCCCAAAGGGCGGCAGGAGAGCCAGAGCTCATTGCCTAAGATAGAAGCCTATTAAGGATAGTTCTGCCGAATGCGGAATGTCGCCTAGCAGAACATCCAGTGCATAGTGCTTAACGAAGGTATGCACTGAGCTGGGCGGCGTTGCATATATCTGCAATTGGAACATGCAATTTCCGCTAGGGATACTAGCGACCGCCCTAGTAGAGTGAGAGCGACACTCTACCTTCTAATTTAACTTGAGCCATGGAATAGCAATGACGAAGGCATGCCACTAACCATGAAGAGATGCATCTAATAGCGACAGGTTGACCCAGCGGTGTCGCTGAAAGAAACGAACAGTTGCTGAGTCTTCTGAACATCCTTGGTTCTATCTAAATAGAACCAAGGCTCTCTTAACATCCAAGGAATGAAGAGCCGTTCCCTTCATTTTGGAAATTAGCGAGTAAGCGGAAGTACCAGAGGTTGGTTTAGATGGAATTCTGACACAACCTTGGGAAGAAATTTAGGATGAGTATGGAGAACTACCTTGTCTTTATGGAATACAGTATACGGAGGGTCCGTAACCAGGGCATGTATCTCAGAGACCCTCAGGCTGAGGTAATGGCCACCAGGAAGGCAGTCTTCCAGGTAAGAAATTTTAGCTCACAGGTAGCTAAGGGTTCAAAGGCTTCCGAGTGAGCATGTCCAGCACCAGGTTAATGTCCCAGGCTGCAACTGGACGCTTAACAGGGGTCTGGTATGGAGAATCCCTTAAGAAATCTCTTCACATAGGTAACTGAGCCAGAGTTAAGGAAGAAACCGCTCATGGAACGCTGAGATGGCACTAAGGTGAACTTTAACTGTGGAGTACTGAAGACCTAAGTTTGACAGGTCCAAAAGATACTCCAGAACCTTGCCAGGAGGACAGGAAAAGGATTCCAAGAGGATTTTGAACCAGAGAGAAAACGTTTCCATTTGAAGCTGATTGCTGGGTGGCTGGCTTCCGAGCAGCCAGAAGGATGTCTGAGACTCACGAGAGACGTTGAACCGATTCACTTCTATCTCTTCAGGAGCCAAGCATGAAGGTGAAGTGATTTCAGGTTGGGATGGACCAACGAACCCTGAGTCAAAGACTGATTTGCAAAGGAAGTGGTCTTGAGAGGCTGCCAACATACTGTTGAGTAGAGAAACCATAGTTGCCGAGGCCAGGAAGGAGCAATGAGAATCATCTTGGTCCCCTGAGACTCGAACTTGAGGAGTACTCTCTGGATTAGAGGAAGCGGTGGAAAGGCGTAAAGAAAGCGCTTTGTCCACCGCAGCCTGAACGCATCCTGACAGAAAATGCCAGGCCCTGGATTTCTGGAGCAGAAGAGAGGCAATTTTAGTTGAGTGGGGATGCAAAAGGTCCAGGTCTGAGTCCCCACTCTTTGAACAGGGACCGAGCTATGGCTGGATCGAGAGACCACTCGAGAGGGTCTGCCTCCGTTCTGCTGAGGTGATCTGCTAGGTTGTTTTGTATACCTGGCAGATAAACCGCTTGAATCAGAGACTGTGCTCCAAGCACCACTCCCACACCCTCATTGTTTCCCTGCAAAGGGGTAAGAATGAGCACCGCTTTCTTGTTGATGTAATACATCACTGCTTTGTTGTCCGTTTGAAGGAGAATGTTCTTGTGACAAAGGACATCCTTCAGAGCTCGGATTGCATAGGACCGCCTCATCTCCAGGACATTTATGTGGAGATGAGTTTCGAACTGAGTCCATACATCTTGAGTGTGGAGGAGAGACAGTGAGCTCCCCATCCCATTAGCGATGCGTCTGTGGTGATGGAGATCTGATGATCCGGGAGCAAAGGGAATCCTTCCAGGAGATTGCTCTCTTGAGACCACCAGGTGAGAGACCTCAAGGGCTCCGTCACCTGATGGGATAAGACTGGGGGTGAGAGGTCGGGGACCACTGAGGAGAGCATCCATTGGGTGGTTCTCATGTGCAGTCGGGCCAGGGGACAGTGAAGACCGAGGACGCCATGAGACCAACATGCGTTGCATCGAGAGAGCTGTAACCGATTGGTTCTCCCTGATGTAACGGGCCATTCAAGGATGTCGAGTCTTCTGTCCTCTGGAAGGAAAGCCTTCGCTGAAGAGGTGTCTAGAAGCCCCTATGAACAGGAGCTCTGGGAGGGTTGCAGTTGAGATTTTTCAAATTCAGCAGAACTCCATGGACGTGAGGAAGAGGAAGTCGTTTGCACGGCTTCCAAAGTCCCTTAGACGGAAGGGCCTGCTAGAAGCCAATCGTCCAGGTAGGAAACACTCGGGTCCGACTTTCCTGAGATGCGCCGCGAGAACTGCACAACACTTTGTAAAACTCACGGCGCGAGGATAGCCCAAAGGCAGGACTCTGAACTGATAATGCTGACCCAAAGCTACAAACCTGAGGAACTTGATGGGTCGGGTGGACGAGGATATGCTGGTAAGCATCCTGCATATCCAGAGAGGCCAGCCAGTCGTGTTGATGCAGCAAGGGTAACAGGGTACCTAGGGAAATCATCTTGAATTTCTCCTGGGGAGGAATCTGTTTAACTTTCTGAGGTCTAGAATGGGGCATCCCCAGATTTCTTTGGAACCAGAAAGTAATGGGAGTAGAACCTGTGTTTCGCGAGATGGGGGCACCAGTTCTATTGCCCTGTTGTTCAGAAGGCCCTGGATCTCCGCGGTGAGGAGGTCTGATTGAGAGACCGACAACCTGGGTTGTCGTCTGGGAGGACAATTCGGGGTTTCCAAGAAATTGAGAGAATAACCTCGCGAATTATCCGAAGGACCCATTTGTCCGAGTTATGGACTTCCACTGGTTGTAGAAGTACATCAGGCGACCTCCACCGGAGGAGAAAGTTCCACCTCGGCAGAGTGGATGGAACTTGGGCCAACGACTCATAAGGTAGTGCTGGGAGCTTGAGCCCCGCGCTTTCTGCTGCGCTCTTCTTTTGAGGTTGGGCAGGTTGGCTTTTATGGAAGCTTCCCCGCCTCTGCCTCGAAAGGACTGACGACTTGAAACTGACGTGCCTGTTCACATGCCCCCAGAGGGCAGGCGGAGGTCTGGCCAACTTAATGGCTGATCTAGTCTTCTGAGTGGCCTCTAAAGCTTGCTCCACCTGAGGGCCAAAAAGAAAGGAGCCATCAAAGGCAGCGCCATCACCTGCTGCTGAGCATCATTCGTGAAGCTGGAAGTACGAGCCAGAATGGCGCCTAGTACAACTCACGCTGCTGAGCGGAAGCTGTGTCGAAAGCGTCCATGGCTGCTTTGACCTGTTGGTTATTGACTCAATACTCTCAATAACGGTCAGAAGAAGCTCTGACTTGGAATCTGAATCTGGAAGAGTCAACCATTCTTTTCTAGAGTGCCACAGGATATACTCATACTGGAGAAATAGCCTTGATAACTGGCAATGCACACTTAGAGTGGAGGCAGCAAAGACTCTCTTACCTAATGTATCAATCTTACGAGACTCTTGTTAATAGGTCGAGCTGTAGTAGTTTGAGGAAGAACGACTTTCATTCTCTGCCAGGACTACAATAGGATCCGCAAAGGCTTGGGATGCCAAAATGGGACGATCCTTGGGAGCTGAATACTTCTTATCATTGGATTTAGCCACTGAGGGAATAAGAGCAGGATTATTCCATACCATCTGAGACAGCGTCTCGAAGGAAGGCTGGATCGGAGGAGTCAAATCGTAGGGATCTCCGAAGCATGAAGGTACTGGAGTCTTAATATCTTCCCAGGATCGATGTCTGTAGTCTGGAGAGAAAGAGTGGATCCCAGGTTCTTCAACAGAGACTTAAAGGACAGGTCCTCGACCACAGGCTCTGTAGCAAAGAAAGATCCTGTTTCCTCCACTTCATCACCCAACCGAAGGTCTGGGTCAGGCTCAACATCATCTCCTGATGGTCCAGAAAGGACTGTTTGGACAGGAAAGGAGTGAAAATTAGGAGAGGAGGAAATAGAGAAAACAAGGAGAGTCTCAAGGGCTGCCGGCGCGCGACGCAAAACGGGCTGAAGACGGCATCGAGGAGGCGCGATGGCGCCAAGAGGCACGCTGCCCCGCAGCGCTTCGCGGCGGCCAGCTGACGAATTGTCAAGCGCTGCCGACGACGTTACAGACGTAGCGCCGCGAACGGCGCCTGACGACGCCAGCTGAGCAGGGCACCGCGAACGCGTGAGCGTGGACGACGACGCTTTATCTAACGGCACTACCGGGCGGCGCCATGGCCAGCAGCGCCGCTGGACGGTGCCGCAAGACCCAGCAGCACTCCCAAACGGCGCCGACAAGCCAACAGACCCTGCCGAAGGCGCTGGAAAAGCCCCAGGAACCTGGAAAGCTAGAGAAGAAAAAACCAGGGAGATAAGGGCATCGGTGAGGCCACCGCGCCGCAGCCATGTGAGGGGGAAACACCTTAGCACGGAGTCGCTGGCACCGAAGAAGGCGCCACGCGATTAGGAAGGTCCAACCGCCTCTACCTGATCGCTAGAGGGCCCGAGGGCTCCGAGGCAACCGAGCCAGGCAGAAGAACCAACCTCCGAGCCCATTGCTCCATAAGAGCGCCCACTGATGAAACTGCTCATCTGGAGTCCTACCTATAGGCGGAGGGACTCCGATGTCGAGGGGACGACGATTACGGAAGTTGGCGACTCCAAGAAGGAGACGGCAACTAGCAGCGATAACCGGCGTCGGCCAGCGCATGACATACCGAGGCGGCCTCGGTGATGCCTTCTCTTTTTGACCTGTGGGCGAAGAAGAGCTCGAGGCCAGGCAGTGCGAGAATCGACCGTTATTTTATGCGGCAGGGACCGCCCATCCCCGACATCGGACTGACCGTTGTTGGAACCCCGCTGAGGAGAAGGAGGCTGACAGGATCCAGCCGGCTGACTGAACAACTTTCATCTGAAGTCTCCCTACCGTCACCTGACCTGCTCATGGTCGGACTCCGTCCAGTAGGCGAGACTTCTTCAAGTAAAATTTAATATTAAAAAATTTAACGAAAATAGAATAAAATTAGCATACTACTTATCGAGATAAAGTTACAAAAACAAACTGAAAACTATCGCTGGTTTGAAGTTTGACTCCATTCAGCGGCGGCGTCGTCACTGAAGCGCACTCGGCGGCGGGAAAAAAAGAACTAATGCGGTTGGAGGTGCGTCGCCGAGATGGTCATTACCCTTCGAGCCGCTGCTTTCAGCGTAATCGCGTCTCACGGGCGCTGTCTCGGCCGACCCTCCAGCAAAGTTTGTTTCGATGGTCTTAGTGCCTCGCGCCAATCCCACTAGTGTGAATGAGTGGTGGAGACTTATGTCCAGGAAGATCAGAACTGAGGAGGCAAGGAGGCCAGTGTGTTACTGACCAGCCCATGAGTACCACGTCATACATTTGCCTCATGGGCGGCCCCATGTCAGTCCCCAACCTCCAAAGCTTTAAAGGCATATGCTCCCATGGGGTCCTAGTGCCTCCAGCATAGACCCACCAGTGATGAATGGTGAAGACTAATTCTTGGAAGATCATCAGGCTCTTATCTCTAGTAACACAGAATTTGCCAGCAGATAAGGACTGCTTGGTCCACCTAGTCTGCCCATTTTTCCCTGCCTATGGAATCACCGCAGTGCCTACTTGATCTCTGGGCCATTCATCCACCCTCCCTTTCCTTAAGATTCCCTTATGCCTATCTGTGACAGGGTTGAATAAGACCCTGTCCCATTTGCTATGCAGAAAGAGTTAAAGCAAGAATCCATTCTATCTGCTCCTTTTCTGTCTCTTGTCTATTTTTATGTTTGCTTGCCGCATGTGCAAGAAACATAGATGCTATCATCAGAGTTTTTGTAGGTGTGGCACCCTGTCTTCCAATTCAGTCAGTGTGTTTGCAGCAGCCGCAGTTCACCAATGAGTGCTGCAGCTGTCTATGACAGCATTTGAACATGCAGCCGTACAGCTGAAAGGAGAACTCTGCTTCAGTGAGCAGCGATAAGATAGTGCTGATTAGCACATTTGCTCATGTGCCCCCACACACGCATATTGCGTGCTCATGCGCTCTCTCCCCCATGCACACACTGTATGGCCGGAAGGGGATGCCCAATCCCCATCGGCTCTGCTCTGCTCCCTCCCAACAGAGTTCCAGGTGCATCTGTAAAGGCCGGTGAGGGAGTGCCCAATCCCCATCGGCTCCACTGTTCCCCCCAACAGACTACCAGGTGCCACGCTGGGAGCCCACCCCAGCGTGGCAACAGTCCGTGATGGCCGGCCAGGTGCCTAATCCCCGCCGCCTCCACTGCCCCCCAAACAGCTTTCCAGCTGCCACACTGTGAGCCCACCCAAGTGTGGCACAAGTCCCGCATTGTCTCACGTAAAAAGTAACCTGCAAGAAAAACGTTCCCTTGCTGGCTGTCCTGACCCCTCCCCACCCGTGCCCATCCTCTGCGCACCTGCCTCCCCACAACCCACCTCCTCATACTTACCTCCGAGTCCGGTCTGCGACGTATCTTCGGTGGACCGGGAACACGTCTGCACTCTTCAATGCCGACCCTGAACTGAGGAAATGCTGGTAAGCTGTATAATGGAATAAATAGGTTTTTCAGCTTTGATGTATATCTCAGGCATTATTGAGAATTTTTCACCAAATTTTCAGCTTGGGGCATTTGGGACCCCACCTCATGAATTCTAACACTATCATTTTGTTAATCGGCCCAAAAGGTGATTTCATGGTCACTGCGCTGGAACCACTTTTAGGACCGATTTATGAAATGACAGTGTCACCTTTCATGAGGTAGGCCCCCAAAAACCCTATGTTAAAAATGCCCAAAAATGACTGTTTAATGAAAGTACCGCTGCTGCTGTCCCTATGCACCAGAAGTTCGCCAATTTTCAATATTTTCACTCCAGATTTTCAACAATGCCATTTTACCACACCTCCTTATGAGCAGTACAGCTGTCATTTTTCACATCTCCCCAAAATGTGTTTCCACATATGTAGCGCATAATGGCGCTGTTGGTGAAATCAATGTTCGGGACAGATTAAGAAAATCAAATTGACACTGTTCATAAGCAGAGGTGTTAAAATGGCTATGTTAAAAATTTGGTGAAAAATTCCCAAAATGACTGTTTACGAGCATGCATTACGCTGTTCCTCATGCGCTACGTAAGTTCGCGAATGTTCAATATTTTCACTCCAGATTTTCAACATTGCCATTTTACCACACCTCTTTATGAGCAATACAGCTGTCATTTTCACATCTCACCCAAAATGTGTTTCCACGCATGTAGCACACAATGTCGGTGTCTTGAAATCAATGTTCGGGACAGATTAAGAAAATCACAGTGATACTGTTCTTCAGTAGAGGTGTTAAAATGGTATATTAAAAATTCGGTGAAGGAAGTTCATAAAATGACTGTATTCTGACGACCACTACGCCAGTTCCACGCACCCTGGTAAGTTCATGCATTTCTAATATTTTCAGTCAGATTTTCACCACTGGCATCTTTCCACAATTCCTATAAACAATACAGCTGTCATTTTTCACCATAGCCGAAATGTATTTTGGCACTTCCAGCGCCAATCGTGGTCGGCTGTGAAACTACTGTTCAGGACAGATTAAGAAAATCACAGTAACACTGTTCATGAGCAGAGGTTCCAAAATCCCTGTGTTGACAATCTGCTGTAAAAATCCCAAACTAATTGCATTATGGGTGTGCGTTGCGCGGTTCTCACACGCTCAGGCAACTCACCAGTTTTTAATATTTTCACTGCAGATTTTCAACATTGCCATTTTGCACCTCCCCATGAACAGTACAGCTGTCATTTTCATCTTATGCGAAATGTGTTTTCGCACCTGTGGTGCCAAATGCATAGTCGTTGTGCAAAATCAGCTTTTAAATAACCGCTGATATTGCCACTGTTCATAAGGTGGGGTCACAAAAATCCATGTTGAAAATTTTGAGTGAAAACGCCATCGAACGCCTGAGGCATTAGGTTTCTGACCATAATGCCCCACCCTGTAGAGATTGACAGGCATCAGGGGTGTGACTTGGGATTCTTGCCTGTAATGCTCATACCATTCCACATCCTGCAGCCAGTGAGGAGGTATGAGGTGTGCTTGCATTCTTGGCCTAAAGTTCACCCCATTCTCTATACAGCACCCGTGTCACCATATTTCCTGATGGAATGGGGTGAACATCAAGACCAAAGACCCCAAGGCACACCGTGACACTTGTCGGTGTTTGCAGGGTAGGGTGTGGTGAAATGGCGTGGCTGTTATGCCTGATGACCCAAAGGCACACCCCAATGCCTGTCAGTCTCTGCAGGGTGATGGTGGGGTTGGCTCAGTTCAATACTTCACTGCCATTCCTATTATGTGGCTCTCTAACTCCTACACCACCAACGCCAATGCCAGCAAGCAAACATTCGGCATTGACAAATGCTTGGTTCTTGTGAGACCAAGAAACTGATCTCATGATTCTCTCCATCTTGCCATCTCCCTGCCTTCTCTTGTTGTTTCTATCCCTTGCTTATCTGTGGTTATAAAAATATATGTGATTCTTTTGTGAAACTGGGATCCATGGTTTGAAAAGGTATTACAGTGGCACGGTCGCACCACTATATTAAGGGTTGACCTGGGGTTTCTATTTTAAACCTCAAATTTTGCACTTTAATATCTTTGCAGCCGTTCAATGGATTTGCATAACATTTGCACATGTGGTCCCGTGGGGTAGATCTTGAAGTGCAAGTTTTCTTTCTGGTCAGATGTGTGGATTCTGATATGCGGATAGGCGAACAACATAAACAAGCATTTGTCAATGCCGAATGTTTGCTTGCTGCATTGGCATTGGTTGTAGGAGTTAAGGAGCTGCATAATAGAAATGGCAGTGAAGTATTGAATTGAAGCCAACCCCACCAGCACCCTGCAGAGACTGACAGACATTGGGGTGTGCCTTTGGGTCATCAGGCATAACGCCACGCTTTATTCACCACACCCCACCCTGCAGACACTGACAGTGTCACAGTGTGCCTTAGGGTCTTTGGCTCTTATGCTCACCCCATTCCATCAGGAAATACAGTAAGATGGGTGCTGTATAGAGAGAATGGGGTGAACTTAAATAAGAGTCCAAGGCACCCTTGATGCCTGCACTGGCTGCAGGGTGTGGAATGGTATGAGCATTACAGGCAGAATCCCAAGTCACACCCTTGATGCCTGTCAATCTCTACAGGGTGGGGCGTTATGGTCGGAAACCCTAACACCTCAGGCATTCGCTGGCATTTCACTCCAAATTTTCAACATGGGTTTTTGTGACCCCTCCTTATGAACAGTGGTAATATCAGTTCTTGACAGAAAGCTGATTTTGCACAGCGACTTCAGCCATTTGGCACCACAGGTGCGAAACACATTTCTAACAGGTTAAAAATGACAGTTGTACTGTTCATGGGAGGTGAAAATGGCAATGTTGAAAATCCGCAATGAAAATATTTAAAAAACTGGTGAAGTCAATGAAGTAAGAGAAACTGCACAACGCACACCCGTAATGCAATTAGTTTGGGGATTTTTACAGCAGATTGTCAACTCAGGGATTTTGGAACCTCTGCTCATGAACAGTGTCACTGTGATTTTCTTAATCTGTCCTGAACAGTGATTTCCACAGCGACCACGATTTCTGCACTGTAAGTAACAAAACACATTTCGCCATGGTGTGAAAACGACAGCTGTACTGTTCATAAGGAGTTGTGGAAAATGCCAGGTGAAAATCTGACTGAAAATATTACAAATCCATGAATTTACTAGGTTCATGGAAACTGCGCAATGGTCGCCGAACACAGTCATTTCATGGACTTTTAACATAAGCCATTTTAACACCCTGCTCATGAACAGTGTCACTGTGATTTTCTTAATCTGTCCGAACATTGATTTCGCACACCGACTGCATCATTGTGCGCTACATTTAGTGAAACACGCTTTGGGCAAGATGTGAAAATGACAGCTGTACTGCCCATAATGAGGTGTGGTAAATGGCAATGTTGAAAATCTGGAGTGAAAATATTAAAATTTGTGAACTTACAAGAGCGCAGAGGAACAGCAACGATGCTAATAAAACAGTCATCTTTGGGGAATTTTTCCACCAAATTTTAATATAGCCTATTTTAACACTCCTCTGCTCATGAACAGTGTCACTGTGATTTTCTTAATCTGCCTCGAACATTGATTTCAGAGACATTCGATCAGGCACGATTGTGCAACTACATGCGAGAAACACATTTTAATGCAGAAGTGAAAATGACAGCTGTACTGCCTATAAAGAGGTGTGGTAAAATGGCAAGTTGAAAATCTGGAGGAAAATATTGAAAATTGCTAACTTATGAGCGTGGTGTTGGAACAGCTTAACGCATGCTCGTAAAAATACAGGTTACCTACCTGTAACAGGGAGTGCTAGGAATGCTATATGTTGTTCATCCACACTGTCTGGCAGGTTCCTTGCCACTTTAAATCTAGCCGGAAGGTCTTCAAGTTGGCTCCTCCCACCCACCCGGTGGTAAAACTCCTCGCCCGCGCCCCCATGACACCAGATCTAGCCCGCTGGAAGCCAGGTTGCACGTCAGTCGGGAGGCCGGTGGGTCGTGAGGATGAACAACTATATACCATTCCTAGAACTCCTGTTACAGGTGAGTAACCTGTATCTCCTAGCAGTTCCGGGAAGAGGGAGGCAAGGCACACCACCTACTTAGTAAATAGGGACTGGAGAACTGAGGCCCCAAAATCAGCATCCCAGGACTCAAGGTCAATGGTAGTGGGTGATGAAGGTGTGTGTTGACTTCCAGGTAGCAGCCCTGCAGATATCCTGAAAGGGACATTCCTGAAGCAGCCACCGATGCAGCGATATGGGGTAGAATGAGCTCTTATCCCTCTGGGAGGCTCCATGCCCGCCAACCTATAGCAGAGATCTATGCAGGAGGTGACCCACCTGCCTATTGTCCGCTTGCTGCAGGTCTGCCAGGTGTGGCTTCAGCGTAGGGTGACAAACAGCTGGCGAACCTCTCCTGAACTTTAGCCGTCCGCAACTTGGAAAGCGGAGCTTTTAGGGTCCAAAGTATGGAGCCTATATTCGGCCTCCGAGGTGTGATTGGGTAGAACACCGCAGAGTTAACACCTGGTTAAGGTGAAACTCCGACACCACCTTCGAAGGAATTTCGGGTGGGGGCACAGGACAACCTTTGTCCCTGTGGAAGACCAGAAAGGAGACTCGATGGAAAGCACCTGGAGCTCTCCCATCCCTCTGGCTGATGTGACAGCCACCAAGAAGGTGGTCTTCCACGACAGGTGAGAGATGTCACATCTGTGCATTGGTTCGAATAGCTTGCCCATGAGCTTAGGCAATACCAGCAGTAGATCCCACGGAGGTGGAGGTTCTCGCACCAGAGGGGATATGTGACCAAGGCCTTGAAAAGCGCCTGACCACCTTCTCCCAGACCACCGACTGCTTCCTGGCTCATGCCCGGTAAGCAGAGATGGCTGCCAGGTGCACCTTAAGGGTCGTCGACCAAGCCCTTGCTGAGAAAGGGACCACAGGTAGTCCAGAATGCTTGCCAGGAGCAGGAGGATGGGTCCAGGCCTTTGCCCTGACACCAAATGGAGAATCTCTTCCATCTGAAAGCATAGCATTTCCTGGTCGACTCCTTACGGGACGCTCCAACAACGCTGAGGACCTCGTCGGAAAGACCCAAGGCCTGGAACCCTAGCCTCAGGAACCAGGCCGTCAGGTGCAGGGATTGAAGTCCGGATGGAATACCTTCCCGATTGACTGAGATCAGGTCCAGGTGGGCTGGAAGCCGCCTCAGGAGCCTGGAGCTGAGACTGAGGAGATCTGGATACCTGTAACTGGCGGGCCAGTCTGGGGCTACCATAATCACCTGCGCCTTCTCCTCCTCGCCTTGAGAAGCACCTTGTGGATCAAGGGAAATGGGGAAAGGTGTAGAAGAGGCCTGGGGTCCACGGGCTCGAGAAGGCATCCCCTGCAGCGAGCCCTGCTGAGGGGGCGGGCATGAAACAGTCTAGCTTCGCATTCTCCCTGAGGCAATCAGAACCATCTGAGGCATGACCCAGTGGGAGAACAGATCTTGTACTACCTCCGCAGGACAGACCACTCATGGGATGCAGTCCCCATCCAGCTTAGGGCATCGGCCACAATGTTGGAGGCTCCTGCCACATGGATGGCAAGGAGATCCACCTCCAGGCTGCGCACGAGTGACCAAATGCGGAGAGCTTCCTTGCACGGAGGCATGGAGCGCATCCCGCCCTGGCGGTTTAGTTAGTACATGGTCGTGATATTGTCCGTCTGGACCTGGACCAATTGACCCCACAGAAACGGAGCGAAGGCGGTGAGGGCTAGATGAACCACTCAAAGCTCCAGCAGGTTGATGTGACATCGGGACTCCCAAGGGGACCAGAGACCTGTGCTCTGTGCCCCCAGATGGGCACCCCAACCCATCAGAGAGGCATCGGTCGATAGAGAGACCGCCAGCTCGGCGGACAAATGGGATGCCCTCCTGCAGATGTGCTAGAACGGTCCATCACTGGAGGGCGTCTCCATCTCCCTGGGTCACTGTCACTAGCTGATCCAAGGGATCGGGCGCATGTGACCATTGTCTGGCCAGCCCCATTGAAGGGGGGACATGTACCAACGGGCCCAATGGACCACGCTGGTGCAGGCCACTATGAGGGCCCAGGAGGCACAGGAAGTCCGGCAGGAGCATTGCCCAACCTGAAATGATTGGGCAAAGGAAGAAAGAACCTCGGCCCTGTCTGCCGGGAGCGTGTTTGGCTCGTACAGAGTCGAGCTCTGCCCTGATGAATTGTATCACCTGCTTTGGCATGAGTTCCGACTCTGGTCTTGTTGATGAGGAGGCCAACCTGAGAGCAAATCTGGAGGGCCAGATCTCTGGACCGCTCCACCTCCGTTCTGGAGGAGGCTGCAATCAGCCAGTCATCCAGGTAGGGGTACACCCGAACCCTTCGGCACCGCAGGAATGCTGTCACCACTGCCATGCATTTGGTGAAGACCCTGGGAGCTAGGTAAAGGCCAAGGGCATGGCCCAGAACTCGAGAGGATCCTCTGCCCTGAAGCGGAGGAATCTCGGTGGGACGGATGGATTGGGACGTGAAAGAACGTGTCCTAGAGGTCCAGAGAACAGAACCACACACCTCATTCCAAGGATGGGATTATCTGAGCCAGCGTGACTATTCTGAAGGTTCGAGACCTTGGGAACCTGTTCAGGTTGTGCAGGTTCAGAATGGGCGCAAGCCCCCATCCGCTTCGGGACCAGGAAATACCTGGACACAAACCCCGGTCTGGTGGAAGATCCGCCACGCTCCTGATCACCTCTTTTCGAGGAGCAGGGCGATGTCGACTCAGCGAGCTGACAGAGAGGCTGCGGACCCCGAGCCCCCGAGGGGTGATGGCTCGGAAGGACGGGCCTGCTCGAACCCAGGGGCAGGCCCTTCCTACCACCTCCAACACCCAGCGGTCCGTGTGATAGCGGACCAGGTGGAAAGGAAGGGCAGAGTTGTCCCCCCGGGGAACCCAGGGGAGGACAAGGCTGGGGCGGCACCCCTCAACTCATCACTGGGCAGGCTTGAGGAGGGACTGGCCAAGGGACCTCCTGGCCTTTTTCCTCCCTGCTTCCTGTTAGAGGAAGGCCACAGGCTTGTGGCTTTAAAGCAAGCAAGCCTGCTGGTCATGATGCTGGTGCTGTTAATGGATGCCGCAGGTGCAGAAGGCGAAAGGACTTATGTTGTTGACGATGGCCTTGTCCTTCTGGAGCGGAGGTGACCGAGTCCAGGGTAGCATTAGACTTTTTTCGATCCACTGGAGGTGGCCTTCCACCCAGGGCCGAACAGGTCAGTCCCAGGAAGGGGACATCCACCAGTTTATGCTGGGTATCCACCGTGAAGGTGGATATCCCTCAGCCATGCGCTGCGATGGATGGCCACCGCGGCCGCAACTGATCTGGCACAGGAGTCTCCAATGTCCAGAGCCATTTGGAGCCGCTGTTTTGCCACCGCCTTCCTGGTCCCGTACCTGCTTGACCATGGTCTGCAGGTCGGCCAGGAGAGGAGGGATCGCCTCATCCAGGGAGCCCATGAGGGCGAGGAGAAGTGTGCCATCAGCACGGTCGAGCTGGTCTGGCGGAGGCCAAGGAGGATGGAGCACATCTTGCGCCTGGCATAGTCCAGCTTTTTGACTCCTTGTCGGGCTTATCCACATCCCTAGCATTCCCGTAACGCCGAAAACTATCGGTGACCAACCCTCCGCAGAGGGTGCTCCCAAAACAGAGACAAAGAGCCAGTATGGACCGGTGATACTTCTGGCCATCCTGGCAGAAGGCGAGGACAGGAAGCCGCCGCTGCCAAAGCTCCAAGGTTGGGCCAACAATGGCTTCAGCCACCAGAAAGGCCTCCGTGAGTGAATCCCTCGGTCCAGTATCTCCGCTAGGGATACTGGCCCGCTTTGATACGGGCTCGAGCTGCATCCCGTAGACTCTGAGATGAGCTGAAGCAGACCCCTAAAAGACGATGGGTTTCGCTCATCGACTGCCTCCCGGAGGACTCCAGGTCAAGGGGCCTGGAAAACAGGGAGGAGTCGCCGTCGGACTTCAAGGAGTCCGTGAAGAGCTGCCTGGGCCTGAGCCACCTCCACCTGCCGAGGATGGTCGGGAGTGAGGGTGACCGACAATCTGTGGGCAGACCCTGACCCGACCTAGAGTCCTTGGTCGGCACCCTGATTTCGGTTGTGGAGGTGGAGGTTCCACCACAATCGGTGGGGCAGCTGGTTTTGGCCAACAGCCGGCACAGGCTTGGGCACCCCACTACAGCGAGGGGTTGTTTCGTCGTTTGGGTGACAGCCACTTGATGGCTGGGAAGGCGACGGCGTTGGCTTGTTCCCGGACAGAAGTAACTGCTGCCACATTAGGTCCTCGTAGTGCTGACGCAATTTGGCGCTAAAGCTTCTTCTTCCGAGGAGGAAGACAATGGAAGCGGTGCCGCCGCTACTTTGGTGCCGAGATCGAGACCGCCGATGTCGGCAGGTACCCTGATGCCTGCACTGGCTGCAGGGTGTGGAATGGTATGAGCATTACAGGCAGAATCCCAAGTCACACCCTTGATGCCTGTCAATCTCTACAGGGTGGGGCGTTATGGTCGGAAACCCTAACACCTCAGGCATTCGCTGGCATTTTCACTCCAAATTTTCAACATGGGTTTTTTGTGACCCCCTCCTTATGAACAGTGGTAATATCAGTTCGTTAGCCGAAAGCTGATTTTGCACAGCGACTACGCCATTTGGCACCACAGGTGCGAAAACACATTTTGAACAGGTTGCGAAAAATGACAGTTGTACTGTTCATGGGGAGGTGAAAATGGCAATGTTGAAAATCTCGCAATGAAAATATTTAAAAAACTGGTGAAGTCAATGAAGTATGAGAAACTGCACAACCACACCCGTAATGCAATTAGTTTGGGGATTTTTACAGCAGATTGTCAACTCAGGGATTTTGGAACCTCTGCTCATGAACAGTGTCACTGTGATTTTCTTAATCTGTCCTGAACAGTGATTTCCACAGCGACCACGCATTTCTGCACTGTAAGTAACAAAACACATTTCGCCATGGTGTGAAAACGACAGCTGTACTGTTCATAAGGAGTTGTGGAAAATGCCAGGTGAAAATCTGACTGAAAATATTACAAATCCATGAATTTATGAGGTTCATGGAAACCGCGCAATGGTCGCCGAACACAGTCATTTCATGGACTTTTTAACATTGTTATTTTAACACCTCTGCTCATGAACAGTGTCACTGTGATTTTCTTAATCTGTCCGAACATTGATTTCGCACACCGACTGCATCATTGTGCGCTACATTTAGTGAAACACGCTTTGGGCAAGATGTGAAAATGACAGCTGTACTGCCCATATGAGGTGTGGTAAATGGCAATGTTGAAAATCTGGAGTGAAATATTAAAATTTGTGAACTTACAAGGCGCATGAGGAACATGCAACGATGCTAATAAAACAGTAATTTTGGGGAATTTTTCCACCAAATTTTAATATAGCTATTTTAACACCTCCTGCTCATGAACAGTGTCACTGTGATTTTCTTAATCTGCCTCGAACATTGATTTCGAAGACATCGATCAAGCAAATGGCAGTACTACATGCCAGAGAAACACATTTTGAAGCAGAAGTGAAAATGACAGCTGTACTGCCTATAAAGAGGTGTGGTAAATGGGAAGTTGAAAATCTGGAGGAAAATATTGAAAATTGCTAACTTATGAGCGTGGTGTTGGAACAGCTTAACGATGCTCGTAAAAATACAGGTTACCTACCTGTAACAGGAGTGCTAGGAATGCTATATGTTGTTCATCCACACTGTCTGGCAGGTTCCTTGCCACTTTAAATCTAGCCGGAAGGTCTTCAAGCTGGCTCCTCCCACCCACCCGGGTGGTAAAACTCTCGGCTCCGCCCCATGACACCAGATCTAGCCCGCTGGAAGCCAGGTTGCACGTCGAAGCCGGGGAGGCCGGGTGGGTCGTGAGGATGAACAACATATACCATTCCTAGAACTCCTGTTACAGGTGAGTAACCTGTATTCTCCTAGCAGTTCTCCGGGAAGAGGGAGGCAAGGCGCACACCACCTACTTAGTAAATAGGGACTGGAGAACTGAGGCCCCAAAATCAGCATCCCGGCGTGACTCAAGGTCAATGTGGTAGTGGGTGATGAAGGTGTGTGCTGACTTCCAGGTAGCAGCCCTGCAGATATCCTGGAAAGGGACATTCCTGGAAGCAGCCACCGATGCAGCGATATGGCGGGTAGAATGAGCTCTTATCCCTCTGGGAGGCTCCATGCCCGCCAACCTATAGCAGAGATCTATGCAGGAGGTGACCCACCTGCCTATTGTCCGCTTGGCTGCAGGTCTGCCAGGTGTGGCTTCAGCGTAGGTGACAAACAGCTGGCGAACCTCTCCTCGAACTTTAGCCGTCCGCAACTTGGAAAAAGCGAGCGCTCTTTTAGGGTCCAAAGTATGGAGCCTATATTCGGCCTCCGAGGTGTGATTGGGGTAGAACACCGGCAGAGTTAACACCTGGTTAAGGTGAAACTCCGACACCACCTTCGGAAGGAATTCTGGGTGGGGGCACAGGACAACCTTGTCCCTGTGGAAGACCAGATAAGGAGACTCGATGGAAAGCACCTGGAGCTCTCCCATCCCTCTGGCTGATGTGACAGCCACCAAGAAGGTGGTCTTCCACGACAGGTGAGAGATGTCACATCTGTGCATTGGTTCGAATAGCTTGCCCATGAGCTTAGGCAATACCAGCAGTAGATCCCACGGAGGTGGAGGTTCTCGCACCAGAGGGGATATGTGACCAAGGCCTTTGAAAAAGCGCCCGACCACCTTCTCCTGCACCACCGACTGCTTCCTGGCTCATGCCCGGTAAGCAGAGATGGCTGCCAGGTGCACCTTAAGGGTCGTCGACCGAAGCCCTTGCTGAGAAAGGGACCACAGGTAGTCCAGAATGCTTGCCAAGGAGCAGGAGGATGGGTCCAGGCCTTTGCCCTGACACCAAATGGAGAATCTCTTCCATCTGAAAGCATAGCATTTCCTGGTCGACTCCTTACGGGACGCCTCAACAACGCTGAGGACCTCGTCGGAAAGACCCAAGGCCTGGAACTCTAGCCGCTCAGGAACCAGGCCGTCAGGTGCAGGGATTGAAGGTCCGGATGGAATACCTTCCCCGATTGACTGAGATCAGGTCCAGGTGGGCTGGAAGCCGCCTCAGGAGCCTGGAGCTGAGACTGAGGAGATCTGGATACTGAACTGGGGGCCAGTCTGGGGCTACCATAATCACCCGCGCCTTCTCCTCCTCGCCTTGAGAAGCACCTTGTGGATCAAGGGAAATGGGGAAAGGTGTAGAAGAGGCCTGGGGTCCACGGCCTCGAGAAGGCATCCCCCTGCAGCGAGCCCTGCTGAGGGGCGGGCATGAAACAGTCTAGCTCGCATTCTCCTGGAGGCAATCAGAACCATCTGAGGCATGACCCAGTGGGAGAACAGATCTTGTACTACTCCGCAGGACAGACCACTCATGGGATGCAGTCCCCATCCAGCTTAGGGCATCGGCCAATGTTGGAGGCTCCTGCCACATGGATGGCAAGGAGATCCGCCTCCAGGCTGCGCACGAGTGACCAAATGCGGAGAGCTTCCTTGCACAGAGGCATGGAGCGCATCCCGCCCTGGCGGTTTAGGTAGTACATGGTCGTGGTATTGTCCGTCTGGACCTGGACCACTTGACCCCACAGAAACGGAGCGAAGGCGGTGAGGGCTAGATGAACCACTCAAAGCTCCAGCAGGTTGATGTGACATCGGGACTCCCAAGGGGACCAGAGACCGTGTGCTCTGTGCTCCCCCAGATGGGCACCCCAACCCATCAGAGAGGCATCGGTCGATAGAGAGACCGTCAGCTCGGGCGGACAAATGGGATGCCCTCCTGCAGATGTGCTAGAACGGTCCATCACTGGAGGGCGTTCCACATCCCCTGGGTCACTGTCACTAGCTGATCCAAGGGATCGGCGTGCTGTGACCATTGTCTGGCCAGCCCCCATTGAAGGGGGACACATGTACCAACGGGCCCAATGGACCACGCTGGTGCAGGCCACTATGAGGCCCAGGAGGCACAGGAAGTCCCGGGCAGGACGCAATTGCCCAACCTGAAATGATTGGGCAAAGGAAGAAAGAACCTCGGCCCTGTCTGCCGGGAGCCGTGCTCTGGCTCGTACAGAGTCGAGCTCTGCCCTGATGAATTGTATCACCTGCTTTGGCATGAGTTCCGACTTGGCCTTGTTGATGAGGAGGCCAACCTGAGAGCAAATCTGGAGGGCCAGATCTCTGGACCGCTCCACCTCCGTTCTGGAGGAGGCTGCAATCAGCCAGTCATCCAGGTAGGGGTACACCCGGACCCTTCGGCACCGCAGGAATGCTGTCACCACTGCCATGCATTTGGTGAAGACCCTGGGAGCTAGGTAAAGGCCAAGGGCATGGCCCAGAACTCAGAGAGGATCCTCTGCCCTGAAGCGGAGGAATCTCGGGTGGGACGGATGGATTGGGACGTGAAAGAACGTGTCCTAGAGGTCCAGAGAACAGAACCACACACCTCATTCCAAGGATGGGATTATCTGAGCCAGCGTGACCATTCTGAAGGTTCGAGACCTTAGGAACCTGTTCAGGTTGTGCAGGTCTAGAATGGGGCGCAAGCCCCCCATCCGTTTCGGGACCAGGAAATACCTGGACACAAACCCCGGGTCTGGTGGAAGATCCGTCACGCTCCTGATCACCTCTTTTCGAGGAGCAGGGCGATGTCGACCAGCGAGCTGACAGAGAGGCTGCGGACCCGTAGCTCCGAGGGGTGATGGCTCGAAGGACGGGCCTGCTCGAACTCCAGGGCAGGCCCTTCCTACCACCTCCAACACCCAGCGGTCCGTGGTGATAGCGGACCAGGTGGAAAGGAAGTGGCAGAGTTGTCCCCCGGGGAACCCAGGGGAGGACAAGGCTGGGGCGGCACCCCTCAACTCATCACTGGGCAGGCTTGGAGGAGGGACTGGCCAAGGGACCTCCTGGCCTTTTTCCTCCCTGCTTCCTGTTAGAGGAGGCCACAGGCTTGTGCTTTGAAAGCTTAGCGCAAGCCTGCTGGTCATGATGCTGGTGCTGTTAATGGATTGCCGTAGGTGCAGAAGGCGAAAGGACTTATGTTGTTGACGATGGCCTTGTCCTTCTGGAGCGGAGGTGACCAGTCCAGGGTAGCATTAGACTTTTCTCGATCCACTGGAGGTGGCCTTCCACCCAGGGCCGAACAGGTCAGTCCCAGGAAGGGGACATCCACCAGTTTATGCTGGGTATCCACCGAAGGTGGATATCCCTCAGCCATGCGCTGCGATGCATGGCCACTGCGGCCGCAACTGATCTGGCACAGGAGTCTCCAATGTCCAGAGCCATTTGGAGCTGCTGTTTTGCCACCGCCCTTCCCTGGTCCCGTACCTGCTTGACCATGGTCTGCAGGTCGGCCAGGAGAGGAGGGATCGCCTCATCCAGGGAGCCCATGAGGGCGTGGGAGAAGTGTGCCATCAGCACGGCCGAGCTGGCCTGGCGGAGGCCAAGGGAGGATGCAGCATACATCTTGCGCCTGGCATAGTCCAGCTTTTTGGACTCCTTGTCGGGGGCTTATCCACATCCCTAGCATTCCCGTAACGCCGGAAAACGCTATCGGTGACCAACCCCTCCGCAGAGGGGTGCTCCCAAAAAACAGACAAAGAGCCAGTATGGACCGCATACTTCCTGGCCATCCTGGCAGAAGGCGCAGGACAGGAAGCCGGCCGCTGCCAAAGCTCCAAGGTTGGGCCAACAATGGCTTCAGCCACCAGAAAGGCCTCCGTAGTGAATCCCTCGGTCCAGTATCTCCGCTAGGGATACTGGCCCGCTTGATACGGGCTCGAGCTGCATCCCGTAGACTCTGAGATGAGCTGAAGCAGACCCCTAAAAGACGATGGGTTTCGCTCATCGACTGCCTCCCGGAGGACTCCAGGTCAAGGGGCCTGGAAAACAGGGAGGAGTCGCCGCCGGACTTCAAGGAGTCCGTGAAGAGCTGCCTGGGGCCTGAGCCACCCTCCACCTGCCGAGGATGGTCGGGAGTGAGGGTGACCGACAATCTGTGGGGCAGACCCTGACCCGACCTAGAGTCCTTGGTCGGCACCCCTGATTTCGGTTGTGGAGGTGGAGGTTCCACCACAATCGGTGGGGCAGCTGGTTTTGGCCGAACAGCCGGCACAGGCTTGGGCACCTCGACTACAGCGAGGGGTTGTTTCGGTCGTTTGGGTGACAGCCACTTGATGGCTGGGAAGGCGACGGCGTTGGCTTGTTCCCGGACAGAAGTAACTGCTGCCACATTAGGTCCTCGTAGCGTTGACGCAATTTGCGCCAAAGCTTCTCTTCTTCCGAGGAGGAAGACAATGGGAAGCGGTGCCGCCGCTTACTTTGGTGCCGAGACCGAGACCGCCGATGTCGGCGGGATCGGCTGGACCGAGACGAGGTCAGAGATTGAGACCGAGACCCTCGGTGTTTCCGAGGGCAGGTCTGGGAAGGGGCGGGGGACACCCGCTCTTCCCTCGGCTCGGAAGCCTTGACTGGGGACTCTGGCACAGGAGGCGAGGCAAGTCCTCGGTCTCCACTGGGGGAACCGGTGAAGAAGGGTTGTCGGCTTCACCAGTCGACAGCCCATCCGACGGGTCGAGAAAAATCTTGACCGCGTCGACGGGTGTCTCGGCCGGCTGATCTGACGGGGACACCGTGAAGCCAGCGGCCTTAGCCGCAACCTCGACCGAAGTCGCGTGTCAACTGTCCGGGGAAGGGGACATCTCCTGCACCCACGAACGCCGACGGTGGGACTTACTTTTCGAGTCCTTCTTTTTGGACCGAGAAGAGTGTCCCGATGGCCCCTCTCCCTTTGCGGAAAGGGATCGGCAAAGCTCCTTGAAAGAAGCTGTGTAGGAGGATCCCAGAGAGAGCGGGATAAATGCTGTGTGTGAGGAAGATGAAGATGCGGCCTGGGCTGCCTCCTCCTCGAGGGCGATCATCTGCTCGAGTTGCTCAGCTGAGCCAGCCACCGTGGACACCACCCAACGAGCCTCCTTAGAGTTCACCGGCGGGTAGCGCTTCTCGGGGTGCCCAAGCTGTAACCGGGCAGCGCAGTCTTCCAGGACGTTAGCCGAAAACGAACAGCATAACTCGCAGGCCTGTGGGTCATGATCTAGGCCGAGGCAGTAGACACACATGGAGTGCAGATCCATCCTGGACATTTTCTGCCCACATGGGCACCGCCGAAATCCGGGAGTTGATTTGTCCATCACAGCCGCAAGGGAGTAATTAGACCGAAGTCTTGAGAACTTAAGAATTAGTTTCGGGCAAACCGAAGAATTAGGATCCAGTCTATACGCAGAGCGTTAAGGAGCGAACCTGAGCTTCCAAGCGGTAAGGAAGATCTGGCGTCATGGGGCAGAGCCAAGAGTTTTACCACCCGGGAGGGTGGGAGGAGCCAGCTTGAAGACCTTCCGGCAAGATTTAAAGCGGCAAGGAACCTGCCAGACAGTGTGGATGAATAACATATCCATGTCCCTAGAAACAATCATTTTTGGGAATTTTATCACCAAATTTTCAACACTGGGTTTTTGGGGGCCTACTTCATGAACTGTGACACTGTTGTTTCATAAATCGGTCCCGAAAGGTGGTTCCACGCAGTGACCGTGAAATCACCTTTCGGGACCGATTAACAAAATTACAGTGACAGAATTCAGGAGGAGGGGTCCCAAAAACCCCATGTTGAAAATTTGGTGAAAAAATTCCCAAAAATGCCTGAAATACGCATCAATGTTGAAAAATCCTATTTATTCCATTATACAGCTTACCGGCATTTCCTCAGTTCGCAGTCGGCTTTGAAGAGTGTAGATGTGTTCCCGGTCCACCGAAGATCGTCACGCCGGACTCCAGAGGTGAGTATGGGATGAGGTGGGGGAGGCTGGGCAGGGGAGGACGGGTCAGTCGGACAGTCAGTGAGGGAAGGTTTTTTCTTTTCAGGTGCTTTTTCTTTTATGAGGACGACGGGACTTGTGCCACGCTGAGGTGGGCTGCCAGCATAGCAGCTGGAAGGCTGTTTGGGGCGCGGAGCTGACGGTGGATTGGGCATCCCCGTCGGCCATACGGACTATTGCCATGCTGGGGTGGGCTCCAAGCATGGCACTTGGTAGTCTCTTGAGGGGGGGAGGGTAAACAGTGGAGCCAACAGGGGATTGGGCACTCCCGTCGGCTGTACAGAAAGTTGCCATGCTGGGTGGGCTCCCAGCATTGCACCTGGAACTCTGTTGCAGCAGAGCCAATGGGGGATTGGGCACCCACGTTGACCATACAGTGTGTGCATGGGGGGGGGTGCATGAGCAAGCAATATGCATGTGTGTGTGTGGGAGGAGTGCATGAGCACGCAATACTTTATCGCTACTCACTGAAGCGTAGCTCTCCCTTTCAACTGTACGGCACTGCATTTTCAACTGCTGTCATACACAGCTGCAGCATTCATTGGCAAACTGTGGCTGCGCCTGCAAACACACTGACAGAACTGGAAGATAGGGTGCCACACCTCCAAAAACTCGGAAGATGGCACTATGTTTCTTGCACATGCGTGCAAGCAAACATAAAAATCACTGTTTTTTGCTGTTTTTTTTCCCCTCCCTCGTCTTGCACACAGATGGTTTGGAATTTTGGTCTGAAAATTTCAGGGTAGAAAGGGCTTGGCCCACAGATGTGCCTTTAGCTGGTTTGGTGAAAAGCTATTTTCAGTATGTTCCAAAGTTACTACATTTTAAAATTTTGGTTCTGAGCATGCTTAGTCGGCACTTCAGGATAGCTGCTTAATCGGCACTTCAGGATAGCTGCTTGGAACGAAAAAAAAAATTTGATCCATAAGAAAAATGGATTTTGTTTCATATGGGGCCAATCCTTTTTTGTGAGGAAAAAATCTCTTTTTGTTTGCTGCTGTTTTGTTTCCATTTAAACAAAAAAATTTCAAAACTCACAAAAATGACATACTGCGGAGAGACCAATATATGTATCTTGCTTGTCGGGACCCCATTAGGTAGATTCTGCACTTAATTTTTGTAAAAAAATGACCCCAAATGTGTTTTTCTTTTATTTTTGCATCCTTTTTCGTGACTTGCTTCTGCTTGTTTTGTATGGCCTTTTTCATTCATACGACCTTTTTCATTCATACGAGAAAGAATCGTATCACACGGAAAACGATTTTGAACTTTTTTTTTTTTTTTTTTAGAATTTCTATTTTTTCCTCTTCTACTACCCAACAGAGTCGCTGCATCGGGAGTTGCCCATGAACTTCCTCCCTGCCACCAACTCACCCTACTGCCGGATCCTCCATCCTGCCTCGTGTCCCCCGGGTGGTCGAGAGGGCCAAACTCCGAATCTTGCAATGCGACAGGTTCTCGGGCAGTAGTTTAACAGTGGCACATCAAACGTGGTTGGCGCTCTATCTTCCAGCTCCACTGGGTGTGTTTCTCCCTTTCAGTGCAGAAGCTGCGTGCCCTAATGTCAGGCGTGAACGCCGATGTCTGCAGCTTCTGCCCTCCCCCAATGATGCCATTCCAGAGGTGATTGGTCCACAGACCTCCGCCTGTGGCCAATCCAACCTCTGAGGTGTCAACATGCCGGCATGCCCCCCCTGCCTCTGTCAGGGGTCAGTGCACGCCGGGATAAACCCCATCCCTCCCACCGGAGAAGGCGAGCTGTTGTCGGATGCTCCAGCCTATCTCCCCCAGTCTGACCCCTGGCATCCTAAGTCCGCTACCGAACCCAGGTCACTGATGTGGAGCAAGGTGTGTCGTCCAGCGCCTCAACCCTCAGCGCCACCGGGCCGGCTTTTTTTTTGTTTGTTTGTTTTACAGATTTACACTTCAACAAGCCATAATCTCCTAATATTTACACTTTTGGGACAATCTATATATCAAACTAAAGGTCTTAATGAGTACTGCTAGAATAACAAACTAATAATCCACCTCCCACATATGAAGGGGGCTATAGGAAACAGCATAAACATTAAACATTGCAAAGGCCTATTGGATAACATAGGAAGTTTAACAAGCCATAAATGAAAATGACATGGTCACTGTAATTCTTGATCTTCCAGGATATCTTCACCATTCATCATTGGTGGGTTCAAGCCAGAGTCGCAGGACTCCATGGGAGAGTATAGCTTTAAGAGCTTTTAGAAGGAGGGGAGCTGACGCTGAGATGGTGCCGCCCATGAGGCAGATACACGATGTGACACTCATGGACTGGGCAATAACCAACCCCCAGTTCTGTCCACCTAAAAGAAAAAATGCGTGAGAAGACAGGAAAGTATGGGGCAAGGGATCCCAAGGGATAGGGAAAGAGAAACAGGATCGAAACAGCCAAAGAATATAAACTGACAGAGAGGGAGAAGGCATTTTTCTGGATGGAGGCACTTACGCTGGCCATGGATGACCAGAACAACTGGGCAGCCAAAGAAGAGGAAGTAGAAAAGAGTGAGTGAGTGAGAGAGACAGAGAGAGAGAGAGAGAGAGAGAGGGAGAAAGGGGGACTCCTAACTCTTGGTCTAAACAATAGGCTAGAGAGCAGGCTTACCCTCAGCCCTAGTAAGTATGACAGATGCTCCTTGAAGCAGGTACAGAATAGCCAGCGGACAGTTCTGACTAGGACTATTCAAAGAGGAAACTGCAAGGTAGGAGTATTCTCCGAGTGAGGTAAAAGAAGGCTTAAGATTATTGGGAGAAACATAGAAGTTGACTGCAGATAAGGACCGCAAGGCCCATCCAGTCTGCCCATTTCTTTTTCTACCTTATGAATGTGCCATAGGCCTTTGCTCTGTCAATGGCCTATCTATTCACACTCACTTGTATTGTTCCCTTATGCCCATCCCATGCTTGTTTGAAGCCCTGCACTGTATTCATATCCACCACTTCCTGAGGTAGGCCGTTCCATGCATCCACCACCCTTTCTGTGAAAAAGAACTTCCTCACATTACCCCTTAATCGGACTCCCTCTAATTTCATGCTGTGTCCTTTTCCTGCTATTTTTCTTATATTGAAGCCTGTTAGACTCTTTCACTTTGTTAATGCCCTTAAGGTGTTTGAATGTTTCAATCATATCACCTCTCTCCCTCCTTTGCTCTAGGGTATATATTGAAGTTCAGTTAATCTATCCTCATATGTTTTCTGATGTAGTCCCTGCACCATTTTGGTTGCCCTTCTCTGGACTGCCTCCATTTTGGTTAATGTCCTTGTCCAAGTACGGCCTCCAGTACTGCACGTAGTATTCCAGATGGGGCCTAACCAGTGTCTTGTAAAGAGGGATTATTACCTCCCTCTTCCGACTTGTGATACCCCTACTAATACACCCCAACATCCCTCTAGCCTTACCTACCGCTTTAAAGATGTGCTTGGATGATTTCAGGTCATCAGTGATGATGACGCCCAAGTCTCTTTCTTCCCTTGTGACTGCCAGCAACTCCCCTCCCAGCCTATAGGTGGCTTCAGGGTTTCTCTTCCCTATGTGCATGATCTTGCACTTCCCTGCGTTAAACCCCAGCTGCCACTCTTCCGACCATTCTGCTAGCTTATCCAGATCTCTTCTCATTCTGCCCACACCACCTGGATCATCTACTCTGTTGCAGATCTTGGTGTCATCTGCAAATAGACTACCTTACCCTCCAGTCCATCTGCAATGTCCCTGATGAAGACACTGAAGAGGAATGGCCCCAGGACTGATCCCTGTGGTACCCCACTTGTGACTTGCATCTCTTCTGACTGTATACCATTTACCACCACTCTGTTTTCTGCCCATCAACCAGTTTGCCACCCAGTTGACCAATTTCTGACCCACCCCGAGCCTACCCAGCTTATTAATTAATCTATCTTCTATGTGGAACAGTATCAAAAGCTTTACTGAAGTCAAGGTAGGAAACATCAACTGCTCCCCCTTAGTCCACCACTCTGGTTACCCAGTCAAAGAAATCTATGAGATTACTTTGACAGGACCTTCCTTTTGTAAACCCATGCTGTCTTGGATCCTGTGCTCCTATGGATTCCAGGAGTTGCACCATCCTTTCCTTAAGGAGTGTCTCCATAATCTTGCCCACTACTGAGGTAAGACTGACTGGTCTGTAGTTCCCTGCCTCCTCCCTGCTACCACTCTTGTGGAGCGGGATCATGTGAGCCCTTCTCCAATCTTCTGGGACCTCTCCTGTGCTCAGAGACTCACTAAACAGTTCTGATAATGGCTCTGCTAGTTCCACCCTTAGGTCCTTTAGTACCCTGGGATGTATGCCATCAGGTCCCATTGCCTTGTCCACAGTGAGCTTATCGAGCTCTTGTAGGACCCTTTCTTTTGTGAAGGGACTAGCGCACACCTATGTCCCCCCTGTGTCCATGGTGCAGAGCTGTGGGCCCTGCCCTACCTTCTCTTCAGTAAATACTAAGCAGAGGTATCTATTTAGGATATATGCTTTTGCATGGTCCTCCTCCTCACACACACCCTTATCCCCTTTGACCTTAGCAATACCCCCTAGACTTTCTCCTTTCACTAATGTATCTATAGAAAGTCTTGTCACCTTCTTTTACTGTTCGTGCTAGTGTTTCCTCAGTTTGGGCCTTTGCCTGCCTTACGGCCTTCCCTGCTTCCCATAGGGAAGTTTGGTATGCCTCCCTATCTTCATCCTGCTGTGTTCCCTTATATTTCCTGAAGGCCAGCCTTTTGGCTCTGACCTTTTCTGCTACTGTGTTTGAGAACCAAAGTGGTTTCCTTCTTCTTTTGCACTTCCTTTTCTCACTAACACAATGGGATGTTGCTTCAAGTATTGCATCTTTAATGCTTGCCCACTTTGCCTGTACCCCTGCACCTGTATTTCTTTTTGCCAGGGCTAGCTTAACTCTGTTGGCCATCTTATCAAAGTCAGCTCCTCTGAAGTCCCATATTTTTGCCTTGGAATGGGATAATTTAGTTCTAGTGGCCAAACTGAACCATACCATGTGATGGTCACTGGCCCCCAGGTGACCTTCTACTTGGAGATTTGTGATTCTTTCCCTGTTAGTACTAGATCTAGGATAGCCCTGTCTCTAGTGGGTTGTTGTACCAGTTGTTTGAGGCCCTCCCCTGGCGGGGAATCTACTATGTGCCTAGTTCTAGCAGATGTCCCTGCTGGTATTGACCAATCTGTATCTGGCATGTTGAAGTCTCCCATTATCAGAACTTCCCCTTTAGCTGTCGTGTTTTGTATATCTTCTAACAGTAATGTGTCTATGTCCTCCCCCTGGTCTGGAGGCCTGTACACAACCCCAGTTCATATGGCTGTCCCATTTCCTGTTTCCAGGGTGACCCACAGATTTTCTGGCTCCTTATATATAGTCTGAATTTCTGTAGCTTTGATATTTTCATTGACATAAAGGGCCACTCCACCCCCACTTTTTGCACCTCCGTCTCTTCTGAGCAGTACATAGCCAGGTACTGAAGTCTCCCAAGTGTGGTTACTGGTAAATCATGTCTCACTAATGGCTACTATGTCCAGTTTAGCCTCTGTCATTATTGCCTGCAGGTCTGGGATCTTGTTTCCCAGACTGCGAGCATTTATGTACATGATTTTCCACTGGTCAGATTTCAAAGTGTTAGTTGCTGGGCAAGGTTCAGCATTTCCACTGTGTATCGTATGGGGAGCCGTACCTTTTTCTTTACCTGTTGAGGAGCAAACAGCTTTACGGGCCCATTTCCAGAAGAGAAAACGGGAGGTAGGTCCTGACCTAACAGGCTGTAAAATGAAGTTCAGGCCAGCCAAGGTAAGGTTCAAGAGAATAGTTTCCTAGAAGACCGAGACCCAAGAGCCTGAGGAAATGTACATATAAAGGGAAAGGAAAAATGTTCCTCACTTGCTGCCCCAGGAGAGAAACACTGAGGGCAGAAAGAAAAGAGAGATATAACAGGCACCAGGAAAAAAAGGAAAAAAGGTAATCATCTCAAACCAGATGTCCCCATGCTCTGTCTCAAGATAGATCAGAGGTGCAAGGGTATAGTAAGACTATAGAGCATTCCCCCTGGAGAAACAACCTTTTTTGGATTGTCCAGAAGCTGACTATAACCAGAAGGTTTGAGGGATACCCAAAAGAATACTCTCCCAGTTTTTTTTTGTTTTGATGGCAGCAAGGGTGCCATAAGAAAAGAGTAAGGTTACTCGAAACTAAGGGTGTCTCCCCCTAAAGCATTTTTTAGGGGGTCAAACCAGGGCAACCAGAATAGGTACCCGAAAGGTTTGCTTCCTGATGACTTTCCCCTTATCTTGGCTATGTTATGCTTTTCTTTTCTTTTTTTTTTTTTTTTAAAGGAGGAAGATATAGAAAAAGGGGAGGAGGCTATCCAGAAGCCTGGTCATTGTGGGGGAAGGTGAGCGGGTAGCAGTGATGAATGGTGAAGGTATCCTGGAAGATCAAGAATTACGGTGAGTATGTAATTTTCATATCTTCCAAGGATCAATCTTCACTATTCATCACTGGTGGGTTTGAGTATCAAGCCACCACCTAAGACGGTGCTGGCAAACCCTGAGGGTGAAGGTTGTTCCTTTAGACTCCGGTAGGGGAGACACACAGAGAGGTGGGGGCTCCTTACAGGTTTGGTGAGACCCGAGAAAGGTCTGCGGCAGGTGGAGGCCCCCATGGCCTGGGAGAAGGAAGACACCCAGCTATCTCATGCCTGACCCTGCGGAAGAAGAAATAGCCCCCCCCGCCCGGAAACATCAGGCAATCACCCTACGCAAGGCCAAGGGTGACAACCTTGAAGAGCAAAGCCACGTCATCTGCCTAATACCGATTGCAGTTCCCACCAATCTGGAAGCTACCTCACTGGCGTCGTAAGATGTCTTTGATTGGTGTACCAGCTCCAGACCCTGCGTGGAAGGCATATAGTTTGTCTGGTTGCCTCACAGTCAAGCATGGATGCCAGGAGTTGTCCCAGCACTGCCTACAGGTGCCTGGCATAAGCAGCCTGATATGCTTGGTGTGCACTAATGCACAACATGAGGCACGTCGCCTAAAAAACTCTTTTACCCCAGTGGTCAAACTTAGCCAAGTCAGGCTCAGAGGAGCAGTCATGCCTTGGGCGAAGATGCCCAGAGTGGGTATCCAGGAGCTCCACTCCAGAGGAGGGGTGGGGCATGGCACTGGGAGACCCCAAGGTGCACAATACCTGCACTGACAATCCCTTGGGGCTGGAGAGGGGGCAAAAAGATGGAGTCAGACATTGTGGGACGCCTCTGAAAATGGCTGGGGCCATGGAGGAATAATGGCGGGCAATCGAAATACCACCCAAGTAAGGACAGCGTCGCTGGAACAGGACTGTGTCTAACAAAGTGGGAGATGTGCAGCTCCTCTATGATCCCAAAAGGAAGCACTGATAGCTGGTGAAATCAGCACTGGAGGTGTGGTGGACAGCTGTATCTGCTTCCTCAGCAAAGGAAGACAAAGATGGAAAGGAGCTGGACTCAGGAGGAGGCAGTGCCGGGGGATCAGGTCAGATGACCTCATCCATCGCCCTCAGGTACCTAGGGAAAGCACCTGCCATGGCCCTGAATTGTTCCCAGGTCACGGGCCCCGTAGGGCCAGAGAAACCTGGGAGAGGGGGAGGCAGAGGAGGAGGAAGGTCATGGCAGACCAGACTAGACCCTCTGCCAGGGCTGCGGGATGGGAAGGGGACCCCTCCAGGGGGAGGGGCTGCATAACCAACCCACAATGGAACACCCAGCCATAGAGGGGCGAATGAGCTGGTGCCCTCAGGGGAAATCACCAGGTGAGGAGGTCAGAACTGTGCAGATCCCACAGGGTGGCTCCCTTCCCCATTTACTGCAGAGTCTGCGAGTTCCGGAGGGGAAGGCCAGAGTCAACATTACAACTCCTCTCAAAGCCCCCAGCAGCTCTGAGATGGAGCATGGTGCTGACCTAGACCTCCTGACCCCTGCCTCACCTTACAGAACTCTGCCCCTTGGAGAGGACCTACTGCTCGGAGTAGAGCCTGAAACCTGGAGGGAGGTGTACCCAGCGCCATGAACAGCACCAGAATCCACCTTAGCACCGTGGACAGCACCGGAGTCAGAATTGAGAACCCAATTTGGTGCCGAGGACGGCATCAGACCCCAACTCAACACCAGATCCGGCACTGCAATCCCCCACCGGTGTTGGAATCGGCACCAGTGACATCCCCAACACCAGACATAGGGGAAGAGGCACAGCACCCGGCACCAAAGAAGGGACTCCGAGGCTCCACGGACAGCTAAAGCCTAGAACCTCATTTTCCACAAAAAAAGAAGCTAGAGGACAAGGCGTTATATTATAAAACTGGTGGGGGAGGCTCAGAAGAAATGTGTTGGAAGAGATACAAGGGGACACTGGTAGTGGGGCAAGTGGAGATGACCGGAGATCGAGTAGGGTCTGCGGTGGCACAGAAGGCAGGGAAAACTGGGCAGACAAGGTGGTCAAGAGGTCCTTATCTGCTGACAACTTCTATGTTTCAGTGTATGTTTCTAGATCCAGAAGAGTCCAGTGACTTACCGGAGTCGGACCACCAGTTGGGATCATCCTGAGCCTCGTCCTCTGGGTTGAAGGACAAGATCAGAGAGATCTCCAGCTGTGCAATGTCAGAGAGAAAAGGGAGGGTGGGGCAAGGGAGCAGAAGGAATAGAAAAAGCAAAGGATACAAAACCAAAACTCTAAGGCCAACCACAGAAGGGACAGGCAAAGATTTTAGGGTGGTTCTGGACAGGGCTGACCCCCAGCACTGGGCAGGCAGAAGACAGAAAGGAAAGAAAGGAAAAGAAAGTGAAAAAGAGAGAGAGAGAGACAGAGAGAGAGACAGATAAAGAGAGAGAAAGTACAGTTATGTAAGAACTTACCATAACAGCAGATCTTCGAGAGGAGCTCTTGCAGGAGGTAATACCATTAGGACTAAGCAGCCCGGCATTAGGATTCCACAGAAAACTTCTAGCTAGCAGTCTATCGTGGGGGACTGCCCTCAACGTCAGCTCTGCCCAGATGTCAGATGTGGTATAAAGGGGGTGGTTGAAAAACAGATGGAGAACCGAGGAGGATTTCCTATCCCCAAAGAGAAAATTGTAATACTAGTCCCCGGGGGCAGGTGGGTGGGAAAGCCACCTGCTGCAAGAGCTCCTCTCGAAGATCTATTGATATGGGAAGTTCTTATGTAACTGTACTATCTTACTTTGAGGGGGAGCTCTTGCAGCAGGAAATACCATTAAGTCAGAGTCCCAAGCAAGACCCAAGAAGAGACCCAGGTCAGAAGGGTGGAGGACAGTAGCGCAGAGCTGTAGGTATCTAGGAGAAGAGTCCCTGAAGGACTGCTAGGCCAAAACCTGCTCTCCTTCTGGAAGCAATGTCCAGACTGTAGTGCCTGATAAAAGTGTGCACTGAACTCCAAGTAGCGGCTGCACAGAGGTCCGCTGAGGAAACATTCCTGAGTGAAGCGGAAGATGTCGCAATCCCTCTGGTGGAGTGACTCTTGACCGGACCCAGTAAGGATTTGTTATACTGCTGATAACAAAACATGATACAATTCATGAGCCACTTAGTCAGCGTCTGTTTCATCACTGCTGCCCCAACTTTCCTTTGGGCAAAAGAGACAAACAACTGGTCTGTCTTTCTAGAGGAACTGGTCCGGGCAAGGTAGTAATGAAGAATTCTATGTACATTCAGAGTATGTAATAAGGCCTCCTCTTTTTTTGAGTACTCTGGATAGTAATCTGGTAGTTGGATGTCTTGGTTCAACGTGAACTCAGACACGACCTTCAGAAGAAACTTAGGGTCTGTACGCAGGGCTACTCTGTCCCTGTGAAAAATAAGATACGACTCTTTACACATCAGAGCCTGCAGCTTAGAAATCCTCCGAGACGAAGTAATAGCAACTAAAAGAACATCTTCCAAGAGAGAAGGCGTAGCTCGCGACTTGTTCAAAGGGGGGCAAGGTTAAGCTTTTCCAGTACAAACAGGAGGTCCCAAGGCGGCACGGGGTCTCTCCTAGGAGGTTTAATATGCAAGATTCCCCTTAAAAAGGTCTTGCATAGGTCCAGCTGTGCCAGAGTCTTCCCATTCAGTGATGCATGATAAGCTGAGGGCGCACAGAGGTGCACCTTAATGGATGAGTAGCTAAGGCCCAAGACCAAGAGGGAGAGAAGATACTCCAGCACAGACTCAACCGGACAGGTTAGGGGATCCAGAGAACAGGAAATGCCCACAAACAGAAGCACTTCCATTTCATGGCATATATTGCCCTGGTAGAGGGGTTTCTTGCTGCCACGAGCACCTCTGCCACTCTGAGGGATACTCCAAATCTATCCCTAGCTAAGTTTGCAGGAGCCATGCATGCAGATGCAGGGACCGGAGGACCAGATGGACCAGCGTCCTTTGCTCCTGGGAGAGCAAGTGAGTGGACAGGGGCAACAGAACTGGTGGTTCCCATACCAGCTGTTGCAATAGCGGGGAACCAAATCTTCTGCCTGCAACTTAAGCAGGATCCTCTGAAGAGGAAAGGGAGGAAGGCATGCAGAGATCTCCCTGTCCAAGAGAGGGACAATGCGTCTCACCAAAAAACACCAGGCCCTGGATCTGGCGAGCAGAAATTGGGCAGTTTAGCATTGTGTGGGGATGCAAAGAGGTCCAGTTCTGGCCGACCCCACTTTTCAAAGAGGTCATCTATGACTTCTTGCTGTAGTTCCCATTACCACTGCCCAGGTCCATACTCCCACTGCCTCTCTGCATAGGGGATAAGAATGCATGCCCCATTGCTTGCTGAGATGGAAGACTACTGGGGTATTGTCCAACTAGACCAGAAGGGGCCCAGGAAGGAGTACCCCTTGAAAGGCTTGTAGGGCATACAGTATGACTCTCACTTCTAGAATGTGTATGTGGACAGACCATTCCATGGAATTTCAGGAGCACCTCATTTGGTGAGAAGCCATATGTGCTCCCCATTCCAGTCCCGAGGCATCTGCCGTCAGAATTTGTTGTGGGTTGGGCTGCTGGAAGGGAACCCCTCTGTCTAGATGAGCCAGGGTGACCCACCAAACCAGGGACTGACAGACTGCATTGGAAACTCGGATGAACATCCGTGCCTTGGTCCCACTGGAATCTGAGGTGCCATTGCAGGATCCTCGTATTCAAACATGCGATGGGAACTGCGGCTATGGCTGCGGCCATATGGCCTAAAAGCTGCAGAACCCCCCCCTCGCTGGGACCTGATCCAAGGCCATCACCCTATGTGCGACCTCCCTTAGTCTGACTGCCCGGTCTGCGGGAAGAAAGGATTTCCCTTGGACAGTGTCCAGGACTTCTCCTATGTATTGTAGCCTTTGAGCAGGCACTGGGTGCGACTTGGACAGATTTAGAGTGATGTCCAAGGCCCGGAACAGACTGAAAGTTTCCTCCATTGTTTGACGGAGTTGGGCTTCTGATGAAGCTGTGAGAAGCCAGTCATTCCAGTAGGGATAGACAAAGTGACCCCCTCTCCTGAGGGCTGCTGCTGCCACAACTGCCAGGCACTTGGTGAAGACCCTTGGTGCAGATGATGGGCCGAATGGAAGCTCCCTGAACTGGCAGTGCCCTCCTGGAAAGGTGAAGTGAAGGTACTTCCTGTGAGATGGCGCGATCTTTATATGCATATAAGCATCTTGCATATCCAGGGAGCAAAGCCAGTCTTCGTGATGGAGCATAGGCAACAGGCTCGCTAAGGTCACCATTCTGAACCTTTTGTATTTGTATATCAGCTGGCTCAGATCCAGAATGGGACGGAGGTCTCCCGTCTTCGTCGGTACTAGGAAGAAGTGGGGCACCACCTGGATAGCTCTTTTTTCAAGCAAGGCCTGTATCTCTGCCTTTTTGAGAGCCGCTTGGGAGGGGGAGCAGTAGGAGGGGACAGGCATATTGTCCAGTGGAATCTGGGTAAACTCCAGAGAGTATCCCCTCTCGTCTATCTGGAGGACCCATTGATCTGAAGTGATGCTGGACCATCCTGACTGGTAAAGGGAGAATCTCCCTCCTACCGCCTCCCCCTGTGCTTCCTCGGGGGCAGTACGGAGTTATGCTGTGGTGGAGGGGGTGGGCTGGGGTGGTCTGGATGACTTGGCATTTCTGAAGCCCTGGGTGCCTGAAGGAACAGGGAGGGCCTCTTCTTTTAAAGCCTCCCTTGTGCTACAGTTGGCATCTTCTCTGCTGTCTCTGGTTCTTCCGAAAGGGATGGCACCGTGTTGCCTGCGGTTCTGATCTGTACATGTGATGTACATCAGACACTGCCTTGCCCGAATCTTGTAGCCCTGTTATTAATTTTTCTGTTTCCATGCCAAAGAGGATGGGTCCCTGAAAGGGTGCATCCAAGATGGCATCCTGCAAATCCCGCCAGAAACCAGAAATCCTCAACCAGGCATGCCTCCGCATACAGATCCCGGTTGCTGCTGTGTCTGCGGAGTCATAAGATCTCCTCAGCAAGTGTTTGTCCACATCCACGCCTGACTAGATGACAGCTAGGAGCTCTGCCTTGTCCTCTGAGTCTGGTTGTGCTTTAGCCAGATCCATAGCTTTTGACCAAAGTGACTTCTGGTATGTGACCATATGAGCCAGGAAATTCAGCGACCTGATCGTGCAGGTAGCCGAAGAATAGACCTTGCAGCCCATCTGGTTCAACTTTTTAGACTCCGGATGGGGGCTGAATGCTCATGTGTCTCTGCTGTTGTATTCTGCCATGTGCAGAAGTGAGCACCATGGAATCAGCTTTTGGTTGTACATTTAAGTAAGGCTCTCCTCTGGGTGTCTTACAGATCCTATCTGCTTTCCTTGGCACTGCTACAGTGGTAGCCGGATGCTTCCAGGTCAATTTCATAATGTCCTGGAAGGGTTCCACCAGTGGGGGGGGGGAGACTACCAAGAGTTTTGGGTCAGTAGCACCTAGGAATATTGCCAGACGGTGGCGTTCGGGATCCAGCTCCTCTGTATCCCACCGATACAGGGCCTGGATATGTCTCATGATGTCCAAGAAGAATGGGTCATCCGGAGGTGACCGTGACGAGTCCCTTCTCAGATCCGGGGAAGGTAGGGGTAGTTCGTGCTCAGAGTAGTACTCTGAGGAGGAGGAGTCCGCATCTTTCCCCCGAAGAAGAGGGCGGATGTCCACTGGAAGACGGGATGAACGATGGATGCCTCTTCCTGCCGCTTGTACCCGGCAACGGCCGATCGTCATCATCGGGTGGTGGATAACCTGTCGGAGGGGAAGGTCGTCTAGGCCTCTGAGGTGACTGTTCCCTGGGTGGTGGCCAGACCGGGGATGGGTTCCTGGGCTTTGGGAGTAAATCCCTTTTAACAGTGTTCCACCATGCATTGAAAGGCACCCCCACTTCCGCCAGTGGGACGACTGGAGGCGGAGGCATCGGGTTTGGTACATTAGAGGGGCCTGGCGTCAGACCCTGTGGCTGTCTGGGTACCGACGTCTGGTCTTGAGGCACCTTGTCCACAGGTGCCTCGGGCATCAGGTCCAACTGGGCTTCATCTGGTGGCATGGAGCCCCCTTGTGGTCTGGCATCTGGCTCCTTTGGAGGAGGCAGGGGGGGCATCTGGGTATCCATAGGCCCGGGTGTCTTATCTCTTGGGGTCTTGGGTACCTGGGCCGACATCCGGTCCTCCGGGGAAGATGGCTGTGGACAGTGGCGCCTAGTCCATTTCTGACATGGAGTCGGAGTGGCTGGTAGTCCGCTGACCTTCAGAAGCCCACGTCACCCTTTCCTCGGGTGGTGGAGGTGTCTGGTACCTGACGATTGCCTGGCGTCTAGTGGAGTCATCCAACCCTTTGTGCCTGTCGGACAACCTGGAATGCTTTCAGGTGACGGGCTGTGACTTTTTGCCCAAAGCAGACGCCTGTCCCTCTTGTGTCAATCCATGCATATGCTTGTGGGGTCTATGCACTAAGGGAACTGGGGCGGACAAACGCCCTAGAGAGGAAGACTCCTTACCTTTGGAGTACAATGAGGTGGTAGTCTTCTTGGAGAAAACCCTTGAAGTGGCTGTGGCACCTGGAGAGCCTGACTCCAACCTCCCGTTGGAGGTGACAGAAGCAGAAGTCCTGTGAGGGGACTTTGGGTGGGATTCCGACCTGGCTTTCTCCTTATACCTGTGATGGTGCTTCCCACCTGATCTTTTCTCCTTGGGAGGAGACTCCCTGGCTGAGGAGGAGGAAGAACTTTGTCCCGACACCAGAGGGGAGAACCTCTACAGGCCTGGTGGGGCCAGGGACTGGTCTGGGTGAGACCGGGAACTCCCCGTGGGAGAAGGGAGGCGCCCCTGAATCTGCTGTCTCGCCCTACGGGAGAATAGATGGGTTCTCCGGAAAGCAGAGGAAATCACCCTATGCCAGGCCAAAGATGACAACCAGGAAAGGCAAAGCCATGCCATCCACCTAGTGTAGATCGCTGTCCCCACTACTCTGGAAGCCACCTCACTGGCATCGTACGACGCCCTTGCCCGGTGCCTTGCAAGGTCCAGGCCCTGCGCAGAGAGGGTGATGGCTTGCCTGGTTTCCTCCGAATCAGGCATGAAGGTCAGAAGTTGTCCTAGCCTGGACCACAAGTACCTGTTGTAGGTAGCATGGTGGGTCTGATGAGCTGCTATGCAGAGCAGAATCCATGTTGAGGAGAAAGTTCTCCTCCCCAGAAGTCAAAATCTGAAGAGTCTGGGTCTGGGGGTCGGTCATGAGCTGGGCTTGAAGCCCAGAGGGGTATCCACGCACATCATGCCTGGGGGTGAGGCAGAGTTCCTGGAGACGGGGGGCAGTACCTCTAGTGAAGATCCCTTGGGGCTGGAATGGAGGAGAAGGAATGCTGCTAGACCCGGTGCAATGCTTCCTGGAAGGGAGCAGGCCAGGTGGGAACCACAAGGTTGACTACAGGGAACCTGCCTAAAAATGCACACGCCACCCGGTCTAGATTGCTTTCAGAAAGAGGGGGAATGTGGAGCTCGCCTAGCATCCCCAAAAGGAAGTGCTGATAAGCAGTGAGATCAGCTGCTGGGGAAAGGTGGACTGAGGGTTCCTCTCCCTTGGAGAAGGAAGACAAGGAAGCCAAGGAGTCCGGAGATTCAGGGTCAGGCTGCACAGGAGAGTGGTGAAACATCTGCTCGTCCATGGCTCTAAGATAGGAAGGGAAATGCGCAGCTAGAGCCCTGAACTGCTCCCAGGTAAGGCACCCCCTAGGACCAGGAACACCTGGTAGAGGAGGAGGAGGAGGAGGCAGAGGCACAGGGACCAAGCACCTAAAAGAAGGAGCACGGCCTCTGCCCGGACAGGGGGACCGAGTGGATGCCCCCAAAGAGGAGGGAGACCCGGTGGTCCCAGCAGACAGAAGCCGTTCAACTGGATCGGAATGGCTGGAGCTGTGCCCACAGGAAGAGATCCCCTGTGAGGAGACCGGGACCGTGTGAGCCTAGAAGGACATCCCCAACCTCCAAAGTAGAAGTACCTCTTGAGGAGTGTCCAAGGGAGGGGCACGGATCCGCACCACGGCTCCTCCCAGAACCTGGATGGGTCCCAGGGAGAAGCCGCTGCACCAAACCCTGTTCCCTCGACCCCTCTGACTCCGAAAGGGCCCTCTTCTCGTGACCACCAACCTAGGTAGCTGGCAACCCCAGCCAACTCCCGGGAGTCAGTCAGGGTACAGTACCTCCCTCCTGGGGGTGCCCTGGACTGTCCCAATCGGACTATCCAGGCAGACCGGGGGCACCTTAACTGAGGGACGGACATGTCCGTGGTCCCAGGCTGCACAGCAGCGGCCATCTGAACCTCCGTAGGCGGGTCAATCCCACTGACCCCAGAATCCACAGAACCTGTCTGACCCACAGAGGAAGACTGAGTGGGGGCCGAGGTGCTGGACACCAAGGGACCGGAGGATTCAGAAGAATCCGGAAGCCAGTCCGGATCAGACACCGAATTTTCCTCCTCCTCCAAAGAGGACTGAGAGGCCCGAATCCAGACTACTCCCTGGTCCCTCCCAGTCCCAGGACTGCGAGCCACACCGCCTGCAGCCCCGGCACCGCAAGCGGTACCAGAGCCCAGAGCAGCACCACGTCCAGCGCTGACCTCCCCCAGTGCTGCGAATAGCACTGGAGTTGAAGGCGTCACCAACTGTGGCGCCGCCCCCCCCATCCCGGCGCTGTGAATGGCACCGGAGGCAGCAGGCGCAGTGCCAAACCAGAGGCAGCCCCCAAAACAGGTCCTGCACCACCCATGGTGCCGCTCCATTCTTCGGCACCGCGAACAATGCCAGTGCAGGAAATGGCACTGAGGGACAGCCTTGCACTGTCCACGGTGCCGCCTTGGCCCCCGGTGCCGCAAGCAACACCGGGGCCAAGGGCAGCACTGACAGACGGTGTTGAGGATCGATGGCCGGGTCCGGGCTCAGCCCCAGAATCCCACACTGGGAACCTTCGCTTCCAAGGAAGCGACTGCCAGAACGGTGCCTTCCGCCTGGCCCCAGAGAGGGCCAGACTGGGCCTCCTGCACCGTGGAAGGAGCCCTCGCTGTGGCAAGGCTAAAACTGGTGGAGGCCCCCTCCTCCACAGGCCATATAGGACCAGGAGGGGACCTGGAGGAAGGGTCAAGTGTCTGTGCCATGGCCCGCCGACTGCGAACCAGCCCTCCAAAAGTCGGCAGTGCACATCCGATTTTAAACACATGCATTTCTAGAACCTGGCGGTCCATGAAAAAGCAGGCAGGCAGTTATCCATGTTGTGGGTCGGGCCAAGAGAGGAGAGGCACTGGTCATGCTGGTCCAAAACGGAGTGAATGCGCCCGCAAGTACACAGACGCATATGGGGCCGCCCCACCTTCGACTTTTTCTCGTCTCCAGGACAAGGCATGACCGAACAGAAAATAAATTCAAAACAATATTTAGCGTCGCTTTAGAAAAAAAGAATGACATTACTAGTGTCGAAGAAGTGTCTCTGAGCAGGCGAAGCAGAACTTAGACAACTAACCGACCAACAGACTAGGCTTCAAGCAGGCCGAAAATACGCAGTTGCTTGAAGAATCTCTACGAGGTCCTCACTCTATGGTGAGAGAAGAAGAACTGGGGCAAGAGCGGAGTCTCCAGCAGTTAACGGCCAACCCGCGAGCGCCACATAGTAAGCTGGCCTCGAGGGTGGCGCCGCCCCTGCATCGACTCCGCCTTTGGAAGAAAAAAAAAAGTCTTCTGTAGGGTCCTAGCTCCAGCAAGATATCCACTAGTGATGAATGGTGAAGACTGACACAGATAAGATCACTCATTAAGTCAGCAAATAACAAAAACTCTGTAAACCAATTGCCCCAGATACGTTCACAAGCGCTGCACTCCCTAACTTGATGCAGTTTAACAGTTTGATTGCTCTCAAACACTCATGGGTAAATACAAATAGATCTTCTGTGGGAATAACAGCACAAGGCGAGGGAGAACAGGGTAAGCACTATCAATGACTTACCGTGTGTGGAGCGAGGGAATAATAGCACCATGTGGGGAGTGAAATCACACTTGGGAAGCGAGGGAATAAACAGTGTGGGGAGCGAATCTATTGGGAGCGAGTAGGCGCAGGAGCGAATTGTCACACTCCCGAAAAAAACAGCCACAAACTGCTATCCCAAGATGGTAGGAGTCCTCTATTTTATAGACAACTTGAGCTCCGGGGGCCCGCATGAGAGAAGGCAAAGCGTCCCTCTTCGCCTTCTCCCTAGAAACAAACAAAAAGAGCTGTGCTCAGTGTGCTAGGAGGGGCCAGCAAGAATGGCCTCCAAGAAGGGAAAAGACCAACACGGAGGTGGCACCGCCCAGCAGTCTGGCCATGAGGAGAAAGTGGTCCGGATGCAGTAATGAATGGTGAAGATATCTTGGAAGATCAAGAATTACAGTGAGTACGTAATTTTCATATTTTCCATAGATCAATCTTCACCATTCATTAGTGGTGGGTGAGTAACAAGCACCACTTAGGTGGTGCTGGCACCTCCCTGAGGGCAGGAAGTCTCCCTCAGCCTCCTGTGGAGGAGAACACAAAGAGGTGGGAGCCCCTCATGGGCCTGGAGGGGCCCGAGACTGGTCAGGTTGAGGCAGAGACTCACGATGCCTGGAAGATGGAAGGCACCCTGCTAACTTACACCTCACCCTGCGGGAGAAAGAAAGGGCCCCCTGGAAAGGAGAGGCAATCACCCTTCACTGGGCCAGAGGTGACAACCTTGAGAGGTGAAACCACGCTGCCTGACTGATGCAGACTGCAGTTCCTGTCAGTCTAGAAGCTACCTCACTGGTGTCATTACACGGCCTTGACTGGTGTCTCGCCAGCTCCAGACCATGGGCAGAAAGGCTAATGGCCTGCCTGGTAGCCTCTGAATCAGGCATAGATGCCAGGAGTTGGCCCAGCATCATCCACAGGTGCCTGATATAGAAAGCTTGGTGGGCCTGGTGTGCCGAGACACACAGGAGAAGATGCGTCACCGAAAAGACCCTTCTAGCCCAGTGGTCAAACTCGGCCGAGTCAGACTCCAGAGGGATGGTCGTGCTTTGGGTGACAATGCCCAGAAGGGGTGTCCAGGAGCTCCACTCCCAAAGAGGGGTGGGGCACAGCACCTGGAGACCCCAGGGGTGTACAATACCTGTGTTGACAATCTTCCGGGGATGGAGAGGGGGCAGAGGGATGAGGCCAGATCCTGTGCAATGCTTCCGTGAAGGGTTGAGGCCACAGAGGGATGACAAGATTGTCAGCGCTGTATTCTCCAAGGAATGCATGGGCTGCACAGGTAGGATTGTGGCTTGTAAAGTGGGAAATGTGGAGCTCCTCCAGCATCTCCGATAGGAATCACTGATAGCTGGTGAGATCAGCGTCAGATGAAAAATGGATGGAGGTATCCTCTTCCTCAGAGTAGGAAGACGAAGAGGCCGAGTAGTTCAATGCAGGGATCAGCGAGGCTGGCGGTTCAGGTCTAAAGATGACCTCATCCAGGGCTCTCAGGTACCGAGGGAATGCAGCTGCCAATGTCCTGAACTGTTCCCAGGTCATGGGCCCTGTAGGCCCAAAGAGGCCTGGGAGAGGAGGAGGCAGAGGAGGAAAAGGAGGAGAAGAGCCCTGACGGCCGGAGTAGGTCCTCTGCTAGGGCTGCTAGTGCAAGCGAAACCCGCCCACCGATGGGCACCCAACCAGACAGGGGCAAGCAGGGTGGTGGCCTTGGGGGGGGAACCCCCAGATGGGGCGATCGGAGCTGGTCTGGCCCTTGTGAGTGGCCCCATACCTTACCAGCTACAGGTGCTGTTGGTTCCAGTGAGGAGAGGAGGGAAGGGTCAGCACTTCGACTCCTCACAGAGCCTCCAGCTGCTGTGGAAACTGGCCTCTGCACTGACCTTGACCTCCCCATCTCCACCTCACCTGACAGGGACCTGCTCCTCAGGAGGACCCTGGTACCCAACGTTTGGGGTACCGCTAACAGTGCCACCCACCCCGGAACCCACCCTGTGTCACAGAGCAGGTTGCCATGCTTGCGTAGGTCTGTGGGTAACTTAATCAGGACCAGGCCTTCTGGTAATTAGGGGAGACTTACAGTTACACTCTGTTTATTCAGCCCTCCCCCTCCCAGTAAGCTCTTCAAGGGAACTGACCTCCTGGCTTCAGAGATCTTATTTATAGAGAGGAGGTGAGAGGGTAATTGCTGTACAGCAGGAACAGTTTGACCTATACTCCTAACAATTGTACTGGCGACTTCCGCATTGCCTGGACTATAACTTTTAGTCTTTAAATAAAATCTTATAAAATTCTGTACAAGTATAGCGGAGGCTTGCATGCCTTCTGTTCCTATTTTTTTTTATGAGAAACAGTAAGCTGCATCATCATAAAATGCAAAAATAAAAAGTTTAAAAGGAAAAAAAACCTTTATCCTGCAAGCATCCATCTCTGCAGAGTCAGGATCGGGGGGGGAGGTCGTGCACACGGAGTTTGGACCCAGAAGGGGTCTGCAGTACCAAAATCCCCATGGTGAGGTGATGGATAGCTCCTGTAGACCCCCATGAGAGTGCAATATCTACACTGGACATCTTTAGGGGCTGAAGGAGCGTAAGGACAGGAGCAAATGTTCCTGGATGCCTCCTGAAAAGGTTGAGGCCAAGGAGGGATGACAAAGGAGTCATCACTGAAATCCCCAATGAATCTTGGCACCAGGGTAGCAGTACTGCGACCAACATAGGACTCCAGGTCATCCTGGCACAAAATGAGGCCTTGACTGAGCCCATCTGAGCTGACAAGATTGTAGATAAAATTAAACATAGCAAAACAGGGACATGCCCTGGGTTGGATGGCCTTCTATCAAAATTTTATAAACTTTTCAGGGAGGACACCATCCCCTTTCTAAAACCTGCATACCAGGCAGCCATGACAAAGGAGGGCACCTTGGCACCCTTCTGGTGTTTTGCAGTCATTTCAATCTTCCCCAAGCCCGGCACAGACCCTACCTTATGTCCCTCATATCACCCCATATCTATTTTAAATGTCGACTACAAATTTTTTACAGCCATCTTAACACACTGCCTTGAAGGCATTGTCCCGGGTCTGATGGACCTCGATCAGATGGGATTTGTGGTGGGCAGGCAGGCTCAGGATAGTGTCTGGAGGACTCTACATAAAACAGACCATCTTTCCAAAGTCAGGATTTCTGCCATAATTATGAGCAGGGACGCTGAAAAGGCTTTTGATCAAGTCGACTAGCAATATCTTTATAGGGCCCTTCCCAAGTTCAGCTTTTCCTTCCCCTTCATAGTGTATACGAACTTTATATGCAGCCCCCAGTTGGGTAGGGGGACAAGACAGGGCTGCCCCCTCTCAACAGTCCTTTCTGCATTGTATTATTGAGCCCCTTGCACAGGCTATCCGTGGAGATACAATGTTAACAGGAGTGTTCATTGGACAGCATGACCACAGGCTTGTGCTGCATGCGGATTACATATTTCTGTACTTAACCAATCCACTTACCTCTCTACCCCATCTCATGGATGCAGTCCAGGAATTTTCAACCCTGCTGGGATATACACTTAACGATAACAATATGGATGGCCTCACTTCTAATTTTGATCCTCCAATAAATCTGCAGCGCACTTTCCCATGAATTGGGGCATGGTTAAGCTCAAATATCTTGGTATTTATTTAAGATCTTCCACGGCCTTCTTGCACCAGGATAACTACAGCATGTTCTCGTAATGTAAATCATTACGGCAGCCAGTTAAGATAAATCTCTTCCCAGATACTTATATTTTATTTCAATGAGTCCCATTCTTAACTTCAGCAGGGCTGGTTCAAGCCAGTACGGAAACAGATATGAAGTTCGTCTTGAGACAGACAAAACCAAGAGTGATAATGGCCTCTAAAGGGCCCAAAAAACATGAGGGTGGCAGGCACTTTTATCCTTCAAGGCCTACTGGGCTGCTGCTCAGATTAAATTAGCATTGCTCTGGATCGACTGTTCGCATTTTTCATTTACTCCCCTTCTAGGCTGAGACAGACCTGCTCTACTCTCCTCCCTCCCTCACTGAAGCAGGGAAGCTCCGTGTTTTGCTAAATTCTTTGCAGGCTGAAACAGACCTGCTCTACTCTCCTCCCTCCGTCACTGAAGCAGGGACGCTCTGTGTTTTGCTAAATTCTTTGCAGGCTGTAAAGGACCTGCTCTAATCTCCCTCACTCACTGAAGCAGGGAAGCTCCGTGTTTTGCTAAATTCTTTGCAGGCTGAAATGGACCTGCCCTACTCTCCTCCCTCCCTCACTGAAGCAGGGATGCTCTGTGTTTTGCTAAATTCTTTGCAGGCTGTAACGGACCTGCTCTAATCTCCTCCCTCCCTTACTGAAACAGGGGAGCTCTGTGTTTTGCTAAATTCTTTGCAAGCTGAAATGGACCTGCTCTACTCTCCTGTCTCCCTCACTGAAGCAGGGAAGCTCCGTGTTTTGCTAAATTCTTTGCAGGCTGAAACGGACCTGCTCTACTCTCCTCCCTCACTGAAGCAGGGACACACTGTGTTTTGCTAAATTCTTTGCAGGCTGAAACAGACCTGCTCTACTCTCCTCCCTCCCTCACTGAAGCAGGGATGCTTTGTGTTTTGCTAAATTCTTTGCAGGCTGAAACACACCAACTCTACTCTCCTCCCTCACTGAAGCAGGGATGCTCTGTTTTGCTAAATTCTTTGCAGGCTGTAAAGGACCTGCTTTACTCTCCTCCCTCCCTCACTGAAGCAGGGAAGCTCCGTGTTTTAATAAATTCTTTGCAGGCTGAAATGGACCTGCCCTACTCTCCTCCCTCCCTCACTGAAGCAGGGACACTGTGTTTTGCTAAATTCTTTGCAGGCTGTAAAGGACCTGCTGTACTCTCCTCCCTTCCTCCCTCACTGAAGCAGGGACACTCTGTGTTTTGCTAAATTCTTTGCAGGCTGTAAAGGACCTGCTGTACTCTCCTCCCTTCCTCCCTCACTGAAGCAGGGAAGCTCTGTGTTTTGCTAAATTCTTTGCAGGTAGAGCTCCCTTAATGTTTTATATCAGCAGAGTGTCATAGATTGTTTTATCTGGCTATTCAAATGTGGTCTGGTGCTTACATTGTAGCATTGCTACAATTAATAGGCAAATCTCTGGGTATGTCGGCACTTAGCAAATTTGCAATTCCTCAATGTCTAACTATTGTCCTCTCGCCTTACACTGTCTCTCATGTGGCTCAAAACTTAATTTTATTGTATACTTGCTGTATGTACCTGTGTTACCAACTGACTCACTCAATCCTCTATGAACGTGGTTTCAGAACCAAATGTTAGCGATCTTCCACAATGTATTCACTTGTCTATTCTGACTTCAACTATTTACCTCATACCGTACGTACTGTGGCTACCAATTGTCTCTCTCAATCTACTATTGACTTGTAATCAGATCCAAATGTTAGTGTTTCTCCCACTATGTATTTTCTTGTCTATACTGTTTTCAACTGTCTTCCTATGTTCTCCCTTCCCCCGAGGACGCATCTGTAATCGAGCAGTACTCTGCTCAGTATGCCTTCCTGGTAAAATGCTTAAATAAATAAATAAATAAATTGCTGTACAGTTACTTTAAGAGCCTTTTATACACCCTGTCTCATTGGAGCCCCAGAGTAATCACTGCAATGCAATGTAGAGTGTTTCAGTATATTACTTACTGTGCAGAGTTAGAGTTTAAGTCCCTTAAGGAGCTTCAGCATTTCTTTGTTGCATTGTTACCATAGTGTACACCTCTGTAGGCTAATCTGGGGTACGCATGTGCAGTTTCAGCCACCCCTTGGCTGTTTCCTGCCCTGACCCTACCTTTCTTTGTCTAGCCCGTCCCTTAATCCAAATGCAAGGCTGATTCTGTCATTTACTCCCCTGCTAGGCTGAAATAGACCTGCTCTACTCTCCTCCTTCCCTCTCTGAAGCAGGGAAGCTCTGTGGTTTGCTAAATTCTTTGCAGGTAGCGCTCCCTTAATGTTTTATATCAGCAGAGTGTTATAGAGCCCTTTCTGCAGCACAGGTACAAGCTGCATCTGTGTTAGCTAGTCTCTCACCCTGCCCACCCTGGGTCGTCCCCAGCTTTATAGATCACACTGGTCATGTGACACTCCAGGAAGTAACTTCCCAAATTCCCTATTTGTTATATTGTGTGACCACTAGAGTCACTGTTGGACACAACATAAATCTTCTCTACCAGTGCTCTCCCTGATACCAATCAATGCCTACTGCCTGGTCTATTCCCCCAGTCGGCACCTTCCCAATCCTGCTCTCTCCCATGAAATGAAGCGCCTTACATTTATAGTCCAGGACTGGATATCTGCATACACAGGCAGAGGGACAAGGTGGGACTTGGCCCAATCAGCAGAGGTCCCTGGGGTAGGGGGAGAAAAGCATGGAACCAAGTCATAACAGGTGAGACAGTTCTTGTTTTCACTCTAGCCTGACCCATCACCTATTAGTCTGGATGTCTTCTCCACATACAAGAATTCACCATATATGGGCACCGTTACATCTCATTCGGGTACTAGGTGAGGTTCCTGACAATACTTGGAAAACTGTTCTGAGGCCATTTTCACGTCTGCTGTCACTCCGTAGGTTAGGCTTAAGATAGGCTATGTTCATAGTTCATAGGTTCATAGTTGTTTACAAGTTCAGGAGGCAATGCCTAAATATGAACTCGCCACCCTAAGGTGGTTTAGTTGTCGATATAAGTGAATTTAATATCACCCATAAAATTGTCCAATCTACTTTCAAACATATCCATTGTCTTACTCTCCACGATATTAACTGGTAGAGTATTCCATGAATTAACCGATCTCTGCGAAAACCAATGCTGTCTTTTTTTGTTTTACAAGTAAGCCCTTTTAGTCGAATGTTATGTGATCTTGTTTGTGATATTGTAAAGTTTTTTTCAAGCCATAAGGTTTCGGTCAAACCAGGTTCATTAATAGCTTTGTATAACAGACAGAGATCTCCACGAAGCTGTCTATATTGAATAGAGAATAATCCCAACAACTTCAATCTTTCCCCATATGGTTTGTCAAACAGGCCCTGAATTCCTTTAGTCATTTTCCTCTGAACCCTTCTAATTGTTTTTTTCCATGAAGAGTGTTAGGAGTACAAAAGGGAGCACAATACTCCAGATGGGACCTGACCAAGCTAGTATATAGAGGAAGAATTACTTGTAGTTGCCTACTTTTGATGTTTCTCCATATACAACCCATTATTCTTTGACATTTTTTGATCTTTAACATAGTATTGTGATCGAAGCTCAGTTTGCTATCAATGTTTACCCCAAAATCTTTTTCATTGTCAGATTCATGGAGTTTTACATCATTTATCGAGTATTCAAACTTCATTTTATTATGACCAAAATGCATCACCTTGCATTTATGTTCATTAAATTTCATCTTGTTTTTTAATGCCCATGATTCTAAAGATTTTAATTCTTTTTGAAGAATGTTATTAGCCTCAAATGAATTGACAATGCAACCAAGCATACAATCATCTGCGTATTTTGATATCCACACATTCTCAGTTGTCTGCATTGATGCTATTAGAATGTTAAATAGTACCAGGCTCAACACAGAACCCTGCGGCACCCCACTTGTCACCCCTACCCATGAAGAGCTTGCTCCTCTGATAGATGTGCATTGTCTACGATTTGTTAACCATGATTTTATCCATTTTATTATGTTACCTGGAAATTTTTGTTCAAACCGAACGTTCTATCAATATCCTATGAGAAACCCTGTCAAAAGCCTTTCATAAGTCCAAGTACACGACATAAACTGGTAGTGCCATATCTAATGCTGCACTTACGTTTTCAAAAAAATTTAACTGATTTGATAAGCATGACCTCCCCCTTCTGAATCCATGTTGCGTCAAGTCATGTAAATTATGAAGACTCATATGTTGTTCCAGTCTACTCAAGATTAATCTTTCAAAAATTTTTCCTATAACAGTGGTCAAGCTTGACTGGGCGATAATTTGACACATCAGACTTAACCCCAGATTTAAAAATTGGAATCACTACTGCTTCTCTCCATGCAGAAACACATTCTCCTGTTTCCAAAGATAAATTAAATAATTTACAGATAGGGCCAAAGATGTATTGAGCAATTTCTTTTAGAAAAGTAGGGTGCAGTCCATCTGGACCCGCTGAGGAATTAGATTTTAATTTTAATAATTCTTCCAAAACTTTCTTTTCTGATATTAGGTCAACAATCTCATAGTTATAATTTATAATTACGTAGTTTAGTTGTTCCCCTGGGGAAAAAACTGTATGAGAGTAATTATTGAATTCCTCTGCCATCTGAATTTCGTTGTTTACCATACCAGGCTTAGTAGAATACAGGACCGATTGTTGCCTTGGATCCTTTGAGTGAACCTATATAATTATAAAAATTTTTCCTACTGTCTAATGTATCAGTTGCTAATTTATTTTCCATCACTGTTTTAGCTTTTCTAATTTGTTGTTGTATGTTACTGACACAGTCTTTATAACATTGCCATTTAACGAGAGTCGGTTTTAATTTATTCCACCATGCTAGATTTCTTTGCCTCTTATTATATTTTTTTTCTATTTGGTACCCAAGTATCCAAGCAATAGTTCATTTTAATAAGTATGAGGTTCCAGGCTTGTTGTGAATCAAGACTACTCGTATCTGAATTCCAATCCCAAGTACTAAGGTATTGCTTTATTTGAAAATTATTTGCTTTCGTATAGTCCTTTATTATAGTATTCCCCTTAGTATCTATTGACCTAGACTGTATCTTGAATGTAATCACGTTATTATCACTATTTCCTAATGGATTTAAAATTCTAGGTGCATACACAGATTGACCCACATTTGTCAATACAATATCAATTATATTATTATTTCTAGGACCTTCCTTAATTAACTGTTCTAGGTCATAATTTGTTACAATGTCAAGAAACTCCTTCTCGTAGGTTTTCTACTCAAAAGTTAAAACTATCCTGTTGTGCATTATCTGGTTAAACAAGTTGTATCTACATTGTTGCAACTGCCAGAGGGATTGTACAATGTCTTTCTTGTGCTCTGCATGATGTCTATCAATAAAGCAAGTATTTAAAAAAAAACAGGACTTCAAATTCAGCTCCTGCAACATCTCCGTCAGGAATCACTGGTACCCGAGTACTCAGCATCTGCAGACAAGAGAAAACAGAAATACTCATCCTCAGAGGAAGAAATAGGAGAGGAGAATCTGGACTCACAGAATGGTGGTGCTGGGGCCACAGGCCTGAACTGGGCCTCATCAGACTCAAGGTGGTACTGGTGGAAGACACCAGACCTTCTGCTGAACTGCTTTCATGTTATAGGCACTAAGAGACGCACAATACCTGGTAGATAAGGGGAAGGGACAGAAGAGGAGGAAGAGGGTCATAGAAGACCAAGCTAGGTTCTTTGCCAGGGCTGCGAGAGTGTTCCCGGGGACCTCTCCCGAAGGCAGGGCCTGGAACTCTCATCAGCATGGAGCCAGACAAACTCAGAGGTTCAACCCAGACAATGTCCTTGTTGGCCCCCCCGGGTGGAGAGATCAAAGTTGTTCCACATGGTGGTCCCGATTTCCACCAGTGCCAGTGTCAGCCAGTTTCAGGAAGAAGTGCGCCATCTAGCCAGGACTGGAACCCAGGCCAGCACTGTGTCCAGTACCAGCCCCAGAGCCAGCTCCAGGCCTAGCGACATGTCTCAACCCTCACATGGACTAGCGCTGCCCAAAAGCCAAGCCCAATGTCAGGTTTATGGTCATCCTCGGAGTCAGCCACAGATCCCTCAATGCAGGCAGCATGAGACCCAGACCCAGGATATGCACAGCAACAGAACCTGATATGACACCGTGGATGGCACCACAGGTCTCCAGTGTCAGGCTCGGAACCAGGCCAAGAACAGGTTCCTTCCCCAAGCACAAGGTCAGTGCCATCATCCTCCTCTAGGCCACCAAGACACTCAGGGGAGAAGACAACCACCACCTCAGGTTTGGAGTTAGGACCACCTCTGGAACCCATCCCTCTCCTGGCACCTTGAGCTGTACCAGAAGGGGATGTGGTCTCTCGGCTGCCACCTTCCCATTCAGTGGTACTATGCATGGTACCAGGAGTCAGGACAGAACCAGGTCGGGGCACAGAGGTGCCCACTGGTGTAGACCAAGCATACAGCTTTGGCACCCCCTCCGAGGAAGTCCACTGCTGTGAAGGGTCAACTGACTGGGAAGGGGTGGTCAGCCCACAACCCACAGAAGGAAGCTGACTGTTCACCAGACCCTTCCACAGGGTCTTCAACATTTCAGAAAAGGGACTGCAGGAAGAGCCCTGGTCTTCCTCAGCATCAGAGGAACTGGGAAGGGGTCCGGGGAAGAGCCCAGAGACCTTACCTTGGCATCCCTGGAGTGAGGCTTGCCTCCAAAAAGGGTGGGGGTGAACAACCTCATTTCAACACACAAATTTCTGTGGTGCAGCAGGCCATCGAGAAGTAAGCATCACACCGATCCGCATCATGGTCTGATCCAAGGCAGGTTCAACATCTCGGATGCTGATCCTGGACAGCAATAGGAGCACCGGAGGGGCACTGACGCATGGAGGTGCTGCCTTTCTGCTTCTTTTGCCCCTCAGAGCATGGCATACTGATGGTAAAATTAAAAAGGTTTGGTGCCAAACTGACTAGGAAAAGCAGTGCTGGTAGAAAAAAATGGTGCTGTTAAACAAGAAAAAGGTATTCAGTGTCAAACAAAGGAGGCGACAACAAGAGGAGACATCGTTAACAACTCGGGCTGCTCCCACAATGCACCCTCGGTGGCAGGAAAAACAGAACTGAGGAGGGCTAGGCCAGCACTGGTTACTGGCTCACGTGTGAGAAGTCATTATGTCTGCCTTGTGGGTGGTGCCAGCACTGATGTCAGTCCCCTGCCTAAACTGCAAAAGACTTTCATCCTGTGGTGTCTGTGACAGGGTAGAATAGGACCCCGTCCCATTTATTTTTGGAGAAAGTGTTTAAACGCAAGGATCTGTATTCTTTCCTTTTCTGTCTCTTTTGTCTGGTTGCGCAACCAAATTTTCCTGTGAGGCTACGGACTTGATCAACCAGAACAGTCTCGCAATTCTTTGCCTCTCACTGTCTCTGTTTTTTCTTGCTGTCTGTTTTTCCTCCCTTGCATATCTATATCAGCTAATATAAAATATATGAGAATCAATGTATGGAGTGAAACTGATATTGGGATCTCTTTTGTTTAGAAAATGTTTAGTGTTGCTGTTGAAATGTATATGTATTTATAATTTCAGATAACTGTAAAAAGCCTGAGGTTATTTGAGTGCAAATGCCTGAGCCTTTTATAAAGGCTGGAGGGACCTCAGGAAGCTCTTAATGTTCTAGCAGCTCCTGAAATTTACAAAGAACAGGATGCTTGCAAAGGATGGGGTTTGAAAAGCATTATAAAACAGCTGAGCAAAGCTGCAACTAGAGGAATTACAAGAGATCTTATTTTGCTTCTGTATATAGTTATTTTGAACAGGTTTATTTTATTTTATGTTACTGCAACTACAAAGAAACAATTCTGTGGAATTTTACAACTGCTTCTGTTTTTTTTCTATGCTTCCTGACCTGTGCCTCAATGACAGATGGTGTTAGCAGTGGGATTTAAGCTGTGCATACCCTAAGACAGGAGTCTGTGTATGGGTACTGAACCTAGTACCAGGGAAGCACAGAGGAAGGTGTGGATTCTGCAGCAGCAAGTCCAGGAGTGGTTACCAGGAGAATGGCAGCCAGACTAGCAGTGACAGAAGTCCAGTCTGAGACTGTACAACCAGCACAAGTTATGGAAAAAGAACAGGCAGTGACAGAACCTAAAAGCCTGATGGACTTTTTCAAATGGTGGGCTATACAACAAAAAGAGACTGAGAAGCAGACAGAAAAAGAGATTCAGCGTTTAGAAGCATTGAGAAGAGAAGAGATGCAGCAACAGGAGCAGCAGATGAGAGAAGAGATGCAGCAACGGGAGCAGCGATGGCTGGATGCCTTACAAGCTATCGAAGGCAGAGGATCCAGCACAGACCCAGATAAGCAACCAAATGCAAACAACTTAAAGGCCATTAAACTTACTGAGTTGTGTCCCTCAGATGATATTGAGACATACATGACAACCTTTGAAAGAGTTGCCACAGCCTGCCAGTGGCCAAAGCAGCAATGGACAATCAGACTGGTACCCTATCCAACAGGGAAAGCCCAGCTTGCCTACAGCAGTATGGACACTGCACAGTCAGAAAACTATGACCTGGTGAAAAGTGAAATCCTGAAAAGGTACGATATCCCCAGAGAGACCTACAGGCAGAGATTTCAGTCTCTGAGGTACAACTCGGTTGACAATCCTCGAGAAGTCTTCACCTGACTCTGAGAACTCCTGATGAAGCGGATCCAACCAGAAGAAAAAACAGTCCCATAGATCATCGACACATTTGCCATGGAGCAATTTTCATTAACATCTTGCCTACAGATGTGCAGCTGTGGGGAAAGAGAATGGGGAAAAAGCTGTTTCTTTGGCTGAGGACTACCAAATGGCCAGACAGATGCCACAGCAGCAAGGTAACAGCCAAGCACTGGTAAGAAACTATTTTTCCTACTTAAATTCCAAGCCTGCTAAGACCTCTGGTGGGAGTAGCAAATCTGTGCCAAAAGATGTTATCTGCTATAACTGTAATAAGCCAGGCCATTTTGCAAGAAACTGCCGTAATAAAGAGACTGGCACTGGAGCAGATTTGTCCTTGGCAAACTGGGGCAAGTCCTAACAGATGTGAAGGTGGGGAATAAGACTGTAAAGGGGACTCATTGATTTGAGAAGCAGATGGACCCTAATGCATGTTAAAGTGCTAAGAAAACACTGTGCAAAGGGACCAGGCACTGGTGGCATCTGCATCCACAGGGACACTCAATACTATCTCACCACCCAAGTGACTCGGACCATTAAGGGTGTGTAGAACCAAATGAAAGTGCGGGTAGTACCAAAGTTACCTGTACCTGTGATTACTGGACATGACTTTCCAGGATTTACTGAACTGATCAAAGAGGGAATAAATCCTGATGTTTCAGCAGCTGTGGTGACAAGAGCGCAGCAAAGAAAATTTCAGACAGTGGGGACACTTTTCCTTTCAGTGATTTTGATTCGGACTTGTTTGGGCACAGCTCCAATATCTGGAAATCCAGGAAAGAAAGACGAAGCCTGAAGAAACTGTGGCAACAAATGACTGATGGACGTGAATGGTTAAAATATGAAAATGCTGAAACTAAATTGATAACTTATCGTGATTTTCTTTCAGAGCAAGCTAACAACGTTTCTCTCCAAGGTTATTTCAAGCAGCTAGGGGTAAAACCAAAACAGGGTGGACCAATGTTTAAAAAAATGTAATGGGTTACTGTACAGTTTGGGTTAAACCTCAGACACAGGAACAGACAGAACAATTGGTTACACCACAGAAGTATAGAACAGAATTGTTACATAGCACATGATAATCCTATGGCTGGTCACTCAGGGAGGGATCGCACCCTTGCCAGATTGCTGTATAGATTTTACTGGCCTGGAATTTATGAAGATGTTGTTACCTATTGTAATATCTGTGCTGAGTGTCAGAAAGTAGCCCCAGTCACTAGAAAAGACAAGCTGTCCATGGTACTCCTCTCCTTAATAGAGGTGCCTTTTGAGAGAATTGCAGTGGATGTGATTGGGCCTTTAGACAAAAGTAAAAAGGGTAATAGATTCATCCTGGTAGTACACAGCTATGCTACTCGATACCCAGAAGCAGTTCCAATGCATACTGTTACAGCCCCAAAGGTTGCAGCAGAACTAGCCAAAATTTTCAGCAGAGTGGGCATACCTAAAGAAATTATTACTGATCAGGGTAGTAATTTTGGTGCTGCACTGCTTAAAGAGCTGTACAGACTGCTGGGTATCACTGCCATAAGAACCTTGCCCTATCACCCTCAGACAGACAGTCTTGTTGAGCGTTGTAACCAAACCCTAAAATGCATGTTAAAAAGGTCTGTAAAAGGGGAAGGGAAAGATTAGAAGAAAAAATTACTCACCTTAGTAATGTTGTTTCTTCTAATGGAGTATATTATGACATATGCAGTTTGTCCCAGCCTTAGAACTGCTCCGGAGGTGAGAGAGTTAACTTTCCATGCCAGGCATGGAATCTTGAGTGCAAGCTCGGTTGAAAACTCTGTCTGTTGTTCTTCAAACTCAAACTGTCAGATCTTTACGAGCAAAACTCACTAAGATTCTGTGTGGAAGCTGTAAACCTACACTAGCCAACTGGCTACTAAAATATTAACATTTTTGGTCCCAAAACAAAGACTCAAGTCAGAGGATCCAAAAAATAAAATAAAATATAACACCCAAACACCCCAGAAAGGAGGGGTGAAAAACACAAGGTGGGCATCACTAAGTGCCAACACTGCACTGCCCACCCACATCCCAAGAGCAGAGGTTCTGAGAGGGGCAGGTAGGTCATAATATAGCAGACTCATTAGAAGAAACAACATTACTAAGGTGAGTAATTTTTCTTCAAACAACATGAAGTTCATATATTATGACATATGCAGGACCACACAGCAGTACCTCCATGGAGGAGGGACAGAACCTACTTAGAAATAGGCTCTGAAGCACAGCTGTGTTGAAACCCGAGCATCACTCCCAGCCTGATGTCCAGGGAGTAATGCTTGGTGAAAGTGTGTACTATTTTCCAGGTAGCTTGACATATCTCTAAGATAGGGATGTCCTGGCTGCAGCTAGGGACGCAGCTGTACTCTGGTAGAGTGAGCCCTCAGGCCTGAAGGGGACCCTTACCCAGTTTTTGATAACAAATTGATACAAGAGACAATCCACCTGGCAATGGATCTTTTAGTGGCAGGTTTCCTTTACCACCTCACCATAAGTGAGGAACAGTTGAGGAGTCAAACCTGTGACCCTTGGTACGCTTTATGTAGTAACTAAGGGCTCTCTTTACATCTAACTGTGCAGCCTCTCGCCAGATGAGGAATGGTCAGTGAAGTACACTGGAAGAGATATAGATTGATTAAGGTGGAAATCTGAAACCACCTTAGGCAAAACTTCCTGTTAGTCCTGAGGACTACCTTATCTCTGTGAAAGGAGATAAAATCAGACTCCACTGACAAAGCTTGTAATTCACTTATGCGCCTGGCAGAAGTGATGGCTACTAGAAACACAGTTTTCTAGGTCAAGTACTTAAGCTCTGCTGAAGACAAAGGCACAAGGGGTTGCATTAGCTGAGCAATGCAAACATTAAGATCCCAGGCAGGAGCAGGGTCCCTGAATGGAGGGTTGGTGTGAAGCAATCCCTTGAAAAACTTGGAGGATACAGGGTGAGCAGAAAGAGAAGAGGGCTTTCCTGCTGAAATAAAAGCAGAGACAGCTGCCAAATGCACTTTCAGGGTAGCTGGCCTCAGCCCCAAAGTATTTAGATGGACCATATAATCCAGGACTGTGGGCAAATCAGCAGATTCTGGGGAAATATGCTTTCCAGAGCACCATATGGAAAACCTTTTCCATTTAGAATTATAAGTAGCCCTGGTGGAAGGCTTCCTAGAAGCTTTCAAGATATCGAGTACACCTTGAGAAAGGCTGAGGTCAGCAAACTCTAACTCTTCAAGAGCCAGGCCTTGAGGTTGAGGGATTTGAGATTCGGATACCAAACTCTCCCCTGGGCACAGGTAAACAGATTGTGATTCCTGGGAAGACACAGGGGAAGGTGGACTGCTAAGGACAGAAGGAGTGGATACCGGGGCTGTCTGGCCCAATCTGGAGCAATCAGAATCATCTTGCAAGGTTGAGATCTGATTTTGACTAGCACCTTGAACAAGAGAGGGAAGGGTGGAAGGTATAGAGGAACTTCCCTTCCCAGTCGAGAAGGAAGGCATCCAGAGGGATTGAGCCCAACACTGGGGGCCTGCAACAAAAAAGCGGAAGTTGGTGATTGTCTGGGGCTGCAAAAAGATCTATCTGAGGGGTGCCCCACCTGGCAAATACTAACTCCAGTACTAGGGGATCCAGTGACTATTCGTGATGGCCCTGGGAAATCCTGCTGAGAGCATCTGCCCGGATATTGTCCTTGCCTGGGAGGTGAACTGCCATGAGGGAAGTGTTCAGGGAATAAGCCAGAGACCACAACTTCATTGCCTCGGTGCACAAGGCCGAAGACCGAGTGCCCCCTTGCTTGTTGATGTACCACATTGTGGTGGTGTTGTCTGTTCTGACCTGTACCACTTGTTCTGAACAGATGCAGAAAACCTGAAGTGCTAGAAAACAGCTCTGAGTTCCAACAGATTGATGTGGAGCAGAGATTCCTGAGGGGACCACAATCCCTGGGTGGTGAGGTCGCCCATGTGAGCTCCCCATCCCAAGAGGGACGCATCTGTAGTAAGGGTCAAGGAGTGAGATTGAGGGATGAAAGGAACCCCGTCTCAGATTGCTCTGATCCTGCCACCACTGCAGGGCCTGGATCAGGGTTCGAGTTACTGGGATCAATTTGGTTAGAGGATCTCTCCTTTGAGACCAGAAGGCTCTCAAATGGAACTGAATGTCCCTCATCTGAAATCTTGCTCCTTGCACTACAGCTGTGGAAGCAGCCATGTGCCCTAGGAGCTGCAGAAAGTGCCTTGCTGATCGAGAGAGCTGCAGAGTGAAGGAGGAGGCCAGAGCCACCAGGGTCTTTACTCTTTCTAGAGGAAGGAAAGCTCTGGCCTACTTTGTGTCCAGTTCTGCGCCTATGAAGGTGAGTAGCTGAACAGGCTCAGAACTGACTTTGGAAGATTGAGGAGAAAACCTAGAGATGTAAGCAGCTGCTGGGTAACCTAAGGTGTATTTGATTTGGTCTGAGACTGACCACTATGAGCCAGTCGTCCAGGTAAGGAAAGATGGCAATCTTTTGCCTTCTTAAGTGAGCAACTGCTACTGCCAGGCATTTTGTGAATACCCTTGGGGCAGAGGTGAGGCCGAAGGGCATTGCTCTGAACTGGTAATGGCCTGAGGGCAGTTCGAATCTGAGGTACTTCCGGTGGGAGCTTCTGATGAAAACATGGAAGTAGGCATCCTTGAGGTCCAAGGACGCTAGCCAGTCCCCTGGCCTTAGGGCCGCCATTCTCCTGTCTTTTTTGGGGTAAGAAAGTACCTGGAGTACAGTCTTTTGCCCTGGTGTAGGGGAGGAACCCTTTCTACAGCTCTGAGAGCCAGGAGGGTTGAGACTTCTGTTTCTAAAGCGAGAGCCTCTAATGGATTTGCAGGTGGCAAGGATCTGGTTCTCATCTTTGGAAATTTTTTGAAGCTGAGAACCAGTCCCTGGCTTACTACTTCCAGGACCCACTTGTCTGATGTTACAGACCCCAGTCCTGACAAAGTAAGCCAGCCTGCCCCCACAGGTAATGGAGAATCGGCCCTGGGCATCCCATCAGGGTGCCTGTTTGCAGGGGCTTTAGGCTGAGGGGTGGGAGCAGGCCTGCCTGCACCCCATCTGCCTCTCCTCTGAAGAACCCCTCTGGGCATAAGCTGAAGAGGAGGCCTGGGCTTGGAAAAGGCTCTGTGAAAAGGCCTGCCCTGCCCATGGAAAGCTGCCTCTGAGGAGTGGCTTGCCCTCCTTGGCCTGTGCACTTCCATAAGTGGTCCTATACTCATCCATTTTTCTTCATGTACCTCTGTCTGCTCCCCAAACAGAGAATTACCCACAACAGGAAAATCCATAGCCTTAGCCTGGGTATCCTGTGACAGGCTAGTACACCTGAGCCAAGCCATTCTGCAAAAGCCACAGATGTAGCCATGACCTTGAAGATACATCATTAGAGTCCACTGCAGCATGGAATTGCACCTTGATGCCTCAATACCATCAGCAGCCACCTGCCCAGCTCCTTGTAAGCTGGCTAGGGACATGTTTCGCTAAAGCCATAACAGTATCCCATCTGGATTTCTGTATCTTGCAACATAGGCCATATAATTTGCCTGTCTGAGTCCCAAGGATGCTGCCATGTATTGTTTCTTTGCCATGGCATCAATCCTCCTGGAGTCCTTGTCAGGGGTGTGTAGCCAAGGGAATATTTGCCTTATCACAGGCTGCAGCCTGCACTACTCCAACATAGCTGCATTGTTGTGAAAGGAACTCCGTATCAGAGCCTGACAATGTCTACCTCTTGTCCATTTTTTTATCCACAGGAGGTACAGTGTTAGGAGCTTTTAAAATTTTTATTGTCTGTTTCCTAAAAGATTTATGTAAAGGAATAGACAATCTCCTGGACTCGGGGATATCCATCATTTCCACATAGTCAGGCTCCTCCTGTTCATCCACAGCTTCTTCCAAAGGGAGCTGGAGGGTTTCAGCAACTTTTTTATAAAACATAAAATGAGAAGGGGACTCAGAAAGCCTAGGGGGAGACACTCCTGAAGGTCTGTCTGGGGAGATGTCCAGTTCAATGGGCACATCCAGACTTTCAAAATCACATTCACTCTCTTCATAATCCTCCTCCCTCTCCTCCGGTTCATAAAATTCCTCTATATCATATTCTTGAACTGGTGGAACCAACCAAACCGACCACTTACCTGATGGTGCCGGTTTGGTCAGAACCGGGGAAAGCGTCTGGACAATTTGGATCGCTTGACTATCTCTGCAGCGGTTGGAGAAGGAAATTTTGGCTCCACACCTGCTGATTTTCTAGTCCTCTTTGCTGGAACTGGCTCCTCCGAGTCAGCTCTTCGTTTGCCCGAGAAGTCTCGCCTCTGGTCAGAGGAGATTCCTCCGTCTCGGTTGGCAACCAACCGGGCTGGCCATCCGGTCAGCGGACTTTTGGTTTCTCGCCCCTGAGCCTACCAACTCTTATCCAGGGTAGCTGCAGGAAATTCTGCAAATCTGGCAGTCTGCATTGAGGTGGTCAAATCCTAGACAATAAACACAGGTGTGTGGGTCAGCCTTGGCAAAGGCTTCCCCACAGACATTACAGTGCTGAAACCCAGTGGGCCCGGTTTTTCTTTTGGGTTTCTCAGACATAGTGCCAGCCTAACCAAAAACTTGCCCGTTTACGGCAAATCGCCAAGCAAGACACCCTTATCGGTTCCCAACCGTGTCACGGGTCGTGGAAAAAACCATAATGAAATCCATTTTTTTTTAGAACCAATAAGAACCGGGAACCGCACTCTAAATGCAATTTAATTAAGTTTAACAACAACCTGATCGGTTCAAACCGAACCGATAATGACGTTTGCAAGTTCCACACAGAGAAAATGTAAAACCTATCTATTACTTACGATACCACAGACAGAGCTTGAACCGACCGGTTGCGGTTAAAATAAGACAAATGCGGTTTAAAAGACCGAGAAATTACACTTTTTAACCGACAAAATTAACCGAGCAGAAGGAGAAATCTCCGGAGCGACTGTTCAGTGAGGCGGAGTAAAGAATCTGACAGTTTGAGTTTGAAGAACAACAGACAGAGTTTTCAACCGAGCTCGCGCTCAAGATTCCATGCCTGGCATGGAAAGTTAACTCTTTCACCTTCTGAGCAGTTCTAAGGCTGGGACAAACTGCATATGTCATAATATAGCAAGACTTCATGTTGTTTGAACCATTACTTGCCTTACCTCCTTTTTGCTTACAGAGAAGTGCCACAGGCATCAACAGGGTTCTCACCATTTGAAATGCTGTATGGTAGGCAGCCAAGAGGGCCACTGGATGTGATAAAAGAAACGTGGGAAGATAACTCCACTCAGAAACAATCTATATCTTCTTATATGCGTGCCCTAAGAAGGAAGCTGGCAAAATATGTTGAAATTGCCCACAGTAATCAGGAAGAGGCTCAAAACCAGCAGAAAGTATATTATGACCATGGAGTGAAAGAAAAGGTATTTGAAGCAGGTAAAAAGGTTTTGCTACTGTTACCCACAACAGAAAATAAGTTGTTAATGAAGTGGCAAGGGCCATATAAGGTTCTTAGATGTACTCGCACAGTTAACTATGAAATTGAGACCCCTGACAAGAAAAATCCTTCTAAGATATACCATGCTAACCTCCTCAAGAAATGGGTTGAAAAAATGCCAGAAGCTGCTTTGCTAGTTTTACCAGAAACTGATAAGGAAGATATTGATGTAGCTTGTGATAGACTAGAACAAACTGTAAATGTTGATGCTGCAAAGGTGAATGTTTCTTTAACTGCAGAACAAACTGCAGACATTCGTAATGTGCTAAAGACATTTAACAGTACTTTTACCATGGTACCGGTCTGAGCAAAAGTGGTTGAGCACACAATAGTGACAAAGAATGCTTGTCTTGTTAGGCAAAAGACATACAGGTTGCCAGAGCGGTTAAAAGCTGATGTGGTTAAGGAAATACAAAAAATGAAAGAATTGGGTATCATTGAGGAGTCGAGGAGTGCTTGGTCATCTCCCATGGTAATTGTAAACAAAAAAGAAGGGGGTGTTAGAATCTGCCTTGATTTCAGGAAACGTAATCAAGTGTCAGAATTTGACAGTTATCCTATGCCCAGAATAGATGATTTAGTGAACAGGCTGGGGAGTGCAAAGTATATCAGTACCCTCGATCTCACTAAGGGTTACTGGCAAATACCTTTAGCTAAAGAATCCAGAGATAAAACTGCATTTGCCACCCCTATAGGATTCTATCAGTTCACCACCAAACCCTTTGGTTTACATAGTGCGCCAGCTACATTTCAACGGTACATGGATGTAATTTTATCCCTTCACACTGGTTATTGTGCTGCGTACCTGGATGATGATGTGGTGTACAGTCCCTACTGGACAAGCCACCTGGAACACCAACGAGCAGTTATCCAAGCTATCGGAAATGCAGGTCTGACAATCAATCCTACTAAATGTGCATTGGGCATGCAGGAAACCAGATATTTGGGCTATGTGTTGGGAAATGGAGAAGTCAAGTCAGAGGTTTCTAAAATAGAAGCTGTAGCTAACAGCCCTGTACCTAGAACAAAGAAACATGTCAGGTAATTTTTAGGGCTGGCTGGTTATTATCGGAGATTTGTTTCCAATTTTGCTGAGTTAGCTACTCCCCTCACTGAACTCACAAAGAAACGGTACCCAAATAGTGTGAAATGGACCCGAGTGTGATGAAGCTTTTCAAGCAATAAAGGCTGCATTATGTTCAGCCTCTGTTTTAAGAAGCCCGGACTCTGAGAAACCATTTCTGTTGCAAACAGATGCATCTGAGGTAGGCCTAGGTGCTCTCCTAAGCCAAAATATAGATGGGAAAGAACATCCTATTCTGTATAGAAGTAGGAAATTGCATGACAGAGGAAAAAGGTACTCCACTATCGAAAAGGAGTGCTTAGCAGCAAAGTGATCCATGGAGTTTCACATATTTTATTTGCTAGGAACTGATTTTGATCTTGTAACAGATCACAATCCTCTCTGTTGGCTTAACCAGATGAAAGATAAAAATTCCAGAATCACACGGTGGTACCTGGCACTGCAGCCATTTAAATTCTCTGTAATTCACAAATCTGATAAAGAGAACAGTAATGCTGATTTTCTGTCAAGATATGGATTAGGAATTGAGGATTCTGATGGTTGAAAAAAAAAACTAATGTATGGGTTTGAACTGTACTTTTTGCTGTACTGTTAAACAAATGGATGCAAATGTGCTTAATGTCTGAATGCAACAAGTGTTATTAGAAAATAAAGAGTTTTGGAAACCTGTTTAATGTAACCCCTAGATGGCGCTATCCCAGGGGCTACTACCCCTGCCTGATTTGCCACTAACAGGTTGAGGGGCCTGGATCCAATGGCGGGTGCCTCCACCCAGAGGTCAGGGTTTGCAATAGTTAAACTAACTTGGTCACAGCCCTCTGGGACACTGCAACCCCTTCTTCCCACTAGTGGCCCACACAATATATCAGAATTACCTTCAGTATACACTTACCCCCAGGTCTGGTTCCGCACTGGGACCTCCTGCAATGAGATACAGTGCAACAATCACAGTACAGTACTTTAACATAGACAAATACCTCAGGCAGTATAACTTTGCTGAAACAAGCAGCTCTGATTTATTTAGGGGATATAACAAGGACAGGGAAATCAGGTTAATTAGCTTATCACTCTAATAATCTACCTATGGCTCTGTGCACAGGCCTATCCCTATCAGTTACTGTCCCTGGGTACCCAAGCCCTAGTGGCTAGTCCAAACCGTGGCAGCTGGTAGGGGCCCTTTCACACAGAGAAAAGGAGAATTAAACAGTCAGCAGTACAGTAATTCCATTTGGATTTAATGTGGCAATTCAACAGGGAGCGACCCTGAATTAGTACTCACGACCTCCAAATAAGATAGGGTCCTTCAATGTCAGCAGGGCTCACTTGAGGTACACAAACCTCTTCACACATCCATATAAAAGAGCACTATACCAGGCAGGCTGCATCTGTATCCCGATCGCAATTACTGCACAATACCCGGAGAACACACAGCAGATTCAGTTCCTGACAGACAGAGTGCAAATTTTCAGCAATTCCTCCAGTCTTCTACAGGGTGAGCCTGGTTCTCTCTTCAGAGATCCTTTGATTCTTTTCACAGGACGGATTCAGTCCTAACAAGCTGCAGACCGGAACTCTGGGCCTTACACACGTTTTTTGACTAAAACTGCACACTGTAAAAGCACAGGGCTCCTTCCTTCTTCACTGCCAAAGCTCAACTCAAACTCCAACCGACAAAACCGGGCACTTCCTTTGTGTTCCTCCCAGTTCTTGACTGGATTGGCTGTCACTCACAATAGACTGCTGCTGTTGGTCCAAAAAGGTGCTGAAGTCTAAACTACATCTCCCAGAGTCACTGCTCATACAATCCTCTTGTGGCTGGCTCAGATTATGAGTCCAAGTTCTGATTCGTCCAAGGCACCATTTTAGAGCTAGCTATTCCCACACTGATTGGTCCAGTTCAGCAGTTCAAAACCAGAATGGGGAACTAGGCAGACACTGTTCTGACTGCAAAAGAAAGTAGGTTAGACAAACTGTAATTTCATTATTACTGTAAATGATTTCTGGCAAACAGTTACATCTTTCAGATAGGTTCCCTTTGCACTCCTAGTGACTGCAAAATGAAGTGAATTGGCAGCAGCTTGAGTGGTACTCAATCAAAAACACACAGTCCCCCATACAACTAATTATGTCTGCAAGCAGACAGCTCTTAAAGAGACAGTACCAGAGGTTCTAAAACACTCACTGATAAATGGCTTAAATGCCAAACACCATTCAGGCTTGGAGCATTCAAGCAAGCTCCTGGAAGTCTTTTGGGAACCCCCATTTGCAGGGGGGTTACATTAATAAAAAACAGGTTCCCTCTTAAAGAGGGGGGTATATGTGACAGGGTAGAACAGGACCCTGTCCCCATTTGTTTTGAAGAAAGTGTTTAAACGCAAGGATCTGTATTCTTTCCTTTTCTGTCTCTTCTGTCTGGTTGTACAACCAAATTTTCCTGTGAGGCTTCGGACTTGATCGACCAGAACAGTCTCGCAATTCTTTGCCTCTCACTGTCTGTTTCTCCTCCCTTGCATATCTATGTCAGCTAATATAAAATATATGAGAATCAATGTATGGAGTGAAACTGATATTGGGATCTCTTTTCTTTAGAAAATATTTAGTGTTGCTGTTGAAATGTATATGTATTTATAATTTGAGATAACTGTAAAAAGCCAGAGGTTATTTGCAAATGCCTGAATCTTTTGCATAGGCTGAAGGGACCTCAGGAAGCTCTCAATGTTCTAGCAGCTCCTAAAATTTACAAAGAACAGGATGTTTGCAAAGGATGGGGGTTGAAAAGCCTTATACAACAGCTGAGCTGAGCTGCAACTAGAGGGGGTTACAAGAGATTTTATTTTGCTTCTGTATATAGTTATTTTGAACAGGTTTATTTTATGCTACTGCAACTACAAAGAAACACTTTTGTGGAATTTTACAACTGCTCCTGGGTTTTCTCTATGCTTCCTGACCTGTGCCTCAACGACACTGTCCTAGTGCCCCCACTTAGATCCATTAGTGTGACTGAATGGTGAAGATTGATCTTGGAAGATCTTTTGGTTAGTCTTGTTTTTTTTTCCACCTTCTCAATGCTCGTTATAACTATTTACCCTTTCAACATAATCATTTCTTAACTTAAATAATCTTTTGTTAGTCTCTCTCTACTCATCTTTAACAACCAAGGAGTACTGATGTCCAGTTCCTGTGAAATGCTTGTTAGGACACAGTAGGTTCACTCACTAGTATTTTTCTAGTGCTGCCTCCAGTGCGTCCCAGACCTTCAGTTTACCCAGTGGAATCACATTGGCTATGGCCTCCCAGTATGCTGCATCCTCAGCGTGATCTCGTTCCTCCAGGTTAACCAGCTTAGATTGATGAGACCTTTCCCTGAAATAACAAAAAAAATAAAATAAATGAGTAACAATTTCTAAAGAGGAAAAAACTCTTTGCTGCTGAATGACATGAAGGAATTTTAAGCTGGTCTATCAAATCTTTCTGATTAAACCTGCTAACATGAGAGCTGAGTGGCTGTAAACCGCTGTTCTCAACACAGTGCTTTCCTATTTGCACTTACTTTATGAAACTTTAGACTCTATTCTCCAGGTTTCACATAACACTGCAGTCTCAACTAATCAATCGATCCCTCCCTCAAAAAACAAACTCTAGCCAGAGCCGATAGGGCTGTGAAGAGCTACCAAATGACCAAAGTTACAAATGTGCGTAGAAATTATGCAATACCCAGGTGTAACTTGGCCATTTTTTGGAGGTACTGCGCCAAATTTTCAACATGGCCTTTTTAGGACCCATCCTCATGAGGAGTTCCAGTGTCATTTTGTTCACTTGTCCCGAAAGGTGATTTCGCAGAGCGAATGCAGTATTTTTTTAATATTCAAAAATTGGTAGCGAACTTGATATGAGGTTGGGGATCTTTGCAAGCTTCAGGAAGTGTGACATTCACAGATTTTACCAACATCACTGGCAAATTATAAATTTACAATATCGCTATCTCCAATACAAACACGTTCCCTTTTTGAGTTTCATTTTTAAAGAGATTACAGAATTTCTTCTCCCCGTGCCCCCTCACTCTCTGCGTTCCCTTCCTCCCCTCCTTTCCTCCATCATGTCTCTGTTTCTTCCCCATATCCCTAGTGTCTCACATTCTCCCTGTTGTACATGTCTCAGACTATTACTATTATTCAATGTTTTATACTGTCATCATGCTGAATTGCTGATTCACTGACGTGGAACCTTTGTAAAAGAGCCTTGGCTCAAAGGTATTTGTAATCCTAGACTGAAATAAATAAAACAGGTTTTAAAAATGCTTGAGATAGGCACAGAGGATTACTGGTATTTGAGGGAGGGGTACAATCTAATTCCAACAGATCATGAGAGGGTGCAGTTGTTAGGGGTAATGGGGCAGACTAGGTGGGCCAAAGGCCCTAATCTGCTGACAATTTCTATGTTTCCTAAACTGAGTGTGAGTGACAACGGATGCCAACTTATATCCAAGGAATTTCAGGACTTCTTACAACTCAATGGCAATGATCACTGATGGGTAGCACCCTACTGTCCACAAGCCAGAGTAGAAGTAGTATGCCAAAATTAGACACTACTTAATTCTATCCGGAGTGCACATATGGAGTGGAATGACTGGAAAAAGGAATGCTGCCGCTTCTATTGGCATTTGGGTCAATGCTACTACAGGAGTGAGCCCAGCAGAGCTTCTGTTTGGAAGAAAACTTTGGAATAAGTTACCTTATCATTTCTACATATTATGTCACATATAAGGAAATCAGAGTGATTCTGTGGATAAACAGAGGTGTTGTAAGTCCCCACCTTTCACTAGCACTGGATAGCAAATGTACAAAGGTTGAATAGAACAAGCATTTGTCAATGCCGAATGTTTGCTTGCTGGCATTGGCAGTGGTAGTGTAGAAGTTACAGGGCTGCGTAATAGGAATGGCAGTGAAGTATTGAACTGAAGCCAACCCCACCACCACCCTGCAGAGAGTGACAGGCACTGGGGTGTGCCTTTGGGTCGTCAGGCATAACGGCCACGCCATTTCACCACACCCCACCCTGCAGACACTGACAAGTGTCACGGTTTTCCTTGGGGTCTTCGCTTTATGCGCACTCCCATTCCATTAGGAAATACGTGATGGGTGTTATATAGAGAATGGGGTGAACTTGAGCCGAAGAGTCCAAGGCATACCTCGATGCCTCACTGGCTGCAGGGTGGAATGGTATGAGCATTACAGGCAAGAATCCCAAGTCACACCCCTGATGCCTGTCATTCTCTTACAGGGTTGGCGTTATGGTTGGAAACCCTAATACCTCAGGCATTCGTTGGTATTTTCACCCAAATGTTCAACATGTTTTTTGTGACCCTACCTCATGAACAGGGGAATATCAGTTTGTTAGCAGAAGCTGCTTATGCACAGCGATTACGGCATTTAGCACCACAGGTGCAAAACATTCTGAACAGGATGTAAAAACGATAGCTGTACTGTTCATGGGGAGGTAAAAATGGCAATGTTGCAAATCTGCAGTAAAAATATTTAAAAAATGGTGACGCCACTGAAGCAGACAACAGAAACTGTGCAACGACACCCGTAATATAATTAGGTTGGGGATTTTTACAGCAGCCTGATCAACTCAGGCATTTTAGTGCCTCCAATCATGAACAGTGTCACTGTGATTTTCTTTATCTGTCCCGAACAATGATTTCCCACAGCGACCACGCATCTCTGCGCTGAAAGTGTGAAAACACACTTTGGCCATGTTGTGAAAAATGACAGCTGTACTGTAAATAAGGAAGTGTGGAAAAATGCCACTGGTGAAAATCTGACTTAAAATATTACAAAGTCATGAACTTACGAGGGTGCGTGGAAACTGTGCAACGCACGCTCGTAAAACAGTCATTTTATGGAATTTTGTCACCAAATTTTCAACACAGCCATTTTAACACCTCTTCTCATGAACAGTGTCACTGTGATTTTCTTAATTTGTCTCATACATTGATTTGCGACCCGGCTGCACCATTGTGCGCTATGGCGGAAACACATTTTGGGTGAGATGAAAATGACAGCTGTACTACTCATAAGAAGGTGTGGTAAATGGCAATGTTGAAAATCTGAGTGAAAATATTGAAAATTGCGAACTTACGAGAGCGTAGTAACTGTACAACGCACACTGTAAAACAGTCATTTTTGAATTTAATCAATTTCAACATAGCCATTTTAAGACCTCTGCTCATGAACAGTGTCACTGTGATTTTCTTAATTTGTCCCATATATTGATTTCGGACACCGACTGCACCATTGTGCGCTACATGCGGAAACACATTTTGGGTGAGATGTGAAAAATGACAGCTGTACTACTCATAAGAAGGTGGTAAAATGGCAATGTTGAAAATCTGGAGTGAAAATATTGAAAATTGCTAACTTACGTAGCTGCAGTATAGAACTGTACAACGCACGCCGTGAAACAGTCATTTTTGGAATTTTTCACCAAATTCAACATAGCCATTTTAAGACCTCTGCTCATGAACAGTGTCACTGTGGTTTTCTTAATTTGTCCCACATTGGTTTCACACCGACTGCGCCATTGTGTGCTACATGGACGGAAACACATTTTGGGCAAGATGTGAAAATGACAGCTGTACTACTCATAAGAAGGTGTGGTAAAATGGCAATGTTGAAAATCTGGAGTGAAAATATTGAAAATTTGTGAACTTACGAAGCGCATGAGAACTGCACAATGCACGCTAGAAATAGTGTTGATTTTCCACCAAATTTTCAAAACAGGCTTTTGAGAGCCCACCTATGAACGTTGGCAGTGTCGTTAATCGTTCCAAGGTGATTTCGCACAGTGACTGCGAAATCACCCTTCAGGCCCGAATAACACCATGACAGTGACAGCATTCATGAGAAGGAGTCCCAAAAACCACATGTTGAAAATTTGGTGCAAAAATTCCAAAACATGCCTGAGATATGCAACAAAGTTGAAACCCCCCTATCTATCCCATTATACAGCTTACCGGCATTTCCTCAGTTCCCGGTCAGCTTTGAAGAATGCAGACGTGTTCCTGGTCCACCGAAGATCGTCGCGCTGAGCTCCGGAGGTAAGTATGGGTGGGGGGTGGGGAGGCAGGTGCGCAGTGGGTGAGTGGGTTGTGGGGAGGGGCAGGAAGACTGCGTGGGACCGTTTTTCTTTACAGGTACTTAAAAAAAAAAGATGATCGCAGATTATTGCCACACTGGGGGGCTCCCAGCGGGCACCCTGTACTCAGGGGAGGGGGAAGACAGTGAAGCCGACGGGGATTGGGCACCCCGCTGGCTATATCTATTGAGTTGCTACGCCTGGGGTGGGCACCCAGCGTGGCATTTGGAAGGCTTTGGGGCGATACACAGCCGACGGGGATTGGGTACCTTTCGTCGGCTATAGAGTGTGTGGTTGGGGCACGCAGTATGCGGTATGCTTCTGTGTGTGTGTGTGTGTGTGTAGGGGGAGCTGCGCATGAGCAGGCGATATCTTATCGCTGCTCACTGAAGCATACAGTGGCGTGAAAAAGTATTTGCCCCCTTCCTGATTTTCTCTATTATTGCATATTTGTCACACTGGATGTTTTCAGGTCTTTAGAGAAAATGTAATATTAGATAAAGGGAACCTGAGTGAACAAATAACACTTCTTTTTTTTTTTAATTTCACTTATTTAATGAAAAAAGTTAACCAACACCAACTGGCACTGTGTGAAAAAGTAATTGCCCCTTACACTAATAACTGGTTACGCCACATTTAGCTGCAATGACTGCAACCAAACACTTCCTATAATTCAATATCAGTCTTTCACATCGCTGTGGAGGAATTTTAACCACTCTTCTCGCAGAACTGCTTTAATTCAGTAACATTTGGTAGGTTTTAGCATGAACTGCTCGTTTCAGTCCTGCCACAGCATCTCTATTGGGTTTAAGTCTGACTTTGACTAGGCCACCCAAAACTTTAATTTTACTTTTTAGCCATTCTGATGTGGACTTGCTTTTGTGTTTTGGATCATTGTCTTGCTGCATGACCCTAACTACGCTCAGCTTCAGCTGATGGAAGGATGACCGGACATTCTCCTTAAGAATTTTCTGGTACAGAGCAGAATTCATGGTTCCTTTAATTATGGCAAGTCATCCAGGTCCTTAGGCAGTAAAGCATCCCCACACCATCACACTACCACCACCATGTTTGACTGTTGGTATGGTGTTCTTACTGTGGAATGCTGTGTTTGCTTTTACGGAGACATTATGGGATCCATGTCGTCCAAAAGTTCCACTTTGGACTCATCTGTCCATAGAACATTTTCCCAAAAGGCTTGTGGATCATCCAGGTGCTTCTTGGCAAATGAGAGACGAGCGCTTATGTTCTTCTTGGTTAGCAGTGGTTTCGCTTGCTACTCTCACATGAAGCCCATTTTGCCCAGTCTCTTTCTGATTGTGAAGTCATGAACACTGACCTTAGCTGAGTCAAGAGAAGCCTGCAGTTCTTGGATGTTGTTTAGGATCCTTTGAGACTTCCTGGGTGATTTTACACTGCGCCTTGGAGTAATTTTGGCAGGCCGCCTACCCTGGGAAGATTCACTACTGTTCCAAGTGTTCTCCATTTGGAGATTATGGCTCTCACTGTGGTTCAATGGAGTCCCAGAGCCTTATAAATAGCTTTGTAACCCTTTCCAGACTGATAGAGGGCAACAAATTTTTCTGATCTTTTCAGGAACTTCCTTTGATCATGGCATAATGTGCTTGTTGAATCTTTGTGCTGGCAACGTGACTCTGATGGTAAGGGCAAAATAAGTGAGGTTTATATTGAGCAGGGCTAGCTGTAATCAAGCCTGACTGTGTTCAATCAGCTGACTCTAATTATCCCTTTAATTGGGTTGATTTAACTAGGGGGCAATTATTCACACAGTGCCAGTTGGTGTTGGTTAACTTTTTCATTAAATAAATGAAATAAAAAAAAAAAGTGTTATTTGTTCACCAGGTTCCCTTTATCTAATATTATATTTTGTCTAAAGACCTGAAAACATCCAGTGTGACAAATATGCAATAATAGAGAAAATCAGGAAGGGGCAAATACTTTTTCATCCACTGTAGCTCCCCCTTTCAACTGTATGCCACTGCATTTTGGAGCTTGTCATAGACAGCTCCAGCATGCATTGGCGGACAGGGGCCGCGCCTGCCAACACACTGACTGAATTGGAAGAGGGGGTGACACACCTCCGAAAACTCGGATGATGGCACTATGTTTCTTGCACATGCGTGCAAGCAAAACAAAAATATATAGAAAAGAACAAGAAGAAAATAGCTGCAGCTGGACTGTCTGTAATCTGACACTGTAGTCTGTCTGACTGTTTCAAAGCTTCAATAAATTCCAGTACAACAGATAATGAGTTAACCCCTAGCTTGATGAAAGTCTGCAGCCCTGCAAAGGTTCAACTGAGGGGCTAGAAGAACCAAGCATTTGTCAATGCCGAATGTTTGCTTGCTGGCATTGGCATTGGTAGTGTAGGAGTTACAGAGCTGCATAATAGGAATGGCAGTGAAGTATTGAATTGAAGCCAACCCCACCACCACCCTGCAGAGACTGACAGGCATTGGGGTGTGCCTTTGGGTCGTCAGGCATAACGGCCACACCATTTCACCAGACCCTACCCTGCCAGACACTGACAGTGTCATTGTGCCTTGTGTCTTTGGTCTCTTATGCTCACCCCATTCCATCAGGAAATACAGTGAGATGGGTCCTGCATAGGAGAATGGGTGAACTTTCGGGTTAAGAGTCCAAGGCACACCTCATGCCTCTCACTGGCTGCAGGGTGTGGAATGGTATGAGTATTACAGGCAAGAATCAAAAGTCACACCTCGATGCCTGTTAATCTCTACAGGGTGGGGCGTTATGGTTGGAAACCCAACGCCAGGCGTTTGTTGGCATTTTCACTCCAAATTTTCAACATGGGTTTTCTGTGACCCCTACCTTTATGAACAGTGGCAATATCAGTTCGCTAGCTTAAAGCTGATTTCGCACGCTTACGCCATTTGGCACCACAAGTGCGAAAATACATTTCAAACAGGATGTGAAAAATGACAGCTGTACTGTTCATAGGGAGGTGCAAAAAATGGCAATGTTGAAAATCTGCAGTGAAAATATTTAAAAAAACGGGTGAAGTCATGAGCATGCATAGAAACTGCGCAACGCACACCCGTAATGCAATTAGTTTGGGGACTTTTTACAGCAGATTGTCAACACATGGATTTTGGAACCTCCGCTCATGAACAGTGTCACTGTGATTTTCTTTATCTGTCCTGAACAGTGATTTCCCACAGCGACCATGCATTTCTGCGCTGGAAGTGCGAAAACACATTTCGGCCACGGTGTGAAAAATGACAGCTGTGCTGTTCATAAGGAAGTGTGGAAAAATGCCAGTGGTGAAAATCTGGACTGAAAATATTAGAAATCCATGAACTTACGAAGGTGCGTGGAAACTGCGCAATGGTCGCCGTAACACAGTCACTTTATGGACTTTTTTTCACTAAATTTTTAACATAGCCATTTTAACACCTTTGCTCATGAACAGTGTCACTGCAATTTTCTTAATCTGTCCCGACCATTGATTTCGCACACCGACTGTACACCATTGTGCGCTACATGGGCGGAAACACGCTTTGGGCGAGATGTTAAAATGACAGCTGTACTGTTCATAAGAGGTGTGGTAAAATGGCAATGTTGAAAATCTGGAGTGAAAATATTGAAAATTCGCGAACTTCACGAGCGCATGAGGAACAGCGCAACGCATGTCAGAACAGTAGCCTTGGTTTTCATCTTCAACAGGGTTTTTGGGGGCCTACCATGAACTGTGACACTGTCGCTTCGTAATTCAGTCCCAAAGGTGGTTCTGTGCAGTGACCGCGAAATCACCTTTCGGGCCCGATTAACAAAATGACAGTGACAGACTTCACGAGATGGGGTCCCAAAAACCCCATGTTGAAAATTTGGTGAAAAAATTCCCCAAAATGCCTGAGATATGCATCAAAGTTGAAAAAAACTATTTATTCCATTATACTGCTTACCGGCATTACTTCAGTTCGTGGTCGGCTTTGAAGAGTGCAGGCATGTTCCTGGTCCACCGAAGATCATTGCGCCAGATTCCAGAGGTAAGTATGGGGTGAGGTGGGGGTGGGGAGGCAGGATGCAGAGGGTGGGAGGAGGGGGGCAGAACAGTCAGCGAGGAAAGGTTTTTCTTTCAGTTTTTTCCCCTTAGACGACGCGACTAGTGCCACTTGGGGTGGGCTCCCAGCGTGGCAGCTGGAAGGCTGTTGGGGGCAGTGGAATCGATGGGGATTGGGCACCCTGTCGGCCATACAGACTGTTGTCACGCTGGGGTGGGCTCCTAAGCGCGGCACCTGGAACCTGTTGGAGGGGTGAGCAGAGCCGACGGGGATTGGGCACCCTGTCGGCCATAAAGTATGTGCGTTGGGGGGAAGCATTAGCACGCAATATGCGTGTGTGTGTGGGAGGAGCGCATGAGCACGCGATATCTTATCGCTGCTCACTGAAGCGTAGCTCTCCCTTTGAACTGTACAGAACTGCATTTTCAACTGCTGTCATAGACAGCTGCAGCATTCATTGGCGAACTGTGGCTGTGCCAGCAAACACACTGACTGAATTGGAAGACAGGGTGCCACACCTCCGAAAACTCGGATGATGGCACTATGTTTCTTGCACATGTGTACAAGCAAACATAAAAATTACTCACCATAGCAATGTTGTTTCTTCTAATGGAGTCTTGCTGTATTCTGACTATATGCAGTTAGCCCCAGCACTTGAACTGCTCTGGAGAGTAAAGGGTTAACTCTATGCCAAGGAATAGAACGCTGAGCTCGAGCTCGGTTTTCAAACCACTGTCCCTGGTACTCCTTAGTGTAACCATCAGATTCTTATGAGCACTACGCTAATTAACTAACAATTTAGAATTTTTTTTTTTGCCAAAGGGCAATAAACATATTTTTAGAGTCCAAAAGACTCAAGTCGAGAACCCCAAAAATAATCCAAGTAGGTAGTGAAACAAAAACAATATATTCTTAAATAATAACTATAAAGACCTCAAGCTAAAGAAGAGGTAACCAAGGTACACCTCTGGGGTGCAGCACTGCGCCTGCCAGACCACATCCCTAAACAACTAGGTTCCAGGAGGGGAGGCAGGGAGGGAGGTCAGAATATAGCAAGACTCCATTAGAAGAAACAACATTACTATGGTGAGTAACTTTTTCCTCAAACAACATGAAGTCTTGCTGTATTCTGACTACATGCAGACTACCAAGCAGTACCGCCCCTGGAGAAGGGAGTTACAGAACCTATTTTGGGAACAAGCTCTGCAGCACTGCTGTGCCAAACCTAGCATCACCTTTTACAGGTACATAAGGAAAAAGAAAGACAAAGGGAGGGATAGTGAGACTGAAGGGGAGGATGGGGGTCATGGAGGATGACAACAGTAAAGCTGACATATTGAACAGGTATTTCTGCTCAGTTTTTACTGAGGAAGAGGAGGGTAATAGGTCTGAAGGGAGTACAAGGGTGAGAATGGTGCAGAACGGACACAAGTCCCTTTACACGAGAAAGGGTCCTGAAGGAACTGGAAGTAATAGAGTTGATAAAGCAATGGGGCCAGATGGGGTGCACTCCATCGTCCTTAAAGAACTAAGAGAGGTGGTGGCTGAACTTGTTATCCTGTTTAGCCGATCACTGGAAACAGGGAGGTACCCAAAGACTGGAGGACAGCAGATGTAGTCCCCTTATACAAAAGTGGAACAAAGAGGAAGCAGGGAACTACAGACCAGTCAGCCTCACCTCGGTAGTGGGAAGATCATGGAAGCACTACTGAAGGAGAGATTGGTGGAACATCTAGTTGTCAATGGACTACAGGACCCAAGGCAGCATGGTTTCACCAGGGGAGGTCATGTCAGACCAACCTCGTTGAATTTTTGACTGGGTGACTAGGGAGGTGGATCGGGAGAGGCAGTGGACATGGCCTATCTGGACTTCGCAAGGCCTTTGACACTGTGCCACATAGAAGACTATTACACAAACTGGGGAATATGGTGTGGGCAGGACAGTAGTGTGGTGGGTAGGTAACTGGCTGGGTGGCAGGACACAGAGGGTGGTGGTAAATGGCTGTCACTCCACAGAGGAAGAGTGACCAGTGGGTACCACAGGGATCAGTGCTGGGACCAGTCCTATTCAACATCTTCATCAGTGACATTGCGCAGGACCCAGAAGGCAGAATTTCACTGTTAGCTGATGACACAAAGCTCTGTAACAGAGTAGACACACCAGAGGGTGTAGACAGAATGAGAAGTGACCTGCAGAAACTTGAAGAATGGTCAGTTTGGCAGTTGAAATTAATGCAAAGAAGTGCAAGATAATGCATATGGGGCACAAAAACCCTGGCACAATATATCAGTTGGGTGGTGAGGATATAATGCACCAAGCAGGAAAGGGATCTTGGGGTTGTCATCTCTGATGACCTCAAGGTAGGGAAACAGTGTGACAAGGCAGCAGGTAAAGCAAATAGGATGATGGGATGTATAGGCAGGGCATCACCAGCAGGAAAAGGAGGTCATAATTCCGCTATACAAGACACTAGTGAGGCCCCACCTGAGTACAGTGTACAGTTCTGGAGACCATACCTACGTAAGGACGACACAGGGTAGAGAAGGTTCAGAGGAGGGCAACAAAGATGGTGCATGGATTGCATCACAAGTCCTATGAAGACAGGCTGAAGGAACTGAACAAGTACTCCCTGGAGGAGAGGAGGGAGAGAGGGGATATGATAGAGACATACAAGTATCTTATAGGGAGGAACAGGGTGCAGGAAAACACTATTTTTAAGCGAAAAAGATGTTCCAGGACTAGAGGGCATGGGATGAAGTTGGAGGGAGGACGATTCAGAGGAAACATGAGAAAGAATTTCTTCACAGAACGGGTGGTGGACAAGTGGAACACCCTGCCACAGGAAGTGGTGGGGGCTGAAACAATCACGGGATTTAAGAATGCATGGGATAGACATAAAGGAATTCTGGAGGTCAGGGGTAAAGGGCAACAGACTTCTAGGAAAACAAACTGAACTTACAAGCTCAAATGGGCAGACTGGGTGGGCCACAGGCCCTTATCTGCCGACACTGTCTATGTATCTATGTATCACTTCTTGACTGGATGTCAAGAGAGCAATGCTTGGCAAATGTGTGAACAGTTTTCCAGGTGGCTGCTTTACAGATTTCCTCTAATGGTACGTCTCTAGCTGCTGTGACCGAAGCAGCTGTACCTCTGGTGGAGTGAGCCCTCAGGCCTGAGGGTGGCTCCTTCCCCAACTTTGAATAGCAGAACTGGATACAGGAGACAATCCACCTGGCAACAGTCCTCTTAGTAGCAGGTTTACCTTTTCCCACTTCTCCCTAAGTGAGAAAGAGCTGTGAACAGTCATTTCTATAGGCTTTAGTGTGTTCTATATAATAACTAAGGGCCCTCTTTACATCAAGACTGTGTAGTCTTCTCTCCCCCAGAGGAAGAATGGTCAGTGAAAAATACAGGCAATGACACAGACTGCTTCAAATGAAAGTCTGATACCACCTTGGGAAGGAACTTTCTGTTGGTTCAAAGGACCACCTTATCCCTGTGAAATGAAATGAAGTCAGATTCCACTGATAAAGCCTGTAATTCACAGATTCTCCGGGCAGAGGTAATGGCTATCAGGAACACAGTTTTCCAAGTCAAGTATTTTAGCTCAGCTAAAGATTATGGTTCAAAGGAGGGCTGCATAAGCTGTGCAATACGGATATTCAGATCCCAAACAGGAGTAGGCTCCCTAAATGGAGGAGTGATATGAACCAGACCTTCGAAAAATTTCTTGAAAACTGGATGAGAGGCTAGGGAAGAGCCCTTCCCAGCTGAAAGGAAGGCAGCGATGGCTGCCAAATGTACTTTGAGAGTGGTAGGCCTGAGGCCTAAACTGTTAAGATGCACCAAATAGTCCAAAGCAGTGGCAATGTCAACTAAATCTGGCTGAATATGCATCTGAGAACACCAGAAGCCAAATGTCTTCCATTTGGAATTGTAAGTTTTTCTAGTAGAAGTTTTTCTACTAACCTTAAGAATGTCCAAGACTGACAGCGAAAGGTGCAGGCTTGCATATTTTAGCTCCTCAAGAGCCAAGCTTTGAGTCTGAGAGTCTGAAGGTTGGAATACAGTAAGAGACACAGGTGCCTCTGCGCTGCATGGAATGAGCAGGTGCTATCATGAATGTTGCAGACAAAAACCCAATAAATAAGCACTCAAAAAAGCCAAAAAATAAACACGCAAAGATTCAAGGCATATGAGCAGTGACAGACCGCAACACACTACCCCAGCGCTTCGTGTCTACTCCTGGACACTTCATCAGGAGGCAGGGATCTGGTGCTCAAGGTCCTTCTTTTATTTGGGAAAAAACCTTAAAGTGATAGATCACATATTTTTAATACATTTCTTTTGTATGTGTGTGTATATATATATATATATATATATACAACTCAAAATCCCCTGATGCCAAACACCTTATGTGAATACAATTATAAAAGCAGCTACTTTATAGATAAAATTGCAAAAATCCATATCAGAATCCTTATTGCACAGCATATTCATGTGGGAGGTCAAATAGAGATGTCAAAGGTCAAATTATGAAAATAATACAATGAAGTCAAAATACAATAATGGATGAATATCCAGCAGATTTAAGTCTAATCTGACAAAGTTAAAAATCATTTTTTATTTTTTATCTCCAATCTTTTTCCTTTTCATTTTTAAGTTTTCTCTATAGCAGGCATTAGCCAACAAAACTGATAGGTAGGATTAGATTATTCCACTTCAAACAAATATTTCTAGGTTTATTATTTAATTAATGAAAAAATCAGAAACATAAAACACACAAACTTCAAACTACAGTTTGAATCCCACCAGAACCACTGACTGGAAATACAGTAGCACTGTATTCAGAAATAAAAATATATTTCAGTAATTCTAGTTGATGAATAATATAATCAGAGATTCATATACTTTTTTTTATCAATCTTAGGGGACTTATTTATAACATTATTTTTAACTTTTATACTTTATATTTCTAATGATCAAAGGATTTTAGGTAAACATCAAGAGTTTCCAAGATATTTTAATATTTCTAATCAGCAGCGTCTATATAATCCAAACAGGGACAAAAATCAGAGAATATCAAAATCAAAGCAATGGAATAATGTCCAGACTGTCATTAAGCCCTAAGGGGGTTAAAGGTTTGAAAGTATAGCTCCATCTCGACTCGTTCTGTAGCAGTAATTTAAGTCTATCCCCACCTCTGTTTAGAGGTTTTATATGTTCCAGACCCATAAAAGAAAAATCAGTAGGAGCACGTTTATGTTTCAAGGCAAAATGAACACCTATTGGTGTATCCGGTTCTGTTGTAAGAACAGCACGAACATGCTCTTGCATACGTTCCTTTAAGGGTCTTTTTTTACGTCCAATATAAAGTTTAGGACAGGTGCATTGAATTACTTATATGACGTAACTCGTTGTACATGTAATAAATTCCTTAATCGAGATATTTTTATTAAGGTCTGGATGCTGAAAAGTATCTCCCTGGATACAATAACAACAGATGTTACATCTGCCACAACGAAAATTGCAAGATGGAATAGGTGGTAGCCATGTAGGATGAATTTCTTGTGTCGGTTTTGAATAAAAACTATGGCCCAGATATTCAAAAGAGTTCAGCCATGCGCAATAGGGTTGCGCCTGCGCAAGTCCGGGAATTGCACCGGCCCCTGCTTATATCTGGGCAGGAGGCAGTTGCGCCCGAAATCATGCTGAGCAACAGCGCAATGATAATGAAGGCATGCACAACTGAAGGGGAGGAACCATATAAAATGGCGAGTGCGATATTTAACGACTTCTGCGCCATGCGCAATAGGGGAGCAAGCGAAGTTTGTGCCATAGCGGAAATGAGCCAAAATAAAAAGGAGCAAGGGAGAGGCGCAAGAACACTACAGGGAAGCCACATGAGGCAGAACCCTAGGCAGACAGACAGGGCAGGAGGGACAAACAGGGCAGGCCAGGGAAAGGGCACCCTGAACACCCAGGCACAGGGAAGGTGTGGGGAGCCACAGCTAGTGCAGAAGGGGGAAGTGCCACACAGCACAGAGGCCACCACAGGCAGGTGCTCCCGGTGCAGGGGAAGTAGCAGGGAGGACAGTGGGGGGAATACAGTAACAGCTGCCGGGGGGATGAACACAAGCCAGGGACATGGCCAGTGCCACCTTCCAGATGGAGGCCATTATGAGGGGGTGAGAAGGCGTGCGGCAGGGGGGCGTGGCCATGGAAGGGCCCGTCGGCGGTATGCCCCCAACAGGCAGTAATGAGCCTGCACCAGCTTTGAGCTGTACACCGATACTGAAATTGTGGGCCGGTACCGCCTGAATAGGGCAATTCTGAGGCGGCTCTGTGAGCTGTGCAGTGATGTGATGCAGGCACCCACACAACGGAGCCATGCCCTGTCAGTGGAGGCTACAGTAACAGCCTGCATGTGCTTGCTCGCCACTGGTACCTTCCAGAGACCAACTGGGGACACCACAGACATAACCCAGTCAGCCACATCACGCCACCTCACCCAATTCCTCAGCACACTGCTGCCACATGCTGCGGAGTACATCCATTTCCCCAGCACAGCGGCGGAGCGCACAGCAAACATACAGGAGTTCCACAGGGTAGCACATATGCCTGGCGTGCTAGGGGCAATAGACTGCACCCATGTGGCCATATGCACCACCTGGCCCCGGGGGGCCGCATCGTCAATCGCAAGAGACTATCGCCAGCATCAACGCTGCCAGGTGGTGTGCGATGCCAGGGTGCATAATCAATGTCTGTGCCATGCACCCTGGGGAGCACACGATACCTTCATCTGGTACCAGTCGGCACTGTGCTACACATTCAAGAGTGGGGACTGGGTGGGGGCATGGCCAGAGGTGACATGGGTAGTGGCCACATGGCCGGGCAGGGCAATGCTGATCACCAAACTAACCTCCGCCCTCTACACACAGGTGACAGCGGATACCCACTCCGCCCCGGCTGCTCACACTCTACCGGTGGCCTCGCGACCACCGCAGCAACGCTACAATGAGACACACGCCACCACACGTAATGTCATCGAGTGGGTGTTCGGGATGCTGAAGGTACGCTTCCGTTGCCTGACACCTCCGGCGGTGCCCTACAGTACAGCCCCTCAAAGGCCTGCAGGCTATTCCTGGCCTGTTGCATCCTGCACAACATGGCCAACAAACGTGGGATAGCCGTACAGGTCGAAGAGGGGGACAGCGATGGGGACGATGAGGACACCGGTGACGACGGTGATGGGCAGCCCCCCCTTGGCCGACGGGACCCCCGAACTGATCCGGCTGGCACAGCTGCACCGGGACACCATCACGGAGGAGCACTTCAGCCAACCCAGGTAAGTCATGGGGCCATGTGCAACCAACAGTGGCTAAAGCACAACCCACAAACACGCATGGACACACACCAGGGGTGCATGCCGTCAAGGGAAGTGGCAGGGCACAGAAGCACACACACAACCAGGGATGGGTGAGGATTAACATGCCACGCGGACACACACACACACACACACACACAATGCACCAAACATGCACAGAGGGCAGGAGGCACACCGACCCAAGCAACGCCAACCCTAACAACATACATGTCCACAGGCCACCACACCACTGCCTGTCCGCGCATGTGTCAGATGCTGAGCACCATTGCACATTGGTGTACAGCGCAATGCAGCATCATCATGCACACGCAACTGCGGACAGCAGCCGGAGGTGTGCAGGTGGACCTTTGTGTCCGCGCGAAGGGCTGGGTACCCACCGCACTGCCCACTGAAACACACAATGCACACAGGGCAGCACCAGACAGTAGCCACGCTGGGAGACAGGTCAGTCACGTGACACAGTGCCCCGGCCGCCACGGATGCGTGGGCGGCCCCGCCGAGACCTGCCAGCACTGACAGGCTGACCACTGGTCTCATGGGGTGGCACCGATGGTCCCCAAGGGGTTCCATTGCGTGAACACAACCGTGTACGTGCAGGGGTCTGCAGCACACCGAACATGCCTGCACCAGGAGTGCTCGAGATGCCCACAGCTGAACCCGGTGTCGACAGGGTGGGAGTTGCACGACACCGGGAACGGGGGGTGGACAGTGCACTGCGTGGTGTCCGCGATGCATGGGCACCTGACTGTGTGCCCATTGTGGCCATGACAGCAGTGAATGCCTGTGCATGCCTGTCAATGGCAGCGGTCACATCCTCCCGCAAACAGTCCATCCCTGCCAGGATGAGAGCGGTGTCCCTGCTGCGACGCTCCTCTGCCCGCTCCAGAGCCACACGCAGTGCATCCACGGACGTCGCAAGCCGCATCTGCTGCTGGACTGATGCTTGCAGTAGGCGGGTGGGCTCGTCCAAGAGGTCATCTGCCTCCTCGGCATCCTGTCCCTCAGGGTGTGCACGGCCCTGATGATCAGCACCCCTTGAGGGTGGGTGCTGTGCATCAGGACCAGATCTGGGCATGTCCACAGGTGGTGCACAGACGCCGCCGCTGAACCCTGTACCCCCAAGCCCATTGGCCGACTGCTGATGCTGCCCCTCCGGCTGCTGCTCCCCAGGGCTCATTGGTGCCGCCGCAGTGGCCGCAACAGTCCCACTGTCCTGAACAGACGCCAGTGCTGCTCCACTGGTGCTGACAGGCACAGGCTGGGACGGTGCTGACACGCAGGCCTCCACAGCAGCACCACCCACAGCCATGGGCGCGAAGTGCCCTGCTGTGTGGCCATCCCGTGGCACACACGTGTCACTGCCCATGACGTTAGCATCATCATCATCGGTGACTGACTCTGCACCGGCCCCAGTCACAGCATGCTGGCATCCATGGACGCCGGCACGCTGGGACAAAGGCAGAGCTTCCTCTACACCTGTTACAACGACATCAGTGCGGACGGCCATGCGGCCCCACTGTCGCAATGATCCACGTATACCTGTGGAGGTGGATGAGCCCTCCTCCATCTCCAGCTGACTGTCCTCAGTGGACAGGCCCACCACCGCTGACCCATGCAGACGCTCAGGATCTGTAAGAGAAAGCAAAGTCGCGTTACTGCATGTGACCTACCCTGCCCCCCCCTAGACAGACCATGACTTACCATGCAGTGATGGGCCACCACCCGCTGGAAGCCACCACCGAACACCCTCAATGGCACTGTGCTGCATGCTCATGCTCTCTCCTCCTGTGGGGTCAGCTGTACCACCTCCGGCTGTCCCCCACCTGTTGCAGCACGTGCTGCCCTGATGGCAGCCACCTTCTCCTTTATCCTCCTCCTCCTCTCTGTGCCCATCTTTTTCTTACACTCCTGCACGGAGCGCTGGTGGCTGCCATGCAGGTTCACAGCACCTGCCACCTCCTCCCATGCAGCGGCACGGGCTTGAGGTGTTCCCCGCCGTCCACTGAGAAGTGGCTCCTGATCCAGGTAGGCCTCAAACAGGGCTTCGGTTTCAGCCTTGGTAAAGTTAGGCCTCCTCCTCCTCCTCCTCCTCCTCCCACCACTGTGTTCCTCCTCTCCAACAACTTGCTCGGTCATTATGTAGCCTGTAAGAATGGCAGTTGTTACCTGTGACTGTGCAGTCCTATGCATGTCCCTAAATCCACAATCCACACTCCCAAACAGCATGCAACTCACCAATAGACTGCAATAACCGACTATGGCCACTGCAGCCCAATGTCGCAGTTTTATAGCGCAACCCATGCAAATGAGGCGAGGCGCAACTTTAAGTAGATGCAAACTGCAGTGCTGCGCCACTGAATGGCTGATTAGATGATCTGCATATGACGGCTGAATATTGCGCTGTTGCGCTTTGCACAATTGTGTTGAACATGCTGAGCCAATGGCGCAGTTCTGTGACATGCGTAGTACACACCTTACTGCGCATGCCCGGGTTGCTGACGCAGGCGTCTGCCGCACTGATGACATGCTGTGCGCGGTAGGCAATGCAGGGCACGGCCACCATTGTGCCAATGGCGCGATAGTGATGGTCACTACAAGGCGCTGTGGCACTGGACCATCATAGGCGCACTGGGCCAACTGCGCGGTAGGCCACTATGGCGCTGGCACATAGGCAGCCAATCGCGCTACACGCACTGTGTTCCAATGGCACTGTGCGTGTCCACACGCCAGAGACCCTTGACCCTGTGCCTGACCTTTGCCCCCTAGGCACCATGCGTCAGGCATGGGTGCACCTCTATCGCACTGTTCGGTGACAGCGCGATAGGGAATGGCAGCGCTGTTCCGCGCATCTGCACGTGGGGAGCCGTGCTGCAGAGCGCCATACTGCCAAATACAGAACCGAGAATGGCACGCAGAAGGGCAGCCCAGTGGTTTGCTATCGAACTGGCCAACCTAGTGGCCATTGTGGAGCCACACCATGGGCCTCTGTTTGGGGAGGTGCCCCTGGACAGGGCCAGGACCCAGGTGTGGCAGGAGGTGGCCACTGCCCTTGAGGAGGCCACCGGATGGGGGAGGAGCACAGAGCAGTGCAGGCACAGATACGGGGACCTGCGGCGGAGGGAGCCGGAGCTACTGGCATGCCAGTGGGCACGTGCCAGGAAGGGCACGGTGCCACGGCCAGGTAGGGGTTACGTCAACACACTTTTATCTTCCATATGGGTAACAGTGTTGTATGTGTCCAGCACATAGGGGAGGGACCATCCGGGTTGGCTGTGGTGGTGTTCACAGGGTGTGGGGTGGGTGGGTCTGGCTGGGTGGGAGGGCACACACCTGGGGGCAGAGGGACTTTGCTATGGGATTGTACTGATGTTCCTCTCTCCATGTTTTCCCCACAGGCCCGGAGGAACGCCGCCGTGCACGTGAAGAGCGGCGGCGGGAAGAGCATGATGCAGCCAGGCGGGGCGAGGGCCCTCACCGCCCACTTGACAGGCCCGATGAAGGTGAGTGCCATACATCCATGATTAATATTGCATGCTGTGTGACAGGGTGGGCAGCGGGGCATGGCCACCATCCATCGACACCACTGCCGTGCACGCAACTTGTTACAGTCAACACTGTCCAGTGGCAATGCATGTCTGGGAGTGCGTCAATGGTTTTCCATGCGTGCACCAGGTACATGGTTGTGCCACTGCCTTTGGACCACATAGCCATGTTACTAAACGGCCACGGTGGTGCTGTGCGTGACTTGGCCGGTGGGTGTGTGCAGCATTCCGCATGGCTGTACGCGCCTGGGTGGGCAGGTCATGTGAACGTGATCACTGCGGGTGGTCACACACCATCACAGAGGTATGTCCCATGACTGTATGCCATGCACAGTGGGCGGGCTGTATGGGGCTGTGCATTCACACCTATTGACTGTGCTCCCTTGTCCTAGGTACCCGCCATGTACGTGAAATCCGGGAGGCGCTGCGGGAGATATTGCTGGTGGCGAGGGCGTCGCTGGACATCCTCAGACGCATTGACGAGACCGGGGTCCTGAGAAGGCACAGAGCCAGGAGGAGTCAGACCGGGGAGAGGCGCTCCCACTAGGGTTCCATCGGTCCCACTATTCCCTACCCCCTGGACCCACCCTGACACCCCTCCTTTCCCATCCCATTTGTCCACCCTTGCCCTCTACCTACCCCCACCTTGTTTGTGGCCCCCCCGAACCTCGTATATAGTTTCTGTAATATTGTATATAGTTGAGTTTTATATATTTGTTCAATACATTTAATTTTGATATGAATACTGTGGTGGTCTCTGATTTGCAGCGGGCTATAGGTGCTCAGCTGCAGTGGTATGCATGGCGTCAGGGGTGGTGCAGTCATGGATATGTGTGTGTGTCCGTGTGGAGGTGACTATGGTGTGGGGTAGCTATCAGTCAGTGTCTGTGGTGTGTGTGTGTTGTTCCCTGTGCGCTGGATGACTGTGTGCAGTGGTCCATGGTGCGTGCTCTGTGTCCATGGCGCACCCATTGGCCCGTCCATGGCCTGTGCAGCTGGCACACATGCATGTCTGTGACCTGCACGGTCCGCTGGCATGTCAGTGGTGGCAGTCCCTGCAGGGCAGCCACTGTACCCGTCACATTACTGGGTTGCCTCCTGTCACTGGTGTGGTGCATGTCTGCCTCGGGTGGCACTGTGGGCACCACAGTTGTCCCACCTCCATGCTGTGCCTTGTGTGTGTTGCAGGGGATGTGCCCCACTGTCTGTGACTTGTGCTCGGGGCGAATGATGGTGGTGTACGGGTCCACAGTGCCTGCACAGGGTGGCTGGCACTCCAGTGCCATGGAGGACTGCGGGTTGTGTGTACACAGTTTACATGGTCCCACACTGTGGGCTTGGTTGCCCCACCTCTGCGTCCCTGTGTTGTTGTGCCCTTGGGTATGGGTGCGTGTCTGTCCATACACTGTGTGGCATCCGGTGTGGTGCATGCTTCCACGCACCACTGTGGGTGTCTGTGCTGGATGTTGTGGCCAGTGGTGGGTCGGGGTGTGTCACTGGAATACTGTGCAGGGTGCTGTACCACTGATGGTGGTGTCAGGGGCACGCCCTATCCCGTGTGGGGTACCTCATGTGCCGACGCATGGTTGGTCTCTCAACAGTACCTCGGGGGGACTGTGCATGGTGGCACTGTGTCTGCCGTTGTTGCACTGCTGTGTGCTGCCACCCGCTGATGGGTGCTCGTGGTAGGGCTGGCTTGCATGGTTCTGTGGTGCACGGGTTGCAGTGTCACAGTGGGGTGGTGGCATGCATGGGGTTTCCTGCTGTGGTGGTCACTGCTCATGGGGGGTGTCTGGGGTCACAGTGCAGGGTGTGCTCTGCATTGGGGGGGATGGTGTGGCATGGGGTGGTCAGCCCTCCTTGTGTGCCAGTCACAGCTTGCCAGTAGGTGTGATGGGACACCATGGCCTGGCTGTCGGTTGTCTGCTTGTCTCCATGGGCCAGTGGTTATTCCAGCCTTCCCCCAGTTGTGCAGTGCATGGGGTGTGGGGGGACGATGTCTGTTCTGCTGTGTGTTCCTGTGCCCATCTGTGGCATGGGTGGTGGACCCCTACCTCCCTGGTTGTGCAGTTACATTGCTCTGCTGCTGGGGGCATCCCTGGTTGCGCTATGGCGCCTCTGGACTGCTCAACTGAACATGCAGCATTTGCGCTATGGCGCATCAGATCTGCTCAGCTTCCCCTCCCTAGTTACGCTATGGTGCAGGTGGTGCGATATTCAGTCGTCGGCTGTAGGCGCAGTTTGGCCTGCTCTGTTTTTGAATATCGCGTCTCTTGCGCATGGGCGCAATAGACTAGCACTTGCTCCTGCTATTGCGCACTTTTTGGGCGCAGTTTGAATATCTGGGCCTATGGGTCAATATATTCTCTAGATTTTTTCCTTTTTTATATACAAGGGATTTTCACCCAAACTTGCCAAATTACAATCCCCTTTTAGAATGGGTCAGTAGCTTTTGACTATCTTTGATATTTCTGGAGCTATAGAGTTATATTCAGTAACAAAAGCTACTTTCTGATCTTTATCAGTTTTTTTATTTTTGGGGGTCAAAATGTCCTGTCTATCTAGATTTCTTGCTTTATTTAAGGCCATTTGTAAAGTTCCCTCAGAATAGCCCCTCTGTAGAAGCCGTTGTTTTAAATCTAGTGCTTGTTTCTCAAAATCAGCATAACAAACAATTTTGTCTTAAGCGGACAAATTGTCCATAAGGAATTGCTCTTTTTGTATGATGTGGATGGGCACTTTTTGCACGTAACAACATATTGCCCGATGTAAGTTTTCTGAAATTTTCCGAGCTAATACATTGCCCATCTATTCCCCGAAGTCTAAGATCCAGAGAAGAAATGGACTGTAAGTCCATATTTGAGGTGAACTGTGACCCCAAATCATTTTCATTCAAATAATCAACAAAAGATTATGCAGAAATAAACTCCCCCTCCAGATGACCTGATGCCTAAACTGTTAAGATGCACCAAATAGTCCAAAGCAATGGCAATGTCAGCTAAATCTGGCTGAATATGCCTCTGAGAACACCAGAAGCCAAATCTCTTCCATTACGAATTGTAAGTTTTCTAGTACAAGTTTTTCTACTAACCTTAAGAATGTCCAAGACTGACTGAGAAAGGTGCAGGCTTGCAATATTTTAGCTCCTCAATAGCCAAGCTTTGAGTCTGAGAGTCTGAAGTTTGGGATATAGTAGTAGAGGGTACCATGGCTGTCTGGCCCAGTCTGGAGCCACTAGAATCGCTGTGCAAGGCTGAGATCTGATCTTGACCAGAACTCTGAACATCAGAGGAAAAGGAAGAAAAGCATACAGAAACTTGCTTGTCCAGTTCAATAGGAGAGCATCTCGAGGAACAGACCCCAGAAGAGGGAGTCTGCAACAGAATAGAGGAAGTTGGTAAATGTCGGGGGCTGCAAAGAGGTCTATCTCTGGAGTGCGCCACCTTTTGAAAATGACCTGAAGAACCAGAGGATTCAGGGCCCATTCGTGGTGACCTTGAGAAAACCTGCTGAGAGCATTTGCCAGTAAGTTGTCCTTCCCTGGGAGATGCACAGCTATCAAGGAAGCCTGAAGGGAATAAGCTAGTGACCATATTTTCATGTCTTCTGGGCACAAAGCCAAGGACCGAGTGCCCCCCTGCTTGTTGATGTACCACATGGCTGTGGTGTTGTCTGTCCTGATCTGTACCACTTTCCCCTGAATTACTGTATGTTCGAGAATGTCCAAAGTGCTAGAAAGATAGCCCTGAGTTCGAGAATATTTATGTGCAGAAGAGACTCCTGATGAGACCATGTTCCCTGAGCAGTGAGCTGGTCCAGATGGGTTCCCATCCCAGTAGGGAAGCATCCGTGGTGAGAATCACTGTAGGAGCCTGACTGAGGAAAGGGACACCTTGCCTTAGATTGTCCTCCTCCTCCAGTCACCACTAGAGAGCCTGAACCAGAGTTTGAGTCACTGGAACTAACTTGGAGAGAGGGTCTTTTTTTCTGAGACCAGAAAGATCTTAGATGAAACCGAATATCTCTCATTTGAAATCTTGCCCCTTGCATTACTGCAAAGCTGCCATGTGGCCTAGCAACTGTAAGAAGCGCTTGGCTGATCGAGACACTAGTGGATGAAAGGAGGAAGCCAGGGTGATGAGGGATTGCACCCTTGAAAGAGGAAGAGATGTCTTTGCCTGGACCGTGTCCAGTTCCTCCCCTATAAATGTGAGAAGCTGGGTTGGTTCCAGAACAGACTTTTCTAGGTTCAGAATGAATCCTAAGGAATCCAGAAGCTTTTGAGTGACCTCTAGAGCTGACTTGACTTGGTCTGAAGACTGAGCCACTATGCGCCAGTCATCCAGAAAGGGGAACAGCAAGATGCCTTGTCTCCTGAGAAAGTCCACCACCACTGCCAGACACTTGGTGAACACCCTTGGAGCAGATGTTAGGCTGAAAGGCACTGCTCTGAACTGGTAATGACCTGAGGGCAACACAAACCTGAGGCACTTTCTGTGGGAATGACTGGTAGGTATGTGGAAATAGGCATCCTTGAGATCCAGGGAGGCTAGCAAGTCTCCTGGTCTCAGAGAGGGAAGAATTATTCCCAGAGTCACCATTTTGTACTTTGGCTTTAGTATATGTTCGTTTAGGTATCTTAGATCTAGGATGGGTCACCACTCCCCTATCTTTTTTGGGGTAAGGAAGTATTTGGAATATAGTCCTTTTCCCCTTTGATAATGAGGTACCTTCTCTACTGCTTGCAGAAGTAGTAGAGAGGAGACTTATCCCTCTAAGGCCTTTGTCTCCAAGGGAGAGGGAGGACTGAAGGACTTTGCTCTCATTTTTGGGAACTTTTTGAAACTGAGAGCAAGTCCCTGGCTCACTACTTCCAGGACCCATTTGTCTGAAGTGATAGACTTCCAAGCCTGGAAACAGTGAGCCAGCCTGCCCCCTACTGGAACTGAGGAGGCGACCCTGACTGACACCTCAGGGTGTCTGTTTGGCAGGGAACTCGGACTGAGTGGAGGATGGAGTCCTGGTCATCCTCCTCCTGCCTCTTCCCCTAAAGAACCCCCTCTGCTGGAAAGAAGAGGAGGCCTGGGCTTGGTAAAGAGGCATGTGAAAAGGCCTGCCCCTGCCAGCCCTACACTGTTGCTTCTGAGGAGTGGCCTGCTTTTCTTTGGCTACAGCACTCCTGTAGGTGGTCCTATACTCATCCATCTTTTTCATGTAAGTCTCTGTTTGCTCCCCAAACAGAGAGTTACCAGTAACAGCAAAATCCATGGCTTTAGTCTGGGTATCCTGCAACAGATAGGTACATCTGAGCCAAGCAAATCTTCTCATGGAGACAGATGTAGCCATGACCCAGGAATGTACATCACTCGAGTCCACAGCAGCATGGAATTGGACTTTGGATGCCTCAATACCATCCACAGCCACAGCCACCTGCTCCAGCTCCTTGGCCAACTGGGGAGGGGCATTCTTAGCCAGCTCCACAACTGTATCCCACATAGATTTCTGGTATCTGGCTGTATATGCCATGTAATTAGCTTGCCTGAGTCCCAATGACGATGCCAAGTACTGTTTCTTGGCCATGGCATCCACTTTCCTGGAATCCTTATCTGGTGGGTGAGATGCCAGGGGAATGTTAGCCTTGTCACAGGCTGCAGCTTGCACTACCCCAACATGACTGCAATGATTTATGAGGAATTCCATCCCAGGATCTGGCAAGGTGTACCTCCTGTCCATCCTTTTATCCACAGGAGGCACAGGTGCTGGAAACTGCAGTATCTTTTGTGTCTGTTTCCCCAGAGATTTATGCAAAGGGACAGACACTCTTTTTGATTCTGGGACTTCTATCATTTCAACATAGTCAGGTTCCTCCTGATCCTGTTCAGCCTCTTCTACTGGAAGCTGAAGAGTATCAGTCACTTTCTTGTAGAACAAGAAATGGGAGGGGGACTAGGAAAGTCTAGAAGGAGACACATTAGAAGGCCTGTCTGGGGAGATGTCAGGCTCTACTGGCTCATCTAGGCTTTCATATTCCTCCTCCTCTTCATAGTCTTCTTCTTCCCAAACACCCTCAAAAAATGCTTCAGGATCAATTTCAGAAGCAACAGTTTCCGACCGAACCAATCGTCTTTGAGTAGGTGTCGGTTCGGTTGGAACCGGGCAAAGTGACTAAACAATAGTAATCACTTTAGCAATTTCTTCAGCAGTCAGAACATGAGAACCAAGATCCGAACCGGCTGACTTGCGTTTTCTCTTAGACGGAACTGATTCCACACAATCGTCTCTCTTTTTGCCCAAGGAAATATCGCCCAGGTCAGTGGGCACCCCCTCAGGTTTGGTCGGAACCGATCCGGGCTGGCCATCCGGATCAGCGGACTTCTCTGCCTCCCTTTCCTTCAGCCTACTTAAACGTTTATCCAAAGTGACTTTGGGAAAGTTTTTGCATATTTGGCAGTCTTTTTTGAGGTGGTCAAACCCCAGACAATAAACACAGACGAGGTGGGGATCAGCCCTAGCAAAGGCCTCCCCACACTCGGTGCAGTGCTGAAACCCAGTGGGACTGGTTTTCTTTTTGGGTTTCTCAGACATGCCGGAATAGTAAAACAGCGTTTAAGTCAGGCAACTACAAGACCTATCAGTTCCAACCGTGTCACAGGTCGGGTAAGAAAAATGTTTTTTTTAGGATCCAATAGGTACCGGAAATCACAAATTATAGAACAGAAAAAATCAACACAGAGTTTGTTTTGGTTCCCAACCGGACCGACCAGGAGAAAACCGAACAAAAAAACAATTTCTACTAACAAAATTCTAACTACCTACTAGCTACACTTACTGTACTGTAGACAGAGATCCAAATACCGAATAAAATAAGAAAAACGGTAGAAAACTGTCTGATTTTTACTTAAATCAAACCGAAGCGAAGGAGAAAATCTCTGGAGTGACTTCACAGTTCAGTTTTTTTTTTTTTTAATATCCTGAGAAGTTCAGAGGTACAATACAGTAGCATTTCCCTCCCTCCGGATGCCTTTAACATACAACAGCAACTAGCAAATATCACAGGGGGAGTGCACTATTTTGCAGTTGTGGAGGAATACTTCCAAATGTCCAAAAAGGGAGTTCCACGATCAACCGTTTTCAGAACTACAATTTGATCCCAATAGGGCTGTAGGCTCTGCTGGTATACCATGATGATAGCGACCGCATATGGGCGACTGTCATAACGGTAACCCATATGATGGCGCTATCATCATGGGTGACCGTAGAGGGATGGCAAACATTGCAACCACGTGGTTAGGGTGGGTGACAGGAAGGGAGGGTGGGCAACATGACGTGAATGGATGGGGAACAGGGATGGGACCCTGTGGTGAGCCTGCTTCCGCTGAGCCAACCATGTGGTGTGGTGGGTAGGGTGGTTGGCTCCGACGGAGCAGGTCCTGGTCTGGACTGGGGTTGGGTGTTCCTTTGCGCTTCCTGCAGCTGCAGGACTTAAGATTTTTTTAACTGGGATGCCCCCTCCCGACAGCACCCCCGAGTTAAGAATCTTATTTGGGGGTGGGGGGTGCATGCACAATTCTAGGTAGCCTTTTTCTGCATATCACGATAATAGCGAACGTCTTTGTGCAGTCCTATTATCGCATAGAACCGACTCCGCCCACATCCCTAAAAACACATACTAACATTCCTTTATAGGGACTATCTAACTCCAATGACTGAACTGCATTACACGACATTTTTTTCCCATACCTTCTGTATTACATTTTACTCCATTCTGCATTTCTGTTGTGATATAGTTGCCCTTTTTCTTTATTTCCATAGTTGCCCCAGGTTTTCATTCAGCAGAATCCTTACTTATTTGGGAATGCCCAGGGACTGACACCATAAGGAAACATAAACTGCTGCCTGACACTAGGATGTTAAGGGGTTATTCCAGCATACTGCATCAAAGGTCCGGCATGGGTGATGGTCTGAGAATAGAAAAATTAGATCAGACTTATCAACATAAAGCTAGCCCACCTGCGTTGTGGTAGAGCACACACAGAACTCATAGAGAACACATAGAAATCCTGCCTCCTGAGGGCAACTGCCACCACCGCCAGGCACTTGGTAAAGACCCTGGGGGCTGAGGAAAGGCCAAAAGGGAGGGCCTGGAATTTAAAATGGTCTCCCTGAAAGTGGAAGTGGAGGAAGCATCAATGGGCAGAAAAAATCTGAATATGTAAGTAGGCATCCTACATGTCCTGAGAGCAGATCCAATCCCCCCCAGTGCAGGAGGGGCCACAACCCCAGAAGGGTGACCATCCTGAAACGTTTGTACTCTATGTACAGGTTCAGATGACAGAGATACAGGATGGGCCAAAGATACCCGATCTTTCTGGGGACAAGGAACAAGCGGGAGTGGAAACCCCCTTCCCCACTGAGCTGTAAGTTCGGGCGCTACTACCCTTTTTTGCAGAAGAGCCTGAATTTCCTCCCAGATGAGGGGCAGATGGGCTGGAGGCTAAGAGTTGTTTACAGAGGATTTTCTTGAGGCCACTCTAGAAATTCTAGAGTGTGGCAGTGCTCTATGATCTGAAGCACCTAGTTGTCCATGGTTATGTCCCTCCACCTGTTGAGGTAGAAGGAGAAATGACCCCCGACAGCATCCACAGAACCCTTTTGTGGGGTGGGGGTTGGCTAAGGAGTCAGGAGGTACAGGACAGGATGGAGGCAATCCAGAGGAGGGCAACTAAAATGGTGCAGGGTCTGCACCAGAAACCATATGAAGAGAGACTAAAGAAGCTTAATGTGTATACTCTCGAGAAAGAGGGTAGCATCTTTCAGAAAAAGATGTACATGAACCAGAGTCACAATTTGAAGACGGGGGTGGGGGAACGTCTCAGGGGCAACGCGAGGAAGTATTTTTTTTCACAGAGAGGGTGGTGGACACATGGAATGACCTTCCTGAGGAGGTTGTGTAGTCAAAAACAGTGGGGGATTTCAAGAATGCATGAGTCAGACATAAGGCAATTATAGTTGGGGGATAGGAAGAAGTATGCTGTTGCTTAACTGGGATCTGCAGCTTATCCAGTAGGTAGGGAAATGAGCAGACTAAGGGGGCAAAGGAGTCCTTATCTGCCGTCAAAGTCTGTGTTTCTATGAGGTAGGAGCGGGCGCTGGGAGGGTGACTACAGGTGTGCGAGAGGCTCTGGCAGCAAGAGGCTCTGGCAGCAGCAGTAGAGGGGGTCAATGCTGTCTTGTGCTTGCCCTAACATTTGGCAGGCTGGCAGGAGTGCTTACAGGAGGAGGGGTGAAAGGAAGGACGCTGATCCATCCTAGGCTGGGTGTGGTACAGTGAGTGAACACACTGGAGGGCACGGCCTGACTCTTGGAGGGTGGAAATTATATCCTGAACGTCCTCTCCAAAGAGGATGGAGCCCCAAAAGAGGGCATCAAAGATGCTGGACTGCACATTCAAGGCAAAACCAGACACCCGGATCCATGAATGGCGCCAGACACAGACACCAGCACTGCTCCCCTGGCCGCAGTGTCCACAGCATCTAGGTAGCTCGAAGAAAATGACTGCCAATGTCGGAGCCCAACTTAAGCAGTTGGACAAGATGCATTTTGGTGGGATCCCCAGGCGAAGCCTGAACGAGGTCCCTGGCCTGGTCCCAGAGGATGTTCTGATATTGGACTGTATGGGCCAGGTAGTTAATGGCCCTGATAGCCAGAGTAGTGGATGCAAAGATGATTTTACCCCAGTGGTCAAGCTGTCTGGATTCCCAGTCTGGCAGGAGAGTACTAAGGTGCCTGGGCTTCCTGATGACCACTGAGCCACCCTTAAGGTGGCCCCCCCAAAAAGGACTTATCCACCACAGCGTGGTAGAGCCTGTCTGACTTTTTAGGTAGTAGAGGAATAGAACAGGAGTGATTCCAAGCTGCCCTGGTGACATCATCATAAGAGTCAATCTGGGTGTCACCACCATTGGGAGCGCTTCCTGCTGTCTCAAATAAATGGCCAGGCGATGGCTCTCTGGGTCTTTTTCCTCCGTTTCCCAGCCCATAATGGACTGGATGTGTCTCACGATGTCCATGAAAGATGGATCGTCAGGAAGGGACTTGGAAACAACGTTGGTGGGCTCCTCACCCTTGGAAAATTCCCCCGCAGTGGAGGAAGACTCCGCGAAGTCTGAGTCATCCTCATTCAGCTCCTCCTGATCGCGGTCAGGTGGCAAGCACCCTTCCTGGTGAGAGCTGAAACTGACATCAGCCAGGACCTAGACAACCCCAGTGTCTGGGGATCTCCGGCACCAGACTCTCCCTGATCCTAGGGCTGAAGGTCCTGTACTGAGTGCTGGGGGGACGCTGGAGGTGGAGATCTGTTCCAGTACAGAGGACCACCATAGGGAAAACGGGGTGTTATAGTCCGCCAGAGCAGGGAAATTATAGACTGGTGGGTAAGGGTAAGTCAGTGCTGGGAAGGGGCATGATGGTGGCTGAGCCAGAGTAGGGTACCCTGGTAGAGAACCAACCGATGTTGGCTATGGGTCTGGTGCCAGAGGCCCACAGGTGTCGGCAAGGGCACAGGCTGTGCCAGAGATGATGTAGGCACTAGACCTGAAGGCTGGGGCAGCAGCAGGGCTGGCGGTGGCCCAGCAAGCATTGGCAGGAAATGTCCGGGAGAAGAATATGAAAATTATGTACCTACCATAATTCTTGATCTTCTTTTGTATCTTCACCATTCATTACTGATGGGTGTAAGCCAGAGGTGCGCACCCGCCACGGGAGTATTTTTTATTTTTTTTCTTTCAGAGAGTAGCGCCACCCCCGAGAGTGACGCATCGTGGTGATGCGAGGGTGGTCAGCAAGCACCGCAGACTCCTCCTCCATCCCAGTTCTGTTAGTCGGAGAGGCAAAATAAGCATAAGAAAAAAGAAGAGCGAGGCAAGAGAGCCGAGGGATAGAAAAAGGAAAAGATATAAACTGAAAAAGGCATAAGCAGGAAGAAGATAGAAAAGAAGAAAATGCCTACCCTTAGGGACCGCAGGGCCTCACATCTGGGGCGGCTCCAAGGGAGGAAAAGATAAAGAAAAGGAGAAAAGGGAAGAAGAGAGGGAAGAGAACAAGGGATGTTGGGAGGGGAGATCACTGCCCCCTGACATTAAGGCTTATAAGCTCGGAACCAAAACAAGGGAGCAAGGATCCCGCTTGATAGGACTGAAGAAGGTTCCACCGAACTGCTTTCACAGATTGGACACAAAGGGCAGATTCTCTAACCTCCCGTCATCCCAAACTCTTAAACTCTAGCTGACAGCTCACAGACTGCCAAGGCAGAAATTCTGTTCCGGAAAGAGAGCACCCAACTAGGAAGAGGTCCTTTAGCACCTTGTTAATACTAACACAGATGCGTGTGTGGAGGGGGTGAGTGCTATAGAGGGCACCCCTTTATGAAAGGATAGCGTGGAAACTCAGTTGGACTCCCTGAAGGCCAGGCAATAGTATCAGCTCAAGGTAACTGAAGTGCCAGGAAGCACCAACCAGAAGAAACTGATACAAGAAGATTAATACCTGCCAGAGGAACCAGGGCAAAAAGGAACCATGCCATAGGAGCATGTTCCTTTAACTTTGAAGTGAACATTATGGTTAAGAAAACCAAGAGGTACCCCTAAGAGCAATCAGATAGAGTTCTCTTAGGATAGAATAAATTCCACTCATTCCCCCTTAATCTTGAGGAAACTGGATCCATTCAGAAAGAACGGAAAAATCAAGATAAGGTCTTTTTTTTTTTGGCTTAAAGGCCAACGAAGAAGAAGGAGGAGGAGGAACCAGCAGGGAGGGGAGACGCCAAAGAAGGAGGCCCGGAGGGGAGGTATGGAATCAGAATGGTGAAGATACAAGAGAAGATCAAGAATTGCATGTACATAATTTTCATATCTTCCCTTGTCAATCTTCACCATTCATTACTGCTGGGTGAGTACCAAGCACCCCCAAAGGGGGGGCTGGATTAACTCTGAGGGAACAGATCCCTCAGCCTCCTACTGGTGGAAATCAGGAGGGAGACCTAACCAGCAGACTGGGACAGTCCAAGGTTGGTGAGGATGAGGAGGTGTCCCTCGTGGGTGGGGGGAGGGCGCCCCTGAAGGAGCCTCCTGGCCTCTTGGGAGAACAAGCGGGTCCCCGGAGAGCAGAGGCAGTCACCCTACGCCGGACAATGGGTGACACTCTGGAGAGACGAAGCCACGCCGTCCGCCTAATGCAGATCGCTGTCCCTGCAAGTCTGGACGCCACCTCACTGGCGTCATAGGATGCCCTCGCTTGGTGCCTTGCAAGCTCTAGACCTTGAGCAGAGAGGGCAATGGCTTATCTAGACCACTCTGTGTCAGGTAAAGATGCTAAGACCTGAGACAGCATCGACCACAGATGCCTGTTGTAGGCAGTGTGGTGTGCCTGATGAGAAGCTATGCACATCAATTCACGACCTGAAGAGAAAACCCTTCATCCCCACAAGTCGAATTCAGCAGAATCCGGATCCGGGGTCTGTCATGCGCCAGGCTACGAGGCCCGGAAGGAGTATCTAGGAACGTCAGGCCCGAAAGTGGGTGAAGTAGAGAACCTAGATACTCATGGGGGGCACAATACCGTCTCCTGCAGTCTGCCGGGGCTGGAGAAGGAGTGGCTGGAGACTTCCAGGTACAGATAGACGCTTCCTGGAAAGGGATTGGCCAGGAAGGCACCACTAGGTGGCGAGTGCTGAATTCGCTAAGGAATGCACGTGTCTGCCGCTCGGTATTGTCCCTACGGATGTAGCAGATACGAAGCTCCAAAACCAGCTTCGAAAGGAACTGCTGATAGTCGGTGAAATCAGCATCAGAGGAAAGGTGGACAGACAGTTCCTCTTCCTCCAGAGATGAAGTCGAGGAGGAAGTGGAGCTTGAATGTTCCGAGGACTCCTGCGGCGGCGGGGACAGGTGGAAAACCTGCTTGTCCATGGCCCTGACATAAGATGGGAAGGCCGCCGCAGTAGCTCTGAATGTCTCCCAAGTTAACAGTCCTGTAGGACCCACATGGCCTGGGAGAAAGGGAGGTGGTTGCAGAGGAATGGGCGAAGGGCACCTAAGAGCATTAGGTTTACTTTTTGCCCCCGAACCTGACAAGATGTGAAAAAAACAGTATAAAACAGCAAAGCTCCCGGTGTCATCAAAGAACTAAGAAAAAGAATGGTCTTACCAGTCGACAACGTCAGGTAAAGAACCAGGATGAAGGCGTCGAAAAACGACACATGACCTATGGCACACCAGGTTTTCTAGAAACTCCACGCAGCAGGTGTAGCCTCGATGGTGGGAGAAACAGAACAGGGATGGAGGAGGAGTCTGTGGCGCCTAACGGCTGCCCCTCGTGCATCACGTGATGCATCACTCTCGGGGCGGCGCCATCAGCGCCGACTCCTCTGAAAAAAAAAAACCTCCCGTGGCAGATGCACACCTCCGGCTTACACCCAGCAATAATGAAGGGTGAAGACTTACAAGGGAAGATCTGCCAGTGCTGGGTTAGAAGGAGAAGCAGGCACCTGGGTGGAAGGAAACCACCCAGGTGAAGGCAGAGGCGATGCCAGACTGAGGAGGCGGTGGTAGCCTGCTGCGGGTGCTGCCTGGAAGGGCTGACATTGGGTCCCATAGAGAGGACTAACGTAGGCAGTGCCTTGGCTGGGGGGGGGGGTGGCCAAAGAGCCAATGCCTGCTGTACCTATACCATCAGAGCCTCCTGGCTGACAGCCCATAGAAGAAATAGGCCTGAGCGTCAGGGGCTGTGTGATACGAGACAGAGTACCCTGCCCCGAAGAGCAGCCACCATAATGGAAATAAGGGTGGGCCACCAGCAGCTTAGCAGAGGTGAGGGCAACCCCCGGAGAAGGACAACCCTGACATGGTCGAGGGCTTGTGTGGTGACTGCGAGCGGAAAGCAGACCAGTCCCGGTCCCAGTGCTCATGCTTCCTGCTCCCGGGATAGAGAAGAGGAGGAAGCTCCAGAAGACTGTGCAGGTGAGGCCAATGAACTCCTGGTCTATAGCTCCTTTTCCATTACAATCAACTTCTGCTTGATAAGATGGCTCTCCAGTATTTTAAGATGACGTCTCCAAGTGGCCTAGTTGATCTTCTGGCAAATCTGGCATGCTTCGGTGTCATGGCTGGGGCCCAGGCAAAGGATGCATGCAGAGTGACCATCTTTTTCAGGAATTTGTTTGCCATGGGCACGCTTTGTGGAGCAGTCGGGAGGTGAAGCAGGTGGAGAAGACAAACTTGATGACAGTGACACCAAAAAAAATCGATGTTTACACTAAAGGAAAAGGAAAATAAAAAAGTGCAGCAAGTGCGAGTAATGACGGTTGACTGTAACTGCGGCACCCGCTAAAGTCTGACATGCATGGGTCGATGGTGGGAGAGAACTGAAGAGGGTGTGGGGGGGGACTGCCTGCCTTTATAGGACAGGCCGACGTCCAAGGGTGACGTCGGCGGTGGGCGGTCCCCCATGCTAGACTGCTAGCTAAAAAGTTTCTGTGTGGTCCTGGCACCTGGCGGCCAAGTCCTATTGGTGTTAGCCTGCTACAACAGCCTTCCTCAAAGTAAGATTAACAATTTCACTATAAATAATGAGGTGTGCTCCTGGCCCCATGGCAATCCCAAGCATTGGTGCCAGCATCTGGTAACAGACGATGCTGGTGTGCATGCTTGCGATTGTAGTCAGGCAGAGCAGGAGCCAGGTGAATTTATCTATGTGTCTGGGTCTGAAAGGTTTGATGACTGTTTCTCATGTAAAAAGGTATGTAGAATTCAGATTTACAACTCTTATTCGTCCATAGTTGTATGTTTTCTTGGAAAATGCAGTTTCTTAAGAGTAACTTGAAGTTTTACATTTATGTAATAGACTCGGTTTACTTATTTATTTAATTTATCCAGTTTATTTAATAGACTCGGTTTACTTAGTCATCAATGTAGTTTATTTAATGTTTCAGATATGGCTAGCAAGACTTCTCACAAACCGCAGATGCGATGCATCCCACACACTGATCCAGGAGTTAGCACATGCCATGGAGACCCGCAACCTTTTGATGATGCTCACTGGGAAAAAGTAGTTGACACAAAGGAAAGGCGTTCTAGTCAAACACAGTCAAAGTACAACATGGTAGCCAGCCCGGTGACGCTGAGGGTTGAGGTGCTGGACACCACACCTCGAGCTATGCCAGCGACCCGGGTTCAGGAACGAGCCCGGGCTGCCAGGGGTCAGTAGGGGTGGGAGAGGATTGAGCGTCCGATGGACTGCTCTCCTCTCCCGGTTGGGAGGGGGTCCTTGCTCGGCGCTCGCCTGGCCTCTGGTGGAAGCCAGGGTCACAGCAAGCTTCGCAGATAAAAACTCGAGGGAACGGGGAGTGGCGACGTCAGCGGTGGTGCCATGATGCCTGGGTATGTGCCACTCCCCCAGGAACACGGGAAACTACTGTGCCCAGTCTCCTAAATAACGGAGACCTCAAAGCAGCAGAGAACCTGACTTCCCGTGCCTGCCCGACGTCCCAGTAAGTCTGACACCTGCAAAATTCTCAGGGTGTAGCTGCCCCGCCCCATACCCACCTGGGGTGTATAGCCATGGCTCAGTGGGGACTTGTCAAGGTAGCATCGGGCAGGTCGTGGAGCGGGGAGACTGCCAATATGTGTCTCCTGATGGAGTGGAGACTGGGTGCAGGATGGGAGGTGAAAACAGAAATTTCAAAAAAACAGCAAAAAAAGTACAACATGGTGTGTATTGAATTGCCTGAACGTTACTCCAGCAGCCATGGGTATCATTATATATGCTACAAGAACTTCACTGCATATAAGAGTTCCAGCTTGCAGCTGATGAAACTTTAACAAAAGACATTGTAAAGAGTTATCAAGTAAAATTGCTTGGCTCCTAAGTTCCTAGTGCTCTATCTGAATCTACATTGGGCACATTCCCAAATGAATGTATATTTTGCAACTCATACAAGAAAAGGAATCCTAATGGGTCAAAGGAGACTTTTGAATATCCTTCAACATGTGTAACTTATGGGGCAGCAGACAGCATAAAAATGCAGCAAAAGAAATGGACAATCGACAAATGGATATGATGGTAGGCAGTATTGATCTCATTCATAGCCAAAGAAGTGAAGTACCACAACAGCTGTAAGAACAAGTCTGTAAAACAGGCAGAATGAATAAAGGGCACAAGCACAAAATGTTAATACAGTCGGTTGAGGGACGGTCACCAGGTTGCCTTTTCCAGACTTGTTAATTATATGCAGTGCATCATTGTTAATGGAATGCAAGACGAATCATTGCTATCGCTACACAAAAGGTACATGGACATTTTTATGGAGTGTAGTGGGTGTGAAACAAATTACGACCCACAGAGCTTGCAGTCAATACTGGTGGGTCACTTCAAAGATGATGATATGTTTGATACCAAAAGTAGAAAAGCGGGTACAATCATCAGGTCTGCTAAGAAACAGGCTGACTGGAGGGAAGCACAAGCAGCATAAGCAGCTCAACACATAAGAGAACAGTTGTTGTAACTTCCAAAGTTACAGCCTCATAATAAAACCAAAGTTAAAGCTGAAGACTTAATAAAAGAAAATGTCAAACTGCCACACGTTCTTCAGACATTCCTATGTACTGTACTCACGGGTTCATCAGAAGTGGGCAGTGAATAACAGGAGACGGTAGTTCAATCTATTACAGATGACACAGTGTTTGTAGTGTCAAGGGGAATAATCAGACCACAAAAACACCTCTTGTTGGGCATGGGTATTAAATCCATGACAGGCAGTAAGAAGGTTTTAACTATTTTGAACAGGTTTGGTCACTGTGTCAGCGACCATGTTGTGAAGGAACACGAAGGAAAAAATTACTCACCTTAGTAATTGCTTTTCTTCTCATGGAGTCTTGCTATATTATAACATTAGCAGTCAGCCACTGCAGCTGAACTGCCCCAGAGAGGAAGGAGTTAACTCCAGAGGATCTGGAGTTCTACAGCGCAAGGGCGCTGTGCTCAAAGCTCTATCTGGCAGTTTCAAATGAAACTGTCAGATCTTTATGAAGCTAACATCAAAGAACAGAAAGTCTGTGTGGAAAAAACTACACTAGCCCATGGCTACCTACTAGTAGTAGTAACAACAATATAAACAACAAAGAAACACCCAGAACCATAATAACAAAAATTTATGGTATTATGGTTCGTTTTACCACCCTTGACAAGCACATTATGAACCCCTTCCCCCCAAGACTCAAGTCCAGGAAGGGGGCAATATAAATAACCTAAATGAAAGCAACCAGATCCCTAACCCAAAGGAAAGAGGGTAAAGGGATAACTACAATGGCATGACACAGTGCTTGCACCAATTCGCCACCCCTACCCAAGTAGAGGTTCTGAGAGGGGCAGGAGGAAGGGTGGTTATAATATAGCAAGACTCCATGAGAAGAAAAGCAATTACTAAGGTGAGTAATTTTTTCTTCAAACACCATGAAGTCTTGCTATATTATAACATTAGCAGATTACACAGCAGTACCTCCATGGAGGAGGGTCAGAACCTACTTAGGAAATAGGCTCTGAAGCACAGCTGTGCCAAACCGAGCATCTCTCCTGGACTGGACATCCAGGGAATAATGCTTGGTAAAGGTGTGAACTGTCTTCCAGGTAGCAGCTTGACAAATCTCCAGAATGGGAATGTCCCCAGCCGCTAGAGACGCAGCTGTACCCCTGGTGGAGTGGGCCCTCAATCCTGAGGGGGGTACTCTACCTAGTTTCTGATAACAGAATTGGATACAAGAAACAATCCACCTTGCAATTGTTCTCTTAGTGGCAGGTTTTCCTTGCCAACCTCGCCATAGGTAAGAAACAGTTGGAGGGATTCGAACCTATGACCTCTGGTGCGCTCTAAATAGTAGCTTAAGGCTCTTTTGACATCCAAGCTGTGCAGTCTCCTCTCACCTGAGGAAGAATGCTCAGTGAAAAATACTGGGAGAGAGATAGATTGATTCAGGTGGAAATCAGAAACCACCTTAGGCAAAAACTTTCTATTAGTCCTAAGGACTACCTTATCTCTGTGGAAAGAGATAAAATCTTCTTCCACTTACAGGGCCTGTAACTCACTTATGCATCTGGCAGAGGTGATAGCTACTAGGAAAACGGTTTTCCAAGTTAAATACTTGAGCTCTGCTGAAGACAGCGGCTCAAAGGGGGGTTGCATTAACTGAGCAATGCAAATATTCAGGTCCCAGGCGGGAGCTGGTTCCCGAAAAGGAGGGTTAGTATGAAGTAACCCTTTAAAAAACTTGGAGAACATAGGGTGAGAAGAAAGGGAGGCAGGCTTCCTGCTGACACAAAAGCAGAGACAGCTGCCAGATGAACCTTCAGGGTAGCTGGTCTAAGGCCTAGGGAATTCAGATGGACCAAATATTCCAGAAGAATGGGAAGATCAGCAGATTCTGGGATAATCTGCCTCTCAGAGCACCAGATGGAAAACCTCTTCCACTTAGAATTATAAGTGGCCCTAGTGGAAGGCTTCCTAGAAGCCTTTAAAATATCCATGACACCTTGAGAAAGGTGTAAGTCAGCAATTCTAGCTCCTCAAGAGCCAAGCCTTGAGGTGGAGGGATTTGAGGTCCGGATACCACACTCTCCCCTGTGCACAGGCCAGTAAGTCGTGGACTCTGGGTAGGCTCAGGGCAGGGTGGACTGCCAAGGACAGAAGCAGAGGGTACCAGGGCTGTCTGGCCCAATCTGGGGCAATCAGAATCACTCTGCAAGGTTGAGATCTGATTTTTACTAGTACCCTGAAAAGAAGAGGAAAGGGAGGAAAGGCATACAGGAACTTCCTTTCCAGTCCAACAGAAAGGCCCAGAGGGACTGAGCCCAGTACTGGAGGCCTGCAACAAAAAAGAGGAAGTTGATGGTTGTCTGGGGTGCGAAAGATCTATCTGAGGAGTGCCCCATCTGGCAAAGACGGACCCCAGCACTTGTGGATTCAGAGCCCATTCGTGATGGCCCTGAGAAATTCTGCTGAGGCATCCGCATGGACATTGTCCTTCCCTGGGAGGTGAACCGCTATCAGGGAGGTGTTCAGGAGTAGGCCAGAGACCACAACTTCATTGCTTCGGTGCACAAGGCTGGAAGACCCGAGTGCCCCTTGTTTGTTGATGTACCACATTGTGGTGGTATTGTCTGTCCTGACTTGAACCACTTTGTTCTGGACAGAATCTGAAAACACCGAAGAGCTAAAAGACAGCTCTGAGTTCCAACAGATTGATGTGGAGCAGAGATTCCTGAGGAGACCACACCCCTGGGTGGCAAGATCCTTAGGTGACCCCCACCCTAACAGGGAGGCATCCGTGGTGAGGGTGAGGGAGTGAGAAATGGGAATGAAGGGAACCCCTGTCTTAATTGCTCTGGACCTGCCACCAGTGGAGGCTAGGATCAGAGTTTGAGTAATTGGAACCAGCTTGGTAAGGGGTCCTTCCTTTGAGACCAATAGGCCCTCAAATGGAACTGAATGTCCCTCATCTGGAATCTTGCTCCTGCCCGACAGCTGTGGAAGCAGCCATGTGCCCAAGGAGTTGCAGAAAATGCCTTGCTGGTCGAGAGACCGCAGGGTAAAGGAGGATGCCAGGGCGATGAGTCTGTCCACCCTTTCCGAGGGAAGAAAAGCCCTGGCTAACCTTGTGTTCAATTCTCGCCTATGAAAGTTAGGACCTGAACCGGTTCCAGAACTGACTTTGGTAAGTTTAGCTAGGAATCCCAGGAAGTGAGAAGCTGCTGGGTGACTTGCAAATGGGTTTCACCTGACCTGGAGACTGACCCACAATGAGCCAGTCGTCCAGGTAGGAAACACAGCAACCTTGCCTTCTTAAGTGAGCCACTACTACAGCGAGACATTTTGTGAATACCCTTGGCGCAGAGGTCAGGCCAAGGGCATTGCCTGAACTGGTAGTGGCCTGAGGGCAGTTCGAACCTAAGAGGTACTTTCAGTGAGAAGGCCTGATCAGAACATGAAAATAGGCATCCTTGAGGTCCAGGGAAGCTAGCCAGTCCCTGGCCTTAGGGAAGGCAATATCATTGCCAGAGTCAACATTTTGAACTTTGGTTTCAAAGATGCTTGTTCAGGTACCTTAAATCTAGAATGGGCCTCCATTCTCCTGTCTTTTGGGTAAAAGTATCTTGAATAAAGCCCCTTGCCCTGATGGCAAGGAGGAACCCTTTCCACTGCTTTGCAGTCCAGAAGAGAAGAAACCTCTGCTTCCAAAGCAAGGGCTTTGAAGGATTTGAGGTGGAAAATGTCTGGCTCTCATCTTTGGAAAGTGTTTGAAGCTGAGAACCAGACCCTGGCCTATTACCTCCAGAACCCATCTGTCCGTGAGTGGGACAGCCAGTTCCGCTGAAATAGGCCAACCTGCCCCCACTGGTACAGGAGAATCGGCCCTAGGCACCCCATCAGGTGCCTGTGCTGCAACCTTAGGCTGAGGGAGAGGCGGTCTACTTGTACCAAATCTGCCCCTGCCTCTGAAGAAACCTCTGCGAGACAGCAGAGGAGGCTTGAAATTGGTCAAAAGGCCTGGAAAAAGGCCTGCCCTACCTCTGGGAGCATGCCTTGTGGCATGGCATGCTTCTCCTTAGCCTGGGCACTTTTGTAGGTAGTTCTGTATTCATCCATCTTTTCATATAGTTTTCTGTTTGTTCCCCAAACAGAGAATTTCCCACTACAGGAAAATCCATAGCCTTTGACTGGGTATCTTGGGACAGATTAGTGCATCTGAGCCATGCCAACCCTACGGAAAGCTACAGAAGTGGCCATGACCCTAGAGGAAACATCATTAACATCAACAGCAGTATGAAATTGAACTTTAGAGGCTTCAATGCCATCACAGCCACCTGTTCCAACTCACTAGCCAGCTGGCCATGGGCCTGCTTGGCTAACTGCAATACTGTGTCCCACCTAGATTTCTGATATCTAGCTACATAAGCCATATAATTTGCCTGCCTGAGTCCCAAAGAAGCTGCCATATACTGTTTCTTCGCCATGGCATCAATCTTCCTGGAATCCTTATCAGGAGAATGTGAGGCCAGAGGAATATTAGCCTTGTCACAGGCTGCAACTTGTACCACACCTACATGACTACACTGTTCAGTAAGGAAGTCTGTATCAGAGCCTGACAAAGTATACCTTCTGTCCATTTTTATCTACAGGAGGGACAGAATGAGGATTTTTAAAATCTTTGTTGTTTGCTTCCTAAATGACTTATTCAAAGGAATAGACAACCTCCTAGACTCTGGAATATCCATCATTCCACATAATCAGGCTCCTCTTGCTCATCCACAGCCTCCTCTAAAGGAAGCTGGAGGGTTTCTGCAACCTTTTGTAAAAATAAAGAAAGAAGGGGACTCAGACAGAATAGGAGGAGATTCTAAAGGTCTGTCTGGAGAAATGTCCGTTCAATGGGCACGTCCAGACCCCCAGCCACACATATATTGATCAAATTCCTCCCCCTCCTGTGGTTCATAAAATCCTCAACTTCAAAATCCTGAACCACTGGGACTGAACGAACCAACCTTTTACCAACTGTTGGTGGTTCTACAGATCCCTGAGACAGTGACTGGACAATCTGAATGGCTTTAGCTATCTCTGCAGCAGTTGGAGACACAATTTTGGACCCCAAACCTACTGATTTCCTTGTCTTTTTACTCAGGACTGGTTCCTCTGAACCAGCCTTCCTTTTGCCCGAGGAAGTCTCGCCCTGGTCAGAGGGCACTCCCTCTGGTCCAGTGGGTACTGGACCGGGCTGGCCATCCGGGTCAGCGGACTTTTTGGCCTCTCGCTCCCTGAGCCGGCCCAATCTCTTTTCCAGGGTGGCTGCAGGGAAATTTTTACACACCTGGCAGTCTGACAGGAGGTGGTCAGCCCCCAGACAATAAACACAAGTGGTGTGTGGGTCAGCCTTGGCAAAGGCCTCCCCACAGACATCACAGTGTTGAAACCCAGTGGGCCCGGTTTTTCTTTTGGGTTTCTCAGACATAATGCCAGCCTAACCAAAACTTGCCCTTTTGATGGCAGTGCCAGGCAAGACACCCTTATCGGTTCCTAACCGTGTCACGGGTATTTGAAAAAAACGTTATAATTCTGTTTTTTTTAGAACCGATAAGAACCGGGAACCGCACTCTAAAACCCACTGTACACTTTTAAAATGTAGAAATAACAAACCGATCGGTTCAAAACCGAACCGATAATTAATTTTCCACACAGACTTAAAATTTAGTACTTACGGTTACCAGATAGAGCTTTAAAACCGAAATGCGGTAAAATAATGACTTTGCCGGTTCAAATGAACGAAAATACTAGCTTGAACCGAGAATGAACCGAGCTGAAGGAGCTGATCTCCGGAGGCGACTGTTCAGTGAAGCGATAAAGAATCGACAGTTTCATTTGAAACTGCCAGATAGAGCTTTGGGCACAGCGCCTTCGCGCTGTAGAACTCCAGATACTCTGGAGTTAACTCCTTCCTCTCCGGGGCAGTTCAGCTGCAGTGGCTGACTGCTAATGTTATAATATAGCAAGACTTCATGGTGTTTGAACTGCAGTCGCAACCAATATAACGGAGAAGAATATGGTTACACCAGATGGAGTGCTCATACAGCCAGGTTTAGTCACTGCTTTGGCTTTTGACAGTTATGATGAGATGACAGAGACACCTGACAGTCATGACACTGTGGGTATAGCATACCAAAACATACCATCCAGTATTGAGGAGACAGCTGTACCCAAGGAAAGATCTGAAGACGCTATTACAAGAACACACATGGATGACCAGGCGCCAGCAAGAAATGAAACACACACAATGGAAACAAACACAGAGAAGCAAAGATCAGAAGTTGATGCCCACGACCAGGCAGGGCCATCTTTAGCATCAAAGAGCAAATGACGCAGAACATCAAAGAAAAAGGCTGAAGGTTTTGATGAAGACTATTTGCCAAGTGTAAAGAAGCAGATATTGCCACCAATGGCACGACAGGAACAAGTCACTGTACCCAGGCATATTCACACGTCTCAGAAGTAAAGAGCTCTAGATATTGGCGAGAAAGACATTCGACCATATACTGTACATCTGGAAAACCAAAAATAAGACAGTATCGATATAAGGTGACCGAAAGCTCTGAACCAAAAAACCTCATGCAAGCTAAGAGAAGGGATGTTGCCTTGATGATATCTTGTGCAAGTGTAGCTGCTACTCCAATGTGGCATGGATGGAATGTCCTTGTTTCTGTAGATGACCTGCCACAGCACACCGTATCATACATGAACTCTATAGGAAAGCCTCCTACAAGACTTGATGTAGTGCAAGACACCATGAATACTGTTATCAAGGTTATGGATGAATGCCAGGAGGACTATATGCCTACTACTTATGACTTGGCCATAGTAAAACCTGCGCTACAAATTTAGTCCACAAAGTCCCCAGAATATGACAGACTTTTCATATGCTTTGGACCATTCCATATACAATTAGCATATTTCAAAGGTCTTGGATACCTCCTGAATGGTTCTGGTGGAGACCACATTCTTGTTGGAAGTAGTGTATTGGCTTTGGGATCCCTGGATGGACTTCTTTAAGGAACATTTTTCAATCAGGCAAAGAGGCTTCATCCAATGCTATTAGGAGCATTCAGAATGAAACATTTGCAGTGCTTTATACAATATAAAGGTTTGTCAGACTTTCCAATCTCAAAGCATCTGCAGCATTTACTTGATGACCCATCACCTTCCTCAATGGTGGACCTAGAGCAATGGTTCTTAGACTTTGTCACAGTGAGCCTCCCCAAATCCATGGAAAAGATTTTGAGCCTCCCCCAAAAACTGAAATAATCTTGGGCATCCCCAAGGAAAAATAACATGCTGTACTTTGCGCAGTACACCATGAATAAACTGAAACCCCTTTGAGTACTTGGCTCACATTCAGTTCTTTGTCTTATACTAATGTGGAACCTTTGAAAAGAGCTCTTGTGCTCAAAGGTGTTATCTGAATAACAAATAAATAAAATAAACAAATATTATTATTCAGTTTTTGTAACCCCCCACAGCCAGCCTACTTGCTCTGCTATTTCTATTCTTGAACCATTGTTACCCCTTGTTGCAGTACCTTCATGGGTCAGACTACTTTCCCTGTTTCCTCTCTATATGAAATAACCTTCCTGCATACTTTGCCTCTGTCCCTCCTTCCCTGCTCCTAAGCAACTTCTGTGGGATTACTTTGCTCCTTCCTGCTATTGCTCTTAGAACTTCTATGCTCAATCATTGTATTTGGGCTGTTCTGCCATCAGTCTACAAATTGATCAATTACCACCACTCATTATCAGTTTATCGTTTACATTTGTTTACACTATTGTTCACTGTGTATTTCTTGATTGTTTTGCAGTTACCTTTTGAAATGTATTCACTACCTACCCTTCCCCGGGTACACCTGAAATGAGCCTTGGCTCATTCACCTTCCCTTGTCACCTATTAGTAAATAAATACATATAATTCAACTACTATTATCCTCTTTCAGTTTGCTTCATCTCTTCACACAAAATACATAAAACTCAAAATTTAAATACTGTACTTTTTCAGCCTTGCTTGAGCCTCCCCTGAAACAGGTTGGGGCCTCCCAAGGGAGGCTGGCCTCACCATTTGAGAACCCCTGACCTAGAGAATACAGCTGAGTTCAAGACATTCATGGAAGCATATGAAACATTCTCAGATTCCACACACAATGGTGAGCATGGTGCAACTGCCCAATTTTGGCTGCAGTACTGCAGTTTGGCAGAGTTGTACCAACTCTTCTGCAGTTCCATCAGGACAAACGACTTGTCTCTCTCTGTATATAGCTTGGAGAAGATAATAGATACCTCTTTACTTCGCAGCCGGGCACCACAACTATGCCAAGTGGATGACCCTGTACCTTATGAATTTGCTAAACATGGATGAGACCCACCCTGGGCTAAGGAAAAAAATTGAGCATGGAGCATTAACCACTGCAAGATCAAAGAGAGGATTTAGCAGAAATGACATAGACTTGACCTTAGAACAGACAATTAATGCTGATGCTGCATTAAGACTAACCGGGATTTCTGCTTTGACACAGAACATCGACGTAAGGAGGAAATGGAACATTCTGTGGTCAGCTCGAAGTAAAACTGTTGGAAGTCTTATGGAAAAAGTTGGTCTTGTCAGTCATGAAGAAGCCAGTCAACAGCTAAAGAATTTTAGAGTTAAACAAGATTCGAAGGATCTAAACAAGCTGTTGAACACAATAGACTCCTCCATGAATCCATTCCAGGATGCATTTGAGGACAGCAATCTTTATTCAGTAGGTAGTGGAAAAGCAGTATCACGAGAGGTAGCAGAAAAAGTGTTACAGGTTACTGAGATAGGTACTCGGATGCATCACGTATTTAGAGACAAATGCATTACCAAAGGCAGTAGGTTCGAGGAACCAATCAAAAGATACAAGCTGAAGAACTTTGCACATGATGTAATGAAGGTGAAGATTAAGAACAAGGACAAGAAAATCATCAAGATGAAAGGAACTCAAGACCTCTTTGGACGCTTGCTATATCTATCTGCGACTTCAACAGATGAACTTATGATGGTGTCTGCCTACCGCTAACCCCGGTATCCCTCTTCTTAGGAACGTTAATGGATCAATGAACACAACAATGAAGTCAACACTGCTGAAGAAACTTGAAACCAGAGTCCAAAGTAGCCACCCCGATGCTGTAAATGCCACTGTGGTTGATGCCATGTTCTTGACCAGAAGTCTTACAAACCTGCCACCAACATTCCACTGTGTGGCAAAAAATGGAAATTACGTACCTACCATAATTCTTGATTTTCTTGGACGAAGTCTCCATCACTCATTCACACTAATAGGAGTACGCCGGAGGCGCTAGGACCCAGCGGGAGCCAAACTTTTTCAGAAGGGCCGGCACCAAGATGGAGCTGCGAGGAAGCGGCACAGCGAGCTAGGCTTGCACGGTATAGACTATCTCGGCGTCGACCCTCCAACCACGTCAGTACCTTTTTTCCAAGGAGGTGCAGCGTAACTAACCTTGAGAAGGACTAGCCTATCGGACATAAGATAGTCTGAATGACCCGTGTAAGAAGGGTCAAAACACAAAGTCTTCACAGCCCAAATTGGAGAAGTGAAGACCAGAAACAGAAGTGAGCTCAGGGGATGGTGTGTGGGCATGTGAATGAGTGGTGGAGACTTTGTCCAAGAAGATCAAGAATTACGGTAGGTACGTAATTTCCATATCTTCCTGGACAATAAAGTCTCCATCATTCATTCACACTAATGGGAGAGTACCAACCTAAATAATCCCCCGAGATGGGCGGCAGAAGAGAGAAGAGCTCACTTTTTAGGACAGAAGTCCATTAAGAATTGTCCTGCCAATGAGTGATGTTGTCTGGCATGGACATCCAAGGCACAGTGCTCAACAAAAGTGTGCACGGAGCTCCAGGTAGCCGCATTGCAAATGTCTGCAATGGAGACATTACGAATTTCTGCCAGAGATGCCGTGACTGCTCTAGTAGAGTGAGTGTACACTCTGCCCTCCAACTTGACCTGTGCCTTGGAGTAATAATGGCAAAGGCATGCCACCAGCCATGCTGAAATACACCTGATAGCAACAGGCTGACCCAGCCGGGTCATGCTGAAGGAGACAAACAGTTGTTGAGCCTTGCAAATTTCTTTTGTTCTGTCCCGATAGAATTGCAAAGCTCTTTTTACATCCAGGTAATGAAGGGTATGCTCTCCCTCATTCTGAAAGTTGGCAAAGTAGGTAGGAAGGACTAAAGGTTGATTTAGAAGAAATTCTGAGACAACCTTAGGGAGGAACGAAGGAAGAGTCCTAAGAACTACTTTGCCTCAGTGAAATACAGTATACGGGGGGGTCTGTAACCAAAGCGTGTATTTCTGATACTCTTCAGGGTCTGCACCAGAAGACATATGAAAAAAGACTAAAGGAGCTTAAGATGTATATATCCTTGAGGAAAGGGGGACATGACAGAAACTTTCAAATACCTCAAGGGAATCAACAAAGTCCAGGAGGGTAGCACCTTTCAGAAAAAGAGATGTGCAAGAACAAGGGGGCACAATTTGAAGATAGAGGGGGGATGGCTCAGAGGTAACGTGAGGAAGTATTTCTTCACAGAAAGGGTTGTAGATGCATGGAACAGCCTTCCTGAGGCAGTCGTAGAGTCAAAAACAGTGGAGGAATTCAAGAATGCATGGGACAGACATAAGCCAATTCTAGTGGGGGGTAGGAGGAAGTAGGCTGTTGGTTAACTAGGATCTGCAGCTTATCCATTAGGTAGAGAAATGGGCAGACTAGGTGGGCCAAGCGGTCCTTATCTGCCATCAGATTCTATGTTTCTATGTTTCAAGCTGAAGTAAAGGCCACCAGGAAGGCCATCTTCCAAGTAAGGAATTTCAACTCGCAAGTGGCTCGAGGCTCGAAAGGTTTATGAGTGAGCATGTCTAGCACAAGGTTAATGTCCCAGGCTGCAACTGGATGTCTAACAGGTGGTCTGGCATGCAGAATACCCTTAAGAAACCTCTTAATTACAGGTAACTGAGCCAAGACATGGAATGTACTGGCTCACGATATGCAGAAATTGGGCAAAGAAGAACCTTGACTATAGAGTATTGCAGACCTGTGTTTGAGAGGTCTAAGAGATACTCCAGGACTTTATTCGGTGGGTAGGAAAAAGGATTCCAAAAGGCATTTGCACACCAAGAAACATTTCCACTTAGCTGTGTAGGTTTTCCTGGTAGCTGGCTTGCATGCAGCTAAAAGAATATCTGAAACTCTATGAGAAACATTAAATCTGTTCACCTCTATTTCCTCAGGAGCCAGGTGAGGAAGTGAAGAGACCTCAGGTTGGGATGAACTACAGGGCCCTGGGTTAGAAGGTTCATCTGAAGTGGAAGCAGTTTTGGAGGAGTTTCCGAAAGTCTGTTGATTAGAGGAAACCAGACCTGATGAGGCCAAAATGGGGCAATGCGAATCATTCTGCCCCACTGTGCCTCCGATTCGAGCAGAACTCTCTGAACTAGGGGGGAGGAGGAAATGCGTAAAGAAGCATTTTGTCCACCGCAGCCTGAATGCATCCTGACAAGAAACAGGTCCTGGATTTCTGGAGCAGAAGAGAGGCAGTTTTGCTTTGAGTGGGGACAAAAAAAGGTCCAGGTCCAGAATTCCCCACTCTTCGAAGAGTGACTGAACGATGGTTAAGTCGAGAGACCACTTGTGAGGATCTGTCCCCATTCTGCTGAGGTGGTCTGCCAGCTCGTTTTGTACTTCTGGCAAATGAACCACCTGAATCAGAGCTTTGTGCTCTAGATACCATTCCCACAATCTCATTGCTTCCCTGCATAATGGGTAAGAGTGTGCACCACCCTGCTTGTTGATGTACTACATCACTGCCTTGTTGTCTGTTTGAAGGAGAATGTTCTTGTGGCAGAGTATGTGCTTCAAAGCTTGGACTGCATAGAAGACGGCTCTCATTTCTGGAATGTTTATGTGGAGTTGAGACTCATCGTGGAACCATGTGCCATGGGTGTGGAGATCCTGGCAGTGAGCTCCCCAACCCATCAGGGATGTGTTCGTGGTAATGGAGATCTGAGGATCCAGAGGGGCAAAGGGATATCCTTCCAGAAGGTTGTCCTGTTGAGACCACCAGGTGAGAGACCATTTCAGAGGTTCTGTTGCCTTAATGTGAAAGGACTGAGGATGAGTGGTTGACGACCACTGAGTACTGAGCATCCACTGAATGGTCCTCATGAGGAGACGAGCCAAGGGCACAGTGAAAACCAAGGATGACATGAGACCCAGCATCCGCTACATCAAGAGAGCTTGAACTGAGATGTTCTCTTGATGAAGCAGGCCATCTGAAGAATATCACTCCTTCTGTCCTCTAGAAGGAAGGCTTTTTCACAGGAAGTTTTCAGAAGGACTCCTATAAATAGAGGCTTCTGGGAGGGCTGCAACTGTGACTTTTTCAGGTTTAGTAGGACCCCCACGGATGTGAGGAAATTTGAGGCCACGGCCTCCAGAGTCTCTTGTCTGGAGGGACCTGCAAGAAGCCAGTTGTCCAGATATGGGAATACTTGAATTCCAATTTTCCTTAAAGGCGCTGCAAGAACTGCACAGCACTGTGTAAAAACTCGAGGTGCTGAGGATAGCCCAAAGGGCAGGACTCTGAATTGACAGTGTTGACCCAACACCATGAACCTTAGGTATTTGTGGTGTTTTGGTTGTAAGAGAATGTGTTGGTAGATGTCCTGCATGTCCAGGGAGGCTAGCCAATTGTGTTGATGAATCAAAGGTAGCAGGGTACCGAGTGATATCATCTTGAATTTTCCCTTGTAGAGGAATCTGTTTAACTTTCTGAGATCCAGAATAGGGCGCATGCCACCAGTTTTCTTTGGAACCAGAAAGTAATGGGAGTAGAAACCTATGTTTCGTTGATCCAGCGTAACTACTTCTACTCCATAGATCCAGCGTAACTACTTCTACTCAATAGAGTCAAGCCATACAAAGACAAAAGTACTGGACTTTAGGAGGGCTGACTTTGCCAAAATGGGTGAGTGCCTAAGGAATGCACTAGCAAATGGGCAGGAAGGAGGGGTGGAAGAACAATGGGAATAATAAAACTGCCATCACAGAGTATATGAGCGCTTGTGTGAAGCAAATAAACAAAACGAGACGATGTAAGAAACCACTATGGTTCTCAAAGGAAGTGGCAGTGAAGGTTCAAGAGAAAAGAAAGCATTCAGGAAGCACAAGGAATCGCAGCAGGAGCAGGACAGAGAACTGTATCAGTTAAAGCAAAAGGAGGCTGGGAAGGCAGTCAGAACAGCAAAGGCCCAAACTGAGGAAAATATAGCCAACTCCAGTTAAGAAGGAATAAAACCTTTATAGGTACATCAGGAGCAAGGAAGACCAAGAGAGGATAGTGAGGCTTAATAAAGGGAGGGAGGGTGGGCAGAGGAGAATGTGAAAAGGCAGAGATACTAAACAAATATTTTGCTCAGTATTTACAAAGGAAGAGGGAGGTACATAAAACAAACAGTAGTAACACTCTGGACACAGAAGTTGATACCAGCCATTTACAGAAGAAAGGGTTCTGAAAAAACTCTTAAAACTGAAGGTGGACAAAGCAATGGGGCCTGATGGGATTCATCCCAGAATTCTAAAAGAACTAAGGTAGAACTAGTGACACCACTGACTACCCTCTTTAACAAATCATGGAGGATGGGGTGGTACCCGAGGACTGGAGGAGGGCAGATGTGATTCCTTCACAAAAGTGGGAGCAAGGCAGAAGCAGGAAACTATAGACCTGTTAGTGTAACCTCAGTGATAGGAAAATGATGGAATCACTTCTAAAGGAAAGAATTGTCGCGTATCTGAGGCCAGAAGGCACAGGACCCTAGGCAGCATGGATTCACAGCGGAAGGTCATGCCAGACGAATCTGATAGATTTCTTTGACTGGGTGACCAAAGTAGTAGATCAGGAGGGCTGTGGACATGGCCTACCTAGACTTTAGCAAGGCATTTGACACAGTCCCACACAAAGATTAATATATAAGTTAGCCAGCCTGGGAGTGGGTCCCAAGATGACAGCCTGGGTAAAGAATTGGCTGGAGAATAGGACACAGAGAGTAATAGTAAATGGAGTCCACTCAGAAGAAAGGAGGGTTACTAGCGGGGCCACAGGGGTTCAAATATTAGGACCAGTCCTCTTCAATGTCTTTATAGCGACATTGCAGAAGGACTGGAAGGAAAAGTATGTCTCTTTGCAGATGACACTAAGATCTGCAACAGAGTTGATGCACAGGGTGGGGTGGAAAGGATGAGAAGGGACTTGGCAAGGTTAGAGGAATGGTCAAATGTATGGCAGCTTAGATTCAATGCTAAGAGTGCAAGGTAATGCACCTGGAAACAAAACCCAGGGAAGAGTACACAATGGGAGGTGAGATACTAACAACAACAAAATGGAAAGGGACCTGGGGGTAGTCATATCAGATGACCTAAAGGTGGGCAAGCAATGTGAGAAGGCAGCAAGGAGGGCTGGGGGGATACTGGGATGCATAGGGAGAGGCCTCACCAGTAGAAAACAGGAAGTTATTATCCCTCTGTACAGACAGCTGGTGAGACCCCATCTGGAGTACTGTGTGCAGTTCTGGAGACCCAATCTCCGCAAAGACATAGACAGGATGGAAGCTGTCCAGAGGAGGGCAACTAAAATGGTGCAGGGTCTGCACGGGAGGACATATGAAGAGAGACTTAGGAGCTTAATATGTATAGCCTCTAGGAAAGGAGGAGAGGGGGACATGATAGAAACTTTCAAGTACCTCAAGGAATCAACAAAGTCCAAGAGGTAGCATCTTTCAAAAAGAGGTGTGCAGGAACAAGAGGCACAATTTGAAGATATGGGGGCGGCTCAGAGGTAATTTAAGGAAGTATTTTTCACAGAGAGGGTTGTGGATGCATGGAATGGCCTTCCGGAGGAGGTTGTGGAGTCAAAATCAGTGGTGGAATTCAAGCATGCATTGGATAGTCATAAGGCAATTCTGGGGGTTGGGGGTAGGAAGAAGTAGGCTGCTGGTTAACTAGGATCTGCAGCTTATCCAGTAGGTAGGGAAATGGGCAGACTGGGTGGGCCAAGCGGTCCTTATCTGCCGTCACATTCTATGTTTCTATGTTTCTACTGCCCTGTTGTTCAGAAGGCCTTGCACCTCGGAAGCAAGAAGGTCTGACTGCACAGCAGACAGCCTGGGCTGTCGCTTGGGAGGATGATCGAGGGGGTGGGGTTCCGACAGATTGAGAGAGTACCCCTCACTGATTATCTTGAGGACCCATTTGTCTGATGTTATAGACTTCCACTGGTCATAGAACTGAGTCAGACGACCTCCCACTGCCAAGGAAGAGTCCCTGAGGTGGGACCTGGGCTGGAAACTCAGAAGGTGGTACTCTGCGTTTTTGGGCTCTGTGCTTTCTGCTGCATTTTCTTTAGTGGCTGAGGAGTTATGGTCTGTAGTAGCTCTGAGGAAACCTCCGACTCTGGCAGAGCTTCTACCGTTGCTTTGAGCGAATGCAGAAGAACATACTCGTATTGAGAAAAATAACCCTGGTAGCTAGCAATACGCATGCCCAGAGTTGAAGCAGCAAAGACCCGCTTACCCAAGGTGTTGATATTGTGAGACTGTTTGTTTATAGGACAGCTGTGGATTCCAGAGGAGGGACAGCCTTATCATTCTCTGCCAGGACCACTAAGGCATCAGCAAAGGCCTGTGAGACCAAGATGGGACGATCCTTGGGAGGGGCATATTTCTTATGTATGGACTTGGCCACAGAGAGAATAAGAGCCAGATTCTTTCACACCATCTGGGAAAGAGTCTCGAAAGAGGGCTGTACCGGAGGGGTTAAATCCATAGGGATATCTGGAACATGCAGATACTGGAGGCGCAGAAGCTCCCCCGGATTGATTTTCTTGGTCTGGGGAGAAAGAGTAGAATTTAAGTTCTTGAGCATAGACTTAAAGGAAAGGTCTTCCACCACAGGCTCTACAGGAGGATTGATCCCTGCCCCCAGGACAGAATCGGCATCAACATCATCACCCAGCTAAAGATCAGGATCAGGCTCAATATCATCTCCTGACAGTCCAAGGGGGACTATATAGACAGGAAAGGAATGAAAACCAGGAGGAAGAAGAGGAGGAGACAGAATCAGACTTGAAAACTTCTGTAAACTATGTGGTGCCATCAACCACCCCGGCGCCACTGAAGAGAGTGGCGCCGAGAACAGAGATGGCAGCAACGCAGAAAATGGCGCCGACAGGGAGTGTGGTGCCAACCACCTTGGTGCCAACCACCCCAGTGCTGACCACCCCGACACCGCACACGGCGCGACACCACCCGCACTGGAGGACAGCGCTGATAGATATGCGGTGCCGCGGACCGCGCCGACACCACAGGCGGTGCCGAAAAAGGACCTCGGCACCGGAGAGGCCGGCACCACAGGCAGTGGTGCCCCGCAGAAGTCTGAACTGCGATTTGAAGGTAAAGAATGAAAAATGGGTGGAGATAAAGGCATCGGTGTGGACCCCTGCTCTGCAGCCATGTGAGGAGGATAGACACCGGAGCATGGCGTCGACGGCACTGAAGAAGGCGCCATGTGACCAGGAAATCCTAACCTCCCCACCTGCCGATCCAAAACTGACAGGCCCAAAGGCCCCAGCGATGGACTGGCCGGTTCGGGCAGTTGGGACAACGTCTGAGTCCACTGCTTCATGAGAGCTGCCCAATGGTGAAACTGCTCATCGGAAGTCCCTCCAATAGGCGATGAGGGGCTCAGATGTCAAGAAGCCAGCATTCAGAGACAGAAACCGGAGATCAAAAGGCATGGATACTGGCCCTGAACCCAACAACCGATCGCTCACGCCGAAGACATACCAGAGGGCCACTCCTCGAGAGATGCCATTCTTCTTCACCAGTGGCCCAAAGAAGAACTCTAGGCCTAATGGCACTGTGAATGGGACCGTTTCTTTTTATGCTTTTGGGGACCATCCCCTCAGCACTGGACTGTCCGTTATCAGACCCCCACCGAGAGGGTGGCGGACCAGACCCGGTCCGGCTGACTGAACAGCTTTTATACAAAGTCTCCTTACCGTCACCTGCCCCAATCATGGTCGGCTGAAGACTTCTTCTTGTACAAAAGTTATTTTATTAAATGTAATCAGTACTTTTTGTGATAAAATACAAAATAATAAAACTGAAAACTAAGCTGCAAGTTTGAAGCTTGACTCCCGGTGGGCGGCGGCGTCATCACTGAAGCGCACTCGATGGCAGGAAAAAAGGAACTGGGCTGTTGGAGGATCGACGCCTTGAGACAGTCCACTACACATGCCAAGAGCTCAGCTCAGGTGCGCTTCCTTGCAGCTCCATTCTGGCACCAGCTCTTCTGAAAAAGTTTGGCTCCCACTGGTCTTAGCGCCTCCGGCGTACTTCCATTAGTGTGAATGAGTGGTGGAGACTTTATGTCCAGGAAGATCCATCCTTGTCTCTTGTTTGCTGTACTCCCACAAATGAAGTCCACTTTGTCAGTGACTGTTACAAGTCACCATCGATCAAAGGTTTTGAACAAGAGAAGAGAAGAGAGGAAAGCATAGCATCGCTCCACTCTCCTGTCTCACAAATGGTCTTGACCAAAGCCAACCAAGAGACTTTGCTGGGTCCCTGTTTTCATCTTCATTCAAGATGGCACTCCTAGGTTTTCTAGCTACAGCATGGGATTCTGATGTGTTCTGTGAAGTTCTAGGTGATAAAAAGCTCATGTATGCAGTAGGAGAAACTTGTTACTCATACAAAGTGGAAGCTGGATATATGCTCAGACTAGAGTGCAAGGCCCAAAAAAGCAAACGCACAGAAGCAGACACAAGAATCATGCAACACATACAGTATATTTGCAGTTAAAATGAGGGTGAAAATATACATGTAGTGGTCAGGGCAGATGATACTGATATTCTGGTCATTCTGCTGTATCATGCAAGTCTGAACGATAATTTCAAACTGCACATGGACATTGGCCATTCAGGGAATAACACAAGAAGATTCACAGATGTATCCTGCTTGTCAGCAGAGTTAGACAGACCTGTGTGTGCAGTTCTACCAGGTCTCCATGCACTGACAGGGTGCGACTATTCAACAGCGTTCAAAGGCAAGGGGAATGTGCGACCTCTAACAAATATGGAAAAGAATACAGAGTACACACAGGAATTTGGAAAACTGGGATGTCCACACTTGTCTGAAGAAACTGAAGATACAATTGAGAGCTTTGTGTGTATCTTGTATGGACAGAAAGTAAAGAGAGTCAACACAGCCCGCTACAATATGTCCAACGTTAAGTATCGACCAAGTGACAAAGACGCACCCTTAGAAAAGATCAAAAGAGCAGATGCAAGCTTGCTGCTACCATGCAAATCAACTCTGACACAACACATCTACCGTGCAAATTACATTTTATTGTTATGGAAAAATGCAGACAAACCAGTAATGACACTACTGAAGCCAGAGGAACAATGGCTGGACATATGAGGATGGCAAATACAAGCCAACATGGTTCACATGTGAAGTTGTACCACCAGCCTTAAGTGAACAATTGAACGAACATGACAACAATCCAAATGAAGATGACGACAGTGACTGTGATGTCGATATTAATGAGACAGATTTGCTTAACATGTCAGATACAGAAGACAGTAAACAAGAATAATGATTGTTGTACTTAGGTTCATAAAACGTCATAAAAAGTTGTTTGTTTCATGTTAAATTTGGAATAAAATAAATAACATTAATTAAACCTTTGATACGGGGTGTCACGTGATGCAAGTGCTCTGAGAAGCAGTGGTGGTGCCGAGCTCCTGCCTATATTTTGCAGTTCTAGCACATTTTCAGCTGTTTTAAAAGTACTGAACGTCTACATCCTTAGTAGACTGCTAAGGTTGTATTTATATACTGCATTCAAGAGGCGATCGTCAATACTGTCGTGGGATGGAGTCAGAAATGCGCTCGGCCGCGATTCGCCACACTCCCCCAACATCGCCAGAAAAGAATCCGAAGAAGACTAAGGCCCAAAGTGGTGTTGCGGATAAAAAACTACCATCTACAGCTTCGATCCCTCTGACAGAGGATCGCTTTCTGCAGGAATTGCAGCCCTTCAAAGAAATGTTAGGGGAGATCGCTACTGAATTAAAGTCTTTAAGGGAGACTTTACAGATCTGTCTCGGAGGGTCGCCGATTCTGAGGCCTGTATAGCATCCACGGAGAGATGGAGGGAGAAACTGGATCCAGAAGTGGTAGCGCTTAAGCAGCAGACACAGAAGTTACAGTTAAAAACAGAAGACTTGGAGGGAAGGAGCCATAGGAATAACATCCTGATAATCGGCTTGCCAGAAGCAGAAGAGGGGCAAAATATACAGACCTTCCTGCAGAAATTCCTCTATAAAATTGCTGGTTCTTCCCCAATGTGAGCTGCATATCAGATAGAGAGAGCACATCGAGCTTTTCGGCCCCGACTACCACTGGGAGCCCCTCCCAGGCCTCTGATCATAAGATTTCTTAGTTTTGTGGAGAAACAGCACGTCTTAAACAAATAAAGAGAAGCACAAAATATCTTATGGGAGGGAGTGAAAATTCGAATCTCACAGGATCTGCCTTATGAGATAAGGCAAAATCGCGCTGCCTATCATCCTATTGTGAAGAAATTAATTGCTGCAGATATCCGCTTTAAAATGCAGTACCCCTCACATTTGCTAATCAAGATAGCGGATAATTGGGTTGCATATGAGAATCCTGCGAAAGCGCTGGAGGATCTGGCTAGCAAACTCCCCGAGTTATTTAGGAAGGGTTGAAGCAGCAGAAATTATGGTGGACCTGTGAAGTGGACTCTTATCGGACATTATTTTGCTGATTAAATAGAACCCTGGGGTTTTAGCTTTTCAGATTTGATATAGTACTGACCTGTGGTTTCATGTTCCCGTGGTTTAGTTGCTCTCCGGGCGGCGCTACCAGATGGGGACCTGGTCTGTGCAGTAGAGCGGAGGGAACCCATGCTGCAGGCGGTGTTCGGGCCTGCGGGCCTCCGCATGTCCAAGTGGGGGGCCTCATGTCTGGAATAGGAACAGAATAAGAGGGAAATGTTCCCGGGGGAACATATGTGAGATGCACAGTGCGCGGTAAAGGTTTCCCATGAGAAACAAACTCCCAAGTGCATCGCATTATGTAATTTAAAGCCTGTTCTGATTTGATAGGTCTTCTTATGCAATAATAAGGCAATTTAAGGGGCAGGCTCAGAATTGAGGAAGGAGCTTTGTTAACTGGTTTTAAAAGACTTGTGCATTAGTGAGGGAAATGGGCGATTGCAGGACTATTCCAATCAGAGATAGCAGGAGATTATAGCTTTCTGAGCTCAAATGACTGATTTCAGGATGGGCAGGGGGGGGCGGCACCAAGATGCTGAGGGGCGCATTGGATCACAACCCGGAAAATTGGGAAGGATACCTCTTTGGTTTATTTGGTCTAAAAAGGAAGGGACTAATTAGTTGAGCTGTTAGTAAAAGGGATGCAATTATTTGGATTTCAAACACAATTATGGGTTCCAAAGAGGTTTGGAGGGTTGTCACTCTCCAGTTGGGAAGGAGAGCTTTTGTACATAGTTTGTTGGGCAATAATAGAGGGGAAGTTTTAGTAATGGGAGGGTATTAGATATTTGGTTGGGGTTGGAGCGATCATGGAGGAAGGGGGTAATAATAGTAGGAATGCACAAATAGTTTGGTTATATGCTGGATACTACACTTAAGATAGTGTCGTGGAAAGTTAGGGGAGCACGAGAGCATGACAAAAGGATTGCCATACTTTTAGTTTAGTTTAGTTTATTAGTCTAGGAATTAATACCTTTGAGCCAGGGCTCTTTTACAAAGGTTCCACGTCACAAAGAACATTTAACAAAGCATGATACACATTACAGGTAAAACCAGACAGGAAAGTTACATCATAAATTTGCTATTAACAGTTTAAGGCAGTAACGTTTTTAAGTTTCATAGAAAAACAAGCTATAACAGGTTCAAGCGAGTAGACAATTTCGAGGTTAAGGAAACTTCCAGGGAGAGGGTGATCATTAGGCGCCAAAAGGAGGCTAGAGAGGAGGGAAAGGTGGTGAGCGGGAGAGTAAGTGAGAGAGGACAGGAAAAAAGGTGGGGAGTGAGTTTGGGTGGGAGACAGGAAGTAGTAGAGGTACCAGAGGGTTCATTAGTCAGGGAGGAAGAGGCCTCAGATGTGAGGATGGACATGAGGAGTAGTAGTCTTTATCTAGCGCAATCACAGTTGCTAGTGGTGGTGAGGTGGGCATAGAGCATGGATTTGAAAGCTTCAAGCGAGGTTGAGGATAGAGTAGGTGGACTAAGCGCATTGAACCATGTTGGTGCCCTGTATGCGAAAGATCTTTGTCCCTGTGCAGTCCGGCATCTCGGAACCAGGAAAGGTTGGCGTTCATATCTGGTGGAGGGTCGTGAGCCAGGATTCAATCGGAGTAGGTTTTGAATACATAATGGAGTCAGTCCCAAGATAGATTTTTTTGCCATTGTGCAGGTGAGATAAATAAGACGATTTGATAGGTTCAACCAGCCTGATTCATAGTACAGATCACGCGTGTGAGTCAGTCTTTGAGCCCCGTGAGGCAAGCAGTGCTTATTTAGAGTGATTGAGATACGCCTTAGAGCAGTGGAGGTAGCTGAGCCATAAATAATAAGGCCATAGTCAATGATTGAGATTATGGAACTCTGTATAGCTATTCTCAATGCCGCTTGATTTAGAAATTGACAGTTACGGAATAGTATTCCAAGGCGTTGGTTCACTGTTTTCGCAGTGTTGTCAATGTGGGTTGTAAAGGTGAGCCCTTGGTCAAAAGTGATGCCAAGGTATCTGAAAGTATTTACTTGGTCCAGTGTAATTCCCGCAGAGGTTTGTATGGTGAGTGGAGTATGCCTATTTTTGTTTTGGTGATTGGAGAAGAGCATGGCTTTTGTTTTATTGTGGTTTAGCACAAGTTTACTATCCAGGAACCACCTTTCAACACTAGAAAGCAAGTTGCAGGCTTTTTCGTAGGGAGTTTGGATCCTTGTGGGAAGAGAATTACAGCATCATCAGCGTATAAGATTATTTTCTCCTGGCAGATATCTGGGAGGGAGTTAAGGAACAGGCTAAAGAGGAGCGGTCAAGAATTGATCCCTGTGGTACACCGAGAGAACTGGTTTGAAGTCGGAGAGTTCATTAGAGATTTTACAGCCTGTGACCGATTGGACAGGTAACTTTTACCCAAGCACAAGGACCTTCGGCCAGGCCTAGGCTAGAAAGTAGGGAGGTAAGTAGGCCATGATGGACTGTGTCGAAGCTTTGTAAGATCGATAAAGACTGCACCTGTTTGGCACCCTTTGTCCAGGGCTGAGTGGACTTCTCCAGAGAAATCAAGTAAGGCTGTTGTTGTACTATGTCCTTTCCTAAAGCCGTGCTGTTGATTACAAGGAGATTGTATTTGTCCAGGTAATCAGAGTTGGTCTGCCACTATTTGTTCAAGTGCTTTGGAGAGGGAGGGAGTATTGATATTGGTCGATAGTTTCCTGTTGAGGTTTTGTCCCCACCTTTGTGCACTGGCGTAACTATGGCAGATTTCCATTGTTGGGAAATTGACTTGGCAAAGTGACAGATTAAGAATTTTTGCAAGGGGTGAATTACTTCATCCAGGGTGAGAGACAGGATTTTAGATCTAGCGTGTCACTACTTGTTCTGGATTTGGAGCAGGCCTTTCTTATGTACTTGTACTTCGTGCACTTTGATTTTCTTGAAGTAAAATTGTGGTTTTGTCACGAGGGGTGTTTTGTGATACTAGGCTAGGCACAGGTAAGTCCGAGAAGAAATCTGGGGGAGGACCCCACTAAGGTCTGTGAATGTCTTATTAAGCGATCTGCAATAGACTTTGGGTCAAGAGTGGTGGATCCATCAACTTTCATAATGGTAGGTGACGATTTTGATTGTTTACCATTATGTTTCGGATGTTGTCCCTAAGCTCTTCCATCACCCCAGGTGGATTCAAGGGCATTTTGAAATAAGCGGTCTTCATTTGCCTAATTTGTGAGGTACATCTATTTCGTGCTTGCTTGTATTTTGGGTATCATGAGGTGAGCCTGTGTCTCTGGCAACTGCCCAGAGGTGGTCCCGAACCTGAGCTCGCGCGAAGTTTGGCAGTAATCCATGGATTTGATAGCGCTTTGATTTTACGTTTTTTTACTGGGGTGTATAAGTCGCATGCAGAGTTGAAAGATTTAATGAAGTATTCTAGTGCGGTATTAATATCAGTTGATTCAAGGATTGACGTCCAGTCCTGTTGTAGGAGATGGGTTTTCAACTTGATAAGATTCCCATAAGGCAATACTCTGCTTGTTATAACTTTGGGGGGTGGCTTGAGAAATTTATTAGACCAGGTACAGGACACTGGGGAGTGGTCAATGAGGGAGTCAGGGAGGACTTTAATGTTTTTTATCCGGTCAGGGTGATTTGTGAGAACCCAGTCAATAAGGGTGCTTGTACCAGTTTTGTAATTTTTCGGGTGGGGAGGTTACCATCTGAGTCAGGTTTGCTGCTAGGATGTCATCTTTGTAAGAGCCAGTGTCAGAGCGAGCCAGGTTATGTTGAAATCCCGAGGAGGAGGCTCATTTTCAGAGGGCTGCAGACTAACAAAATCAAGTACAGACTTAATACTGACACGGTGGTCTTTTGGAGGATATAGACTGCGCCACTGTGAGAACTTTGTTTTGTGCACCAAGAAGCAGTTTGATAGGGAGGAGTTGCATCTGCGTGTTTGTGGGGGTGAAGCTGCAGCGTTGACAGGAGAGGTTGTCCTTTATGTAGATAGCACAGCCCCACCTTTCTTGCTTCCCGGTCGAGTCTGAAAAGATTGTAGCCTTCAAGCGAGACCGCATGATCAGGTGCTGGGAGATAGCCAGGTTTCCACAATGGCTAGTATATCAGGGTTTTGTCCAACGAGAGTTTGAAGAGATGCCAATTTGGGAAGGAGGCTGCAGATATTTAGAGTGATAATGGAGAGACCACTACCAACTTTCCCTGTTTTGTCGGCTTCAGTGCAACAGGACCAGGGTTTGGGTGTATCCACCAGATATTAAAAGTAGGAGGAGCAGGAGTTTCAGCGATGCCATTCGTAGTTCATAATAGGTTGGGTGAGTTTCTGCTTGTACTTTTAAGATGCTTGGATTGTCTTCTAGAGTCCCAGTAGAGGGTGATCGTTAGTGAGTTATAATGATGTGGCAGTTTCCAATTAGGAAATATGGCTCTTTGCACCCAGGTATTAATTGGGTGATGTTTGTTTAAGACTTCAGAGTAAAAGCCATGGTACAATGTTTCAGGTAGTAGTACAGAAAGGTGAGGTAGGTGGAGGGTAGGGTAGGCGGAGGAGTTGGCATAAAGGGAAAAGGAGGGTGAGGGTGAGCAGGAACAGGTGGTGGGGACTAAGCCAAAGCATTTTTTAGCGAGGCAGGAGACAGCGAGTAGTGTGGGCTAGGCAGTCGGGGGGGGGGGGGCGAGCAATAGGAGGGTGGTGGGGTATGGATTTTAGTGGGCTAAGGTGGATAGCTAAGCACTATGGCGAAGTACAGAGAAAAATGAAAAAAAAGACTGGGAGGGTTTGGTGCCAGAGGGTTTAAGAGAAGTACTATATATATGGCACAATATATCAGTTGGGGGGTGAGGATATAGCATGCACCAAGCAGGAAAGAGATCTTGGAGTTATCATCTCTGATGACCTCAAGGCAGGGAAACAGTGTGACAAGGCAGCAGGTAAAGCAAATAGGATGCTGGGATGCATAGGCAGGGGCATCACCAGCAGGAAAAGGGAGGTTATAATTCCACTATACAAGACACTAGTGAGGCCGCACCTGGAGTACACTGTGCAGTTCTGGAGACCTTACCTACGTAAGGACATAGACAGGGTAGAGAAGGTTCAGAGGAGGGCAACAAAGATGGTGCATGGATTGCATCACAAGTCCTATGAGGACAGGTTGAAGGCACTGAACATGTACTCCCTGGAGGAGGAGGAGAGGGATATGATAGAGACATACAAGTATCTTACAGGGAGGAACAGGGTGCAGGAATGCACTATTTTTAAGCGAAAAAGATGTTCCAGGACTAGAGGGCATGGGATGAAGTTGGAGGGAGGACGATTCAGAGGAAGCGTGAGGAAGAATTTCTTCACAGAGCGGGTGGTGGACAAGTGGAACACCCTGCCAGAGGAAGTGGTGGGGGCTGAAACAATCACGGGATTTAAGAATGCATGGGATAGACATAAAGGAATTCTGGAGGTCAGGGGTAAGGGGCAACAGACTTCCTGGAAAACATAAACTGAACTTACAAACTTAAATGGGCAGACTGGGTGGGCCATAGGCCCTTATCTGCCGACACTGTCTATGTATCTATGTATGTATCTATGTACTATAGTACTGTTGAGATCCAGGATCACATAATATGTTAAAGTTCCTGAAAGGTGATAAACTGTGGCCTGGGCATATGCAATGTGTAAAATCCTTTTGTCTATATGTTTCCTTTGTTCTTCAAAATCCTCAGAGATAAGTACAATACCTTGGGAGTAGGTCAGACAGTAGGCATATGCAATGTGTGAAATCCTTTTGTCTGTATGTTTCCTTTGATCTTCAAAGTCCTCAGAGACAAGTACAATACCTTTGGAAAAGGTCAGACAAAAATGTTGATTCAGTCACAAAATGTGTTAAAATTCCTTTGTTCTTTAGAGTCCACAAGTGCAGTTGCTTTAAGAGTGGTCAGATGAGAATGTTGAAAATGTTGATTCAGTTGCAGGACCCAGCATCACCATGTTTGTAAGACTAGTTGTAAGGCATATGCTTCCTTGGGGAGGCTTCAAGAAAGTTGATTTAAAATTAAAAAGCTGATACCTGATGATAGCGATTTGCAGAAATTCAGTCCAGGAGACTTTCACCAATGTTGTGTGCAAGAATGGCACAGGTATTCCCAGCAGAAAAACATGTAAATGAACAAAAACTAACCTACAGACACAGACAAGCACAAACAGCCACCCACACAGCCCCAGGAGGAGGAGCTTGAACACTTACTTAAACACACAGCTCTGTTGTGGGCTAACATAGTTTTTTTACAAGAGACGTATCTCTTGGCATCGGAAGCTAGTAAGTTTAAAGGGCAGAGAATACAACAGGTTCATGCCGCCGAAGAATCCTCCTCTAGAGGAGGAGTAGGGATACTCATTATGAAGACAATCCCATTCCAACCAGAGAATATCATACAGGATCCACAGGGTAAATTTATTTTTGTTAGTGCTTTACTGGCAAGGAAACCGTTAACTTTGGGCAGTATTTATGGACCGGTAGGGGGTGACCCAGATTTTCTTATCGGCCTGGCAGATAAACTGGTTTCCTTCCTCCCAAACCCTATTATATTGGGAGGAGACTGGAATTTGGTCCAATCCCACTTACTGGATAAATCCAGCTCGCCCCTTAGAGCTGCGACTCCGGCTCAGAAGGCGTTAAATGAGATGATGGACCTCCTGGGATTGTGTGATCCTTGGAGGATCCTAAACCCGACTAACTAGGGCCTTTTCGTTTCATTCGCAGGTACATCAAACTGCCTCCAGGTTGGATTTTTTCTTGATAAATTCAGCTCTGTTATCAAGGATTATGGGGGGTGGGGATTGAGCCGATAGTGATATCTGACCATGCGGTGGTATGGCTTCATATCTTTCCAACAGTAGAGCAGCAGAAAGACTCTCGATGGAAACTAAACACACAACTACTGAATGACAAGTTTATAGTCAATAAAATTCGCATTCTTATTGAGCAATTCAATGAAAGCAATGCTGATACCATCCTGAGAATGGACCAAATTTGGTGTGCACTGAAGTGCTGTATAAGGGGCGAATTCATTAGGCTGGCAACAAAGCGAAAGAGGATTAGGGAGGATCAAGCAAGGAAATTGTTAGAGCAGATTAGAGCGCTGGAGCAAAATCCATCGTCCACTTCTCTGCAGGGGGTAACGGCGGATCTTTTGTCTTTGAGAAATGCATACTCAGATCTTCTCAGAGAGAAGGCCGAGTTTGCTATTCTTAAAACAAAAGCAACTTACATTGATCAGGGGGAAAAAGCCAGAAGGCTTTTGGCACTACGGCTGAAGCAATTAGAAAATTCAAGAACTATTCAAACAATTCAGGGTGTAGATGGCACCCTGAAAACCTTTCCCAGGGATATAGTCTCAGTGTTTGAGAGCTTTTATGCAAATCTCTATGGTCGCCGGCTCGATCCTCCAACGAATGAGGACACCGAGGCGTATCTGGCCAGGTCCATGCTTCCCAGGTTGCAGGATGGAGATCGGGTCACGTTAACAACCCCCATCACCCTGACAGAAATAACACAGGCCAGCAGAGCTTTGGCCTTAGATAAGGCCCCAGGCCCGGATAGTTTTCCTTCTAATTTTTTCAAAGTATTTAAGAAAGAGTTATCCCCTTTACTGCTTAAGTTCTATCAGTATATCCTCTCCAGCGAAGTTTTGGATCCATCCATTTTAGAGGTGACGATTGTATTGCTTCTGAAACCTGGTAAACCACCAGAATGCCCCTCTAGTTATCGACCTATCTCCTTGTTGAATTGCGATTTAAAAATTCTTACCAAAATTCTAGCTAATCGGGTTCAAAAAATATGGTATCCCTTACTCAGTCCAGAACAGGTGGGGTTTGTTCCGGGAAGATCAGCTTCAGATCACTTTCTCAAATTAAATCATATATTCCATATAGCTCAGTCCACCCTATGTCCTATAGCATTAATATCCTTGGATGCTGAAAAAGCTTTTGATAGGGTGGACTGGTGCTTTTTGTGGTCAACACTGAAATATATGAATATACCCGAAGAATTCATCACTTGGATTCAAAAGATTTACTCAAATCCCACTGCTAGGGTTTTTTGTAATAAAGTATTTTCAGTTGGCTTTCCCCTGTACTCGGGTACTAGGCAGGGTTGTCCCCTTTCCCCATTACTCTTTAATTTATATTTAGAGCCCTTGATAAGGAGAATTAATGCTTCAATTAAGGTACAAGGAGTCTCTGTGGGCACAAGTAATCTTAAAGTATCAGTGTACGCAGATGACATCCTCCTTCACCTGGCAAACCCGGTAGCCTCGCTGGAGGAGGTCTTAGCAATCATAAAGGAGTTTAATAAGTATTCCAATTATAGCCTGAACTGTAACAAAACCGAAATTCTTCCTCTCAACCCTCATACATTTCGGCAAGATTTTCACAAATTTGGTATGAAATGGTCCCCAGTATCGATGAAGTATTTAAGCATTCACTTGACACCAGATCCTGTAGGTTACAAAAAATTAAATATGGAGGATCTGGTTCAAAACCTTCAACAGGACCTCTCCAGATGGAAATCCCTGCCTATCTCATTATAGGGGAGGATTAGTATTATTAAAATGAACGTGCTTCCCAGGATATTTTTTTCCGTTAAATATGAGTAACATTTGGCTGCCTGTTTCTTTCTTCCAAAAGTTGCATGCTATCATATCAGAGTTTTAATGGTTAAACAAGAGTCCTAGAAGGGCATATAACAAGCTTACCTTACCCAAGAATAAGGGGGGACTTAAGTTGCCCAATCTGTTATATTATCACTGGGCTAGTCATTTACATAAAATAGGGAAATGGATGTCCCTCCCTCCTAACAGCCTGGGAGACATGCATATCCCTATCTGGATACAAATTGAGAGGGATATCTTTGCAATCGCTCGGATATCCCCACTAGCTTCATTGTTTGTGCCCCACCGGACACTTCCAGATGTGATAAAGCAGTCAGTGATGGGTGTATCCATCAAAACTTTTGCCCAGGTTTGTGCCTTCCTACGTATCTCCCCGAGTAAAGACACAACACAAGAGATTGTGGATAATCCCAATATCAGGTTGGGGGATTCCATTATTAAGAATTGGATACCCCAATTGCAGGGCATGCGAGTAAGTGATTTCTATCAGGCTAGTGGTCTTCTGTCACATACTGCTATACTAAATAAACTTCATACCCATACCAAATCCATATTCAAGATTTATCAGTTACGGCATCTACTTCAACAGAGATTCGGGGAAGCATATGTGCCCTCAAGATTAAGTGACTTGATGGAGCAGATTACAGTCTTGGCAGGTCGACCGCATGACATTTCATTAATATATAGTAGCCTCCTTTCTACTTTCCATCCAGATGCGCTGTCAGCCTCCGCAGTGTGGGATTCACTTATCCCTAATCATGGAGTAATCTGGTCGGAGACTTGGAAGGATATGCATAGGTATATTACACAGGATAGGCTTAAGGTCACTCAATTTCAAGTGTTAAATAATTTGCATTTTACTCCATGTAAGTTAGCGAAAATGGGACGGGGGCAATCTTCTACATGTGTTAGATGTGGTCAAAATGAGGGGACAATCTTACATATTTTCTGGACCTGTGAGAAAGTTACACCATTATGGACAAAAATTAAATCCCAAATGGACCCTTTATTAGGATTAGAACAATGCTTTACTCCGAAAATATGTATATTGGGGGATCTATCCTCAATATGGTCAAAGAAAGGAAATTTCATATCTCCCTTATCTCAATGGCAGTTAAAAAATTAGTTTTTAAGTACTGGTTGGATCAAACCACTATTTCGTATGTAGAGTGGTTACACGAGATGTCCTTTTGCCTTAGGACAGAGAAAATGATTGCAAGTCTATGTAATAATCCAAGCGGTTTTGATAAGAAATGGGGTAAATTGCATGCTCTCTATTTATATTAGATTACACCAATGGCTCGTGCTCGCCAGTCTAATTTATTGGTTTTGTTCTTGGTATGATACATTTATACTGTCATGTTTTGTTTTGGGAGGTAAGGGATCGATCCAACGGTGGGTGGGGAAGCTGGGAAGGGTGGGTGGGGAGAGTTGGGTGATTGTCTGTATGACAATGTTCTGGTAATGCTGTACCAGTGTTGTTGTGAAAATTTATAAAACTTTTTGAATAAAAAAAAAATAAACCTTTGATACATATATTGCTGTTTGTTATGTCTGTAGTATTTCAAAAAAAGCTTACAGAACTGAAATTGAAGGAATCATTAATTAAAATATACATAATTTTCACAGACAGTTCATTTTTTCATTGAAAAAATGCATTTTCCAAGAAAACGTTCAACTTTGAGCAAGTAAGAATTGTAAATCTGGATTCTATACACTTTTTTTTACATAAGAAATGGTCATCAAACCTTTCAGACCTAGACACATAGGTACATGCTCCTGAACTAAGGTATCTCAAACTACTAAAACTAATACTTAAAATGCTTGTTTCAAAGAGCAACTCTGCATTTCAGCACATGCTTTCATAAATAAGCTGTTTCTGCTGTTAATTTACTAGAGCATACATTTTTTTTATTTTCAATGTTACTTTTCCAAGATTTACAGCACATCTTGGTAGTCCATCTGAAAAGTCTGCAGAGAAAACATTTGCCTCTCCCGTTAAATAGTGTCTTTGTTTATGACATCACAGTACTCACCATGACAACATACTGTGATGTCATAAACAGCAATTGTGTCATTAGCAGGGGAGATGGTTGGAGGGATACTGGGATGAATAGGAAGAGGCATCACCAGTAGAAAACAGGAAATTGTTACCCCTCTGTACAGACAGTTGGTGAGACCCCATCTGGAGTACTGCATGCAGTTCTGGAGACCCCATCTCTGCAAGGACATAGACAGGATGGAGGCAGTCCAGAGGAGGGCAACTAAAATGGTGCAGGGTCTGCACCAGAAGCCACACGAAGAGAGACTAAAGGAGCTTAATATGTATACCCTTGAGGCAAGGAGGGAGAGAGGGGATATGACAGAAACTTTCAAGTACCTCAAGGGAATCAACAAAGTCCAGGAGGGTAGCATCTTTCAGAAAAAAAGATGTGCAAGAACAAGGAGGCACAATTTGAAGATAATGGGGGGATGGCTCAAGGGCAACATGAGGAAGTATTTTTTCATGGAGAGGGTGGTGGACACATGGAACGGCCTTCCTGAGGAGATTGTGGGGTCAAAAACAGTGGGGGAATTCAAGAATGCATGGGACAGATATAAGGCAATTCCGGTGGTGGGTAGGAAGGAGTAGGCTGCTAGTTAACTAGGATCTGCAGCTTATCCAATAGGTAGGGAAATGGGCAGACTGGATGGGCCAAGCAGTGCTTATCTGCCGTCAAAGTCTATGTTTCTATGAGTCAGATACATTTTGAAAGACTCTGTTAAATAACTGCTGCATTATCTACAACATGTAGCAGACCAATGGCAGGGGAAAGTAATAAACTAGATAACAATTACGTTAAAACATAATTGGTATAAATCTGGTGTTTTTAAGCTTTTTGTTATACTAGAGTTGCTCTTTAAATTCCAGCAAAGATTGCCATGCTCAGAGGAGCATCTACTTGTAGCCCCAACACTTTGCAACCATTGCTTAAAAAATTCAAAATTTATGCATGCCTGGGTTTACAGAATCTACAGGCTCTGCATATAATGCAGGCATGTTCACGCAGAGGAAGGAAGTCCAGCAGCAGACATTCAGGGATCACAAAGATAATGTGCTCGGGCTAAGCTGAAGTATATATTTTTTAAAAATATGTAAAAATGTTGATTATTACTCATACTAAGGCATACAAAAGGGTGATTCTGTGATTGACAGTTTTAGTGGAACACTGGTGACACATGACCAGTAATACCTGGTAACAGCAGACAGTGGCCATTTATTAAAAACCTCCTGATTGTACGACATTTTAAGAATTAATTTTTGATGAAAGACACTGGGTTTGATTCTCTAATGTGGTGAGGGGTTCACTCGGATCATGCGTAACCTGGCTGCACCGACACGCCCCCACATCATGTGGGGATGGGTAAGATCCTCAGCCCTGTCCCCCTGCCGGCGTGGATCCCTGCATGGTGGCTATGGGCAGTGCTGGGGCCACAATCGCAGGGTATCAAATTGGATACCTGAGACAGCTCCGTAGTGGTTCCCTGCAACACGGGGATCCACGGGATATGAATATGATCCATAGGATATGGTAGCCCATGCTGGTCCTCCACAAACTGCCATATCCATTAGATCAATGGTGAAAGCAACCCCCAGTCCGTACCTGTTCTTCTAGGGCTTGGGGCCAGTGGTAGGATGGCCATTTGGGCCCAAGATGTGATTGGATGGCTGGTCAGAGAAGGGCACAGGAGCTACGGCAGCCCTAGGGTAGCATCTGCCCTCTCTGCAAGCAGTGCTCGCTACCCTGGCAGTGCTCAGGACTGGGCTGTTGGCTGTCCCCTTACCTGAGCCAGAGCAGGAGCCGGTTGCGTGACCATGGAATGAGTGGAGGGTAAGCATGCAGCCAGAGCTGTAGATGCTGCAGGTAGCCCAAAGGTGCTCATCCTACTCCTATGGCACATTCCACAGCTTTCCATGGACATCCACAGCTGTGGAGTGGCTGCACACCATTGTGGATCGAGCCCTTATATAGAAGTGTATTCTACTGGCACTGAACTCCAATCACAGCATTGACATCTGGTTTGGAATAGAGGTAAACTGTGAGTTTTCAATTCCTGGTATGCCAGGTAGAGGTCCACTTCCTACAAACGTGTTGTAACTGGCACCTGGCGGCTAAATCCTATTGGTGTTAGCCTGCTGCAAGAGCCTTCCTCGAAGTAAGATTAACAAGGGTGGTGGGTCCCTGGAATAGGCTACCTGAGTGGGTGGTGGGAGCGAGATTGGTGGGGGAATCCGAGAGGGCATGGGATATCAATATGGGACTGAACAGGAGAGGCAATGGTATGATAGAATGAGGGGAATAAGGGCAATATAGCAAAAGAGCAATGGGGAGGAAAAAGGCAGACTAGATGGGCCAAGTGGTCCTTTTCTGCCAACAGATTTCTATGTTTCTAAGACGCAGTCCTACTAGGAATAAAATTGGTGACCACTGATAACCACAACAATTTTAAACCAGCACTCATATCATCACTGGATGAAAAAACCTGGAAGGGTGCCAGTCTATGAAAGTTTAGCATGGTGTCACAGCCCACTGCTGCTGCTTGTGGATATTGCTGTAGTCTGATGACACGCCAGAGGAGAATGGAGCGAAAAAATATGAATAAACCCCCCCGACCCCCAACAAACCCCCTCTTATTTATGCTACTTTCACATTCAATATGATGATATTTTAATGCATTACATGCCTGGACTGAAAAGCCTGAATAGGTATAGGTAGTAGGGAATGTGTAACCAGTTTGTTACATACCTTAGTTTATGGTGTTCTGTGACAAAGGCACGGAGGGCCTTCAGGACATCATTAGGATGAATGAGGTCAGATGCAACAGGTCCAGGTGCCAATGAAGGGGCCCGTTCTCCCTCCGTATGAGCACTGGCATCGGTTTCCTCTGTCCCCAGCTGCACCACTGCTTCTTGCAGTTGGATTTCTTGTTCTCCATCTATAACCTTTAGAAGATGACAGAAAAGGGAAAGGAAAACTTAATCACCGTAGTAACAGCTTTTTTTGCTGAAGGACTAAAACAGACAGTCATCTCAACAAGGAATACAGTGCCCTAGAATGCACAACAAAAAACGGTCTATAATCTTTTTTAAAGAAGTTCTCTCTCACTGTGCTAGTCTTGAGCTTCCCCCCATTTCAATGACAGATCTTTGAGTTAAAGTGTCCAGGAGACCAGAGACCTAATTTGAGAATGATATGCCAGTTATGACAATAAAAAATGTCAGATTAAAAAGTATTTTAATGAAAAAAACAAGCAGCAGCAATTATTAAAAGCTCAAGCTATAAATAACAGATTCTAAAGAATCTAATTAGCTTATCTTAAAAAGGGAGAGGCATGGAAGAAAAAATTCTCACCGTGGTAATGATGTTTCTTCTAATGGGTCCAACAGTGAGCCAGTACAAAAACTGGATCATCTCCAGCCTGAGATGTTGCCACAGAGCATTTGGATTGGTGATGAAAGACTCAGCACACCAAGAAAATGTTGATGTGTGCTGATGCACCCTCTAGTGTTCTAATATCAGATTTGTGCTGAAGAGCAGAAGGGAATGTGACGCTTGGCCAGCTGGTTAGGATTGTTCTATGATTGTAGTGTGTGACTGTCTCACATAAGGCAGCTGTGCCATGGGTGCCCCCCCCCCCCCAGGTTTCGTGAACAGTCAAGTGACCTGAAACCAGGAGGTAATTAAAAGACCAGAGAGACTTAATTAAGTGTCTCCTGTTTTTCTGTCTTAATTAGAACTGACCCAGCTGCCAGGATATAGGGCTCGTAAAGTTTTATGATTCCAATAGGAAGAACATGTTATTCCACCATGGTGCTAAAAGTTATAAAACCCTTTGATATGCCTTGGGAATAGGAACTGCTCAAGATCAAAGAGAAAATGGTTAATTTAGGAGTCATATTTGGGAAATTCATTTTTTTGCTGAAGTCACCTTATTTAATATACCTCCTGATAGGACACCCTGTTTGTATATTTTTTATATTCTAAAAGGAGGAACTAGATGACTCACAGAAAGGGTGTGGAGAGACACAGTTTAAACTAATACTGGTATCTGATCTGTTTTGACACATCATTTTTGGACTCAAGAAAGACAGATCTAACTTAGGCACTTAGAGGTAATACATTAGATAGAAAAGATCTAAATGTACTTTGGTAGGAGTTTGTCTGTAGTTTTCCTTGTTTTTCTTTACGTCATTGTATGCTCTTTGATATATTGTTCTGTGTTTACATTTTTCATATTTTTATCATCCTTAGTAAAATCTTTATTTTGAAAAGACTGCCTGGGTCTGCCAGTTCTTTTTTTTACATGTGATTTATAGAGGGTTAAGTTTGACAACTGTTCAAAAGCTTGATGGTGTTACTAAACTGGGAAAAGGTAAGAATATACATAGGGGCCCGGATATTCAGAAGGGTTGTGCATGGCGCAACACTGTTGCACCATCTGCAACCCACTGATGCGCCCGCAGTAGCGATATTCAAGCGAGGATTGCGCCTGGTACAAGTCCCGATGCACGGGCGCATCAGCAATATGCGGCGCGGAGTGGGGGAGTGCCCATGCATACTCCGCGCATCCGATATTCAGCCTGGGATGTACTGAGCCAGCCATCGTAACCCTACTTGTGCTGCACAGGTGAGCCAAAAAAAGGAGCAACAGCCGGCCACCACAGGTGAGCTGCCGTGTTGCGAGGCGCAACGACGGCTGGCACCTGTGGGTGGCCACCAGACTCGGCTGCACCTTCTAGTGGTGCCCCCCCATGCCCGATTGTGGGCATACGTATACAAATAACAGACCTATATCCCTGGTGGTCCAGTGGACAGCTCGCAGCCCGATCGCGGGCATATGCTGTAATAATGTAAGTCCTATATCCCTGGTGGTCCAGTGGACCGTTTGCACCGATCGCGTGCATATGCTGTAATAATGTAAGTCCTATATCCCTGGTGGTACAGTGGACTGCCTGCAGTCTGATCACGGGCATATGCTGTAAAAATACTAGTCCCATATCCCTGGTGGTCCAGCGGTACCCCCTGCCCACTGAGCCCAACCACCCGCCCCCCAGTCAGCGGGCAGCAGCTCCCACCACGCTCACGCCCTGCGGCCGACTCCCTATATGGTGAGGCTGTCGCCCATTGGTCTGGCGTGAGCCAATGGGTGTGCAACCAATGCCGTCCCATACTGCTCCACTCTGGCCACTTGCGCAGGCACAGTGCCACTGCGCCATGTGCACTGCGGGTGGCCAGGGTGCGCTATTCAGTGATGCTGTGCCATGGCGCAGCTCCATTGAATATCACCCTGTCAACACCCCTGTGCAACCAAGTTGCGCTGCGCCCAGGCTTGCGCCACAGCCTGGCGCAGTCTGAATATCCGGGCCAAGGTCTTATCCAATTTCCCAAAAGAGTCAGCTGCTCTTTAAATTCAGTTCAACTCAATTCAAAGTTTATTTCATCAGGATAACACTATTGAGACAACTCATTTGCAAGGAGGTCCTGGAGGGACATACAAAATACAGTACAATTACAGCGTTACAATGCGGATACAGCTAAGATATCACATACAAGAAAAGTAGACCTAAAGAAATTAACTAGGTACAATACAGCATAGCAGAAAGATTCTAACTCTACAGCAAATGCCTATACAGGTGAAAAGAAAAGAAAGAAAGAACTTGGTGCCAAAGAGAAGTAGGAATGATAAAAGAGGACATAAAATGCTAGGTCAGGAAGAATTCTAGCAATAGAGGAGGGTCAAAGGCAGAAAAGATGTACAGGGTACAAAAAAAAATAAGAGGAATGGGAGAGGATAACAGGTATGAGGGAAGGGAGTGGGTGGAGGATGCAGAAGATTAAGAAGCGACATGAGGAGGGGAGCAACAAGGCGGATGGAAGTTGCACAACTGCTTAATACTAGTGCAGGATGAAGGGGTTTAAAGGGGGGAGAGCAAACCAGGTCAGATGGGGGAGAGTTAGGAGAGGAATGGGGTGGAGGAAGAGGGGAGGATTAAGTGCCAGAAGTCATAGAGTCATTGCTTAATATTAGTGCAGGATGAAAAGGATCTGAGGTGGAGGAAGCAAACCAGGCCAGAAGGAAGATGGGGGAGAATTAGGAGAGATGAGGTGGGGGAAGAGGGGAGGATTAAGTGCCGGAAGTCAAAGAGAATGTACATGATTACAGCAGGCAAATTCAAGCATAGCAGTTACATTCATCCTTTAGGAGACATCCAATCAAGGTTTTAAATGTACACAGGCCAACAGTAAGGTCAAGTTTAAGATTTTTTTTGTATGGTGTTCCATAGGGTCAGCAGGGCACAACTTGGGGATGAAGAACCAAATCGAGTTCTAATCTGTGGAGTATCAAATGTTATATATGAGGACTTCCTGACAGTGTACGCACTGCGGGTATGTTTAAACATGGAGCAGATATAGGGAGGGAGTTTCAGGGTCATCTCTCTATAAACTCAGAGGAATCTATTGCGGCACCTCCTGGCACTTAGGGATGGCCAACCAACCTGCAGACAAAGGGAGCAATGGTGGGTGTTTACAGGGGCATTTGTAATAAATCTTAAGGCCCATATGACAGAGTGTGTCCAGGGTAGCTAGGACTGACTTAGGACTATGGCAGTAGATAAAGTCTGCATAGTCGATTAATGGGAGAAAGGTTAATTTGGTCTCTTGGGTAAGCAGGTGTTTTATTCGACAAAGGAGACCTAGCCTTTGGTGACATTTTTTGGCAGTTTCTTCTACAGGCGTTATGAAGGATAATTTATGATCTAGCCAGAAGCCGAAATATTTAAATTTCTCGACTGGTTCAAGTACTTCTCCCAGGATAGTCTTGATCTGAATATTTGTGTTCAAGGAGTTGGTAGGAACATCTTTGTTATTTGGAGATAGGTACATAACTTTTGCCTTTTTAGTAATAAGGAGTAGTTTTAGACTTGCTAAGTTTTGTTGAAGTAGGTCAAAGTCATGTTGTAATTCAAGGCAAGCGAGTTGGAGAGTAGGCCTAGCAACATATAACACAGTATCATCCGCAAATAGGTGAACGTTTGTTGTGCTGACATTGCTGTTAATATTATTAGTGTAAACGGCAAATAATAATGGACCCAAGACAGAGCCCTGCGAACTCCTTTTATGATAAGTTTTAAAGGGGAGAGGGCACCACTGGCTTTAACCTGTTGCCGCGTGTCAGTAAGGTAACAGGAGAAATGCTAAATAGCTAAAATACGCTCATAGTTCTCATAGATGAATATAAGCAAAAAGGTGTTGACCTATATGTTGCTCGCCCTTGACATCAGGGGGAAATTCTTGACTAGAAATTTTAAGTTAATATACCAAAAATTCTAAACAATTAATTCACATAGAAACTATGTAAACCATATTTAAATGCTCAAGCAGAAAAATAAGTACTTAAAAAACATATTCAATCGTGAACCTTTTTCTGACTAGGTTTTAAAGAGGACGTATGGATGGGATTTTTAGAGGCTCACTATTGGACCTATTGAAGAAACATCATTACTACAGGGAGTATTTTTTTTCTCTAACTACATGAGTTCAATAGTGATTATATATGAAACTACAGACTACAAAGGAGCACTTGGTACTGCTTTTTCTTAATCTGAATCTTAAATACTTTCTGTAAGAGTGACTTACTGGAACGTGAAAATAGGCATCATTCAGATCCAGCGATCCCAGCCACTTTCCTTTCTGCAGAGATGGTATCAATCTTCCTAGTGTTACCATTTTGAAGTTTTCCATTTTTATGTACCTGTTCAGGAACCTGAAGTCCAGGATGGGCCACCAATCCCCATTTTTATGTTTGCAGTGCACACACACAGCAAACATTTTGTTAGGTGAGCGGGTTTTGAGAGGTGTGATGCTGTCAGTCAAGTGCAGAGTGGTTTGCAAGGGGCTCGTCAGTGTTACACCAATCAACAGCCAGACTGATCACGACACTGTGCTGGCTTGCTGGGCAGAAACTCTGTGTAGTTCAAAGGAGAGAGCTGACCCAATTATAGAGTGGCTCTTTACTTTGACCTACATAATGCCGCCCAGCAAGCATGATCAGCCTGCTGAAAACTGTCCCTTGTCGGGTTTTTTTTAGTATACCCTATAAAAAAGAAAAACGTCCATTGATGTCTGTTGCTGCTGCTGCCATTACTGTCCCTCCCAATCAGCATCCACCATCCCCCACCACCCCATCCCAACCCATGCATGTTAAAATTCCAGCACGGGGGTGCCCAATCCCCTGTGCCAGCTGCTACCATCCACCCTGCCTGTTTTGGTTCTGCGACACTGAAAAGCTCACACCTGGTGCTGCCAAACATAACACCAACACTGTGGGTGCCCAATCCCCAGTGTCACCACCTGAAATAAAGAAAATCAGCCCTCATAGTTTTTTTTCAGCACACCCTATCAAAAGGAAAAAAAACTGTTCATCGATAATTGTTGCCGTTGTCATATCCAACCACCCGATCCTCCCACTCAGCACCCACCACTCCACCCCCCCCCCAACCCACTCATGTTATTCCAGCATGGGGATACACAATCCACCATGCCGGCTGCTACCCCCAACCCTGCCTGTTTTGCTTCTGCTACATTGGTGAGCCCACCCCCAGTGCTGCCAAACATAACACCAACACTGGGGGTACCCAATCCCCAATGTCGCCACCTGAAATAAAGAAAACCATTCCTGGTAGTTTTTTTTTAACTACATCCTGTAGAAAAGAAAATCGTCCATCGATGCCTGTTGCTGCCATCACCGTTACTGTCCCCCCCATCCGACCCTCCTGCTCAGCAGCCCCTTCCCCCAAGCCCTTACTTTTGGTTCTGCGACACTGGAAAGCTCACACCTGGTGCTGCCAAACATAACACCAACACTGTGGGTGCCCAATCCCCAGTGTCGCCACCTGAAATAAAGAAAATCAGCCTTCCGGAGGAGGTTGTGGAGTCAAAATCAGTGGTGGAATTCAAGCATGCATGGGATAGTCATAAGGCAATTCTGGGGGGTGGGGGTAGGAAGAAGTAGGCTGCTGGTTAACTAGGATCTGCAGCTTATCCAGTAGGTCGGGAAATGGGCAGACTGGGTGGGCCAAGCGGTCCTTATCTGCTGTCAAATTCTATGTTTCTATGTTTCTACTTACCTACTAGGGTCCAACACTGTAATCCTCTCTGGACTGCATCATGTCTTCATTCTTCAGCACTGGATTGCGAACTGAGGAAATCAGGTATACAACTCTATGCATTTCAATTAGATTTTGAACTTGTCGTCTAAACTTGGCTATTTTTGAGAGATTTTTCCCCCTATTTTCAGCATGTCTTTTTTAGCACCCCACCTCATGAACAAGGGCAGTGAAATCAGGCAAATCTGTCCTGAAAGGTGACTTCATGGTCACCACTCGAAATCATCTTTTAGGCAGGAGATGAACATTTTCTCCACCCTTGTTCATGAAGTGGGGTCATAAGAAGGCTATGTTGAAAATTTGGACTAAAATATTAAAAAACAACAAAGTTATGAGCCTACATTGAAATTTAAGAACGCAGGCTTATAACTTTGGTGATTTTCAATATTTTGACCCCAAATTTTCAACACAGTCATTTCTTCACAGCACCTCATGAATGTGAAAGATGTAATTTTTAAAATCCTGGCCAAATGTGTTTTCGTACTTGTGACACAAAATCACTTTCTGGGCAGGATTTTGACATTTCCTTTGCTCTTGTTCATAAGGTGGGCGCATAAGAGGGCTTTGGGGTTAATAAGAAGGCTATGTTGAAAATTTAGGGTACAAATATGAGAAAACAACAAAGTTATTGGTCTACATTGCAACACATGCTCGCAGCTGTAAGTTTCAATATTCTGACCCCAAAATTTTCAACATATTTTTTCACACCACCTCATGAATGCGACATGTCAAGTTTCAAACCCTATCCAAACTGTGTTTTAACACTTGTGCCACAAAATTATGTCTGAGTGATTGTTTTAAAAATAACACCTGTCATGTTCAGAAGGAGTGGTCATAAAAAGATTATACTGAAAATGTGGGGTAAAAATGTGAAAAACCTACTACATTATGAGGAAACAAACTGTTCCAACATTTACTCATAACTTTATTTTTTGCAGATTTGGGCTACTATTGTTCAACATATCCCTTTTGTTACCCCACCTCCTGAACATGGTAGGTGTAATTTTTCAAATCCCCTCCGAAACTTGTTTCCACAGTCGCACAGCGAAATCACCTTTCAGATGGGATTTTAAAAATTCCGCCTGTCTTGATCATGATGTTAGGTCATAAAAAGACTGTTGGACATTTGGGGTCAAAATGTGGGAGCCCAGTTAAAAGTAGATATTGCCTCTCAGCTGTCCTATCTTGGGTAATTACAGTCTAACAATGTGTAAAAGCAGGAACCCACTGAAAATGAGACACTGCATCTTATGCATACCGGACAGCTACGCGTGCACACCCCCCTCCCCCCGGCTCACAGCAAAGAGTAGTTGCGAGGGTCCTGAAGCCCTCCCCTGAACGGGAGAGCTGCGTGCACACCCCCCCCCCACCAGCTGATAGCAAAGAGGTACGCAGCCACTCGCTCCTCGGCAGCTCACCAGAAAGCTAAGAGTTTGGGCGCCAAAGTTCAAAATTGATTTTATTACAGTCGGCAGACGGATGGAGATAGTTTTTCTGCTCTTGCTTCCTGCTTAAACAAAAGGGTTTGCCTAACCTGCAGTGGGACACTTTAATTCGGTAGTTGCTGCTGCCTTCAAACATAAAAGTAAACAGAAAAGTACTTTAAGAAATGGGAGGATATTTTAGCATACAGCCGGGTGCCTTAAATTGCAGCAGAACAAATGCTTGTTCTAGTTAACTTTGCTGCTCCCCATTTAAAAGCTGTTGAAGTGAAGCTGTTTTAGTTGCTCTAAATTCGAATTTACTGTTTGTTCAGGCAAGTTTCTTTGTTTAACCACGCTGCTCCTGGTTACAATCCTGTGCATCTACTGTTTAAATGAACTTAATCCTATGAGCCCAGTCCCAATGTAAAGCTCTGTTTGAACTTAATTTAGAAGTTATTTTTAGAGTAATCTCTGTACTGCAGAGCAGGCTAGTCCCTCCACTCATTTTCTTTACCTACTTAAACCCTGTCTTTTTCTCTGTCCTCCTTAGTGGTCGCAAGGGTCCTGAAGCCCTCCCCCGAACCAGAGAGCTGCGCACACCCACCCATCAGCTCACAGCAAAGAGCTACACAGCCACCCGCTCCTCGGCAGCTCTCTAGAGAGCTAAGCCCCGCTGATGCTTTACGTCAGCTGCCCCACCACCCCCACCGGCAAACTATTACTTATATACCCCTGGTCACATGGTACTAAGAGAAAACAAAACCAATCAGCTCAGTTTCCCATTTACAGGCTATACCTTTCAACTACTAGTGGCTTCCATTCTAAGATCAACAATACAGAAACTTAACTCTTGCACTGCTGCCTCTACACGATGATCCCTCCGGCTCTTTTAACAATCTTAATCCTCATCCCCTGGGTGTCTCTCCCTCCATCTAACTATCCTGATCTGCTCGTCTGTCAGGTCCCATGCATCAGGCTCCCAATTAACCTTGCTCACTCCGCTACAAAAGCTGACACCCACCCTGGGTGCCACTTCCACACTCTATCACTTGGCCCTGCAGTACTCCCACCCAGCTTCCAAACCAGCCACCTAGCCCTTCTGCCCCATGGTCATCAGCCAACACCTACTATTGCCAGGCCTTATGCCTCCCCCAAGAAGCTGCGCTGGCTTGCACATAATTCTAAACTCCTGATCACCCTACTGCTACTTCTAGCAGGTGATATTGAGCCAAACCCCGGACCCAACCACCACCACTCACCTAACCCCTCCTTACCACTCCAACTCCCCCACAGGCCTAAAACTGTCCCATCTAAATACATGTAGCCTACTAAATAATATAACCCAGCTTCAACCCCTCGCCATGTCCCTCAGCCCGGATATCCTGATTATCTCAGAAACCTGGCTGAAGCCCCACAACCCAGACTCTGAATTCTCTATTCCTGGCTATACACTCGCCCGATATGATCGCATGGGCAAAAAAGGGGGTGGCATAGCAATGTACATTGCCTCCACCATCCAGTTTTCCACAGTCGCCCTACCCCTGCCTTCAAAGTCTATTGATGCTCTTATGATCAAACTCTCCTTCCCCCACTCAATTCCAATATACGTTGCAGGTACCTACTGTGCACCTGACACCAACACAGCTGCTATACTGGATCTCTTGGGCACGCTAAACTCCCTGGCTTCAGGAGATGAGCTCCATATACTTGGGGATTTTAACTTGAACTGGCTCACTGGGGCCAACTCCAAGCTCCGATACAAGGTCACTGCCCTAAATTTAGCTCAACTAATCTCTGAGCCCACTCGATTAAAATCACAAAACTTTGAATCATACCCTTCGACTGGTCCCTCACCTAACACCCTAACAGGATCATAGCCTTAGGCCTCCTCCCAGATGCCCTCAGCGACCACCATAGAATCTATGCTGTGCGTAATATCTGCAAACCAAAAACCCACCCACCCAGAATCCTTATGGCTAGATCCTTCAAATCACTGGACCTCACCTCCTTACTAAATGACTTGGACAGCTCTGACTGGTCACGCACCAGTCAATCAAACTCCTTAGATGAGGCCCTGGAGTTCTTTGAGGCCAAGTTCACTGCCGTTTGGGACCATTACGCCCCCCTCAGGCGAACCAGAGTCATAGGTGCTCACCTCCCATGGATCTCAACTGAAATCCTAACCCTCCTCAGAACCAGGGACAAGGCCTGGAAATCTTTCAAGGCCACCACATCACCAGCCGACTTACAGCAATACCGTACATTACGTAATGTCAGTACTAGTAAAATCTGCCAAGCAAAAGCCAACTACATCAAAGTCACATTCAACTCAACCTCCCACCACCCAGTCAAATTCTAGAAAGTGGTAAAATCACTTCTCAGCCCTCCATCGCAGCCCCCCACTCCTACCGTGGTGGCAGGAGGTCTCAACATCACTGAACCCCCTGCAGTGGCCACACTGTTTAACTCCCATTTCACAAATAACAATGTCACTCCCCAGTCCTCACTTCACCCTGCATAGTACACCACCCCCACCACCACAGTCAGAACCACAATACCAGCTCACCCATTCTCCGTCATGCAGGTCACTCCGGATGACGTCTATAAGGCACTGTTTGCCCTTAATCCTAGGAAGGGCAAATGCCCCACCGGGCTGGATTCCAAGATGCTCTTCCTCTTGGCCCCCGCTATAGCCAAACGCCTGACCTCCCTTTTTAACCTACCCTTCTCCCTTGCTGAGGTACCCTCTGAATGGAAACATGCCACTGTAATCCCCCTTCCTAAGGGTGGGGGTGCCTCAAACCCAAGCAACTACTGACCCATCTCCCTTCTACCTATTCTGGCAAAACTGCAAGAACGTCTAGTACTCTCTCGACTATCACCCTTTCTGGATTCCTCCTCCTCCTTTTTCACTCCCTACCAGTCTGGCTTTATGAAATCCCACTCCACCACTACCTCCCTTCTCAGACTCACTGATTCCATCCTCACTGGGATGGATGCTGGCCACATCACAGCTGCCATTTTCATCAATCTGGCCAAGGATATTTGACACTGTCTCACACCCTCTCCTCCTGTCCAAGCTTGCCAACGCTGGTCTATCCAGCTGTGTCATTAGCTGGTTCCACTCGTACCTTACAGGCAGGTCCCAATCCATCAGAATCAGTTCCTCCATCTCGGCCCCCCTCCCAGTCACCACAGGGTTACCACAAGGCTCTGTCCTTGGCCCACTCCTGTTCTCCATCTTTCTGAATAACCTGCCTTCTGCCTGCCCACACACCTCAATCCACATGTATGCAGACGATACTGTGCTGTATACATCTGGCCCCTTGGCCTCAGAGGTTACAACTAGATTGCAGCTGGACTTTAAAGCGGTCCAGCGCTGGCTTTACTCCAATCAACTCCTCAATGCCAAGAAAACAGTCTCAGTAACCTTTGGCACAAGGCAGAGACTTTCGAGGCTCCCCTCCCCGATCACATTCCACACCCTGGATGGAACACCCCGGAGGCCTGTACCTCCTTCAGATATCTCAGGGTCTGGCTGGACCAGCACCTCAACTTCTCTGCCCATGTTGATTCCATAATCAAAAAGCTGCACCCCAGGCTAGGGGCACTTTACAGCAACCGGGACTGCATCCCAGTCTCTGCCCACAAGGTCATTGTGCAGAAAATGATTCTCCCCGTCTTTGACTACGGGGACGTAGTCTACAGTGCTGGTCCTAAGTCCACCCTAGCCAGACTGGACCCTCTTTTCCATTCTTTCTGTCGCTTTGTTCTAAATTGTCCATACTCCACACACCACTGTACCCTTTACCAATCAACGAACCTCCCCTCTCTAGACAACTCTAGACTGTCCCACTGTGCTAAGCTCACAGCCAAATATTGGTCCTAGCTGTTCTCCTCCTACCTCGCCCTTGTCAACCCCAGCACCCCAGCATACTCCCTCAGAAACTCTGACTCTTGGTCCCTAGCTGTCTCACATAGGTCCACTGCTGCAGGCCAAGCGCCTGTCAGCTACCGCCTACCACTGTTGTGGAATTCCCTCCCAACAAACATTCGCCACTTCTCTTCCCCCCCCTGCTCCTTAACTCCATGCTCAAATCACATTTCTCAGCTACCTGCTTATGTGTGTAGACAGCTTACGGGTCACAAAATGGCAGGGCTATGCATCCAAGCTGTGTACATATTTCGGTATGTTCTACCTGTCTGTCTATATTATATGGTACTGATTCTAGTTTATGCCTGTACTCTTTTATTATCGCAAATCCTTTTGTATTTTAAACCTGGACCTATTGTGCTAGCAGGTATTCCTATTATGTAACCACAATTGTATTTATGTCTGTCTTTCAACTATGTATCTGTACCCCTTTCCCCCAGGACGCATCTGGAAACGAGCAGCAGACTGCTCAGCATGCTTTCCTGGATAAACGCTTAAATAAATAAATAAATAAATCTGCTCTATTACTAGGTACTACTAGGTGATAAAGACAAAATAATGCATTTTGCCCATCAAGGTTTTCTCTCACTCTCAGTGAGTGGACTATTATAACCAGAACTTTACTCTGATGAAACCATTCAACTCATTTTTAAAACCCAGCACTGTTGTTTGGTAGACTACCTCACTGGGGAGCTGATTCCATGAACGTACTGATGACCTGATAGTGAAGTAGTTTAGTCTTTTACTAGTATTTATCTGGGAATAAGTTGTCTCTTACGGGATCTAAGGTTAGGTGTTTTGGTGCAAAAACTTAGCCCACATTCAGTAATTTGATCTAGGTCTTCCCTCATTCTCTTACTCTGGAGATCGAACAATCCAGTTTTAATTTGTCTATTGTGATAAGTATTATTTTTAAGCTGGGGAACCATTTTGGTCACCCTCCTCTGGGCCCTCTCCACAAGACTGATATCCCGCTTAAGATACAGGCTCCAAAAGGGGGAGCCATAATCCAGGTTTAGTCTGATGTATGTTCTATATAAGTGAACCATACACTGTTCGTTTCTTGAAACGAATGTATGTTGGATGGCTTTATTAGTCCACTGGCTGATGCAGCAACTTTCTTGCAATGATCGACTGATGTTAATCTGTCATTATAAAATGATAAGGGAAAATCCTGAAATCTGACTGGCTGTTGTTCAAGTAGAAATTATGTTCCATGCATGGAGAATAAAAAGTGCTGCAAAATGCGCACTGATCACCACTGGAATCATTACGCTAATAGAATGTTAAGAATTCAACTGGCAGACATTGTTTTTTGCCCTGTAACTGTAAGAATCACATTTACTTGCACTGGGCCCTAAAATAAAACTACCTTAAATATAACATAAAACAAATTAATTAAATGTTGTTTCCCTGATCACATTTTCCTTACACAAACAAATTAGAAACAATAAGTATTGTTTATAGTTTTCATTACGACTGTTTCTTTGCTGACAATGAAAAATCCCCCTTCTGTCTTTACCTGCTCATCAGGGAAATCTCTTCTCCTTGCCCTGACAGTGAGATAATTGAGTCTCTGGCTGTAACAGAGGCCTTTGTTGTATGTGTGTATAGTATGTTAGGAGAGTAACGTTCTATCAGTGGAACTGAGCAGAATTTTGAATCCATGTATTCCATGGTAAACATTACATATCTTGAATGTGGGGAAAAACAGAGAAAGAAAAACAAGAAGAAGAAAGTAGGCAACAATACAATGACATCATCAATTACATCATTTGTAGTGGGCGGAAGGACTATTTTATCATAAAAATGCACACAAGTAAATCTACTGTTTCTACATATAAATATGCTTTTCCTCAACTGTAGAACATTTTTAAAAAAAGAGCCCATTTTATTACCACAATAAGGCACTCTGGGATGTGCATGGAACACATTTTACCACATGGCCAGTGGCTAAAGTCTCTCAGCCTTTGGCCTCGTGTCTTATTACACCCCTGGCTGTGCGGTAAAATGTATTCCACACACCCCATCATGCCTTATTGCTTACTTAACCAATATTCTCAAGTCCAGCTCCTTATGGATGGATTGTAGAGGGATATTACTGAGTTTGTATGAATAAAGTGGATGGCTTTTACCAAAGTGTAATACATAGCACTTGTCCTGGTTACATGACATTTTATTTTGTATTGTCCAGTCCTCTATAGCTTTGACATCCTTTACTACCGATCTATGTTTGGCTGGGGAATCCACTTCGCCACCCAGTTTAGTGTCATCCGCAAATTTAGATAAAAAATTTCCAGGATTTATACGGATGTCACTAATAAAAATACCGAAGAGTGCTGGATCCAAAACTGAACCCTGGGACACCCTGCTGTTCACACCTCCCTCCTCAGAAAGGTTCCTATTAACTCTCACATGCTGGATGCGTTGCATGAGCCAGCTTTCTACTCATCTAACCAAGGACAGACTAAATCCCATGGTCATCATTTTCTTAATTAGTATACCATGGAGGACGGTGTTGCCTTCCTAAAGTCATGCAGCACCACATCTGCTGGAATACCCATGTCTAGACAGTGACTTACTTTGTTATAAAAAGATATCAAGTTGGTTGTGCACGAGTGACCCCTCCCAAACCCAAGTTGGTTTTCATCAGTTAGACCCATGGTACATATTTGTGTTTCGAGGAATTGTTTTATATTTTTCCATAGTTTTACTGCATAATGAGGTAAGGCTTATGGGCCTATAGTTACCTACCATGCTCCTATTCCCCTTTTTTATGTTGGCTTGCATGCACGTGCAAGCAACATCTTGTGTTAGTAGCACATTTCAGAGGTGTGTCAGTGTCGTGGCAAATGCAGGGGACGCTAAAGTGGGTGTGTCCCTCAGTCGCCAATCAGTGAGCATGTTGGCGATGACAGAACTCTTCAGAGAGAGCAAAAAGTTGAAGGAAATCTGCCGCTTCAATCAGGTGCAGTTTCGTCACTGCAGCGGCAGTTGACAAGACTCCGGCCATGCGCATTACAGTGCACAGTAATGCGCATGGCTGGAGTTACGAATAACATGTTTGCTTAGTGTGCCTTTCCTGGTGAAACATTTCAATAAATAATGTAGCCGCAGAGTGGCTTTCCATGATGGTGTCTCCTACCACCCACCACACAGTCCCGCAAAGTCGACATCGGGGGTGCCCAATCCCCATGCCAACATGTATTCCCCCCCCATTAAATGTGGCACATTGGGAGCCCACCCCAGTGTACCAAAACATGGCGGCTTCTGCTGCCCGCCACACACTCCTGAAAAGCCGACACTGGGGAGCCCAATCCCCGTGTTGGCATGTATCCCCTTCCCCTCACCATGTGGCACACTGGGAGCCCACCCCAGTGTGCCGAAATTTTTTTTTGATTTTCTTCCGACACCGGGATGCCCACTCTCAGTGTCAGATGGGCCTCCTCCCCCCCATGTGATTTGCCGACGTCAGGGTGCCCAATCCCTGTGTCGGCATGCCCTCCTGAGTACTGTGGCACACTGGAAGCCCACCCCAGAGTGCACACATTAATAAAAAAAACAGGTTACTCACCTGTAACAGTAGTTCTAGGAGTGGTATATGTTTTTCATCCACACTTCATGGCAGGTACCTTGCCACTTTAAGATGTACCGGAAAGTTTTCAAGCTGGCTCCTCCCACCCACCCAGGTGGTATACCCCTCGGCTCCGCCCCATGAAGCCAGATCTTAGCCCACTGGAAGCCAGGTTTGTGCGTCAAAGCTGGGGAGGTCGGGTGGGTCACTGTGGATGAACAACATATACCACTCCTAGAACTACTGTTACAGGTGAGTAAATGAAAATTACGTACCTACCGTAATTATGATCTTTCTGTGTATCTTCACCATTCATCACATATGGGTACTCGGCCGGAGGCTAGGACCCCTGCAGGAGCTTTTTTTTTGGTAGGTGGAGCCGACGCACCTTGGTGCTGCTCTCGAGGCCGAATTCCACGTGGCGCCGCGGGTTGGCCGTTAGGCCGCCCGCCGCCTGCATGCCAGTTCTGAGTCGCTGGAGAGGTGAGGAAAGAGGAGGGCTGGGAGGGTGGGACAAGAGAGTCCAAGGGACAGAAAAGGAAAAGATATAAAATCAAAAGGAGAAATAAACGACTGAGAGGACAGAGCAAGAGAGAAACAAAAGCTAGGGAGACTGGGAAGAGGGTCCCAATCTTTGGAAGATAGAAAAGGGTGGGAGTTAGGGAAGGGTAGGAAATTTTGAGATCTAAATGTTTGACATGAGAGGGGGAACAGAAAATCAGAACATGCTTGATTCTTTCCTGTCTCTAAATTGTATAGGAACTGCAAGCAGTAGCCAAGAGGTTTAATTACCAGAATTCAAAGCACAGAATCACTGGCAAAGAAACTCCTTTAAGGCAGAAAATGGCTACTTTCAGAGGACAGGAACAGAGGTTCTGCCCCCTCTCATATGTAACAATGAGAATTTTTAGTTGGGATAAATGAACTTGAAGACTTGTCCAGAGGACACGAAAACTAAAATTTTGAAAAAGAGAAAGAAGGAGGCGAGGATGCAGGGCAACTACCCTCTCTCACTCCAAAGGAGTGAGCAGAGCAATGAAGAGGGAATGCCGCCCAATCCTGATCACTCTCCCCCCAGTCATACCATCCCACACTGTGCCCCAGATCACTCCCCCCCCCCCGACAAAGACAGGGAAGGGGGGCAAGAAAAGGCACAGAGAGGAAGGGGAATCCAGACTGAGGCCCCAGGATGGCGGTGGGGTTGTGATGATTGGTGAAGATACAGAAAGATCATAATTACGGTAGGTACGCATTTTCATATCTTATCTGTGTCAATCTTCACCATTCATCACATATGGGTGCGTGCCGAGCCCCCCCGAAGGGGGCTTTCAGAACCCTAAAGGACAACGTCCCTTAGCTCTCAGTGGGTAACACACTAAGTGAGAGGCCCGAGAGTGGGGTGAGTGAGACAGGGACCCCCCCCGGAGGGGGAAGGCAGTTGCCCCAACAAACGCCACCTCACCCTACGGGAAAACAGATAGGTCCTCTGGTGTGCGGAGTTAATCACCCTACACCGGGCCAAGGGTGACAACCAGGAAAGACGTAGCCATGCCGTCCGCCTAGTGCAGATCTCTGTCCCTATGACCCTGGTAGCTACCTCACTGGCGTCATACGACGCCCTTGCTTGGTGCCTTGCTAGCTCCAGGCCACGTGCAGAGAGAGCAATGGCTTGTCTGGTTTGCTCCATATCAGGCAAAGAGGCTAGGAACTGACCCAGGCTGGACCACAAGAACCTATCATAGGCTACACAGTGGGCCTGATGTGCAGAAATGGAAAGCAGCAACCATGCCGAGTAGAAAGTCTTCCTACCCCAGAAGTCAAAATACGAGGAGTCTTGATCTGGGGGCCGGTCACGGCGGAGGGCGCAAAGCCCATCGGGAGTGTCCAGCTGCATCAGTCCTGACTGAGGATGAGGCAGGAGGCATGGAACCTGGAGACTCCGGGGTGGGAGGCGCAATACCACTGGCAAAGATCCCTAGGGGTGGGAACATGACGATGCCTCCCTAAAGGGAGCAGGCCAGGGGGGCACCACAAGGGTGTCCTCACTGAAATCGCCCAAAAGGGTGTGCGCCAAGTGCTCTGGATTGCTCTGAGTGGCAGGGGAGAGATGCAGGTCCTCCAACATCCTCACGTAGAATCGCTGATACTCTGTGAGATCAGCAGCTAGGGAGATGTGGACAGAAGGTTCCTCTCCCCCAGAAGAGGGGGGATGAGGAGTTAGAGGATCTCGACTGTTCAGAGGGTGGCTGCTCGGGGGGAGGTTGAAAAACCGGCCTGTCCATGGCCCTGACATAAGCGGAAAAATGAGCAGCCACGGCCCTAAACTGCTCCCAGGAGAGAGGCCCGCTAGGACCAAGGATGCCTGGGAGCGCAGGAGAGTGCGGCAGGAGGATGGGGACAGAGCCGAGAAGAGAAGTCGGCTGACCTCCGCCTGGGCTAGTGAGCAGACCAGGAGCGCCAGAGGATGAAGGTGTTCTGGAAGACTCCACAGCCGACAGCTGAACAAGCATTTCGGAGATGCCTTGGCTGCGCCTGGAAGAATCCCCTCTGTGAGGCGACCGGGGCCATATAGGTCCAGAAGAACGGTCCCCTACCTCAAAAGAACGGGGCTCTCTCAAAGACAGCAAGGGGAAGAGCAGAGATCCGCACTGTGGCTTCTTCCAGAGCCCGGATGGGCCCCCAAAAAAGGCCTCATGCAAACCCCATGCCCTTGACCCCATGGAATCTGACAGCGCCCTCCTCCTCCTCGAGATGGCCAGCCTAGGTAGCTGACAGCCCTGGTCAGCACCCAAAGGAGCTATCCAAGGCACAGTATCCTCCACTCTCGTAGGTGCTCTGGTCGGCCCCAAAGTTGGGCGGTCCAGGCACACTACCTGAGGGGGTACCAGCACTGAGGGGTCAGTGAATCCTACAAGGCCGGGCTGCAGTGCAATGGTGGCCTGCACCACTGCCCGCTGGTCAGCACCCCTGACCCCAAACTCGGAAGTCGCCGGCCGCTCCTCAGAGGGGGGCTGACTCTGGTCTGTCGAAGACACCACTAGGCTACCCACACTAGCAGCTAGTTCCAGGGAGCCAGACTGCTCATCTGACTCACAGCCCGACCCCTCCTCTAAAGAAGTGGAAGCTGAGGCCCTGTGCCAAACCGTAGGTGGGCACTTTTCGCAATCCTTACCAAACAGGGTGCCAGAAATGGTGACCGCACCCGAGCTGGTGCCAGTGCCCCCCCCAGAACCGTGAACGGTGGCCAAAAAAGGGACGGCTCTGGCCCGAACAGCAGCCTCGGAGTCGGAACCTGCCACAGCACCGTTGCGCCCCACGGCGCCAAGGGCAGAGACGGCGCCAAAGCCAGAAACCCCCACGGCACTGACCCGCTCCACGGCACTGAGAGCAGAGACGGCGCAGACGATGGCTCTGACTGCGCCTTCTGAATCCCTCCAGGGCCATTCCCCTGTTCAGTTCTGCGAACGGCTCCAGAACTGGACACAGCGCCGAGCTCAACCTTGGCGCTGCGAACAGCGCTGAGGTGAGGAGAAGAAAAAGATGGCGCCATAGCAACTCCCGTGGCGCCGCAGCAGTATAAGCGCCACGAACGGCGTCAACAGCAGCCACGGCGCCGCGCAACGGACCGGCCTGAAGGGGCGATTGCCATGACGGTGCTTCCCGCCCGCCCCCTGAAGGAAACGGACTGGGCCTCCTGCACTGCGGGAGGAGCCTCAGTCACAACTAGGCTACTAGAAGCCGAGGCTCCCTCCTCCTCGGTCCATATAGAACCAGGAGGGGACCTGAAGGAAAGGCAGAGAGAGTGTGGCTTGGCCCGACGAGTGCGCACCCGACCCCCGAAAGTCGGCGGAGCTCACCCCACTTTCCACACGCTCTATTCGATGACCCGGCGGTCCATGGAGAAGCAGGCATAGCACGAATCCATGTTGTGAAATGGGCCAAGACACAAAAGGCAACGGTCGTGCTGGTCGGTGACGGAAAATCTTCAGCCCCATGGGCACCGTCGCATGGGGGGCTGACTCATCTTCGAAGTCTTCTTGCCCTCCGATCTAGACATGACCTTCGGAAAGAAATACAAACAAGACTCGACATCGTTGGAAGAAGAAAAAATGGAAAGGTCTTACCGGCAACCTCGAGTGGCTAGCAGAACCAGCAGGAACCGACGAACTTGTCGTTGAAAACACTTTTTTAAAACAAAATACAAGGTAGGCCGAACTCAGTAGAGAGAAGCTTCCCACGAGGTAACCTCGATGGCGGGAGATGAAGAACTGGCAGGCAGGTGGAGTCGACGACACCTAACGGCCAACCTGCGAGCACCACGTGGAACGTCGGCCTCGAGGGTGGCGCCGAGACCCTTCGGCTCCACCTACCAAAAAAAAAAACTCCAGCAGGGTCCTAGCCTCCGGCTGAGTAAACATTTGTGATGAATGGTGAAGATTGACACAGATAAGATCCTGTTTTTCTAGGATCATGGATACGTTGTTCTATCCACACTTCATGGCAGACTCCTAGCAGTTCTCCAGGAGGAGGGAGATGAGATGCACACCCCCTACTTAGGGAAGAGGGACTGGAGAACTGGGGGTCCAAAACCAGCATCCCGGCGTGACTCAAGGTCAATGTGGTAATGGTAAATGAAGGTGTGTGCTGACTTCCAGGTAGCACCGACGCAGCAGTATGGTGGGTAGAATGAGCCTTAAGCCCAGCGGGAGGCTCCCTACCCGCCAACCTATAGCAGAGGTCAATGCAAGATGTAATTCATTGAGATACTGTCCGCTTGGCTGCAGGTCTGCCAGGTGCGACTTTACCATAGGTGACAAACAGCTGGCGAACATCTCCCCAAACTTCCGCGCCGTTCGCTCTTTGTAGGTGAGCGTTCGTCTCAGGTCCAGAGTATGGAGCCTATACTTGGCCTCCGAAGTGTGACTGGGGTAGAACACCAACAGAGTAATCACCTCGTTAAGGTGAAACTCTGACACCACCTTTGGAAGGAATTTACGGTGGGGGCACAGGACAATCTTGTCCCTGCGGAAGACCAGGTAAGGAGACTCAATGGAGAGCGCCTGTAACTCCCCAGTCCTTCTGGCTGACATGATAGCCACCAAGAAGGTGGTCTTCCACTACAAATGTGACATGTCACACTTGTGCAGAGGTTCGAATGGCATGCCCATGAGCTTTGCCAAGACTAGCAGTAGATCCCACGAAGGTGGAGATTCATGCACCGGAGGGAATATGTGATCTAGGCCTTTGAAGAAGCGCCAGACTACCTTCTCCTGCACCACCGACGCTGACCGTCCCGGGCCCGGTAAGCGGAGATGGCTGCCAGGTGCAGCTTTAGGGTTGTCGACCGTAGCCCTTGCTGGGAGAGGGACCAAAGATAATCCAAAATGCTAGCCACTGGGCAGGACAAGGGGTCCAATCCTTTGCCCTGACACGAGATGGAGAATCTTTTCCATTTAAAGGCATAGCATTTTCTGGTTGATTCCTTACGGGACACCTCAACAATGTTGAGGACCTCGTCGGAGAGACCCAAGGCCTGGAACTCTAGCCACTCAGGAACCAGGCTGTCAGGTGCAGGGATTGAAGGTCCAGGTGGAGTACCTTCCCCTGGTTGACTGAGAGCAGGTCCAGGCATGCTGGAAGCCGCCTTGGGAACTGAGGCTGAGGAGATCTGGATACCAGAACTGAAGGGGCCAGTCTGGAGCTACCAGGATCACCTGCGCCTTGTCCCTCTTGACCTTGATGAGCACTTTGTGAATCAAGGGAAGAAGGGGGAAGGCGTAGAAGAGGCCTGGGGTTCACGGCCTCGAGAAGGCATCCCCCTGCAGCGAACCCTGCTGAGGGGGATGGGCATGGAACAGCCTCAACTTCATGTTCTCCCTGGAGGCGAACAGGTCTACCTGAGGGGTGCCCCAGTGGGAGATCAGATGTTATACTACCTCCTGGTGGAGAGATCACTCGTGAGATGCCCCGCCCATCTGGCTGAGGGCATCGGCCAGCTGATTTGAGACTTCTACCACATGGATGGCCAGGAGATCCGCCTCCAGGCTGAGCACAAGTGACCAAATGCGGAGAGCTTCCTTGTAGAGGGGAAAGAGCGCGTCCTGCTCTGCCTGTTGAAATAGTACATGGTCGTGGCGTTGTCCGTCTGGACTTGAACCACTTGACCCCGGACAAATGGAGCGAATGTGGTTAGGGTTAGGCAAACCACTCAAAGCTCCAGCAGGTTAATGTGGCATCAGGACTCCTAAGGGGACCAGAGCCCATGGGCTCTGTGCTCACCCAGATGGACACCCCAACCCATCAAAGAGGCATCGGTCGTCAGGATGACTGTCGGCTCGGGCGGACAAATGGGAGCCCTTCCTGCAGGTGGGACTGGACGAGCCATCATTGGAGGCCATCCCACATCCTCTGGGTCACAGAGATCAGCTGGTCGAGATGACCTGAATGCTGAGACCACTGGCTGGCCACTTCCCACTGAAGGGAACGCATATGCCAGCGGGCCCATCGGACCACGATGGTGCAGGCCGTCATGTAGCCCAGAAGACCCAGGAAATCCCAGGCAGGGCATAATTACCCAACCAGAAATGACTGGTCAAAGAAGGTTAGAACCTTTGCCCTGTCCGCCGGGAGCTGAGCTCTGGCTCAGCAGGAGTCGAGCTCTGCCCCGATGAACTGGATCACCTGCGCAGGCATAAGTTCCGACTTGGCCTTGCTGATCAGGAGGCCAAGTTCTAGGCAAGTCTGGAGGGCCAGATCCCTGGACCCCTCCACCTCCAGCCTGGAGAGACCTGCTATCAGCCAGTCGTCCAGGTAAAGGTACACCTGGACCCCTCGGCACCTCAGGTATGCCGCCACCACTACCATGCATTTGGTGAAGACCCTGGGGCTGAAGACAGGCTGAAGGGTATGGCTTGGAACTCATAAAGGGTTCCCTCAGCTCTGAAGCAGAGGAACCATCGATGGGACGGACGGATCGGGATGTGAAAGAACGCATCCTGAAGATCTAGGGAGCAGAACCACATTCCTTGCTCCAGGGATGGTATGATCTGAGCTACACCTACCATCTGAAAGGTGCAGGACCTGAGAAACTTGTTCAGGTCATGCAGATCTAGAATGAGGCGCCAGCCCCCCCATCTGATTTGGTACCAGGAAGTACCTGGAGATGAACCTTGGGTCCGAAGGTGGGTCCGCTACTGGGCGCACCATCTCCTTGAGGAGGAGCTAAGCTAAGTCGTCTCTGAGAGCTGACTGAGAAGCTGCGGACAACAGATCCCCATGTGGGGCATGGGCTCGATAATGCTTGAATTCCAGAGGCAGGCCTCGACCTACCACTTCTAGAACCCAACGGTCCGTGGTGATAGGGGACCAGGCAGAAATTAAGTGGCTAAGCCATCCCCACGGGAGGTCCCAAGGGAGGTGTGATGGGATTGAGGGAGGCACCCCCCCAACCGTCACTGGGCAGGCTTGGAGGAGGATCCAGCAGAGGGGCCGCCAGGACCTCCCTCCTCCCGGCTTCCTAAGCGAGGAGGCCATGGACTTGGTCCGAGGACGCCAAGTTTGAGCCTGCTGGCCCTGCTACTGGTGCTGTGCCGGTCTGGCCGCAGGAGTGGATGAGTGAAAGGGCTTGTAGTTTTGACACTAGCAGCCCTTGTCCTTTTGGACAGATGTGGTGGAGTCCAAGGTGGCACTGGACTTCTCTATGCGCTGGAGGTGACCCTCTATGCCGGGCCCGAACAGGTTGGTGCCCAAAAAGGGGACATGTGCCAGCTTGTGCCGTGTATCCGCCATAGAGGTCGAGATGCGTAGCCAAGCCCTGTGGTGCATGGCCACTGCGGCTGCTACCGAACGGGCACAGGAATCCCCAATGTCCAGAGCCGTCTAGAGTTGCTACTTTGCCACCACCCTACCCTGGTCCTGGATCTGCTTAACTGTGGTCTGGAGGTCAGCCAGGAGATAAGGAATTACCTCATCCAGGGAGCCCAAGAGGGCGTGGGAAAAATGTGCCATGATAACGGCCGAGCTGGCCTGATGAAGGCCAAGTGAGGAAGCTGTGTATACCTTCTTCCCGGAATGGTCCAATTGTTTGGATTCCCTGTCGGGGGGGTCTGTCCGCATCTCCTTTGTTGTCTGAGCATCAGCCACCAACCTCACCGCAGAGGGGTGCGCCAAAAAGCTCGACAGGGACCCCATGTACTTGCAGGCCATGCGGACAGAAGCACAGGACAAGATGCTGGACGCTGCCACAGCTCCAAGGCTGGACCCACAATGGCCTCAGCCACCGGGAAAGCCTCCACAGGAGTATCCCCTTTATCCAGAATCTCTGTAAGGGGATACTTAGCCTGTTCCTGCACAGGCTCAAGCTCCATTTCCATGGATTCGGAAATTAGCCGACAAATACCCATCAGCGAGGAAGGGCCCTCGTCAATGGAGAGACCCCCACAAGGACTCGATATCCACTGGATCGGAGACCATGGAGGAATCCTCAGACTCCAAAGAGTCCTCAAAGAGTAGGCGCCCACCCATGTTGCTCTCCACCCGCCTTGGGTGGTCGGGAGCGAGAGTGACCGACAACCGATGGAGCAGGCCTTGGGCTGACCAAGAATCCTTGGTCGGAGCCCCAGACCGGTGGAGGAGCCGGCTCCGGTTGAGCTAATGGGGCCTGGACCGGCACCTCAATGACAGCAGCCGTGGCCGAAGTCGGTTGTTCTAGCGAAAGCCACTTAATGGCCGGAGTTAAAACTGGGAGTGGTTTGGACCCGGATAAGATCAACTGCTGCCACATGAGATCTTTGTAGCGTCGATGCAACTTGCGCCAAAGCCTCTCCTCACCTGAGGAGGACAAAGACGAGAAGCGGCGGCACCACTTACTATGACGGTGGGAACAAGATCACCAGCAGGAATGAGTCTTGCCTGATGTCGAAGTTGAGGAGTGGGACCAAGACCTTGACCGTCAGCGGGGCAGACAGGGGACCTCGACAGGAGTCGGAGAAATCCTCGGCTCCTGATCCGGTTCCTTGGTGGGCGGGTACTGCCCAGCGGGCTGAGCCGACCCATCCGAGGACACCAGGAGCACCAGTGTCCGAAAAAGAGAATCTTTGGCCAGATCGGGCAACAACCCGATGATTGGCTCGAGAAAGATCTCGGCCACGTTGACAGGCATCTCAGCCAGCTGGTCTGACGGGGGTATCGTGAAACCAGCAGCCTCGGCCGCGAATTTGACCAAAGTTGAGAAAGGAGATTAATGTGACTGGGACCACTCTCGGTCCCAAGAACATCAACATGTCGACTTTTCTTTGTGCTTTTTCAACTCCTTCTTCTTGGAGCGCGAAACATGCGATCCCAAAGAGCCCTCTCCTTTGGTAGCGAGAGACTGGCACAACTCCTTGAAGGAAGCCGAGTTGGAGGATCCCAGATGCAGAGGAATGAAGGCCGAAGCCGAAGAGGAGCCCGCCGCGGCCTGAGCCGCCTCCTCCTCGAAGGCCTTGAGCTGTTCTAACTGCTCAGTGGACCCCGCAGCCACGGAGACCACCCAATGGGCATCCTTCAATTTGACCAGCGGGTAACGCTTCTCCGGTCACCCCAGCTGAAGTTGGGCAGCGCGATCTTCAAGCAGGCGTGAGGATCCGTGCAAGACATCTTCTGCCCGCACAGGGGCACTGGTGAAGCCCGGGGGCCAATTTTTCTTCCATCGCGGATGTGAGAGAAGAAGATGAAGACGGAACTCGAGAGAGTTTTAGAATCAGTTTTGGAAGTGAATCTGAAGATTCAAGAGCCAGGGCCTACTACATGTGGGAGTGCTAAGGAGCGAACATGAACCTTCCAATGGAAAGGGAGATGTGGCGTCATGGGGAGGAGCTGAGGGCTATACCACCCGGGTGGGTGGGAAGAGCCAGCTTGAAGACTTTCCGGCACATCTTAAAGCGGCAAGGTACCTGCCATGAAGTGTGGCTAGAACAACATATCCACAATCTTAGAAAAAAAAAAAAAAAAAAAGTTTCCCTATGAAAGAAGAAAACCGTCCCTCAGCACAACTACCTCCCTGCACCCCCCCTCACCCCATACTTACCTCTGAAGTTAGCACGCTATCATCTTCTGTGGACCGGGACACGACTGCAGTCTGCAAATCCGAACCGCAAAATGAAGAATCGAAGGTAAGCCATATAATGGGAGTCAGTTTTGGGGGGGATCAACTTAGGTTAATATCTCACAGATTTTTTTGAATTTTGGCCCCAAATTGTCAACATGGGGTTCTTGGGACCCCACCTCGTGAACACTGGCACTGTCATTTAGTTTCTCAGTCACGAAAAGTGATTTTGTGGTTGCTGCGCAGAATCACCTTTCGGGACCAGTTAATGAAACAACAGTGCCACTGTTCATGAGGAGAGGTCCCAAAAAAGCCCATGTTGCAAATTTGGTGAAAAAATTCCAAACAATGACTGCGTTACGAGCGTGCACTGCAGTTTCTATGCAGGTTCGCAACTTCGCCAGTTTTTAATATTTTCACTCCAAATTTTTAACATTGACATTTTTTCATACCTTCTTATTAATAGTACAGCTGTCATTTTTCACATCCTTCCCAAAACATGTTTTGACACCTGTGGCACAGAATGGCACGGTCTCTGTGGGAAATCAACTTTTGGTACAGAGTAACACAATAACAGTGTCACTGTTCATGAGAGGAGGTCCCAAAATGCCCATGTGGAAAATCTGGTGGAAAAATTCCAAAAAATGATTGCGTTACAGGCATGCATTGCGCAGTTTCTATGCACGCTCTTAACATCGCCACTTTTTCATATTTTCACTCCAGATTTTCAACATTGCCATTTTTTTCACACTTCCTCATAAACAGTACAGCTGTCATTTTTCACATCCTGCCTGAAATGTGTTTCTGCACCTGTGGCGCCGAATGACGCAGTTGTGTGAAATCACCTTTCAGGATTGAGTAACGAAATGATAGTGACACTGTTCATGAGGTGGGGTCCCAAAAAACCCATGTTGAAAATTTGGAGTGAAAATACCAACAAACGCCCGAGGCATTAGGGTTTCAAACCGTGATGCCCCACCCTGTAAAGACTGACAGGTGTTGGGGGTGTGACATGGGTTCATCGTCAATAATGCTCACAGCATTCCACCCCACCTCCACCCTGCAGCCATTGACAGGCACCGAGGTGTGCCTTGGGGTCTTCAGTCCTAACGTTCACCTCATTCTCCTATACTGCACCCATCTCAGCTTATTTCCTTATGGAATGGGGTGAGTATAAAGGTCAAACACCCCGAAGCACGCCGCAACACCTGTTGATGTCTGCAGGGTGGGGTGAGGTCAGGTGGAATGGCATAAGCATTATGGTCGATGACCCAAAGACACCCCCCACAATGCCTTTCAGTCTCTGCGGGGAGGGGGGCATTAGTTCAGTACTTCACCGTTATTCCTATTATGCATCTCTCTAACTCCTGCACTATCAATACCAATGCCATTAAGCCAACATTCGGCACTGACAAATAAAATAGGTACAGACACTGCCTGACACCAATCCTCAGGCACAACCCCCTACTCTAGTGACTTATTAAAAAGAACTGGCAAAGGTTTGGTAATAATATTTCCCATTTCCTTTAATAACCTTGGATGTATATTATGTGGGCCAGGGCTGGTATTTATTCTGATTTCTTTGACTACCACCAAGATTTCATTTTCATTAATAATATAATTGTTAGTCAGGTGCTGTTAAAGTTTGTTATTAGGTAGGCTTTTTTCGGTAAAAACAACAAAAATAAGAGTCAAACAAATTGGCTTCATCTAAATCATTATCAATTTCAGTGCCTTTGTGCACTAATGGCCCTTTGTTTCTGACATTATTTTCCTACCATAGATATAGGCAAGCAAGGATTTATTATTATCCTTTGTATGTGAAATTTTAAATTCAAGTTTAATTTTCTCCCTTTTTATTATGAATTTAAGTGTTTTCTGTTCCTTTCTATAATTCTGTTTTTTTTATGTCTGCCAGACGAGTTTTTAATTTGAAAAATGCTTTCTCTTTGACTTTGATTTGTTTCTTAATAGTGCTGATTAGCCAAGGTGGCATTTTGCCTCTACTCTTGTATTTTTTAAGAATAGGTATGTTGTTCTTCCCTTGTTTTGAAATGGTCCCCTGTAGCAATTTCCATGACACATGCACAGGTAGGCGAGCCATGTCCAAGTCCCAGTTAATGTTTAAAAGGGCTTCCCTAGCTGGCCCGGTGGCGCTGAGGGTTGAGGCGCTGGACACCACACCTCGCGCCACACTGGTGACCCGGGTTCGGGAACAGATTCGGGCCGCCTGGGGTCGGCAGAAGATTGAGCTCTCCTCTCTCTGGGGTGGGTTATAGGTGCGCGTCACTCTGTTGCAGCCCTTGACAGAAGTCAGGAACTCTACAGATACGGCGCGCAGAAAGGGGCTGAAGCAGGACAGACAGCACGTTAGTGCGTTTACGTCATTGCACATCCGGCTCCGGCACGGGAGGAAAGCTTGCCGAAAAATTGTGGGGTGGTAATGGCGGCTGATGGCCTTGCGCTGCACCCCTGGACCTAGAGACGTGCACCCTCCAGGTACTGGATCCAGGTCGAACACCTTGTGTGCCAGCCTGCATAGGGAGAGCGAGTTGCTGACAGACCCAGGTCCTGGGCTGCATGTGCCGGCGGCCAGACGACCTGCCAGCCCACTCTGCAGAGGAGGAGAAAAAGTAATTTAAAAAAAAAGGTTTTCGCTGTTAACTTCAAAATTGGCCCTATTGTAGTCTCTGATAACTCTATTCATGACAAATTTGGACCTACAGACTGTCAAAGTGCATGTTATTTTATTGTGATCACTGTTACTCAATGAGCACTGAACCGAGATGTCAGACAAATCAGTCTCCATATTAGTAAGAAATAGGTCCAGCGTGTTATTACCCTGGCAGGTTCTTGGATGAGTTGTTCTAGTCCATTACTTATAAGGCATCAACAAATTGTCTCTCTATTTCATTTGTACCTGAGAGAGTTTCTCAATTAATACCAGGGAGGTTAAAGTCACTGAGTAATACTGTGTCCCCAAGTTTGGAAGTGGTAGTACATTCTTGTATAAGATGTTTGGAGTACTCTTTGCTGGCTGATGGGGACCAGTAACAAACACCTAGAATAATCTTGGGCCTACCCTTAAACTGAATTTGTATCCAAAGACTTCCAAGAGATTCATTTTGTTCTTCAAGGATCTGACTCTGGTGGGATAAAATGTCATTTTTAAATTACAGACATACACCCCATCCTTTCATGCCAAGTCTGTTCTTCTAGTATAGTTAGTAATTAGGTATCTCTTTATTCCAAAGGCAGGAGCCATCCCACCAGGTCTCTGTAATGGCTGTGATATCTATTTGGTCATTGACAAGAATGACTTCAAGCTCAGGTTTTTTTTAGTTGATTAAGGTTCCTAGCATTTGTAATTAGCAGTTTACAGTGTTCCAATACCTTAGTCTTAACAGTGTCCTTACCTTATGAATTACTGTGTGTTCCCATCTCCCGCCTAGTTACTTTAAAAAGCCTGATATTAGGTTACTGAATTTTCTTCCCAAAATGGTACTCCCCCTGCTGCTAAGGTGAAGCCATCCCAGCTATATCGGCTGCAATTATGCACAAATTGTTCCCAGTGAGTTATGCAGACAAAACCCTTTTGCAACGTCCATATCCAAAGCTATTCATTTATCTTCTTGATTTTAATGCATTTTGAGGTGCTTGCCCTAAGGACTGGTAAGATCTCAAAAAAGTAAATCATACAGCCTTTTTTTATGAGAGGTTCACTTAAACTGATGTAATCCTGTTTAATCTGTTAAAAGCTTGATTTATCTACATCGTTTGTGCCAATATGGATTATTGCCATGGCGTTTTCACCAGTGTTGCTTAGAATGTGATTTACCATCTTAGCCCCTCTAAAGCAAATGCAGGTGCAAAATTCTGGGTAAATATATAGTAAAAATGTGTATGAGCAAGACCCGGTACAACAGCAATATCAGCGGCGAACATTCAGCATTGACAAATGCTTGTTCTTTGTGAAAAAATATCTTAAGATGCCTTTTTCCCTCACTGTGAGGGCGGTTTATTTCTGTGGCTTTTATCTTTAACAGTTCCTTTACCTCCAGTTCTAGTAGGATTTTTTCCTGACGTAGAAGTGGAGGAAAGGATTTTAGCCTCTAGTTTTGGGAAGCCTGTGAACTAAAGAGCTAATTCCTGACGCACTACTATCAGCACCCTCTTGTCTGTGGTGATAGCTTTCCATTCCTGAAAGTAACGAGTCAGATTGCCTCCCACAAGCAGAGGGTCTTTGCTGCTTGCACGGATTCAAGGATTATTTTTTCTTGTGGCTTAGAAGCTGGTGCCTGTTTCTGCCTTGCACCTCTCCTGCCTCTGCCTCTTGAGGCATACATTTGAGGAGAATAATCCCAGTAGGAATCTTGTCCACTTTTTTGTCAATGCCAGGAGTTTATTTTGTATGTTCCAGAATTTTGTTAGTGACTTTTCTGATGGCTTTCTGGATGGATACTGTAAGTCTTTTTAATGAGGTTGGTCCCAGAATACTGATGAACGTTGCCTCTTCCTTATCCTCCAAGGTCTCATTAGAGGGGCAAGCAAGAGTCTCAATCATGAGCCCTACAACGGAGGAATAGGAGGTAAAATCCTCATTGACTCTGGGTGGTGAACCACAGTCATGTTCAAGAATTGTCAGCTGTGGGCATAGCTTTTTGCCCCCACTGCTGGCTACTGGTCCCTTTTGGAGGCAGGTGCAGTCAGATGCTTTTCTTTTGGTTTTTACAGCTGCAGGGCAGAGCTCTGCAGACATCTTGCTATCAAAGTAAAAAAGCAGCTCAGCGGATTCTGACCGAACAACAAAATGTTGGAGCTGTACCACAATCACTCCACATGTTGAAGCACTCCGCTCAGCAAGTCACTGTGTTTACTTCTTCTCCTCCTCCCCCTCCTACCATCGAGCTATTCTGTTTGTCTTGTAGTCGACCATCACTTCAGTGAGAGCCTGCTGTGCCCAAGATTGCCACTGCGAGTCAGTGTGCATGTGCGGGTATCATGGCCATGATGTGCATGCCTGAAAGAGCCTGCTATGTGCATGTGTAAGTATCATGGCTATGAGCACATGAGAGAAAGAGCCCACTGTGACCAAGATGGCCACCGTGTTCTCCATCCATGCGCATGTGCAAGAATCGCAGTCGCGATGTGCATGCATGACTTGAGCACAGCTGCTACCATATTTTATTTATCCTGTCAGTGGCTCCCATGGACCTCAGACACCACCAGCACAATTTTTCCTGGTCATTTAGACCACAAACACAATTAGCAGCCATAGTGTCTCTGACCAGATTTTGTTTTGCTGGTGTTGATGACACCAGAGTGCAGTTTGGTTTTCTTTTTGCCATCTTTACATCGTAATTTCCCCTATCGGACATCCTATGCTCTTTCTCTGAGCTGGATGATGGTTCAGCAGCTTTATCCGTCTCTTTGATCAGAGACTGCTGCTTTTCTGACCCATTTTGTTTATTTTCTGGAAAGGTACTGTACATGAGGATGCTTGCTTGCCACCATCTGTGGTACTTCCCTCCATTTTTACAGTTCTTTCAGGAGAGCTGTTAGGCAACTCAGCAGCAGACTAAGGCTCTCTAAGCTTTGCTCTTTTCTTTTGGATTTTAGTGCAAAAATGAAAATTACGTACTTACTATAATTCTTGATCTTCTAGGAATATCTTCACCCTTTGATTCCCACTAGTGGGTCTGAGTCTGAGGAGCTAAGACCCCACAGGAGACAGAACTTTCCAAAAGGCTGGTGCTGAGGTAAGCAGCACACATGTGTGGCTCCACAAGACTCAGCTTGCAGGCACAGGCTTACCTCAACACCAGCCCTAAACTGCCTTAGTACCTTTTTTACCGAGGAGTGCAGTATAATCTAGCAAGTAGTTATGCACGTAACCTGAGGGCATAAAATAGCCCTGGTGGCCCGTGTAAGAAGGGTCAACAAACCAGAAACACAGTGTCTTCACAGCCCAAACAAAATAAAAAGGGGTGTAGACGAACACAATATACTGGAGTGAGACTGGGGAATGGTGGGTGGGCATGGAAATCAATGTGAAGATATTCCTAGAAGATGAAGAATTACAGCGAATACATAATTTTCGTATTCCAGGAATGAATCTTCACCACTGATTCCAACTAGTGGGTCAGAGAACCAAGCTCAGACAAAGTCCCCTGGACTAGGGCAGTAGGAACTGAAGGCTCAGTCAGGATAGTAATTCGTTTCGGATTGCCCTGCCGAAGGTGGTATGCTGCCTGGCACGAACATCTAGAGCACAGTGCTTAGTAAAACTGTACACTGTGCTCCAAGTTGCAGGTCTGCGAAAGTTTCCAAGAGACACAGAGCAGATCCCTGCCAGGGATGTGGCAACCACCCTGGTGAAGTGGGTGAGTATGCTGCCCTCGAATTTTACCTGATCCATGGCATAGCAGTGGAGCAGGCAATTCACAATCCAGGCAGAAATGCACTTGATCGTAACAGGCTGTTCCTTCCGGATATGATCGAAGGAGACAAAGAGCTGCTTGGATTGCCTTAGTTCTGTCCAGATAAAACCTAAGAACCCTCTTAACATCCACAGAGTGGAAAGCCCTTTCTCCCGCATTCTGGAAGCTGGCAAAGTATTAAGATGGAACTCTGACACCACTTTTGGCAGAAACTTGGGGTGTGTACACAGAACTACATTGTCCTTAAGGAATACAGTATATTGAGGATCTGTGACCAAGGCATGGATTTCAGACACTTTGTGAACTGGGAAGATGGCTACTAGAAATGCTGCTTTCCAGGTTAAAAACTTCAAGTCACATGTCACAAGGAGTTCAAAGGTTTATGAGTGAGCATAACTAGCAAAGGTTGATATCCCAGAGAGATACCAACTTCCTGTTAGAAGGCCTTGGGTGGCGCTATATGTGAGGGAAGGACTGAAATGTGTATGGGAGGAGGGGGAGGAGGGCAGGACAGAGTCACTATGGATGCAAATCCAGGACTCCAGAAAGAAAAAATTACTCACCTTAGTAATTATGTTTCTTCTAGTGGAGTCTTGCTGTATTCTGACAAGTGTAGTTAGCCCCAGCCTTTAAACAGCCCCGGAGAATAATGGGTTAACTTTTCTATGCATGGCATAGAATGTTCATCTCGAGCTCGGTTGATGTCTCTGCCTGTTGCCATTCGAACTGCAACCGTCAGATCTTAACGAGCAAAACTCACTAGGTGTTCTGTGTGGAAACTGTAAATTTTTTACTAGCCAACTGGCAGAAAAATACAGGTTACTCACCTGTAACAGGAGTTCTAGGAATGGTATATGTTGTTCATCCACACTGTCTGGCAGGTATCCTTGCCACTTTAAATCTTGCCGGAAGGTCTTCAAGCTGGCTCCTCCCACCCACCCGGGTGGTAAAACTCTCGGCTCCGCCCCATGACGCCAGATCTGGCCCGCTGGAAGCTCAGGTTGTGCGTCGAAGCCGGGGAGGTCGGGTGGGTCGTGTGGATGAACAACATACCATTCCTAGAACTCCTGTTACAGGTGAGTAACCTGTATTTCTAGGGACATGGATATGTTGTTCATCCACACTGTCTGGCAGACTCCTAGCAGTTCTCCGGAGGAGGAGAGACAAGCGCAACCCCTCACTTAGGGAATAGAGACTGAGAACCGAGGCCCCAAAACCAGCATCCCGGCGTGACTCAAGGTTGATGTGGTAATGGGTGATGAAGGTGTGTGCTGACTTCCAGGTAGCAGCCCTGCAGATATCCTGGATAGGGACGTCCCTGGAAGCAGCCACCGATGCAGCAGTATGGCGGGTAGAATGAGCTCTTATCCCTCTGGGAGGCTCCATGCCCGCCAACTTATAGCAGAGATCTATGCAGGAGGTGACCCACCTGCTTATCGTCCGCTTGGCTGCAGGTCTGCCAGGTGCGGCTTCAGCGTAGGTGACAAACAGCTGGCGAACCTCTCCCTGAATTTCAGCCGTGCGCTCCTTATAATAAGCGAGCGCCCTTCTAGGGTCCAAAGTATGGAGCCTGTATTCGGCCTCCGAGGTGTGATTGGGGTAGAACACCGGCAGAGTCAACACCTGGTTAAGGTGAAACTCCGACACCACCTTCGGAAGGAATTTCGGGTGGGGGCACAGGACAACCTTGTCCCTGTGGAAGACCAGGTAAGGAGACTCGATGCAGAGCGCCTGGAGTTCTCCCATCCTTCTGGCTGACGTGATAGCCACCAAGAAGGCGGTCTTCCACGACAGGTGAGAGAGTTCACACCTGTGCATTGGTTCAAATGGCTTGCCCATGAGCTTTGCCAGTACCAGCAGTAAATCCCACGGAGGTGGAGGTTCTCGCACCGGAGGGGAAATGTGATCAAGGCCTTTGAAAAAGGCCAGACCACCTTCTCCTGCACCACTGACTGCTCCCCGGCCCGCGCCCAGTAAGCAGAGATGGCTGCCAGGTGCACCCTTAGGGTCGTCGACCTAAGCCCTTGACGAGAAAGGGACCATAAATAGTCCAAGATGCTTGCCAAAGAACAGGAGAAAGGGTCCAAGCCCTTGCCCTGACACCAAATGGAAAATCTCTTCCATTTGAAGGCATAGCATTTCCTGGTCAACTCTTTACGGGACACCTCAACTACATTGAGGACCTCGTCGGAAGACCCAAGGCCTGGAACTCTAGCCGCCAGGAACCAGGCCGTCAGGTGCAGGGATTGAAGGTCCGGATGGAGCCTTCCCCTGATTGACTGAGAGCAGGTCCAGGCGAGCTGGAAGCTGCCTCAGGAGCCTGGAGCTGAGGCTGAGGAGATCTGGGTACCAGAACTGGCGGGGCCAGTCTGGGGCTATCAGAATCACTGGCCTTGTCCCTCCTTGCTTTGAGAAGCATCTTGTGTATCAAAGGAAATGGGGGAAAGCGTGAAGAAACCTGGGGTCCACGGCCTCGAGAAGGCATCCCCCTGCAGCGAGCCCTGCTGAGGGGGGCGGGCATGGAACAGCCTCAGCTTCACGTTCTCCCTGGAGGCAAACAGGTCCACCTGAGGTGTGCCCCAATGGGAGAACAGATCTTCACTACCTCCGGCAGGAGAGACCACTCGTGGGATGCAGCCCCTATCCGGCCCAGGGCATCGGCCAGGGTGTTGGAGGCTCCTGCCACATGAATGGCTAGAGATCCGCCTCCAAGCTGCGCACGAGTGACCAAATGCAGAGAGCTTCCTTGCATAGAAGCATGGAGCGCGTCCCGCCCTGGCGGTTCAGGTAGTACATGGTCGTGGTATTGTCCGTCTGGACTCGGACCACTTGACCACAGAGAAACGGAGCAAAGGCGGTGAGAGCTAGGCGGAGCGCTCGGAGCTCCAGCAGGCTGATGTGGCATCGGGACTCCCACGGGGACCAGAGGCTGTGCGCCCAGTGTTCCCCCAGATGGGCACCCAAACCCATCAGAGAGGCATTGGTCGACAGAGAGACCGTCGGCTCGGGGCGGACAAACGGGATGCCCTCCTGCAGATGAACTGGAACGGTCCACCACCGGAGAGAGTTCCACATCCCCTGGGTCACCATCACTAGCTGGTCCAATGGATCGCAGCGTTGTGACCACTGGCTGGCCAGTTCCCACTGAAGGGGGCGCATGTGCCAGCGTGCCCAATGGACCACGCTGGTACAGGCCGCCATGATACCCAGGAGGTGCAGGAAGTCCCGGGCAGGGCACGATTACCCAACCAGAAATGATTGGGCAAAGGAGGTAAGAACCTCGACCCTGTCCGCCGGGAGCCGTGCTCTGGCTCGAAGAGAGTCAAGCTCTGCCCCGATGAAAAGAATCACCTGCTTCGGCTCGAGTTCCGACTTGGCCTCGTTGATGAGAAGGCCGATTTGAGAGCAAACCTGGAGGGCCAGATCTCTGGACCGCTCCACCTCCTGTCTGGAGGGGGCTGCTATCAGCCAATCGTCCAGGTAAGGGTACACCCGGACCCCTCGGCGCCGCAGAAAGCTGTCACCACTGCTATGCATTTGGTGAAGACCCTAGGAGCTGAGACAGGCCGAGGGCAACGGCTCGAACTGAAGGGATCCCTCCGCCGAAAGCGAAGGAATCTCCGATGTGACGGACGGATAGGACGTGAAAGAACGCGGTCCTGCAGGTCAGAGAGCAGAACCACACGCCGTGTTCCAGGGATGGTATTATCTGAGCCAGAGTGACCATCCTGAAGGTTCGAGACCTTAGGAACTTGTTTAGGTTGTGTAGGTCGAGAATGGGGCGCCAGCCCCCCGTCCGTTTCGGAACCAGGAAGTACCTGGACACAAACCCCGGGTTTGAGGGAGGGTCTGCCACCTCCCTGATCACCTCCTTTTGGAAGAGGAGGAGAGCAATGTCGGCTCGGCGAGCCGACAGTGAGGCTGCGGACCCCGAGGCCCCCCGAGGTGCGACGGCTCTGAAGGGCGGGGCCAGCTCGAATTCTAGAGGCAGGCCTTTTCCCACCACCTCCAGCACCCACCTGTCCATGGTAATAACGGACCAGGCAGAAAGGAAGTGCCGGAGCCGTCCCCCCACGGGGGAACCTGGGGTGAGGTGACGGGTTTGGGGGCGACACCCCTCAGCCCGTCACTGGGCAGGCTTGGAGGAGGGACCGGCCGAGGGACCTCCTGGGCCTTTACCTCCCTGCTTCCTGTTGGAGGAAGCCCTGGGCTTGGGTTTGGGATGCCAAGCCCGAGCCTGCTGGCCCTGACATTGCTGGGCCGGACGCGCACGGGCGCAGAAGGATGAAAGGGCTTAGGCTGTGGTTTGCAGCCTTTGTCCTTCTGAGCGGAAGAGACCGAGTCCAAGGTAGCATTGGACTTCTCGATCCTCTGCAGGTGACCTTCCGCCCCAGGGCCGAAGAGGTCGGTCCCCAAAAGGGACATCCGCCAACTTGTGCTGGGTATCCGAAGTGAAGGTGGATATCCTCAGCCAAGCCCGACGACGCATAGCCACTGCGGCCGCCACAGACCTGGCACATGAGTCCCCAATGTCTAAAGCAGTCTGGAGCTGCTGTTTGGCCACTGCCCTGCCCTGGTCCCGCACCTGCCTGACCGTGGTCTGCAGATCCGCGGGAAGATGAGGGACGACCTCATCCAGGGAGCCCAACAGGGCATGAGAGAAATGTGCCATGAGGACGGCCGAACTGGCCTGGCGAAGGCCGAGGGAGGACGCAGCATAGACTTTTCGCCCGGCATAGTCCAATTTCTTGGACTCCTTGTCGGGAGGTTTGTCCACATCCCTAGCGTTCCCGGCACGCCGGAAAACGCTGTCGGTAACTAACCCCTCGGCCGGTGTTCCAAAAACGGACAAGGAACCGGTGGGGACCGCGATACTTCCTGGCCATTCTGGCGGGCGCGAGGGCGAAAGCAGGCGCTGCCAGAGCTCCAAGGCTGGGCCCACTATGGCCTCGGCCACCGGAAAGGCCTCCGTAGGGGAATCCCCTCGGTCCAGAATCTCCGTGAGGGGATACCTGGCCCGCTTAGAAACGGGTTCGAGCTTCATGCCGGTGGACTCCAAGATGAGCCGGAGCAATCCCAGGAAGGACGAAGGGCTATCGTCCACTGACTGTCCTCCTGAGGACTCCAAGTCCATTCGCTTGGAGAAAAGGGAGGAATCATCTTCGGACTCGGAAGAGTCCTCAAAGAGCTGCCTCGGGCCTGAGCCACCCTCCACCTGCCGAGGTCGATCGGGAGTGAGGGTGCCAGACAGCCTATGGGGCAGTCCCTGAGTCAACCGAGAATTTTTGGTCGGAGCCCCAACTAACGGCTGTGGAGGCGGAGGTTCCACCGGAATCGGTGGGGCAGCTGGTTTTGGCCAAACAACCGGCCTGGGAACAGGCTCCTCGGATAAAACGAGGGGTTGTTTCGGCCGCTCCGTGACAACCGCTTAATGGCGGGAAGACGGCGGCATCGGCTTATTCCCGGTCAGAAGGAGCTGTTGCCACATGAGTTCCTCCTCGCCCGAGGAGGAGGAAGAGGACGAGCAGCGCGCCGCTTGCCACAGTGCGAGACTGAGACCGCCTTATGACGGGCGGATCGGCTGGACCGCTGAAGAAGTCCGAGACCGAGAACCTCGGCTTCCAGAGGTGCGAGGAGGTGCCGGGAACCGCACTCCTCGGTTCGGAGGGTTCAACCAAGGCTCCGAACCGGAGGCACAGACGCAGCCAACGGGGTCCTCAACTCCCACCGGGGAACCGGGAGAGGGATTCTCGGCTTCCTCCCTGCCGACAACCCGTCGCAGTGAGAAAAATCTCGACGCGTCAACGCGAGTCTCGTCCAACTGGCAGCCGGGACACCATGAGACCAGTGGCGAAGCCGAGCAGTCGAACCGAAGTCGACAGCCGACAACTCGGGAAGAGGAATCTTTCCCGCTCCCAAGAGCGTCGACGGTGAGACTTACCCTTGTCTCTCTTTTTGGACCGAGAAAACGGTCCAGAAGAAGTTGGTCCCTCACCTTTAGTAGAGAGGGTCAAACAAAGCTCCTTAAAAGAAGCTGAATAAGAGGCACCGAGAGAGAGCGGGACAAATGCTGCAGCCGAGGTAGAAGCGGCCCGCACCGCCTCCTCTTCGAGGGGATCATCAGCTCGAGCTGATCCGCCGAGCCCGCCGCCGCGGACACCGCCGACCGGGCCTCTTTTGACTTCACCGGAGGAAATCGCTCCTCGGGACGCCCCAGCTGTAAACGGGCAGCACGGTCTGTGAGGACGTAGGCCGAAAAGGAAGAGCACAGGTCGCAGGCCTGCGGGTCGTGCTCCAGGCCTAGACAGTAGACGCACGTGGAGTGCGGATCCATCCGAGACATCTTCTGCCCGCAAGGGCATCTCCAGAAACCGGGAGTCGATTTGTCCATCGCAGCCACGAGGGAGAGAAGACCGAAGTCTTTTAGCAAAAAAAAACTTTAATTTCGGTACCAAGAATTAGGAACCAGTCTTATACGACAGGCGTTAAGGAGGAACCTGAGCTTCAAGCGGTAAGGAAGATCTAGCGTCATAGGGGCGGAGCCGAGAGTTTTACCACCCCGGTGGGTGGGAGGAGCCAGCTTGAAGACCTTCCGGCAAGATTTAAAGCGGCAAGGATACCTGCCAGACAGTGTGGATGAACAACATATCCATGTCCCTAGAAATAATGTTTTGGGTTCTCAAAGGAAGACTCAAGTCAGGAAACCCAAATACAAAAACCAATCAAATGAAATAACATCTCATCCCATGAGAAACAGAGGGTGTAAAGGAGGCACCTCTAGGGTGCCAACACTGCGCCTGCCCACCCACATCCCAAAAAATCTAGGTTCTGAGAGAGGAGGTGGGGGGGAGGAGGTCAGAATACAGCAAGACTCCACTAGAAGAAACATAATTACTAAGGTGAGTAATTTTTTCTTCAAACAACATGAATTCTTGCTGTATTCTGACAAGTGCAGACTACCAAGCAGTACCTCCATGGAGGAGGGACAGAACCTACTTTTGGGTAGGCTCTGAGTACTACTGTGTTAAACCGAGCATCACTCCTAGCCTGGATATCCAGAGAGTAATGCTTGGTAAAAGTATGGACTGTTTTCCAGGTGGCTGCTTGACAAATTTCTAAAAGAGAGATATCACTGGCAGCAGCCAGGGAAGCAGCTGTACCACTTATGGAGTGAGCCCTCAGGCCTGAGGGTGGAGTTTTTTCCAGTTTTTCATAGCAGAATTGTATACAAAACACAATCCACCTGGCAATAGATCTCTTGGTGGCAGGTTTGCCCTTACCAATTTCTCCATAAGTGAGGAACAACTGGAGGGAGTCAAACCTGTGACCCTTGGTACGCTCTATGTAGTAGCTAAGGGTTCTTTTAACATCCAAACTGTGTAGCCTCCTCTCTCCCAAGGAAGAATGATCAGTGAAGAAAACAGGGAGAGATATAGACTGATACAGGTGGAAATCTGAAACCACTTTAGGCAAGAACTTTCTGTTAGTTCTAAGGACCACTTTATCTCTGTGAAAAGAGATGAAATCAGGTTCCATTGACAGGGCTTGCAATTCACTGATACATCTAGCAGAAGTAATGGCTACCAAAAACACAGTTTTCCAAGTCAAATACTTAAGCTCTGCTGAGGACAAAGGTTCAAAAAGGGGTTGCATAAGCTGAGCAATGCAAACATTAAGATCCCAAGCAGGAGCAGGATCCCTAAAGGGGGGACTGGTGTGAAGCAATCCCTTGAAAAACTTACAGAATACAGGGTGGGAGGACAGTGAGGAAGACTTGCCTACTGACAGAAAAGCAGAAACAGCTGACAAGTGTACATTAAGAGTAGCTGGTCTGAGGCCTAGGCCATTGAGATGGACCAAACAATCCAGAACCATAGGCAATTCAGCAGTGTCTGGAGAAATACTCTTCTTAGAACACCAAATGCTGAATCTTTTCCATTTGGAGTTGTAAGTCTTTCTGGTGGAGGGCTTTCGAGAAGCCTTGAGGATATCCAGAACCCCTTGGGAAAGATGCAGATCTGCAAACTCTAACTCTTCAAGAGCCAAGCCTTGAGATTGAGAGACTGAAGACTGGGGTACCAAATCCTCCCCTGAGAGGATGTTAACAAGTTGTAACTCCTGGGAAGAGACAGGGGAAGATGGACCACTAGGGACAGCAACAAGGGATACCATGGCTGCCTGGCACAGTCTGGAGCAATCAGAATCACTTTGCAAGGTTGTGACCTTATCTTGACTTAACACTTTGAACAGGAGAGGCAAGGGGGAGGGAAAGCATACAGAAATTTCCCTTCCCAGTTCAGAATCGGAGCATCCAGGGGGACTGAGCCCAAGACTGGTGGTCTGCAAAAGAGAGGAAGTTGGTGATTGTCTGGGGTTGCAAAAAGATCTATCTCTGGAGTGCCCCATCTTGAGAAAATCACCTCCAACACCAGAGGATCCAGGGCCCATTCGTGATGGCCCTGAGATATTCTGCTCAGTGCATCTGCTAGGACATTGTACTTCCCTGGAAGGTGAACTGCTATCAGAGAGGTTTGCAGGGAATAAGCCAGGGACCACAATTTCATTGCTTCTGTGCACAAGGCCATAGACCGAGTGCCTCCTTGCTTGTTGATGTACCATATTGTGGTAGTAATGTCTGTTCTGATCTGGACCACCTTGTTCTGTACAGATTTGGAAAAGGCTTGCAGTGCCAGAAACACTACCCTGAGTTCCAAGAGACTGATGTGCAGAAGAGATTCCTGAGGCGACCACAGTCCCTGGGTGGTGAGGTCCCCCAAATGGGCTCCCCAGCCCAACAGGGAAGCATCTGTGGTAAGGACCACTGAATGAGACTGAGTGGCAAATGGAACCCCTTGCCTCAAATTGTTCTGCCACCATTGCAGGGCTTGGATCAGAGTTCGAGTCACTGGGATTAGTTTGGTAAGGGAATCCTTTCTTTGGGACCAAAAAGCTCTGAAGTGGAACTGAATGTCCCTCATCTGGAATCTTACACCTTGGACCACTGCTGTAGAAGCTGCCATGTGGCCCAAGAACTGAAGGAAATGTCTTGCTGGTCGAGACACCTGAAGGCTGAATGAACAGGCAAGCTCCATGAGAGTTCTTGCCCTTTCCAGGAGAAGGAAGGCTCTTGCTTTTACTGTATCCAGCTCTGCCTCATGAAGGTGAGGAGCTGCACTGGTTCGAGAACTGACTTTTGTAGGTAGAGAAGAAAAACTAAAGAAGTGAGCACTTGCTGGGTCACTTGCAGGTCTGACTTGACTTGGTCTGGGGACTGGCCCACTATGAGCCAGTCGTCCAAATATAGAAAAATGGAAATCTTTTGTCTTCATAGGAAGGCAACAACTACTGCCAGGCACTTTGTGAACACCCTTGGGGCTGAGGTTAGGCCAAAGGGCATTGCTCTGAACTGATAGTGGCCTGAGGGCAACTCGAACCTGGGGTACCTTCTGTGGGAGCACCTGATAGGAATGTGAAAGTAGGCATTTTTGAGGTCCAGGGAGGCTAGCCAGTCCCCTGGCCTTAGAGAGGGAAGGATAATTCCCAAAGTTATCATCTTGAACTTTAGCTTTAAAAGATGTTTGTTCAGGTATCTTAAGTCCAGGATGGGTCACCACTCTCCTGTCTTTCTGGGGGTTAGGAAGTACCTGGAGTACAGTCTTTTGCCCCAGTGTAGGGTAGGTACTCTCTCTACAGCTCTTAGAGCTAGAAGAGAAGAAACCTCTGCCTCTAGGACAAGGATCTCTAAGAGATTTGCAGGTGGAAAAGACCTGGCTCTCATCCTTGGAAATTTTTTGAAGCTGAGAACCAGTCCCTGGCTTACTACTTCCAGGACCAACTTGTCTGATGTAACAAACATTCAGTCCTGTACAAAATAAGCCAGCCTGCCCCCTATTGGGATAGGAGAATCAACCCAGGCAGACCCATCAGGGTGTCAGCTTGGCAGGGGCTTTAGGCTGAGGGGTGGATACAGGCTTGCTCATCCCCCTTCTGCCTCTCCCTCTGAAGAACCCCCTCTGTGAAAAGGAAGAAGAGGCCTGTGCTTGGTAAAAAGGCCTTTGAAAAGGCCTGCCCCTGCCCCGGACTGCTGCCTTTGAGGTTTGACTGCCTTTCCTTGGCCTGAGCACTCCTGTAAGTGGTCCTGTATTAGATCCATTTTCTTCATGTAATTCTCTGTCTGCTCCCCAGACAGAATTACCACTAGGAAAATCCATGGCCTTAGCCTGGGTGTCCTGTGAGAGGAAGTACATCTGAGCCAAGCCATTCTCTGAAGAGCCACAGATGTAGCCATGACTCTTGATGATACATCATTGGAGTCCAAAGCAGCATGAAACTGAACTTTCGATGCCTCAATCCCATCTGCAGCCACCTCCTCCAGCTCCTTGGCAAGCTGGGGGGAAGCCTGTTTAGCCAGTGCCAGTACAGTGTCCCACCTGGACGTCTGGTACCTGGCTGCATAGTCCATATAATTCGCCTGCCTGAGTCCCAAGGAAGATGCCATGTACTGCTTCTTTGCCATGGCATCAATCTTCCTGGAGTCCTTGTCTTGGGGGGGTGATGCCACGGGAATGCTTGCCTTATCACAGGCAGCAGCCTGTACAACCCCAACATGGCTGCATTGCTGATAAAGGAACTCTGTATCTGAGCATGAAGGAGTATACCTCTTGTCCATTCTTCTATCCACAGGAGGTATGGAATTGGGAGACTTAAGAATTTTTTTGTGTCTGTTTCCCAAGAGATTTGTGGAGGGGAATAGACAGTCTCCTGGACTCTGGGATGTCCATCATCTCTACATAGCCAGGCTCCTCCTGATCCTCCACTGCCTCCTCCACAGGAAGCTGGAGGGTATCAGCCACCTTTCTGTAAAACATGAAGTGCGAAGGGGACTCAGAAAGCCTAGGAGGAGGAACACCTGAAGGTCTGTCTGGGGAGATGTCCGGGTCAATAGGCACATACAGACTTTCACCATCACCATAATCATCTTCCAACTCTCCCTCCTCCTGAAACTCCGGTTCATAAAATTCTTCCAGGGTATAATCTTAAACTGGGGGAACTGACCGAACCGAGCCCCTACCAAGGTGCGGATCAGTTGGAACGAGCGACGATTCCTGTCTGGTCGCTTGGCTGGCTACTTGACCAGTCGGAGTATGAGATTCTGGATCGAACGGTTGATTTGTCTTTGCGTTTCTTTTGTCTGAACTGATTCCTCAGAATCGGCTCTCCTTTGCCGGAGTATCGCCCTGGTCCAGAGGCACCTTCTAATTCGGTCGGAACCGAACCGGGCTAGCCATCCGGGTCGTGACTTCTCAACCTCCCTTTCCCTCATTCTACCTAATCTCTTTTCAAAGGTAGATTTTGGAAAATGTTTACAAATTTGGCAGTCTGAATCGAGGTGGTCAAACCCCAGACAATAAACACAGGTGGTGTGGGAATTGGTCTTAGCAAAGACCTCCCCACACACACTGCAGTGTTGAAACCCAGTGGGACCATTTTTTTTCTTGGGTTTCTCAGACATGGCCAACGTAACCAAACTTACCCTGTTTTCGGCAACCGCCAGGCAAGACTCCCCTATCGGTTCCTGACCGTGTCATGGATCCTGGAAAACAACGTACTAAAACCCATTTTTTTTAGAACCAATATGGACCGGTAACCACACACTAAAGTAAAATACAAAATTTACCTGAATGATCGGTTCAGTTGAACCGATCCACACTTTTTAAAAGTTCCACACAGAAAACAGAACAAAACCTATCTAGTACTCACGGTACCACAGACAGAGACTTGAACCGACTATGCGGAAACAAAATTTTGGTAGAAAACCGACACCTCAACCAACTTCGAACCGAGCTGCAGGAGAAATCTCAGGAGCGACTGTTCAGTGAGGCGGAGTAAAGAATCTGACGGTTGCAGTTCGAATTACAACAGGCAGAGACATCAACCGAGCTCGAGATGAACATTCTATGCCATGCACAGAAAAGTTAACCCATTGTTCTCTGGGGCAGTTTAAAGGCTGGGGTTAACTGCACTTGTCAGAATACAGCAAGACTTCATGTTGTTTGAATCGGTCTCTCAGGAATGGAGTGGTGTACAGACCACTCTCCCAGTCAGAAGAATTGGACAGGGCACTAGCGGGACAGATCAGGAGGACCTGCGGAAAGGTGAATGTGGTGCTCGTAGGGGACTTCAACTTGACGGCGGTGGATTGAAGTACCCCAGACACAAACAATAGAAGGGAGCAGGTATTGCTGGACACCTTCCAGGACAACTTCCTGATGCAGATGGCGAACAAACCAACCAGATTAGGATACACCCTCAACCTCATGCTGGCAAATGGGGAATTTAAGAGGGAACTGCGGGTGGAAGAACCACCAGTGTGGAGTGACCACCGATCAGTATGGTTCACGTTGAATTTACGAACATACGAAATTTGCCAGCAGATAAAGGCCTAGAGGTCTATCAAGTCTGCTCGAATGTGCAGCTAGCACCCCTTATTCTGCAGCTGCCCCTCCCTTCCACCCTTCCCCTTCATTAACCCTCCCCCTTGTCCTGTCCCATCCTCGTTTGAAGCAGTCCACTGTTCTACTGCATACTTCAGCAGGTAATGCATTCCACCCAGCCACCACCCTCTCTGTAAAAAGTGTCTCCTCATCTCCCTCCTGAACCTTCCTCCCTCCAGTCTCATATCATGGCCCCTGGTGACCCTCCCTCCCTTACTTTGAACAGCCCCTCTGTACCCGTCTTGTTTATTCCTTTCATGTATTTAAAGGTTTCAATCATGTCACCCTGTCTCTCCTCCTCCAGTGAGTACATGTTCAACTCCTTCAACCTCCTCTCATATGATAAGTCCCCAGCCCCTTGATCACCTTTGTCGCATTACGCTGCCCCCTCCAGTAACTTAATGTCCCTCTTAGATCACAGACGCCAGTACTGCACGCAGTACTCCAGGTGTGGTCTAACTAATGACCTATACAGTGGCAGAATCACCTCCTCCTCCTTGAGGATATACCCTTACAATACAACCCAGCATTTTGTTGGCCTTTGCAGCTGCCTTCCTACATTGTGCCAAGTTGTTCATTGACCCTGTAATGAGCACACCCAGATCCTTCTCCTCCTCTGTCTGGGCTAGCTGCACCTCCCCTAGCTGGTAACTCCTCCTTGGGTTCTTCATCCCAAATGCAGCACCTTGCACTTTTGGCATTAAAGCCCAGTTGCCAGGTGTCTGACCAGGTTTCAAGCTTTGCCAGATCATCCTGCAACCCCTGCCATCCCCCTAGGTCATCCACCACCACGCCTACCTTGGTATCATCAGCAAACAGACTGATCTTGCTCTTGACGTCCCATGATATGTCTGCAATGAATATCCCAAACAACACTGGTCCCAACACTGAGCCCTGTGGAACACCGCTCGTCACTGCCCTTGGGTGTGAGAGCTCCCCACCCACCACCACCCTCTGTTGCCTTCCCTGCAGCCAGTTTCCTACCCATCTCACCAGCTTTGCACCCACCCTGTGCCTACTAACTTCCTTCCCAGCCTTCCATGTGGCACTGAGTCGAATGCCTTACTGAAGTCCAGATACAGGACATCCACTGCATGGCCCCTGTCCAGTTGCCTAGTTACCCAGTCATAAAACTCGACCAGATTGATTTGGCAGGATCTGCCATGTATAAAGCCATGCTGTCTGCTGTCCTGTAGTCCTTTGGCCTCTAGGAGGGCCACCAGCCTCTCCTTCAGGATAGTCTCCATTAGCTTACCCACGATGGATGTGAGGCTCACTGGTCTGTAGTTTCCTGGTTCATCCTTGGGGCCACTCTTGTAGAGGGGCACCACATGAGCCATCCTCCAGTCCTGAGGTACACACCCCGAATGTAGTGAGGCATTAAATAGGTCTGCCAAAGGTCCTGCAAGGACCTCTGCCAGCTCCTTCAGTACCCTGGGGTGGATGCCATCTGGGCCTGGTGCCTTGTCCACCCTCAGTGCCTTCAAACCCTCTCAAACTCTGCTCTCCATGATTTCCCCATCTGTCACCACTTCCCTCCCTGCTTCTGCCATTTCTCCCACCTTGGGTGTCACCCCCCTCTTCTCTTTAGTAAATACTAAGCAGAAGTACTCATTTAGTGCTTCAGCCTTATCGCAACCTGCTTCCACCCAACCCCCCTCCTTCCTAATCCTTACTATGTGGTCCTTACAGCTCCTTTTCTCTGATGTACTTAAAAGTCCTTCTCCCCTTCTTAATGCCTTGTGCCAGCCTGAGTTCCGTAGATGCTTTGGCTCCCCTTACTGCCCTTGTCATCTCCTTGATTCTGTCAAGTACTCCTCCTGCCCCCCCGTTTTCTTGTACTTCCTAAAGGCAGCTCTTTCCTCCTTACCTTTTCCATGACCTCCTTGCTCAACCAGATTGGTTTCTTAACCTAGTCTTCTTGCTCTGGGCTTTGCAGCAGGTTTTGGTTGCCTCCACTATCCCCAGCTTTATGGCGCCACCTCTGGTTAGTGTCCATACTAGATTGAATTCTGGCCAGGTACCTTTTACCACTTCCCCATCCTCCCAAAGTCGGCCCTCCTGAAGTCCAGCACTATTGTGCCAGATTCCACTCCTTCCTTGCCCATATCCAATGTGAGCCATACTGGGGTGGTCACTCCTGACAGCGGTTCCTCCACTGTAAGTTCTCTCACAAAGTCCCCATTTGCCAGCACAAGGTCAGGTGTTTCCTAGCCTGGTTGGTTCACTGACCATTTGCAGCAGGAAGCTGTCCTGGAAGGCATCCAGCAGTACCTGCTCCTTCTGTTCCTGGTTGTTGGGGTGCTCCATTCCACTCCTGGCATGTTGAAGTCCCCCACAATCACCACACTACCCTTCTCGCAGGTCCTCCTGATCTGTTCCACTAGTTCTCTGTCTAACTCCTCCGTCTGAGATGGTGGCCTGTACACCCTTCCCATTCTAAGAATCCTATTCTTGGAATCCTGGATTAGCATCCAAAGTGATTCTGTACTACCCTCCTCCCTTACACATTTCAGTCCTTCCTTGACATATAGTGCCACCCCCCTCCTTTCCCAACCACCCTGTCCCTACGAAATAATCTGTACCCTGGTACAGACAGGTCCCAGTCATTGTATTGGGTGGCCCATGTTTCTGTGATGGCTGCAATGTCCACCTCTCCCTCTGCCATGAGAACCTGTAACTCTGCAGTTTTCCTCCCAAGGCTCCTAGCATTAAGGGTAACCACCTTCCACCCTTTCACCCCCCTCCCATCCTGCCCTCCTTTCCTAGCATCACCAACAGTACTTGCCATTTGTCCTTTGTCACTGTTATGGGGGGTAAGCTCATGTGGTTTCCGAACCTGTGGTCTCTGCATATCTCTTCCCCAACTGCCACCCCCCACTCCTAGTTTAAATTCCCAACTTCCTTTGGAATTTGGGTAAGGAAAGAGTAGTATCCGACACAAGGGTGTTGGATTTTAGGAGGGCCAACTTCAAGAGGATGGGGGAGGTAGTAAAGAAGTACCTGGACAAAATTCAACCTAGCATGGACACTAACCAGAGGTGGGAGCTCATAAAACGGGGTAGTAGAGGCAACTAAAACCTGCAGCAATGCCAAAAGTAAGAAGGCAAGGGAAAAGAAACCTAGCTGGATGTGCAAAGGTGTCATGGAAAAGGTAAGGAAGACAAGAGCAGCATTCAGAAGGTACAAAAGAACAGGGAGGGGGAGGACAGGGAGGAGTACCTGAAGGAAGTGAAGGAGGTGACAAGGGCAGTAAGGGCAGCCAAGCCGTCCAAGGAGCTCATGCTGGTGCAAGGCATCAAGGAGGGGAAGAAGGACTTTGTCAGGTACATCAGGGAGAAAAGGAGCTGTAAGGACAATATAGTAAGGATTAAAAAGGATGGGGTTGGGCGGAAGCAGGAGGAGAAAAGGCAGAAGCACTAAACAACTACTTCTGCTCAGTATTCACTACAGAAAAGGGGGAGAATACCCAAGGGGGGTTTGAAGTCAGAAATGGAGGCGAGGAGATGGACAAAGGTAATAACAGGGGATAGGGTGCTGGAGGCACTGAGGATGGACAAGGCGCCCTGGGCCAGACGGTATGCATCCCAGGGTCCTGAAGGAAATGGCAGAGGTCTTAGCAGGGCCTTTGGCAGACCTATTCAATGCCTCACTGGATTCAGGGTGTGTACCTCAGGATTTGAGGATGCCTCATATGGTACCTCTCCACAAGAGTGGCCCCACGGAGGAACTGGGGAACTACAGGCCAGTGAGCCTCACATCCATCGAGGGTAAACTGATGGAGACAATCCTGAAAGAGAGGCTGGTGGCCCTTCAGGAAGCCTGGGGACTGCAGGACAATAGACAGCATGGATTTGTCACTGGCAGATCCTGCCAGACCAACCTGGTGGATTACTATGACTGGTTAAATCGACAACTGGACAAGGGCCATGCAGTATATGTCCTGTACCTGGACTTCAGTAAGGCATTCAATTCAGTACCACATGGGAGACTGGGAAGTAAGGTACAGGGGCGGGTGAAGATGGTGGTCTGGATAGTGAACTGGCTGTGAGGCAGACAGCAGAGAGTGGTGGTAGATGGGGAGCTGTCATCCCCAACGGCAGTGACGAGCAGAGTTCCGCAGTGTTCGGTGTTGGGACTAGTTTTGTCTGGGATATTTATTGCAGATATTTCAGGGGGCATCAACAGCAAAATCAGTCTGTTTGCGGATGACACCAAGATAGGAGAAGTGGTGGATGACCAAGGGGGTTGGCAAGGATTGCAGGAGGATCTCTCAACACTGGACACCTGGTTGAATACCTGGCAGCTGGGCTTCAATGCCAAAAAATGCAAAGTGTTGCATTTTGGGACAAAAAACCCTAAGAGGAGCTACCTATGGGGGGGTAAGCAGTTAGCTGTGACTGAGGAGGAGGAGAAGGATCTGGGGGTGCTCATTACAGAAGCAATAAACAATTTGGCACAATGTAGCAAGGTAGCGGCAAAGACCAACAGGATACTGGGCCGTACTGCTAGGGGTATATCCTCCAGGAGGAGGGAGGTGATTCTGTTATTGTATAGACTGCTGGTTAGACCACACCTGGAATACTGCATGCAGTACTGGCGACCGTACCCGAACATGGACATTAGGTTACTGGAGGGGTGCAGCACAGGGCAACAAAGATGATCAAGGGTCTGGGGGACTTACCTTACGAGAGTAGGCTGAGGGAATTGAACATGTACTCACTGGAGGATAGGAGGGAGAGGGGAGATATGACTGAAACCTTCAAGTACATGAAGGGATTAAGCAAGTCTTGTACAGAGGGGCTTTTCAAACTAAGGAAGGGGAGGGACACCTGAGGCCATGATATGAGACTGGAGTGGGGAAGGTTCAGGAGGGAGATGAGGAGACACTTTTTCACAGAGAGGGTGGTGGCTGGGTGGAATGCGTTGCCAGCAGAGGTGGTATCCAGTAGAACGGTGGTCAGCTTCAAAAGGGGATTGGACAGGGCAAGAGGGAGGGTCAAGGGAAGAGAGGTAATGGAGGAAGGGGCAGCTGCAGAATAGGGCTGCTAGCTGCACCATCGAGCGAGACTTGGTAGACCATAAAGGCCTTTTTCTGCTGGCAATTTTCGTATGTTCATATGTTATGTGTAAAATGCCCTTGAGGAACCATCTGAACAGTGTCAGCTGTTCCAAGTAGAGGGTACTGACAGGCTTGTGGTATGCTGCAAGAGCTCTCAGAGGGACCTTTACTGTAAAATATTGTAGGTCAGCTTCAGAAAGGTCCAGCAGATACTCCACAGCCTTGTAAGCTGGGCATCCAAAGGGGTCCATGCGGATTTAGGAGCACCAGATGGAAAATCTTGTCCACTTGGCTGGGTATGATTTCCTAGTGGAAGGTTTATGCACAGCCAAAAGCATTTTAGAAACCTTCTGAGATACCCTCTACCTGTTCACTTCTATTTCTTTAGGAGCCAGGCCTGAAGATGAAGGGACTGCAGGTTGGGGTGGACCAGGTGACTCCGAGTCAGCAAGTCTGTCCTGAGTGGAAGAATCCTCAGTTTGCTGACTGACAGTCTGCCCAACAGAGGAAACCAAATCTGTCGAGGCCAACAATGGGCCACCAGTATCATCCGCCCCATGCACCTCCAATTTGAGAAATATCCTCTGCACAAGAGGGATGGGGGAATGCATACAGAAACAGATTTTTCCACTGCAGCCTGAATGAATCCTGAAAGGGAATGCCATGTCCTGAACTTCAGAAGCAGAATCGATATAATATGGCACTGAGTGGAGACAAAAAGGTCCACATCTGGGGTACCCCACTCGTTGAACAGTGATCTCACGACATCTGGAGCTAGTGCCATTCGTTAGGATCAACCTCTGTTAGACTGAGCTCATCTGCCAGAGTGTTCTGGACTCTTGGCCGGTAGATTGCTTACAGCAGAATCCCCTGTTCCATGCACCACTCCTACATTCTCACAATCTCACTGCCTCTCTGCAGAGAGGGCAAGAGTGTGGTCCTCCTTCTTTGTTGATGTTGTACATGGCAGACTTGTTTTTCTGGAGGAGGACGTTTTCCATGATCAATGGTTGCAGGCTCAAAACTGAGTGCTTAGTGCATATTTCTGAGCAACGCTTGGAAAGTAAGATCCTTCTGAGGCACAGGCACATGAAATGCTGCATATTAAGGTTTAAGGGAATCGCTTATGATGACACCCAGCTCCCTATTCTCCGAAGTAGTGCCTAACTTAACCCCTCCCATCCAATATTTCATCCTTAGGTCTCTTCTTCCCTACATGCATCGCCTTGCGCTTTCTGGCGCTGAATTTCAACTTCCAAACCTTGGACCACATCTCTAGCCTTTGCAGGTACCTCTGCAACTCCCTTACCCCCTCCTCACTGTCTACCCTGCCACAGAGCTTAGTATCATCTGTGCAGAGACACATCTTGCTCTGTGTTCCCTATCCTACAGTATGTCTCCGTTGAACATATTTAAGAAGACTGGAACCAGGACTGACTCAGTGACACACTACTTGTGCTCACTCTCTCCCCCCAACTTCACTTTGTTTACTACCACCTTCTGTTGTCACCCCCCCCAACCAACCTCCCAACCAGCTAACTAGGTCCTTTGCTGCACCCAGATCCTTTAACTTCTTCAGCAGCCTTTTATGTGGCATTGAGTCAAATGCTTTGCTGCAGTCGAACTAGAGTAAATCCACCGCTTGTCCCTTTTCTACTGCCCTAGTTACCCAGTCAAAGAATACTATTAGGCTGGTCTGTCCAGACCTCCCTGCCACAAACTCATGCTAATTACTATCTTGGAGCCCTTTTCTCGACAGGGAGTCCCCTAGGCCCTAAATGACTAGTGCCTCCATCAGTTTACCTGCAATGGATGTAAGAATGACAGGCCTGTAGTTACCCAGTTCCTCCATGTCCTCTCCCTTTTGCAGAGCGGAACTACACCACCCAGCCCTCCAGTCTTTCAGAACTGCCCCTGAGTGTAGTGAGCTATTAAACAGCCCTGCCATGAATTCTGCCAGTTCTGATACCAGTTCCCTGAGCTACCTTGGGGGCATCCCATCCAGCCCTGGAGCCTTATCTATTTTCAGGGTTGCAGGCCCTTTTCTGACCCCTTCTCCTGTAACTGCACCTGCCCCATTTCTGGGATTTCCCTTTACAGCAGCTCTTTATGCCACTTTCTGGCAATCGTCCTCTGTGAATACTGAGCAGAAGTAGCCATTACATAGGGCTGTTTCTGCTTGTCCTCTTTAATTACTCTGCCCCCAACTCCAGCAGCCTTACAGCTCTGATATGTTCCTTTTCCCCTAATGTATTTAAAAAACTGTTAAGGTTTTTTCCATCCCTTGGTCCCCTCTCTGCAATACGCAACTCAGTGTCTGCTTTTCCATTCCTCATCTTTTCTTGGTATACGTTTCCTTCCTCATCTCCGTTTCTTGTTGTATCTGACAAAGTGCCCCCCTTTTTTTGCTCTCAGTGCCTCCCTATACTTCTCAGAGAACCACATTGGTCTCTTGTGGCAGTTACTTAAAGCAGAAGGAAGTGGCATTTTGACTAGAACTTGGGCCCTTTCCTCTCGAGGAAATTCCCTTGCTTGGACTGTGTCCAGTTCTGCTCAAATGAAGTGCAGGTTCTGCGGGGCTACCATTTTGATTCTTCTAAATTCTAAATGAACTCACTTTTTTATCACAATCTTTGTCTAGTTATTGATGGCAGGGCCTAGTCTCTGTTTTTCTTTCCATACATTAGCCAGTGATCTAAGTACTGATAAGACAGTCACTCCATTTCTTCGAAGTGCTACTGCTGCTACTACAGCCATGTACTTTGTAAATACTCATGAGGCAGAGGTCAGACTGAAAGGTATTGCCCTGTACTGCTACTGGTCCATGCCTTCTCTGAAGCGTAGGTACTTTACGCGACTTGCTCCTATTAAAATGTGGAAATAAGCATCATTTAGATCCAGTGAGCAAAGCCAGTCTCCTTGCTGTAAGGATTGGATTACTGTTTGCAAGGTGTCCATTTTAAACCCTTTCCCTAGTTGTCTGTTCAGACACCTTTGGTTGAGTATTGGTTACTACTGTCCTGAGTTTTTCACTGTGAAAAAACGTTTCCCCATTTCATTTACTGGGACTGTCTCTACAGAATTTAGAAGTTGCGGGTTTCGAACCTCCAGTTTTAACTCCTGCATCTCTACTGAAGGATCTGGTTTGTAACAAAAGATAGGCAGACACTGTCTCTCACAATCTCCTGCACCAATGTGTCTGTTGTGACAAGCAGCCAGTGCTGAAAGTGGTGAGAGGGTTATCTCCCCACTGGAATTTGAGATGTTGTGAGCTGTGACTCATTATGGATTAGTTTTTGTTTGTAGTGGAACGGGGACTGATGTTTGCCTGGTTAATAGTGGTACTGCCTGTGACAGTACACACGTCTCCCCTGCAGTACCCGCTAGACTTTTTCAACAAGGTTTTTAAAAGTAGGTTTTTTTATTCAACATTATTCATATAGCTCTGTCTTATCTCAAAAGAGAGATGTACTTTCAAAGGTGAAGTCAGCAGCTTTGTTCTGTAGATCCCCAGATAAACCTACGATGATGCATTCCTTATGGTACTAGATACCACATTTGCGTGGCTCTTGTTTCTGTATCATTAATGCCCACAGCCATTTGCAATTGGTGTTTGGCTGTATCCAGACATGCTGTTACAAGCTGCAGCAAATGTGATCAATAATCAGAGGGCAGGTTGTCACAAAAGGGCAGCTTTCCAGAGTGCTTCCCTGTAATGATTAGTGTAACTCAAAAATGATGCCTCCTTCATGATAAGAGTTGCAGACGAGTATGATTTTCTGCCAAGAGTATCAAGTTTTTTGGAATCCTTGTCAGGGGGCACTGTGAAAAAGTTTCTCATATGCAGCAGCCTGTATTAGACCTGCAGCACTGGGGTGTTGGCAAAGATATTCACAACCTATCATCTTTTCTCCACGTTATCAACTGCTGTTGCAAACACAGGCAATAGTAGAATCTGTTAAATCATCATCATCTTTTTTTTTTTTTAAAGGTTTTTATCCTCCTTGAGCTGACCCGGCGGCTGTTTGAGCCTGTCCCCAGGTTCCACTGGTTGGCCTGGTGCCTCTTACTTTGAGGGGGGGTATCCTCTATAGAGTCACCCCCATGGCAGGGCTGGCGGCGGGGCCGTCCACCCTCCCAAAGATTCTTATCCAGATGTCCTCCCCCCCAATTGGAGCTGCAGAGTGAGCCCAGGCACCTCGGGCAGGGCTTCATGTAGTCATGTAGCCCAGTCCCCTTCCATTTTCCTCCTTAGGTTGTCTCTCCCCGAAGCTATGACACACACACAGAGGATGCAGGCGCGTCTCCACTCTGGAACTGACAGCGCCTTCCATCCACCCGATTTTCATCATCCACCCAGGCATTGGTGTTACCACTAGGCCCACACCTGGTGGCAGCCAAGAGCCAGGATACTCATCACACCAGTCTGGAAGAGGACAGCTCTCAGGCAGCTGTTCGATCCTCTCCCCGGCTACCAAACCCCAGCAGCCGAAGCTCGTTCCTGCACTCGGGTTACCGGCATGGTGGGAGGTAAGGTACAATAAACAAAATTAAAAGAAGGAAAAAAAACCACCATGGTTCTCAAAGGAGGTGGTGGGGAAGGTCAGGGAGAAAAAGACAGCATTCAGGAAGTATAAGGAAACAGAAGGAGTAGGACAGGGAACTGTACCAGTTAAAGCAGAAGGAAGCAGGGAAGGCAGTCAGAATGGCAAAGGCCCAAACTGAGGAAAAGCTAGCCAACTCAGTAAAGAAGGGGAATAAAGCCTTTTATAGGTACATTAGGGAGCGAAGAAAGACCAAGGGAGGGATAGTGAGGCTTAATAAAGGGGAGGGTGGCAGTGAAAAAGCAGGGATACTGACCGAATACTTCCGCTCAGTATTCACAAAAGAAGAGAAGGGGAGGTACCTAAAACCAAACAATAGAATCACTCTGGATAGGGGGGTCGATACCAGTCCATTCACAGAAAAAAGGGTCCTGAAAGAAATCCTAAAACTGAAGGTGGACAAAGCAATGGGGCCTGAAGAGATTCACTCCAGAATTCTAATCAAACTAAGGGGAGAAATAGTGACACCACTGACTACCCTCTTTAACAAATCATGGGAGGATGGGGTGGTACCTGAGGACTGGAGGAGGGTGGATGTGATTCCCCTTCACAAAAGTGGGAGCAAGGCAGAGGCAGAAAACTACATACCTGTTAGTTAGACCTCAGTGGTAGGGAAAATGATGGAATCACTTCTGAAAGAAAAAATTGTTGAGTACCTAGAGGCCTGCGAGACACAGGACCCAAGGTAACATGGATTTACAGCGGGAAGATCATGTCAGATGAATCTAATGGATTTCTTTGACTGGGTGACCAAAGTAGTAGACATGGGAGGGGCTGTGGACATGGCCTACCTAGAATTTAGCAAGGCATTTGACACAGTCCCACACAAAAGATTAATAAACAAGTTAGTCAGCCTGGGAGTGGGTCCCAGGGTAGTAGCCTAGGTAACAAACTGGCTGTACAACAGGCTGCAGAGGGTAAGAGTAAACGAAGTCCACTTCGAAGAAAGCACAGTTACGTAAGAACTTACCGTAACAGTAGATCTTTGAGAACAGCTCTTGCAGCAGGTCACATCATAAGAACTGAAGCCGGCAGGTGGCAGGACCCCACGGAAAATTTCTAGCTAGCTGTATACAGCGGGGGACCACCCCCGATATTGGCCCCACCCCCGACGTCCCATACATCATAAAAAGGGTGGTCCCCAACATCTCTCAGTTCTCCCGCTGGAGACTCCAGCATAGCGATAAAAATTCTGAAGGGAGACAGAGGATTCGCCTCCAAGAAGAAGACTAGTAACTACAGCATATTGCCAATGCAGATGACACTCCTGAAGGGAAGGTGGGTGGGACAGTACCTGCTGCAGGAGCTGTTCTCGAAGATCTACTGTTACGGTAAGTTCTTATGTAACTGTACTATCTTACTTCGTGATACAGCTCTTGCAGCAGGTTACACCATAAGGACTGAGTCCCAAGCAGTATGCAGTAGCCTCTAAAAACAGGAGTAGGTCTGGAGAAATGGTAAAAAGGAAACCCTCATGATAGAAGCCCCTGCAGAACAGCAAGGCCAAAGCCTGCTCTGCGCCTGGAGGCAATGTCCAGACTGCAGTGTCTGATGAATGTGTGCACAGCACTCCAAGTAGCTGCTGCATAGATGTCTGAGGCCGATACATTCCTCAGGGGGCAAATGAGGCTGCCTCCCCCTGGTGGAGTGACCCTTTACCAGTTCTGGTAAGGGTTTGTTGTGCTTCTAATAGCAGAACACAATGTAGTTTACCAACCATTTTGAAAGTGTCTGTTTGGACACAGGTGCCACTAGCATCCTGGAGAGGAAAGAAACAAATAACTGATCCAACCTTCTGTGCTGTCTGGTTCTAGTCAGTTAGTACCCGAGTATTCTGTGCACATCCAAAGTATGTAGGAGAGCCTCTCTTCTATTGGAATACTCTGGGTGATAAACAGGAAGGTTAATCTCTTGGTTGATAGTAAGCTCTGACATTATCTTAGGTAAAAATTTAGGATTAGTTCTTAAGGACACCCTGTCCCTATGAAAAACCAAATATGACACTTTGCACATTAGTGCCTGGAGCTCTGAAATCATTTGGGCAGAAATAACTGCAACTAAAAATAATGTCTTCCAGGACAGAAGGCGTAGATCGCAATCCACGACTGGTTCAAGAGGGAGTAGTGTGAGCTGCTCCAAAATGAAAAGAAGGTCCCAAAGAGGGATTGGGTCCCTAATGAGTGGTTTTAGGTGGAGAATGCCATGCAGAAAGGTGCAAGACAGATCCAACTGGGTTAAAGATCTATCTCCAAAAGGTGCATGATATGCTGATAATGCTGAAGGATGCACCTTTATGGAGGAGTAACTTAGCCCTGTGTCAGACAGAGTGAGAAGGTACTCTAGGACCGAGTTCACCAGGCAAGTCAAAGGGTCTAGGCCATGGGCGGAGGACCACAGGCAAAAACGTTGCCATTTCATGGCATACGTGGCTCTAGTAGAGGGTTTCCTTGCTGCCACGAGGATATCTGCCTCTCGATTTGAGACTCCATGGCAATAAATCACTAAGTCTTCAGGAGCCAGGCATGCAGGTGTAAGGATCGCAAGTTCGGGTGGACCAGTGATCCGTGGCCAAGCGACAGAAAGTGCAAGCTGAGAGGTAGAGGGAATGGAGGATCGCTCGCTAGATGTTGAAGCAAAGGAAACCATATCTGTCTGGGCCAAAAAAGGAGCCACCAGAAATAAAAATTACGTGCCTACCGTAATTATGATCTTTCTGTGTATCTTCACCATTCATCACCTTTGGGTATATAGCGGGTCATGACTGTGGGAACCCTTTTTTTTGGATGGCCAGTGTTGCTTTTGACGGAGCGCCTTCGAGGCGATGCACTGCATGGCACCACGGGTTGGCTGTTATGTGCTGTCGGCTCTGCCTTCCCGCCAGTTCTGAATCGCTGGAGAGGTGGGGAAAAGGGTTGGAAGGGTGAGACAAGAAAGTCCAAGGGACAGATAAAGGAAAAGATATATAACATAAATGAGAAATAACAACTGAGAGGACAGATTAAGAGAGAAGGCTAAGGGGATTGGGAAGGGGCCCCAATCTCTGGAAATAGGAAAAGAGGGTGAGGAAGGATTTAGGATAAGCGTGAGAGGGGGAGGAGGAAGGTGACAATCATAACATGGTCCTTGACTTATCTCCAGACTGTATAGGAACTGCAAGGAGTAGCCAAAGGGCTCTTTGTCAGAATTCAATGCACGGAATTACCGGCAAAAACTCCAAAAGCAGAAAATGGCTATTCTGGAAAAAAGATAGGACACAGGAAATTGTCCCCCTCTCAGGGAAAAACAGTTTTTGGTGAAAGAAAATTTAGTTTTTTTTTTTCTTAAATGATATGTCCACTGGACAAAGAAAATCAAGATGGATGAGAATGTAGGAGGAGGAGGAGAGAATGGAAGGCAACTGCCAACTCCCACCCCACAGGGGTGGGGCTAGAGCACTGGAGAAGGAGTGCCCCCCATGCTGACCACTTTTCCCTAGAAATATCCCCTTATGTGCCCCGTCTATCCACTCCTGACAAGAGAAGGAGGCGAGACTGGGCACAGAGAGGAGGGGACCAGAGACTGAGGCCCCAGGGGGATGGAGGGCGGGATTGTGATGAATGGTGAAGATACACAGAAAGATCACAATTACGGTAGGTACGTAATTTTCATATGTTATCTATGTCAATCTTCACCATTCATCACCTTTGGGTGAGTGTCGAGCCCCCCTGAAGGTTTTTTTTCCTGTAACCCTAAGGGACAGGGTCCCTTAGCTCTCAGTGGGTGACACACTAAGAGGGAGAACCTTCAGGGCCTGGAGAGGCCTGAGCGTGGGAGAGTGAGACGGGGACCCCCCCCCCGGAGGGGGAAGGAAGCTGCCCTGACAAATGCCGTCTCGTTCTACAGGAGAAGAGACAGGTTCTCTGGTGAGCGGAGTTAATCACCTACGCCGAGCCAAGGGTGACAGCTGGGAAAGACACAGCCATGCCGTCCACCTAGTGCAGATCGCTGTCCTTACGACCCTGGTAGCTACCTCGTTGGCATTGTGCGACGCCCTCGCTTGGTGCTTTGCTAGCTCCAGGCCACATGCAGAGAGTGCAATGGCTTGTCTGGTTTGCTCCATGTCAGGCATTGAGGCTAGGAGTTGACCGAGCCTGGACCACAGGAACCTGTTGTAGGTTGCGTAGTGTGCCTGATGTGCTGCAACAGAGAGCAGTAACCGTGCCAAGTAGAAAGTCCAACTACCCCAGAAGTCAAAATCCGAGGAGTCTTGAGCTGGGGGCCGGTCGCGGTGAAGGCGCCAAAGCCCATCGGGAGTGTCCAGTTGCATCAATCCTGACTAAGGATGAGGCATGGAACCTGGAGACTCGGGGTGGGGGGGCACAATACCTCTGGAAGAGATCCTTGGGGGCAGGGCTCCGGAAAAAGGTCTCTGCTAGGAACACAATGACACCTCCCGAAAGGGAGCAGGTCAGGGGGGCACCACAAGGGTGTCCTCGCCGAAACTGCCTAAAAAGGCATGCGCCGAATGCTCCGGATTGCTTTGAGTGGGAGGGGTGATACACAGGTCCTCCAACATCCTCACAAGGAATCACTAATACTCTGCGAGATCAGCAGCTGAAGAAATGTGGACAGAAGGTTCCTCTCCCCCAGAAGAGGGGGATGAGGAGTCAGAGGACCTAGGCTATTCGGAGTGCGACTGCTCAGGGGAAGGTTGAAAAACCTGTCTGTCCATGGCCCTGACGTGAGCGGGGAACTGAGCAGCCACAGCTCTGAACTGCTCCCAGGTGAGAGGCCCAGAAGGACCAAGTATACCAGGGAGTGCAGGAGAATGTGGCAGAGGGATGGGGACAGAACCCAGAAGAGAAGTCGACTGACCTCTGCCTGGGCTAGGGAGCGGACCAAGAGTTCCAGAAGAAGAAGGAGCTCTGGAAGACCCCACAACTGACAGCTGAATAACCATTTCGGAACTGCCTTGGCTGAATCCAGAAGAATCCCCCCTGTGAGGTGACCGGGGCCATGTAGATCCAGAAGGACGGTCCCCTACCTCCAAAGAATGGGGCCCTCTCAAAGAAACCGAGGAGGAAGAGCGGAGAGCCACACTACGGCTCCTCCCAGAGCCCAGGTGGGTTCTGGAAAAAGACCGCCGAACAGAACTCACACCCCTCGACGTCTCGGAATCTGACAGTGCCCTCCTCCTCCTCGAAAGGGCCAGCCTAGGCAGCTGGCAGCATTGGTCAGCCGTCGAAGGAGCTATCCAAGGAGCACTGCCCTCCCCTCCCCTCCTGTGGGTGCTCCGATCGGCCCCAAAGTTGGGCGATCCAGGCACACCACTCAAGGCGGTACCACCACTGAGGGGTCAGCAAACCCTCCAAGGCCAGGCTGCAGAGCAATAGTGGCCTGCACCACTGCCTGCTGGTCAGCACCCCCGACCCTGGCTATGGTAGTTGCTGTCCGGTCCTCAGAGGGGGGGCTGGTCGCGGCCTGTTGAGGACACTACTAGAGTGCCCACCTGGGCAAGTAGCTCCGAGGAGCCAGACTGCCTGTCTGACCCAGAATCCAACTCCTCCTCCGAAGTGGAAATCGAAGTCCTGTGCCAGACCGTTGGTGGGCGCTCTGCACCATCTTGACCAAACATGGCACAAGAAAAGGAGACTGCACTCGAGACAGTTCAAATGCCCTCCTCAGCACCGCGAACAGTGGCAGAAGGAGGCACGGCTCCAGCAAGGGCAACAATCCCGGTGTCAGAACCTGACATGGCGCCGTCTGGCCCCACGGCACTGCAAATGGCTCCAGGGACAGAGACGCCACTGACGTCGACTTCAACAGCCCCATCGGCACCGCCCAGCCCAATGGCACTGCAAGCGGCGCCGAAGGCAGAGACGGGATGACGGCGCTGACAGTGGTCTCGGCACCGTTCACGGCGCTGAGGTCCAGAACCCCCATGGTGCCGCGAGCTTGCTCGGAGCCGTGAACGACCCCAGAGAAAGACACAGCGCCGTTCTCAACCTCGGTGCCACGAATGGTGCCAAGGCGAGAGAAAGATGAAGACGGCGCTGTAGAAACTCCGACGGCGCTGCTAGCACTATCACGGTGCCAACAGCAGCCATGGCGCCAAGTGACCGCCGGGCGCTGATGATGGCACGCGATGGCACCACGAACGCGTCAAGCCCAAACGGCGCCGAGTGATGGCGTCAAGGATGGCGCCAACCCAGGCCTTCCGAGCCGTGGGTCCGACACTGGGGGAGCCATCACCCCTGAAGGGGCAATTGCCATAATGGCGCCTCCCATCCATCCCCCAGAGGGAACAGACTGGGCCTCCTGCACCGTGGGAGGGGCCTCGGCCACAGCTAGGCAGGGAAAAGCCAAGGCTCCCTCCTCCTCGGTTCGTATAGAACCGGGAAGGGACCCGGAGGAAAGGTTGAGAGTACGTGGCTTGGCCCGACTAGTTCGAACCCGACCCCCAAGCGTCGACGGAGCCTGCCCCACTTTCCACGCATGTTGTTCGATTACTCTCCAATCCATGGAGAAACAGGCGTTGCACAAATCCATGTCATGAAGCGGGCCAAGACACGTAAGACAACGGTTGTGCTGGTTGGTGATGGAAAATTTTCGCCCACATGGGCACCGTCGCATGGGGGGCTGCCCCGTCCTGGAAGATTTCTTGCTCTCCGACTGAGACATAACCTATGGAGAGAAAAAAACACCAAAAACAGACTCGACGTCGTAGAAAACAGAATAATTGGAAAGGTCTTACTGGGCGACGTCGAGTATGGCAAACAGAACCAGCAGGAGGAACCGACGAACTACAGCACCGAAATTGAAAATAACGGATTCGAACTGCGAAGCAGGTAGGCCTCAAACTCTTCTAGCTTCCCAAGAGGTGACCTCGACGGCGGGAGACAAAGAACTGGTGGGAGGGCAGAGCCGACAGCACATAACGGCCAACCCACGAGCGCCACGCAGTGTGTCAGCCTCAAGGGCAGCTCCGTCAGTGCATCAACTCCGCCCATCCAAAAAAAAAAAAAAGGCTTCCGCTGGGACATGACCTCCGGCCATATACCCAAAGGTGATGAGTGGTGAAGACTGACACAGATAAGATTCATATCTGCTCCCTCTGCTTGCAGTTTGAGAGAACTCTCTGGATCAGTGGGAAGGGAGGGAAGGCATACAGGAATCTGCCTGTCCAGGAGAGGGACAATGCATCTCGTCAGAAAACACCAAGCCCTGGGTCTAGCGAGCAGAGATTGGGCAGTTTTGCATTTTATGGGGAGGCGAAGAGATCTAATTCTGGTGTTCCCCATTTTGTGAAGAGGACTTCTGCTACTTGTTGTGAAAGTTCCCACTCATGTGTGCTTGACCTGGATCAGCTGGGCATATCCGCAAGCATGTTCTGTATTCCTGGAACATGAACTGCAGACAGGGTGATACTGTGGTCTACTGCCCAGTACCATACTCTCATCGCCTCCCGACAGAGTTGGTATGAGTGGGTGCCGCCTTGCTTGTTTATGTAGAACACTACTGACATATTGGTGGAGGAGAGGAGGAAAGGGGGGGGATATGGTGGAGACAGTCAAGTACTTGAGGAGCATAAACAGGGTGAGGGTAAACAGCATCTTCAGAATGAGTAACAACAATTCCACTAGAGGGCATACCTACAAACTAGAGGGGGTAGATTCAGAGGGGATGTCAGGGGGAAGTTCTTTACCAAGAGGGTGGTGCAGCCATGGAAAAGACTGCCGGAATGGGTGGTGGGGGTGGATACAATGGACAAATTCAAAAGAGCCTGGGATACGTGCATGGGACTAACCGACAGAGGGCAGGCTGGGGATCAAGGTCAGGGGGTCTTACAAGAGGGGGTGGCTTCGTGCAGACTGGATGGACCATTGGGTCCTTTCTGCTGACAGATTTCTATGATTCGATATCGTCTGTTTGGATCAGTAGGTGTCCCAGAAGTAGATCTGTCTGCAGGACATAGAGATCTGCCTTCATCTCCAGGATATTTATGTGAACGGCACCTTCTGGGCCAGGCCATAGTGCCTGTGTCCTTCTGTCACCTAGATGGGTGCCCAACCCGGATCCTGAGGCGTCCGTGGTCAGGATCTGTGAAGGTGTGGTTGATAGGAAGGAGATTCCTGTGGCAAGATGCTCTGGAACTAGCCACCACTGGAGGACTTGGTGTATTGAAATGGGGACTGAGATCAGCTGATCGAGATTGTCCTGTTGTTGGTCCCACTAGATTCGAAGTGTCCACTGGATGGTTCTCATGTAGAGACAAGAAAGGGGAACCATGGCTATCGCAGCTACCATGTGGCCTAATAGATGCAGCATGGTTCTCGCTGTGACCTGCTTCTGCCCCAAGATATGCCTGGTTAGTCCCCTCAGGCGATCTGCCCTGTCCTCTGGTAAGAAAGCCTTCCCTCTGGTCGTGTCCAGGACTGCTCCTATGAACTGCAGTCTTTGGCATGGAGTGAGAAGTCATTTCGGCAGGTTGATGGTGACACCCACTTCACTGAAGATGGAAAAGGTGTCTTGTGATGCCAGATTTAGCCCCGTCATTGACATGGCTGTGAGGAGCCAGTCATCCAGGTATGGGAATACATAGTGGCCCGTCCTCATGAGGGCCGTGGCTACTACTGCCAGGCATTTGGTAAAGATTCTGGGTGCCAATGACAGGCTGAATGGCAGTGCCCGAAATTGGTAATGTCTTCTGAATTCGAACCTCAATAATCTCCTGTGGTGTTTTGTGATTGGAATGTGGAGATAGACATCTTGCATATCCAGCGATGCAAGGCAAGTATTTGGGCGTAATATCGGGATCAATCCGGGCAAGGTGACCATTCTGATGCATCTGTATGCCACAAAGGTGTTGAGATCGCTGAGGTCCAGGATGGGGCATAGGTCCCCTGTCTTTCTGAGCACTAGGAAAAAATGGAAATAGTACCCTTTCCCTCACTGAATCCAAGGGACAGGCTCTGTGCCTCTTTCTCTAGAAGGGCCTGGATTTCCTCCTGGATCAGCATGGTATGCTGGTTGAAATACTGGGAGAGAAGGGGTGGCCTGGACAGTGGTTGCCCAGTGAACTCAACAGAGTGACCTCTTTGAACCAACTGAAGAACCTATTGGTCAGAGGTAATTTGCTGCCACCCTTCTAGATGTTTTGAGAAGCAACCCCCGACTGCCTCTTCCACCTGGGCAGGTGGGAGATGAGGGCTCTGTAAAGAGTCAGGCTGTGAAGGGGAAGGGAAAGTTTGCCTGGGAGGGCTTGACGTTTCTTGTGCTTGTGTCTTCTGCTGTCCGAAATGGCCTTTGTGGTTAAAGCTGCATCTCTACTGTTGGCCGAACCTAGACTGTTGCTCTTATTTTCCTCAAAAATTTTGCTGTTGTCTCCAAAATGGTTTTGGCTATGGTTTGTACATGGCCTGCACTGAACGGGCCACTTTGCCAGCATCCTGTAGTTTGGTTATAATCTTTTCAGAGTCTTCTCTGAAAAGAGCAGAGCCTTTAAAAGGAACATCTGAGAATACCAGTCTGGACGTCCGGCATAAAGCCCAAAACCCTCAGCCAGGAATGTCTTCTAAGGCACACGCCTGCTGCTGCTGCTCCTCTGGCGGCCGAATCCACAGAGTCATATGCCGCTCTAAGCACCTGGGTGCCCACATCACAGACCATCTGTAAGAGCTTGACCAGCTCTTCCTTCTGATCTCCCTCAGCTAGGTTTCTGACCATGTCCAATCATTGCTCCCACAGGGCATTCTCAAACTGGACCATGTGGGTTAGGATGTTCAATGAGCGGACAGAGCAGGTGGCAGATGCATACATTTTTCTGCCCAAAGAATTGAGCTGATTTGATTCTCAGGCCGGAGGCTGAGTGCTCAAGTGTTTTGGCCTCCGGGACCTGTCATAAGTGGCAATGATTACCACGGAATCCACTACTGGTTGCTCTCCTAGGAAGGGGACTTCTAAGGGTGCCCTGTATAGGTGGTTAGCCTTTCTGGGGACTGCAGAAGTTGTGTAAGGGTGCTTCCAAGCCGCCCTGGTCATGTCCACGACTGGCTTTGGATCTTTCCGGTGCAAATATTGTGCTAGCCTGCGTTATTCAGGATCTAAATCCTCTGTGTCCCATGCCATGTTATCTTGGATATGTCTCATGATATCCATGAAAGTAGGGTCGTCTGGAGGGGACCTTGGCAAATCCTTTGGATCCGAGGATGGAAAGCTAAATAAAGAGCCGGATCTCAAGGAAGCATCAGGGGAAGAGCATGCCTCTTCTGAGGAGGAAGAATCCGACCTCTGATGATGGTGCTTCTTTTTGTGCCCACTTGGAGAGCAGAAAGGGGTCCTGGAAAGGGACCTTGGCCACTTCTTTTCTTCTCAACGGCCCCTGTGTGGGACAGGGCTTTTCTATCTGGGCAGAAGGCTAGGAGACTTCAGTGGAGGCTGGTCTCTGGGAGGTGCCTTAGTGGAGACTACGTCCTTCCTGATTGTCTCCCACCAACCGGAGAACAGATTTTTTTTTTTTTTTTTACTTTATTTCTTTATCTCCTTCCCTACTCTCGGAGCCCACCCCTTCCTTCCTCTCATCTCTCCATTCCACCTCCGGTGGGATCTGCCCCTAGAGTGCCTCCTTCTTCCCTCCTGCACAGTGGGGTCTGTCCCTCTTTTTGGTGGTCCGGATGGTACTCGAGAGGCTATCATCTAGGGCTGCCGAGAGGGTTTTTCCGTTTTCTCCCCTGATTTTCCCTGCCCTCTGAGACGTCGTGCGCTAGGACGTACGTCCCAAGTGGTGGCGTGCTGACGCATGCCAAGCCCTCATGCACCGCCAACGGAAAGCGTTCTTGGTTCCCACCCCTGAGGAAGGAGAGCATCCGTTGGGACGCTCAATCCTCCCTCCCCCTGCTGACTCCCGGCCACCCGAGTCCGTTCCCGAACCCGGGTGGCCGGCGTAGCGCGAGGTGTGGCGTCCAGCGACTCAACCCTCAGTGCCACCGGGCTGGCTAGGAGAACAGATTTTTGACCTCTGATGGACCTATGGCTTGGCCTATTCCTGGCTGTCACCTTTGTCTACTGGTCATTGATCCGACACACTCATCGTCTGGTCCTCAGGTGTTGTCGGTTCATGCGTGACGTCTGCATCCTCTAGGCTGGCCGACGTCGGGTCATCACACAGATGTCCGACCCCAGCATCGGTTTCTTCAGCATACGTTCATCAGGATATATCATCCTCAGATATAGTAGAGGCATCATCACCCATCAATGGGTGCAAACCTGGGCCGGTGGTCGTTGGGCCATGGTCCTCTTAACGGATGTCTGGTCTGTGGTCCAAGGACGTGAGGCTTCTGGGGGACCAACATCTAGATCTAGACTGATCGGAGCACCAGTGCTGGTCCAGGGAGTTGGAGACCACTGGTGAGGCTGACTTGTAGGGCGCTTTTGCTGGGCGGTCTGTAGAGGAAGACCGGCCAACAGAGCCAGAAGACCAGCTAGTGGAGCGAACATGGGACTGGATCTTCAAAGGCTGGAGTGTGGTTCCTGAACCAGAACCACCTGATGTCTGGACCCTGGCTGGAAGTTTTTGCCTTAGACCGAGACAGACAGCCTGCCGAGCAGCTGACCGAGTCTGAACTCCCCCGAGAGTCAGACATCTTGGACTTGGATGGGGAGCACTCTTTCTCCCTTTCCCTTCTGTTTTCCTTCTGTTTCCCCAACTTGTGAGAGGAGCCTTCCCTGGAGAAGGTGCTTTTCTGCATGGCTGCCACTTTTTGTTTGAGGAGGAAGGTCTCCAAAACGTTTTAGTGGCTGATCCTCGTTCTGCTATTGAATTTTTGACAAATAGGACAGGCCTTGGTGTCATGCTCTGGGCCCAGGCACTGCACACAGGCAGCATGGCTGTCCTTAAATGGGATCTGTTTGCTGCAGGCACACTTGGATGAGTGCCTTTCTGTGGAGGATGTCGGGGAAGATGACATGCAGAAAATACTAAATGAATAAAACGCACTTTTTCGAGAAAAAATAAAGAAAATACATAAGTATGGCGTTGCTCGGTTGCTGAAGGCGTCCATGGAACTGATGCTTGCAAGTCGATGGCAGAAAAACAACTGAGGGATGCAGGGGAACCGCTCCTTATATGATGTATGGGTCATCGGGGGTGGTCCCCCGTTGCATATAACTAGCTAGAAGTTTTCATGGGGTCCTGCCACCTGCTGACTTCATTCCTTATGGTATAACCTGCTGAAAGAGCTGTATCTCAAAGTAAGATAGGGGGGTTACTAGCGGGGTACCGCAGGGTTCAGTACTGGGACTGATCCTCTTTAATGTCTTTATAGGTGACATTGCGGAGGGACTGGAAGGAAAAGTATGCCTCTTTGCAGATGACACAAAGATCTGCAACAAGGTTGATACACAAGTTGGGCATGGAAAGGATGAGAAGGGACTTGGCAAGATTGGAGAATTGGCCAAATGTATGGCAGCTTAAATTCAATGCAAAGTGCAAAGTAATGCACCTGGGAACCAAAAACCCAGTGGAAGAGTACACAATTGGGGGTACTAACAACAACAAAAATAGAAAGGTATCTGGGGGTAGTCATAGCAGATGACCTAAAGGTAGGCAAGCAATGTGAGAAGGCAGTAAGGAGGGCTGGGATGGGTACTGGGATACACAGAGAGAGGCATCACCAGTAGAAAACAGGAAGTAGTTATCCCTCTGTACAGACAGTTGGTGAGACTCCATCTGGAGTACTACATGCAGTTCTGGAGACCCCATCTCTGCAAGTACATAGACAGGATGGAGGCAGTTCAGAGGAGGGCAACTAAAATGGTGCAGGGTCTGCAAGAGAAGCCATATGAAGAGAGACTGGAAGAGCTGAATATGTATACCCTCGAGGAAAGGAGGAAGGGGTGGGGGGCATGATAGAAACTTTTAAGTACCTCAAAGGAATTAACAAAGTCCAAGAGGGTAGCATCTTTCAGAAAAAGAGATGTGCAAGAACAAGGGGGCACAATCTGAAGATAGATGGGGACGACTCGGGGCAACGTGAGGAAGTATTTTTTCATGAAGAGGGTGGGGGCCCTGAATAGGCGAACCCACAGGAGGGTCCGGGAGCCCAGCAAGCCCTGACGGCGGAGCGGGTCTTCCATCGGGGAGCGGAATGCCGTAGAGTGACGTCGGGTTATCTGGTATTGGGTTCGGCATCTGAGGGTCCGGCGTCGGGGGGGCACCCCCCACGGCAGCGTTCCAGCATCCTTGAACCCAGCCAGGGAGGGAGGAGCAGATTCCCCAGGGGGAGTCAGAGGAGATGCGGGGACCTCAGAGGGCAACACAACTGGAGTGTGCTGTGGCGACTCCCTGACGTCAGGTGTGGTGTCAGAGCTTTACATGGGGACGCAGGCTGGCTGGTCGTCGGAGGGGCCGATGGCTGACTTGTCAGCCGTGTCTGAGCGGTCATCGGTGGAGCCGACACCTGACTTATTGGACCTACTCTTACCGGTAAGCAGAGGTTTAGGGGCCATAGTGGGAGCAGAGGCCTCCTTTTCCCCAGAGGCTCTCGGCGGGCCCGAGCACAAGCCCATCGGGGGGGGGGTCGACGCCAGCTTAGTAACCACCAAGGCGGCCGTCAACAGACGATCCCCCAGAGGGGAAGTTCCCTGAAGGGCCATGACTCCAGCTGAAGTCCTGACCACTGTGGACAAGTCCCAGTCTTGGTGTTTCTCCTTGTCCCTCTTCTTTTTATGATGGCCCTCAGGAGAAGCGGACGCCTACCTCAATTTCTTCAGTTCTTTCTCCATAGATGCCATTTTCTTTTTTAACAAATGAGCCTCCAGGGCCTGCTGTCTCCACTTCTGGGTAGCAGAATTTAATTTTCGTCAGTGCTCGCACGCCTCCACACAGTGGTCCGGGCCTAAGCAAAAAAGACAGAGACAGTGACTGTCTTTGTGAGGAAGCTGGGATCCACACAAGTCGCACTTGTTCTTATTCGATTCCGAGGGCATCGGGGATGACATACACAGCGAGGTAATTTATCAAACTTTGAGAGAAACGAAAAATATGTTGAAAAAAGGGTAATACTCATCCAAAATGGAGAGACAAGTGAGCGCTGTTCTTCCGCGAGGTACTTTCGCAAGCCGACAGTGGGAAAGAACTGAAGGGCAGGCATGGGTGACCGCCCCTTTACACTGACGTCGGCCACCTGATGTGGGTCCCCTGCCAGAGACTGCTAGCTAGAGATTTTTCCGTGGGGTCCTGATGCCTGGCAGCTTAGTCCTATATGTGAATACCTACTGCAAGAGCCCTCTCGAAGTAAGATCTTTTAGATTTGTTTGCCATGACCTCCCCCGTGAAACTATGCAGCCTCAGGTCTTGTAACCCACTGGATTCAAGATATTCCATAGTCCTTTCCTTCAGTATTGATTCCATTAACTTAACCGCCACTGACGTTAGGCTGACTGGCCTATAATTGCCAGTCTCCTCCCTGTTACCACTTTTGTTTAGTGGGACTAACACCCCCCTGTCCTCCAGAACAACTCTTGTTACCAGTGAACTATTAAACAGAACTGTCAGAGGTGCAGCCAGTATTTCCCTGAGCTCCCTCAGTAACCTTGGATGCACCCCATCTGGCTTCATTGCTTTGTCCACCTTCAGATTAGCAAGTCCCTTAAGGACTCTTGCCTCCAAAAAAGGACGAGTGTCCACCCCCTCCCTCCAGCTTCTTTTGCTTTTTGTGGCCCCTCCCCTTCTCCTTCCTCTGTGATCACTGAACAAAAGTATTTGTTCAGGATGTCTGCCTTTTCCTGGTCCCCCTATACACAGCCCCCCCATCACTTTTTAACCTTACAGTCCCACCCCTGGTCTTCCTCTTTTCACTTACAGTACATACCGAAAAATGTCTTGTCCCCTTTCATTATCTCCTGGGCTACTATCTCTTCAGTTTGTGCCTCTGTGCTCCTTACTGCTTTCCCTACTTCCCATCTCCCCGATAAACCTCCCTATCCTTCTCCTCTGAGTTTCCCTATACCTTCTGAATGCTACACTTTTAGCATTTACCTTTTCAGCCACCTCTTTTGAGAACCATAGCGGTCTCTTTCCTCTTGCTTTTGCTCACTTGTTTGACACAGAGGTCTGTTGCCTTTACTATGCTCCCTTGCTCCCTTTCATCTTTGACCAGTGTTCCGCCACCGCACCCAGGCCATCTCTGAGGCATTCACCCATCTTTATAAAAACCTGATCTCATGAAGTCCAGGACCCTTGCCTTTGTGTGGTTCGACTCTGCAGCTGTCCTTATACAGAACCACACTGTACAATGATCGCTGGTCCCCAGGTGGCCTCCCACCTCGATGTCTGCAACACTGTCCCTGTTAGTGAGTACCAGGTCCTGTACTGCCCCATCACAAGCGGGTTCACTAACTAGTTGCCTGAGGAATATCCCCCAGAAGAGAGTCCAGGATGTCCCTGCTTCTAGGTGAAGCTGCTGCTAGGAGGCTTCAATCCACATCTGGCAGGCTAAAGTCCCCCACCAGCAGCACCTCCACCTTTTTCTGTTATCTTGCCAATGGCTTCTACCAGTACCTTCTCTCATTACTCCCCCTGAGCTGGAGGTCTGTAAATTACTCCTGTGCGAACAGTGGCTGCATTCCCCATCTCCAGGGTGACCCACAGTACCTCTGCCTCCTTCTGTATTCCCTGTATCTCCATCCCTTTTATGCTTTCCTTCATATAAAGCACAAAACCCCCTCCTTTCTTTTCCACCCAATCCTTCCTAAACGAGTTTAGCCTTGTATGACCATGTCCCAGTCATGATTCTTAGTGCACCATGACTCTGTAATGTTCACAATACCCAGGTGGGACTCTGCCATGTTGGCCTAGGCCAGGGCTAGAAACATTTTTTTGTGGATGGCTGCCCAAGGGACAGGTGCAATAGTCATTTTGATTGTCCCAAAGAATTTGTACCCATCCTGTGAATTTTTGTTTAAGAAGTTTACATTTCTGTTTCTGAATATGACCTAATGATAACTAGCGTTCCCCCCTTTCTCGTACAGTGGTGTGACAACAGGCTTAATTACTAATGGTACCCATTGTAAGGAGCCCTAAAAGGGGCTACTAAATATTATCCACTGACTGGAACGTGACCCTGAAAAGGACTAAACAAGTGTTCCCCCAGTTCATGGCCCTGACAAGGACTAAGGGGCTTTAATTGACTCCCTTCTGCCCTGACAAGCAGATCAGTTTTCTCTGCTCCTGTGTTTAACACAGACACTAAAAGTGTCCCCCTAACTCAGACAAGGGGTTTTAACCAGCGTCTCTGGAGCCCTTCCTGCCATAACAGGATGTTTTAAGTGGTCATCTCAGCCCATTACGTTTGTCTAATAATCTCTAAATACCGAGTCACCCCCACTTTCTGCCTTGATTGTCTGCTCTGATGAGGGTTTTCAAATACAGTTTTCTAGCCTTTACAATGGCTTTTAATTACCTCTAACCAGGCTCCAGTTAGTAGACAACCTGAAAAATGTTTTTTTTTTTTTTGTATATTCTTTTTACTTCCCCTCGCACTCCGACGTCCACCTCTCCTTTGGGCCACCTAGTGTTTCCACGCCTCGGTTGTCCTCTTCTGTAGCTCCTCCCACACACACATTGCAGCCATCCCCCGATTTGCCCCCCCGACGTATCCCATCGCTAGGCGGGTCCCCCTCCTCTGAGGGGGAAGGCACCGGGAGGCAGGGAACCCCAACACACTATCTTTCCATGGTCTGGAGGTCCTACTGTGATAGAGGATGCCCCGAAGGTTCCAGGGAACATGGAGCACGAGGCCGTCATCAGTAGTGCGAAGCTGTTTCCGGCTTTCTGGTTGCCTCCTGTGCCGCTCATGCAGTAGTACCCTGGTCTCCACGGGGCCACTACTACAGCGAAGCTTCCAACAACCCACCCCAGGAGAGGAGAGCAGTCCTTCGGACGCTCGATCTCTCCTTCCCCGGCCAGCCCCCGACGACCCAAGTCCGTTCCCGAACTCGGGTCGTCAGCGTGGTTCCAGGTGTGGCGTTCAGCGCCTCAGCCCTCTGCGCCACTGGGCCGGTGAAAAATGTTTTTTAATTTGTTTCCCTAAAACTGTGCTGCCTGTGAACAAGAGTTAGTCCTCAGCTGCTACTGCAAGTGCAGCACACAGAGCAATAAGGTTTGCCATGCTGAAAATGAAAGGAAACCAGGCAACTGTACATGCATGATATCATGGAACACAGGCATAGCCTAGTCCTGTGACAGCACTGTTTTCATTTCTGCTACTTGATAAATGCTGACCACAGAGAAGAGCCTTTCATGGGGCATTGAGTTGAATAGACATCTCTTAGCATCTCACATCTTGATGTTGGGATGTCCATAGCCCAACTTACAGGTGGCAGCATCTCCTGGGTCCTGACACCCACTAATGCTTCTTTCATTTGGTGCCTGTCCAAGGGATAGGCACAGAAATGAAACGCTGCCCCTGCAGAAAACTGGGTGTCTGGGACAGGTAGACAGATGGTAATTTCGACCAATGGTCTTGGCCATCATGGCACCTGATCAGTTAGATGACTCTCTTGCAGGTAGGCGATTGCCGACCCCTCCTGCTTTAAGTAGGGCAATACCCATTTTTTCTTTGTGGGTGATTGACCACTTTAATATTCCAGGTAACTAAGTTGACCATATTATCTATGATGATACTGTGTATGGAACCATATAAGCAGATTTCCCCACCACATAATCTCCCCCTCCCTAACCACTCTCTCTCATTCTACAGAGAAGGACTTTCCATTGCTTGTAAGTGCTTCGTATGTCTGATAAAAAATAAAAAATAAAAATGACCAACGTGAAACATTTAAACATACTATTCCCTATCTAACTTCACTAAGGGAACATACAACAGCAGTAACCTGGTCTACCTAAATCTAGGTAGAGGGTCTGTACTGAATGCACAGTGAGAGTAAAGCTCAAGGGCAAATGAAAGTTCTACCCCTGACGTGAATCCACTTGAAAAAACAGTCTCACTGAGTGTCGCTCAGGGCTATGAAAAGAAATCAATCCTAGTGGTTGTAAAAAGATTAGTAGTCTCTGAGACCATTGAGCTCCTGAACCAATGGCCAGTAGTAATCCATCTTAATTGGGCCAGCATCAGCCCATGTGTACAGGCATATATAGATGATTTGCCTATGACACAAGAGCGTTGCTGGCTTCAGACTGCAGGTGGATATGCCACTCGATCTCTGCATAGTACAGTATTGGTACAGTGTCCCCGCCACTGCGAGCAGAACACCCCCAACTTATCACAAAAATGCATCATAGTCTCACCCCCCCACCCCCGGTATTACTAGCGTGTCGCACCCGTATTGATTCATAATATAGTAAAGCATAAAGGAATGTCTCCATGTTTAACTTGACCTAAAGCATTTCAAAAGTCCATACATATAATGACCAGTTACAAGAAACATAACTCTTCTGTAGGCCACTTTGCCGGGGTCTCTGAGCAGCCTATTGTTTTGCTCTCTCATTCCCAGTCAAAAAACAGGGTCACCATGTTAAGCAGTAGAGAGCAAGCATGTGGAATTAGATGCATTGGGCCAGATATTCAAACTGTGCTATTTTGTGGCGCAAGCCCTTGCGCTGCACAAAATAGTTGCACAGGGGTGTGGCCAGAGCGATATTCAAAGGAGCTGCGCCCTTGAGCAACTCCTTTGAATATCACCCCCCGGCCACAGCCACTGTGCATGGCGCAGTGGAACTTGCGCCACCGCAAGTGGTCAGAGTGGTGCATTCAACTTGCGGTGGCGCAAGTACCATTGCGCCATCCGCAAATTTCCGATATTCAAAAGGTGACATGCAAATGGGGCCATAATTCATGCAAGACACAGTGGGGGCAATTTGCATCTGATTATGGCCCCATTTGCATGCCATTAGCATGCAGAATTCATTCACAAATCTGGACTGCCTTGTACGGTATGGGCTGCATGCCCATTGGCTCTTGCTCTGCACCAATGGGCGTGCAGCCCTACCGGGCAGTCAGTCGGTGGGCGGGTGGATGCTGCTACCGCTGGCTGCGGGAGCGGGGTGGTGGGGCTTCCTGGTGGGTGGGGTGGGACACTAGGTCACCAGGGATGTGTTGGGGGTGCTCTACTTACTCCAGCCCGCGATCGGGCTTTTCGGTCCACTGGACCACCAGGGATGTATTCGGGAGGAAGGGGCTGTGTTTACTCTGCTACAGCCCCGATCGGGCTTCGGTCCACTGGACCACCAGGGATATGTATTTGGGGGGATGTGTTTAACTCTGCAGCCAGCGATGGGCTTATCGGTCCACTGGACCACCAGGGATATGTTCGGGGAGACACTTTGCTGCTCGCGATCGGGCTGGTGTGGAGGGGATTAAAGCTATGCCTGCGATCCGGGCCAATGGGGGTGGTGGGGGGAGTTACACTCTTTTGCCCGCGATCGGGCTGCAGGGGGCACAGGGAGTGGGTTGAGGCCAGCCACAGGTGGCAGCTGCTGTGTTGCGCCCTGCAATGACGGCAGCTCACCTGTAGGTGGCCCTCGACTTGATCCCTTTTTGGCTCAAAAGTTGGCACAGGCGCAGGTTGGGGGTTGCGCCCGCACAACTCTGCACAGCCCGGCTGAATATCGGGCTGTGCAGTTTATGCATGGTTCCTCCCCCTCCCGTTCAGCATGCATTCATTTGCGTTGTGCTGTTGCTCAGCATGTTTTCAGTGGCGCAACTGCCTCCTGCTGAATATCGCAGAATGGAGCAATTTCGGACTTGCGCAGGCGCAACCCTATTGCGCATGGCGCAACCCTTCTGAATATCTGGCCCATTGTACCTAAGTCTATACACAGTCAAATTTAAACTTCAGTTCCTCTCATAAACTCTAGACTGCCATGAATTCTCCCCCACAGTTATCTGGTATTACAAAGCTGATTCCCTCCATCCTTCTGCAGTCCAATATTCTGTCTATGGCAAAAAAAAAAAAAAAGAAGAAACCACACACACCAAGCTTTCCTAAAGGTGCTACCATAACAATCCAATGGACTTATACAACGGAAAACAGCAAACATTTGGCACACACACCGCAAAGGCTATTTGGAAAAATATCTGACAAAGCCTTTTGGGCAGAGGTGTTTGGCCATGGTGTCTTAGCTCACATAACTTATAATAAAGATTTAGAGATATTTTTCTAAATAGCCTTTGCGGTGTGTGCACCATAGGTTTGCCATTTTCTATTCTGCCAAGGCACAGTTGAAATCGGGTGCGAAGAGCAACATGGCAGGCTGTGGTTTGAAAGGATGGTTTCTGAGAAGGCTGGAGAGCTGCCTAATGTTTACATGCTGCCACAATCAAACTTACCTCTTTTGCTGATTTTAAGCATTTTACTGCATGTTAAATTGAGCTGCTCAAAATATTTACAAGACACTGGAACATCTCTACCAGTGCTCTCCTTTTAAAGCATTTGCAATGTCCTTTGCTGTGCTGGAGTCTCTAAAAATGAACTGCTTGCCATTCACTTATGTGAAGCTTTGCAGACATCAGCAAAGAAAGGGGACATCGTTTTTTTTCAAGATTTCTTTAACTTTGTTAAATTCCTATTGTTTGTTGAGCAATTCAGAACTGATGTTGAGGTATACTTGCAGCATCTGTGACTGAAATTTAATGCCCCTTTCTTTCCTCACCTTCCTCATCACCAGCCCCTTGTCAGTATATTTATGGAATTTTATCACAATAAACCTCAACTTCTGAGTGGGTGCTGGTCTACTTCTTAAAGCACAGTGTGCCCAGTCAGTGTCCATCCATCCGTACACCCATTTAATGCAAGAAATTCCAAGAGGTTACTGAAGAAAGCTTCAGGGTGGTCCCCCTCCAGTCCTTCAGGGAGTCCCACTATTTTCAGGTTTTCTCACCGGCTGTGGTTCTCTAGCCAATCCACTTTTTGTTGGAGAAACATGATGGTTCTTTTATATCGAGAAACCTGTACTTCCATAAGGGCTACGCTGCCCTCATTCACACTGACCCGGTTCTTGACCTGTGTGAGCCACTTGCCCAGATCCGAGATTTTAGGGCTAATGTGCAATACATCAAGAGTGTACTGCAGTGAGCTTCTCATTTAAAACTGCAAAGCCATTACACATCTCAGTCAGCAGTTGAGTTTGACACCACGACTGGCCGGCCACTCTGTCTGCTGCTTCCTCTCTGACCTGTCCCGCTGTGCTCTCACTTTGCTTCCCCTGCTTCTCAGCCTTGGATGGCACTGCTTTCAGCAGCACATTTCTTTGCAACTAACAGAAAATCGAGATGTACGCTGCAGGTATTTTCTTCCTTTTGGACTTGCTAGGTGTTTTCCTCTTCCTATTTGCAAGGTTTGCTAGCGGTTTAGCAGGTTAATGTCAGCAGTTTGGTTTTGCTGACTTGGAGCTCCAAGGGAAGCATGTTTTTCAGTCAGCAGCCATTTGGAACCTTCATACACAGTTGTAACTACAATTCAGTGCATGTTTCTAGGGAGGAGTGACTGTGTAAGCAATAATACCTGACAGGGTGGGCTTTATTGGGAAATACCGGACCACCCAGGGGCGTAATGAGGCCCGACGCCACAGGCGGAGGGCCTTAAAGCCCCTGGAAGGTCCGGTATTTCCCAATAAAGCCCACCCTGGAGGGTATTATTGCGCTTAGAAAATGGGCACAGTAAAAATAAATTATTGTGATTTTTTTTTTTTAAATAAAAAAATTAATTAACATTAAGTTTTGTAATTAAATATTTCCTCCGCCTGTATTGGAATAGAAGACTTTTGGTCTAACTGAGATGCTGTAGTTCAGAAAATGAAAAGAAAATGCTGGTTGAATGCTGTTGGATCCCCAGAGCATTTTCTGTATCTTCAGTCTGACCACCCCAACCCCCGCATGGTCCTTATAGAGCAGCTCTAAATATTGGAGACGAGATGTAGCAGTTCAGGAAGCAAGCCACAGTGTGGGAGATCAAGTGTTATAGGGGTACAGTATTTCTTTCAATTAAAATTAACAAATGGGCATTTCAGTCTGTGCAGATTTATTTTTTCTCATTTTGAATGTAAGCAGTTGAGACCTGTATTCTTCATGGTCCAGAAAAGCTTTGTTGCTGCGGGAGGCGGCGGTATCTCCGCTGCAGTGTATGAAAGGAACGGTATTTTCTTCATTTTCTTTACCACAGATGGACAGCTATGGGCGGTAAAGAAAACTAAGAAAGCACCACTGCTCTGCTGCTTAGTAGCAGTGTCGGAGATACCGCTCTTTGTAACTGATTGCAGGGTTTCTTTTGGAAACCGGAATGGTTTCTATAACATGTGGTGCCATTTTCGTTTTCTTCAATTTTTTTTATACGGTTGCCTTGGCTGGAAGTAAGAGAGCGGGTGTCTGGGAAGAGAATAGAAATGGCAGCTGGTGAGTGTTAACATTCGGGGTGCCCAAGAATTCAGTTGGTGGTAGGGCACCCCGAATTGGACCTTATTTTAGTGCGGGCTCTATTGAAAAATACCTGCCCGCTTAGGTCGGCTTTTTGACCAGTCAGCGTGTTGGGATTATCTCGCCCATTTTCTAAAGTAAGTTCAGCTGACTGTCTAGTATCCCACACTGTATTCAGTGTCTGTAGCTTTAAAATTTCCCAAACTCATTCATAGACAAGCTGATCGGTGCTTCAATGCCATGTTATGGCGAACGTGCTTGTGAATGCACTTCAGTGTCAAGCAACCAGCAAGAAAAGCGGGTCATCAGGTCACCAAATTTCACTAGATAATTAAAAAAAAATTTTATGGCATCCATTCATCATAGATGTCAAGTGCTCATGTAGACTGCTGCAGGCATCTTTTCAATTAGGGACAGAAAGGTCAGACGAAAGCTGACAGTGTCCCTTTAAAAAGGAAAAGGTCCCCCTTAAGATATTATAGTGGTTAGACTCTAGCAATAATAAGATGATTTCTTGATCCAGTAGTTCTTTTTATATATTTGCTACAATTTGCCAAACTGCAAATGAATAAATTTAAACCAAAATATGTTTACAAGAGAATGTAATTCAGTTAGTAGTCTTATGTGTTATACAGTTTTAGACAGAAAGGTTTGGTCCACTTTTTTTGAGAAAGACCCACTTATCTATTAAATAGCAGATACACAACAAGCAGGTTGTCACATAAGGGCCACAATGAAGGCTGGCCATGGGCCTGGCACATGTAATGCTACACCAGTGCAAACGCCTCACTTTAAACTTACCTGGCCTTTTGCTCGCTGCTGCTCTCTGTACCTGATGAAGAACTCCACTAACTTGTAGACATCATCTTCATTCTCAATTCCCAATGCCTTCAACGGAGAAGAAATATTTTGAACATTAACAACAATTTATTACTGGCCTGACACCAAACAAATCCTCAACCCCCCCCCCCCCAACTGCAGTGTCCTGCTTCCTCAACACATAATAAACCACAAGACTTACAAAGAATGATGCTTTTACCCCATCCTCCTCCCAGCTGTAGAAGACTCCCTATATCCTTACCAGAAGACAATCACCTTGATGCTTCCGCCCAGAAACAGGAGCATAGAAGAAAAGAACAGTTATGTTAAGAACTTGCCATAACAATAGGTTTTCGAGGGGATCTCAGTCATCAGGTCACACTGTAGGAACTTTACCGTTGGTGAAGCAGGATCCAGAATGGAGATTTTCAGCAGTACAACTGGGGCTGCCAGCGCTGATGTCACCTGCCAATGTCATCAACACTATAAAGGTGGGGAAGATTCACCCTGAAGGAGGGAGGTAGCAGTATGGCGGCAGTTAGAAGCCGGCAATACTAGAGCTGTGCGACCGCTCCCCCCCAAGTTCTCCGACTAAACTGGTGTGGAGACGGTACTTAGAGACAAAGTAGAAGCTTTGAATGAACAGAGAACTGCATTTCTATGAGGAGTTGTCCCGGAAAAAAAATATTTAAAAATGTATTTTCCTTTGGAATAACGTCGTCGAGACAGGAGTCAAAATGGTCTGGAAATTTGTATTTATTTTTTTATTTAGTTTTTGTTAATACTTTAAATAAAGGGAGACCTGCTAAACTTAACACTCTGGGAATTAAAAAAATGGCTGCTGGATTAAATAAATCTAAATCAGGCAAGCTAGAAGTTGAACAATTATCAGTGGAAAAGGAGGTATTACCTGAAGACAAAAAACTTTTCCTGATGTTCAAGATGGCCGAGTGTGGAAATGGAGACGCTGCTGGCGAGGGTGAGCCTGTGGAGATAAAACAAAGAGTGGCTCAGCAGGAGAGGAACGATAGCCGTGCTGAGATAGCCCCAAAGTTGAATGTGTCGAACGTGAAAGTGGTATGGGTAGAGGGAGCAGAACAATCAACCAAAAAAAGAAGGAGACAGCAAGGATCAGAGTCGGCAGCCCAGCAAAGCGATGAGGAGCAGCCAGCGGGGTGGTTATCTTCAGATACCACCAGTTCCTTCCCTAAAGAGGTAAATTAATCGAGAATAAAGAGACTACAACAAATGTACAACAATTAAGCAGGTCATCTATCGCTAAATCTCCCGTGCTTGTAAATGGAGAAACTTTGGGAGTATCTAAAGGTGGGAAGGATCAGGGCAGCTCTCAAAATAAATAATTTGAATCCATGAATGGAGAGGAATCAAGACAGCTTGAATCAGAGTGACTTTTCAGGAGATGAGTAGCCACCGAAATTGGCGTTGGTGCTAATGTATGAAGTGAATAAAATTGCTACTGATATGGATGTTATGTTAAAGACACAAGATAAACTTGAGGCCTATTGTAGCCTAACACAGAAGTTAATAGCAGAAAATGGGGTCCTTAAGCAAAAAATTCAAGAACTTAAAAGTTCTCTAAATAATATTCAAAACAAAGTGTTTTCTGCTTCACCTTCTATAAAGTCCATTCAAAAAAATCAGGCTGAGATGCAAGAAAAACTGATACACTTTGAGTTACGTTCCAGAAGGAAAAAAATAAGATTGATTGGGTCCCAGAGTCATGCGACAATATAAGAACACTGCAGGAGTCATTTAAAATAATTGCTGCCACCTGTTTGGATAAAAAGCCAGAAGATATAAACTTTCAAATTAATAGAATCAATAGGGGCCTTCGGCAGAGACCTGATGATTCTGCTCCTCCAAGACCAATAATAATGACATTAATTTATTCTGGGGATAAAGAGAAACTGATGGTAGCAGTAATAAAAAAGAAAAGGCTCATGATTATGGGGGCACAGATTGCTATATATCAGGACCTCCCATATGAAGTTTTACAGCAAAGAAAGAAGTTCAATGATTTAAGCGCTAAGTTATGGTCTCAGGGCCAAAGAGCAATAATGATTATGCCCACAAAGATGAAAATTATTAAGGGACAAAGATAGATTTTTGACACAATGGATCAAGCAACTACGGAACTGAGAGTGCTACTACCAGATTTAATAATATAAACTAAAAAGTCTTTTTTTTTTTTTTGTGAAAACATAAAGAGTTTTGTGTATTGAAATGTATGGGTGAAGGAAGTTTTGTATATTTGGCGAATGGTGGGGGGGGGTGCTGATGATGTCAAGAAATAAGCTTGCTTCACCACCAAGGTTCCTTTTTATATTATCAAGAGGTTCAGGTTTTTTGTTCTTGTGTTTCTTTTTTTTTTTTTCTTGTGTGGGGTCGAACTCGGTGAAATCTTTATTTTTTGTGTTTGGAACAAGGTAATGTGTTGGTAAACATTAGCAGGGAATATTCCTGAGTTAAGAGTGGTCTATGCTTTGGTTAAAGCTGGAAGGAACTCCAGATATAAGGGGGCGTTGTTGTTTAAATTAGAAGCTAGTACAAGGCATAATGGAAAAAATTAAGATAATTACAGTAAATGTGAGTGGATTGAAATACATCCATAAAGAGGAATAGGATATTATTATATGCTAAAAAAACAGGGGCACAAATAATATGTTTTCAAAAAACACATTTGATAGAGAAAGAGGCCAAGAAACTGAAACAAAGATGGTGTACATACTGTGCTTACAGTACGGGGGACAAATTAAAGCAGAGGAGTGGCTATCTTATTAAGAAAGGATTTGAATAATGCTATTATGGATACATAGCAAGATAAATTAGGTAGGATCTGTATGATAAAACTAAAGATTAAATCTAATTGCTATACAGTGGGTTCAGTGTATGCACCATTTACTAATTAAGAAGGATTTTTGGCTGAGCTAGTAAGGGGATTTCAAGCACTACAAGCTGAAAACATAATATTGGCTGGTGACATGAACATGCTAATAAATCCATACATGGATAAAACAACAGCGCCCTCTTCTGGAAATATAAATTTTGCAAAAAAAAAGTGTCTATTTTTTGCAGGCAGAACAATTAATTGATGCATGGCGAATAAAGAATAGTAATGTTAAAGATTTCACCTTTTATGATAAAAAAAATCAGGTTCTTTTTCCAGATTAGACTATGGGCCGGATATTCAAACTGCGCTATTCTGTGGCGCAAGCCCTTGCGCTGCTCAAAAAAGTTGTGCAGGGGTGGGGCCGGGGCGATATTCAACGGAGTTGCTCTATTGAGCAACTCCTTTGAATATCGCCCCCGGCCACAGCCACTGTGCATGGTGCAGTGGAACTTGCGCCACCACAAGTGGTCAGAGTGGAGCATTCAGATGCGGTGGCGCAAGTTCCATTGCGCCATGTGCAAATCTGCGATATTCAAAAAGTGACATGCAAATGGGGCCATAATTTATGCAAGGTGCAGGGGCCATTTGCATCTAATTATGGCCGCATTTGCATGCCATTAGCATGCAGGTGCGCGATCACAGATGACTTGCACCTGGCGCCCTGCCGGGCAGCAGCGTCAGGAACCGCGCCCCTGCAGCCCGATCGCGGGCATGAGTAAATCTCCCCCACTGGCCGATTGCGGGCGCCAACATGTCAACCCCCTCCTGACCAGCCCAATGCAAGGCAGAACTCACCCCACCTAGCGATCGCGGGCAGAACACACTCCCCACCCCGACTAGCCCGATACGGGCATAAGTCAACCCCAGTCCGATATCCTGGTGGTCCAGTGGACATGAAGCCAGATTAGTGGGCATAGCTCAACCCCCAAAGTCAGTATCCCTGGTGATCTGGTGGCCCCCCACACTGGGCCCCACCACCTCCCCGGTCAGCCAGCGGGCGGCAGCCCCCTGCCGACAGCTCGGTGAGCTGCCGCCCGATGGTTCGAGCAAGCCAATGGCGTGCAGCCCTACCAGTCTAGACAGTCAGATATGTGAATGAACCATTCACATACTGTATCTGGACAGCAATGCGGTATGGGCTTCTGCGCCCGTGGCTCTTGTTTTAAAACAATAGTGCAACCATCCACAGCTTCAGGCAGCTGGAGCAACGGGAGGATGGGGTGCTGCCGTCGCCAGCTGATGGAGGGGAGCGGGGTGAGGGCTCCATGGGTGGGGTGAGGTGGGGCCACTAGATCACCAGGGATATTGGACTTTGGGGGTTAACCTTATGCCCACGATCGGGCTTCGCGTATACTGGACCACCAGGATATTGGACTTTGGGGGTTGGACGCTATGCCCGCTGAGCAAGTGTTGGGGTAGGGAGTGTCTTCGCCCTGCGGTCGGGCTAGTCGGAGTGTGTTCTGCCATGATCGGGCTAGTCAGGGGCGCAGTGGAGGTTCTTCCCACGATCGCTAGGGTCGGGGTGGGAGGTGTTCTGCCCGCAATCGGGCTAGTCGGGGCTTGTGACATCATGCCCGCGATCAGGACAGTCGGGGGTGTTTCACTTCATGCCCGCGCGATCAGGCTGCTGTGGGGAATACTCTGCTGCCTGCGATCGGGCTGGGGGTTACTATTATGTATGCGAGATCAGGCTGCGGGGGGCACAGGGAACAAGTGGAGGGTCACCCACAGGTGGCAGCTGCTGTGTTGCGCCTGCACGCGGCAGCTCACCTGTGGGTGGCCCTCAACTCTTTGGGGCCCAAAGTTGTGCAGGCGAGGTAGGGGTTGCTTCGTATCACTCTGCATGGTCTCGCTGAATATCGGGCTGTGCAGTTTATGCATGGTTCCTCCCCCTCTGGTTGAGCATGCCTTCATTAGCATTGTGCTGTTGCTTAGCATGACTTGGGGGGTGCAACTGCCTCCTGCTGAATATCGCAGAATGGTGCAATTTCGGACTTGCGCAGGCTCAATCCTATTGCGCATGGCTCAGCTCTTTTGAATATCTGGGCCCATGTGTTTATTTCAAATAGTCTGGTTAAGTATTTAGGGAAGGCAAATGTGGACTCAATTTGTGTGTCAGATCATGCAATGGTTAGTGTGGAATTAAAAATGATGGATTCGGTTAGTAATAAGTATCAATGGAGATTGCAAAATCACCTGTTGAAAGATCCATGTTTTAAGCAAACAATAAAGGAGGTGATTAGAGAATATTGGGCCTTTAATTATAACGAACAAATAGGAGTAACAAATATTTGGGATGCTTTTAAAGCTACAATTAGAGGCCAGATTATATCCTACCAGATAAGAAAAAGGAGAAAGGAAAACAAAGAAAAGGAAAGGATAGATACTAGATTAAAACAACTGGAACAGCTGATTACTGACAGGTGGCAAACTTAATATCTACATGGGGAAGGGTGGACACATTAAAAATGATGGCTATGCCACACTTGATATATGTAATCCAAAATATTCCGGGAGCTCCAAATATAGGCTGGTTTCAGGAACTGAAAAAAGAGTATTTAGGAACTTTTCGTGGAGAGGGGGCAACCCAAGCATAGCATGGGGAGCTATAACAGTAATGAGAAAATATGGAGGATTAGGATGCCCAGATCCTATTAAATATGCAGAAGCACAACTGCTAGCCCTGTTATATCAATGGTCAGTAGGAGAGAAAGGAGTATATAAACTGTATCAAGAATTTTTTATTTCCCCAAGAACTGAAAGAAAGACATGAGAATGTGTTTATAGAACTTTGGTATGGAACAATCCCTGTAGGGGGTAGTATCACCTTCCTTCCAACATGGTTTGACATAGTAAAGTGATATTTTAAGCAACCAGCTATGTTAAATTTGACTTGGTTATTTTTTCCAGTTGGAGCCAAAGAAGGGAAACATTTGGTTACCTTGTCAGAAGATAGTGTGAAGTATCTATCTAATAAAGGGTTTTTTTCTATGGAAAGATTTGTTGGATGACGGTAATTTTATTTCTCATGAACATATATTAAAAAACTAGGAGAAAGGAAATGGAATATAATGCATTATTATGCATTTCATAAAAAATTTAGAAAGTAAAAAAAAAGATTTCAACCAGAAAAACTTAGAGGGACTTGTAAGTCTGAACAAGCAACAATTTACAATACATCAACATTTAAAAAAAATGCTGGTATTTTTTTATGAGAAATTGGTTAAAAGAAATATACAGGAATATAGGAAAACAAATAGAAAATGGAATAAGGCAGCAAATTTCCAATGAAATAATAAACAATGGGGGTTGATAAGGCAGAATGGAAATAAACTCTATGTCTCTGCAAAAAATAAATCTATACAAAGAAAAATAAAAGATAGAGCATATATTACCCCAGTCCAAATAAAAAAAATAAATAATCAATACTTAAATCTGTGTTGGCATAATTGTGGTCAAAAAGCAGACCTGTTCCACTGTTTGTGGGTATGTCCAAAAATAAATCCCTGGTGGGTAAAAGTAAACCAATTTATGTCAAAATGGTTGAATAGAGAAATTGAGTGTATTGCTAAAATTTACTTAGTAAATGATTTTACAAATCTAAAGATGGATATGAAACAGAAAAAACTTCTGGCATTGGTATCCATGGCAGTTAAAAGGATAATTTTAGAAAACTGGAAGGAGGGTGATTTACAGCAATTTCAATGCTATACGTGGTGGGTGATTTTTCATGAAACTCTTTTATATGAAAAGCTGATATATGAAGTAGATGAAGATCAGGAAGATCATATAGGAATGGGCAGGAGGGAACTGAAAGAAACAATGCCTCCAATGCAAAGTATAGAATCAGGATAAAATAAAACGGGATACCTGTATATTTTTTTTGAAGAGTGTAATCTTACTGAGTTCGGGGTAAATGTTATATGTTGTTGGTAGTTGTAAAGATGAAGTCATTTTTAGTAGATTGAGTATAAGAAATACAGTAAAAATAAGGGAATGAAATGAATGTAAAAAAGTCTATATTGTAAACTATATGTTTGGAAGTGGATATTTGAAAAAATAAAAAATACATATTCAAAAAAAATCAACACTATAAAGGCATCAGCAGCCCTGCTCCCTCCTCAGTTCTTTCCCTCGGAAACAAAGGGCGCATAGCTCTAGCCATGGGGGACAGAGGAACGAGACAGAGAGAGGTGCCCAGGCCCATAAGAAAGGCTAGATACACCAGAAAGCCAGTTCCAGTAAAGAGTCCCGAAAAGAGGGATGGGGGAAGGGAAGACAGACCTGATGACTGAGATCCCCTCAAAGATCTTCTGTTACATTAACTTCTTATTTAACTGTTCTATCTTCTTCTTGGGGGTATCTCAGTCATCAGGTCACCATGTAGGAACGAGTCCCAAGCTGTTACAGGTGCAATCAGACAGTCTGGGAGGAAGGCCAGCCATAAACTTAAGACAGAAGACCTTGTAGCACAGCCATGCCAAATCCTACATGGGCTCTAATGTCCAGACTTTCAGTGCTTGGTGAAAGTACTGACAGTATTCCAGGTGGCAGCCGCGCAAATGTCAGCAGCTGAGACCCCAAGAAAACAAGCCAGAGGTAGCCATGCCCCTTGTGAAATGAGCTTTTAACACTCCTGGCAACTCTCTGCCGTACTTGCTGTAGCAGAACCCAGTGCTATTAGCCAACCATTTAGATAAACATTGTTTAGAAACCTGAATGTCCTCTCTTCCTCGGACGAAAGAAACAAACAACTGCTTCGACTTCCTGCATTCCTTGGTTCAAAGAAGACATTACTTACCATAGTAATCCGGTTTCTTCCAAGGGAATCTTACTGTATTCTGACATATGCAGTACTGTACCACCATAGTACTGCCCCGGAGCTGAAAAGGTTAATAGAACCTATGTAAATAAGAGAATGCTAGGCTCGAGCTTGGTTTTCAAACCACTGTCCCTGGTAAACAATCCATCAACTGTCAGATTCTTAGGAAACAACTAACTAATGCTAATCTGAAATAGTAATAATAATATAATAATAAAAGTAATTATAGACTCCCAATCCCCTAATCATCCTCCAATAATAGGCATTATCCCCAAGACTCAAGTCACAGACAGCCTAAGTAAAAAACAGCCCAGGAGTTCATCACAAAGCTGTAGTGCAGTGCCCCAAGTTCTAGAAGGGGAGGAAGGGTGGGAGCTGAGAATACAGTAAGATTCCCTTGGAAGAAACAGGATTACTATGGTAAGTAATGTCTTCTTCTAACCCCACGAAATCTTACTGTATTCTGACATATGCAGACTACCCAAGCGGTGCCTTTGGAGGTGGGCATAGAACCTATTTAGGAAACAGGCTCTGCAGTACTGCTGCACCAAACTTAGCATCACTCCTGGTCTGTTAATCCAGGCTATAATGTTTGACAAACGTGTGAACAGTTTTCCAGGTAGCTGCTTTGCACATGTCCAATAAGGGTATGTCCCTTGAGGCTGCTATGGAAGTAGCAGTACCCCTTATGGAATGGGCTTGAAGGCCCACAGGAAGCTCTTCACCAGCTTTGCTATAGCAAAACTGGATACAGGCCATAATCCAGCGAGCAATGGTCCTTTTTGAAGCTGGTTTGCCCTTTCCTACCTCTCCATAAGTGAGGAGCAGCGGGGTTCTGTTTTCCCTATAACCCTTGGTGTACTCTAGGTAGTAGCTGATAGCTCTTTTTACATCCAGGCTATGCAACTGAGCATGAATGATCAGTAAAAAAATACAAGCAGAGTAATAGATTGATTAAGGTGAAAATCGGATACCATCTTAGGAAGGAATTTCCTGTTTGTTCTCAGGACTACCTTATGGAAGGAAATGTAGTCTGGATCTGTATACAGAGCCTGTAATTCACTGATCCTTCTAGCTGAAGTGATGGCTATAAAGAAAAAATTACTTACCATAGTAATCTTCTTTCTTCCCAGTGATGCTCAGACATTCATAACTTTGTGCAGTCATCCTGATGGGTTGGACTGCCCAGAGAGATGGAACACATGCAAATGATGGAATTCGTTGCACGTGAGCATCTTTCAAATACTGCCTCTGCCAACTGTAGTGTTCTAAACCCTTCAGATTTGTAAGAAGCCTGGAAGTCAGGCAACATGAGAAAAATACGACATCTAATTAATAACATTTTTTAGGATTAGCCTAATAAAACTTGCTACAAAAAACCTCCAAGGGAGGAACTATATCCATATATAATAATGATGTTCACCATACAGTGAGAAAAACTACTAAGAGAGACAGAAAACTCTGTTAAAATCTATCAAGCATAGAGAAAATGTATCTAGAAGGAATGGCTATGTGGCACTAGCATGCTGAATGCAGAGGCTGAAGTTCTGGAAGGGGAGGATGGGAGGGAGTTATGAATGTCTGAGCATCACTGGAAAGAAAGAAGATTACTATGGTAAGTGATTTTTTCTTCTAACCCCAGTAATGCTCAGACCATTCATAACTTTGTGCAGACTACCAAGCAGTACCCCCAGGTGGTGGGCACAGAACTTATTTTGGAAACAGACTTTGCAGGACTGCTGTGCCAAATTTGCGTCACTTCTGGACAAAATATCTAAATTATAATGCTTTGTAAAGGTGTGTACTGATTTCCAAGTAGCTGCTTTACAAATGTCCAACAATGGCACCTCCCTAGCAGCTGCAATAGTGGCAACAGTTCCTCTTGTTGAATGAGCCCTCAGCCCAGCTGGGGACTCCCTACCTGCTTTAGTGTAGCAGAATTGAATACACTGGACAATCCACCGAGAAATGGATCTTTTTGAGGCTGGTTTGCCCATTCCAACATCCCCATATGTAAGGAAAAGTTGTTTCCTGTCTGGCTTATGGCCTTTAGTAGCTGTCATGTAGTAGCTGAGAGCTCTTTTCACATCCAGGCTGTGAAGCCTTCTTTCACCAGAGCTAGCATGATCTGTAAAAAAGACAGGCAAAGTTATTGATTGGTTCAGATGGAAGTCTGGAGCCACTTTGAGAAGGAATTGTCTGTTTGTTCTGAGGACTACTTTGTCCCTGTGGAAGGAAATGTAGTCCTGGTCAACACAGAGAGCCTGAAGCTCGCTAATTCTTCTTGCTGAAGTAATTGCTACCAGGAAAACTGTTTTCCAGGTAACATACTTTAAAAGGGCTGTAGCCATGGGCTCAAAAGGAGCCCGCATCAACCTTGCTATACATACATTAAGATCCCAAGCAGGCATTGGTGCCCTGTGAGGGGGGTGCAAATGCATTAGGCCTTTGAAAAATCTTTTGAAAATGGGATCAGATGCTACAGATACCTTTATCCTAGCAGACAGGTATGCAGATACTGCTGCAAGGTGAACCCTTAAGGAACTGAGTTGCAGACCTTGTGAATGCAAATGAGTTAGATAATCCAACACCACTGAGACCCCTGCATCATTTGGGGTGAAGTTTCTAGTAGAGGCACCAGAAAGATAATCTTTTCCACTTAGCAGAATAAGTTTTCTTAGTTGAAGGCTTCCCTGTAACCTTTCAAAATGTTTAATACAGCTTCAGAAAGGTTCAAGCCTGCATACTCTAACTCCTCAAGAGCCATGCTTTGAGGTGAAGAGACTTGAGATTTGGGAATAGCAATGTTCCCTGATTGGAGGTTAGAAGATTGTGCCTGAGAGGCAAGCTTATTGGCCTGCTCACTGCCATGGAGAGCAGAAGAGAGTACCATGGCTGCCTGGGCTAATCTGGAGCTATCAATATCAGAGAAGCTGAGAGGGATCTGAGTTTCAGCAGTGCCCTGAAAACTAGACAGAAAGGGGGAAAAGCATAGAGAAACTTGCCCCACCAATCCAGCACCAAGGCATCCAGAGGGATTGTGCCCTGGGCTGGTGGCCTGCAACAGTACTGAGGCAACTGGTGATTCTGGTGGGATGCAAACATGTCTATCTCTGGAACGCCCCACCTGTTGAAAATTACCTGTACCACCTGCTTGTTCAATGTCCATTTGTGATGGGACTGATTGATCCGACTCAGTGTATCTGTCAAGATATTGTCCTTTCCTGGCAGATGGATGGCTTGCAGGGACACCTTTAAAAAATATGCCAGAGCCCAATTCTCATGGCTTCTGTGCATAGGGGACCTGATCTGGTGCCACCCTGCTTGTTTATGTAATACATAGTGGTGGTATTGTCTGTTCTGACCTGTACCACCTTGCCCATAACCAATGTAGAGAAAACTTTGAGTGCCAGCCGCACTGCTCTGAGTTCCAGCAGATTTATATGCTGGAGGGACTCTGCTTCTGACCAGGTACCCTGAGTTGTGTGCTCCCCTAGATGGGCACCCCAGCTGAGCAGGGATGCATCTGTTGTGAGGATTAGTGAAGGATCCTCCTTCTGGAAGGGGACTCCCTGTCTTAGGTTGGATTCCTTTTTCCACCACAAGAGGGCTTGTAACAGGGGCCTTGTCACTGGAATGAGTTTTGAAAAGGGGTCTTTTTTCTGACTCCAATGAGTCCTGAGGTGAAACTGGATGTGTCTCATGTGAAACCTGGAACCCTGCACTGTACCTGTGGATGCAGCCATATGACCCAACAGCTGCAGAAATTGCCTGGCTGTTTTTTGACCATGCAATATGAAAGAGTTTGCTATGGTCTGAAGACTTTGTACCCTGTCTAGTGGTAAAAAGGCCCTGGCCTGCAGGGTGCTGATCTCCGCCCTATGAACTGTAAAAGTCTGTGAGGGGTGAAGACAGATTTTTTCTGGTTTACTATGAAACCCAGGGACTCCAAAAGATCCTGTGTGAGCTTTAGAGAGGTTGCGACCTGCTCTGGTGCTTTGCCCACTACCAGCCAGTCGTCCAGGTATGGAAAGACAGTCACTCCCTGTCTTCGAAGAAATGCCACCACAGCTGCTAGGCATTTTGTAAACACCCTTGGTGCCGAGGAAAGGTTGAAGGGAAGGGTTGCAAACTGATAATGACCTGATGGGAGTCTGAATCTGGGATATTTTCTGTAAGATTCCTTTATGGGGATGTGGAAATAAGCATCCTGTAAGTCCAGAGATGCCAGCCAGTCCCCTTTTTGGATTATTGGCAGAAACCGAGCAAAAGTGACCATTTTGAACTTTGGCTTTTTTAGGTGCTTGTTTAAAGCTCTGAGATCCAAAATTGGCCGCCACTCCCCATTTTGCTTTGTTGTTAGGAAGTATCTGGAGTAAAAACCTCTTCCTCTCAGGGTTGTAGGGACTTGCCTTCAGCTGAAGCAGCTTCTGAACCTCTGCCTCTAGCAATGAGATTTGTGCTAGGGGTGGGAAAGTGGAAACCCTGGGGTGTCTTCGAGGAAGAAATTTGAACTGCAAAGACAGACCCTTGCCCTACCTCCAATACCCACTTGTCTGTGGTGATTGTTGACCAGAGGGAGGAAATGGGACAGTCTGCCTCCAACCAGTAGGGGAGGCGGCTTGCATCTCAGGGGTTCTGTTTAGGCTGGGGTTGAGGGTTGTGGCTGAGCCCTAAGCCTAGAGCCCCTTCTGCCCCTACCCCTTGAGTAGCCCTGTGGGGGGTACTGCTGGTATTGGGGCATGGCTACTGGCTGGAAAAAGGGTCTTGATAAAAAGGAACGACCCCTAGCCCCTCTTCCATAGGGCCTAGCGGATGAGGAAGCTCTGGCTCTAGCAGAGTTGCTTCTATTAGTAGCCTTATATTCATCCACTTTTTTCATATAGGCCACTGTGGACTCTCCAAAAAGGGCATTTCCCTCTAATGGGAAATCCAGGACCTTTGACTGGGTATCCTGAGTGAGGTTTGTAGCCCTGAGCCAAGCAAACCTCCCCTGAGCCACTGTATTAGCCATCCATCTGGCTGCAGTGTCTTTCAGGTCGGCAGACATCTGGAACTGGTACTTGGCCGCCTGTAGCCCAAACCTGGCAGTTTCAGCCAGGTCACCTGACAAGGGTGGGGTGGTCTTCATGGACATTGCCAGTACCGACTGCCACAGGGATTTCTGATACTGGGCAGCATAAGCTTGAAAAGTGGCCTGTCTCATGGCCAGCGAGGCTGATAAATAGCCTTTTTTGGCCATACTGTCCAGTTTTCTGGAGTCCTTGTCCGGTGGGTGTGAGGACAGAGGAATTTTAGCCTTATCACAGGCAGCTTGCTGTATTACCCCTTGATGAGCGGGGTGGGAAAAAAGGAAGTCAGCTCCCTCCCTGTCGAGCTGGTACTTTTTATCTATTCACGTGTCAATAGGAGGAATAGAATTTGGGGTTTGGAGGAGCTTCATAGCATCCTTTTTGAAGAATTTATACACTGGGAGGAGGAGGGCCTTTGAGTACCTCAGTATGATGGGTTTAACACCCACAATCTCCTCCTCGTCCTCAACCTGCTCTGTTGTGGCAATATCCAGAGCATCTGCCATTTTCCTTACAAAAGAAAAATGAGAGGAAAAATCCTCAGACACTCTGGGAGGTGAGCCAAATTCCTGCTCAGGTGAAACCTCTGGGGGAATAGATTCGTCCTCCTCATAAAGCTCAACCTCTTCAAAATAGTGTTGCTCCGGATCAGGAAGCAACACAGCAGCAGCAACCTGGGGACCCTGGGAAGGGGCAGGAGGCTGAGGAATGATGCTCTGCAGAGCCTGAATAATTTTAAATGCCTGAGCTATGTCCTGAGCCAAAGGCGTTACAGGCTGCTACGCAGAAGTCCCTGGTTTAGCAGGAAAGGGTTCTGCATGTTTGAGCTTCTTTAATTTCTTTGAGGGAACCGGGGAGTCAGCTGGTTCTTTCCCTCTTTTTGCCCCTTTTTTGCCCATATCGGGGTAGGGGTAGAAGCACTGGTTAATGCAGCCACAACAGACTGGGGTGTCACCTGGTCAGAGCCTGAGGGACCCCTTGGAAACTTTTTATTAAGCCTTTCAAGGCACTTCTCAACAGTTTTTTCTGGGAATGTTTTACATATATCACATTCCTGGTCCAAATGTTCAAACCCCAGACAAGCCACACATAAGGTGTGCTTGTCTGCCTTGGCAAACACATCTCCACACTTTAAACAGTTTTTAAAACCAGGCTCCCCGGTTCTCCTTTTAGGTTTCTCAGTCATGGTGAAAGATAAAGTGAAAAACCTCCAACTGCTAAATACCAAAAGCTAATACGGTAATTTAAATAGCTTTGCCTTTTTTTTTTTTTGCGGTCAGTTCCTGAACCGATAAGGAACCGATGGAACCGAGAAAGGAGATGAAAAAATGAACCGATTCAGCGGTTCTGTAACCGATAAAAAGCGGTTACAATAAAATCTTTTAGGACCAAATTTTTGAGATAATGAACAGGTTTTTTAATCAGAGAACCGACACTAAGTTAAAACTAACTTAAAACTAACTCGGATCCCTCACGGTTATCCCGAACCTCGAGGAACCAAGAAAAACAGCAATTTAAACAATAATAACTAACAATTAATAGAGGCAGTAAAGAAAACTAAAATACTTATGGTTTTATGACTTTTCTTTTTTCTTTCACGCGAAAGAGGGTGACAGAGACTCCGAGCGACCAGACTTTCAGGCGGAGAGAAAAATCTGAAGGGTTTAGAACACTACAGTTGGTAGAGGCAGAATTTGAAAAATGCTCACGTGCAAAGAATTCCATCATTTGCATGTGTTCCATCTCTCCGGGCAGTCCAACCCATCAGGATGACTGCACAAAGTTATCAATGGTCTGAGTATTACTGGGGTTAGAAGAAGACAGTTTTCCAAGAAACATACTGAGCTCTGCTGATTACGTGGGCTCAAAGGGTGGCTGCATCAACTGACCAATTCAGATGTTAAGATCCCAACTTGGGGTGGGCTCTCTGTGAGGAGAATCCAGGTGAAGAAGCCCCTTAAAGAATTTCTTGAACACCTGCTCAGAAGCCAAGGAGGGATTTCTGCTAAACGAAGGGTAGGCCGAAACTGCTGCTAGGTGAACCTTTAATGAAGAGGGCTTAAGACCAAGGGAATGGAGGTGTACCAAGTAATCCAGTACCAGGGGCACACCTGCCTGAGTAATGACCACATATTGTTGCTGGCACCAGCAAGAAAATCTCTTCCACGTAGAGGAGTAAATTAACTGTGTGGAGGGTTTTCTGGAGCTCCTAAGAACCTAGAGTACCCTCTCTGAAAACCCTAGGTTGGCAAATTCTACGTCCTCAAGAACCAGGTCTTGAGTTTGAGAGATTGCAGGCTGGGATAGAGAATTTGGCCCTGTGAGGCAGTGAGGACATTGTGCCTGTAGGGTAGAGCTATCAACTTGCTGACAGACAGAAGTAGAAGCAGGGAGTACAATTGTTGCCTGGCCCAAGCTGGGGCTATGAGGATCATGGTTGCTGACTGAGACCTGAGTTTGTTCAAACCTCTGAGCAGTAGAGGGGAAAGGAGGAAATGCATAGAGAAATTTCCCTGTCCAATCCAACAAGTAGTGCATCCATTGGTACTGTGCCCATTGTGGGAGGCCTGCAACAGTACTGTGGCAGCTGGTGATTCATCTGGGTGAGCAAAGAGGTCCACCTCTTGGGTACCCCACCTTCTGAACACTGTTAAAAGCACCTGTCTACTCAAAGTCCATTCGTGATGGTCCTGATTGATTCTGCTCAGTGCATCCGCTAGGGTGTTGTCCTTCCCTGGCAGGTGCACAGCTATGAGGGACAAATTTAGGGAGTAGGCCAGTTTCCATATTAGCATGGCCTCCTTGCACAGTGGGGAAGACTGGGTGCCCCCTTGCTTGTTTATGTAGTACATTGTGGTGGTATTGTCTGCTCTGACTTGTACCACCTTGTTTGCAAGCTCTGAAGCAAAGGACTGAATCCCCAAGCGCAATGCTTGGAGCTCCAGCAGGTTTATGTGCAGGAGGGTCTCTTTTTTGGACCAGGTGCCATGAGCTGTGTGGTCCCCCGTGTGTGCTCCCCACCCTAGGAGGGAAGCATTTGTGGTTAGCACCTTTGAGGGGAGCTGTTGCAAGAAAGGGACGCCTTGTCTTAGGTTTTCTCTGTCCTGCCACCACTGCAGAGCCAGAAGCAAAGGTCTGGTGACTGGTACCAGGGCAAACAAATGGCACTTCCTTTGTAACCAATAGGATCTGAGGTGAAACTGAATGTCCCTCATTTGGAAATTTGGCTCCTGGCACCAACGCTGTGGATGCAGCCATGTGTCCTAACAGTTGGAGAAAATGCCTTGCTGGCCTGGGGCAGGATAACTGGAAGGAGCTGGCCAGCAGAACCAGAGCATCCACCCTTGCTGGTGGAAGGAAGGCTTTTCCTTTTAGTATGTCCAGCTCTGTTCCTATGAAATTTAGAAGCTGAACTAGGACCAGGACTGACTTTGTGGGATTTAGAAGGAGCCCTACGGACTGAAGAAGGCTTTGCGCCTGTGCTAGGGCATCCAGCACTTGCTGGGCAGTCTGACCCACCAGCAGCCAGCCGTCTAGACAGGGAAAGACTGACAGCCTGCTTCCTTAGATGTGCCACCACCATGGCCATGCACTTGGTAAATACCCTTGGAGGTGAAGAGAGGCCGAAGGGCATTGCTCTGAACTGATAATGACCTGATTTGAGCCTAAACCTGAGGAATTTTCTGTGTGATGGCCTGATGGAGATATGAAAATAGGCGTCCTTTGAATCTAGCGAGGCTAGCCAATCCCCTTGTCTGAGTGAAGGCAGAATGGTGGCCACAGTGACCATCTTGAATTTTGGTTTTGTCAGACATCTGTTTAGTTGTCTGAGATCCAGAATGGGTTGCCACTCCACTGTCTTTTTTACTGTTAGGAAATACCTTGAGTAGAGCCCTTTCCCCCAATGTAAGGGTGGAACTGGTTCTACTGCCTTGTCCAATAACAACTTCTGTACCTCCTCCTCCAGTAGCTGGGATTCTGTCGAGGATAAAGGATTGAAGACCCTTGTCCTGAGCTTGGGCAAGCTGAGGGGGAGGCTTTGGCCCACTACCTCCAGGACCCACTTGTCTGTAGTTATAGACTGCCAGGCCTGGAAGTAGTGGGCGAGCCTGCTCCCTATAGGAAGAGGGGAGGCGAACCTGACAGATATTTCAGGGGTTCTGCTTCATCTGTTGGGTAGGCTGAGGGCTTGGACCTGCTCTGCCAGTACCCCTTCTACCCCTGCCCCTAAAATAGCCCCTCCGGTGTTGGTAGGTCGGAAGGGCCTGGGTCTGGACGAAGGGTCTATAGTAAGGTCGTGCTCTACCAGCCCTGGGCTGCTGTTTCTGAGGGGTAGCTGCCTTTTCTTTGGCTGCAGCACTTCTGTAAGACACTTTGTATTCATCCATCTTTTTTATATAGGCTTCAGTCTGCTGGCCAAAGAGGGATATGGGATCACAGGAAAAATCCACGGATTTTGACTGTGTCCTGGGATAAATTAGTGGTTCTCAACCAAGTGAATCTCCTGAGAGAAATAGAATTAGCCATAAGCCTGGCTGCAGTGTTGTTGGCACCCACAGCCATTCTAAACTGAAACTTGGATGTCTCAACACCGTTTTTACAGCCTCTGCCAAATCAGCTGCCTTAGGTTAAGGGCAGGATTTTGCAGTCTCGGAAACTGTACCCCAAAGACTTTTTTGAAATCTGGCCACATAAGCCATATAAGTGGCTTCTCGAATGGCTAGAGAAGAACCCAGATACGATTTTCTGGCTAAAGAGTCCATTTTTCTGGAGTCCTTATCAGGGGGATGGGATGCCAGAGGTATGCCAGCCTTATCACAGGCTGCAGCCTCTACAACACCCTCATGGCTGGGGTGTGCAAACAAAAATTCAGCACCAGACTTAGCTACCCAGTACTTCTTATCCAGTTTTTTATCAACTGGAGGAATTAGAGTAGGTGTTTGCAGAACCTTAAAAACATGTTTCTTTAGGGCTTTATGGATGGGGAGAAAAAGCAGCTTCTTAGCTAGAGCCACATCCATCATTTCAACAAAATCAGCCTCTTCCTCCTCATCTGTAGTCTCTTGAGTAGGGAGGTCTAAAGTCCGTGCCACCTGCTGCATAAAAGCAAACAGGGAGGTAAAGCCCTCATATCAGGGGAATGAGAATGATGAGGGTCAGGAGAAACCTCCGATTCTACCGGTTCTTCATAGTCCTCTTCTTCTTCCTCAACATAATCCACATCCCTCTCCTCCTTCTCTATGTATTCGGAACCAGGATTGAGGGGACCAGTAACAGGAAAAGAACTTGGTGGCAAAACCGCAGGAAATTTAACCAAGGACCATGGAACCTGAACCAGAGAGACTGGAGGGACTGAATAATCCGAATAGCGTTAGCTATCTCCTCCGCGGTGGGAACCAACTGTTTCACCGGTTGCGGTTCTGTGTGTTTTTCCTTTTTCTTTTTCTTGCTTGCAGTTGCCGGTTCAGTGGCCTGTTCAGCGGTGCATTTCTTAGACTGTGAACCAGTACCCTGGTCAGAGGGTGTTTTGCCCCGTTCAGCAAGAGGATTTGTCTGTAACCGGGCCAGCAGTTGTTTCAGACATTTTCTCCTTCAATTGGTGCAATTGCCTGTCCAGTGTGGACTGAGGAAAATTTTTACAGATTTCACAGTCTGTCTCTAAGTGTTCAAACCCAAGACAGAGAACACACATCAAACGGGGATCAGCTTTTGCAAATGTTTCCGACCACTTGGTGCAGTGTTGGAAAACAGTTGGGCCAATTCTTTTCTTAGGTGTCTGAGACATGACCAACTATCCCAAAGTAAAATCTCGTTTTTTTGGGGTCGGTTTATGGACCAGAGAACAAACCAGGGTTTAGCCCAGTAACGTTCCACAAAGAGAAATTTGAGTCAAGAAAATATATTGATTCCTGACTGGAGAACTGGACAGAAACTGAGGACTTACCTAACTCTTTCTGTCTATACTAGTTTACCTTTGTGAACCAGAGACAGCGGTTTAAAAATTCTAACTAAAAGCAGTAGTAAAACCAAGAAAAAGAAATGTGAGTTTAGTAAAGATGCAGAGGATTCTCCGAGGTGTCTGACTAGTCAAGCAGAGTGAAGAATCTGATGGCTAATGGATTGTTTACCAGGGATGGCGGTTTGAAAACCGGGCTCGAGCCTAGCATTCTCTCATTTGCATAGGTTCTATTAATCTTTTCAGCTCCGAGGCAGTACTATGGTGGTACAGTACTGCATATGTTAAAAATACAGTAAGATTTCCTGGGGTTAGAAGCAGGTAATACTTCAAAGTTCTGCGCACATCTAATGTACTGTATGGAGCAGTGCTTCCCCTGGATTGGCACGCTTGGGAAAATAAACAGGAAGGTGCATAGATTTTAATGTAAACTCAGACACCACCTTGGAGAGAAACTCAGGATTTGTGTGGAGTCACCTTGTCTTTGTGAAAATCAGATCAGGCTCCTCACACAAGAGCATCTGAAGCTCTTAAATTCTTTGAGCAAAAGTAACAGCAACTAAAAATAATGCTTTCCAGGAAAGAGTAGCTCGCAAGTTGCGGCTGGCTCAAAAGGAGACAGGGTCAACTTCTCCAAAACAAAATTCAAGTCCTAAGCCAGGACAGAAGAACGGATATGAAAATTACGTACCTGCCGTAATTCTTGTGGGGTTATGTGGCCAGAGGTCACGACCGAGGAGCTTTTTTTCTGGGATGGGCGGAATCGACGCAGCCTTCGAGGCCGACACACTGTGTGGCGCTTGCGGATTGGCCATTAGGTGTTGTCGACCCTGCCCTCCCGCCAGTTCTGAGTCACCGTAGAGTAAGAAAGGGTTGGGAAGGAGGGAGGGACAAGGAAGCCCAAGGGACAGACAAAGGAAAAGATATACAAACTAAAAGGAGAAATAAACGATGGAGAGGACAGAAGGAGAGTTAGAAATCTAAGGGGATTGGGAAGGGGCCCCAATCTCTGGAAGCAGAAAGAAGAGGGAAGGAGGCAGGGAAAAATTAGAAATAGGGAGGGGGAGGACATACCCTGAACCTTTGACCTGTGTCCAGATGGTATAGGAACTGTGAAGGAGTAGCCAGAAGGCTGAACTGCCAGAATTCAAGGCACAGAATCACAGAATTACTGGCAATAAACTCCGACATGAGCAGAAGCAGCTATTGTGGAAGAAAAGACAGGATACAGGGCTGTACTCCCCCTGAAACCACCTAATTGGAGGTGAGAAACAAAGTTTCTTAAATTAATTTGAGGGATGAGTCCCTAAGGACAAGAACGGAGTAGGACAGAGGAGTAGGAGAGAGAGCGAGAAAGGAAGAGAGGGCAACCACCAACTCCTGCCCCAAAGGGGTGGAGCCGAAGCATTGAGGAGAAACTGCCCCTTCCCCCGATCCCTCTCTCCTCCTGACAGGAAGTAAAAATCCCCGTGTGCCCAATGTCACCCCGCTCCTGACCAGCGGAAAGGAAGGGGGGGGGAAGAAGGGCACACAAAGGAAGGGGGACCCAGAGACTGAGGCCACAGGGGGATGGAGGGTGGGATTGTGATGAATGGTGAAGATACACAGAAAGATCAGGAATTATGGTAGGTATATCATTTCATATCTTATCTGTGTCAATCTTCTCATTCATTCAATACTATAATGGGTAGTACCGAGCCCCGAAGGGGGCCCTAAACCCTAAAGGACAAAGTCCCTTAGCTCTCAGTGGGTGAGACACCGAGAAGGAGAACCCTTATGGGCCTGGCGAGGCCCGAGACTGGGGAAAGTGAGATGGGGACCCTCCGGAGGGGGTAGGAGGTTACCCCGACAGAAGCCGCCTCACCCTATGGGAGAGAAGATGGGGTCTCCAGTACGTGGAGAAAATCACCCTATGCCAGGCCAAGGGTGACAACCAGGAAAGACGCAGCCATGCCATCCGCCTAGTGCAGATCGCTGTCCCTACGACCCTGGAAGCTACCTCGTTGGCATCGTAAGATGCCCTCGCTTGGTGCCTTGCTAGCTCCAGGCCACATGCAGAGAGTGCAATGGCTTGTTTGGTTACCCCTGTATTGGGCATAGAGGCTAGGAGTTGACCTAGCCTGGACCACAGAAACCTATCATAGGTAGCACAGTGGCCCTGATGTGCAGAAATTGAAAGAAGCAACCATGCCGAGTAGAAGGTCCTCCTCCCCCCAGAAGTCAAAATCCATGGAATCCTGATCCAGGGCCCAGTCATGGTGGAGGGTGCGAAGCCCATCGGGAGTGTCCAGCTGCATCAGTCCCGACTGAGGATGATGCATACGACCTGGAGACTCCGAGGGGGGCACAATACCTCTGGCTCAAGTCCCTAGGGGCTGGGACTCCGGAAAAGGGCTTTTGCCAGAATCGCAACGATGCCTCCTGGAAAGGAGCAGGCCAGGGGGCACCACAAGTGTGTCCTCACTGGAATCGCCTAGGACGGCATGCGTCGAATGCTCCAGATTGTGCTGAGTGGGTGGGGTGACATGCAGGTCCTCCATCATCCTCATGAGGAAATGCTGATACTCTGCGAGACCAGCAGCATGAGAGATGTGAACAGATGGCTCCTCTCCCCCTGAAGAGGGAGATGAGGAAGCGAAGGACCTCGGATCCAGGGGCTGGCTGCTCAGGGGGGAAGGTGGAACACTTGTCTGTCCATGGCCCTGACATACGAAGGGAGGTGAGCAGCCACACCTCTAAACTGCTCCCAGGAGAGAGGTCCCCTAGGACCAAGAATGCCTGGGAGCACAGGAGATGGTGACAGAGGAGTAGGGGCATGGCCAATGGTAGAAGGCGACTGTCCTCTCTCTGGGCAAGAGAGCGCACCAGGAGTCTCAAGAGAAGAAGGGGCTCTGGAAAACCCAACAACTGACAGCTGATCATCCATGCTGGAACTGCCTAGGCAGTGCCCTGAAGATTCCCCCTGTGAGGTGACCGGGACCGTGGAATTCCAAAAGGACGGTCCCTACCCTCCAAAGACCAGGGCCCTCTCAGGGAGACCGAGAGGGAAGGACGGGGGTCCGCGTTATGCAGCGCTGAAGACGACACCTCACACGGCACCGTGCCCTCACTCGGCGCCGCAAGCAGCACCAGAGCTAGACATGGCACCGTCCCCAGCCTCACCAGTCAAAGATGGTGCCACAGAACTTCCCACGGTGCAGTCAGCACCATCAGCACAGCGAACAGCGTAGACAGCGCCGAGCAGTGGACCGGCGCTGAGGTCCAAGGTGGCACTGACGGATGGTGTCGAGGATGGTGCCAACCCAGGCTTTCCAGCCCGAGGAAACAACACCGGGGGAGTCTTCGCCCCTGAAGGGGCGATTGCCAGAGCGGTGCCTCCCGTCCGCCCCCCAGTGGGGATGGACTAGGCCTCCTGCACCGCGGAAGGGGCTTCTGCAATGGCGAGGCTACTAGCAGCAGAAGCCCCCTCCTTCACGGTCTGTACAGAACTGGGAGGGGACCCAGAGGAAAGGCAGAGAAATTCAAATTACATACTTACCGTAATTATGATCTTTCTGTGTATCTTCACCATTCATCACAGATGGGTACTGGCCGGAGGTCAGGACCCCGCGACCTTTTTTTATTATTTTTTAAAGATAGGCGGAGCCGACGCAGCCCCGGCGCCGCCCTCGAGGCCGACGTCTTACGTGGCGCTCGAGGATTAGCCGTTAGGCTGTGTCGACTCCGCCTGCCTACCAGTTCTGAGTCGCCGGAGAGGTAGAGGAAGGGACGGAGGGTGGGACAAGAAAGTCCAAGGGACAGAAAAAGGAAGAGAAAACTGAACTAAAAGGAGAAATAACGACTGAGAGGACAGTATAGAAAAAGTAAGACTAAGGGGATTGGGTAGGGGCCCCAATCTCTGGAAGCTGAAGAAGTGGAGGGGGAGAGAAATTTAGGAGAGAGAGTGAGAGGTAACAAGGATCCAGGACCCTTGTCCGTCACCAGATACTATAGGAACTGCAAGGAGTAGCAAAGCTCTCTTGCCAGAATTCAAGGCACAGAATAACTGGCAATACCCCTGAAAGCAGAGTCGGCTGTACTGGAGAAGGACAGGAAACAAGGACCTAGTACTCTCTCTCGAAAGATGTTTTGGTGAAAGAAGGAGAAGATCCTCCTTTTTTTTTTTTGAGGGAGAAATAGGGCAACAGCAACTCCCACCCTATAAGGGTGAAAATGTGAGTAGAGAAGGCGTGCCAGACAAAATGTACCCTTTAGGGCAAAAACTAACCCCCCTTGTGTGTCCCAACTTTACCCCGCTCAGAAGAGGGTGAGGCACAGAGGGAGGAGGATCCAGAGACTGAAGCCCCAAGGGGGATGGTGGGAGGGATTGTGATGAATGGTGAAGATACACAGAAAGATCATAATTACGGTAAGTACGTAATTTGAATATCTTATCTGTGTCAATCTTCACCATTCATCAGAGATAGTGATACAAGCCCCGAAGAGTTGATTAATTGCACCCTAAGGGACAGTGTCCCTTAGCCCTCAGTGGGTGACACACTAGGAAACCTTCTGGGCCTGAGGAGGCCCGAGAGTGGGAGAGCAGGCAGGGTCCCCAGAGAGGAAGAATTTGCCCGACAGCGTCGTCTCGCCCTACGGGAAAAGAGATAGGTTCCCTGGTGAGCGAGAGCAAATCACCCTACGCCGGGCCAAGGGTGACAACCGGGAGAGGCGAAGCCATGCCGATCTTCTGGTGCAGATCGCTGTCCCTACGACCCTGGTAGCTACCTCACTGGCGTCGTAAGATGCCCTTGCTTGGTGCCTTGCTAGCTCCAGGCCACGTGCAGAGAGAGCAATGGCTTGCCTGGTTTGCTCCGAGTCAGGCAGAGCGGCTAGGAACTGACCTAGTGCTGACCACAAGTACCTGTTATAGGCAGCGTAGTGGGCCTGATGCGCAGAAATGGAGAGAAGCAACCGTGCCAAGTAGAAAGTCCTCCTCCCCCAGAAATCAAAATCCGAGGAGTCCTGATCTGGGGGCCGGTCAAGGCGGAGGGCGCGAGGCCCGTCAGGAGTGTCCAGGTGCGTCAATCCGGACTGCGGATGAGGCAAAGAGCCCGGAGACTCCGGGGGAGTGCAATACCTCTGGCAGAGGTCCCTAGGGGCAGGGACTCCGGAGAAGGGTCTCTGCCAGAAACGCATGGATGCCTCCCGAAAGGGAGCGGGCCAAGGCGGCACCACGAGGGTGGCTGTCCCAAAATCGCCTAGAAAGGCGTGCGCCGCATGCTCCGGATTGCTAACAGAAGAGGGGAAAGGTGAAGGTCCTCCATCATCCTCACGAGGAAGTGCTGATACTCAGAGAGATCAGCAGCAGGAGAGATGTGGACAGAAGGTTCCTCTCCCCCAGAAGAGGGGGATGAGGAGCTGGAGGTCACCATAGGTTCGGAGGATGACTGCTCAGGGGGAGATTGAAAAACCTGGCTGTCCAAGGCCCTAAGATAGGCAGGGAATTGAGCAGCCACCGCTCTGAACTGTTCCCAGGTGAGAGGCCCGCTAGGACCAAGGATACCTGGGAACGCAGGAGAAGGTGGCAGAGGGGAGTGGACAGAGCCGAGAGAAGAAATCGGCTGACCTCTGCCAGGGCTAAGGAGCGGACCATGGACTCCCACGGGAGGAGTCCTGGAAGACTCCGCAGTCGACAGCTGCACAACCGCTCCAGTACTGCCTAGACTGCGCCCAGAAGAATCCCCCAAGTGAGGCGACCGGGGCCGTGAAGGTCCAGAAGGATGGCCCCCTGCCTCGAAAGAATGGGACCTCTCAAGGAACCCGAAGGGGAAGGGCAGAAGTCCGCACTCCGGCTCCGTCCAGGGCCCGGGTGGGTCCCAGAGAAGGGCCGGCGCCGAACCCACACCCCTTGACCCTTCGGAGTCCGAAAGGGTCCTAGCCCTCGAAGTGGCCAGCCTAGGCAGCTCAGCACCCAGGGCCGCCCGAAGGGGCAATCCCGGAAGCAGCACCCTCCCCTCCCGTGGGCCTCTCGATAGACCCCAAAGCTGGGCAACCGAGAGACGTCACAGTAGGGGTACCACCGCAGAGGGTCAAGGAACCCCCAAGGCCAGGCTGCAAGGCGATGGTGGCACGCACCACAGCCCGCTGGTCAGTACCACTGACTCTAGCCTTAGGGAACCCGACTCACCTCGGAGGGCTGACTGAGACCGAAGAGGAAACCACAGCTCGTCCTCCCTTGCAGACAACCGAAGGTGTGACTGCCCATTCGACTCAGAGCTGGATTCCGACTCCGAAGAGGTAGAGTCAGAGGCCCTAAGCCAAATAGTAGGGGGTCGAGGAAGGGACACCTTCCCGAGGGGTCCAGGAGCCAAAGCGATCCCCGCCCGCTCCACGGCACCGGGGCGGTGCCAGCAGAAGGTGGCAGGGCAGCTCGGGCCAGAAGTCCTAGGCTAAGGCTAGCTGCGGCACCATCAGGTCCACGGCGCCAGGAAGGCACCCAGGACAGAGGCAGGCGCGGCAGAAACCCAACCTCGGAGCCGGCGATGCCGCTAGGCGCTCGGCCTTGTGCCGCACCGAGACCAAAGCCGGTGTCCGACTCCGAAGGACTCAGCTCGACCACGGCGCCCGACGCCGGCACCGCGGACCACTCGGCGCGCGGCCGCCTGAAGTCCCAGCGCCCGTTCATGGCGTAGCAGACTACCGAAGGCCCGGCGCCGTGCTCAACCTCGGCGCCGGCGGGACATTCGGCGGCGCTGAAGGCGGTTTCCGCAGCGCCCTTGAGCAGGAGTCGGCACATGACGGCGCCAACAAGCCCCGTGGCGCCAACAGTCGGGTCAGCGCCCGACGCCGACACCGACAGGTACGGCACCGAGCGAGCGGCGTCGGGCGGCGTCGACGCCAGGCTAGCGGACGCGGGGCGACACGGGAGCCTTCACCCCGAAGGGTGATTGCAGGCGGTGCCTCCGCCTGCTCCGGGAGGAAGCGGGGACGGGCCTCCTGCGCGCGGAAGGAGCCTCGGCCCGCGGCTAGGCTAGAAGGCCCGAGCTCCCTCCTCCCGTCCGTGTAGAACCCGGGAGGACACGGAGGAAGGGCAGAGGCAGCGGCTTGGCCCGGCGAGTCGCTGACCTACCTCCGAGATCGGCGGGCTCGCCCGACCTTGAGCAGCTGTTCTAAAACCCTGCGGTCCATCAGAAGCAGGTGTCGCGCGAATCCATCGTGTAGCGGGCCAAAACACGAAAGGCACGATCTCATGTTGGTGCATTGTTGGTGCTTGCGACACGACTATCGGCACCGCATAGGGGGCCCCGTCTTTCGGTTCTTGCCCTCCGACCGTGAAATGACCTACGGCAAAAAAAAACACCAAAACAGACTCGAAGCGGCTAAACAGTAAAATAAGGAAAGATCTTACGGCGGCGTCGGTGGAGCAAACACAGAACTAGTAGACCCGACGACTAGAGGCGCGGGCTTCAAGGCCTAAAATTTAGTATAAGCGCTTCTTCGAAGGCTTCCACGAGGTGACCTGCATTGGCGGAGGCGAAGAACTGGTAGAGCAGGCGGGTCGGCGCGGCCCTAACGGCTAATCCTCGGCGCCCACGTGTCGGTTGGCCTCGAGGCGGCGCCGAGGGCTGCGTCGGCTCTGCCTATCTTAAAAAAAAAGGCTCGCGGTCTGACCTCAGCCAGTACCCATCTGTGATGAATGGTGAAGATTGACACAGATAAGATACTGCGGTTTGGCCCGACAAAACACGTCTGTCCCAAGTGGTGAACTCGTCCAACTTTCACAGCATTGCTCGATGGGGACGCCGTCCAGGAGAAGCAGGCATTGTCACGAATCCATGTTGTGAAGCAGGTCAAGACACGCAAGGCAGCGATCATGCTGGTCGGTGAGGGTACTTGCGACGCCGGACTCACCAGGCATAGGGGCCGCCCGTCTTCAACAATTTCTTGCCCCCGACCGAGACATGATCGACGGCAAAGCAAGTAAAAGAAAGACTCGACATCGCTGACAAAATAAAGAAAAGGAACAGTCTTACCACAGCAGCATTGAGTGGTGGCGAAAACGGAACCGGTAGGAAAAGTATCTGTCGGCGTCGAAATATTTCTCGGCATCAATGACACGGAGACTAGGCCTCTTGATAGTAGCTCCTCATGAGGTGCGACCTCTATGGTGGGAGACTAAGAACTGGCGGGATCGACGACACCAAACGGCCAACCCATGAGTGTCATGCACTGCGTCGGCCTCAAGGGCGGCGCGATGGTGTGTCGACTCCGCCCATCCCCAAAAAAGAAGCTCCAGCAGGGTTGTGACCTCCAGCTACATACCCCAAAGCTGATGAATGGTGAAGATTGACACAGATAAGATTCGTGTTTCAGATGCCGGATGCCCCTCAAAAAGGTACAGAAAACATCCAGCTGAGCTATGGTACAGCCAAACATGGGCTCAAGGAAAGCTGAGATAGCCAAGAGGTGCACCTTGAGGGAGGAATACTTGAGACCTGAGTCAGACAGAGAGATCAGGTAGTCCAGAATATGGCTCACCAGATAAGTGAAAGGGTCCAGGTTATGCTTGGCAGCCCATATGGCAAACCTCTTCCACTTCACAGCGTAAGTGGCTCGAGTGGAAGGCTTCCGAGCAGCCACTAGAACATCCACCACTCTATCAGAAACCCCAAATCTGGCGATGGCTACATTCTCAGGAGCCAAGCATGCAGATCAAGGGACCTGAGGTTGGGATGAAACAGGGTTCCCTGAGCCTGAGTCAGCAGGTTCCTGCAGTGTGAAGAGGGACCGGAGGTTCCTCCATTAGCTGCTGTAGTAATGGAAACCATATCAGATGAGGCCAGAATGGAGCTACCAGAATCATGCTGGTCCCCTCTATTTGCGATTTGATCAGCGCACTCTGAATCAGAGGAAATGGGGGGAAGATGTAAGGGAAATGAAAATTACATACCTACCGTAATTCTGATCTTTCTGTGTATCTTCACCATTCGTCACCTTTGGGTACTGGCCGGAGGTCATGACCCGCGGAGCTCTTTTTTTTTTTTTGGATGAGGCGGTCAGTACCATCGATTGTAGCCCCTCGAGGGCCGATGCACTGACGTGGCTTCGCCCGGGTTAACCGTTAGGTGTTGTCAACTCCGCCCTCCACCAGTTCTGAGTCGCCGTAGAGTAAGAAAGGGTTGGGAGGAGGGCAAGAAAGTTCAATGGACAGAGAAAGGAAAAGATATATACTGTAAATAAAAGGAGAAATAAATGACTAAGAGGATGGAATCAGCTAAAGAACTAAGGGGATTGGGAAGGGCCCCCAATCTCTGGAAGCAGAAAAGGAGGAGGGAGGGAGGAGCGAAGGAATTTAGGGATAAAGAAGTGAAGGGGGGAGAAAAATTACTCACCTTAGTAATGTTGTTTCTTCTAATGGAGTCTTGCTGTATTCTGACAAATTGCAGTGAGTCCCAACCTTCGAACTGCCCCGGAGATGAAAGAATTAACTTTCCATGCCAGGCATGGAACGCTGAGCTCGAGCTCGGTAGAGACTCTGTCTGTTGCTGTTTGAACTCAAACCGTCAGATCTTTATGAGCTAAACTCACTGAGTGTCCTGTGTGGAAGCTGTAAACCTATACTAGCCAACTGGCTACTAAATATTATAAACAGATTTTTTGGTCCCAAAACAAAGACTCAAGTCAGGAAACCCAAAAAATGAAATAACACAACACCCAGTCACCCAAAGAAAAAGGGGTGATAATAAAAAGGTGGGGCACCTCCTGAGTACCAACACTGCTACTGCCCACCCACATCCCAAAAACAAAGGTTCTGAGAGGGGAAGACGGGGGGGAGGTCAGAATACAGCAAGACTCCATTAGAAGAAACAACATTACTAAGGTGAGTAATTTTTCTTCTCAAACAACATGAAGTCTTGCTGTATTGACAAAGTACAGACTACCAAGCAGTACCTCCCGGAGGAGGACAGAACCTTGGAAATAGGCTCTGAAGCACTGCTGTGCCAAACCGAGCATCACTCCTAGCCTGGATATCCAGAAGTAATGCTTGGTAAAAGTGTGAACTGTTTTCCAGGTAGCTGCTTGACATATCTCTAAGATAGGAATATCCCTGCGCAGCAGCCAGGGAGCAGCATACCTCTGGTAGAGTGAGCCCTCAGGCCTGAGGGTGGAATCCTACCTAGTTTTCATAGCAAAATTGAACGCAAGAGACAATCCACCTGGCAATGGATCTTTTAGTGGCAGGTTTTCCCTTACCAACCTCACCATAAGTGAGGAACAGTTGGAGGGATTCAAACCTGTGACCCTTGGTACGCTCTATGTAGTAGCTAAGGGCTCTTTTCACATCCAAACTGTGCAGCCTCCTCTCACTAGAGGAGGAATAGTCAGTGAAGAAATGGAAATTATGTACTTACCGTAATTATTGATCTTCTTGGACAGTCTCCATCACTCATTCACACTAGTGGGATAGCGCCGTAGGAGCTAGCAGGGACCAAAAATTTTCTGGGGCTGGTGCCAGGTAGGACCCGCGCATGGCGGCACCCATGAGACGACTTGCGCCTGTACAGGCTATCTCGGCATCGACCCTCCAACCGCCTCAGTACCTTTTCGACCAAGGAGGTGCAGCGTAACTAATGAGAATAACTCATTCTGAGTGTCTGGGCCTGAGAGGGCCCAGATGGCCGCTAATGAAAGGTCAAGAACAATGTCTTCACAGTCGAACCATAGGCCATGAAGACCAGGAAAGAAAAACGAGTGAACCTAGGGGATGGTGGGTGGGCGTGTGAATGAGTGATGGAGACTGTCCAAGAAGATCAATAATTACGGTAAGTACGTAATTTCCATATCTTCCTGGACTAAGTCTCCATCACTCATTCACACTAGTGGGAGAGTACCAGCTAAAATCAACAACCCTGAGTAGGTGGTAGGAGATAAGGTTCATCGGAAAGGACAGCCAAGGACTGTCCTGTTAATAAAAGAGCTGTCTTGTAAGAGCATCTATAACATAGTGCCTACAAGATAAACGCTCAGTTGTAACTCTCACCTTGCCGACAACTACAATGGGCAAAAATTAAAGTCTACCAGGCAGCTGCAACTACTCTAGGAGAGCGGCAAGAACCTGGCCTCACAATTTGATCTGGGCCAAAATTAATAGTGTCAAGACATGCACTAATCTAATGTAAAGACCTCCAGGAACTGCAAGGGCCAGAGGTAAAATATGAGTTCAGGGTAGTATGACTGTATGTGAATATTTGCAAAGCTACCTTAGAAAGAACCTACTTGACCAATGGTCAAAAAGAAGCATGTCATCTGTGAGCTGGAGCAAACATGGAAGTAGGAATCTAAGTTCCGACTTGCTGAAGAGTCACTTCTGTTGCTGCAAGGCTCTGATCAGGAAGAAAGCCTGATTAAAAACAAAGGGACTAACAGACTGGTTAGATGCCTAGGTTTTGGAAATATATCGAATAGAGAAATTCTCTAGAGAAAGAGGTGAGCTATACCACCGCTGGATCGGACTGCCCTAGGGTAGAAGAAAACAGGTACTCTTTACTGAGGTTTAGGGCGACGCCTCAGGATTGAGGCGGAACCTGAATCAGATCCAAGCGTGGTATCGGAAATTCAACTAGGCCCTGTGCTGTGATAATTCTGACTCCCCTTTTTTTTTTTAAATATCATAGTCGAGCCAGACAAGGTTGCTGGCTACTATTTATAAGTATTGCCTGATACAGAAATGACAAGGATGTCATCCCTCTGAGGAGCAGGAGGAGCCTGAAGATCCATAACTGAACCCCTGACTGGACTAATAATAGCTAGACAGATGTTAACTACCTGTGGCGAAGCAGCCAGCAGAGGGCAGCATCAAAAAGGCTGTATACCCTTATCAAAGGAGTGGGACAGTCTGTGCAGCTCCCAACCATAGAATTAAAATGTTCCAAAGAGTGTAATTATCTTGACCACTGAAAAGTCTAGGCATGAAGGTATATGTAGTCCACAGATCCAGTCTGAACACTATGGTGGACCCCATAAATGAGGAACTACTAAAAGAGCTTGCATCACAGACTCTGATGATAGAGAGGGCGTGTCATTCAGTACATAAAATGAGTCATCCGCTGTATCACTGACCAGAAGGACAGGGAAAGACTCATCCAGATGCCTTTCTACCACAGAAGGACCCCAAAAAGAGGTCTCGGTTAGAGCCACTAGAGACTCCGCCACCAGGAAGGGTGTTGGGGAGCTTGGCACCACGTAGGGGGCTGAGAAAGTGCTGAGTGGAATGAGAGATTCCGTTGACAGAAACAGAACAGAAGAGTCCCATCGGCATGCAAGGGCACCCCCGACGCCCATGGCACCTATGGTACCATGGCACCCACGGGTGCCAGGCGCCACCTGCGGGTGCACGGCACCACCCGCGCATGCCTGGTGCTGCCGCCGTCCCAGCGGGTGCAGCACTGCCAGGTGCCAACCGCGGGTGCCCGGCGCCGCAGCGGCACCCACGGGTGCCCAGCACCGCCTACAGCACCCACGAGTGCCCACGGGCATCAGAGGCACCGTGAGACACCCACAGCACCGCTAGCGGCACCGACAAAGAAGCACCCATGGCGCCAAGCACGGCGCCGAGCACAGCGTGAGCCACGGAGCCGACCCACGGCACTGAGCACGGCGCCGAACCACGGTGCCGACTGCAGCACAGAGCACGGTGCCGACCACGGCACCGAGCACGGCGCCGAGCCGTGGAGCCGAGCACAACGCTGAGCAAGCCATGGCACCGACTGCGGCACCCAGTACGGTGTCGACCACGGCACCGAGCACGGCGCCGAGCGCAGCACCGAGCCACGGCGCCGACTGCAGCACCCAGTACGGTGCCAAGCACAGCACCGAGCCATGGCGCCGAGTCCCAGCGCCAACCCAAACACCAGCGGTGCCGCCTATGGCACCCAGGCCAAACCAGAGGCACGGCACCAGACCTGCGGGCGCCACCAAGGTGTTGGGCACAATGCCAGGAAAAACACCATGGAAAGCCAATGGAAAAGAAGAGAGGTGGTGCCCATGCGGCCCTGCATGGAAGGAAAGGAGAGGGGGAGGCACGAGGGGCTGACAGGATGGCGAAGGCACCAAGAGGGCACAGCGCTCATTCAGATCCAATTGACCCGGCTCCGGTCCAACGGCTCCGAGGCCCGGAGGCCCAGAAACCAGGAACACAACCAGGAAAAAAGGAGTCAAACCCCCTGCTCCACAGGAGCGGCCCAGAGGTGAAACTGCTCACCGGAACTCCAACGAGGACAGAGATGGAGTCCGGAGTCGAGAATGCAGCCGTTAGGAGTGGGGCCAAGGAAACCCACAAAAGTCGGTTCAGGCCTATCGCCCCTACCAATGAACAATCCTCGTGCAGACATACCAACAGGCAACCTCGAGCGGCACCGATTCTTCTTCCCCAAACGAAGAAGAAGAGCTGAAGACTAAGCAAACGGATCCCAGCACATGGATCGTGCTTCGGTGGACTGTCCCCCCGCGAGCACAGGACTATCCGTAGTCTACCCCCCCATTACTTAAGGGTGGCGGATCGGGTACAGCCCCTCTGCCATAACAACTTTCAAACGAAGTCTTCCTACCGTGACCGCTACCGTCTAAGGGCGACTCGTGGATGGCAGGAAAGAATTTCTTCATAATCTTCTTATTCAGTAAAATAAAAATTACTACTAAATAGTTAAATTAAAACATTTAAATTAAACACTAAAAGCTGCTGTCGTATGAGTGAAAACTTTGACTCCGACGGGCGAGCGGCGTCGACATCCAAGCGCACTCGGCAGGCGGAGAAAAGGAACTGAGGCGGTTGGAGGGTCGACGCCGAGATAGCCTATACAGCGCAGTCAGTCTCGCTGGTGCCGCACGCATGCGTATCCCACCTCGGCGCCGCCCTTCAGAAAATGTTTGGCTCCCGCTTGGTCTTAGCGCCTCCGGCGCTATCCCACTAGTGTGAATGAGTGATGGAGACTTAGTCCAGGAAGATCACAGGAAGAGACATAGATTGATTAAAGTGGAAGTCTGAAACTACCTTAGGTAAAAACTTCCTGTTAGTCCTGAGGACCACCTTATCTCTATGGAAAGAGATAAAATCAGGCTCCACTGACAGGGCTTGTAACTCACTTATGCGCCTGGCAGAAGTGATGGCCACCAAGAAAACAGTTTTCCAAGTCAAGTACTTAAGCTCTGCTGAGGACAAAGGCTCAAAAGGGGGTTGCATAAGCTGAGCAATGCAAACATTAAGGTCCCAAGCATGGGCAGGGTCCTTGAATGGCAGATTGGTATGAAGCAATCCCTTGAAAACCTTGGAGAATACAAGATGAGCTGAAAGGGAAGAAGGCTTACCTGCTGAAAGAAAAGCAGAGACAGCTGCCAGATGCACTTTTAGTGTAGCTGGTCTGAGTCCCAAGCTATTCAGATGAACCATATAGTCAAGGACTGTGGGCAGGTCAGCAGACTCTGGGGAAATATGCTCCCCAGAGCACCATATGGAGAATCTTTTCCATTTGGAATTATACGTGGTTCTGGTGGAAGGTTTCCTAGAAGCCTTTAGAATATCCATAACACCTTGAGAGAGGTGTAAATCAGCAAACTCTAACTCTTCAAGAGCCAGGCCTTGAGATTGAGAGATTTGAGATTCGGGTACCAAACCCTCCCCCGAGCACAGGTTAACAGGTTGTAATTCCTGGGAAGAGACAAGGGAAGGTGGACTGCCAAGGACAACAGGAGAGGGTACCAGGGCTGTCTGGCCCAGTCTGGAGCAATCAGAATCACCTTGCAGGGTTGAGACCTGATTTTGACTAGCACCTTGAACAGGAGAGGGAAGGGGGGAAAAGCATACAGGAACTTCCCTTCCCAATTGAGAACCAGGGCATCCAGGGGGACTGAGCCCAACACTGGGGGCCTGCAGCAAAAGAGGGGAAGTTGGTGACTGTCTGGGGCTGCAAAAAGATCTATCTGTGGGGTGCCCCATCTGGAGATCACCACCTCCAAAACTAGGGGATCCAGTGACCATTCGTGATGGCCCCGAGATATCCTGCTGAGGGCATCTGCCAGGACATTGTCCTTGCCTGGAAGGTGTACTGCTGTAAGGGAGGTGTTCAGGGAATAGGCCAGAGACCACAACTTCATTGCTTCTGTGCACAAGGCCGTAGACCGAGTGCCCCCTTGCTTGTTGATATATCACATTGTGGTGGTATTGTCTGTCCTGATCTGAACAACTTTGTTCTGAACAGACTTGGAAAAAGCTTGAAGTGCTAGAAACACTGCTCTGAGTTCCAACAGACTGATGTGAAGCAGAGATTCCTGAGGAGACCACAACCCTTGGGTGGTCAGGTCTCCCAAGTGGGCCCCCCACCCCAAGAGGGAGGCATCTGTAGTAAGGATTAAAGAGTGAGACTGAGTGACAAAAGGAACTCCCTGTCTTAGATTGCCACTGCAAAGCCTGCATCAGGGTTCGAGTCACTGGGATCAGTTTGATCAGAGGGTCCTTTTTCTGAGACCAAAAGGCTCTCAAGTGGAACTGAATGTCCCTCATCTGAAATCTTGCTCCCTGCACCACTGCTGTAGAAGCAGCCATGTGCCCCAGGAGCTGCAGAAAATGCCTTGCTGGTCAAGACACCTGTAGGGTGAATGAAGAGGCCAGTGTGATAAGGGTCCTTGCCCTGTCCGGGGAAGGAAGGCTCTGGCCTTTTCTGTATCCAGCTCTGCGCCTATGAAGGTGAGGAGCTGAACAGGCTCTAGAACTGACTTTGAAAGATTCAGAAGGTAACCTAGAGAAGTGAGCAGTTGCTGAGTTATCTGTAGGTGTAACTTGACTTGGTCTGGGGACTGGCCTACTATGAGCCAGTCATCCAGGTATGGGAAGATGGCAATCCTTTACCTTCTTAGGGAAGCAACTACCACTGCCAGGCATTTTGTGAACATCCTTGGAGCAGAGGTTAGGCCGAAGGGCATTGCTCTGAATTGGTAATGGCCTGAGGGCAGCTCGAACCTGAGGTATTTTCGATGGGAGCTTCTGATGAGAATATGGAAATAGGCATCCTTGAGGTCCAGGCAGACTAGCCAGTCCCCTGGCCTTAGAGACGGTAGAATTATTCCCAGAGTCACCATTTTGAACTTTGGCTTTAAAAGGTGCTTGTTTAAATATCTGAGATCCAGGCCGGGCCGCCATTCTCCTGCCTTTTTGGGGGTGAGGAAGTACCTGGAGTACAATCCTTTCCCTTTGTGTAGGGGTGGAACCCTTTCTACAGCTCTGAGAGCCAAGAGGGAAGAGACCTCTGCCTCTAGGGCAAGTGCCTCTGATGGATTTGCAGGTGGAAAGGATCTGGTTCTCATCTTTGAAAATTTTTGAAGCTGAGAACCAGTCCCTGGCTTACTACTTCCAGGACCCATTTGTCTGATGTTAAAGACCTCCAGTCCTGGACAAAGTAAGCCAGCCTGCCCCCTACAGGTGGTGGAGAATCGGCCCTGGCAAACCCATCAGGGTGCCTGTTTGGCAGGGGGTTTAGGCTGAGGGGTGGAAGCAGGCCTGCTTGTACCCCTTCTGCCTTTCCCTCTAAAGAACCCCCTCTGAGTATAAGCAGAAGAGGAGGCCTGGGCTTGGTAGAAAGGCCTATGAAAAGGCCTGCCCCTGCCCCTGGGATGCTGCCTCTGAGGAGTGGCTTGCCTTTCCTTGGCCTGAGCACTCCTGTAGGTGGTCCTGTATTCATCCATTTTCTTCATGTAGTTCTCTGTTTGCTCCCCAGAGAATTACCCACAACAGGAAAATCTATGGCCTTAGTCTGGGTATCCTGAGACAGGCTAGTACATCTGAGCCAAGCCAAGCCATCCTACAAGGGGCCACAGATGTAGCCATGACTCTAGATGAAACATCATTGGAGTCCACTGCAGCATGGAATTGCACCTTGGATGCCTCAATACCATCAGCAGCCACCTGCTCCAGCTCCTTGGCAAGCTGGCCAGGGACCTGTTTAACTAAAGCCATTACAGTGTCCCATCTAGATTTCTGATATCTAGCTGTATAGGCCATATAATTGGCCTGCCTGAGTCCCAAGGATGCTGCCATGTACTGTTTCTTTGCCATGGCATCAATCCTCCTGGAGTCCTTATCTGAGGGGTGTGAAGTCAAGGGTATATTAGCCTTGTCACAGGCTGCAGCCTGCACTACCCCAACATGGCTGCATTGCTGGGTAAGGAACTCCATATCTGAGCCTGACAGAATATACCTCTTGTCCATTCTCTTATCCACAGGAGGTATATAATTAGGAATCTTTAAAATCTTTATTGTCTGTTTCCCAAAAGACTTGTGTAAAGGAACAGACAGCCTCCTGGACTCTGGGATACCCATCATTTCCACATAGTCAGGCTCCTCCTGGTCATCCACAGCTTCTTCCATAGGAAGCTGAAGGGTTTCAGCCACTTTCTTGTAAAACATGAAATGGGAGGGGGACTCAGAAAGCCTAGGAGGAGACACTCCTGAAGGTCTGTCTGGGGAGATGTCTGGGTCAATGGGCACATCCAGACTTTCATAATCACATTCACTTTCCTCATACTCTCCTTCTTCCTCCTCCGGTTCATAAAATTCCTCCAAATCGTAATCCGGAACCGGTGGAACCGGCCGAACCGAGCGCCTTCCTGATGGTGCCGGTTCGGTCGGAACCGAAAGCGACTGAACAATTTTTATCGCTTTGGCTATTTCATCAGCAGTTGGAGAAGAAACTTTTGGATCCACACCGGCTGATTTTTCCCTTCTTGTTCTCTTAACCGGAACAGACTCCTCGGAATCGGTTCTCCTTTAGCCCAAAGAAGTTTCGCCCTGGTCAGAGGGCACTCCTTCTGGTTCGGTTTGAACCGAACCGGGCTGGCTATCCGGGTCAGCGGACTTTTTGGCCTCCCTTTCCCTGAGCCTACCGACTCTCTTTTCTAGGGTAGCTGCAGGAAAATTTTTACAAATCTGGCAGTCTGAATCGAGGTGGTCAAACCCCAGACAATAAACACAGGTGGTGTGGGGTCAGCCTTAGCAAAGACTTCCCCACACACACTACAGTGCTGAAACCCAGTGGGCCCAGTTTTTCTTTTGGGTTTCTCAGACATGGCCAGTCCTAAACAAAACTTAATCTTTTAATAGCAATCTGCCAGGCAAGACACTCTTATCGGTTCCTGACCGTGTGACGGGTCGTGGAAAAAAACGCAATAAAATGTTTTTTTTAGAACCGGTAACCACACTCTAAAAGTAGAAGTAAAGATTTTTAAACAACTTGATCGGTTCAAACCGAACCGATGAAACGTTTACAAGTTCCAGACAGAATAGAAAAACAATATAAACCTATCTAGTACTCACAAATACCACAGACAGAGACTGAACCTATAGGTTGCGGCTTAAATTCGGTAGAAAACCGAGAAAAACGGTACTTTCACCGACAAATTGAACTGAGCAAAGGAGAAATCTCGGAAGCGACTGTTCAGTGAGGCGGAGTAAAGAATCTGACGGTTTGAGTTTAAACAGCAACAGACAGAGTCTCAACCGAGCTCGAGCTCAGCATTTCATGCCTGGCATGGAAAGTTAACTCTTTCATCTCCGGGGCAGTTCGAAGGTTGGGACTCACTGCAATTTGTCAGAATACAGCAAGACTTCATGTTGTTTGAAGGAAGGGAACACACCCTGGACCCATGACCTATCTCCAGATTAGACAGAAACTGCGAAGGAGCAGCCAGAAGGCTAAACTGCCAGAATTCAAGACACAGAATCACTGGCAAAAACTACAACATAAGCAGAATCGGTTATTCTGGAAGATGACAGGGTACAGGAAATTCCCCCCGAATACATTTTTATGGTGTAAGAAACGCAGTTTCTTAAATTAGAACTAAGGTTGTGTCCAAAGGACAAGGAAAATCAAAGTAAAGGTGACGGGGAGAAGAGGCGAGAGAACAGAGAGGGGGGGAACTACCGCCCCCCATCCCACATGGGTGGAGGCAAGGCACTGAAGAAGGAGTGCCCCCCTATCCAGACCACTCTCCCCCTGTAGAAAAATATCTCCCATGTGCCCAAGATCACCCCACTCCTGACTAACAGAAAGGAGGGGGGCGAAAAGAGGGTACAGAGAGGGAGGGGGAACCTGGAGACTGAGGCCCCAGGGGGATGGAGGGTGGGATTGTGATGAATGGTGAAGATACACAGAAAGATCAGAGTTATGGTAGGTATGTAATTTTCATACCTTATCTGTGTCAATCTTTATCATTCATCACCTTTGGGTGAGTGCCGAGCCCCCATGAAGGGGGCTTCAACCCTAAGGGACTGAGTCCCTTAGCTCTCAGTGGGTGACACACTAAGAGAGAGAACCTTCATGGGTTTGGAGAGACCCGAGAGTGGGGAGAGTGAGACGGGGACCCCCCAGAGGGGGTGGGAAGTTGCCCCGACAGACGTCGCCTCATCCTAAGGGAGAAAAGATAGGTTCTTTGGTGAACAGTTAATCACCCTACGCCGGGCCACGGGTGACAACCAGGAGAGACGCAGCCTAGTGTAGATAGATGTCCCTACGACCCTAGTAGCTACCTCACTGGCATCATAAGATGCCCTTGCTTGGTGCCTTGCTAGCTCCAGGTCACCTGCAAAGAGTGCAATGGCTTGTCTGGTTTCCTCCATGTCAGGCATCGAGGCTATGAGCTGATCTAGCCTGGACCACAGGAACCTATCATAGGTAGCATAGTGGATCTGATGAGCAGATACTGAGAGAAACAACCATGCCGAGTAAAATGTCCTCCTACCCCAGAAGTCAAAATCTAAGGAATCTTGATCTGGGGGACTGTCACAGTGCAGGGCGCGAAGCCCATCAGGAGTATCCTGAGCTAAGATGAGGCAGGTTACCTTGAGACTGGGAGCCACAATACCTCTGGTGGAGATCCCTAGGGGCTGGGACTCCGGAAAAGGGTCTCTGCCAGAAGCGCATAGACGCCTCCCTTAAGGGAGCAGGCCGGGGGGGCACTACAGGAGTGTCCGTTCTGAAATCACCCAAAAAGGCACTTGCCGAATGCTCCAGATTGTGCTGAGTGGGAGGGGTGACATACAGGTCCTCCAACATCCTCATGAGAAAACGATGATACTCAGAGATCAGCAGTTGGGGAGATGTGGACAGATGGTTCCTCACCTCCTGAAGAGGAGGATGAGGAGTCAGAGGACCTCAGAGGTTGGCTGCTCAGGGAGAGGTTGAAAAACCTGTCTGTCCATGGCCCTAACATAAGAGGGAAATTGAGCAGCCAAAGCTCTGAACTGCTCCCAGGAGAGAGGACTGCTAGGACCAAGAATACCTGGGAGAGCAGGAGAATGTGGCACAGGAGAGGGACAGAGTCAACAACAGGAATTGGCTATCCTCTGCCTGGGCTAGAGAGCACACCTGGAGCCCCAAGACAAGAGGAAGCTCCGGAAAACTCAACAGCCAACAGCTGGTCAACCATACTGGAACAGCTTGGGCTGCACCCTCAAGAATACCCCCTGTGAGGTGACCGGGCCCATGAAAGTCCAGAAGGGCGTTCCCCCACCTTCAAAGAATGGGGCCCTCTCAAAGAAACCAAAAGGGAAGGGCGAGGGTCAGCGCTACGACTTCTCCCAGAGCCCGGGTGGGCTCCAGAAAAAGGTCGCCGCATGGCACCCATACCCCTCGACCCCTCAGAATCCGAAAGTGCCCTCCTCCTCGAAAGAGCCAGCCTAGGCAGCTGGCAACCCTGGTCAGCCCCCAAAGGGACTATCCAAGGAGCAGAACCCTCCCCTCCTGCGGGTGCTCCAATCAGCCTCAAAGTTGGGCGATCCAGGCACACCACTCGAGGGGGTACCACCACTGACGGGCCAGAAAACCATCCGAGTCCAGGCTGCAGAGCAATGGTGGCCTGCATCAGTGACCCTGGTCCTGGGAGCCACTGTCCGCTCCTCAGAGGGGGGGCTAGATCCGGCTTGTTGAGGACACTACCAAGGTGTCCATGTGAGCAGTCAACTCCAAAGAGTCAGACTGCCTATCTGACTGAGGAGATCGAAGTTCTGTGCCAAGCGGTGCGTGGATGCCTGCTGCCGTCCCGACTGAAAAGGGCACAGATCCAAAGACTGCATCAGAGTCAGCGCCGACGTCCCCAGCTGCACCGCGAATGATGCGGGAAGAAGACACAGCTCCAATGACGGTAGCAGCATCGGAGACTGTCACGGCACCATCCTGACCCATGGTGCCGCAAGCAGCGTTAAGGCCGGAGATGGCTCCGACCGCACTCTCGGCGCTGCAAATGGCACCAAGGTTGGAAACCCCCATGGCGCCATGTCGACCCACGGCACCACGAGCGGCGCCAGTGATGGCCCCAACCACGCTCTCGGCGCAGAGGTCAAAAACCCCAGTGGCGCCGTGTCCTCGCTTGGAGCCGCAAGCAGCTGCAGAGCTAGACATGGTGCCATGCTGAACCACAGCACAGTGGATGGCGCCAGGGCAAGAGAAGGTCAAGGATGGCGCTGCAGAGCCTCCCATGGCACCGTGAGCACCATTAGCACTGCAAATGGAGCCAACAGCAGCAACAGCACCGAGCGATGGACCAGCGCTGTGAACAGCGCCGAGGCCTAAGATGGCGCTGACAGATGGCGTCAAGGATAGTGCCGACCCAGGCCTTACGAGCTGAGGGTACGACACCAGGAGAGCCTTCACCCCCAAAGGGGCGATTGCCAAGGTGGTGCCTCCCACCCATCCCCCAGGGGGAACAGACTGGGCCTCCTGCACCACTGGAGGGGCTTCTGCCACGGCGAGGCTACAAGAAGCAGAAGCCCCCTTCCTCCTTGGTCCATACAGAATCAGGAGGGGACCTGGAGAAAAGGCCAAGAGAACGTGGCTTGGCCCGATGAGTGCACACCCGTCTGAAAGTCGGCGGAGCTCGTCCAACTTTACACGCACGTTGTTCAATGACACGACAGTCCATGGACAAGCAGGCACTGCACAAATCCATGTCGTGTAGCAGGCCAAGACGCGAGAGGCAACGGTCATGTCAGTCGGTGACGGAGTACTTATGGCTGCACAGGCACCGTTGTATAGGGGGCCGTCCCGTCTTCATTGTTTTCTTGCCCCCCGACCGAGACATGAACTACGGAAAAAACAACACCAAACAAGACCGAACATTGCAAAATAAAGAAAGGATCAGTCTTACTTTAATCTCAGGCGACATCGAGTGGAGCAAAACTGAACCAGCAGGAAGAATTCAAAGACGGAGTCAGCAGACTTCGTAATGGAGCCGAAGGCTTCAAGAATGACAATAGGCCTCTCACACAGCACAGCTACCTACGAGATGACCTCGATGGCGGGAGATGAAGAACTGGCAGGAGGGTGGAGTCAGCAACACATAACGGCCAACACGTAAGCGCCACGCAGTGCGTGAGCTCCCCGAGGGTATCGCCGATCGTGAGTCAACTCTGCCCATCCAAAAAAAAAAAGAGCTTCCCAGGGTCATGAGCACCGGCCAGTACCCAAAGGTGATGAATGGTGAAGACTGACACAGATAAGATCCTCCCGTTCTAGGAGAGAGACACAGCGTCTCACCAGAAAACTCCAGACCCTGGATCGACTGAGCAAAAACTGGGCACTTTTGCATTTGGTGGGGACACAAAAAGGTCCAACTCTGGAAGACCCCATCTGTTGAATAGATTCTCTGTGATGGATGAGAGAAGTTCCCACTTGTGCATGTGGAACTGATTCCGGCTGTTGAAGGGTTGAAGCGGAGCTGAAGAACCGCCTGTAGCCTTAACTTTAACCGGAGGGGGCTGAGAACGAGCCCTGGAGGGAGAGCGGTCAGATCACGTGGAGCCTGAGCTACGTGAGTCCGAGGCCCGGTTAGTGGATCTGGACCTTGCCATCTCCCCATGCTTGTCCCGGTGTTTGTGGGTTTTGGAGGAAGATTCACCTCTGGAGGAAGGTTCTTTATCCATTCTGCTAAGTTTTTCTTCTAAAAGGTACCCCTGAAGTGCCTTCTGACGGCGGATCCTGGTCCGGCTGTTGAACCCCTGACAGAAGGAGCAGGCCTTGGTGTCGTAGTCCGGGCCTAAGCACTGCAGGCAGGATGAATGAGGATCCTTGAAGGGGATCTGTTTTCTGCAGGTACACTTGGAAGGGTGTCCCTCAGAAGAAGGAGTTGGAGATGCCGACATTAGTTTCATAAAACTAGTGTGAGAAGTTCTTAGTCGTCGTGTGCTAGAGTAAGACCGAGAGGCCGATGCTGGCAAGTTGACAGCGGGAAAAAACTGGGAATTCTGGGGGACCGCCCCCTTATGTACTATGCCTGACGTAAGGGGTGGGACTGACGTAGGAGGCGGTCCCCACAGAATACTGCTAGCTAGAGAATTTCCGTGGGATCCTGGCGCCTGCCGGCTTCAGTCCTAATGGTGTAACCTGCTGCAAGAGCTGTTTCTCAAAGTAAGATCAAAGTTTTCCTCCTCCCGACTTTCTATATATCCCTAGGTTCCACACCCCCTCGGAGTTGATTATAATAATTTTGGGGTGTGTGGGGTGCATAGCCCTCCGCAAAAACAAAAACTGTAAATTTTCTCCCAGTAACTCCTATGGTGTGCGTGCATTTTGTATCAGTTGGTGTTTTTATCAACCTTATTTGCACACATCATTTTGCTTGAGGCATTGTTTGCCACACTGTTTTTGTTCATTGGGTTTTGACCCCGTGCTAGGTTCAACAGCCTCAGGTACACCTTGGCAGGGATATAGCAGCTCTGGGCCACCTCCTGAGCCTGGGAAATAAGGCATTCCACCCTATTTTGGGGCAGGAAAGCCTTCCCCTGTGCTGAATCCAGAACTGCCCCTATATATTGCAGCCTTTGGAAAGGAACCAGGACTGACTTGGGCAGGTTGACTGTAATGTCCAGGAAAAGAGATAAAAACAAGTTACTCACCTGTAACAGTAGTTCAAACAACATGAAGTCTTGCTATATTATAGACATTAGCAGTTTGTTCCAGCTCTAGAACTGCCCCGGAGTGAAATGGTTAAAACCATTCCAAAATAGAATTTTGGCACGAGAGCAGCTCTATCTGTGTCATTTCAAACTTGAACTGTCAGATTCTTTACTCCGCCTCAGTGAACAGTCGCTCCGGAGATTTCTCCTTCTGCTCAGTTCATTTCTCGTTTAAAGTGTTTTCTCGGTTGGATTTAACCGAGAATAGTTTTATTTTAACCGCAAAACCGTTCGGTTCAAGCTCTATCTGTGGTAACCGTAAGTAAATGAAGGTTTTGTCTGTGTGGAACCTGTAAGTTATCGGTTCGGTTTTGAACCGATCAGTGGGTTTAAAACTCATTTAAAACTAAAAGTTACTATTTTAGAGTGCGGTTCCCGGTTCTTATCGGTTCTAAAAAACAGATTTATTACGTTTTTTTCCAATACCCGTGACACGGTTAGGAACCGATAAGGGTGTCTTGCCTGGCACTGCCGTTAAAAGGGCAAGTTTTTGATTAGGCTGGCATTATGTCTGAGAAACCCAAAAGAAAAACCGGGCCCATTGGGTTTCAACACTGTGATGTTTGTGGGGAAGTATTTGCCAAGGCTGACCCACACACCACATGTGTTTATTGTCTGGGGTTTGACCACCTCCAGTCAGACTGCCAGGTATGTAAGAATTTCCCTGCAGCCACCCTGGAAAAGAGATTGGGCAGGCTCAGGGAACGAGAGGCCAAAAAGTCCGCTGACCCGGATGGCCAGCCCGGTTCGGTGCCAACCGAACCAGAGGGAGTGCCCTCTGACCAGGGCCAGACTTCCTCGGGCAAAAGAAAAGCTGGTTCTGAGGAACCAATTCCAGTAAAGAAAACAAGAAAATCAGCAGGTCTGGAGTCCAAAATTTCTTCTCCAACTGCTGCAGAGATAGCAAAAGCCATACAAATTGTCCAGTCACTGTCTCAGGGTCCGTCTGAACCACCACTATCTGGTAAAAGGTCGGTTCGTCCGGTCCCAGTGGTTCAGGATTATGATATTGAGGACTTTTATGAACCAGAGGAGGGGGAGGAGGATTATGAACAGTATGAATGTGGCTGGGAAGGTCTGGGTGTGCCCATTGAACCGGACATCTCCCAGACAGACCTTTAGAATCTCCCCCTATGCTGTCTGAGTCCCCATCTCATTTTATGTTTTATAAAAAAGTTGCTGAAACCCTCCAGCTTCCTTTAGAAGAGGCTGTGGATGAGTAAGAGGAGCCTGATTTTGTAGAAATGATGGATATTCCAGAGTCTAGGAGATTGTCTATTCCTTTACATAAGTCTTTAGGAAACAAATAATTAAAATTTTAAAAGCTCCTAATTCTGTGCCTCCTGTAGATAAAAAGATGGACAGAAGGTATACATTGTCAGGCCTGATACAGAATTCTTCTCAGCAATGCAGTCATGTTAGTAGTTCAGGCTGCTGCCTGTGATAAAGCTAATATTCCTTGGCTTCACATCCTCCTGACAAGGATTCCAGGAAGATTGATGCCATGGCAAAAAAACAGTATATGGCAGCTCTCTGGGACTCAGGCAAGCAAATTATAAGGCTTATGTAGCTAGGTATCAGAAATCTAGATGGGATACTGTTATGCAGTTGGCCAAGCAGGCCCATGGCCAGCTGGCTAGTGAACTAGAACAGGTGTGCTGATGGCATTGAAGCCTCTAAGGTTCAGTTTCATGCTGCTGTGGATGTTAATGATGTTTCCTCTAGGGTCATGGCCACATCTGTAGTTTTAAGTAGGTTGGCCTGGCTCAGGTGTACTAGTTTGTCACAGGATACCCAGACTAAGGCTATGGATTTTTCCTGTGGTGGGAAATTCTCTGTTTGGAGAGCAGACAGAGAATTACATGAAGAAGATGGATGAATATAGGACTACTTACAAGAGTGCCCAGGCTAAGGAGCCGGCAAGCCACTCCTCAAAGGCATGCCCCCAGGGGTAGGGAGGCCTTTCACAGGCCTTTCTACCAGACTCAGGCCTCCTCTGCCTATGCTCAGAGGGGCTTCTTCAGAGGCAGGGGCAGACGAGGGTGGGCAGACCTGCTCCCACCCCCAGCCTAAAGCTCCTGGAAACAGGCACCCTGATGGGGTGCCCAGGGCCGATTCTCCTGTACCAGTGGGGGCAGGCTGGCTTACTTCAGTCAGAATTGGGCTTCTTTAACCTCAGACAAGTGGGTTCTGGAAGTAGTAAGCCAGGGTCTGGTTCTCAGCTTCAAAAGTTTCCCAAGTTGAGAAGCAGACTTTTCTACCTGCAAGTGCTTCAGAGACCTCGCTCTGGAAACAGAGGTCTCATCCCTGTTAGCTCTCAGGGCAGTAGAAAGGGTTCCTCCCCTGCATCAGGGCAGGGGTCTGTATTCCAGATACTTCCTTACCCCAAAAAAGACAGGAGAATGGCGGCCCATTTTAGATCTCAGATATCTGAACAAGCATCTTTTGAAACCAAAGTTCAAAATGGTAATTCTGGCAATGATTTTACCTTCCCTAAGGCCAGGGGACTGGCTAGCCTCCCTGGACCTCAAGGATGCCTATTTCCATGTCCTAATCAGAAGATCCCATCGAAAGTACCTCAGATTCGAACTGCCCTCAGGTCATTACCAGTTCAGAGCAATGCCCTTCGGCCTTACCTCTGCTCCAAGGGTATTCACAAAGTGTCTAGCAGTGGCAGTGGCCCACTTAAGGAGGCAGAGGATTGCTGTTTTTCCCTATCTAGACGACTGGCTCATTGTAGGCCAGTCCCCAGAACAGGTAAAATCTCACCTGCAGGTCACCCAGCAGCTTCTCACCTCCTGGGTTTCTGCTAAACCTACCAAGTCGGTTTCTGGAACCAGTCCAGGTACTCACCTTTATAGGGGCAGAATTGGACACAAAGCTAGCCAGAGCCTTTCTTCCCAGAAAGGGTAAGGAATTTAGTGGCTCTGGCCTCTTCCTTCACTCTGAAGGTCTCTCGACCAGCAAGACACTTTCTGCAGCTCCTGGGGCACATGGCTGCATCCACAGCTGTTGTGCAGGGGCCAGATTTCAGATGAGAGACATTCAGTTTCACTTGAGAACCTTTTGGTCTCAGAGAAGAGCCCCTTTCAAGTTGGTCCCAGTGACTTCAACCTTGATCCTAGCTCTCCAGTGGTGGCAGGATCAGAGCAATTAAGGCGGGGTCCCTTCATTTCCCCTTCTCACGACTTGACTCTCACTACAGATGCTTCCCTTCTGGGTTGGGAAGCCCACATGGGCGACCTTTCCACTCAGGGAGTTTGGTCCCCCCAGGAATCTCTGCTCCACATCAATTTGCCGAACTCAGAGCTGTCTTTTTAGCTCTTCAAGCTTTTTCTGCATCTGTCACGACAAGGTGATACAAGTCAGAACAGACAACACCACAACAATGTGGTACATCAACAAAAGGGGCACTCGGTCTTGCCTTGTGCACCGAGGCAATGAAGTTGTGGTCTCTGGCCTATTCCCTGAACACTTCCCTCATAGCCGTTCATCTTCCAGGGAAAGACAATGTCCTAGCGGATGCCCTCAGCAGGATTTCCCAGGGCCATCACTGAATGGTCCCTGGATCCTCAAGTGCTGAGGATAGTTTTTGCCAGGTGGGGCATCCCTCAGATAGATCTTTTGCAGCCCCAGACAATCACAAACTTCCTCTGTTCTGTTGCAGGCCTCAGTGCTGGGCTCAGTTCCCTGGATGCCCTTCTTCTGGATTGGGAGGGAAGTTCCTCTATGCTTCCCCCTTTCCTCTCCTATTCAAAGTACTAGTCAAAATCAGATCTCAGCCTTGCAGGGTGATTCTGATTGCCCCGGATTGGGCCAGGCAGTCCTGGTACCCACTCCTTCTGTCTCTGACAGTCCATCTTCCCCTGTGCCTCCCCAGGAATCACAATCTGTTGACTTGTGCCCAGGGAAGGGTTTGGTATCCGGACCTCAAATCCCTCAACCTCAAGGCCTGGCTCTTGAGGAGTTAGAGTTTGCTGATTTACACCTCTCTCAGGGTGTTCTTGAGATCCTAAAGGCTTCCAGAAAGCCTTCCACTAGGGCTACTTACAGTTCTAAATGGAAAGGTTTTCCATTTGGTGTGCTGGAAAAATATTTCCCCAGAATCTGCTGAATTGCCCATTTTGTTAGATTACATGGTACATCTTAATTCCTTGGGTCTCAGACCAGCTACCCTGAGAGTTCATTTGGCAGCTGTGTCTGCTTTTGTGTCAGCAGGAAAGTCATCCCCTCTTTCCTCTCATCCTGTGTTTTCCAAGTTTTTTAAGGGATTACTCCATACTAATCCTCCCTTTCGGGAACCGGCCCCTGCTTGGGACCTTAATGTTTGCATTGCCCAGTTAATGCAACCCCCTTTTGAACCTCTGTCTTCTGCAGAGCTTAAGTACCTAACTTGGAAAACTGTTTTTCTAGTGGCTATCACTTCTGCCAGACGCATAAGTGAATTGCAAGCCTTGTCAGTGGAGACTGACTTTATTTCTTTCCACAGGGATAAGGTAGTCCTTAGAACTAATAGGAAGTTTTTGCCTAAGGTGGTTTCAGATTTCCATCTTAATCAATCTATCTCCCTTCCAGTATTTTTCACTGATCACTCCTCTTCGGGTGAGAGGAGGTTGCACAGCCTGGATGTTAAGAGAGCTCTTAGTTATTATATAGAGCGTACCAAAGGTCACAGGTTCGAATCCCTCCAACTTTTCCTTACCTATGGTGAAGTTGGGAAAGGCAAACCTGCCACTAAGAGATCAATAGCCAGGTGGATTGTCTCTTGTATCCAATTTTGTTATCAGAAAGTGGGCAGAGCCCCCAGTTTGAGGGGCTCATTCTACCAGGGGTCCACAGCTCGTCTCTAGCTGCTGCCAGAGATATCCTTTATTAGAGATTTGCCAGGCTGCTACTTGGAAAAGCGGCACACTTTTACTAAGCATTACTCCCTGGATGTCCAGGCCAGGAGAGATGCCTGTTTGGCACAGCTGTTCTTCAGAGCCTATTCCTAAGTAGGTTCTGCCCTCCTCCATGGAGGTACTGCTGTGTATTCTGCTAATGTCTATAATATAGCAAGACTTCATGTTGTTTGAAGAAAAATTACTCACCTTAGTAATGTTGTTTCTTCTAATGGAGTCTTGCTATATTATAACCTCCCCAACCTGCCCCTCTCAGAACCTCTACTTGGTGGGGTGCGGGCAACTTAGTGTGGGCACTACTTATGTCCTGTTAGCATTTTGTCCCCTTTGGGACTTTGGGGGTGTATGTGTACGCGTGTGTGTGTTTTATTATACTTATGTTCCATTTTCATATTATTAGAATGGTGTTAGTATTTCTGGTCCCCTGACTTGAGGTCTTGGGTGTTGGGACCATCAATGGTTGTTATTATTTAGGTAGCCATTTGGCTAGTGTAGGTTACAGCTTCCACACAGACCTTAGTGAGTTTGGCTCGTAAAGATCTGACAGTTCAAGTTTGAAATGACACAGCTAGAGCTGCTCTCGTGCCAAAATTCTATTTTGGAATGGTTTTAACCATTTCACTCCGGGGCAGTTCTACAGCTGGAACAAACTGCTAATGTCTATAATATAGCAAGACTCCATTAGAAGAAACAACATTACTAAGGTGAGTAATTTTTTCTTCTAGGAGTTGTATATGTTGTCCATCCACACTTGTTGGCATGTCCCTTTCCCCTTTAAATCTTGCCGGAAGGCCTTCAAGCTGGCTCCTCCCACCCACCCAGGTGGTATAACCCTCAGCTCCACCCCATGACACCAGATCTTAGCCCACTGGAAGCCAGGTTGTGCACCGCACCCAGTGAAGTCGGGTGGGTCAGTGTGGATGAACAACATATACCACTCCTAGAACTACTGTTACAGGTGAGTAACCTGTTTTTCTAGGGATGTGGATATGTTGTTCTTATCCACACTTATTGGCAGACTCCTAGCAGTTCTCCAGGAGGAGAGAGACAAGGCACACACACCCTACTTTGGGAACAGAGACCGGAGAACTGAGGCCCCAAAACCAGTATCCTGGCGTGACTCAAGGTCGATGTGGTAATGGGTGATGAAGGTGTTTGCTGTCTTCCAGGTAGCAGCCCGGCAGATTTCCTGGATAGGGATGTCCCTCGAAGCAGCGGGTGGAAGGAGCTCTTATCCCTCTGGGAGGTCCTGCCAACCTTTTTTTTTTTTTTAAACTCTATTTCTGGCTCTGCTTGAGCCCCGGAGAACTCTCTCGGGCATCCACTCACTACCAGATCTACTTCCGTGCCTGAAATTCACCAGCAACCTGGCACCAGCCTGGCTATCCCCTCAGCTCTGAGCCCTCATGAGGTGGGGCCGCCCTATCCTCCCAGGGCACTCTATCTACAAATTCAGGCCTGGCTGGGCTCAGCCTAGGAGGAGCTGGACGAGTTCGGCTGGTGGAGTGTGGCTGTAGGGTGGTGCCTTCGCCTATCTCTGGGAGCGAGGATTTTTCTTATTTTTCCTCCTCCCTCGTTGCGCCAACCCCCCTCCCCCTCACCCAGCGGAGTCCCAACATGCAATGACGCTAGGGAACGTCTTGCCATGACTCCACAACCCTCTATTTTGGCCCTGAAGTGTTGTGGTACCTCTGGTCTCCACCAGAGGTCGCTGTGGTGCCGGGCATAGTCCCTGGATTCCCCCCCGAGGAAGGAGAGCTGTCCTCTGGACGCTCAATCCTTCCCCTCCCCTGCCGCCCCCTGGTGATCCAGGCTCATTCCCGAACCCGGGTCGCCAGCGCAAGGTGTGGTGTGCAGCGCCTCAACCCTCAGCGCCACTGGGCCGGGCTGCCTGCCAACCTACAGGAGAGATCAATGCATGATGTAAATCTGCCAATCATCCGCTTTGCTGTAGGTCTGCCAGGTGCGGCTTCAGCGCAGGTGACAAACAGCTGGCAAACCTCTCCCCAATCTTCCACCATCCTCTCTTTACGGTAGGAGAGAACATGTCTCAGGTCCAGAGTATGGAGTCTGTACTCAGCATCTGAGATGTAGTTCGGGTAGAACAAAGGCAGAGTCAACACCTGCTTAAGGTGAAACTCTGACACCATCTTCGGGAGGAATTTCAGGTGGGGACGCAGGACAACCTTGTCCCTGAGGAAGACAAGATAAGGAGACTCCACCGAAAGCACCTGAAGCTCCCCAGTCCTCCTGGCGGACGTGCTAGCCACCAGGAAGGCTGTCTTCCATGATAAAAATGTGACATCTCACACTTAAGCACTGGTTTGAATGGTTTGCCCGTGAGCTTTGCCAAAACCAGCAATAAATCCCACGGAGGTGGAGGTTCATGCACCGGAGAGGATATGTGATCGAGGTCCTTGAAAAAGGACCAGGCCCCCTTCTCCTGTGGCACCGTCTGTTGACCGACCCGTGCCCGGTAAGCAGAGATGGCTGCCAGGTCCACCTTAAGGGTCGAAGACCGAAGACCCTCTTTGGACAGAGATCAAAGATGGTCTGAAATGCTCACCACAAGACAGGACCTTGCCCTGGCACCAAATGGAAAATCTTTTCTATTTGAACGCATAGCACTTTCTGCTTGACTCTTTTCTGGATACTTCCTCTACTGTGAGTACATCCTCAGAGAGGTCGAAAGCCTGGAACTCTAGCCGCTCAGGTACCAGGCTGTCAGGTCCGGATGGAGTATCTTCCCTTGATTGACTGATATCAGGTCCGGGCGTGCTGGAAGACGCCTCAGGAGCCTGTTGCTGAGTCTGAGGAGATCTGGATACTAGAACTGGTGGGGTTAATCTGGGGCTACCAGGATCACCTGCGCCTTGTCCCTCCTTGCCTTGAGAAGCACCCTGTGGATCAAGGGAAATGGAGGGAAGGCGTAGAAGAGGCCTGGGGTCCACGGCCTTGAGAAGGCATCCCCCTGAAGCGAGCCCCACTGGGGGGGGGGGTGGGCATGAAACAGCCTCAGCTTGGTGTTTTCCCTGGAGGCAAACAGGTCCACCATCGGTTTGCCCCAGTGGGAGAACAGGCTGTAAGCTACCTCTGGATGTACAGACCACTCGTGGGATGTCTCGCCTATGCAGATGAAAGCACATGGATGGCTAGGAGATCCACCTCCAGTCGGCTCACGAGTGTCCAGATGCAGAGTGCTTCCCTGCACAACAGTCGGGATGTGTGCCGCCCTGCTTGTTGAGGTAGTACATGGTTGTGGTGTTGTCTGTCTGGACTTGAACCACTTGCCCCGAAGCTGCTGAGCGAATGCTGACAACGCCAGTCTGACCGCTCTGAGCTCCAACAGATTGATATGGTATAGGGATTCCTCAGGGGTCCAGAACCTATGGGCCCTGTTGTTCTTCATGTGGGCTTCCCAGCCCGTGAGAGAGGCACTGGTTGTGAGGACGACCGTCGGCAAGGGGTGGACAAATGGGATCCCTTCCTGCAACCGGTCTAGGACAGTCCACTACTGGAGAGCATCCCACATCTTCTGGGTCACAGTGATCAGCTGGTCAAAATGACCTAGGTGCTGAGTCCACTTAGTGGCCGACTCCCATTGAAGGGGGCGCATATGCCACCAGGCCCAACGTACCACAGTGGTTCAGCCCGCCATGTAGCCCTGAAGGTGCAGAAAGTCCCGGGCAGGGTGCAAGTGCCCAACCAGAAATGACTGGGCAAAGGAGGAGAGAACCTCCGCCCTGTCCACTGGGAGCCGAGCTCTGCCCCAATGAGGCACATCACCTGAGAAGGCATGGGTTCTGACTTGGCCTCACTGATCAGAAGGCCAAGTTGAGAGCAGGTCAGGAGGGCTAGGTCCCTGGACCTCTCCAGCTCTTGCTGGGTGGAACCTGCCAAGAGCCAATCGTCGAGGTAGGGGTACGCTCTGACCCCATAATGCCTGAGATGGGCTGCAACCACTGCAATGCATTTGGTGAAGACCCTTGGGGCCAATGACAGGCCGAATGGCATGGCTCAGAACTCGTATAGGGTTCCCTCAGCTCTGAAGCGGGGGAACCGCTGGTGTGACAGACAGATCGGAAAGTGAAAGAATGAGTCCTGGAGATACAGTGAGCAGAAGCACATGTTTTTCTCCAGGGATGGTATGATGTGGGACAGAGTTACCACCCTGAAGGTGTGTGGCCTCAGATACTGATTCAGGTCATGCAGATCTAGAATGAGGTGCCAGCCCCCTGTCCATTTCGGGACCAGGAAGTACCTGGAAACGAACCCTGGGTTGACTGGAGGATCTGCCACTCGAACCACTGCCACCTTGAGGAGGAGCTGAGCTATGTCGTCTCTCAGAGCCGACCGAGTGTGGGCTGATTCTCCCTTCTCCCATGGGGCACTGGCTCAGCTGGGAGGGTACTGCTCTAAGTCCAGAGGCAGACTCTGGCCAACCACTTCTAAGACCCACCTGTCCATGGTAACAGCGGACCAGGTGGAAATAAAGTGGTGGAGCCGACACGAGACAGGGGTGGCAACCCCTATCCCATCACTAGGCAGGCTTGGAGGAAGAGGGTCCAGGGCCTGTACCCCGACCTCCCTGTCTGCGGTCCGGTAGAGGCTCGGACTTGGGCAGAGTGCCACGCCTGTGCCTGCTGTTGCTGTCCGCCATGATAGGAGGGCTGCTGTGCCACAGGAGCAGGGTGCCAAAAAGGCTTTTTCTTTTTCTGCTGCTTCTTGGCACCAGGGGCGCTTTGAGCAGAAGTGGCTGAGTCTAAGGTGGCACTGGACTGCTCGATTCGTTGAAGGTGACCATCCAAACCTGGGCCGAAGAGATCGCTACCCAGAAAAGGAACATCAGTGAGTATGTGCTGGGTGTCCGCCGTAAAGGTGGAAAGCCTCAGCCACGCCCTGCGGTATGAGGCAACCACGGCTGCCACCGAACGGGCGCAAGAGTCCCCAAGGTCTAAAGCCATCTGAAGCTACTGCTTGGCAATGGAAAGACCCTGGTCCCAGACCTGCTTGACTGTACTCTGAAGGTCCACGGGGAGGTGCAGGAGAACTTCATCTAAGGAGCCTAACAGGGCATGAGAGAAGTGCGCCATGATGATGGCTGAGCTCGCCTGACGAAAGCCAAAAGAGGAGGCTGCACAGACCTTCCTGGCCGTGTGGTCCAGTGTTTTGGACTCCTTGTCAGGAGGTCTATCAGTGTCAGCAGAGCTGCCTGTGCATCTGAACACTGAGGCAGTCACCAACCCCTCAGCTGAGGGGTGTACAGTGAACCCCGAAAGGGACCCAATGGGCACCGCATACTTGTGGGCCATCCAGGCAGACAGCGCTGGGCAGGAGGCAGGATGCTGCCAGAGCTCCAAGGCTGGGCCAACGATGGCTTCGGCCACAGGAAAGGCTTCCGTGAGTGTATCCCCTCTTTTAAGAATATCTATAAGAGGGTACTCCACCCTTTTCTGGACAAGCTCCAGGGGCATCCCCATGGATTCGGAGATGAGACAGAGAATCCCTTGAAAAGACAAAGGGTCTGCCACCGTCGACAAACTACTAATAGACTCATCGTCCCGCGTGTGAGAGTGTAAGTCGGTATCTTCCGTATCCGAAGAATCTGGATAGATCGGTCGGCCACCAAGGTACCCTTCAACACGCCTAGGGCGATCAGGTGCAAGGGTGACTGACAACTGATGTGGGAGTCCCAGAACCATCTGAGAATCCTTCATAGAAGCCCCTCCCGATGGCAGTTTAGGTGGCAGCTCCACCACAATTGGCGGAGAGACCGATTTTGGCCAAACCGGAGCGGGTTTGGCCAGCTCCACAGGCAGTAGAACCAGTATGACGGTTCCAAAGGAGTCATCTTCGGCTTAGGAGGTGAAAGCCAAGTAATGGCCAGAGTAGAAACTGTGGTCAGCTTCTGTCCAGACAGAATCAGCTGCTGCCACTTCAAATCCTCATAGCATCAATGGAGTTTTCGCCGAAGCCTCCCCTCATCCAAAGAGGATGAGGATGACTGATGGCGTCGCCTCTTTTTACAGCACTTATGTGCCTTCCTCGACTTGTCGGTCGAGGGGGTCCTAGATGTCGACCTCGATCAGACTGGCTGATTCAGTCACTCGGGAGACACCGAGGGAACCGGTGATTTACCCGGATCAGGGATCGGTTCCTTGATGGGATTCCCAGCTGGCTGGGTCTCATCAGAAAGAGGCAGGACCGGAGTCCTTGTCAAAAAGTCATCAGCCTTGTCAAGCAACAACAGGTCAATGGGATTGAGAATGATCTCAAACTCATCAATCGAGACCTCGGATGACTGGCCAGACGGCACAGCCGAGAAGCCAGCAGCCGAGGAAGCAATTTCAACCAAAGTCAATACTGCCAGCTCCTGGGACTGAAATTGCTCATGATCCCAAGAGCGACTTTGCAGAGACGAAGAAGATTTCAGATCCTTTTCCCTTTTATGGGACTGAGAGGAATGTGAGCCCACAGGTCCGTCGCCTTTAGTGGGGAGGGACTGACACAGCTCTTGGAAGAAACCCGAAAGCATGGAGCCCAGGTTGAGGGGAACAAAAAACAACCGAGAAGAGGATTCTGCAGCCCGTGCCACTTCTTCTTCAAAGGCCTGCATGTGTTCCAGACGCCCGGCAGACCCCGCAGCCATGAAGACCACCCTCAGGGCTGCTTTGGATTTCACCGGAGGATTCCGTTTCTTGGGCCTGCCCAACTTAAGGCACGCGAGATGACTGTTGAGGACATTTGGGTGGAATGCAAGGCACGTCTCGCAAGTCTGAGTGTCATGGTCAACACCCAGGCAGTAGACGCACACTTTATGCGGATCAGTGTGCGACAATTTTTTGCCACACAGGCACCGGCGAAATCTGGAGGAAGATTCATCTTCCATGACTGAATAACAAAGAGCACAGTCGCTAGCTCAAATGAGCCTAATTTTCAGAATAACTGAAGGGTTAGAAGCCAGGGCCTACAAAAAACAATCGCAAAGAAGAGGCAACATGAATCTTCCAGTGGAAAGGAAGATCTGGCATCATGGGGCGGAGCCGAGGGTTATACCACCCAGGTGGGTGGGTGGGAGGAGCCAGCTTGAAGACCTTCCAGCAAGATTTACAGGGGAAAGGGACTTGCCAACAAGTGTGGATGAACAACATATCTACATTCCTAGAACTGAAGAGTTTTCTCCAAAGTCCCTAGTAACTGTTTTCTGGATTGGGCTTTTAGGAGCCAATCATCCAGATATGGGAAAATGTACAGCCCTTCCCTTCTAAGGGCCACAGCTACTGCTGCTAAGCACTTGGTAAAGACTCTCAGCGGAGAGGACAAGCCAAAAGGCAGCATTTTGAACTGCTAATGCTCACCCTGGAAAAGAAACCTGAGGAACCTCCTGTGGGGAGGAAACACAGAGATGTGCAGGTAAACATCCTGCATGTTCAGAGAACAAAGCCAGTTGCCTTTCTTGAGAAGAGGCAGGAGACCTGGCAAAGTCACCATTCGGAACTTTTTGTACTGTACATACAGACTGAAGTCCTTTAGGTCTAAGAGGGGCCTTAGATCCCTGGTCCTTTTGGGGACCAGGAAGAACCTGGAATAAAACCCCTGGTTTCTCTGGCACATGGGCACTGGCACAATGACCTGTTTTGTAGAAGGGACCGTACCTCCTCCTGGAAAACAGACAGGTGGGCCGAGGGTAGCTGGAGGGCAGAGGTGGAGTCCATGGAGGTGGCTTGGTGAGCTCCAGAGTGTGACCACTTTCTATGATTTGAAGAATCCAGGCATTTGATGTGATAGTTCTCCACTGATTGAGATGGGAGAACCAACCTCTGACCACAACGTCTTGTTTGAGGACCGGAAGGGGGGGGGGTTGGCAAGAAGTCATGCAGAGGCAGATCCAGTCACTGCGGCTGGTCCATCACCTCTAGGATGCTTGGACACCACTCCCACGGTGCAGGGGGAGGGCAAGGAGGCAGAGGCTCTACATTTGCCCTGGGGCCGAGAGGCTGCTCCTGGCCTGTTGTATGCCTTACAAAAGGAGAGGTGCTGTCCGTTTTTAGGTTGCGTGTGATAGAGTGAGTGGACAGATTTGATAGCCCTGCCAGATGTCTGCAAGTCATTAATGATGTCCTGGACATCTTGCCCAAAGAGCTTAGAACCATTGGGGGGGAGCATTAAGCACCTTCTGCTGGGTATCAACAGCAAAACCAGACAACCTCAGCCAGAAGTGCCTATGAAGGCACATGCCAGTGGCTGCAGCCCTGGCGATAATGTCTGAGATATAACAGAGAGCCCGCAGGAGCTCCTTACTAACATCCTCAGAGATCTGCAAGCATTTCAGAACCTCCTGCTTCTGGGTACCTTCTGGAATGGCCTGGGCAGTGGCCCTGCCCTTCTTCCAGTTGGTATTTTGGTACTTTACCATATGGGACAGGTAGCTGGCAACCCTCACCCCAAGAGTGGATGAGGCATAAACCCTCTTGCCCAAAGATCAATTCTGTGTGACTCTTTGTCTGGAAGGAGGTAGCTAAGGTGCTTGGGCACCTTAGACCTCTTGTGAGCTACCTTTATGACCACATAAACTGTTTCAGGCTGGGTAGTATTATGTGGAAACCCCTGAGAGGAATGACAAAGTTTATCTGTCATGCAGGGCATAGCTGGCACCGTGTCAGCCCTGTGCCAGGCTGCAGTAGTAGCATTCCTCAAAGCAGACAAAACAGGAGGAATGATCTTGGGAGGAGACTCTGGGGTCTCCAGGAAATCCACCAAATCCTTTCTGGGGGCATCCTCTTCCTCCTCAGTATGGAAGCCCATGGCTGAGGACATCTGCTTCATAATATTGAAGAATGTAGGGTCATCTGGAGGAGACATAGGAGTGTGTTTGACAGAAACCTCACTGACTGAAGAAGCAGTGGACCTGTCTGAGGTGAGGGGTTCTTCCTCCTCCTCCTCCTCCTCGTCAGGAAGAATAAGGTCAGAATGGTACTCCTCCTTGACGTTGACCTCTACCAGATCAAGGTCAGATATTTGAGGCACCAACGACAAACCACAGGGGGTGGCCTGCGGCCATCAAGATGGGGTCAATGTAGGTCTGTCTGTGCCTAACTGGTGGACTATTGCTGAACTGAATTTAGTCAAAATTTTGTTGAGGTCAATGACAGTCAAGGACTGTGTTGATGGAGGGGGTTGACGACCCACCAGATGGAAACAGCCTGTAGACCGAGGGCCTAGGGAAGCATCAGGCCTTGACAGGAGGGCTATTGACAACCATCCTGTCGTTAATGAGGAGGAAGCCAATGACCGGTCGCCCTGAATATTGGGTGGAGGCACTGTTGGTATGGGTTTGGTAGGCACAGAGACCTGCACAGTAGGCTTAGGTGTTGGCGCAGCCACAGTCAACGAAGAACCCCCAGACGAGAAATGAGAAGCCATCAAGGAGCTGGACCACCGCCCGGGGGAGCAGTTCCTATCTTGGTCCTTTCTGTGATTTTTCCCCTGGGAATTATCTCGGGCCTTAGCGGCCTGGGAGCTCAACAATCCTGCCAGCGACTAGGAAGCAAGGACCCCGGAGGACATCTGCCATGAACTGACCAACTGTTGTTCCATGAGGAAATTTTTAAGAGCCTTCTTGCGTCGCCTGAGGGTTGTTTAATTAAACTTCTGGGAGAGCTCACAGTTGGAGACTTCATGGTCAAGCCCAAAACAGCAGACACAGAGAGAGTGTTCATCTGTAGAGGCAATCTTCTTTCCACAGCGGCAGCGATGGAGGAGAGAAGTTGAAGGATTAGCTCTCGACATAAAATAAAGGAATCTCTTTATAAGAAGAGATTCTAAAGTAGCAGGTCTAAAAAAGCTGTAGGCAAAAATTGGCATGAAACTGTGTCGGGGCTTCCGAAGAGACCCATGCAAACAAGTCGACAGCGGGAAAGAACTGAGGAGGGAGCGGGGCTGCTCATGCCTTTATAGGCTTGATGACGTCGGCAGGTGATGTACTGCTAAAAATCTTCCATGTGGATCCTCATTCACCGACAGTAAAGTTCCTATGGTGTGACCTGATGACTGAGATACCTCCGAAGAAGATTATCAGATCCATATATGGTACAAAATAAAAATGCAGCATTACTTGCAAGGAAAACACACTGAATATTCCAGGAGCTCCCAGCGCATATGCCAGTACCAAGCAAAGCAGGGGATGAAGTTGGTCTGAAAGAGTTTGGATATGCTCCAATGATTTATGATGGCACCAACAACCCTTGATGGAATTACAGAATTCCCTTGTTTTTCAGTGCTTCACTTCTTCTAGACCTAGCTTTCTACATTTCCATCCTAGGACACCCATGGAAACTAGATTGCAGGGTGCTATATGATGGCTATTTTGCTTGTCCTAGCGACTTAGTCTATTTTGGCCAATGGGGATAGTGCCAGGTTGCATATGGGACACACTCTCACTCTTGTTTTAAAGCCCCAAAATAGTAAAAAAGGTTTATGCTATTTCAGGACTTTTACTAAATGATGGAAATTTTCCACAAAATTTGGGAATTTTTTTTTTAATAAAGCTCTTTTCCCTTGGCCACACTCGTCTTTCCCGGAATATACCGATTCTAACGATATACCCTGTTCAGGCCTGCATCCCGTTTCCCCAGGTCCCCACAATGCACCAGCTCACCTCACATCTTACACTCTGTGGCAGGGGCCCGAGGGGGAGACCATCCCCCCCAAGGCAATCCACTGTGTGGACTAGGATCCAGAGATTGCAAGCACTAGGACCCAGGGGAATCCGAAGGCCCAGACTGTCAGATAGATGCAGATGTCTTTTTGTTCCCTTTTTAGGTCCCTCCCACACACCCTGATGTGAGCATAGCCTTCTGGGTGGCCTCGCACGTACACAGCAAACATCTGCAGCAGGCGCAATCTTTTTTGGCCAAGTCAGAGGGGTTGATGTGGTACCAGAGCTTGCCACTGACCTTTCCCGACTGAAGAACACTACTGCACAGCAGCTGTCACAGCATGGTCTGCCTCCCGGCGTGCTGACTCATGTTCACTCCTGAAACCAAGTCACTTGCATGGCAGTGCAACACACCATTCAGGTGGGTAACAATTTGGGAATTTTGACTTAACTGTAGAAACATTTCCTGCAGTTTCAGGACTTAAGAGACTGGGACAAACAGACCCAAATATTTTTGCTTTCTGTGATTTTACACTGGCTGGTAATATTTTTGATTGGTAGACAAAGTGGCTACCTAAACAAAACTCTAATTAGAAAACTACTAGACTGACACATTTCACTAGTGTTTTCAAGTTAATATACTGAATAAATCAGTAAAAATAAAAATTACATACTCACTGTAATTCTTGATCTTCTAGGAATATGTTCACCATTGATTCACATGAATGGGTTCTGATCCGGGGGCACTAGGACCCTGTGGCAGCCAGAATTTTTCAGGAGGACTGGTGCCGAGGCGAGCTGCATGCATGTGTGGCGCTGCGAGGGGAAGCTCACAGCACAGGCTTATCTCGACACCTGCCCTCAATCGCCTCAGTACATTTTTTACCGAAAAGGTGCAGCCTTAACTAACATCTATGCACTTAACCTAAGGGCACAAGATAGCCCTGGTGACCCATGTAATAAGGGTCAGCAAATCAGAAACACAGTGTCTCCACAATCCAAATCAAGAACAAGGGATGAAGACCAATAGACTGACTAGGGTGAGTCTGGGCGATGGTGGGCAGGTGTGTGAATCAATGGTGAAGAAACTCCTAGAAGATAAAGAATTATGGTGAGTATGTAATTTTTTTACATCTTCTAAGAATCAGTCTTCACCATTGATTCACACATATGGGTTAGAGTACCAAGCTCAGATGATGTCAAGGCAGTGTTAGCTGAGGCTCATTCAGGACAAAAGTCCATTGAGGATGGCCCTGCCAAATGAGGCATGCTGCCTGGCACAGGCATCCAGAGTATAGTGCTTGACGAAGGTGTGCACTGTGCTTCAAATTGCAGCTCCACAAATATCACAGATATGCACACAGCGAATCTCTGCCAGGGACGCAGAAACTGCTTTGGTGGAGTGGGCACGTACATGGTCTTCAAGCTTGACCTGCGCCATGGCATTAGCACAGAAAGTTCACAATACAGGCAGAAATGCATTTGACTGCAACAGATTGTTCCATCCGATTAGGATTAAAGGAGACAAAGAACTGCTTTGAGTGCCTGAAGTCCTTGGTTCCGTCAAGGTACAACTTCAAGGCTCTCCTGACATCCAGATAATGAAGAATGCACTTTCTTTCATTCTGGAAGTTAGGAAAATATGTAGGCAACGTAAGAGGCTAATTTAAGAGAATGTCTGCCACCACTGTGCCTGTTGCTAGCCTTGCTTGTAGAGCAGAAAGCAGCTAACTAAAAGAAGCTACATTTTCTTATTAATTTAACACTTATATCTTAGCAGGAGTCAGTGTCTGTTGAGTTTAAGCAAACAGATACTTTATTAGAAGTAGAATGGGCCTTATTTAGGGTTTAAAAAAAAAAAGAAAGTCAGTGTGTGTTCTGTGCTGGGAAGGGTTCTGTATCAGTTTACTTTGCTAAACCAGTAGGAGGAAAGAGAGCTTAATTGGGGGTGTGGTTTAGACACTATAAAAGCAGATGACTCAAATTACAATTTCCTGTTGCTAGCCTTGCTTGCAGAGCAGAAAGCAGCTAACTAAAAGAAGCTACACTTTCTTATTAATTTAACACTTATATCTTAGCAGGAGTCAGTGTCTGTTGAGTTTAAGCAAACAGATACTTTATTAGAAGTAGAATGGGCCTTATTTAGGGTTTAAAAAAAGAAAGTCAGTGTGTGCTCTGTGCTGTAGGAGGAAAGAGAGCTTAATTGGGGGTGTGGTTTAGACACTATAAAAGCAGGTGACTCAAATTACAACTTCCTGTTGCTAGCCTTTTTTCTTACTAATTGGAACCCACTCGGGAGGGAGCAATCTTAGACCTGGTACTCTCAAATGGGGACGGAGAAAGAATCTCAGATTTAGAAGTGGGTAGCCATCTGCGAACAAGCGACCACCAAACAGTGTGGTTCACGATAAACACAGCCATACAATCAAGCCATACAAAAGCAAGAGTATTGAACTTTAGGAGGGCTGACTTTGGGAAAATGAGAGAGTGCCTCAGAAAAGCACTAGCAAACAGGCAAGAAGGAGGAGTGGAGGAACAATGGAGAGTAATCAAACAGCCATCACAGAGGCAACAAGCCTTGTGTAAAGCAAATCAACAAAACACAACAAGGAAAAAAACCGCTATGGTTCTCAAAAGAGGTGGCAGGGAAGGTTAACGAAAAGGATAGCATTCAGGAAATATAAGGAAACACAGAAGGAGAAGGACAGAGAACTTTATCAGTTAAAGCAGAAAGAGGCTGGGAAGGCAGTCAGAATAGCAAAGGCCCAAACCAAGGAAAGGATAGCCAACTCTGTTAAGAAGGGGGATAAGACCTTTTATAGGTACATTAGGGAGCGAAGAAAGACCAAAGGAGGGATACTGATGCTTAATAAAGGGGAGGGAATGTGGGTAGAGGGTGACAATGAAAAAGCAGGGATACTGAACGAATATTTCTGCTCAGTATTCACAAAGGAAGAGGAGGGGGAGGTACCTAAACCAAACAAGAGAAACACTCTGAAGACGAGGGTCGATACCAGTCCATTTACAGAAGAAAGGGTTCTGAAAGAACTAATAAAATTGAAGGTGGACAAAGCAATGGGGCCTGATGAGATTCACCCAAGAATTCTAAAAGAACTAAGGGTAGAACTAATGACACAGCTAACTACTCTCTTTAACAAATCATGGGAGGATGGGGTGGTACCTGAGGACTGGAGGACGGCAGATGTGATTCCTCTTCACAAAAGTAGGAGCAGGACAGAGGCAGGAAACTACAGACCAGTTAGTTTGACCTCAGTGGTAGGTAAAATGATGGAATCACTTCTGAAGGAAAGAACTGTTGAATACCTAGAGGCCAGTGGGGCACAGGACCCAAGGCAGCATGGATTCACGATGGGAAGGTCGTGTCAGACGAAGCTAATAAATTTCTTTTGACTGGGTGACAAAAGTAGTAGACCAGGGAGGGGCTATGGACATGGCTTACCTAGATTTTAGCAAGGCATTTGATATAGTCCCACACAAAAGATTAATACACAAGTTAGCCAGCCTTGAAGTGGGTCCCAAGGTGGTAGCCTGGATAAAAAATTGGCTAGACAACAGGACGCAAAGGGTAGTAGTAAATGGAGTCCACAGTGAAGAAAGGAGGGTTATTAGCGGGGTACCGCAGGGTTCAGTACTGGGACTGGTCCTTTTTAATGTCTTTATTAGTGACATTGCAGAGGAACTGGAAGGAAAAGTATGTCTCTATGCAGATGACACAAAGATCTGCAACAGGGTTGATACACAAGATGGAGTGGAATGGATGAGAAGGGACTTGGCAAGGTTGGAGGTATGGTCAAATGTATGGCAGCTCAGATTCAATGCAAAGAAGTGCAAGGTAATGCACCTGGGAAACAAAAACCCAGGGCAAGAGTACACAATGGGTGGTGAGATACTGACAACAGTAAAAATGGAAAGGGACCTGGGGGTAATTACATCAGATGACCTAAAGGTGGGCAAGCAATGTGAGAAGGCAGTGAGGAAGGCTGGGGGGATGTTGGGATGCATAGGGAGAGGCATCAATAGTAGAAAACAGATAGTTGTTATCCCTCTGTACAGACAGTTGGTGAGACCCCATCTGGAGTACTGTGTGCAGTTCTGGAGACCCCATCTCCTCAAAGACATAGACAGAGTGGAGGCTATCCAGAGGAGGGCAACCAAAATGGTGCAGGGTCTGCACCAGGAGACATACAAAGTAAGACTAAAGGAGCTTAATAAGTATACCCTTGAGAAAAGAAGGGAGAGAGGGGAAATGATAGAAACTTTCAAGTACCTGAAGGGAATCAACAAAGTCCAAGAGGGTAGCATCTTTCAGAAAAAGAGATGTGCAAGAACAAGGGGGCACAATTTGAAGATAGAGGGGGGACGGCTCAGAGGTAATGTGAGGAAGTATTTTTCACAGAAAGGGTTGTGGATGCATGGAACAGCCTCCCTGAGGAGGTCGTGGAGTCAAGAACAGTGGGGGAATTCAAAAATGCATGGGGCAGACATAAGGCAGTCCTAGTGGGGGGGTAGGAGGAAGTAAGCTGTTGGTTAATTAGGATCTGCAACTTATCTGTTAGGTAGGAAAATGGGCAGACTAGGTGGGCCAAGCAGTCCTTATCTGCCGTCAAATTTTATGTTTCTATGTTTCTGTGGGTAAGAACTTGGCGTGCGTACAGAGAAAGTACAGCTAAGTAAGAACTTACTGTAACAGCAGATCTTTGAGAGGAGCTCTTGCAGCAGGTAATACCATTAGGACTAAGGCCACCAGGTGTTAGGACCCCCACGCAAAAATCTTCAAGTTAGCTGTCTGTGGCAGGGGACTGCCGACGACGTCAGACGTGGTATAAAGGGGGTGGTCCACTGACACCACCCCAGTTCTCCTGCCAGAGACACAGCTGAAAAAACATATGGCTAATCGAAGAGGATCTCCCATCCCCCAAAGAGAAAATAATGAAATTTGTCCCCAGGGGCAGGTGGGTGGGAAAGCCACCTACTGCAAGAGCTCCTCTCAAAGAGCTACTGTTACAGTAAGTTCTTACATAACTGTACTATCTCACTTCAAGGGGGAGCTCTTGCAGCAGGTAATACAATTAGGATTGAGTCTCAAGCAATGCCCAAAAAGAGACCCAAGTCGTAAGGGTGGAGGACTAAATGTTCTGCTATAGTAAATTAGGAGAAGAGTCCTTGAAGGACCGCTAGGTTGAAACCTGCTCTCCTCCTGGAAGCAATATTCAGACTGTAATGCCTAACAAAGGTGTGCACTGAACTCCAATTAGCGGTTGCACAGGGGTCCACTGAGGAGACATTCCCGAGAGAAGCAAAGGACGTCGCTATTCCTCTGATGGAAATGACCCTTGACCAGTCCTGGTGAGGGCTTGTTGTGCTGCTGGTATCAGAAAGTAATGCAGTACACTAACCACTTGGTTAGTGTTTGCTTTATCACGAGTGCCCCAGTGTTTCAGTGGGCGAAAGAGACAAACAACTGGTCTGTCTTTCTGGTGCAACTAATCCTTTCCAGAAAGTAATGCAGGATTCTATGTATATCCAGAGTTTGCAACAGTGCCTCCCCTCTGTTCGAGTACTCTCTGTAATAAACTGGTAGTTGGATGTCCTGGTTCAACATGATCTCAGACACTACCTTCGGTAGAAACTTAGGGTTTGTATGCAGGGCTACCCTGTCCCTGTGAAAAATAAGACAAGGCTCTTTGCACATCAGAGCCTGTAGCTTGGAAATCCCCTGGGCTGAGGTAATGGCAACTAAAAATAACACCTTCCAAGAGAGAAGGTGTAGCTAGCAACTTGCAGCTGGTTCAAAGGGGGGCAAGGTGAGCTTTTCCAAGACGGCACTGGGTCTCTTCTGGGGGGTTTAATATGCAAAATGCCTCTTAGAAAGGTCTTGCAGATGTCAAACTGTGCTAGAGTCTTCCCATTCATTGGTGAACGGTAAGCTGACAGAGCACAGAGATACATGGCTGAAGTCCGAATGGTGGAGAAGATACTCCAGCACAGATTCCACCAGACAATTGAGGGGATCCAGAGAACAGGGGAGCACCCACAACCAGAAACGCTGCCACTTCATGGCGTATGTAACCCTGGTAGAGGGTTTTCTCGCTGCCACGAGTATCTCTGTCACTCTAATGGATACACCAAACATATCCCTTGCTAAGTCCAGAGGAGCCATGCATGCAGATGCAGGGACCACAGGGACGGATAGACCAAGGTTCCTTGTTCTTGGTACAGCAAGTGAGTGGAGAGGAACAACAGGACTGGCAGGTCCGATGCCAGCTGCTGCAACAGTGGGAACCAAATGTGTCATGGCCAGAAGGGCACTAAAAGTATCATCTGGGCTCCTTCTACTTGCAGCTTGAGCAGGACCCTCTGAATGAGGGGAAAGGGATGGAAGGCATACAAAAATCTCCCTGACCAAGAGAGGGACACTGCATCTCACCAAATAATACCAGGCCCTGAATTAGCGAGCAGAAAATGAAAATTACGTACCTACCGTAATTCTGATCTTTCTGTGTATCTTCACCATTCATCACAGATGGGTACTGGCTGGAGATCAGAGCCATGGGAGCTTTTTTTTTGTGGGAGATGGAGCCGACAGCATCAAGCGCCTGCCCCTCGAGGCCGACGTGACCTCCGGGTGCCGAGGGTTGGCCATTAGGCTGTGCCGACCCGCCTGTCTACCAGTTCTGAGTCGCTGAAGAGGTAAGAGGAAGGGATGGAGGGTGGGACAAGAGAGTCCAAGGGACAGAAAAAGGAAAGGATAACTGAACTAAAAGGAGAAATAACGACTGAGAGGACAGCAAAGAAGAGATGAGACTAGGGATTGGGTAGGGGCCCCAACTCCTGGAAGCAGAAGAAGGAGGGCAGGAGGGAGAAAATTCAGGAGAGAGTGAGAGTATCAAGGTATCCGAGACCCTTGTCCGTCACCAGATTGTATAGGAACTGCAAGGAGTAGCAAAGCTCTCTGCCAGAATTCAAGGCACAGAATAACTGGCAAATACCCCAGAAGCAGAGTCGGCTATTCTGGAAGAAGGACAGGGTACAGGGATTTAGTACTCTCTCAGGAAAGATGTTTGGTGAAAAAAGGGATTTTTTTTTTTTTTTTGACAGTTGGATGCAAACCAGAAGGAGAACATGAGGAGGGCAACCACCAACTCCCACCCCATCGGGGTGGAGACATGTAGTAGAGAAGGAGTGCTGCTCGAGCTGTACCCTTTAAAGGAGAATACCCCCCTGTCTGTCCCTACTTTACCCCGCTCCAAAAGAGGAGAGGGGCGCCACAGAGGGAGGGGGACCCAGAGACTGAGGCCCCAGGGGGATGGTGGGTGAGGTTGTGATGAATGGTGAAGATACACAGAAAGATCAGAATTACGGTAGGTACGTAATTTTCATATCTTATCTGTGTCAATCTTCACCATTCATCACAGATGGGTGAGTACCAAGCCCCCCCGAAGGGGGTTGTTTTTTTACACCCTAAGGGACAGAGTCCCTTAGCCCTCAGTGGGTGACACACTAAGGGGGGGAACCTTCCGGGCCTGGGGAGGCCGGAGTGGGGAGAGAGACAGGGTCCCCGGACAGGAAGGAAACTCCCGACAAGCGCCGTCCCACTCCCACGGGAGAAAAGGTAGGTTCCCTGGTGGGGCGGAGCAAATCACCCTACGCCGGGCCAAGGGGTGACAACCGGGAAAGACGTAGCCACGCCGATCTCCTGGTGCAGATCGCTGTCCCTACGACCCTGGTAGCTACCTCGTTGGCTTCATAAGATGCCCTCGCTTGGTGCCTTGCTAGCTCCAGGCCACATGCAGAGAGCGCGATGGCTTGTCTGGTTTGCTCTAAGTCAGGCAAAGAAGCTAGGACCTGACCTAGCCTGGACCACAAGAACCTGTTGTAGGCTGCATAGTGGGCCTGGTGAGCGGAAATAGAAAGGAGCAACCATGCCGAGTAGAAGGTCCTCCTCCCCCAAAAATCAAAATCCGAGGAGTCTTGATCCGGGGGCCGGTCATGGTGGAGGGCGAGAAGCCCATCAGGGGTGTCCAGATGCGTCAAGCCAGACTGCGGATGAGGCATAGAACCTGGAGACTCCGGGGGAGCGCAATACCTCTGGCTGAGGTCCCTAGGGGCAGGAACTCCGGAGAAGGGCCTCTGCCAGAAATGCAAGGACGCCTCCCGAAAGGGAGCAGGCCAGAGCGGCACCACAAGGGTGGCCTCGCCATAATCGCCTAGAAAGGCGTGCACCACATGCTCAGGATTGCTAACAGAAGAGGGTGAAAGGTGCAAGTCCTCCAACATCCTCACGAGGAAGCGCTGATACTCTGAGAGATCAGCAGCTGGAGAGATGTGGACAGAAGGTTCCTCTCCCCCAGAAGAGGGGGATGAGGAGCTGGAGGTCACCATATGTTCCGAGGGTGGCTGCGCGGGGGGGAGGTTGAAAAACCTGGCTGTCCATAGCCCTAACGTAGGCAGGGAACCAGGCAGCCACCGCTCTGAACTGCTCCCAGGTGAGAGGGCCGCTAGGACCAAGAATGCCTGGGAGCGCAGGAGAATGTGGCAGAGGGATAGGGGCAGAGCTGAGAAAAGAAGTCGGCTGACCTCCGCCAGGGCTAGGGAGCAGACCATGAGCACCCGAGGAGGGTGCCCCGGAAGACTCCACAGCCGACAGCTGTACAACCACGTTGGTACTGCCTTGGTTGCGCCCAGAAGAATCCCCCCAGTGAGGCGACCGGGGCCGTAAAAGTCCAGAAGGACAGTCCCCTGCCTCAAAAGAATGGGACTCCCTCAAGGAACCCAAGGGGAAAGGGTGGAAATCCGCACTCCGGCTTCGTCCAGGGCCCGAGTGGACCCCAGAGAAAGGCCAACGCGCCGACCCCACACCCCTTGACCCCTCAGAGTCCGAGAGAGTCCTCCTCCTCGAGAGGGCCAGCCTAGGTAGCTGGCATCTCTGGGCAGCCCCGAAGGGGAGACCCAGGGAACAGTACCTTCCCCTCCTGTAGGTTTCTCGATGGGCCCCAAAGTTGGGCAATCAAGACACACCACTGGAGGGGGTACCACCACCGAGGGGTCGATGAAACCCCCAAGGCCAGGTTGCAGAGCAATGGTGGCACGCACCACTGCCTGCTGGTCAGCACCACTGACCTTAGCCTCGGGGGCCACCTGACTCTCCTCAGTAGGGGGCTGGCTTCGACTCGTCGACGAGACCACGGGAGCGCCCTCCTCCGCAGACAACCCCAAAGGGTGTGACTGCCTGTCTGACTGAGATCGACTCCGACGAGGTACAGTCTGAAGCTCTGAGCCAAACAGTAGGAGGGCGGGCAGAACCAACTTTGCCAGAGGGTCCGGCAGCCAGAGCTGTGGCCGAGACGGCACCCGTGCCCTCCGCAACCCCGCAGGCGGGACCTGCAGGAGGCACCAGGGCAGCTCGAGCCAAAGGTCCAGAGCCAGGGCCAGACGCGGCGCCATCAAGTCCACCAGCACCGGGGCGGTACCAGGGACAGAGACGGTGGCGACAGCAGCAGCAGCAACCTCGCGCCGCGACAATGCGGGGCCCCAGGCTGCGGCGGCACCGAGGACTGAGCGGCGCGCCCGATGGCGGCACTGAGAGCATGGCCGGCGCCAGGGCGGCACTGACGGCGGAGCCGAGGCCCTATGGCGCTGAGCTACACAGCACAGTGCCATGCTCAACCTCGGTGCCGAGGGAGCGCTTTGTAGGCGAGAGCATGGCGTAAAAGAGGACACCGGATCTTGTCCTATGGCACCGCGAGCAGCGCCTGTGGCGTGAATGGCGCGACAGGCTCAGCGGCGCCGAAAGCAATGAGTCGGCGCTGACAGCACCAACAGGGCCCATGGCGCCGTGAACGACGCCGAAGGCTCCGACAGCGCCGACTGACGGCATGGAGGACAGCACCGACCCAGGCCTTCCGAGCCGTGGGAGCGACACCGGGGGAGCCTTCACCCCTGAAGGGGCGATTGCCGTGGCGGCGCCTCCCGCCTGCTCCCAGGAGGAAGCGGGACGGGCCTCCTGCGCCATGGGAGGAGCCTCAGCAATGGCCAGCTACAAGTAGCCGAGGCTCCCTCCTCCTTGGTCCACATAGAATCGGGAGGGGACCCAGAAGAAGGGCCGAGAGAGCGTGGCTTGGCCCGATGAGTGCGAACCCTACCCCCAAAAGTCGGCGGAGCTCGCCTCACTTTCAACGCGCGCTGTTCGATGACCCGGCGGTCCATGGAGAAGCAGGCATCGCACGAGTCCATGTCGTGAAGTGGGCCAAGACACGCAAGACACCGGTCGTGCTGGTCGGTGACGGAATACTTTCGGCCGCACGGGCACCGACACATGGGGGGCCGACCCGTCTTTGAAGACTTTTTGCCCTCCGACCAAGACATGACCTATGGAAAAACAACCACCATAAACAGACTCAACGTCGCAGAATTTCAAATAAAAGGAAAGATCTTACCGGCGACGTCGAGTGGAGGCAGAACCCAGAACCGGTAGACGACCGACGGACTGAACGTTGATTTTTAAACAGGCTGAAGGCCTAAAACTGCAGAGAAGCTTCCCACGAGGCGACCTCGACGGCGGGAGACGAAGAACTGGTAGGCAGGTGGAATCGACACAGCCTAATGGCCAACCCTCGAGCGCCACGCAGTACGTCGGCCTCGAGGGGGGGCGCCGATGCTGTGTCGGCTCCGCCTACCCTTTAAAAAAAAAAAAAAAGCTCCCACTGGGTCCTGATCTCCGGCCAGTACCCATCTGTGATGAATGGTGAAGACTGACACAGATAAGATCTGGGCAGTTTGACGCCGCGTGGGGATGCAAAGAGGTCCAGTTCTGGGCAACCCCACCTTTCAAAGAGGTCATCTATGACTTCTTGCTGTAGTTCCCACTCATGGTTCTGAGACTGGGAATGACTTAGACTGTCTGCGAGGATGTTGTGAATCCCTGGAACGTGTACTGCTGTGAGTTCCAGGTTGTGATCCACTGCCCAAGTCCATACCCTCATTGCCTCTCTGCATAGGGGATAAGAATGTGTATCCCCTTGCTTGTTGAGATGGAAGACTACTGGGGTACTGTCTGACTGGACCAGGAGTGGCCCTGGAAGGAGTACCCCTTGGAATGCTTGAAGGGCATACAGTATGGCTCTCATTTCCAGAATATTTATGTGGAGAGACCATTCCGCTACGTTCCAAGAACCCCTCGTTTGATGAGCAGCAAGATGTGCTCCCTATTCCAGTCCTCAGGCATCTGTGGTAAGGATCTGTTGTGGCCTGGGTGGCTGGAAGGGAACTCCTATGCCCAAATGGGCTGTGGTGACCCACCAGCTCAGGGACTGACAGATCGCACTGGAGATGCAAATGGGCTCCTCTAGCTCATCCGTGCCTTGGTTGCACTGAACCCTGAGGTGCCAGTGCAGGATCCTCATGTTCAAACATGCAAGGGGAACTGCAGCTATGGCTGTCATATGACCTAGGAGCTGCAGAACCGCCCTCGAAGAAACCAAATCGGAGTCCTTTACCCTGTGAGCGACCTCTCTTCGCCTTTGTGCCTGGTCTGTGGGCAGAAAGGCTTTCCCTTTGACTGTGTCCAAGACTACTCCTATGTACTGTAGCCTATGAGAAGGCCAAGGTGTGACTTGGGCAGGTTTAGGATAATGCCCCAGAGTCTGGAATAGACAATGTCTCCTCCAAAGTCCTGTTCAACTGGTTTTCTGCTGGAGCTGTAAGAAGCCAATCATCCAGGTAGGGGTAGACAAAGTGACCCCCCCCCTCTCCTGAAGGCTGCCGCCTACTGCCAGGCACTTGGTGAAGACCCTTGGTGCTGATGACAGACCGAATGGCAACGCCCTGAACTGGTAGTGCTCGCCTTGGAAGGTAAAGCTAAAGTACTTCCTGTGGGATGGCAGGATCCTGATATGCATGTACGCATCCTGCATGTCCAGGCAGCAAAGCCAGTCTCCTTGACGGAGCATGAGCAACAGGCTTGCTAAGGTCACCATTCTGAACCGTTTGTATTCAATGAAACTGTTTAGCTGGCTCAGATCCAGAATGGGATGGAGGTCTCCCGTCTTCTTTGGGACAAAGAAGAAGTGGGAGTAAAATCCCTTGCCTCTTTGAGCAAACGGAAATACCTGGATGGCCCTCTTGTCTAACAAGGCCTGTATCTTTGCCCACAGGAGACGTGTATGGGAGGGTGAGCAGTGGGATGAGGCTGGTGGATTATCTGGTGGAATCCAAGTAAACTCTAGGGAGTATCCTCTCTCCACTATCTGGAGAACCCATTGGTCTGAGGTGATATTGGACCATCCGGATAGGTAAAGAGAGAACCTCCCTCTTACCGCCTCCCCATGCACTTCTGCCAGTAGAGAGGGAGTCAGTAGGGACTCATGCTGTATTGGAAGGGGTGGGCAGGGGAGGTCTTGGTGCTTTGGGGGCCCTGGGCACCTGAAGGGACAGGGGGCCTCGCCTTTTGAAGCCTCCCTTGTGCTATGGCTGTTGTCTTCCCTGCTATCCTTGGTGTTTTGAAAAGGACGGCATTGGGTGGCCTGCGTTTCCGATTTATATATGTGGTGGACCTCAGATACTGCCTTATTGGAGTCCTGCAGACCAGTTATAAGCTTCTCAGTTTCCTGACCAAAAAGGACTGGACCTTGAAAAGGAGTGTCCAGAATGGCATCCTGCAGGTCTTGGCAGAAACCTGAAACCCGTAGCCATGCGTGCCTCCTTATGCAGATACCAGTCACAGTCACCCTAGCTGCCATATCTAGTAGTAGTAATAACAATATTTTATTCATAATATACATATGAACAGGGAAATCACTCAGTTGATCAGATACTCTTTTTCAATGAGTTCCCATGGTATAGAAAGTTACCTTACATAGATACACACATACAAATCCATATTAAATATAAGACATACTCTCAGCGCAGAAAATAATAATAAACAATAACAGCCTAAACACAGGACAATAAATTCCAGGATATTAGGCATAAAGTCTGCTGTAGCAAGTTACTTGGGCTACACTCTCTTTTAAAAACCAGTTTCTAATATTAGACAGTATAATGGGTGAGCTAAATAGTCTCAAACACTACAGAACCGAGTGCCAGAGTGTTATACCTCTGTTAATCACTATGGAAAATTCCAGGCCCCTAGCTGATCTAAGGCAGCCCTTAATGGCACTTATCTCAAAATATTTTGTTATATATGAAGGGACAGAGCCCTTCAATATTATAAACATGAATAACAAAAGGTGAAAATTTCTCCTATCATGGGGTCTAAGCCAACCTATGGTATTATACAGAGAACAACTATGGGTTCTTTGTGGAGCATTCATAACAAAACACGTTAACCAATTAAACATAACTTCAACCCTTTCCAACTGATATCTTGCAGCCCCAGCATATAATTAAAATATCTCCATAATTGATAACTGGAATTATCATTGAATTAACCACTGTTAGTCTAACTTCCTGGGCCGTATAGTTTTTTAATCTATATAGGGCACCAATTCTTTTCCCAATATTGCTTATAAGTGAGTCAATATGCGTCTGCCGAATCATAGGAGCTCCTGAGCACATGTTTGTCTACATCCATTCCTGACTGGATGACTGCCAGGAGTTCTGCCTTCCCCTCTGAGTCTGGCTGGGCCTTAGCAAGATCCACTGCTTTTGCCCAAAGTGACTTCTGATAGATTACCATGTGAGCCAGAAAGTTCAACGACCTAACCATGCAGGTGGCCAAAGAATACACTACACAGCCCATTTGATCTAACTTTTTGGACTCTGGGTCCGGAGGTTGGGCACTCATATGCCACAGTTGCTGTGCCCTACCATGTGCTGCCATTAGCACTATGGAATCAGCTTCAGGGTGCTCTCCTAGGAAAGGCTTATTTTTCGGTGTTTTATAGAGCCTGTCTATCTTTCTTGGCACAGCAGTTGTGGTAGCCGGGTGTTTCCAGGTTAATCTGATGACGTCCTGGAAAGGTTCCAATAATGGGGGAATGACCAATGGCTTAGGGTCAGTAGCCCCCAAGAATGTAGCCAAACGGCGTCTCTCAGGATCCAGCTCTTCTGTGTCCCACTGGTATAGAGCTTGGATATGACGCATTATGTTCAAGAAGGAGGGGTCATCTGGGGGGGTGACTGTGTCGGAGTTAGGCTACACCCTCAGCTGTGACCGATGGATCACTTTTTTATCTCCTTATTTCCTAGCTACCAAAACTTCTGTTGCGCAACAGTTGACGCTTTTCTCTTTTTCTTTCCCCCCTACCCTAGGTTGGCCACCTAGCATAGCTCTTTACTATTCCTAATAAACTTCCTACTAGTTCTCTCTCTCTTCATTCTTTTTCCATTGCCATCCATTCAGTCCCTGGAATGATGCCAAACACCCGGAGAGGTGTTGTGTAAAGTGCATAAGTGCATTTTGTGTGCAAAAAGCATGAATGCTATTTTAGATAATATGAATAAATTTAGTTAATAAAGCATTTTTAAATGAAAATGATTAGAAGCCATATAAAACAATAATAATTTCATGACTGGTACAGTTATAAGAAATCTTTGAGGTATTTTTATAAATTCACATTAGAAATCTGTTACTATATGAAGCTAAACAAAAAACTGTGGTATGCTTTTTAAAAATGCTTAGTCATTATGAATCAGATATCTAGAGAGTCAATATCTGTGGAAATATACACTGTATCTTTAATTGAACCAGGAAGTCCCCTGGAACAAAGAAACTCCCTTGGTTTTAAAACAGCATGTTCAGACGTGAAAATAGAAAGGGCTCAGTCAGGTGACCCCACCAAAAGATATAAAAACCTCTTCACTGAGTTCACTTCAGTTCAGTCCAGTGGGGCTCAGCCCTGACAGAGGAGGAGGAGAGATTCTACTGTTTGTGCAGACAAGCTGCTGAACACAGATGAGAAGGGTCTTAAGAGCTCTAAGATCTAGGACTGTATTATGTGAGAAACTACTGATGTTACATAGTGATTTTCTTTGCAATTTGTTTTGATTTTCATTTATTATTTTTCGAACTTTTGAAAAATAAATATCACACCACAGTGTGTTTTAAACCTGTAAATTTGCCTCGTCTGAAGTTTATTCCCACACACTGGGACAATGACCTAGGAGAGTTCCTTGGGTCTGGAGAGGTGACAGGTAGCTCATCCTCTGAAGAGAAATCCGAGGAGGAGGAGTCTCCGGCGTCCTCTCCTGAGGTCGAAGGCGGATATCCACTGGAGGATGGGGTGGACGATGGGTGCCTTCTCCTACCACTCGGACCGGGCATCTGCTTGTCTTCATCCTCTGGTGGCCAATGTTCCTTCAGTGGAGGTGGCCTAGGGGACGTGTCCCCGGGTGATGGCCAAATCGGGGACGGGTACCTGGGCTTCTGGAGCAGATCCCTTTTGATGGTGTTCCACCACGATGTAAACAGTGCCCCCACCTCAGAAAAACGGATTACTGGGGTGGTGGCGTTGGGTCCGAGGGGCTGGGCATTGAACCCCGCAGACCTTCAGGGCTGGCATCCGGTCACGAGGTACCTCTTCTATGGGTGCCTCTGGCATCAAGTCTGATTGGGACTCTTCCCGTGGAGCTGCGCCCCCTTGTGGTCTGGCATCAGGCTCCTTAGAAGGAGGCAGTTGGGCATCCTCGGTTCTAGGCACTGTATCCTTCGCCTTGGTAGTCAGGGCTGACGTCTAATCCTCCAGGGCCGACGGCCATTCCTTGGCTGGAGGTGCCTGATCCTTATCAGACGCGGAGTTGGAGGGGCTGGTAGTATGCCTACCGTCAGAGGCCGACATCTCCCTATATTCTGGTGGAGGATGCGTCCGGTGCCTAATGGCATCTGGTGGAATATTCTGGTCTTTTGGGTTGCTCGGACGAACCAGCATACTTTCAGGCAGCATCTGAAATTTGCCCAAAGCGGACGCCTGTCCCTCTTGGGTCGAACCATGGGAGGATTTATGGGGTCGGTGGGTCAAGGAAACTTGGGCAGAAGAACGCCCTTGTGAAGAAGACTCCTTACCTTTGGAGTGTGATGAGGAGGAAGTCTTCTTGTGAGCGGCCCCCGAAACTGCAGTGGTACCTGGGGGAACTGATTCCAACCTCCTGCCGAAGGTCAATAAAGCAGAAGTCTTCTAGGGAGAGATTGGGCGGGATTCTGACCTGGCTCCCCCTTTCTCCTGGTGATAGTGTTTCCCCTCCTGATCTTTTTTCCTTGGGGGGAGACTCCTTGGGTGAGGAAGAAGAACTACACCCTGAGTGGGTCTTCTACATAGCGGCCACTTGTTTCTCCAAAAGGTATGCTTTTAGCATATTAGCGCATCGAATGCGAGTTTTACTGTTAAATTTTTGACAGTGCGGGCAGTTGTCAGGCCAGTGGTTTTGGCCTAGGCAAATCAGGCAGGCAGAGTGGACACCCCTTGCCAGGATCTGCTTCCCACACATGCACTTCGACTTTTGTCACTTGGAAAGAAAACAAGACATGCACTTTCACTGAAATATACCAAAGAAAACAAATTATTTATTAACTGTGTGAGGCGCGACGAAAAAAGGCGGTCGATTGTGAACTATGGCATCCGTAGATTTGATGTTAGAGGGTCGACGGCAGGAAAAGAACTGAGGTGGTGCCGGGGGACTGCCCCCTTTATACCACGTCTGACATCAAGGCAGGGACGATGTCGGGGACATTCCCCCACCACAGACTGCTAGCTAGAAGTTTTTTCCGTGGGGTCCTAATGCCTGGCATCCTTAGTCCTAATGGTATTACCTGCTGCAAGAGCTCCCCCTCAAAGTGAGATCAACTTTGTCCCTGTGGAAAACAGTATATGTAGGATCCATGACCAAAGCATGAGTCTCAGAAACTCTGTGGGCAGGTCGGCCTGTCAGCACAGCGGCAAGGCGTCCGCTTGTGATGCGGACGTCCTGGGTTCGGGAACGAACCCGGGAGTCAGAGGGCCGGCTAGGCAGAGAAGGACTGAGCACCCAAGGGGTGGCTCTCCTTCTCCGGGAATGGGAGGGGGGTGAGTGTCTGGCCTGATAGTGACCTGTGGCAGAGGCCGGGGGATACTTTAGAAAAAGGATGGTGTTGAGTTGCATGGAAGGCGGGACAGACATTGATGTCATTGCATGTCCCGCCTCCGGGAGGTTACAGTATCAACAAAAATCTGACCCCCATGTATGACGCCCTGCCCAGCCACCATTCCCGCTGCCACCAGTGTCCGCTGGGGGGGGGGTGTCCCACTCCCATGCCCTGTCTGGGGGGGGGGTAAGCCAAGGCTCGTTGCCATTGTCCTTTGGGGGTAAGCCTGGCCATGGTAGGGTGGCATGTGGGGCAGGGGCTGAGCCAATCCGGAATGGGGGAAGGGGGCCGGGCCAAAACAAAAAAAAATTTCTGTGGGTAGAGGTGATGGCCACTAGGAAAGTCACTTTCCAAGTCAGAAACTTCAGGTCACTTGTAGTCATGGGCTCAAAGAACTTAATGCATGAGCATCTTCAGCGTAAGGTTGCTATCCCAGACGGCTAGAGGTTACCTAACTGGGGGGCCTTGTGTGAAAAATGCCCTTCAAGAACCTCTTAAAGAGAGGCATCTGGGCTTGAAGGTTCTGTACAGGCTTGTGGTACACTCAAACAGAACACAGGTGGACCTGAACTGTAGAGTATTGTAAGCCTGCATCAGAGAGGTCCAACAAGTACTCCAGAACCTTGTCTGGGGGGGCACCAGAATGGGTTCATATAAGTTTTGGAGCACCACACAGAGAAATGTTTCCACTTAACCATGTAAATTTTACTGGTGGAAGGTTTACAAGCAGCCAAAAGGATCTCAGAGACCCTCTGAGATACCTTACACCGATTCACCTCAATCTCTTCAGAAACCAGGCATGGAGGTGAAGGGAGTGCAGACTGGGATGCACTAGGGACCCCTGCATCAGAAGGTCCATCCTAAGAGGAAGGTGCCTTGAAGTACTGACTGATAGTCTGCTGAACAAAGCAAACCATATCTGGCGAGGTCAGTATGGGGTAACCAGAATCATCTTGCCCTTGTGTGCCTCCAGCTTGAGCAGTGCTCTCTGAACTAGAGGGACTGGCGGAAAAGCGTACATAAAAAGATTTGTCCACTCTAGCTTGAATGCATCCTGACAGGAAACGCCATGTCCTGGATTTCTGCAGCAGAATTGAGGCAGTTTGGTGTTGAGTGGGGACACAAGACAGTCCACATCTGGGGTTCCCCTTCATCGAACAGGAACTGTACGACATCTGGTGCTAATGACCTCTTGTAAGGGTCAGCTTCTGTTTGTCTGAGTTTGTCTGCCAGAATGTTCTGAGCTCCTGGTAAATAAACTGCTTGATTAGAGAACCCTGTTCTAGACACCATTCGCACACTCTCATAGCCTCTTTGCAGAGAGAGTAAGAGTGTGCTCCCCCTTAATTGTTGATGTAGTACATGACAGACTCGTCTGTTTGGAGGAGTACTATCTTGTGGCTGACAAGGTCTACAAAGGCCCTCAGGGCATAGAGAACTGCTCTCATTTCCAACATACTGATGTGCAGATGGAACTCTACTGGGCTCCAAACTCCTTGAGTGTGGTGACCCTGACAATGGGCTCCGCACACCAGGAGAGACGCATTTGTGGTGAGGGTTACCTGAGGCCCTGGCTAAGAAAAGGGGAGACCCTGGAAGAGGTTGTCCTCCTGTGTCCATCAAGCAAGAGAGTGAATCAGAGGCTTCATCAACTGGATGGGGTAAGACTGAGGGTGCAATGCTGGTGACCACTGTGTGCTGAACATTTACTGGATTGTCCTCATAGGTAGACGTGCCAGGGGCACTGTGAACACTGAGGAGGCTATCAGGCCCAACATGCACTGCATGGAGTGTGCTTGAACCGACCTGCACTCCATTACTGAATGTGCCATCCAAAGGGTGGCTTTGCTTCTGTCCTTTGGACGGAAGGCCCTAGCCATGGTGGTGTCCAGAAGAATGCCTATGAAAAGCAGCTGCTGAGAGGGCTGAGTCTGCAACTTCTCTAGGTTCAATAGGACTCTCATGGAGGTAAAGAACTGAGAGGTTGTGGCCACTGCTCATTCCATCTCCTGCTTGGATGGGCTGGCTAGAACCTAGTGGTAAGCATCCTGCATGTCTAGGAAGGCTACAGTTGAGGCAGAACTTGGGCCAAGAGTTCAGAGAGTGGCACTAGGCACTTTTGGGCCTATGTCTTCAACTGAGCTTTCTGTTGTGGCAGAGGAGGCTAGGACTTGATTTGAGCTCCCTTTCCTTTGCCTCAAAAGGACTGCTTACTGTGGTAGAAGCCTCACCCTTTCCCCTTTTGGTGACAGAAGGAAACAGGCCTGGGGGTCTTGATGGCTATTCTAGTTTTCTGGGAGGCCTCAAGAGACTGTTCTACCTGCTGCCTAAACAGGTACGAACAATCAAATGGACCATTCATAATCTGTTGTTAGGCATCGGTAGAAAAGCCAGATGTCTGGAGCTAGAAATGCCTTGATATAGATTCCTGCAGCAGCAGAGCATGAGGCAGTGTCAACAGCGTCCATAGCCACCTTAAGCTGATGACAGTTAGACTCAATGCCCTGAGCAACAGGCTAGATAATCTTCTGTTTGGTCTCAGATTCAGGCAGGGATTCTTCTAGAGACCTAAGAGAGGACCAAAGAGCATACTCATACTTAGAAAAATGCACCTAATAACTGGCAGTCCTCATGCTAAGGGTAGCAGCAGTGAAAGCCCTTTTACCCATAGTGCCTGTTTTGTGAGATTCCTTACTAACGGTGCACAGTCACTTCCTGGGGAAGAACAGCTTTGTTGCTCTCAGCTAAAATGACAATCTTGTCAGCAACAGGCTGAGAAGAAAGAACAGACCTGTCCTCTGGAGCAATGTACTTGCAGTCTATCTGCCTACACACAGAAGGGATAGATTCAGACCTATTATATACTGCATCTGAAAGGGTCTCAAATGCAGGAAGAATAGGGGGTATGAGACTGACCAGCATAGTGGAAACACTGAGCCACTCCAGACAGCAAGGTTTACCTGGGTCAGCAGCTAAAGGCTCAAAAGCAAGTGTAGTAAACATGTTATGGAGAACAGCCTGAAAAGAAAGTTCCTCCTAGGAACAGGAGAAGGACCCAGATCTGAAGAGTTCAGGCTATAAAAAGAATCATTGTTGCCACCCTCAGAAATGATAAGTTCAAGGTCAGACTCGGCCCCCTCTAGGCCCTATCCAGGGGAAGTGTCTCAAAAAAGGGTGGACTGTAGCTTCCCGAGCCCAGGCTGAGGAGTAGGCAACACCAGCGATACTGGCACAGGGAGAAGAGGAGCCAGTGCCAGGGGTGGCACCACAGGCAGAATTGGATCTGGCACCAAGGGCCCTCTCAGCGGCAGGGGTGGCACCCACTCAGGCTCCGAGAGACCTGACCAGTGTTGCCCGCACTGCCAACAGTCCAGCCAGCACTGGAGTGGCCATAAGATGTACCGGAGCTGGTCCCAAAGCAGTGGCACTGAATGGAGGTGTGGCCAGCGAGGCAGGAGTCACTGGCACAGTCACTGGCAAGGACCTCGAGGCCACTGACAAAGCCAAGAGCTCTATCTGGCTGGAAGGCCCCAGCTGCAGCTCCAGTGCCCCCAGCCTAGGACTGGCTTCATAAGGAGGGACAAATGAGTCAGACACTGCCCCCACTGCTCCACATGTGCTGCCCAGTGGTGAAACTGCCCACCAGAGTCCCCACAAGTAGACAGGGAGGGACTCCAGGCCCGAGACCGTGACCTCTCACAAGCAGAATCCATCGGAGAAACTGAACGTGCAGGGGAAGGCCTTCTGCTCCAAGATGCTGAGGATCTCATGGCAGACCTCATGGAGGGCAACCTTAAGCAGTACTATTTCTTCCCCTTCCAATGGGAAGAGGAAGAACTTGAGGCTGAGTGCTACTGGGTTCCCAACCAGGATCAGGAATGGGCCCGCTTCTTTTTGTGTTTATGGGAGAATTGTCCTTCCTCCTGAATACAGGACAGGCCATCTTCAGAACCCTCCCCCAAAGGGGGAAGTGGCCCAGACAGCGCTGCCGCCGAAGCCTGCCTGGAAAAGAACAGGTTACTCACCTGTAACAGTAGTTCTAGGAGTGGTATATGTTGTTCATCCACAGTTCTTGGCATGTCCCTTTCCCCTTTAAATCTTGCCGTAAAGTCTTCAAGCTGGCTCCTCCCACCCACCCGGGTGGTAAACACCTCGGCTCCACCCCATGATACCAGATCTTAGTGCGCCGGAAGCAAGATTGTGCGCCTAAAGCCGGGGAGGTCGGGTGGGTGCGTGTGGATGAACAACATATACCACTCCTAGAACTATTGTTACAGGTGAGTAACCTGTTCTTCTAGGAGCGTGGATATGTTGTTCATCCACACTTCTTGGCAGACTCCAAGCAGTTCTCCGTGAGGAGGGAGGCAAGGCGCACACCCCCTACTTAGGAAACAGAGAATGGAGAACCAAGGCCCCAAAACCAGCATCACCACGTGACTCAAGGTCGACGTGGTAGTGGGTAATAAAGGTGTTTGCTGACTTCCGGTAGCAGCCTGACAGATTTCCCGGATAGGGATGTCCCTGAAAGCAGCGACCGATGCAGCAGTATGGCAGGCAGAATCAGCTCTTATCCCTCTGGGAGGCTCCTTGCCCGCCAACTCATGGCACAGACCTATGCATGATGTAATTCATCTTGCTATGGTCTGTTTGGCTGAAGGTCTGCCAGAAGCGGCTTCAGCATAGGTGAAAAACAGCTGGTGAACCTCTCCACGAATTTCCAACGTCCTCTCCTTGTAATAGGAGAGAGTACATCTCAGGTCCAAGGTATGGAGCCTGTAGTCGGCGTCCGAGGTGTAATTAGGATAGTATACCGGCAGAGTCAACATCTGGTTAAGGTGAAACTCTGATACTACCTTCGGAAGGAATTTCGGGTGGGGGCACAGGACAACTTTGTCCCTGTGAATGACCAGATAAGGGGAGTCCACTGAAAGCGCCTGGAGCTCCCCTGTCCTTCTGGCAGACGTGATAGCCACCAGGAAGGCCGTCTTCCATGACAAGTGTGAGAGCTCACACTTGTGCATAGGTTCGAATGGCTTGCCCATGAGCTTTGCCAAAACCAGCAACAGATCCCACGGAGGTGTTCGTTCATGCACCGGAGGGGATATGTGATCCAAGCCTTTGAGGAAGCGCACGACCACTGTCTCCAGCGCCAATGTGGGCTGACCGGCCCACGCCCAGTAAGCAGAAATGGCTGCCAGGTGCATCCTAAGGGTCGATGACCGTAGACTCCCTTTGAAGAGAGACCAAAGGTAGTCGAGAATGTTAGCCATGGAGCAGGATAAGAAGTCCAGACTCTTACCCTGGCACCAAATGGAAAACCTTTTCCATTTGAAGGCATAACATTTCCTGGTTGATTCCTTACGAGATGCCTCCACCACGGTGTAGACATTCTCAGAAAGACCCAGAGCCTGGAACTCTAGCCGCTCAGGTACCAGGCTGTGAGGTGCAGGGATTGAAGGTCCGGATGGAATACCTTCCCCTGGTTCAATGATATCAGGTCCGGGCGTGTACAAAGCCGCTCTGGGGGCCTGCAGCTGAGGCTGAGGAGATCTGGGTACCAGAACTGGCGTGTCCAATCTGGGGCTACCAGGATCACCTTCACCTTGTCCCTCCTCACCTTGAGTAACACCTTGTGGAACAAGGGAAATGGAGGGAAGGCGTAGAGGAGGCCTGGGGTCCACGGCCTCGAGAAGGCATCCTCCTGCAGCAAGCCGTGCTGAGGGGGGCGGGGATGGTACAGCCTCAGCTTGGTGTTTTCCATGGAGGCAAGCAGGTCCACCAGCGGTTTGCCCAATGGGAGAACAGACTGTAAGCTACCTCTGGATGGAAAGACCACTCGTGAGATGTCTAGCCTATGCGACTGAGAGCATCCGCCAGCTAGTTCAAGACTCCTGCCACATGAACGGCTAGGAGATCTGCCTCCAACTGGCTTACGAGGGTCTAGATGCGGAGCGCCTCTTTGCACAGCAGATGGAAGTGCGTGCCACCCTGTTTGTTGAGGTAGTACGTGGTCGTGGTATCGTCCGTCTGGACCTGAACCACTTGACCCCAGAGCTGAGGAGCGAAAGCTGACAGTGCCAGTCTGACTGCTCTAAGCTCCAGCAAGTTGATGTGGCATTGGGACTCCTCGGGGGTCCAGAACCCGTAGGCCCTGTTGTCTCCCATGTGGGCTCCCCAGCCCATAAGTGAAGCACTGGTCATAAGGACAGCCGTCGGCTTGGGGCGGACAAACGGGATCCCTTCCTGCAACCATTCTGGGGCGGTCCACCACTGGAGAGTGTCCCACATCTTCTGGGTTACAGTGATTAGCTGGTCGAAATGACAGTGGCGCTGAGTCCACTGGGCGGCCAGCTCCCATTGGAGGGGGCGCATTTGCCACCTGGCCCAATGGACCACTGAGGTGCACGCCGCCACGTAACCAAGAAGGCACAGAAAGTCCAGGGCAGGGTGCAAGTGCCCAGTCAGAAATCATCGGGCAAAGGAGGAGAGAACCTCCGCCCTGTCTGCTGGGAGCCGAGCTCTGGCTCGACAAGAGTCGAGCTCTGCCCCGATGAAGCCCATCACCGGAGAAGGCACAAGTTCCGATTTGGCCTCGTTGATCAGGAGGCTGAGTTGAGAGCAGGTGGAGTTGGAGTGCCAGACCCTGGACCTCTCCACCTCCTGTTGGGTGGAACCTGCAAGGAGCCAATCGTCGAGGTAGGGGTTATTTCTGACCCCCGACTCCGGAGATGGGCCACCACCACTGCAATGCATTTGGTGAAGACCCGTGTGGCCGATGACAGGCCGAATGGCATCGTTCGGAACTCATACAGGGTCCCTTCAACCCTGAAGTGGAGGAACCGCTGATGAGATGGACGGATTGGGACATGAAAGAACGCATCCTGCAGATCCAGTGAATAGAACCACATGTTTCACTCCAAGGATGGTATGATTTGGGACAGAGTGACCATCCAAAAGGTGTGAGACCTGAGATATGCATTCAGGTCGTGTAGATCTAGAATGGGGTGCCAGACCCCCATCTGCTTGGGCACCAGGAAGTACCTGGAGACAAAGCCTGGGTCTGCTGAATGATCCGCCACTAAAGCCACTGCCTCCTTGAGGAGGAGCTGAATGATGTTGTCTCGAAGAGGTGACTGGGTGTGTTCGGAAATCCGTTCCTCCTGAGGGACATGGGCTCAGCTGGGAGGGTACCGCTCGAATTCTACAGGCAGTCCCTGACCGACCACTTTGAGAACCCACCTGTCCATGGTAATAACGGACCAGGCGGAAAGAAAGTGGCGGAGCCGGTCCCCCATGGGAAGACCCAGAGCTAGCTGGCGTGATGGGAGTAGGGGTGGCAACCCCACCCCATCACTGAGCAGGCTTGGAGGAGGAGGCAGCTCCAGGACCTGAGCCTTGGCCTCCTTTACGGGCCTGTTGGGGTCCAGGCTTGGGCCGAGGGCACCAAGCTTGAGCCTGCTACTGATGCTGCTGTCCCCCTTGAAAGGAGGACTGCTGAACCGCAGGGGAAAAGTGCCGATAAGGTTTCTTCTTCTTCTTCTTCTGCTGGTTCCTGCATGAAGAACTCTTAGCAGAAGTAGCGTCCAAGGTGGCACTGGACTGCTCTATGCGCTGGAGATGACCGGCCACTCCAGGGCTGAACAAGTCAGTCCCAAGTAAGGGCACATCGGCTAACTTGTGCTGAGTATCCACCAGAAAGGAGGAGAGCCTCAGCCAAGCCCTGCGGCGAGAGGCAATTGCAGCAGCCATCGAGCGGGCAGAGGAGTCCCCAATGTCCAGGGCTGTCTGGAGCTGCTGTTTGGCAACAGCTCAGCCCTGGTCTTGGACCTGCTTGACCATGGTCTGCATGTCTGCTGGGAGAAGTGGGAGGACTTCATCAAATGACCCGAGGAGGGTATGAAAGAAGTGTGCCATGATGACGGCCCGAACTTGCCTGACGAAGGCCCAAGGAGGAAGCCGCATAGACCTTCCTCGCCAAATGGTCCAAGAGCTTGGACTCTTTGTTGGGAGGTCAGTCAGTGTCAGCAGAACTGCCAGGATGCCTGAACACAGAGGCGGGTCACCAGGCTCTCAGCCAAAGGGTGCTCTGTGAACCCCGCAAGAGTCCCCATGGAACAGTGCACTTAGGGGCCTTGCAGGCAGACGGTGCTGGAGAAGAGGCAGGACGCTGCCACAATTCGAATGCCGGACCAACAATGGCCTCGGCCACAGGAAAGGCCTCCGTTGGGGTATCCTCTCTTTTAAGGATGTCTGTAAGAGGGTGCTCCGCCTTTTTCTGGATGGGTTCCAGGGGGCATCCCTGTGGACTCAAGAGATGAGGTGAAGGATCCCTTGGAAGGAGAAGGACCTTCCTCCATCCCTAGGCCAACGGACGACTCATCATCCCCAGGATGAGAGTGAAGCCTGGTGACATACGCGTCTGAAGAGTCAGGGTACAGTGGCCTGCCGCCCAAATCACTCTCGGCCCACTGAGGGCAGTCCGGGATGACCGTGACCAACAAACATTGGGGAAACCCAGAGTCTGGTTGGTCCTCTTTGGAAGGAGCCCCTTCCACAGGCTGCATAGGCGGTGGTTCCACCACGATCAGTGGAGAGACCGCCTTAGGCCTAACAGGCAGTCACGCTGGCCCTGAGGGCAGGGGAACCAAAGGTTTCAGCTCTAAGGAGGTCAGCTTCAGCATAGGAGGCGAAAGCCAAGTAATGGCTGGGGTACGAGTCGAAGTCGACTTGTGCCCAGACAAAATCAGCTGTTGCCACATGAGGTCCTCATAGCGCTGATGGAGTTTCCGCCGGAGCCTCTCCTCATTCGAGGAGGACGAGGATGACCGATGGCTTCGCCTTTTTTTAGAGCGCTTATGGTTCTTCCTTGGCCTTCCAGATGAGGGGGTTCTAGACCTCGACTGAGATGGGGTGGGCCGACTTGGTCGCTCGGGAGACACTGGTGGGACTGGTGATACCCGGGGGTCTGGAACTGGGTCCTTGATGGAGACTCCAGCAGGCTGGGTCTCCTCATCAGGGAAGACAAGGATCGGAGTCCTTTCCAAATAGTCATCGACCGGGGCCAGCGACAGCAGGTTGATTGGGTCGAGAACACTCTCAACCTCATTGCCTGTATCCTCAGTCGGCTGGCCTGACGGAAGGGCCGTGAAGCCTGTGGTAGAGGAAGTGATCTCGACTGAGGTCGAGACCGCATGCTCCTGGGACTGAGACCTCTCTTGGCCCCAAGAGCGCCTTCGCCGAAACAAAGACTTGCTCAGTTACTTTTCCTGCTTGCGGGATCAGGAGGAGTGATAGTCTGTGGGCACCTCTCCCCGGGTGGGAAGAGACTGGCACAACTCCCTGAAGGAGCCCGAGAAGGTGGAGCCCAGGTTGAGTGGAAAGAACAACCTTTGAGAGTTTGAAGCATGAGCAGCTTCTTCCTCGAACACCTGCATGTGTTCCAGTTGCTCAGCGGAACCCGGAGCCATGGAAACCACCCACCTAGCCTCCTTGGACTTCACCAAAGGGTTCCTCTTCTCTGGACTCCCCAGTTTTAGACGTGCAAAATGATAGTCCAGGACATGGGGATGGAAGGACAAACAGAAGCTGCATGATGAGGTGTCATTGCCGACACCGAGGCAGTAGACGCACGTGAGATGGGGATCTGTGTGCAACATTTTTTGGCCACAAGGACACCAGCGAATCTGGGGGAAGATTTCTCCACCATGATCGATGATGCAAAAAGGCGACTGCTAACTCGAATGATCTTTAGTCTCGGTAAAACCGAAGTTTTGAAAGCCAGGGCCCATGAAATGCATGAACACAAGGGAGGCAACCCGTGGAAGATCTGGTGTCACAGGGCGGAGCCGAGGTATATACCACCCGGGTGGGTGGGAAGAGCCAGCTTGAAGACTTCCGGCAAGATTAAAAGTGGAAGGGGACATGCCAAAGAGTGTGGATGAACAACATAGCCACACACCTAGAAGAGCCCTTCCCTACTGAAAGGAATGCAGAGACAGCTGCTAGGTGAACTTTCAGAGTTGCAGGCCTAAGGCCTAGACTATTAAGATGAACCAGATAATCTAAGACTGTAGCAATGCCTGCAGAATCAGGAACAATGCTCTTCTGAGAAAACCAAATGCTGAATCTTTTCCATTTGAAATTATAAGTTTTTCTAGTGGAAGTTTTCCTGGAAACCTTTGAAATAATCCAGGACTTCCTGAGAAAGATGCAGGCCTGCATATTCTAACTCTTCAAGAGTCAGGCCTTGAGGTTGAGAGACTGGAGACTGGGGAACCAGATCCTCCCCTGAGAGGAGGTTAGGAGATTGTATCTCTTAGGAAGAGACAGGGGGCGTGACACTGCCAGAGATAGCAACAGAAGATACCAAGGCTGTCTGGCCCAATTTGGAGCCACCAGTATCACTGTGCAGGGTTGAGATCTGATTTTGATCAGGACTCTGAACAACAGAGGAAAGGGAGGGAAGGCATAGAGAAACCTGCCATTCCAATCCAGAATGAGAGCATCCAGAGGAACAGTCCCCAGGACTGGAGGTCTGCAACAAAACAGAGGAATTTGGTGATTGTCCGGGGCTGCAAAGAGATCTATCTCTGGAGTGCCCCATCTGGAGACTGGAGAAGATGACCTGTAGTATGGGAGGGTTCAGGGACCATTTGTGATGCCCCTGGGAGATTCTGCTCAGGGCATCTGCTAGTACACTGTCTTTCCTTGGAAGGTGAACTGCTATCAGGGAAGTCTGAAGACAACAGGCTACAGACCACAGTTTCATGCTGCTGTGCACAAGGCCGTGGACCGAGTGCCCCCTTGCTTGTTGATGTACTACACTGTAGTGGTGTTGTCTGTCCTGACTTGGACCACCTTTCCCTTGACTGACTCCGAGAAGACCTGAAGGGCTAGAAAAACTGCCCTGAATTCCAGGAGATTGATATGAAGGAGAGACTCTTGTGCAGACCGAAGTCCTTGAGCCGTCAGGGCTCCCAGGTGGCCTCCCCAACCTAGGAGAGAAGCATCTGTAGTTAGGACTACTGAGGAGACTTGAGAGAGAAACTGAACTCCTTGTCTGAGGTTGTCCTGGTCCAGCCACCACTGGAGAGCTTGGACCAGAGTCTGAGTTACTGGAATCAATTTGGTGAGAGTCTCTTTTCTGAGACCAAAGGGACTTTAGGTGGAACTGAATGCCCCTCATCAGAAATCTGGCTCCTTGCACCACTGCAGTGGAAGCTGCCATGTGGCCCAGGAGTTGAAGAAACTGCCTTGCTGGACTAGAGACCAGAGGCTGCAAAGAGGAAGCAAGATCTGTTAGGGCCTTTACCCTTGTCAGAGGGAGGAAGGCCTTTGCTTGGATAGTATCCAATTCTATCCCTATTAAAGTAAGAAGTTGTACTGGTTCGAGAACAGACTTTGGGAGATTGAGAAGAAACACCAGAGAACTGAGCAAGTCTTGAGTGAGCTGTAGAGCTGACTTGACCTGGTCGGATGACTGACCTACAATTAGTCAGTCGTCCAGCTTTGGGAAAATGGAAACACCCTGCCTTCTGAGAAAGGCAACTACTGCAAGGCACTTTGTGAACACCCTTGGAGCTGATGTTAGGCCAAATGGCATGGCTCTGAACAGATAGTGGCCTGAAGTCAACTCAAACCTGAGGTACTTCCTATAGGAGCACCTGATAGGAATATGGAAGTAGGCATCCTTGAGGTCCAGGGATGCAAGCCAATCCCCTGGCCTTTGAGAGGGAAGAATTATTCCCAGAGTCACCATTTGAATTTTGGTTTTGAGATGTGTTTGTTCAAATACCTTAGGAGGTCTAGGATGAGTCGCCACTTCCGTATTTTTTGGGGTAAGGAAGTACCTGGAGTAAAGGCCTTTCCCCTGTGCTGAGTAGGAACTTTCTCTACAGCCCTGAGAGTCAGAAGAGATGAAACCTCTGCCTCTAAGGCAAGGGTCTCTGATATGGATGCAGGCAGAAAAGACCTGGCCCTCAGTTTTGGAAACCTTTTGAAGCTGAGGGCCAGTCCCTGACTTACTACCTGCAGGACCCATTTGTCTGAGGTAACAGACTTCCAGACCTGGAAGTAGTAAGCCAGCCTACCTCCTACTGGAATGGGGGAGTCGACCCGGGCTGACACATCAGGGTGTTTGCTTGGCAGGGAGCCTTGGACTAGGAAGAGGATGAAGCCCTGCTCATCCCCTTCCTGCCCTTCCCTCGAAAGAACCCCCTCTGTGGGAAGGAAGAGGAAGCCTGAGCTTGGTAGAAAGGCCTGTGGAGAGGCCTGCCCCTGCCCCTAGACTGCTGCTTCTGAGGAGTGGCTTGCCTCCCTTTGGCCTGTGTACTCCTGTAGGTGGTCCTGTACTCATCCATTTTCTTCATGTAAGCCTCTGTCTGCTCCCCAAACAGAGGGTTGCCCACTACAGGGAAATCCATAGCCTTGGCCTGGATATCCTGCAAAAGGCTAGTACACCTGAGCCAAGCATGTCTTCTGAGAGACACAGATGTAGCCATGACTCTTGATGCCACATCACTGGAGTCCACAGCAGCATGAAACTGCACTTTGGATGCCTCAATTCCATCAGCAGCCAACTCGTCCAGCTCTTTGGCAAGCTGGGGGAGGCCTGTTTAGCCAGTTCCAGAACCATATCCCTCCTGGACTTCTGGTACCTGGCTGTGTAGGCCATATAGTTAGCCTGCCTGAGTCCCAAAGAAGATGCCAAATACTGTTTACTGGCCATGGCATCGACCTTCCTGGAGTCTTTGTCTGAGGGGTGTGAAGCCAAAGGAATGTTAGCCCTGTCACAGGCTGCAGCCTGCACTACCCCAATAAGGCTACAATGACTATAAAGGAACTCTGCAGCCAAGATTGATATCGAATACCTCCTGACTGAATAAAAACTCCATACCTGAGCTTGATAATGTATACCTCCTGTCCATTCTCTTATCCACAGGAGATAAGGAGTTGGGTGTTTGTAAAATTTTTTTTGTCTGTTTCCCCAAGGACTTGTGAAGAGGAAATACAGGTTACTCACCTGTAACAGGAGTTCTAGGAACAGTATATGTTGTTCATCCACACTGTCTGGCAGGTTCCTTGCCGCTTTAAATCTTGCCGGAAGGTCTTCAAGCTGGCTCCTCCCACCCACCCGGGTGGTAAAACTCTCGGCTCCGCCCCATGACACCAGATCTAGCCCACTGGAAGCCAGGTTGTGTGTTGAAGCCAGGGAGGTCGGGTGGGTCGTGTGGATGAACAACATATACCATTCCTAGAACTCCTGTTACAGGTGAGTAACCTGTATTTCTAGGGAGATGGATATGTTGTTCATCCACACTGTCTGGCAGACTCCTAGCAGTTCTCCGGGAGAAGGGAGGCAAGGTGCACACCCTCTACTTGGGAAATAGAGACTGGAGAACCGGGGCCCCAAAACCAGCATCCCGGCGTGACTCAAGGTCGATGTGGTAGTGGGTAACGAAGGTGTGTGCTGACTTCCAGGTAGCAGCCCTGCAGATTTCCTGGATAGGGACGTCCCTGGAAGCAGCCACCGATGCAGCGGTATGGCGGGTAGAATGAGCTCTTACCCCTCTGGGAGGCTCCATGCCCGCCAACCTATAGCAGAGATCTATGCAGGAGGTGACCCACCTGCCTATCGTCCGCTTGGCTGCAGGTCTGCCAGGTGCGGCTTCAGCGCAGGTGACAAACAGCTGGCGAACCTCTCCCCGAACTTCAGCCATCCGCTCCTTATAATAAGAGAGCGCTCTTCTAGGGTCCAAAGTACGGAGCCTATATTCGGCCTCCGAGGTGTGACTGGGGTAGAACACCGGCAGAGTCAACACCTGGTTAAGGTGAAACTCCGACACCACCTTCAGAAGGAATTTCGTGTGGGGGCGCAGGACAACCTTGTCCCTGTGGAAGACCAGATAAGGAGACTCGATGGAAAGCGCCTGGAGCTCTCCCATCCTTCTGGCTGACGTGATAGCCACCAAGAAGGCGGTCTTCCACAGCAGGTGAGAGATGTGACACCTGTGCATCGGTTCGAATGGCTTGCCCATGAGCTTAGCCAATACCAGCAGTAGATCCCATGGAGGTGGAGGTTCTTGCACCGGAGGGGATATGTGGTCAAGGCCTTTGAAAAAGCGCCCGACCACCTTCTCCTGCGCCACCGACTGCTTCCTGGCCCGCATCTGCTAAGCAGAGATGGCTGCCAGGTGCACCTTAAGGGTCGTCGACCGAAGCCCTAGCTGAGAAAGGGACCACAGGTAGTCCAGAGTGCTTGCCAAAGAACAGGAGGAAGGGTCCAGGCCCTTGCCCTGACATCAAATGGAGAATCTCTTCCATTTGAAGGCGTGGCATTTTCTGGTCAACTCCTTACAGGACGCCTCAACGACGCTGAGGACCTCGTCAGAAAGACCCAAGGCCTGGAACTCTAGCCACTCAGGAACCAGGCGGTCAGGTGCAGGGACTGAAGGTCCGGATGGAATACCTTCCCCTGATTGACTGAGATCAGGTCTGGGCGGGCTGGAAGCTGCCTCGGGAGCCTGGAGCTGAGACTGAGGAGATCTGGATACCAGAACTGACGGGGCCAGTCTGGGGCTACCAGAATCACCTGCGCCTTGTCCTTCTTCACCTTTAGAAGCACCTTGTGGATTAAGTGAAATGGGGGAAAGGCGTAGAAGATGCTTGGGTTCCACGGCCTCGAGAAAGCATCCCCCTGCAGCAAGCCCTGCTGGGGGGGGGGGGGCATGAAACAGTCTCAGCTTCGCATTCTCCCTGGAGGCAAACAGGTCCGCCTGAGGTGTGCTCCAGTGTGAGAAAAGATCTTGTACTACCTCCAGCAGGAGAGACCACTCGTGAGACGCAGCTCCTATCTGGCTTAGGGCATCGGCCAGGATGTTGGAGGCTCCTGCCAGATGAATGGCGAGGAGATCCACCTCCAGGCTGCGCACGAGTGACCAAATGTGGAGAGTTTCCTGCACAGAGGCATGGAGCACGTTCCGCCCTAGCGGTTTAGGTAGTACATGGTCGTGGTATTGTCCATCTGGACCTGAACCACTTGACCCCGTAGAAATGGAGCGAAGGCGGTGAGGGCTAGACGAACTGCTCAAAGCTCCAGCAGGTTGATATGGCATCAGGACTCCCGAGGGGACCAGAGGCCTTGCGCTCTGTGCTCCCCCAGATGGGCACCCCAACCCATCAGAGAGGCATCGGTCGATAGAGAGACCATCGGCTCGGGGCGGACAAACGGGATGCCCTCCTGCAGATGTGCTGGAACGGTTCATCACTGGAGAGCGTTCCACATCCCTTGGGTCACTGTCACTAGCTGATCCAGCGGATCGAAGTGCTGTGATCGTTGGCTGGCCAGTCCCCACTGAAGGAGACGCATGTACCAGCGGGCCCAACGGACCACGCTGGTGCAGGCCGCCAGGAGGCACAGGAAGTCCCGGGCAGGGCGCGATTGCCCAACCTGAAATGATTGGGCAAAGGAGGAAAGAACCTAGCCCTGTCCACCGGGAGACGTGCTCTGGCTTGAAGAGAGTCGAGCTCTGCCCCAATGAAATGTATCACCTGCTTTGGCATGAGTTTCGACTTGGCCTCGTTGATGAGGAGGCCAACCTGAGAGCAAACCTGGAGGGCCAGATCTCTGGACCGCTCCACCTCCGCTCTGGAGGGGGCTGCAATCAGCCAGTCGTCCAGGTAGGGGTACACCTGGACCCTTTGGCGCTGCAGGAATGCTGTCACCACTGCCATGCATTTGGTGAAGACCTTGGGAGCTAGGGAAAGGCCGAAGGGCATGGCCCGGAACTTGTAAAGGGATCCCTCCGCTCTGAAGCGGAAAAATCTCTGATGGGACGGACGGATTGGGACGTGAAAGAACGCGTCCTGATGGTCCAGGCAACAGAACCACATGCCTCGTTCCAAGGATGGGATTATCTGAGTCAGAGTGACCATCCTGAAGGTCCAAGACCTTAGGAACCTGTTCAGGTCGTGCAGATCGAGAATGGGGCGCCAGACTCCCGTCCGTTCTGGGACCAGGAAATACCTGGACACAAACCCTGGGTCTGGAGGAGGATCCGCCACCTTCCTGATCACCTCTTTTTTGAGGAGCAGAGCAATATCGGCAGGCGGGCCGACAGAGGCTGCGGACCCCATGGCCCCCCGAGGGGCGACGGCTCGGAAGGGCAGGGCCTGCTCGAACTCCAGAGGCAGGCCCTTTCCTGCCACCTCCAACACCCAGCAGTCTGTGGTGATAGCGGACCAGGCGGAAAGGAAGTGGCGGAGCCGTCCACCCATGGGGGGAGTGACGAGGCTGGGGGCAACACCCCTCAACCCGTCACTGGGCAGGCTTGGAGGAGGGACCGGCCGAGGGACCTCCTGGGCCTTTACCTCCCTGCTTCCTATTGGAGGAAGCCGCGGGCTTGGGTTTGGGATGCCAAGCGCCAAGCCTGCTGGCCCTGGTGCTGGTGCTGTTGGGCCGGATGTTCCACAGGCGCAGAAGGGCGAAACGACTTATGCTGCTGCTGTCGGCAGCCTTTGTCCTTCTGGGTGGAGGTGACCAAGTCCAGAGTGGCATTGGACTTCTCGATCCACTGGAGGTGATCTTCCACTCCAGGGCCGAAGAGGTCGGTCCCCAGGAAGGGGACATCCGCCAATTTGTGCTGGGTATCCGCCATGAAGGTGGATATCCTCAGCCATGCTCTGCGGGCGCATGGCCACCGCACCCGCAACCAATCTGGCACAGGAGTCTCCTATGTCCAGAGCCATTTGCAGCTGCTGCTTAGCCACTGCCCTACCCTGGTCCCGCACCTGCCGGACCGTGGTCTACAGGTTGGCCAGGAAATGAGGGGTCACCTCATCCAGGAAGCCCATGAGGGCGTGGGAGAAGTGTGTCATCAGCACGGCCGAGCTGGCCTGGTGGAGGCCAAGGGAGGATGCAGCGTACACCTTGCGCCCGGCGTAGTCCAGCTTTTTGGACTCCTTGTCGGGGGGCTTGTCCACGTCCCTAGCGTTCCCGGAACGTTGGAAAACGCTGTCGGTGACCAACCCCTCGGCAGAGGGGTGTTCCGAAAACCCAGGCAAAGAGCTGGTAGGGACCGCATACTTCCTGGCCATCCTGGCCAAAGGTGCAGGGCAGGAAGCAGATCGCTGCCAAAGCTCCAAGGCTGGGCCAACAATGGCCTCAGCCACCGGAAACACCTCCGTGGGGAAATCCCCTCAGTCCAGTATGTCTGTCAGGGGATACTTGGCCCGTTTGGATATGGGCTCGAGCTGCATCCTGGTGGACTCTGAGATGAGCCGAAGCAAACCCATGAAGGACGATGGGCTTTCGTCCAACGACTGGCCCCCCGGAGGACTCCAGGTCAACCGGCCTGAAGAACAGGGAGGAGTCATCGTTGGACTCGGAGGAGTCCACGAAGAGCTGCCTGGGGCCTGACCCACCCTTCACCTGCCAAGGACGGTTGGGAGTGAGGGTGACCGACAACCTGTGGGGCAGGCCTTGACCCGACCGAGAGTCCTTGGTCGGTGCCCCCGATTTCGGTTGTGAAGGCGGAGGTTCCACCACAATCAGTGGGGCAGCAGGTTTCGGCTGAACAACGGCCGGCTATGGGCATCTCGAACTACGGCGAGGGTTGTTTCGGTCTCTCGGTGACAGCCACTTGATGGGACGGGGAAGGTGGCCAGTCGACTTGTTCCCAGACAGAAGTAACTGCTGCCACATCAGGTCCTCATGGCGTCAACACAATTTGCGCTGAAGCCTCTCCTCTTCGAGGAGGAAGAGGCAGGGGCACAAGCGCTGCTTACCTCGGTGCCGAGACTGAGACCGCCGATGTCGGCGGGATCGGCTGGACCGAGAAGAAGTCCAAGACCGAGACCGAGATCCTCGGTGTTTCCGAGGACAGGTCTGGGAAGGAGCAGGGGACACCTGCTCTTCTCTCATCTCGGAAGCCTTAATCGGGGACTGCTGCACCGAGGGCGCAGGCAGATCCTCGGTCTCCACCAGGGGAACCGGTGAAGAAGGGTTGTCGGCCTCACCAGTCGACATCCCGTCTGATGGGTTGAGAAAAATCTCAACTGCGTCGATGGGAGTCTTGGCCAGCTGGCCTAACAGGGATGTCGTGAAGCCAGCGGCCTTAGCCGCAACCTCGACCGAAGTCGATAGTCGGCTGTCCGGAGAAGGAGACCTCTCCCGCTCCGACGAACGCCGACGATGGGACTTACTCTTAGAGTCCTTCTTTCTGGACCGAGAGGAACATCCTGATGGCCCCTCTACCTTCATGGAAAGGGAATGGCAAAGCTCCTTGAATGAAACTGAATACGAGGTAGCCAGAGAGAGCGGGATAAATGCCACGACCGAGGAAGAGGATGATGTGGTGTGGGCCGCCTCCTCCTCCTCCTCCTCGAGGGCGATCATCTGGTCAAGTTGCTCAGCCGAGCCAGCTGCCTCGGTAACCGCCCAAAAGGCCTCCTTCGACTTAACCGGCAGGTAGCGCTTCTCGGGGCACCCAAGCTGTACCTGGGCAGCGCAGTCCTCCAGGACGTTGGCCGAAAAAGAACGGCAAGACTCGCAGGCCTGCGGGTCGTGTTCTAGGCCGAGGCAGTAGACGCATGTGGAGTGAGGGTCCGTCCTGGACATCTACTGCCCACAAGGGCACCGCCGAACTGGAGTCGATTTGTCCATCACAGCCGCGAGGGAGAAAGATGACCGAAGTCTTGAAAATTTTAAAATGAGTTTCAGGCGAACCGAAGAATTAGGATCCAGTCTATCACGCAGAGCGTTAAGGAGGGAACCTGAGCTTCCAAGCGGTAAGGAAGATCTGGCATCATGGGCGAAGCCAAGAGTTTTACCACCCGGGTGGGTGGGAGGAGCCAGCTTGAAGACCTTCCGGCAAGATTTAAAGCGGCAAGGAACCTGCCAGACAGTGTGGATGAACAACATATCCATGTCCCTAGAACAGACAATCTTTTGGACTCTGGGAAGTCCATCATCTCTACAAAATCAGGCTCTTCCTCCTCTTCAGCAGCTTCAACCACTGGGAGCTGAACGGTTTCAGCCACTTTCTTGTAAAAGAAGAAGTATGAAGGGGACTTAGAAAGCCTGGGAGGGGAGACATTGGAGGGTTTGTCTGGGGAGATGTCCAGTTCAGTGGGCTCATCCAGACCTTCAAAGTCGTAACCTTTGTCTTCATCATCAGGATATTCTTTGTCTCCCTCACACTCCTGAAAGAAAGCATCTGGATCGTAATCTGATGGAGTCAGATCCGACCGAACCGACCACCTAACCGGCGGTACTGGTTCAAACGGAACCGAGTGAAGCAACTGAACTACACTAATCACTTTGGCTGTCTCGTCAGCGGTTGGAGTATGCGGTGCTGGATCCAGACCAGCTGATTTGCTTCCTTTTTGACGTAACCGATCCCTCAGAGTCAGACCTTCTTTTGCCCGAGGAGGTATCGCCTTGGTCAGTAGACACCTCTTCAGGTTCGTCCGCAACTGAATTGGGCTGGCCATCCGGATCTACGGACTTCTCGGCCTCCCTTTCCTTCAGCCTACTCAACCTTTTTTCTAGAGTGGCTTTAGGGAAGTTTTTACAAATCTGGCAGTCTGTTTTGAGGTGGTCAAACCCCTGACAATAAACACAGATGAGGTGGGGGTCGGCCTTGGCAAAGGCCTCCCCACACTCAAAACAGTGTTGAAACCCAGTAGGACCATTTTTTTTCTTGGGTTTCTCAGACATGGCCATCCTAACCAATTACCCTTAAAAGCTTTCAAGACAGGTAATACACAACCGATCGGTTACAAACCGTGTTATGGGTTCTGTAAAAGAACCAGAAAAAGTCTGGTTCTTTTGAAACAGATCGGCACAGAAACACCACACTAAATCCCAGAATAAAGTAAAAATAACAAAAAGGTCGGTTCCTAACCGGACCAACTGGTGAGAAACTGAGACAGAACAATTTCCACAGAATTTAATGAAATAAAAGTCACTGCCTCTCTACCTGTACCGTAGACAGAGGCTGGAAAATCCAAAAATTATAAAACGATTGGAAACCGAATGCTGATTCAACTCTACTGAACCGAGCAAAAGGAGAAATCTCTGGAGCGACTTCACTGTTAGGCGAAGTAAAGAATCTGACGGCTACACTGGTAAGTACCAGAGGCAGAGGTTTAAAAACCAAGCTCGAGCTCAACGTTCTATGCTTCTGCACAGAGTTAACTCTTTCCAATTTGGGGCGGGCAGTGCAAGTGCTGGAGTTAACTGCATATTATCAGAATACAGCAAGACTTCATGTTGTTTGAAAAAGGAACTGAGGTGGTTGGAGGGTCAACGCCTACACAGGCGCGAGCCAATCTCATGGTGTCATGCATGCGCAGTCCTACCTCAGCGCCAGACCTCCTTAAGACTTTTGGCTCCTGCTGGGTCCTAGTGCCTCCGGCGTAGTCCCAATAGTGTGAATGAATGGTGAAAACTTTTAGTCCAGGAAGATCTGCTGGTCCATTTACTACACCCAGCTATGTTATGTAATGCTTGACGTGGAACTTTTGTAAATGACCTCCAAGCTCAAAGGTTGTTTCTGAATATCTAAATAAAATAAAATAAAAATAAAGAAAGAAAAAAAGAACCAGTACCTCAATTGGCACAAGGTCAGGCCCCGAGAGGATGGGATCCAACATGAGGAGATTCCTGGCTGACCTGGTGTCAACGTGGTGCCAGGACATGCAATGTAATTGGTGCTAGCCCTGAATGGCCAAAACTCAGTGCCCAACGTCGGAACCAGACCAAGGGCCAGTGACCCAGCCAGCACCGAGGTGACCAACAATGATATTCAGCCTTCCCCACCAAGTGACACAAGATGTGGGTGCAGCCAGCGTGTAACACAAGTCGATGGTGTGGTCGCTGGCAATAGTCGAAGGCTGTTGCTGGAGCCAAACATCCTCGGCTTGAGGGCCCCCCTTCTGCAGATCTAGTCCCACAGACCCCGAAGGTCCAGGGACCAGATCCGCTGGCAGAGATGCACAAGCCTGACACTGTACCCACTGCTCCAAAGAGCTGCCCAAGGGTGGAAATGCCCACCGGGGTCCCCATTTAAAAACAGAGGGGGACTCCGGTCCTGGGACCTTGATATCCCAGTACCACAGGCCCCTGGTGATGCCAGTGGTGCATATGAAGGCCTAAGACCCTGGGAGACAGAGGGTCTCAAGGCAGATTCCCAGAGTGTGACTTCGAGTGGTACCATTTCTTCCCCTTCCATAGGGGAGAGGAAGAAATCGAGGCTGAGCATCACCGAGAACTCGAGCAGAATCAGGAACTGGCCTACCGTTCTGTGCTTCTGGTAGGACTGCCCTTCCTCTCGAGTGGAGGACCATCCATGGTCAGAACTCCACCCTGACAGGGAAAGTGGACCAGACATGACAGCCTGCCTGAAAGGCTCCCTACTGCCATGCTCCACGGCCGCCGACAGTAGACATGGTAGGGCTGAGAGAAAAACTGACATTAATATTTTTGTAAAATCATTAAACTGACACAAAAATAACACATACTGTCTTTAAACAGTAAAACTGAGAAGAGCTAAATACTGCTGTCTTATAAACGTGAAGTTCTGACTCCCAGCAGGAGAGTGACATCATCACTGAAGTGCACATGCCGACAGGAAAAAAGCAACGCAGGCAGTTGAAAGCTGGTGCTGAGGTAAGCCTGGCCGCTCTCACGGTGCCATGCATGTGCACAGCTTTCCTCAGCGCCAGCCCTCCTGAAAAGTTCTGGCTCTCACAGGGTCCTAGTGCCTTCAGCACAGACCCATTAGTGTGAATCAAGGGTGAAGATTGATTTATGGACGATCAGCTCTTGTAGTGAAGAAACTGTGCCAAAGGTCAAACTGTAACAGGAATATTTTACTCTTGTAAGAGGAACCAATTACTTAAGGTGAAAGGGCAAGGCAGAAATGGAAAGTGAAAACATTCCGTTGTCTGTATATTGGATAGCTAAAAATAGTAAACCACTAATAATAGAAAAAACAAATGTGGTTTACTAGCTGAATGGTAAAAAATAGCAACAGTAGTCAAGTAGGATATTGTCTGGTTCCTGGAAATCAAATGGGAACTGTGAAAAAAGTACAGTTACGTAAGAACTTACCGTAACAGTAGATCTTCGAGAGAAGCTCTTGCAGCAGGTTCAAACAATGAGGACTGGCGCCACCTGGTGGCGTTCCGGCAACTTTTTCTCTAGCAGTACCGATGTTGGGAGTGCCCCTGCTGATGTCGGCTCCACCCCCAATGCCACCCTATATAAAGGAGGAGTTCCCCACGTGCTCCAGTTCTTGGATGCCCCCCCCCCCCGTCAGGCAAGGAAATCGGCAGGTCAAATGACAACTGGTAGTCAACGGACAACCTTTCAAGCAGAATTATGCCGATCTGGAAAGAATCTGATCCTTGGGGGAAGGAGGGCGGGAAATATACCTGCTGCAAGAGCTTCTCTCAAAGATCTATTGTTAAGGTAAGTTCTTATGTAACTGTACTATCTTACTTCAAGTAGAAGTTCTTGCAGCAGGTTCAAACAATGAAGACTGAGTCCCAAGCAGTATAAACTTATGACAACCCCTTGGGAAGGGGAACAAACAGGAGCAGGAAAAAAACAGAAGGAGAAAATCTCAGGAAACCAGGCCCTGCAGAACCTCAAGGCCAAACCCTGCTTTGCACCTGGAAACGATGTCCAAGCTGTAGTGCCAAACAAAGGTGTACACAGAGCTCCAGGTAGCAACAGCTCAAATATCTGCCGTCGGAACTCGTTTAAGAGTGGGGAACGAAGGGGCAATAGCCCTCGTAGAGTGAGCTTTAATTGTCCCCGAGGTCGATCTATGGTGCGTCTCGTAACAATAGGAGGTGCAATGGACCAACTAGCGCGAAAGCGTCTGCTTGGTGACTGGGCGACCTGCCGACCGAGGAGCAAAGGAACAAACAACTGATCAGACTGACTGATCCCCTTGGCTCTAGCCAAGTAACACCTGAGATCCCTGTGGACGTCCAGGGAATGGAGAAGGGCCTCTCCCCTATTGGAATGTTCTGGGTAATAAACTGGAAGCTGAACCGACTGGTTTAAAGTGAGCTCTGAGACCACTTTCGGCAAAAATGTTGGATTTGTGCGCAAGTCAACCCTGTCCTTGTGAAAGACCAGATAGGGTTCCCTACATATGAGGGCTTGTAGTTCAGAAATGCACCTAGCCGAAGTGACAGCCACCAAAAGCAGCGTTTTCCAGGAGAGGAAACGGAGCTCTGCACTCATAGCCTGTTCGAAAGGAGGAAGAGAGAGTTTCTCCAAGACAAACAGAAGATCCCAAGGACGAACAGAGTCCCGGATGGGAGGACTGATGTGCAGAATGCCACGTAAAAAAGCTTTGGAAACCTCTGTCTGAGCCACCGTCTTACCTGACATGAAAGAGTGGTAAGCGGAGATGGCAGCCAGGTGTACCCTGATGGAGGAATAACTAAGGCCTTTCTTGAAAAGAAAGAGCAAGTATTCAAGGATGGTATTAACCGGACAGACCAATGCATCCACCTGCTTTGCTGTGGCCCAAATGCAAAACCATTTCCATTTCATGGCGTAAGTGACCTTGGTGGCAAGTTTCCTAGCCTTGACCAACACCTGGGCAACCTGATCGGACACCCCAAACCAGACCTTGGCTAAGTCCTGAGGAGCCAGGCATGCAGGTGAAGAGAACACAGGTTCGGGTGTAACAGGGAGCTGTTGTCCTGCGACAAAAGATGCGATGATAGAGGAAGAGGCATCAAAGGCGCTGTCGCTAGATGCTGTAGTAAAGGAAAACAAATCTGGTGAGGCCACAATGGGGCTATCAGAATAATGGTGGACGACTCTGACTGGGCCTTGAGGAGGACCTTCTGAAGAAGAGGGAAGGGAAGGGAAAGGCATAAAGGAACCTCCCACTCCAACAGAGGGATAACACGTCTTGCCAGGAAGCACCAGGCTCTGGACCTAGCGAGCAAAAACTGGGCAGTTTTGAGTTGTATTGAGACACAAAAAGATCCACCTCTGGTGTCCCCCACAGGTGGAAGATGCGATCTGCCACATCTTGGCGCAATTCCCACTCAGGAGCTTGTGACCGTGTCCTGCTGAGCATGTCTGTTAGCACGTTCTGAAGCCCGGGAACATGTACTGCCATCAGGGACAGATGGTGTTCCAGGGCCCAATCCCATACCCTCATTGCCTCCCTGCAAAGGGGGTAGGAATGAGTGCCGCCTTGTTTGTTGATGTGAAAGATTACTCCGGTATTGTCTGTCTGCACCAACAGATGACACAGTGAAAGAACCGATACCAAGGCTTGAAGGGCATAGAGCACTGCTCTCATTTCCAGGACATCGATGTGCAGATTCGCTTCTAGGGCAGACCAACTACCCCGAGTGCGATGGTTCCCCAAGTGTGCCCCCCATCCCAGGGAGGAAGCATCAGTTGTGAGGGACTGGGTCAGTAGCCCCAGCTGAAATGGAATGCCCTTTAGGAGATTTTCAGATGACATCCACCAATGAAGCTCTTGGTGGATTGGCTCTGATATTCTTACCAAGGCGTCCACATCATCTGATGTCTGGTCCCTCTGGACCCTCAGGGACCACTGAATGGTCCACATACAGAGACGGGCCAGAGGAACCGACACAATGGCAGCCGCCATGTGTCCCAGCAACCTGAGGAGCAGGCGAGCCGGCACCTTTGAGGCTGAAGAGACCTGGTATGTGATGGTATGAATGCGACATGCTCTGTTGCAGGGAAGAAAAACCTTCCCGAGAGTGGTATCCAGAGAGGCTCCTACAAACTGCAGTATCTGGGATGGAGACAGATGGGACTTTTCCCTGTTAATGGCGATTCCGAAACCCTGAAACAGGGAGATGGAATCCTGTAGAGTCTCCGACAGCGGGGCCCGGAATGGGCCAGGAAGAGCCAGTCGTTCAGGTATGGAAACACAAAGTGGCCTTGTCTTCAAGTGCTGTGGCTACAACTGCCAAGCACTTCGTGAAGACCCTCGGGGCCAAGGAAAGACCGAAAGGAAGGACTTGGAATTGATAGTCCTCGTTTTTGAATCTGAACCTGAGGAATCTCCGAAGGTTTCTGGTAATCGGGATGTGCAAGTAAGCATCCTGCATGTCCAGGGACGCTAGCCAATCTCCTGCCGAAATGAGGAGAAGGACAGTGGGAAAAGAAACCAAGCTGAATTTCTTGTAGGAGACCCACTGATTGAGATTGCTGAGGTCCAGTATGGGTCTGAGATCTCCAGATGTCTTCGGAGCCAGGAAGAAGTGGGAGAAAAACCCCTTTCCTTACTCGGCTGGTGGAATCAGCTCGAGGGACCTTTTTTCTAGAAGGGAAGATATCTCCTGTCTGATCAGGGCTCTGTGTTTCCTTGGGTACCAGGACAGGGGGGTGGTCTGTCCGGTGGAATGGACGTGAACTCTATGGAGTGCCCGAACTCCACGAGTTCTAGAACCCAGTGGTCAAAGGTCACCTAGGCCCATGCGTCCATGTAGAGCAAAAAGCGTCCTCCTACAGGCTCCCCTGGTGGAGTTACTAGAGGAGGAGAGTCGCCTGAGTAATCAGGCATTGGGTGGCGGAGGAAGGGCGGCAGTGGCTGCTCTGGGAGGTCTAGAGGTGGATGCCGAGGCTCTTCTGGCTCCGCCCCTACGACCAAAGCCACCTCGTTGAGCATGCTGCTGAAATCGAGGTTGCTGTGATTGGTGTCCTCTATGGCCATGAAAACGAGGCTTTCTGGCTTGCCCCGGCTTCAGGCAGTACATGAACTGCACGGAATGGACAGCCTTTCCGGAGTCCTACAGCCTGGTAATAACTCACTCCATGTCCTCACCAAAAAGCACGGGGCCTCTAAAGGGAGCATCCAGAAGGTTGACTTGCACGTCTGGACTGAACCCAGATACCTGAAGTCAAGCACGCCGTCAGAGGCAAACGCCAGTGCCAGCCGCCCTAGAGAAGGTGTCTGCAGAATCATAGGCCGAGTGCAGAACATGGGTACCTACGTCTGAGCCGGTCTGCAGTAGCTTGGCGAGCTCAGTCCGCTGAGGACAATCGGGTAGGCTCTGCGCTAACTCCAATCCTTGTTCCTATAGGGCGATCTGGAATTGGACCATGTGGGTTAAGAAGTTAAGACTCCTTATGCTAGAGGTGGCAGCAGAGTACACCTTACAGCCCATGGAATCCAGCTGTTTTGATTCTCTATCAGGCGGTGCTGAGGTGTTTGGGCCTTTGCAAACGATCATGAGCTGCTGAAATCACCACCGAGTCCGTCATGGGTGGCTGGGCCAAAAAGGGATGATCAGCAGGTGCATAGCAGGAGAGGAATAAGGGTACTTCCAGGTCACGTGGGAGACATCAGCAAAGGTGTTGACCATGGGAGGGATGACCACCGGCTTAGCCAACTGAAAGCGCTCGGGGTCCAGGGCCTCACTGTCCCGGCCCATGTTGGCCTGTATGTGCCTCATTACCTCCATAAAACTGGGGTCATATGGAGGGGATTTAGGAAGCTCTTCCATGTCCTCAGTATCTGGCTTTGAGTAGACTGAGGAGGAGTCAGAGTCTTGAGTCTACGTAGGAGGTGGTGGGGGAAGAGGGAGAGGGGCTACGCCTCTTCCCTTTTGGCCTCTCGTCCGGAGGGGGAGAGGGAGAAGGGGAGGAACTGTAGGAACGGTCCCTCTTAGATTTTCTGTCATGCTTCTTTGGAGGAGGCATGTCATCTCCCTGATCGCCCAGTTCCACCGGGTCGGGTAACAGCTCCGGAGTGGGTGGAGGCACCCCAGCTGGTAGGTCCTTTTTTATTGTGTCCTACCAGTGGGCAAAAAGCTCCTTCACCTGAGAGAGGTGCAGCTTTGGAGAGTCAGGTGTAGGAGGAGGAGCGCCCCAGCCCGTACTGGCGCCAGCCCCGCCATCTGGGGGACTGGTGTTGGATCAGAACCCTTATCGACAGGCATCGGTCTAAGGGGAGATGTTGGGGTGGTGTCAGCACCACCATTGTCGGGGTCCGGCGTCAGGTGGACCGGCAACCGTGGAGAAGTGGTGTCCAAGCTGATGTCGGGTGTAGGGGACAGAACCGGTGCCAGACGGGCTGGTGTCAGTTTAACCACTACCGGCAGCGGAATAGCTGTCGCCGGGACCGGGGCCGATAGAGTAGCAGGCGAACGAGTATCTGGCGTCCGCTTGTCCTCGACACCTGACAAGACGTCGTTCTTTTCCTTGGATGGACAATGGTCGGTTTGTGGCTAGAAGTGTTCTCGGCTGAACGACGGTCAGCAGCCGGAGGCTGGCGTCAGTCCGAGGCCTTGTGTTTTGGCGGGAGGGAGGAAGCCCTACCGGCAGTAGGCCCAGAGGCCTTACTCAACTCCCAGGGGTCGGCTTTGGAAGAGGAAGCCGAGCGGGAGGAGCTCTTATCTGAACCCTTGGATTTTTCAGGCTGAGAAACCTTCAAGGGCTGGAGGGAAGTGAGGGAAGAAGAAGAACCCACCGATGAAGGCTTGACCATCGTGAGGCGGGAGTCATGGCCCGACGATCCGGACTTCAAACCCGAGGACTGGTGCTCTGAGTGGGATCTCCCTCTGTCCTTGTCCCGATGTTTTTTGTGGTGTCTCTGTGCATGCTGAGGTTTGGACTCCCCCGACGAAGAGGCCCGTTCCATAGCGGCGAGTCTAGATTCTACTATGAAGGCCGCAAGGGACTTCTGCCGCCGAATTCGCATCCGCGAATTGAAGGCCTGACAATAAGGGCAGGCGTCGGTGCGATGGTTGGGCCCCAGACAATAAAGGCACACAGAATGTTCATCTTCAGCGGGAATCTGTTGCCCACAAGCACACTTGTTCAAATGAGATGACATATGAGGAAAAAATTCAAATTCTGTAGCGAAAACTACCGTGTGGAGAAGAGCAACCGGTACTAGCTGAAACGCTGAACTAACCCTGACCATGTGGCAGGAGAGAACTGGAGCACATGAGGAACTTCTCCCTTACATAGGGCGACGTCAGGGGTGGAGCTGACGTCGGCGGGGGCATTCCCCACGTCGGTAATGCTAAAGAAAAAGTTGCCAGAATCACCACCAGGTGGCTCCAGTCCTCATTGTTTGAACCTGCTGCAAGAGCTTCTACTTGATGTAAGATCAGGGTTTTAAATAATTGATCAGCAGTTTTTTTCTTGGGACTCTAATAACTGTACAGAAAGTATTTATATATATTTTCTAGAAGTGCTGTGTTTGTTAAACACAGTGAGGCAAGAGCTATGCATTTTCACAAAGATTTAGCACTTTTAAGAACAAAACGCTAATCAATTTTTAGAGTTAAATAAATCCCTGAAGATCATAATTTATTGAAAAAAAATCGAGCTAAATGCAGAGTGATCGGGAAAACTGATTTAACACACTTTCTGATAAAAACTACTAAATAAAAGCCTGACTGGGTAGCCAGCCAGCCATTACTGGATGTAAAAACAAAAACAAGGTGCTACGTCAGCATGCGGTCTGAAAGCAAAATTAAATGGTTATATTAAATGCACAGTGAAAATAAAAAACTAGAGTTAAAAATCGATATTTCAACCATAGGTCTTCTTCAGGAAATATCTAAATGAGAAAAAACAAAGTTAGTCCTTTGTTTTTTCTGTTTTAGATATTTCCTGAAGACCACCTATGGTCGAAATGCCAATTTTTAACTCTATTGTCAGCGTGCATCTAATATAACCATTTTGTTCAGACATTACTGGAATTCACTATGGGGCGACTGCTCTCTTCAGGGGGAGGAACAGGTCTGAGCAATGGCCAGAGTGGAGCGAGGGGTGCAGAATTTGCACCTATATTCCAAATTCTAAATATCTGCAGTGGTTCTAGCTCCAGGGCATCACTCTCAGCTGAGATGACTGCATAAGGTGTAAACATTCTCATCGAGTCCAGTAGACGCCATATGGTGTCGGAACCTCCATTACAGAACCTGACCCAAAATGGCCACCAGGACTCAATGAGTTAAGAGAGGGAAATCTTGCAGTTAGAATTTAACTTTAGCTTTCTCACAGCTGCCTGAATGATTCCCTTGGGGTCAGGAGGTTAGAAAATGAATTCAGAGCTATCCCTGGGTACAACATCTCTTTCCTCAATTCTCTTGTCTATAGCTGTAGTGGGTGTAGGCATAACAAGAATCTTTTTAGTAGTGTTTTTAAAAGGCTTAGGAATGGGCACAGACACCATTTTTGTTAATGTCAAACCCAGTATGCTCACAAACGCTGCATCCTCTACAAAGTTTTCTTTTTCAGCAGTATGCAGGTTTAGCATATCAGCCATTTGTCTCAAATATCTGTGTAGGATGAATAGTCTTCATTCACAAAATTTCTCTTCAGCGGTGTCTTTTGAGGAACTCAATTCCTTCTTCTCTTTCTCCTTATGATCATCCTCCAGAGAAAGACTAGGAGGCATATCTGAAGATGCTTTTTTTCAGACTCTTGCTTTAAAATATTACCACATTTTCTTAATTTCCTTCAAGGAGGGCATATCTTTGATTGGCAATAGTCCCTTGGCAGAGGCACCTCAAAGGTGCCTTTCATTATCCTTTTTTTAACCCGCTGTTGTGCTTGGCTGGTGTTAAAAAAAGTATTTTTTGCTTTCTCTGACTGCCATTATAGCTACAAAATTTTTTCCAGCTGGAAGCCCCGTGCCCTTTACTGGAAAATGGCTTTGCAGCTTTTCCTTTTCCTTGGGTGTCAGACGCAGCTGCTCTTTTCTAGCATAGCACTTTGCAGTTTTTTTTTCCATCTCCTTGGGTGCCAGAGACCACTGCAGAGAATAAGAGCAATCTAAAATTTACTATCTACCTTCGGTGGTACTTTTTGCCATACATTGTGTATTTATTTATTTTATTTATTTATTCAGCCTTACCTCCTTCACTGGGGTGTTACTATGATTCCCCTATGTCCGGTCCACTGGAGGCTCCTGCACTGGGTGCTGTGCCCGAACTACTACCTCCTTCCCTCTCCCACTCCCTCTCTCAGGCCACATCACGGACCCCCTTCACAGAAGGCCAAATGGTCGGGGCCAGAGGGAGCTCTTGGTGCGTCTGGTGCAGCGCCGCAGGCAGACCCTCATTCGTGCTGGAGGACTCAGACATTTTCTGTGCCTTGAGTGTCTCCCCCCAACGGTATGGGCGTGAAATGACGCCAAGGATGCAGTGGCATGCGATCCCGTATGCCGCACATCAGACATCTGCCCGTGCCAACCCCACCATTGCACCGCAAGTTGCACTACCCAAAGCCACTGCCAGCAGCCAGCAACTTCATGAGAGTTCCTCCCCACCCTTCCCAGAGGACAGCAGTCCCAGGGTCGCTCAATCCTCCAACCCCCCCCCCCGGCCGACCCCCAACAACCTGAGTCCACTCTCAAACCCGGGTCGCCGCAGTAGAGCGAGGTGTGGCATCCAGCACCTCAACTTTCAGCACCACTGGGCTGGCTCCATACATTATGTATTGACACAGCCTGCTTTACAGCTGAGCCCTCCAGTGAAACTGCTGTGGAAACTGGTGCAGATAGAGACTGCAGTTATAGCTTCCATTTAATTTAATTACATTTTTTTTATACAGTAGAAGCCACTTAATTGAGATGCAGATAATAGGGATGTCCGCTTTATTGGGACGTCCCGCCAGGCACTGATTAAGTGGTGCATAATCCTATGGGGCTATAACTGTTTAAATGGGACAATTTCTGGCTGGACTTGCTAAGACTTGTGCTTGCAGTAACTGCTAATCCTTTTTTTTTTTTTACAAACAGTTTCACACCTAATTATGTCTGTTCACAGCTCCTGACTTGTCTCCCCATGTCACTAGTGAAACAAACTCCTGTTCCACACTCCTTACTTGTCTTCTCCACTTCATTGCTGAATCCACTGCTGAACCCAAACTCCGGTTCTAGGCTCCTGACTGTGGCTGCTGAGGGATGTATTGGAAAAGGATGTGAGCAAAACTGCCAGTTTTTACAAAAGTCAATTGACAAAAAAAAGAGTACAAAGGGGGCAGGAGTTATAAAGACAAAATGAGAAAACAGGTCAAGGGTTTCACAGGTAGACAGTCATGGTTACAATAACCTTGATAAGTGCAATCAAAACATGAATTGTCTAGGGTGTAATCAAATTTAAGTGCAATCACACACAGCACTGTCCAGGAGGTATTGCTTAAGCCTGAGTTTAAATAAACCAAGGGAAGGACATTGAACCAGAGAGTGAGGGAGGCTGCCAAACAGTTTTGCACCCCTGAAGGAGAGGGAGAGGGAGTGCTGACCTTGAGTAATGTGGCAGAACGGGACTGTGAAGGAGTGATCGGAGTAAGTCAAAGGGCCTCCTGAAGTTGGAGACAATGCTATTAGGAAGGTGGCCATGGAGGACTTTAAAGAAAAAAAGTTAGGATTTTACTGTTTAATCTGTACTCAAATGTTAGCCAATTTGCTGCCCTGTAAAGATTACAGTGATAGGTACTTCTGGGAAGGCCCGTGAGAAATCTAATAATGTTATGATAGGTTGCTCTTAGTCTATTGAGATTTCTTTGGGAGGTAGAGGGGGAATAAACCAAAGACTCATAATCGATTAGCAGCTGTAAGAAGCTTCCTGCTACCAGTGCCCTTGTTTAAGGAATTAAGAATCGAGTCACGTGGAAATGCATCCCGAGCCGTTGGTGTACCTTTTTGATTAGATGGCTGATATGGTATTCATAGGACAAGTGGGGATCAAGATTAACACCGAGGTATTAAATTCTGTGACACATTCGATAGGGTTGCCACCGTTGTCTGTTAATGTGAAGTCAAAATCAGTGGTTTTCCTGACACCCAAGAATAATATGGACTTCGTTTTTCTGTTAATGTGAAGTCAAAATCAGTGGTTTTTCTGACACCCAAGAACAATATGGACTTCATTTTTTTTGCATTGAGGACCAGTCTGTGGGAGGAGAACCAAGAGTGCAGTTCGTTGAAATCGTGCTGGAGTTTGAGGGCTGAAGGACTCTTATCTTAACAGAAGAGCAGTGGTGGCTCTACACCAGGGCCCGCCAGGACAAGTGCCCCGGTAAAAAAATAATGTGCCCCAGTTGGTGCCCCATATGGTGCAGAGCTTCCCCCATAGTAACAATATATCAGTGCCCTGGCTGCCATCTGTTGTGCCCCAGCTGTGCCCTGGTAACCATTTGTGGCTAGAGCCGCTACTGCAGAAGAGTGCTGCAATATCAGCATAGAGGATTAGCTCAGTGTGGCTGCATATATCAGGAAGGGAATTTATGGCAAGTGAGAAAAGCAAAGGGCCTTAAATAGAACCCTGGGGTACCATGTATTTAATGGTGCAAGAATCTGAGTAATGATCCCCAATCATTGTTTCATGTGCTCTTCCGCTAAGGTAGTTTCTGAACCACTTCAGTACCTCCTCAGAGAAGTTTAGATGGGAAAGTGTGGTAAGAAGTACCTGGTGGGCTACTAAATCAAAGGCCTTGGTGAGGTCTACAAACAGTGAGCCTGTGTAGAAACCTTCATCGTTGGCCTTGTTGATAAAGTTAGTGAGTTTAACCAGTGCTGTCTCTGTATTGTGGCTGGCCCTAAAACCATGGTGGGACTCAGTGAATAAGTTATGAGAATCCAGAAATTCCATTTTCCTTAGTTTTAGGGCAGAAAACTTTGCAGAGTTTACAATTTTCAAAACTGATCTGGGCCTAAACAATCACAGCAAAGATTGTAACCATTTGCACTTTCCAACAAATGCTTAGAAAATTCACACTGTTGAAATCTTGTAGATCCTGTTTTCTTTTTAGGCTTTCCTGTCAAGCAAACTTGGCAGGTAGCAAAATTAAAAAAATATTTTAGAAGCTGTACTGTGGGGGAAAAAGTACAGCTGTTTTAAAAATACATTCTAATTTACACAACATTTATTTATGTTTGTTGGATTTGGAACCAGGAACCCTGAACCAGTGAATATCACAGTTCTCTCGATTTGAGGAACTGACAGGGAACCAGTAAAAAAATACTAAAACAGAATAAAGCTAAGATAAACGAAGGCAGAGTGTTGAATAAACTTATTAACTCATTACCTCCAATAGCTCCATATGAAGTTCGAACTATCCATTGTTTACCTGACACGGTGGCGACGGGACTATGGTGGGGCGACCATCTCCCCCAGGAGAGAAGAACTGCTGTGATGCTTCTCAATCCTGCTCTCCGCCCCCAACTACCCAAGATCGTTCCCAGACCTGGGTCGCTGGCGTGGCGCGAGGTAAGGCATCCAGCGCCTCAACCCTTTGCACTACCAGGCCTGCCTACTGTTGGCACTTTTAACTTATAATGAATGTGGTGCTAATGTTGCTGCACTAAATTAATTTATGCAATTATGGTTGCATTTGTGTTTCCACTAAAATTACTTTTTGTGAAATTAACTAGTTTTACAGTATAATCTCATTACTAGAAATATGGAATAGTGTACCAGATCACCTTAGGGATAGGTTTTGAAGTTTTAAAAGTAGGACTGAAATGATTTTACAGTGACATTTTGATTTTGACTGCCTTAGTGAAAGATGAATTTATTTATTTATTTATGACTGGAATCTCAGATTAATACCTTTAAGCTACGAGCTCATTTACAAAGGTTCCACGTACAGTTGAGAAACAAAACAGGTAAACAGTTTTACAACAGAAAATGCGTAAGAGTTCATCAAAACTGATCTAAGGCATATCCTCTTAAACACAGGATGTATTTGTAAATACACCACGCACGTAAGAATATTGTCCATTTTTTTATTTTAAGAGTGTTTGAATTTTTTTTTGTAGTATTGCATTTTGTATTGTAACATGTATTGTCTTCGTTGTGTTGTAAACCTTATCTCCAGTTAAGGCTGAAACCAGATCATTTTAATCCAGTCCATCTTCCTGGTAAAATGCAAATAAGTAAGTAAATAAGTAAGATTAAATAAATAAGATTTAGGGTTTTGCACTGGAAGTGTCTATTAAATATATGACCTGTACATTCTATTAACTGTAACTTTACTATTTCTTGATATGTTCTATTGCATTATTTGTACTGTCAATTGTGTCATCGCTGTTTGCTTGCTTCACTGAAGTCAACCATGTAAAAGGGACCTCAAGTTCCAGTGGCTGTACCTAATAAATAAAAGTACAGTAAACTAATCTTGATTAAAGTAGGCTACACAGACCTCGAATATTCAGATTTATCATTCACACGGGTGTTCTGGTTTGATTTTGAATGTCCCCATTTGCAAAACGTAAGTCAGGTTAAGTGCTGTACAACTTCCAGTGAGACTACTAGCAGTCAGAATTTACCTGAAATACAGCATCCAGCTTCAACAGAGACTGTTCATTTCTCTCCAACGGCAAGAGCAGCTTGAGGAGTTTACTCTCTATCAGGAAACCCTGAGGGTAATGAAAACACAAAATGGATTAGTACTGATGAACCACATGCAATGGAATCCTAAGCACATCGTAGAATACATGTGTGCCAATGTAGCCTAGTGGTAAAAATACAGAGCTGTGAACAGAGACTCATGTTTCAATTCCACCATAATGACTGACTCGCTGTATCTCACTTACTGTTGGCTAAATCACCTTTCTCTCCAGCTGCTCAAATGCAGCATGCATATTCTGCTCCCACGCCACACAGGAGATGGCTGTCAAGTGATCAGCTAATCAGTGCTGATTCATCCACATGGCACCATCACCGGAGTGGAAGAAGCAAGCTGGGTTACAACAGCTACAGAAGAAAAGTGACCAGGATGTAATTTAAAACAAGCATTTGTCAATGTTGAACGTTTGATGCTTGGCATTTTTTTTTTTTTTTATTTTGACCCCAACTTTTGATGATACTTGTTTTAGGTGTGTATGAAATTGTGTAATGCACACCATCCCATATAGTATTTTATATAATTACTCTTGACCCCATTTATTGACTGGACTGACACCACTTTCTAACACTATGATAACTGAGCTCCATTCTGCAATGATGGGTCAGTTATTAGGGCATGGGTGTCTGCCAGTCAATAGCACAAAGGGAAACATTACTAATTACAGCAATCTAAGTAACACTGTCTAGTTACTCTAACAGTCTCATTTCTAACATCTTATAGCTTTTTAAAATTGCAATAACAAGCCGAATAACATGTTAAATGCTTTTTTTATGTTGAACCTTTTTTTTACCCATTTCTTTGAGCTTTACCAATTCAGTCGTGGCACTTATGTGTCATCCCTGTATCAATCAACCAAGGAACCACCCACACTCAGCCTTACTCAGAGGCATTCAACACACCCAAGACAGTTTTAAGGAGTGTGGGAACAATACCATGTTCAAAATACATTTACAACTGCAAACTCTGAGTGAAACTGCTAAATCAGAGTGAAACTGAGACCCACTGCCATCTTGTTGCCACCACTCCCCAAACGCTCATGAAATACTGAGTCCCAACCACATATTCCTTTAAATACTTTTAATAGTAAAACAACCTACAAAATATTGTTTCTTACAAAAGAGAATACTAAAAAAAAAGAGAGGGGTCTCCCTCGCGCCACACCGGTGACCCAGGTTCAGGAACGAGCCCGGGCCATCGGGGGTCGGCAGGGAAAGAGAGGACTGAGCATTCAGAGACAGCCTCTCTCCCGGAGGGGAGGTTCGACTGCACTTGTCTGGCCTCTGGCGGAAGCCGGAGGCACAGCAAGAGCACGAGCACACAGAGAGGGTTGGGAGTAAGGATGTTGGCGGGGACGCCTTGACGTCTGGGCGTAGCCACTCCCATAGAACAAGGGAAAAAGACACCGGAGCACTGAGGGGAAGGAGCACTGGTATGGACCCTGATGACCTGAATTGAATTTATTGGTTCGGATAACACCTTTGAACATAGTGCTCTTTTTCAAATGTTCCACGTCAAAAAACAAGACAGACCATTAAGTTAAAGTAGTGGTTACATAAAGTGGAATAATACAAATCACAAATCGGGTAAAGTGGTGTAGTATATCAAATGTACAAATCTGAAACAGTAGATTCTCAGAAAACAACAATCTCGCATGAACCACACATACTGTACAATAAGATTAAGAGGCTACCTTAAGAATTGGGGGTGCAACTTGGGGTTTTGTCTAGGTGTGCTGCCAGTAGCTATGGCATTGTCTAGGCAGTGATTAAGGGGGAGGTGGAGAGTGAAGATAGGGGTCAGGGGACCCAACAGTCAAGGAGGGATAACTGAGAGGTAACAAGAGGGCAAGAAGGTGAGGGGTGGTGTCAAAAACATTAGGGTGAACCGATGGGAAAGCTGTATTGAGGGGGAGGAGACTAACAGGGGGAGGGACTGAAATAGGGATGGGGATGGGGGAATCTGTCAGTAATAAGAGAAAAGTGCCACTAGGAGGTTGTTAGTCTGGCAACAGAAAGGGAGAGGACCAGTACCGGATCTTAAGTGAGAGAGAGGGGGAGGATAGACAAAATAGATACAAACTTTTATTTTTTAACAGGATAATAACTTTTAGGACCAAAGGCCCTGTTTATCAAAGTTGTCCTGTTTTAAGATTACAATTTCAAAGAACAGAAACATCATGAAATAATATATTACAGGAACAAATCTTACATGTGTGACAAACAGTTCCACTATATACATTACAACAGACATGCATAAATACACAGTATATCAGAGCAATTCAACAATTTCATCACACTTTAAGTATGCATTATCCAGACAAATCCAAAAATTGAATATCTAATAACAGAGAAGAATTATTTTCATTTTCAATATTATCATGTTGGAAACAAGACATCAAGGAAAAGATGCAGGGAAGGAAATGGGAACAAACGAAAAACAAAAAAAAAAAAAAAGAAAGGGGAAGGATAGACAGAAAAATAAGAAAAGAAAGATTTATATAATCTAAAAAACACCATAACAAATACATCTATCTCTCCAAATAATATTCAGAGAATACTTGAATTTGTTAAAACTATCAACAATTCTAATATCTGAATCTATTTCATTCCATATTTTCGGCAAATAAAAGTGTTGTTGCATTTTACTATAGACATTTAATTCTAGGAGAACCTTTTGACATCTATGTTTTAAATGTCTTAGGTTATATCTATCAGAAATAGGGACACCAAGAGAGATCGCACCATGATTAACCTTCCCACCAAATTCAAAAAAGGCTTTGTACCCTACAAGTTTTTTCTGGCGGATTGCAAGGGAATCCCAACCAAGATCTTGAAGTAAATTACAATGATGGGTATTATATGGGCATTTCATTACATATCTCGCTATTCTATGGTATATTTTATCTAAACTATTTAATAGATATTTAGGGGCAAACCGGTAAATTAAACCCCCATATTCTAATGTTGGTAAAAGTAGTTGTACAGCTACTCTATTTCTTGTCTCTCTTGGTAATATAGATGTTTTCCTTCTTAACACACCCAATCTAGAATTAACGTTTTTAGTTGCATTTGTAATATGGGAAGAAAAGGTAAGAGAACTATCCATATAAACTCCCAGATACTTATATACCCAGACTTGTTCTAACAATAAACCCCTTAAAGAAAAAATATTTAAAGTCTGATGGGGCAGTTTATTTTTAGGATGAAAAAGCATTACTTGAGTTTTCTTAGTACTAAGGACCATTTTAGATTGAATTAACCAGTTTTGTAGAATGTCAAAATCAAATTGCAATATTTTTTGTAAGTCATCTAGATTTTTGGCTGTCCCTGTAAGGGCCATGTCATCGGCATACAAATAAATCTTACTATTTTGAATGCAGGATGGAAGGGAATTTATATAGATCAAAAATAATAGGGGACCCAAGACTGAGCCTTGGGGAACTCCCCTGAAAGTACCCTCTTTATCTGACATTGTTCCATCTATATGTAACTGTTGTGTGCGTTCAGTCAGATATGATAATATCCATGTCTGAACAGGTTCTGATATACCCATCTGAGCCAACCTTTTTATTAATATGTTAAAGTCAACTAAATAAAAGGCCTTGGAAAGGTCGGCGAACACAGCCCCAACAGACTCCCGCGCCTCGAGGTCACTTGCCACAGAGTCCAGGAAATCCATCAGGGCAGTGTCCATCTACCTCCCCTGCCTAAAGCTCGCCTGACAATCAGTCAAGAGTTTATACTTCTCCAGATATTCATATAACTGGGCACAGACCAGGCATTTGAAGACCTTTGAGATAATCGACAATAGGGCTATTGGTCGATAAATTGATTGATTATTCTTATCTCCTCCCTTAAAAACAGGAACAATTTTGGAATTTTTCCAACAATCTGGATACCTTTTTTGCTGGAGACTAAAATTAAAGAGTTTTGTCAATATTGGACTTATTTGCTCTACTGAAGCTTTCAAAAAAGTTGTCTCTATTCTATCCATCCCTACTGCTTTCCGTGAATTTAACTGTCTTATTTGCTTCTTGATTTCACCAATTTTAATTGCCCGAAAATAAAAACATGGTACGCTCTCTCTATATTGTGTCTCCAGAGGCCTAATCTGTTGAAGATCATAGCTCTGATTACAATAAACTTGTTTCATTGTTATATCTGGAAGATAACAAAAATACTGATTCAAATTATTTACTACTTGTTTTGTAGACATCTCCTCTCCCAGTTCATCCTTAAGGGTTATTTTCAGGTGTTTCCTTTCTCTACCTTCCAAGTCCTTGATTAAATTCCAATACTGAGCTGGATTTTTTGTTTGATTCACTTTATTTCTATAATAGCTTTTCCTTGCATTTCTTATCAAACTTTTACTTTTATTCCTAATCTTCTTAAACTCCCAATCTTCTACGTTTAAAGATCGATTTGCCTTTTTCCATATCCTATCTTTCCATCTTACATACTTTTTAATTGTTTTGTTTACCCAAGGATTATGTTTAAATCTTTCTCTGGATTTTTTAAAAGGAACATTTTTATCATATACTTCTAAATAAATCTTTGTGAATTCTCTGACTGCCATATCTACTTCTGGAATCAAGTCTATACGAGCCCAATTTACTTGTCCCATTTGGATCTGGAAAGCAGATTTATTAAAATGTTTAAAATCTCTAACATACCGACAATTTACAATGTCAGAAATTTCATAATCTTGAGTGATATTACACTCAAGTTAACAATGATCTCCTAAATTTGGAGAACCCACTTTATAATCCAATAAGTGAATACCATTTGAAATAAAAATCAGGTCCAAAATGTTTCCTGCACCAGCATATGTACTTCTACGTGTGGGAATATTTACTACTTGAGTAAGGCCTAGTGCCTGAAATTCAGATTGCAGTTTAAAACCTCCTTCTGCACCCCATGCTGCGTTAAAATCTCCAATCAGGAGTACATCCCTTTGCCCAATCAACATACTTAATCTTAAAGCCAAAAGCTGTCATTTTTATTTTTGGACGAGAATATACTACCCCAACACAAATTTTTAATCTAGTCATATAGACCAACAGTATCTCAGTGCCCTCAATATTGCCTACAAAAAGCAGCTCTACATGGCCCAAATTACTTCTAATATAAAGTGCAACTCCACTTCCCCTAGGAGGCCTATCAAATCTATAAAAATCATAATTTTCCTTTTGAAATTCAAAATATAAATGCTTTTTTGATAGCCAGGTTTCCGTAATTTCTATAATATCATAGGCGTTTTCTGATTCCCAAAGGTCAAAAATAGGCTATTTTCCAGCAAAACTTCTGGCATTGTCATGGGCTATTTTAATAATATTAGTCTGAATTCCAGGGCCAGGGTTCAATTCAATATCCCCACTGGCTAGTGCAAAAATAAGGAGGGATATCAATCCCCTACTGGCCCTAGGGAATGTAATGTCCTGGCCTAAATTTTGTACACTGCATTTAATCCTACCCAGATTCCAAAAAGTATGGAAGTGGATCAGCCCACTTTGCTGCACCCACACAGACCTCCGTTCGTAAGGAGGTGCTCCATACCTGTTTTGAAGGGCTGGAGGCTGCCAGTGTTTAGTACAAGTTCAGGGATCTCATTTAACCAGAGGAGCCCTGTATGTGAAGGACCGTTGTGCTAGGGAGGTTTTCCTGAAGGGTACCATTAGGGGGCACCTGGCCATACTTCCTAGTGTGGTAGCTGGAATGGTTTGCCTGCAGAATTTCTTGAATGCAGGGAGCAGCTTTACCTAGGACTGCTGCCTGCCTGGCCACTGGAGGGACCAGACGAAAGTTGATTGTTTGGGGGTGTACGGGCCCCACCTCGTACCGCCTGGGGGGGTATAGCCACAGCTCCATGGGGGTCTACCAGGGATCCAGGTAAGGCAGCAGGGAGTGATATCCATAGCATCTCCCGACTGTGTGGGGTTCCGGTGTAGGGCAGACAGATAAATAGCGATTAAAAAAAAAAAAGAAAGGGGTCTAATCACAGTAATGAAGTTGGCTTATGGCAAGCAGCCATGATAAGTTAAAGCTCTGCTCTTACTGAGACAAATTTCATGTTTAATACTTGACACTAGCAATTATGTAAGAATTAATGCACAACAGAGAAGTGCTCTACTAGGGAATTAATGCCCAGCTTGGGGGGGGAGGGGTTGGGGCTGAGTGCCTTCAACCATCAATCAGCCCGACTCGGAGTGCATTAATATGCTTGTAACATGGCAAGCACTACAACAACGAAGTGCTATGCTTCTAGTTTTGAAAAAAAAAAAACACACAGACGGCAATGCTACTTTCACTTACTTGTTTGTCTTTAAAATGTGTTGTGTGACGTCTCACACTTTTCAATATTGTGGCTGCCAGGAATTGACTGTTTAGATTCCTATATTTACTGTGCTACAACAAGCTATACAACAAAAATTTTAAATACTAAATACTAGGACTTGATATTTTAAAACAAAAAAGAATGAAAATCTTGTTATTTGTGTTGTGGCTTATTAATAGATAAGTTATATGTGTGTGACATTGTTTTATTCTGTATGACATGAAATTTATAGAGCTATGTGTATTTATGAATGTGTTTTGTATGTTATGGACCCCACTGTAAATGAGCCTAACCACTCAACGGGATATCCTTTTCCTTGTATCTGTAAGGAATAAACTTTTACAAACAAACAAATTCTGAACAGTAATTATTTCAATAAACATGTTTGCAACTTCTTGTGCATTCACTGCGTTATGGCGCTAAGGATTCTGGGACACAGTATTGACATATTCCTCGCTACTACAAATTAGTGACTTTCTTTAAAACATTCTAATATCTTGCTATGTCTTGCTTTCTCCTGCTTTCTGAACGCCTAGGAAACGGCTTCTGTGCACTGAGTGACTGGCTACTTTTTTTAACAGTCGTATGGAGTTCATATCGCTTTTTAAAATGTCTACTGAGGAAGAGATCATGTAAACTGTATGGCAGGGGAGACAGCAGGCGGGTTTTCTACACTGTGCTCGGGACACAGCTTATGTCCACTCCGCTCACTATCTGCACATCTTGAAAAATTATGTTCATTCTGCTTCTGTACCCAGGACATTATCCCCAGGACACCATAGAGCGATAAGGTATTTTTAGATTCTGCCATCTGAAAATCTGGGCACAGCAGCAGATAAGCGAGAATCAAACACAGTTTCCCAGGGTGGGTGGGTGGGGATGAACATTTTGTTACTTTATATATTGTGCTATCGCTATTTCAATGTGGTGTTTCTGGGTACTGTATTAGTGGGCATTATTGCCTTTACACATTGTATGATGGCGATTTCAGTGTGGTTTTCCTAGGTACTGCACTAGCAGGCATTACTAGTGGATTAATACTCGCTGCATTTCTGTAAAGTGCTCTGTTTGGACAAATCATTATGTTGTATTTCAGAGCTTGTTTATTGCCATGTTACAAATAAAATTAAGTACAAGGAGTTACCTTATTCATTTGTTACACACCCTTTGTGTGTAATACCATCACAAACCACATGTGCTTCACACTTGTGGTTTATGTGGTATTACACACCTTGGGTGCATAAACAATTCATAATGTACAACACCCCACACAATAGTCTCTATATAATGAAAGACAGCTCTTTAGTTTTATCAGAAGAAAATGATAAGTTAACACAAAGTTCCACTATCCAAAAAAGTTCTAAAATCTATGATAGTAATGAAACACAATTCAATTTTTAAATGTCATTATTTTTTTCCTGTCATTCTTTACTACTGGCTTCATCTGTTACTCTTGATCTAGCCTTTGATGAACCCACAGCTCTGTGTTTGACATCACACTGTGTTGCTGTAGAAATTACTATTATGTTCCAAACAAAGGACTGTGACTTCATCAAAAGTTTAAGTAGGAGGAAGAGGGGGTGAAGATCCTATTTTCATGATAATATCCTCATAATAATGAATGAGTGGAGATGAATACAGACAATTAATGAAATATTAGTTGAATTGAATCTAAATATATCTTAAAGAATTTCCCTTGGTTCTCAAAAATCATGGGACCACATTAAGCATGGGAATCAATGGACAATATCCATGCTTTGACTGCAAAAAAGCTAAATGAGTACTTTTGCTTAGAATTTATTACAGAGGTGTTAGATTTGCCACATGCAGATGGACCATTCAAGGGACCTCAAATTATATCCTTGTTGGACAACAACACTGCTATACCTTTGTTACTGTATAGCTCCATAAGTTGAAGAAAAATAAATGACAAGGTTCAGCTGGTACAGTATGTACCAAAGGGTACTAAAGGAAGTACGGAAATGGGCAGACGAGGTGGGCCAAGTGGTCCTTATCTGCCGTCAAATTCTATGTTTCTATGTAATGGATGAAACAATGGTTGCTTCGTCCCTGTGGCTTTATGAAAAATTAACTTTGCGCACCACTTGCAAAGCAAACAGAATATTTACATTATGCTTTTTACATAATTAAAAATGGGACCTGCTCAGAATTTAAGACAAATAACGCTTGCTGGTTCTGTAGGGTTTTATGGTTCATTTCCAGTCTGGGAGATGCACCAAGCTCCATGATCTAAACTGCATTTTCTAGGTAATCAATTAAATGACTGCAGTAATTTCTATGCCAAGATTGACAGCTTTTTTTTCTTTTAAGAAATAAGATTATAATGAATTGATGCAGAAGACAGCAATGCTTATTTAAAAACTGTACTCATCTGATGTGGAAAAGAGAAACAGGAAAACGCGTACAGTAATGGTGACCAAATGCAGACCATACCAAAACGTTGATTAGTGCACACAGATATGGGGACAAGTGCAACTATGTAATATCTATAAGTAGCAAACATGCCTGTGGGCTATTCGGTTTCTTTTGCAATTTAATATACTTTATTAAGGAATGTAAAAATACAACAGGTATACAAACTCCAAAATGGTACAGGCAGACCATAGTCAAATCAGCAAATGAAACCTTACACCTCCCCAACCCCACCCCCCACATTCATACCAAATAAATATCATGATCATACTGCCCCCCTGTCTCCCCACCCCCACAAAACCCATCTTACCTCCGTCCCCACCACCATCGCCCATCCCTCCCACACAGACCAAAAACTCTCCAAGACAATGCCACGGAAGCCATCAAACTCCAGAAATATTCACATTTACAGGAACAATACAACACAAGAAAAAATGTTACAATCTTGCCAAAGGAGGGATGGAGAAACACAACCCCAAAGCAAAGACTAGTTACCTCACATCCCATCTAAAAAAGAGGTGAATGGATCCCACATATCTGAAAATTGCATTGCCCTATGGTTCTGAACCGCAATGAACCTCTCTGCATTCACAGCCTGTAATATTTCATGGACCCATTCCCTCAGTCCCGGGAGTGTCTTATCGAGCCAATGTCTCATTATTAATAATTTGATGACTGCTCCTATTAAGACCATATAAGCCTTGTCCTTTTTGGAACTAATCAGATTATAGTCACAAATCACACAAATTTCCAGTTTAAAATAATTACTAGGTCCAAAAAATAGGGACATTTTCTGTGTGATGGATGCCCAAAAAAATACCACTCTAAAGCATGTCCAAATCAAATGCTGCAGAGAGCCATCCTTTTGGGAACACCTGAAGCACGGAGCTTGAGCCAGCTTGCCCATTCGAAAAAGTTTATTAGGGGTAGAGTAAAGATTATGAAACACACTAAATTGAATTAACCTTGCTCTATCTTGTTTAATTAACTGATATACTAGAGACCAAATACTTTTCCACCTAGAAGAATCATAGTTCAAATGGGCTGCCTGCTGCCAATAAAAAGCTATAGGTAAACAAGCCTTCCAAACTTGCCGCCCAAATTCTTTATATAACTTGGATATCGGTCTAGACTGGGCCGCCAAATCAGAGAAGACCTGAAAAAAATCTCCAGCTGTGGAAGACCATGGAGGCCTCCCTAGGAAAGTGAGCTATTCAGTTTCTGCACGAAATTTTAGTAGGTCACCATATTTGTTCTATACATATACAGTATGTTGTTTTTTATGTTCTGCCTTTGCTATAATAGGTTATTAAGAGATGTAAAAATAGCCTTTTATTGTTACTCATAACCCAGATGAGGTTCAGTTTGTGTTTAAAAAGTTAGGTATCAAGTTGGTTACAAAACTGCAACACACTTGGAATGGATTCTGTTTTTATCGTGCTGGTATGGTGCTTTGTATTGTCTGTCAAATTTTCGTGGCAAGTAATGTGTGACATATGAAACCAACTGCATTAAGACAGTGAGGAAATGAAACAGACTTAAACATAAGGATGACTAGGTGATAAAATATTGAGGAAACTTGTGGGACGTGTGTGACAGGGAAGCCCAATCTGATGAATTCAGGACCATCGTTATTTTTTTTTTTTGCTTGATATTTTACCCCCTCTCTAAGCCTGTTGCAACAGCACCTCTTTCTCTACTTCTATCTCAAAATCTTTATTTCTACTGGCAGGGTGGCCACCTGCAGTACTACCCTTTTGACCTTCCTTAAATCTATTTCCTATTTTTCTGTTTCTTTTCTTCCCTTCCCCTCTCGTTTTTAATGGTCCAGCAGGTAGCTGTTTAATGTAATAAAATACAGCATGATGTAAATACAGACTGACAGTGTAGTTTGTCTAAGAAGCAGTCTGTTGTTTAAAGAAAAAAAGATGCTGCACTGTTGAATTACCCATTACAGTGCAGCTGAACAGCTTGTGCCAATTTAGGGGGTAACATTGATTTTAAGGAAAATGAAGAGATGCTGTAATAATCTAGGTGTGAAAACATGTTGTGTCCTATTTTCTAAAGAAATATCATGCTCTCATGTCAGATGAGTCAGCCTGCCTGTGTTTATGTAGAGAACTGTGAGTCAGGCTGGTCACATGGTGCTGACATTATCAGCAGGCAGGTATAAAAGCCTGCCTCCTGAGATGCAAAACAGGTGAGTCAGTCAGTGGAGACCTGGCTGTCGTGGTGGAAGCATCTCATAGTACATGCAAGTGCTAGGAATCTATTTGGCTGGAACTAAGCCTGGAAGTTGTGCACTGAGGGAATTATGCACTGATCTTATCTGTGTCAATCTTCATCATTCATCACATCTGGGTTCCGGCCGGAGGTCACGACCCTGCGGGAGCTTTTTTTTGGGGGGATGGGCAGAGTCGGCACGATGGTGCCCGACCCAGCAGAACCCGACACACTGCGTGGTATTTCAGCAGGTTGGCGTTAGGTGTCATCGACCCGCCCTCCTGCCAGTTCTTTGTCTCCGCCATAGAGGTTGCACCTCGTGTGAAGCGCCAAGCAACATTGCTTCTCTCATGTCTTTGACGCCGAAAAGTTTTATCTGCCGGTTCCATTTAGCCCTACTCGACGCTGCTGTTGGTAACACTGTTCCATTTATTATTTTTCAGCAACGCTGAGTCTGTGTTTGAATTGCTTTTCCATCGATCATGTCTCGGTCGGAGGGAAAAAAACTGCTGAAAGCAGGGTGGCGCCCTATGCATCAGTGCCCATGTGGCCGCAAGTACTCTGTCACTGACCAGCATTGTCTTGTGTGTCTTGGCCCGCTTCACAACATGGATTCGTGCGATGCCTGCTTCGCCATGGACCATTGGGACATCGATCAACGCGTGTGGAAAGTTGGACGAGCTCCGCCGACTTTCAGAGAATGGGCACGCACTTGTCAGGCCAAGTTGTTATCTCTCTGCCTTTCCTCCAGGTCCCCTCCCGGTTCTATATGGACCGTTGAGGAGGGGGCTTCTGCTTCTCCTCGGTGCAGGAGGCCCAGTCCGTTCCCCCTGTGGAGCAGGTGGGAGGCACTGTTCTGGCAATCTTCGGGGGTGAAGGCTCCCCTGGTGTCATTTCCTCGGGCTGGGAAGCCTGGGTCTGCACCATCTTCGACGCTGTCTGTCGGTGTTGTCTTGGGCCTCGGCACTGTTTGCGGCACAGTGGGCCCTGATGGCGCCGTGGTTGGCGCCGGTCCACCACTTGGCACCGTCTCTGCTGTTGATGTCGTTCATGGTGCTGATGGTGCTGACGGCACCATGGGAGGTTCTACGGCACTGTCTTTGACCGTTTCTCACCTCGGCGCCATTGACGGCGCCAAGGTTGGGGATGGTGCCGTGTCTAGCGCCAATGCCACTTGCAGCACCAAGTGAGGACATGGCACCATGGGCAGTGTTGCCCTTGGTGCTGTTCCTGACTCTGGTGCCACTCAGGCACTGTGGGATGGGACGGCGCCATGGCAGACACTGACTCCGGCTCTGCTGCCGCTCTCGGCGCCGTCTCTTCTTCGGGCACCATTCGCAGTGCCATTGGGGAATTTGGTGCCAGCTCTGGTGCGGACACCCAGACTGGCGCATCCTTCGGTCCAGACAGGAGTGGGCGTCAACGTACGGTCTGGCACCAGACTTCAGTCTTTACGTCTTCAGAGATGGACTCCGAGTCCGGTTCAGACCATCTGTCTGACTCTTTGGAGTTGGCGGCCCATGTGGACACCCTGGTAGTTTCCTCGGCTGACCGGAGCCAGCCTCCCTCTGAGAAGCGGGCGGCAGCCCCCCAGTCTAGGGTCGGGTGCTGACCAGCAGGCGGTAGTGCAGGCCACTGATGCCCTGCAGCCTGGGCTTGGAGGGTTTTCTGCCCCCTTAGTTGGGTTACCCCCTCAGGTGGTGTGCCTGGATCGCCCAACTTTAGGGCCGACTGGAGCACCCACAGGAGGGGAGGGTGCTACTCCCTGGGTTGTCCTCTCAGGGACTGACCAGGGTTGTCAGCTGCCTAGGCTGGTATTTGTGAGGAGGAGGGCTCTTTCAGATTCCAAGGGGTTGAGGGGTCAGGGTTCGATGCGGCGACCCTTTTCCCGGACCCACCCGGGTTCGGGAAGGAGTCGTAGCGTGGACCCAGACCTTCCTTCTCGGTCTCCTCGAGAGGGCCTGGTTTTTGAAGGGAAGGGACTGTCCTTTTGGATTTCCACGGTCCCGGTCACCTCACAGGGGGGATTCTTCAGGGCACAGCCTAGGCAGTTCCAGCGTGGTTGATCAGCTGTTGGGCTTTCTGGAGCCGCTCCTTCCCTTGGAACTCCTGGTTCGCTCTCTTGCCCAGAGGACAGTCGCCTTCTGTTGTTGACTTAGCCCCCACTCCTCTGTCACCATCTTCTGTTCTCCCAGGCATTCTTGGCCCTAGGGGACCTCTCTCCTGGGAGCAATTCAGGGGTGCAGATGCTCACTTCCTTACGTATGTCAGGGCCATGGACGAGCAGGCGTTCCGCCCTCTCCGAGTAGCCAACCTCTGGATCTCTTAGGTCTTCCACTTCCTCATCCTCCTCTTCTGGAGGACAGGAGCCATCTGTCCACATCTCCCCTGCTGCTGATCTCACGGAGTATCAGCATTTCCTCGTGAGGATGATGGAAGACCTGCATGTCACCCTGCCCACTCAGCACAATCTGGAGCATTCGACGCGGGTCTTCTTAGGTGACTTCAGTGTGGCCACCCTTGTGGTGCCCGCCTGGCCCGCTCCTTTCCAGGAGGCGTCATTGCGGTTCTGGCAAAGACCCTTTTCTGGAGTCTTAGTCCCCAGGGATCTGAGCCAGAGGTATTATGCTCCCCCCCCCCCGAAGTCTCCAGGTTGTATGCCTCATCCTCAGTCAGGACTGACACAGCTGGACACTCCTGATGGGCTTTGCACCCTCCACTGTGACCGGCCCCCAGATCAAGATTCCGCAGATTCTGACTTCTGGGGGGAGGAGGACCTTCTACTCAGCACAGCTGCTTCTTTCAATTTCTGCTCATCAGGCCCACTATGCTACCTATGATAGGTTTCTGTGGTCCAGGCTAGGTCGACTCTTAGCCTCTATGCCTGATTTGGAGGTAACCAGACAAGCCATTGCACTCTCTGCACATGGCCTGAAGCTAACAAGGCACCAAGTGAGGGCATCTTACGACACCAACGAGGTAGCTTCCAGGGTCATAGGGACAGCGATCTGCACTAGGCAGATGGCATGGCTGCATCTTTCCTGGCTGTCACCCTTGGCCCGGCGTATGGTGATTTCCTCCGCGTGTACCAGAGAAATGAAAATTACGTACCTACCATAATTGTTGATCTCTCTGTGTATCTTCACCATTCATCACTATCTGGGCACAGCTCACCAGAGCTAGGACCCTGCGGGAGACTTTTTTTTTCTCTATAGGAGGAGTCTATGTCGGGCTGGTGCTACCCTCGAGGCCGGCGTTCTACGTGGCGCTCGAGGGTTGGCTGTTAGCTGTTGTCGACTCCACCCCAGCCCCAGTTCTGACACGCCGGACAGTGTATGGATGGGAGGGTGGGATGAGGCAAGAGAGCCCAAGGGATAGATAAAAGGAAAAGAATAATAAACCAAAAGGAGAAATAAATGATTGAGGTGACAGAGGAAGGAAAACTTGGAACGGGAAACTGGGGAGAGAAAGAGGGGGCCCCAATCTCTGGAAGGAGAAGATGGATAAGAGAGCAAAGGAAAAGAAGTGAGAAGGAAGGGGGAAATAACAAGAAACACAATCTCAGAACGGAGATGCACAACTTTTTTTTTTTTTTTTTTTAGGATTAAGGTCCAGACCTGGACTATAAAAGCCAGCTGCAAGAGAAAACCTGCAGCGAGGGTCAGAAGACCACCTAGAAGGAGTGCAGGCTGAGGTTGCGTCCCAATTCTTCCCCCTCTCTCGCTAATTAATATGGTTTAAAAAAAAAAAAAAACACATAGGTTAGAAAAAACAAGGTGGCCTCAAACTGAGGTCACTAAAAAAACCTTAAATACAGAATGGGGGAAAGAGACCCTCTTCACTCTCCAAAGCCTCTCTGAAGGGGGAAAGGATGGAAGGGCTTCTTCCAAACTCAGGTAGAAAGGATACCCCCGTGTGTCTCCACAACCCCCTCCCGCCTACATACTAGGAAGAGGAGGGAGGGAGAAAGACACACGAGGGACAGGGGAGGAGTCCAGAGACTGAGGCCCCGGGAGAAGAAGGGTGGGATTTAGTGATGAATGGTGAAGATACACAGAAAGATCAACAATTATAGTACGTAATTTTCATATCTTATCTGAGTCAATCTTCACCATTCATCACTATTTGGGTGAGTACCGAGCCCCCCTCCAATAAAAAGGGGGGGGTACCCAGAACACCCTAAGGTACCAGGTCCCTTAGCCTCCAGTGGGTGAGACACAGAAGGAGAGAACCCTTACAGACCTGGAGAGGCCTGAGACTGGTCCGGGTGAGACAGGATCCTCCGTGAGGGAAGGAAGGCACCCCGAAAGTCGCTGTCCCACTCGGAGGGAGAACAGGTGGGTTCTCCAGTAGGCGGAGTAAATCACCCTACGCTGGGCCGGGGTGACAACCGGGATAGGCGAAGCCGTGCCATCCGCAGAAGGCAGATCTCTGTCCCTACCACTCTGGAAGCTATCTCAATGGCATCATAAGATGCCACTGCTTAGTGCCCTGCTAGCTCCAGGCCCCGCGCAGAGAGGGCGATGGCTTGCCTGGTTTCCTCCGAATTAGGCATCGAAGCTAGGAGCTGTCCTAGCCTGGACCACAAGAACCTGTCCTAGGCTGCAAAGTGGGCCTGATGTGCAGCAACTGAAAGGGAGATCCATGCCAAGTAGAATACTCATCTCCCTCAGAAACTGAAGTCCGCAGAGTCCGAATCTGGGGGGCGGTCATGGTAGGGGGCACGAGGCCCTGAGGGGGTGTCCAGGGAAGTCAACCCTGAAGGGAGGTGAGGCACAGAACCTGGAGACCAAGGGGGAGCGCAATACTGCTGGCTTAAGTCCTTTGGGGCTAGAAAAGTGGAGAAGGGACGAAGCCATCACCGATGCAAAGCTTCCTGAAAAGGAATCAGCCAGGCAGGAGCCACAAAGTGGGCCGCACTGAATTCACCCAAGAAGGCACGCATCACATGCTCGGGATTGCTTATAGGTATAGGGGTTAGGTGGAGCTCGTCCAACATCCTCACAAGGAAGCGCTGACAGGAAGAGAGATCAGATGTAAGAGATATATGGACTGATGGTTCCTCTCCCTCAGTAGAGGGAGAAGAGGAGGAAGACAAGCTCCCTAGTTCAGGGGTCAGCTGCACGGAGGCATGGTGAAAAACCTGTTGGTCCAGGGCATGGAGGTAGGAGGGAAAGAATGCAGCCAATCCTCTGAATTGCTCCCAAGTAAGAGGTCCGTGACGGCCCAAAATACCTGGGACTACTGAGGATGGAGACAGAGAGGCTCGGATGGCAGGTTCCTGGCAACAGAAGAATGGTCTCTGTCGGGGCAGGGAGGCCATCAGAAAACCCTTCGAAGGGAAAGGGAACCCAAAGTGCTTCAGCTAACAGCCATTCAACCGGATCAGAACAGTCAGAGCTGTGCCCCAAGGAAGAAATGCTCCCATGAGGTGACCAGGACCGTGTGGATCCAGAAGGACTGGCCCCTGACCTCAGTCCCCCTCCCGGACTCCGTTAGGGAAAGGCGAGGGCCTGCACTACAGCTCCTTCCAGGACCCGGCCTGGACCCAGGAAAAGCTCACTGTGCTGCACCTCTACGTCTCAACCCTTCAGAGTCAGAGAGGGACCTCGTCCTCTCTGCCACTAACCGAGGCAGCTGGCATCCCTGAGTAGGCTCCGAGGAGTCCACCCAGGGAACCGTACCTTCCCCCTCTTGATGTGCCCCAGGCTGCCCCAAACTTGGACTGTCCAAACACGTCAAAGGGGGGGCCAACTGAAGCAACAGCCTCTCCAGAGACCTCAGGCTGCACAGTGGCAGCCAAAGGGACCACCGCTGGCTGGTCAGACCCCCTGACCCTGAGGTCTATCGGTGAAAGCTGAACTGCAGGAGGGGGGAGAGTGGGGGCCGAGGTGCAAGAGACAGAAGGATCCGAAGATCCCGAGGAATCCAGAAGCCAGTCCGGATCAGACCCAGAATCCAGCTCCGAAGAGGTAGACTCCGAGGTCTGATGCCAGACCACTCCACGGGCTCCTCCAGTTCCCGGGCCCCAAGGTCAAGCACCCTGAGATTCAAAACCCCCAATAGCAGCAGAGGATAGTAAAGCTCCATGCCCGGCACCGACAACATCTGTGGCACCGCGAACGACGCTGAAGTCGGGTGTGACCCCGAGCATGGCTCCACACTGGCCCCTGTGCCGAAACCATATCTGAGCGGGCGCCATGCCCAAGCGCCCGGCGTACCCGTGCCGCAAGCGACACTGAAGGCAGACCCGGCGCCGAGCCTGGCGCCGCACACAACTCCAGCGCTGAAGCCAGGATGGATGCCGACCGCGGCGCCGACTCCCTGCCCAGCACCTTGGGTGACACCGGGGCAGAGACAGCGCTGGATCCCATCCCAGTGTCGCCAGCAGTGCCAAGACTAGAACCAGGCCCAGAAAACTCCAAACAACCAACCGCGACATTGCCAGAAGTCCTGACACCGCTAGCAGAATCAGGGATGACGACGGCACTGAGGACAGGCCCAACTGCGGCATCGCTCTCCAAACCGACGGTGCAGGAACCAAAAGCAACACCAGGGAACAGTGCCAAGCACGGTGCTGGTCCAGTTCCGGGACCCAGAACGCCGGCTAATAGAGGGGAGCCTTCACACCGGGCAGCGACCACCAGATGGTGCCTCCCACTTACTCCCCAAGAGGGTCAGCCTGGGCCTCCTGCACCACGGAAGAAACACCCGCAGTGGCAAGGCTAGATGAGGTGGGGATTCCCTCCTCCGAAGGCCGTACAGGACCGGAAGGGGACCCGGAGGAAGGGCTGAGAGTCCTGACCTTGGCTTGACGACTGCGAATCCGTCCTCTGAAAGTCGGCGGCACACTTCCGACTTTCCACGCACGGATCTCAATGACACGGCGGTCCGTGGAGAAGCAGATATCGTAGTTATCCATGTCGTGTCCAGGTCCGAGGCAGGAGAGGCAACGGTCATGCTGGTCCGTAACGGAGTACAGGTGGCCACAGGGGCACTGATGCATGGGGGACCGCCCCGCCTTCGACACCTTCTTGCCCCCTGGATGAAACATGACCGGACGAAAAATTAAATAAAACACAGTACTCAACGCCACTTTTAACAAAAAGGAAAGATCTTACCGGAGTCGAAAAAGTGATGTCGAGCAGATGGTCAGAACCGAGGTAATATACACACGGCGGACTTAGGCCACAAATTTTCTCTTGGTCTCACACGCAGGATCCTCACCTAATGGGAGAGAACGAACTGGGGTGGGACAGAGTTGACAACAGCAAACTGCCAACCCTCGAGCGCCACGTAGAACGCCGGCCTCAAGAGCGGCGCCAGCCCGTCAACTCCTCCCAGGAGAAACTTCAAGGGGTCTCAGCTCCAGTGAGCTATACCCAAATAGTGATGAATGGTGAAGACTGACACAGATAATATCCCACTTTTTTCTCCGTAGGGTGAGGCGGCCTGTCGGGCAACCTCCCAGCCTCGGGGTCCCTGCCTCACTTCTCTCAGTCTCTGGCCTTGGCACAGGCCCATAAAGGTTCTCCCCTCTCAGTGTTTTTTCCTCACTGGGAACTAAGGGACTTAGTCCTTTAGGGTCTAGGGCCCCCTTCGGGGGGGCTCGGTACTCACGCAAATGTGATGAATGGTGAAGATAAGATATGAAAATGACATACCTACCATAATTCCTGATCTTTCTGTGTATCTTCACCATTCATCACAAATCCCACACTCCGTCCCCCTGGAGCCTCAATCTCTGGGTTCCTCTCCCTCTGTGTGCCCCCCTTCCTTTCCGCTGGTCAGGAGTGGGGTGACCTGGGAGCACACAGGGATTTTTCACCTAACAGGAGGGAGAGAGATCGGGAGGCGCTTCTCTCCCTCGTGCCTGTCCACCCCTTTGGGGTGAGGTTAGTGGTTGCCCTCTTTTCTCTTCTCTCTCTCTCTTTCTCTATCCTCCTCCATTCCTGTCCTTAGGGACTTATCCCTCAAATTTAATTAAAAAGAAACCTTTGTTTCTCCCCTTCCAATTATGTGGTTTTGGGAGGGGACAACCCTGGATCCTGTCCCTTTCTCCCAGAACAGCCTCTTCTGCTCATGCTGGAGTTCTTGCCAGTGATTCTGTGCCTTGAATTCTGGCAATTCAGCCTTCTGGCTACTCCTTCACAGCTATTAATCCAGTCTGGAGACAGTCATCGATCCAGGGTATGTCCTTCCCCCTTTCATTTCTTGTTTTTCCCTCCTTCCCTCCTTCCCTTCCTTTTCTGATTACAGAGATTGGGGCCCCTTCCCAATCCCCTTAGTTTTTCTCACTCGCCTTCTGTCTTCTCTGTCGTTTATTTCTCCTTTTAGTTTGTATATCTTTTCCTCTGTCTGTCCCTTGGACTTCCTTATCCCTCCCTCCCAACCCTTTCTTACTCTATGGCGACTCAGAACTGGCGGGAAAGAAGGGGTCGGCGACACTAATGGCCAACCCGCGAGAGCTACGCAGTGTGTTGGCCTCAAGGGCAGCGCTGTTGGTGCGTCGACTCCACCCATCCAAAAAAAAAAAAAAGCGCTACTGTGGGGTCATGACCTCTGGCCGGAACCCAAATATGATGAATGGTGAAGATATATAGAAAGATCAGGAATTACGGTAGGTATGTAATTTTCATTTTTTGCAGAACTGAACGATTAATCACCTAGTTCCCTTCTGCATGTTTATTTTTTTTTTTATTTTGGAAAATAAATATTGCAAAGTACATTCTACACCTTTTACCAGAGTTTGTGCATCTGTCTCACCCACTAACCTTCACAACGTGAATACAATTGCTCCCACGGAACACAACTGTCTGGGTTTTTTGTAAAACTAGCTTAAACTTGAAATGTATGGTTTTTGACTGACAAACCTGCACTAGATTTTGTAGACCCGTTACCCTACTGGTCTGAGTTGTCAGCAAACCGCCCCACTGTATAGGTTCTGAATGCTGTGGCAGTGTGTGTGTGTGTGTGTGTGTGTGTGTGTTTGTAGGTGCTGTTTGGAAGATACAGTAATTTACGCAGATGTCGCTGCTGCTGCAACATAGCAAGCTGTATCATTTGCTTTAGCACTGGTGCGTAAATTTGGTTAGTGAATAGAGAGCTCGCCCGATGAGCAATAATAGAATGTAAACCTAGTAGTGGCGAGCGAATTTCAGGCGCAGCCTAAGGTGACTGGCTGAGGGGTAGGATGCGCAGCGTTTTATAGACTGCGGTAGCTGTAAATCTTGCCCATTTTCCCAGATTCCTTGTACTCTCTTGTTACTCATACCCCTGTTGAGGTTCACTTTTTGTTTAAAAAGTTATGTATCAAGTTGGTTACAAAATTGCAGCACTCCTGGAATGGATACCGTTTTAGGCAGTGGGGTCAGCAGCAAGAAAGCCGTAAATAAAACAAGCATTTGTCAATGCCAAATGTTTGCTTGCATGCGGTGAACAACAATTTGCAGGGCAACCAGATGATGATAAAAGTTAATGTTGCAGGTGTGTGAGCTGGGGGTAGGCTCTTCAGAGCTTTGGGTGCCGAGTCCTGGTGACCATCTCTCTCCAATAATCTGGGAAGTAGACTGATGTACTATGCGGCTCTGTGAAGCCTCATTCCTGGTATCCTCAACAGAAAGGTATTTCCTGGGAGTATTTCATACAAGCAAGAACTGGTAGCAAAGTATTGCTGCATGCACAGGCCTCCCATGCCTTCTGGTTGCTTTATGCAACCTCCCTGTTTTCAAAGTGGATGCATGCAACTACTTAAAAATATGATCCTTGGGACCTAGGGAGACCAAAGGGCAACGAAAGAACACTTTTCCTTAATGATATGCTTAATTCAGTAATATAGTACGTGCTATGACTGGTGCTACATAAACCAATACCTGAGCCATATATTACCCCAACCCTGTAAAGAATGAACAGATGCAAAAGATATGTACGAATATAACAATTCTAGTGTTAGGGATTTATAGCTTCAAATACAATCACTGTAAATCTGCAAACAAGAGTTTGAGTTTAGCGAATTAGAAATTCATTTGTAACCCACAGCATGCACATTATCAGCAGCCCATAGGAGTCAGTCACAGTGAAAGCTAAACTGCCCCCAGTGGTGGTGTCAGAAAACAGCTGATTAGTGCATGTAAATTGCTCTCTAGTGTCCACCATAATCAATTTATTTCATGGATTCAAATGGGGAAAGTTTGGGGAAACCACGTTTTGTCCACTATAAGTGGTGCGGATTGTTTATCACTGTTTTACTTGGCCACCTGAATGCTGAACCAACACACAAAATTCAAACTTCTGAAAACAAAAAATTATAGTTCAATATACAGTATAAATAATGGGGTGTAATTCCCAGCCACAAAGTGAAAAGTGTTGCAAAGCAGACATTTTAGGTGCAAACATGCCACCATGCCACTTGGATGCTATACACAGCCATAGGAGAGATACGGTCACAATGCACTACAAGTGCTTTATGATAATGAATTCAGTAGAAAACACTGAATCAGAACCATATACTCACAACATTAGAAGTTAGAATTCCATTGATTTAATTAAAGTGATGCTAATGTGGAAGTGCCTTGCTCTTAACTGGGCCAGTCCCCTCCAGTTTTGGAAAAAGTCACATGATCAAAAGAGGAACGCAGACAGGACAGAGTATGCATGTACAAATTTATTTATTTTGTTCAATGGGAAGAATTGGGCTGGTTCCGGACTGGTGTGCTTTACTAGTAAGTAACATCCTGTAAAACTTTTACCAAAGCAAAGTGAATGTGCCTAGTGTTGTTTTCGAATTGCAGAGCAATCCTTCCAACTGGTTATGGATTACTGATAGGCAGCAAGGTTAAAAAGTGAAGCCAGACTAGTGTTACTGCGATAAAATCTGTACCAGCACAGAGTCACAGCTGGTGGGTTTTTATTTTCTTTGGAATGTGTTCGCCTATTTAATGGATTGGTCACTGGCTGTAAATAAAAGGTATGCTTGAGATGCTCTGCCTTCTGGGTCAGAACATCATAAAGCCGATCAGCTGCTTGCTGAGTGGCTTCATGCAAATCGAAGGACCGAAGCCCTCTCTGACTGGAGCGGCTACAGTCCTTTGAAGTACACAAAGTTTCTGCCCAGCAAGCAGAGTGGGTCAGGACCACAGTATAAGGTCATTGGTCTAGACTGCCAAGTCCCTGTTATTCTGAAATGCAATGGTCTTGGCAGTGACCCCCCAAAATCCCATTTCACTCTTCACAAAACATTTGGTGCGCAGGCACAGCAAACATAAAAAGACAAAAAATGGAAATTACGATTTACGTGAATTATTGATCTTCTTGGACAGTCTCCATCACTCATTCACACTAGTGGGATAGCGCCGGAGGCTCTAGGACCAAGCGGGAGCCAAAAATTTTCAGAAGGGCCGGCGCCGAGGTAGGACCACGCACGCGTGACACCGCGAGACTGACTGTGCGCCCTGTATAGGCTATCCTCGCGCCGACCCTCCAACCGCCCCCAGTACCTTTTCGACCAAGGAGGTGCAGCGAATCAATGAGAATAACTCATTCTGAGTGTCTGGGCCTGAGAGGGCCCAGATGGCCTTTGTAAGAAAGGTCAAGAACAATGTCTTCACAGTCCAACCACAGGCCATGAAGACCAGCAAAGAAAACGAGTGAACCCAGGGATGGAGAGGTAGAATGAGTGATGGAGACTGTCCAAGAAGATCAATAATTACGGGCACGACTTCCATATCTTCCTGGACTAAGTCTCCATCACTCATTCACACTAGTGGGAGAGTACCGTTAAAATCAACAACCCTGAGTAGGGTGGTAGGAGATAGGGTTCACTTGAAAGGACAGCCAAGGACTGTCCTGTTAATAAAAGAACTGTCTTGTAAGAGCATCTATAACATAGTGTCTACAAGATAAACGCTCGAGTTGTGCACCCGTCACCTGCCGATAACCACAATGGGCAAAATTAAAGTCTGCCAGGCAGCCGCAGAATTACTCTAGGAGAGCGGCAAGAACTGGCCTCACAATTTGATCTAGGATCAAAATTAATAGTGTCAAAGACATGCACTAATCTAATGTAAAAGACCTCAGGAACTGCAAGGGCCGGAGGTAAAGTATACAGGTTCAGGGTAGTATGACTGTATGTGAATATTTGGTAGCTACCTTAGAAAGAACCTACTTGACCCATGGTCAAGAAAGAAGCATGTCATCTGTTAAGCTGGAGCAAACATGGAAGTAGGAATCTAAGTTCCGACTTGCTGAAGAGTCACTTCTGTTGCTGCAAGGCTCTGATCAGGAGAAGAAAGCCTGATTAAAAAACAAAAAGGGGACTAACAGACTGGTTGGATGCCTAGGTTTTGGAAATATCTCAGAATAAGAGAAATTCTCTTAGAGAAAAGAGGTGAGCTATACCACCGCTGGATCGGACTACCCCCTAGAGGTAGAAGAAAACAGGTACCCTTTACTGAGGTTTAGAGATGACCGCCTCAGGGTTGAGGCGGAACCTGATCAGATCCAAGCGTGGTATCAGGAAATTCCAACTAGGCCCTGTGCTGTGATAATTCTGACCCCCCTTTTTTTTTTTTTTTAAATATCATTAGTCCAAGCTTGACAAGGTTGCTGGCTGCTATTTGGCAAGTATTGCCTGATACAGAAATGACAAGGATGTCATCCCTCTGAGGAGCAGGAGGAGCCTGAAGATCCATAACTGAACCCCTGACTGGACTAATAATAGCTGGACAGATGTTAACTACCTGTGGCGAAGCAGCCACCAGAGGGGCAGCATCAAAAAAGGGCTGTATACCCCTATCAAAGGAGCGGGACAGTCTGTGCATCTCCCGACCATAGAATTAAAATGTTCCAAAGAGTATAATTGTCTTGACCACTGAAAAAGTCTAGACGCAGAGGTATATAGTCCACAGATCCAGTCTAAACACCATGGTGGACTCCATAAATGAGGAACTACTAAAAGAGCTTGCATCACAGACTCTGATGGTAGAGAGGGCGTTCAGTATATAAAGTGAGTCATCCGCTGTATCACTGACCAGAAACACAGGGAAAGACTCATCCAGATGCCTTTCTACCACAAAAGGACCCCAAAAGAGGTCTCGGTTAGAGCCACTAGAGACTCCGCCACCAGGCAGGGTGTCGAGGAGCTTGGCACCACGAAGGGAGCTGAGAAAGTGCTGAGCGGAATGAGAGATTCCGCTGACAGAAACAGAACAGAAGAGTCCCATCGGCGGAAAATCGCTGAATGAGGAGATCCGATGCAGACCGCCACCCACTAAAAAGTGTGGAAATAATCCACAGAATAGAATTCATTCCATGGAAACATCCCAACACAAGTCCTGCAGAAGAGAGGTCTGCAAACACAGATCTTCCCCTAGTTCTGTCAGACAGCACCAACTGGCACCCCTGCAGCACTAGCATCACTCCTGGCACAGGAAGGCACCAAGCAGTAACCATGCCAACCTGAGAGACACCAGAGGGCACCCACGCAGAACCCGCAGGTATCCTCGGTACCAACGGCAGCAATGGCACGCAAGGGCACCCCCGATGCCCATGGCACCCATGGTAACATGGCACCCATGGCACACGCTACCATGACACCCATGGCACCTGTGGGTGCTAGGTGCCACCGCAGGTGCCCAGCATCACCGCGCCACCGCAGGTGCTCGGCATCGTCCACGCCACCGCTGGTGCTCGGCACCGCCACCACACCACGGGTGCTCAGCACGCCGCAGCACCCGTGGGTGCCAGGCACTGCCCGCGGCACCACGGGTGCCCGCGGGCATCAGTGGCACCATGAGACACCCACAGCACCGCTAGCAGCGTCAACAAAGAAGCACCCACGGCGCCAAGCACAGCGTGAGCCACGGAGCCGACCCACGGCACCGAGCATGGCGCTGACTGCAGCACAGAGCATGGCACCGACCACGGCACCGAGCCACGGAGCCGAGCACGGCGCTGAGCCACGGTGCCGACTACACCCAGTATGATGCCAAGCATGGCACCGAGCCACGGCGCCGAGTCCCGACACCGACCCAAACACCAGCGGTGCCGCCTATGGCACCCATACCAAACCAGGGGCACGGCACCAGACCTGCGGCGCCACCACGGTGTTGGGCACAACGCCAGGAAAAACACCATGGAAAAGAAGAGAAAGGTGGTGCCTGCAGGCCCCTGCATGGAAAAGGAAGAGGGGTAGGCACGAGGGCTGACAAGATGGCGAAGGCACCAAGAGGGCACCGCGCTATTCAGATCCACTGACCGCCCGTCCAACGGCCCGAGGTCCGGAGGCCCAGAAACCAGGAACACAACCAGGAAAAAAGGAGTCAAACCCCTGCTCCACAGGAGCGGCCCAGAGGTGAAACTGCTCACCGGAACTCCAACGAGGACAGAGATGGAGTCCGAGTCGAGAAACAGCCGTTAGAGCGGGCCATGGGGAACCCACGAAGTCGGTTCAGGCCTATCGCCCCTACCAACGAACACTCGTGCAGACATACCAACGGGCAACCTCGAGGGCACCGATTCTTCTTCCCCAAACAAAGAAGAAGAGTTTGGTGTGCCGGGAGAGCTAGATCCCCTGCACCAGGTTCAGGTTTCTCGTGGACTGTCCTCCCTGCCGAGCACAGGACTGTTCAGGTCAGACCCTCTGCTATTTAAGGGTGGCGGATAGGCACAGCCCTCTGCCATAACAACTTTCAATGAAGTCTTCCTACCATCACCGCTCACTGCTCTAAGGACGTACCCGTGGATGGCAGGAAAGAATTTCTTCATAATCTTCTTATTCGAAATAAAAAATTACTACTAAATAGTTAAATTAAAACTTTTAAATTAAACACTAAAAGCTGCTGTCATATAGACGAAAACTTTGACTCGGCAGACGCGCGACGCCGACATCCAAGCGCACTCGACGGCGGGAGAAAAGGAACTGAGGCGGTTGGAGGGTCGCGCACGAGATAGCCTATACAGGTGCGAAGCCAGTCTCATGGGTGTCAGGCGGCGTTCCTACCTTGGCGCCGCCCTTCTGAAAATTTTTGGTTCTGGCTATCCCAGCCCCTCCGGCGCTATCCCACTAGTGTGAATGAGTGATGGAGACTTAGTCCAGGAAGATCTTTTTCCGGTTTACCTTGCCCCATTGCTAGGTACCGTTACATACACAGACTCACTACATGAAGACTCTTGTAAGTTCAATTTGAAAGCTCCATATATTCATTATTACAGATCATGGTGGGGGACTCAATTATTAGGGGGACAGAACTTGGGGGAGCAGGGAAAACTGAAATAAGGTGCCTACCTGGTGCCATGGCTTGGAGGGACAGGAAGCGCATCCTTAGGATCACGAGAACAGCTGCACGGGAGTCTGAGCTGGACGTCATTGTCTACCTAGGGACAAATGACTTGGCTCATCATGAGATTAGAGCAGTGCAGGAGGACTGGGAAGGGGCCTAAGACAAGTAGCACACACAGTATCCTTCTCAGAGGTGCTGCCTGTCAATGGCACGGGTGAGGCGAGGGTACTTTGCACCATGCAGTTTAATGAATGGTTGAAAAAATGGTGTGGAGCATAGGGGTTCGGCTTCATTGGGGACTGGGGTTCCACCTGGAGGGACATCAGCCTATACTGGGAGGATGGTCTGCATTTGTCCAGAAAGGGAAGAAAAAATTACTCACCTTAGTAATTATGTTTCTTCTAATGGAGTCTTGCTGTATTCTGACTATTGCAGTTAGCCCCAGCCTTTAAACTGCCCCAGAGAACAAAGGGTTAACTTTCCATGCAGAGCATAGAATGCTGAGCTTGAGCTCGGTTGAGGTCTCTGTCTGGAGCCCTTTGAAATCTAACCATCAGATTCTTACGAGCAAACACTCACTATCTATCCTATGTGGAAATTGTAAAATTTTTACTAGCCAACTGGCAACAAAAAGTTTTGGATTCCCAAAGGAAGACTCAAGTCAGGAAACCCAAAATCCAAAAACCAATCCAAATAAGAGTAATAATAAGAAAACAAACACCCAAACGAAAAGAAGTGGGTATAACAGGAGCACCCCTGAGGTGCAACACTGCACCTGCCCACCCACTTCCCAAAAACTGGTTCTGAGAGGGGAGGCAGGGAGGGTGGGAGGTCAGAATACAGCAAGACTCCATTAGAAGAAACATAATTACTAAGGTGTGTAATTTTTTCTTCAAACAACATGAAGTCTTGCTGTATTCTGACTATTGCAGACTACCAAGCAGTACCTCCATGGAGGAGGGACAGAACCTACTTTGGGAATAGGCTCTGAAGTACTGCTGTGCCAAACCGAGCATCACTCCTAGCCTGGATATCCAGAGAGTAATGCTTGGTAAAGGGATGGACTGTTTTACAGGTGGCTGCTTGACAAATCTCTAAGAGAGGAACATCCCTGGCAGCAGCCAGGGAAGCAGCTGTACCTTTGGTGGAGTGAGCCCTCGGGCCTGAGGGTGGAATTTTTCCTAGTTTCTCATAGCAGAATTGTATATAAGACACAATCCACCTTGCAAAAGTTCTCTTGGTGGCAGGTTTGCCCTTTCCCACTTCTCCATAAGCGAGGAACAACTGGAAGGAATCAAACCTGTGACCCTTGGGTACGCTCTATATAGTAGCTAAGGGCCCTTTTAACATCTAAACTGTGTAGCCTCCTCTCTCCTGAAGAAGAATGATCGGTGAAGAAAACAGGGAGAGACATAGACTGATTCAAGTGAAAATCTGAAACCACTTTGGGCAAGAACCTTCTATTGGTTCTAAGGACCACTTTATCCCTATGAAAGGAAATAAAATCAGGTTCCACTGACAGGGCTTGCAATTCACTGATACGTCTGGCAAAGGTAATGGCTACTAAAAACACAGTTTTCCAGGTCAAGTACTTAAGCTCTGCTGAGGATATAGGTTCAAAGGGGGGTTGCATAAATTGAGCAATGCAAACATTTAAATCCCAGGCTGGGGCAGGGTCTCTAAAGGGAGGATTGGTATGAAGCAATCCCATAAAAAATTTACAGAACACAGGATGAGATGATAGTGAGGAAGACTTTCCCACTGACAGAAAAGCAGAAACAGCTGACAAGTGCACCTTGAGAGTAGCTGGCCTGAGGCCTAAGCCATTCAGATGGACTCATATAATCCAGAACTGTGGACAAATCAGCAGTATCTGGGGAAACATGTTTTGGAACACCAAATGCTGAATCTCTTCCATTTGGAGTTATAGGTTTTTCTAGTTGCGGGCTTTCGAGAGGCTTTGAGAATATCCAGAACTCCCGGAGATAGATGCAAATCTGTATACTCTAACTCTTCAAGAGCCATGCCTTGAGATTGAGAGACTGAAGATTGGGGTACCAAATCCTCCCCGAGAGGAGGTTAACAGGTTGTACTTCCTGGGAAGCGACAGGGGAAGATGGACTGCTAGGGACAGCAACAGGGGGTAACAAGGCTGTCTGGCCCAGTCTGGAGCAATCAGAATCTCTTTGCAAGGTTGTGACCTTATCTTGACCAAAACTTTGAACAGTACAGGAAAGGGAGGGAAGGCATACAGAAATTTCCCCTCCCAGTTCAGAATCAAGAGCATCCAGAGGGACTGAACACAAGACCGGGGGTCTGCAACAAAAAGGAGGAAGTTGGTGATTGTCTGGGGCTGCAAAGAGATCTATCTCTGGAGTGCCCCACCTTGAAAAAATCACCTTCAAGACCAGAGGGTCCAGGGACAATTCGTGATGGCCCTGTGAGATCTTGCTCAGTGCATCTGCTAGCACATTGTCCTTCCCTGGAAGGTGGACTGCTATCAGAGAGGTTTGCAGGGAATAAGCCAGGGACCCCAACTTCATGGCTTCTGTGCACAAGACCGTAGAACGAGTGCCTCCCTGCTTGTTGATGTACCACATTGTGGTGGTGTTGTCTGTTCTGACTTGAACCACCTTGTTCTGCACTGACTGAGAGAAAGCTTGCAGGGCCAGAAAAACTGCCCTGAGTTCTAGGAGATTGATATGGAGAAGGGATTCCTGAGGGGACCACAGCCCCTGGGCAGTGAGGGCCCCCAGATGGGCTCCCTAGCCCAGAAGGAAAGCATCCATAGTAAGGACCACTGAATGAGACTGAGTGGCAAATGGGACCCCTTACCTTAAATTGTCCAGATCATGCCACCATTGAAGGGCTTGGATCAGGGTCCGGGTCACTGGAATCAGTTCGGTAAGGGAGTCCTTCCTCTGGGACCAAAAGGCCCTCAGATGGAACTGAATGTCCCTCATCTGGCATCTGGCCCCTTGGACCACTGCTGTGGAAGCTACCATGTGGTCCAAGAGCTGGAGGAAATGCCTTGCTGGTTGAGACACCTGAAGTCTGAAGGAAGAAGCCAGTTCTATAAGAACTCTTGCCCTTTCCAGGGGAAGAAAGGCTCTTGCTTTGACAGTATCCAGCTCTGCCCCTATAAAGGTAAGGAGCTGCACTGGCTCGAGAACTGACTTGGGAAGGTTGAGAAGAAATCCTAGAGAAGTGAGCACTTGCTGGGTCACTTGCAGGTCTAACTTGACTTGGTCTGGAGACTGGTCCACTATGAGCCAGTCGTCCAGATATGGAAAAATGGAAATCTTTTTGCCTTCTTAGAAAGGCAATGACTACTGCCAGGCACTTTGTGAAAACCCATGGGGCTGATGTTAGACCAAAGGGCATTGCTTTGAACTGATAATGGCCTGAGGGCAACTCGAACATGAGGTACTTTCTGTGGGAGCACCTGATGGGAATGTGAAAATAGGCATCTTTGAGGTCCAGGGAGGCTAGCCAGTCCCCTGGCCTTAGAGAGGGAAGAATTATTCCCAGAGTTACCATGTTGAACTTTGGTTTTAAAAGATGTTTGTTCGGGTATCTTAGGTCTAGGATGGGTCGCCACTCCCCTGTCTTTTTTTTGGGGTAAGGAAGTACCTGGAGTACGGACCTTTGCCCCAGTGTAGGGTAGGAACTCTCTCTATGGCTCTTAAGGCCAGAAGAGATGAAACCTCGGCCTCTAGGGCAAGGGTTTCTGAGAGACCTGCAGTTGGAAAAGATCTGGCTCTCATTTTCGAAAAATGTTTGAAGCTGAGAACCAGTCCCTGGCTTACTACTTCCAGGACCCATTAGTCTGAGGTAACAGACATCCAGTCCTGGACAAAGTAAGCCAGCCCGCCCCCTACTGGAATAGGAGAGTCGACCCGGGCAGACCCATCAGGGTGTCTGCTTGGCAGGGGCCTTAGGCTGAGGAGTGGATGCAGCCCTGCTTATCCCCCTTCTGCCTCTCCCTCTGAAGAACCCCCTCTGTGAAAAGGGAGAAGAGGCCTGTGCTTGGTAGAAAGGCCTATGAAAAGGCCTGCCCCTGCCCTTAGACTGCTGCCTTTAAGGAGTTGCCTGCCTCTCCTTTGCCTGAGCACTCCTGTAAGAGGTCCTGTATCCGTCCATTTTCTTCATGAAATTCTCTGTCTGCTCCCCAAACAGAGAATTACCCACTACAGGAAAATCCATGGACTTACCCTGGGTGTCGTGTGAGAGGCTAGTACATCTGAGCCAAGCCATTCTTCGAAGAGCCACAGATGTAGCCATGACTCTTGATGACACATCATTGGAGTCCACAGCAGCATGAAACTGTACTTTTGATGCCTCAATCCCATCTGCAGCCACCTCTTCCAGCTCCTTGGCTAGCTGGGGGAGGCCTGTTTAGCCAGTGCCAGTACAGTGTCCCACCTGGACTTCTGGTACCTGGCTGTATAGGCCATACAATTCGCCTGCCTGAGTCCCAAGGAAGATGCCATGTACTGTTTTTTTGCCATGGCATCAATCTTCCTGGATTCTTTGTCTGGGGGGTGTGAAGCCAAGGGAATGTTTGCCTTGTCACAGGCAGCAGCCTGCACTACCACAACATGGCTGCACTGCTGGTATAAAAACTGTATCTCAGCCTGATAGTGTGTACCTCTTGTCCATCCTTCTGTCAATAGGAGGTACAGAATTGGGAGACTTCAGGATTTTTTGTGTCTGCTTCCCAAAGGATTTGTGAAGGGGAACAGACAGTCTCCTGGACTCTGGGATGTCCATCATTTCTACATAATCAGGCTCCTCTTGCTCCTCCATTGCATCCTCCATAGGGAGCTGGAGGGTTTCAGCCACTTTTCTGTATAACAGAAAATGGGAAGGGGACTCAGAAAGCCTGGGAGGGGAAACACCAGAAGGTATGTCTGGGGAGATGTCCAGTTCCACAGGCACATCAAGACTTTCACCATCATCTTCAAACTCCCACTTCTCCTCAAACTCCGGTTCATAAAAATCTTCAGGGGTATAATCTTGAACCGGGGGAACTGACCGAACCGAACCCCTGCCAAAAGGTGCCGGATCAGTCGGAACCGGGCGAAGCGATTCCACAATCCGAATCGCTCTGGCTATCTCTTCGGTGGTCGGAACATGAACCTCTGGATCCGAACTGGTCGATTTTTCTTTCCTTTTGTAGGAACTGACCCCTAAGGATCAGCTCTCCTCTTGCCCGAAGAAGTATCGCCCTGGTCAGAGGGCACTCCTTCTGGTTCAGTCGGAACCGAACCGGGCTGGCCATCCGGGTCAGCGGAACTTCTCGGCCTCCTTTTCCCTCAGTCTACCTAATCTCTTTTCAAGGGTAGATTTAGGAAAATTTTTACAAATTTGGCAGTCTATATCGAGGTGTTCAAACCTCAGACAATAAACACAGGTGGTGTGGGGATCGGCCTTAGCAAAGACCTCCCCACACTCACTGCAGTGTTGAAACCCAGTGGGCCCGTTTTTTTTCTTGGGTTTCTCAGACATGGCCAACCTAACCAAACTTACCCTTTTTATGGCAACCACCAGGCAAGACTCCCTTATGGGTTCCTAACCGTGTCATGGGTATTGTAAAAAAACCTTCAAAATACATTTTTTTTAGAACCGATAAGGACCGGTAACCACACTCTAAAGTCAAACACAAGGATTCACTACAAGTGATCAGTTCAGCCGAACCGATCTAACACTTTACAATTTCCACACAGAAAAACAGAACAAAACATATCTATTACTCACGGTACCACAGACAGAGACTGAACCGACTGCACGGAAATAAATTTGGTTTAAAACCGACAATTTAACCAAGACTTTAACAGACTTTTGAACCAAGCTGAAGGAGAAATCTCCGGAGCAACTGTTCAGTGAGGTGGAGTAAAGAATCTGACGGTTAGATTTCAAAGGGCTCCAGACAGAGACCTCAACCGAGCTCGAGCTCAGCATTCTATGCTCTGCATAGAAAGTTAACCCTTTGTTCTCGGGGGCAGTTTAAAGGCTGGGGCTAACTGCAATAGTCAGAATACAGCAAGACTTCATGTTGTTTGAACAAGTCTTTTGGGCAATCGGTTTAAATGCTTCATTGGCAAGCTTTTAAACTAGTCAAGGGGGGAGTCACTGATAAGCAGCAGGAAAATTCCAGCCTCCCACTACAAAACAAGGTACTAAATGAGAAAAAGACCAAGGTAGAAAGGTCAGTGGGAGATGCTGCCACAGAAGGTAAAGCCATCAAACAATGGAGAGCAATGAGTACCAATGCCCGCAGTCTGGGTAACAAGCTTCCTGAATTAGTGGCCTTGATGGAGGAGGAACATCTGGATATTGTGGCAGTCACAGAAACATGGTACACACACAACCATGACTGGGACATAAACATACCAGTATATACTATCTACAGGAGGCACAGGAAGGGTAAAAGAGGAGGAGGAGGAGCTCTTTACATAAGGGAAGGAATCAAAGCAACAGAACAAAAGGGTAAACAGGGAGGAGAAGAAGCACTGTGGGTCAATGTCACCACAATCCGCACAGGGGTTGTATACAGACCCCCTCTAAGGGGGAGGAAATGGACAAGGAAATGATAGAAAGTATACTTGGAATGGCAGAAAAAGGGGAGATATTGCTGATGGGTGATCTGAATATGCCAGATGTTAACTGGAGTGCAGTTGCAGCAGCCACTTCTAAGAGCGGGGTTATTCTAGATGCCCTACAGGGGGCATGCTTTAGACAACTAATATTGGAGCCCACTAGAGAGGGAGCAATCTTAGACCTGGTTCTCTCAAATGGAGATGGAGAGAGGATCACAGATGTAGAAGCGGGTAGCCATCTGGGAACTAGCGACAATCGAACAATATGGTTCACAATAAACACAGCAATAGAGTCAAGCCATACAAAGGCAAAAGTACTTAACTTTAGGAGGGCTAACTTTGCCAAAATGGGTGAGTGCCTAAGGAATGTACTAGCAAATGGGCAGGAAGGAGGGGTGGAAGAACAATGGGGAATAATAAAAACTGCCATCACGGAGGTAACAAGCCTTTGTGTGAAGCAAATAAACAAAACAAAACGATGTAAGAAACCACTATGGTTCTCAAAGGAGGTGGCAGTGAAGGTTCAAGATGAAAAGAAAGCATTCAGGAAGTACAATGAATCACAGAAGGAGCAGGACAGAGAATTGTATCAGTTAAAGCAAAAGAAAGCTGGGAAGGCAGTCAGAACAGCAAAGGCCCGAACTGAGGAAAAGGTAGCCAACTCAGTTAAGAAGGGGAATAAAACCTTTTATAGGTACATCAGGGAGCGAAGGAAGACCAAGGGAGAAATAGTGAGGCTTAATAAAGGTGAGGGGGTGGGCAGAGGGTAACTGTGAAAAGGCAGAGATACTAAACAATATTTTTGCTCAGTATTTACAAATGAAGAGGGGGACGTACCTAAAACAAACAATAGAAACACTCTGGATACAGAAGTTGATACCAGCCCATTTACAGAAGAAAGGGTTCTGAAAGAACTCTTAAAACTGAAGGTGGACAAAGCAATGGGGCCTGATGGGATTCATCCCAGAATTCTAAAAGAACTAAGGGTAGAACTAGTGACACCACTGACTACCCTCTTTAACAGATCATGGGAGGATGGGGTGGTACCTGAGGACTGGAGGAGGGCAGATGTGATTCCCCTTTACAAAAGTGGAAGCAGGGCAGAAGCAGGAAAATGAAAATTACGTACCTACCGTAATTATGATCTTTCTGTGTATCTTCACCATTCATCACAGATGGGTTATCTGGCCGGAGGTCAGGACCCTGCGGGAGCTTTTTTTTTTTTAAAGGGTAGGCGGAGCCGACACACCATCGGCGCCGCCCTCGAGGCCGACGTACTGTGTAGCACTCGAGGGTTGGCAGTTAGGCTGTGTCAACTCCGCCTGTCTGCCAGTTCTGAGTCGCCGGAGGGGTAAGAGGAAGGGATGGAGGGTGGGACAAGAGAGTCCAAGGGACAGAAAAAGGAAAGGATGACTGAACTAAAAGGAGAAACAACGACTGAGAGGACAGCAAAGAAGAGGTCAGACTAAGGGGATTGGGTAGGGGCCCCAATCTCTGGAAGCGGAAGAAGGGAAGGTGGGGGGGCGGAATTTAAGGAGAGGGAGAGGTATTAAGGTATCTGAGACCCTTGTCCATCACCAGATTGTATAGGAACTGTAAGGAGTAGCAAAGCTCTCTGCCGGAATTCAAGGCACAGAATAATCTGGCAAATACCCCAGAAGCAGAGTCGGCTATTCTGGAGGAAGGACAGGGTACAGGGATTTAGCACTCCAAGAAAAGATGTTTGGTGAAAAAAGGAGGTTTCCTTTTTTAGGAGAAATAGTTGGATGGAAACCAGGAGGAGGAACAGAAGGAGGGCAACTACAACTCCCACCCACACGGGGTGGAGACAAAGAAAATAAGGAAGGAGCCGCTCGAGCTGTTTACTCTCATTGGAAAATACCCCTGAGTGTCCCTACTTTACCCCGCTCCTAAGGAGGGAGGTCTGAGAGAGGGAGGAGGACCCAGAGACTGAGGCCCCAGGGGGATGGTGGGTGGGGTTGTGATGAATGGTGAAGATACACAGAAAGATCATAATTATGGTAGGTACGTAATTTTCATGTCTTATCAGTGTCAATCTTCACCATTCATCACAGATTGGTGAGTACCAAGCCCCCGCGAAGAGGGTTGTTTCTTTTACTCGCTAAGGAACAAAATCCCTTAGCCCTCAGTGGGTGTCACACTAAGGGGGGGAACCTTCAGGGCCTGGAGAGGCCCGAGGCGGGGAGAGAGAGCGGGAGTTCCCCGGAGGAAAGGTTGCCCGACAAGCCACCGTCTCCCCCACGGGAGAAAAGGTAGGTTCCCTGGTGGGCGGAGCTAATCACCCTACGCCGGGCCAAGGGTGACAACCGGGAAAGACGTAGCCACGCCGATCACCTAGTGCAGATTGCTGTCCCTACGACCCTGGTAGCTACCTCGTTGGCGTCATAAGATGCCCTCGCTTGGTGCCTTGCTAGCTCCAGGCCACGTGCAGAGAGTGCGATGGCTTGTCTGGTTTGCTCAGAGTCAGGCAACGAGGCTAGGAGCTGACCTAGGCTGGACCACAAGAACCTGTTGTAGGCTGCATAGTAGGCCTGATGAGCAGAAATAGAGAGGAGTAAGCGTGCCGAGTAGAAGGTCCTCCTCCCCCAAAAATCAAAATCCGAGGAGTCTTGATCTGGGGGCCGGTCACGGAGAAGGGTCCGAAGCCCATCAGGAGTATCCAAGTGTGTCAAACCAGACTGTGGATGAGGCATGGAACCTGGAGACTCCGGGGGTGCGCAATACCTCTGGCTGAGATCCCTTGGGGCAGGAACTCCGGAGAAGGGCCTCTGCCAGAAACGCAACGACGCCTCCCGAAAGGGAGCCGGCCAAGGCGGCACCACAAGGGTGGCCTCGCCAAAATCGCCTAGAAAGGCGTGCGCCTGTGTGCTCAGGATTGCTGATAGTGGAGGGTGAAAGGTGCAAATCCTCCAACATCCTCACGAGGAAATGCTGATACTCCGAGAGATCAGCAGCCGGAGAGATGTGGACAGAAGGTTCCTCTCCCCCTGAAGAGGGGGATGAGGAGCTGGAGGTCACCATGTGCTCAGAGGGTGGCTGCACGGGGGGAGGTTGAAAAACCTGGCTGTCCACTGCCCTAATGTAAGCAGGGAACCTGGCAGCCACCGCTCTGAACTGCTCCCAGCTGAGAGGGCCGCTAGGACTGAGTATGCCTGGGAGTGCAGGAGAATGTGGCAGAGGGATGGGGGCAGAGCCGAGAAGAGAAGTCGGCTGACCTCCGCCAGGGCTAGGGAACGGACCGTAAGCACCGAAGAAGGTGCCCGGAGGAGCCCCAGCCGACAGCTGCACAACCACATTGGTACTGCCATGGCTGTGGCCAGAATCCCCCAGTGGGTGACCGGGGCCATAAAGGTCCAGAAGGACGGTCCCCTACCTCAAAAGAACGGGACTCCCTCAAAGAAACCGAGGGGGAAGAGTGGAAATCTGCACTACGGCTCCTTCCAGGGCCCGGTTGGACCCCAGAAAAGGGCCGACCAGGCGACCCCACACCCCTCGACCCCTCAGAGTCCGAAAGAGTCCTCCTCCTCGAGAGGGCCAGCCTAGGTTGCTGGCATCTCTGGGCAGCCCCCGAAGGGGAGACCCAAGGAGCAGCACCCTCCCCCCTGCAGGCGTCTCGATGGGCCCCAAAGTCGGGCAATCAAGACACACCACTGGAGGGGGTACCACAACCGAGGGATCAATGAAACCCCCAAGACCAGGCTGCAGAGCTATGGTGGCACGCACCACAGCCTGCTGGTCAGCACCACTGACCCTAGTCTCGGGGGCCACCGACCTCTCCTTAGGAGGGGGCTGGCTCCAACTCGTCGGCAAGAGACCACTGTGCTGCCACGTCCGCCCAGCCAACCCGAGGGTGCAACTGCCTGTCCGACTCGGGAGCTCGACTCCGACTCCGAAGAGATAGGGTCCGAAGCTCTGAGCCAAACCGTAGGAGGGCGGGCAAAACTATCCTTGCCACCGGGCCCAGAAGCCACCGTTGTGCCCGAGTCAGCGCCAGTGCCCTCTGCAACCCCGCGAGCGAGATCCGCAGGAGGCATGGCCCCAGCCTGAGCCAGAGGTCCAATGCCAGGACCAGTCGCAGCACCATCCGATCCACCGGCACCAGGAGCAGTACCAGGGACAGGGACGGCGCCGACAACAGCCCTGGCGGCACCCTCGGCGCCGACATTGATGCCGCCCGGCTCCCCACGAGGACCGTGGCAGCACCGACGACAGCCCCGAAGACGGACCCGGCCCCTCAGCACCGAGTGCATGAGCCCGAGCGCACGGCATCGACAGAAGGAGTCAAGGCCTGGCGCCCGAGCCTTAAGGACAGGCGCCGTGCTCAACCTGGCCTTGTGAGACATGGCAAGGGCGACATTGGATCAGGTCTCCACGGCACCGCCCGAACAGTGTCGCGGCAGCGAATGGCATCACCGACCACGGCACCAGCGCAAGTCGGAGCCCGGCGGCCCACCAGGGCCCACGGTGCCGCAACGGCGCCCGCCGACTGCGTCGAGGATGGCACCAACCCGGCCTTCCGAGCTGCGGAACGACACCAGGAGCCTTCATCCCTAAGGGGCGACCGCCATGGCGGCAATCCCACCAGCTCCCGGGAGGGAGTGGGGCAGGCCTCCTGCATCGCGGAAGGAGCCTCGGCAATGGCTAGGCTACAAGTAGCCGAGGCTCCCTCCTCCTCGGTCCATATAGAACCGGGAGGGAACCCAGAGGAGAGGCCGAGAGAGTGCGACTTGGCCCGTCGAGTGCGAACCCTACCTCCGAAACTCAGCGGAGCTCACCCCACTTTCCACGCTCGCTGTTCGAGGACCTGGCGGTCCATGGAGAAGCAGGCATCGCACGAGTCCATGTCGTGAAGCAGGCCAAGACACGCGAGACACCGGTCGTGCTGGTCGGTGACGGAGAATTTTCGGCCGCATGGGCAACGTCGCATGGGGGCCGACCTGTCTTCGAAGACTTCTTGCCCTCCAACCGAGACATGACCTACGGAAAAAAACACCAAAACAGACTCGACGTCGCAAAATTCAAAAACTAAGGAAAGATCTTACCGGCGACATCAAGTGGAGGCAGAAAACAGACCCAGCAGGTAACCGACGGACTTAACGCCGAAGGCGAAGGATGCAAACAGGCCTACAATCTTCTTGAAGCTTCCCACGAGGCGACCTCGACAGCGGGAGATGAAGAACTGGCAGGCAGGCGGAGTCGACACAGCCTAACAGCCAACCCTCGAGCGCCACACAGCACGCCGGCCCTCGAGGGCGGCGCTGATGGTGTATCGCTCCACCTACCCTTTTTAAAAAAAAAAAAAAAGCTCCCACGGGGTCCTGACCTCCGGCCAGACAACCTATCTGTGATGAATAGTGAAGATTGACACAGATAAGATCTACAGACCTGTTAGTTTAACCTCAGTGATAGGGAAAATGATGGAATCACTTCTGAAGGAAAGAACTGTCGAGTACCTAGAGGCCAGAGGGGCACAGGACCCAAGGCAGCATGGATTCACAGCGGGAAGGTCATGCCAGATGAATCTAATAGATTTCTTTGACTGGGTGACCAAAGTAGTAGATCAGGAGGGCTGTGGACATGGCCTACCTAGACTTTAGCAAGGCATTTGACACAGTCCCACACAAAGATTAATATACAAGTTAGCCAGCCTGGGAGTGGGTCCCAAGATGATAGCCTGGGTAAAGAATTGGCTGGAGAACAGGATACAGACAGTAATAGTAAATGGAGTCCACTCTGAAGAAAGGGGTTACTAGTGGGGCACCGTGAGGATTCAGTATTAGATCGGTCCTCTCAATGTCTTTATAAGTTTACATTGCAGAGGGACTGAAGGAAAAGTATGTCTCTTTGCAGATGACACAAAGGTCTGCAACAGAGTTGATACACAAGGTGGGGTGGAAAGGATGAGAAGGGACTTGGCAAGGTTAGAGGAATGGTCAAATGTATGGCAGCTTAGATTCAATGCTAAGAAGTGTAGGTAATGCACCTGGGAAACAAAAACCCAGGGGAAGAGTACACAATGGGGGTGAGATACTAACAACAACAAAAATGGAAAGGGACCTGGGGGTAGTCATATCAGATGACCTAAAGGTGGGCAAATGGTGAGAGGGCAGTAAGGAGGGCTGGGGGATACTGGGATGTATAGGGAGAGGCATCACCAGTAGAAAACAGGAAGTTGTTATCCCTCTGTACAGACAGCTGGTGAGACCCCATCTGGAGTACTGCGTGCAGTTCTGGAGATCCGATCTCCGCAAAGACACAGACAGGATGAAAGCTGTCCAGAGGAGGGCAACTAAAATGGTGCAGGGTCTGCACCGGAAGACATATGAAGAGAGACTTAAGGAGCTTAATATGTATAGCCTCTAGGAAAGGAGGGAGAGGGGGACATGATAGAAACTTTCAAGTACCTCAAAGGAATCAAAGTCCAAGAGGGTAGCATCTTTCAAAAAAGTGGTGTAGAAGAACTAGGGGAACAATCTGAAGATGGGGGCGGCGGCTCAGAGGTAATGTAAGGAAGTATTTTTTCACAGAGAGGGTTATGGATGGCTGGAACGGCCTTCCGGAGGAGGTTGTGGAGTCAAAACAGTGGTGGAATTCAAGCATGCATGGGACAGTCATAAGGCAACTCTAGGGGGTGGGGGTACGAAAAAGTAGGCTGCTGGTTAACTAGGATCTGCAGCTTATCCATTAGGTAGGGAAATGGGCAGACTGGGTGGGCCAAGTGGTCCTTATCTGCCGTCAAATTCAAATTCTATGAGGGTGTGCCGCCAGCCAATCTGTGTGCTCCATTCCTCTGTGCGTGAGTGAGGCTGTCTTATTCTGTAAAAGAGCGTCTCATGCACAGGTGCCCCGGAAGAAAAAAATTGCTCACTACAGTAATCTTATTTCTTCTAAGGTATTCTTCAATATGATTAACTCTAGCAGTCAGCCTCCTGTGTTGCACTGCCCTCGAAATGAATGGAACTTTATGCTAATGGTAGAACATCTATTGGCTCGTGCCACCATTCAAACTGCTGCCCTTACCAACTGCTGCATTCTGTAACGCTCAGATTCATTGGTGCCTGCAATAAGACCCCCTGACTAAGCTATTCTAATAACCAACAAGTTAAATAGTAATATTAATTACCCCCTTTTACCCCATGCCAATGGCAATGCCCATCATAAGGCCAACAACAAGAAAACAGGGCCACCTGGTTTAAACTTAACAGTACCAGTGAATGACCAACAGAATAGAAGAAATACCTTCTGAATTGCAGAGGCTAACTGGTTCTGGAAGGGGAGGTAGGGTGGGTGCATTAATCATACTGAAGAATACCCTGGAAGAAACAAGGTTACTGTGGTGAGTAATTTTTTCTTCTAAGCCCAGGAATTCTTCAACATGATTAACTCTAGCAGACTATAAAGCAGTACCTTTGGAGGTGAGCCCAGAACCCTATTTAGGGAACAAGATCTGCAGCACTACTGTGCCAAATCTGGCATCACTTCTGGACTGGGTGTTCAAACTGTAATGCTTTGTAAAAGTGTGTACTGTTCTCCATGTAGCTGCTTTACAGATTTCCAATAGGGGAATATCCCTGGCTGCTGCTATTGTAGCAGCTGTGTCCCTTGTGGAATTTGCCCTCAGGCCCACTGGGGGCTCCTTACCAGCTTTGCTGTAACAGAATTGGATGCATGCCACTATCCAGCATGCAACTGTCCTTTTCAAAGCTGGCTTTCCTTTTCCTACATCACCATAGGTCAGGAACACCTGTCGCCTGTCCTGCCTATGGGCTGTGCAGCCTGTGTTCCCCTGAACTAGAATGTTCGGTAAAGAAGACTGACAAAGTGCTAGACTTATTCAGGTGAAGATCAGACTACTTTTGGAAGGAAATTCCTGTTAGTCCTGGGCACTACCTTATCCCTGTGGAAGGAGATGTAGTTCTGCTCCACACACAGGGCCTGTAACTCACTTATTCTTCTGGCTGATGTGATGGCCACTAACAAAGTAACTTTCCAAGTGACGAATTACAGGTGGGGTGTAGCCAAGGGCTCGAATGGGGGCTCCGAGAGTTTGGAAATACATACATTTTAGTCCCAGGAAGGCACTGGTTCACTGTGAGGAGGGTGCAGATGGGCCAAAACCTTAAAATACTTCTTGAATATAGGGTTAGCAGAAGCACCCTTACCAGCCGAAAGACAGGCAGAGACAGATGCCAAATGGATCTTCAGGGTAGTGGGCTGTAATCCCACTGAATGAAAGGGGTCAAGTAGTCCAACAACACTGGTAATCCTGCTTCGGATGGTAGTATATCTGGTGCCACACCATATGGAAAATCTTTTCCATTTGGAAGCATAGTTTATTTCATACAGGGTTTCCTAGAACCCTCAGAATCCTGAGTACACCCTCTGACAGGTGTAGGGCAGCATATTCTAGGTCCTGAAGAGCCATGCTTTGAGTCTGAGTGACCTGAGATTCACATACAGAATCCTCCTCTGGGGGGAGGTCAGAAGATTGTGCCGCTGAGGAGGGGGGTGTATGGGCTGGGCCACTGACAGAGAGAGCAGCAGTGAGTACCAAGGCTGCCTGGCCCAATCTGGAGCTATCAGAATCTTGGTAGCTGGCTGGGACCTGAGTTTGATCAGGACCCTGAGCAACAAAGGGAATGGGGGATACGCATGCAGTTTTCCCTGACCAGTCTAGCACCAGGGCATCCATGGGCACAGACCCCCTTGCTGGAGGCCTGCAGCAGAACTTGGGCAATTGATGATTCTCTTCTGAGGATAAAAGATCTATCTCTGGTGTGCACCACCTTTGGAACACCACCTCCAGTACTTGTCTGTTGAGAGACCACTTGTGGTGGTTTTGGTTGATTCTGCTGAGTGCATCTGCCAGGGTGTTGTCTTTTCCTGGAAGGTGGACAGCCACTAGACTCATCTTCATCGCGTCTATGCACAGCAGGTCAGACCTTGTTCCTCCCTGTTTGTTGATGTAATACATTGTGGTGGTATTGTTTGTTCTGACTTGTACCACCTTGTCCCTTAGTAGGGATGTGAAAAATTGCAGTGCTAAGAGCACTGCCCTGAGCTCCAGATTTATGTGCAGTACTGACTCTGTGGGAGACCAAGTGCCATGCACTGCGTGTTCCTCCAGATGTGCTCCCCATCTCAGAAGTGAGGCATTTGTTGTGAGCACTAGGGTAGGAGATTCCTTTTTGAATGGAATTCCCTCCCTCTCCCTTAGGTTGCCTCTGTCCTGCCACCACTGCAAAGCCTGTAGCAGGGGCCTTGACACAGGCATCATCTTTTAGAGTGAGTCCCTTCTTTGGCATCAGTGTGCCCTGAAGTGGAACTGGATGTCCTTCATTTGGAATCTGCAGGCTTGCACTGTACTGGTGGCTGCAGCCATGTGTCCCAGCAACTGCAGTAAATGTCTTGCTGGCCTTGGTTTGCTTAAGGTGAATGATCCTGCAACGTGCAGGATGTTGTCCACCCTGTCCTGAGGGAGGAAAGCTTGTTCCTGTCGAGTATCCAGTTCTGCTCCTATGAAATGCAGAACCTGGATAGGTTGTAACACAAACTTTTGGATGTTTATGAGGAATCGCAGAGGCTCCAATGTCTCTTGGATGGTCCTGAGAGATTCTCTTACCTGTTGTGGAGATTGCCCCACGACTGGCCAGTTGTCCAGGTATGGGAACACCAATATGCCCTGCCTCCTTAGGTGTGCCACCACCACTGCCAAGCAGTTTTTGAATGCCCTGGGAGCTGAGGTTAGGCTGAAAGGCAGAGCTGTGAACTGGTAATGACCTGAAGGCAGTCTGAACCTTAGGTACTTTCTGTGGGATTCCCTTATGGGGATGTGAAAATAGGCACCCTTTAAGTCCAGTGATGCCAGCCAATCTCCTTGTTGTAGCGTTGGAAGAATCACTGCCAAGGTTACCATCCAAAAAATGAAAATTACGTACCTACCGTAATTCTTGATCTTCTAGTGTATCTTTACCATTCATCACTGTTGGGTGATTGGCCGTAGACGAGCACCCCGTGAGAGATTTTTATTTTTGGCTGGGCCAGTAATGTCCATTGGCTCCTCCTCTGCCTCAGTTCTGCACACCAGTTAGAGACAGAGGAAAAACAGAATAGAGAAAAAACGAGGGTGGGGCAAGGGAACCCGAGCGACAGGAAAAGGATATAAACTGAAAAAGGATCCAGCCGGCCAGAAAACAGAGGAGGAGGAGGAGGCTCTGGATATATGGGCCTTAAGGCCCCAGTCCCTGGATGGCCAGATAGAAAGGAAAGGAAGATATAAAAAAGGACAGAGAAAAAGGGAGGGGGAGAGGCAGAAGACCGAAAACGTCCGAAGAGGCCCAGGAGACAGGGAGTGTCTCTAGAGGTAGCAACAAATTTAAAATGAAAGCCTTAAGCATTCAGCCGCACTTATTCCTCTCGACTAAAGGGCCAACATGAAGGTTCCTCCTCCTCTCCCCCTTGAATGACCAGGGTGGAATTTCCTTGGAGGAGACCCCCCCGCCAAAGCTCACAGAGGAGAACCCACAGGGTTTGAGGGGAAGTGAGGTCTCAACCTGTCAACAGCTCCCTGCAAGAAAGAGGAGAGTTAAGAGGCAGAGAAGAGACAGGACAAAGAAAGAAGATTTTCCTGGAAGCCCTACTGGTTCTCCTTCCAAAAAGAACCCTCCCCTAAACAGAAGAACAGGTTCTGAGGCTGCGGGAGGGAAGCACCCCCCCAAAGGACTCAGGGAGGAGAACCATCAGGGTGGAGGCCTGCTCAGGGATGGAGGCCTTTGAGGGGAAAGTGGTCGGGATTTGGTGATGAATGGTGAAGATACACTAGAAGATCAAGAATTATGGTAGGTATGTAATTTTCATATCTTCCAGTGTCAATCTTCACCATTCATCACTGGTGGGTGAGTACCGTGCTCCCCTGAAGAGAGTTCAGTACTTCCCTGAGGAACTACTGTCTCTCAGCCTCCCTTGGGGGAAAACATGGGAGGGGGAGACCCTTTTACAGACCGTCTAGGCCTGTGACTGGTCAGAATGAGGCGGGGTCACCCGCTCCCTGGGAGAAGAAAGGCGCCCTTGTAGTTCCTCTGCGCCTTGCAGGAGAAAAGGCAGATTCCCCAGAATGTGGAGGCCATCACCCTAAGCTGGGCCAGGGTGATAACTGAGGCAGTATGACGCAGTGGTTTAAGGCTCTGAGCTGCAAATCTGGAGACCTGAGTTTGAATCCCACAGCCCCCACCTGCATACTGTGTGACCCTGAGCAAGTCACTTAACTTCCTCGTGCTCCCAGGTTGCACCTGCAAACAAGCTTTCAGCTTAGTGTGTCTCACCTGGTAAAATAATTGGTAAAAAAAAAAAATAAGATGCTCATGTCTGGTGCCTTGCCAACTCCAGGCCCATCACAGAGAGGGCCGTGGCCTGCCTGTTTGCCTCCAAATCAGGCAGCCATGCCACTAACCTGACCCAGCATCAACCACAAGTGCCTGTTATAGACAGCGTTCTGCACCTGATGCAATGCAGAGCAGCATCCGCACTGAGGAGAAGACTCTCCGCACCCCAGGCAGTCAAACTCCACAGAGTCCGGATCTGGGGGCGGTCACGGACTGGACGTCTGCCCTGTAGGGGTGTCCAGACACATCAGTCCCACAGAGGGATGCGGCAAGCAACCTGGAGACCCCTGGGGTGCGCAGTATCGACGCTGACAGTCCAATGGGGCTGGAGCTGGGGCAGATGGAAGCTACCAGGTGCTGTACGACGCCTCCTGAAAGGGAATAGGCCAGGATGGGACCACCAAATGATCCCCACTGTATCTTCCTAAAAAGGCTTGCATTGCATGCTCGGTATTGCATCGAGCAATGTAGGAGATGTGCAGATCCTCGACCAGCCTCGCGAGGAAGTGCTGATACTGTGTCTGATCAGCGTCAGCGGCCGGGTGGATGGAGGTCTCTTCTTCCTCGATGGAGGAAGACGAGGAGACCGAGGAACCTGATGATTAAGATTCTGGCTGTGGTGGGGAAAGACAGGCAGAAGACCTGCTCGTCCATGGCTCTAACATAGCAGGGGAAATCCGCAGCCTGGGACCTGAACTGCTCCCAGGTCAAGGGCCCTGAAGGACCCACGTGGCTTGGGAGAAGAGGAGCTGGATGCAGAGGCAGGGGGGAAAAACTGGTCACATGAAGTGACATACCTCTGCCAGGGCTAGGACACCTAGTAGACAATCCCAAACGACGAGGAGATCCACAGGTCTTCTCCATCAACGGCTGCTCAACCAGCCAGAAGAGGTCTGGACTGAGCCCTAAAGGGAAACATTTCTATGAGGGGACCAGGGCTGCATGAGTCCAAAAGTGTGGTCCCCAGCCCCACCCAACAAGGACTCCTCAAAGGAGACAAGGAGAGAACCTGGCCCAGTGCTGTGGCCCCTCCCAAGCCGCTGAAGGACTACATAGGAGCGCCTGCTGGCCCTCGCCTCCTGCCCTCAATCCCGCTTTACCCAAGGAAGACCTCTTCCTGCTGACACTGTGTCAAGGACCCTCAATTCCACAGGTCCCCAAGGGGGGCCCCAGGGCAGAGGGCCCCAGCCCCAGCATCAGGGAGGGAGACTGCACTGGGAACGGCAGCTGTCCCCTCCCACAACACCCGGACCACCATTCCCACAGTTCCAGGACCGCTATCTTGCACTGTGCCCTCGGTGCCACCATCAGCACAGGAGCTGGCACCAACTGCAGTCACTACAGCCATGGGTTGGGGCACCTGGGAAGGTGCATGGGTTCTAGGCCATGAAGAACCCACCGACTCCGAGGAGTCAAGTTGCCAGTCCAGGTCGGTCTCCCGATCATCTGGCTCTGGAGAGGAGGAGAGATCCAGAAGTCTGGTGACCCTGGAGGTTCTCCCACTCATGGCGCCACGAACGGCACCGATGGTGGGCCCTGTACCGCTCATGGTGCCGTCTTGGTCACTGAAGCCGTGAACGGCTCCAGGACCCAAGATGGCGTTGGGGCCCCATGCCGGATCCAGCAGCCATGGGCTGGTGGCGCCAGGGCGGTGCTCACGGCCCGGCCCCGGGTGGGGTCAGACCAGTCCTCCAACACCGCAGAAGAAGCCTCCTCCTCCTCACCAGACCATATAGATCCGGGAGAGGACCCGGAGGAAGGGCGAAGAGACCTATGCTTGGACTAACAAGAGTGACGATGCCCCTGAAAGTTGGCGGGGCCCTGCCGACTTTTAATGGGTGGTAATCGAGAATACGGCAGTCAACCAAGAAGCAGGTGTTGCAGTGGTCCATGTCATGCTGAGGTCCAAGGCAGTAAAGACAAACATCATGTCGGTTTGTTGCGGAAAACTGCCAGCCGCAGGGACACCGACACATGGGAGAGCGGCCCACCCTAGAAAAACGCTTTTTGTCCCCTGAACCAGATATGATGCAAGCGAGAAAATTAAAACACAGTGCAGAATAGACTCAACGCCATCTGGGTAAAAATAAATGGAAAGGCCTTACTGGATTCAGGAATGGCGTTGAGTAACTTGACTGCAGAATCAGCGTCGACAGGAACAGTTCCGAAGGCAGCAGTACTGCACTAACTAGGCTGCAGATGCAGTAGACTATGCCACTGATGCAACTGAGGAAGCGGAGCAGCAGCAAGGCGCTGTCTCTACAGCGGGAGAAGCAGAACTGAGGTGGAGGAGGAGCAATGGCAATTACTGGCTAGCCACGAGAGCCATGCTTAAGGCCGGGTCGGTAGCACCACTGGCGCCAGCTCCTTCTTAGAAAAAATAAAATAAAAAATCTCCCGTGGTGTGCTCGTCTCCGGCCAATCACCCACAAGTGATGAATGGTGAAGATTGACACTGGAAGATCTTTGGTTTTGTGAGATGCTTGTTTAAAGTTCTCAGATCTAGAATGGGCCGCCACTCCCCATTTTTCTTTGAGGTTAGGAAATATGTGGAGCAGAAGCCTCTTCCCTTTGGTTGGAAGGGACTGGCTCTATTGCTTTTGATGCCAACAGAGTAGACACTTCCTTTTCTAATAGTGCCCTCTCTGTGGGGTTTTGTGAACTGAAATACTCTGGTCTCAGTTTGAGGAAGGTTTTGAAACTGATGGCTAGTCCCTGACTCACTGCTTCCAACACCCACTTGTCTGTGGTGATGGTTTTCCAATTTTGGAAGTAGTGAGTTAGCCTGCCCCCAACTGGGATCGGGGAGGCAACCCCGACTGGCACATCAGGGATTCTGCTTCACTTGGGTGGTAGTCTGAGGGACTGGTCCCCTTTGAACCCTACGACCTCTACCCCTGAAGTAGCCTCCTTTGTTGGAGTACCCAGTGGTAGCCTGAGCTAGGAAAAACAGTCTACCATAACCCCTACCTCTACCTCCCCTTCCATATGGCCTATAGGAAGTTGAGGCCTTTTCTTTTGCTGAGCTGCTCTTATAAGTGGACTTGTATTTGTCCACTTTTTTTCATGTATGCCTCTGTCTTACCACCAAAAAGGAAATGTTTTTCAACAGGGAAATCCATAGCCTTATTCTGAGTATCCTGTGTGAGACTGGTTGTTCTGAGCCAGGCAAACCTCCTCAAGGCAATAATTAAAGCCATCCACCTGGCTGTATTGTCATTTGCATCCACAGCCATATGGAACTGGTATTTTGTGGCTTCCAAGCCACACTTAGCAGTTTTCATCAAATCAGCTGCCAGCCCTGGTGGAGCTTTGTCTGTCATGGCCATGACAGAAGTCCACAGGGTCTTCCGATACTGTGCCCAGGGAAGCTGCCAGGTATTCTTTTTTTGTCATACCATCCAGTTTTCTAGAATCCTTTCCAGGAGGATGGGTAGCCAGAGGTACCTTGGCCCTGTCACAAGCAGCTGCCTAGACTACACTTTCTGGATCTGGATGAGACAATAAAAACTCGGCACCCCGAGGGTCCAACTGGTACTTTTTGTCGGCCATTTTGTCCATGGGTAGTATGGAATTTGGGGTTTTCAGTACCTTTAACACCTGTTTTTTGAGAAACTTATTAATTGGCAACTGGATTCTTTTGGTGGGTGTTAAACCCATCATTTCAAGGAACTGCAATTCCTTCTCGTCTTGTTCTGGTTCATATGGTGTGAGGTCCAATGCCTCCACCATCTACCTCACAAAGGTGAAGTGCAAGAAGTAATCCTCTGGTGCCCTTGCTGGAGATTCAAACTCCTGCTCTGGGGACACCTCCGGTTCAACTGCCTCTTCCTCCACATATTCCTCAAGAGAGGGTTCAAGTCACACTGTTCTTTGAACAGAGGGGGCAATACCCTAAACCATTGGTCCGGTTGCAGTCGGTTGCTGCTGAACTGGTGCCAGTCCTGTCTGCAAGGCTTTTAAAATTTGTAAAGCCTGTGCAACCTGTTCATCAGTAGGCATACTGGACTATGATACTGGGAGCCCCATTGCTTTTCCAGCCGGGGAGACAATATTCTTCTTTTTGTCTTGTTTCTTTAAAGGAACGGAATCCTTTACCGGTTCACCCGGTCTCTTAAGTCTGGATGTCCCAACTTTTTCAGGGGTGTTGATATCTACATATTTAGACTTTTCCTTAGGATCTGCGGTTGGATCGGCCTGCTCTGGAACCGAAGTGGAAGGAATTTTTTCTTTAAAACACTTAAGACAAGCTGTCCCAGTGGCGCTGAGGGTTGATGCTCTGGACGCCACAACTCGCACCACACTGGCAACCCAGTTCGGGAACAGACACAGGTCACTCAGGGGTTGGCAGGGGGAGGAAGGATTGAGCAACTGTAGACAGCTCTCTTTCCTCGGGGAGGGACGGCACACGTTCAGGGCATACGGCTGCTTCCGTGGAGGCATGGGCAGCTGCCTTGCTCATTGCACAATTCAGATGCCCAGGGAAGAAAAGCGGAAAAGGCCAGGAGCCGACAGGGTCCATGATGAATTCTGACACTGCCCAGGTCGAGAACGAGTCCTCCGAGGAGGGCCAAAGCTACCTAATGCTCTGCGGATAAGTGATAAAGTATATATATTAAAAAATTCTCTATGGTTTTTACAGGAAAGGCTTTACAGATTTCACAGTTAGCTTTGATGTGTTCAGCTTTTAGGCAAAATAAACATAAATCGTGTTTGTCTGCTTTTGCAAAAACTTCCCCGCACTGAATACATTTTTTAAATCTGGTCGGCCCAGTTTTCTTTTTAGGTTTCTCGGACATCACCATTATATTTACTAAAAAAAACCAAAAAAAAAAACACAAAGAATAAAACCCAAATTGGTTTCCAAACCGAGCAAAAAAACGGTAAAACACCGTCAAGCGTACTTCCAGTTGAGCTGTCGGCTGGAATGCAGCACTGAAAGGTCAAGCTCCAGGGACCCAACAAAAAACTTCCAGAATCAGTACAAAACAAATTAAAACCAGAAAAACCTTTTTATGCAAGAGGCTAGAGGAGTTACAGAACTGAACGGGTGCCCGAAAAAGGAAAAAATCAACTGCTTTTGCTGCACAGCAGACCAGACAAGCGAAAGATTCTCAGACTGGTGATTCCGGCCTACCAGACATGGCAGAGCCCCCACTATCTCCTAATGGACAACCCAGCAATGCTGCAATCCTGGAAGAACTCAAAGGATTCAGAGATGAAGTTCGCTCCTTTCGCACTAAACTATCCACAGAACTGGTTAAAATAAATCAGAAGGTATCTGAATTGGAGTTGGCTCACACAGAAATTGATACAAGAACTGATAGCCTAGAGATAGTTGTGGTGCATTTAATAAATGAACAAAAGCAATTAACAGACAAATGTGAAGACCTTGAGAATAGACCAAGGAGAAATAATCTACGCATTCATGGAGTACCAGAGGAGGAAGAAGGACACGATATGCTTAAATTTGTGGATACTTTATTACGGGAGGTACTATAACTTGATCTAGCCACCAAACTAGCTACAGAACGAGCTCACAGAGCCCTCACCCCAAAACCTCAACATACTGATCAGAAGCCGCGCTCAATAGTGCTCAAGCTATTAAACTACACAGTAAAACAGTAGTTGTTGTCAAGAGCATGGCGCATGGGGGACATTCAATACAAGGGCAGACGTCTTTATTTCGATAATGACTACTCCCGACAAACAGCAACAAGGAGAAGGGCCTATGCCCTGATACTTCACACCCTGAAACAGCAGCAGTTGAAGTTCGTTACACCATATCCTGCAAAGCTTATAATAATGTTTCCTGAAGGCCCGCAAACATTTGAAACTCCAGAGGAAGCCAGCAAAGCTCTCCAGACCAAGAACATTGTGGTACCCCAGCGGGTAACATTGGAAACTTGGGACCTACAGGCACTCAAGTTAGGAATCATGTGGGAGAAGGCGCAGAACATGCAAACCAGAAAGAGACAAGGCTACTCCACATTACAAGATGTTAAAAACCTTTTACTCAAGTTCCACAGGACTGCCCTGGATTGACTGTCTGAGAAAGGGGCTCTGGTAATCTTTCCAGCCCACTACGAGAGTCTGGGCACGCACTTATTTTTGCAGCAGCTGTTTGAGCCATCTAAAAAACTAGCTGAGGTAGTACGATGTTATAAGGGCTGAATCTTTGTAATTTAGAATGCTAGTCAGATATATTAATCAAGGGAAATGGGGGCTGAAGTACAGACTGAAGCGATCTATGCATAGTAATCTGATTTCTTTTTATTGTTTAATGTAAAAAAAAGACTCTGGGACAATTATGGTGAAACAACTGAAAACTTTATCTTCCCCATTTATATCTACCATATCTACCTCTGTTAATAGCCTCGGCTAGTATTCCTCATTTGTTGACAAGCTCCCCTGTTAAAACTCATTTTTTAAATAATACTGTTGGGTCCTATGTGGCAAACTAATGGAGATGCACTCAGCTAGACGGCAACATGGCGACAGTCATGTGCAGCAGATATCGGGACAGCATCAATTTATTTGGTGCAGTCCAGAGCTGCTCGTGTTGTTTGCCTGCTCCATGTTAATTTTTGTACATGGCACTGGGGCCCACATTGGCCTCGTGAGCTTCCTCCCACAGGGAATAACATTCATCCCTGCACAGGAGAGAGTACAGATCCCTCCCTACCTAAGGAGTCATTACAGACTTGTTCTGTAATCCATGTAAGTAAGTTGATGTTGCACTGTTGTGATGAGAAACTTGGGCATGACAGTTACAAATTCCTCCCTGAACCAATATTCTTTTACTTTTGTTACTCCCGCAGGCTAACACGAGTTAAGATATATGTTAAACCTAGCTGGAAACAATACATGGTTGGGAGTACCACCAAAGCACCACTAGAGGGGGATAAATACTGTCATCTATTACTGATATTTTGTAAGGTATACAAATATGTTTTGAACACTTGTACCCTATCTTATGGGTATATTATTTTGTATATGTTGTAAAAATTAGGCAATGAGGACTCGAACATACAAGAGGCTATTTTGGTGTGTTTGCTTTGGACTGAAACTGCTTACCAGCAATTTGGGCTGAGAATATATGGACGGGAGATGTTTACTATATTGGGTGACAAGGAGAACAGTAGGAAAATGGAAATTACGTACTTACTGTAGTTATTGATCTTCTTGAACGGTCTCCATCACTCATTCACACTAGTGGGGACAGCGCCGGAGGCGCTAGGACCAAGCGGGAGCCAAAAATTTTCAGAAGGGTCGGCGCCGAGGTAGGACCGCGCGTGCGCGGCACCACAAGACTGACTCGCACCTGTGCAGGCTATCACGGCATCGACCGTCCAACCGACTCAGTACCTTTTTGACCAAGGAGGTGCAGTGTAACTAATGAGAATAACTCATTCTGAGTTTCTGGGCCTGAGAGGGCCCAGATGGCCTTTGTAAGAAAGGTCAAAGAACAATGTCTTCACAGTCCGAACCATAGGAAGTGAAGACCAGGAAAGAAAAAATGAGTGAACCCAGGGGATGGTGGGTGGGTGTGTGAATGAGTGATGGAGACTGTCCAAGAAGATCAGTAATTACGGTAAGTACAGTACGTAATTTCCATATCTTCCTGGACTAAGTCTCCATCACTCATTCACACTAGAGGGAGAGTATCGAGCTAAAACCCACAACCCTGAGTAGGGTGGTAGGAGATAGGGTTCACTCAGAAAGGACAGCCAAGGACTGTCCTGCTAATAAAAAGAGCTGTCTTCTAAAGAGCATCTAGAACATAGTGCTTACAAGATAAGCGCTTGAGTTGTAACTCACCACTTTGCAGATGACTGCAAAGGGCACAAAATAAAACTCTGCCAGGAAGCCGCAACCACTCTAAGGGAGCGGCGAAAACCCAGACTCTCAATTTGGTATAGGACCAAAACTAACAGTGCCAAAGACATGTACTGATCTAATGTAAAAGGACCTCAGGAACTGCAAGAGCCGGAGGTAAAGTCTATAGGTTCGGGGTAGACCGAAAAGCAGAGACGGAACCCCCACTACCAAGTATGGCTGACCTGCAAACACAAGGTCCAGGAGCACTTGAACCTCTTACTTAGTGAGCAAAAGAAGGTCCAGGTGGGGTTAGCCCATAAAGGAGAATGGTTTTCACTTAGTCACTGAAACCTTCCTGATGGAAGGCGAAGCACAACTTAGAAGCCTCTTGTGGTGGTCTAGTAGAATCAGATAATAGTCACTACATATTCCAAAAAGGAATCATCCTTCCCCTGTGTGTATAACTGTAGTAGCAGTTTCTGATCTCAGGGAAGAAAGAAAAAAGTGTACAGGAGGACGTGTCCACTGCGGAAAAAAACATTCCGACAGAAAAAAAACGGGCTAGATTTGTAAAGCAAATCGAGGCAGATGTGCATCAAGGAGGGACACAGCAGGACCAACTTAGTGCCAACCCATTCACTGAAGTGACCGAATAGCAGCAGAAGTGGCTCAATGCGGTGAGGCACTACTTACTCCGGCCTCCCCGAAGGGAGTAGGAAGGACTCTAGTTTGCTTTGTTGAAAAAAACAAACATCACAGCTACATCACGCAGTCGGAGAGGGTAGCTTCGTATGCGACTGGCAAGGAACCAGTGTGCAGAAACTGAAGGTGTGAATATTTGAGAAGCTATCTCAGAAAAAGACCTACTTGACCTATGATCAAGAAAGGAGCATGTCGTCTGTTAAGTTGAAGCAAGCATGGAAGTAGGAATCTAAGTTCCGACTCGCTGAAGTGATACTTCTGTTGCTGTGAGGCTCTGATCAAGAGAAGAAGGCCTGATTAAAAAAAAGGAGGGACTAACAAACTGGTTAGACGCCTAGGTTTTGGAAATATCTCGGAATAAGAGAAATCTCTCTAGAGAAAAGAGGTGAGTTATACCACTGCTGGATCAGACTGCCCCTAGGGGTAGAAGAAATCAGGTACTCTTTACCGAAGTTTAGAGACGACCTTCTCAAGGTTGAGGTGGAACCTGACCAGATCCAAAGTGTGGTATTGGGAAATTCCATCTAGGCCCTGTACTGTGATAATTCTAACCCTTTTTTTTTTTTTTTTAATCATTAGTCCGAGCCTGACAAGGTTGCACGCTGCTATTTCGCCAGGATTGCCTGATACAGAAATGACAAGGATGTCTGAGGATCCATAACTGAACTAATAATAATAGCTAGACAGATGTTAACCACCTGTGCTGAAGCAGCTACCAGAGGGGCAGCATCAGAAGGGGGCTGTATACCCCTATCAAAGGAGCGGAAGAGTCTGTGCGACTCCCGATCATTGAATTAGAATGTTCCACAGAGTGTAATTGTCTTGACGACTGAAAGAGTCTAGACGCAGAGGTGTATGGTCCACAGATGCAGTCTGAACACTATGGTGGACCCCATTACTGAGAACTACTGAAAAGAGCTTCCATCACGGACTCTGATGATAGAGAAAGCGTGTCCTTCAGTATATAAAATGAGTCATCCCCTGTATCACTGACCAGAAGGGCAGGGAGAGACTCATCTAGATGCCCTTCTACCGCAGAAGGACCCCAAAGAGAGGTCTAGGTCAGAGCCACGAGAGACTCCGCCACCAGGAAGGGTGTCGAGAAGCTTGGCACCACATAGGGAGCTGAGAAAGTGCTGAGCGGAATGAGATATTCCGCTGGCAGAACAGAACAGAAGAGTCCCATCAGCGAAAACCACTGCTGACACAAGACCCGATGCAGACCACCACCCACTAAGATGTGTGGAAAAATAATCCACAGAACAGGACTTCATTCTGCGGAAACATCCTGCCACAAGTCCCGCGGAAGAAGAGGTCCGCAAACGGAGATCTGTCCCTAGTTCTGTCGGACAGTACCAGCTGGCACCCCTGTGGCACCAGCGTAACTCGTGGCACAGGAGAGCACCAAGCAGTACCTATGCCAACCTGGGAGACACCCTAAGGGCACCCACGCGAATCCACAGGTATCCTTGGCACCAATGGCACGCAGGGCACCTCCTCTCATGGCACCCATGGTACCATGGCACCCAAGAAACCCATGGCAACAATGGCACCGAGGGCACCCAAGGTACCACGGCACCCATGAAACCCATGGACCTCTGGCACCCATGGACCCAGGTGCCACCCACAGGTGCCCAGTGCCACCCACAGGGTGCCCGGTGCCACCCGTGGTGCAACCCAGGGGTGCCCGGCACCACCCACAGCACCCACAGGTGCCCAGTGCCACCGCCCACAGCACCCGCGGGTGCCCGCACACCCATGGCACTGCCAGCGGCACCGACAATGAAGGCAACAATGACAGCACCCATGGCACCGTACAGAGCCCACAGTGCCAAGCACGGCACGGAGCACAGCGCAGAGTGTGGCGCCAAGCTATGGCACTGATCCATGGCATTGACTCCCAGTGCCGACCCAAACACCAGCGGCACAGCCTACAGTACCGATGCCAAACCAGTGGCCATGGCGCCAGACCTGCAGTGCCACCAAGGCGTCAGGCACGGCGCCAGGAAAAACACCATGGAAAAGCCAATGGAGAAGGAAAAAGGTGGTGCCAGTGCCGGCCCCAGCATGGATAAGGAAGAGGGGGTAGGCATGAGGGATACCGATGGCGTAAGGCACCAAGAGGGCACCGCGTCCATCCTGATCCAATTGACCCGCTCCGGTCCAATGGCTCTGAGGCCTGGAGGCCCTGAAAACAGGAACACAGCCAGGTAAAAAAGAAAAGTCAAACCCCCTGCTCCACAGAAGCGGCCCAGAAGTGAAACTGCTCACCAGAATTCCAATGAGGACAGAGATGGAGTCCGGAGTCGAGAATGTGGCTGTTAAGAGCGGGGCCAAGGGGAACCAATGAAAGTTGGTTCAGGCCTATCACCCCTTCCAACGAACAATCCTCGTGCAGACGTACCAACAGGAAAACTTGAGCGGCACCGATTCTTCTTCCCCAAATGAGGAAGAAGAGCTCAAGGCTAAGCTGAGCTGGTACCCTGGCACCGCCAGATTCATGCTGGTGACTGTCCCCCGGCACAGGACTGTCCGTGAGTCAGACCTCCCCAGTTACTTAAGGGTGGGCGGAGCGGTACAGCCTCCTGCCGTAACAACTTTCAAACAAGTCTCCTACCATCACCGCTACCGCCTAAGGGTGACTCCGTGATGGCAGAAAAGAATTTCATTTTCTTCATAATCTTCTTTTCTTGTTCAGTAAAAGAAATTACTACTAAATAGTTAAATTAAACACTAAAAGCTGTTGTAGTATAGAAGAAAACTTTGACTCCGCAGAGCGAGAGACGGTCGACATCCAAGCGCTCGACGGCGAAGAAAAGGAACTGAGGTGGTTGGAAGTCGATGCCAAGATAGCCTACATAGGCTCCAGTCAGTCTTATGGTGCCGCTGATGCACGGTCCTACCCGCACCAACCCTAAGAAAATTTTTTGGCTCCCGCTTGGTCCTAGCGCCTTCTGTGCTATCCCCACTAGTGTGAATCAGCGGGAGACTTAGTCCAGGAAGATCTGGGCTTATGCAATATAAAATACTTGTTAATGATACAAAATGGGGAAATCATCACTAATATTGTCCCTTAATATTAATGGGATCCACAGCCCAGTTAAGAGATCCCGTTTGATACAATTTATTAAAAGAGACAATCCTGAAATCATATTTTTGCAGGAGACTCACCTGTCCTCTCCTGAGCATGAAAAAGTCACCAAACGGGGGTTTCCCACGGTAATAGTTTCATCTCACAGCTCAGGTAGGAAACGGGGAGCGGCCATCCTGATCAGATGTGGAGTACCATTCGACCTCAATCAGAAGGTAATAGACCCGGAGGGACGATACGCTATTGCAACGGGCATGCTTCATGCTCGCCTCGTTACTCTGGCAACCATTTATCTTCCCCCGGAAACCTCAAAGAAATTGGCTCAGACTTTTTTTGCACGGCTTTTGGAGATCCTCCATGGGCAACTTCTGATGGGGGGGTGACCTGAATACTACTCTGAACCCTGCAAGGGATGTCTCAGTCTATTTTCCTCACAGGGTTAACCCACTTCAGAAGTACTTGTGGGGTACAATTGCCTCTTTGGGGCTGACAGACATCTGGCATCACTGTTACCCCACACAGAGAGAATATACCCATATAGCACCGGGACCAGGGGTGGTGTCTCGACTAGATTATATGTTTACCACAGCAGGACATCTAGAAACATTACACAACGTGTGGCATGGGGCGACCATATTATTAAATCATTCCCCAGTATATTGCAAATTTGATTTGGGCAGGGGACATAAAACGAACTTCTGGCGCTTCAACTTGATGCACTTGAGAGCTCCAGAGTTTAATCAAATGGTTAAAGACAGGATCCCACAGATCCTGGGGGAGAATGGTGACCTAGATGTTTTGGCAGCGAATCAGTGGGATACCGTAAGACAGTTATGGGGATATTACTGCTTATTCGTTGAGGAAAATAAAGAGAGAGAGGCACAGCTTATTAGGCTCCAGGGGGAGTTGAAAGTACTGGCAGTCTTTATATGCCCAGGGGATGGAACTGTAAAGGTACAACTACTAACAATAAAACAAAAATTCAAAATACCTAGATCAGAAAGTAGAGCAACAGCTCTTTATCTCAGACTGCAGCACATGAGGGGCTCAATGAGCCAGGAATCTGGCCCGTAGAACTTAGAATGCATAAGGCTAGAGCCTGTGTTATGGCCATGTAAGAACCTACTACGTGGAAGCTAGAACATCACCCTAAGATCATTAGACTAGTCATGACTGAATATTATCAGGATTTATATAGGGCAGAGTCTGAAGATCGTGGTCACAGATAGAGGCATACCTTTACAACTTAAAGCTCCCAAAATTGACTGCCTCCCAGATAGATATTTTGAGAGCCCCACTACCTTGATTGAAATAGAGGGAGTGTTGCAGAGAGCTAAGACCCAGAGAGCTCCAGGACCAGATGGATATCCGTTGGGAGTTCTATAAAAGTCATAAAGAAGAAATACTACCACCATTACTCCGGCTATCCATGAGATACAGGAAGGAGGTATTCCTCCCCCCTCTTAGCAATACGCAGTGATATCTGCCATACTTAAAACAAAAACCCTACCCTACCCTCATCATACAGGCCAATTTCAATGTTAAATTTTGATTACAAAATGTATATATCTGTGCTAGCACCTAGACTTGAAAACATCATGCCTTTATTGACCAGTCATGATCAGGTGGGCTTTATTAAGGGACGGCAGGTTCATGATGCAGTGCGACGAACACATCTACTTAAAGAGTACGCAGCAACATGTTACATTCCCCTGGCACTCGTTGGATTGACGCCGAAAAGCATTTGACAGGGTGGCCTGGGCATTTTGTGTCTACCGTGTTCAGTTTGGGCTTTCCTGAGATTATACAACAATTTCAAAACACATATAACACCCTCGGGCTTACTTAAAATGAGATGGCTCTATCACTGACCCTTTTTGTCTACAGAGGGAAACTCTGCCAGGATGCCCCTCCACCCTGTTATTTGCTCTGTATCTTGAGCCATTAGCCCAAGCCATTAGAGCTCACCCAGAGATTGAGGGCATACCTATGGAAGGCACAAACCATAAAATATCACTATTTGTGGATGACGTCCTTCTCATTTTGTCCTCCCAGATATATCAATCCCAAGGGTCTGGGAACAACTGGAGATGTGCAGTAAAATCTCAGGGTATAAATTTAACCAACAAAAACAGAGGTACTACTGTGCAACACATCCCTTCCCCTGCTTTAAAAACATACATTTCCTTAAGTGGTATAAACAATCGATGCAGTACCATGGCATCCATCGTACTAAAATCAGATACATGCAGATAGTGCAAATTTTGAACCCCTAACCCAAAACGTAACTGAAGACTTCACACGATGGTAACAGATACCTTTGGGTTTCCTAGCTTGAATAGAAGCTATTAAACAAAACATATTTCCCAGGATTTTGTTCTATCTGCAGACACTCCCATTAGTTCCAACACAGACTTATTTTCAAGCTTGGAATAGGTTGCTTTCTGCTTTATATGGCAGGGAAACCTCCCAGGATTCAGTAACTCTATTACAGTTATCAAAAGACAGAGGGGGTTAAATTTACCGAATCTCCTGAATTATGCCCGTGTTTCTAAATTAAAGACCTTACTCTCCTGGATGAACCCGATTATATTATGCACTTTGAAGCAGTCTGAGATGACTTGGAATGGCACAGAAGACCTGACAGACTGTCTCTTTGGACATCCTCCTGGTTGCATACCGATCTCTAAATTCACACAATATACTGCAGAGGTGTTTAAGCAGTGGCTAACTGTACTCAATAAAAGATTATTGCCCATGGAGGCACATTTTCTGAGATCCCTTGCGGTGAACAGTGCCTTTCCACCCAATTCTTTGGATAGATCCTTAACCCAGTGGTATAAATACAATTTCAAACTTATTTTTTCAATTATTAGGCCCACAGGGCCTTTATTCATTTGTCCAGCTCCAGGCTTAGTATAAAATACCCCAGGGCTTCTTTCATAAGTATTTGCAGCTAAAATCTTATTTGCGGCCAATGGAGGAAGCACTGGCAGCAGTGGCTGAAAACCCCACTAATAATAAAATTACTTCTATCACAGAGACAAGGTACCACTCTAGACCACAGTATCAGTCTGGCCTACCTTGTTTGGGAGAGAAACCAGAAGACTCTACTGAGTCGATTAGAGCCTATTGGTCCTTGAAACTGGGGACTGACCTACCGGATACTAACTGGAAGATGGCCTCCCACTTATGCTTAAGGCCTCGGGATCCCCATATTGGAAAGAGTTTGCATGGAAATTATGATATATACAGGTTACTCACCTGTAACAGGAGTTCTAGGAATGGTATATGTTGTTCATCCACACTTACTGGCAGGTTCCTTGCCGCTTCAAATCTTGCCAGAAGGTCTTCAAGCTGGCTCTTCCCACCCACCCGGGTGATAAAACTCTGGGCTCCGCCCCAAGACGCCAGATCTAGCCCGCTGGAAGCCAAGTTGTGCGTCGAAGACAGGGAGGTCGGGTGGGTTGTGTGGATGAACACCATATACCATTCCTAGAACTCCTGTTACAGGTGAGTAACCTGTATTTCTAGGGACATGGATATGTTGTTCTATCCACACTTACTGGCAGACTCCTAGCAGTTCTCCAGGAGGTGGGAGGCAAGGCACACACCCTGGCACATACCCCCTACTTAGGAAATAAGGACTGGAGAACCAAGGTCCCAAAACCAGCATCCCGGCGTGACTCAAGGTCGATGTGGTAGTGGGTAATGAAGGTGTGCTGACTTCCAGGTAGCAGCCCTGCAGATTTCCTGGATAGGGACGTCCCTGGAAGCAGCCACCGAAGCAGTGGTATGGCGTGTAGGTAGAATGAGCTCTTATCACTTTGGGAGGCTCCATGTCCACCAACCTATACCAGAGATCTATGCAGGAGGTGACCCACCTGCCTATCGTGCACTTGGCTGCAGGTCTGCCAGGTGCGGCTTCAGCGCAGGTGACAAACAGCTGGCGAACCTCTCCCTGAACTTCAGCCATTTGCTCCTTATAATAAGAGAGCGCTCTTCTAGGGTCGAAAGTATGGAGCCTATATTCGGCCTCCGAGGTGTGACTGGGGTAGAACACCAGCAGAGTCAACACCTGGTTAAAGTGAAACTCCGACACCACCTTTGGAAGGAATTTGGGTGGAGGCGAGGGACAACCTTGTCCCTGTGGAAGACCAGATAGGAGACTCAATGGAAAGCACCTGGAGCTCTCCCATCCTTCTGGCTGACATGACAGCCACCAAGAAGGCGTTTTCCATAACAGGTGAGAGATGTCACACCTGTGCATCGGTTCGAATAGCTTGTCCATGAGCTTAGCTAATACCAGCAGTAGATCCCACGGAGGTGGAGGTTCTCGCACCGAAGGGGATATGTGATCAAGGCCTTTGAAAAAAGCGCCCGACCACCTTCTCCTGCGCCACCGACTGCTTGCTGGCCCGCCTGGTAACCAGAGATGGCTGCCAGGTGCACCTTAAGGGTCGTCGACCAAAGCCCTAGCTGAGAAAGGGACCACAGGTAGTCCAGAATGCTGGCCATGAACAGGAGGAAGGGTCCAACCCTTATCCTGACACCAAATGGAGAATCTCTTCCATTTGAAGGCGAGCATTTCTGGTCGACTTCACGGGATGCCTCAACAACGCTGAGGACCTCGTCGGAAAGACCCAAGGCCTGGAACTCTAGCCGCTCAGGAACCAGGCTGTCAGGTGCAGGAGCTGAAGGTCCAGATGGAGAACCTTTCCCTGGTTGACTGAGATCGGGTCTGGGCGGGCTAGGAGCTGCCTCCGGAGCCTGGAGCTAAGGCTGAGGAGATCTGGATACCAGAACTGGCGGGGCCAGTCTGGAGCTACCAGAATCACCTGCACCTTGTTCGTCTTCACCTTGAGAAGCATCCTGTAGATCAAGGGAAATGGGGGAAAGGCGTAGAAGAGGCCCGGGGTCCAAGGCCTCGAGAAAGCATCCCCCTGCAGCAAGCCCTGCTGAGGGGGGTGGGCATGAAACAGCCTCAGCTTCACATTCTCCCTGGAGGCAAACAGGTCCACCTGAGGTGTGCCCCAGTGGGAGAACAGATCGTGTACTACCTCCAGCAGGAGAGACCACTTGCGAGATGCAGCACCTATCCGGCTTAGGGCATCGGCCAGAGTGTTGGAGACTCCTGCCACATGGATGGCTAGGAGATCTGCCTCCAGTCTGCTCACGAGAGACGAAGTGAGGAGAGCTTCCTTTCACAGGGGCAAGGAGTGCGTCCTGCCCTGGCAGTTTAGGTAGCACATGGTCGTGGTATTGTCCTTCTGGACCTGGACCACTTGACCCCGTACAAACAGAGCAAAGGCGGTGAGGTAGCTGGACCACTCGGAGCTCCAGCAGGTTGAAGTGGCATCGAGACTCCTGAAGGGACCAGAGGCCATGCGCTCTGAGCTCCCCCAGAAGGGCACCCCAACCCATCACAGAGGCGTCGGTCGTTAGAGTGACCGACGGCTCGAGGCAGACAAACGGGATACCCTCCTGCAGATGAGCTGGAACGATCCACCACTGGAGAGCGTTCCACATCTCCAGGGTCACTGTCACTGGCTGGTCCAGAAGGCCGAAGCGATGTGACCACTGGTGGGCCAGTCCCCTCTGTAGGGGACGCATGTGCCAATGGGCCCAACGGACCACGCTGGTGCATGCCGCCATGAGGCCCAGGAGGCGCAGGAAGTCCCAGGCAGGGTGCAATTGCCAAACCAGAAATGACTGGGCAAAGGAGGAAAGAACCTCGGCCCTGTCCGCCGGGAGCCGTGCTCTGGCTCGAACAGAGTCAAGCTCTGCCCCGATGAATTGAATCACCTACGTTGGCACGAGTTCCAATTTGTCCTCGTTGATAAGGAAGCCAATCTGAGAGCAGACCTGGATGGCCAGATCCCTGGACCACTCCACCTCCGGTCTGGAGGGGGCTGCAATCAGCTGGTCGTCCAGGTAAGGGTACACCCGACCCTTCGGCGCCCAAGAGGGAATGCTGTCACCACTGCCATGCATTTGGTGAAGACCCAGGAGCTGGATAGAGGCCAAGGGATGGCCCGAATCAGAAGGGACCCTCCACCCTGAAGTGGAGGAATCGCTGGTGGGATGGACGGATTGGGATGTGAAAGAACGATCCTGGAGGTCCAGAGAACAGAACCACACACCTCGCTCCAAGGATGGAATGATCTGTGCCAAATGACCATCCTGAAGGTTCAAACCTTAGGAACTTGTTCAGGTCGTGTAGATCTAGAATGGGCGCCAGTCCCCATCCGTTTTGGGACCAGGAAATACCTGGACACAAACCCTGGCTCTGGTGGAGGATCCGCCACCTCCCTGATCACCTCCTAAGGAAGATCTGGCGTCATGGGGCGGAGCCGAGAGTTTTATCACCCGGGTGGGTGGGAGGAGCCGACCTGAAGACCTTCCGGCAAGATTTAAAGCGGCAAGGAACCTGCCAGTAAGTGTGGATAGAACAACATATCCATGTCCCTAGAAAGATTTTTCCGCACTCCTGCTGTGGTAGCTAGTTTTACAGGCAATCCTGAAGGAAAGTGCTGGAGGGATGTGGAGCAGTACATGCAGACCAGATCACATATTTTGGAATTGCAGCGGCTAGGTCCTTATTGGGGAGGCAGTGCAGAGCTGGTGGCAATATATGAAAACCCAAGTCTTTTTACCTCTGGTATATACTGACAGCTACTACCCCATTTGGTCTAAAAGTAGAGAAGAATGTATACCTGCAAATCTACATTGCTAATATTGGCAGCAAAAAGGTAATAACCAGACTATGGGGAATGAACAGGCTGCCAACTAAGGAGAGTGGCAACTTGACAAGAGAGATATATACAATGGAGAGATGGATGCCAGAGTACGGACAGAGTGAAGGTATTTGATACAAAATGGAGAAAATGGATTATGTATCAGTTAAGCACTTATTCAGACTTTGTTCCTACAAGCTAATCAAATCAATACTGGAGAAATGTTAAACGAGACTTGTCTACTATGTAGTTCATGTGATTAATTAGTCCTGATGCTGGGTGAGAGTTTTTTTTAAAGTCCAATGTATAATTACATAAATCGAACGAATATATCTATGTAAAATGTCTTGTATAATGTATAAATGTCCTCATGCCTAATAAAATCTTTATTATTAAAAAAAACAAACACCGTCAAGCAGTTTTAATATCCTAGCGGTTGGTTCCACAACCGAGGAAAACACAATTTAACTAAAATAAAACAAACTGCTACAAACTCAGTAAGAAAACACAACTTAGGTTATAAAGTATGAAATAACGAATATTTTAACACTAAATTAGTTGTCTGATCAGTTCCTCAGCAGTTTCCACCAACCAATGAGGAACCGAAAATACCGTAAACTAAACTAAAAAAATTACTAAAACTACTAAGGCAGCAGTAACAAAAGAAATTAAACGTTTATACTCATTTTATAGAAAATAACGTTTTCTCAGTCACACTGAGGAGCAGTCTCAGGCGCCTAACAAGACAGGCAGGGAATGAAATCTGAGCGTTATAAAGCACAGCAGTTGGTAAGGACAGCAGTTTGAATGGTGGTACGAGCCAATAGATGTTCCACCATTAGCAAAAAGTTCCATTCATCTCTGGGGCAGTGCAACACAGGAGGCTGACTGCTAGAGTTAATCATATTGAAGAATTACTGGGGTTAGAAACAATCACATTTGGAAGACTTCTTCAATTGTAATATATTATTACAAACATATGAATATTGGCAGCAGAAGATCTAGTGATCTATCATGCCTGTTCATGTTGCAAAGCCCTGTAAAAGTGACTACTGAATGCTCCACCTCCCTATCCAACCTCCCCCATGACACTGACCACCTCTCTACCCCATCCCATCACCTTTTGAATCCAACTATGTTTCTAGGGAGACAACGTCTTCTGGGAGCTTGTTCCACCCTGTAACCTCTCCATGAAGAACTACCTTCTGATATCACTCTTGAACCTTCCCCCAGCCAGCTTAAAACGATGGCCCCCTGTAGTTTGGTTCTAACTAAGACTGAAGAGGTTCTCTTTATTCACCTTATTGATGCCCTTCAGTAGTTGGAGGTCTCAGCCATGTCCTCCCTTTCCCTCCTCTCCTTAAGTGAGTGCAAGTTGAGGTCCTCTAGCCTCTCCTCATATGTCTTGCCCTGCTGTCCCTGAATCATCTTTGTTGCCCATTTCTGGACTGCCTCTATCAGGTTTCTGTCCTTTTCAGATAGGGTGACCAGGTTATATGCTATACTCCAGGTGCAGCCACACCATGGAACTGTAAAGTGACAATCATGACTCCTCCCGCCTACCTGTGATTCTTCTAGCAATAGGCTCAGCATTTTGTTGGCTTTGGCCACTGCCATTCTGCAATGCAATGGATGTTTCATGTCGCTAGTAATGGTCACCTCCAAGTCCTTTTCTTCCTCTGATTTAGTTACCAGGACCTACCTAGTCTGTAATCAATCCTCAGGATCCTTCCTCTTATATGCATGACCTTGCACATCTTTGCATTGAACTCAAGCTGCCATACTTCCGACCACTCTCCAGCTTGGCTAAATCTTCCTTAAGGTCCTGTATTCCCTCCGCTGTATCATTCCTGCCACAGAGCTTGGTGTTGTCTGCAATCAGGCAGCTTTTGCCCTTTATGCCATCTCCAAAGTTCTTTATGAATACATTAAACAACACTGGGCCAAGCACTGAGCCCTGAGGAACCCCACTGGTGACTTCCCTTGAGTCTGAAATCTCCCTTTCCACTACCATCCTCTGGGTTCTACCCTTCAGCCAGTTCACCACCCATCCAGTGAGTTTCTCTTCTACCCCCAGGTCTTCCAGCTTTCTGATCAACCTCCTGTGGAGTACTGAATCAAAGGCCTTGCTGAAGTCTAAGTATAGGACAGCAATTACTCGGCCCTTGTCTACTGTTCTCATTACCCAGTCAAAGAAATTGATCACGTTTGTTTGGCAGGATCTCCCCACCATGAATCTGAGTTGTCTACCATCCTGGAGACGATACACCTCCAGAAGCACTACCAACCTTCCCTTAATGACTGGCTCCATTAGCTTATCCACAGTCGAGGTCAGTCTGACTGGTCTGGTAGTTACCTGGGTCATCTCTAGGCTACTCTTGTGTAGTAGCACCAAGCAGGCCATCCTCCATTCCAGTGGCACTACCCCCCAACTCCAGTGAACCGTTGAACAGATATGCCATAGGGCTTGCTGGTTCCTGCCGTCAGCTCCCTCAACATCCTGGGATGCATACCATCGGGACCCGAGGACTTATTTGTCTTGAGGCCGTGGCCCTTTTCACACTCTGTCCTCTGTGATCTTCTTTTCTGAACCCCCACCTCTTCTCTTGCAGTAACAGCCATCTATTTCTTGTGTAAAAACAGAACAGAAGAATTCAGTCACTACCTCTGCCTTTTACACCCACCCACCTTTTTAGCCTCACAGTATCATCCTTCTTGTCCCTTTTTGCCTGAAGTATTGGAAAAAGGCTTCCTCCCCTTTCTTGACTCCTTCCACTAATTCCAGTTCCTTTGTGAAGGAGGCATGGCTAGCCACCAGCGTGATGCCAGCTTAACTTTCCTGCTGCAACCTCCACCGGGAGAATCAACGATCATCCGAGTGCTCAAAACTAATGTTGGCAGCTAACAAGTACTGTAGTTGATGGCCCCCATTCTGTTGCAAAAGAAACAGTTTATATTTTTCCAGATCGGGCCACGATTCATTACAAGACACAATATAAGAAACGTCATTTTTCCTCCAGCCATGAAAGTGAAACTGCATCTGCCACAAGATCGCCGTCTGTTCTATCAGGCTCTACAGCTGCGTTCAACCTGAATCATGGCTTCGAGCGCGGCACTCTCGGTGAGTCTGGTGCATACAAATCCTCCAGAAACTACTCAGCGACAGCTGACTCCCACACAAGTTGCGGTTAAAGGAGCAGTAGACTTATAAGCCTGAGTGCCAGAGTCGCTGGGATTGAAAGCCATATTAGACAGCTGGAGAGCCTAGAAACAGCTATATATACCACCCCAGGACCAGGACAGATCCATTTCTGCTATCCAAAGTCGATTATAGAGAATCATGCAAGAAGAAATAACCTAAGACTCGTGAGGTCTCCTAGAGGGGCAGAGGATCCTAACATCAACCGCTTTCTCCAGTCTATACCAGCTGTACTGAATGCCTCAAACTGCCCTTCCACAGAAAGCAAGATGGCACATAGAACCCTTGCTTCCCAGCCCAAACAAGAAGACAGGGTTACATAGACTTTAATGTGACTTCTAAGATACCCCACAAAAGAAAATGGCCAGCCCACCGGTAGTGCCACCGCCTGTGACACCAGCGACCCAGGTTCAGGAACAAGCCTGGGGTGTCAGAGGGCCAAGCCGGGGGAGAGGAGCTCAGTGTCTGAAGACCGCCGCCTTCTCCGGGAGGAAGGGGGGATGTGGCTCAATGCTCAACTGACCTTAGGTGGAGGCCTGAGGTACAGCGAGACCGGCCACAGAACTTGGAGGAAGTGTTGGATGTCGGCAGGGTCCTGCCTTGACACTGGAGCACACTTTACACTCGAGAAGAAAACCTGGAAAATGGCTCCCTGTGCTCCAGGTAGACTCCGCCAGCACAGATCCCCATGGTCCCCTTCCTTTTTTTTTTAAATTTAGTATGCTTTATTAAATTTTCATATACAAAGAACGAAAGACAAAGACCGCTTCACGTTTTTCTTTCTATGCCACAAACGTCTACCTAGTATCTCCTTCCACAGACAGTCCTCTCTCCACCCCCAACAATACATACCCCCATTACCCTTTCCCTCCCTCTACATAGCAGTGTTTATCTCTCTCTCCCATTATGGAGCTCATCCACAGGCTCCATTTTCTCCACTTATCTACCCACAAAAGCACTCACCACAGTCAGACTAAAACATGCAAACCCGGCCACAAACTCCTCCTCCACCTACTCCTCCTATTAACTGGTGATAAACAACTAAACCCAGGCCTTACTCATATATCTCTCTCACCTCCAAAAGGTCTTTCTATTTATCACCTTAATGCTAGGAGCTTACTTCCCAAAACTGATCTGCTAAGAGTTTGGGTGTCACAACAATCCCCTGACATTATCTGTATCATGGAATCATGGCTCTTACCCAGAATACCTGACTCCTTACTTCTTCTAACAGGCTACCACATCCTTCAACAAGACCGCTCTAAATGTGGTGGTGGCACAGCTATTTACTATCGCCATAATTTGCTGGTCTATCCCTTTATTAGTGAAGCAGTCCCTAAGAATCACAAACTCTTTCTAATTAAGCTATTAACCCCCCTCCTCTCTCCCCATTTTTATAGGGGTATTATACTCCTCCCCTAAAACTGCCCCTGCCTCTGTGGTTAGCATCATCTCCTCCCTATTATCCACTGCTAGCACTGGCAAGCTCATCCTAGTTGGCGATTTCAATCTGGATTGGACCTCAGTTGCCCTTAAATCCACTATGCAACACATCAAGTCTTTGAGCCGGCCCGGTGGCGCTGAGAGTTGAGGTGCTGGATGCCACACCTCACACACCATGCCAGTGAACCTGGTTCAGGAGCAGAACTCAGGCCGTCAGGGGTCGTGGGGGGGAGAGGATTAAGCGTCCGTGGGACTGCTCTCCTCTCTCGGGGAGGGATCCAGGGTAGCCCGCTGCGGCACCGGCCCCCGGTGGAGACTGGCGGCACTGCTACGCAGCGGGGCTCGCACACTAAGGGGCGACGTCGGGCAGCTGCCTTTCTGATGTGGGTGGGAGCACCTACGTCGGAGCTGGGTGGCACTGCACGTCCCGCGTTGGTGTGGGGTAACGAACAACACAGGAAAAACCCGGCTCCAAGGATCACGCGATGGCACTGATCCTTCATGCCCTATGCTGGGGTTTCCTAGCTTGCCTTCAATTTCCCGGGCCCACTCTCGTCCGATGCCAGAGTCTGCCTTGAAGAGCCCCAAGTAGGAGAGGGGGCGATCCACCTCAGATGGGGTTAGCCGGGTGCTGGCCAGCTGAGGGAGGGAGGAGAGGAGGCATAGTGTGGGATCCTCAGGTGGCCAGGATAAGGATGGGATGCTGAGACAGGACCTTGGAGCCACGACGGAGCGAAACAAAGTTGACAAAAAAAAAAAAGTCTTTAAACCTCCATCAGCTTATAAATGAACTCACAAGACCAAATCTTCTCACTCACAACCACACCTTCTAGACTGGATCCTGTTCTCTCACCCCACCAGATCACTCTGCCAGTACACTCCCAGATACTGTATATTCAGCGACCATCTAATGACATCCTGTACTCACAAACTGCACCTTCCCTGATCCCCCAACTTACCGCTAGATTTGTTCCTTATGCTCCCTAAACATCTCTAATCTCCTTCACGACCTCGCATCCTCAAATTGGGCCCCCTTCTACTCTCTAAGAACAGAGACACTGCTCTCTCTCTTTTCTGCCACATTTTCAACAACATCTGGAACTCTCATGCTCCTTCACGTCGCTGTAGGATATGAAAATTACGTACCTACCGTAATTATTGATCTTTCTGTGTATCTTCACCATTCATCACTACTGGGTATTGCGCTGGAGCTAGGACCCTGCGGGGGACTTTTTTTTTTTCCTTCTATGGGTAAAGTCGACACAGTGGCGGCACCGCCCTCGAGACCCATCGCCCACGTGGCGCCACAGGTTGGCCAATTATTTGTCGCCGACTCTGCCCTAGCCTCAGTCTCCTGACACCAGAGTTCAAGAAAAGGGATGGAGGTGGGGCAAGGGAGCCCAAGGGATTGATAAAAGGAAAGGATATAAAAACAAAGGAAATAACGACAGAGGAGACAGGAAGGAAGCGTTAGATTCGAACGATTGGAGAAAAGGGGAGGACCCCACCTCTGGAAAGGAAGAAGGGAAAGAAGAGGAAAAGTAGAGGATAAGAAGAGGAGGGGAGAAGAGAGGACTGCACCCTAAAGCCTGTCCTGGACCCCAGGGCTTTGAGCAAACTGATGGCAGACCAGAATCTTCTGAACCATCTGACTTGGTTAAAAGAGATTCCAGGAGATGAAGTTTGAGTTTAAATGAGCAGCAGTAGCCGAGAAGGGCTAAAACTCCATGAGAGGGGCTGGGAAATAAGGGTGCTCTCTCCTTCTCCCCCAAAAAAAAATAAACGGAGAACCTTAAAAATGTTAAGGAGGGATAGCCAAAGGATAACCAATATGGGACAAGGAAAACAAGGTTTTTAGGCCACAGGGAAATCGGGGTGTCCTCCCATCCCTCACCTCACTCCAGTAAAAGGAGGTGAAGAAAAGACAAGGTGAATGAAGGGGAGGAGGACCCCCACCCAAAACAAGAACCCCTTACAGGAGAAACTCCTCCTCGCGTCTCCAGAGTCCCTTCCTCCTGACTGCAAGGGAGAGGAGAGAGGAGAACAACAACAGGAGACGACAGCGGGGAGGGGAGCCCAGAGACTGAGGCCCCAGTGGGAAGGTGGGCGGGATTTAGAGATGAAGAAAAAATTACTCACCTTAGTAATTATGTTTCTTCTAGTGGAGTCTTGTTGTATTCTGACAAGTGCTGTTAGCCCCAGCCTTTAAACTGCCCCGAACAATGAGTTAACTTTTCTATGCATGGCATAGAATGTTCATCTCGAGCTCGGTTGAAATCTCTGCCTGTTGTTATTAAAACTGCAACCGTCAGATCTTTATGAGCAAAACTCGCTAGGTGTTCTGTGTGCAAATTGTAAAATTTTTAACTAGCCAACTGGCAGAAAAATAATGTTTTGGGTTCTCAAAGAATGACTCAAGTCAGGAAACCCAAACACAAAGACCAATCAAATGAAATAACATCTCACCCCATGAGAACAGAGGATATAAAGGGGGCACCCCTAGGGTGCCAACACTGCGCCTGCCCACCCACACCCCAAAAATCTAGGTTCTGAGAGGGGAGGCAGGAGGGGAGGTCAGAATACAGCAAGACTCCATTAGAAGAAACATAATTACTAAGGTAAGTAATTTTTTCTTCAAACAACATGAAGTCTTGCTGTATTCTGACAAGTGCAGACTACCAAGCAGTACCTCCGTGGAGGAAGGACAGAACCTACTTTGGGAATAGGCTCTGAAGTACTGCTGTGCCAAACCGAGCATCACTCCTAGCCTGGATATTTTCCAGGTGGCTGCTTGACAAATTTCTAAAAGAGGGATATCCTTGGCAGCAGCCAGGAAAGCAGTTGTACCTCTTGTGGAATGAGCCCTCAGGCTTGAAGGTGGAGTTTTACCCAGTTTTTCATAGCAGAATTGTATACAAGACACAATCCACCTGACAACAGATCTCTTGGTGGCAAGTTTGCCCTTCCCAGCTTCTCCATAAGTGAGGAACAACTGGAGGGAGTCAAACCTGTGACCCTTGGTACACTCTATGTAGTAGCTAAGGGCTCTTTTAACATCCAAACTGTGTAGCCTCCTCTCCTGAGGAAGAATGATCAGTGAAGAAAAAACGGAGAGATATAGACTGATTCAGGTGGAAATCAGAAACCACTTTAGGCAAGAACTTTCTTGTTAGTTCTAAGGACCACTTTATCTCTGTGAAAAGAGATGAAATCAGGTTCCATTGACAGGGCTTGCAATTCACTGATACGCTCGATAAGAAGTAATGGCTACCAAAACACAGTTTTCCAAGTCAAGTACTTAAGCTCTGCTGAGGACAAAGGCTCAAAAGAGGGTTGCATAAGCTGAGCAATGCAAACATTAAGATCCCAAGCAGGAGCAGCATCCCTAAAGGGGGGATTGGTGTGAAGCAATCCCTTGAAAAACTTACAGAATACAGGGTGAGATGACAGTGAGGAAGACTTGCCTACTGACAGGAAAGCAGAAACAGCTGACAAGTGTACCTTGAGAGTAGCTGGTCTGAGACCTAGGCTATTGAGATGGACCACATAATCCAGAACCGTAGGCAATGCAGCAGTGTCTGAGAAATATTTTCTTAGAACACCAAATGCTGAATCTTTTCCATTTGGAGTTGTAAGTCTTTCTGGTGGAGGGTTTGGAAGCCTTGAGGATATCCAGAACCTCTTGGGAAAGATGCAGATCTGCAAACTCTAGCTCTTCAAGAGCCAAGCCTTGAGATTGAGAGACTGAAGATTGGGGTACCGTACCAAATCCTCCCCTGAGAGGATGTTAACAGGTTGTAATTCCTGGGAAGAGACAGGGGAAGATGGACTGCTAGGGACAGCAACAAGGGCTACCATGGCTGCCTGGCCCAGTCTGGAGCAACCAGAATCACTTTGCAAGGCTGTGACCTTATCTTGACTAACACTTTGAACAGGAGAGGGAAGGGGGGAAAGGCATACAGAAATTTCCCTTCCCAGTTCAACATCAGAACATCCAGGGGGACTGAGCCCAAGACTGGGGGTCTGCAACAAAAGAGAGGAAGTTGGTGATTGTCTGGGGCTGCAAAAAGATCTATCTCTGGAGTGCCCCATCGTGAGAAAATCACCTTCAGCACCAGAGGATCCAGGGCCCATTCTGCATCTGCTAGAACATTGTCCTTCCCTGGAAGGTGAACTGCTATCAGAGAGGTTAGCAGGGAATAAGCCAGGGACCACAACTTCATTGCTTCTGTGCACAAGGCCGTAGACTGAGTGCCTCCTTGTTTGTTGATGTACCACATGGTGGTGGTGTTGTCTGTTCTGACCTGAATCACCTTGTTCTGTACTGATTTGGAAAAAGCTTGCAGTGCCAGAAGCACTGCCCTGAGTTCCAAGAGAATGATATGTAGAAGAGATTCCAGAGGCGACCACAGTCCCTGGGTGGTGAGGTCCCCCAAATGGGCTCCCCAGCCCAGCAGGGAAGCATCTGTGGTAAGGACCACTGAATGAGACTGAATGGCAAATGGAACCCCTTGCCTCAAATTGTCCTGATCCTGCCACCATTGCAGGGCTTGGATCAGAGTTTGAGTCACTGGGATTAATTTGGTAAGGGAATCCTTTCTTTGGGACCAAAAAACTCTTAAGTGGAACTGAATGTCCCTATCTGGAATCTTGCGCCTTGGACCACTGCTGTAGAAGCTGCCATGTGCCCAAGAGCTGAAGGAAATGCTTTGCTGGTCGAGACACCTGAAGGCTGAATGAAGAGGCCAGTTCCATGAGAGCTCTTGCCCTTTCTGGGGAAGGAAGGCTTTTGCTTTTACCGTATCCAGCTCTCTGCCCCATGAAGGTGAGGAGCTGCACTGGTTCGAGAACTGACTTTGGTGGGTTGAGTCTTGATGATACATCATTGCAGTCCACAGCAACATGAAACTGAACTTTTGATGCCTCAACCCCATCTGCAGCAGCCACCTCCTCCAGCTCTTTGGCAAGCTGGGGGGAAGCCTGTTTAGCCAGTGCCAGTACAGTGTCCCACCAGGACTTCTGGTATCTGGCTGCATAGGCCATATAATTCGCCTGCCTGAGTCCCAAGAAAGATGCCATGTACTGCTTCTTTGCCATGGCACCAATCTTCCTGGAGTCCTTGTCTGGGGGGGTGTGATGCCAAGGGAATGCTTGCTTTATCACTGGCAGCAGCCTGTACAACCCAACATGGATTGCTGATAAAGGAACCCATATCTGAGCCTGAAAGAGTATACCTCTTGTCCATTCTTCTATCCACAGGAGGTATGGAATTGGAGACTTAAGAATTTTTGTGTCTGTTTCCCAAAGATTTGTGATGGGGAACAGACAGTCTCCTGGACTCTGGGATTCCATCATCTCTACATAGCCAGGCTCCTCCTGATCCTCCACTGCCTCCTCCACAGGAAGCTGGAGGTATCAGCCACCTTTCTGTAAAACATGAAGTGCAAGAGGACTCAGAAAGCCTAGGAGGAGAAACATCTGAAGGTCTGTCTGGGAGATGTCCGGTCAATAGGCACATCCAGACTTTCACCAACACCATAATCATCTTCCAACTCTCCTTCCTCCTCAAACTTCGGTTCATAAAATTCTTCCAGGGTATAATCTTGAACCGGGGGAACCGACCGAACCGAGCCCCTGCCAAAAGGTGCCAGATCAGTCGGAACTGGACGAAGCGATTCCACAATACGAATTGCTTTGGCTATTTCTTCGGCAGTCGGAGTATGTGATTCTGGATCCGAACAGTCGATTTGTCTTTGCGTTTCTTTTTGTCGGAACCAATTCCCTCGAATTGCTCTCCTTTTGCCCAAGAAGTACCGCCTCTGGTCAGAGGGCACCCCTGGTTCGGCCGGAACTAAACCGGCTGGCCATCCGGGTCAGCGGACTTCGTTGCCCCCTTTCCCTCAGTCTACCTAATCTCTTTTCAAGGGTAGATTTGGGAAAATATTTACAAATTTGGCAGTCTGAGTCGAGGTGGTCAAACCCTAGACAATAAACACAGGTGGTGTGGGGATCGGCCTTAGCAAAGACCTCCCCACACACACTGCAGTGTTGGAAACCCAGTGGGCCTGTTTTTTTCCTTGGGTTTCTCAGACATGGCCAACCTAACCAAACTTACCCTTTTTCGGCAACCGCCAGGCAAGACTTTATCAGTCCCTGGACTGTCACAGGTTTTGGAAAACATACTAAGACCCGCTTTTTTTTAGAACCGATACGGACTGGTAACCACACACTCAAAGTAAAGTACAAAATTTACTTGAATGATCGGTTCAGCTGAACCGATCCCCACTTTACGTTCCACACAGAAAACAGAACAAAATCTATCTAGCACTCACGGTACCACAGACAGGGACTTGAACCGACTATGCGGAAACAAAATTTCGGTAGAAAATCGACCGAAAACCGACACTTCAACCAACTTTGAACTGAGCAGCAGGAGAAATCTCCGGAGCGACTGTTCAGTGAGGGGGAGTAAAGAATCTGACGGTTACAGTTCGAATAACAACAGGCAGAGACATCAACCGAGCTCGAGATGAACATTCTATGCCATGCATAGAAAAGTTAACCCATTGTTCTCCGGGGCAGTTTAAAGGCTGGGGCTAACTGCACTTGTCAGAATACAGCAAGACTTCATGTTGTTTGAATGGTGAAGATACACAGAAAGATTAATGATTCACGGTGGTACACGTAATTTTCATTTCCTATCTGTGTCATTCTTCCATTCATCACTACTAGTAGGTACTGAAGCTCAAGGGGGGTCCAATACTTCCTAAGGGACTAAGTCCCTTAGCTCCAGTGGGGAAAGTCACTGGAGGGGAGAACCCCCCTTACAGGACTGGGGAGTCCTGAGACTGGTCCGTGTGAGACGGGGACCCCCAGTGGGAGGGGGTGCCCCCCGAAAGTCGCCGCCTCATCCTGCAGGAGAAGAGGTGAATTCTCCAGTAGGCGGAGAAAATCACCCTACTCCAGGCCTGGGGTGACAACCGGGATAAGCGAAGCTACGCCGTCCGCCTAATGCAGATCGCTGTCCCTATAGCTCTGGAAGCTACCTCACTGGCGTCATAAGATGCCCTTGCTTGGTGCCTTGCTAGCTCCAGGGCCCTAAGCAGAGGGGGCAATGGCTTGCCTGGTTTCTTCCATATCAGGCACAGAGGCTAGGAGCTGTCCTAGCCTGGACCACAAGAACCTATCACAGGAAGCAAAGTGGGCCTGATGTGAAGCAATGGAAAGAAGGATCCGTGCCAAATGGAAAATCCTTCTCCCCAAAATTCGAAGTCCGCAGAGTCTGAGTCTGGGGTTCAGTCACGGTTGGGCGCGAGGCCCAGAGGGGTGTCCAGACAAGTCAAACCCGAAGAGGGATGAGGTAAGTACCTGGAGACCTGGGAGCGCATACCATTGGCATAAGTCCCTCGAGGCTGGAACATTGGAGAAGGGATGTACTAAAGCTGATGTGACTCTTCCCGGAAGGGGACAGGCCAGGAGGGAACCACCAGGTTGGCCGCACTGTCGTCCTCGCCTAGGGCACATGTCACATGCTCGGGATTGCTCATAGGGACCGGGGTAAGACAGAGCTCTTCCAGCATCCTTGTGAGGAAGCGCTGATACGATGAAAGATTAGACACTGGGGAGATGTGGACAAACAATTCCTCTCCCTCTGAGGAGGAGGATGAAGATGCAGGTAAGCTCAGAGATCCAGGGTCCAGCTGCACAGGAGCATGGTGGAACACCTGCTGATCCAGGGCATTAAGGTAGGTAGGGAAATGTGCAGCTGAACCTCTGAATAGTTCCCTGGTGAGAGGTCCCCTACAACCGGGAATGCCTGGGATAGCCAGGGATGAAGACAGAGGCACGGGGGACAAGCTCCTAGCAGCAGGAGAACGGCCTCTGTCAGGGCATGAGGGCCAAGAGGTAACTCCCCACAGGAGGGAGATCCGAAGGTCCCAGCAGCTGACAGCCGCTCAACTGGATCGGAATGGTCAGAGCTGTGCCCATGGGAAGATATCCCCTCGTGAGGTGACCGGGACCGTGTGAGTCCAGACGGATGGCCCCTGACCTCGAACCTGAAGTCCTTCTCCAGGAGCATTCCAGGGAAGAGCAAGGCTCTGCACAGTGGTTCCTCCCAGAACCCAGCTGGTCCCGTGAGGGTGCGCTGTGCCACCACCTGACTCTCAAACTTTCAGAGTCCAAGAAGGACCTTGTCCTCATAGCCACTAGCCTAGGTAACTGACAACTTTGTAGACCTCAAGAATCCACCCAGGGAACAGTACCTCCCTTCCTGGGATGCCCCAGGCTGTCCCAAACTTGGACCGTCCAAACACACCAGAGAAGGGGTGCCCCAGCTGAAGAAGCAGACGTGCCAGTGGCCCCGGCCGCACAGTAGCGCCATGTGGATCACTGCTGGTTGGTCAATCCCACTGACCCCAGAACCTACTGGCAAAGGCTGACCCCAGAGGAGGCTGGGTGGGGGCCGAGGTGCTGGACACCAAGGGATCGGAGGATTCTGAAGAATCCGGGATCCAATCTGGATCAGACCCAGAGTCCCCCTCTGAGGAGGTATACCCAGAGGCCCGATGCCAGATCACCCCTCGATCCTTACCAGTTCCTGGACCACGAGCCGGAACACCTTCAGCCCCGACACTGCAGGCAGCACCGGACCCAAGCGTGGCACCGCGCCTGATGCCGTGACCCTCCTCTGCACTGTCTGAATTGGGAACGACACAGGGCGCTGCACCACACTCCACCCTGGTGCCAAGGACTGACCCCAGAGCCAAGGTCGGCATCACCACGGCGTCGCCCCCATCCCCGGTGCTGCAAATGACACCGAGCTGGGAACAGAGCCGACTCTAGCCCTGGCGTAATGCACAGCATCAGAACCAAAGACAGACCCAGAACCTGAAACAGCACTTCCCATGGCATTGCCAACATCCCCGGTGCCGTGAATGGCACCAGGAGCGACAGTGACACCAAGGGATGGCCTGGTGCTGACCGCGGCGCCACCCTCCAGGCCTCCGATGCCGCGAATGGCACCGGAGCCAAGGGCAGCGGCGCCACCAGTCGGCACCGAGGACGGTGCCGACCCGGGCCCAAAGGGCCCAGAACACGACACTTGGGGAGCCTTCACCTCTGAAGAAGCGACTGCCATAGCGGTGCCTTCTGCCTGCCCCCCCCCTCGAAAGGGGCTGACTGGGCCTCCTGCACTGTGGAAGGAGCCCCTGCAGCAGCAAGGCTGAAAGAGGCAGAGGCCCCCTCCTCCACGAGCCATATAGGACCAGGCGGGGACCAGAGGAAGGGTCGAGAGTCCTGACTGTGGCCCGCCGACTGCGAACCCACCCCCTGAAAGTCGCCAGCACACGTCTGACTTTAAACGCGTGGATCTCAAGAACTCAACGGTCCATAGAGAAGCAGGTGTCACAGCTGTTCATTTTGTGGGCCAGGCCGTGGCAGGGGAGACAATGGTCATGCTGGTCCATCATGGAATAAAGGTGGCCACAGGGCATGACGCATTGGTGGCCATCCCACCTTTTGATGACTTCTTGCCCCCGGATGAGACATGACTGCATGGTAAACAACAACAAAACAATACTTGACGTCGCTAGAAATAAATGAAATGGTCTTACCGGTACCAGAAGCGACGCTCGAGCAGGGCGTAAACAGAATCGAGAGGACTGGTTGCGTAAAAACTAGGTCACGTAAACAACTGACACTAGGTCACGAACATGCACTTGCTAGAAGTCTCTTCACGAGTTCTGGAAACTTGACGGGGAGAAGAAGAACTGAGGCTAGGTGGAGACAACAATAACAGATAACCGGCCAACCCGCCAGCCACGTGAACGCCAGCTCCGAGGATCCAGCCCTGCATCGATTTCACCCATAGAAAAGAAAAAAAGTCTCTGGGGTCCTAGTCTCGAGCAGTACCTGTAGTGATGAACGTGAAGATTGACACAGATAAGATGAGACACATCCACCACCCTTGGATATCTGCGGATACCGGTCAAGCACTGTAAATGGAAATTACGCACTATCGAATTTGATCTTTCTGTGATCTTCACCATTCATCACAATTGGTTCACTTGGCCGGAGGTCATGACTCGCGGAGCTTTTTTATTCTTAGGATGGTGGAGTCGATGCACCATCGGCGCCGCGACTACAAGCCACGACTGCATTGCGCGCTGTGGGTTGGCCATTAGGTGTTGTCGACTCCGCCCTCCCGCCAGTTCTATGTCGCCATAGAGGTTAGAAAAAGGGTTAGGAGGGTGGGACAAGGAAGTCCAAGGGACAGACAAAGGAAAAGATATAAAACCAAAAGGAGAAATAAACGATTGACAGGACAGAGGAAGTTCGAAGACTAAGGGGGACTGGGTAAGGGCCCCAATCTCTGGAAGTAGAAAAGAGGAGGGAGGGAGGGAAGGTTGAGGTTTTAGAAGTAAGGAAAAATTGAGAGGAAGGGGAGACAGGAGAAACATACCCTGTAACCTTGACCTGTCTCCAGTTTAAATAGGCCGCAACTGGCACTGAGACCAGCAACGGCACCGATGACAGCTCCAAGCATGCTCTCGGCACCGAGGCCGGAGACCCCCGTGGCACCGACCCATCCCACAGCGCCAAGGAAAGAGACGGCACCGACGACGGCCCCACCACCGCTCTCAGCACCGAGGTTCGAAACCCTGACGGCGCCATGTCCATGTTCGCCGCGAATGGCTCTGGAACTGGACATGGCGCTATGTTCAACCACGGCGCTCGCTTGGCGGGCGCGGGGCGAAACAGATAGGGACAGCACCGTAGAGCCTCCTACGGCACCAACAGCACCGCGAATATCATCAACAGCAGCAACGATGCAGTGCAACAGACCGGTGACGGCGCCATCAGGGCCCACGGCACTGCGAACGGTGCCATGTCCCAAAATGGCGCTGACAGATGGCGTCGAGGACGGCGCTGAACCAGGCCTTCTGAGCCGCGGGCAGGACACCAGGGGAGCCTTCGCCCCCAAAGGGGCGATTGCCAAGGCAGTGCCTCCCGCCTGTTCCCCGGGGGGGGGGACAGACCGGGCCTCCTGCACCGCGGAAGGGGCCTCTGCCATGGCTAGGCTACAACAGGCAGAAGCCCCCTTCTCCTAGGTCCGTATAGAGCCAGGAGGGACCTGGAGGAAAGGCGAGAATGCAGTTTGGCCCGGCTAGTGCGCGTTAGACCCCTCGAAGTCGGGCGGAGTCATTATTTTCCATAACACATTGCCTGATGACCCGGCAGTCCATGGAAAACAGGTGTCGACGTAATCCATGTCGTGGAAGTGGGCCGAGACATGCGAGGCAACGGTCATGCTGGTCGGTGATGTAGTACTTATGGCCGCAAGGGCACTGTCGCATGGGGGGCTGTCCTGTCTTGGAAGTCTTCTTGCCCTCCGACCTAAACATGACCTTCGAGAAAGAAACACCAAACTAGATTTGACGTCGCAAAATAAAAATAAAATAATGGAACAATCTTACCAGGTGACATCGAGTAGGCTAACAGAACCAGCAGGAGACAGGGCGCTGACGAACTTCGGCACGGAGTCGACACAGAGTCGAGAAGGTAAGCTCGAAAACGAACTGCATAGCAGTAAGCCTTAAAATTCTTCAGAAAGGGTCCCACGAGGTGACCTCAATGGTGGGAGACGAAGAACTGGAGGGAGGGCGGAGTTGACAACACCTAACGGCTAACCTGCGAGCGCCACGCAGTGCGTCGGCCTCGAGGGCTGCGCCAATGGTGCGTTGACTCCGCCCCCCCTCCAAAAAAAAGCTCTCGTGGGGTCATGACCTCCGGCCAAGTACCCAAAGGTGATGAATGGTGAAGACTGACACAGATAAGATCACTGTAACCATGCTCGGACTAAACTATAAAGCGTCTTCTACTCTCAATGATCTTTCCATTTATCGTGCTTTAGAAATGCTTGCACAAAGCTATAGGTTTGCTAAATCTCACTACTTTAAGCACACATAACAAGAAAACATAAACTCTCCTTACAAATTTTAGCAAACATTCTCTTCACTCCTCAACCCCCCCTTCAAGTTCTTCCTCCCTCCCGATTGACAACAAACTTGTCACTGACCCTCTCACTGTTCCATCCACTCTAAACAGATTTTTCACAACATGTGCCCTCCCTCCTCCACCATCAATCTTCCCTCTCCACTGCCCACCCCTCAAACTCCTCCTACAAACCCTGTAACCCCCCCAGCTCTGCATATTCCCCCAACTCCAAATTCCTTTCAGTTCTCTCCTATCACTGTTCAAGAGATGTTCCGTGCCCTTAAATCACTGAAACCTCACAAATCCAGCCCTGATAAGTTTGACCCTCTCCTTCAACTCTCTGCTCTGCCATTACTCACCATCTAGCCCATCTGCTCAACCTCTCTTCACCCTTGTGCAGGTTCCTCAGGCCTGGAAACCCATAAAGTGATCCCCCTTCATAATGAGGGTGATCACTCCTCACCTGGAAACTACCGTCCAATCTCCCTCTTTCCTATCCTGGCAAAGCTCCAAGAGTCTTTTGTTCTTATCAGACTTAACTCTTTTCTCACCTCCTAAAATGTCCTGTCCCCTTTCCAAGCTGGTTTTCGTAAAAAACACTCTACTGTATCTTCCCTTCTCCGGGTTACTGACATTTCTTACAGAAATGGACCAAGGCCACCTTACCACAGCTATTTTCATAGATCTAGAAAAGGCTTTTGATTCTGTCTCCCACTCGCTTCTTCTTACTAAACTTGAACTCACTGGTCTCTCTCTTTATCTGTCAAATGGTTCACATCCTACCTTACAGGTTGTTCCCAATGCATCCAAGCTGGAGACGTATTCTCCCTTCCTCTCTTTATCCTTGCTGACGTACCTCAGGGTGCCATTCTTGCTCCTATTTTATTCTCCACCTTTCTCAATAATCTTCCTATTGTATGCTCTTCTTCAAAATCCACCTTTATGCTGACAACACTATTCTCTTCACATCTGGTCCCTCTATTCCTGAGGTGACCTCCCAGTTGCAGTCTGACTTCACTTATATCCTAAATTGGTTCCAAACTAATGACCTCAAAGTAAATACTACCAAAACTGTTCTCTATGATTTTCAGCACCCACAAAAACCAGCCAAGCTCACTACTCCCCTACTTTCCTTACCTTAGGTAACCCCTGCACACTGTTCCATCTTATAAGTATTTAGGTGTCTGGCTTGACAGCCATCTAGATTTCTCAACTCATGTCAGCTACATGCATTCAAAGCTCTGCCCCAAACTTGGTGCATTCTACAGAAACAAAGACGCCCTCCCTGTTTGTTGGATACTCCTTACTAAAACAATCCTACCCCTATTCAGTTATGCTGACATTGTATATGGGTCTGCCTCTGCATCAACCCTTTCCAGACTGGATGTACTTTTCAATGCGTTCTGTCATTTCACTCTTAACGTTCCATTGAGGACTCATCATTGCTCCCTCTACTCCTCACTATCTCTCCCTTCCTTATCCTGTCGCCGATGCCACCACACCTCCATCATCTCTGCCAAATTCTGGTTCAGCTTGCTTCCCCCCTACCTCACCTCCCTCTTATCCCCCTCCCCACTCACAGCCTATTCCCTCCACTCTCATGACACTCGCTCTTTCGGCCTCCCCCACTCCCACTCGAATTCAGGCATGGCTGCTTTCTCCTTCCTTTTCCCATATTTATGGAATTCTCTCTCAACCTCTCTCCACTTGCTACTCTCACTCAAACTCATTAAATGTTCACTCTGCTGCAGCCCCTCCCTGCTCTTGCCATCCACCTGACTAAACCTCTTTTTGCCCCAATTACTTTTGGCTACTTCATGTTAAGTGAGTTAGGTCCTTAAACCTTCCCTGTTTGTCCACCCGTATTCTTCCTGTTTTGTTTTCAATCGTTATTTTAAAAAAATAGTCTGCTGCTACCTACTTTGTGTTGTACACCTTAGTCTATTTTTAGTATATTTGTTAGTTTCACCTTTTGCAATTTGTTTTTGCTAGCATTTGCTGTTACTAACTCTGGCATCATTATAACCTGCCTATCTTTCTGAAATACTGTATCTGTCTTTTACCCAGGCTATACTGTAACCTGCCTGTGACATCACTGTTACACTGCCTGCTTCTTATGTATGCATGTATTGTTCTCCTCTTACCCCTTCCCCTGAGTCGTACCTGGAAATGAGCCTCGGCTCAGTGTGCTTCTCCCGTTACCAACTTTTAAATAAAATAAAATAAATAAATAAGCAGAAGTGGTGCCAGACTCTCACAATTGCTGCTGACCCAGATACAGCATCAGACATGGCACCGCACCAAAACACAGAACAGGGACCAGTCCGACTCTCCAAAAGCAGAATGGAGCTAAGAAAAGAACCTCAGGCTTAAAAGGTGCCAAGGACCAGCACAGTAAAGGCAGCATCAAGGAAAAAAATGTCCAGAGACTCTAGACACTAATGGTGCAGTGGCACTGAGGATCAAATCAATGCCAGAATGGGTCCGGTGCCAGGGACCCTCGTAGACGCCTAGCGATGGTGCTGAGAGATCCAGAACTAGAGGACTGAAACCAGCCTCGGGCAGGAGGTAGGGGATAATTCTGTCACCAAGAATGGGAGTCGGCAGAGAGTTGACCCAGGCGAGGAGACAGAAGGTCGGGCCTAGAAGGCCTAACCCACCACCTCATCCGAGGACAAAGTCCCCACTAACACCGGGATGCCAGAAGGTACCTGACTTTTCCTACAAAGAAGAAAGGGGAAAAAAAGTAGGGGAAAGCCAAGGGGACACTGGACCCAGGGGCTCATGCTCCAAAAAAGATCCAGAGCAGCAAACCCCAGCCTGACAATGTACCCATTGCTCCAAAGAGCTGTCCGCACCGAGACTATGGCAGGAGGAAACCCCACTAAGGACAGAGAAGGGTCCCTGGACCTGAGCCACAGCATCCAGCAATGCAAAGGGCCATTATGGCCATGGCATGGAAACCAAGGTATCTTTGCAGACCCAGGCAGGCGACCTCGAAAGGTACCATTCCACCCCTCACTCCCCCCCCCAAAGCGAGGGGAAGATCTCGAGGTTGAGTGGCACCAAGGACCTGGCTGGAGTCAGGCACCAGCCTACCTCTTCGTGCTCAGAAGACTGTCCTTCCCAAAGAGCACGGGACCACCCGTGGTAGAAACCCTTCCCTCACGGGAAAATGGACCGGACACTGCTCCGCTACCAAACAGTTTGCCCAAAGGCATTCCTAGCGTGTTCTTGAAGAAACGTGAAGACATGGTATAGTTGGGAAAATTGAAGATGAAATAAAGTTAAACTGACTAGAAAGCAATAAAGAAATAAATAAAACTTGAGTGGTCTTTGTGACGTTCTGATTCCTATAGGGTGAGCAACTACATCATTTAAGTGCACTTGATGGAGGAAAAAAAGGAATTGAAGTAGTTGGGGGGCTGGTGCCGAGGTAAGAAACATAGAAATTGACAGCAGATGGAGGGTAGAGATCACGTGATGGCCCTGTAGTGGAGACAGCACTGCTGACCGTCTCCCTCCCGGAGCGTGGATTTTTCATCAAAAACTAGGGGTACTTCTCTAAAAAATAAACTAAAGCCAGAGTCTACAGTCGCTCTACAGCACTACTTCTATTCTGGAGGGGGAACCTCTTGAAATCGGTCACATTTAAACTGATATCCGAAGAGCGGATTCCGGGCCTACCAATGACATGGAGGCCGAAATGAGACAGGCGACCCCAACCCACACCCCACCGCTAACGCCGGAAAAAGGGCCGAAAAGACTGAAAGCCCAATCCGGTGCTTCAGCCAAGTCCTCCGCGGCTATAATTGCAGCTCAATCAAATGCCCCTCTTTCTGAGAAAAATTTATGGAAAGAGCTTTTACCGTTCAAATTCGCTTTACAAGAAGCTGACCTCTGAGTTAAAGTCTCTTAGAGGAGACCTGGCCGAAACTAACAGAGCTATCTCTGACACCTCTGCAGAGTTTCTTCATTAGAAGGCTGGAAACAATCTACAGACGCTGAGATGACAGCTCTAAGACATAGGCGGCATAAGATGGAGTCTAAATTAGAGGATTTAGAAGGTCGAAGTAGACAAAATAACATACTTATATTCGGTCTCCCTGAAGATGCTGAAGGTTCGATGCCAATTACCTTCCTGCAAAAGTTACTTGCTAAAATAGCGGGACCATCTCCTAACAACACTACATATATCATTGAAAGAGCGCATCACTCTCTACGTCCAAAGCCTGGAGCTGGGAAGTTACCTCGCCCTCTTATTGTGAAGTTCCTGAACTATCAGGATAAAATCCATGTGCTGGGTCAAGTGAGAGATACACGCCAGGTTCTATGGGAGGGACAGCAGCTCCGGTTTACTCAAGACCTTCCTGCCTCTATTAGACAGCGGCGTGCCAAATATCACCCCATGGTGACGAAGTTAATGGCTGCAGGGATAAGAGACAGGGTTCAGTACCCTTCGCACTTTGCGGTCCTTATCGCCAGATCCTGGCATAACTTTGAGTCAGCTCAACAAGTGCTCCCAGCCCTTCAGTCTTTACTTCCAGACCTGTTTGCAGCTCGTTGAGGGCTTACCTCGGTTAAGAAGGCCTGTCTGATTCCTCTTGGAAAGTACAGCACGAATGTGCGCAAGATGGCTTGTAGTGCTCGGATAATATCCCAAGGGTCACAAAGAGGGCGACAAAGTCCAATGAAAAACTGTTTTCTTTAGTTAGACACTCTCAGTTGAAGGCTGTTGTCAGATCTCTTGTATAGAATAATCGCCAGTTCTCTCAGTACAGTAGTTTCTAATGTTATGTCTGGTTAACTATGTTTTAAGTATAAGGGAGCTAGTCATGTGGTTTTAAGAGGTGACTGGCTGACCAAGTAGGAAATACTCTGGCTCTCCTCAGGAATCTTCTTTCTTTTTTCTTCCAGGTTCAGTAACTTCATAATATATAATCTTTCAACATGAAGGAGTTGGTTGTTCAGGGGGATTTGGAAGTGAGAACAGACTAGCAGGGCATTATGTGCCACAGAGATGGATGGGGGGTAACCTCAGCTGCACATAGCCATTATTTGCTGATAGCCTTGATAGTAATGCACGTGGTTATACGTTGGTGTTATGCATTTATTATACTCAAGATGTTTAGTTTTGTAAGGGCTGTAGTAGATGGGGTTAGGTACTTACTTAAAGATAAATGTATGTACAACTACATTTCAACGGATACTAAGTTCTTGTTAGGGTTATTTTGTATAGGGTCGGGATATTATGGTTATTGGGAAATTGTGGGTAATGGGGAGGAGGGGTTGGGGATTAGGGCTAGAGGGTTGTCTGCCACCAAGAAATTAAGGACTGAAGTGTATCTGGATATTTGTTCGTGGTTGCATATTACAGTGGTTATGTCTTTCTATCACATTGCATTAGTGTATATGATGGGGCTTAAATATTGTTCCTGGAACATAAAAGGGGTGCAAACCCCAGCTAAACGGACCAAAATTTTAATTCATCTCAAAACTCTGCAAATTGATGTAGCCTTTTTACAGGAGACACACCTTAAGTCTACATGTATTCATTATTTCCATAGAAACTGGGTGGGTCAGGTATATGGGGCTGGTAAGAGAAGAGGAGTGGTTATTTTAATTGCTCGTAAAGTTCCCTTCCAGCTTTTACAAACAACTGCAGATCCTGAAGGCAGATTTATTATTGTAAGAGGCCTGTTGGTTCATTCGGAGGTCATTCTGGGGTCAGTCTAAGGACCTAACTCAGATGACCCTGAATTCTTTGCTTCTCTAATGACAACACTTGCCCCCTGGTCCAAGTTGCCAATATTGCTTGGTGGAGACTGGAATCTTGTGCTTTCAAACACACTGGATAGATCTGGCCAAACTAGTTTAAGGTCCTCCTCTGGTCAAAAAGCCATACATGAGCTAATGTCTTCCTTGGGCCTTGTGGATCCTTGAGGTTTACATATCCCGAAGACAAGAATACTCATTTCACTCCTCCGCATAATACTTTTTCCTGCATAGATTTTTTTCTTTTGTCAGTAGACCACATTTCAGGGATCTCCATGGTATATTATTCATCTAAGGCTATCCCGGATCATCGGATGGTCAATCTTCAATTAAATTTTTCACCAAATGTACATAGAGACAGAATCTGGAAGCTTAATAATCAGCTTTTAAATTCAGAAGAATATGCTCATTTAACTCAAGATTTCATTAAAATTTACATGGAGCACAATGTCTCATCAATGTCCAAAAAAGACTTCCTATGGGGATCCCTGAAATGTGCACTAAGGGGAGAACTAATTCGTTTGGCGACCAATGAAACAAAAACCACTGCTCTCTCCTCAAAATTAAATCAAATAGCAGAGTTAGAGAAATCCCTTTCCCCTTCCTCCTCAGTGGAGGATTGGACCAAACTTGAATCTCTCCGGGCTCAGTATAACAAATTACTAGCCGAAAAAGCAGAATTTCTGTTACTGCGTTCCAAAATTTCCTATTTCGATCAAGGTGAGAGGGCTGGAAAGTTATTAGCCTTGCGACTGCATACCCAATTAGCCGAGAGAATAATTCCTTCTGTTTGTTCTTCCTCAGGTGAGCTTCTTAGCTCCCCTCCAGATATAGCGAATGCCTTTTGTGAGTATTATCAGCAATTATACTCTGCCCCGGCAAATCACCATCTTCTCCAACAACTGGAGCTGTTTCTCCAAGACATAAAGTTCCCAGTACTGGCCAACACCAGACTGACAAACTAAAAAGCTCCATTACTTTATCAGAGGTTTGCAAAGCTATTGATTCTCTCCCTGCGGATAAGTCCCCCGGGCCCGATGGTTTCACAACTAATTTTTACAAGGTGCTAAAGGAAACCATAGCCCCTATACTACTGGAAACATTTTATTACCTATTTGAGAATGGACTATCAGATACTTCCCTGTCTCTTGCCATCATTGTGGTACTCCCGAAACCTAATAGGGACCCTCTACGTATAAGCAACTACAGGCTCATTTCCCTCATTAATGTAGATCTTAAAATCCTTGCTAAAGTTCTTTCCTCCAGACTTAGTCAAGTATGGGAGCATCTTATTAGTACAGAACAAGCTGGATTTATCAAAAACAGACTTTCTTCAGACCATCTCAGGAAACTAGCCTATGTTTTTTCTACATCCAGGGATTCAGACATACCCGCCGCTCTTGTGTCCCTGGATGCAGAAAAAGCTTTTGATACGGTGTCGTGGGAATATCTCTTTTTGTTACTCTCCAAATATCATATACCCCAGGAATTTATACAATGGGTCAAAATATTATATACAGCACTGTCAGCCCAAATTCAATGCGACAGTGTTTTGTCTACCCCTTTTACCCTGTCACAAGGTACGTGTCAGGGATGTCCTCTTTCCCCCTATCTTTTTAATCTGTATCTAGAACCCCTTATTAGGAAAATTAACCTCTCCCCACTTGTAAGGGGCATACAAATAGGGTACCAGGGATATAAGATATCTACGTACGCAGATGATTTACTGCTACATATCGCTAATCCTGCTCAATTCCTCCCAATGGTATTCCAAATTATAGCACAATTTGAGTCTTTCTCAAATTATAAATTAAATTGGACGAAAACAGAATTTCTTCCTCTTAATAAATATACTATGAAAGTCAATGTTGCTCATATGGGTATACAATGGAATCCCGAGAAACTGAAGTATCTTGGGATTTATCTCCACCCCTCTTCGAGAGTCATGAAACAACTCAATTTAGAAGACCTCATTAATACCTTAATAGAAGACCTCAAGCGTTGGTCAAAATTACCTCTAACTTTATGGGGACGTATGAGCATCATTAAAATGAATGTGCTACCACGCTTGCTATATCCATTACAAATGCTCAATCAGGCTCTTCCGTACTCACGGTTTTCCGAGTCCATGGCATTCTTAGTAAATTTATATGGCAGAGCAAAAGTCAGAAGTTATTTAAACTAACTAGGCGAAAATTAGGCAGTGGTCTTCAAGCCCCAAACTTTTATATACATTATTTAGCAATCCACCTGACTAGAATTCGTTATGAATACAGCCTAAACAATGTGCTGGTTATTTGCCTCCTTGGGTTAGGATTGAGCAGGACCTCTGTGAAGAATTTGGCTTAGACCCGAAGGCTTTACCTTTTATCTCGCTAAAAAAGCTTCCAAAACCCCTACATACCACTCCTTTAAACTCTTTAATTCAGGCACAACAGCAGTTAAGTATTCTTCTCAAGATAGACAGGTACAGGGATATAGCACAACCTCTGTTTTGTAATTCTAATTTGTTAATTGCTGGCAAGTCAATTAAATCTCAGCTCTTCTGGCCACAAATAGGCATAGAGAGGGTGGAGCAATTAGTGAGGGATCAAAAATGATTTCTTTTAAGGAAGGTTGTTCTTTTAAATGGGAAAAACTTCAATATTCAAATACTTTCAGTTATCTCACATGCTAATGCAGTACTTTGGGACAGGAACTTGGCTTAGTCCTTTTCTCACATATCTCCCATATCTGGAGGCTATATACGCTCCCATTTAATACCTTACTCTTATAATTTTATTCTTACGACAGTGACCCTTTCAGATAACCAAAGATTCTACCAATGGGACAGGGTCACTCAGGCATTCTCTAATTCTACAGACTGGTCTTTAATTTGGGCACATCTATATAAATATATTAAATGGGACAAATATAGATATATGCAGTTTTGCATAATACACGATCTATGTTATACTCCCTCAAATTACATTGAATAGGTTTCCTATCTACTAGCCAATGTTCTAAATGTCATCAAGCTGCTGCAGATCTAACTCATATGTTATGGTCCTGTGAAAAGATTGCTCCCTTCTGGCGTAGTATTGAAAATAGTCTGAATCCATTATTAGCTTTGTCAGGTAGTTTTAATATGGAAACTTGTCTCATAGGTGACTACACATCTATACCAGTGGCAATCAGAGAGCTCACATGGCACTAGTTTCAGCATGTGAAAAAAAAGTCATACTAAGACATTGGTTAGACTTAACTACCCCAAACTACCTGGAATGGCTAATGAAATGCTGTTCGCTTTACAGGCCAAATTCACAATAGCAAAGCTGTCAAATTGTATGAATAAATATAAAAAAAGATGGGAACCTCTTTATACTCTTCTTACAATTAATTACTCTTGGATTTTTCATCTAATTTTTCTTTTCATCTTTTTTTTCAGGTGAATTCTGGATTACCGGCCCTATAAAAACCAATTTTGTTGTTGTCGTTGTCCTACTCAGTAACCTCTCTATTTGTTTTCCGTTCGCCTTGATAGCATGAAAGCAACCATAGCTTGGTGTAATTGTGACTGGTGGCAGAACTGGGTGGAGGGAGCAGGGTGGGTGCTGGGTGGGGAGGGATCAAGTAAGCAACAAATAGTTGCAATTTTTCTCCTTATTGTAAATGTCTTTATATTTTTTGCTTTGATGTCTCTGTTGTTAACTGCTTTGCTTACTAAAAATCAATAAAAGCGTATTAAATTAAAAAAAGAAATTGACAGCAGATAAGGACTACAAGGCCCATCCAGTCTGCCCATTTCTTTCTACCTTATGAATGTGCCATCGGCCTTTGCTCAGATCAATGGCCTATCTATTCATACTCATCTATATTACTCCCTTATGCCTATCCATGCCTGTCTGAGAGCCCCGCTGTATTCATATCCACCACTTCCAGAGTAGGCGTTCCATGCATCCACCACACGTTTCTGTGAAAAGAACTTCTCACATTACTCCTTAATCGGCCTCCTCTAATCTCATGCTGTGTCCTCTTGTCCTGCTATTTTTCTTATATTGAAACATATTAGACTCTTTCACCTTATTAATGCCCTTAAAGGTGTTTGAATGTTTCGATCATATCACCTCTCTCCTCCTTTGCATTAGGAGTATACAGGGTATATATATTGAGCTTTGTTAATTTGTCCTCATATATTTTCTGATGCAGTCCCTGCACCATTTTGGTTGCCCTTCTCTGGACTGCCTCAATTTGGTTAATGTCCTTGTGAAGGTGCGGCCTCCAGTACTGCACACAGTACTCCAGATGGGGCCTAACCAGTGTCCTGTAAAGAAAGGTTACTCACCTGTAACAGGAGTTCTAGGATTGGTATATGTTGTTCATCAACACTTACTGGCAGGTTCCTTGCCACTTTAAATCTTGCCGGAAGGTCTTCAAGCTGGCTCCACCCACCCACCTGGGTGATAAAACTCTCGTCTCCGCCCCATGACACCAGATCTAGCCCGCTGGAAGTCAGGTTGCGCGCCATCGAAGCCAGGGAGGTCGGGTGGGTTGTGTGGATGAACAACATACACCACTCCAAGAACTCCTGTTACAGGTGAGTAACCTGTATTTCTAGGGACATGGATATGTTGTTCAATCTACACTGTCTGGCAGACTCCTAGCAGTTATCCAGGAGGAGAGAGGCAAGGCGCACACCCCTTACTTGGGAAATAAGGACTGGAGAACCGAGGTCCCAAAACCAGCATCCCGGCGTGACTCAAGATCGATGTGGTAGTGGGTAATAAAAGGTGTGTACTGGCTTCTAGGTACTAGGCCTGGAGATTTCCTGGTTGGGGCGTCCTAGGCAGCCACCAAAGCAGTGGTATGGCGGGTAGAATGAGCTCTTATCCCTTTGGGAGGCTCCATGCCCGCCAACCTATAACAGAGATCTATGCGAGAGTGACACCTGCCTGTAAATCCGGCAGCTGCAGGTCTGCCAGGTCTTGACTTCTGCTGTCTCCTGAGCAGCACGGCTTTCGGAAAGGGCACAGTATGTCCTCAGCACTTGTTACTGTCTCCTCTGGGATTAGAGCAGCTATGGACCAAGGTGAAGCTCTCAGATGCCATTTTCATTGACCTATATAAGACCTTGACCTAGCTGATCATGCCTTACTCATCTCTCGGTCCTCACTGTCCCCCCATACTAAGCTGGTTCTCAGCTACCTTCATGGAACAAATCGATTAATCAAATTCAACAAGGTCCTCTCTGATACCTTCCCGTGGCCTGGGTGTCCCTCAGGGATCAGTCCTGTGGCCTCTCCTCTTATCCATTTTGCTAATAACCTTCCCTCCATCTCTGCCCAGTGTAGCTCCATTCTATATGCTGATGACCTGGTCATCCTCACCCATTCCCATATCAGGATCATCAACCACCAGCTGAATGTGGATTTTAGAGATATCAGTCCTGGATTACAGTAAATAGGTTTGTCCTCAATCTTAAAAACAAAACAAAAAAAAAAAAACAGGCCCTGCTCTTTGGGTCTCTGGCCAAGAATAAGTCCTCCCCTGCACCCCTGTGCATCACTGGAAAGATGGCTCTTCTCTTATGACAACTGATTCCATCAAATGCTTGGGGTGACACCTGACCCCAGCTGGACATTAGTCGTCATATCCAAAATGCATGCAAGGCTGCCAACTGTAAGCTCAGGTCTAGTCTATAGGCCGAAGAACAACCTTACATTTGCCGCCCAGTAGGTACAATGACAGGTGTGATTCTTCCGACTCTCTGTCATGGGCTCATTCTGTATCACATACTTCCAAAGCTCACCTCGCAAGGTGGAATGTAGCCTATAACAATTATTTGTCATTTTGTACTTGCTGCTCTCAGTCTCATCCACCACTGTGACCTGTACAGTATGCTCGACTGACTCTCTCCTTCCAATCATAGGAGCTCTGTCCTGAGTAGCTTCACAGGTAAGGTGCTCCGAACCCCCCCCAAAGGACTGGCTGAGCTCCTCATACCTGCTGCCTCTTCTTACTCCCTACGGTCTTTGGGCTCTGCTGTTTTCAAAGTCCCTGCCACCTGTGCTAAATGGGGATAAGGGTTTTGCTGTATGTGCTCCCAGAGCTTGGAACTCCTCCTCCCCCAGGTCCGTTCCTCACCCTCTCACCCATGCCTCCGGGCTCCTCTGAACTCATCTGAGCTTTCCTCCACATGTGGTTGTCCTAAACCGCCATAATCCAATCATGGTTCCTGCACCAGGCTACTATGTCCCTGCATTTCTGGTGGCCCCTGAGGGTGGTTTCGTTTCTTAGATCCTGTTTGTATCATATTGTACATACTCTCTGCTCTAGGCGGAGTTTTGTCGGATGCACTGTTTGGTGGTCATTGTCTGTATAGAAATGTACTCGCCCCGGGTGGCGATTTGTTGATGCACCGTTCTTCTCCTTACGTGATCCAATGTATGCTCTTTCCTACTCAACTGTGTTATATTCTTTACTGATTATGTAATGTGATGCCACCTGGTTCTACCTGTTGCTGTGCAATACTTTACTGTATCTTATTGTTCTTTGTATGGACTTTGTCCTCCTTTGTACTCTCCCAAGTACGTACCTGAAAATAGGCAATTGTCTTGTCTAGTGTGCTTACCTGGTTAACAAAAGCTAATAAATAAATAAACCAGTCGTCCAGATATGGGAATACTTGGATTCGATTTTCCTTAGATGCTACGAGAACTGCACATCACTTTGTAAAACTCGAGCGAGGATAGCCAAAAGGCAGGACTCTGAACTGATAGTGCTGATCCAGCGCCATGAACCTTAGGTATCTGTGGTGATTTGGGTGTATGAGAATGTGTTGGTAGGCGTCCTGCATGTCCAGAGAGGCTAATCAATCGTGTTGATGAATCAAAGGTAGCAGGGTAGCGAGTGATATCATCTTGAACTTTTCCTCGTGAAGAATTTGTTTAACTTTCTGAGACCCACAATAGGGCTCATGCCACCAGTTTTCTTTGGAACCAGAAAGTAATGGGAGTAGAAACCTGTGTTTCGTTGATCCAGAGGAACTGCTTCTACTGCCCTGTTGTTCAGAAGGCCTCGTACCTTGGAAGCAAGAAGGTCTGACTGTGCCGCAGACAGCCTGGGCTGTTGCTTGGGAGGATGATCATGAGGGTTCCGACAGATTGAAAGTACCCTCGCGGATTATCCTGAGGACCCATTTGTCTGATGTTATAGATTTCTACTGGTCGTGGGAACTGAGTCAGACGTCCTCCCTGTGGGAAGAGTCCCTTTTGGACAGCTGAGGTGGGACCTGGGCTGGAAACTCAGAAGGTGGAACTGGGCGCTTTGGGCCTTGTGCTTTCTGCTGCGTTTTCTTTTTCTTGACTGAGGGGTCTGGTTTCTGTTAAAGCCTCCTCTGCCACGAAAGGACTGATGGTTGTGAAACAGATGCTTGTTCCACCTCCTCGAGAGGCGGGCAGGGTCTTGTTGTCTTAATGCCAGACCTAGTCTTCTGTGTGGCCTCTAGTGCTTGTTCTGCCTGAGGCCCAAAAGAGATATATATAAATAGAAAGGTAAGGCCACGACTTTCTGTTGGCGTCATTAGTGGCAATCTTGGCAACCAGGAATGGCCGGCGGGTGCAAATACCAGCTACTGCCGCCTGGGAGAAAGCAGTATCAAGCGTCCATTGCAGCTTTAATTTGTTGATTATTGGACTCGATACATCTAGTTATGGTCTGTAATAGCTCTGAGTTAACCTCAGACTCGGGCAGAACTTCTACTGTTGCTTTGAGTGAATGCCAAAGAACACACTCATATTGAGAAAAACAGCCCTGGTAGCTGGCAATACGCATGCTCAAGGTTGAGGCAGCAAAGATTTGCTTACCCAAAGTGTCGATCTTGTGAGATTCTTTATTTATAGGACAGGCTGTAGATTCTTGCGCGAGGACAGCCTTATTATTCTCTGCCAGAACCACTATGGCATCAGCAAAGGCTTGCGAGGCCAAGATGGGGCAATCCTTGGGAGGGGCATATTTCCTATCTGTGGACTTGGCCACAGAAGGAATAAGAGTCGGATTCTTCCACACCACCTGGAAAAGTGTCTCGAAAGAGGCTGTACCGGAGGGTTAAGTTCATAAGGATTTCAGGAACATGTAGATATGGAGGCCTTAGAAGCTTCCCAGGATCAATTTCGGTGGTCTGGAGAAACAGTAGAATTTAAATTCTTAAGCAGAGACTTAAAAAACAGTCTTTAACAACAGGCTCTGCAGGAGGATTGATCCCTGCCCCAGGGTAAAACTGGCATCGACATCATCACCCAGCCAAAGATCCGGACTGGGCTCAAAATCATCTCCTGACAGTCCAGGGACTTTATAGACAGGAAAGGAATAAAACCAGGGGAAGAAGAGGAGGAGGAGAAAGAATTGGAGTGAAAACCTCTGGAAACTAGGTGGCGCCATACACATCCTCTGTGTCGTCGAGGAGAATGGCACGAGTACAAAGACAGTGCCAACACAGGAAATGGTGCAGTGCATGGCACCGACAGTGGCGCATCACCGCATGAGTGCAACACCACTCCGACACCGAGGGACAATGCCGACCAGGTAGCCACGGCTGCAGTGCCAACACCAACCCTGGCTCAAGGATGGCACCGACAGGGCATGCGGTGCGGAGAAGCCAGCACCACAGGTGACGGCACCCTTGCAGAAGTCTGAGAACTGCGATTTGAAGGTAAAGGATGAAAATGGCAGGAGATAAAGGCATCGGTGTGGACCCCTGCACTGCAGCCATTTGAGGGGACAGACACTGGCCTTGTGGTCGATGGCACGAAGAAAGGCGCTGGTGGGCCTAGGAAGTCCTTTGCCCGCCTGCTGATCCGAAACTGATAGGCTTGAAGGCCCCAGCGGACGGACTGGCCAGTTCGGGCAGCTGGGACAACCTTTGAGCCCAATGCTCCATAAGAGCAGCCCAATGGTGAAACTGCTTATCAGAAGCCCTCCAATAGGCAGAGGAGCACCAGTGTTGAAGGGCCAGCTACCAGAGACAGACCCCAGTGATTCCAAAGAAGTGGAGATCAGTTCCTGACCCTAACAACTGACAGTATACATGCAGATGTACCACAGGGTGACCTTGAGTGATGCTGTTTTTTCTTCGACTGGTGGGCCGAAGAAGAGCTTGAGGTCGAACAGTGCTGTGAATACAACCATTTCTTTTTATGCTTTCAGGGGACCAACCATCCCCCCGAGCACTGGACCGCCTGTTGTCAGACGCTCCTCTGGAGAGGGCGGCGGGACCAGACCCGGCCCAGCTGACTGAACAGCTTTCATATGAAGTTTTCCTAAACGTCACCTGCCACTCATGCTTGACTCCATCAATGGGTGGCTGAAGACTTCTCTCTTGTAAGTAATTTATTAAAATGTAATCTGTACTTTTGTGATAAAATACAAGAAAAATGAAAACTAACCTGCTAATTTGAAGTTTGACTCCCGGGCGGCGACATCATCATTGAAGCGCACTCGACGGCGGGAAAAAAGAAACTGAGGTGGTTGAAGGGTCGACGCCTAGACTGTCTATGCCCACACAAACCTGGCCACTGGGCTGGCTCTATCTCGATCGGCCCTCCTGAAAAAGACTGGCTCCCACTGGGTCCCTAGCACCTCCAGCATACCTCCATTAGTGTGAATGAGTGGTGGAGACTTTATGTCCAGGAAGATCTGGAAAGAAAGATCTTCCACACTGATGCAGAATGCTTGCATTCCAGCTCATAAAATGAGTCATCCACTGCGTCTTCGACAAAGTAGAGTAGGGAGAGACTCATCCAGATCTACTTCTACCCCAGAATAACCTACAAAAGGCAGGTCTTGACCAGGAAATGGAAATTACGTACTTACCGTAATTATTGATCTTCTTGGACAGTCTCCATCACTCATTCACACTAGTGGGATAGCACTGGAGGCGCCAGAAAACAAGGGGTCAAACATTTCTGAAGGTGGCACAGGTAAAACCACACATGCGCAGCACGAGACTGACCTCGCCTATGAGACTATCTCAGCGTAGACCCCTCAGCACCTAAGTACCTTTAGGCCAGAGGTGCAGCGTAATCTAATAAGAATAACTTATTCTGAGTTTCTGGGCCTGAGAGGGCCCAGATGGCCTTTGTAAGAAAGGTCAAAGAACAATGTCTTCACAGTCCGAACCATAGGGCCATGAAGACCAGGAAAGAAAAATGAGTGAACCCAGGGGATGGTGGGTGGGCGTGTGAATGAGTGATGGAGACTGTCCAAGAAGATCAATAATTACGGTAAGTACGTAATTTCCATATCTTCCTGGACTAAGTCTCCATCACTCATTCACACTAGTGGGAGAGTACTGAGCTAAAACCAACAACCCTGAGTAGGGTGGCAGGAGATAGGGTTCACCCAGAAAGGATGGTCAAGGACTGTCCTGTTAATAAAAGAGCTGCCTTGTAAAGAGCATCCAGAATATAATGCTTACAAGATAAGCGCTCGAGTTGTAACTCACCACTTTGCAGACGACTGTATTTTGCCAGGAAGCAGCAACCACTCTGAGAGAGCGGCGAGATCCCGGACTCACAATTTGGTATAGGACCAAAATTAATAGTGTCAAAGACATGTACTAAGCTAATGTAAAAGGACCTCAGGAACTGCAAGAGCAGGAGGTAGCGTGTACTGTTCAGGGCAGACCCAAAGCGCAGACTGAACCCCCACTACCAAGTATGGCTGACCTGCAAACAACAGGTCCAGGAGCACTTGAACCTAACTGTAGTAGCAGTATCTGAACTCAGGGAAGAAAGGAAAAAGTGTACAGGAGGATGTGTCCACTGCGGAAAAAAACATTCCGGCAGAAAAAAAAGGGCTGTATTTGTAAGGCAAATAGAGGCAGACGTGCGTCGAGGAGGGACACAGCAGGACCAAGCTAGGGCTAACCCATTCGTTGAAGTGACCGAATAGCGGCAGAAGTGGCTCAATGTAGTGAGGCACTACTTACTCTGGCCTCCCTGAAGGGAGTAGGAGGACTCTAGTTTGCCTTGTTGAAAAAAAACAAACATCACACCTCCGTCATGTAGTCGGAGAGGACAGCTTCGTGTTAGACTGGCTCGGAACCAGTGTGCAGGAACTGAAGGTGTGAATATTTGAGAAGCTATCTCGAAAAGACCTACTTGACCTATGATAAAGAAAGGAGCATGTCGTCTGTTAAGTTGAAGCAAGCATGGAAGTAGGAATCTAAGTTCGACTCGCTGAAGTGATACTTCTGTTGCTGTGAGGCTCTGATCAAGAGAAGAAGGCCTGATTAAAAAAGGAGGACTAACAAACTGGTTAGACGCTTAGGTTTTGGAAATATCTCGAAAAGAGAAATCTCTCTAGAGAAAAGAGGTGAGTTATACCACTGCTGGATCAGACTGCCCTAGGGTAGAAGAAATCAAGTACTCTTTACCGAAGTTTAGAGACGACCTTCTCAAGGTTGAGGTGGAACTGACCAGATCCAAAGTGTGGTATTGGGAAATTCCATCTAGGCCCTGTGCTGTGATAATTCTAACCCTTTTTTTTTTTTAATCATTAGTCCGAGCCTGACAAGGTTGCACGCTGCTATTTCGCCAGGATTGCCTGATACAGAAATGACAAGGATGTCTGAGGATCCATAACTGAACTAATAATAATAGCTAGACAGATGTTAACCACCTGTGCTGAAGCAGCTACCAGAGGGGCAGCATCAGAAGGGGGCTGTATACCCCTATCAAAGGAGCGGAAGAGTCTGTGCGACTCCCGATCATTGAATTAGAATGTTCCACAGAGTGTAATTGTCTTGACGACTGAAAGAGTCTAGACGCAGAGGTGTATGGTCCACAGATGCAGTCTGAACACTATGGTGGACCCCATTACTGAGAACTACTGAAAGAGCTCCATCACGGACTCTGATGATGAGAAAGCGTGTCCTTCAGTATATAAAATGAGTCATCCCCTGTATCACTGACCAGAAGGGCAGGGAGAGACTCATCTAGATGCCCTTCTACCGCAGAAGGACCCCAAAGAGAGGTCTAGGTCAGAGCCACGAGAGACTCCGCCACCAGGAAGGGTGTCGAGAAGCTTGGCACCACATAGGGAGCTGAGAAAGTGCTGAGCGGAATGAGATATTCCGCTGGCAGAACAGAACAGAAGAGTCCCATCAGCGGAAAACCACTGGCTGACACAAGACCCGATGCAGACCACCACCCACTAAGATGTGTGGAAAAAATAATCCACAGAACAGGACTTCATTCTGCGGAAACATCCTGCCACAAGTCCCGTGGAAGAAGAGGTCCGTAAACGGAGATCTGTCCCTAGTTCTGTCGGACAGTACCAGCTGGCACCCCTGTGGCACCAGCGTAACTCGTGGCACAGGAGAGCACCAAGCAGTACCTATGCCAACCTGGGAGACACCCAAGGGCACCCACGGCCGAATCCACAGGTATCCTTGGCACCAATGGCACGCAAGGGCACCCCCGACGCCCATGGCACCCATGGTACCATGGCACCCAAGAAACCCATGGCAACAATGGCACCCGAGGGCACCCAAGGTACCATGGCACCCATGAAACCCATGGACTCATGGCACCCATGGACCCAGGTGCCACCCACAGGTGCCCAGTGCCACCCACAGGGTGCCCGGTGCCACCCGTGGTGCAACCCAGGGGTGCCCGGCACCACCCACAGCACCCACAGGTGCCCAGTGCCACCGCCCACAGCACCCGCGGGTGCCCGCACACCCATGGCACTGCCAGCGGCACCGACAATGAAGGCAACAATGACAGCACCCATGGCACTGCACAGAGCCCACAGTGCCAAGCACGGTAACGGAGCACAGCGCAGAGTGTGGCGCCAAGCTATGGCACTGATCCATGGCATTGACCCAGTGCCGACCTAAACACCAGCGGCACAGTCATAGTGCACCGATGCTAAACCAGTGGCCATATGCCCAGACCTGCAGCTGCCACCAAGGCGTCAGGCACGCGCCAGGAAAACACCATGGAAAAGCCAATGGAGAAGGAAAAAGGTGGTGCCAGTGCCGGCCCCAGCATGGATAAGGAAGAGGGGGGTAGGCATGAGGGGTCAACACGATGGCGAAGGCACCAAGAGGGCACCGCGCTCATCCTGATCCAATTGACCCGGCTCCGGTCCAATGGCTCTGAGGCCTGGAGGCCCTGAAAACAGGAACACAGCCAGGTAAAAAGAAAAGTCAAACCCCCTGCTCCACAGAAGCGGCCCAGAAGTGAAACTGCTCACCAGAATTCCAATGAGGACAGAGATGGAGTCCGGAGTCGAGAATGTGGCTGTTAAGAGCGGGGCCAAGGGGAACCAATGAAAGTTGGTTCAGGCCTATCACCCCTTCCAACGAACAATCCTCGTGCAGACGTACCAACAGGAAAACTTGAGCGGCACCGATTCTTCTTCCCAAATGAGGAAGAAGAGCTCAAAGGCTAAGCTGAGCTGGTACCCTGGCACCGCCAGATTCATGCTGGTGACTGTCCCCCGGCACAGGACTGTCCGTGAGTCAGACCTCCCCAGTTACTTAAGGGTGGCGGAGCGGGCACAGCCCCTCTGCCGTAACAACTTTCAAACAAAGTCTTCCTACCATCACCGCTACCGTCTAAGGGTGACTCCGTTGATGGCAGAAAAGAATTTCATTTTCTTCATAATCTTCTTTTCTTGTTCGTAAAATAAGAAATTACTACTAAATAGTTAAATTAAACACTAAAAGCTGTTGTCGTATAGAAGAAAACTTTGACTCCGGCAGACGAGAGACGTCGACATCCAAGCGCATTCGACGGCGGAAGAAAAGGAACTGAGGTGGTTGGAAGGTCGATGCCAAGATAGCCTACACAGGCTCCAGTCAGTCTTGCGGTGCCGCGCATGCACGGTCCTACCTCGGCACCAACCCTAAGAAAATTTTTGGCTCCCGCTTGGTCCTAGCGCCTTCTGTGCTATCCCCACTAGTGTGAATCAGCGATGGAGACTTAGTCCAGGAAGATCTGGGCTTATGCAATATAAAATACTTGTTAATGATACAAAATGGGGAAATCATCACTAATATTGTCCCTTAATATTAATGGGATCCACAGCCCAGTTAAGAGATCCCGTTTGATACAATTTATTAAAAGAGACAATCCTGAAATCATATTTTTGCAGGAGACTCACCTGTCCTCTCCTGAGCATGAAAAAGTCACCAAACGGGGGTTTCCCACGGTAATAGTTTCATCTCACAGCTCAGGTAGGAACGGGAGCGGCCATCCTGATCAGATGTGGAGTACCATTCGACCTCAATCAGAAGGTAATAGACCCGGAGGGACGATACGCTATTGCAACGGGCATGCTTCATGCTCGCCCCGTTACTCTGGCAACCATTTATCTTCCCCCGGAAACCTCAAAGAAATTGGCTCAGACTTTTTTTGCACGGCTTTTGGAGATCCTCCATGGGCAACTTCTGATGGGGGGGTGACCTGAATACTACTCTGAACCCTGCAAGGGATGTCTCAGTCTATTTTCCTCACAGGGTTAACCCACTTCAGAAGTACTTGTGGGGTACAATTGCCTCTTTGGGGCTGACAGACATCTGGCATCACTGTTACCCCACACAGAGAGAATATACCCATATAGCACCGGGACCAGGGGTGGTGTCTCGACTAGATTATATGTTTACCACAGCAGGACATCTAGAAACATTACACAAGCGGGTGGCATGGGCGACCATATTATTAAATCATTCCCAGTATATTGCAAATTTGATTTGGGCAGGGGACATAAAACGAACTTCTGGCGCTTCAACTTGATGCACTTGAGAGCTCCAGAGTTTAATCAAATGGTTAAAGACAGGATCCCACAGATCCTGGGGGAGAATGGTGACCTAGATGTTTTGGCAGCGAATCAGTGGGATACCCGTAAGACAGTGTTGAGTGGGGATATTACTGCTTATTCGTTGAGGAAAAATAAAGAGAGAGAGGCACAGCTTATTAGGCTCCAGGGGGAGTTGAAAGTACTGCAGTCTTTATATGCCCAGGGGGATGGAACTGTAAAGGTACAACTACTAACAATAAAACAAAAAATTCAAAAATACCTAGATCAGAAAGTAGAGCAACAGCTCTTTTATCTCAGACTCGCAGCACATGAGGGGGCTAAATGAGCCAGGAATCTGGCCCGTAAACTTAGAATGCATAAGGCTAGAGCCTGTGTTATGGCCATGTAAGAACCTACTACGTGGAAGCTAGAACATCACCCTAAGATCATTAGACGAGTCATGACTGAATATTATCAGGATTTATATAGGGCAGAGTCTGAAGATCGTGGTCAGCAGATAGAGGCATACCTTTACAACTTAAAGCTCCCCAAATTGACTGCCTCCCAGATAGATATTTTGAGAGCCCCACTACCTTGATTGAAATAGAGGGAGTGTTGCAGAGAGCTAAGACCCAGAGAGCTCCAGGACCAGATGGATATCCGTTGGGAGTTCTATAAAAGTCATAAAGAAGAAATACTACCACCATTACTCCGGCTATCCATGAGATACAGGAAGGAGGTATTCCTCCCCTCTTAGCAATACGCAGTGATATCTGCCATACTAAAAACAAAACCCTACCCTACCCTCATCTATACAGGCCAATTTCAATGTTAAATTTTGATTACAAATGTATATCTGTGCTAACGTAGACTTGAAAACATCATGCCTTTATTGACCAGTCATGATCAGGTGGGCTTTATTAAGGGACGGCAGGTTCATGATGCAGTGCGACGAACACATCTACTTAAAGAGTACGCAGCAACATGTTACATTCCCCTGGCACTCGTTGGATTGGACGCCGAAAAAGCATTTGACAGGGTGGCCTGGCCATTTTTGTGTGCTACCGTGTCTAGTTTGGGCTTTCCCCTTGAGATTATACAACAATTTCAAAACACATATAAACACCCTCGGGCTTACTTAAAATGAGATGGCTCTATCACTGACCCTTTTTGTCTACAGAGGGGAACTCGTCAGGGATGCCCCCTCTCACCCCTGTTATTTGCTCTGTATCTTGAGCCATTAGCCCAAGCCATTAGAGCTCACCCAGAGATTGAGGGCATACCTATGGAAGGCACAAACCATAAAATATCACTATTTGTGGATGACGTCCTTCTCATTTTGTCCTCCCCAGATATATCAATCCCAAGGGTCTGGGAACAACTGGAGATGTGCAGTAAAATCTCAGGGTATAAATTTAACCAACAAAAAACAGAGGTACTACTGTGCAACTACATCCCTTCCCCTGCTTTAAAACATACATTTCCCCTTAAGTGGTATAAACAATCGATGCAGTACCATGGCATCCATCGTACTAAAAATCAGATACATGCAGATAGTGCAAATTTTGAACCCCTAACCCAAAACGTAACTGAAGACTTCACACGATGGTAACAGATACCTTTGGGTTTCCTAGCTTGAATAGAAGCTATTAAACAAAACATATTTCCCAGGATTTTGTTCTATCTGCAGACACTCCCATTAGTTCCAACACAGACTTATTTTCAAGCTTGGAATAGGTTGCTCTCTCGCTTTATATGGCAGGGGAAACCTCCCAGGATTCAGTACTCTCTATTACAGTTATCAAAAGACAGAGGTGGGTTAAATTTACCGAATCTCCTGAATTATGCCCGTGCTTCTAAATTAAAGACCTTACTCTCCTGGATGAACCCCGATTATATTATGCACTTTGAAGCAGTCTGAGATGACTTGGAATGGCACAGAAGACCTGACAGACTGTCTCTTTGGACATCCTCCTGGTTGCATACCGATCTCTAAATTCACACAATATACTGCAGAAGTGTTTAAGCAGTGGCTAACTGTACTCAATAAAAGATTATTGCCTATGGAGGCACATTTTCTGAGATCCTGCGGTGAACAGTGCCTTTCCACCCAATTCTTTGGATAGATCCTTAACCCAGTGGTATAAATACAATTTCAAACTTATTTTTTCAATTATTAGGCCCACAGGGCCTTTATTCATTTGTCCAGCTCCAGGCTTAGTATAAAATACCCCAGGGCTTCTTTCATAAGTATTTGCAGCTAAAATCTTATTTGCGGCCAATGGAGGAAGCACTGGCAGCAGTGGCTGAAAACCCCCACTAATAATAAAATTACTTCTATCACAGAGACAAGGTACCACTCTAGACCACAGTATCAGTCTGGCCTACCTTGTTTGGGAGAGAAACCAGAAGACTCTACTGAGTCGATTAGAGCCTATTGGTCCTTGAAACTGGGGACTGACCTACCGGATACTAACTGGAAGATGGCCTCCCACTTATGCTTAAGGCCTCGGGATCCCCATATTGGAAAGAGTTTGCATGGAAATTATGATATATACAGGTTACTCACCTGTAACAGGAGTTCTAGGAATGGTATATGTTGTTCATCCACACTTACTGGCAGGTTCCTTGCCGCTTCAAATCTTGCCAGAAGGTCTTCAAGCTGGCTCTTCCCACCCACCCGGGTGATAAAACTCTGGGCTCCGCCCCAAGACGCCAGATCTAGCCCGCTGGAAGCCAAGTTGTGCGTCGAAGACAGGGAGGTCGGGTGGGTTGTGTGGATGAACACCATATACCATTCCTAGAACTCCTGTTACAGGTGAGTAACCTGTATTTCTAGGGACATGGATATGTTGTTCTATCCACACTTACTGGCAGACTCCTAGCAGTTCTCCAGGAGGTGGGAGGCAAGGCGCACACCCTGGCACATACCCCCTACTTAGGAAATAAGGACTGGAGAACCAAGGTCCCAAAACCAGCATCCCGGCGTGACTCAAGGTCGATGTGGTAGTGGGTAATGAAGGTGTGTGCTGACTTCCAGGTAGCAGCCCTGCAGATTTCCTGGATAGGGACGTCCCTGGAAGCAGCCACCGAAGCAGTGGTATGGCGAGTAGGTAGAATGAGCTCCTATCACTTTGGGAGGCTCCATGTCCACCAACCTATACCAGAGATCTATGCAGGAGGTGACCCACCTGCCTATCGTGCACTTGGCTGCAGGTCTGCCAGGTGCGGCTTCAGCGCAGGTGACAAACAGCTGGCGAACCTCTCCCTGAACTTCAGCCATTTGCTCCTTATAATAAGAGAGCGCTCTTCTAGGGTCGAAAGTATGGAGCCTATATTCGGCCTCCGAGGTGTGACTGGGGTAGAACACCAGCAGAGTCAACACCTGGTTAAAGTGAAACTCCGACACCACCTTTGGAAGGAATTTTGGGCGGAGGCGCAGGACAACCTTGTCCCTGTGGAAGACCAGATAGGGAGACTCAATGGAAAGCACCTGGAGCTCTCCCATCCTTCTGGCTGACATGACAGCCACCAAGAAGGCGGTTTTCCATAACAGGTGAGAGATGTCACACCTGTGCATCGGTTCGAATAGCTTGTCCATGAGCTTAGCTAATACCAGCAGTAGATCCCACGGAGGTGGAGGTTCTCGCAACGGAGGGGATATGTGATCAAGGCCTTTGAAAAAGCGCCCGACCACCTTCTCCTGCGCCACCGACTGCTTGCTGGCCCGCCTGGTAACCAGAGATGGCTGCCAGGTGCACCTTAAGGGTCGTCGACCAAAGCCCTAGCTGAGAAAGGGACCACAGGTAGTCCAGAATGCTGGCCAAGGAACAGGAGGAAGGGTCCAACCCCTTATCCTGACACCAAATGGAGAATCTCTTCCATTTGAAGGCGTAGCATTTCCTGGTCGACTCCTTACGGGATGCCTCAACAACGCTGAGGACCTCGTCGGAAAGACCCAAGGCCTGGAACTCTAGCCGCTCAGGAACCAGGCTGTCAGGTGCAGGAGCTGAAGGTCCAGATGGAGAACCTTTCCCTGGTTGACTGAGATCGGGTCTGGGCGGGCTAGGAGCTGCCTCCGGAGCCTGGAGCTAAGGCTGAGGAGATCTGGATACCAGAACTGGCGGGGCCAGTCTGGAGCTACCAGAATCACCTGCACCTTGTTCGTCTTCACCTTGAGAAGCATCCTGTAGATCAAGGGAAATGGGGGAAAGGCGTAGAAGAGGCCCGGGGTCCAAGGCCTCGAGAAAGCATCCCCCTGCAGCAAGCCCTGCTGGGGGGGGTGGGCATGAAACAGCCTCAGCTTCACATTCTCCCTGGAGGCAAACAGGTCCACCTGAGGTGTGCCCCAGTGGGAGAACAGATCGTGTACTACCTCCAGCAGGAGAGACCACTTGCGAGATGCAGCACCTATCCGGCTTAGGGCATCGGCCAGAGTGTTGGAGACTCCTGCCACATGGATGGCTAGGAGATCTGCCTCCAGTCTGCTCACGAGAGACAAAGTGAGGAGAGCTTCCTTTCACAGGGGCAAGGAGTGCGTCCTGCCCTGGCAGTTTAGGTAGCACATGGTCGTGGTATTGTCCTTCTGGACCTGGACCACTTGACCCCGTACAAACAGAGCAAAGGCGGTGAGGGCTAGCTGGACCACTCGGAGCTCCAGCAGGTTGAAGTGGCATCGAGACTCCTGAAGGGACCAGAGGCCATGCGCTCTGAGCTCCCCCAGAAGGGCACCCCAACCCATCACAGAGGCGTCGGTCGTTAGAGTGACCGACGGCTCGAGGCAGACAAACGGGATACCCTCCTGCAGATGAGCTGGAACGATCCACCACTGGAGAGCGTTCCACATCTCCAGGGTCACTGTCACTGGCTGGTCCAGAAGGTCAAGGCCAGACCACTGGTGGCCAGTCCCCTGTGGGGACGATAGCCAATGGGCCCAACGGACCACGCTGGTGCATGCCGCCATGAGGCCCAGGAGGCGCAGGAAGTCCCGGGCAGGGTGCAATTGCCAAACCAGAAATGACTGGGCAAAGGAGGAAAGAACCTCGGCCCTGTCCGCCGGGAGCCGTGCTCTGGCTCGAACAGAGTCAAGCTCTGCCCCGATGAATTGAATCACCTGCGTTGGCACGAGTTCCAATTTGTCCTCGTTGATAAGGAAGCCAATCTGAGAGCAGACCTGGATGGCCAGATCCCTGGACCACTCCACCTCCGGTCTGGAGGGGGCTGCAATCAGCCAGTCGTCCAGGTAAGGGTACACCCGGACCCTTCGGCGCCGCAGGAATGCTGTCACCACTGCCATGCATTTGGTGAAGACCCAGGGAGCTGGATAGAGGCCGAAGGGATGGCCCGGAACTCGAAAAGGGACCCCTCCACCCTGAAGTGGAGGAATCGCTGGTGGGATGGACGGATTGGGATGTGAAAGAACGCATCCTGGAGGTCCAGAGAACAGAACCACACACCTCGTTCCAAGGATGGAATGATCTGTGCCAAAATGACCATCCTGAAGGTTCGAAACCTTAGGAACTTGTTCAGGTCGTGTAGATCTAGAATGGGGCGCCAGTCCCCATCCGTTTTGGGACCAGGAAATACCTGGACACAAACCCTGGCTCTGGTGGAGGATCCGCCACCTCCCTGATCACCTCCTAAGGAAGATCTGGCGTCATGGGGCGGAGCCGAGAGTTTTATCACCCGGGTGGGTGGGAGGAGCCGACCTGAAGACCTTCCGGCAAGATTTAAAGCGGCAAGGAACCTGCCAGTAAGTGTGGATAGAACAACATATCCATGTCCCTAGAAAGATTTTTCCGCACTCCTGCTGTGGTAGCTAGTTTTACAGGCAATCCTGAAGGAAAGTGCTGGAGGGGATGTGGAGCAGTACATGCAGACCAGACTCACATATTTTGGAATTGCAGCGTGCTAGGTCCTTATTGGGGGGAGGCAGTGCAGGAGCTGGTGGCAATATATGAAAACCCAAGTCTTTTTACCTCTGGGTATATACTGACAGCTACTACCCCATTTGGTCTAAAAGTAGAGAAGAATGTATACCTGCAAATTACATTGCTAATATTGGCAGCAAAAAAGGTAATAACCAGACTATGGGGAATGAACAGGCTGCCAACTAAGGGAGAGTGGCTAAACTTGACAAGAGAGATATATACAATGGAGAGGATGGCGGCCAGAGTACGGGACAGAGTGAAGGTATTTGATACAAAATGGAGAAAATGGATTATGTATCAGTTAAGCACTTATTCAGACTTTGTTCCCTGAAGCTAATCAAATCAATACTGGAGAAATGTTAAAACGAGACTTGTCTACTATGTAGTTCATGTGATTAATTAGTCCTGATGCTGGGTGAGAGTTTTTTTTTTAAAGTCCAATGTATAATTACATAAATCGAACGAATATATCTATGTAAAATGTCTTGTATAATGTATAAATGTCCTCATGCCTAATAAAATCTTTATTATTAAAAAAAACAAACACCGTCAAGCAGTTTTAAAATATCCTAGCGGTTGGTTCCACAACCGAGGAAAAACACAATTTAACTAAAATAAAACAAACTGCTACAAACTCAGTAAGAAAACACAACTTAGGTTATAAAGTATGAAATAACGAATATTTTAACACTAAATTCAGCTGTCTGATCAGTTCCTCAGCAGTTTCCACCAACCAATGAGGAACCGAAAAATACCGCAAACTAAACTAAAAAAATTACTAAAACTACTAAGGGCAGCAGTAACAAAAGAAATTAAACGTTTATACTCATTTTTATAGAAAAATAACGTTTTTCTCAGTCACACTGAGGAGCAGTCTCCAAGGCGTCTAACAAGACAGGCAGGGAATGAAATCTGAGCGTTATAAAGCACAGCAGTTGGTAAGGACAGCAGTTTGAATGGTGGTACGAGCCAATAGATGTTCCACCATTAGCAAAAAGTTCCATTCATCTCTGGGGCAGTGCAACACAGGAGGCTGACTGCTAGAGTTAATCATATTGAAGAATTACTGGGGTTAGAAACAATCACATTTGGAAGACTTCTTCAATTGTAATATATTATTACAAACATATGAATATTGGCAGCAGAAGATCTAGTGATCTATCATGCCTGTTCATGTTGCAAAGCCCTGTAAAAGTGACTACTGAATGCTCCACCTCCCTATCCAACCTCCCCCATGACACTGACCACCTCTCTACCCCATCCCATCACCTTTTGAATCCAACTATGTTTCTAGGGAGACAACGTCTTCTGGGAGCTTGTTCCACCCTGTAACCTCTCCATGAAGAACTACCTTCTGATATCACTCTTGAACCTTCCCCCAGCCAGCTTAAAACGATGGCCCCTGTAGTTTGGTTCTAACTAAGACTGAAGAGGTTCTCTTTATTCACCTTATTGATGCCCTTCAGTAGTTGGAGGTCTCAGCCATGTCCTCCCTTTCCCTCCTCTCCTTAAGTGAGTGCAAGTTGAGGTCCTCTAGCCTCTCCTCATATGTCTTGCCCTGCTGTCCCTGAATCATCTTTGTTGCCCATTTCTGGACTGCCTCTATCAGGTTTCTGTCCTTTTTCAGATAGGGTGACCAGGTTATATGCTATACTCCAGGTGCAGCCACACCATGGAACTGTAAAGTGACAATATGACCTCCTCCCGCCTACTCGTGATTCTTCTAGCAATAGGGCTCAGCATTTTGTTGGCTTTGGCCACTGCCATTCTGCAATGCAATGGATGTTTCATGTCGCTAGTAATGGTCACCTCCAAGTCCTTTTCTTCCTCTGATTTAGTTACCAGGACCTACCTAGTCTGTAATCAATCCTCAGGATCCTTCCTCTTATATGCATGACCTTGCACATCTTTGCATTGAACTCAAGCTGCCATACTTCCGACCACTCTCCAGCTTGGCTAAATCTTCCTTAAGGTCCTGTATTCCCTCCGCTGTATCATTCCTGCCACAGAGCTTGGTGTTGTCTGCAATCAGGCAGCTTTTGCCCTTTATGCCATCTCCAAAGTTCTTTATGAATACATTAAACAACACTGGGCCAAGCACTGAGCCCTGAGGAACCCCACTGGTGACTTCCTTGAGTCTGAAATCTCCTTTCCACTACCATCCTCTGGGTTCTACCCTTCAGCCAGTTCACCACCCATCCAGTGAGTTTCTCTTCTACCCCAGGTCTTCCAGCTTTCTGATCAACCTCCTGTGGAGTACTGAATCAAAGGCCTTGCTGAAGTCTAAGTATAGGACAGCAATTACTCGGCCCTTGTCTACTGTTCTCATTACCCAGTCAAAGAAATTGATCACGTTTGTTTGGCAGGATCTCCCCACCATGAATCTGAGTTGTCTACCATCCTGGAGACGATACACCTCCAGAAGCACTACCAACCTTCCCTTAATGACTGGCTCCATTAGCTTATCCACAGTCGAGGTCAGGCTGACTGGTCTGTAGTTACCTGGGTCATCTCTAGGCCTACTCTTGTGTAGTAGCACCAAGCAGGCCATCCTCCATTCCAGTGGCACTACCCCCCAACTCCAGTGAACCGTTGAACAGATATGCCATAGGGCTTGCTAGTTCCTGCGTCAGCTCCCTCAACATCCTGGGATGCATACCATCCGGACCCGAGGACTTATTTGTCTTGAGGGCCGTGAGCCCTTTTTTCACTCTGTCCTCTGTGATCTTCTTTTCTGAACCCCCACCTCTTCTCTTGCAGTAACAGCCATCTATTTCTTGTGTAAAAACAGAACAGAAGAATTCAGTCACTACCTCTGCCTTTTACACCCACCCACCTTTTTAGCCTCACAGTATCATCCTTCTTGTCCCTTTTTGCCTGAAGTATTGGAAAAAGACTTCCTCCCCTTTCTTGACTCCTTCCACTAATTCCAGTTCCTTTGTGAAGGAGGCATGGCTACCTCCAGCGTGATGCCAGCTTAACTTTCCTGCTGCAACCTCCACCGGAGAATCAACGATCATCCAGTGCTCAAAACTAATGTTGGCAGCTAACAAGTACTGTAGTTGATGGCCCCCATTCTGTTGCAAAAGAAACAGTTTATATTTTTCCAGATCGGGCCACGATTCATTACAAGACACAATATAAGAAACGTCATTTTTCCTCCAGCCATGAAAGTGAAACTGCATCTGCCACAAGATCGCCGTCTGTTCTATCAGGCTCTACAGCTGCGTTCAACCTGAATCATGGCTTCGGCGGCGGTCACTCCGGTGAGTCTGGTGCATATTACAAATCCCCTCCAGAAACTACTCAGCGACACAGCTGACCTCACACAAGTTGCGGTACAAAGGAGCAGAGACTTTATAAGCCTGAGTGCCAGAGTCGCGGGGATTGAAAGCCATATTAGACAGCTGGAGAGCCTAGAAACAGCTATATATACTCACCTCCAGGACCAGGACAGATCCATTTCTGCTATCCAAAGTCGACGATTTAGAGAATCATGCAAGAAGAAATAACCTAAGACTCGTAGGTCTCCTAGAGGGGGCAGAGGATCCTAACATCAACCGCTTTCTCCAGTCTATACCAGCTGTACTGAATGCCTCAAACTGCCCTTCCACAGAAAGCAAGATGGCACATAGAACCCTTGCTTCCCAGCCCAAACAAGAAGACAGGGTTACATAGACTTTAATGTGACTTCTAAGATACCCCACAAAAGAAAATGGCCAGCCCACGGTAGTGCCACCGCCTGCCACACACCAAGCCCAGGTTCAGGAACAAGCCTAGGGTGTCAGAGGAGCCAACCCGGGGGAGAAGAGCTAGTGTCCTGAAGACCTTCGCCTTCTCCGGGAGGAAGGGGGGATGTGGCTCAATGCTCAACTGACCTTAGGTGGAGGCCTGAGGTACAGCGAGCACCCGGCCACAGAACTTGGAGGAAGTGTTGGATGTCGGCAGGGTCCTGCCTTGACACTGGAGCACACTTTACACTCGAGAAGAAAACCTGGAAAATGGCTCCCTGTGCTCCAGGTAGACTCCGCCAGCACAGATCCCCATGGTCCCCTTCCTTTTTTTTTTTAAATTTAGTATGTTTTATTAAATTTTCATATACAAAAACGAAAGACAAAAGACCTTCACATTTTCTTTCTATACCAATGGCTACCTAGTATCTCCTTCCACAGACAGTCCTCTCTCCACCCCCAACAATACATACCCCCATTACCCTTTCCCTCCCCTCTACATAGCAGTGTTTATCTCCCTCTCCCATTATGGAGCTCATCCACAGGCTCCATTTCTCCACTTATCTACCCACAAAACACTCACCACAGTCAGACTAAAACATGCAAACCCGCCACAAACTCCTCCTCCACCTACTCCTCCCTATTAACTGGTGATAAACAACTAAACCCAGGCCTTACTCATATATCTCTCTCACCTCCAAAAGGTCTTTCTATTTATCACCTTAATGCTAGGAGCTTACTTCCCAAAACTGATCTGCTAAGAGTTTGGGTGTCTGAAATCCTGACATTATCTGTATCATGGAATCATGGCTCTTACCCAGAATACCTGACTCCTTACTTCTTCTAACAGGCTACCACATCCTTCAACAAGACCGCTCTAAATGTGGTGGTGGCACAGCTATTTACTATCGCCATAATTTGCTGGTCTATCCTTTATTGGTGAAGCAGTCCCTAAGAATCACAAACTCTTTCTAATTAAGCTATTAACCCCTCCTCTCTCCCCCATTTTATAGGGATTATACTCCTCCCTAAAACTGCCCTGCCTCTGTGGTTAGCATCATCTCCTCCCTATTATCCACTACTGCACTGGCAAGCTCATCCTAGTTAGCGATTTCAATCTGGATTGGACCTCAGTTGCCCTTAAATCCACTATGCAACACATCAAGTCTTTGAGCCGGCCGGTGGCGCTGAGAGTTGAGGTGCTGGATGCCACACCTCACACCATGCCAGTGAACCTGGTTCAGGAGCAGACTCAGGCCGTCAGGGGTCGTGGGGGGGAGAGGATTAAGCGTCAAATGGGACTGCTCTCCCTCTCGAGGAGAGGGATCCAGGGTAGCCCGCTGCGGCACCGGCCCCAGTGGAGACTGGCGGCACTGCTACGCAGCGGGCTCGCACACTAAGGGGCGACGTCGGGCAGCTGCCTTTCTGATGTGGGTGGGAGCACCTACGTCGGAGCTGGGTGGCACTGCACGTCCCGCGTTGGTGTGGGGTAACGAACAACACAGGAAAAACCCGGCTCCAAGGATCACGCGATGGCACTGATCCTTCATGCCCTATGCTGGGGTTTCCCTAGCTTGCCTTCAATTTCCCCGGGCCCACTCCTCGTCCGATGCCAGAGTCTGCCTTGAAGAGCGCCCCAAGTAGGAGAGGGGGGCGATCCACCTCAGATGGGGTTAGCCGGGGTGCTGGCGCCAGCGAGGAGGGAGGAGAGGAGGCATAGTGTGGGATCCTCAGGTGGCCAGGATAAGGATGGGATGCCTGAGACAGGACCTTGGAGCCACGACGGGAGCGAAACAAAGTTGACAAAAAAAAAAAAGTCTTTAAACCTCCATCAGCTTATAAATGAACTCACAAGACCAAATCTTCTCACTCACAACCACACCCTTCTAGACTGGATCCTGTTCTCTCACCCCCACCAGATCACTCTGCCAGTACACTCCCAGATACTGTATATTCAGCGACCATCTAATGACATCCTGTACTCACAAACTGCACCTTCCCTGATCCCCCCCCAACTTACCGCTAGATTTGTTCCTTATGCTCCCTAAACATCTCTAATCTCCTTCACGACCTCGCATCCTCAAATTGGGCCCCTTCTACTCTCTAAGAACAGAGACACTGCTCTCTCTCTTTTCTGCCACATTTTTCAACAACATCTGGAACTCTGCATGCTCCTTCACGTCGCTGTGGGATACTAAATTACGCACACCGTAATTATTGATCTTTCTGTGTATCTTCACCATTCATCACTACTGGGTATTGCGCTGGAGCTAAGACCCTCACTGGGGACTTTTTTTTTCCTTCTATGGGTAAAGTCGACACAGTGGCGGCACCGCCCTCGAGACCGACGTTCCACGTGGCGCTCACAGGTTGGCCATTATTTGTCGTCGACTCTGCCCTAGCCTCAGTTCTGAGACACCAGAGAGTTCAAGAAAAGGGATGGAGGGGTGGGGCAAGGGAGCCCAAGGGATTGATAAAAGGAAAGGATATAAAAAAACAAAGGGGAAATAACGACAGAGGAGACAGGAAGGAAACGTTAGATTCGAACGATTGGAGAAAAGGGGGAGGGACCCCACTCTCTGGAAAGGAAGAAGGGAAAGAAGAGGAAAAGTAGAGGGATAAGGAAGAGGAGGGGGAGAAGAGAGGACTGCACCCCTAAAGCCTGTCCTGGACCCCAGGGCTTTGAGCAAACTGATGGCAGACCAGAATCTTCTGAACCATCTGACTTGGTTAAAAGAGATTCCAGGAGATGAAGCCTGAGTTTAAATGAGCAGCAGTAGCCCGAGAAGGGCCAAAACCTTAAGGAGAGGGGGTCAGGAAATAAGGGTGCCCCTCTCTCCTTCTCCCCCCCCCCAAAAAAAAATAAACGGAGAACCTTAAAAATGTTAAGGAGGGATAGCCAAAGGGATAACCAATATGGGACAAGGAAAAACAAGGTTTTTAGGCCACAGGGAAACCGGGGTGTCCTCCATCCCTCACCTCACTCCAGTAAAAGGAGTGAAGAAAAGACAAGGTGAATGAAGGGGGAGGAGGACCCCCACCCAAAACAAGAACCCCTTACAGGAGAAACTCCTCCTACGTGCCTCCAGAGTCCCTTCCTCCTGACTGCAAGGGAGAGGAGAGAGAGGAGAACAACAACAGGGAGACGCACAGGGGGGAGGGGGAGCCCAGAGACTGAGGCCCCAGTGGGAAGGTGGGCGGGATTTAGAGATGAAGAAAAATTACTCACCTTAGTAATTATGTTTCTTCTAGTGGAGTCTTGTTGTATTCTGACAAGTGCTGTTAGCTGCTCTTTAAACTGCCCGAACAATGAGTTAACTTTTCTATGCATGGCATAGAATGTTCATCTCGAGCTCGGTTGAAATCTCTGCCTGTTGTTATTAAAACTGCAACCGTCAGATCTTTATGAGCAAAACTCCTCAGGTGTTCTGTGTGCAAATTGTAAAATTTTAACTAGCCAACTGGCAGAAAATAATGTTTTGGGTTCTCAAAGAATGACTCAAGTCAGGAAACCCAAACACAAAGACCAATCAAATGAAATAACATCTCACCCCATGAGAACAGAGGATATAAAGGGGCACCCCTAGGGTATAACACTGCACTACCCACCCACACCCCAAAAATCTAGGTTCTGAGAGAGGAGGAGGGAGGTCAGAATACAGCAAGACTCCATTAGAAGAAACATAATTACTAAGGTAAGTAATTTTTCTTCAAACAACATGAAGTCTTGCTGTATTCTGACAATGTGCAGACTACCAAGCAGTACCTCCGTGGAGGAAGGACAGAACCTACTTTGGGAATAGGCTCTGAAGTACTGCTGTGCCAAACCGAGCATCACTCCTAGCCTGGATATTTTCCAGGTGGCTGCTTGACAAATTTCTAAAAGAGGGATATCCTTGGCAGCAGCCAGGAAAGCAGTTGTACCTCTTGTGGAATGAGCCCTCAGGCTTGAAGGTGGAGTTTTACCCAGTTTTTCATAGCAGAATTGTATACAAGACACAATCCACCTGACAACAGATCTCTTGGTGGCAAGTTTGCCCTTCCCAGCTTCTCCATAAGTGAGGAACAACTGGAAGGAGTCAAACCTGTGACCCTTGGTACACTCTATGTAGTAGCTAAGGGCTCTTTTAACATCCAAACTGTGTAGCCTCCTCTCTCCTGAGGAAGAATGATCAGTGAAGAAAACGGAGAGATATAGACTGATTCAGGTGGAAATCAGAAACCACTTTAGGCAAGAACTTTCTGTTAGTTCTAAGGACCACTTTATCTCTGTGAAAAGAGATGAAATCAGGTTCCATTGACAGGGCTTGCAATTCACTGATACGTCGAGCAGAAGTAATGGCTACCAAAAACACAGTTTTCCAAGTCAAGTACTTAAGCTCTGCTGAGGACAAAGGCTCAAAAGAGGGTTGCATAAGCTGAGCAATGCAAACATTAAGATCCCAAGCAGGAGCAGCATCCCTAAAGAGGGGATTGGTGTGAAGCAATCCCTTGAAAAACTTACAGAATACAGGGTGAGATGACAGTGAGGAAGACTTGCCTACTGACAGGAAAGCAGAAACAGCTGACAAGTGTACCTTGAGAGTAGCTGGTCTGAGACCTAGGCTATTGAGATGGACCACATAATCCAGAACCGTAGGCAATGCAGCAGTGTCTGGAGAAATATTTTTCTTAGAACACCAAATGCTGAATCTTTTCCATTTGGAGTTGTAAGTCTTTCTGGTGGAGGGTTTTCGAGAAGCCTTGAGGATATCCAGAACCTCTTGGGAAAGATGCAGATCTGCAAACTCTAGCTCTTCAAGAGCCAAGCCTTGAGATTGAGAGACTGAAGATTGGGGTACCGTACCAAATCCTCCCCTGAGAGGATGTTAACAGGTTGTAATTCCTGGGAAGAGACAGGGGAAGATGGACTGCTAGGGACAGCAACAAGGGCTACCATGGCTGCCTGGCCCAGTCTGGAGCAACCAGAATCACTTTGCAAGGCTGTGACCTTATCTTGACTAACACTTTGAACAGGAGAGGGAAGGGGGGAAAGGCATACAGAAATTTCCCTTCCCAGTTCAACATCAGAACATCCAGGGGGACTGAGCCCAAGACTGGGGGTCTGCAACAAAAGAGAGGAAGTTGGTGATTGTCTGGGGCTGCAAAGATCTATCTCTGAGTGCCCCATCGTGAGAAAATCACCTTCAGCACCAGAGGATCCAGGGCCCATTCTGCATCTGCTAGAACATTGTCCTTCCCTGGAAGGTGAACTGCTATCAGAGAGGTTAGCAGGGAATAAGCCAGGGACCACAACTTCATTGCTTCTGTGCACAAGGCCGTAGACTGAGTGCCTCCTTGTTTGTTGATGTACCACATGGTGGTGGTGTTGTCTGTTCTGACCTGAATCACCTTGTTCTGTACTGATTTGGAAAAAGCTTGCAGTGCCAGAAGCACTGCCCTGAGTTCCAAGAGAATGATATGTAGAAGAGATTCCAGAGGCGACCACAGTCCCTGGGTGGTGAGGTCCCCCAAATGGGCTCCCCAGCCCAGCAGGGAAGCATCTGTGGTAAGGACCACTGAATGAGACTGAATGGCAAATGGAACCCCTTGCCTCAAATTGTCCTGATCCTGCCACCATTGCAGGGCTTGGATCAGAGTTTGAGTCACTGGGATTAATTTGGTAAGGGAATCCTTTCTTTGGGACCAAAAAACTCTTAAGTGGAACTGAATGTCCCTCATCTGGAATCTTGCGCCTTGGACCACTGCTGTAGAAGCTGCCATGTGGCCCAAGAGCTGAAGGAAATGCTTTGCTGGTCGAGACACCTGAAGGCTGAATGAAGAGGCCAGTTCCATGAGAGCTCTTGCCCTTTCTGGGGGAAGGAAGGCTCTTGCTTTTACCGTATCCAGCTCTGCCCCTATGAAGGTGAGGAGCTGCACTGGTTCGAGAACTGACTTTGGTGGGTTGAGTCTTGATGATACATCATTGCAGTCCACAGCAACATGAAACTGAACTTTTGATGCCTCAACCCCATCTGCAGCAGCCACCTCCTCCAGCTCTTTGGCAAGCTGGGGGGAAGCCTGTTTAGCCAGTGCCAGTACAGTGTCCCACCAGGACTTCTGGTATCTGGCTGCATAGGCCATATAATTCGCCTGCCTGAGTCCCAAGAAAGATGCCATGTACTGCTTCTTTGCCATGGCACCAATCTTCCTGGAGTCCTTGTCTGGGGGGTGTGATGCCAAGGGAATGCTTGCTTTATCACTGGCAGCAGCCTGTACAACCCCAACATGGATTGCTGATAAAGGAACTCCATATCTGAGCCTGAAAGAGTATACCTCTTGTCCATTCTTCTATCCACAGGAGGTATGGAATTGGGAGACTTAAGAATTTTTTGTGTCTGTTTCCCAAAAGATTTGTGATGGGGAACAGACAGTCTCCTGGACTCTGGGATGTCCATCATCTCTACATAGCCAGGCTCCTCCTGATCCTCCACTGCCTCCTCCACAGGAAGCTGGAGGGTATCAGCCACCTTTCTGTAAAACATGAAGTGCAAAGAGGACTCAGAAAGCCTAGGAGGAGAAACATCTGAAGGTCTGTCTGGGGAGATGTCCGGGTCAATAGGCACATCCAGACTTTCACCAACACCATAATCATCTTCCAACTCTCCTTCCTCCTCAAACTTCGGTTTATAAAATTCTTCCAGGGTATAATCTTGAACCGTGGGAACCGACCGAACCGAGCCCCTGCCAAAAGGTGCCAGATCAGTCGGAACTGGACGAAGCGATTCCACAATACGAATTGCTTTGGCTATTTCTTCGGCAGTCGGAGTATGTGATTCTGGATCCGAACCGGTCGATTTGTCTTTGCGTTTTCTTTTTGTCGGAACCAATTCCTCGGAATTGGCTCTCCTTTTGCCCGAAGAAGTACCGCCCTGGTCAGAGGGCACTCCTGGTTCGGTCGGAACCAAACCGGGCTGGCCATCCGGGTCAGCGGACTTCCCGTCCCCCTTTCCCTCAGTCTACCTAATCTCTTTTCAAGGGTAGATTTGGGAAAATATTTACAAATTTGGCAGTCTGAGTCGAGGTGGTCAAACCCTAGACAATAAACACAGGTGGTGTGGGGATCGGCCTTAGCAAAGACCTCCCCACACACACTGCAGTGTTGAAACCCAGTGGGCCTGTTTTTTTCCTTGGGTTTCTCAGACATGGCCAACCTAACCAAACTTACCCTTTTTTCGGCAACCGCCAGGCAAGACTCCTCTATCAGTCCCTGACCGTGTCACAGGTTTTGGAAAAAACATACTAAGACCCGTCTTTTTTTAGAACCGATACGGACTGGTAACCACACACTAAAGTAAAGTACAAAATTTACCTGAATGATCGGTTCAGCTGAACCGATCCCCACTTTTTACGTTCCACACAGAAAACAGAACAAAATCTATCTAGCACTCACGGTACCACAGACAGGGACTTGAACCGACTATGCGGAAACAAAATTTCGGTAGAAAATCGACCGAAAACCGACACTTCAACCAACTTTGAACTGAGCAGCAGGAGAAATCTCCGGAGCGACTGTTCAGTGAGGGGGAATAAAGAATCTGACGGTTACAGTTCGAATAACAACAGGCAGAGACATCAACCGAGCTCGAGATGAACATTCTATGCCATGCATAGAAAAGTTAACCCATTGTTCTCCGGGGCAGTTTAAAGGCTGGGGCTAACTGCACTTGTCAGAATACAGCAAGACTTCATGTTGTTTGAATGGTGAAGATACACAGAAAGATTAATGATTACGGTAGGTACGTAATTTTCATTTCCTATCTGTGTCATTCTTCACCATTCATCACTACTGAGTGAGTACTGAGCCCCCCGAAGGGGGGTCCAATACTTCCCTAAGGGACTAAGTCCCTTAGCCTCCAGTGGGGAAAGTCACTGGAGGGGAGAACCCCCCTTACAGGACTGGGGAGTCCTGAGACTGGTCCGTGTGAGACGGGGACCCCATGGGAGGGGTGCCCCGAAATCGCCGCCTCATCCTGCAGGAGAAGAGGTGAATTCTCCAGTAGGCGGAGAAAATCACCCTACTCCAGGCCTGGGGTGACAACCGGATAAGCAAGCTACGCCCGTCTCACTAATGCAGATCGCTGTCCCTATAGCTCTGGAAGCTACCTCACTGAGGCCATAAGATGCCCTTGCTTGGTGCCTTGCTAGCTCCAGGGCCCTAAGCAGAGGGGCAATGGCTTGCCTGGTTTCTTCCATATCAGGCACAGAGGCTAGGAGCTGTCCTAGCCTGGACCACAAGAACCTATCACAGGAAGCAAAGTGGGCCTGATGTGAAGCAATGGAAAGAAGGATCCGTGCCAAATGGAAAATCCTTCTCCCCAAAATTCGAAGTCCGCAGAGTCTGAGTCTGGGGTTCAGTCACGGTGCGGGGCGCGAGGCCCAGAGGGGGTGTCCAGACAAGTCAAACCCGAAGAGGGATGAGGTAAAGTACCTGGAGACCGGGGGGGGGGGGGCGCAATACCATTGGCATAAGTCCCTCGAGGCTGGAACATTGGAGAAGGGATGTAGCCAAAGCTGATGTGACTCTTCCCGGAAGGGGACAGGCCAGGCGGGAACCACCAGGTTGGCCGCACTGTATTCGCCTAAGAAGGCACATGTCACATGCTCGGGATTGCTCACAGGGACCGGGGTAAGACAGAGCTCTTCCAGCATCCTTGTGAGGAAGCGCTGATACGATGAAAGATTAGACACTGGGGAGATGTGGACAAACAATTCCTCTCCCTCTGAGGAGGAGGATGAAGATGCAGGTAAGCTCAGAGATCCAGGGTCCAGCTGCACAGGAGCATGGTGGAACACCTGCTGATCCAGGGCATTAAGGTAGGTAGGAAATGTGCAGCTGAACTCTGAATAGTTCCCTGGTGAGAGGTCCCCTACAACCGGGAATGCCTGGGATAGCCAGGGATGAAGACAGAGGCACGGGGGACAAGCTCCTAGCAGCAGGAGAACGGCCTCTGTCAGGGCATGAGGGCCAAGAGGTAACTCCCCACAGGAGGGAGATCCGAAGGTCCCAGCAGCTGACAGCCGTTCAACTGGATCGGAATGGTCAGAGCTGTGCCCATGGGAAGATATCCCCCTCGTGAGGTGACCGGGACCGTGTGAGTCCAGACGGATGGCCCCTGACCTCCGAACTTGAAGTCCTTCTCCAGGAGCATTCCAGGGAAGAGCAAGGCTCTGCACAGTGGCTCCTCCCAGAACCCAGCCGGGTCCCGGTGAGGGTGCGCTGTGCCACACCCTGACTCCTCAAACTTTCAGAGTCCAAGAAGGACCTTGTCCTCATAGCCACTAGCCTAGGTAACTGACAACTCTTGGTAGACTCCGAAGAATCCACCCAGGGAACAGTACCCTCCCCTTCCTGGGATGCCCCAGGCTGTCCCAAACTTGGACTGTCCAAACACACCAGAGAAGGGGGTGCCCCAGCTGAAGAAGCAGACGTGCCAGTGGCCCCGGGCTGCACAGTAGCGGCCATGTGGATCACTGCTGGTTGGTCAATCCCACTGACCCCAGAACCTACTGGCAAAGGCTGACCCCCAGAGGGAGGCTGGGTGGGGGCCGAGGTGCTGGACACCAAGGGATCGGAGGATTCTGAAGAATCCGGGATCCAATCTGGATCAGACCCAGAGTCCCCCTCTGAGGAGGTATACCCAGAGGCCCGATGCCAGATCACCCCTCGATCCTTACCAGTTCCTGGACCACGAGCCGGAACACCTTCAGCCCCGACACTGCAGGCAGCACCGGACCCAAGCGTGGCACCGCGCCTGATGCCGTGACCCTCCTCTGCACTGTCTGAATTGGGAACGACACAGGGCGCTGCACCACACTCCACCCTGGTGCCATGACTGACCCCAGAGCCAAGGTCGGCACCGACCACGGCGTCGCCCCCATCCCCGGTGCTGCAAATGACACCGAGCTGGGAACAGAGCCGACTCCAGCCCTGGCGTAATGCACAGCATCAGAACCAAAGACAGACCCAGAACCTGAAACAGCACTTCCCATGGCATTGCCAACATCCCCGTTGCCGTGAATGGCACCAGGAGCACAGTGACACCAAGGGATGGCCTGGGTGCTGACCAGCGGCGCCCACCCTCCAGGCCTCCGATACACCGCAATGGCACCGGAGCCAAGGAGCAGTGGCGCCACCCAGTCGGCACCGAGGACGGTGCCGACCGGCCCAAAGGGCCCAGAACACGACTTGGGGAGCCTTCACCTCTGAAGAAGCGATCGCCATAGCGGTGCCTTCTGCCTGCCCCCTCGAAAGGGGCTGACTGGGCCTCCTGCACTGTGGAAGGCCCCTGCAGCAAAGGCTGAAAGGGCAGGGCCCCTCCTCCACGAGCCATATAGGACCAGGCGGGACCAGAGGAAGGGTCGAGAGTCCTGACTGTGGCCCGCCGACTGCGAACCCACCCCCTGAAAGTCGCCAGCACACGTCTGACTTTAAACGCGTGGATCTCAAGAACTCAACGGTCCATAGAGAAGCAGGTGTCACAGCTGTTCATTTTGTGGGCCAGGCCGTGGCAGGGGAGACAATGGTCATGCTGGTCCATCATGGAATAAAGGTGGCCACAGGGGCACCGACGCATTGGTGGCCATCCCACCTTTTGATGACTTCTTGCCCCCCCGGATGAGACATGACTGCATGGTAAACAACAACAAAAACAATACTTGACGTCGCTAGAAATAAATGAAATGGTCTTACCGGTACCAGAAGCGACGTCGAGCAGGGCGAAACAGAATCGAGGACTGGTTGCGAAAACTAGGTCACGAAACAACTGACACTAGGCCGCGAACATGCACTTGCTAGAAGTCTCTTCACGAGTTCTGCACTTGACGGCGGGAGAAGAAGAACTGAGGCTAGGGTGGAGACAACAACAGATAACGGCCAACCCGCGAGCGCCACGGGAACGCCAGCTCCGAGATACCAGCCCTGCATCGATTTCACCCATAGAAAAGAAAAAAAGTCTCCCGTGGGGTCCTAGCTCCGGAGCAGTACCCAGTAGTGATGAACGTGAAGATTGACACAGATAAGATGAGACACATCCACCACCCTTGGATATCTGCGGATACCGTCAAGCACTGTAAATGGAAATTACGTACCTATCGTAATTCTGATCTTTCTGTGTATCTTCACCATTCATCACAATTGGTTCACTTGGCCGGAGGTCATGACCCCGCGGGAGCTTTTTTTTTATTCTTAGGATGGGTGGAGTCGATGCACCATCGGCGCCGCACTCAAGGCCGACGCACTGCATGGCGCTCGTGGGTTGGCCATTAGGTGTTGTCGACTCCGCCCTCCCGCCAGTTCTATGTCGCCATAGAGGTTAGAAAAAGGGTTAGGAGGGTGGGACAAGAAGTCCAAGGGACAGACAAAGGAAAGATATAAAACCAAAGGAGAAATAAACGATTGACGGACAGAGGAAGTTCGAAGACTAAGGGGACTGGGTAAGGCCCCAATCTCTGGAAGTAGAAAAGAGGAGGGAGGGAGGAAGGTTGAGGTTTTAGAAGTAAGGAAAAATTGAGAGGAAGGGAGACAGGAGAAACATACCCTGTAACCTTGACCTGTCTCCAGTTTAAATAGGCCGAAACTGGCACTGAGACCAGCAACGGCACCGATGACAGCTCCAAGCATGCTCTCGGCACCGAGGCCGGAGACCCCCGTGGCACCGACCCATCCCACAGCGCCAAGGAAAGAGACGGCACCGACGACGGCCCCACCACCGCTCTCAGCACCGAGGTTCGAAACCCTGACGGCGCCATGTCCATGTTCGAAGCCGCGAATGGCTCTGGAACTGGACATGGCGCTATGTTCAACCACGGCGCCGCTTGGCGGGCAGGGGCGAAACAGATAGACAGCACGTAGAGCTCCCACGGCACCAACAGCACCGCCAATATCATCAACAGGCAACGATGCAGTGCAACAGACGGTGACGGCGCCATCAGGGCCACGGCACTGCGACGGTGCCATGTCCCAAAATAGGCGCTGACAGATGGCGTCGAGGGGTGGCGGCTGAACCAGGCCTTCTGAGCCGCGGGCAGGACACCAGGAGCCTTCGCCCCCAAAGGCGATTGCCAAAGCAGTGCCTCCGCCTGTTCCCGGGGACAGACCGCCTCCTGCACGCTGGAAGGGGCCTCTGCCATGGCTAGGCTACAACAGGCAGGCCCCCTTCCTAGGTCCGTATAGAGCCAGGAGGGACCTGGAGGAAGGCGAGAGAATGCAGCTTGGCCCGGCTTAGTGCGCGTCTAGACCCCTCGAAGTCGGGCGGAGTCATTATTTTCCATAACACATTGCCTGATGACCCGGCAGTCCATGGAAAACAGGTGTCGACGTAATCCATGTCGTGGAAGTGGGCCGAGACATGCAGGCAACTGTCATGCTGGTCGGTGATGTAGTACTTATGGCCGCAAGGGCACTGTCGCATGGGGGCTGTCCTGTCTTGAAGTCTTCTGCCCTCCGACCTAAACATGACCTTCGAGAAGAAACACCAAACTAGATTTGATCGCCAAAATAAAAATAAAATAATGGAACAATCTTACCAGGTGACATCGAGTAGGCTAACAGAACCAGCAGGAGACAGGCGCTGACGAACTTGCAGCTGGCTCGACACAGAGTCGAGAAGGTAAGCTCGAAAGCGAACTGCATAGCAGTAAGCCTTTAAAATTCTTCAGAAAGGGTCCCACGAGGTGACCTCAATGGTGGGAGACGAAGAACTGGAGGAGGGCGGAGTTGACAACAGCCTAACGGCTAACCGCGAGCGCCACGCAGTGCGTGGCCTCGAGGGCTGCGCCAATGGTGCGTTGACTCCGCCCCCCCTCCAAAAAAAAGCTCTCGTGGGGTCATGACCTCCGGCCAAGTACCCAAAGGTGATGAATGGTGAAGACTGACACAGATAAGATCACTCGTAACCATGCTCGGACTCGCTATAAAGCGTCTTCTACTCTCAATGATCTTTCCATTTATCGTGCTTTAAGAAATGCTTGCACCAAAGCTATAAGGTTTGCTAAATCTCACTACTTTAAGCACACATAACAAGAAAACATAAACTCTCCTTACAAATTTTAGCAAACATTCTCTTCACTCCTCAACCCCCCCTTCAAGTTCTTCCTCCCTTCCGATTGACAACAAACTTGTCACTGACCCTCTCACTGTTCCATCCACTCTAAACAGATTTTTCACAACATGTGCCCTCCCTCCTCCACCATCAATCTTCCCTCTCCACTGCCCACCCTCAAACTCCTCCTACAAACCCTGTAACCCCCCCAGCTCTGCATATTCCCCCAACTCCAAATTCCTTTCAGTTCTCTCCTATCACTGTTCAAGAGATGTTCCGTGCCCTTAAATCACTGAAACCTCACAAATCCAGCCCTGATAAGTTTGACCCTCTCCTTCAACTCTCTGCTCTGCCATTACTCACCATCTAGCCCATCTGCTCAACCTCTCCTTCACCCTTGGTACGGTTCCTCAGGCCTGGAAACCCGCAAAAGTGATCCCCCTTCATAATGAGGGTGATCACTCCTCACCTGGAAACTACCGTCCAATCTCCCTCTTTCCTATCCTGGCAAAGCTCCAAGAGTCTTTTGTTCTTATCAGACTTAACTCTTTTCTCACCTCCTAAAATGTCCTGTCCCCTTTCCAAGCTGGTTTTCATAAAAAACACTCTACTGTATCTTCCCTTCTCCGGGTTACTGACATTTCTTACAGAAATGGACCAAGGCCACCTTACCACAGCTATTTTCATAGATCTAGAAAAGGCTTTTGATTCTGTCTCCCACTCGCTTCTTCTTACTAAACTTGAACTCACTGGTCTCTCTCTTTATCTGTCAAATGGTTCACATCCTACCTTACAGGTTGTTCCCAATGCATCCAAGCTGGAGACGTATTCTCCCTTCCTCTCTTTATCCTTGCTGACGTACCTCAGGGTGCCATTCTTGCTCCTATTTTATTCTCCACCTTTCTCAATAATCTTCCTATTGTATGCTCTTCTTCAAAATCCACCTTTATGCTGACAACACTATTCTCTTCACATCTGGTCCCTCTATTCCTGAGGTGACCTCCCAGTTGCAGTCTGACTTCACTTATATCCTAAAATGGTTCCAAACTAATGACTTCAAAGTAAATACTACCCAAACTGTCTCTACGATTTTCGGCACCCACCAAAAACTAGCCAAGCTCACTATTCCCCCTACTTTCCTTACCCTTGATGGCACCCCACTGCACACTGTTCCATCTTATAAGTATTTAGGTGTCTGGCTTGACAGCCATCTAGATTTCTCAACTCATGTCAGCTACATGCATTCAAAGCTCTGCCCCAAACTTGGTGCATTCTACAGAAACAAAGACGCCCTCCCTGTTTGTTGGATACTCCTTACTAAAACAATCCTACCCCTATTCAGTTATGCTGACATTGTATATGGGTCTGCCTCTGCATCAACCCTTTCCAGACTGGATGTACTTTTCAATGCGTTCTGTCATTTCACTCTTAACGTTCCATTGAGGACTCATCATTGCTCCCTCTACTCCTCACTATCTCTCCCTTCCTTATCCTGTCGACGATGCCACCACACCTCCATCATCTCTGCCAAATTCTGGTTCAGCTTGCTTCCCCCCTACCTCACCTCCCTCTTATCCCCCTCCCCACTCACAGCCTATTCCCTCCACTCTCATGACACTCGCTCTTTCGGCCTCCCCCACTCCCACTCGAATTCAGGCATGGCTGCTTTCTCCTTCCTTTTCCCATATTTATGGAATTCTCTCTCAACCTCTCTCCACTTGCTACTCTCACTCAAACTCATTAAATGTTCACTCTGCTGCAGCCCCATCCCCACTGCTCTTGCCATCCACCTGACTAAACCTCTTTTTGCCCCAGTTACTTTTGGCTACTTCATGTTCGTGAGTTAGGTCCTTAAACCTTCCCTGTTTGTCCACCCCGTATTCTTCCTGTTTTTGTTTTCAATACGTTATTTTAAAAAAAAATAGTCTGCTGCTACCTACTTTGTGTTGTACACCTTAGTCTATTTTTAGTATATTTGTTAGTTTCACCTTTTGCAATTTGTTTTTGCTAGCATTTGCTGTTACTAACTCTGGCATCATTATAACCTGCCTATCTTTCTGAAATACTGTATCTGTCTTTTACCCAGGCTATACTGTAACCTGCCTGTGACATCACTGTTACACTGCCTGCTTCTTATGTATGCATGTATTGTTCTCCTCTTACCCCTTCCCCTGAGTCGTACCTGGAAATGAGCCTCGGCTCAGTGTGCTTCTCCCGGTTACCAACTTTTAAATAAAAATAAAATAAATAAATAAGCAGAAGTGGTGCCAGACTCTCACAATTGCTGCTGACCCAGATACAGCATCAGACATGGCACCGCACCAAAACAGAACAGGGACCGGTCCGACTCTCCCAAAGCAGAATGGAGCTAAGAAAGAACCTCAGGCTTAAAAGGTGCCAAGGACCAGCACAGTAAAAGGCAGCATCAAGGAAAAAAATGTCCAGAGACTCTAGACACTAATGGTGCCGGTGGCACTGAGGGATCAAATCCAATGCCAGAATGGGTCCCGGTGCCAGGGACCCTCGTAAACGCCTAGCGATGGTGCTGAGAGATCCAGAACTAGAGGACTGAAACCAGCCTCGGGCAGGAGGTAGGGGATAATTCTGTCACCAAGAATGGGAGTCGGCAGAGAGTTGACCCAGGCGAGGAGACAGAAGGTCGGGCCTAGAAGGCCTAACCCACCACCTCATCCGAGGACAAAGTCCCCACTAACACCGGGATGCCAGAAGGTACCTGACTTTTCCTACAAGAAGAAGGGGAAAAAGTAGGGAAACCAAGAGGGACACTGGACCCAGGGGCTCATGCTCAAAAAGATCCAGAGCAGCAAACCCCAGCCTGACAATGTACCCATTGCTCCAAGAGCTATCCGCACGAGACTATGGCAGGAGGAACCCCACTAAGGACAGAGAAGGTCCCTGGACCTGAGCCACAGCATCCAACAATGCAAAGAGGCCATTATGGCCATGGCATAGAAACCAAGTATCTTTGCAGACCCAGGCAGGCGACCTCGAAAGTACCATTCCACCCTCACTCCCCCAAAGCGAGGGAAGATCTCGAGGTTGAGTGGCACCAAGGACCTGGCTGGAGTCAGGCACCAGCCTACCTCTTCGTGCTCAGAAGACTGTCCTTCCCAAGAGCACGGACCCACCGTGGTAGAAACCCTTCCCTCACGGGAAAATGGACGGACACTGCTCCGCTACCAAACAGTTTGCCCAAAGGCATTCCTAGCGTGTTCTTGAAGAAACGTGAAGACATGGTATAGTTGGGAAAATTGAAGATGAAATAAAGTTAAACTGACTAGAAAGCAATAAAGAAATAAATAAAACTTGAGTGGTCTTTGTGACGTTCTGATTCCTATAGGGTGAGCAACTACATCATTTAAGTGCACTTGATGGAGGAAAAAAAGGAATTGAAGTAGTTGGGGGGCTGGTGCCGAGGTAAGAAACATAGAAATTGACAGCAGATGGAGGGTAGAGATCACGTGATGGCCCTGTAGTGGAGACAGCACTGCTGACGTCTCCCTCCCTGAGCGTGGATTTTCATCAAAAACTAGGGTACTTCTCTAAAAATAAACTAAAGCCAGAGTCTACAGTCGCTCTACAGCACTACTTCTATTCTGGAGGAACCTCTTGAAATCGGTCACATTAAACTGATATCCGAAGAAGGTTCGGGCCTACCAATGACATGGAGGCGAAATATGAGACAAGCGACCCCAACCCACCCCACGCTACCGGAAAAAGGGCCGAAAAGACTGAAAGCCCAATCCGGTGCTTCAGCCAAGTCCTCCGCGGCTATAATTGCAGCTCAATCAAATGCCCCTCTTTCTGAGAAAAAATTTATGGAAGAGCTTTTACCGTTCAAATTCGCTTTACAAGAGCTGACCTCTGAGTTAAAGTCTCTTAGAGGAGACCTGGCCGAAACTAACAGAGCTATCTCTGACACCTCTGCAGAGTTTCTTCATTAGAAGGCTGGAAACAATCTACAGACGCTGAGATGACAGCTCTAAGACATAGGCGGCATAAGATGGAGTCTAAATTAGAGGATTTAGAAGGTCGAAGTAGACAAAATAACATACTTATATTCGGTCTCCCTGAAGATGCTGAAGGTTCGATGCCAATTACCTTCCTGCAAAAGTTACTTGCTAAAATAGCGGGACCATCTCCTAACAACACTACATATATCATTGAAAGAGCGCATCACTCTCTACGTCCAAAGCCTGGAGCTGGGAAGTTACCTCGCCCTCTTATTGTGAAGTTCCTGAACTATCAGGATAAAATCCATGTGCTGGGTCAAGTAGAGATACACGCCAGGTTCTATGGGAGGGACAGCAGCTCCGGTTTACTCAAGACCTTCCTGCCTCTATTAGACAGCGGCGTGCCAAATATCACCCCATGGTGACGAAGTTAATGGCTGCAGGGATAAGAGACAGGGTTCAGTACCCTTCGCACTTTGCGGTCCTTATCGCCAGATCCTGGCATAACTTTGAGTCAGCTCAACAAGTGCTCCCAGCCCTTCAGTCTTTACTTCCAGACCTGTTTGCAGCTCGTTGAGGGCTTACCTCGGTTAAGAAGGCCTGTCTGATTCCTCTTGGAAAGTACAGCACGAACGTGCGCAAGATGGTTTGTAGTGCTCGGATAATATCCCAAGGGGTCACAAGAGGGCGACAAAGTCCAATGAAAAACTGTTTTCTTTAGTTAGACACTCTCAGTTGAAGGGCTGTTGTCAGATCTCTTGTATATAGATAATCGCCAGTTCTCTCAGTACAGTAGTTTCTAATGTTATGTCTGGTTAACTATGTTTTAAGTATAAGGGGAGCTAGTCATGTGGTTTTAAGAGGTGACTGGCTGACCAAGTAGGAAATTACTCTGGCTCTCCCTCAAGGAATCTTCTTTCTTTTTTTTCTTCCAGGTTCGGTAACTTCATAATATATAATCTTTCAACATGAAGGAGTTGGTTGTTCAGAAGTTTGGAAGTGAGAACAGACTAGCAGGGCATTATGTCCACAGAGATGGATGGGGGTAACCTCAGCTGCACATAGCCATTATTTGCTGATAGCCTTGATAGTAATGCACGTGGTTATACGTTGGTGTTATGCATTTATTATACTCAAGATGTTTAGTTTTGTAAGGGCTGTAGTAGATGGGGTTAGGTACTTACTTAAAGATAAATGTATGTACAACTACATTTCAACGGATACTAAGTTCTTGTTAGGGTTATTTTGTATAGGGTCGGGATATTATGGTTATTGGGAAATTGTGGGTAATGGGGAGGAGGGTTGGGATTAGGGCTAGAGGGTTGTCTGCCACCAAGAAATTAAGGACTGAAGTGTATCTGGATATTTGTTCGTGGTTGCATTATTACAGTGGTTATGTCTTTCTATCACATTGCATTAGTGTATATGATGGGGCTTAAATATTGTTCCTGGAACATAAAGGGTGCAAACCCCAGCTAAACGGACAAAATTTTAATTCATCTCAAAACTCTGCAAATTGATGTAGCCTTTTACAGGAGACACACCTTAAGTCTACATGTATTCATTATTTCCATAGAAACTGGGTGGGTCAGGTATATGGGGCTGGTAAGAGAAGAGGAGTGGTTATTTTAATTGCTCGTAAAGTTCCCTTCCAGCTTTTACAAACAACTGCAGATCCTGAAGGCAGATTTATTATTGTAAGAGGCCTGTTGGTTCATACGGAGGTCATTCTGGGGTCAGTCTACGGACCTAACTCAGATGACCCTGAATTCTTTGCTTCTCTAATGACAACACTTGCCCCCTGGTCCAAGTTGCCAATATTGCTTGGTGGAGACTGGAATCTTGTGCTTTCAAACACACTGGATAGATCTGGCCAAACTAGTTTAAGGTCCTCCTCTGGTCAAAAAGCCATACATGAGCTAATGTCTTCCTTGGGCCTTGTGGATCCTTGAGGTTTACACATTCCGAAGACAGGGAATACTCATTTCACTCCCTTCCGCATAATACTTTTTCCTGCATAGATTTTTTTCTTTTGTCAGTAGACCACATTTCAGGGATCTCCATGGTATATTATTCATCTAAGGCTATCCCGGATCATCGGATGGTCAATCTTCAATTAAATTTTTCACCAAATGTACATAGAGACAGAATCTGGAAGCTTAATAATCAGCTTTTAAATTCAGAAGAATATGCTCATTTAACTCAAGATTTCATTAAAATTTACATGGAGCACAATGTCTCATCAATGTCCAAAAAAGACTTCCTATGGGGATCCCTGAAATGTGCACTAAGGGGAGAACTAATTCGTTTGGCGACCAAACGTAAGAAACAAAAAACCACTGCTCTCTCCTCAAAATTAAATCAAATAGCAGAGTTAGAGAAATCCCTTTCCCCTTCCTCCTCAGTGGAGGATTGGACCAAACTTGAATCTCTCCGGGCTCAGTATAACAAATTACTAGCCGAAAAAGCAGAATTTCTGTTACTGCGTTCAAAATTTCCTATTCGATCAAGGTGAGAGGGCTGGAAAGTTATTAGCCTTGCGACTGCATACCCAATTAGCCGAGAGAATAATTCCTTCTGTTTGTTCTTCCTCAGGTGAGCTTCTTAGCTCCCCTCAGATATAGTGAATGCCTTTTGTGAGTATTATCAGCAATTATACTCTGCCCGACAAATCACCATCTTCTCCAACAACTGGAGCTGTTTCTCCAAGACATAAAGTTCCCAGTACTGGCCAACACCAGACTGACAAACTAAAAAGCTCCATTACTTTATCAGAGGTTTGCAAAGCTATTGATTCTCCCCTACGGATAAGTCCCCAGGCCCGATGGTTTCACAACTAATTTTACAAGGTGCTAAAAGAAACCATAGCCCCTATACTACTGGAAACATTTTATTACCTATTTGAGAATGGACTATCAGATACTTCCCTTTCTCTTGCCATCATTGTGGTACTCCCGAAACCTAATAGGGACCCTCTACGTATAAGCAACTACAGGCTCATTTCCCTCATTAATGTAGATCTTAAAATCCTTGCTAAAGTTCTTTCCTCCAGACTTAGTCAAGTATGGGAGCATCTTATTAGTACAGAACAAGCTGGATTTATCAAAAACAGACTTTCTTCAGACCATCTCAGGAAACTAGCCTATGTTTTCTACATCCAGGGATTCAGACATACCTAGGCTCTTGTGTCCCTGGATGCAGAAAAAGCTTTTAATCGATGTCGTGGGAATATCTCTTTTGTTACTCTCCAAATATCATATACCCCAGGAATTTATACAATGGGTCAAAATATTATATACAGCACTGTCACTTCAAATTCAATGCGACAGTGTTTTGTCTACCTTTACCCTGTCACAAAGTACGTGTCAGGATGTCTCTCTTCCCCTATCTTTTTAATCTGTATCTAGAACCCCTTATTAGGAAAATTAACCTCTCCCCACTTGTAAGGGGCATACAAATAGGGTACCAGGGATATAAGATATTGAATGCATGAGATGATTTACTGCTACATATCACTAATCCTGCTCAATTCCTCCCAATGGTATTCCAAATTATAGCACAATTTGAGTCTTTCTCAAATTATAAATTAAATTGGACGAAAACAGAATTTCTTCCTCTTAATAAATATACTATGAAAGTCAATGTTGCTCATATGGGTATACAATGGAATCCGAAAACTGAAGTATCTTGGGATTTATCTCACCCCTCTTGAGAGTCATGAAACAACTCAATTTAGAAGACCTCATTAATACCTTAATAGAAGACCTCAAGCGTTGGTCAAAATTACCTCTAACTTTATGGGGACGTATGAGCATCATTAAAATGAATGTGCTACCACGCTTGCTATATCCATTACAAATGCTCAATCAGGCTCTTCCGTACTCACGGTTTTCCCGAGTCCATGGCATTCTTAGTAAATTTATATGGCAGAGCAAAAAAGTCAGAAGTTATTTAAAACTAACTAGACGAAAATTAGACGGTGGTCTTCAAGCCCCAAACTTTTATATACATTATTTAGCAATCCACCTGACTAGAATTCGTTATTGGTTACAGCCTAAACAATGTGCTGGTTATTTGCCTCCTTGGGTTAGGATTGAGCAGGACCTCTGTGAAGAATTTGGCTTAGACCCGAAGGCTTTACCTTTTATCTCGCTAAAAAAGCTTCCAAAACCCCTACATACCACTCCTTTAAACTCTTTAATTCAGGCACAACAGCAGTTAAGTATTCTTCTCAAGATAGACAGGTACAGGGATATAGCACAACCTCTGTTTTGTAATTCTAATTTGTTAATTGCTGGCAAGTCAATTAAATCTCAGCTCTTCTGGCCACAAATAGGCATAGAGAGGGTGGAGCAATTAGTGAGGGATCAAAAATGATTTCTTTTAAGGAAGGTTGTTCCCTTTTTAAATGGGAAAAAAACTTCAATATTCAAATACTTTCAGTTATCTCACATGCTAATGCAGTACTTTGGGACAGGAACTTGGCTTAGTCCTTTTCTCAGCATATTACTCCCATATCTGGAGGCTATACCGTCTTCCCATTTAATACCTTACTCTTATAATTTTATTCTTACGACAGTGACCCTTTCAGATAACCAAAGATTCTACCAATGGGACAGGGTCACTCAGGCATTCTCTAATTCTACAGACTGGTCTTTAATTTGGGCACATCTATATAAATATATTAAATGGGACAAATATAGATATATGCAGTTTTGCATAATACACGATCTATGTTATACTCCCTCAAATTACATTGAATAGGTTTCCTATCTACTAGCCAATGTTCTAAATGTCACAAGCTGCTGCAGATCTAACTCATATGTTATGGTCCTGTGAAAGATTGCTCCTTCTGGCGTAGTATTGAAAATAGTCTGAATCCATTATTAGCTTTGTCAGGTAGTTTTAATATGGAAACTTGTCTCATAGGTGACTACACATCTATCAGTGGCAATCAGAGAGTCACATGGCACTAGTTTCAGCATGTGAAAAAAAGTCATACTAAGACATTGGTTAGACTTAACTACCCCAAACTACCTGGAATGGCTAATGAAATGCTGTTCGCTTTACAGGCCAAATTCACAATAGCAAAGCTGTCAAATTGTATGAATAAATATAAAAAAAGATGGGAACCTCTTTATACTCTTCTTACAATTAATTACTCTTGGATTTTTCATCTAATTTTTCTTTTCATCTTTTTTTTCAGGTGAATTCTGGATTACCGGCCCTATAAGAAAACCAATTTTTGTTGTTGTCGTTGTCCTACTCAGTAACCTCTCTATTTGTTTTCCCGTTCGGCCTTGATAGCATGAAAGCAACCATAGCTTGGTGTAATTGTGACTGGTGGCAGAACTGGGTGGGTGGGGGCAGGTGGGTGCTGGGTGGGGGGAGGGGGATCAAGTAAGCAACAAATAGTTGCAATTTTTTCTCCTTGTTGTAAATGTCTTTTATATTTTTTTGCTTTGATGTCTCTGTTGTTAACTGCTTGCTTACTAAAAATCAATAAAGCGTATTAAATTAAAAAAAAAAAGAAATTGACAGCAGATAAGGACTGCAAGGCCCATCCAGTCTGCCCATTTCTTTTTCTACCTTATGAATGTGCCATCGGCCTTTGCTCGGTCAATGGCCTATCTATTCATACTCATCTATATTACTCCCTTATGCCTATCCCATGCCTGTCTGAAGCCCCGCACTGTATTCATATCCACCACTTCCTGAGGTAGGCCGTTCCATGCATCCACCACCGTTTCTGTGAAAAAGAACTTCCTCACATTACTCCTTAATCGGCCTCCCTCTAATCTCATGCTGTGTCCTCTTGTCCTGCTATTTTTCTTATATTGAAACATGTTAGACTCTTTCACCTTGTTAATGCCCTTAAGGTGTTTGAATGTTTCGATCATATCACCTCTCTCCCTCCTTTGCATTAGGGTATACAGGGTATATATATTGAGCTTTGTTAATTTGTCCTCATATGTTTTCTGATGCAGTCCCTGCACCATTTTGGTTGCCCTTCTCTGGACTGCCTCAATTTGGTTAATGTCCTTGTGAAGGTGCGGCCTCCAGTACTGCACACAGTACTCCAGATGGGGCCTAACCAGTGTCCTGTAAAGAAAGGTTACTCACCTGTAACAGGAGTTCTAGGATTGGTATATGTTGTTCATCAACACTTACTGGCAGGTTCCTTGCCACTTTAAATCTTGCCGGAAGGTCTTCAAGCTGGCTCCACCCACCCACCTGGGTGATAAAACTCTCGTCTCCGCCCCATGACACCAGATCTAGCCCGCTGGAAGTCAGGTTGCGCATCGAAGCCAGGGAGGTCGGGTGGGTTGTGTGGATGAACAACATACACCACTCCAAGAACTCCTGTTACAGGTGAGTAACCTGTATTTCTAGGGACATGGATATGTTGTTCAATCTACACTGTCTGGCAGACTCCTAGCAGTTATCCAGGAGGAGAGAGGCAAGGCGCACACCCCTTACTTGGGAAATAAGGACTGGAGAACCGAGGTCCCAAAACCAGCATCCCGGCGTGACTCAAGATCGATGTGGTAGTGGGTAATAAAGGTGTGTACTGACTTCTAGGTAGCAGCCCTGGAGATTTCCTGGTTAGGGACGTCCCTTTAAGCAGCCACCAAAGCAGTGGTATGGCGGGTAGAATGAGCTCTTATCCCTTTGGGAGGCTCCATGCCCGCCAACCTATAGCAGAGATCTATGCAGGAGGTGACCCACCTGCCTGTCGTCCGCTTGGCTGCAGGTCTGCCAGGTGCGGCTTCAGCGTAGGTGACAAACAGCTGGCGAACCTCTCCCCAAACTTCAGCCGTCCACTCCTTATAGTAAGAGTGCGCTCTTCTAGGGTCAAGAGTATGGAGCCTATATTCGGCCTCCGAGGTGTGATTGTGGTAGAACGCCGGCAGAGTCAACACCTGGTTAAGGTGAAACTCCGACATCACCTTCGGAAGGAATTTCAGGTGGGGGCGCAGGACAATCTTGTCCCTGTGCAAGACCAGATAAGGAGACTCGATGGAAAGCACCTGGAGCTCTCCCATCCTTCTGGCTGACGTGACAGCCACCAAGAAGGCGGTCTTCCACGACAGGTGAGAGATATCACACCTGTGCATCAGTTCGAATGGCTTGCCCATGAGCTTAGCCAATGCCGGCAGTAGATCCCACGGAGGTGGAGGTTCTTGCACCAGAGGGGATATGTGATCAAGACCTTTAAAAATGCGCCAGACCACATTCTCCTGCACCACCGACTGCTTCCCTGCCTGCACCCGGTAAGCAGAGATGGCTGCCAGGTACACCTTAAGGGTCGTTGACCGAAGCCCTAGCTGAGAAAGGGATCACAGGTAGTCCAGAATGCTAGCCAAAGAACAGGAGGAAGGGTCCAACCCCTTATCCTGACACCAAATGGAGAATCTCTTCCATTTGAAGGCATAGCATTTTCTGGTCGACTCCTTACGTAATGCCTTAACAACATTGAGGACCTCGTCGGAAAGACTCAAGGCCTGGAACTCTAGCCGCTCAGGAACCAGGCCATCAACTGCAGGGATTGAAGGTCCGGGTGGAGTACCTTCCCCTTGTTGACTGAGATCAGGTCCAGGCGGGTTGGAAGCCGCCTCGGGAGCCTGAAGCTGAGGCTGAGGAGATCTGGATACCAGAACTGGCGGGGCCAGTCTGAGGCTACCAGAATCACCTGCGCCTTGTCCCTCTTCGCCTTGAGAAGCACCTTGTGGAACAAGGGAAATGGAGGGAAGGCGTAGATGAGGCTCGGGGTACACGGCCTCGAGAAGGCATCCCCCTGCAACGATCCCTGCTGAGGGAGGCGGGCATGAAACAGCCTCAGCTTCGCATTCTCCCTGGAGGCAAACAGGTCCACCTGAGGAGTGCCCCAATGGGAGAACAGATCTTGTACTACCTCCGGCAGGAGAGACCACTCGTAAGATGCAGCACCTATCCGGCTGAGGGCATCGGCCAGAGTGTTGGAGGCTTCTGCCACATGGATGGCAAGGCGAGCCACCTCCAATCTGCTCACGAGAGACCAAGTGTGGAGAGCCTCCTTGCACAGAGGCATGGAGTGCGTCCTGCCCTGACAGTTTAGGTAGTACATGGTCGTGGTGTTGTATGTCTGGACCTGGACCACTTGACCCCGTACACACGGAGCGAAGGCGGTGACGGCTAGTCAGACCGCTCGAAGCTCCAGCAGGTTGACGTGGCATCGAGACTCCTGAGGGGACGAGAGGCCGTGCACTCTGAGCTCCCCCAGATGGGCACCCCAACCCATCAGATAGGCGTCGGACGTCAGAGTGACCTTTCAGCTCTGGGCGGACAAACGGGATACTCTCCTGAAGACGAGCTGGAACGGGGCACCACTGGAGGCCATTCCACATCTCCTGGGTCACTATCACTGGCTAGTCCAAAGGACCGAAGCGCTGTGACCATTGGCGGGCCAGCCCCCATTGTAGGGGACGCATGTGCCAGTGGGCCCAATGGACCACGCTGGTGCAGGCCGCCATGAGGCCCAGGAGGTGCAAGAAGTCCCGGGCAGGGCGCAGTATCCAACCAGAAATGATTGGGCAAAGGAGGAAAGGACCTCGGCCCTGTCCACCGGGAGCTGTGCTCTGGCTCGAAGAGAGTCGAGCTCTGCCCCGATGAACTGAATCACCTGCGTTGGCACAAGTTCTGATTTGGCCTCGTTGATGAGAAGGCCAATCTGAAAGCAGACTTGGAGGGCCAGATCCCTGTACCGCTCCACCTCCAGCTTGGAAGAGGCTGCAATCAGCCAGTCGTCCAGGTAATGGTACACCCAGACCCTTCTGCACCGCAGGAATGCTGTCACCACTGCCATGCACTTGGTGAAGACCCTGGGAGCTAGAGAGAGGCCGAAGGGCATGGCCTGGAACTCGTAAAGGGATCCATCTGCCCTGAAGTGGAGGAATTGCTGGTGAGACGGATGGATTGGGACGTGAAAGAATGCGTCCTGGAGGTCCAGAGAACAGAACCACATGCCTCGTTCCAAGGATGGAATGATCTGAGCCAGAGTGACCATCCTGAAGGTACGAGACCTTAGGAACTTGTTCAGGTCGTGTAGGTCTAGAATGGGGCGCCAGACCCCGTCCGTTTTGGGACCAGGAAGTACCCGGACACAAACCCTGGGTCTGGTGGAGGATCCGCCACCTCCCTGATCACCTCCTTCTGGAGGAGCAGGGCAATGTCGGCTCGACAAGCTGACAGAGAGGCTGCGGAACCCATAGCCCCCCGAGGGGCGATGGCTCGATAGGGTGGGGACTGCTCGAATTCCAGAGGCAGACCCTTGCCTACCACTTCCAACACCCAGCGGTTCGTGGTGATATCGGACCAGGCGGAAAGGAAATGGCAGAGCCGTCCCCCCACGGGGGGAATCCGGGGAGGAATGACGAGGTTGGGGGCAACACCCATCAACCCATCACTGGGCAGGCTTGGAGAAAAGACTGGCCGAGGAGCCTCCTGGACCTTTCCCTCCCAGCTTCCTGCTTGAGGAAGCAGCAGGCTTGGCTTTGGGGTGCCAAGTGTGAGCCTGCTGGCCCTGATGCTGGTGTTGCTGGGCCGGACGTGCCGCAGGGGCTGAAGGCTGAAAGGGCTTACAGTGCTGCTGGCGGCCTTTGTCCTTCTGGGCAGACTTGACCGAGTCCAAGGTGGCGCTGGACTTCTCAATCCATTGGAGATGACTCTCCACCCCGGGACCGAACAAGTCGGTATCCAAGAAGGGAACATCGGAAGTTTGGAGCTGCTGTTTGGCCACCGGCCTTCCCTGATCCCGCACCTGCTTGACCGTCGTTTGAAGGTCAGCCGGGAGATGAGGAATCACCTCATCCAGGGAGCCCAAAAGGGCGTGTGAAAAGTGTGTCATCAGGATGGCCGATCTGGCCTGACGATGGCCTAGGGAGGAAGCAGCATAGATTTTCCACCCGGAGTAGTCCAATTTCTTGAACTCCTTATCGGGTGGCTTGTCCACATCCCGAGCGTTCCCGGAACACCGGAAAATGCTGCCGGTCACTAGCCCCTCCGCAGAGGGGAGCTCCGAGAAACCGGAGAGTGAACCAGTGGAACAGCATACTTCCGAGCCATCCTGGCCGAAGGTGCTGGACAAGAAGCTCACTGCTGCCATAGCTCCAGGGCCGGGCCAACAAAGGCTTCGGCCACCAGGAAGGCCTCCGTAGGGGAATCCCCTCGGTCCAGTATCTCCATGAGGGGATACTTGGCCCGTTTTGAAACGGGTTTGAGCTTCATCCCAGTGGACTCTGAGATGAGTCAAAGCATTCTAAGGAACGAGGATGGGCTCTCGTCCACCGACTGACCCCCAGTGGACTCCAGGTCAAGCGGCCTGGAGAACAAGGAGTTGTCATCAGACTCCGAGGAGTCTGCAAACAGCTGCCGAGCGCCTGAGCCACCTTCCACCTGCCGAGGTTGATCGGTAGTGAGGGTGACCGACAACCGGTGGGGCAAGCCCCGACCCGACCAAGAATCCTTGGTCGGGGTCCCAGTTTTAGGTTGTGGAGGCGGGGGTTCCACCACAATGGGTGGCGCAGCTGGTTTTGGCCTAACAACTGGTGCCGGCTTCGGCTCCTGAACTACTATGAGGGGTTGTTTCAGCCACTCTGGTGACAGCCACTTAAAGGATGGAGAAGGCAACGGAGTCGGTTTATTCCCTAACAATAAGAGCTGTGCCGGAGCCTATCCTCTGAAGAGGATGACGAGGATGAGTGGCGCTGCCGCTTTCCATGGTGCCGAGACCGAGACCACTGACTTCGGCGGGACCAGCTGGACCTGGAAGAGGTCCGAGACCAAGACCTTCGGGGATTCCGAAGGTGGGTCTGAGAGGGGGCAGGGGAAACCCACTCCTCCCTCGGTTCAGAGACCTTAACCGGGGACTCCGGCACAGGAGGCACAGGCAAGTCCTCAGTTTCCACCGGGGGAAACGGTGAAGAAGGGCTGTCGGCTTCTCCAGTCGACAGACCAAAATCTCGACCACGTCGACGGGTGTCTCGGCCAGCTAACCCGACGGGGACACCGTGAAGCCAGCGGCCTTAGCCGCAACCTCAACCAAAGTCGAGTGTCGACTATCCGGGGAAGGGGACCTCTCCCGCTCCCACGAACGTCGACGGTGGGACTTACCTTTGGAGTTCTTCTTTTTACACCGAGAGGAATGTCCCGAAGGCCCTTCTCCCTTGGTGGAGAGGGATTTGGCAAAGCTCCCTGAAAGAAGCTGTGTAGGAGGAGCCCAAGGAGAGTGGGATAAATGCCGCGACCAAGGGTGATGATGATGCGGCCTGGGCCACCTCCTCCTCGAGCGATCATCCATTCGAGCTGTTCAACTGGAGCCCGCGGCGCTAACGCAACAGGCCTCCTTCCTTGGACTGGAGGAATGCGCGTTTCGGTCGCCCACCAACAGCAACCGGCAGTGTGGTCCTCCAAGACCGGCCGGAAAAGGATTTGCACAACTTACAAGCCTGTGAGACATGGCCGAAGTCCAAGGCACAAACGACGGGAGGTGGATCGGTCTGGGACATCTTCTCCCACGGCACCAACGAAATCCGAAGTCATTTGCCCATCGCAGCCGCAAGGGAAAGAGAAGACTGAAGTCTTTTGAATTTAAGAATAAGTTTCAGATTGACTGAAGAGTGTGGATCCAGGCCTAAAACGCAGAGCGCTAAGGTGGGAACCTGAGCTTCCAAGCGGTAAGGAAGATATGGCGTCATGGGGCGGAGCTCAGAGTTTTACCACCCGGGTGGGTGGGAGGAGCCAGCTTGAAGACCTTCAGGCAAGATTTAAAGCAGCAAGGAACCTGCCAGTAAGTGTGGATTGAACAACATATCCACGCCTCCTAGAAAAGAGGGATTATTACCTCCTCTTCCGACTTGTGATACCCTACTACTACACCCCAACATCCCCCTAGCCTTACCTACTGCTTTAGTGGTCTGCTTGGATGAGTTCAGGTCATCGGTGATGATGACGCCCAAGTCTCTTTCTTCCCTTGTGACTGCCAGCAACTCCCCTCCCAGCCTATAGGTGGCTTCAGGGTTTCTCTTCCCTATGTGCATGATCTTGCACTTCTTAAGCAATAAGGCATGACCAAGGGTTATGTTAATGGTCTGTTAATCACCCTCTAGGGGTGTAATGTTGCACGAGGCGTAGCTAAGTGCCACATGCCCCTAGAGGGTGATTAACTGACCATTAACATAATCCCTGGGAGTGCCTTATTGCTATTATAATAAAACTGCTTTTTTAAACAGTGTTAAACCATGTTCAGCATATGGTTAAGCTCTACATTTATGTTAATAAAAGATTAACATAAGGCTGTTAGAATGTTTACAGCCAATCAGAAAGCTCCATTTCTCAGACCCTTGTTATAATTTGCATTAAACCCCAGTTGCCATTCTTTCGACCATTTTGCTAGTTTATCCACATCTCTTCTCATTCTGCCCACCCCATCTGGATCATCTACTCTGTTGCAGATCTTGGTGTCATCTGCAAACAGACAAACCTTACCCTCCAGTCCATCTGCAATGTCACTGATGAAGATATTGAAGAGGACTGGCCCCAGGACTGATCCCTGAGGTACCCCACTTGTGACCTGCATCTCTTCTGACTGTATACCATTTACCACCACTCTGTTTTCTGCCCGTCAACCAGTTTGCCACCCAGTTGACCAAGTTCTGACCCACCCTGAGTCTACCCAGCTTATTAATCAATCTTCTATGTGGAACACTATCGAAAGCTTTGCTGAAGTCAAGGAAGGCAACATCAACTGTTTGCCCTTGGTTCACCACTCTGGTTACTCAGTCAAAGAAATCTATGAGATTAGTTTGACAGGACCGTCCTTTTGTAAACCCATGCTGTCTTGGATCCTGTGCTCCTATGGATTCCAGGTGTTGCACTATTCTTTCCTTAAGGAGTGCCTCCATAATCTTGCCCACTACTGAAGTAAGACTGACTGGTCTATAGTTCCCTGCCTCCTCCCTGCTACCACTCTTGTGGAGCGGGATCACATGAGCCCTTCTCCAGTCTTCTGGGACCTCTCCTGTGCTCAGAGACCCGCTAAACAGTTCGATAATGGCTCTGCTAGTTCCACCCTTAGCTCCTTTAGTACCCTGGGATGTATGCCATCAGACCCCATTGCCTTGTCCACCCTGAGCTTATCGAGCTCTTGTAGGATCCTTTATTTTGTGAAGGGACTAGTGCACACCTCCCTTCCCCTGTGTCCATGGTGCTGAGCTGTGGGCCCTGCCCTACCTTCTCTTCAGTAAATACTGAGCAGAAGCATCTATTTAGGATAGATGCTTTTACATGGTCCTCCTTCTCCTCCTCACATGCGCCCTTATCCCCTCTGATTGTAGCAATACCCCCTCTGGACTTTCTCCTTTCACTAATGTATCTATAGAAAGTCTTGACACCTTCTTTTACTGCTTGTGCTTGTGTTTCCTTGGTTTGGGCCTTTGCCTGCCTTACTGCCTTCCCTGCTTCCCTTAGGGAAGTTTGATATGACTCCCTATCTTCATCCTACTGCATTCCCTTATATTTCCTGAAGGCCAGCCTTTTGTCTCTGACTGTTTCTGCTACTGTTTTTAAGAACCAAATTGGTATCCTTCTTCTTTTGCACTTCCTTTTCTCTCTAACACAATGGGATGCTGCTTCAAGTACTGGAAGCATGAAGTTGCACACTGTTCTTGCGGTGCACATGGCTTACTTCAGCAGAGATCCCTTTTTGAAAAGTTTTGGCTCCCGCAGGGTCCTAGTGCCTCCGGCACAGACCCATTAGTGTGAATAAATGGTGAAAATACATTCCTGGAAGATTAGCAGATGGCGTCAGAGGCACAAACAGGAACATCACCGAAAAAATGGCATGCTCATTTTCTTGATGTAAAAACTGGAAAGTTAAACAAAGTAGATCCAATAACAACCATATTGTGAAAACTTGGATCTTGACTATAAAGCATCACACACAAGATATTCTAAACACATAAGCACACAGAGATTATAGTGTATGGTGGAAAGTAGTTCAGCATGGATTTCCATCCTACGTAAAAAGGTTTTTCTGCTGCACTAATGACGTCCGTCCATACTGCAGCAGAATGAATTTTTGTTCTGCTGCAGTACGTATGTCATCAGATAAGGTTCACTAGCGTTCATGACTCACGGCCATGGACCGAGCAGAAATGCACAGGATCCGCAGGATACCATAAAAAAAAGGCAGGATCAACCAGATAAGTTAAATGTACTCTTATTTGCTGCATGATCAACCAGATTTTTTGAAAATTTCAACAACCAGTCCTCCGAGACGATCAGTCGCCATTTTTTTAAAACTTCAAAACCTCGCCCAAATCCGAAAGTCAACCAACTGAAATGCACCAGGTCCCTAACGACCACGTAGCATGCCCAAGCAACCAGAGCTAACTCAGCAGTAAGCATCGAGACTTCTGCTCAGGAAACAAAAAAAATTTAGGTGCCAAACTATATTTTTTTTTTTGGGGGGGCACCATACACTATATAGAACAGTGTATAGATCACTCTATATAACACGGCTCTTCTCAACCTTGTGCTTACTATGCCGACCGAGAGACCTCTTGAGCTTCACTCTCGAGGTCATCCAGTCGGCATAGTAACCACTCGATTGAGAATAGCCTTGTTGTGTATAGTGATCTATACACTATACTATATATTAAAGAACAAGACAATACACATGTGAAGTGTTATTTTATTTCCTGTCCTCTTTAAGCCAGTCACTTGACTCTCAGCACTTCAGCCTCACCAACTGTAAAACAAGGCTAGAAGCAGGACTCCACTGTAAATGAGATGATGCAGATTGTAAAGAAAACAGAACAATCAACTGCCTCACTTACCGACTCATCACAGAGAATTTCCAGTAACTGTTTGATGGTCTGCCCTGAGAGGTGGGAGAAATCAGCTGGGTTCCCAGGATCCACAGAGTCCGTTTGCCCCTTGGCCTGGTGAGCAGTTGCAGTTTGACAGGAATGAGCTTTGCTGTCTTCATCAGTGGTCTGGCTTACTGTTAGAACCAGAGAAAAAAATAACAATTTTACTGCTTAAAAACAGGGGCCCATTTTTAAACAGACATCTGATTTTGTACTCCACAGCCCACACAGTATGCAGTTGCTAACGAGAGGAATATGTACATTAATTGTTTTTTTCTCCCCATATAGCTGTTTTGCCCCTAGGTCATCCCCAGTGTCTCACACTCAGGCCCTTCTGCGACCCCCTCAACCCTGTCTGCAGCTCCCTCCTATTGTCGTAATTGGTGGGGAATCCACACAGAGCAGGACCCAAGGGTGCCAGCGACCGTCATTTTGACAGCTTGAGGCACATATTTCTTTTTTTCCCAGATTTTCTCCTGCAGCACCATTCACCTCATGCTTAGCGCCGAGGCACAGTCCTAATAGACCTCTCATGCACACAAGCTCCCTGCTCCACTGTGGTCCAACATACGGGCCACTACAGTGGAGGAACCTCAATGCAATCCCTCCCAGGCTAGGAACACCCACCCCCCCTTTGGCTGTACGACCCAGCTCCCAAACCCGAGCTGCCAGCATGTGAGCACAACACGCTACCACTGGGCTATCCAGCCATACAGTGACTGGTTATAAGGTGAGTCCTTAACTGGACTCCTGCTGCCCATACTAGAGCACCACTCTTTTCAATGTATTCTTTATTCCTGCCCTGGCCATATACTGTACCTCTGTACTCTTTGGCGTCCAACTGCACCTGCCTCCCTTGCTGCCTGTGACTCTGGTCAAACCTCTTGAGCTGCTATATAGACCCTACCTACTCCCAGCAACCTCCCAGCAGCACCCAATGAGACAGGCATAATTTTTAAATATTTGTATCTGGGAGGCGGCACATAAAAATAAGTCCTGGTGCCATGACAAAATCTGAATTGAACACAAAAAGCAAAAGAGTCGGACGACTCAGAAACCTGACACTACAACTTATAAGATAAGTTACGATAATATATTTATTGTTAAAAAGGTAGACAGCAGCAAATACCAGCAGTACCAATGTTTCATGTCACCACATGATGCTTTATCAAGGGGCTGCACAGCAAGAGGATGACGTTGGGTCATCTCTAAGTCCTGCTGCCTTCTAGCACTACGGAATGTATACAGGGCTGAAAATGGTGCTCTTATGAGGGTGGTGGGAGCCATATTCAGTGCTCAATGTTCCTAGAACAATCAACGTGAAAATGAATTGATTTATAAGCATTGTTTTTACAAGAAAAGGCACACTGAGCTGTAAAAAGCTTGTATCCTAGTGAATCTTAGGGAGGTGGGCAAGAAAAAATTACTTACCATAGTAATCTTGTTTCTTCCAGGGTATTCTCCAACATTCAGAACTCTTACAGCTATCCCTTTAAGTAGAGCTGCCCGGAGATCGAATGTATGTATGCTAATGATGGAATCATCATTGGTTCATGCTAATTTTCAAATGCTGCCCTTATCAACTGCCAGTGTTCTACTGCTTCAGATTTCATGGAGAGCCTGCAAGGACAGGACCCGCCAAAAACTATAGCTATCTAACAGTAATAATAATAATAAATCAACCTAACCAAATTCTTGAAATGGGTTAGAAACAAATACACCCCTCATAATGTCAGATTCACCTGAAGAAGAGGAAACCAATGCCCAGCGGGGCTGAAAAACAGACATGCCAGTATGTGGCACCCTCACACATGCTTACTCAGGATTGCAGAGGCTAAAGGTTCTAGAAGTGGAGGCAGGGTGGGCGAGTTCTGAATACTGAAGAAGAAAAAATTACTAACTGCAGTAATCTTGTTTCTTCTAATGGAGTCTTGCTGTATTCTGACTAATTGCAGTTAGCCCCAGCACTTGAACTGCCCCGGAGATTAAAGGGTTAAAGTCTATTCCAGGCTTAGAACGTTCATCTCGAGCTCGGTTTTCAAAGCTCTGTCCCAGGTACTCTGAAGCGTAACTGTCAGATTCTTACGAGCACTAAACTAACCAGCTAACAGACCAGAAATTGTTTTAAAAGGCTTGCCAAAAGGCCATACATATATAAAATTAGGGTATGAAGACTCAAGTCGAGACCCCCAAAAATAATTCAAGTGGGCAGACAACTAAATGATGAGAATAATAATAATAAAAAAAAAAAAAAAATAAACGGTACACCCCTGGGGTGCAGCACTACACCTACCCACCCACATCCCAAAACAACAAGGTTCTAGGAGGGGAGGCAGGGAGGGAGGGAGGTCAGAATACAGCAAGACTCCATTAGAAGAAACAACATTACTACGGAGAGTAATTTTTTCTTCAAACAACATGAAGTCTTGCTGTATTCTGACTAATTGCAGACTACCAAGCAGTACCCCCTAGGAGAAGGGAACTACAGAACCTATTTTGGGAACAGGCTCTGCAGTACTGCTGTGCCAAACATAGCATCACTTCTTGACTGAATGTCAAGGGAATAATGCTTGGTAAATGTGTGAACAGTCTTCCAGGTGGCTGCTTTGTAGATTTCCACAAAGGGTATATCCCTGGCAGCTGCCAGCGAGGCAGCTGTACCTCTGGTGGAGTGAGCCCTCAGGCCTGATGGAGGCTCCTTCCCCAATTTTGAATAACAGAACTGTATACAAGAGACAATCCATCGAGCAATGGTTCTCTTATTGGCAGGTTTACCCCTACCCACCTCTCCAAAAGTAAGGAACAACTAGGAACAGTCCTTTCTGTGAGGTTTAGTGGATTCTATATAGTAACTCAGAACCCTTTCAACATCCAAGACTGTGCAACCTCCTCTCTCCAGAGGAGGAATGGTCAGTAAAGAATACAGGCAAATTTATAGATTGGTTCAGATGAAAATCTGATACCACTTTGGGAAGGAACTTCCTATTTGTGCGAAGGACCAACTTATCCCTGTGAAATGACATGAAGTCAGGTTCCACTGATAAGGCCTGTAATTCACTGATTCTCCTGGCAGACGTGATATCCACCAGGAATACAGCTTTCCAAGTCAGGTACTTTAGTTCAGCTGAAGAAAGGGCTCAAAGGGAGGCTGCATCAGCTGTGCAATGCAAATATTCAGATATCACAGACGAATGGGGTCCTTGAAAGGAGGGTTGATATGAATCAGCCCTTTGAAAAATCTTTTAAAGACTGGATGAGAGACTAAGGAAGAGACTTTTCCTGCTGAAATGAAAGCAGAAACAGCTGCCAAATGCACCTTGAGGGTGGCAGGCCGAAGGCCCAAACTATTAAGATGCACTATATAATCCAGAACAATGGCAATATCAGCTGAATGCAGTTGGATGTGCCTCTGGGCACACCAAAACCCAAACCTCTTCCATTTGGAGTTATAAGTCTTTCTGGTGGAAGGCTTCCTACTAGCCTTAAGGATATCCAGAGGTGACTGGGAAAGATTGAGACCTGCATACTCTAGCTCTTCAAGAGCCAGGCTTTGAGCCTGAGAGAGTGAAGGTTGGGATACAGGATCCTCCCCTGAGAGGAGGTGAGGAGATTGAACCATCTGGGAAGGCACAGAGGTATTGTCACTAACAGTGACAACAGAAGAGGATACCAAGGTTGCCTGGCCTAATCCGGGGCTACCAGAATCACTGTGCAAGGTTGGGACCTGATCTTGACCAGCACTCTGAATATCAGAGGAAAGGGGGGAAAAACATAGAGAAACTTGTTGGTCCAGTCTAACAAGAGAGCATCCAGAGGAACAGACCCCAGAAGAGGGGGTCTGCAGCAGAACAAGGGGAGCTGATGGTTGTCCAGGGCTGCAAAGAGATCTATCTCTGGAGTGCCTCATCTCTTGAAAATAACTTGAAGAATAAGAGGATCCAGGGACTACTTGTGGTGACCCTGAGAAATCCTGCTGAGAGCATCTACAAGGACATTGTCCTTTCCTGGGAGATGCACAGCAATCAGGGAAGCTTGCAGGGAACAAGCCAGAGACCAGATTTTGATGGCCTTGGTGCACAGGGCCGAAGACCGAGTGCCCCCCTGCTTGTTGATGTACCACATGGTTGTGGTATTGTCTGTCCTGATCTGCACCACTTTCCCCTGGATCAGTTTTGGAAAAGTCTGAACTGCTAGAAAGACAGCCCTGAGTTTGAGCAAGTTTATATGCAGAAGGGACTCCTGAGGGGACCAAAACCCCTGAGCTGTGCGCTGATCCAGATAAGCTCCCCACCTCAGTAGGGAAGCATCTGTGGTGAGTATTACTGTGGGCACCTGACTGAGGAAGGGAACTCCTTGCCTTAAATTGTCCTCCTCCAACCACCACTGGAGGGCTTGAACCAGAGTCAGGGACACTGAAACCAACTTGTTTGGTGAGAGTCTTTTCTTTGAGACCAAAAGGCTCTGAGGTGAAATTGAATATCTCTCATCTGAAATCTTGCACCCTGCACTACTGCACTGCATGCTGCCATATGGCCCAGCAGCTGTAAGAAGTGTCTGGCTGGCCGAGACACAAGTGGACGAAACGAAGAGGCCAAACTGATGAGAGATTGGACCCTTGGGGAAGGAAGAAAGGCCTTGGCCTGTACAGCATCCAGCTCCACGCCTATGAATGTGAGGAGCTGGGAAGGCTCCAGAACTGACTTTTCCAGATTCGGGATGAATCCTAAAGATTCCAGAAGGTCTTGAGTAACCTTTAGATGTGACCTGACTTGGTCTGGGGACTGGCCTACTATAAGCCAGTCATCCAGATAAGGGAACAGCAGGATGCCTTGCTTTATGAGGAAGGCCACAACTACTGCCAGACACTTGGTGAATACTCTTGGAACAGATGTCAAACCAAAAGGCATTGCTCTGAACTGGTAATGGCCTGAGGGCAGCTCGAAACTGAGGTACTTTCTGTGGGACTGCCTGATAGGGATGTAAAAATAGGCATCTTTGAGATCCAGAGATGCTAGCCAGTCTCCTGGTCTCAGAGAGTGAAGAATTAGTCCCAGAGTCACCATCTTGAACTTTGGCTTTAAGATGTGTTTGTTCAGGTATCGTAGATCTAGGATGGGTTGCCACTCCCCTGTCTTTTTTAGGGTAAGGAAGTACCTGGAGTACAATCCTTTTCCCTTGTGAATGAGAGGGACCTTTTCCACTGCCTGCAGAAGCAGCAGAGATGAGACCTCTGTCTCCAAAGCCTGTGCTTCCTCTGAAGAGGAAGGGGGGAAGACCTTTGCCCTCAGCCTTGGGAACCCGGTGAAGCTGAGAGCAAGGCCCTGACTCACCACTTCCAGAATCCATTTGTCTCAAGTGATAGACTTCCAGGCCTGGAAGAAGTGAGCCAGCCTGCCCCCTACAGGGATTGGAGAGACGACCCTGACTGACCCATCAGGGTGTCTGCTTGGCAGAGGGCTTAGACTGAGAGGAGGATGCAGCCCTTGTCATCCCCCTTCTGCCTCTTCCCCTAAAGAACCCCCTCTGCTGAAAAGAAGAGGAGGCCTGGGCCTGGTAAAAAGGCATTTGAAAAGGCCTGCCCATGCCAGACCTAGATTGCTGCCTTTGAGGAGTGGTCTGCTTCTCTTTGGCTGCAGCACTCCTGTATGTGGTCCTGTACTCATCCATCTTTTTCATGTAAGCCTCTGTTTGTTCCCCAAACAGAGAGTTACCAGAGACAGGAAAATCCATGGCCTTGGTCTGGGTATCCTGAGACAAGTTGGTACACCTGAGCCAGGCAAATCTCCTCATGAAGACTGATGTAGCCATAATCCGAGAATGGACATCATTCCAGTGTACAGCAGCATGGAACTGTACCTTGGAAGCTTCGCTGCCATCTGCAGCCACCTGCTCCAGCTCACTGGCTAGCTGGGGAAGGGAATTCTTAGCCAGAGCCAGAATCGTATCCCACCTAGACTTCTAGCATCTGGCTGTATATGCCATGTAATTTGATTGCCTGAGTCCCAAAGAGGATGCCAGGTAGTGCTTTTTTGCCATGGCATCTACTTTCCTGGAATCATTACCTCGGGGGGTGAGTTGCCAGAGGAACGTTAGCCTTGTCACAGGCTGCAGCTTGCACTACCCCAACATGGCTGCAATGAGTAGTAAGGAATTCCATCCCAGAGCCTGACAAAGCATACCTCCTGTCCATCTTTTATTCCACAGTGGGTATGGATGTTGGCATTTGCAAGATCTTTTGGGTCTGTTTCCCCATTGACTTATGCATAGGGATAGACAACCTTTTGGACTCTGGGACATCCATCATTTCAACATAGTCAGGCTCCTCCTGATCATGTTCAGCCTCTTCCATAGGGAGCTGAAGAGTATCAGCCACCTTCCTGTAAAACAGGTAGTGGGAGGGGGACTCAGAAAGCCTGGGGGGAGAGACATTGGAAGGCCTGTCTGGGGAGATGTCCGGTTTTATAGGCACATCCAGGTCCTCATAATCATCATCTTAATTTTCTTCTTCTTCTTCTCCCTCATAAAAAGCTTTAGGGTCATAAGCAGAAGCTTGGACGTCCGACCGTCCTCGAGATGGTGTCGGTTTGGTAGGAACCGGGCGAAGCGACTGCACTATGGCAATCGCTTTGGCAGTTTCGTCGGCAGTCGGAACATGAGAACCAGGATCCGAACCGGCCGACTTTCACTTCTTCTTTGTAGGACTGATTCCGCAGAATCGGCTATCCTTTTGCCCGAAGGGTTATCACCCAGGTCAGTAGGCACCCCCTCAGGTTCAGCCGAAACCGAACCGGGCTGGCCATCCGGGTCAGTGGACTTCTCGGCCTCCCTTTCCTTAAGCCTACTTAAATGTTTTTCAGCAGCAGACTTACGGAAATTCTTGCAAATTTGGCAGTCTTCCTTGAGGTGGTCAAACCCCAGACAATAAACACATATGAGGTGGGGATCGGCCTTAGCAAAGGCCTCCCCACACTCGGTGCAGTGCTGAAACCAAGTGGGTCCGGTTTTCTTTTTGGGTTTCTCAGACATGCCTTCAGACAAACAGTTACCCTTACCAGTGTTCAAGCCAGGCAACTACAAAAAACTATCGGTTCCGGCCGTGTCACGGGTCAGTTGAAAAAAACCCCAATAAAAACTTTTTTTTTTCCAGGAACCGATAGGTACCGGAACACACAAATCTGTTTTTTTTTTTTTTTCTTCAGTTCCTGACCGGACCGACCGGTGGGGAACCGAAAAAATAAAACAATTTCTTTCAGTAATAATCACACTATCTACCTACAATACACTTACTGTACCGGGACAGAGATGTGAACACCAAAAATAAAAAAACGGTTGATAAAACCGACCGATATTACAACTACCGAACCGAAGTGTAGGAGAGGATCTCTGGAGCGACTTCTCAGTTAGGCGGAGTAAAGAATCTGATGGTTACGCTTCAGAGTACCTGGGACAGATGTTTGAAAATCAAGCTCGAGATGAATGTTCTATGCCTGGCATAGACTTTAACCCTTTCATCTCCGGGGCAGTTTAAGTGCAGGGGTTAACTGCAATTAGTCAGAATACAGCAAGACTTCATGCTGTTTGAATACCCTGGAAGAAATTTTTTCTTCTCACCCCAGGAATTCTCCAATATTCATAACTCTTGTAGGCTACAAAGCAGTACCTTTGGAGATGGGCACAGAACCTACTTTGAAAATAGACTCTGCAGGACTGCTGTGACAAACCTGGTATCACATCCAGGTTGTAATGCTTTGTAAAGGTGTGTACTGTTCTCCAGGTAGCTGCTTTAAAGCTCTCCACTAATGGGACATCTCTGGCAGCTGCTATGGTTGCAGCTGTGCCTCTTGTAGAATGAGCCCTCAACCCTGTTGGAGGCTCTTTTCCAGCTTTGGAATAGCAAAACTGAATGCACTGAATTATCCAGCGAGAAACGGTTCTCTTAGATGGTGGATTTCCTTTTCTCACATACCCATAAGTCATGAACAGTTACTTTCTATCCTGTCTGTGGTCCTTAGCAGTTGTCATCTAGTAGCTACGTGCTCATTTGACATCCAAAGAGGGGGTCTGTGCTCATCTGAACTAGAATGTTCAGTGAAAATGACTGGTAAAGTAATAGACTGGTTTAGATGGAAATCAGAAAACAACTTAGGGAGAAATTTCCTGTTTGTTCGCAAGACTACCTTATCTCTGTGGAATGAAATATAGTCCTGATCAATGCACAGAGCCTGATGTTCACTGATTCTTCTTCCAGAGGTTATTGTCACTAGGAAACTGTTTTCCATGTGACATATTTCAAATGAGCTGATGCCTTAGACTCAAAAGGAGGACCCATGAGCCTGACTATACAGAGATTCAGATCCCAAACTGGCACCAGTTGGTTCCCTATGACGGGGGTGCAAATGGACCTATCTCTTGAATATAGGCAGACACTGAAGCTAGGCAGACCTTTAGACTAGTGGGCTGCAAGCCCAAGGAATGTAAATGAACATGACAGTCCAGCAGTGCTGGCATCCCTGCCTTTGCTTGTACCACACCATTGTTGGCACACCAAATGGAAAACCTTTTTGAAGCATATGTTTTCTTAGTGGATGGCTTTCTGTAACCCTTTAAGATGTCCAAAAACCTGTCTGAGAAATGCAAGCCTGCATACTCCAAGTCCTCAAGAGTCATGCCTTGAGTATGAGGGATCTGAGGTTCATATGCAGAATCCTCCACTGATTGGAGGTTAAAAGGTTGTGCCTCTAGGGAAGGTGTATGGGTTTGGCTACAGACATGGTGAGCAGCAGAGAGTACCATGGCTGCCTGTGCCACTCTGGTGCTATCAAGATCACTGATGCTGGTTGGGATCTGAGCTTGATCAAAACTCTGAGCACCAAAGGAAATAGAGAGAAGGCATACAGGTGCATGCCTGACCAATCCAAAGCCAGAGCATCCAGGGGAATTGTCCTCTGGGCTAGTGGCCTACAACAGTACTTTGGCAGGTGGTGGTTCTCGTGGGACGCAAAGAGATCTATCTCTGGGGTTCCCCACCTTCTGAAAATCACTTCCACCCCTGTCTGTTCAGGGACCATTCATGATGGGCCTGGTTGATCCGACTCAGAGCATCTGCTAAGATACTGTCCTTTCCTGGCAGGTGAATGGCCTGAAGGGAGACTCCTAGAGAGTAAGTCAGGCTCCATATTTTCATAGCCTCTGTGAAGACAGGGTTTGACCTCATACCTCCCCGCTTGTTTATGTAATACATTGTAGTGATATTGCCTGATCTGATCTGTACCACCTTTTCCTGCAGAAGTGATGTAAAGGCCTTTAGTGCCAACAGCACTGCTCTGAGTTCCAGTAGGTAGATGTTCTGAAGTGACTCTGCACTTCATCACAAACCCGTGGGTGGTGCGATTCCCCTAGATGAGCCCCCCACCCTTGCAGTGATGCATCTGTTGTGAGAATCACTGATGGGGCTCTTGCTGGAAGGAAACCCCTTCCCTTAGGTTGGCTTCCTCTTTCTACCACTGGAGGGCCTGAAGTAGTGTTTTTGTTACTGGAATCAATTTTGAGAGATGATCCTTTCTTTGACACCAGTGAGCCCTGAGGTGGAAATTAATGTCTCTCATCTGGAATCTGGACCCTGAAACTGTGCCCGTGGCTGCTGCCATGTGGCCCAGCAACTGGAGAAACTGCCTTGCAGTTTTTGGCCTGTTCAGGCTGAAGGAACCTGCCAACTAAACAATACTTCTTACCCTGTCTGAGGGCAGATAGACCTTGCTCTCCAGGGTGTTTAACTCTGCTCCTATGAATTGCAGCACCTGTGCAGGTAGGAGGACAGATTTTTTGAGGTTTATCGGAAACCCTAAGACTCCAAGAGACCCTGGGTGAGCGGAAGGTGTTCCTTTACTTGTTGTGGTGAGTTTCCTACCACCAACCAGTTGTCTAAATATGGGAATACTGTGAAAACCAGCATTCGCAGGTGTGTCACCACTACTGCCAAACACTCTGTGAACACTCTTGGGGCCGAAGTCATGCCGAATGGCAGTGTTGAGAACTGGTAGTGACCTGAAGAGAGTCTGAATCTGAGATATTTTCTGTGAGATTTCCTCATTGGGATGTGGAAATATACATCTTTTAGATCCTGGGATGCCAACCAATCTCCTTGTTGAAGCACTGGCAGTATCATTGCCAATGTTACCATCTTAAACTTTGGCTTTGTCAGATGTTTGTTTAACAGTCTGAGGTATAGAATAGGCAGCCACTCCCCATTTTTCTTAGTGGTGAGATAGTACCTTGAGTAAAAACCTCTTCCTTTTTGCTGTGGAGGAATATGCTCCACTGTTTTTGACAGTAGCAGGTTTTGAACCTCCTTTTCCAATAGCTTCCTTTCTGCTATGGAAGCTGGTTTAAACACTCTGGATCTTAGGTTTAGGAAAAATTCGAAACTAAGACACGAATCCTGACTCACTACTTCCAGGGCCCACTTGTCAGTGGTGATGTTTTACCAAGCCTGAAAGTAATGAGCCAGTCTGCCCCCTACTGGTAGAGAGAAGGCAGCCTTAACAATGAAGTCAGGTAGTCTGTTTAGTTTGGGGCACAGCCTGGCCAGTCTGGTAATCTCACCTGGATCCCCTTCTGCCCCTGCCGCTGAAGTACCCTGTTTGCTGTGAGTACTACTGGTACTGTGGCACAGCCTGGGCCTGGTAAAAAGGTCTGCTGTATGGAGATCTCTCCCTGCCTCCCCTTCGATAAGGCCCTGTGGAAGGAGCTGGCCTTTCTTTAACTGAGTTGCTCTTATAGGTGGCTTTGTATTCATCCACCTCTTTCATTTTGGCCTCTGTTTTGTCCCAAAGAGAGAATTATTTTCTATGGGGAAATCCATAGCTTTTTTTTGAGTGTCCTGAGTGAGGTTTGTGGCCCTGAGCCAAGCAAACCTCCTCAAACATACAGGATTTACCATCCATCTGGCAGCAGTGTCATTTGAGTCAGCTGCCATCTGGAACTGGTACTTAGCAGCCTCCAACCCACACCTGGCAATCTCGGCCAAATCCTCTGAGAGGCCAGACTGTGCATTCCTGGACAAATCCAGAACATATTGCCACAGTGACTTCTGGTACTGTGCTGCATATGCCTGATAGTTGGCCTGTCTAATTGCCAAGGAGGCAGACAGATACCCTTTTTTAGCCATGTTATCCATTTTTCTAGAAACTTTTTCTGGAGGGTGGGAGGCTAAAGGCACTTTTGCTCTGTCACAAGCTGCTGTCTGTACCACTCCTTGACGATCAGGGTGGGTGAATAAAAATTCAGCACCCTCCCTGTCAAGTTGATACTTCTTCTCCAACCTTTTATCTACAGGGGAGATAGAATGAGGAGTTTGCAGGATTTTAAAAGCATCCTTTTTGAAAAATTTATAGATAGGGAGCAACAGCTTTGTGTGAGCCCCATCATTTCGAAGTACTGAGTCTCTTCATCATCTTCTACTGCCTCACTGGTAGTGAGGTCTAAAGCATCAACCATTTTTCTAACAAAAGAAAAATGTGAAGAAAACCCCTCAGTTATTCTAGGAGGGGAACTAAACTCCTGTTCAGGGGAAACTTCTGGTTCAATGCATTCCACCTCCTTCTCCTCCTCATACTCCTCATAGTCCTCAGCCCTTAGGCATTCCTGGATTGAGGGCTGTACAGAAAGGGTGGCTTACTTAGATGAGGTTTGTCCCTGGAAAGGAGGGACAGGGACTGGTGCCAACCCCTGTAAAGCCTGAATTACCTTCAGGACTTGAGCAGTTTCCTCAGGTGAAGGCATTAACGCAGGCTCAGTTGAAGTCCCCTTAGGGTGACTGGTTCAATATGCTTTGTCTTTTTTGATTTTTTCAAAGGAACCAGGGAGTCAGCTGGTTATGCAGGTCACCTGCTTGTTTTCAGGGTGTAGGCTGGTCAGAGCCTGTGGAACCCTTTTGCAACTTTTTTTGCCGCCTCTCCAAATGTTTTTCCACTGTTTTAGGTGAAAAAGTGCTACATATGTCACACTCTGCAGAAAAATGATCCTGGCCAAGGCAGGCACCATACAAGGAGTGTCTGTCAGCTTTAGCAAAGACTTCCCCATACTGGGTACAATTTTTGAAGTCAGGTTCGCCGGTTCTCTTCTTTGGTTTATCTGACATGATGTAAACCGGCAGAAAAAAGAAACTGCAATAAGATTTTTAAATTTTAAAGTATTTTTTGCGGTCAGTTCCGGAATGAATGAAAGTTCCAATGAGAACCGGGAACCAGTACCAAATGAATTGTTACCAAGTGAATCAAGGTTATCGGTTACTTTTTCAAAACTTAACGGTAAATTTTAAAATAATAATAAAATAATAAATATAACTAATACAATTAACTAACCATAGTTTTATATTAAAAAAACTCCAGAAATAAGAGACTAAGGCTTGGTTCTCCCGCGGTTATTCTGAACCTGGAGAAACTGAGAAAATAATACAAAAAAACTAAAAACTAAAAACTAACTTAGCGGTTGACAAATTAACAAAAGATAAAGGCACAAATGAAAAAATATGAAAAAGATACTTAAGTTCTTTGAATTCAGCATGACAGAAACAACGAATGAGGAGAGCACTCCAAGGCGTCTGTACTTGTCAGGCGGAGAATGAAATCTTAAGCAGCAGAACACTGGCAGTTGATAAGGGCATTTGAAAATTAGCATGAGCCAATGATGATTCCATCATTAGCATACATTCTATCTCCAGGCAGCTCTACTTAAAGGGATAACTGCAAGAGTTATGAATATTGGAGAATTCTTGGGGTGAGAATGTGGACCTGTTTTACTGACAGGGTGAATGTTGGTCATGATGACACCAAGCAAACTCTCAAACTCTTCATTGATAAGTGCACACAGGAGACCAACAATGTAATCCTCTAAAAAAACAGGCTACATATGTACTGCACCAAAGATACATCTCAGATGGAAAATCCTCCAGAACCTCATCGTCACAGCTACTGTATTGACCATTCACACAGTGCTCATGCTACTAATGTGGAGGCAGACACATGGGTTGATTTTACCACTGTTTTACTAGCCCAAGACCTACAGCAAATTGACCAGAGCTAGTGCAGGTTTTCTATGGCTGTTAATGAAGTTAGAAAAGTCCCTACTTTTGCAGGCTGTTGTCTTCATACTAATCTTTCTCAGTGTTCCAGATGGGCTGGTGGGTATCCAGTGATGATAGCGATAATAAATGAGCAACTGTAAAAACAGCAACTCATTTATAGCGCTATCATCGTCAGCGATTCATTTATAGCGCTATCATGGTCAGCTATCTTGCAAAGGTAGAGATGGTATAGCGAGGAAAGCGACTGGAAGGGGAGGGATATGGAGGTGGAGGGGAAGGATAGGAGGGAGGGTTTAGACAGGGGGGAGAGCCTGCTGCAGCCGAGCCAGCCCTGTGGTGTGGTGGGGAAGGTGGCTGGCTACGGTGCAGTAGGTACTGGGTTCGGGATGGAGCAGGAGTGAATATTTTGCCGCTGCTTGCGGCTGGCTTTTTTTTTTTTTTTCCCCCCCTGGATTTGCCCCTCCTCAACATGCACCCCCTGAAATGACAATCCAAAAGCAGGGGTGCAGGTTCAGCCCCTGCAAAAACACTGAGTAATGCCGAAGTGGGGTTGCGAGGGAATTGTATATTGCTGAAATGCTTTTCAGCGATATACACATGCCATAATAGCGATCGCTGTTTTGCGATCGCTATTATGACATGGAACCGGGCTGGTGTGATTAACAGCTCATTAAGAGCTGCAATTATCTGGCAGTTCAAAAGGGGGATCCCACAAAAGACTTAATGTGAGTCATTATCACTCCACTGTTAGCCCTTTCAGCTAGCATCCAGGCTGTGATCAAGGGTAGAGTGCTGTTAAGTCACCAGTTTCCATTTTTCTGAATGTGTCTCTGATTATTTGCCCCACATTATTAACCCTTGTTGTGCTGCAGACTGATATCAGTCCAGAATTCCTATACGTTCTAATTCTGTTGGCAGCCAAGGGTTAAGACCCGTGCCCCTCATTTCCCTACATTTTGAGAATCTGTATCCAACACTTCAGTGACAAAATGCTAAGAGGTATACTAGGTCTGCCTTTCAGGTGGTGTATTTAATTCCAGCCTTACCATAGTTGCTCACTCTCCCCTTCAAATCTCTCAGCTCTGTATTTTCCCTGGACACCACTGCAGACCAGAGTCTGAAATGACCATCCACAGATCCATAGCTGCCATTACAGGCAGGTGTAGAGGTTCCCAGCTCTTCTAAATGGACCATGCCAGCCATCACCATCCATGCAGTCCCACCCTTATCCCACCCTGCATGTCCTTTCATCCTAAAAACAAAGCTTTGGAACATGTACGGTACAAAAATAAACCTTAATAAAATATATAATTTGAAAGGTTAAAAAAGCATTTCTGGGGTACGTATATTATCTTATATAGAAAAAGAGGTAGTACAATGTCATGCCTGTGTACTGTTTCTCCTGGGCTGATTAAAGGAAAATGTTGTAAAAAATATATATATATATATATATATATATATATTTATTGTTGGGGCAAAAATGGAAATTACGTACCTATGGTAATTCTTGATCTTCTTGGACGAAGTCTCCACCATTCATTCACACTAATGGGACTATGCCGGAGGTGCTAGGATCCAGTGGGAGCCAAAAATCTTCAGGAGGGCAGGTGCCAGGGTAGGACTGCACATGCACAGTGCCACGAGACTGGCTTGCACCATATAGGCTACCTCAGCGTTGGCCCTCCAACCGGTTCATTACCTTTTTTCACTGAGGAGGTGCAGCGTACACTAACCTAACGAAATTATCTTATTCCGGACTTAAAAAGTCCACATGACCTGTGTAAGGAGGGTCAACTCAACAGTCTTCACAGCCCAAACAACGAGGAAATGAAGGCCAAAAACAGGATGAGTGAGCTTGGGGGATGGTGGGTGGGCATGCGAATGAGTGGTGGAGACTTCATCCAAGAAGATCAAGAATTACGGTAGGTACGTAAGTTTCCATATCTTCCTGGACATAAAGTCTCCACCACTCATTCACACTAATGGGAGAGTACCAAGCTAAAATAATCCCCTGACATGGGTGGCAGGAGAGAGGAGCTCACTTAGGACAGAAGTCCAGTAAGGATTGTCCTGCCAAAGGACTGATGCTGCCTGGCATGGACATCCAAAGCGCAGTGCTTTATGAAGGTGTGCACAGAACTCCAAGTGGCCGCACTGCAGATGTCCGCAATGGGCATGTTTCGGATTTCTGCCAGAGATGCCACAACTGTTCTGGTAGAATGCGCATATACTTCTGCCTTCCAGCTTAACCTGTGCCATGGAGTAGCATTGGCGAAGACATGCCACTAGCCACGTTGAAATGCATCTGACAGCAACAGGATGACCCAGCCGGGCCGTGCTGAAGGAGACAAACAGTTGTTTTGACATGCGGATTTCTTTAGTTCTGTCTAAATAGAACTGCAAAGCTCTCTTCACATCCAGAGAATGCAGGGTACGTTCCCTTTCATTCTGGAAGTTCACGAAGCAGGTTGGGAGGACCAAGGGATGATTCAGATGGAATTCTGTGATAACCTTGGGGAGAAACTTAGGGTGAGTACTAAGAACCACCTTGTCTTTGTGAAATACAGTATACGGAGGGTCTGTGACCAAAGCATGTATTTCAGACACTCTGAGAGTGGAGGTAATGGCTACAAGGAAGGCGGGCTTACAAGTCAGAAACTTCAGCTCATAAGTAGCTAGGGGCTCAAAAGGTTTATGGGTGAGCATGTCTAGCACAAGATTAGTGTCCCAGGCAGCTACCGGTCGTCTGACCGGTGGCCTAGTATGAAGTATACCCTTAAGGAACCTCTTGACCACAGGTAACTGAGCCAGAGACACAGTGTGTACGGGCTTGTGGTACACTGAAATCGTGCCAAGGTGAACCTTCATGGTTGAGTATTGCAGGCCTGTGTTCGACAGATCTAAAAGATACTCTAGGACTTTGTTTGGTGGGCAGGAAAAAGAATTCCAAGAGGATTTTGAGCACCAGATGGGGAACCGCGTCTGCTTAGCCATGTAAGTTTTTCGAGTAGCTGACTTGCATGCAGCTAACAGAATATCTGAGACCCTACGTGAAACAAACCTAGTCACCTCTGTCTCTTCAGGAGCCAGGCATGGAGGTGAAGGGTCTTCAGGTTGGGATGGACCACAGGGCCCTGGGTCAGCAGGTTTGTATGAAGTGGAAGCTGTCTCAGAGAAGTTTCTGATAATCTGTTGATTAATGGAAACCAGATCTGACGAGGCCAGAATGGGGTGATGAGGATCATTCTACCCCACCGCGCCTCCAGTTTGAGCAGTGCACTCTGAACTAGGGGAAAAGGAGGAAATGTGTACAGAAAGCATCTTGTCCACCACAATCTAAATGCAACCTGACAGAAAATGCCAGATTCTGGATTTCTGGAGCAGAAGAGAGGCAGTTTTGCGTTGAGTGGGGACGCAAAAAGGTCCAGGTCTGGGGTTCCCCACTCTTCGAAGAGCGACTGCACGATGTTTGTGTCGAGAGACCACTCGTGAGGGTCTGTCTCTGTTCTGCTGAAACGATCCGCCAGATCGTTCTGCACCCCTGGAAGGTAGACCGCCTGGATCAGTGTTTTCGCTCCAGGCACCACTCCCACACTCTCATCGCTTCCCTGCATAAGGGGTAAGAGTGTGCTCCACCCTGCTTGTTGATGTAGTACATCACTGCTTTGTTGTCCGTTTAAAGGAGAATGATCTTGTGACAGAGTATGTCCTTCAAGGCTCGGACTGCATACAGGACGGCTCTCATTTCTAGAACATTTATGTGAAGCTGAGACTCGTCTTGATTCCACTTGACCCTGGGTGTGGAGATCCTGGCAGTGAGCTCCCCATCTGAGTAGGGACGCAACTGTGGTGATGGAGATCTAAGATCCTAGAGGGGTGAAGGGATAACCTTCCAGAAGGTTGTCTTCCTGAGTCCACCAGGTGAGTGACCATTTCAGGGGTTCCGTCACTTCAATGTGAAAGGACTGTGGGTGCGTGGTCGGCGATCACTGAGTGCTGAGCATCCACTGGGTAGTCCTCATGTGAAGACAAGCCAGTGGCATGGTGAACACTGAGGATGCCATGAGACCCAGCATCCGCTGCATCGAGAGTGAACCTAAGCCTGTTTACAGCAATTTTGCACTGCAAGGGTAGTTTGAAGTGCAAGTTCTTTTAGGCTGCAGGTTGTAGATTTTAAAGTATTACAGCTCTCTTTGTTTTAAGGTCCAGTGCTAATCTACCCTGGAGCAGAAACTAACTTTAAAGTGACACAGTTGTTTCTGTTTAGACTAGATTTAATTTGGGTCACAGTTGTAAGCTTTGCCCTGCAAATAATCCAATTTCTGCTTCACTTTCTCTCCTACTGTCTCCTCCTTGCTCCCTCCCCCACCTCCAGCCTTTATTAAATACTCTCCCTCCCACCTTGACACCACCCCTATACAATCTTCTTCCTTCCTTCTCACTAACATTGCAACTCCACTTAAAGATACAGAGTGCAGCTATTAGGCCTAACACTTGTCATGTCCTCCCCTTAAAGACATCTTCCTTTTTAGGTCACCGCCAAACTGTAAGGGTACACATCTGCCTATAAGGCCAGGACACCCCCCCCAGCTCCATCACATCTTAATTTCTTTTACTTTCCTCCCCCTCCCAAGACCCTGCTTGCTGTGCCACCACCCTTTTCCAATCTTGGACATAGCAACCAGACTAATGTTAATTTTTATACTCCTGCCCACTCTCTGTTTGCAGCCACTGAATGACCCTAAATCAGCTGACCCTCTTATTACGGAGCACCCCTATGGCAACATCTACAGTACTATAACATCCGTGCATAGCTGTTGCCCACGTGCCAACTGCATGCCTAACAACACACCCTGGCCTACCTGGCCCAGAATGCATCCAGCTTGGCCAGGGCTTCCCCCTCCCACATTCCTGCCTAAACTGGCCGTTCACTCTGATAAGCATGCAGCTTGAATGAATCCACAAAGACAGCACAAAGCTAGCCTTAAACACTTTAAAAGTTAGCTGGTCAGATTGGTACTCCTGTTACTACTGCTCCCAGGCAACATCCACTCTAATCCGGCCCTCCTCTATTTCCAGGGGTTGAGTGCACGAAACAGGCACCTTAACCTTTAAGGCCACAAACATAGAAGCCTGACAGCAAAGTTTGACAACCTTCAGCCTGGGCAGCCCTACATAATCCAGACGTACTGTTTGTGGTAGAGACATGGCTCACTCCCAAGATCCCTGATGGAGCCATCAGTCTACTGGGCTATTCAATCTTTAGGCATGATCGTAAATCTAAAAGAGGTGGCGGCTGTGCAATCTACCTTAAGGACAGCCTTCAGGGCATACTCCTGAATTTACCCAGCCTAGGGTTGTTTGCCCAGGCCCTTACCATTAAGGTTCTTCTTGGGACCCACAACAAAACTGTCACAATTCTGTCTACATCCCCCCAAAGAACTAGGCCCAAGGGCTCCATGCTGTCATAGACTGTCTTGGAAGCCTAACCCTAAGCTCTGAGGTTAGGTGATTTCAGTATTAATTGGCTTGCCCCTGAAGCTAACCAATTTAAGGATGCAATTCAGGCTACCCACTTTACCCCGCTCATTGAAACTCCCACTAGGACTAACTACAGGACGTGCACTAGTACTTTGACTGGGTGCTCACCAACCGACCTGAGCATGCCTCTAATGCCTCCGTCCTACCGGATGACATCAGTGACCACTCCCCTGTCATGTTCAGCTGGGCTAATAATTTCTCCAAACCGCCTCCTAGAACAATTACCAGCAGGGTTCTCAAACCTGGTCACGCTGACCGCTTCAAAATGTATCTCCTCAGTGCTGACTGGTCCTCAGTTTTTGAGGCTTCCGACGTTGACGATGCGCTCGACCATTTCATCCTCCTCTTCAATACAATCTGACACCCATGCTCCCATAAAAACATGGAAGATCAAAGGCTACTTTAACCCCTGGATGAGCCCTGATACCCTTGAGCTAATGAAAAACAGAGACCACCTCTGGCATATAGCCAGGGCCACTGGCAAGCAGCCTGATATCCTGAACTACAAACATGTGAGGAACAACTGTACCAGGACCATCCGATTAGCCAAAAACATATACTATAAAGATGCCCTAACCAAGAACTGGAATGATGGGTGCAAATTCTGGGCTATCCTAAATGAGGTCACCGGGCGAGAACCCAAAACAGCACCTACCATGCCCTGCGTTGATGGCTCCCCCATACTTAACCCTAAATCGATTGCCAACACTTTTAACAATGCCTTCACCGACTTGCAGCATATTTTTCCCATGACTTCTTCTCTCCACCATCCCACCAGCACCCACGTCCCATCGCCATCCCCTTTCACTTCAAGACTATTACCTTCGAGAAACCAGGAAATATCTGCGAAAGTGCTTGGAAAGGGGAGATTCAGTGGGATAACCTCAACCTGAAACTAATCTCGCTCTCACTTGAAGAAATCCTGTCCCTCTCACCCATATCCTTAACCTCTTGTCCATCTCTCAGTATTCCCCAAAATGGAAGGCTAGTGATCACCTATTGTCAAAGAGTGGAATCGTGCCTCCCGGGAATTACAGACCCATCTCTATACTACCACCACTCTCAAAGGCACCTGAACGAATTGTTGCCGACCAACTTGTCGATTATCTGGACAAGCACATGCTCCTATGCGCAGAGCAACATGGCTATAGGGCTGGGCATAGCACCACTACAGCCCTCCTGGAATTGACAGGCTTCATCCACAAATCTCTCGATTGTGGCCAGCTAGTCGGGGCTATCTATATTGACCTAACAAAGGCCTTTGACACGGTCAACCATGCCCTTCTAGTTGACCAACTCACTGCCATAGGTCTTGCCCCGAGGCAGCCGCATGGTTCCACAGCTATCTACACTGCCGAACACAGCAAGTCAGGATAGATATCTTTCTCTCGGACACCAAGCCTGTGTGCTCAGGCGTTCCACAGGGGGTCATTACTGGGCCCCCTCCTCTTTAGCCTATTTCTGGATTGCCTCCCACTAGCCAGTCAGTGCTGTATCCTCCTCTACGTGGATGATGCGGTTATCTTTTCTAATGGCTCTGAACCCACTGCTCTTGAGCAACAGCTACAACGTGACTTCACCAGCGTTGAGTCGTGGTTCAAAAATCATAAATTGATAATGAATAAGGGGACTGCAACATCACTGAGACAAAAAAAAACCTTTTCAGCTAAAAAGAAATAAATAAAATAGGGACAAACAGTAATTTTGCTTAGCCTAATGATAAAAAGTCACAAAAATTTAAGCACCACCTGTAATAATTTCACAGAAGATATACCCTGTAAAAAACACTTTGCTACAGAGAAAAATAAAGCAGTAACAGAAGATATACCTTGTAAAGACAATTTGAATCAGAAGATTACAGCAGTAATCTGTTAGCACACACCTGTAGGCACACCTTGTAATAATGCAGCAGAAGGTACACCCAGCAACAGCAATGTGAATCAGAGAAAAATAAAGCAATAAAGTGTTAGCAACAAACAATAACAATCCCTGTGAGTACAAAATAAAAACAACACACAGTAAATTTGCCTAGCCAAAAGTCTTAATCCTTTCCCTTACTCTGGTAAGGTTCTTAGTTCTGTCCTTTCAAACAAGCTAGAAGGAAAGAGCTCAGGTAAAGCTAGGTGCCTTGGCCAGCAAACCTTGCCTTCCACCCAGTGTTTGCAGGAGACGGTGTCGTGTGTGGGACCCAGACGGTGGCAGTGTTTGCAGGAGAGGGTGTCGTGTGTGGGACCCAGACACCTAACACAAACGGTGTGGTGTCGTAACGGTAGATCTTCCTACCGCAATGACATGATGGAAATAGTGTTGATTTGCTTGTAGATTCTTTGGACATTCGTTGATGAAGAATGGAAATGGAGGGAAATCCATTCCCAGCTTAAGTTCTCATCTATGACTGCTGTCATTAGCGCTAGCTGTTGCGTTCGAGCTGAAGACGGTGGGAAAATGAACTGATGATACCAAGGACCGCCCACTCTTGTATAGGAGCAGGATGATGATGTCATGTGTGGGCGGATCCTGGAAAAAGACTGCTAGAAGACAGCTGCCGTGCACCACAGAGCCCTCTGGCGACAATCCAAGTGTATTACCTGCTGCAAGAGATCATCCCCGTGGAAGATCTACTGTTACAGGTGAGTACCCTGTTTTTCTGGGGATGTGGATATGATGTTCTATTCACATTTTCTGACAGACTCCTAGCAGTTCTCCAGGAGGAGGGAGGCAAGGCGCACATCCCCTACTTAGGGAACAGAGACTGGAGAACTGAGGCCCCAAAACCAGCATCCTGGCATGATTCAAGGTCGAGGTGGTAATGGGAAATGAAGGTGTGTGCTGACCTCCAGGTAGCAGCCCTGCAGATTTCCTGGATAGGGACATCCCTAAAGCAGCCACCGAGGCAGCGGTATGACGGGTGGAATGAGCCCTTAGCCCTACGGGAAGCTCCCAATCCACCAACCTATAGCAGAGGTCAATGCAGGAAACACTCCACCTGCAAACTGTCCGCTTGGCTGCTGGTCTGCCAGGTGCGGCTTCAGCGTAGGTGACAAACAGCTGGAGAACCTCTTCCTGCTCCAGCCGTGCGCTCCTTGTAATAAGTGAGCGCTCGCCTCAGATCCAGAGTATGGAGCCTGTGCTCAGCCTCCGAGGTGTAACTGGTGAAGTACACTGGGAGATTAATCACCTGGTTAAGGTTATTTAAGCCACCAAGAAGGTGGTCTTCCACGACAGATGAGACATATCACACCTGTGCTTAGGTTCAAATGGGTTGTCCATGAGCTTTGCCAAAACTAGCAGCAAATCCTACAGTGGTGTTGGTTCATGCACCGGAGGAGAAATGTGGTCAAGGCCTTTGAAAAAGCACCAGACCACCTCCTTCTGAACCACTAACTGCTGACTGGCCCACATCCAGTAAGCAGAGATGGCTGCCAGGTGCACCTTGAGGGTCGTCGACCGAAGGCCTGACTTAAAGAGAGACCACAGATAGTCAAGGATGCTAGCCACTCGACAGGACAATGGGTCCAGCCCCTTGCCCAGGCACCAAATGGAGAATCTCTTCCACTTGAAGGCACAGCATTTCCTGGTCAACTCCTTCCAAGATGCCTCCACAAGTGAGGACATCTTCAGACAGACCTAAAGCCTGGAACTCTAGCCATTCAAGAACCAGGCTGTCAGGTGCAGGGACTGAAGGTCCAGGTGCAGTACCTTCCCCTGACTGATGGAAAGCAGGTCCGAGCAGAGAGGAAGATGCCTCAGGAGCCTGCTGCTGAGGTTGAGGAGATCAGGGTACCAAAATTGGAGTGGCAAGTCCGGAGCCACCAGGATCACCTGTGCCGTGTCCCTCCTGGCCTTGAGAAGCACCTTGTGGATAGAAGGAAGGCATAAAAGTGGTCTGGGGTCCAGGGCCTCAAGAAGGCATCTCCCTGAGCGTTCCCTGCTGAGGGGGGCAGGCACAAAACAGCCTCAGCTTTCTGTTCTCCCTGGAGGTGAACAGGTCCACCTGAGGGGTGCCCCACTGGGAGAACAGACTGTGTACTATATCTGGGTGGAGAGACCACTCGTGAGACGCCTCATCCACATGGTTGAGGGTGTCCACCAGCTGGTTGGGGGCCCCCTGCCACATGGGCGACTAGGAGATCGGCCTCCAGGCTGTACACGAGAGTCCACACATGGAGAACTTCCTTGCATAGTGGCAGGGAGTGCATCCCACCTCGTTTGTTGAGGTAGTACATGGTCTTGGGTCATCTGGCTGGACCTGAACCACCTGATTCCCGGATGTGTGGAGCAAATGCAGTCAAATACCAGCCAAACTGTTTGGAGCTCCAGCAGGTTGATATGACATCGGGATTCCTTGAGGATCCAAAGTCCGTGGACTCTCTGTTTCCCCAGGTGGGCACCCCAGCCCATGAGTGAGGCACTGGTCATCAGGATGACTGTAGACTCAGGGAGGACAAACAGGATCCCTTCCTGCAGATGCTCTGGGACTAACTACCACTGGAGGGCGTCCCACATTTGCTGGGTCACAGTGACCAGCCGGTGGAAGTGACCCCTGCACTGAGACCAATGGCTGGTCAGCTCCCACTGTAGGAAGTGCATTCTCTAGCGGGTCCATCAGACCATGCTAGTGCAGGCCGCCATATAACCTAGCAGGCGCAGGAAGTCCCAGGCAGGGCACAAGTGCCTAACCTGAAATCAAGGCATAAATTAGTGTCAGAGAGTTGATTAGCAGCCTTTGCTAATCAAAATGAAAAATGATTAGAAATCGATTTTGATTAGCAGTTTTATAAAATGGGTATTTTTACTTGAAACCATGTCATTATTACTTATTATTGTATATACTGATAAAATAGACATTGCATACATAGTTCTGAAACCTAATTTGCCATTTTGACCAAATTGTCTGCATAGCCTCTCTCATTAAACCACCTCATGTACCTGGTGCAGGTTTTCCAATCCCCGCCAAATCCTAATTCTGCATAACGGCAACGCCATTCCGTGCCACAGGTGCCACATCCCATTTTGGCCAGGATTTGAAAAATGACAGCTGTGACATACATGAGGTGGGGTAACAAGATGACTATGTTGAAAATCTGGGGTCAAAATATTTAAAAATTCAAAGTTACGGTCACGTGCTCGAGTACAATGAATGAGTCGTAACTTTGCCACTTTTCATGTCTCTAACTCATTCCTCAAGAATAATATGACTGTCATTGATTAATCCTGCCCGAAAGGGTGAATTTGCCAAGGATCAAGTAAATCACCTTCGGGCAGGGAATTACTTAATGAGAGTTACATTGTTCATGAGGTTGGGTCCCCAAAAGGCTATGTTGAAAATCTGGGGTCAATATCTCAAAAAATGACCAAGTTATGCACCAAAGTTGAAACTCCCATTGAATACACAGGTCCTCATTTACCTTCGTTCTCCAGCAGCAAGACGTGTCTTTGGGAGCACAGATCTCGGACCTAGGACCTGTTATGGTGAGTGACGGCCTGTGGGGCTGTCAAAGGGGATGTGGGGAGGTGGGTGCTCAGTGGGTGGTTAGGTGGGGCTACGGGACAGTGACCGGCGATGGACCTTTCTTTTTTTTTGCAGGTTCAAATTTTTAAAAAAAATCCAGGGGACAAAACGAACAGACATGGGATGGTGGGGGTGCCACTAGACACCAAGGAAGGAACCTAACAATAACGGGACAGCAATCGGATTTGGGGGGTGCCACTAGATACCAGAGAACGAAAAATAATGGGGACATCCATGGATGTGGGGGTTCCACTAGACAACAGGGATAAACGGCATAATGGGATGGTGATCAGTGGAGGGAGGGTGCACTAGATGTCACCAGGGAAACGAAGGGCTGGCAACTGGAGGATGGGGGGGGGCACCACTAGACACCAGGGAAAGTAAAAAAAAAATATGGGGACGGCCAGCTTCTATGATTAGCAACCACTGCTAATCAAGCTGGAAATTGACTCGTGCTTCCTGATTCTTGGGTCACAAATTGCAATGCAAATTCACTTATTTTATGCCTTGGAAATGATTGGGCAAAGGAGGAGAGAGCCTCCACCGTGTCCGCTGGGAGCCGGGCTCTGGCTCTGCAAGAGTCGAGCTCCACCCTGACAAAGTGGATCACCTGCAAAGGTACAAGTTCTGACTTGGTCTCGCTGACCAGGAGGCCAAGGGAGACACAGATCTGGAGGGCCAGGTCCCTGGATTGCTCCACCTCCTGCCTGGAGGGACCTGCTATCAGCCAGTCGTCCAGGTAGGGGTAAACCTGGACCCCTTGGCACCTTAGGTAAGCTGCCACAACTGCAATGCACTTGGAGAAGACCCTCGGGGTCAAGGACAGGCCAAATGACAAGGCCTGGAACTCATAGAGGGTTCCCTCGGCTCAGAGGTGGAGGAACCTTCGGTGTGACAGACGGAGCAGGATGCAAAAGAATGTGTCCTGAAGATCCAGGAAGCAAAACCACAAGTCTTGCTCTAGAGATGGTATGATCTGAGCAGAGTTACCATCCTGAAGGTGCACGACTTGAGAAACATGTTCGGGTCATGCAGATCTAGAATGGGGTGTCCGCTTTGGCACCTGGAAGTACCTGGAGACAAACCCTGGGTGTTCCAGAGGATCCATGACAGGAACTATGACCTCCTTGCAGAGAAGCAGGGCTATGTCAGCTCTGAGAGCTGACAGAATGCCTGTGGATACCAAGTCCTCCCGTGGGGTGCAGGCTCAGCAAGGAGGGTACTGCTCAAATTCCCGAGGCAGACCCAGACCCACCACCTCAAGGACCCACCTGTCCATGGTGACAGCAGACCAGATGAGTGACAGGGTTGAATACGGCCCTGTCCCTAAAACCAAGAAACATGTCAGGTCATTTTTAGGGCTGACTGGTTATTATCGGAGATTTGTTCCCAACTTAGCAGAGTTAGGTACTCCCCTCACTGAACTCACAAAAAAACGGTACCCGAATAATGTGAAATGGTCCCCAGAGTGTGATGAGGCTTTTTGAGCCATTAAGGCTGCATTATGTTCAGCCCCTGTTTTAAGAAGCCCAGACTTTGACAAACCATTTCTGTTACAGACTGAAGCATCAGAGGTATGCCTAAGTGCAGTCTTAAGTCAACATATAGATGAGAAAGAACATCCTATTCTATAAATAAGTAGGAAACTGCACGATATAGAGAAGTCTTGCAGCAAAGTGGGCAATGGAGTCCCTTAAGTTTTACTTACTAGGAGCTGACTTTGTACTTGTAACAGATCACAATTTTCTCTGTTGGCTTAACCAAATGAAGAATAAAAATTCTAGAATCACACAGTCGTACTTGGCACTATAGCCATTTAAATTTAAAGTGATGCACAAATCTGAGAAACAGAATATCAGTGCTGATTTTCTGTCTAGATATGGATCTGGAATTGAGAATTCTGAAGGCTGAAAACACAAATTTGTGAGTTTAAACTTCACTATTTGCTGTACTGTTGTTATGGAAAAAAAGGATACTGCATATGCACAGAACTGTAAAGGTTATATGCTTATGTTAGATGAGAATTTCTAGAAAGTTCTGGAAACCTGATTTTGTAAAACAGGTTCCCTCTTAAGGAGGGGAGTATGTGACAGAGTTGAATACGGCCCTGTCCCAGTTGTTAAAGAGAAAGAGTTTAAATACAACGGTCTGTTCTATCCTCTCCTTTTCTGTCTTTTCTCTGTCTGGTTGCGCAACCAAATTTTCTCGTGAGACCTAGGACTTGATCGCCCCAACGGTCTTGCAATTCTCTGCCTCTCGCTATCTCTCTACCCTCACTTGCTGTTCTGTCTTTTCTCCCCTCCTTGCATATCTGCTGGTATAAAAATAAATGTGAATCATTTTGTGGAAATGTCACTGATACTGGGATCCCTTTCTTTAAAACTGTATACAGTTATAATATTGAAATGATTGCAAAAAGCTATTTGGAACTCAAAGGATTAACCTGAAATGCAGTTTTTAAGCCTCTTATAGAGATATAAACAAGAGGTCAGTTCTGGGTCACAATGTTCTTTTTGCTGCACCTGCTGAAACTGACAAGAACACTGTGTGAGAAGCATGCTGTCTTCTTAACGAACTCATGCTTGACTTGTAAAAAGGGGCTACAATGTTTTGCAAGAGAGAGAGACAGAGACTGAGAGACAGATTGGAAATTGAGAAGAAAAGCTCAGAAGGGCTCCGTTTTCTGTTTGTACTACCATTGTAAATAGTTATTCTGAACAATTTTTTTTTTATTTTACTGTTAATAATAAAACTCTTGGTTTTCCTATGCTTCCTGACCTGTGCCTCGATGACAGATGGTGTTAACAATGGGATTTATGCCATGCATACTCAAAGCCAGGAGTTTTGTGCACCGGTACTAGACCTGGTACCAGGGAAGCACAGAAGAAAGGTATGGATTCTGCAGCAGCAAGCCCAGGAGTGGTTACCAGGAGAATGGCAGCCAAACTAGAAGAGACAAAAGGGCTCTTTTCTATGTTTGTACTGCCATTGTAAATAGTTATTCTGAACATTTTATTTTTTATTTTACTGTTATTAAAAATAAAACTCTTGTTGTGAATTTTATAACTGCTCCTGGCTTTCTATGCTTCCTGACCTGTGCCTTGTTGACAAGATGGAAAGGAAGTGGTGGAGCCGGTCCCCCATGGGAGGATCCAGGGGAGGTGTGATGGGCATGAGAGAAGCACCCCTCATCCCATCACTGTGCAGGCATAGAGGAGGAGAAGGGTCCGCTGGGGGGCCACTGGAGCCTCTCCCCCCAGGCTTACAGACGACCGAGGCCACTGACTTTGACTGAGGTCGCCAGGCCTGGGCCTGCTGACCAGCCTAGGGTTGGGCTGGTTTGGCCACAGGAGTAGAGGTTGACCAAAAGGGGTTCCTTCTCTGCTGCTGCTTGGAGCCCTTGGGGTCCTTTTGGGCAGATGTCATGGAGTCCAAGATGGCACTGGACTTCTCGATGCGGGTGAGGTGGCCCTCAACCCTGGGCCCGAACAAGACGGTGCACAGGAAAGGAGCATCTGCCAGCTTGTGCTGAGTGTCTGCCATGAAGTTCAAGATCCTCAGCCAAGCCCTATGGTGCACGGCCACTACGGCAGCCACAGAGTGGGCACAGGAGTCCCCAATGTCCATGGCTGTCTGGAGGTGTTGTTTTGCTACAGCCCGGCCCTAGTCCTGAACCTGCTTGACCGTGGTCTGCAGGTCCGTCGGTAGATGAGGAAGCACCTTATCCAGGGTGCCCAGCAGGACATGGGAGAAGTGGGTCATGAGGAGGGCCGAGCTTGCTTGGCGAAGCCCAAGTGAGGAGGCAGTGTAGACCTTTTCGCCACATTGTCCAACTTTTTGGACTCTTAGTCAGGCAGTTTATGATCATCCCAAATGTTGCCGGAGCACCTGAACACAGAATCGGCCACCAGCCACTCGGCCAAGGGGTGTTCCATGAAACCCGAGAGGGAACCAGTAGGAACCGCATATTTGCAGGCCATCTGGGCAGAGGGCGCAGGGCAAGAAGCGGGGCACTACCAGAGCTCCAGGGCAGGGCCAAGAATGGCCTCTGCCACTCGGAAAGCCTCCGTCAGAGTATCTCCCCAGTCGAGGATCTCGGTCAAAGGGTAACAAGCCCGTTTCTGGATGGGCTCCATTTTCATACCGGTGGACTCAGAGATCAGGCAGAGATGGACCAGAAAAGAGGTAGGGCTTTCATCCATTGAGAGATCCCCCATCAACTCCATGTTGATCGGACAGGAATACAAGGAGGAACCCTTCGACTCTGAGGAGTCGTCAAAGAGGGTTGACCACTTGAGTCCCCGCTGACCCTCTGCGGATGGTCAGGAGTGACAGTGACTGACAGCTGATGAGGAAGCCCCTTGGCTGTCCAAGACTCTTTGGTCAGAGCACCGGCCTTCGGCTGGGTAGGTGGCGGCTCCACGGGAATCGGAGGAGACACTGGGGTTGGCCAAGCCTGGACCACCTTAGAAAGATCCTGAGGCAGAGAAAGTGCCAGCCAGTCTGGCGAAAGCCAGGTGCTGGTCAGCGTAGGCGCTGGAGCTGGCTTCATGCCAGTGAGCACCAACTGCTGCCATATGAGATCTTCGTAGTGTCGATGCAATTTGCGCCAAAGCTTCTCCTCACCTGAGGAGGATGAGGATGGAGAGTACCAGCAGAAGTGCTGCTTCCTGTGGTCCCGAGCAGGGCTTGACAAATCCCATAGCCTGACATCCTGGGCTACCTAATTGCTGCTGTGGACAAGCACTTTTCAGTTGGCCACTTGCCCACGGACAAGTATGAGTCTCTGCATTCATTTGTAATGTGTACCTGACTACCTGTCATTTTGTCATCCGGCCAGGAGGGGTTGCATCGTCGTAGCCTCTGAAGTGAGCCATGGAACTGATTTTTTTTTTTTTAGGGAAACGTGCATGCACAGCGCGACTGTGGTATGAGCGAAATCACTGGAGGGATCTCTGTGATGTAGGTGACTGAGTGAACAAGCATGTAGGGATGTCGGGTGATGGCATCCTTGGCAGATCACATGATGTGTTTCCTTGTGGTCAGCAAGTAAGAGTAAAGGGCATGGACTGGAGCAGGGTGCAGCGGAGTACTGGAGGAGTACAGTTGCCTGGTGATGGGGGGGTTCAGGTGTAAGATCAACACAGGAGGGTCGCGTCGTCGCCAGTATTTGCTGCAAGAGCATTGGAAGAGGTGGGGAAAGGATTGAGGCAACGAATGCTGTGGCTTCCAATGCGTACAGTTCCATTTCTTAATGGGACATGCGTCTTGGTGGAAAAAGGACATGCAGCAGACAGAGCTTGAGCTCGGACCCTTCTAAAATTTATTAGGAACATTGCTGGGTTGAACTGAACTGTGATCTGTCTCTTGATGTAAACAAAAAATGCTAAAGGTAAATTAAAACAAAAAAGAGCAAAGCCAAAGGAAAAACTGGGAAGGGACTAGAAAAGGTGGGAGGGGGTCCATGTCCATCCACTCCGTCAGTGGCGTGTGAGAGACATCAACTGCCTAGGTGCTGGGTGAGGGACGGGAGGGACTCGGGGAGGGAGGCAAAAAGATCAGATTTGTGTGGAATAAATTTACATTGTGTGGCCACTCTCTAGCCTAGTCTGATTGTTTTTAAGGTTGCAGAAGTACAGACAGAAGTATAAAACAATGGATATTCTGAAGAAACTAAAGTGTACAGTGCTTTTACTTAAAAATATAAGTTTATTAGTAGCCAAGCCCATATAAGTTATTAGCCAAGCCCAGTGCTCGCCACCCTACCCTGACTGATAAGAGGGGACAGCCCAGGTTGCATCTGCTTTGTTGGAGTGTGGCAGCAGTGGGTGGACTAAGTAAGTGGAGTACGACTGTATGTCTTACATCGGGGAGGGGATAAGTCTGCAAATAAATAAATAAAAACTGTTAAAAAAAACTGTAAATTGAAAAAGAACGGGGGCTAATATGGCTTTGGCCTGCTGGGGAACTTGCTGCATAATAACAGCAGTTTACACAACAAGTGAAGCACAAACATATTACTGGCATAGGGCATTCCCCTTCCCACTACCTCCCTGACTCCGGCTGCCTGCAGTGAAGTCACTTAAGCTTTGAGCATAAAGCCTTGAAATAAAGTTTGCCTAGTAGTGTGTACCCACTACCCCTCATCCCTCCCCATCCCACCCAGTCAAGGACACGCACACAGTAAGATATTGTAAAATACATTTTATTTGCAGTCAATAAAACAAGTGTGAAAGAAAGATGACAATGTGCAAACGAATAAAAAGCAGACTCTTAAAATATGGCCTTCCGACCATGGACTACCACTCGCAACACTGGGACTACCATTTTTGACCAGGCCACTTGTCCTTGGACTAACACGTAAATTAGAAATTTGTCAACCCCTGGTGCTGAGAGTGGGATCGCCATCAGTGGGAACTGCTTGACCCATGGGAAGACCGAGACCTTGACCTCGACCGCCGGGGGGGGGGACCGGTGGTGGAGCTTGGAGGGAGTCAGGGAGCACCGAGGCTCCTTCTGGTCTTGGTCAGAGACCAGAGGCGGCGGGTCAGTGGACTGATCCGTCCCTCCCAGAGTCTGAGCCAGGACCGGAGTCCTGGATAAGGAAGTGTCTGCCTCTTCAGTTGACAACTGGTCAACTAGCTTGTGAAAAATCTCAATCAGAAGATCAACTAGCGTTTCAGCCAACTGCCTTGACAGGGTTACCGTGGAGCCGGTGGCCTGGGCCAAAGATCTGACCAAAGTTGGATCCAGAGAAGTGCAGGAATCTGAAGTTCTCGACCAAGAGCTCTCCTGATCCCACAAATGTCGACGAGACCATTTTTTGGACTCTTTCTTTGACCTAGATTTGTGTCCTGAGGGTCCCTCACAGAGGGTTGGCAGGGACTGGCATGGTTATTTGAAGGACCCCGTTAAAGTTGGTCCCAGCTGGAGTGGCATGAAGGCAGAAGCTGAAGAGGAGTGGGAAGCGGCCTGGGCCATGGCCTCCTCGAACGCTGCAAGCTGTTCAGCACAGCCTGCAGCCACAGAGACCAGGCAATGAGCATCCTTAGATGTGACAGACTGGTTCCGTTCATTCCGTCGGCCTAACTTGAGCTGGGCTAGATGGTCCCTGAGAACGTCAGGATGAAAGGAGTGACGAAAATCGCAGGCCTGGGGATCGTGCTCATGCCCCAGGCAATAGACAAACGTGGAGTGCGGATCCGTTCGAGACATCTTCTGCCCGCAAGGGCACTGGCAGAACCCAGGAGCAGACTTGTCCATCTCAGTCGGATCATTGTTCGAGTTGAAGACAATTAAATTTAAAAGTTTTACGAAGTAAATCTAAAGATTTAAGATGCAAGGGGCTACTCAACACAAAAGCGATAAGGAGGGAACCTAGTTCTTCCAGCGGAAAGGAAGATCTGGCATCAGGGGGCAAAGCCGAGGGAATTAACACCCAGGGGGTGGAAGGATCCAGCTTGAAGATGTTTCCAGGCAAGTCATAAAGGGAAAGACACTGCCAGAAAGTGTGGATAGAACATCATATCCATGTCCCTAGAATGGGTATGTACAAATGATATATACATAACAAAGATGTAATAAAATGAAACTTGATACAGTGATTTAAAATAACAATGAACAGACATATATAGTTGGAATTATGTGTTCAAGACCAACACAAATGAAATAAATACTGATATTCCAAAAACTAGGCATGTGAGGCAAGTCCCTTAGAGCAGAGGCAGAAAATAGAGAGAAAAGGAGAGTAGAGAGCTAGTGTGACAGAGCAAATATCTAAGGGAAGGGAGTTCCAGAGTTTAGGGAATCAGCAGGAGAAAACAGACTGGCCTGAAGTCAATGACCCAGCGAGGACAGCAAGGGTCTGGTAGCCAGAGTTACGGAGGGAGTAGGTAGAAGAAGGGTGGGTGGAGAGGATAGAGGAGAGGTAAGGCGGGAAAGAGCCAAGTCAGAACTTCCCAACAAAGGAGGAACAGTGGGTGAGGCATCTGGCACCAATGGGGGGGGGGGGAGAGGTATAAAGATCACAATGATGATTATGGGGTGGACAGTCAAGAGCAAATCGGCAGAAGGAGTGGAAGAGGCTGTCCAGCCTGGTTAGGGTAGACATAGGGCTGCGTTGTACACTATGTCACCACAGCTGAAAATTGGGAGAATCATTTTCTAGACAATTTCACGGCAGGCCAGTAAGGTATGTGTAATTATGTGTAACTGTTATGGGCTCCTTTTGTACTTTCCCAGGTCATCCCTAAAAATAGGCATTTTATTACCTAGCGCAACTACCCGGTAAACAAAAATTAACTAATAGACAGGTGTACCGGCCTAATCTTTCAATTTATGATGCAGATTCCAAGGTGTCATTTTCTACATTTATTGCCATGCCAAGTTGGATAGAACAACTTAGAAAATCCAAAACGGCCACCAAAATCCAATATGGCCACCATATCGCTAGTAAATACTTGATTTGCTAATAATTTCCAAGTCCCTAGCTTTCAAGATACCAATTATCAATGATTCATGAACAGGGACTTTATTATTATTAAGGTTTAATATAAACACATATTAAAATAATATAATAGAACATAAATATAAATAAACGATGCATAATGCATTAGTCTGCTTGTTTGTGCCGTTGACCCAAAACTGCATCCACTCTGTGAGAATTTGCCACTTTGTTCACAGGATTGTGTGGCATGTTCATGTACGTTGTATGCCTGTTTAGTTTGTATTTCTAGTTTCTAGTTTTACATTTCAGTTTCTGTTTCTGTTTCAGAAACATGGATAGCCCTCTAGCTGTACCTGTTGGATTGGTCAATCCATCCGATTTGCCTACCTGTGTTCTTTGTGAGAACCAAATTAGAGATACGGAACTGCAACAAATATTAGGAGAGAATGGGCTGAATACCGTCAAGGCTTTTGCAGAAAAATGGTCAGTCACAAAACCAACTTCCGAGTACGTCAGAAACTTCAACCTCGTATGGAATAAAAGAAAAAATTACTCACCTTTGTAATGTTATTTCTTCTAATGGAGTCTTGCTATATTCTGATTATAGGCAGTTAGCCCCAGCGAGCAAAGAGTTAACTCTATGCAGAAGCATAGAATGTTGAGCTCAAGCTCGGTTTTCAAACCTGTGTCTCTAGCACTCTGAAGTGTAACCGTCAGATTCTTACAAGCACTAACTACTCAAATTAACAGGTGGAAATTGTTTTAAACTTTTTGTAAGCCAAATGGCCACCACAAATTGTTTTTAGGGTCAAAAGACTCAAGTCGAGAACCCCCAAAAGAAAGCTAAGGATAAGATAAAGACAAAGTAGGTAGTGAAATTAAAACATTAACAATACTAATAAATCCTTAAGATAGGGTATGCCAAGTACACCTCTGGGATGCAGCAATATGCCTGCTCACCCACATCCTAAAACTACTAGGTTCCAGGAGGGGAGGCAGGGAGGGAGGTCAGAATACAGCAAGACTCCATTAGAAGAAACATTACTAAGGTGAGTAATTTTTTCTTCAAACAACATGAAGTCTTGCTGTATTCTGACTATATGCAGACTGCCAAGCTGCTATATGCAGACTACTAAGCAGTACCCCCAGGAGGAGGGAGTCACAGAACCTATTTTGGGAACAAGCTTGCAGCACAGCTGTGCTAAACCTAGCATCACTTCTAGACTGAATGTCCAGAGAGTAATGTTTGGTAAATGTGTGAACAGTTTTCCAGGTGGCTGCTTTACAGATTTCCACTAAAGGTATATGTCTAGCTGCTGCGCGCGAAGCAGCTGTACCTCTGGTAGAATGAGCCCTCAGGCCTGAGGGAGGTTCCTTCCGAAGCTTCAAACAGCAGAACTGGATACAGGAGACAATCCACCTGGCAACAGTTCTCCTGGTGGCTGGTTTGCCCTTTCCCACTTCTCCACAGGTGAGAAATAACTGAGAACAGCCATTCCTATGGGCCTTAGTATGTTCCACATAGTAACTAAGAGCCCTCTTTACATCAAGACTGTATAATCTTCTCTCCCAAGAGGAAGAATGGTCAGTGAAAAATACAGGCAATGACAGATTGGTTTAGATGAAAGTCTGACACTACCTTGGGAAGAAACTTTCTGTTAGTTCGAAGGACCACCTTATCCCTGTGAAATGAAATGAAATGAAATCAGGTTCCACTGATTAAGCCTGTAACTCGCTGATTCTCCTAGCAGAGGTAATAGCTATCACGAATACAGTTTTCCAAGTCAAGTATTTCAGCTCTGCTGCAGATAAAGGCTCAAAAGGGGGCTGCATAAGCTGTGCTATACAGATATTCAGATCCCAAGAAGGGACAGGCTCCCTAAAGGGAGGATTAACATGTAGTGAGCCTTTGAAAAACTTCATGAAGACTGGATGAGAGGCTAGGGAAGAGTCCTTACCATCGGAAAGGAAGGCAGACACAGCTGCCAAATGTACCTTGAGAGTAGCAGGCCGGAGGCCTAAGCTATTAAGATGCACCAGACAGTCCAGTACAGTAGCAATGTCAGCCAACTCTGGCTGAATAGGTATCTGGGAACACCAAAACCCAAATCTTTTCCATTTGGAGTTGTAAGTCTTTCTGATAGCAGGTTTCCTAACCTTTAGAATGTCCAAGACTGATTGAGAAAGGTTTAGACTTGCATAGTCTAACTCTTCAAGAGCCAGGCCTTGAGCCTGAAGATTGGGGTAGAGGATCCTCCCCCGGGAGGATGTCAGAAGACTGAACTGCCTGGGAAGACAAAGAGGCATTGTCACTGACAGTGACAGCAGTAGATGATACCAAGACTGTCTGGCCCAGTCTGGGGCCACTAGAATCACCCTGCAAGGCTGAGATCTGATTTTGATCAGGACCCTGAATATCAATGGGAAAGGATGAAATGCATACAGGAACCTGCTTGTCCAATCCAATAGTAGAGCATCCTGATGAACAGAGCCTAGGAGAGGAGGTCTGCAACAGAAGAGAAGAAGTTGATGATTGTCTGGGGCTGCAAAGAGATGTATCTCTGGAGTACCCCACCTCTTGAAGATGACCTGAAGGATCAGAGGATTCAGAGTCCATTCGTAATGACCCTGAGAAATTCTGCTGAGAGCATCTGCTAAAAAGTTGTCCTTCCCTGGGAGATGCACATCCACCAGGGAAGCCTGAAGGGAATAAGCCAGAGACCATATATTCATGGCCTCTGTGCACAAGGCCGAGGACCGAGTGCCTCCCTGCTTGTTGACGTACCACATGGTTGTGGTATTGTCTGTCCTGATTTGTACTACTTTCCCCTGAACCACAGTTGAGAGTGTCTGCAGTGCTAGAAAGACAGCTCTCAATTCTAGAAGATTTATGTGAAAAAGAGACTCCTGGTGAGACCAGGTTCCCTGAGCTGTAAGCTTATCCAGGTGAGCCCCCCCAGCCTAGCAGAGGGGCGTCTGTGGTGAGAATCACTGAAGGAGCCTGACTGATGAATGGAACACCTTGCCGAAGATTGTCCTCCTCCAGCCACCACTGGAGTGCCTGAACTAGAGTTTGAGACACTGGAACCAATTTGGAGAGAGGGTCCTTTTTCTGAGACCAGTAAGATCTGAGATGAAACTGAATATCTCTCATCTGAAACCTTGCTCCCTGGACCATAGCTGTGGATGCTGCCATGTGGCCCAGTAACTGTAGAAAGTGTCTGGCTGGACCAGAAACTACAGGATGAAAACAGAAAGACAGAGTGACTAGAGATTGAACTCTTGAAAGAGGAAGGAATGCTCTTGCCTAGGTAGTGTCTATGTCCACCCCTATGAAACTGAGCAACTAAGTTGGTTCCAGAACCGACTTTTCTAGGTTTAGAATGAAGCCCAAGGACTCCAGGAGCCTTTGGGTGACCTCTACGACTGACTTGACTTGGTCTGAGTACTGACCTACTAGGAGCCAGTCGCCCAGATACAGGAACAGAAGGATACCTTGTCTCCTGAGGAATGCTACCACTACTGCCAGGCACTTGGTGAAAACCCTCGGAGCAGATGTTAGGCCGAAAGGCATGGCTCTGAACTCGAAATGGCCTGAGGGCAACTTGAACCTGAGGTACTTTCTGTGCGAATGTCTGATGGGTATCTGGAAATAAGCATCCTTGATATCCAGAGAGGCTAATCAGTCTCCTGGTCTCACAGAGGGAAGGATTACTCCCAGAGTCACCATTTTGAACCCTGGTTTTGTTAGGTGCTTGTTGAGGTACCTCAAATCTAGGATGGGTCACCACTCCCCTGTCTTTTTTGGGGTAAGGAATTATCTGGAATAAAGTCCTTTTCCCCTGTGACAAAGAGGTACCTTCTCTATTGCCTCTAAAGCCTTTGTCTCCAAGGGGGAGAGAGGGCTGAAAGATATTGCTCTCATTTTTGGGAACCTTTTGAAACTGAGAACAAGTCCCTGGCTCACTACTTCCAGGACCCATTTGTCTGAAGTAACAGACTCCCAGGCCTGGGAGTAGTAAGCCAGCCTGCCCCTACAGGAACTGGGGAGGCGACCTTGACTGACACCTCAGGGTAGCTGTTTGGCAGGGGGCTTGGACTGAGTGGATGCTGGAGTCCTGGTCATCCCTTGTCTGCCTCTTCCCCTGAAGAACCCCCTCTGCTGGAATGAAGAGGAAGCCTGGGCTTGGTAAAAGGGCCTGTGAAAAGGCCTGCCCCTGCCAGCCCTAAACTGCTGCTTCTGAGGAGTGGCCTGCTTCTCTTTTGCTGCAGCACTCCTGTACGTGGTCCTGTACTCATCCATCTTCTTCATGTAAGCCTCTGTCTGTTCCCCAAACAGAGATACCAGCAACAGGAAAATCCATAGCCTTAGTCTGGGTATCCTGTGACAAACTGGTACATCTGAGCCAAGCTAATCTCCTCATGGAGACAGATGTAGCCATGACCCTGGAATGTACATCATTCGAGTCAACAGCAGCATGAAATTGGACTTTGGATGCCTCAATACCATCTGCAGCCACCTTCTCCAGCTCCTTGGCTAGCTGGGGAGGGACACCCTTAGCCAATTCCAGAACCGTATCCCACCTCGATTTCTGGTACCTGGCTGTATATGTCATGTAATTAGCTTGTCTGAGTCCCAAAAAGGATGCCAAGTACTGCTTCTTGGCCATGGCATCTGCTTTCCTAGAATCCTTATCTGGGGGTGGGATGCCAGGGGAATATTAGCCTTGTCACAGGCTGCAGCCTGCACTACCCAGACATGGCTGCAATAAGTCATAAGGAATTTTGCTCCAGGACCTGACAACGTATATCTCCTGCCCATCTTTTTATCCACAGGAGGTACAGAAGTTGGAAACTGCAAGATTTTTTTGTGTCTGTTTCCCCAGGGATTTATGCAGAGGGATAGACACACTCTTCAACTCTGGGACATCCATCATTTCCACGCCGTCAGGTTCCTCCTGATCCTGTTCAGCTTCCTCAATAGGGAGCTGAAGAGTATCAGCCACTTTCTTGTAAAACAAGAAATGGGAGGGGGACTCAGAAAGTCTGGGAGGAGACACACTGGAAGGCCTGTCTGGGGAGATGTCAGGCTCTACTGGTTCATCTAGGCCTTCATCTTCCACTTCATCATAATCTTCTTCTCCATCCCAATCGCCCTCATAGAAAGCTTCTGGATCAATGTCAGAAGCGACTATGTCTGACTGAACCAAACCTCTGTGAACCGCTGCCGGTTCAGTTGGAACTGGGCAAAGCGACTGTACAATAGTGATCGCTTTTGCAATCTCCTCAGCGGTCGGACCATGGGAACCCGGATCCGAATTGGCTGATTTACGCTTTCGTTTACTAGGAACTGATTTGGCAGAATCGGCTCTCCTTTTGCCCAAGGAGGTATCGCCCAGGTCAGTGGGCACTTCCTCAGGTTCAGTCGCAACCAAACCGGACTGGCCATCTGGGTCAGCGGACTTCTCAGCCTCCCTCTCCCTCAGCCTACTCAAACGCTTTTCCAGAGTGGCTTTGGGAAAGTTTTTACAAATCTGGCAGTCTTCTTTGAGGTGGTCAATCCCCAGACAGTAAACACAAACGAGGTGAGGTTCGGCCTTAGGAAAGGCCTCCTTACACTCGGTACAGTGCTGAAACCCAGTGTGACCGGTTTTCTTTTTGGGTTTGTCAGACATGCCGAAAACTTAAACAGTTACCCTTACCAGCTTTTACGCCAGGCAACTAAAAACTGATCGGTTCCAACCGTGTCACGGGTCGGTTAAAAAAATCCACAAACTCGGATTTTTTTAGGGACCGATGAGTACCGGAAACCACAGTAAAATCTTTGAAAGAACTCAAATATAATGGGTTTCGGTTCTAAACCGGACTGACCGGAGAAGAACCGAAGGCAAAACAATTTCCACAAGAAACACCAGAATTACAACAAAACTACCTACTACTACCACTTACTGTTATTGAGACAGAGGTAAGAAGACCGAAAATAAGGAAACGGTTAGACAAAACTGACCGATTCAAACTATACCGAACTGAAGTGCAGGAGGGATCTCCAGAGCGACTTCACAGTTATGCGGAGTAAAAAATCTAACAGTTACACTTCAGAGTGCTAGAGACAGAGGTTTGAAAACTGAGCTCGAGCTCAACGTTCTATGCTTCTGCAGAGTTAACTCTTTACTCTCCGGGGCAGTTCAAGTGCTAGGGCTAACTGCATATAGTCAGAATACAGCAAGACTTCATGTTGTTTGAATCCATGACCAACTTCTCCCCAGCCCTGGAGAAACAGGCCTACCTGTTCATACAAAGTGTCACCAAAATTTCACCAGTGAAAGGAAATTAAACACCAACTCAATGAAACAACTTTCTTCGGATCAATCTTCTGAAGCTGAATTCTCCGGCATACCCGACTCACAGACGTCCAGTAGGAGTGAAGTGGTCCATGTAACTCGATATAAAAGGAAATAATTGGAATTTAAGAAGGATGAGACCTGCTTCATCTGTGATAAGAAAAGGAAAAAGAGAGGAAATATGGAAGAAGAACTCCGAAGAGCTTAACTTGAAGATGGAAAGATAACATTGCACGAAAGCATGTTACGCAATGAAAATTCCAATGATGCTCTTTTGTCTGGTGCAGCCAAACGTTTGAAGGTCGTTACTACCAATGTTGACGTCTTTGCTGCGGATGTCAAATACTATCAAAGCTGTTACAACACTTTCATCTACGTCAGCAAACGAGAGAGACAAACACCAGGTGGATTCCAAAGCATTCACACAAAGAGTGCTGAAACAGAGTTTCTTCAAATCGTGAGAAGAAAGATTGCTGAGCAGAAATGTTGCTATTTACTCCCAGAGTTACTGGAGGATCTTCATAACCTCTACGAGTTCCATGGATTCGAACAAGATGCTGGAATAAATCACACACTTCAGCTGAAAAATCTTATCAGCAATGAATTCGGAGATCAGATAGGTTTTACTGCGGGGAAGTGGATACACGGGAATCCTCTCATTCTTCACTCGACAAAACTAAACCCACTTGATTATTCTTTGGCAACCTTGAGAGGAGCTGAGCTCAGAAATAGTGACATCACCAAGATATTTGCAAAGATGGTCAATCGGAAATTAAAAAATAGACAAATTGAGTCACCGCAGTTTCCTATGGCATACAAAGACTTGCTTTCTGAGCTTGATAATTATGAACCCATTCCTGAAATCTTCAATGCGATAGCTCTCTCTATATGCCCTTCTAAGAAGATTAATGCTCTAGGTTATGCGACCATCCCAAAAGAAATTCAAGCTACCAAGATATGGTCCATTGTTAGTGACTGGCAACGCCTCATTTCCGGAGAACATTCTCCAAAGTCAATAGTTCTAGCCATGGTCATTCATTGTCTCACCGGAAGTAAAAAAGCAGTCAATCTTCTACATCATTTGGGGTCTGGAATTTCTTACACAGACGTCAGAAGTCAAAACAAGAAATTGGCCCATGATAGTAAATCTGAGAAAAAAAAAGCATCGCACACGATTCCGCCTGGACAGCCAACTCATGTCACAATTGATAACTCAGATGGCAGCAAGACGTTAAAAGGAGTCTCAACAACACATGACACTAACTCAATGATTTATGTACCCCAAATTTCATGTCCTGCTGTCATCTGCGATTTGCCTGTACAAGAAAAACAGGTTAATCACCTGTAACAGTAGTTCTAGGAGTAGTATATGTTGTTCATCCACACTTCTTTGCATGTTCCTTTCCCTTTAAGGATCACCGGAAGGTCTTCAAGCTGGCTCCTCCCACCCACCAAGGTGGTATAATCCTTGGCTCCACCCCATGATGCCAGATCTTAGCCGTCCGGAAGCCAGGTGTCTGCGTTGCAGCCAGGGAGGTCGGGTGGGTCCGTGTGGATGAAAGTACAGTTACGTAAGAACTTACCGTAACAGTAGATCTTCGAGAGAGGCTCTTGCAGTAGGTAATTACATAAAGGACTGACGCCGGCAGGTGTCAGGACCCCATGGAAAAATTTCTAGCTAGCAGTCTCTGGTGGGGGACCACCCCCACATCAGGTGACCGACGTCATGTAACGTCGGTATAAAGGGGCGGTTCCCCACGCCCGCCTTCCAGTTCTTTCCCGCCAAAAGCCCAACAGGGCGAGACGAGAGAGAAGCGGATATTTCCCAACCTGTAAAAGGAGCTAAAAAAGCTTAGGGGGATGGACAGCGGGAAGGTATTACCTACTGCAAGAGCCTCTCTCGAAGATCTACTGTTACGGTAAGTTCTTACGTAACTGTACTATCTTACTTCAAGAGGGCTCTTTCAGTAGGTAATTACATATAGGACTGAGTCCCAAGCAATCTGGAACAAGAAGAAGCAAACGGGAGGGGGAAAGCTACTCAAAGTAGGTCCTCTAGCTGTGAAGGCTTTAGGAAAGGAGGCCTTGCAGAACAGCAAGCCCGAAGCCTGCTCTACGGCGAGAGGCAATATCCAAACTGTAATGTTTTATAAAGGTATGGATGGAAGTCCAAGTGGCGGCAGCACAGATGTCCGCCGCTGACACATTCTTGAAACAAGCCACCGAGGCAGTGACTCCTCTGGTGGAGTGGCCTCTCACTTGACCCGGAAGGGTCTTGTTGTACTGTCATAACAGAAAGTGATACAATGAGCCAACCATTTGGACAGGCATTGCTTAGAAACAGCACTGCCTTCTTTTGTGGGCAAAAGAGACAAACAGTTGATCAGTCTTTCTGAGATCTTTTGTTCTGTTAGTGTAGTATCACAGAATTCGGTCACCGTCCAGAGTGTGTAAGAGATGCTCCCCTTGATTGGAGTGCTGCGTAAAGAAAGCAGGTAACTCTATGGACTGGTTCAAAGTAGATTCCGCTACCACCCTGGGGAGAAACTTAGGGTTGGTGCACAGAGTCACACGTTCCTTGTGAAAAATCAAATACGGGATTTTACACATCAGGGCCTGGAGCTCGGAAATCCTCTGAGCAGAAGTAATGGCCACTAAGGAGAGAGTCTTCCATGAGAGGAACTTCATGTCTGCTGAGGCTGCCGGTTCGAAAGGAGGCAGAGTAAGATTCTTGAGGATGAAATCCAAATCCCAAGGAGGGGCAGGAACCCGGATAGGGGGTCTCAAGTGGAGAACCCCTCTAAGGAAAGTCTTAGAGACCTCCAGATGAGCAAACGTCCTGCCTGCAAAAGGAACATGGTAGGCCAAAATGGCCACCATGTGTACCTTCAAGGACGAGTGACTGAGACCCAGATCAAAGAGGTGGCGCAGGTAATCCAGCAGCCACCCAACAGAGAACGAGAAAGGCTCGAAATCTTTTGAAGCGGCCCAGATTGAGAACCGTTGCCATTTCATGGCATAGGTAGACCTAGTGGAGGGTTTTCTAGCCTCCACCAAAATCTCAGCCACTCGGGGTGAAACACCAAATCGGGCTTGAGCTACGTCTGCAGGAGCCATGCATGCAGTTGAAGGGACTTGAGACCTGGATGGACCAGGGTCCCCTGTTCCTGGGTCAGTAAAAGTCGCAACAGAGGAAGTTCCTCTGAGTATTGTTGCAGAAGAGAGAACCAAACTTGCCTGGGCCAGAAAGGAGCGATCAGTATCATTCGAGCTCCTTCTGAACCAAGTTTCTGTCAGACTCTCGGAATCAAAGGAATCAGGGGGAAAGCATAGACGAATCTGTCCTTCCAATCTAGAGACAGAGCGTCTCTCCAAACAATGCCGCACTCTGGAGCAAGCAAGCAGAAGTCTGGAAGCTTTGCGTTTAGAGGTGAGGCGAACAGGTCCACCTTTGGTGTTCCCCAACGTAGGAAGATATCATCTAAGACCCCCGATCCAGTTCCCACTCATGAGCTTGAGCAGATGAGCGACTGAGTTTGTCTGCTAAGTTGTTCTTGACCCCCGGGACGTGAATTGCCATGAGGTGGAGGTTGTGCTGTACTGCCCAATCCCAAACTCGCATCACTTCCCTGCAAAGAGGGTAGGAACGAGACCCTCCCTGTTTGTTGATGTACCATACCACATACATATTGTCTGTCTGTACGGCTAAGTGGCCAGGAAGGAGATGCAGATGCAGAGCTTGAAGAGCACAAAGCACTGCCTGAAGCTCGAGCACACTGATGCGAAGCGTTTTCTCGAGCTTGGACCAGGAACCATGGGTCCTGTGAGGTCCGAGATGGACTCCCCAACCTTCGCCCACGGCGTCTGTGGTCAGAGTCTGGGAGGGGGGAGAAAGACAGAAGGGAACTCCCCAACAAAGATTCTCCTGAACCATCCACTACTGCAAGTCCCGAACCATGGGGGAGGAGACTAGGACAAAACTGGTCAGGTCGTCCCTGCTAGTCCACACAAGGACGAGGCGTCACTGAGAGATCCTCATGTGGAACCGAGTGTGAGGACGTGGAAATGCAGCCACCATAAGCCCGAGGAGGTGAAGGGACCGACCTGGCACTGACCCACCTGGCATCGGAGTCAACAGGCTACGTAAGATGTAATCCATCTTGGCGCATCGCCCACTTTGCTGCAGGTCTGCCAGAAGCGGCTTCAGCGTAGGTGACAAATAGCTGGCAAACCTCTCCCCGAATTTCTGCCGTCCTTTCCTTATAACAGGAGAGAGCTCGTTTCAGGTGCAAAGTATGGAGCCTGTACTCGGCCTCTGAGTGTAATTGGGGTAGTACACTGGCCGAGTCAACACCTGGTTAAGGTGAAACTCTGACACCACCTTTGGAAGGAATTTCTGGTGGGGGTGCAAGACAACCTTGTCCCTGTGGAAGACCAGATAAGGGGAGTCCACTGAGAGCACCTGGAGCTCCCCTGTCCTTCTGGCAGATGTGATAGCCATCAGGAAGGCCGTCTTCCACGACAAGTGTGACAACTCACTCTTGTGCATTGGTTCGAATGGCTTGCCCATGAGCTGTGCCAAGACCAGCAGTAGATCCCATGGAGGTGGAGGTTCATGCATCAGAGGGGATGTGGGATCCAGGCCTTTGAAAAAGTACCTGACCACTGTCTCCTGTGCCAATGTCTGTTGACCGGCCCATGCCCGGTAAGCAGAGATGGCTGCCAGGTGCACCCTAAGGGTCGATGACCAAAGACCCCCTCTGGACAGCGACCAAAGGTAATCTAAAATGTTAGCCACTGGGCATGACAGAGGGTCCAGGCCCTTGCCCTGACACCAAATGGAAAACCTTTTCCACTTGAAGGCATAACATTTCCTGGTCTACTCCTTCCTGGATGCTTCCACTACCATATGTGCATCCTCAAAGAGACACAAAGCCTGGAACTCTAGCCACTCAGGTACCAGGTTGCCAGGTGCAGGGATTTAAGGCCCAGGTGGAAAACCTTCCCCTGACTGACTGAGATCAGGTCTGGGCATACTGGAAGATGCCTCGGGAGCCTGTTGCCGAGGCTGAGGAGATCTGGATACCAGAACTGACGCAGCCAGTCTGGGGCTACCAGGATCACCTGCGCCTTGCCCGCCTCACCTTGAGGAGCACCCTGTGGATCAAGGGAAAAGGAAGGAAGGCACATAAGAGGCCTGGGGTCCATGGCCTCGAGGAGGCATCCCCCTGCAGTGAGTCTTGCTGAGGGGTGCGGGCATGAAACAGCCTCAGCTTGGTGCTTTCCCTGGAGGCAAACAGGTCCACCATCAGTTTGTCCCAGTGGGAGAACAGGCTGTAAGCTACATCTGGATGGAGAAACCACTTGTGGGATGTCTCGCCTAAGCGGCTGAGAGCATCAGCCAGATTGTTTGAGGCTCCTGCCACATGGATGGCTAGGAGATCCGCTTCCAAACGGCTGATGAGGGTCCAGATGCAGAGCGCTTCCCTGCACAGCAGCTGGGAATGCATGCCACCCTGCTTGTTGAGGTAGTACATGGTTGTGGTGTTGTCCGACTCGACTTGACAGAGGAGAATTTTGCTTTCAGAGCAAGTAACAGCAGTCTAGAACTACAGCAGAAGTCAGTGCCTGTTTGGATTAAGCAAACATATACTTTATTAGAAGAAGGGGGTCTCATTTACGTAAAAAAAAAGAAGAAAGTCACTGTGTGTTTCTCTGAGGAAGGGGGCTGTATCAGCTTAATTTACTGAGTCAGGAGCAGAGGCTGAAGCTAATTGGGGGTGTGGCTTAGGAGCACAAAAGCAGTTGTCTCCAATTACAGCTTCCTGCTGTTTTTGACAGAGGAGAATTTTGCTGTCAGAGCAAGTAACAGCAGTCTAAAACTACAGTTTTTTTTTTTTTGTTTGTTTTGTTTGTGTTTTTTACTAATTGCTCTCCCTTCCGCCCTAAGCTAGTTCAACTTTTATAGTCACTGGATTTGACTGACAACAGGAACTTCCTGTTTGGCAGTAGGAAGGGAAGGATCACTGAGACACATTAGTTTCATCAACCTTGAAGGAACCTAAAAAATAGCTCTTTCTGCCCCCCTGGCTGCTGGAGGTCTGAATCCAAGTACGGAAGAAGAAGACTACTGAAGACTACAGGAAGTTCCTGTCCCAGAACAGGAAGGGTGAGAGTTGTAAGGGCACATAGGCAGTAGGAAAGTAAGTGTAAAAATACATAGCGTGAGGAGACAGTAAGCATACAAAGCAACAGGAGAGGGGACACAAAATAACTCAAGATGAGAGTGGTGCAGTGCAGTGCAATGGCTGTGGGGCAGCAGTGTTCCAGGAGAAATTCTGGAGGCTGCGATGCTGCCCTGTTTGCAGGCACCTCTCTGGTCCGAGGGAGGAGGTTGCCCATCTCCAAGCTGATCTGGCTAGGATTCGTGAAACCTCTTCCCCCACCCAGGGACCACCAGGGCCACCACCGCCACCTCAGAGATTGCCAAGAAAGAAGAGCGGTTGGACCAAGGTGAGCTCAGGGAGGAAGAGGGTGGTGGAACAGAGGTGCATCCCTCCAGTTGTACCTCCCCACAATTCATATGCTCTTCTGGCGAAGAGGGGTTCATCTATCGAGGCTCCTGCAGTGGAGACCAAGGAGGATGCTGGGAACCTCCACAAAGGAGACCCACAGGAGGGTAGCATGAGACCCCACAGGGGAAGGAAACAACTCCTGGTGGGGGACTCGATCATTAGGGAGGTAGAAGTAGGGGAGGAAGGGGACAGGTAGGTAAGGTGCCTGCCTGGCGACCAGGGCTCGGAGGGACAGGAAGTGAATCCTCAGGATCGCAGGAGCAGCTGCATGAGGGAGGGAGCTGGATGTCATTGTCCACCTAGGGACAAATAACCTGGCTGTGAATGGGATCAGAGCAGTGCAAGAGGAGTTTGTAGAGTTGGGGAGGGGCCTTAGACAAGTAGCATGTACGGTAACCTTCTCGGAGGTGCTGCCTGTCTATGGCAAGGATGATGCTAGGGTATTCCGCACCATGGGATTCAATGAGTGGTTGAAGAACAGGTGTGGAGCTCAGGGTTTTGGCTTCATTGGGGACTGGGGAGCCACCTGGAGGGATGCAGGCCTATACTGGCGCGATGGCCTGCATCTGTCCGGGGGGGGGGAACCACGATCCTAGGTGATAGGTTTAAATGCTTCATTGGCAAGCATTTAAACTAGCCAAGGGGGGAGGCATTGAAAAGGAGCAGGGAAATCCCAGCCTCCCCCCAAAAAACACAGTAGTTAGTGAGGTAAACACCAAGGTAGAGAAGTCAGTAGTGAGCAGGACAGGGGTAAATCCAGAAAAGAGGCAGTAAGGACAGGGATGGGGCTAAAAGGAGTAAAGCCATAAAAAAAAAAAACGGAAGGTGATGAGTATCAATGCCCACAGTCTGTGTAACAAGCTCCCTGAACTAGTGGCCTTGATGGAATAGGGATGTCTGGATGTTGTGGCAGTCACTGAAACATGGTACACAGAGAACCATGACTGGGATGTCAACATACCAGGATACACAATCTACAGGAGGGACAGGGTGGGTAAAAGAGGAGGAGTAGCTCTCTCTATATAAGGGAAGGGATTAAAGCAACAGAACTAAAGAGTAAACAGGAAGTTGATGAGTCACTTTGGATCACCCAGGAGACAGGAAACGGCACCACAATCCACATTGGGGTTGTGTTCAGACCCCCATCTCGGGGGGAGGAAATGGACAAGGAAATGATAGAAGGCATCCTTAAAATGGCAGAAAAATGGGATATATTGTTGATGGTGGACCTGAATATGCCAGATGTTAACTAGAGTACCTTTGCTGCAGGCACATCCAAGAGCAGGGTCATTCTGGATGCCCTACAGGGGGCATGCCTCAGACAGCTAGTGTTGGAACCCACTCGGGAGGGAGCAATCTTAGACCTGGTACTCTCAAATGGGGAAGGAGAAACGATTTCAGATTTAGAAGTGGGTAGCTATCTGGGAACAAGTGACCACCAAACAGTGTGGTTCACAATCAACACAGCCATAGAGTCAAGCCATACAAAAACAAGAGTATTGGACTTCAGGAAGGCTGACTTTGGCAAAATGAGAGAGTGCCTCAGAAAAGCACTAGCAAACGGGCAAGAAGGAGGAGGGAGGAACAATGGTAATAATCAAAAAGCCATCGAGAGGCAACAAGCCTTGTGTGAAGCAAATCAACAAAACAAAACGAAGGAAAAACCACTATGGTTCTCAAAAGAGGTGGAAGGAAGGTTAAGGAGAAAGGATAGTATTCAGGAAATATAAGGAAACACAGAAGGAGCAGGACAGAGAACTTTATCAGTTAAAGCAGAAGGAGGCAGGAAGGCAGTCAGAATAGCAAAGGCACAAACTGAGGAAAAGACAGCCAACTCTGTTAAGAAGGGGGATAAAACCTTTTATAGGTACATTAGGGAGTGAAGAAAGATCAAGGGAGGGATACAGAGACTTAATAAAGGGGAAGGAATGTGGGCAGAGGGTGACAGTGAAAAAGCAGGGATACTGAATGAATATTTCTGCTCAGTATTCACAACGGAAGAGGACGTGGAGGAACCTAAACCAAACAAGAGAAACACTCTGAATAGGGGGGTCCATACCAGTCCATTCACAGAAGAAAGGGTTTTGAAAGAACTCTTGAAACTGAGGGTAGACAAAGCAATGGGGCCTGATGGGATTCACCCAAGAATTCTAAAAGAACTAAGAGTAGAACTAGTAACGCCACTGACTACTCTCTTTAACAAATCATGGGAGGATGGAGTGTTACCTGAGCACTGGAGGAGGGCAAATGTGGTTCCACTTCATAAAAGTGGGAGCAGGGCAGAGGCAGGAAACTACAGACCAGTTAGTTTGACCTCAGTGGTAGGGAAAATGATGGAATCACTTCTGAAGGAAAGAATTGTTGAGTACCTAGAGGCCAGTGAGGCACAGGACCCAAGGCAGCATGGGTTCACAGCAGAAAGGTCATGTCAGATGAACCTAATAGAATTCTTTGATTGGGTGACCAAATTAGTAGACAAGGGAGGGGCTGTGGATATCGCCTACCTAGATTTTAGCAAGGCATCTGACACAGTCTCACACGAAAGAATAATATACAAGTTAGCCAGCTTTGGAGTGGGTCCCAAGGTGGTAGCCTGGATAAAAAACTGGCTGGACAACAGGACGCAAAGGGTAATAGTAAACGGAGTTCACAGTGAAGAAAGGAGGGTAACTAGCGGGGTACCGCAGGGTTCAGTACTGGGACCGGTCCTCTTTAATGTCTTTATAAGTGACATTGGAGAGCACCTGGAAGGAAAAGTATGTCTCCTTGCAGATGACACAAAGATCTGCAACAGGGTTGATACACAAGGTGGGGTGGAAAGGATGAAAGGGGACTTGGCAAGGTTGGAGGAATGGTCAAATATATGACAGCTCAGATTCAATGCAAAGAAGTGCAAGGTAATGCATCTGGGAAACAAAAACCCAGGGGAAGAGTACACAATGGGGGGTGAATTAATAACAACAACAAAAATCGAAAGAGACCTAGGAGTAATTATATCAGATGACTTAAAGGTGGGCAAGCAATGTGAGAAGGCAGTAAGGAGGGCTGGGGGGATACTGGGATGCACAGGGAGAGGCATCAACAGTAGAAAACAGGAAGTTGTTATCCCTCTGTACAGGCAGTTGGTGAGACCCCATCAGGAGTACTGTGTGCAATTCTGGAGACCCAATCTCCGCAAAGACATAGACAGAGTGGAGGCCGTTCAGAGGAGGGTAACCAAAATGGTGCAGGGTCTGCACCAGAAGACATACGAGGAGAGACTAAAGCAGCTTAATATGTATACCCTTGAGGAAAGGAGGGAGAGGGGGGACATGATAGAAACTTTCAAGTATCTCAAGGGAATTAACAAAGTACAAGAGGGTAGTATCTTTCAGAAGTAGAGATGTGCAAGAACAAGGGGGCACAATTTGAAGATAGAGGGGGGACGGCTCAGAGGTAATATTAGAAAGTATTTTTTCACAGAGAGGGTTGTGGATGCATGGAACAGCATTCCTGAGGAGGTTGTGGAGTCAGGAACAGTGGGAGAATTCAAGATTGCATGGGACAGACATAAGGCAATTTTAGGTCGGGGATAGGAGGAAGTAGGCTGTTGATTAACTAGAATCTGCAGCTTATCCATCAGGTAGGGAAATGGGCAGACTAGGTGTGTCAAGCGGTCCTTATCTGCCGTCAAATTCTATGTTTCTATGACTTGAACCACTTGACCCCGGAGCTGAGGAGCAAACGCTGACAGTGCCAGTCTGACCGCTCTGAGCTCCAACAGGTTGGTGTGGTAATGGGACTCCTCGGGGGTCCAGAACCCATGGGCCCTGTTATCCCCCATGTGGGCTACCCAGACCATGAGAGAGGCATCAGTCGTGAGGATGACCATCGGCTCGGGGTGAACAAATGGGATCCCTTCCTGCAACTGGTCTAGGACGGTCCACCACTGGACAGCATCCCACATCTTCTGGGTCACAGTGATCAGCTGGTTGAAATGACCTAGCCGCTGAGTCCACTGGGCGGCCAGCTCCTATTGAAAGAGGTGCATATGTCACTGGGCCCAGGACCACGGAGGTGCAGGCCTCCATGTAACCCAGAAGGTGCAGAAAGTCCTGGGCAGGGCACAATTGCCCAACCAGAAATGATTGGGCAAAGGAGGAGAGAACCTCCGCCCTGTCCGCTGGGAGCCAGGCTCTGGCTCGGCAAGAGTCAAGCTCTGCCCCGATGAAACACATCACCTGAGATGGCATGAGTTCCAACTTGGCCTCGTTGATCAAGAGGCCAAGCTGAGAGCAGGTCTGGAGGGCCAGGTCCCTGGACCTCTCCACCTCCTGTTGGGTAAAACCTGCTAAGAGCCAATCGTCGAGGTAGGGGTATATTCTGACCCCCCAACGCCCAAGATGGGCTGCCATCACTGCAATGCATTTGGTGAAGACCTGTGGGGCTGATGACAGGCCAAATGGCATGGCTCGAAACTTGTATAGGATTCCCTCTGCCCTGAAGTGGAGGAACCGCTGGTAAGACGGATGGATTGGGACATGAAAGAACGTGTCCTGCAGAACCACGTTTTTCTCGAGGGATGGTATGATCTGGGACAGAGTTACCATCCAGAAGGTGCATGGCCCGAGATACTAATTCAGGTCGTGCAGATCTAGAAAGGGGCGCCAGCCCCCATCTGCTTCGGAACCAGAAGTACCCGGATACGAACCCTGGGTCTGGTGGAGATCTGCCACTCGAGCTACTGCCTCCTTGAGGAGGAGATGAGCAATGTCATCTCGAAGAGCCGACTGAGTGTGGGTGGAAACTCTCTCCTCTCATGGGGCCCGGGCTCGACTTGGAGGGTACTGCTCAAATTCCAGAGGCAGACCCTGACCGACCATTTCTAAGACCCACCTGTCCGTGGTAACAGCGGACCAGGCGGAAAGGCAGTGACAGAGCTGGCCCCCCACGGGAGGACCCAGAGCTGGCGTGACAGGAATAGGGGTGGCAACCCCTATCCTGTCACTGCGCAGGCTTGGAGTAAGAGGGTCCAGGGCCTGAACCCTGACTTCCTTTATGGGCCTAGGATGGTCCGGGCTTGGGGCGGGGGTGCCAAGACTGACCCTGCTGCTCCTCCCTGAAAGGATGGCTGCTGCTGCTGGGCCGCAGGGGAAGAATGCCAAAAAGACTTCTTCTAGGGACATGGATATGTTGTTCAATCCACACTTATTGGCAGGTTCCTTGCCACTTTAAATCTTGCCGGAAGGTCTTCAAGCTGGCTCCTCCCACCCACCCGGGTGGTAAAACTCTCGGCTCCGCCCCATGACGCCAGATCTTCCTTACCGCTTGGAAGCTCAGGTTCCCTCCTTAGCGCTCTGCGTTTTAGACTGGATCCTAACTCTTCAGTTTGTCCGAAATTGTTTTTTTAAGTTTTCTAAATTTCGGTCTTCATCTTCCCCGGCCGCTGGCGGACAAATCTGTTCCCGGCTTTGAGGTGCCCTCGCTGCAGAAAATGTCCAGGGACGGATCCGCACTCCACGCAGGCCTACTGCCTCAGGCCTAGATCACGCACCCGCAGGCCTGCAACCAGCCGCTTTTCTCGCCAACGCCCTGGACGATCGCGCTGCCCGATCGAAGCTCGGGCACCCCGAGAAACGTTTCCCGCCAGTAAAATCAAAAGAGGCTTGTTGGGCCGTGTCCACAGCGGCTGGCTCAGCTGAGCAGCTCGAGCAGATGATCGCCCTCGAGGAGGAGGCGGCCCAGGCCGCATCTTCCTCCTCCTCAGCCGCGGCATTTATCCCGCTCTCTCTGAGTTCCTCGGATACGGCTTCGTTCAAAGAGCTTTGTCAATCCCTTTCCACGAAGGGAGAGGGGCCATCGGACATTCTTCTCAGCCCAAGAAGAAGAATCGAAGCAGTCCACCGTCGGCGTTCGGGAGCGGGAGAGGTCCCTCCCGAACAGCCGACCGCCGACTTCAGGTCGAGGTTGCGCTGACGCTGGCTTCACGTGTCCGCATCAGGCCAGCCTGCCGAGACTCCCATCGACGAAGTCGAGATTTTTCTCGATCCGTTAGACGGGCTGTCGACTGGAGAAGCCGACAACCCTCCTTCACCGGTTCCCCCAGTGGATACCGAGGATCTGCCTGTGCCTTCTGGGCCACAGTCCCCGGTTAAAGTGCCCGAGCCGAGGGAAGAGCGGGTGTCCCCCGCCCCTTCCCATACCCACCCTTGGTCCCCCCGAGGGTCTCGGTCTCGGACCTCTTCTCGGTCTAGCCATTCCCGGCCGACATCGACGGTCTCGATACCGAGGTAAGCGGCAACACCGTTCCTCCTCGTCCTCTTTCTCGGATGAGGGGAGGCTTCGGCGTAAATTACGCCGGCGCTACGAGGAGCTTATGTGGCAGCAGTTGCTGTTGTCCGGACCTAAGCCGACCCCAGTCCAGATCCCGGCCATCAAGTGGCTGTCGCCTGAACGACCGAAGCAACCACTCACCCCAGTCGAGTTGCCCGCTCCAGGGCCGGTTGCTCGGCCAAAACCACCGATTACAGTGAAACCTCCGCCCACAACTGCAGTCGGGGCACCGACCAGTGATTCTCGGTCGGGTCACGGCCTGCCCCACAGGTTGTCGGTCATCCTCACTCCCAACCGCCTCGGCAGGTGGAGGGGTGGCTCAGGCCGAGGCAGCTCTTCGCAGACTCTTCGGAATCTGGACGACGACCTCCCTGTTCTCCAGGCAGGTCGACCTGAGTCCTCCGGGGCCAGTCATTGGATGATAGCCCATCGTCCTTCTTGGGTCTGCTTCGACTCGTCTCGGAGTCCACCGGGATGCAGCTCGATCCCGTGTCCAAACGGGCCAAGTATCCCCTGATGGAGATACTGGACCGCGGGGATTCCCCCATGGAGGCCTTTCCGGTGGCTGAGGCCATTGTCGGCCCAGCCTTGGAGCTTTGGCAGCGGCCTGCTTCCTGTCCTGCACCCTCTGGTGCTGGTTGGGCAATTGTGCCCTGCCCGGGACTTCCTGCGCCTCCTAGGACTCATGGTGGCCTGCACCAGCGTGGTCCGTTGGGCCCGTTGCTACATGCGTCCCCTTCAATAGGGACTGGCCAGCCCGTGGTCACAACTCTGCGATCCATTGGACCAGCCCGTGACAGTGACCCAGGAGATGTGGAACACTCTCCAATGGTGGATCGTTCCGGCACATCTGCAGGAGGGCATCCCGTTCGTCCGACCCGAGCTGACGGTCTCTCTATCGACCGATGCATCTCTGATGGGTTGGGGTGCCCATCTGGGGGAACACCGGGCGCATGGCCTCTGGTCCCCTCGGGAGTCCCGATGCCATATCAACCTGCTGGAGCTCCAAGCGGTCCGTCTAGCTCTCACCGCCTTCGCTCCATTTCTACGGGGTCAAGTGGTTCAGGTCCAGACGGACAATACCACGACCATGTACTATCTGAACCGCCAGGGTGAGACGCGCTCCATGCTGTTATGCAAGGAAGCTCTCCGCATATGGTCCCTCGTGCGCAGCCTGGAGCCGGATCTCCAAGCCATTCACGTGGCAGGAGCCTCCAACACCCTGGCCGATGCCCTAAGCCGGATAGGGGCTGCATCTCATGAGTGGTCTCTCCTGCCGGAGGTAGTACAAGACCTATTCTCCCACTGAGGCACGCCTCAGGTGGACCTGTTTGCCTCCAGGGAGAATGCGAAGCTGAGTCTGTTCCATGCCTGCCCCCCTCAGCAGGGCTCGCTGCAGGGGGATGCCTTCTCAAGGCCGTGGACCCCGGACCTCTTCTATGCCTTTCCCCCATTTCCCTTGATCCACAAGGTGCTTCTCAAGGTGAGGCGGGACAAGCCGCAGGTGATTCTGGTAGCCCCAGACTGGCCCCACCAGTTCTGGTATCCAGATCTCCTCAGCCTCAGCTCCAGGCTCCCGAGGCGGCTTCCAGGCCGCCCGGACCTGATCTCAGTCAACCAGGGGAAGGTATTCCATCCGGACCTTCAATCCCAGCACCTGACAGCCTGGTTCCTGAGGGGCTAGAGTTCCAGGCCTTGGGTCTTTCCGACGAGGTCCTCACGCGTCGTTGGGCGTCCCGTGAGGAGTCGACCAGGAAATGCTACGCCTTCAAATGGAAGAGATTCTCCATTTGGTGTTAGGGGAAGGGCTTGGACCCTTCTGCCTGTCCCTTGGCAAGCATTCTGGACTACCTGTGGTCCCTTTCTCAGCAAGGGCTTCGGTCGACGACCCTTAAGGTGCACCTGGCAGCCATCTCTGCTTACTGGGCGTGGGCCGGGAAGCAGTCGGTGGCACAGGAGAAGGTGGTCAGGTGCTTTTTCAAAGGCCTTGACCACATTTCCCCTCCGGTGCGAGAACCTCCACCTCCATGGGATCTACTGCTGGTATTGGCCAAGCTCATGGGCAAGCCATTCGAACCGATGCACAGGTGCGATATTCACACCTGTCATGGAAGACCGCCTTCTTGGTGGCTATCATGTCAGCCAGAAGGATGGGAGAGCTCCAAGCGCTTTCCATCGAGTCTCCTTATCTGGTCTTCCACAGGGACAAGGTTGTCCTGTGCCCCCACCCGAAATTCCTTCCGAAGGCGGTGTCGGAGTTTCACCTTAACCAGGTGTTGACTCTGCTGGTGTTCTACCCCAATCACACCTCAGAGGCCGAATACAGGCTCCATACTTTGGACCCTAGATGAGCGCTCGCTTATTATAAGGAGTGGACGGCTGAAGTTCGGGGAGAGGTTCGCCAGCTGTTTGTCACCTACGCTGAAGCCGCACCTGGCAGACCTGCAGCCAAGTGGACGATAAGCAGGTGGGTCACATCCTGCATACAGCTCTGCTATAGGTTGGCGGGCATGGAGCCTCCCAGAGGGATAAGAGCTCATTCTACCCGCCATACCGCTGCATCGGTAGCTGCTTCCAGGGATGTCCCTATCCAGGATTTCTGCAGGGCTGCTACCTGGAAGTCGGCACATACCTTTATTACCCACTACCACATCGACCTTGAGTCGCCGGGATGCTGGTTTTGGAGCCTTGGTTCTCCAGTCTCTTTTTCCCAAGTAAGTATCGGGGGTGTGCACATTGCCTCTCTCCTCCCGGAGAACTGCTAGGAGTCTGCCAATAAATGTGGATTGAACAACAAATCCATGTCCCTAGAAATACAGGTTACTCACCTGTAACGGGAGTTCTAGGAATGGTATATGTTGTTCATCCACACGACCCACCCGACCTCCCCGGCTTCGACGCACAACCTGGCTTCCAGTGGGCTAGATCTGGCATCATGGGCCGGACCCGAGAGTTTTACCATCCGTGTGGGTGGGAGGAGCCAGCTTGAAGACCTTCCGGCAAGATTTAGAGCGGCAAGGAACCTGCCAATAAGTGTGGATGAACAACATATACCATTCCTAGAAAGTACAGTTACGTAAGAACTTACCGTAACAGTAGATCTTCGAGAGAGGCTCTTGCAGTAGGTAATAACAAATAGGACTGGCCTAGCCGGTGGCAGGCCTCACGGAAAAATTTCTAGATAGCAGTTCCTGGCGGGACCGCCTCATCGCCAGGTGACCGCGCCACACGACGTCGGCATAAGGGGGCGGTCCCGACGCCCGCTCTTCCAGTTCTTTCCCCGCCACAGGCCCGAAGAGAGAGAAATAAAATTACATACCTACCGTAATTATGATCTTTCTGTGCATCTTCACCATTCATCACAGATGGGTACTGGCCAGAGATCAGGACCCGCAGGAGCTTTTTTTTTTTTTTTTTAAGGATAGGCGGAGTCGACGCAGCATCGGCGCCACCCTCGAGCGCCACGGCTGCATCGACTCCGCCTGCCTACCAGTTCTGAGTCGCCGGAGAGGTAAGAGGAAGGGATGGAGGGTGGGACAAGAGAGTCCAAGGGACAGAAAAAGGAAGAGAAAAACTGGACTAAACGGAGAAATAACGACTAAGAGGACAGCATAGAAGAAGTAAGACTAAGGGGATTGGGTAGGGGCCCCAATCTCTGGAAGCGGGGAAAGGGAGGGGAGAAAATTTAGGAGAGAGTGAGAGGTAACAAGGATCCGAGACCCTTGTCCGTCACCAGACTGTATAGGAACTGCAAGGAGTAGCAACACTCTCTGCCAGAATTCAAGGCACAGAATAACTGGCAAAACCCCAAAAGCAGAGTCGGCTATTCTGGAGAAGGACAGGGTACAGGGACTTAGTACTCTCTCTGGAAAGATATTTAGTGAAAAAAAGGGGGAAATCTTTTTTTTTTTTTTTAAACAGTTAGATGGATAACAGAAGGAGGGCAACCACCAGCTCCCACCCCGTAGGGGTGGAGATATGTAGTAGAGAAGGAGTGCCACTCGAGCTGTACCCTTTAGGGGAGAAAATACCCCCCTGTGTGTCCCAACTTTACCCCGCTCAAGAAGAGGGGTAGGCAGAGAGGGAGGAGGACCCAGAGACTGAGGCCCCAGGGATGGTGGGCGGATTGTGATGAATGGTGAAGATACACAGAAAGATCATAATTACGGTAGGTACGTATTTTTATATCTTATCTGTGTCAATTCACCATTCATCACAGATGGTGAGTACCTGCCTCTCAAGGGGGCTGGATCATAACTCTCAAGGACAGAGTCCCTCAGCCTCAGTGGTGACACACCAAGGGGGAACCTTCTGCCTGATGAGGCCCGAGAGCCGACCCGCCTTGGAAAACTTCTTGCCCTCCAACCGAGACATGACCTACGGAAAAAAAACACCAAAACAGACTCGACGTCGCAAACTTTAAAATAAAAAGGAAAGATCTTACCGGCGACGTCGAGTAGAGGCAAACCCAGAACTAGTAAGACCGACGGACTTAAACGTCGCAACAAAGGCCGACAGGCCTAGTTTTCTTCCAACAGCTTCCCACGAGGCGACCTCGACGGTGGAGACGAAGAACTGGTAGGCAGGTGGAGTCGATGCAGCCTACGAATCTCGCGCCCCACGGTAATGCCGGCCTCGGTGGGCGCGCCGATGCTGCATCGCCCGCCTATCCTTTAAAAAGTCTCACCGAAGTCCTGATCGCTGGCCAGTACCCATCTGTGATGAATGGTGAAGATTGACACAGATAAGATGCAGATATTTCCCTCACTGGAAAAGTAGCTGAAAAAGCCTAGGGGGATGGAGGGCGGGAAGGTATTACCTACTGCAAGAGCCTCTCTCGAAGATCTACTGTTACGGTAAGTTCTTACATAACTGTACTATCTTACTTCGAGAGGGCTCTTGCAGTAGGTAATAACAAATCGGACAGAATCCCAAGCAGTCTGGAACAAAAGAAAAGGCACCGGGAGGAGAAACTACTCCAAGAAGTAGTAAGAAAGCTTGCAAACCTCAAGAAAGGAGGCCCTGCAAGACCGCTAACTCGAAGCCTGCTCTATGGCAAGAGGCAATGTCCAAACTGTAATGTTTAGTAAATGTATGGACAGAAGTCCAAGTGGCCGCAGCACAGATGTCTGCCGCAGACACATTCTTAAAACAAGCTGCAGAGGCTGCCACTCCTCGAGTAGAGTGACCTCTGACTTGACACGGGAGGGTCTTGTTGTACTTGTCATAACAGAAAGTGATGCAATGGGCCAACCATTTTGATAGGCATTGCTTAGAAACATCATTGCCTTCTCTTTTGTGAGCAAAGGAGACGAACAACTGATCAGTCTTTCTGAGATCCTTTGTCCTATCGGTGTAGTATCTCAGAATCCTGTGAACATCCATGGTATGGAGCAGGTATTCTCCTTGATTGGAGTACTGAGTGAAGAAAGCAGGTAATTCAATAGACTGATTCAAGGTAGATTCCACTACCACCTTCGGAAGAAACTTAGGATTCGTGCAAAGAGCTACTCGTTCTTTGTGAAAGATCAAATAAGGGATTTTGCACATCAGGGCCTGGAGCTCGGAAATTCTGCGAGCAGAAGTAATGGCCACCAAGAAGAGCGTCTTCCACGATAAAAACTTCAAGTCTGCGGAAGCCGCAGGCTCAAAGGGGGGAAGGGTAAGTTTCTCGAGGACAAAGTTTAAGTCCCAAGGAGGAGCTGGGGTCCGGAGAGGGGGTCTGAGATGAAGGACCCCTCTAAGGAAAGTTTTGGAGACCTCCAGCTGGGCAAATGCCTTATCAGCGAAAGGGACATGGTAGGCTGAAATAGCCACCATATGGACTTTCAAAGAGAAGTGACTGAGACCCAGGTCAAAAAGATGACGCATGTACTCAAGCAGAATGGTCACAGGACAGGAAAAAGGGCCCCACGTTCCTGGACACAGCTCAGATACAAAATCTTTTCCATTTCATGGCGTAGGTGGACCTAGTGGAGGGTTTTCTGCAGCACACGAGGACAGAGGAATTGGGGGAAAGCACAGACTAACCTGTCCTTCCAGCTTAGAGATAGAGCGCCGCCCAGAGGCCCTCGCCTGGAGTGAGCGAGCAAAGATTGGAAGCTTGCGCTTTGGGAGGAGGCGAACAGGTCTATCTGAGGAGTCCCCCAAATCTGGAAGATGCTTTTAGGACTTTTCGCCTAACTCCCACTCATGTGGAACAGCCGACGAGCGACTTAGTCTGTCTGCCAGACATCACCCCCCGGAACGTGGGATCGTGAGGTGAAGGTTGTGGCGTTGCCCAATCCCAAACCCTCATCGCTTCCCTGCACAGCGGGTAGGACTGAGTTCCTCCCTGCTTGTTGATGTACCACACCACGCACATGTTGTCCGTTTGGACAACTAGGTGACCAGGAAGGATGTATTGGTGAAGGGCCTGGAGAGCATACAGCACTGCTCGAAGCTCAAGCACGTTGATGTGGAGAACTATCTCCAACTTTGACCATAGGCCTTGGGTACGGTGAGGACCCAAATGGGTTCCCCAACCTTCGCCTGAAGCGTCCGTGGTCAGAGTCTGATCGGGGGGAGGATGAAAAAAGGGGACCCCCGGAATAGGTTCTCTCGAACCATCCACCATTGTAAGTCTCTTACCATCGGTGAGGAGATCAGGACCAGATGATCTAGGTCGCTACCCGCTGATCCCACTGAGATCGAAGAGTCCACTGAGAGATTCTCATGTGGAGGCGTGCGCGCGGAACCATAGGGATGGCCGCCGCCATAAGCCCCAGTAGACGGAGCACCTACCTCGCCGGAACCCTCCTGTGTTCCGACAGGAGGGAAATCTGGGACAGGAGGGAGGCCCCCCTGTCCGGAGGCAGGAATGCCTTGCACATTGTTGTGACGAGGATTGCCCCGATGAACTGGAGCCTCTGTGAAGGATCCAGGTGAGACTTGGAATGGTTGATGGTAATACCTAGGCCAGAGAAAACCTGCTGGGTGAGGGAGAGAAAGTGCAGGAGTTCCTCCCTGGACGGGGCAGCTAGAAGCCAGTCGTCCAGGTAGGGAAAAACCTGAGCTCCCAAAGAACGCAGGTGGGCCGCTACCACCGCCAGGCATTTGGTAAAGACTCTGGGAGCTGAGGAAAGACCAAATGGGAGCGCCCGGAATTGGTAGTGGTCCCTGGAACGCAAAACTCGAGGTACGGGTGCGAAGGGCGAATGGGGATGCAGGTACGCATCCTGCATATCCAGTGCACAAAGCCATTGACCGGCCGAAGCAGGGGCAAGAGGGTTTGAAGGGAGAGCATCCTGAACCTCTTGTATTCCACATATAGGTTCAGAGAACTGAGATCGAGAATGGGTCTGAGATCTCCCGTCTTCTTTGGTACGAGGAAGAAATGGGAATAGTAACCCGACCTGCGGAGGTGAGGGGGGACGGGCTCTATAGCCTGTTTCACAAGGAGAGCAGCGATTTCTTCCCTGACCAAAGGAAGATGATCCCTTGAGTAAGAGGAGTTCAGAGGGGGGTGACGTGGAGGTTTCTGTAGAAACTCTATGGAGTGCCCCTCTGCTATGATCTGAAGCACCCATGAATCCGTCGTTATCCTCTCCCAACCCCGAAGGTGGAGGGAGAACCTCCCTCCTACCGGTTCCTCCGGAGCGTCCGGAGACGGTGGGAGAGGGAAGGAGTCAGGTGGTGTGAGGCAGCGCCGCAGTTGGGGCACCTGTTGCTTTTTTGGGCGGCGGGGGCCTGCCAGCTGTGGGGGCTCGACGTTTAGTGGCCCGCCTTCCCTGAGGTTTCGCTTGAGGCCGGCTGCATTCAAGTAAAGGATGGCGCTGTGGGGGATGGGGACGGCACATTGAATCAACAGATTTAAGGGCCGTCCCTTCTCTAAATCAGTGATGATGTCCTGACATCACCACCAAAAGCACAGAACCCCTGAAAGGTGCTTCTGGATCGCTGACTGCACCTCCGGGACCAGACCTGACACACGGAGCCATGCATGACGCCCAAGACTTCACGGCCAACGCAGAGAGTCTTCAGCCCGCGTGTGTCCACTGCATCATAGGTCGCCCTCAAATATGACCACTGGTCAACGAGCAGAACAGACCAGGTCAGCTAACTCCTGCTTAACTTGGGAGTCAGGCAAAGAGTCAATCTTAGACTCCGCCTGGGTAAGGACAGCCTTCTGGTAATCCCCCATATGTGCTACATAATTCAGGGCCCTAATCCCCAGTGTGGAAGAAGCGTAGATCTTCCTTCCATACTGATCCAGAAAGCGGGATTCCTTATCCGGGGGAGACGAACTCAAGTGTTTCGGGTGTGTTGACCGGCCGTGAGCGGCACTAATCACAACCGAGTCTGCACGGGGGTGAGAGTCTAAGAAGTCTACACCCTCCGGAGCCTGGTATAGCCTGTTCAACTTCCTGGGAAGTAGGGCTAAAACCAACGGTTGCTTCCAAATCGTGGAAACAAGGTGGGCGTGAGGCTCGATCCAGGGTGGCACTAGAGTAGGAGTCGTAAGGGGCAAGTCCAGATGTTCGGCGAGTTTAACCCATTGAGGATCTAGCTCTAAGGAATGCCACTGATGGACTTCCTGGATCTTCCTGAGCAACTCCGTGAAGGAAGGATCCTCCGGAGGAGACTTCGGAGGAGTCCTCGGCCGGGGCTTGGACGGAGAGCGCGGCTCGTCGTCTTTCTCAGAACAGCCATCGGAAGCTTCCGAGGAGTCCGAGAGAGAAGAGGAAGAAGAATCTGAAGCAGAGTAAGACTCCCTAGCTCGTCTAGGGAGGAACGAGTTCCTTAGGGTAATCCCAGAACACGTGTCCTGCCCTCTCTGGATCCCGAGGCAAAGCCGGGAACCGAGGTGGAGAGGAGTGTGCCGCCTGGGGCATAAGCAGGAGCCGGGTGGCACTGCTGCCGAGACGGCTGCTCAACTCCTTGGTGAGCTGAGCCTGGCCTCAGCCCACCAGGAGGCAAGAGTCTCCTGAAGATCCACCGCGGCCTAGGGGCGGAGGAGGAGGAGGGGGATAGTTGTACAGAGGAAATCTAGGAGAGTATCCGAACCCGCCGCTGGGTATACCAGAGCCGGTACCGCGCGCTGGGTACCGCGGCATCAGCGAGTCGGCGCTGGTACCGCGGCCAGGGATACTGCGGACCTGGGAAAACCGGCGTCGGATAGGACAGCGGATACCCAGGCACTGGAGGAGCTGCCAGAGCAGACGGCCCAGCCGGGTACTCCATGGGCGGATCAGCCGGGATAGGCCCGTGGGGTGGAGGGCCCGATGGAAGAGGAATATCCCCCGCTGGCGTCGGAGGGGCCGGTGTCGGAATCGGCGTCGGCGGGGCCGGTGTCGGAGGAGCCGGCGCCGGACCCGGCGTCAGGGGAGCCGACGTCAGATCCGGCTCTTCAGGAAGAGGATCGGACGGTAGCCCAGGATCCCGAGCCTCGTCCGGGGACGGAGGGGAGAAATCCCCGGGGTCGGGCAGGGGGGACTGGGGCTCCCCTGATGGCAGCGAAGGCTGCGGGGAGCCTGGTACGACAGACGAAGCAGGGTCTGCCGTAGGCTCAGAGGCCCGTGCATGTCGGAGGAGCCGACGGTGGCTAGGGGCAGATCCCCGCGGGCGCCAGAGGACCCGCGTCTGACGAGAGTCCCTCGTCGGAGGCAGGCGAGCATGAGAGGAGGCCAGGTCCGAGGGGGACACATGCCGCCGGAAGGTCGGCGTCTTCAGCGGCCTTCTCCCGGTGTGCGTCGGAGGAGCGATGTCCGGCTTAAGGGAGGTGCCGCACCAGTGGGCCGCAAGCCTGCGGGCGGTACTGGGGCTGGAGCCTTCTTTGTCCGGAGGCACCGGCGGGCTAACGCGAACCCATCGGTGGGCCGACGCCCTCCAAAGCCTTGAGGCTGCCGTCGAGGCGATCCCCGGAGGATGTTACTTGCCCCGACCCAGCCAGAGTCGCGGAGGAGAGGCCTTCTCCGGTGCCTTTCCTTGTCCCGCTTCTTGTGCCCTTCAGGGAGGAGCGCCTGCCGAGTTTCTTCAACTCCTTCTCCATAGCGGACATCTTCTTTTTTGGAGCTTGAGGGACTGCTGGCGTCGTCTGCGGGTGGCAGCGTTGAAAGCGAAGGCAGTCGCGGAGACACTGTCGACCGCGTGGTCGGGGCCTAAGCAGAAAAGGCAGAGGGAGTGACCGCTCTTTGTGAGGCAGTTACGCCGTGACGAGTCGCAGACTTATTCTTGAAGGGGACGCATATACCGACGCTCACCTGACCATAGAAGTATAAAATACAATACTGAAAACTTTTGGAAAAAAGACCCGAGTAACAGGACTGGCGATATGAACTTAACCGGCAGTACGAGCTGGCCAATGAGCTGAGGAGAAAAGAACTGGAAGGCGGGCGTCCGGGACCGCCCTTATACCGAGCGTCGGTGACGCCAGTCACCTGATGTGGGGTGGCCCGCCAGGGACCTAGCTAGAAATTTTTGCGGGTTCCTGCCGGCCCGGCGCCAGTCCTATTTGTTATTACCTACTGCAAGAGCCCTCTCGAAGTAAGATCACTGTTACAGGTGAGTAACCTGTATTTCTTCTTCTGCTGCTTCTTGGGACCAGAAGAACTCTGAGCAGAAGTGGCATCCAAGGTGGCACTGGACTGCTCGATGCACTGAAGGTAATCGGCTACACCTGGGCCAAAGAGATTGGTGCCCAGAAAAGGCACATCAGCCAGTTTGTGCTGGGTATCCCCCAGGAAGGAGGAGAGCCTCAGCCAAGCCCTGTGGTGGGAGGCAACTGCGGTTGCCAACAAACGGGCACATGAGTCCCCAATGTCCAGGGCCATCTGGAGCCGCTGTTTAACAACGGCACAGCCTTGGTCTCGGACCTGTTTGACCATGGTCTGCAAGTCTGCACGGAGGTGTGAGAGGACTTCGTCCAAGGACCACAAAAGGGCATGGGAGAAGTGTGCCATGATGACGTCTGAGCTTGCCTGATGGAGGCCTAAGGAAGAGGCCGCAGAGACCTTCAAGGCAGAGTGATCCAATTTCTTGGACTCCTTCTCTGGAGGTCTGTCGGTATCAGCAGAACTGCCTGTACGTTGGAACACAGAGGCGGTCACAAGGCTCTCGGCTGAAGGATGCTCTGTGAACCCCGCTAGGGACCCCATGGGCACCGCATACCTGAGGGCTATCGGGGCAGACGGAGCTGGAAAGGAGGCTGGGTGCGGCCAAAGTTCAAGGGCCGGGCCAACAATGGCTTCGGCCACAGGAAAGGCTTCCATCGGGGTATCCCCTTTCTTGAGGATATCTGTGAGAGGGTACTCCACCTTTTTCTGGATAGGTTCCAGGGGCATCCCTGTGGACTCAGAGATAAGGCGGAGAATGCCCTGAAAAGATGAAGGGCCTTCCTCCATCGCTAAATCACCAGCCGATTCATCATCCCATGGATGAGAATGGAGGCCAGTGTCATCCAAATCCGAAGTATCCGGATACAGCGATCGACCGCCCAGATCACCCTCAACTCGTCCAGGGCGGTTGGGGGGGGAGAGTGACCGAAAGACGTCGTGGGAGCCTGGTGTTTGGCCGAGCTTCCTTAGAAGAAGCCCCTCCCATGGGCTGCTTGGGTGGTGGTTCCACCAGAATCGGTGAAGAGACTGGTTTAGGCCAAACCAGAAGAGGTTTAGCCAGCTCCGCAGGTGGAGGAACCAATTTTATTGGTTCCTGGGGAGTCGGCTTCAGCCTAGGGCAAAAGCCAAGTAATGGCCAGGAGTAGGAGCTGAAGTGCCGTCATGACCGACATCAGCTGCTGCCACGAGGTCATGTAGCGTCGACGGAGTTTCCGCCGAAGCCTCTTCTCATTCGAGAAGGACAAGGACGACCAATGGCGTTGCCTCTTTTTGGCGCACTTGTGTGCCTTCCTCGGCCTGTTGGTCCAGGGAGTCCAAGACCTCGATTGAGATCGGGCAGGCCAACTCGGTCATTCGGGAGACGCCGGTGTCAGGTTGGTTTCCCAGAGGCCTGGATCTCCTCATCGGGAAAGGAAAAGACCGGAGTCCGACTGAGGGAGTCGTCGACCGGAGTCAACGACAATGGGTCGATAACAATCTCAATGTCGTCGATCGAAACTTCGGTCAACTGGCCCGATGGCAAAGCCGAGAAGCCAGCGGCCAAAGAGGCAATTTGACTGAGGTCGAAATGGCTGGCTTCTGGGACCGAGATCTCTCCCGATCCCAAGAGCGTCTCCTTCGAGATGAAGATGGTCCCGGGTCCCTCTCCTGCTTACAGGACCGAGAGGAGTGCATGCCCGTAGGACTCTCACCCTTAGTAGGGAGAGAGTGGCACAACTCTCGGAAGGAACCCGAGAAGGTGGAGCCCAAGTTGAGAGGAACAAAGAAGCCCCAAGAGGAAGATTCCGAGGAGTGAGCCACTTCCTCCTCGAAGGCCTGCATGCACTCCAACTGCTCGGCGGATCGTGCGGCAGAGGAAACCGCGACACCAGGCCTCTCCTAGATTTCACCAGCTGGTTCCGTCGGGCCTGCCCAGTTTAAGGCATGTGAGACAGTCGACAAGGACGTTAGGCTGAAAAGCGAGGCAGAACTCGCAGGTTGTGGTGTCATGGCCGACACCAAAACTGTAGATACACGCGGTGTGCGGATCCGTACACGACATCTTCTGGCCGGAACAGGCACCGGCAAAATCCGGGGGAAGACTTGTCTTCCATAATCGAGAAGCAACAGTCGCAATCGCTAACATAAGTAAGTCTAATTTTTGGAATGACTTGAAGGTTGAGAAGCCAGGGCCTACAGAATGCGAGAGCACAATGGAGGCAAACGGAATCTTCCAGCGGAAAAGAAGATCTGGCGTCATGGGGTGCAGCCAAGGATTATACCACCCAGGTGGGTGAGAGGAGCCAGCCTGAAGACCTTTCGGCGATCCTTAAAAGGAAAGAGACATGCCAAGAAGTGTGGATGAACAACATATCCACATCCCTAGAACAGAACATTCCAAGCAGCTCAACAAGAGAAGTCCAGGAAACCTTTGAGAGCTCAGAACCTAGTCACTATGGAGATTATAAAATAGGAAAGAGAAAACGCCCACCGATCGTCCCATCCTATGATAAGGATGAAAGAAGGACCAAGCTTGATCTTCGTTTGAGCAAAGATTGTATTTGGGCTCTGGTAGCAAGCACAGAATCTTCCAGAGAAGATGAATCTCTTCCAGTCCTAGGATCATGGACAGTCTTCAATAAAAAAGCAACATCAACCACTACCTTCAAATCTGAAACTGATTTCCTGCCCATTATACCATGTGAACCAGATGATGCAGTTTGCAAATATTACCTTGACTTTCTCATGGATCTAACAGATGACCAACAAATTGGCCACATCTTCAGCCATAGCGATCATGCAGTTTTCTACAAGACTGTACAAATAATGTGGAAAGAAGAAAAATATACAAAAGTGGTTAATTTGATGGAGGATTTCATGAACTGATGGTGAGGCAGAAGATCCTCAACAAGCAATATGGTGCTATGGGACTTTGTGACTGGTGGGTTCAGATGGGGATAATAGAGGATGGATCTGTTGACCAGGCCTTGGAAGGACCACACTATTCTAGATTGATGAGGTTACATAAACAGTTCCTCAAGGCTCTCCTACGATTCATGGGATCCAAGATTCATGGCTCACTAACCAATGGACTACAGGAAAAGCTCATCAATATGAGAAGATCTGTATCTGCACAATTCCTGAATCTTATCCTCTTGGATGAATCTTTCCCTGAAGTGCAGTCATGAATGCTGGAAACCTCTGGCACCATGGGACAGTGGGTGACAGGCTACATTAGTGACACCAGCTCTCTTCTCACCCAGGTCACCACATACAGAGACAAGAATCTGAACTTGCAACTGCAGGCTCAACGAGATATTCTACCTTTACTGTTTGCATTCAACCATCAACTCTCTGGTATTTGATGTGGTATCATGTAGACCTCAATCTGAAAACCATCAATGAGAATGCATACAATGAACTGCAGGAATGTGGCACTGGGGCTAGTCTGTCCGGTGAGGTGTTCTCCACGATACCTGGTGACCAAGTGACTGAGGTCTCAATCAATAGAGAGATCAAGATGAGGGGTGGACCCATGAGAGGCGGTTACAGTAGGTCTGAGGAAGTTGCTGGTGACTTTGTTTTGAATTCCCACAAGCTCGCTAAAATTTGTTTGTCGCTGAAGGAGAAGATGCTTCTGAAAACATCAGCCACTCACAATGAGTTGACATATGGTGCCATGAAGAAACATGATGGTCAAGTGAAAGAGCTAGTGAAGAAACTTCATGCATATTCAGATCCATGTCAGGGTGTAGCACGACACATCACAACAGGCATTGAAATACCACCGGCAATAGTAGAGGGCCTTTTGAAGGCAAGGGCTACAGGGGAAGTTATGTTGAGTGCATTTATAAACGACCGCCTCCTATCAGGCAAAGTTGGTTTCTTCGAGCCCATTAAAAGCAGCAGAATTTCCATGGGACTGGACAAAAAGCAAAAGAAACCCAAAGCAGAATCAGTCTTGAAAGAAGACCGTCAGGCTCTCGGTATCATCGTTGCAAAGTGCCCCGACAAGAAGATGCGTTTTCCTATCCGCTCACAACATATCCTCTTGCAATAGCAACACCGGATGGAAACCTCTACAAACTTAATACCAAACATGTCTTAAGAAATTATCTCATCGATGAAGCAGAAGCTCGAAGTTCTTCTCCTCCTCCATTATGCTCAGTGTATATATACGATGCCATGACGATGGTCAGAGCAGTTCCTGACCAGCGTACATGGGACAGCTTTTGGAAAGCACGTCTTGTCGTATTCATACCTCCATCTACAGCAAACCCAGCAGAACTCATCGTCATTTTTGATAATTATAAGGATGATCAGGAGTTCTCGGTGAAACAGCAAGAACGAGCTGAGCGAGTGGTAGGAACAGGAGGAATGCGACCTTCACATGGGATCAGATTCACAAGAGATGCCGCAGGGAAAGGTGTATCAGCAGCACCTTCACAACAATGACAACAAAACAGATCTCATACAGCACGTCAATGAGTATGTTAGACAAGAGGATGTCAGAAGAAACTTACGATACCTGCTTACTATCAGCAATAGCAAAAGCACATATATTAGATACCCAGATTCAGAAGAATTCCTGTTTTTCTGCAACCATGAGGAGGTAGATATGAGGATAGTGCTGCACTGTGCTCCTGCGAAAGGCCCAGTTGTCGTCCGAGCCAAAGATACAGATATCCTCGTCCTGATGGTTTACGCTTTCGCAAAGACTCTTACAGATTCACCATGGATGCTCCAAATCGACTCCAACGTATTTTTAAACATAGAATCTATATACGATCACATTGGACAGGCTGCAAGTGTCAATTTGCCAGCATACCACGCTGTCTCTGGATGCGATGCTGTGAGTTACTTCTACAAGGTATCAAAGAAATTAGTCTTTCAATGTTCGCACAGGGTCAAAGAAAGAATAAATCTCCTTTCAGGGCTTGGGGAAATCACAAATGCTTCACAAGACACTGAACAAAATGTCAAGACCTTCATTCAACACTGTGTGTACAATGGTACAGGAGGAGAAGATCTGGTAGACACACGAGTAAGGCAATACAATAACCTGAAAGTGAAGACTACACAAATGATTTTACCAGACCCAGCGAGCCTAAGTCAGCACATAAAGTGAGCAAATCTTGTAGCCTACTACTGGCGCCACTGCACAGAGCCGGATACCCCGAAAGTTGACCCTTGTTTATCAGGATGGAAATGAGAGGATGAAACACTGAAACCTGTGTGGTTCACTGGTTTCAGTTACCTGACATCCTACATCATAGAAGAAAGGGAGGAAGGTTAGCCATCCGACGATGTGCAGCTGACAGAGATGAGGCAGATGACGAAGGTGAGTCAACACCTCAAAGACACACACAGAAGACCAAACAAAAACCTTCGACCACAGCGCCAATGACTGATTGTACAGGAGATGATGACACTGAAAACGACATATCGGCAGCCAATGAACAAACTTCTGTGGACGAATCTTCGAGCTTCGCGAGTGAATGTAACAGTTCAGATCCAGAGTGGACTCCAATATAATGACTTCAAAACTGAACATTACAACCAAGGTGTACTGTTGACCCTAAATATTCATAGTGCTGGGTCAAATCATTGATAAAATGACTTAAATCTAAACAACAAATCAGCACATACAACATTTAGATTTTAAGCATTACTGTACGTACTTCAAACTATTTTATCAGTAAACTGCCTCCTGAATTCAGCTGTTTTATGTAGTATTAATGTGTGCATTTGGTCCTGTGTCTAACAGGGCACCTCAAAGCAAAATATAAACGTCATAAATGTTCATGAATAAATGTTCAATATACAGATGTTCATGTATCATTGATAATCGGTATCTTGGAAGCTAGGGATTTGGAAATTATTAGCGAATCAAGTATGTACTAGCGATATGGTGGCCATACTGGATTTGGTGGCCATTTTGGATTTTCTAAGTTGTTCCATCCAACTTGGCATGGCAATAAATGTAGAAAATTACACCTTAGAATTGTAAATTGGGCATTCCTAGGCCGAGTCATGGGGCTCGGAGGGCCCATAACGTCCAAAATCAAAAATAGGCCCCCCGAGGGGCCATCCACCAATTTTCTCGGGGGTAACAAGCAAATTCTGAAAGTTGAAGTCTAGCTACACAGGAATCTGCAGATATACCAACCTCTGCATCGTAAATCAAAAGATTAGGCCGGTACAGCTGTCTATAAATAGATGCATACATGTTCTCTGCTGCTTCACAATCATGCATTCTAATTGTTGGGCACTGTCACTCACAGCTGATCACTGACAAATACACAGCTAATAAACAGAGCACAGTGACTAAGGCATAGCTAATCAACTCAACTCCTCAGCACAGAGGCACACTTCAGCAACTGACAGGTGCTGATAACCCAATCAGCACACTACACAACAGTAAAAGGGTAACTGCAGAATTGCATTTTAAAGAAGTCTTAGTTCCAGTTGCAAAACCAGTCGCAGTTTGATTTTCATGCTGCTGTGCTGCAAACAGAAGGAATGCCCAGTGGCTGGTTTCCAGTGTTTGCCATACATTATCAGCAAGTACCATGCATGCAGACTGAATCAGGGGATTCAAGATCTCCGGAAAAACTAATGCTCATGCTACCTGCCTAAACCAGGTAGTAACCATGGTGATGTTACAATACCATCAGATCTATGGATATACACAGTATGCCATTAATAAAACTAATAGCAACTTTTTTAAAAAGTCATTTTTGGAAGGTACCTTTGATTTGAGCAACTCTTAAGTTCAGCGGTGTTTGACAGGAAACCAATTATTGCAGCGGAGTGTGGGTTGGGGGCAGGGGGGCTGTGCGGTACTGTAAATGCATCTCATAATTCAGAGGGTCCAGGACAGCAGTAAGTGTGATCTCAGGCTCAACATGTATGCAAGTCAGTACATTACTACTGTATAATTGTGAGTACTGTTAATTAGCTTGTCATCCCACCATGTGTCGAGTCTTCTAAATTATTTTCACTTCTAAAAGCATTTGCTGTTATACCTTTGTTTTATTTTTGTTTCCACTCAATATTTTTATTTTTTATTTACTGTATAATCGGAATTACAATCCTTTGAGTCACAGACTCTTTTGCAAAGGCTCCACGTCAGGTTACAGGGGGTGGAGGGAAAACAAAGTACAAAGATGATAGACGGAACAAGAAATTATATACAGATTTCAGTACAGACAATCTTTTATACAACGGCTCCATGTTGGTTACAGGGGGTGGAGGGAAACAAGACAGTATAAGACAAATTTTGACATGCATTATTTACAGATTACAGTACTGACATGGTACTAGAGAAGCATATTTATCGGGTTAGAAAATTAGGAGGCATGCCTGCGATCCTTAGACAGAGCTTATAGGGATGCCGTTTCGTAGGGTACTGACTGTCTGATGAATGGATTTAGAAATAGAAAGTGTTTCTAAAATGAAAGCATTCAAGTCATAGTGAATGGTTAAATACTTTTAGTGCTACTATTAGATGTAAAATTATTTTCGCAGAACAAAGCATTAGTGCGCTACAATATTTTACAACTCCACTAATTGTTATGCCATAGAACTGCAGGAAAAACAAGCTGCTGCCTCACCTGCAGAGAACATAACTTCCTCCGCCAGCTGAACTGCAGATTTCTTCTTTTTGTGCTGTGGTATGATGGGTCCCACATTTTCCATGAACCAGAACTCAGGCATTATCCAGGGCAGTCCCAGCTGCTGCTCATGAATGAGATGATCAGCTTTGAGGGCCTTTCGGGCCAGCTCTTTTATCTCTTCTTCATTCATGATCCAGATCTCATAGAACTTCCTGGCATCAATAATTGCAAAATGCCTAGGAAACAATGGTAAAATCAAGGTCACATTGCATTCGAGACAGGACGGTATGTTTTGGATTTGCATGTTTTGTTTCATAGCTCATGATTAGATAAAAAAATAGTAGCATCTATGCTGTAACTGTTTGCCCCACACACACACACACACACACCACTGCCCAGGGTCACACATGGAAATGAACCTTAGCTCACTATGCTTTTCCTGTTTAATTTCTTTTTCTTTCATTTTTTCCATAGATCTTCTTCTCCCTCAGCAATGTCATCTTCAGGGGTTACCTTGCTCCCAGGGATATACCCTGTTCAGGCCAGGTGTTCCCCCATCCTCTGGGCCCTGCTGTCACTCAATGGTTCCCACAGCTTCCCCTTTGGGAGTTAGGGCCCCAGAGGAAGGTACTCTCCTACTCCCAGAGGCATCCAGTGATTGGGGGTGCTAGGACCCAGGGGAGCAGGAAAGTTTGCTGTCACAATCATGGGATAGTATCCCACTTTCTTTCATGCCCTCTCTCTTCCCCTGGCATGGGAGGAGCCTTCTGATGGCCACGGGTGCATGCAAAAAACAGCTGTGGAGGGAGGAAGCTTCCCTGGCCCACCACAGGAGTCACTATGCCAGTGGGTGCATGACACTTCCCTCCCAGCTGCAGCACACTGCGGCCCAGCCTACCTCCTGATGCGGCAACTTGGGTTCACTTCCAAACCCAGGTGGCTTGCATGGTAATGCAACGCGCTACCACTGGACCAGCCTACCAATTTCTAAATAAATAAAAACAGATTCATGTATTTATATTTTATTTTCTTCAATTTAAGTACATTCTATATTCTACTATGAAAACCAAATAAACAAGATGAGTTGGTCTAAAAAAAAAAAACCAACAAAAAACAGCTCTTGGATGTCAGATAGGCAGGGTCTGAAACTGACACTGGCCCACTAACAAAATGCTAGAAGATTTTATATCAGTCTGATAAAAATGTTCCTTTAACTAGCCCTGCTTGCTTGTAGCCGGCCTGGTGGCGCTGAGGGTTAAGGCGCTGGATGACACACCTCGCACACACTGGCGACTGGGTTGAGAATGAGCCGGGTCGCCGGTCAACAGGAGGAAGAAATCGAGCATACGTAGGACTGCTCTCTCTTCCCGGGGAGGGTTCAGGGGAGTGTTCACTCCTGAGGCGACCTCTGGCGGCGACCAGATGCACCCAACGTAGCGACGCTGAGTAGAGAGGTGGAGCTGCGGCATAGTGTTGCCTTGTCGGCTGCACTCCGAGGGGATCCAGGAAACAAAGAAAAATCCCCACCCTGGAGATAGGTGACGGCACCTGGGGCCAGGACCACTCTTCAATGCCGGGCTTCCTCCTCTTCGAGGCCGGCCCGTATGGTACCAGTGCGCTATACTATAGAGCGCCCTGGGCAGGAGGGATGGCCCTTCCTCTGGGGGGGCTCAGATCCGGAGGTCGTGTTGGGTCGAGGTAGGAGGTTTCAGGTCAGAGGTACAGACCTGGAACCCAGGATGTCCGAGACAGTTCTCCGGTGAAGTGGTGTATAAAAATAGTTTAAAAAAAAAAAAAACTAGCCCTGTTTGCTTGTGTTGCAGGCATTAACTTTTTCATAAGTGCACTATTTGGGCAACTGGAATGTCTGAGAGGCTAGCGAACTGTAGTGGGGAAATGGAATAGTAACCCACTCTCCAGTATACAGGTTAAGTAACTGTAGTCCAAATTCAACTATGCAAAACAGTCACTGGCCCTATGAATGTATATCTGCCATTATTCTAAATGATAACAGACTCCTTCTGGTAACATCAGCAAGTCGCTTCACCAGGAAGTACTGGCCTGGCATGACAATGTCTCGTTAAGAGTTCTAATTTTCTAATCTCCTGGTGGTTTGAAAAACACAGGAAGATCATTTTTATCTTATCAGTTTCATGTACACAGGTCAGGATACTGTAAAGATCACCACCCCACCACTTCTTTTTTGTTTTCACCCTCTAGGTCCTATACCTATACAACAGAACAGCATCACGTTAGGCCAAGCCCATCCTAAGGAAGTGACAAGCTTGTTACAAAATGGTGCTGTCACCGAAGGGGCCTTTTGTCATTAAGTATGATGACAAATTTTTTTTTTTTTATAGGGCCTGTTACTGTTTTGTTAAGTGGAAAAAAATTGCTTAACCTGTACACCAGTAAATGGATAATTAATCCATTTTCTCACTATAATGTACCCTGCCTCAATGGACTAGATCCGGAGGGCCATCCTAACTCTCTGAGTGTCTTGAGCTTCTGGACTGTCACAGCTATCAGCACTGCTAGCTAGCGGCTTCAAAAGCTAACTGCACAGGAGTAAAGAAAAACAAGGGAAATGCTGGAAATTGAACAGCAATCAAGTGAACGGAGGAATGTGAAAAATATGCCAAATGCCCTATTTTGGTAAGTGTGGCTCCCACAAGTGGTACAGTTGGGAAAATGGAAAAGTGAATCACTATCATAACAGCTTTTCTTCTAATGATATTAGAATAACCAGTAAAACGTTTGCATCATCTCCACGCATGGAATGGTGCTCTGGAACCTGAATGATTTTCAGAGATGTTCTCTTTTCTGTGCTGGTCTCGGGCCTCACAGCATTCTATCACCAGATCTCTGAGCTGAAGAATTCAGCAGTCTCAAGACCTAATTTGAATAATATTTTAATAATGAAAAAAATCAGATTAAAATAAAAAAAAACATTTTCAATAATACAGTACAAGGTATAGCAATCATCAAAAGCTAAAACTGAAAAATAAAATAACTAATTCTGAAGAAGTTAATTACCTATTCTAAAAAGGAGGGGCAGGGAATAGAAAGTTGTACTGGCTGTTCTAACACCATTAAAAGAAAAGCTCTTACCACGGTGAGTAAATGAAAATTACATACCTACCGTAATTCTTGATCTTCTCTAGTATCTTCACCATTCATTACTGCTGGGTGTAAGCCAGAGGCGCGCACCAGCTACGGGAGGTTTTTTTGGAGAGGAGTCGGCGCCGACAGTGCCACCCTCGAGAGCGACGCACTACATGGTGCGCGAGGGGCAGCCATTAGGCGCCACAGATTCCTCCTCCATCCCAGTTCTGTAAGACGGAGAGGCAAAAAAAAAAAAAGGGATGAGAAAAGAAGAGCGAGGCAAGAGAGTCGAGGGATAGGCAAAGGAAAGGATATAAACTGAAAAAGGAATAAGCCGATAGAGGACAGGAAAGGGAAGAACCCTACCCTAAGGGACCACAGTGCCTCACTCCTGGAGTGGCTCAGAGGGAGGAACAGATAACAGAGAGGAAGAAGAAGAAGAAGGAGAGAGGGGGATGTTGGGAGGAGGGAAACATTCTGCCAAATTGTGGGTTAATTGGCTTAAAGGCTTATAAGCTCAGAACCAAAGGGCAAGGGAGCAAGGATCCCAACAAATAGAAACTGGCTTAAGAAGGTTCGACCGAAAACCAAAGGCAGACTTTCTACACCTCCCACCATCTCCAACCCCTTACTCAAGCTGACAGCTCACAGACTGCCAAAGCAGATAATCTGTTCCGGAGGAAGAGCGCCCAACTAGGACGGGGAAAGGACCCCACTAGCACCTTGTTGCGTGCTAATACTGACGTGTGTGTGTGGGGAGAGGTATCTGAAGCCCTATTGAGGGCACTCCTTTGGAAAGGCGTACAGAGACAGAGTAAGAAACTTATTCTGACTCCCCGGGAGTCAGAGGCAATAATCAAATCACCAGCTCAAGGCAACTGAAATGCTAGAACAAGTTTGACTAGCACAGACTGGCGTAAACAGGACAAGCTCCAGAGATGCCAGCGGGATCCTAGACCAAAGGAACAGGACCGTTTAAGAAGTAGCTTTGTTAACTGGTGATTGAGCAACATGGCCTAAGAAGGGGCCAACAGGTCACCTTCAAGGGCAATCAGAAAGAGTTCCCTCAGGAGAAAGACAAATCCTACTTGTTCCCCTTCCCTTCTAGACTTATGCTACCTGTTCTGAGAGAAGAACGGAAGACCCAAGTTTTAGGAATTTAGGCTTTAAACCATGAGGAAAAGCGGGGGGAGGAATGATCAGGGGCAGAGGACACCCAAGAAGGAGGCCCATGAGGGAAGGTGGGCGGGATTCAGTAATGAATGGTGAAGATACAAGAGAAGATCAAGAATTATGGTAGGTACGTAATTTTCATATCTCCCTTGTCAATCTCACCATTCATTACTACTGGTGAGTACTAAGCCCTCGAAGGGGACTAGAGTAACCCTGAGGGAACAAGACCCTCAGCCTCCCACTGGTGAAAAACAGGAGGAAGAGACCCTGGCCATACTAGACTGGAAGCCTAAGGCTGAGGAGAGCTACGAGGTGTCCCCTGAAGACGAGGGAACGGAGGAAGCCCCAGCAGAAGCCTCCTAGCCCTGGAAGAAAAGAGGCGGGTCCCTTGGAAGGTGGAGCGAATCACCCTTCGCCGGGCCAGGGGTGCCAACCTTGCTAGACAAAGCCATGCCATCCGCCTAATGCAGATCGCTGTCTCCACAAGCCTGGAAGCCACCTCACTGGCGTCACAGGATGCCCTTGCTTGGTGCCTTGCCAGTTCCAGGCCTACAGCGCCGAGAGCAATGGCCTGTCTAGATTGCTCCGTATCAGGCACTGATGCTAGGAGTTGAGAGAGCATCAACTATAAATGCCTGTTATAGGCAGCATGGTGTGCCTGATGTGACGCAATGCACAGCATCGCACGAGAAGAAGAGAACACTCTTCGCTCCCACCAGTCAAATTGTAGGGAATCTGAGTCTGGTGGTCAGTCATGTGCCAGGCGGCACCCGGAAGGAGTCTCTAGGAACACCAATCCAGAGGGTGGGTTGGGAAAAGAACCTAGGGACTCAGATAGAGCACAATACCTCCTCCTGCAGTCTGTCGGGCTGGGATAGGGTCGGCTGGAGACTGCCAGGTGCGGATAGATGCCTCCTGGAAGGGAATAGGCCAGGATGGCACCACCAAATGCTGGGCACTGAATTCACCGAGAAATTCACGCATCTCCCGCTCAGTACTGCCACATCTGACACAGGAGATCTGCAACCATCCTCGAAAGGAAGCGCTGATAATCAGTGAAATCAGCGTCGGAAGAAAGGTGAGCAGAGGGTTCCTCTCCCTCCGAGGAGGGAGCCAAGGAGGAAGGGGAACTCGATTGTTCAGATGAGTCCTGCAAGAGGGGACAGGTGAAATACCCGCTCATGCATGTATCTAACATATGACGGGAAGGCCGTCCCAGTGCCTCTGAACACCTCCCAGGATAACGGCCCTGAAGGACCAACATGGCCTGGAAGAGAGGCAAGTGGCTGCAGAGCAATGGGAGAGGGGCACCTACGAATAGGCAACTGTCCTCTGCCAGGGCTCTGAAATCCAGGGAACGGAGCCAGAGCTGGCGGGGTTCCTGAAATTAAACCAGGTCGCAAGATGGAACCCTGGGGATGTGAACTCTGGAAAAGCCCAACCACGGAATCTCCCCTGTGATGCACCTGGGGCTGCATGGGTCCAGAAGGGCAACCCATGGCGGTGCCACCGGAAGGGTCCCCCGAGCCCAAGAGGGAGAGGCAGGGTTCGGCGCTATGGCTACGTCCCGCACCCCAAGGGGTGGCAGGGGGGGTGTCGACGCCCCTCACCCCGACCTCTCAACCCCTCAGACTCCGAGGATGTCCTCCTCCTCGACTCTAGCGATGGGGTCTGTCGATCCCAAGACCTCCAGAGGGGGCCCCCCCGAAGACAGGACCTCCAATCCACCCCGAGAAGGCACAGCAGCACCAGAGTTGGCAGCTGCCACAGCCTCCCCTGGGAGGACAGCCCCCTTCCTGACCCCCAGACCACCCTCCCCCATAGACTCCAAGCCACCCCCAGCCTGGGAGTCCTCGGGGAAGACTGTTGTGGAGACTCAGGAATGGGGGCACTGGGCCGCCTGACACTGCACCTCCCAAAGGACTCTGACTCCGAAGAATCGGGGTGCGAGACCGGGTCCACGTCCGAATCATCTGCTTCCGGAGAAGAGCTGACCAGAAGGACCTTGATGCTGGCCACCCCAAGGGTCCTCTGGGAAGTGGCACCACATATGGCGCCGTGTTGCGCCTCCCAGCGCCGCCTCAAGGGCCCGAGTCCCGTCCCAACCCGCCCAATGGCCCCAGTCGAACTCCGCACTGCACACAGCCCTGGAATCCAACACGGCACTGCTAGTGGCATTGACTGGATGAACGGCGCCGAGAACCAAACTGGCACCGCAAGCGGCATCGTCCCGATCACCAGTGCCGCGAACAGTGCCGGGATCTGAGACGGCACCAGCAGGCAGCATCGAGGATCCACCAGTGCCGGACCCAGTAACCATGGGCCACAACACTGGGGGAGTCTGCACCTCCGAAGAGGCGACTGCCGAGGTGGTGTCTCCGACGCGACCCCAGGAGGGGCCACGACGTTCCTCCGACACCACGAAAGAGGCCTCCTCCTCAGCAAGGCTTGAAGATGAGGAGGCCTCCTGCTCACCGGACCACATAGGTCCAGGAGGGGAACCGGAGGAAGGGCCTAAGATCCTGGCTAGGGGAAACCCGAGACCGATGCCGTCCTCCGAAAGTCTGCAGGGCCTTGCCGACTTTAATCACGTGGACTTCGAGAACACAGTGGTCCATTGAAAAACAGGTGTTGCATCTATCCATGTCATGATTAGGTCCCAGGCACCGAAGGCAGAAATCATGCCGGTCCGTCACGGAAAAATGCCGGCCACAGGAGCACCGATGCTTTGGGGTACGGCCCGCTTTGGACTTTCGCTTGGCTCCTGAACCAGACATGATGCGAAACAAATAATAAAACACAGAAAAGCTCCTGGCGCTGTTGAAAGAATAAAAAGAAATGGTCTTACCAGTTGTCAACAGCGTCGGGAGAGAACGAACGGGATGAAGGTAGGCGTTGAAAAGACAATAAAGGCCTAGTGGCGCAGCAACAAACTGTTCACTTGCGTAGCAGGTGTAGCCTTGAAGGCAGGAGAAACAGAACTGGGATGGAGGAGGAGTCTACGGCGCTCTAACGGCCACCCCTCGATTACCACGAAAGGCCAATTTCAGGGCGACGCCATTGGCGCCAACTCCTCTCCAAAAAATTAAAAAACATTCCCGTAGCGGGTGCATGCCTCTGCCTTACACCCAGCAGTAATGAATGGTGAAGACTGACAAGGGAAGATCTTTTCCTTCTAACTACAGGGATTAGAACAGCCAGTCCAATTTTTGCAGACTCCAAGCAGTACGCAGGGTTAGAGGGTTTTAGGATTCGTGGCATAGGTTCTGAAGTACAGAAATCTCAGATCTAGCATCCTCTCTTGCCTGTTTGTCCAGGCAATAATGAAATCTGAATGTGTAGACTGTGAACCAGGTAACAGCTTTATAGAACTAGTTTTAATTCCATGTTTTACATCGTTTGTTGGTTAGTTAGTAGTAATGACTACGTGCAACAGTGTTAGAAGATCAAGTGATAGGAGTTATTCAGCATTTGTTGTTTTTCAGTTCAGTTTATAGTGCCTTTATATAACTTTTGACTATCTGCCTGGGCACCATTGTTATGGTGCCTACAGTATATTCTGCCTTCTAGTTACTGCAGCGCTGATGTGGACAACTGACCTGAGGTTCTGGATACTGCCCGGACGTTCAGGTTGGGTCATTCCATTTGGAGCTGTTCCCGGGTTTCCCGTGAAGAACATGCAGGTGTCAGATCCAAGGGAGCTGGAAACTGGACAGACAGTATGGAGCGGGGCCAGGGTAGGAGCGGTGGAAATTGGTAATGGGAATTCAAGAATGCATGGGATAGGCACAAGGGAACCCTAGCAGTAGGAAAGCGAGGATAAAAGTCGGAGATCAAGTAGGATCTGCAGTATTGCAGTAGGTAGGGAAAATGAGCAGACTAGGTTGGCCAAGCAGTCTTTATTTGCTGTCAATTTCTGTTTCTATGTAACCGCCCAGCTGGTCCACTCTACACAAAGCTGACGCTGTACCTGAGCTGGGAGGTTCGGGAGTGATTACTAGCCTGCAATCAGTCTGTTTAACTGAAACTGTGGCCACTGCTGTACTGAAACTGTGCCCGAGCTAGGAGGCTCGAGAGGACTGCTGGCCAGCAGATGGGATCTGTGAACTGTGCTGTGGCTACTGTTTTCTGCCAGACTCTATTGAATGGACACTGGAAGGGTTTTGCCAGCATCACTGCTACCATCAGTAAATGATCCCAGCGACTTGTACTGCTGCAGGGTGAGCCTGTGGACCTGGGTCTCTACTGCAGAACTCATAGGTGATGAGTGAACCCATGGGTTCAAGTTTCTTCTTTTTTAGTGCTGTGTTGTTGAATTGTTTGTTGCTCAGCGGTGGAAGAAGTAGGCCGTTGGTTAACTAGGATCTGCTGCTTATCCAATGGGTAGGAAAATGGACAGACTAGGTGGGCCAAGCGGTCCTTATCTGCCGTCAAAGTCTATGTTTCTATGGTGGTGAGACAGCTGCCCTGAAACACAATCTGGTTTTCCTCATTTAAGTTTCCTCTGGTGAAAGCAGACACTATAATCTAAAGGTTTAAATAACCAATGTTATTCGCACATTAAAAAAAATCGCTATAACCTGTTGTAGATTACTACATATATATATATATATATATATACACGCACACACATATATATACTATATAGAGTAACTGAAGGTAGACAAGGCACCAGGGCCGGATGGTATCCACCCCAGGGTGCTGAGGGAGATGGCGGAGGTGTTGGCGGAGCCGCTGGCGGATCTGTGCAGCATCTCACTGGAGTCGGGATGGGTGCCACTGGACTGGAGGATGGCACATGTAGTACCATTACACAAGAGCGGACCAAGGGATGAACCAGGTAATTATCACCCGGTAAGTCTCACCTCCATAGTGTGCAAACTCATGGAAACAATACTAAAGGAAAGACTGGTGTCATACCTGGAGGACAATGGCCTCCAGGATGTGAGGCAGCATGGGTTTGTTTCGGGGAAGTATTGTCAAACCAACCTGATACAATATTATGACTGGGTGACAGGTGAGCTGGATAAGGGTCATGTGGTGAATGTTCTTTACTTGGACTTCAGCAAGGCCTTCGATTCTGTGCCTCATGGGTGGCTTGGGGGGAAGCTAACTGGTGTAGGGGTTGGGGCAAAATGATGAACTGCATTACAAGCTGGCTGAGTGGGAGGCTGCAACGGGTGGTGGTGAGAGGAGAGCTCTCAACTCCAAGGCCGGTGATAAGCGGGGTGCCACAGGGCTCTGTGTTGGGGCCAGTATTGTTTGGGCTCTTCATATCTGACATTGCACATGGGGTGGTGAGCAAGATAAGTCTGTTCACTTACGACACCAAAATCGGAGCAGTGGTAAATGAAGAGGAGGGATGGAAGCAGCTGCAGGTGGACCTAAGCAAGCTAGAGGAGTGGTCAGAGAGGTGGCAGCTGTGGTTCAATGCAAAGAAGTGTATGGTTATGCACTTTGGGGTGAAGAAACCAAGGAGAGAATACTGGCTGGGAAAGGTTAAGCTGGGGATCACTGAGGAGGAGAAGGACCTAGGGGTAATGATAACAGGTACCATGGACAACATTGCCCAGTGCAGGAGAGTGGCTGCAAAAGCGAACAAAATGCTGGGGTGCATAGCAAGGGTTTTTTCGTCCAGGCAAAGAGAGGTGATCTTGCCCCTCTACAGGTTGCTGGTAAGGCCACACTTAGAGTACTGTGTGTAGTTTTGGAGGCCATACCTAAAGCGTGATATCAAGCTACTGGAGGGGGTGCAGAGGAGGGCAACAAAGATGATATGTGGAATGGAAGGGACAGACTATGACAGCAGGCTGAGAGACCTGAATATGTACACCCTGGAGGATAGAAGGGATAGAGGGGACATGATAGAGACATTCAAGTATCTGAGGGGAATCAATAAGGATGGGGCAGATGGGGTCTTTAAGTTAAGGAGGGGGAGGGTCATCAGGGGGCATGCGCTAAGAACAGAGGGGGAAGATTTAGGAAGGAAATGAGGAGACATTATTTCACACAGAAGGTAGTAGCAGAATGGAATGCCCTACCAGAATGGGTGGTATCATGTAAATCTGAACAGTTTCAAAAGGGCATGGGACAGGGAACAGGGGAGAGTGAGGGTGGGGGGTGGCAGTGGGATGACAAATGGGAGGGAGGTGGGGCAGCTGCAAACTAGGGGTGTTAGCTGCACACTTGAGCAGACTTGGATAGACTGGGTGGTCTGTTTCTGCTGGCACATTCGTATGTTCGTATTTGCACCATATACTGTATACTACTTGGATTCACCTATTAGGACTGTTAAAATTTTAGTGATTTTTAAAGGAGAACTGTAATATTCATAATTGCTGGTTCCCTGCAGTTTGCCTCAATTAGTTTCACAGCGCTTTTTCAGTGACTCACATTTTGAGTTTAATTTTGTAAGTCTGCACGTGCAAATGGCGTATGCTCTGTGGTGTCATCACGACAAGTGCGCGTGCTGCACCACCCGAGTATTGAGCTGAGCGGTGAGGCGCCACACTTTGTCACGAAATGGCGCCACAGAGCATGTGCCATTTTGCCGAACTCTGGACTTTACAAAAATTAAATACAGTAAGTTAAAATTCATTGAAAAGGGCGATCTATTTACGAAACCCCTAATTGGGGGGTAAGGCTTGCAGGGATTGGGTAATTTATGAATATTATAGTTCTCCTTTAAATTCATTTGGGTGGGTGGGGTTCTGTGAATATGGAGAGTGTAGTGGTATGAATGGTAATATGTATGTGAAGTTAATTTTACATATTACTCTGTTTTTGTATTAAAGAGTGTGAGTAAATCGAGTGTTTGGTTAGCTGGTGGGGTGGTTAGAATGTGCTTGTGAAAGTTGTGGGTGGAGGAAGCTTGTGGTTAAGCATGTGAGGAGTATTTTGTGTGGCTCTGTTCTGTGCCAAGGACGGAGGGTTCCGTGGCTTAGCTACTCCCCATCCCAGCTGCTAGACCTCCGCCCCTTTAATGCCTCCCTGTCAGTGGTGGCATACAGGTGCTGCAGGGAGGTGGGTACTGTAAGGAAGTGGCATGGTAGGGGTTGGGGGTGATAATGTGGGGGCACCATAGGTTTGGTAAGGACCAGGAGGCGCTCGGGGTGAAAAAGGCCCAAGAGAGAGGCCAGATGTGTTTGGTACCCATACCCAGGTAGCCCACCGGACCACATAGGTAAGTAGCTTACAGGCCAGCAGCCTCCGTCCATCCCCTCTGCAATGCCAAATCAATGAGGAACATCACAGCCATTATGGCAGATTTAATGTCTTGTTCTTCACTCAGTCTGGCTTGTATAATGAAGACATAGCTGAGTGATGACGCTGATCCTGTTTTGGAGGCAGCTGCCCCAACTGGGTTCTCCATGGTGCACTGCCCATGGAAAGACCATGGGGGGGCCGTTTGTTTTAGATCTGAACTGAATTTCTCCATGCACCCAGTTGGGGATACTTCATCATTTGAATACGTGGCCATATGTGGGGGTCCAGGTGCTGCTGGTTGCAGGATCCTTTTTTTTTTTTTTAAACTTTATGTTTATTGTTTTTAATAAAAACAAGCACATAATACCTCATACAGGGCAATAGTAGCAATGTACAATGCATTAGATTCACATATTTGATAAGCACTAAGAAGTCCCCTATAATCTTTTTCAATAGGAGTTGGGGGTATCCCTGGAATATCAACTAAAATTAAACCGAATTGCTAACCATCTCAATGGCTGTGGAAAACTCCATATTAGGTAGTTTAGCTGCAGTCCCCTTCGACTGCTATTTATCCATTTTACACATTATTATTAAACATTAGGAATATTTATGCTTTCTATAAGATAGCGCTGCATACAGCAACAAATATTACCTCTTACAACATTTCAAACTCTTAACTACGGACTAACAGGGCAACCGCCAGCTTGAAATATAAACGGCTGATCTATTATTCAGTGCATAGGCATCTGACTAGAACAGACTAAGCCCAACAATCAGGTCTTCATTCTTTCACCTTCAATTTGAGCGGGCTGAGAGATTTCCCAAAAGTGGAAATTACACCATAGGAGCCTAAGTGACTTGCATTTATACCCCCCTCCCAAACCATAAACAATCAAAGATTCCCTGCCCTACTTTAACTGAAGGACCATAATAAACCCAATATTTTACCCCTGACAGGTAACATTCGCTTAAAGTCTGTGTAACGGTTTAAGGTCCTGAGAGTCTCAATTGTTAAATCCGAACATGGAGAAAACTGAGTCTTACTAAGCAAAGTCAGTCTTCATCAGACTCTGCTCCGGTCACCTCTTCACTCCCGGGGTAATCTCCCTCGAGGCAAATTCCTTCTCAGTCCTTTCTAGCCATCTTCCAGCATCTTTTGGATCCATAAACTGCCACGATTTCCCTGCATATGTAATCCTCAGGCGGGCCAGTAGCAGAAAGGAATATATTATCCCAAGCGCCCATAGTTTCTGCCAAACTCTATCAAATCTCTTTCGATGTGCTTGAGTTTGGTATGAGAGGTCGGGAAAGCATTTCACGTCGGAATCATTTAGGACAGCAGGTATGCTGCCTGCACTGCAGACAGAATCAGGTCCCGAATCTCTGCACCCACTGTATGCACCAGAACCATCCGAAATGTGTCAGTATTGGGAGGCCTCACTCTTGGGTTTACTCGGTAGGCTCTTCTCAGGGTACTCCAGTTGAAATCCCCGGAAAATGAGAGCGATGTCTGCAGCCATTCTACCACAAACGTGAGTAGATTTAAACCCGCAGCATCCTCCAGTATACCAACGAACCGGAGGCTCCCGGCTCTTACTTCATTCTCCAAGGCCTCAAGCCTACCTCAGAGCCGCGTATTTTCTTGGGCCAGGGTAGTGACTGCAGCCTGTGTGGACATTGATCTTTTGTCACATTCTGTTACTACGGTAGTTGGCTTTGTCAATGTCGCATCGTGTTTCTTCAACCTTGCCAGCATTTTTTTCCATCTTAGCATCCATGGATTGCATTGTTGTCAGCATCTGCCGCCAAGGTGAAGCTGAGGAAGATTCCATCGCAGATCCCAAGTCAGAGCACGAGGGCTCCACGGCCTTCCCTGATTTTGCAGCATTTGATTTAGTGGCCAGAGGAGCTGAGCTTTTTTGTTTTCCCATGTCAAGTTTAGGATCATTCAATAGCTGGTAGTCTCAGGAAACCAAATTGTATACAGAGTTTAGTTTGTTCGGTTGTGTTCACTCAAATTAGTACTTTAATAGAGCTGAAATTTAGAGCACACAAAGAAAGCTTCCTGCCTGGAGATCGGCTCTCTAGCGCCCCAGGATCCTTCTTGTTTACCGATTTCTGGGACACAAGAGGGTTTTCCTGCAGGAAAGCAGACATTTCTTCATACTTACCGTAATTTCCTTTTCTGTTAGCTCCAACATTGTCAATGGGTATTCATAACCAATGGGTAATGTGTACCACCACCACCACCACCACCACCACCAGAGAAAATGGCACAGCCCAAGGCTGTAATCAACTTAGAATCCTGGACACATGAATTATCCGGACTGCAGCAACTCTCCAGCCACTTCTGTCCACACAGTGCCCCAAAGTTTGTGAAAACAGATCCATATAAAGTGTACTTTTCATCTTAACATGGACCAACACATAAAAAGCTGTCTACACAGTCAAACCTTTAACCAAAATAAAATACAGTAAACAGTTCCTTACCTTGCCAAATGAGTTGGGAGGACGAGCAAGGTCCAACGTCTACATCTGCTAGGTTATGGTTAAACTTTGTGGAACCTGCCCACCTACAGTAGAAGAGACTTGCCAAAGGAAAACATGAAAAACTATGGTAACGCTGGATAGGAACTGCAAAAAGTGAGAGCACTTACATGTAACAAAGGAGGCACCCTTAGTTATCATAAAAGTCGAACATGTTAATTCTGCATGTCAGTAACCAATATTTAAATGAGAAACAGTTCCGTTTTTATATACATATATATATACATATATCTGTATGAGCGCAGCAGGTAAATCACAGAAAGATGTCCAGACAAACTTACAATTAGAACTTTATTAGAAAAACAACGAACATCCCAGTGCAGGCAATACCAGACAATATTCTCTGGCAAGAGCAAGGCTCTCGGGCGGGTCCCATTGACAATGCTGGAGCTAACAGAAATACAGGTTACTCACCTGTAACAGGAGTTCTAGGAATGGTATATGTTGTTCATCCACACTCATTGGCAGTATCCTTGCCGCTTTAAATCTTGCCGGAAGGTCTTCAAGCTTGCTCCTCCCACCCACCCGGGTGGTATAACTCTCGGCTCCGCCCCATGACGCTAGATCTGGCCAGCTGGGAAGCTCAGGTTGTGCGTCAGGCCGAGGTCGAGGGGAATGGTGGATGAACAATGATATACCATTCCTAGAACTCCTGTTACAGGTGAGTAACCTGTATTTCTAGGACATGGATATGTTGTTCCATCCACACTCATTGGCAGACTCCTAGCAGTTCTCCAGGAGGAGGGAGGCAAGGCACACCCCATATACTTACTTGGGAAGAGAGACTGAGAACTGAGGCCCCAAAACCAGCATCCGCGTGACTCAAGGTCGATGTGGTAGTGGGTAATGAAGGTGTTTGCTGACTTCCAGGTAGCAGCCCTGCAGATTTCCTGGATAGGGGCGTCCCTGGAAGCAGCCACCGTTGCAGCAGTATGGCGGGTAGAATGAGCTCTTATCCCTCTGGGAGGCTCCATGCCCGCTAACTTAACAGAGATCTATGCAGGAGGTTACCCACCTGCTTATCATCCCGCTTGGCTGCAGGTCTGCCAGATCTTGACTTCAGCGTGGTGACAAACAGCTGGCGAACCTCTCCCGAATTTCAGCCGCCGTCGCTCCTTATAATAATGCGGCGCCCTTCTAGAGGTCAGAGTATGGAGCCTATATTAAACCTCCGAGGTGTGATTGAGTAGAACACCGGCAGAGTCAACACCTGGTTAAGGTGAAACTCCGACACCACCATCGGAAGGAATTTCGGGTGGGGGCGCAGGACAACCTTGTCCCTGTGGAAGACCAGGTAAGGAGACTCGATGGAAGCGCCTGGAGCTCTCCCATCCTTCTGGCTGACGTGATAGCCACCAGAAGGCGGTCTTCCACGACAGGTGAGAGAGATCACACCTGTGCATAGGTTCGAATGGCTTGCCCATGAGCTTAGCCAATACCAGCAGTAGATCCCACGAGGTGGGGTTCCCGCACTGGAGGGAAATGTGATCAAGGCCTTTGAAAAAGCAGACCACCTTCTCCTCGCCACGACTGCTTCCCGGCCAGCGGCTGCAAGCAGAGATAGCTGCCAGGTGCACCCTTAGAATTAAATAAGCCTATAACCTGACTAGAAAGGACCATAAATAGTCAAGATGCTTGCCAAGGAACAGGAGGAAGGGTCCAAGCCCTTGCCTGACACCAAATGGAAAACCTTTCCATTTGAAGGCATAACATTTTCTGGTCGACTACTACGGGACGCCTCAACTACATTGAGGACCTCACGAAAGACCCAGGCCTGGAACCCTGCAGCTCAGGAACCAGGCCGGGCCAGGTGCAGGGATTGAAGGTCCGGATGGAACACCTTCCTGATTGACTGAGAGCAGGTCCGGGCGAGCTGGAAGCTGCCGCGGAGTCCTGGAGCTGAGACTGAGGAGATCTGGGTACCAGAACTGGCGAGGCCAGTCTGGGGCTATCAGAATCACCTGCGCCTTGTCCCTCCTCGCCTTGAGAAGCACCTTGTGGATCAAGGGAAATGGGGGAAAGGCGTAAAAGAGGCCCGGGGTCCATTGCCTCGAGAAGGCATCCCCCTGCAGCGAGCCCTGCTGAGGGGGGCGGGCATGGAACAGACTCAGCTTCGCGTTCTCCATGGAGGCAAACAGGTCCACCTGAGGTGTGCCCCAAAGGAGAACAGATGCTGCACTACCTCCGCAGGAGAGACCACTCGTGGGATGCAGCCCTATCCGACCCAGGGCATCGGCCGGGTGTTGGAGGCTCCTGCCCGCGTGAATGGCTAGGAGATCCGCCTCAGGCTGCGCCACAGTGACCAAATGCGGAGGCTCCTTGTCATAGAAGCATGGGCGGCCCGCCCTGGCGGTTTAGATAGTACATAAGTAGTGGTATTGTCCGTCTGACCGGGACCACTTGACCCCGGAGGAACGGAGCAAAGGCGAGAGCTAAGCGGACCGCCTGAGCTCCAGCAGGCTGATGTGGCATCGGGACTCCTGCGGGGACCAGAGGCCATGAGCCCGTGTTCCCCAGATGGGCACCCCAACCCATCGAGAGAGGCATCGGTCGACAGAGAGACCGTCGGCTCGGGCGGACCCGAGCAGGATGCCCTCCTGATGATGGAGCGGTCCACCACTGGAGAGCGCTCCATCCCTGTGTCACCGGCCAAGCCGTGGTCCAAGGGATCGCAGCTGCCAGGACCACTGGCCGGGCCAGTCCCCACTGAAGGGACGCGATGTTCCAGCGGCCCAACGGACTCACGCTGTACAGCAGGCCGCCATGAGACCCAGGAGCGAGGAAGTCCCGGCAGGGGCGAAATTGCCCAACCAGAAATGATCGGGCAAAGGAGGAAAGAACCTCGGGCCCTGTCCGCCGGAGCACGCTCTGGCTCGAAGAGAGTCGAACTGGCCCGATGAATAGAATCACCTGCTTGGCTCGAGTTCCGACTTAGCCTGCCGTTGATAAAGGCCCAGTTGAGAGCTAGACCTGGAGGCCAGATCTCTGGACCACTCCGCCTGCCTCCTTCCTGGAGGGAGCTGCTATCAGCCACGTCCAGGTAAGGGTACACCTGACCTCGGCGCCGAGGGAAAGCTGTCACCACTGCATGCATTTGGTGAAGACCCTGGGAGCTGGAGACAAGCCGAAGGGCATGGCTTGGAACTCGAAGAGAGATCCTTCCGCTCGGAAGCGAAGGAATCTCTGGTGAGACGGACGGATAGGGACGTGAAAAAAACGCGTCCTGCAAGTCCAGAGAGCAGAACCACACGCCGCGTTCCAAGGATGGTATTATCTGAGCCAGACTGAACGAACCTGAAGGTTCGAGACCTTAGGGAACTTGTTTAGGTCGGTAGGTCGAGAATGGGCGCCAAGCCCCGGTCATTCAGGACCAGGAAGTACCTGGACACAAACCCTGGGTGGTCCTGAAGGAGGGTCCACCACCTCTCTACCACCTCCTTCTGGAGGAGGAGGCGACAATGACAGACTCAGCCAGTGAGGCACAGGATCCTAGAAACCCCAGGGGCGACGGCTCTGAAGGTGGTGCCTGCTCGAATTCCAGAGGCAGGCCTCTTCCCACCACCTTCAAGACCCACCCGTCCGTGGTAACAGCGGGACCAGGTGGAACGGGGAGTGCGGGAGTCATTTCCCACGGGGGACCCAGGGTAAGGTGACGGGGATGGGGGCTGGCTACTGGGCAGGCTTGGAGGAGGGACCGGCCGAGGGACCTCTGAGCCCTTCCTCCCTGCCTCCTGTTAGAGGAAGCCGCGGCTTGGGTTTGGGATGCCAAGGCCGAGCCTGCTGGCCCTGACTTGCTGGGCCGGGCAGCAGTGGACAGAAGGCCGAAAGGGAAGCAGGCTGTGGTTTCTTGACCTTTGTCCTTCTGAGCGGAAGAACCGGAGTCAAAGGTGGCATTGGACTCTCGATCCTCTGCAGGTGACCTTCCACCCAGGGCGAAGAAGGTCAGTCCCAAAGGAACATCCGCCAACTTGTGCTGGGTATCGAAGTAAAGGTGGATATCTCAGCCAAGCCCATGACGCATAGCCACTGCGGCCGCCACCGATCTGGCACATGAGTCCCCTATCCAAAGCAGTCTGGAGCTGTTGTTTGGCCACTGCTCCTGGTCCCCACCTGCTTAACGTAGTCTGCAGATCGGCGGGAAGATGAGGATGACCTCATCCAGGGAGCCTAACAGGCATGAGAAAATGTGCCATGAGGATCGGCTGAACTGGCCTGACGAAGGCCAAGAGAGGACGCAGAGACTTTTCGCCCGACATAGTCAATTTCTTGGACTCCTTGTCAGGAGGTTTGTCCACATCCTGGAGCGTTGCGCGCAGCGAACGCTGTCGGTAACCAAACCCTCAGCAGAGGGGTGTTCCAAAAACCGGACAAGGAACCGGTAGGACCGTGACATTCTGGCCATCCTGGCCAAGGGCGCAGGGCAGGAAGCAGGGCGCCAAAGTTCCAGTGCCGACCCACTATGGCCTCAAGCACCGGAAAGGCCTCGTCGGAGAATCCCTCGGTCCAGAATCTCCGTGAGGGATACCTAGGCCCGTTTGGAAGCGGGTTCGAGCTCCATCCCGGTAGACTCCGAGATGAGCCGGCAAGCAGTCCTAGGAAGAACGACGGGCTATCGTCCATTGACTGACCTCCTGAAGACCCAAGTCCAGTCGCTTGAGAAGAAGGAGAATCATCTTCGGACCCCGAAGAGTCCTCGAAAAACTGCCTCTGGCCTGAGCCACCCTTCACCTGCGAGGTCGGTCGAGTGAGGGTAACTGACAGCCGATGGGGTAAACCCTTAGCGACCGAGAATCCTTGGTCGGAGCCCATGGTGGCTGTGGACGGAGGTTCCACGGAATCGGTGGAGCAGCTGGTTTTGGCGAACAACCGGCCTGGGTATAGGCTCCTCGGACAAGTAGGGGAGTTGTAGTAGCCCGTTCGGTGACAACCACTTAATGGCGGGGAAGGCGCGGGTCGGCTTATTCCCAGCCGAGGAGCTGTTGCAACATAAAGTCCTCAAATACCGTCGGCGTAATTTACGCGAAGCCTCCCTCATCCGAGGAGGAGGCGGGGCAATGACGACGCCGCTTACCTTGATGCCGAGACGGACCGCCTTGCCGGTGGGCGAGCGCTGGACCCGAAGAGTCGAGACCGAACCGAGAATCGAATTTCCGGGGTCGGTGCGAGAGGTGTCGGCGGACCAGCACTCCCGCCCATTTGAGTCCATCCAGGGCTCGGAACGGGCTGAGGCGAGCCACAGGATCCTCAACTCCTCCCGGGGAACGGGAGAGAATCTCGGCTGCTAAAGGCGACAGCCCGTCAATGGGTCGAGAAAATCTCGACTTCATCAGTGGGAGTCTCGGTCAACTGACCTGGCAGAGGGACACCGTGAGGCCAGTGGCGAAGCAGGATCGGCGAAGCCGGCGGGCGGCGGCCCGGGAAGGGACCTTCCCGCTCCCAAAGAGCGTCGGCGGAGGACTTACCCTGTCCCTCTTTTTGGACCGAGAATAAGGTCCAGCAGGCGCAGGCCTACTCCTTTAGTGGAGAGGGACAGACAAAGCTCCTTAAAAGAAGCCGTGTAGGAAGAACCCAGAGAGGCGGGATAAATGCAGGAGAGAAATCCCAGCGCCGCACGCCTCCTGAGGCGACCATCCGCTCGAGCTGATCCATGAGCCACGCCCTGAACTGACCCCAACGCAGGCCTCCTTGGACTTCACGGAGAAGCGCTTCTCGGGACGGCCCAGTTGCAATCGGGCAGCACGGTCTTCGAGGACGTAGGCCGAGAAAGATGAGCACAGGTCGCAAGCCTGCGGGTCGTGCTCAGGGCCTAAGCAGTAGACACACGTGGAATGTGGATCCGTCCGAGACATCTTCTGCCCGCATGGGCATCTCCGAAATCCGGGAGTCGATTTGTCCATCGCAGCCGCGAGGGATCGAAGACTGAAGTCTTTTTGCAAAATTTTTATTTTAAATCCATAAGCGGAGAAATAGGAACCAGTGCAACGCAGAGCGTTAAGGAGGAACCCGAGCTTCCAAGCGGTAAGGAAGATCTGGCGTCATGGGCGGAGCCGAGTTATATCACCGGGTGGGTGGGAGGAGCAAGCTTGAAGACCTTCGGCAAGATTTAAAGCGGCAAGGATACTGCCAATGAGTGTGGATGAACAACATATCCATGTCCCTAGAAAAGGAAATTATGTTAAGTATGAAGAAATTTCTTCTTTATGTAGCGCTCCACATTGTCGATAGGTATTCATAACCAATGAGTTCTAAGAAGCAGTACCCATTACAAAACGGGGGATATTGTCTCATATGCAAACTGTCAAAAAGGAAAAAGAGTTTACCTATTAACTGCCGGCTGCAAAACTCTGCGGCCAAAGGCCACTTCAGCGGAACTCTGAACATCCAATTTGTAGTGCTTGGTAAATGTGTAGATGGAGGACCACATTGCTGCCTTGCACAACTCTAGAACAGATGCCTCACCCTTCTCCACTCATGAGGAGGCCATAGCTCTGGTGGAATGAGCCCTGATAAGAGCCTGAGCCTTTTTCCTTTGTTTTTTTTCTATATAGATTTTTATGCCCCTGATTTTCTTCCTCATTTCAGCCCCCAGTGCCACGGTCACAGCACGCTGCAGGAGGTAACGCACAAGCCGCATCACCGAGGCACCCTCCCACTACTTGCCTCCCCACCCACCTACACTGTCCATCAGATCCCCACCCGATGGCAGCGGAACTACAGGGGGCACGGAGATCCTTCCTGGGAGAGGAGAGCTGCCATCACGGCTGCTCAATCCTGCTCCCTCCCCTCCCTGGCTCCCTAATGACCCTGGCTCGTTCCTGAACTCGGGTCACTGGCATGACGCAAGGTAAGGCATCCAGCGCCTCAGCACCACTGGGCCGGTGCCGCCTTCTTCTTTACTGTGACATAAGCTTTTGTAATGCATGTCCTCATCCACCTCACCAAGGTGGCCTTGGAGGCTTTTTGTCTTGTCTTGGACACTCCAAACAAAACAAACAACCTACCTGATTTCCTGAACTCCGCAGTTCGTCTAAGGCATGGCCAAACTGCCCGGAGCAAATCCAACCTGTGCAACTCCTTCTCTTTTGGATGAGTTGGTTGCAGACAGAATGATGGGAGACAGATTTTCTGATTCACATGAAAGGCTGTAGGAACCTTAGGAATGAAAGAAAGAACTTTTCTCAAAATCACCTTGTCCTTATGCATGACATGGTAAGGTTCTCTGTGCGACAAGGCTTGGAGTTCACCAATCCTCCCGGCTGAACACACAGCAACTAAAAAGCACATCTTGTAGGACAACACATCCGTGGGTACCGATGATAGATTGAAAGGCTCCTTACAAAGAGCATTCAATACTAGATTCAGATCCCATGGAGGGACAGGGGGTTGGAACAGAGATCAGCTACTGCTGACAGCTTGCAAAAAATGGATAACCTCCTGGTTGGTCACCAAGGACGAGCCCAAGGAGGCTCCAAGGGCTAAAACTGACTTTTCAAGGTGCTCAAGGCCAAACCTTTTTCCATTCCTTCCTGCAGAAAATCCAAAACCTGCAGAACCACGGCTTTAGAAGGCCAGATACCTTTCTGTATGGCCCAAGCTGAAAAAGTGGTCCATGCACAGGCATAAGCTGCAGATGTGGAATTCTTTCTGGCGGCCATAAAGGTGTCCACTACCTTTTTCGAGAAGCCCTGTTTCAGGAGTCTCCTCCTTTTAGGAGCCATGCTGTGAGCTACATCACTACTGGATTCAGATGCAGAATGGAACCGTGAGAGAGAAGGCCCCCCCACCCCACACTGGGAGCCGAAACGGTGCATGTTGCACTAGGTTCACTAGGTCCAAGAAATACAGGTTACTCACCTGTAACAGAAGTTCTAGGAGTGGTATATGTTGTTCATCCACACTGTCTGGCAGGTACCTTGCTGCTTTACGATGTGCCAGAAAGTCTTCAAGCTGGCTCCTCCCACCCACTCAGGTGGTAAAACCCTCGGCTCCGCCCCACGACACCAGATTTAGCCCGCTGGAAGCCAGGTTGTGCATCGAAGCCGGGTGGGTCATGTGGATGAACAACATATACCACTCCTAGAACTCCTGTTACAGGTGAGTAACCTGCATTTCTAGGGACGAGGATATGTTGTTCAACCCACACTGTCTGGCAGACTCCTAGCAGTTCTCCAGGAGGAGGGAGGCAAGGTGCGCACCCCCGATACTTACTTGGGGAATAAGGACTGGAGAACCAAGGTCCCAAAACCAGCATCCCGGCATGACTCAAAGTCAATGTGGTAATGGGAAAGAAAGGTGTGTGCTGACTTCCAGGTAGCAGCCCTGCAGATTTCCTGGATAGAGACGTCCCTAGAAGCAGCCACCGAACCAGCGGTATGGCGGGTTGAATGAGCTCTTATCCCTTTGGGTGGCTCCATGCCCGCCAACCTATAGCAGAGATCTATGCAGCAGGTGACCCACCTGCTTATCGTCCGCTTGGCTGCAGGTCTGCCAGGTGCGGCTTCAGCGTAGGTGACAAACAGCTGGCGAACCTCTCCCCGAACTTCAGCCATCCGCTCCTTGTAATAAGTGAGCACTCTTCTAGGGTCCAGAGTATGGAGCCTATATTCGGCCTCCGAGGTGTGATTGGGGTAGAACACCAGCAGAGTCAACACCTGATTCAGGTGAAACTCCGACACCACCTTCGGAAGGAATTTCGGGTGGGGGCGAAGGACAACCTTGTCCCTGCAGAAGACCAGATAAGGAGACTCAATGGAAAGCACCTGGAGCTCTCCCATCCTTCTGGCTGACGTTATAGCCACCAAGAAAGCAGTCTGCCATGACAGGTGGGAGATATCGCACCTGTGCATCGGTTCGAATGGCTTGCCCATGAGCTTGGCCAATACCAGCAGTTGATCCCATGGAGGTGGAGGTTCTCACACGGGAGGGGGGATATGTGATCAAGGCCTTTGAAAAAGCGCCAGACCACCTTCTTCTGCACCACCGACTGCTTGCCGGCCCACACCCGGTAAGCAGAGATGGCTGCCAGGTACACCTTAAGGGTCGTCGACCAAAGCCCTAGCTGAGAAAGGGACCACAGGTAGTCCAAAATGCTAGCCAACGGACAGGAAGAAGGGTCCAACCCCTTGCCCTGACACCAAATGGAGAATCTCTTTACATTTAAAGGCATAACATTTTCTGGTCGACTCCTTACGGTTCGCCTCAACAACGTTGAGGACCTCATCAGAAAAACCCAAGGCCTGGAACTCTAGCCGCTCAGGAACCAGGCCACTAGGTGCAGGGACTGAAGGTCCAGATGGAGCACCTTCCCCTTGTTGACTGAGATCAGGTCCGGGCAGGCTGGAAGCCACCTCGGGAGCCTGGAACTGAGGCGATCTGGGTACCAGAACTGGCGAGGCCAGTCTAGGGCTACCAGAATCACCTGTGCCTTGTCCCTCTTTGCCTCGAGAAGCACCTTGTGGATCAAGGGAAATGGAGGGAAGGTGTAGAAGAGGCCCGGGGTCAATGGCCTCGAGAAGGCATCCTCCTGCAACGAGCCCTGCTGAGGGGGGCGGGCATGAAACAGCCTCAGCTTCGCGTTCTCCTTGGAGGTGAACAGGTCCACCTGAGGGGTGCCCCAATGGGAGAACAGGTCTTGAACTACCTCCGGCAGGAGAGACCACTCGTGAGATGCAGCACCTATCTGGCTGAGGGAATCGGCCAGACTGTTCGAGGCTCCTGCCACATGGATGGCTAGGAGATCCGCCTCCAGGCTGATCACGAGAGACCAAATGAGGAGAGCTTCCTTGCACAGAGTGTGTCCCGCCCTGACAGTTGAGATAGTACATGGTTGTGGTGTTGTCCGTCTGGACCTGAACCACTTGACCCCTTACAAACGGAGCGAAGGCGGTGAGGGCTAGCCGTACCGCTCGAAGTTCCAGCAGGTTAATGTGACATTGGGACTCCTGAGGGGACCAGAGATCATGGGCCCGGAGCGCCCCCAGATGGGCACCCCAATCCATCAAAGAGGTGTCGGTCATAAGGATGACCGTCGGCTGGGGGCGGACAAATGGGATACCCTCCTGCAGATGAACTGGGACAAGCCACCACTGCAGGCCATCCCACATCTTCTGGGTCACAGTTACTGGCTGGTCCAAACGACCATAGCACTGAGACCACTGGCGGGCCAGCTCCCATTGCAGGGGACACATATGCCAGCGGGTCCAATGGACCATGCTGGTGCAAGCTGCCATGAGACCCAGAAGGTGCAGGAAATCCCGGGCAGGGCGCAATTGCCCAACCTGAAATGATTGGGCAAAGGAGGAAAGGATCTCGGCCCTGTCCGCCGGGAGCCAGGCTCTGGCTCAAAGACAGTCGAGCTCTGCCCCGATGAACTGAATCACCTGCGATGGCACAAGTTCCGATTTGGCCTTGTTGATCAGGAGACCAATCTGAGAGCAGACCTGGAGGGCCAGATCTCTGGATCACTCCACCTCCAACCTGGAGGGGGTTGCAATTGGCCTGTCATCCAGGTAAAGGTACACCCGGACCCCTCGGTGCCGCAGGAATGCTGTCACCACTGCCATGCATTTGGTGAAGACCCTGGGAGCTGGAGAAAGGCCGAAGGGCATGGCCCAGAACTCGTAGAGGGATCCCTCCACTCTGAAGCGGAGGAATCGCCAATGTGACGGACAGATTGGGACATGAAAGAACGCGTCCTGAAGATCCAGAGAACAAAACCACACGCCTAGTTCCAAGGATGGTATGATCTGAGCCAGAGTGACCATCCTGAAGGTGTGCGGCCTTAGGAACTTGTTCAGGTCGTGCAGCTCGAGAATGGGGCACCAGCCCCCAGTGCATTTTGGGACCAGGAAGTACTTGAACACAAACCCTGGGCTTGGAGGAGGATCCGCCACCTTGCTGATCACCTCCTTTTGGAGCAGCAGAGCTATGTCAGCTCAATGAGCCGACAGAGCGGCTACAGAACTGGTAGCCCCCCGAGGGGCGACGGCTCAATAGGGAGGGGTCCGCTCGAATTCCAGAGGTAGACCCTTGCCGACCACTTCCAACACCCAACGGTCCATGGTGATAGCAGACCAGGCGGAAAGGAAGTGGCTGAGCCGTTCCCCCACGGTGGGACCCAGGGGAGCAGTGATGAGGTTGGGGGCGGCACCCCTCTACCCGTCATTGGACAGGCTTGGAGGAAGGGCCGGCCGAGGAGCCGCCTTTTTGTCGGAAGCGGCAGGCTTGGTGTTGGGGCACCAAGCGTGAGCCTGCTGGCCCTGCTGCTGGTGCAGCTGGGCCGGACGTGCCGCAGGGGTGGAAGGGCGAAAGGGCTTACACTGTTGCTGGCGGCCTTTGTCCTTCTGGGCAGACGTGACCGAGTCCAAGGTGGCAATGGACTTCTCGATCCTCTGGAGATGGCCCTCCAACCCGGTCCCGAACAAGTCGGTGCCCAAGAAGGGGACATCTGCCAGCTTGTGCTGGGTATCTGCCATGAATGTAGAGATCTGCAGCCAAGCTCTGCGGCTGCTACTGACCGGGCACAAGAGTCTCCGATGTCCAAAGCAGTCTGGAGCTGTTGCTTGGCCACAGCCCTTCCCTGATCCCGCACCTGCTTGACCGTCATTGGAAGGTCAGCTGTATGATGAGGAAGCACCTCATCCAGGGAGCCCAATCGGGCATGTGAAAAGTCTGCCATCAGTAGAGCCGAGCTAGCCTGTCAATGGCCTAGGGAGAAAGCAGCATAAACTTTGCGCCCGAGTAGTCCAGCTATTTGGACTCCTTGTCTGGTGGCTTCTCTACATCCCTGGCATTTCTGGTGCACCAGAAAATGCTATCAGTTACCAGCCCTTCAGCTGAGGGGTGCTCCGAAAAACTGGAGAGGGAACCAGTCGGGACTGCATACTTGCGGGCCATCCTGACCGAAGGCGCAGGACAGGAGGCAGGCAGCTGCCACAACTCCAAGGCCGGACCAACAATGGCCTCGGCCACAGGGAAGGCCTCCATGGGGGAATCCTCTCGGTCCAAAATCTCCATGAGGGAATATCTGGCCCATTTTTGCACAGGTTCGAGCTGCATCCCAGTAGACTCTGAGATGAGCCGAAGAATACCAAGGAATGAGGATGGGCTCTCGTCCACCGACAGACCCCCGGAGAATTCCAGGTCGAGGGGCCTGGAATACAGGGAGGAGTCATTGAACTCCAAGGAGTCCATGAACAGCTGCCGAGCGCCTGAGCCACCCTCCACTCGCCGAGGCCGATCAGAGGTAAGGGTGACCGACAACCTGTGAGGCAAGCCCTGACCCGACCGAGAATCCTTGGTTGGGGCCCCAGTCTTCGGTTGCGGGGGCGGTGGTTTCACCACAATAGGTGGAGCAGCCAGTTTCGGCCGAGCAACTGGTGCCAGAGTCAGCTCCTCAACCAAGGAGCCGAGGGCGAGAGGCTGCTTAGGCCGTTCGGGCGACAGCCACTTAATTGCCGGGGAAGGCAATGGAGTTGGCTTGTTGCCGGCCAATAAGAGCTGCTGCCACATCATATCCTCACAGCACCAACGCAACTTGAGCCGGAGCCTATCCTCTGAAGAGGATGATGAGGAAGAGTGGCAGTGCTGCTTTCCGTAATGTTGGGACCGAGACCGTCGACATCGGCAGGAATAACCCGGCATGGAGGAGGACCGAGACCAAGACTGTTGGGGTCACCGACAGTGGGTCGAAGAGGGGGTAGGGGAAACCCCGCTCATCCCCCTGCTCAGGGTCCTTGACCGGGGACTTCGGCTCAGGAGGCTGAGGCAAGCCCTCGGTAACCACCGGGGGTACCGGTGAAAGGGGGTTGTCGGCCTCTCCAGTCGACAGCCCATACAACGGGTCAAGAAAAATCTCGACAGCATTGACAGGTGTCTCGGCCGGCTGACCTGACGGGGACACTGAAAAGCCAGCGACCTTAACTGCAACCTCGACCAAGGTTGATAAAGGACGCTCCGGGGAGCGAGATCTCTCCCACTCCCACGAATGTCGATGGTGGGACTTACCTTTCGGTTCTTTCTTCTTTGACTGACTGAAGTGAGTCCCTGAGGGCCCCTCTCCCTTGGTGGAGAGGGACTGACAAAGCTCCCGAAAGGAAGCAGTATAGGAGGAGCCCAAGGAGAATGGGATAAGCACTGACACCGAGGAAGAAGAAGACGCGGCCTGGGCCGCCTCCTCCTCGAGGGCGATTAACTGCTCCAGCTGCTCCGCGGAGCCCACAGCCGCAGACACTGCCCAACGGGCCTCCTTTGACTTCGCTGGCGGAGACCATTTTTCGGGGCGTCCCATTTGGAGTCGGGCAGCGCCAGCCTTCAAGAACTGAAGCCAAGAAGGACTTGCAGAGATCACAGGCCTGCGAATCATATCCGAGACATCTTCTGCCCACAAGGGCACCGACGGAAGCCAGGAGTAGATTTAGAATCCATCGCAGCTGCAAGGGAAGGAGAAGACTTAAGTCTCGTGAATTTAAGCACAATTTTTGGTAAAACCGAAGGTTTAGGATCCAGGCCTAGAGACGCAAGAGCGTTAAGGAGGGAACCTGAGCTTCCAAGCGGTAAGGAAGATCTGGCGTCATAGGGCGGAGCCGAGGGGTTCACCAACCAGGTAGGTGGGAGGAGCCAGCTTGAAGACTTTCCGACACATCTTAAAGCAGCAAGGTCCCTGCCAGACAGTGTGGATTGAACAACATATCCACGTCTCTAGAACCACGACTTTCTGGGCCATTCCGGAGCGATCAGAAGAAAGCTTCCTCTTGAGTGCTTTATCTTATGTATGGTCTTGAGAAGGAGCAGCAGAGGGAGGAAGGCCTACGCCCTTGTGAAATGCCACATCTGCCAGTGGACACCTGTAGCGGCTAAAGAACCGCTGCACTTGAACATTCTGACTGAAGGTATGTAGGTCAATCAGTGGACGACCAAATATTCTGCCCAGCAGGCAGAACACCTCTGGGTTCAGCACTCACTCCCTTTGGTGGACATTCTCGTGGCTTAGCCAATCGGCCTGAATGTTCAACTCCCCTGCCAAGTGAATTGCTGACATACAGTAGACAGAAGATTCTCCTCTTCCCACAACAGAAGATCAGTTGCCTCTTTTAGCATCTCTGTGCCCCCTTGGTTGTTTACGTTTATTTATTGTTTAGGCCCAAACCGAGGAAAAGATAGCCAACTCAGTTAAGAAGGAGGATAAAACCTTTTATAGATACATCAGGGAGCGAAGGAAGACCAAGGGAGGGATAGTGAGGCTTAATAAAGGGGAGGGAAGGTGGGCAGAGGGAGACTGTGAAAAGGCAGAGATACTAAACAAATATTTTGCTCAGTATTTACAAATGAAGAGGGGAGGCATAAACAAACAGTAGAAACACTCTGGATACAGAAGTTGATACCAGCCCATTTACAGAAGAAAGGGTTCTGAAAGAACTCTTAAAACTGAAGGTGGACAAAGCAATGGGGCCTGATGGGATTCATCCCAGAATTCTAAAAGAACTAAGGGAGAACTAGTGACACCACTGACTACCCTTTTAACAAATCATGGGAGGATGGGGTGGTTACGAGGACTGGAGGAGGGCAGATGTGATTCCTTCACAAAAGTGGAAGCAAGGCAGAAGCAGGAAACTGCAGACCTGTTAGTTTAACCTCAGTGATAGGGAAAATGATGGAATCACTTCTGAAGGAAAGAACTGTCGAGTATCTAGAGGCCAGAGGGGCACAGGACCCTAGGCAGCATGGATTCACAGCGGGAAGGTCATGCCAGATGAATCTGATAGATTTCTTTGACTGGGTGACCAAAGTAGTAGATCAGGGAGGGGCTGTGGACATGGCCTGCCTAGACTTTAGCAAGGCATTTGACACAGTCCCACACAAAAGATTAATATACAAGCTAGCCAGCCTGGGAGTGGGTCCCAAGATGACAGCCTGGGTAAAGAATTGGCTGGAGAATAGGACACAGAGAGTAATAGTAAATGGAGTCCACTCAGAAGAAAGGAGGGTTACTAGTGGGGTACCGCAGGGTTCAGTATTAGGACCGGTCCTCTTCAATGTCTTTATAAGGGACATTGCGGAGGGACTGGAAGGAAAAGTATGTCTCTTTGCAGATGACACAAAGATCTGCAACAGAGTTGATGCACAAGGAGGGGTGGAAAGGATGAGAAGGGACTTGGCAAGGTTAGAGGAACGGTCAAATGTATGGCAGCTTAGATTCAATGCTAAGAAGTGCAAGGTAATGCACCTGGGAAACAAAAACCCAGGGGAAGAGTACACAATGGGGGGTGAGATACTAACAACAACAAAAATGGAAAGGGACCTGGGGGTAGTCATATCAGATGACCTAAAGGTGGGCAAGCAATGTGAGAGGGCAGCAAGGAGGGCTTGGGGGATACTGGGATGCATAGGGAGAGGCATCACCAGTAGAAAACAGGAAGTTATTATCCTCTGTACAGACAGCTGGTCAGACCCCATCTGAGTACTGTGTGCAGTTCTGAGACCCAATCTCTGCAAAGACATAGACAGGATGGAAGCTGTCCAGAGGAGGGCAACTGAAATGGTGCAGGGTCTGCACCAGAAGACATATGAAGAGAGATGAAAGGAGCTTAATATGTATAGCCTCGAGGAAAGGAGGGAGAGGGGGGACATGATAGAAACGTTCAAGTACCTCAAGGGAATCAACAAAGTCCAAGAGGGTAGCATCTTTCAAAAAAAGAGGTGTGCAAGAACAAGAGGGCACAATTTGAAGATAGAGGGGCTGCTCAGAGGTAATTTAAGGAAGTATTTTTTCACAGAGAGGGTTGTGGATGCATGGAACGGCCTTCCAGAGGACGTTGTGGAGTCAAAATCAGTGGTGGAATTCAAGCATGCATGGGACAGTCATAAGGCCATTCTAGGGGGTAGGGGTAGGAAGAAGTAGGCTGCTGGTTAACTAGGATCTGCAGCTTATCCAGTAGGTAGGGAAATGGGCAGACTGGGTGGGCCAAGCGGTCCTTATCTGCCGTCAAATTCTATGTTTCTATGTTACGTACACCACCGTGACAGTGTTGTCTGACCCTACTATCACCGCGCTTGACTGTACCCGATTTCGAAAGTGAAGAAGAACGAAGTGTACAGCCCTCATTTTCAAGACACTGATGTGTAGAAGTTGTTCTTGTGCAGACCAAGTCTCCTGAATTGGAATGTGGTCCAGCACTACTTCCCAGTCTGATAGGCTACCATCAGTCATCAGAATCAACTCTGGAGGGGCTTCCAAGGGAGACCCTTTGCTCAGATTCTCTAGAGTCACCCACCAACTCAGGGACTGGTGCAGGATTGGGGAAATTGGAATCCTGGCCAGATAATCCTCCAAGGTCGGATCTCAGGGCAACAGAGACTCGATCTGGAAGGGCCAGATGTGAAGCCGAGCCCACAGAACCAGTTCTATTGTTGCCGCCATGAGGCCCAGAATCTGCAAAAGACTGTGAGCTGACACCCACGATTGCCTCCTCAACCACTGAGCCTCCCTCAACAAAGTCTCTTTCTTGGCAGGCGAGAGGAAGACCTACCCCTTGTCTGTCTTGAACACCACTCCCAGGTGCTCCAGGGTCTGCGATGGTTCAAGAGAGCTTTTTACCTGATTTACCACCCAGTCATGAGACTCCAAAACCTCCAGAGTTCTGGCCACTGACTTGCTCACCAGCAGAGCAGACGGTGCTCGAATGAGCAAGTCGTCCAGGTACAGAGAGACATGATAGCTCTCCTCTCGGAGTTGAGCCTCCAGGACTATGAGCACCTCTGAGAACACTCTGGGGGCTGTTGCCAGCGAAAATGGGAGCACCCTGTACTGGAAGTGTTGCCCCAGGACTGCGAACCTGAGGAACCTCTGATGAGACTGCCGAATGGGAATGTGGAGATATGCATCCCTCAGGTCTATGGATGCTAGATAATCCCCCCGACTGCATAGCCCGGATGATTGATTATAAGGACTCCATCTTGAAGGTCATGTGACAAACTCATTTAGGTGCTTCATATCCAGAATAGGTCTAAAAACTGCCAACTTCTTGGGAACTACAAAATAAATCCAGTAGAATCCCTGGCCTTGTTCACCAGGTGACACCAAGACAAGCACCCCAGTCTGTGAGAGGTGATCCAGTGTCTGTGACACTGCTTGTGTTTTTACAGGGGATGACAGAAAACTCTGCTTCATAATCTAACGCCAGAATCTCCAGAACCCAAGCATCTAATGCTATTTGGGCTCTTTTGTGTAAAAACTGTGCAGTCTTCCACCAAAGGACGAGAGGCAGAGATGGGCCCGTGTACCCTCAATTGAGAGGAGCTGCCTCTTATTTATTATTTGGTTTTTGTTTACCGGGTAAGTACACTAGACAACAATGTTGCCTATATTCAGGCACGACCCGGGAGAGTACAGACAGGGGAGACCAGAGTCAACATTAAAGAGTATTTCATGACGCAGCATGAGGTGAGAACAAACATTTGAACAGTATACAGGCCTCCGTTGCATCTGCAGGCAAGGGCTCCTCTGACACTGTAGCACTTGAATCAAGAATAGGATCCTTTACTCCTTTGGTTCCTGAAGTTTCGAAAGGGACAAAACCACCCTTGATATTGTCTCTGATGGCCGCCTCCTTGACCTTTTGAGGTAGAGCCAGCCTTTTGCTGTTGTTTTGACACCGGAAGGCAGTCCTTTTTATCCTGGATATCCTTCAAAATGTCATCCAGGCCTAAATCAAACAATAAGCCTCCCACAAAGCTAAGTTAAAAAACTTGGTCTTCGACACCTGGTCAGCGACCCGGGGCCAACGCCACACCCCTTGCATGGCGAACACAATATGATAAGCGAATTGAGCGGACATGTGTAAATTCTCCACCATGTTATCCCCAGAAAGGTGGAAGCCATGAAAACCAACTGCAAAATGCTCACTCCCTTAGAATCTGGGGGAACAAAGCTGCCCAGCATGGTAACCCACAAGTTTAAAATTCTGGCAACAATAAAGGAGGCATAGGAGCTACGGAGGTTTGCGCCACTGGAGGCGAAGAACCATCTGCACAAAGTATCCACTCGCTTGTTGTGTGCATCCGCTAAGGCCAGAGACCCTTCAATTGGGATAGCCGTGTGCCTTACAAAGTTATGTACCACCTTATCAGCCAGGAGCAGGGTTTCCCACTTGCGGGTACTTTCTTCCATAACAGGGAAACACCGTAGCCTGGGTTTTGGCAGATATTTCCGTTGGTCAGTACCTGCCCATTCTTGTTCAATAATCTGATCACAGTGAATACAGTTTGGAAAACACTTTGGAGCAGAGGAGGATGTGGACAGAATATGATTCACATCAAAGGCCTCCATGGATTGCACTTTTTTCAGCTGTAAAGTCTGACAAGCCTCAGTTATCAGATAAGACAAAGTTTTGATATCACACAGAGGAGGAACAGGAATCCACCTCTTTGGATCCATCCACTCCCCTTCCTCCTCCTCAGAGGGTTCGTCCTCATCATCATCCAGCAACTGTTTTAGGTCAAGATCCCCCCCCCCCGGCATCCTCATCCTGACCCTCTGTATGGTCAAGGCTGGGGTCTGCCTGCAGATTCATTTTAGCAGACTTGTCCTGCTGTGGCACACCTGGACGTGCCTGTGTGGACCCCCTAACCTGAGGGGCCCGACTTGGGGTTGGGTGTGTCTAAAAGGATGTCCTGCAGAACATCGGTGCTGAAGAGCTCTCCTAGGAGCAACCACAAAGATTTACACAATTCCGCTTTGCCATTGCCAGCTGGTACACCAGGTGCACTCCCTCAGCTCAGAGTTCTGACTGGGGGAGCTGTAAAATACATATTAGCTTGAGTAGTACACTGGGGGCAATAAGAACCCAGTGGAGAGGGTCACATTACCCTTTTGCAGGTCTTATATCATTTGAACACTAGCGGTTTCCAGTAAGCCATGGTGCCAAAACACTAGTCACACAGATGCCCAAAGAGGAAAATAAAGCAAAAGAAGTATCTGGAGTTTCCTCAATGTAAGGAATGAATAAAGGGACTCTACCACAGCCCCCACCTCCCTCTGTGGGCAGCAAGAAAAAAATACTCACCGTAGTAATATTATTTCCTCCAAGGTATTCTTCAGTATGCTTGACAGGTGCAGTATGCCAGCTGGGTTCAGCTGCCCCAAAGGAGGAGTTAATGCTAATGATTTTGGCATCAGCCAGCCAGAGAGCAGGAAGAGAGAGTGCTGCCTGAGCTGGAGTGGGAGGTCAGTCAGATTCATTTCAAAGCTTAAGGGCAAAAGGCCCCAAAAGTACTTATCAGAACTATCAAAATATAGGAACAAGAACAATACATGGGAACTATAAAAACACCCATAACTATAAAGCTCTAAGGTATTAAGATCAAACAGAGACATGTGGCCTAAAGAATGGACTGCAGAACTACTCAGTCAGGTTATGTAGGGGAGGATGGGTGGGAGGTGAAGCATACTAAAGAATACCTTGGAAGAAATAATATTACTACAGTGAGTAATTTTTTTCTTCTCACCCCAGGAATTCTACAGTATGCTCGACAGGTGCAGACTACAAAGCAGTACAGCTGGGAGGCAGGTACAGAACCTACTTTGGAAAGAGGTTCTGCAGGACTGCTGTGCCAAATCTGGCATCTGATCTGGACTGTACATCCTAACAGCAGTGTTTTGTGAAAGTGTGTACAGTCCTCCAGGTAGCTGCTTTGCAGATATCCAGCAATGATATGTCCCTTGCTGCTGCCACCAAGGCTGCAATGCCCCTAGTGGAGTGGGCCCTGAGGCGGCTGCTTGCCAGTCTTACTGTAACAAAACTGAATGCAAGAGACTATCCAATTAGAGATACTGTAGTTCTCTTAGAGGCAGGCCTGCCCTTCTCTACCTCGCCATAGGTAAGGAAAAGCTGAGTATGCGAAGTCCTGAGCTGCTTGGTGTGCTCCAGGTAGTAGGTCAGTGCCCTTCTCAGATCCAAAGTAGGGAGCTTTCGCTCACCAGGAGTGGAGTTGTCTGTGATGAAGACAGGAAGTGCTATGGGCTGGTTCAGATGGAATTCTGACACCAGCTTAGGAAGGAATTTCCTATTTGTCCTGAGAAAGTGCAGCTACATAAGAACTTACCGTAACAGAAGATCTTCAAGAGAGGGTTCCTGCAGTAGGTCATAACATATAGGACTGCGCCCCCTGGCATCAGGACCGCATGGCAAACTTTTGCTAGCAATGTCTGGTGGGGGACCGCCCACCCAATGTCACGTGACAGACGTCAGTGTGACCCTATATAGTGGGCAGTCCCCATGCCCACCTTCCAGTTCTCCTGCCAGAGACCCAAAAGGGTATGACAGGAGAAAGAATGGAAATCCTGGAGCCCCATCCAGAACAGCTTGTAAAAAAATACAGAAAGCTGGGGGAAGGAGGGAGGGAAAGTGTGACCTACTGCAGGAACCTCTCTCAAAGATCTACTGTTACGATAAGTGCTTACGTAACTGTACTATCTTACTTTGAGAGGGTTCCTGCAGTAAGTCATAACATATAGGACTGAATCCCAAGCAGTCACTGACAGTGAGACCCACTGAAACAAGAGAGGAGGAAGGATAACTGACTGACCACAGCAGGTCTAAGACAGCAGACCCTGCAGAACGGCTAGGCCAAATCCCAGCCCTATGCCTAGAGGCAATGTCCAAACTGTAATGCTTCATGAAGATGTGGGCTGAACTCCAGGCTGCTGCAATGCAAATCTCAGCTGCCAAAACATTTTTTAGGAAGGCTGCGGAAGTAGCCATCCCCGTAGTGGAGTGACCTCTGACCTCTTCCGGAAGAGGTTTATTGTACTTCTGATAACAGAAACGGATGCAGTTAGCCAACCATTTGGACAAACACTGCTTAGAAACTGCCGACCCTAGGGCTCTAGGGGCAAAGGAGACAAACAACTGATCTGCTTTGCAGACATCTTTGGTCCTGTGAACATAGTAACGCAAAATCCTATGTACATCCAATGTGTGTAGAAGAGCTTTGCCCTTACTTGAATGAATAGGGTAGTACACTGGCAGCTCAACAGTCTGGTTCAAGGTGAACTGAAAAACCACCTTGGGAAGAAACTTAGGATTTGTTCACAGGACTGCCCAGTCTCTGTGAAAAATTAAATTAGGCTCCTTACACATCAGAGCCTGAAGCTCAGAAATCCTTCGAGCAGAAGTAACAGCAACTAAAACGAGAGCTTTCCAAGACAGGTAGCGCATGTCATAGCTTACTGTCAAATCAAAAGGAGGCAATGTAGGCTTTTCTGAAGTAAAATTCAAATGCCAAGGCGGGGTAGGGTTGCGGATAGGGGCTTCAAATGGAGGATCCCTTTCAAAAAGGTTTTGAAATCTCCAGTTGCGCAACAGTTTTCCCATCCGCCAATGTATGATAGGCATAAAGAGCAGACAGGTGGACTTTCAGAGAAGAAAAGCTTAGACCAGACCCAGATAGGTGCAAAAGGTACTCCATTACCTGAGGCACCGAGCAGGAAAAGGGGTCCCAATCTTTGACGGCCACCTAAATAGAAAAGCGCTTCCATGTCATAGCATAGGCAGACTTAGTGGAAAGCTTTCTAGCTTCTACTAAGACTTGAGCGACCCTCTGGGAGATACCAAAATGCAACACAATTATGTCTGAAGAAGCCACGCATGAAAATGCAGGGAACTGAGTCCTGGGTGCACTAATCTGCCCTGTTCCTGCGTCAAAAGATCGCGTTGAAGCGGGAGGGGTACTGGGGGTTCCACTGCCAGTTGCTGTAGGAGGAAATCAAATCTGCCTGGGCCGGGGGGGGGGATATCAAGAGCATCTGAGCACCCTCTACCTGAAGCTTCTGTAGGACATGCTGTAGAATGGGAAAGGGAGACAAAGTGTACAAGTACTTCCCTGTCCAGCAGAGAGACAACGCGTCTTGCCAGATAACACCAGGCCCTTGAACGAGCAAGCAAAAAATGAAAATTGTGTACCTACCGTAATTCCTGATCTTTCTGTGTATCTTCACCATTCATCACTGTTGGGTAGTGAGCTGGAGGATCAGGACCCCGTGGGAGCTTTTTTTTTTTTGGCGATAGGAGGAGCCGACGTCGAGACAGTGACGCCCTCGAGGCCAACATATTACGTGGCACTCACAGGTTGGCCAGTAACTATCATCAATGCCTCCTCAGCTCCAGTTCTGCATGTCAGAGAGAGAGAGAAAGAGAAATAAGGAGGGTTAGAAGGGTGGGCAAGGGAGCCCAAGAGACAGCAAAAGGAAAGGATGTAAAACTAAAAGGAGGAATAAGCCAAAGACAGGACAGGAAAGGGGAGCCTAAGGGATTGGGACAGGAGGGCCCCAATCTCTGGGCGAGAAGGAAAGGGTGGGGGGGAGAAAGGAAGGAGGAAGGAAGAGGAGACACTGCCCCCAAGGCATCGCTGTGGACTGCTCCGGAGGAGTTATGCCACAGGTTGAACCAGATAGTACAGAGGATGAAGAAGGCTTGGAGCAGAGGATGGCACCCATTTAGAGGAGCAGTCCAGAGGGCTAAGGATGGGTTGGTGTCTCCCCTTCCTGCGAAATGGATTTAGGCAGAAGAACCACCTTAAACATCCCTAGAGAACAACCCCAAGGGACTGAAACTTAGTTATTGAGGGGGGGCACCTCCAGAAGAGGAACTGGAGGGGTAAATAATAAATGTTCTCCTGAACAGGAGGGTAAACAACCACAATGGAGGCACAAGATTTTGGAAGGAGGACAAGTAAGGGACTCACCAGAGCCCCCCCCGCTACCAGACTCCCAAAAGAGGCACCAGAGGACGCAGGAAAAAAATCCCAGGACTTACTGGGCTGAGAGGGGGCTCTGGAGACTCCCAACAGCAGAACCCTCCCTGTCTGCCCACCCAGAGGAAAAACTCTGATCTCTGGGGGGTAGGAGGTGCTGGGAATGGACCAAGGTCCAAATGGGAGGCAAACAGGAAGGAAGAGAATCGCCCAGAGACTGAGGCCTGAGAGGGGAAGGTGGGCGGGATTCAATGATGAATGGTGAAGATACACAGAAAGAACATAAGAACAATGCTGGCAGATGGGGACCGCATGATCCATCTAGTCTGCCCAAAAAGACTACCCCCCAACGTTGCCTGCAGCCTAACCTGTCCACAATACCTATCCCATGCAAGTTTGAAATCTCTAATCATCTTTGACACTACCAGGTCCTGGGGAAAGCTGTTCTAAGGTTCCACCACTTTCTCTGTAAAGACGTACTTCCTGAGGTTGATTTTGAACCAACCTCCCACAAACCTCAAATTATGGCCACTTGTACATGCTGTTGTGTTCTGCTGAAACAGATTATCTTCCTCAGTTGTTTTTATCCCCTTCATATACTTAAATGTTTCAATCATGTCATAGAAACAAAGATCAGGAATTAACGGTAGGTACTGTACATAACTTTCATATCTTATCTGTGTCAATCTTCACCATTTATCACTGTTGGGTGATTACCGAGCCCTCGCAAGGGGGCCCAGAACCTCCCTAAGGGACCAAGTCCCTTAGCCTCCAGTGGGGGAGACACCAGAGGGGGGAACCCTAGGGTGCCTGTCTAGGTTTGAGGCTGGTCTGGGTGAGGCAAGGTTCTCCGAGCAGGAGAAGGAAGGCGCCCCTGAAGCTCTTGCCTCACCCTACGGGAAAAAAAGATGGGTTTCCCAGAAAGAGAGGTCAGTCACCCTACACCGGGCCAGGGGTGACAACCGGGAGAGATGAATCCACGCCATCCGCCTGATGCAGATCTTTGTCCCCGCCAACCTGGAAGCCACCTCACTGGCATCGTATGATGCCCTTGCTTGGTGCCTCGCTAGCTCCAGGCCCCGTGCAGAGAGGGCAATGGCCTGTCTGGTTGCCTCTGAATCAGGCAAAGAAGCTAGGATTTGACCTAGCAGAGACCACAAGTGCCTGTTGTAGGTAGCATGGTGGGTCTGATGAGCAGAAATACACAAAAGGAGGCAAGCTGACGAGAATGGCGTCCTCCCCAAAAAATCAAACTCAGCTGAGTTGGATTCTGGGGGTCGAACACACCTTGGGCTTCTATGCCCAGCATGTGTGTCCAGGAGAGTCACGCCCGACGGGGGGGGGTGAGGCAAGGCTCCTGGAGACCCAAGGAGTGCACAATACCGCTGGCGGAGGTCCCTAGGGGCTGTGCCTGGGTTGAGGGATGTCGTCATAGCTGGTACGACACCTCCCGAAAGGGATTAGGCCAGGTGGGAACCATCAGGTTGGCCTCACTGAACTCACCTAAAAAGGCATGCGCCGACCGGTCAGGATTGCGCTCGCCAAGGGTGGAAATATGGAGCTCATCAAGCAACCCCGATAGGAAGCGCTGATAGCTGAAAAGATCAGCAGCTGGGAAAAGGTGGACAGAAGAGTCCTCTCCCTCGGAGGAGGTAGACGAGGGAGCCGAAGAGCCCGGAGAGTCAGGTTCCAGCTGCACAGAGGAGTGGTGAAACACCTCCTGGTCCATGGACGGGTAATAAGCAGGGAACAGTGCAGCCGTGGACCTGAACTGTTCCCAGGTGAGGGGCCGCATAGTGATGGAGTGACCTGGGAAAGGGGAAGAGGTTGGCAGAAGCAAAGGGGCCAGGCACCTTCAAGGGCCTCTGCCCTGGATAGGGGACCCGACAGGAGACCTCAAAGTAGGAGGCGATCAGGTGGTTCCGGCAGATGAAGGCTGCTCAACCAAGCTGGAGCAGCCAGAGCTGTGCCTGACAAGAGAATTTCCCCCGCTAAGCGACTGGGGCCACGTGAGCTCAGAAGGGCGGCCCCTAACCTCCGCAGATGAGGTCCCTCTCGAGGATACCTCGGGAGAGAAGGTTGGACCAGCACTGCAACTCCTCCCTGAACCCCTGCGGGTTCCCAGGAAAGGCCGCCACCCTGAATCCATCCCCCTCAACCCCTTGGACTCCAAGAGAGCCCTCTTTCTCATCATCAGCTGAGGTAACTAACACCCCACAGCTGACTCCTGAGAGACAGCCAGAGGTGGAGGGCCCTCCCCTACCTGAGGTGCTCCAGCCGGCCCAGAAGTAGGGCCAGCAAGAACTACCACTGGAGGGGGTACGCCTCCCAAGGTGGCAGATGGAGCACCAACTCCAAGCTGCCCTGTGGCACTACCCGGGGCACCAAAGGACTGGTCGGTGCCACCGACCCTGGAATCGGCCGAAGTCATCCACTCCATGGAAGGGGGCTGAACCGGAGCCACTGCGCTGGAGGAAGAAGAATCGGTGGACTCCTAAGAACCCAGGGGCCAGTCTGAGTCAGCCTCAGAATCATCCTCGCCACAGGAGGTCCAAACACAGACCACTCCCTGATCCCTCTCTGCCACGGTGCCGTGAGGGACACCGCGAACTGGCCTCGCGCTGCCCACGGCGCCACCCCATCCCCGGTACCACGAATGGTGCGGAGTCGAATGGCGCCAAAGGCTTGCCCGTCGCGACCAGCGGCACCGCCCGATCCCTGCGCAGCACTGCAGGTGGCCCGGGCCTGAGGCCCTCAGACCACAACACCAGGGGAGCCCTCACCTCCGAGGATGTGACTGCCTGGACGGTTCCTCCTGCCCGACCCCCAAGGGGGCCAGGCTGGGCCTCCTGTACCGTGGGAGGGGTTCCCACCATGGCAAAGCTAGAACTGGCGGAAACCCCCTCCTCCGCGGACCTTATAGGTCTGGGAGGGAACCCAGAGGAAGGGTCAAGAAGAAAAAATTACTCACCTTAGTAATGTTGTTTCTTCTAATGGAGTCTTGCTGTATTCTGACTTTTTGCAGTGATCTCCAACCTTTGAACTGCCCCGGAGAGGAAAGAGTAAACTTTCCATGCAAGGCATGGAACGCTGAGCTCGAGCTCGGTTGAGCCTCTGTCTGCTGTTGTTTGAACCCCAACCGCCAGATCTTTACGAGCTATACTCACTGGGTGTCCTGTGTGGAAACTGTAAACTCACACTAGCCAACTGGCAACTAAATGTAATAAAAAAGGTTTTTTGGTTTCAAAGCAAAGACTCAAGTCAGGAAATCCAAAAACCAAAACACAACACACACCCAAAATTAAAGAGGGTGAGAAAAGGAGGCACCTCTAGGGTGCCAACACTGCTCCTGCCCACCCACATCCCAAAAACAGGTTCTGAGAGGGAGGCGGGGAGGTAAGAATTCAGCAAGACTCCATTAGAAGAAACAACATTACTAAGGTGAGTCATTTTTTCTTCAAAAAACATGAAGTCTTGCTGTATTCTGACTATTTGCAGACTACCAAGCAGTACCTCCATGGAGGAGGGACAGAACCTACTTTGGGAACAGGCTCTGAAGTACTGCTGTGCTAAACCGAGCATCACTCCTAGCCTGGGTATCCAGAGAGTAATGCTTGGTAAAACTATGGACTGGTTTCCAGGTGGCTGCTTGACAAATCTTTAAGATAGGAATATCCCTGGCAGCAGCCAGGGAAGCAGCTGTACCTCTAGCAGAGTGAGCCCTCAGGCCTGAGGGTGGAATTCTACCCAATTTTTCATAGCAGAATTGTATACAAGAGACAATCCACCTGGCAATAGATCTTTTAGTGGCAGGTTTACCCTTACCGACCTCACCATAAGTGAGGAACAATTGGAGGGAGTCAAACCTGTGACCATTGGTGCGCTCTATGTAGTAGCTAAGGGCCCTTTTCACATCCAGGCTGTGCAGCCTCCTCTCCCCGGAGGAGGAATGGTCAGTGAAGAAAACAGGAAGAAACACAGACTGGTTAAGGTGGAAATCTGAGACCACCTTAGGCAAAAACTTCCTATTAGTCCTGAGGACCACCTTATCTCTATGAAAAGAGATAAAATCAGGCTCCACTGACAGTGCCTGTAACTCACTGATGCGTCTGGCAGAAGTAATGGCTACCAGAACACAGTTTTCCAAGTCAAGTACTTAAGCTCTGCTGAGGACAAGGGGGCTCAAGGGGTTGCATAAGTGTATAATGCAAACATTTAGGTCCCAAGCAGGAGCAGGGTCCCTGAAGGGAGGATTGGTGTGCAGCAATCCTTGAAGAATTTACAAAATACAGGATGAGCTGAAAGAGAAGAGGGCTTACCTACTGACAAAAAGCAGAAACAGCTGCTAAATGTACTTTAAGTGTAGCTGGTCTGAGCCCCAAGCTATTGAGATGAACCATATAATCCAGAACTATAGGCAACCCAGCAGACTCTGGAGAAATATGCTTACCCGAGCACCAAATAGTGAACCTTTTCCATTTGGAGTTGTAAGTCTTTCTGGTGGAAGGCTTTTGAGAAGCCTTTAGAATATCCAGAACACCTTGAGAGAGATACAAATCAGCAGACTCTAACTCTTCAAGAGCCAGCCTTGAGATAGAGAGATTTGAGATTCGGATACCAAATTCACCCCTGAGAGCATGTTAACAGGTTGTAATTCCTGGGAAGAGACAGGGGAAGGTGGACTGCTAAGGACAGCAAGAGAGGGTACCAGGGCTGTCTGGCCCAGTCTGGAGCAATCAGAATCACTTTGCAGGGTTGAGACCTGATTTTGACTAGTACCTTGAACAGGAGAGGGAAGGGGGGGGGCATACAAAAACGTCCCTTCCCAATTGAGAACTAGAGCATCCAGGGGGACTGAGCCCAACACTGGGGGTCTGCAGCAAAAAAGGGTGAGTTGGTGATTGTCTGGGGCTGCAAAAAGATCTATCTGTGGAGTGCCCCATGTGGAGAAAATCACCTTCAAAACTAGCGGATCTAGGGACCATTCGTGATGGCCCTGAGATATCCTGCTGAGAACATCTGCCAGGACATCGTCCTTGCCTGGGAGGTGCACTGCTATCAGAGAGGTTTTCAGGGAACAGGCCAGAGACCACAGCTTCATTGCTTCTGTGCACAAGGCTGTAGACCGAGTGCCCCCTTGCTTGTTGATGTACCACATAGTGGTGGTATTGTCTGTTCTGATCTGACATACTTTGTTCTGGACAGACTTGGAAAAAACTTGCAGTGCCAGAAACACTGCTCTGAGTTCCAAGAGACTGATGTGAAGCAGAGATTCCTGAGGTGACCACAGCCCTTGGGTGGTCAGATCCCCCAAGTGGGCTCCTCAGCCCAAGAGGGAGGCACCTGTGGTAAGGATTAGAGAATGAGATTGAGTGACAAAAGGAACTCCTTGCCTTAGATTGTCCTGATCCTGCCACCATTGCAAAGCCTGGATCAGGGTTCGAGTCACCGGAATTAGTTTGGTCAGAGAATCCTTTCTCTGGGACCAGAAGGCTCTTAAGTGGAACTGAATGTCCCTCATCTGAAATCTTGCTCCCTGGACCACTGCCGTAGAGGCTGCCATGTGGCCCAGGAGCTGCAGAAAGTGCCTTGCTGGTCGAGACACCTGAAGGGAATGAAGAGGCCAGTTTCATAAGGGTCCTTGCCCTGTCCAGGGAAGGCTCGTCTTATTGTATCCAGTCTCACTTATAAAGGTGAGGAGCTGTACTGGCTCCAGAACTGACTTTGAAAGATTTAGGAGGAATCTAAGGAAGTGAGCAATTATTGAGTTATCTGGAGATGTGACTTGACTTGGTCTGGAGACTGACCCACTGTGAGCCAGTCGTCCAGGTATGGAAAAATGGAGATCTTTTTTCTCCTTAGGAAAGCAACCACTACTGCCAGGCATTTTGTGAACACCCTTGGGGCTGATGTTAGGCCAAAGGGCATTCCTCTGAATTGATAGTGGCCTGAAGGCAACTTGAACCTGAGGTACTTTCTGTGGGAGCACCTGATGGGAATGTGGAAATAGGCATCCTTGCAGTCCAGGGAGACTAGCCAGTCCCCTGGCCTTAGAGAGGGTAGAATAATTCCCAGAGTCATCATTCTGAATTTTGGCTTTAAAAGGTGCTTGTTTAAATATCTTAGATCCAGGATGGGCCACCATTCTCCTGTCTTTTTGGGGGTTAGGAAGTACCTGGAGTACAATCCTTTTCCCCTGTGTAGGGGTGGAACTCTTTCTATGGCTCTGAGAGCCAAGAGGGAAGAGACCTCTGCCTCTAGGGCAAGAGCCTCTGAAGGATTTGCAGGTGGAAAGGATCTGGTTCTCATCTTGGGAAATTTTTTGAAGCTGAGAACCAATCCCTAGACTTACTACTTCCAGGACCCACTTGTCTGATGTTAAAGACTTCCAGTCCTGGACAAAGTAAGCCAGCCTGCCCCCTACAGGTACTGGAGAATCGGCCCGGGCCAACCCATCAGGGTGCCTGCTTGGCAGGGGCTTTAGGCAGAGGGGTGGGAGCAGGCCTGCTTATACCCCGTCTGCCTCTCCCTCTGAAGAACCCCTCTGAGCAAAGGCAGAAGAGGAGGCCTGGGCTTAGTAAAAAAGCCTATGAAAAGGCCTGCCCCACCCTGGAATGCTGCCTCTGGGGAGTGGCTTGCCTTTCTTTGGCCTGAGCACTCCTGTAGGTGGTCCTGTACTCATCCATTTTCTTCATGTAGTTCTCTGTCTGCTCCCCAAACAGAGAATTACCAATGACAGGAAAATCCATGGCCTTAGTCTGGGTATCCTGTGACAGGCTAGTACACCTGAGCCAAGCCATCCTTCGAAGGGCCACAGATGTAGCCATGACTCTAGAAGAAACATCACTGGAGTACACAGCAGCATGAAATTGCACCTTGGATGCCTCAATACCATCTGCAGCCACCCGCTCCAGCTCCTTGGCAAGCTGGTCAGGGACCTGTTTAGCTAGAGCCATTACAGTGTCCCACCTGGACTTCTGGTATCTAGCTATGTAGGCCATATAATTAGCCTGCCTGTGTCCCAAAGATGCTGCCATGTACTGTTTCTTTGCCATGGCATCAATCCTCCTGGAGTCCTTATCTGTGGGGTGTGAAGCCAAGGGTATATTTGCCTTATCACAGGCAGCAGCCTGCACTACCCCAACATGGCTGCATTGCTGGGAAAGGAACTCCGTATCTGAGCCTGAAAGAGTATATCTCTTGTCCATTCTTCTGTCCACAGGAGGTATGGAATTAGGAGTTTTTAAAATTTTAAATGTCTGTTACCCAAAAGACTTATGAAGGGGAATAGACAATCTCCTGGACTCTGGGATGTCCATCATCTCAACGTAATCAGGCTCCTCCTGATCCTCTATTGCTTCTTCCATAGGAAGATGGAGGGTTTCAGACACTTTTTTGAAAAACATAAAGTGGGAAGGGGACTCAGAAAGCCTAGGAGGAGAAACACCTGAAGGTCTGTCTGGGGAGATGTCCGGGTCAATGGGCACATCCAGACTTTCATAATCACCATCACTACCTTCATACTCTTCCTCCTCCTCCTCCAGTTCATAAAATTCTTCTAAATTATAATCCGGAACCGTGGGAACCGACCGAACCGAGCCCCTAACCGATGGTGCCGGTTCAGTTGGAACCGAAGTTAGCGATTGAACAGTCCTTATTGCTTTGGCTATTTCATCAGCGGTCAGAGAAAGAACTTGTGGATCCGAACCGACTGACTTATTCTTTCTTTTTCTTTTAACCGGAACCGACTCCTCAGAGTCGGTTCTCCTTTTAACCAAAGAAGTTTCGCCCTGGTCAGAGGGCACTCCTTCTGGTTCTGTCGGAACCGACCCGGGCTGGCCATCCGGGTCAGCGGACTTCTCGGCCTCCCTTTCCCTCAGTCTACCTACTCTCTTATCCAGGGTAGCTTTGGGAAAACTTTTGCAAATCTGGCAGTCTGAATCGAGGTGGTCAAACCCCAGACAATAAACACAGGTGGTGTGGGGATCAGCCTTAGCAAAGGCTTCCCCACACACACTACAGTGTTGAAACCCAATGGGCCCGGTTTTTTTCTTGGGTTTCTCAAACATGGTCAGTCCTAACCAAACTTACCCTTTTTGGCAATCCGCCAGGCAAGACACCCCTATCGGTTCCTGACCGTGTTACGGGTCTTGGAAAAAAACATAATGAAATCCGTGTTTTTTTAGAACCGATACGGACCGGTTACCACACTCTAATAACCAGAAAAACTTTCCTGAACCTGATCGGTTCAAACGAACCGATCCAATTTCTCAAGTTCCACACAGAAAACTAATATATATAAACCTATCTAGTACTCACGGTTCCACAGACAGAGACTTAACCGACAGGTTAGATTGTAGAAATCGTTGAAACCGAGACAAAAAAACGACACTTTAACCGACTTTATTTGAACCGAGCGAAGGAGAACTCTCCGGAGCGACTGTTCAGTGAGGTGGAGTAAAGAATCTGGCGGTTGGGGTTCAAACAACAGCAGACAGAGGCTCAACCGAACTCGAGCTCAGCGTTCCATGCCTTGCATGGAAAGTTAACTCTTTCCTCTCCGGGGCAGTTCAAAGGTTGGAGATCACTGCAAATAGTCAGAATACAGCAAGACTTCATGTTGTTTGAACCCTGCTTTTGGCGAATCTTGTATGCGCCTGTCCCCCCGAAAGTCGGCGACGCACGTCCAACCTTCAACGCACGAACTCCAACACACGACAATCCATGGCAAAACAGATTTCGCATCTGTCCATGTCGTGGTTCAGTCCCAAGCAGGTAAGGCAACAGTCGTGCTGATCCGTGACAGAGTACAGTCGGCCGCAGGGACACCGATGCATCAGAGTCCGACCCGCCCTCGAAGATTTTTTCTTGTCCCCTGAACCAGACATGACCGGATGGAAAAACAAAAACCAAAAACAGCACTCAGCGTCAACAGAGAAATAAAAAGGAAAGATCTTACCAGTCAACACGAGGAACGGAGCAGCAGAACTAGAACTGTGTTTTCTCTACCAACGGACTAGGCCTCAGAAGAATGGCGCTCACACGCGCGGTCGTGCTCACTCAACGGCGGGAGAAGCAGAACTGGGGCTGAGGAGGCGTTGACGACGGTTACTGGCCAACCACGAGTGCCATGTAATACGTCAGCCTCGAAGGTGGCACCATCTCGACGTTGACTTCTTCTATCGCAACAAAAAAAAAAAGCTTCCGTGGGGTCCTGATCCTCCGGCTCACTACCCAACAGTGATGAATGGTGAAGACTGACACAGATAAGATCTGAGTAGTTTTCCGTTGGATGGGGAGGCGAAGAGATCTAGCTCTGGATGAAGTTCCCATTCGTGAGCTAGCGTCGTTGTTTGGCTGAGGCTGTCTGCCAGGACACTGTGGACGCCTGGGACATGTACGGCCATGAGGAACAAGTCGTGCTGGACTGCCCGGTACCACACCCACATCGCCTCCCTGAAAAGGGTGTACAACCGAGTACCTCCCTGCTTGTTGAAGTACCAGACCACTGACATGTTGCCTGTCTCTACTAGAAGTGTTCCCGCAGACAGGAGGGGCTGAAAGGCCTGGAGGGCATAAAGAACTGCCCTCATCTTCAGGATGTTTTTATGGAGAGATGCTTCCAGCAGAGACCACATCCCTTGTGTCTGATGATTCCCCAGGTGGGCCCCCCAACCCAGACCCGAGGAGTCTGTGGTGCGGGTCCAGGAAGGAGGGGGTGTTCTGAAAGGTAACCCCCGAGACAAGTTTTGAGCATCCTGCCACCATAAGAGGTCTTTCTTGAGTGCGCTGGACTCCACGGCAGGATGATTTAGATTGTCCGAATGCTGATCCCACTGAACTCGTAAAGTCCACTGGGCAACCCTCATATGTAGCCTGGCCAAGGGAACCATAGAAATGGCCGCTGCCATCAGACCAAGAAGGCGTAAGAATGCCCTGGCAGGAATATGCCTGGAGGAGACCAACAGTTTGACTTGCTCCAGCAGAGCATCCACTCTGTCTATGAACAAGAAGGCCCTGCCCTGGACCATATCCAATACTGCCCCAATGAATTGGAGGTGTTGGGAGGGAACCAGGGACGACTTGAGGTAATTGACAGTAATCCCCAGTTGAGTAAAGATCCAGGGTGAAGGACAGGGACTCCTCTAGGCTGTTCCAGGACGGGGCTGCCAAGAGCCAATCATCCAGATAGGGGAACATTGTGATGCCCGAAGGCAAAGAGCCACTGCCACCACCATTAAGCACTTGGTGAAGACCCTGGGTGCAGAGGAAAGGTCAGAGGGGAGGGCTTTAAATTGGAAGTGCTCCCCCTGGAACAGGAAACACAGGAAACGGCGATGGCTGGGGAACACTGGGATGTGCAGGTAGGCATCCTGCATGTTCAGTGTACAGAGCCAGTGGCCTGTCTGAAGCAAGGGCAGAAGGCCCTGTACTGTCAGCATGCAGAACCTTTTGTATTCCACGAAAAGGTTCAGTTGGCTGAGGTCCGGGATGGGCCCGAGGTCACCTGTCTTTTTGGGAACAAGGAAGAAATGGGAGTAAAACCCTCCCGAGGTCCAAGGGACTGGCTCTATGGCTGACTTTGGGAGTAGGGCCAGTATCTCTTCCCTGACCAGAGACGCCTAGTTCAGGGAATAGCGGGATCGACCTGGAGGCAAGTCTGGAGGTCTTTCCAGAAACTCGATGGTGTGGCCTCTTGACACTAGTTGCAAGACCCATGAATCTGACGTGAAGCCCTGCCATTCCTTTAGATGAAGGGCAAACCTTCCTCCCACCTGCTCCATGGTGCTGGGAGGTGGAGAAGGAGGAGGTCTGAATGAGTCAGGAAGCAGAGGGACAGGAGGAGAGGGATCCCCCAGCTGTCCTCTGGGTTTTGGAGGCAGGGGAAAGGTGACGGCTGACCCCGATGCTCTCCTTTTGTTCTGTCGTCTGGCAAAGGGTTGTTTTCCTTGCCACTTGTTCTGGTGCCAAAAGGATTGTTTTGGTTTAAAGCCCGCCTTGTACAAGGATTTTATGGATCTTAGGGCTTGCCCACTGTCCTGAAGACCCGTAATGATGTCCTTAGTGTCCCCTTCAAAGAGGACTGAACCTCGAAAGGGGGCATCCTGGATGTCTGCCTGTACGTCCGGGGAAAGCCTGGAGATACACAGCCAAGCATGACGCCGGAGGCATATGGCCGTGGCAGAGGAATGAGCCACTGCATCCACTGAGTCATAAGTGGCTCTAAGCGCATGCCTGCAAAACATCTTGGACAGACACAGGTCCTTAGTAAGTTCCGCCTGAAGACGAGCTTCCAGTTTAGCCATTGTTGCCTTCTGGAAGGAAACCATGTGTGTTATATAGTTGAGCAAATGAACAGCACAGGTGGAGGAGGCGTAGAGTTTTCGCCCAAACTGGTCTAGCTGCCTAGATTCTTTATCGGGGGAGGGGGGATACTCATGTGTTTTGGTTTAGCAGTACAGTTGTGAGCTGTAGCTATTAAGATGGAATTTGGCTTGGGTTGGGAATCTAGAAAGGAAACGCCCTCCGGAGTATGGTAAATCTGGTCTGCCTTTTTCGGGATGGCCAGAATAGAATGAGGCAACTGCCAAATGGTGGAAGTGAGATCCTCATGAGGAGCTGTCCAAGGAGGAGAATGGGAATTGGAGATACCTCTTCTAGGTGTTCAGCTAGACGTTTACGTTTGGGGTCTTGTTCTTCCGCGTTCCATCCATTAGCATGCTGGATGATGCGGAGAACTTCTGTAAAGGAGGGGTCTTCGGGAGGCGATTTTGGCGACTCCTTGCCCTCAGCTCCTGTGGTTCTGGACAGTCCGGAAGAAGAATCAGAGGAATCCTCCTCCAAGTCTGAAGACTCTCCTTTGACAGAGGTTCTAATGCCTGGTAAAGTGAGCTCCTGAGTGGCACCTCCGGATACGTGGACCATGGTCGACTGAAAAGAACCCACAGGTGACAAGGAGTTGGGGGTTGGGGTAGCCACCAGTGCCAGCCTCTTTTTCTCTAGGTCAGAAACCAGCTGAGATCTGGCTTCCTGCTAGCAGGACTGAATCATGGACTGAAAGTCCTGTTGTGGTGGAGAAGAAGGAGGAGGCTGGTAGTAGTGGGTGCCCATCCCCGGGTACTGAGAGGGCAGGTATCTGGGTGGCTGGTAAAAGGGTGGGGTATAACCTTGATACCCAGGATAATACCCCTGAGAGAAAGGGGCCATCGTCGGGCCTGACGGTGGAAAACTGGATGTTGGAAAACCCGGATAAGGGTGGTAGCCTGACAGATGGCCTTGACCTAAAGAAGGCCTCGAAGGGCCTTCTAGTACCAGGAAAATCGACATCAGAGGGTCTGGCGTCAGGTCCAGCATCAGGTCATCTGGCATCAGGGGCAGTCGTAAGGGCCCTGACAGTGACGCCGATGGTAGATTAGCGAAGGGGTCTGGCGGCACAGCAGGCATTAAGTGCCCGGTGCCCGATGGAGGGACCGCTGGCAGCAGGGCTAACGAAAGACCTGTCAGAAGCAAGAGGTTCTCTGAAGCCAGTGTCAGATCTGGTTCTGATGTCAGAGTCCCAGGGAGAGTATCAGAGGGAGTTATGGGGGGGATATCACTACTGGAGTGGGAGAAGGTGAAGCCACATCCAGGGGACCCTTTTCCCCCTCCGTCCCAATCGTAATGTCGGACCAGAGGATCCAACGGGGAGGGCGGAGGGGAAGACACCTGCCCGGGGCCTGGGAGGAGGGCTGACCTGCAGAGATCAGCGAGCTCAACCAGATGTCTGGTGTGTTGGCGTCAGCCCCAAATGGTTGAGCTTCGATCGGGCAGTCACCAGAGACCCCGGCAGCTGACTTACCGGTCGATGGAGAAGCTGGGCGGACAGGGGTTGGTCCCCTGACCTGCTTATCAGCAGGCGTCATGCAGATTCCCTCTTGGTGGGAATCTGTCTTACCAACCACTGGGCAGGCTCCAGAGGACGCGGAGTCTGACTTATCAGAGTTAACCGGGCGCTTGTTGGAGGAGCCAGCGGGCAGCTTATTGGTTGAAGTGCCAGGTTTGGGGGCCATTTTAATGGGCCTAAAAGAAGATGTACCTGGAGGAGACTTAGAAGCAGCCTGGACAATCACCAGGGAAGGCAGCAAGGAAACGGTCTTGCTTGACGTGGGGGCCACAGTCTTGGGCCAGGCAACCTTACCGGGATGAGACCTGCTCCCGGTCCTCCAAACATTCCCTATACTAATCTTTATCTTTCTTTTTCTTCTTGAGCTCTGAAGAAGAAGCGGATTCCCTCAATTTCTGCATTTCTTTTTCCAAGGAGGCCATTCTGGATTTTAGAAGATGGGCTTCCAGGGCTTGTTGCCTGTGTTTGCACGTGGCCTGGTTGAAGGGTTTGCAATCAGGACAGGCCTCGGTATCATGATCTAGGCCTAAGCAGAAGAGGCAGCACCGGTGGCCGTCCTTGTGAGGGATCTGTGTGCCGCACTTTTCACACTTCTTCTTAGACTTTGGAGTCGGAGGTGAAGAAGACATAAAATTGACACAAACAGTACTCTAATAATCCAGAAATAAGTAGTACACTTATACAAAATGGCGATCGACTGGAGCAACGTTCACCACAAGGTCCTCGCGCAGGCTGACAGCGGGAAAGAACTGGAAGGTGGGCATGGGACAGTCCACTATATATGGTCACACTGATGTCTGTCACGTGACGTCAGGTGGGCGGTCCCCCGCCAGTCATTGCTAGCAAAAGTCTGCCGTGCGGTCCTGACACCAGGGGCACAGTCCTATATGTTATGACCTACTACAGGAACCCTCTCGAAGTCAGATCTACCTTATCCTTGCAGGAGATAATGTACAGTAGTTAGGTTCAGTGTAGAGTGCATGCAGCTCTGAAATTCTTCTGGCTGGGGTAACTGCCACCAAAAAGACAGTTTTCCACATTATGTACTTTAGCTCTGCTGTAGCCATTGGCTCAAAGGAGGTTCCATGAGTTTGGCTATGCAGAGGTTCAACTCCAAAGGAGGGGATAGGTTTCATAAGAGGGGGTTGAAGGTGTAACAGACCCTTGAAAAATTTCTTAAGGATGGGATGGGAAATTAAAGACTTTTCCTCCCCAGATGAAATACAGGCAGACATGGCTGCTAGGTGAACTTTTAGAGATGAGGCACACAGGCCTGAGGCCTGTAGTTGTATCAAGTAATCAAGCACTGAAGAGAGGGACGCTTTCAGTGGGTGAGTATGCCTGTCCTTGCACCACAGCAAAAATCTTTTCCATTTTTTGAAGCATAGGTCTTTTTAGTACTAGGCTTCTTAGCCAAGCAAAGAATCCTCAGGGCCTGTTCTGAGTACTGAGAGTCTGGATACTCCAGCTCTTCAAGTACCAGGCTTTGAGGCGAAGAGACTCTATGATGAGGTATGTTATCCCTGTCTGAGGTAGAGTCAGGAGACTGTGGCTCAACGGCAGTCGAACTGGTTACTTGGCTGCCAGGGCTAGGAGCAGGCAATACCAAGGTTGTCTTGCCCAGTCTGGTGCCACCAGAATCATGGTGCCAGGCTGGGTTCTGAGCTTCAAGAGGACTCTGAGGATCAGTGGGAAAGGAGGGAAGGCATACAGGAACTTCCCTGTCCAGTCCAGGTTTAGGGCATCCACTGGTACTGTGCCTAGAGCTGGAGGCCTGCAGCAGTACAGGGATAGCTTGTGACTGAGGCTGGAGGCAAAGAGATCTATCTCTGGAGTGCTCCACCTCCTGAAAACTAGCGCCAACACTTGTCCATTCAGGGCCCACTCATGGTGGCCCTGACTGATGTGGCCCAAAGCATCCACCGGCACATTGTCCTTGCCTGGCAGAGGAATGGCTGATAGCTGAATTTCCAGGAAATAGGCCAGAGACCAGAGCTTCATGGCCTCTGTGCAGAGCTCTGTGGACTTTGTGCCCCCATTTGTTGATGTAAAACATAGCTGTAGTGTTGTCTGTTCTGATTTGAACAGACTGGCCTTTTAGGAGAGGAGTGAAGGCTTTTATTGCCAGATAAACTGCTCTGAGTTCAAGGAGGTTTATATGGTAGGTGGACTCCTTGGGGGACCTTGTCCAACATATGGACAGGTCTGCCAGGTGTGTGGGGGGGAGCATCCTAGGAGGGAGACATCTGTAGTGAGTACTCTGGATGGTTCCCTTTGCTGGAAGGGGACTCCTTCCCCAAGATTCTGTAAGTCCCTCCACCAGTCCAGGGCTTGCAGCAGAGTCCTTGTGACCGGAATGAGTTTTGACAGAGTCTTTTTTCTGGGACCAGTGAGCCCTTAGGTGATACTGAATGTCCCTCATTTGAAATCTGATGCCTGGTACCAGAGCTGTGGTAGAAGCCATGTGGCCTAGAAGCCTCAGGAAGTGCCTGGCTGGTCTTGGCTGGCCCAGGACGAAAGAGTTTGCCAGGTTCTGAAGGTGTGCGCCTGTGTGCCCTGTCGAGGGGGAGCAGAGCCTTTCCTTTTGTGTGTCCAGTTCTGCCCCAATGAATTACAGAAGCTGAACTGGTTGGAAGTGGGATTTCTGAGTACTGATTAGGAAGCCAAGGGATTCCAGGGTACTCTGCATTAATCTGAAAGAGTCTCTGACCTCCTGTAGAGACTTGCCCACTATTAACTAGTCATCCAGGTAAGGGAAGACAAACACCTGTTGTCTTCTGAGATAGGCTGCCACTACCGCCAGGTACTTTAGGAAGACCCTGGGCACTGAGGAAAGGCCGAAGGGCATTGCTGCAAACTGGTAATGGCCTGAAGGCAGTCTGAACCTGAGATATTTCCTGTGAGACTACCTGATTGGGATGTGAAAATAGGCATCCTTTAGGTCTAGGGAAGCTAACCAGTCTCTGTTTCGCAGAGATAAAATCACCACAGCCAGGGTGACCATCTTGAATTTGGGATTGAAAAGCTGCTTGTTTAGGTACCCATGGTCTAAAATTGGTCGCCAATCCTCAGTTTTCTTATGAGTTAGGAAGTATCTGGAGTAAAGACCCTTTCCCCATTGGGAAGGGGGAACTCTCTCCGCTGCTTTCGCAGACAGAAGGGACTTTCCTTCTAGCTCCAACAGTAGCTTTTCTGAACATACGAACATACGAAATGCCAGCAGAAACAGGCCTCACAGTCTATTGAGTCTGCTCGATTGTGCAGATAGCCCCTCAGCTTGCAGCTGCCCCACCCTCCCTTCCTCACAGCAATCCCCCCACTCTGTCCCACCCCCTCTTAAATCTGCTCACCGTTCTAAAGGATACCACTTCCTCGAGCAGAGTATTCCACTTGTCTATCACCCTTTCCATGAAAAAGTGTCTCCTGATTTCCCTCCTGAATCTTCCTCCCTCCAATCTCAGCTGATGCCCTCTCGTGTCCCTCCCCCTTTTGATCTGAAAAATCTCTTCTGTATTAGTCTTGTTCATTAAAGAACAAGAAAATCCCACACTCTGCTAACAAAATGAAAGGACTGCTCACCAAAAACTTCCAATAAAGTGCTTCATTTTATTTCAGGTGCCATGTGCAAGGCCCTGACGCATTTTAAGTTCCTTCATCAAAGGGCCTAATACAACAAAAAGGCTGAAGCCTTTTATACCATAGAGATGATGACATCATAAATCAGCGTCAAGCAAAGTGCAATATAATAATTGTAACAATATAAAGTGCCAGTGTATAGTAGTGAACTGCTAAAACTTGGCTCAAGCCAAGCATAGGTAGTTTTAGATGTGGAAACTGTAGTATTTGCACTAATATACTGCCAAGCAAATAATTCACATGCGTAAATGTTAAAAATCAGAAGAAATATCTGATCAGACAATTGATAACCTGTGACACTAGTGGAGTGATATATATGGCTACCTGCACTTGTAGAGCTTTCTATACAGGGAAAACAAAAAGACAGCTCAAACAGAGAATAGCAGAGCATATGGAAGCCATTAGACATAGGGACTCCAGTTATGCTACAGCACAACATATTATGAATAGCAGAGATGAGAAATGAAAATTACGTACCTACCGTAATTCTTGATCTTCTCTTGTATCTTCACCATTCATTACTTCCTGGCTGTAAGCCGGAGGCGCGCACCCGCCACGGGAGCTTTTATTTATTTTTTTTTTAAAAAAGCTAGCTCTAACGGCGCCACCCTCAAGACCAATGCCTTGCGTCATGCGCGAGGGGCGGCCGTTAGTAGCTACCGACTCCTCCTCCAACTCAGTTCTGTAAGCCGGAGAGGCCAAAAATTATATTGTGGAAAAAAAGAGAAAGCGAGGCAAGATAGCCAAGGGATAGCAAAGTAAGGAAAATAAACTGAAAAAGGAATAAGCCGATGGAGAATAGACAGAGGAGGTATTCCTGCCCTAGGATCATGAGCCTCCTTACCGAGCTCTAGGAGGAACAGATGAGAGAAAGGGAAGGAGAAGAATAAGAGGGGCAGAATCCCACTGGTAGTGCTGAAGAAGGTTACCGAACCGCTAGACAGACTAAGGAGGGCATAGTCTTTGACCTCAACATGCCATGGTCCTTGATCCTAGCTGCGGGCCCTGGCCCAGAGCAGGCCTTGCTTCTGGAAGGACACCCGGCTAGGAAAGGTTGATTCCCAGGCAGCATGTAAGAGCTGCTCAAAGGGTATAGAAAGAAAGTTTAGCCTTTCAAGGCAGTTTGAAAGAAATATAACGGAACTCAATCGGACTTGCTATGGCAAGGCAGGAGACTGAAACTGACAAGAACCGGTCATGGTTGGCACTGCTTTTCCTGCAACACTGTCCTCAGAAGGACCCTTGAAAAAGGGGGTTCAAGACAGAGTATGACTCACAGGCTTATGAGGAAAACATGACCTGAGAAGCCAGGGCTGCCTTCAAGCAGTCGGAGAGAGTTCCCTCAGTTTTAAGAGAGAAGAAATAACCGTACCCATTCCTCTTGCTCTGCAAAAAAAAAAAAGAAAAGGGGTTGATTCTAGGGCTTAGTAATTGATTAGCAGAATATTGTGGGACCAAACTGCACAGACAGAGTCAGGCAAGGTCCCTAAGAGTGCCTCGACTGAGAACATGGCGGTGAGATAGTCGTGTAGCTCACTCACGACCCAGCACTCCTGCAACAAAAGCCCATGAATCTTAGAGTAAATAATTTTCCTGGAAACTTTTAAGGAAAAAGGCAAGGATGAGAGATGTCCTTTTTTTTTTTTTTTTTAAACATTTTTTTTTTATGGTTCAGCAAGCGAGGAGCAGGCGGGAGGAGGCATACAGAAGGAGGCCACTGGGGGAAGGTGGGAGGGTAGTAATGAATGGTGAAGATACAAGAGAAGATCAAGAATTACGGTAGGTACATAATTTTCATATCTTCCTGTCAATCTTCACCATTCATTATTCCTGGGTGAGTACCAGCCCTCTTCCCCAGAAGGGGAAGGGTAAAGACCCTGAGGGAACAAACCCCCAGCCTCCTGTTGGTGAGAAACAGAGGGGAAGACCCTGGCTAATTCACAGAAGCCTAAGTGGGATCAGAGCTAGGAGGTGCCTCCGAGGACGTGGAGGCGGAGATAGCCTGCAAAAGTCTCCTAGCTCTGGAGGAAAAGAGACGGGTCCCCGAAGGTGGAGCGCATCACCTCGCCCGGACCAGGGGTGACAACCTTGAAAGACAAGCCATGCCGTCCGCCTAATGCAGATCGCTGTCCCGCAAGCCTGGAAGCCACCTCATTGGCGTCATAAGATGCCCTTGCCTGGTGTCTTGCCAGCTCCAGGCCTACAGCGGAGAGGGCAACAGCTTGTCTGGTTTGCTCCGTATCAGGCATCGACGCTAGGAGTTGAGAAAGCATCGACCACAGGTGCCGACTGTAGGCAGCGTGGTGAGCCTGATGTGATGCTATACAAGCAGCCGCCTGGAAGAAGAGAACACTCTTAGCCCCAACAGTCGAACTGAGTGAGTCTGGGTCCGGTGGGAGCGTGTGCAGGCAGCGGCGCCGGAAGGAGTGTCAAGGTAGACCAAGCCAGAGGGGGTTGGGAAGGGTACCTAGAGACTCCGAGGGGCACAATACTCGCTGACAGTCAGCCGGGCTGGAGAAGAAGCGCTGGCGACTGCCAGGATCGGATAGACGCCTCCTGGAAGGGGATAGGCCAGGAAGGTACCACCAAGTGTTGGGCACTGAATTCCCCAAGGAATTCACGCGTCTCCCGTTCAGTATTGTCTCTTCCAATGTAAGAGATCCGAAGGTCCCTCACCATCCTCGATAGGAATCGCTGATAATCAGTGAAATCAGCATCGGAGGAGAGATGAGCAGGGGGTTCCTCCCCCTCAGAGGAGGGAGACGAGGATGATGGGAGCTGGAATGCCCAGAGGACTCCTGCGGTGGTGGGGAGAGTCTAAGACCGCTCATGCATATATCTAACGTGAGAGGGAAGGCCGCTGCAGAACCTCTGAACTGCTCCCAGGATAACGGACCCGTGAGGACCGACATGGCCGGGGGCGGGGTGGTGGAGGCAGAGAGATGGGAGAGGGGCACCTATGAGGAGGCAACAGATCTCTGCCAGGGCTCTGGAATCCGAGGAACAGGCCGAGCTGGCGGGGTCCCGGACAACAAACCAGGCCAGCAAGACGGAACCCTGAGGAAGCGGGGCCTGGAAGAGCCCAGGGGAGAACCTCCCTGCGGCAAGTCGGGACTGCATGGATCCAGAAGGGCAGCCCACAACAACGCCACGGAGGGCACCCTACAGCCCGGAGGAAGGGCGGGTTCAGCACTATGGCTCCTGGCTACCCCCTGAGGTGGCCAAAGAAGACCGAGGGCCTGTCCCCTGCCCTCAACCCCTCGGACCCGGAGAGCCCTCCCCACTGCTGCAGCGCTCCCACCCCCCAGAGGAGCAACAGCACCCGGAGGTTGCTGTCACCGATCCCGGAAGGAGCCTCCCCTCAGTCACCCCCGTCTCTCCCGAGACTCAAGGCCACCCCAGCCAGAGAGCCTCAGGAGAGGGGCGGAAGAGGACAGAGGAGGGGCACTGCCGCCTGGTACCTCGTGCCACAGGGGACCCAGACCCCAAGTGGGGGTGCCAGGATGGGTCACGTCTGAGTCATCGGCCTCCGAGGAGGACGAGACCAGCAGGACCTCAATGCTGGCTACCCAGGGGTCCCGAGGCAACGGCGCCGACGGCACCGGGTACCAGAGGCGCGCCCGCCCGCCCAGAACATTAGCCACAGCCAGGCCCGATCCCAGCTCCTTCACGGCACCAGCGGGGCCAACGGCACCGCTCCCGGCGTCGGAAACTGAGCCGGCGCCGCGAGGAGGAGAAACCAGGCCAACGGCACCGCTAACGGCGCCAGGGGCCAAAGCCGGCACCGTCATGATCACCGGCGCCGCGAACGGCACTGGGATCCAAAACAGCGGCGTGAACGGCGCCACCTCGATCACCGGCACCGCGAACGGCGCCGGGATCCGAAACGGCGCCGAAGGGCGGCATCAAGGGTCCGCCGGTGTCCGGCTCAGAAATCATGGGCCTCGACACTGGGGGAGCCTGCACCTCCGAGGAGGTGACTGCCGAGGCGGTGTCGACGTCGCGGCCCCGGAAGGGACCACAACGCTCCCCCGACACCGTGGAAGGGGCCTCCTCTTCGGCAAGATGAGATGAAGCCTCCTCCCGGGACTGTATAGGCCGAGGAGGACCGAGGGAAGGGCCTAGAGACCTTACCTGGGAGTCCCTTGAACGAGCGCCGTCCCAGTCGGCGGGCTTGCCGAGCTTGAACGCGGACTTTGAAGGACGCGACGGTCCATGGAGAAGCAGGCATCGCATTTAATCCATATCATGGTTGGGTCCCAGGCATCAAGACACACGTCATGCCGGTCGAGGGAGAATGCCGGCCACAGGAGCACCGGCGCATTGGGGCGTGGCCGATCTTAGAAAAGCTTCGCTCAGAACCGGACATAGCAGCGAAACAATTGAGGTAAAAACACAGTAGGAAAACACCGACGCGTACAGACAGAAAAAGAACAGTCTTACCATCGTGTGGCTCAGTGCGAGCGAAAGAGGTCGGCCTGGTACTGCGCACTCTGAAATTACTACTCCAGCGGCAGGTGCTGCCTCAAGCGGGAGAAACAGAACTAGGTTGGAGGAGGTCGGTGGCTACTATGACCGCCTCGCGCATGACACAAGGCGTCGGTCTCGAGGTGGGCGCCGTTAGAGCTAGCTTTTAAAAAAAAGCTCCCGTGGCGGGTGCGCGCCTCCGGCTTACACCCAGGAAGTAATGAATGGTGAAGATTGACAAGGGAAGATAAGGCACATTTTCTCATTTCAAGGGATTGAAAAGGTGTTCAGAAATCCAAGAGGTAGTGATTTTGACAACTTTATTTTAGAAAGAGAAGGATTCTGGATATACAGCCTGACTGCCTACAAAACTCCAGGTCTGAATGAGAAATTTGAGATAACCCCTTTTCTTCGAAGAAAAAGATAAGCACTTGTATTTTTGTATCTGGAACTTTTTTCAACTAGTTTAGATGTTGCCCTACAATTAGTTCAGCATGTCTGGATACATAGTGAAAGTAACTGATATTAGTATCACTTACAGTGGATCTAATGTATATAAATAACGTATACGATGATTACTAAGATGTCTTTTTAATTTCTTCTTTTAGATTTTAATCAACAGCATTGTAATCAATGGAGCACACTGGGACTTCAAGTCTTAGCACTTCATCAGATTCTGCTACCTGCGCAGATTCTGCCATCACAATATAAAGGTTTTTAATTGTACATAAGATATGCCATTTATTTAAAGGGGCACTGTCAGCTTTGCCCCTTTGTTTTATTAGTAAAACGAGCAGTGTACCTCTTGGCACCCATCTATCCTAAATGCACCCCAGAATGCCCCTACATGTGCAAATTTACAGCCTTTTGGCCGGTTTTTAAGATTTGTGAAAAAATATGTTTACACTCAGGTCGACTAAAACTCACTGCATCCTGGAAGCACAATGAGCTCAGGAACGCACCTCTGGCAAGAGCGCTGTCCAAAACAGTGATTTTTTTGAGAACGAACCTGAGATAGAATAATAACCCTGCTCCTCGTGTAGAAATAAAACATTACTGGTATCTCCATTGAAAAACCGAGGGCTCTCAGTGCACAATGTTTAATTTCTCATGGTGCCAATCTGGCGCTGCACTTCGAAGCAGCAGCTCTCATACATCTTAGCGGATCTCTGTTCCTACCTCTGAAGTGCAGGCGTGAGATTTCATAACCATGAGAAATTAAACATTGTGCACTGTAGAGGGCCCAGTTTTTCTAAATGCTCGGAGAGACTTGCAGGAAAGATCTGGCTTCCATCTTCGAAACTTTTGAAGCTGAGAACCAGTCCTTGGCTTACTACTTCCAGGACTCACTTGTCTGAAGTAACAGACATCCAGTCCTGGACAAAGTAAGCCAGCCTGCCCCCTACAGGGATAGGAGAGTCAACCCGGGCAGACCCATCAGGGGGTCTGCTTGTCAGGAGCCTTAGGCTGAGGAGTGAATGTAGCCCTGCTCATCCCCCTTCTGCCTCTCCCTCTCCCTCTGAAGAACCCATTCTGTGAAAAGGGAGAAGAGGCCTGTGCTTGGTAGAAAGGCCTATGAAAAGGCCTGCCCCTGCCCCTAGATTGCTGCCTTTGAGGAGCTGCCTGCCTCTCCTTGGCCTCCTATATTCCTCCATATTTTTCATGTAATTCTCTGTCTGCTCCCCAAATTAGAGAATTACCTTTCACAGGGAAATCCACGGCCTTAGCCTGGGTGTCCTGTGAGAGGCTAGTACATCTGAGCCAAACCATTCTCCAAAGAGCCACACATGTAGCCATGACTCTTGATGACACATCATTGGAGTCCACAGCAGCATGAAATTGTACCTTAGATGCCTCAATCCCGTCAGCAGCCATCTCCTCCAGCTCCTTGGCCAGCTGAGGGAAGGCCTGTTTAGCCAGTACCAGTACAGTGTCCCACCTGGACTTGTGGTACCTGACTGCATAGGCCATATAATTAGCCTGCCTGAGTCCCAAAGAGGATGCCATGTACAGTTTTTTTGCCAAGGCATCCATCCCCCTTGAGTCTTTATCTGGGGGGTGTGAAGCCAAGAGAACATTAGCCCTGTCACAGGCTGCAGCCTGCACGACCCCAACATGGCTGCATTGCTGATAGAAAAACTCCATGTCTCAGCCTGATAAGGTATACCTCTTGTCCATTCTTCTATCAACAGGAGGTACAGAATTTGGAGACTAAAATTTTTTGTGTCTGTTTCCCAAACGATTTGTGTAGGGGAATAGACAGCCTCCTGGACTCTGGGATGTCCATCATTTCAACAAAATCAGACTCCTCTTGATCCTCTGTAGCCTCCTCCATAGAGAGCGGGAGGGTTTTGGCCACTTTTCTGTAGAACAGATAGTGGGGCAGGGACTCAGAGAGCCTAGGTGGGGAAACACCGGTCTATCTGGGGAGATGTCCGGTTCAATGGGCACATCCAGACTTTCTGCTCCATCATAATCATCATCTTGCTCATAATCCCCCTCCTCCTCAAATTCCGGTTCATAAAAATCTTCAGAGGCGTAATCCTGAACCGCAGGAACCGACCGAACCGAACCCCTAACTAACGGAGCCGGATCGGAAGGAACCGGGCGAAGCGATTCAACAATCCGAATTGCTCGGGCAATCTCATCAGTGGTTGGAACATGAACCTCCGGATCTGAACCGGCTGATTTTTCTTTACGTTTCCTTTTTGTAGGAACCGATCCCTAAGGATTGGCTCTCCTCTTGCCCAAGGAAGTATCGCCCTGGTCAGAGGGCACTCCTTCTGGTTCGGTCGGAACCAATCCAGGCTGGCCATCCGAGTCAGCGGACTTCTCTGCCTTCTTTTCCCTAAGTCTACCTAATCTTTTTTTCAGGGTAGACTCAGGAAAATTTTTACATATTTGGCAGTCTGTATCAAGGTGGTCAAACCCCAGACAATAAACACAGGTGGTGTGGGGATCGGCCTTAGCAAAGACCTCCCCACACTCATTGCAGTGTTGAAAGCCAGTGGGCCCGGTTTTTTTCTTGGGTTTCTCAGACATGGCCAACCTAACCAAACTTACCCTTTTTTTTGGCAACCGCCAGGCAAGACTCTCTTTATCGGTTTCTAACATCTACGATGGTGTAGATAAAAACGTTAAAACATGTTTTTTTAAAACTGTTAAGGACCGGTAACCACACACTAAAGGAAAACACAGAGCTTTCAAATATGTTGGATCGGTTCAGCCGAACCGATCGAGAAGAGATTTTACAATTTCCACAAATAACCCAGAACTACTACCTAAAAGTACTTACTGTACCACAGACAGAGCCCTGAACCATAATACTACAGAAGTTGAGCGGAAAAACTGACACTTTAACTGACTTTGAACCCAGCAGAAGGAGAAATCTCCGGAGCGACTGTTCAGTGAGGCGGAGTAAAGAATCTGACGGTTGGGTTTCAAAGTGCTGCAGACAGAGATCTCAACCAAGCTCGAGCTCAACATTCTATGCACTGCATAGAAAATTAACCCTTTACACTCCGGGGCAGTTCAAAGGCTGGCGCTAACTGCAGATTGTCAGAATACAGCAAGACTTTATGTTGTTTGAAGCAAAAGTAATCATTCGGTGCCTCTGCCTGGTCCCCCCTTTCTCCACCAATGCCCCGTCCTTCTTAATCCTCACTTTTCACTGTCTTTGTTTCTCCTTCTCTTGCCAATGTATCTGAAGAAGTCCTTTTCCCCATCCTTAATTCCCTGTGCTAGTCTCAGCTCTCTGGATGCCTTGGCCACCCCTGACTAGCCTGGTACCTCCCTGGACTTCTTTGTGTACTCATCCTTGTCCCCTTGCTCTCCCAATTTCTTGAGTCTCTGGAATGCTTTAAGGAGTTAGAGAGTTTAGTTATTTCTGACCCCGCTGAGTGGGGAACTTTTTGAACTGCATGGTAAGTCCTTGACTCACTACCTCGAGTACCCACTTGTCTGTGGTAATGAGGTGTCAGTGGTGGAGGTAGTGGGACAGACTTCTTCCTACTGGGGGGAAGGGAGGTGACCTGGCTTTTGTAGTCAGGAGATTTGTTTGGACTGAGTGTTACAGGGAGGAAAGGAACCAGTTAATCTCTGGCCTCTCCTCCCTCTTCCTTGGAGTAATCTCTTACCTGAGAGTAGTCCAGGGGCATGGGCATTGGCACAGGGTAGAAGGCCCTGGGGTAGTAGCCTCTGCCTCTGTTCCCTCTACTCTGAGACCTTTGGGAAGTTGAGGCTTTTCTTTTGCAGCATTACTTTTGTGGGTGGTTTTGTATTCTTCCACCTTTTTCCTATAAGCCTCTGTTTTGTCCCCAGAAAATGAATTATTCTCGCAGGGAAAATCCATAGCTTTGTTCTGGGTATCCTGTGAAAGACTGGTTGCCCTTAGCCAGGCATGGCGCCTAAGGGAGACTGCCTGAGCCGTGGCTCTGGAGGCAGTGTCATTAGTGTCCACTACCATGTGAAACTGGTACTTTGTAGCTTCTAAAGCCATTTTTACAGTTTCTGCCGGGTCCTGGGCTACTTTGTCTGGGGCCTGCTGGCTGATAGCTAGCACAGAGTTCCAGAGAGTTTTTTGGTACTGGGCTGCATTGGCTATGTAAGTAGATATGCGAAGCAACAGAGAGGCTGTTGTGTAAGATTTTTACCTATAAAATACAGCCTTCTAGATTCCTTTTCAGGAGGCTGTGAAGAAAGGGGTGCCTTAGCCTTATCATACGCAGCAGCCTCATGATCAGGGTGTGTGTGTACAGAAAGTCTGCATTATGCTTCTCCAGTTGGTACTTTTTCTCAATTTTCTTGTCCACTCCCCGAAACGAAGTGGGATTTTCAAATACTTTAAAAGCTGCTCTGCAAAGTGATTTATGTATGGGCAAAAGTCAGTTCTTGGAAGGAGGGAGAGCCATCATATCTAAAAAGTCTTCCTCCGCCTCCTGGTCAGTGGTCTCTTGAATAGTGAGATCCAGAGTGTCCACAATATGCTGAATGAAAGTAAAGTGAGAGGGAAAATCCTCCTGGCCCACTAGAGGGACAGCCAAACTCTTGTTCAGGGGGAACCCCTGGTTCTAAGGGTTCATCCCCTAATTCATCATCATCACCCTCATAATAAAAAGCCTGGGTATGTCCAGGATCTGATGTGTGAGGGGTAAGTAGGGTCAGGATGGGCATTACAAATATTGCCCATAGCCTGCACCATTTGGTATAAATGCCAAACTTTAGCCAACTCTTCATCAGACACCATAGTTTTTTGTGTCACTGCTGTCTCCCTTTGCTTCTCAGCAGGAGGGCAGTGATATGTTTTTCCTTTTGTTTCTTTTTAGCAGGTACTTCATCAGAAACCTGCTCATTATGTCTCTTTTTGGCTTGATCAGAATTATTTATCTTTTAGTCTTTATCAGACTCTCCTTTAATTTTATTTAAGGATGACCCTTCTTCAGAATTTTTATTGGAAGGGGAAGCAGATTGCAAAGCCATATTTATCAGTTTTTTGGCTCTATTTCTAACTGTTTTAGAGCAAAATTCACAGTTATGGTCTGGACCCAAACAGCCTGAACACAGGTTGTGGCCATCTGCCTTGGTGACTATACCACACTTAATACAATTTTTAAAACTAGAAGGTCCAGTTCTCCTTTTAGGACATGCCAAATCGCCAAACAACCTCGAAAAAATGTTCCCAATTGGGAAAAGCAAAGAAATGCAGTCAGTTCCCATGTACTATGGAACCACGAGGTGCTAAAAATGAAGAGGTTTAGTCTAAAATCGTGATTCCGATAAAAATGGGGAACCGTGAAGAAAAATAAGAAAAGCGGTTAATTTTGTTAAAAAGTACTACAAAAATATTACCTCAGGAAAAGCAGGAACTGCTTCAAAAACCCCTGAGGTGAAGAAAATTTGTGGTTCCTTGGAACCAATAACCGGACAAAAAAACCCACAAAACTAGAGAAATACCTCCAAGAACACTAAGGCAGCACAATGTAATAATTTTAACTAACTTCTGAAAGAAATGAACTTTTTCAAGTGAAGTTGAGAAGAGAGAGGGCAGCACTGTCCAGTCGGCAGAGAAATGAATCTGACTGACCTCCCACTCTAGCTCAGGAAGCTCTCTCTCTTCCTGCTCTCTGACTGGCTGATGCCAAAAATCATTAGTTTTGACTCCTCCTCCTCTGGGGCAGCTGAACTCAGCTGGCATACTGCACCTGTCAAGCATACTGAAGAATTCCTGGGGTGAGAACATGAAAATTACGTATTCACCATAATTCTTGATCTTCTTGGACCATCTACACCACTGATTCATACTGATGGGTTCTGAGCTGGAGATGCTAGGACCCTGCGGGGAGCCAGAACTTTTCAGAAAGGCCAGAGTCGAGATAGGCTCCACGCATGCGTGGCATCACAAGATTAGCTCACGCTGCATGACTTACCTCGGCACCGGCCCTCAACCGCCTCAGTACCTTTTTTTACCTAGGAGGTGCAGCATAACCCAAGTATAATAACTAACTTAAAAAGGGCATAAGATAGCCCTAGCCCTTATGACCCACATAAGAAGGGTCAACAACAAGAAGCAGTGCCTTTACAGCTCAAACCAAAACAAGAGAAAGTGAAGACCAATGAACAAAAGAAATAGCCTGAGGGATAGAGGGTGGGTGTGTGAATTAATGGTGAAGATGGTCCAAGAAGATCAAGAGTTACGGTGAGTACGCAATTTTCATATCTTCCAGGACCTAACTTCATCATTGATTCACACTGATGGGTTAGAGTACCAAGCACAGATAAAAGTCCCCCCGGAAGAGTGGGAGGAGCCAGAGCTCACTCAGGACAAGAGTCCATTGAGGACTGCCAAAAGTGGCATGCTGCCTGGCATGGACATCCAGGGCATAATGCCTGATGAATGTGCACTGTGCTCCAGGTGGCAGCTGTACAAATATCAGTGAAAGGTACAGAGCGAATCTCTGCCAAGGATGTAGCAACCACTCTTGTGGAGTGAGCACGAACGTTGCCTCCCAACTTGACCTGCACCATGGAATAACACTGGCAGAAACAAGCTACTGTCCATACAGAAATGCATTTGATCCTAACCAGCTGACCCAGCCAGTTGGGACTGAAAGAGATCAAGAGCTACTTGGACCGCCGAAAGTCATTTGTTCTATCCAAGTAGAACTTAAAAGAGAACCTTCAGTGATGGTCCAAAAAGTTACATTTTGCAGTCATTATATGCAATAACAGAACTGAAACCTTGCATGCATTTGTTATTTTTGCCAGGGTTTACTGTGCCTTTCATAATTTTGATTTGTTTTTGAGCCCCCTTGCACTTGCCTTTGCTGTTCTGCTGTTGGGTTGCTGGCTCCTGCTGACGTCACTATATGGCAGAGGAGTGACTCACAATGTGCATACAGTGAAGCTGTAGTAGTTTTACTAAGGAAAGATTTCATCAGTAGGTGTATATACTGTGCTCATCATTGTCCCCCTCCCCCACCAAGACACCCTGTTAGCAATGTATTATGCCCACAATGAATGCCTTATCCAGCCTTATCCATATGTTATGTTATAAAAGTGATTTATTTTGTGCCTTAGAAACAAAGCATGGGGAATGTGTAGAGCAAGTTGCTGTCAGCCAAGACATCTCACAGTCAGTTTATGCATCTATTTTACTAGTGCCTTTATCCTGTGAATGCAGTAATGTCTCCTTATCCCTGTGATACTGGTGCCTTTCTGTAGTGAGCAGCCTGTTGGTCACCAACTGAAAATCCCTGTGTCTGCGCGCCTCCATCCCTGCATTTGCATATGCGTCCCATGATGCTTTGCATTGTTGGGGTATGTGCAATTTGTGTTTTCTTTACAATTTGGCTGTATGGCCAATATCCTCCAGGACAACCCTCGTCCCAGTGCATTTGCTCTGGGGTTCTTTTGTAGTTCTCTTCTCTCTCCACTTTGAGCTGCCCATGACCCAAACAAATAAAGATTCCCTATATGGTGGCTGGCTCTCTCTCTCTCTCAGCTGAGATACAGATATGGCACACTGATGAGTCCAAATGAGGATGAAACATATGTCTGTGTCTACTGTTCTCAGCCTTTGCTGATTTGTATGGTGAGACCTTCTGGCACCATGCAATTATGCTTAAAGTTGAGCCAATCCAAATTAATTCATGGGCATTTGCACATGTTTCCCATGATGCATGGTATCATTGGGGTATGCGCAATTTGTGTTTTCTTTATAATTGGGCTGTGTAGCCAATGTTCTCTGGCATAACCCCTTCCCCAGTGCATTTGCTCTGGGGTTCTTTTGTAGTTCTATATTTTTTATGTCCACAGTAGAAGTAGTTTTGAAAACCTAGGGCTATTTTCAAAAGATATTCTTGTTTGAAAAGTGAAACCGGGATTCCGCACATATGCAGAACCATGTCCTCAGACGGGCAACTGACAAGTCGCTGAGCAGTGGAACCCATATCTGTCAAAGCCAGCATGGGGTGATGAGAATCATTTTGCCCCTTTGGGCCTCCAGCTTGAGCAGTACCCTCTGAATTAGAGGAACAGGAGGAAATGCGTACAGAAAGCGACTTGTCCACTGCAGCCTGAATACATCCTGACAGAAAACGCCAGATTTCGCATTTTTGGAGCAGAATGGAGGCAGTTTGGGATTGAGTGGGGATGCAAAAAGGTCCAGCTCTGGGGTTCCCCATTCATCGAAGAAAGACTGCATGACATCTGGTGCCATAGACCACTCATGAGGATTTGTCTCTGTCCAACTAAGCTTGTCTGCCAAACTGTTCTGAGCCCCTCATAAAGAAATCGCTTGGTTCAGAGCATACTGCTCCAGACACCACTCTCACACTCCCATGGCTTCCCTGCAAAGATGATAAGAGTGTGCTCCCCCTGCTTGTTGATGTAGTACATGACTGAGTTGTTGTCTGTCTGAAGGAGGATTACCTTATGGTGGAAAAAGTCCACCAGGGCCTGAAAGGTATATATGACTGCTCTCATCTCCAAGACACTGATGTGGAGATGGGACTCCGTAGAGCTCCAGACTCTGTAAGTGTGGTGGCCCTTTCAATGGACTCCCCACCCCAACACAGACACATCTGTGGTGAGGGTTATCTGAGGCTCTGGGAGTGAATAGGGCAGACCTTGGAGGAAACTGTCTTCCTGTGTCCACCACACAAGTCATCGGAGCAGGAGCTTTGTCATTTCTGATGGGGTAAGACTGAGGATACATTGCCACAGACCACTGTGTGCTAAGCATCCACTGAGTTGTCCTTGTGTGAAAACACGATAAGAGGCACCATGAAGACAGAAGAAGCTATAAGGCCTAACATCTGCTGCATGGAGTGAGCCCAAACAGACGGCTTTCCTTCTGTCTTCTGAGTGGTGTCCAAGAGGGCTCTGATAAAGAGGAGCTGCGAAATTTGTGGTGGCTGGGGTGGACCGGAATATGCTGGTAGGCGTCCTGCATGTCCCAGAAAGTCAACAAGTCCTGCAGTTTGAGTAGCAGCAGCAGGGTCCCTAGGGAGACCATCTTGAACTTCTCCCGGTGTAGGAACTTGTTCAGTTTTATAAGGTTGAGAATGGGGTGCATGCCCCCTGACTTCTCTAAAACAAGGAAGCAATGGGAGTAGAAACATGTACTGTGCTCTGTTTTTTGGCACTACTTCCACTGCCCTGTTGCTCAAGAGTCACACAATCTCTGTGGTGAGGAGGTCCAACACGGGAGCTGAAAGAGGGTATTGCTTCTTGGGTGGCTAATCTAGAGGTACAGTACAGTATCTCTGAAAAATTCAGTTACTGTCCCCCCAGGATGATCATTAAGACCCATTTGTCTGTGGTGATGGATTTTAACCGATGGTAAAACTGAGTTAGACACCCTCTCCCCCCACTGCAGAAAAGAGGTCAGCCTCGGGCAGCTGAAACAGAATCGGGGCCAGAGTTTCGGAGGGTGGCCTGTGCCTTTGGTTGCTCTTTCTTCTGCTGCTGTGGAGATTGGGACTTGACATGGACTCCCTTGCCTTTGCCACAAAAGTATTGTGGTAAATAACTTGGCCCTTTCCTCTTAGAGGGTGAGTTGGGGCAGGCCGAGAAGTTTTAATGGCCGTTTGGGGGCCGGGCAAGCCAAGAAGTTTTAATGGTCGTTCTAGTCTTCTGAGAGGCCTTGAGGAAGTGTTCTACCTCTTGGCCAAAAGAGGCAGGAGTCATTGAAGGGGACATTCATGACATGACATTGTTGAAGAAGCCCGACATCCAAAGCCAGGAGTGCCTCCTGATGCAGATTCCCATGGCAGCAAAGCAGGAAGCAATGTCATAAGTGTCCATAGCCACCTTCAACTGATAACTGTTAGACTAAATACCATGAGTGACAGTGTGAATAATTTTCTGCTTAATGTCAGAGTCTGGCAAGGCCTCTACAAAAGATCTAAGAGAGGTCCAGAGGGCATACTCATACTTGGAGAAGTGCCCTCGATAGCTAGATATCCGCATGCTAAGGGCAGCTGCTGCAAAAGCTCTCCTTCCCTTCATGTCTATCTTACACGACTCCTTATTGATGGGACGCGCTGTGACTGCTTCAGGAAGACTGGCCTTGTCATTCTCAGCCAGGATGACAATTTTACTGGCAATAGGCTGGGAAGCCAGACTTGGTCCGTCTTTAGGAGCAGTATACTTATAATCTATTTGCCTACAGGCAAAAGGAATGGACACAGGCCTGGCCCACACTTCCTTCAAAAGTAGGTGGAACAGGAGGTACTGTATAAGGTTGACCAGTATAGTGGGAACATTGAGCCACTCCAGCCAGAGTTGTTTCCCTGGGTTAGTGGCAAAAAGCTCAAAAGCAAGGGTTGCATACATATTGTGAAACAAAGCCTGGAAAGAAAGGTTCTCCTGTGGAACAGGAGAAGGGCCTAGAGTAGGGTTATCCAGGCTGTAAAAGGAGTCATCGTCATTGCCCTCAAAAATAATGACGTTGGGGTCAGACTCATCCCCCTCAACTATGCTACAGAAAGAGGAGCTGGGAGAGGAGTGGACCTAGAAATGCCCAGCCCAGCTCTAGGAGTCAGAAAGATGGGCGACACTGGCACCAGCAGAGGAGCTGGTGCTGGGTCCGGCAGGAACTGGTACTAAGTCCAGCGCCGGCACCAAAGGAGCTGGGACCAGGGCCGGCACTGCTGAAGGGACTGAGCCTGGCTCCGAGGAATCCCTCCATGATGAAGCCACTGGGACACGCCACAGAAGGCTTGAACCCGTGGCTTCACCTGGCACTGCCTCCAGCGTAGGTCCAGCGAGCACAAAAGTGATCAGAAAAGGAACCTGGGACAGTCCCAAGACAGTGACACTGCGAGGGGGTATGGTTAGTGGAACCGGCAACGGCAGCACGGTCACTGATGAGGACTGCGAGTCTGTTCTCAGAGCCAGATGCTCTACCTGGCTAGAATGTCCCACCTGTGTCACCAGTGTTCCTGGCCCTGAGGGGCCCAGAACCAGTTCTGCAGGAAGGGGCAAACAAACCAGACACTGTACCCACTGCTCTATAAGGGCTGCCCAGTGGTGAAATTGGGCACCCGAATCCCTACAAGATGACAGTGAGGGGCTCCAGGCCTGAGACCTTGAATGACTGTGAGCAGGAGTCACCAGGGATACCAATGGTGCTGGAGAGGGCCTACTGCTTGCGGATCTCGAAGACCTCGCAGCAGACCTACTAGAGGACAACCTCGAGTGGTACCATTTCTTACCCTTCCGATGGGAAGAGGAAGAACTCATGGTCAACTGGCTACGGGTCCCTGTCCAAGAACGTTTGCTTCTTTTTGTGATTACGGGAGGGCTGTCATCCCTCATGAACGCAGGACCACCCATCAACAGAACCCTCCCTTGGAGATGGAAGTCAACATGACACAGCCCCGCTGCTGAAGCAGCATGCTTGAAGAGGCTCACTACTGTCAGCGCCATCGTAAATGGTCTTTGACTGTTGTTCAGTAGGGCTGACAGAAACTGACAAGAAAATTTTTTTTTTTTTTAACTAAACTGACAGAAAATAACACATACTAGTTTTAAACACTAAAATGGTAATGAACTGAATGCTGTGGTCTAATAGATGTGAAAATCTGACTCCCGTCGGGAGAGTGACATCGTCACTGAAGCGCACTCAACAGCGGGGAAAGAGGGACTAAGGCTGCTGAGGGTCGGTGCTGAGGTGGGTGGCAATTTATGCGAGATAGTTGTGCATCGTGCCACGACGCATACGCCAGCTCCTACTGAAAAGCTGTGGCTCCCACAGCGTCCTAGTGCCTCCAGCTCAGAAGTCATCAGGGTGAATCAACAATGAAGATAGGTTCTGGAAGATCACAAGTAGAAAACATTCCTACCAGCCTATAAATTCTAAAGGCTTTAGAAAGAATGATCGCCCTTGGCCAACAGTGCTGAGCTGGCAGGAAAACACAGCCGCTGCATCTAGCACTTGAAAAAGTGCAGGCTCATGCTCTCACGTGAAAATGCGTGTATGTGTGATGTCACAACAGTGCATGTGACGTCAGCACGTCAGGAAGGACGCATGCCCAAGCATAGGCACGCGATAAAGACACGTGGAGGCTTGGAGAAAGTCTTTAGCAAAAGAACAGTGTGAGTCAAATAGCCAGGGCTAAAAAAAAAAACATGGCAGGAAGCACTGCGGATCAAGGGAGCCATTGAAAACACTACAGCCATATAAACTATGACCAGATCTCTCCCCCCCCACCCCGAAAACTACAGGAAAGACTCTGAATCTTCTTAGAGTCTATTGGTCTCCTTTTTGGTTATTTTTTTTGTTTGTTTATTTTTTAAAAAGAACATACAAAGCTGAACGACAATAGAGGAAAATATCCCCTCAACAGAGATCACACAAAAAACGCCTGCAAGTAGTAAAAAAGCGTACACACACACCATACAATAGTTACTCTATGGTCTTTGGGGGGGAGGAACCAACGCTCAATTAGATGGAAAGAAGATATAGAGAATGCCCTAATAACAACTCCCACACAGGTACTTACCTGAAGGCACCATAACAAGAGGAAAATCGGAGACCTGCTAAAAAACAAACTCCCAAATACTAGTGTGGCAGGCATGGCCCCCAATGCAAGCATGAAGGTTAGCCAATTTGAAAGCTGTAGCTCAACTGGCACAATTTTGAATTTAGGGGTGCTCCCTGTCACCAGGTAGCTCAACCTCCTCTGCAGAATTGCAGCCCCAAATAGTAAACATCAAAGAAAATGTTTTCCTCTTTAGAGAGATTTCTAAGCTACTTCCCCTTCAATGGCACAGCAAAGACTGGAGAGTTACTGCAGTCCAGAATGTTCACATGCCCAGGATTCTAAGATAATTACAGCCTTGGGCTATGCAATTTCCCCTGGTGGGGGTGCACATCACCCATTGGTTAGGAATTCCCACTGACAATGTGGAGTGCTACAGAAATCGTGGACATAGAAACATAGACTTTGACGGCAGATAAGGACCGCTTGGCCCACCCAGTCTGCCCATTTCTCTACCTATTGGATAAGCTGCAGATTCTAGTTAACCAACAACCTACTTGCTCCTACTTCCCACTACAATTGCCTTATGGCTGTCCCATGCATTCTTGAATTTCCCCACTGTTTTTAGCCCCACAACCTCCTCAAGAAGGTGGTTCCATGAGTCCACCACTCTCTCTGTGAAAAAATATTTCCTCACGTTGCCCCTGAGCTGTCCCCCCTCTGTCTTCAAATTGTGTCCCCTTGTTCTTGCACATCTCTTTTTCTGAAAGATGCTACTCTCTTGAACTTTGTTGATTCCCTTGAGGTACTTGAAAGTTTCAATCATGTACCCCCTCTCCCTCCTTTCCTCAAAGGTATACATATTAAGCTCTTTTAGTCTCTCTTCATACAGCTTCTGTTGCAGACCTTGCACCATTTTAGTTGCTCTCCTCTGGACTGCCTCCATCCTGTCTAGGTCCTTGAGGAGATGGGGTCTCCAGAACTGCACACAGTACTCCAGATGGGGTCTCACCAACTGTCTGTACAGAGGGATAACAACTTCCTGTTTTCTACTGGTGATGTCTCTCCCTAGGCATCCCAGTATCCCCCTCAGCTCTCCTTACTGCCTTCTCACATTGCCAGCCTACCTTAAGGTCATCTGATACGACTACCCCTAGGTCCTTTTCCATTTTTGTTGTTGTTAGTACCTCCCCCATTATGTACTCTTCCCTGGGTTTTTGTCTCCCAGGTGCATTACTTTGCACTTCTTTGCATTGAATCTAAGCTGCCATACCTCTGACCATTCCTCCCACCTTGCCAAGTCCCTTCTCATCCTTTCCACTCACACCCCCCTTGTGAATCAACCCTATTGCAGATTGTTGTGTTGTCTGCAAGGAGGTATACTTTTCCTTCTAGCCCCTCTGCAATGTCTCCTATAAAGACATTAAAGAGGACCAGTCCCAGTACTGAACCCTGTGGTCCCCACTAGTAACCACCCTTTCTTCAGAGTGTACTCCATTTACTATTACCCTCTATATTGTGTTGTGCAGCCAGTGTTTTACCCAGGCTACCACCCTAGGACCCACTCCCAGGCTGGTTAACTTGTTTATTAATCTTTTGTGTGGGACTGTGTCAAATGCCTTGCTAAAGTCTAGGTAGGCCATCACTGCCTCCTCTGATCCAGTTGCACAAGCATCTGAGTCACTCAGATGGTTAATTCTGGGTGACTACAATGCCTGGACTGATGATGAACTCTTGCAATTCAGTTAGCATTTCCTCCATTTGATGGATTCACTGGACCTTGCACAAGCAGTTACCTCTGCAGCTCATCAACACTGTCATGCCTTGGACTTTGTGTTCTTACTGGTGCCTGAGGTTAATAACCTCAGGACTGATCCGGTCAGTTGGTCGGACCATTGCACAGTGAAGTTCTCATTTGGGGCCATCTGTCGTCGAGGCACAGGTCAGAAAGCATAGGAAACACCAGGAGCAGTTGTGGAATTCACCAAAAGTTATTTATTTACACTAGCAGTATCATAAAATAAACTTGTTCAGTATAACTTTTTACAAAGGCAAAATAAAATTAAGTTTTCTTTCAGCCTCTGTGTCCCTTGTTCTCCTAATCTTTCTTGCAGTTGCAGCTTAGCTCTTTTATAAGTCTTTTCAACCCCCATTCTTAGCAAACATCCTGTTCTTGTAAATATTCTGTTCTTGTAAGTTTCAGGAGCTGCCAGAACACAGTGTGCTTGAGCTGAGAGGCCCTCTTTTGCAGTTTTTGCAAAAGGTTGGAAGATTTGCACTCAAGTAACCTCTAAAGTTTACAATCGTTTTCTGCAATCATCTCAAAATATAATTATATATGTTCCAACACTAACACTATATATTTTCTAAACAAAAGTGATCCCAATATCAGTTACATTTTCATACAATGATCTGCACATACTTTTATATTAGCATATACACAAGGGAGGATAACAGACAGCAAGAGAAACTGAGAGACAGTAAGAGGCAAAGAATTGTGAGATTGTCGGGGTGATCATATCCGAAGTCTCACAGGAAAATTTGGTTGCGCAACCAGACAAAGAAGAGACAGAAAAGGAAAGATCCTTGCATTTAAACACTTTCTCTAAACAACTGGGACAGGGTCCTACTCCACCCTGTCACACCATCCATCACAGTAAACCCCCAATGGAGATGGTTCACTATCTCCCTTTGAAAGAGTCATCCCCAGAAGGACCCAGGCAATACTGGATCTCTTGAGCGTGATGCCTGCTTGTACAACTGGATCAGAGGAGGCGGTGATGGCTTATAACAGAGCCATCACCTTGGCCTTCAATGCAGCTGCAAGAGGTGCGACAGAAGAATGGGAAGAGGCTCCTGGAGCCAAGAAAAGGGGGAAGGAGAGAGCGAAAAAGGTTACCTACTGCAAGAGCCTCTCTTGAAGATCTACTGTTATGGTAAGTTCTTAAATAACTGTACTATCTTACTTCGAGAGGGCTCTTGCAGTAGGTGATTACTTTTAGGACTGAGTCTCAAGCAGTAAGAGTCAGAGGGACAGGAAGAAACATGGGAGGCTGGAAGAAATCTGCTGAAAAGCAGTAAGAGCTTCAGGACAGGAGTCCCTGGAGGACAGCCAGTCAGAAACCAGCCCTGCGTCTAGAGACGATGTCCAAACTGTAGTGTTTAGTGAAAGTGTGGACAGAATTCCAAGTGGCAGCCACACAAATTTCTGCGGCTGACACATTTCTGAAACAAGCTGTAGAGGCCACCATGCCCCAGGTAGAATGTCCTTTAACCTGATCTGGAAGGACTGTGCCATACTTCTGGTAACAATGACCAATGCAGTGGGCCAACCATTTGGAAAGGCACTGCTTAAAAACTGCCGCACCCTCTTGCTTGAGTGCGAAAGAAACAAAAGGTTGGTCCATTTTCCAGACAGCTTTTGTCCTGTTAGTATAGTAAAATAAAATTCTGTGCGCGTCTAATGTATGCAGAATTGCCTCCCCCTGATTAACATACTCAAGGTAACAGACCGGCAGTTAAAGGGACTGATTTAAAGTGGTCTCTGAGATAACTTTTGGGAGAAACTTAGGATTGCTGCGCAGAGCCACCCAGTCTCTGTGAAAAATCAAATATGGCTCCTTACACATCAGGCCCTGAAGCTCGGAAATCCTTCAAGCAGAAGTAACAGCAACTAAAAAGAGCACTTTCCAGGACAAAAAGCGCATGTCACATATACTTGCTGGCTCAAAGGAGGCAAAGTCAATTTCTCCAAAACAAAGCTGAGGTCCCATGGTGAAGCTGGGTTACGCACCGGTTGGGTTCAAATGCAGAATTCCTTTTAAGAAGGTTTTGGAAACCTCCAGCTGAGCCAGAGTTTTGCCCTTCACCATAATGTGGTAGGCAGAAATGGCTGCCAGATGCACCTTCAGAGAGGAATAACTCAAGCCCAGGTCAGAGAGGTGAAGGAGATACTCCATGACCCGATGAACAGGACACGAAAAAGGTTCCCAACCCTTCGAGGTGTCCAAGATGGAGAAGCACTTCCATTTCATAGCGTATGTCATTCTGGTAGAAGGCTTTCTGGCCTCTACCAAGACCTGAGCTACCCTAGGGGAAACTCCAAATCTGGAAGCAACTATGTCTTGAGGAGCCACGCGTGAAGGTGAAGGGACTTCAGACCTGAATGGACCAGCATGCCCCTTTCCTGGGTCAAGAGATCGTGACAAAGCAGCAAAGGAACCGGTGGCTCCACTGCCAGCTGCTGAAGAAGCAGAAAAAACAGGTTACTCCCCTGTAACAGTAGTTCTAGGAGTGGTATATGTTGTTCACCCACATTGTTTGGCATGTCCCTTTCCCCTTTAAATCTTGCCAAATGGTATGAAAGCTGGCTACTCCCACCCACCTGGGTGGTATATCCCTCAGCTCCACCCCTTGACACCAGATCTTCCTGGCTGGAAGCAGAGGGTTGTGCATCGAAGCCGGGGAGGTTGGGTTGGCCAGTGTGGATGAACAACATATACCACTCCTAGAACTACTGTTACAGGTGAGTAACCTGTTTATCGAGGAACGCGGATATGTTGTTCTATCCACACAGTTTGGCAGAGTCCTAGCAGTTCTCCGGGAGGAGGGAGGCAAGGTACACCCCCTACTTAGGGAACAGAGATTGAAGAACTGAGGCCCCAAATCCAGCATCCCGGTGCGACTCTAGGTCAATGTGGTAATGGGAAATGAAGGTGTTTGCTGACATCCAGGTAGCAGCCCTGCAGATATCCTGGATAGGGACGTCCCTAGAAGCAGCCACCGACGCAGCAGTATGGCGGGTGGAATGAGCCCTTAGCCCTACGGAAGGCTCCCTAGTCACCAACCTATAGCAGCGATCAATGCAAGATGTAATCCATCTGCCAATCATCTGCTTAGCTGCAGGTCTGCCAGGTGTGGCTTCAGCGCAGGTGATAAACAGCTGGCAAACCTCTCCCTGAACTTCAGCCGTACACTTTTTATAATAAGAGAGCGCCTGTCTCAGGTACAAAGTATGCAGCCTGTACTTGGCCTCCAAGGTGTAACTGGGGTAGTACACCAGCAGAGTCATCACCTAGTTCAGGTGAAACTCCGACACAACCTTCGGAAGGAACTCTGGTTTGGGGCGCAGAACAACCTTGTCCCTGTGGAAGACCATATGAGACTCGATAGAGAGCGCCTGGAGCTCCACAATCCTTCTGGCTGACATGATAGCCACCAGGAAGGAGGTCTTCCATGACAGGTGTGACATCTCACTTCTGTGCACTGGTTTGAATGGCTTGCCCATAAGCTTTGCCAATACCAGCAGTAGATCCCACGGTGGTGGTGGTTCACGCACTGGAGGGAAAATATGGTCGAGGCCTTTAAAGAAATGCCAGACCACCTTTTCCTGTGTCACTGTCTGCTGACTGACCCGTGCCCGGTAAGCAGAGATGGCTGCCAGGTGCACCTTAGGGGTCGTAGACCGAAGACCCCCTTTGAAGAGAGCCCAAAGGTAGTCGAGAATGCTAGCCACTGGACAGGACAAAGGGTCTAGGCCCTTACCCTGACACCAAATGATGAATCTATTCCATTTGAAGGCATAGTACTTCCTGGCTGATTCTTTCCTGGATGCCTCAACTACAGTGAGGACATCTTCGGAGAGACCCAAAGCCTGGAACTCTAGCCACTCAGGAACCAAGCTGTCAGGTGCAGGGATTGAAGGTCCGGGTGCAGTACCTTCCCCTGATTGACTGAGAGCAGATCCGGGCATGCTGGAAGATGCCTTGGGAGCCTGTTGCTGAGGCTGAGGAGATTTCGGTCTCAAAACTGGTGGGGCCAGTCTGGTACCAACAGGATCACCTGTGCCTTGTCCCTCCTAACCTTGAGGAGCACTCTGTAAATCAAGAGAAGTGGAGGGAAGGCATAGAAGAGGCCTGGGGTCCATGGCCTCAATAAGGCATCCCCATGCAGCGAGCCCTGCTGAGGGGGGCAGGCATGGAACAGCCACAGCTTTGTGTTCTCCCTGGAGTCAAATAGGTCCATCTGAGGGGTGCCTCACTGGGAGAAAAGGCTGTGTACTACCTCCGGAAGGAGAGACCACTTGTGTGACACCTCGCCCACATGGCTGAGGGCGTCCGCCAGTTGATTTGAGGCTCTTGCCACATAGATGGCAAGGAGATCTGCCTCCAATTGGCTCATGAGGGTCCAGATGTGGAGTGCTTCCCTGCACAGAGGCCGGGAGTGCATACTGCCCTGCTTGTTGAGACAGTACATGGTCATGGTATTGTCCATCTGGACCTACACCACTTTAGGAATGGAGCGAATGCAGTTAGTGCCAGTCAGACTGCATGGAGCTCCAGCAGGCTGATGTGACATCAGGACTCTGTGGTTCCCCATGTGGGCACCCCAGCCCATGAGAGAGGCATCAGTCGTCAAGATAACTGTCGGCTTGGGGCAGACAAATGGGATCTCCTCCTGCAGATGTTCTGGGATGGTCTACCACTGGAGAGCATCCCACATCTTCTAGGTCACAGTGACCAGCTGGTCGAAATGACCCTATCACTGAATCCACTGGCAGGCCAGCTCCCACTGAAGGGGGTGCATATGCCACCAGGCCCATCAGCCCACGGAGGTGCACACCTCAATGTAACCTAGAAGTCGCAGGAAGTCCTGGGCAGGGTGCAAGTGCACAACCAGAACTGATCGTACAAAGGAGGAGAGAACCTCTGCCTTGTCCACTGGGAGCCTGGCTCTGGCTCGTCAAGAGTCGAGCTCTGCCCCCAATGAAGTAGATCACCTGTGAAGGCACGAGTTCTGACTTGGCCTCATTGATCAGGAGGCCAAGTTCAATGCAGGTCTGAAGGACCAGATCTCTCTCTACCTCCAATCTGGAGAGACCCGCTATGAGCCAATCGTCCAGACAGGGGTATGCTCTGATCCCTCGATGCCGAAGATGGGCCGCCACCACTGCAATGCATTTGATGAAGACCCTGGGGCTGATGACAGGCTGACTGCCATGGCTTGGAACTTGTAGAAGTGTTCCCTCTGCTCAGAAGTGGAGCAATCTTCGATGTGATGGATGGATCGGGAAGTGGAAGAATGCGTCCTGCAGATCCAGGGAGGAAAACCTCATGTTATGCTCGAGAGATGGTATGATCGGAGACAGAGTTACCATCCTGAAGGTGCAAGACCTGAGAAACTGGTTCAGGTAGTGCAGATCTAGAACAGGGTGCCAGCCCCCCATCCGTTTTGGGACCAGGAAGGACCCGGAAATGAACCCTGCGTCGACATGGCGATCCGCAACTCTAACCAATACCTCCTTGTGGAGGAGTTGGGTGATGTCGTCTCAGACAGCCGACTGAGTGTGCATGGATACCATCTCCTTCCATAGTGCATGGGCTCGGCTTGGCGGGTACTGCTCGAATTCCAGAGGCAGCCTCTGGTTAACCACTTCCAAGACCCACCTGTCCGTTGTGACAGCAGACCAGGTGGAAAGGAAGTAGCACAGCCGGCCCCCTCCCCACGGGAGGACCCAGAGTGGGCATGATGGGTGTGGGATTGGCAACCCTCATCCCATCACTGTGCAGGATTGGAGGAAGATCCGGCCGAGGAGCCACTGGGACCTTTTCCTCTTGGCTTACGGGCCGCTGAAGCCCCTGACTTTGGCCGAGGGCGCCAAGATTGAGCCTGTTGCTGCCCCGACTGAAACTGGGACTCTTTGGCCACAGGGGCAGAAGGCCGAAAGGGCTTTCTCTTCTGCTTTTTGGAACCCTGGGATTCCTTCTGGGCAGAAATAATGAAGTCCAAGGTGGCACTGGACTTCTCGATGTGCTGGAGGTGACCATCAACTCCAGGACCGAACAAGTTGGTACCCAGGAAGGGAATGTCTGCCAGCTTGTGCTGAGTGTCTGCCATGAAGTTAAGACACTCAGCCAGGCCTGTGGTGCATAGCGAATACAGCTGCCACCAAACGGGCGCAAGAATCCCCGATGTCCAGAGCCATCTGGAGTTGCTGTTTGGCAACAGTCTGACTCTGATCACGGACCTGCTTGACTGTAGTCTGGAGGTCTGTGGAGAGATGAGGAAGAACCTCATCCAGCGAGCCCAAGAGGGCATAAGAAAAATGCACCATAATGATGGCTGAGCTCGCCTGATGATGACCAAGCGAAGAGGCAGCATAGACCTTCCTGGTAGAATGGTCCAGTTTCCTGGACTCTTTTGTCTGGGGGTCTATCAGTATCTCCTGAATTACCCGACCATCGACTTGGTCACCAACCCCTCAGCCAAGGGGTGCTCTGTGAATCCCGAAAGGGAGCTGATGGGAACCGCATGCTTGTGGGGCATCCGGGATGAGGGCACAGGGCAGGAGACTGGGTGCTGCCACAAGATTGAAGGCTGGGTCAACAACGGCTTTGGCCACTGGAAAGACCTCTGTTGGGGGAATCCCCTTTCTTCAGGATATCAGTGAGGAGATATTCGGCCCGTTTTTAAACAGGCTCCAAGGGTATTCCCATAGATTCGGAGATGAGACAGAGGATGCCCTGGTAGGATGTGGGACCTTCCACCATTGAAAGACTCCCAATCGATTCATCGTCTAACGGACATGAATGCAAGTTAAGAGTCCTCGGACTTCTGCTAACAATTAATTTTCCAAAAATCTAAGCCAAGCACCAAATTCAATAATACCATTATGGAATGTTCAGACACTGGTGTGTGGAGTCACACTATTCACAAAATAGGGCCCCAATCAATCTCTTTGTTCAGTCCTCATGTTTCATTTAATGTACCCAACCTCTCAATCCATGCAGTTTCTTTACTTACTAGGAGATGCTTCCATTCTCCTCCCCTTCCTGGACAGTCCACTCTCTCTATCCCACAGAACTTCAAAGAGGATAGTTGGTGTTTGAAACCATCCTACTAGTTATTCCTACTTACATCTTGGAGCAAAGGGCATTTAATTACATAGATCACATGTGTGCTACAGCATGTAATTCTTTGACAAATTCTTAAGAGTTCATTGTTGCTGGGATTGCTGAACTATATAAGTTTATGGGTATTACAGAATTGTGTGCATGACGAATAAGGATTGTTTCCTGGGGGAGGGTGACAAAATCCCTATCTTCAGAGGGCCTTCTCAGGTCCGAATGTACCAACCCCTCTCTGAGTACAGGACTGTTTGGGTACAATCAAAGCTGGGGTATGGAAAACACTCATGCCCCTACTGGTGCAATTTATAAGGTGCCAGTGACTTCTTATGATGTCACCCAGTTTACCAAAATTTGGGAAAAATGGGGTGGAGAACACTGTACTTTGTGCTCTGCCATTCAACCTCATCTTGGGTTGTAATAAGAATGCCCTATCTAAGGCAGCTGCCCCGTTATTGGCTTCTCTCAGTAAGTGTTCTGTGTAACCATGTGCTTTGAAATGATTTGTCATCATCACTACCTCTTTCTAATATTCTGCATTCTCTGAGCAGCTCCTCTTTGGCTGCAGAAACTGACCAAATAGAATATTATCAGTCAGTCTCTGCTTGTGGCAACTGTCTCATTAGCAATATATTCTGTTTAGTTGTTTTTTCTGTACAATATGCTGTACAGTTTACTATTTTTAAATAAATCCCCAAATCTAGATATGGAATATTAATACAGCTATACTCCTGTGTAAACTTCAAATGCTGGTTGCATCTATTCAAGTACTCATGAAATTACTTCAACTGCTGTTCACTACCTTTCCAAATAAAAAACAAGTCATCTATGTATCTTAAATGATGATAATATTAAACCAATCATTCACACAAGAATCTTGAATAAAATGTGACTCAGAATGGTTATGTACAAATCAGTGTACGATGGGGCCATTGTTGGCCCATTCGCCGTACCCTTTAACTGTTTCAAAAACAGTTCTTCAAAACAGAAATAATTGTTGCTCAGTACTATTTCTGCAAGCTCCATTAAGTATGACATAGGCGGCTTTTCAACTACATTTTTCAAATCTAAAACTGATTCCAACACCCTCAATCCTTCCTCATGAGGAATTGAGGTGTAAAGATCAGAAACGTCCATGGTTACCAGAGAGCAAATTCTTGAAGTCCAAAGACGTCATTAATCTCAGTTATTAAATTTAGGACGTCTCTGGAATCCCATAAGTTAGCATTTCTTTGACAAAATCTCTAATGTGAAAGTCTACAAATGATCAAGAGATTCGAAGATGCAGTTCAGGCCAGACACACTTGGACTGAAAAATTTGGATCCCCCTAGATGTTAATCATTTATGCCATTCCCCTAAGGAGGTCAGAATTTAAGGAAAAATACTCCAGAGGATGTGGGAGTGAACCTATTGCCGCTTCATCTGTAACAACAGGAGTAATAGGTTCCTTCTCCTCTTCAATATCGCATTCCTCCTCTATGGCACTAGGTGGAGCTAAGGGAGGAATATTTATGCCTGTTCTTTCATGGTCTGGAAGAATTGCCACATGTGTTTGAATTCTACCATGGAGAGCATCAGAGAAATGCCAGCTGGCTAGATTATGGGCTAATTTGCATTTTTATTTTTAGGCTCCAAATGTTTGTTTTTTAGGGGTTTTCTGGTCTTTCTAAGGCTAGTGCAAGAGCACAATTCCTCTCTTCCAGCCTCTTCTTGTTCTTTTTATCTTCACATTCCTCAGCCAAGAATTCATGTTTTTTTGTGGGGTTCCTGGCAGACTCTGCTTTAGACTGGACTTCAGGGGAAGCTGGTTTAGTTGAAATTATTAAAGAGATATTCTCAACCTTTTAAATAGGGGAACACTCTTTTGAGCTAGAAAGAGGCTGGAGCCGACGACTGCTTTTTAGCTTAGGTCTTTTTCTGTGTCTTGGGCAAAACAATCTGCATAGATCCCAGTTCGACAAAGATAAGCTGTTCTGTGGTCCTTAGGACACAAGAAGCAACACTCTTAGATCCACAAGAGGCCCTCCCAACGGACCCATACAACTAGTATAGATCGCTAACTTTATTTAATTAAAAAAATCCTTTTTTTTATTTAAAATGTTGATGGCACAAGTGGTCAGCAAGAAGCCTCTTTACAGTGGCTCAGAATGAGAGGTGCTCTTACAGTAATAAGAGTACTTCACGCGAAACTGAAGGAAGCACTGTGATTGGTCACCAACTCTCCCGCAATCTATAATATTCCATAAAGATACTCATCTTATTTTGGCAGAAGGGCACATGCTATAAATAGTAACTCTAAATCTACTTGTTTCACACTTTTGCAATGAAAGGGCAGCATACCTCATTTTCTTCTGCAGCTCCTTATACTGCTCCGTGATTCTCTTGTAGTCATCGGTCAAAGCTTGATTCTCTTCCCGGTACTGTTTCACCTGTTTGGCAAATTTTATCTTCAGCTTATTCAGACTATCTTGCAGCCTGGGAAGAGGAGATGAATGTATGGTTAACCCAGAACAGTTGAGGCAGATACTGAGAAGGCAAGTGGCTCAGAGCAATGGAATGCACAGGTTTACGTCCATGCAGACCTGCGGTATCATGTTGCCACACCACCATTCAAGGTGAGCTAAAGCTGCCAGCTGACAAGCATCAGAGGAAAGGAGCAGCTGGAGACAAGCTGCAGATGCTGCATTCCAAACCACTTTAAGCAGGTGTCAGTGTGTCAGCAAACTCTAACAGAAACAAAGAATTTGATGGCAGATAAGGACCATTTAGCCCACCTATTCTGCCCATTTCCCTACCTGATGGATAAGCTGCAGATTCTAGTTAATCAACAGCTTACTTCCTCCTAACCCCCACTAGAATTGCCTTATGCCTGCCCCATGCATTCTTCAATTCTCCCACTGTTCCTGACTCCACAACCTCCTCAGGAAGGCTGTTCCATGCATCCACAACCCTCTCTGTGAAAAAATACTTTCTAACATTACCTCTGAGCTGTCCCCCCCTATCTTCAAATTGTGCCCCCTTGTTCTTGCACATGATGCACATAATAAGTGATAAAAGGAGAAAACTGTAAGTAAGCTGTTGGTTAACTAGGATCTGCAGCTTATCTGTTAGGTAGGAAAATGGGCAGACTAGGTGGGCCAAGCGGTCCTTATCTGCCGTCAAATTCTATGTAACTGGCTAAGCTTGCAAAAAAATGAAACTGGTAAACTGTAGTAACAGTTTATTTATACAAGGTTGGTTGGTTATGAGTTACATCCTCTTTCTAATGTGGCCCTACTGAGATAGCAGTTTAAGACAAAGTTACTCGCTAGTAAATAGAAGTTACTTGCCTGTAACCATAGTTCTACTACTGGTATTCACTTCACCTTCAAACTATGGCTGTTCCACTGGGCATAAGTCAGTTTCCAGACATCTTCATGCTTGGCTCCTCCCACCACTTGTGGAGTTATCCTCCAACTACACCCCGTGACATCAGATCTTACACTGGAAGCAGGGATCCATGGCTGCTTGCCAAGGGAGGTTGTCGGGTCATGTGGATTTGAAGTGAATATCAGTAGTGGAACTGCTGTACAGTTAAGTAACCTCTATTTCTACCAACCTGGATTTAGTTCACTATCCTCCAGGAGAAGGGGGGCAAGTTGTGTATGCCAACTATTTGGCAAACAGAGACTAGGAGGACGAAGGCCCAAAACACAGCATTATGACAATTAAGCATATAGATGCTGTAGTGGGATATGACTGTATGTACAACTGGACCATGTAGCAACTCTGGAGATCTCCATCCGGATGTACCTGTCAGCAGCAACAGATGCAGCAGTACATCTGGTGGAATGAGTCTTCAACCCCTTGGGTGGCTCCCTACCAGCCATCCTGTGGCACAAATTGATGTGTAAGGTTATCCATCTGCCAGTTGTCTGTTTTGCTGCCAGTCTACCCAAAGCTTTTTCAATGTAGGTCACAAACAGCTGGTAAGCCACACCACAAACCCCTGCTGTGTATTTCTTGTAACAGGAGTGCCTGGCACACGTCCCAAGGATGGCGCGCATGCTCAGTATCCGAAGTAGGCTTCAAAAGGTAGACTGGGGGAGATATAATACCTGGTTAGTATATTTCAGAAGTTTTACCAGGAAAGACATACTGAGCTGGTAACAGCTCGTTTCCAGATGCTTCCAGAGCAGGTGTGAGGTATAACAGGTTACTCACCTGTAACCATAGTTCCAAGAGTGGTATATTTTCACATCCACACTCTGGCAGTTCCACTGGAAGGATGTTATTGTCCGGAACGTCTATGAGCTAAGCTTCTCTCACCACCTGGGCGGTATAAACCCCCAACTCTGCCCCATGATGTCAGATCTCATACAGTGGAAGCAGGATCAGGTGCCACTTGCCAGGGAGGCTGGGTGGATTGTGTGAATGTGAACCATATACCACTCCTAGAAAGTACAGTTACATAAGAACTTACCGGAACAGTAGATCTTCAAGAGAATCTCTTTCATCAGGCCACACTAGGACCACAAGGAAACTTTTTTGCTAGCAGACTTCTAGGGGCCACCCACTGCAACATCATACGTCGACATCCTAATCATATAAATGTGGGTGACCCCATGCCCTCCTCAGTTCCCCCGCCAGAGACCATATACAGAGAACCTCCTCCTGGTGAACCAAGGGAGAGCTAGAGGTTCCCACCACTAAGCAAAATAAAACAGAAGGTAGATCATCCTGGAGAGAGAAACAGGACCTGAGAAGCCCATAGGCCAAGGGGGACTATAGGTGGGACGGAATGGCCTGATGATAGAGATTCTCTCGAAGATTAACTGTTATGAGGATATCTCTTTCATCAGGCCACACCTATAGAACAAGTCCCAAGCAGTACTGACAGACAGTCTGGGTGGCTGGAGGCTATTGACCTAAGAAAGGATGCCCTGAAGCACAACCAGGCTGAAGCCTTCCCTTCTCCTAGAGACAATGTCCAGACTGTAGTGTTTAGTGAAAGTGTGGACAGTACTCCGAGTGGCAGCAGCACAGATTTCTGCAGTAGACACATTCCAGAAACGGGCAAAAGAAGTGGCCATGCCTCTGGTTGAATGGCCACACACAACCCCAGGAAGTTCCTTACCATACTTCCTATAACAAAAAGTGATACAGTTGGCCACCATTTGGACAGGCACTGTTTAGAAACCGGTGCACCCTCTTTCTGCAGAGACAGAGACAGAGAGAAAGCAGCCAAAGCTTCCTTAAATCAAGGAGGTTATTTTCTAGACTACACTGAATTGAATTATTACTTTTTGGACCTGTGTAAGTAACTAGTATTGATTCTGTTTTTGGGGTTGACTTTTCTTAGTTTAACTTTAATTTGCCAGGGAGGAACTGTAGCTGGGAGATATTTGCAGTCATTTGTGACTAGACCTGTTACTTAACCTCTGTGAAATAGGTGTCTGAAAGGAAGGAAGGCACTCTCCGGGGTGGAGGGTCAGAGTTGTAGTTGATTGTTTCTGGAGGGCATAGGTTTACTTCCACCCACCTGCCCCAAGCACATAACTTCCATTATAGAAGGGGTTCTGACATCACTTCCCCAAAACTGCTAACAGCATACACCTGTTCACATCCTTAAAGGCACAGCACACTGAATAGGGGGTAGAGACACTCACAAGCTTGCACACACTAAAACAAGACCAAAAAAAAAAAAAGAAAAGCATCTGTAACAGGAAGGGACACAGACATGTGGGGAGTGGTGTAATGCACTGGCTGTGGAGCAGCAGTCTTCCGGGAGACATTCTGGAGACTGCACTGCTGTCCTATTTGCAGGCACCTCTCTGGTCTGAGGGAGGAGGTTGTTCATCTCCATGCTGACCTGGCAAGGATTCGGGAAACCTGTTCCCCCACCCAGAGACCACCCAGGCCACCTGCACTACCTCAGAGGTTGCCAAGAAAGAGGAGTGGTTGGACCACGGTGGGCTCAGGGAGGGTGAGGGTGGTGGAACAGAGGCACATCCCTCCAGTTGTGCCTCTCCACAATTCATTTGCCACTCTGGCGAAACATGGTTCATCTACAGAGGCACCCGCAGTGGAGTCCAAGGAGGATGCTGGGAACTTTCACAATGGAGACCCACAGGAGGGTGGCACAGGACCCCACAGGGGAAGGAAACAACTCCTGGTGAGGGACTCAATTGTTAGAGGGGTAGAACTGGCGGAGGGAGGGGAAAGGGAGGTAAGATGTCTGCCCAGCACCATGGCTTGGAGGGACAGGAAACGGATCCTCAGGATCGTAGGAGCAGATGCAAGGGGGAGTGAGCTGGATGTCATTATCCACCTAGGGACAAATGACCTGACTGAGAATGGGATCAGAGTAGTGCAACAGGAGTTTGTGGAGTTGGGGAAGGGCCTTAGAAAAGTAGCACACACGGTAACTTTCTCGGAAGTGCTACCGGTCTATGGCATGGATGAGGCTAGTGGTTGAAAAAGTGGTGCAGAGCTCAGGCATTTGGCTTCATTGGGGACTGGGGCTCCACCTGGAGGGATGCAGGCCTATATAGGCGTGATGGTCTACATCTATCCTGGAGGGGAACCAGGATCCTAGGTGATATTTTTAAATGCTTCACTGGCAAGCATTTAAACTAGTCAAGGGGGGAGGCACTGAAAAGGAGAAGGGAAATCCTAGCCCCCCCCCCAAAAAAAATCAGGGTAGTTAGTGAGGTAAACACCAAGATAGAGCAGTCGATAGGGAGAAGGGCAGGGGTAAATGGAGAAAAAGACAAAGGCAGTAAGGACAGGGATGGGGCAAAGAGAAATAAAGCCATAAAAAAGTGGAGGGTAATAAGTACCAATGCCCATAGTCTAGGTAAAAAGCTCCCCGAAATGGTGGCCTTGATGGAAGAGGGATGCCTGGATATTGTGGCAGTCACAGAAACATAGTACACAGAGAACTATGACTGGGATGTCAACATACCAGGGTACACAATCCACAGGAGGGACAGGGAGGGAAGAAGAGGAGGATGAGGAGCTCTCTATGTAAGGGAAGGGATCAAAGCAACAGAACTAAAGGGTAAACAGGGAGGAGAAGAGGCACTGTGGGTCACCCTGGAGACTGGAAATGGCACCATAATCCGCACAGGGGTTGTATACAGACCCCTGTCTCAGGGGGAGGAAATGGACAAGGAAATGATAGAAGGCACACAATGGGGGGTGAGATACTGACAACAAAAATGGAAAGGGACCTGGGGTAGTCATATCAGATGACCTAAAGGTGGGCCAGCAATATGAGAAGACAGTAGAGAGGGCTGGGGGGATACTGGGATGCACAGGGAGAGGCATCACCAGTAGAAAACAGGAAGTTGTTGGCCCTCTGTACAGACAGTTGGTAATACCACATCTGGAGTGCTGTGTACAGTTCTGGAGATCCCATCTCCGCAAAGACATAGACAGGGTGGAGACTGTCAGAGGAGGGCAACCAAAATGGTGCAGGATCTGCACCAGAAGACATATGAAGAAAGACTAAAGAAGCTTAAGATGTATAGCCTCAAGGAAAGGAGGGAGAGGGGGGACATGATAGAAACTTTCAAATACCTCAAGAGAATCAACAAAGTCCAAGAGGGTGGCATCTTTCAGACAAAGAGATGTGCAAGAATAAGGGGGCACAATTTGAAGATGGGGGATGGCTCAGAGGTAATGTGAGGAAGTATTTCTTCACAGAGAGGGTTGTAGATGCATGGAATGGCCTTCCTGAGGAGGTCGTAGAGTCAAAAACAGTGGGGGAATTCAAGAATGCATGGGACAGACATAAGGCAATTCTAGTGGGGGGCAGGAGGATGTAGGCTGTTGGTTAACTGGGATCTGCAGCTTATCCATTAGGTGGGAAATGGGCACACTAGGTGGGCCAAGCGGTCCTTAGCTGCTGTTAAATTCTATGTTTCTATGTTTCCCAAGGGCAAAAGAAACAAAAAGCTGCAAGGACTTCCTGCTGTCCTTTGTACGGTGAACACAATATCTGAGTAGGCTATGTACATCTAAAGTACGGAGCAATGTTTCCCCTGGATTGGCATGCTCCGGAAAATAAACTGGCAGGTGGATGGCTTAATTCAAGGTAAACTCAGACACCACCTTTGGCAGGAATGTAGGATTGGTACTGTACATAAAGACACTGGTCCATGTGGAAAACCAAATAAAGAGGCTCACACATCAGAGCCTGAAGCTCAGAAATACTTCGAGCAGAAATAATGACAACTAAAAATACTGTGGGGTGCACGGTCTCTGTCTCGGAGGCCTAGAGCTAGCGTGGGAAACAAACAGAAAATCAGGGAGGTTAATGAATAGCTCAGTGCATGGTGTGTAGCTAGGGGGTATGGGCTGATGTGGGTTGGGGTGCAACTTGCGAGGACAAGGGGCTGTATGCCAGGGATAGGCTCCACCTAAATTTGGGGGGGGGGGCAGGAGGTTTTGAAACTAAAACTGACTGAGTTCATCAAAAGCTAGGTGGGGTTTAAACTTGTGAGGGAAGGCGGGGGCTTGAGGCTGCTGCTAGCAAGCACATCGAGGGAAGACTTAGCCTTCTCCCCCCAGCGGAGGGGAGGAGGTGCCTAAGTGGGGCACTCGACTGTGAGCACGGGAGCAGGAGCATGAAGATAACTGCGGGATGGAGGGTTGGGGGGACAGGCGAGGGCCAGGGGCAGGGATGGAGGGTGGTCCTGATTAATGCCAAGATCATGGGTAACAAGACGCCTGAACTTCAGGCAATGCTAACTGAAGGGGAGGTGGATGTGGCAGCAGTCAATAAAACCTGGGCCACTCCTCAGCACGACTGGGACCTAAACCTGATGGGGCACACAGTGTTAAGGAAGGACAGGGCTGTGGGCAGGGGAGGTGGGGTAGCACTCATCATTAGCAATGGCATCAATACATGCAGGGTGGAGGGGGCAGATGAAAACGCAGAGGAGTTATGGGTTACCTTGCAGGCACCTGGGGTAAGAGAGTAAACCTAGGGGTGGTTTATAGGCTGCCCATGCAGGAGGAAGAACTTGAGGAAGGCCTGGTGGAGAATCTCAGGGACCACCATGGTCAGGGGGAGGGTAGAACTGTGGTTCTGGGTGACCTTAATATGCCAGGGGTTGACTGGGGAACTATGGCATCCTCATCAGCTAGGGCACAGCACCTGCTGGATGTCTTCCAGGATGCATTCCTTTCCCAACTGGTGGCTGATCCGATGAGGGATGGTCAAATCCTGGATGTGGTCCTGTCGGATTGCAATCTGGTTAGGAACCTAGTGTTAGGGGATCCACTGGTGGAGAGTGATCATGCCACAGTTTGGTTTTCCCTAGACTTGGGAAGAGGGAAAAATCGCACTAAATCGGTGGTGGTTGACTTTAGTGGTGCGGACTTTAAGGGTATGGAGGGGGATCCTCAAAGGGCATTTGGAGGGGATCAGACCGGACATGGACACAGAAAGCAGGTGGAAAATTATCAAAAGAGGACTCCTAAAAGCTACCAAGGCCTGCACGAAGGCCCGAACGCAAGTTTGGTAAAGCCAGAAAGCTGAGCTGGTGGACCAGGGAGGTCCAGGAGGTGGTGAGGGAGAAAAGAAGCTGCTTATAAATGATACAAGGGCTTGCATGGGGTTGTGGACAGGGGGAAGTATGATGTGATATGATATCCAAAAAGGTAACCAGGGTGGTGAGATCGGCCAAGGCAAGGAGGGAGCAGAGGTTGGCACAGGGGATCGGATGCGGGGGAAAAAGGGTTCTTTAGGTATATCAGGGAAAGAAGGAAAGTGAAGGAGCAGATTAGCAGACTGAAGTCAAAGAGAGGGTGGGCCGAGGAGCAGGCGTAGGTACTAAACAAATACTTTGTTTTGGTCTTCACTAGAGACAATGGAGGGTCAACACCTTACGGGGGAGGCAGACTAGAAATGAGGAATGGGGGAGGTCACAAATGTTGAAATTCCTATTGGTAGGGTGAGGGAAGCCCTTAGGTCCCTGAAAACGGATAAGGCACTGAGTCCGGATGGCTTCACCCCAGGGTGCTAAAGGAGATGGCAGAAGTCCTTGCTGCACCTCTGGTGCACCTTTTTAACTCCTCCCTTCAAATGGGGTGAGTGCCCCAGGATTGGAGGATGGCTCATGTCGTGCCTATCCACAAAGGCAGCTCACGGGAGGAGCCGGGTAACTACAGGCCTTTTCAGCCTAATGTCGGTGGTAGGCAAAATGATGATGGCCATCTTGAAAGAAAAGCTGGAGGTGTTTCTGGAAACACGGGGCCATCTGGATGAGCAACAGCATGGCTTCATTCAGGGCAGATTGTGTCAGACAAACCTTGTGGAGTTCTACGACTGGGTGACAAAGGCGCTGGACCAGGGCAGGCCGGTGGATGTTCTCTTTCTAGACTTCAGCAAGGCTTTTGCTCCAGGGCCACAACCTGGGTTGCTGGACAAGCTGGGGGGAATGGGGGATAGGATGGTTGAGTGGATATGAAGCTGGCTAATTGGGCAGGTTCAAAAGGTAGTGGTCGGAGGGGGAGGTATCATCTCCTAGAAGGGTCATTAGCAGGGCCCCACAAGGGTCTGTGCTGGGTCCACTCCTATTTAATGCTTACATCTCTCACATCAGGGATGGTATCAGGAGTGAGATGATCCTCTTTGCCGATGACTTGAAGCTGGGGGGTGGTGGTGGATGGGGAGGAGGGTAGACGAGCCCTACAGGGGCACCTGGAGACTCTGGAGAGGTGGTCATGCACCTGGAAACTGAGGTTCAATTCCAAGAAATGTAGTGTTCTCCACTTGGGGCTTAGGAACCCAGCTCATGAGTACTTTTTGGGTGGGAAGAAGCAGCAGGTTTCGGGAAGAGAAAAGGATCTTGGGGTGGTTGTGGATGACAAAATGAATAACTCGGAGCAGTGTAGCAGGGCTGCGGCAAAAGCAAATAAAATGCTCAGGTGCACCATCAGAGGGATAACCTCGAGGACACGGGAGGTGCTTCTCCCTCTGTATAACTGCCTGCTTTGACTGCACCTAGAGTACTGCATGCAGTTTTAGCACCCATACTTGAAAAAGGACATTGCACTTCTGGACAGGGTCCAGAGGAGGGCAACCAGGATGATGCAGAGTCTGGGGGAAAGATCTTATAAGGAGAGACCTGAAGAGCTTAACCTGTACTCCCTGGAGGAGAGCAGGGACAGAGGGGATATGATTAAGGTCTTTAAATATCTGAAGGGAGTAAATAGGGTCAGCCTAAATAGGGTGTTCCAGCTGAGGAAGAAGGGGGCCACCAGGGGGCACTCCATGAGGCTGGTTGGTGGGAGGCTCAAGGGGAGACTAGGAGACGCTACTTCACTGAGAGGTGGCGAACCCTTGGAATGCCCTACCTGCAGAACTGGTGTCTGTTAATACAGTGGAGGGATTCAAGAGGGGCTGGGACAGGTATAAGGGGAGGGTTAAACTGAGTAATGTCAGATCTGGAGATGTAACTCTGATGGGGTTGGGGGGATTTACGGGGGAGTTGGGGAGAGCAGCAACGGTGTCCTGACCAGGTGCTGATTTTCGAGCAGACTCGATAAACCATTAGGCCTATTCTGCTGGCATCTTAGTATTAGTATGCTTTCCACAACAAAAAGCATAGCTTGTATGTATTGGACGGCTCAAAAGGAGCCAAAGTAAGTTTCTCTAGAACAAAATTCAAGTCCCAAGATGGAACTGGATTGCAGATGGGAGGCTTCAAGTGAAGAAAGCCTCTCAAGAACATATGGGACACCCCCAGGTGTGCAACCGTATGGCCATTAGTGGGCACTTGGAAGGCTGAAATTGCAGCCAGGTGCACCTTAATTAAAGAGTATTTCAGCCCCACATCCAAAAGGGACAGCAAGTACTCCAGAATCTGATTCACTGGACAAGTGAAGGGATCCAAGTGACGGAAAGCAACCCATACAGCCAAGAACTTCCGCTTCATGGAACAGGTGGCCCTGGCGGAGGGTTTTCTCACGGCCACCAGGACATCAGCTACCTTTTGGGATACCCTAAATCTTGCCATGGCTACGTCCTCAGGAGCATGCATGAAGATGGAGGGACCTGAGGTCCAGATGGACCAGGGTGCCCTGCTCATGTAATAGCAAGCCTTTGAACAGTGGTATGGGTACTATAGGTTCCACCGCCAACTGCTGCAGTAAGGGGAACCAGATCTGATGAGGCCAGAAGGCAGCAACAAGTATCAGAGTCACTCCTTCCGTCTGAAGCTTGATCAGCACCCTCTGAATTAGAGGGAAGGGAGGAAAAGCACAGAGAAACCTCCCTTTCCAAGAGAGGGACAACGCATCTTGCCAGAAAACTCAAGGCCCTGGAGCGAGTGAGTAGAAAAGCAGCAGCTTTGCGTTGAGTGGGGACGCAAAAAGGTCCAACTCTGGACAAACCCACCTGTCAAAGAGGTCTTCAACTACCAAGGTCAGCAGTTCCCACTCGTGCATTTTGGACTGCGACCTGCTCAGCCTGTCACAGAAATTGCACACACACAAGGAGAATGCTTTCCAAAGAATTTTGAAGCAAATGCAATTTATTAGCAAACACCAGGGCTAACTAACCCAAACCCCTAGCGCCTTGGCAATGAAGCCTTCTAAGGGAGCATACAGTAATGGGAAATGAAGGTGTGAGCCGACTTCCAGGTAGCAGTCCTACAGATCTCCTATATGAGGACATCCCTGGAAGCAGCCACCAAGGCTGCAGTATGTCTACTGGAATGAGCCCTAATCACTACAGGAAGCTCCCGACCCACCAACCTATAGCAGAAGTTGATGAAAAATGTAATCTACCTTGCAATCATTTGCTTTGCTGCAGGTCTGCCAAGTGCAGCTTCAGAGTAGGTGAAAAACAGCTGGCAAGCCTGTCCCCGAACTCCAGCCATGTGCTCCACATAGTAGGAGAGCACTCCCCGAAGGTCCAGGGAACGGAATCCTAGAATCACAGAAATTGGACGGCAGAAAAGGACCCTTCCGGCCCATCTAGTCTGCCCAACCCTCCCCTTTCACATACCCCCCCACCTGCCCCCTCCCCCAATACTCAGTCCCATATGCCTGTCCCATGCCCTCTTAAATTCTTCCACCATCTTAGCCCCCACCACTCCATCCATCAGTCTGCTCCAGGGCTCCACCACCCTCTCTGTGAAGAAGTGCCCTCTCACATGGCCCCTGAACCTATTTCCTTGGAATCTGAGGCTGTGCTCACTAGTTCTGGCTCCCTCCTTCCTCCTCAGCCAATCCTCTTCACCTACTTTATTGAGCCACTTTACATATTTAAAGGTTTCATTCATGTCCCCCCTTTCCCTCCTTGTTTCCAGTGTGTACAGATTCAGCTCTTTACACCTCTGCTCGTATGTCTTCCCCTGCGTACCCTGCACCGTCTTTGCTGCCCTTCTCTGAACCCTCTCCAATGCATCTATATCCTTGAGGAGGTGTGGTCTCCAGAACTGAACCCTGTACTCTAACTGCGGCCTCAGCATGGCTTTGTAGAGGGGCATTATAACCATGGCCCTGATTTTTCTGCGGCACGTTGGAGCAAAGTTCTGCTGCAGGGTTTCCATTTGCCGAAGAACTTCTGTGGCACCAGACATCAATTTCTGCGGCAATTCTGCGGCACACTTTTCCCCTTTTGTGACCCTTTTTTGGGTGTTTTTCACCACATTTGACCTTTTCTTAGTAGTAGTAGTATAGTTAAGTGCAGATTGTGACAATCGCCCATAACATTCATCCTAAATGAAAATATACCACTGTTCTTTAAAGTTAATGTTTTATTAAAGCAATAATTCACTTTTAAAAGGGTGATTTGGAAAAATATTTACAGAAACAAAAAAAAATATTTATATACAGATATAGTTACATAACTAAAAATAAATAAAAATAAGAAAATAAACATCATGCAATACAGAAATATATACAGGACTTAAGGAAATTAAAGTAAGACAATTAACACAATGCAGTGCACATTTCTGTACAGACTTACTAATCTAAAACAGTAACTTCAGCTTCAGCATTTGCATTCTAGATTCCTCATCACTGTTGTCCACACTTTTAATCATTTGCGAGTTGAAACAGAGGAAGACCAACCTCCTCATATTGTCCTCTGACAGCCCGCGCCTTCTTTCTGAAAAAATCCAGTTGTGGATGCTGATGTTACGCTCAGCATCTGCTGAGTTTGTCACTGAATTAACACGTTTGTGCCACAGCTGCCAGTTTGGGCACTCTTTCCTGTGCTGACCTCCAGAACAGGTCCACTGACATCTCAAGAGTTATTATTATTTCCAAGATACTGTGTCACCAGTATCTCTTTGTACAAAAGAAACTCATCTGGCGGCACGTCATCTCATCCAGGAACTGAGCAATATTCAGTTTTGTCCTGTGGCATTAATGCCACCTTTTTTGGATTAAAAATCCTGATCTCCTTTAGGTACCAATATCCTGGGCTGACCCTCTGTGGACATGTACTTGCTGAGTTTGTCTGCAGCACCTTGAAAAGTTATCTGGAACTTTCCTGCCACTTCTGTCATCACAGACAGAGGCACATCATCATCATCAGAATCAATAAAATGTTCAAAACTTTCAATAGTGCATTGTCTATTTGACTCGAGATAAATCTGCAGCTCCTCTAGAGTATCTACCACATCCAACGCCACTGGCACTTGAGATTGAAATCTGTCCAGCATGCTGCACAGTTCTGAGTTTTTTTCTGCCAGGAATGGCAGTTCCATCTTTAATTTCACATACTGTGTGTCGTCAGATAAGATGTCCTAAAAAATAAAAGCCTTAAGTATATTGTTATGCAGGTTTTAAGTACATTCAATTCATGATAATTAATGGTGTTATTTAAGCAATAAGCCACAAAGGGGTGTGGGTTATGGGGGGATTTACCACAGCTGGCATGGTTTGCCCACGAGATGCAGCCGAGTGGGTAATTCCTCGCCAGCCGTGGTAAATCCCCCGATAACCCACATATCCCGAGTGGCTTATTGTGATTATACCATGGGAAGGAGGTGAAAGATTAAAAAAATATTAAAAAATCATATTAAAAAAGTAAAAAAATAATCTTTTTTTTATTGATTTTAAGGTGAGGTATCCTTCCTCTATAGTAAATAGTGCCATGTTGTTAGGGAGATGGAACTGAACTTGCAGGGCGTCATGTGATGGAGGATGTCCCCTGAGTGATTTCCATTCAGCAGGCAGGATTTTTGGTTTTAGATTTTAATAAAATTTGTACATCATGCATGTTTTTGTGGTTCTACGGAGATGGAGCATGAGCAGAGCTGAAGGGGGAGATGGCTAATGTCTGAATGAGAAGGTAGGTGATGTCAGTGAGACCCAGTCCGATTTGGTGGGCATGCTAGCCTTTTTTTTTTAAATGTCTGCAGTTAGAGTTTTTCATTTGTTGCTTTTTATAGAGACACAATGTGAATGGAAGGGGGAGAGCGCCAATGCCATAGTGCGGAAGTTGTGTGTGGTTCTGGATTCAGGGTGGCTTTCAGTTCGGGGGGAAGCAGTGGTGTGATTTCTGTGGGTATTCAGTTTTCTCTGGGTCCGAGATTATCGTAAGGACTGTAGAAGGTGCAGCCCAGCATTAGATGAGTGGTGATTTCTGCGAATGGCAGTCTGATGTGATGGTAAAGTACGGGCAGGTGTTTGTTAAAGTTGCGTGGGGGGGCAGTCAGTAAAGGAGATATAGACTGAGCAGGAGTGGTGATGGTGCCTGAGAAGGTATAGCATGGGGTGGTATTGTGGAGAGGGTTGGGAGATGTAACGAGCGTGGAACACTACATGTTTTAACTAAAGCTTAATTTTGTAGGCTGGTTGTTTTGAGGGAGCGGTTTCCGCTTCTCTATTTTTGAAACCTGCGCATTACCATCGCTTGGCGGGGAGACAATATGGTGGTTGAATTAGTTTTTTTGGGGGGTCGGATGAGTTTGAAAATGGGAGATTCTAGATGAGGCTGGCTGGCACTTTTTCCATGGGTATATCGTAGGATTTACCACGGCAGAAAGGTGCCAGCCGGCCAATTAAAACATAGGATTGTGTCTTTTGTTTTGAGTCCATGGTATAATTCATTATAATTTTGTTTTAATGTTTGATGAGCTCCAGGCTGGAGTGAGAAGTGTGCAGTGAAATCTACTGCTGGTATAACAACATTAATTATTCATAATAATGCAGGGAGCAGAGAAAGTAGTAAGTACCCCAGATAAGGCACTTAATTATTTCTCTCCTTGGTTTCTGTGTTCTTATATGTGTTTCATATTAGCCATAATAGTTAATAACCATAAATATGCACACTACATCCATGCAATTGATAATGGCACAAATGGTATAACTTATAAAATGGTATCATTGATTGAAAATAGCACACATGATACAATAAACAATCTCTTCATATTCAAAACACTCATGCTCTCATACAGTTGAAATATGAACTTGCATCACTTACACAAAGAAGCAGAAGTGATAAACACGGTGTATTTGTCAACTAACGCTCCTCTGCCACAAACTCTCTCTAGAACCTGATGTGGTCTCTGTGGTAAGAGTGTGGGGCGGAAATGTGAGCTCCATCTTGCAGAGGAGGGGTCAGGTGGCATGGCTGCTCTTTTGCCTGGGTTCACCTCTCAAGTGGTTCACATACCTTGTTTTTCATCCACAAGGCAGCGAGAACAACTTTCGGAACACCTTCCTATAATTTAGTGTTACACTGAATGGCCTTTGTAATTCCCCCGTAATCAGTTCCATGATGTGTGCAAGGCAGGTGATGTGCGTACAGTTGGGGAACAAGCCACACAACACATCTGTGAAACATTTTTTCATGTATGCCGTGTTGCCCGAATCAAAGATATGTATGTCGCTGCAGTCCACGGCATATTCATTTACTGTCTCTATCACTGCCTTGGAAACTGTGCTGTGTGTGACAGCCAGAAGGAACTTTGTGTCCAGCAGGTATGGGCGTATACGCCCCGTCTCAATCTTGTTCTAGAGGAGCTGGCTGCTAAAATGTTCAAAATTGTCCTGTGTTCTACGTCGCTGGTCTCATCCACTATGACCGCCAGTTTCTTCCATTCCAATCGTTTTTTCACTATTTCTTTTTGTGCTTCATACATGTCGGACACATAAACACGGCGCAGCTGACCAGACTGCAGAACTGATCCTCCTCTTTTGACATGTGTGCAGAGGAAGGCCCTAACTAAAGGATGATCAGCCTTTTCAAGTGGAATGTTTGCTTCCAACGACATTTTTACGAAGTCCTGGACAACCCCAACTCTAGCCATCTTTGCACTTGTCCGGCATTGTAGCAATGTTGTCAAGGTTCTCTGCTTCTTTCTGATGCCTTGTTCCTCAAACTGGGCCTTCCACTTCAAATGCCTGCCAGCCATGTGATCAGTAATGGCTGATCTACGTACATGGTTGCGCACCACGTTGCAGCATGTACAAAATAATTTCCCACCATCTGCATGCAGGTCATTGGGAAATTCTCTGCCGCGGTCCACAGCAGTGACACACAATTCTGTCTTGGAACAGTTGCGAGAAGATGGAGTGGGTTTCTCTACGAAGCGTTCCATTCTGTTGCGTTGGGAAAAATAGCAAAGAAAGGGAGAAACAAAGAAGAAAAGTTAATACTTGAACTCTAATTGCTGCTGTGTTTATTCGTTAATTGTTCAACTTATGTGTCAAACACAAACAAGGTTATTCTTGTATCTCCAGGTTCCCTTGGTAACAGAGAACCATCCCATTCTGCCTTCACGCCAAGAAAACTTCTTGGTACAAGAATATCCTTGATCTGTTTGACTGCTCAAAAAATCATGAACAGTCCTCTATGTTGTCGGTGTTTAGGTAACAGTTACATGTTGTGTAACACACTAATTTTTATTGGTAACAGTATCAATTCTTCATACAACATAATTAGTTACTGTAACAAACAGTATTATACATTTCTATTACAGGTAATCGTTGCTTTTGCACAAACTGCTAGGTAGCTTTTTTACACAGAGATCTATTATTAGGTTATGGAAGGTTATGGAACATTAAGTTGCAAAACTTTACTTCCCAATTGAACCTTTATTCTTAGAAAAGTGTATGATTCTGTAATGTTGTCACACTTGTTTGGATGACCCAGCAGAACTTGCTTGTGTAATAGGTGATATAGACTATAGCGACTAATAATCAAGATGTGATGCTGACATAAAAGTGCTAATGACATATTCTTGGGCCTGTTAAGTATGTGACAGGATTAGTTTTCTAGAGAACAAACATTAGCTCTATTTTTAACTAGGTGTGAACCACTACAGCTTAAAATCTGCCTTTCCATGATTACAAAATCTAGCTGTGTTAATGTGCTGCTAAATTGAAACGCACTGTGACTTTCAAATCTCAGACTGGCCAAGAAAACATTTTTCAGCATACAAGGCCAAAGTGAATAAAAATATATTTACTAACTAACCAGTCTGGACTGGGGTGAGATGTGTACTGCATGGGTGGGCAATCAGCCAGCAACACACTGTGACTGGCTACGTAAACATTTCTATTTATAAGAAGGCCACAGTTAAACATCATTATTTATAAAATACCATAGGTACCCAAAGTTAAATAAATGCAGGTACACACATTAATTAAACAATGTAAATAAACAGGACATTTTCCTTGTGGGGTAAAAAGAGCACAGAAATTGCTTACCTCTTTATAGAAAAAGGCTGGCAGCCAGTAGAATTCAGTGAAGTAATGTTGCTGGAAGTTGTCTTCCTTCTGAACAGGTTCTCGATGTTGCAGGTCGCAGGTGTTCCTCCTTACGGTAGGTAGTTTCTGACCTGAAAGGCTGGGCTTTTTATACCAAATTTTTCTGACCCCATTCTTGGGTAAACCATTCTGATTGGCTCGTCCACTGTGACCACATCAAATCTTATTGGATCATATGAATAGCCAATCCACTGTGAAAGACCAGCAGTCAATCAAAAAGGTGATAAGTGTGTGGGTGTGTGCATGTGGTTAGCCAATCCAAAGTCTGCTTATTTTGCCAATCATTATTTTGCTTAGCTGGTGGTCCTGTGATGCTTTTGTAACAGTTTTAAAAAAATACAAAACAAAAAATCTTTCCAGAAAACCATATTTAAAAAGTAGACGAAATGAGATAGATAGATAGATAGATAGATAGATAGATAGATAGATAGATAGATAGATAGATAGACCGACAGACAGATAGATAGTGCAGGTTTATATATATATATATATATACACACACATAGTATTTCACCTTTGTTAACAAGGTTTGTGTGATTTACATTAGGCTGTTTCTTGCAAACATTACTAATTTTAAGATGCACGCAGAAAGGCACAGTCAGAATAACCTCTTGTGCTAACACTGCCTTACAGAAACTGGGAACGTTGACTCATAAGAGGAGGGAAACCAGAATATGTAGCGGTGTTTTGATCACACACAAAATGTATTCAGTGTTCTATGTTTCTATGTTAGCTGTCTAATACATCCTTTTCACAACTGTGTATGTGTCTTCTTTGTGTTATGTTGTACAATTCCAGTAAAGCAGTCCGATTTGCTGTACACCACTATCGCTTATGTTCGAGGGAGTCTTGATAACTATCATCATGCATGCTACATAAAAAAAAAGTAACCTTGTTATAGATAGATAGAGAGATAGATAGAGACAGATAGAGAGCCAGATACATACATACAGTCATACGTACATAACATAGGCAGACAGAGAGATACTGCACCTGAACACATATTGGGGGAATTAACAAACACCAATATTTGTACAATATGTCAGTAAAATACTGCCTTTAATCTGACCATCATAAAATCATACGATTAGTTTTACTTGTAATTTACTAAGCACGTATTATTTTTAGAGGTTAGCTTCACTGTCTGACAGTCACCACCCAGGGGTGTTATGTGGCACTAGGTACAGCCAAGTGCCTATATTGCCCCTAGGTGTGGTGATTTTACTGAGTAAATGTTAATCTAACTCCTTGGAGTGCCTTATTGTGAGTATAGAAAGTATTCCAAAAGGAAATTTTTAAACATTTTCTTGTTGATTTTTTTTCTCATTTACAATAAGCAGAGAGTAAGTAAGCACCAGAAGTATTTTCAAATTAAAAGGTGGAAGGGAAACCAGGAGGCACAGTCTGAAGCTGGAAGGAGGCGGATTTGGGAGGGAAATAAGGAGGCACTATTTCGCCGAAAGGGTGGTGGCAGAGTGGAACATGCTACCAGAGGAGGTGATCATCACAATGGTGGGGGACAGGTTCAGAGGGAGGTGTCAAACCATGGTGGAGCAGGGAGTGGGAATGAATGATACAAGGGCAAAATCAATGGTGGGGAGGCAAGCAGGGGTGGGCAGCTGCCGTCTGAAAGACTGAAGTGCTGCACACTCAAGCAGACTAGATAGACCGATAGGCCATTTATTTGCTGGCAATTTTGTATATTCGTATGCATTTGAGATTTTTTATGAAATAGTTGTGCCACCAACAATTTAAGAATGGTGGTTCAAAATCAGAGTGAATCAGTCCAGTCATTCAGCAGTCCTAGAGGATGGAATGCTGCCAGGAAGAATCCATGTGCCACTGTGAGCAAGCTGATTTTCAAAATATTTATATGTGTGTTCCTTTTTTAAAGGTGCTCATTCACAGTTCTGTAATTACTGCTTGTTGTGGGTTTCTCTGGCGACATAACTACTTACTAGAGTAATCCTACTTAACCCTACTTACATGGCAGCAGGTCTTACAACAAGGGCACAGTAGTTTCATTTCTTTATTATCTTCTGGACTGCGGCTGTGTACTTCGGTAGCAGCATCTGCAGGGCAGTGAATGAATATATATATATTCCATCCCTACTGCAGTGCATTCCAATATAGTATATATATGCCATCCCTGGTGCAGTGCAGTGACTTCAAATACATACTGTACATAACACATAAAATGTATTTATATATCATCCTGGGTTTCATTCTTCTTGCAAATAATGTAACAAAATTGATATACTGTGCCCTCCTCAAGATCCTGCCTCTGAATTACTGAATTATTAAATTTGACCCTTGTGTGATTCTGGCAACAAAGAGTGGTACTTTATTTGTTTTGGTGGGGGTGGGGGGCAAGCTAAGTGGAAGGGGCATGGCAGCAACTGAATGAATATTCCTTCCTGTGGCAGCGCCTGAATGAATATGTATTCAGGCACCAGAAAAACTGGGATTTATGACAAGTGAAGAAATAAAGAGAAATAACTGTGCAATGTCGGGGAGCAAGGCTACATGATGGAAGCTGGTTTTCCACTCTGTCTGTAGCACAGCATTTCATTTCTTGGCTACTCAATTGGGTAAAAAAATTAGTATGGTCTGAGTAAGGTCTATATTATAGTGTTTATAAAATTCCCACTTTCAGCCAAAGGAGCATAATTAAACATGAATTAATAATTGATTAATTTATTTACAGTATGGGGCAGTGCATACTACTTGGCTTTGCCTGTTAAATGAGGAAAGGCAGGATGAGGTTCTCCGTCACTGTGGACCACTATGCTTTTGGAATTGTAACTTAAGCCCCCTGTTGTTCCTGGGTGCTCAGACCGGGGACTTGGTGTAAAATAATTTGTAGAGGCTCAGCCGGAGGCAGGCACAATTACAGTAAAGGCTCGGTGCTAACTTTATTTATTGATGTTGACAATACTTAGTGAGTGGGACAGAGGAGGCTTTCACTATGTAAGCCTCCAGTGCTGGGTGGGCGGGGGGAAAAAAGGAATGCAAACATAGGCACCCATGGTGGCCATTCCAGGGCTCTGACATGCCGCAAGGGACAGCATCTGTATTTAATGACTTTGGTTCCATTAAAAAAAATGTAAAACACACAAAAAAAAAAGTAGTCACAGGAGGCATAGGAACTTTTACTCCATTTCTGCAGTTATGTTCAGAACTTCTAAGAGCCCCGCTACCGGGTGAGCCCCTTCATGCAAGCAAAAAAGCCTGTCAGGGCTTGGGCAGGAAAAAGAATTCCATGAAATGAAGATGAATACTGTGCCATATCAGGGAGCCAGGCTATAAGGTATGCAAAGCTGATTCCGTAGCGGAGCCCCTCAGAGTCTGCAGAATTCAACTTCCTGGGTGTTCTCTAGCAATTTCTTTATTTGCAGAATAAGCCAGCCCATAATAAAGAAAATCATTCGGCTGCAATTTGTTATTTTAAAACTGGCTGTTTGGCAGGAGCACTGGAAGGCTGCTGAGGAACTCAGGTACTGAACCCTATGTAAGCATCCAGTGCTGTGTGAGCGGGGGGGGGGGGCAGGAATGCAAACATAGGCACCCCAGGCCATTTCAGGGCTCAAACGTGCCACAAGGGACAGCATGTGTATTTAATGACTTTCGTTCCATTTACAAAAAAAATATATAGTAAACTTTCACTACGGTTAGGGGACTTGGGATTTTTTTTATTACACTGCCAGCTGTACTGAGCCAGGGAGAGCACTGGAGGAGGTCACAATGACCGTGTTAATTCACCTTTGTGGCAGGTATCTCTGCCAAGGAGGGCATGCTATATTTTCAATAAGGCAGCCAAGTAGGGGCATTACTGTATGATATTTGGGGACATCGCAGCTGTAAAATAAAAATTCAGAAGAGCTCCTATTGCAAGTCCTTCCATAGTTCTCCGGGGCTGGTACTGGCACCAAAACAACCAACTGCATCAGGAGTATTAATTTATTTCCACCACCTGTATCCAGCCCTGGACAGTCACTGAGGCTTCAGTCTTTTTGTAATAACATTTTAATATATTAATATTAATGGTCAGTTGGTCCCTAACATTACAGAATAAATATATATATATATATATATATATATATATAAATAAACATATTGCACTGCCTAACTGGGCTCTCTGGGGCCACTATTGGTGGGAAATCAACCTGCTTTCTGAATTTTAACTGATGCTCCTACTGGGGACTTGGTGAATAAAACAATATTGGCTCATCAGGAGGGCACAGTATGTTTTTATGTATTATTTCTATTGTCAGCCATCGAATCAGAGCTCATTTATTGATACATTAATTAATGAATGTATTTCTTTCACAGTCTACTTTGTACTAGGGACCAGAATGGTGAAGATTTGCTCACCTGCTACATGTTTTGTAACCCCCTCGATACCTCTCGAGAAAGAAAAAACCAAAAAGTGAATTAGGATAAAAAAAGAAATAACTGTATAGTGCCCTCCTTGGCTGGCCCTGGCTGTAGGTAAGAAGGATGGTTCAGTTCCTGCTGAGCCCCTGGCCAAGCTTGCCATTGCTCCTTTCAGATGCCTGATGGTCTCAGGGCAATCTACTATTTTAAATGCAATATTTGGCAATAACTGCAATAAGGAAGCACAGTGATGGGACCTTGTTTTTTTTTTTTTGGGGGGGTAAATGACTGGCCCCACTCCCAGATAGGAGAGGAGGAGATAGAATGGGTTGAAAAAAAGGGAATTTCAGCAGTCAGAGGCCCTTTTTAATATGTATGAATTAACTGTGCTTGGGAATGTGGACCAAGAGGGCAGGAACAAAAACGTCTGCTTGTAAAATGGGAACCGAAGCCCTTTTGCTCCCAGGGGGTTCTGACCTGGACTCGGGTAAAATAAATAAAAGAATAAAGGCAGTGTTCTTTCCTTGCAGCAATTCACAGTCTGGAGGGATTTCCTGTTAAATGCTGTAAGCCGGAATGGGGCTCTCTGGTGCTCAGTGATGTGGGCAGCTATGGTGGGAAAGCAACCAGTTTTTTGAATTTTAACTGAAGCCCCCCCCCGTTGCTCCGGGATGCTCCTGCCGGGGACTCAGTGAAAAAAAAAGAAGCAGCAGGGGCTCATCCAGAGGGCACACGTTTTTATTTACAGTGCAACTCCGATTATCCGAAACCCGATTATCCGAATCTCCTGATTATCCAAAATTAAGTTATGTCCCCCGCTAATAAACACACTTACAAAAGCCCGGGTCCTTAATTTTTTTTTTTTACTTGTATCTGGGTGGTCCCCAATATTAGTTGTATCTGAGTGGTCTCCAATACTTTCCGTGAAGAGAATCACTTTGTTCCGTCCCTCTGCACCCTCGGGGGGGGGGGGGGCACGGTCTCAAACATATCCAGATTAGTCAATGGTGAGCTGAAGCTCGACTTGCTCCGAGTGCAGATATTGAATGTGATCGGTAGCGCCCTTGAAGTGCAGTCCCGTGGAAAGCGAGCTGTCAATGCATCTGCAGCTGAGTCACACTTTTGTGAAGGAAACCTAGCACAATTCCTCTCTGCAGTGCATAGGAAACCTTTGTTTAACTGTTGCTGGGCTTATGGTGACAATTTCCAACAGCTGACAAAATGCAGACAAAGGGACAGAAGTATCCCTATCTTAGGCAGAGAAATTATACCAAATACCAAGTGATCTCTCACCACATCAAAATGACCAGAGGCAGTCTTTCCAGTAAGGCTGTTTATCTTAACTGGACCTCAGTTGCTGCAGCGTTTTTACCCTAGGCTCCTGCCAACGTCTGTTGCTCCAGAGCACCCTCCGTGTGATCAAGACTGAAAATTTCAGCACCGTTCAGCATGTTATTTATTGCTACAGTATTTACTGTTTTTAAAATTGTACTTATGTACTTTCACTGTATTAAAATTGAACTTATACAAAATCAAACCTTGCCAGTATGATGTTCACTCCTGTATAGATAGTACTCAAAACAGCACGCTCCAATTTTAAAAAAAAAAGTCTTTCTTCCGTTTAACTGAACCCCCGATTATCCGAAAAAATGTCATGTCTCCCGAGGCATTTGGATAATCGGGGTTGCACTGTATTATGTTTAATATAGTATATGGTTATCCTTTGTTATGTATAAAAATCAGCCTGCTCAAAATCCTTGTTAAGCACATTCTGAACCGTTATGAGCATTCTAAAGTGTTGTTATGCGCATTCCAAACAGTTGTTATGCACAAAACAAAGGTCATACAATTTTAAATTTCTCATTTATGCTACACCTAGCTGCTTACTAACCACCCAGTGCCCAAAGTCATACCTTTTACATTTCAAAAGTCTGGCAATTTGATTTGATATGGGAGTAGAACAAAGAATGGCAAGATTTTTTTATTTTCACTTCAGTGAGGGTCTGTCACTCTGGTGTAAAAAATCATATACTATAAAAAATAAAATATGGTCAACCACACACAACTCGGCATGTGTTTCCATCTCGGGGTCGAGATGACAGCATGGACCTCTCGAGCTTCGCTCTCGAGGGTCATATGCTGTCATCTCAACCCCTTGATGGAAACACAGCCTTGTTGTGAATGGTTGCCCATACATTATTCTCGCTATATGTTTATTATGTTTATTTGCAGAATGCTTAGTGTTAGGGACTATGGGCTTGTAAGCTACTGGCACTGGGCAGGTGGGAAAAAAGTTTGACCTGACAGCCAAGCACCCCTGGAACTTCCCGGGCTGTGACTTACTACAAGGTTGGTTGTATAGTATGATGGCTGCTACTGCTGGGGGGGAAACATGAATGCTAGTACAAGCACTCATCATGGCCATTCCAGGGCTCCAAAAGGCTTTCATTCCCATATACAGGTAAATAATGGGACTTTCTAAAATGAATTCTTTTTATTTATCATCATACTGCATGACAGTATTGAGCCACGGAAAGCACCTGCATCAGGAAATTTTAGTTGTTTGCAGCCCAGGAAGAATGGCAATTTGAAGCTTGTAGCACTCTGTCCTGACTGTGTCCGAGCTTTAGGGGTTTTTGAAGGAGCATACTTCATTAAGGGCAGCATTATGTGCCCAGAGAGAAGCAGGGGCTATGACCAGGGACTCAGGGAGAAAAGACTAAATCTGATTGACTTCTTTGAATATGTCACTAAGACAGTCGACAGGGGCCAAGCAGTAGACATCCTCTATCTTGATTTCAGTAAGGCCTTTGACTCTGTGCCCCACAAAAGGTTGACCAGGAAGTTGGTGCATCTTGGGAGTTGGGGAGAAGATGGCCAGATGGGTGGAAAACTGGCTGAGGGACAGAACCTAGAGAGTGGTGGTGGGGGGAGAGTTATCTGGCACCAGAGATGTAACCAGTGGGGTCCCACAGGGCTCTGTGCTGGGGCCGGTGTTGTTCAATGTCTTCATCAATGACATTGGGGATGGCATTAAAGGCAAAATGTGCCTATTTGCAGATGACACCAAGCTCTGTGTGAGAGTGGATACAGCTGAAGGGATACAGGACCTGCAGGAAGATCTGGAAAAGCTCGGGAGAGGTGGTCCAGGATCTGGCAGCTTGACTTTAATGCCAAAAAATGCAAAGTTATGCACACTGGAGCCAAGAATCCCAGGACAGAGTATTACCTGGGTGGAGTCCGAGTAGCTGCATCAGAGGAGGAGAAGGACCTGGGAGTGATGATCACTAGTGACCTGAAGCACTCCACACAGTGCAAGAAAGCAGCAGCAAAGGCATACAAGATTCTGGGATGCATAACTAGAGGGATAAGTAGTAGGAGAGAGGTGGTTATAAAACCCTTGTACAGGTCACTGGTAAGGCCGCATCTAGAGTATGGAGATCAGTACTGGTGCCCACACCTCAAAAAGGACATTAACCTGCTGGAGAAGGTACAGAGGAGGGCTACAAAGATGACTGCCGGTCAGCAGGGCAAGGCATATGAGGAGAAGTTGAGGGCACTGAACAAGTACTCCCTGGAAGACAGGAGAGAGAGAGGGGACATGATTGGGACTTTCAAGTACTTGAAAGGGATAAATAATGTTGATAAGGAAAGTCTATTTAAGCTGAGTGGCAACCATATCACGAGGGGACACAGTCTTAAGCTGGAGGGTGGGAGGTTTAGGAGGGATGTCAGAAAGCACTTCTTCACAGAAAGGGTGGTGGACACTTGGAATGCGCTGCCGGAAGAGGTCATCTCGTTAAAGACAGTGAGCAGCTTTAAGAGAGGCAGGGATAGGTATAGGGGGATAATAAGAATCATGGGTAGGAGGAGTAGCGAGGGAGGGCAGGGACATTAGCTCAAGCTGTGGACCCTGCAATATGAGCAGACTGGATAGACTAAATGGCCTTCTTCTGCTGGCTTCTTTGTATGTATGATTTTTTTTTTTATTACATTAATGATAGACTATAAAATAAATAGTGCCTACTGGTGAGCCACTGAGGGACTGACAGGCTCAGCAATTAGTACAAGTTCCCACCATGCAGAAAGAATAATAAATAAATACAATAAATACAGAACTGTTCTCCATGGTGGAAGGAATTTGTGTTTTTGTTTTTTTTCTCAGTTAATCCTTGCCCAGCTTCTGCAAGCCCACGTAACAGCCTTCTTGAGTGGGAAAAAATTGTCTTGAGTCTAAAGCACCCCTTACTGTGGCGGGTCTATGAGACATTTACTGTGCCGGGTCTGCGAGACATTTAGGGGTTCTCAATGGTGGAGGGAAAGTCATTTGCTTCCTTGGCCGGAGCACAGGAGTAACAGCATTCTTGGGCCGGGGAAAAAAAATATCTGAAGCCTGAAGTACCCCGACTGTGCCCGAGATATGAGCCATTTAGAGTCAGCTGGTGGGACATATTTATTTATTAATAGTTTTTCAGCGAGGGAGGGAACACTCCGGTATGAATTTTATTTTTTTAATTAATATTTGGCCTAGTAAATAAACAGTTACCACCGGAGAGTCACTGAGTGGCCGAAGCAAAAAGTCAAAGTTCCCTCCAAGCAAGCACGGCAGACAGACTATTAATAAATAAATAAAGAAAAGCAGCTGATAATAGTGCTGAGGTATTGTGAAGCAGTCGGCATACCGCAGCTGTGTGGCAGAGAATTCTCTTTCCCCCTTTTTTATTCACCCAGTAACTGAATACAGCTCCTAACAGTCAGGGAGGCTTCAGCCAAACGAAAATGTGAAGGCAAATAATTTAAAAAAAACACCCCGGTCGTAAATGTTTTTATTTTTGTATGATTTTAGTTGCTAGGGAACTCACACTGTAAGCCTCTACATGGTTCTACAGGGTTCAGTGCCATAATGGAGCCAAAATAGTAACCGTTTATTTTTAAACTGAAGTCACCAGGACTAGTATGTGTATGATATATATATATATATATATATATATACCCTGTAAATAATGCACGGTCAGTAAGCAAGCACCCCTGGTGATAAGCGTTATTGGATACCATTCATGTGGCATAATATAGTTATTTATTAATATTGTATGAGCTAGGGAGGGAACCTGGCAGCTGTGTGTGTTTTTTTTTTTAAATTGTCAAGCTAGTCGGTTCGGAGCATGGGGGGTTAATCCTCCAAACTGGAGCACAGCTCAGTATTTATTAATGTTTTATAGTGTGAGCTGAGGAGGGAACCTGGCAACTCCGGTGAGGAAAAAGTATTCTGTGCCCTGAAGCCTCCATTGCTACCCCTGGGTTCTGACCGTGGCTTCGGGGCAAAAAAGAATTGTGTCAGGGGATGTCTGGAACAGGGGTCACCAAAGTTGCAAAATGGAGCCACTGAGACATAAATTAAATAGGGAAAAACAATGTAGACGTGCAGTGTTGCTTTTTCTTTTTTTTTTTTTAATTTCATTCCCTTCTTTCTGCCCCAATGTTGCCGACCGCTACTCTGGGCAGGAAAAAATAATTTGAGTGGACAGGGAAGAACCCCATGACACTAAGAGTTCTGGGGCATAATGTATTTATTTTTTAATATTCTTTCAGCTAGGGAGGGAACTTAGCAACTCCAGTGTGTTTCTTTTTTTTAACAAATGGAATGGCATGGTATTAAATAACCTGGAGAGCCACTGAGGGGCTGACAGGCTCAGACATTAATGTGAAGTTCCCTCCTCACCACAGCAGAAAGATTATTAATACATAAATACAGTATTAAGTACTGCACTGTTTCCAAGGTGTATGTAAACTGCATTTTTTCTACGGTCCGAAACACGGGGGGGGGGGGTGAATCCAGATATTAATCAGCCCAGCTTTTGCAAGCCCCAGTGTGGCCAGGTACCTGCAGTCTTGAGCGGGAAAAAGACATGAACTGAACCAGAAGCACCCTTGACTGTGCCCGGGGCAGGATACAATTAGGGGCTGTTGCAGGTGACTATTTCATTTAAAGGCAGCATTGTGTGCCCCGGAGAAGTAGTTAATGTTTAATGTCAGCACATTTCCCTTCAAACTGTGGAGAACAGCTCAGTATTTATTAATAATTTCATTTTTGTCATAAATATTGTGTGAGCTAGGGAAGGAACCTGGCAGCTCCGATGTTCTTTTTTTAAATGACAAACGAGTCGATCAGGAGCACAGGGGGGTTTAATTCTCCAAACTGTGGACCATGGCTTAGTATTTATTAATGTTTTATTGTGTGAGCTGGGGCGGGAACCTGGCAACTCCAGCCAGGAAAAAGTATTCTGTGCCCTGCAGCCTCCGCTGCTACCCCTGGGTTCTGACGATAGCCTCGGGGAGAAAAAGAATTGTGTTCACCAAGCCGAGAGCACGTTGGTATTTATTTATTTATGACTTTATTTATTTAATACTCTTTGTGCTGTGCTTATGCAGGGAACCCTCTATGGCTCTCCGGTGTGAAAGATATTTTGTTTGCACAATAGTAAAGTTATATACTGTAACTTCTGTAAGCAAAGACAGGGAGCTCTGTGACTCACTTCTGATTGTGGAGTCACTTGACGAAGTGGGGAAGTTATCAGTTTAACTGAAGGGGGGGGGGTGCTTCCTGGTAAGAGAGCCACAATGAAGTCTATTTAGCAGCCATAAGAAAAAATTACTCACCTTAGTAATGTTGTTTCTTCTAATGGAGTCTTGCTATATTATGACAAGTTGCAGTTTGTCCCACCACTAGAACTGCTCCGGAGGTGAAATAGTTAAATCCATTCCATGAATGGAACTTTGAGCACGAGCTCTAAGATAGAAACTCTGTCTGTGTAGTTTCAAACCTGAACTGTCAGATCTTCTGAGCAAAAACTCACTAAGGTCTGTGTGGAAGCTGTAACCTACACTAGCCAACTGGCTACCTAAATAATAACACCCATTGCTGGTCCCAACACCAAAGACTCAAGTCAGGGGACCAGAATTAATAATATAATTTAACAATATGAGAAATAACACGAGAATAATAAACACCAAACCCCAAACCCCAAAAAGGGGTGAAACGCCTAAAAAGGGCATAAAATAGTGCCCACACTAGGTTGCCTACACCATACCCAAGTAGAAGTTCTGAGAGGGGCAGGCTGGGGGGGAGGTCATAATATAGCAAGACTCCACTAGAAGAAACAACATTACTAAGGTGAGTAATTTTTTCTTCAAACAACATGAAGTCTTGCTATATTATGACAAGTTGCAGACTACACAGCAGTACCTCCATGGAGGAGGGACAGAACCTACTTAGGGAATAGGCTCTGAAGCACAGCTGTGCCAAACCGAGCATCTCTCCTAGCCTGGACATCCAGGAGTAATGCTTGGTGAAAGTGTGTACCGTTTTCCAAGTAGCAGCCTGGCATATCTCCAATATAGGGATGTCTCTGGCAGCAGCTAGAGCAGCGCTATACCTCTGGTAGAATGAGCCCTCAAGCCAGGGGATCTCTGCCCAGTTTCTGATAACAAAATTGGATACAAGAGACAATCCACCTGGCAAATGATCTCTTAGTGGCCGGTTTCCTTTCCCAACCTCACCATAAGTGAGGAAAAGTTGGAGGATTGAACCTGTGACCCTTAGTGCGTTCTAAATAGTAACTAAGGGCCCTCTTAACATCAAACTGTGCAATCTCCTCTCACCAGAAGAGGTGTTCAGTGAAGAATACTGGAAGGAGATAGATTGGTTAAGATGGAAATCTGAAACCACCTTAGGCAAAAACTTCCTGTTAATCCTGAGGACTACCTTATCCTGTGGAAAGAAATAAAGTCAGTTTCTACTGACAAGGCTTGCAACTCACTTATGCGTCTAGCAGAAGTGATAGCCACTAGGAAAACAGTTTTCCAAGTTAGATACTTCAGCTCTGCAGAAAACAGAGGTTCAAAAGGGGTTGCATTAACTGGGCAATGCAAACATTAAGGTCCCAGGCAGGGCTGGATCCCAAAAGGTGGATTAGTATGGAGTAATCCTTAAAAACTTGGAAAACACAGGGTGAGCGGAAAGAGAGGATGACTTTCCTGCTGAAACAAAAGCAGAGACAGCTGCCAAATGAACTCTCAGGGTAGCTGGTCTGAGGCCCAAGGAATTAAGATGGACCATGTAATCTAACACAATGGGCAAATCAGCAGATTCTGGGAAATATGCTCCCTAGAACACCAAATGGAAAAACTTTTCCATTTAGAATTATAAGAAATTTCTAGTGAAGGCTTCCTAGAAGCCTTTAGAATTTCAAGAACACCCTGAGAGAGGTGTAAGTCAGCAAATTCTAACTCCTCAAGAGCCAGGCCTTGAGGTTGAGGGATTTGAGGTTCGGATACCAAACTCTCCCCTGGGCACAGGATAATAGGTTGTGATTCCTGGGGAGACACAGGGGAAGACTGACTGTCAGGGACAGAAGGAGTGGGTACCAGGGCTGCCTGGCCCAATCCGGGGCAATCAGAATCACCCTGCAAGGCTGGGATCTGATTTTGACTAACACTTTGAATAGGAGAGGAAGGGGGAAAAGCATAAAGAAACTTCCCTTCCCAATCCAGAAGGAGGGCGTCCAGGGGGACTGAGCCCAACACTGGAGGCCTGCAGCAGAACAGTGGAAGTTGGTGATTGTCTGGGGCTGCAAAAAGATCTATCTGAGGGGTGCCCCATCTGGCAAAGACTATCCCCAGTACTTGAGGATCCAGGGACCATTCGTGATGGCCCTGAGAAATCCTGCTGAGAGCATCTGCTAGAACATTGTCCTTTCCTGGAAGGTGAACTGCTATGAGGGAAGTGTTCAGGGAATAGGCCAGAGACCACAACTTCATTGCCTTGGTGCACAAGGCCCGAAGACCGAGTGCCCCCCTGCTTGTTGATGTACCACATTGTTGTGGTGTTGTCTGTTCTGACTTGTACCACTTTGTTCTGAACAGATGCAGAAAACACTTGAAGTGCTAAAAAGAAAGCTCTGAGTTCCAGCAAATTGATGTGGAACAGAGATTCCTGGGGAGACCACACTCCCTGAGTGCAGAGGTCGCCCATGTGGGCTCCCCACCCCAGGAGGGAAGCATCTGTAGTGAGTCAACGTGTGAGCAGGGGATGAAGGGACCCCAATATTAAATTGCTCTGATCCTGCCACCACTGGATGGCCTGGATCAAGGTTCGAAGTCACTGGGACCAACTTGGAAAGGGGTCTCTTCTCTGAGACCAATAGGTTCTCAAGTGAAACTGAATGTCTCTCATCTGAAATCTTGCTCCCTGCACAACAGCTGTGGGTGCAGCCATGTGACCAGGAGCTGCAAAAGTGTCTTGCTGGTCGAGAGACCAAGAGAGTGAAGGAGGAGGCCAGAGCCACCAAGTTCCTTACCCCTTCTAAGGGAAGAAAAGCTCTGGCCCAGTTTGTGTCCAATTCTGCACCTATAAAGGTGAGTACCTGGACTGATTCCAGGACCAACTTTGGTAGATTTAGCAGGAAGCCCAGGGAGGTGAGAAGCTGCTGGGTGACTTGCAGGTGAGATTTTACCTGTGCTGGGGACTGGCCTACAATGAGCCAGTCGTCTAGATAGGGAAAAACAGCAATCCTTTGCCTCCTTAAGTGAGCCACTGCTACTGCCAGACATTTTGTGAATACCCTTGGGGCAGAGGTCAAGCCGAAGGGCATTGCTCTGAACTGGTAATGACCTGAGGGCAGTTCGAATCTGAGGTACTTTCGGTGGGAGCTTCTGATTAGGACATGAAAATAGGCATCCTTGAGGTCCAGGAAAGCTAGCCAGTCCCCTGGCCTTAGAGAAGGTAAAATCATTGCCAGAGTTACCATTCTGAACTTTGGTTTCAAAAGATGCTTGTTCAGATATCTGAGGTCTAAGATGGCCGCCATTCTCCTGTCTTTTTTGGGGTAAGGAAGTATCTGGAATACAGACCCCTGTCCTGGTGTAGGGGAGGAACCCTTTCTACTGCTCTGAGAGCCAACAGGGTTGAGACCTCTGCTTCTAGATCAAGGGTCTCTAAAGAACTTGCAGGTAGAAAAGGCCTGGCTCTCATCTTGGGGAACTTTTGAAGCTGAGAACCAGACCCTGGCTTACTACTTCCAGAACCCACTTGTCTGAGGTTAAAGACACCCAGTTCTGACTAAGTAAAGCCAACCTGCCCCTACTGGTAAAGGAGAATGGCCCTGGGCACCCCATCAGGGTGCCTGCTTAGCAGGAGCTTTAGGCCGAGGGGGAGCAGGCCTGCCCACACCCGTCTGCCTCTGCCTCTGAAGAACCCCCTCTGAGCATAAGCAGAGGAGGCCTGAGTTAGTAGAATGGCCTGTGGAAAGGCCTACCCCTACCCCTGGGGTGTGCCTCTGGGGAGTGGCTTGCCGCTCCTTAGCTTGGGCACTTTTGTAAGTAGTCCTATATTCATCCATCTTTTTCATATAATTCTCTGTCTGCTCCCCAAACAGAGAATTTCCCACCTAGGAAAATCCATAGGCTTAGTCTGGGTATCCTGTGAGAGGCTAATACACTGAGCCAGGCCAACCTATGAAAAGCTACAGATGTGGCCATGACTCTAGAGGAGACATCATTAACATCCACAGCAGCATGAAACTGCACCTTAGAAGCCTCAATGCCATCGGCAGCCACCTGTTCCAGCTCGCTAGCAAGCTGGCCATGGGCTTGTTTGGCTAATTCCATAACAGTATCCCATCTAGATTTCTGATACCTTGCTACATAAGCCATATAATTTGCTTGCCTGAGTCCCAAGGACGCTGCCATGTACTTTTTTGCCATGGCATCAATCTTCCTGGAATCCTTGTCAGGAGGATGTGAAGCCAGGGAATATTAACTTTATCACAGGCTGTAGCCTGAACTACCCTAACATGACTGCATTGCTGAGAAAGGAATTCTGTATCAGGACCTGACAATGTGTACCTTCTGTCCATCTTTTATCTACAGAGGCACAGAATTAGGAGTTTTAAGATTTTTATTGTTTGTTTCCTAAAAGACTTATGCAAAGGAATAGACAATCTCCTAGACTCTGGAATATCCATCATTTCTACAAAATCAGGCTCCTCTTGCTCATCCACAGCTTCTTCCAAAGGAAGCTGGAGGGTTTCAGCAACTTTCTTGTAAAACATAAAATGAGAGGGGGACTCAGAAAGCATAGGGGGAGATTCTAAAGGTCTGTCTGGGGAAATGTCCGGTTCAATGGGCACACCCAGACCCTCCCAGCCACATTCATACTGTTCATAATCATCCTCCCCCTCCTCTGGTTCATAAAACTCCTCAACCTCATATTCTTGAACCGATGGAACCGGACGAACCGACCTTTTACCAGATAGTGGCGGTTCGGACGGGACCGGAGACAGTGACTGGACAATTTGAATAGTTCTTGCTATCTCTGCAGCAGTTGGAGAAGGGATTTTGGACTCCAAACCTGCTGACTTCCTTGTTCTCTTTACTGGAACTGGTTCCTCCGAACCAGCTTTTCTTTTGCCCGAGGAAGTCTCGCCTGGTCAAGGGCACTCCTCCATTCGGTTGGCACCAAACCGGGCTGGCCATCCGGGTCAGCGGACTTTTGGTCTCGCTCCTGAGCCTGCCCAATCTCTTCCAGGGTGGCTGCAGGGAAATTCTACAAATCTGGCAGTCTGACGGGAGGTGGTCAAACCCAGACACAAACACATGTGGTGTGTGGGTCAGCCTGGCAAAGACTTCCCACAGACATCACAGTGTTGAAACCCAGTGGGCCGGCGTTTTCTTTTGGGTTTCTCAGACATAATGCCAGCCTAACCAGAAAAACTTGCCCTTTGAACATCAGTGCCAGGCAAGACACCCTTATCGGTTCCTAACCGTGTCTCGGGTATTGGAAAAAAACGTAAATAAATCTGGTTTTTTTAGAACCGATAAGAACCGAGAACCGCACTCTAAAATGACAAGCTGTAAAATTTTTAAGCTTTTAACACAGCTGATCGGTTCAAAACCGAACCGATAAACTTACAAGTTCCACACAGAAAATACAATTTTAAATTACTTACGATACCACAGACAGAGCTTGAACCGGACGGTTTTGCGGTTAAAATAAAACTATTCTCGGTTGAATCGAACCGAGAAAACACTGTTTAAACCGAGAAATGAACCGAGCAGTAGGAGAAATCTCCGGAGCGACTGTTCAGTGAGGCGGAGTAAAGAATCTGACAGTTCAGGTTTGAAACTACACAGACAGAGCTTCTATCTTAGAGCTCGTGCTCAAAGTTCCATTCATGGAATGGATTTAACTATTTCACCTCCGGAGCAGTTCTAGTGGTGGGACAAACTGCAACTTGTCATAATATAGAGGATTGTGTATGCGCAAGCATACACAACAAGGCAGTTGCGATCGAGAGGTTTCCGTGGTAACCTGAGACCTCGAGAGCGTAGCTCGAGAGGTCCGTTACCACGGAAACCTCAAGATCGCAAAACTGCCTTGTTTGTGTATGGTTGCTCATACACAATCTTTTATAGTGTATGGGCAACCATAAATACCACTCGTGAACACTCGGGGGAAAAAAGAGCTTACTTCTGTGTCTGCCGCCAAAGTGCCGCCTTCCGTGTTGCCGTGCGCGTCGCTCTATTGCGCATGCGCGAATGTGTTCGATCTTGTTGTGCTGCACCGGTGACGCACTGGGTGCAGCACAACAAGATCGTGACGCACCGAGTGAAGGACAACAACGCTGTTCCAGGCATGGATTTCCATGCGGAACAGCGTTCCACCATACACTATATAGCAAGACTTCATATTGTTTGAATACTGAGCCTCCTAGCGTTATTATATTTGTGAACTCACTTGTTGTTATTATTACTATTAGTCTATTATTGTCTAGTCTACTAGGGAAAAGTGTTCCTGTTTCCATGACAATGTGCACAGGTGAACAGGACTGACAGGCGGACTTATTGTGTGGTCTCTAGCAACAAGATGTAACCTCAGCAATACTAATAATGCAGCACAGTGGGGAGTTTGATTAACTGGGATGCCACAGGGGGGCAACTTGATCGAGGCTGATAGGGCTGTGGAGGATTGGGGGGTGAATAAATGAAACATGGCAGAGCAGTGCATGGAGCTAGGCTGTGGTCAACTGTAAGTTCCGTGGTCTGCAGCCTAAAATTCTGTGACTGGCTATGAATTCCGTGGGCGGCCACTAATTCTGTGGGTGGCCAAAAATTCCACGGTTAATTCTGTGGGTGACCGCACCTGTAGAATCGTGGAAAACTAGGACTCTTGATTAATTATAACCTCCCTCCTTCTGCTAGTAATGCCCCTGCCTATGCATGCCAGCATTCCATTGGCCCTCCCTGCCGCCCTACTATATTGGAAACCTACCTTAAGGTTTGAGGAGACTATGAACCCCAGATTCCTTTCCTGTTCTGATTCTTTGTCCCCCCCCCCAAGCATGCACCCCGCTTTCGTGTTTTTCTTCCCTAGGTGCATCACAGCGCACTTGTTGGCATTAAACCTCAGCTGCCATTTCCTGGCCCACTCCTCGAGTGTCTTGAGGTCCCTCTTCATGTCTTCCACCCCCTCTGGGGTGTCCACCCTATTGCAGATTTTGTATCATCAGCAAACAGACACACCCTCCCTCTCAAACCCTCCACAATATCACTGATGAAGGTGTTAAAGAGGAGCGGACCCAAAACTAACCCCTGTGGCGCTCCACTCCTCACCCTTGCCATCTCGGAGTGTACCCCTTAAGCACTACCCTCTGAGTTCTCCCTACTAGTCAGAACTCCACCCAGCCTGCTATTTTCCCTCCCAACCCCATGCTTTCCATCTTGCTCACCAACCTCCTATGAGGGACGGAGTCGAAGGCCTTGCTGATGCTCTCTGCTGTCCTGCAAGCCACACTCCTCCAGGTAATTCACCACTCTCTCCTTGATTAATGCCTCCATTACTTTCCCCAACACAGATGTGAGGCTGACTGGGTGGTAGTTCTCCTTCAGCTCCCTGCTACCTCCCTTGTGTAAGGGCACTATGTCAGCCCTCCTCCAGTCCTCCAGCACCCTCCCCATATCCAGGGACAGGTTGCAGAGCCTTGCCAAGGGTGCGGACAGCTCCTCCCTCAATTCCTTGATCGCTCTGGGGTGCAATCCATCAGACCCCATTGCCTTGTCCACCTGTAGTCTATCCAGCTCAGCCCTGACCCTATCCACAGTGAATGGGCTCTGATTCACCCATTTGCCCTCCTTCCCCTTAGGTGCTAGTATCGGACCCCTGCCTTCCACCTCCTCCATGAACACCGAGCTAAAATACTCATTTAGTGCCTCTGCCTTTTCGTAGTCCTGTTCCAAGTTTATCCCTCCTTCCCCCCTCAGTCTAGCAATCCCCTGTCCTGCTCTTTTCCTCTCCCTCACATATCTAAAAAATGTTGTATCCCCCTCCTGGCCCTTTTGGCTATTTTCTCCTCAGTGGCTGCTTCTGCCCTTCTGATCTCCCTCCCTGCCAGACTCCTCGTCTCCATATACTCTTCCTTGTCCTCCACTCTAAGTGTCATCTTAAATTTTCTGAAAGTCCTCCTTCCTTTCCCTGACTGCCCCTGCCATCTCCCTAGTGAACCAGAGCGGTCTCCTCCCCCTCTTGCTCTTCCTGACCTTTTTTATGCACATTTCTGCTGCTTCCTGAACACCTCCCCTAATAGCTTCCCAGAGTTCCTCCACTGCCCCTATCTTCTCCATACCCTCCATTTTTTCCTAACAATCTTTCTCATCTTATTAAAGTCTGTGTGTCTGAAGTCCATGACTGTCGTATTAGTCTTACTTGTCTCCCTTCCTGCCCTGACCCTGAACTGCACCATGCGGTGGTCACTGGTGTCCAAGGCTTCTCCCACCCAGACTTCCTCCACACTCTCCCCGTTAGTCAGGACCAGGTCCAACAAATTGCTTTCCCTTGTTGGTTCCCTCACCAGCTGTTGAAGGAGTACCCCCTGCAGCTTGGCTAATACCTCCCTGCTCCCTGCCGTTGCTGCATCTGGGATTTCCCAGTCAACAACTGGGAGGTTCAGATCACCCACTAGTAGCAGTTCACCTTTCTGTGCCAGCCTTGTGATTGCCTGAGTTAGCCATCCATCACCTTCCTCTCCTTACGCAGGTGGCCTGTATACCACCCTCAGCCACAGGGAGTCACCCGTCTTCCTTTCTACTCCTAGCATTTGCTGACAATTCCTTCCACCAGTCTCCCTCTTTGTTTCTCCCTGCACCCATCTCCCTCGTGCCCAGCCATGCAGTGCTATCTGGGGGGGGAAGGGGCTGGCAGCCCCCAAGCTTTCCTCCTTGTGGAGTAGATTTGTCCCCCCCCAAAAAAAAAACCTAGTTTAAATTGTAGGTATCCGCTATATATTCTCCTAGCTTGCATTTCAGTACTGCTACCCCCTCCCTATTCAAGTGCAGTCTGTCCAGTGCAAATAGGCTCTTGTCCTCCCATGTAGATCCCCAGTCTCCTACCAAGCTTACGTAGCCTGCTGTCAGCCTCCAAAAATGGGTTGGTAAACTATACTGGTAAATTAATAACCTGGTTAAGGTGAAATTCCAATACCACCTTCAGGAAGAACTTCAGGTTGGAGTGAAGGATGACTTTGTCCCAGCAGAAGACCAGCTATGGAGAATCCACCAAGAGCACCTGGAGTTCTACAATCCTTCTGGCAGATGTAATTGCCACCAGGAAGGCTGTCTTCCATGACAGCTTTGACGACTCATACCTGTACATTGGCTTAAAAGGTACACATTACACACAAACTGCAACCATACTCGAGTGGGAACCATGGGGGTGCAGCTTAAGGGGTGGCTAGCCCCTGTACAGTACAACCAAAAGCAAATAAAGATGCACTCCTGATATAAAATAAGCTCAAGTGTGTGTCTCAAAAAATTGAGAATTTATTTGCCGAAATGGTGAAATTTAAACACAGAGCTTACGGCCAGTCATCTTACAAGAAGCAAAAGCCCCAGCGCTAAGTAAAGTAAAGGCCCCCTGACAAAGCCTCTTCTGACAAGTTCAGTTCAGAAAATTCTAATTCCTCAAGAACCAGGCCTTCAGGTGAAGACTCTTGAAGTTCAGAAAAATATTTGACCCTGAACAGCTGTTAGAGAGAGTTAGGAAACTATACATTTGGGGCAGATGAATGGGTTGCTTGGTAGACAGGGTGAGCAACAGAGGGTACCATGGCTGCCTGGCCTAGTCTAGAGCAACCAGTATTATGGTTGCAGACTTGACTCCACAACTTGAAAAGGATCTCGACACCAGTGGAAATTGAGGAAAAACATAAATACATTTTCCCATCCAGTCCAGGGCTAATGCCTCCATGGGCATTGTGCCCAAGGAAGAGAGCCTGCAGCAATAAAGAGGAAACTGGTGGTTTTCTCTTGAGGCAAACATATCTATTTCTGGGATGCCCCAACACCTGAAAACTGTGTCCAGCACTTGCCTATTCAAAGCCCATTGATGATGATCCTGACTGATTCTGCTGCGTGAATCTGCCAGTGTATTGTCCTTCCCTGGAAGATGAATGGCGGACTGATGCACCTAGAGGGAATATGCTAGGGGCCAAATTTTCATGGCCTCTGTGCACATCCTTGAGGATTTTGTACCCCCTGCTTGTTGATATACCACATGGTGGTTATGTTGTCTGTCCTGACCTAGACTGACTGGCTCTTCAGTTGAGGAGCAAAGGCTTTTATGGCAAGGAGAACTGCTCTCAACTCAAAGATTGATGAGCAGCTTGGACTCCTGAGGTGACCAAATTCTACTAATTTTGATGTCACCTGTGTGCCCCTCACCCTAGGAGGGAGGCATCTGTTGTTAGGACCACTGTGTGGTACTGTTGCTGAAAAGGGATGCCCTGTTGGAGGTTGTCCCTTTCTTTTCAACACTGCAGGGCCAGTAACAGAGTTCTTGTAACTGCACAAGCTTTGAAATGGGATCCCTTCTTTGGGACCAATGAGATCTGAAGTGATACTGAATATCCCTCATCTGAAACCTGGAGCCCGACACTACTGCAGTAGTCGAGGTCATGTGTCCTAATAATGCTAGGAAGTGTCTTGCAGTTCTGGGCTGACCCAAGGCAGATGAATTTGCTAGGGTCAGTAGATTTGTCACCCCCTCTGGTGGGAGAAAAGCTTTTCCCTGAACGGTATCCAGTTCTGTTCCAATGAATTCCAGTGACTGAACTGGCTCCATCTGAGACTTTTGAGGATTGATAAGGAAACCCAGGGACTCCAGGGTACTTTGAATCACCCTGATGAAATCCTTTACTGGCTTATATGAGTCCCCTACAACTAGCCAGTCATCCAGGTAAGGAAATACAATGCTTTCCTACCTTCTGAGGTAAGTTGCCACCACTGACAGACACTTTGTGAATACCCATGGGGCAGAAGTGAGTCCAAAAGGGAGTGCTGAGAACTGGTAATGATCGGAGGGCAGAAAGAATCTTAGGTATTTTCAGTGGCAAGGTCTGATTGGAATGCGAAAGTAAGCATCTTTCAGAGCCAGAGAAGCCAGTTTCCTTTCTTTAGAGATGGAATAACTATGGCCAGTGTTACCATTTTGAACCTAGCTGGTGTGACGGCGAAGACAGCAACAGCCACTACAGCAACAGCAGAGCCACGACCACGAAAACACTGCAAATACAACCCAGTGACAACAGCGGCGGAGATGACCCCCATGATGAACGGAACTCTCGCCATAGCCAACAGCAGCGATCCTGCAGCAGCTGCCCCCCGAGAGTAGCACCTGGCAGTCTGCCCCCACCCCCAAGAGCAGCACTTGGCAGCCCCCCACCCCAGTGTGCAACTGCGGGCAACAGGCTCCACCCCCCATGTTGTACAGGGCTCTGCACCACAGAGACCAGCACAGGGAACAGCACTAGGAATCATAGGAATCATAGGAATAATACTGAGCTAAATGAACTGTTGTCCTATATGCTCGCCATCTAGTTTTAAATTCTAATTTTATTCATATGTATGTCCCATCTAGATTTAAACTCAACAGTTGTTTGGCTGGCCACAACCTCCAATGGTAGTCTATTCCAGTCATGCACAACTCTTTGATTAAACCACCATGTACTACGTACTTTTTTCCTATTTAATGCTGTTAACTGCATAGGATGAGACCTAGTATTGTATACACTTTTATTTAATTCAAGACCAGTGATATTCCAAAGATCATCATTTTTCCAAGCCTTGTACACTAAGCACATATCCCCTCTTTTCCTTCTCTCCTCCACCGAATACATATTCAGCTCTCTCAAACGGGTTTCATAGTTTTTCTCTGTCATATTTTGTATTGCTTTTGTTGCTCTCCTCTGGACTCTTTCCAATATAATATCCTGTTTTTTATATGGTGTCCAAACCTGGGCTCCAAACTCCGTGATTGGTCTAACCAGTGATATATATAAAGGCATGATAACAGTCCTACTCCTAGATGATATATGTTTTAATATGCAATTTAAGATTCTATTTCCTTTTTGAGCTGTTTTTTGACAGTGTGATGAAAAAGACATATCTCTAGAAACTGTGATACCCAAGTCTCTTTCCTCATCTATTGTCTTTAATAGTATATTTCCTAATTTATAGGGTATTTTGGGATTCTATTTCCCAAATGCATAACAAAACATTTATCACAATGTCAATTTAAATTTATTTGTCCATACATCTATGTTATCAATTGTATCTTGCAGGTTTGATGAATTTTGGTTAATATTTATTTCTGCACCTATCCTGCAGTTATCTACAAATTTTTGTATCCAGACAGAATCATGCTCTATTTGAAGAGATGATACGTAAAGATTGAATAAGCAAGGGCCCAGCACCGAACCCTGGGGGAACCCACTAGTCACCCTCAACCTTTCAGACAGCTCACCTCTAATGCTCACACGTTGACTTCTGTTTTCCAACCAATTTTGAACCCAGTTTATTATATATGGATTTACAGTCAAATTTCTCATTTGTTGTAATAATTCAGGATGAGGGAGCTTATCAAAAGCCTTTGAGAAATCAAGAAATAACACATCCACAGGGATTCCCATATCTAATTTATCTATAACTTTGTTATAAAAAGCCAGCATATTAGTCTGGCATGACCTACCCTTCACAAATCCGTGTTGAAATTGGTCTGTAAGATGATTTGATTCCAGATATTCATTTATCTTATCCTTTAATACTCCCTCCAAAATTTTGGAAGGTATAGCAGTAACACTAATAGGTCTACAGTTTGCAGGATCCATCTTGTTACCCTTTTTATAGACTGGGACAACAACCGCCGATTTCCAGCAATCAATCACTTCCCCTGTGTCCAATGACCTTTGAAATATGTATGTTAATGGGGGGGGGGCTATTATCTCTGCCAACTCTTTAAGTACTTTTGGGTGGAAACCATCAGGACCCGGAGATTTAATTGGGTCCAATTTAGCCAATCTTTCTTTGACTTCAATTTGATTTAATACTATTCTATCTTTTGGATTTGGGTCAAATCTTATAATAGGATATCAATCCTTTTTTTTTTTAATGAAAACTGTCGAAAAATATTAGTTTGCAATATCAGCCATTTCTTTATTATCCGATGTACTGTCCCCATTTGCTTTTCTTAACGGTCCTATAATATTTGAATTCCCTTTGATGTTATTTATGTAAGCATAGAAGGCCTTAGGATTTCCTTACACCCTATTTACTAAATTTATTTCATAGTTTATTTTAGCCTTCTTAATTTTTTTTTTATTTGATTTGTTATTTGTGTATACTGATTCCTAATTTTGTTTGATCTATTTGTTTTCCACTTTTTGTAAAGCCTATGTTTTCTATTTATTATTTTTTTGATTTTGGGTGTCCACCACTGTATTTTTTTATTTCTCATAGTATACTTTTGTTTGACAGGAATGTTATCCATTAGTTGCAGCTTAATCTTGGAAGAAAAGACTTCCCATACGTCTTTTAATGATCTATTGTCAAAATCTTCTCTTCACTGCCATTCTGAAAGGTTAGCTTTCATCTTGGCACTAGGGAGACAAAAGCAATGCTGCAGTACAATACTTTATTGTGCAGGTACTGCACCTACTGACCATTATAGTATCCACGCACAGCACCCTATCCCCCCTCCACCACCAGATACAGTGTGGCCAGGCCCCAGGCATGTGCCAGTCCATGCCACTGTGAGCATTACACCTGCAGGCAGATACTGAGTGCAATGCTCATTAAGTAGTCCCACATACAGTGGTGCTCGTACTGCTCCACAATCTCCATGATGTGCCTGCTGCAGTCCCGGGACCTCCTCCTTGAGCCTCTGACATCCGTGCCTTGCACCACCTGCTGCATCCGGAGTTCTGTTAGCCTCTGCTGACCCTGGATGACCTCAGTGATGTGCCTCCATCAGAGAATGGAAGCCCATGTGCCAGCCTTCGATGGAGCTGTTCGTACGGGGTAACCCCTCCCCTGCCGCAGCATAGCAATTCCAAAAATTGATGGGGTATGTTGGCCTCCGCTGTACACCAGTCCGGACAGGTCTTCCCAACCAGGTGTTCTCATAGTAATCCAGAAAGGGTGCCAGCTCCTCCTCATAGGACACGTAGACCTCCCAGGCATGCATCTCCTCAAAGGCGCCGCAGACATCCTCAGGGGGCACGAAGGCCAATGCTGCCATCATCCGGATGTGCATGGCGAACTCATCGTTTGCCACACAGAACTGGGCGAGGGTGCCATACTGTTGCAGCTTTCTCCAAAGGCACTGTGAGAAGTGGAAAAAGCACCCCCTGAGAAGCACCTGGGGAACATGGTCTTCAGTGTTTTGAAGGCAACCAGTTTGAAGTCGACCATTATCGACAGTGGTTGGAGTCCAGGGCACAGCTCCAGCAGTTTGTAGAAGACAGTGATATAGCACCCCACTGTCCAACTGGCAATCAGTAAGCGGCGGGCAACACTGTTGCCTGCCCAAAACCATGCAGGCTGTGGAGCTGGTGGAATAGATGTGGACAGCACTAGAATGTCCCATCCGCATACCAGACAGCCAAATACTTGAGATTCTGACCATGCTGAAAATCATGTAGCGAGCCTCCCCTCCGCCCAAACCTTGCAGCAGAAACTGTTCCCCTAGTCAGTTGTCCTGCACTTGTTGGGTATGCTGAGTACCCACAGTGATGTAGGCTCTGCCGTTGTGTGCCATGCCCCCGGGCCCTCTGGATGACCCGCTTTAGGTTGGCCACCGTCAGCAGATGGCCCCCGACTGCATCCGACAGTCCACTGCAGCAGGCGGCAATGACTTGGTGACTATTCTACGTTGTCTCCACTGCCTGCATCTTTACCGCTGCACAGACCCCGCCACACCACCAGGCTGGCACTGTTGGGCACATGGTTGTGCCATCCGGTGAGTGACACATCATCTACGCCCTCCACCATCCTTGCCCACCCTAGGCATCTCCTGGTGTGGTATTCAACGCACTTCCAGTATGTCGTCATGCCCTGGTTCACTCCTGCTGGTACAGGTAACCCCTGAATACTAACAGGTCATTGCCACAGGTGCTCTTTACATATTCAAGTGGCATGGCTCCATGATCCGTGTGCGGCTATTGTGGCTGCTCCCCTTCCCCCTTGCGCTCCCTTTTGTAACCTTGCGCTGTGCACGGTATCTGTCTGTGACGGTGCAACCACTACCCTGTCCCCGTCCCTCTGTCGCTGTGCATGCCCATGGGTTTAGCGGTAAAAGGTTTGTCAAACCTGTCAGTCTGTGGGTACTCGGTGGGTTGCACCTGTCGCGGGTCATCATAGCCCGCTACCGTATCATCCATCGTTGCTGTGGTGCATTGCCACCCGGGGTGCAGCTCCTTCCCCAACGGGCTTGTCGGGTGCATGTTCACTGTCCTGGGACTGTGGGTTCACCATGCTACACCTGCCACTCACTCGCATCTCGCTCAGGTGCTCCTGTTGCTGTGCTGCCCCTGTCGCAGGTGTGCTGTTTGCTGACAGGGTTCACTGTGCTGGTTTCACCAACAGGGGATCACTGTTCGGTTGGCATACCAGCTTTGACAAGTGTTTGTTTATGTATCTGAGATCCAGGACTGGCCACCAATCTCCATTTTTCTTTTTGGTTCAAAAATGTATATTGAGTACATGCCCTTTCCCATTTGGGTAAGAGGGACTGGCTCTATTGCCCTGGCTTGCAGGAGCTTTTTTAACTTTAATTCTAGCAGAATAGTCTATGCAGGTATTGAATGCTAGAAAACCCTCTGGTCCTGGAGTTTTGGAAACTATCTGAAGTGTAGACAGAGATCCTTACTCACCACCTCCAGAACCAGCTGTCTGTGGTGATGTTTTCCCAGTCCTGGAAGTAATAAGTCAGCCTGCCCCCTACTGGAAGAGGGGTGGCAGCCTGTTTTGTGCAGTCAAGAGTTCTGCTCGGACTGAGAGGTCAAGCAGCTGGAGCTGGAGCTGGACTGGCTCACCTAGAAGACCTCCTACCCCTGCCCCTGTAGTAACCTCTGACCTGTGTATACTCTACAGGCATAGAATACGGAGCATAAGACCTGGGGTAGTACTCCCTACACCTACCTCCACTTCCTGTGGGTCCAAAAGAAGTGGAGGCTCTGACTCTAGTGGAGTTACTCCTGCAGGGGGTTTTGTACACTTCCACCTTTTTCACGTATGCCTCAGTCTTGTCACTAAAAAGGGAACTGTTTTCACAAGGAAAATCCCATAGCCTTTAACTGAGTGTCAGGGGTAAGACTGGTTGCTCTGAGTCAGGCAAACCTTCTTAGTGACACTGACAAGGCCAGTAGTCTGGATGCAGTATCGTCTGCATCCACAGCCATGTGAATCTGGTACTTTGTGGCATCCAAAGCCATTCTGGTGATAGCTACCATATCGTGTGCCACATCTCCTGGGATTCTATCAGTTAAGGCTAGCATGTAATAACAGAGTTTTCTGGTATTGTGCAGCATATGCCATATGAGCTGCCTGTCTGGACAGAAGGGAGAAGGTTAAATAAAGTACAGTTACGTAAGAACTTACCATAACAGTAGATCTCCGAGAAGAGATCTTGCAGCAGGCAATATCCGTTAGGACTAAGCTGCCAGGCACCAGGACCCCACAGAAACCTCCAAGCTAGCAGTCTTCAGCAGGGAACCTCCCCCGACATTGGCTCCGCCCAATGTCAACCAATGGTATAAAAGGGGCAGTCCCCAGCCCCACTTCAGTTCTCCCGGCGGACACTCGGGAGTCTAGGATGGAAGGAGAACTGGGTAGGTTCTTTGCCAAAAAGTAACAGCAGAGAGAAAGACAGGGGGAAGGAGGGAAGGAAAGCAATGCCTGCTATAAGAGCTCTTCTCGAAGATCTACTGTTCTGGTAAATTCTACGTAACTGTACTATCTTACTTTGAGTTGGAGCTCTTGCAGCAGGCAATAACCATTAGGACTGAGTCCCAAGCAATAAAAGGATAAGGACTAGGAAAGTCTGGGAGGAGGCTGAAAAACTGCCAACTAAGGACTCAGGACAGAAGGCCCTGGAGGACTGCAAGGCCAAACCCAGTCCTTCATCTGGAAGCCATGTCCAAGCTGTAATGCTTGACAAAGGTGTGAACAGAACTCCGGGTAGCCACTGCACAGATGTCTGCTGCAGAGACATTTCGGAGAGAGGCAAAGGAGGTAGCCTCCCCCTGGTAGAATGATCTCTTACTAGACCTGGAAGGGGCTTAGTGTACTTGTAACAAACAAGCATTTGTCAATGCCGAATGTTTGCTTGCTGGCATTGGCATTGGTAGTGTAGAAGTTACAGAGCTGCATAATAGGAATGGCAGTGAAGTACTGAACTGAAGCCAACCCCACCACCACCCTGCAGAGAGTGACAGGCATTGGGGTGTGCCTTTGGGTCATCCGGCATAACGGCCACGCTATTTCACTGACACTCCTGGCACACACTGACAGTGTCACTGTGTGCCTTGGGGTCTTGGTTTCATGCACTCCCATTCCATCAGGAAATACGGTGAGATGGGTGCTGTATAGAGAATGGGGTGAACCTTGAGGCCGAAGAGTCCAAGGCATACCGACGCCTCACTGGCTGCAGGGTGTGAATGTTATAATTACAGGCAAAATCCCAAGTCACACCCTTGATGCCTGTCATTCTCTACAGGGTGGGGCGTTATGGTTGGAAACCCTAACACCTCAGGCATTCGTTGGTATTTTCACCCAAATTTTAACATTTTTTTGTAACCCCACCTCGTGAACAGTGGCAATATCAGTTTGTTAGACAAAGCTGCTTATGCACAGCGACTACGCATTTAGCACCACAGGTGCAAAACACATTCTGAACAGGATGTGAAGATGACACTAGTGTTCATGGGAGATGTTAAAATAGCAATGCTGCAAATCTGCAGTAAAAATATTAAAAACTGGTGAAGTCACGAAGTGTATAGAAATTGTGCAACGACCACCCGTAATGTAATTAGTTTGGGGATTTTTTTACAGCAGATTGTCAACACTGGCATTTTGGAACCTCCGATCATGAACAGTGTCATTGTGATTTTCTTTATCTGTTCTGAACAATGATTTCCCACAGCAACCACGCATCTCTGCGCTGAAAGTGTGAAAACACATTTCGGCCATGTTGTGAAAAATGACAGCTGTACTGTTCATAAGAAAGTGTGGAAAAATGCCACTGGTGAAAATCTGGACTGGAAAATCTGGACTGACATCGGTGGTGGGCAAGGTGATGGAGGGCATTGTCAAGGAGAGGCTGGGGGGGACCTGGATAAGTCAGGGTGCCTGGATGATAGACAGCATGGATTCATCCCGGGGAAATCGTGTCAGACAAACCTTGTGGAGTTCTATGACTGGGTGACGAGTGCCTTGGACCTGGGTAGACCAGTGGACGTCCTCTTTCTAGACTTCAGCAAGGCATTTGACTCTGTTCCTCACATGGGCCTGTTGGATAAGCTGGGAGAAATGGGGGTTGGGAACCAGATGATCAGATGGATAGGCAATTGGCTCCAGGACCGGACCCAGAGGGTTGTAGTTGGCGGGATAGTCTAATCCCCAAGGAGGGTCATTAGTGGGGTCCCACAGGGATCAGTCCTTGGACCCTTTCTGTTCAACGCCTACGTCTCTGACATAAGGACAGGAATCAGGAGTGAGATGAGTCTCTTTGCGGATGACTCGAAACTGGGGGCGGTGGTGGATGGGGAGAGGGGAAGGTGGCCCTACAGGGGGACCTGGAGGCTCTGGAAAGATGGTCTAGAAAGTGGAAGCTGAGGTTCAATGCAGGGGAAATGCAAGGTACTCCACCTGGGGGCCAGAAACCCAGGCCAAGTGTACACTCTGGGGTGGAAATGCTACAAGTCTCGATGGCTGAGAGGGACCTGGGGGTGGCGGTGGATGTCAAGATGAACAACTCTGAGACTTGTAGGAGGGCAGCAGCCAAGGCCAACAGGATGCTGGGATGCATCGCTAGGGGGATCACCTCCAGAAGGAGGGAAGTGATACTCCTCTGTATAACTGCTTGGTGAGGCCACACCTTGAGTACTGCATGCAGTTTTGGAGGCCACACTTAAAGAGGGACATTAACCTCCTGGAGAGGGTCCAGAGGAGGGCAACCAAAATGATTTGGGGCTTGGGGGACAGGACCTATGAGGAGAGGCTCGAAGAGCTAAATATGTACACATTGGAAGAGAGAAGGGACCGGGGGGACATGATAGAGGTCTTCAGGTACATGAAGAGGGTAAATAGGGGAGGAACAGTCAGGGTGCTTCGAAGGAAGGAGGAGGGGCCACTAGAGGGCATGGGTGGAAGCTGGAGGGGAAGATTCAGGGAGAAAGAAGGAGGTGCTACTTCACTGAGAGGTGGTGGAGCCATGGAATGCACTGCCTGGGGGCTGGTGGAGGCAGAGACAGTGGAGGGGTTCAAGAGGGGGTGGGACAGGTACAGGGGAAGGGTTCTGGAAGCAAAATCCAATGCAGCAAGAATATCCGGAACTGGGAAGGGAGAAGCCAAAGTGGGCGAGGGAGGCAGCAAGGTCAGCACCCAGGGTGGGGGCTGACCAAACGAGCAGACACGAAAGACCGTTAGGCCTATTCTGCTGGCATTTTAGTATGTTAGTATGTTAGTAAAATATTACAAAGTCACAAACTTACGCGCGTGCGTGGAAACTGCGCAATGTTCACTCGTAACACAGTCACTTTGTCACCAAATTTTCGACATAGCCATTTTAAGACCTCTGCTCATGAACAGTGTAACTGTGATTTTCTTAATCTGTCCCAAACATTGCTTCGTTACGACTGAACCACTGTGGCTACATGTGCGAAAACACATTTTGGGCAACATGAAAAATGGCAGCTGTACTGTTCGAGAGGAGTGTAATAAATGGCAATGCTGAAAATCTGGAGGAAAATATTGAAAATTGCAAACTTATGAGCGCATGAGGAACTGCGCAACGCACGCTTGTAAAACAGTCATTTTTAGGAATTTTTTCACCAAATTTTCAACATAGCAATTTTAAGACCTCTGTTCATTAACAGTGTCACTGTGATTTTCTTAATGTGTCCCATACATTGATTTCAAGACACCGATCATGCGCCTATTGTAGCGCTACATGTATGAAACATGTTTTGGGGCAAGATGTGAAAATGGCAGCTGTACTGCTCATAAGGAGGTGTGGTAAATGGCAATGTTGAAAATCTGGGTGAAAATATTGAAAATTCACGAACTTACGAGCGATGTTAAAAGGAACTATAGCGTGCTCGTAAAACAGTCATTTTTTGGAATGTTTTCACCATAGCCATTTTAAGACCTCTGCTCATTAACAGTGTCACTGTGATTTTCTTAATGTGTCCCATACATTGATTTCGCACACCGACTGTGCCACTATGCGCTACATGGGCGGAAACACGTTTTGGGCAAGATGTGAAAAATGACAGCTGTACTTCTCATAAGGAGGTGTGGTAAAATGGCAATGTTGAAAATTTGGACTGAAAATATTGAAAATTCGCGAACTTACAAGCTGCGTGAGGAACTCGCCAATGCATGCTCGTAAAACAGTCATTTTTAAGAATTTTTCCACCAAATTTTCAACATAGGCTTTTTGAGAGACCACCTTATGAACAGTGGCAGTGTTGTTTTGTTACTCAGTCCCAAAGGTGATTTTGTGCAGTGACTGCGAAATCACCCTTCTGGCCCAATTAACGCCATGACAGTGAGAGCATTCATGAGAAGGGGTCCCAAAAACCACATGTTGAAAATTTGGTGCAAAAATTCCAAAAAATGCCTGAGATATGCAGCAAAGTTGAAAAAAACCCTATCTATCCCATTATACAGCTTACCGGCATTTCCTCAGTTCGCGGTTGGCTTTGAAGAGTGCAGACGTGTTCCCGGTCCAGCGAAGATCGTGGCGCTGGAGTCCAGAGGTAAGTATGAGGTGAGGGGGGTGTTGGGAGGCAGGGTGCGCAGTGGGTGGGCGCGGGTTGGGGCAGAGACACCAAGGGACCATTTTTGTGTTTCAGGTTTGTTTTTTTGTTTTTAATGACGATGATGCGGGACGTTTGCCACGCTGGAGTGGGCTCCCAGCGTGGCACAAGGATGGCTTTTGTGGGTGTGTGGAGCTGTCGGGGGATTGGGCACCCCCGTCCGCGATAGCATCTGTTGCCACGCTTGGGGTGAGCTCCAAGCATGGCACCCTGTACTCTGGGGAACCAGCGGAGCCGACGGGACAACGTGACATTTGCCATGCTGGGTTGGGCCCAGCGTGGCACAAGGATGGCTTTTGGGGCGGAGCTGACGGGGATTGGGCACCCCATCAGCGACAGCATCTGTTGCCATGTTGGGGTGGGCTCCCAGCGTGGCACCCTGTACTCCGCCGGGGACCAGTGAGCCGATGGGGATTGGGCACCCCATCGGCCACAGGATGTGTAGCCACGGCGGTGGGCACCCAGCGGGCATGTGAAACACTGTTGGCTTAGCACAGCCAACAGGGATTGGGCACCCCGTCGGCCATACAGTGTGTGTGTGAAGGAGCACGCAGTATGCGTAGTATGTGTGTGTAGGGGAGCGACGAGCAGGTGATATCTTATCGCTGCTCACCGAAGCGTAGCTCCCCTTCAACCGTACTCCACTGCATTTTGACTGCTGTCATAGACAACCCAGCAGCCACTGGAGAACTGCGGCCGCGCCTGCAAACACACTGACTGAATTGGAAGAGGGCTGTCACACCTCCGAAAACTCGGATGATGGCACTATGTTTCTTGCATATGCGTGCAAGCAAACATAAAAACAATGCAGTTAACCAATCATTTAGACAAGGTCTGTTTGGAAACTGGTGCCCCCTGAGTCTTGGGAGCAAATGAAACAAACAATTTATCCGTTTTCCGAAAGGAAGCCGTATGGTTCCCATACTAACGAAGTGTTCTGTGAACATCGAGAGTATGCAACAATGCCCCCCCAACCCCGATTAGAGTGCTCGAGACAGTAGACTGATAGGTGGATATCTTGATTAAGGGTTAACTCTGACACCACCTCGGGCAAAAACTTAGTATTTGTACGTAAGAACACCCTGTCCTTATGAAAAAACAAACAGAGCTTTTTACACATCAGAGCCTGAAGCTCTGAAATTCTTTGGGCAGAAGTAACTGCAACTAAAAGTAACACTTTCCATGACAGAGAGCATAGTTCGCAATCTGCAGCTGGTTCAAATGGGGAGAGCGTGAGCTTCTCCAACACAAAACAGAGATATCATGGAGGGACGGGATCTTGGATGGGAGGTTTTACGTACAAGATGCCCCGCAAAAAGGCTCGGGACATGTCCAGCTGAGTAAGGGTTTTCCCCTCCACCGGTGCGTTGTTACGTCAAGAAGGCGGACAGGTGCACCTTAATGGAGAAGTAGCTCAGGCCCTGCTCAAATACAGATAAGATACTCAAGAATGGAGTTTGGAGAACAAGAAAAAGGATTAAGCAGACATGCAGTAGCCCACAGGCAAAATCTTTTCCACTTCATTGCATACGTGGATCTAGTGGACGGTTTTCTGGCTGTCACCAGGGCGTCCACTATCTTGTGGGAGACCCCATATCTGGCCATCGCTAGGTCTGCAGGAGCCACACATGAAGATGCAGGGACTTGAGATCTGGATGGAACAAGCTGCCCTGGTCCTGGGAGAGCAAGTGCGAGCTCAGAGGCAGGAGAACTGGAGGTTCCACTGCCAGCTGTCAAAGCAGTGGGAACCAAACCTGTTGAGGTCAAAAGGGGGCAATGAGAATCATCTCTGCTCCCTCTGCCTGTAGCTTCAGAAGTATCCTCTGTAGAATGCAAAAGGGAGGAAGGGCATAGAGGAACCTTCCTGTCCAGAGGAACAATGCATCTCGCCTGAAAACTCTAAACTCCAGGCCCTGGATCTAGCGAGCAGAAACTGGGCAGTTTGGCATTGAGTGGTGATGCAAAAAAGTCCAACTCTGGACGGCCCCATCTGTCAAAGAGCTGGTCTGCTACTGACTGAAGGAGCTCCCATTCATGAGCCTTGGACTGAGATCTGCTTAGGTTGTCGGCCAAGATGTTCTGGATGCCTGGAACATGAACAGTGGTGAGTTTGTGGCAGTGTTCCAGTACTCAATACCAGACCCTCATTGCCTCCCTGCAGAGGGGGTAGGAATGAGTCCCCTCATGCTTGTTGATGTAAAAGACTACAGACATGTTGTCCTTCTGAATGAGAAGAGGGCTGGAGACAAGTCCACTTGAAAGGCCTGTAAGGCATTCAGGACTGTTCTCATTTCCAGAATGCTGATGTGGAGTGATTGCTCATCTGGTGACCAGGTCCCCTGGGTCTGACTGATCCCCAGATGAGCTCACCAACAGAGACCCGAGGCGTCTGTGGTCAGAACTCACCTTGGGGGCTCCTGCCGGAAGAGGATCCCTGTCGAAAGATTGAGCAGGTCATGCCACCAGGATAATGTCCTGTGAACTAGGTCCGAGACCAGGACCACCTGATCTAGGTCTTCAGATCTCTAGTCCCATTGCACCCTGAGTGTCCACTGAGGGGCCTTCATATGGAGGCGAGCCATGGGAACCGTTGGGATGGCTGCCGCCCTGTGGCCGAGGAGTCTCAGGTAGACTCTGGCCGGGACTTGAGGAGCTGAGGATACCATCTGGGCCTGAGCTCAAAGGCGATCTCCCCTGTCTGAGGGGAGGAAGGCCTTGCCTTGGACCATGTCCAGGAGTGCTCCAATGAACTAGAGTCTCTGACTGGGCCATGGGGATGACTCCGGAATGTTCAGGGTGATCCACAACTCTCGGAAGAGCGTAAAGGTGTCTCAGAGTGCGGATTAGCTGTTCCCTCGTGGGAGCTGCCAGGAGCCAGTCATCAAGGTGGGGAAAGAAGTAATGGCCCTGACATCACAGAGCCGCAGCCACCACTGCTAGGCACTGGGTGAAGAGTCTGGGAACGGAGGAAATGCTGAATGGCAAGGCTCGAAACTGGTAATGTCTGCCCTGGAAGAGGAAAACTCAGGAACCTCCTGTGGGGTGGGAAAATCAGAATGTGCAGGGATGCGTCCTGCATATCTAGAGAGCAGAGCCAGTCCCCCTAATGCAGGAGGGGAGTCAGACCTGGCAATGTGACCATTCTGAACCTTCGGTATTCTATGAATTTGTTTAGGGAGCTGAGGTCCAGGATGGGCCGAAGGTTTCTGGTCTTTTTGGGAACTAGGAAAAAGTGAGAATAATACATCTTTCCCCCTTGAGCCAGGGGGACTGGCTCTATAGCCCATTTTGCAGAAAGGCCTGAATTTTCCCCTTCAATCAGGGGGACATGACAAGGAGGATAACAGGAGGACTCTGGTGGAGTATCCAGAGGTATTTGCTTAAACTTCAGAGTATGACCTCTCTCTACGAGCTGTAAAACCCAGAGGTCTGATGTTATTTTGCTCCAGCCCCCGAGATGGAGGGAGAAGCAACCCCCTACCACTTCCACTGACTCCGCTGGGGGAGGGGTCTGGCAAGGAGTCACTGGGGCACTCTGGAAGTAAGCAGAGGGGCCTGGGAGGACTTTGTGGCTTGAGAGGCAGAGTTTCCAAGAGTCTGGGAGGTGGCCCTTCTTTTGAAGCCACCCCACTGCTGAGGCTGGTTTTGGGGTGGCTGTCCTGAGGGCTTCCGAAATGGCCATTTTCTGAAGGGTTTTTGGACGGACCAAACAGACTTACCAGACTGTTGGAGGCCATTAATCAGGTTTTCCGTCTTGTCACCAGAAAGGACCTAGCCCACAAAGGGGAGGTCCAGGATGCCTGACTGCAGCTCCTGGGAGTATCCCAAGATCCTAAGCCTGGCATGGTGCCTGAGACAAATGCTAGAGGCCACTACTCTGGCTGCCGTATCTCCAGTGTCGTATGAGGCATGCAATACATGGGTGCCTACATCTGACCCCAATTTGAGGAGGTCCAGGAGCTCAATTTTTTGTGCTGAGTCTGGGAGGGCCTGCACTATTTCAACACCTTTCTCCCACAGGGCATTCTGGTACTGCACCATATGTGTGAGAAAGCTGAGGGACCTCATAGAGCAAGTGGAGGATGAATAGATCTTTTTGCCCATCTGGTCAATGTATCTGGACTCCTGGTCAGGTGGCTGAGTGCTTAGGTGCTTAGGCTTCTTTGATCTATCATGAGCAGCAGTGATCACCATCGAGTCCATCGTAGGGTGTTCTGCCAGGAAAGGTTCTTCCCCTAGGGGCTCTGTACAGTCTGTCTGACTTCTTGGAGACGGCAGAGGAGGAGGAAGGATGCTTCCAGATTAACCTTGTCAGGTCCTGGAAGGTGTCAACTATAGGAGGCACCACTAGAGGCTTGGGCTCCTTCTGCCTCAGGTATTTAGCCAACTTCTGTCTCTCCAGGTCCTGGTCTTCCACCTCCCATCTGCTGGAAGCCTGGATGTGCCTCATGACATCCATGAATGTCAGATCGTTAGGGGGCAACCTGGGGGTGTCCTTGTTATCCAGTGAAGAAGGGCGACCCCCTAGGATTTGAATGGTCTGAGCCCGAAGACGCAGAACTATTGCTGGAGTCCACCGAAGAGTAGGACAAAACAGCTAGAGCGTCACTGGCTATGGGACCGGCGTCTGCTGTGGGAGGACCGGCAACGGTGGCAACACCGCTCTTTGTGCTGGGGTCTACTGCAGTGTTCCTCAGGGCTCAGAGTGTAGCTCTTAAGGGGAGGAGTCAGCTGCTTAGGCTCCTGACCCATGCCAAAGTCTGGCCCCAGCTCCGGTTCAACAGTGACCGGTTCCTTAGGGTGGAGCAGGTCCCCTTTGAACCGATTCCACCAAAAGGAGAAAAGCTCCTGGATCTGGTTTTTGGAGAACAGCCGGGCTGATGGACCAGCTGGCGACTGCGGAACTGGCGTCAGAGTACCTGATGTTAGGGTGTCTAGTGTCGGAGGTAGCGGCAGAGACGGGACCCGATCGGTTGGTTAGGTATCTCGTCCCACCCAAGATCTACAATTGGTGAAGAGTGGCCCAGCAAGGAGAAGGAGGAGGGCGAAGCACAATCCAACATCCGAGAAGGTGTGCCCATAGCAGACGGCTGCTTAGAGATGACCAGTGAGGAAGCAGCCGACGGCTTGGCCGGAGCATGGGGTGGCAGTGCCGAGTCCGAAGCCTGCCCCTGATGATGGGGTGTCTTCTCCAAGGCCTTGGACGAGACCATAGTTGGGAGCATTTTGGCATGCACCAGAACGTCGCTGCCCTTCATCTGGCTGGCCCCATCCCCTAAGGTGGAGGGTGACCCAGCTGGTGTGGCCTTCACCTTAAGGGGCATTAGGGTAGGGTCTGAAGACCCTGACCCCGACTTACCCCTGCCTGATGCCAGGACGATGGCAGGATGTTTAGTTACTGACTGCTCGGAGGAGCTGTGGGCAGGCCAGAAGAGTGGTCCGAGCCCCCGTGGGACGAGAAGTCAGACAAAGACTTTTTGTGCAGCGGAGACCCTGAACAGAAGCGACCCCAGGACTTTTCCTGGTCCTTGTGCTTCCCAGAGTCCTTCTTCTTCTCCTTGTGTGGCTTAGAAGTGGAGGAGGTGGAAACCGACGAGGACAAAGGACTCTTCCCTGCTGGCTGTCTCTGCATCTCGGCAAGCTGCTTTTCTAGGAGGTGCACCTTAAGGGCCTTCTGATGGCGCATCTATGTCCGGGAGTTGAATGCCCTGCAGTGTTCACAGGCTGCAGTGTTGTGGTTTGGGCCTAAGCAGAAAAGGCAGGCCTCGTGGCCATCCTTCAACAGTAGCTGCTTGCCGAAGGCGCACTTAGATTTTCTATGATCCATGGATAAAACAGACAATGCCAGAGAATAAGACATGCAAAGGGAAATAAATTCAGAAATTTTCCAAAAAAAAAAAAGAAAGCAAAGAAACACTGAAGGCATGAAAGCAGTCGAACTGTTGCAAGAAGGTGTTTAAGATGTATATCCTAGAGGGGGGGGGGGGACATGATAGAAACTTTCAAATTCCTCTAGGGAATCAACAAAGTCCAAGAGGGTAGCATCTTTCAGAAAAAGAGATGTGCAAGAACAAGGGGGCACAATTTGAAGATAGAGGGAGGATGGCTCAGAGGCAATGTGAGGAAGTATTTCTTCACAGAGAGGGTTGTAGATGCAAGGAACAGCCTTCCTGAGGAGGTCGTAGAGTCAAAAACAGTGGGGGAATTCCAGAATGCATGGGACAGACATAAGGCAGTTCTAGTGGGGGGTAGGAGGAAGTAGGCTGTTGCTTAACTAGGATCTGCAACTTATCAGTTAGGTAGGGAAATGGGCAGACTAGGTGGGCCATGCGATCCTTATCTGCCTCAAATTCTATGTTTCTGTGTCCAAGGAGCCGATGCGAACGGGTTGACAGCGGGAAAAGAACTGAGGTGGGGCTGGGGACGGCCCCTTTTGTACCACTGGCTGATGTCGGGCGGAGCTGACGTCGGGGGCGGTCCCCTGCTGAAGACCATTAGTTAGAAGGTTTCCATGGGGTCCTGGCCGCTTAGTCCTAACAGTTATTGCCTGCTGCAAGAGCTCCATCTCGAAGTAAGATCTCTTCTTCCCCATAGTGTCATTTTTTCTGGAATCTTTATCTAGAGGATGAGATGCCAGGGGTACCTTAGCTTTATCACAGGCACCAGCCTGTATTGAACCTTCATGATCTGGATGGGTATACAGATAATCAGCAGTAGCCCTATCCAGTTGATATTTTTTCTCCACCATCTTGTCCACCCCAGGGACAGAAGAAGGTGTCTGTAAAATCTTTAAAGCAGCCTTTTTAAGAGAGTTATGACAGGGGAGGACAACCTTTTTTGTAGAGACCAACCCCAACATATCCAAAAACTCCACCTCCTCCTCATCTTCCATAGTCTTCTGTGAGGGGAGGCCCAAGGTGTCAGCCATCTGTTTGATGAAAGAAAAGTGTGACGAAAAATCATCATGCCCACAAGGAGGGGTACCAAACCCCTGATCTGGGATACCTCTGGTGCAACAGGTTCCCCTAGATCCGGATCCTCCTCCTCCTCAATGTACACTTCTTGTCCCTGTTCCATGGAAACCGGTGGTGGGACTTGAACCGTTGGACCCAGTATGGTGCCTGCAGTTTGTAATGCCTGAATGACTTTCAGGGCTTTGGTAATGTCCTCCATAGAGGGCATTTCATCTTTGTCTGCTGGGAGCTCCCTTGATTTCTCAGCGGGAGGTGCAGCAACGTGCTTTTCTTCATGTTTCTTTTTAGCAGGCACAGACTCAGGAGCCTGCTCAGTGGTTCTTTTGTGTTTAATATGTTCAGACCCCTTTTCAGCAATTTTGCGGTCTGAATGATCTTTAGAGGGTCTCTCCTTTGATTTTGAGTGGAAGAAGAAGAGCCCTCATCAGTTTGCTTTGGTGACACTGAGGTGGGAGCAGAAGCCATCTCCTCTAATCATCTAGCTCTTTTCTTAATAGTTTTAGGGCAAACAGTGCTGCACACCGCAAAGTCAGAGAAAATATGACTGGGATCCGAACACTCTAAATACAAATCGTGGCAATTAGCCTTTGTGAATACCTGAAAACACCTACAGTAATACAATTTTTAAACCTGTGGGTCCCATCCTCTTCTTTGATCTTTCTGATATGCCAGATGTCAGAAGACTGACAAAACTTCCCCAAAATGAGAAAAAAAAAAAAAACACTAATCGCAGTCGGTTTTCTGAATGAAAAGGGAACCGTGATTTAAACAAATATTTCTTCAGTAAATACGCAGCTGGTTCCTGACTAGAAATGGGAACCAATCGCAAATAATAAAAACCCTTAAAATACTTTAAAACCAGTAAAGTTTAAAGTAAATAAGTAGCGGTAGGAACTGCAACAAACAGCGGTTTAAAACTGAAACTCAGTGCCTGGGAACCGCTAAAAATTAGTAAAAAAAATACCTACACTACTAAACTATAATAAAAAGCAACTAGGGGCAAAGTTATGACAAAAACAGTATGAAATACCACTTTTTTGGTTAAAATAATCTTGCAGCAAAGTTGCTGTGAGCAGCTCTAAGGGCGTCTAGTTATCTGAACGGAGAAAATGAATCACATGGAACACAGTCCACCTAGAGGCAGCAGATTGAATGTATCATTCGAAGTTCCATGATTTGCATACATTCCACATTACATCAGAGCTCCGCGGACAGTCAGAGATTCTGAGCTGACTGCATATGTCTAATCCTACTGGGAGATTCCCTGGGGTTTGAAAGGTCTATATTTGTATATCCAGTCTGCCTATCCTACTTGACTACTCCGTTTTTTTGCTGCTAATAATTACCCACCATTAAATGTGACTTTCTTTAGTTGCAGTAGTTTTCAGCAAAAGAATGACAGCTGTCATCAGCAGTACTCAGTCTCATACCATTCCCCCGAAAACTGAATGTCAAAGTAGTGTGTTCCTTGACAAGTACACTGAAGAAAACAGGATGGCTGGGTACTCCCACTGAGCTTGGGGCGACTCCATGGGCCACTGGTCTTTTTTTAACCCCTAGATATAGATGGATTGATACATTAAGGGGATATATATATATATATATATTTTTTTTTTGTAAATATTTTTTATTAGAGAAGATATGACAGTTTTACAGCCATTGACAGTCATTCCATCATTCAGTCTAGGAAGTATGCATATTAAAAAGGGATTTTACATTCACCTTTCAAGGTTGTCAGTCCATAGACATAGATATTCCGAGAGCATCGAATTTAAACTTTCCCTCTTCCACATCTTTCATCTTCAGTGATCTCCATTTCCTTTACCTGGGTAGATTGTGCTTCAATTCCCTCTCGATTTCCATCTCCAAGATCTGAGATCTCCTCCCCAACTCCCACGAGGTATCCAGTGGAACCCTCTCCGAGCCCAACTCCTAATTATAGGTATACCTAGTTAGGCCCTTACTGGGAGCCCAGATCCCCAACAATGAACTGAGCAGTCAAGTGAAAAAGGTACCTTCTCAAGGAACAAAATAAGGGTCCTTTGTCATGATATAAATAATCCATCTTCTCCATTTCAGGGTGAAGAGGTCTGCCTGATCGTTTAGATTGTGAGTAATTTTTTCAGATTTATATAGGTCATGCACTATTTCCCTCCAACCCGAAAGGGTAGGTGGTTCAACCTGAAGCCAGCTTTTAGTAATAGCTTTCTTCGCTGCGTGGAGAAGAATGTTTAAAAGGTAGCAGCTGTGGGAATCCCTCAATGTTGGAGGGAAGGAATGCAAAATAAAAAAAACACCCTCATGAGGGAGGGTGGTCCCAAAGAGGTCCTCCAATTCCCCAAATAGGGCCCGAAAGAAGGGTTGCAATTTAGGGCAAAACCAGAAAATGTAGGAGTGGTGAGCCACAGACTCCCCGCACTGACGCCAACATGCCGCAGAACGGGAAGCCCCATAATGTGAGGTTATTTCCGGGGTTCGGAAATATCTTATCAGCAACTGCCATGCAAATAGCCTCCAAGAGTAGGAGGATGTAGTTTTTGATGCCATAGCCCAGAGGGCCCTCCATCGTTGGGGGACGATCTGAGAACCCAATTCCTCATTCCACTTTTCCATTATCCCAATTGTATCCCCCCCCCCGTGGTCTTCAGCAAGGACCTATACAGTACTGATACTATATGTGGTGTTCCCTGTGCATTTATTATTTGCTGACAGACTTGGATCACTCGGGGATGTGCGTCAGGGGATCGGACATTGGGGGGCAGAGACTCAAAATAATGCCACAGCTGCAAGTATTGAAAGAAATCTGACTGTCTTAACTGGTATTCCTGGCTAATAGTCTGGAATTCTTTAAAAATGGGGCCCATCTGCAGCTGAGAGAGGCGTTGGAGATGAACAAATCTCCAGTTCCGAAAGGTCTGATCATAGAGGGCAGGGGTGAAATCCTCCAGCAAATCTAGTGGACACAGGGTAACCAGAAATGGGATAATCCGGAGGGATCTCCTCATTATCAGCCAGACCTGAATCTGGTATGCAATCCACTGGTCCCAAGTGTGTCGGACGGTCAAGGGGGCACTCTTATAGAGAATCACCTTCTGAAATTCCCGGTCGGGGGGCATACCCTCCTCGATCTCCCTCCACTGGGCCGTAGTCACCCCAATAAGACGATGTAATATAAAGGAGAGGTGGGTAGCCCAATAGTACAACTTTAGATTGGGAAAAGCTAAGCCACCCTCCGCCCTAGGGAGATGAAGGGTCCCGATCCTAATTCTCGGATGTCTTCCCGCCCACAGGAACCGAGTCAGGGCCTTATTCCAGACCCTAAACATGTCACTCAGCAGCTTGGAGGGTACATTCTGGAACAAATATAGAGCTCTCGGGAGGATCACCATTCGAACTACTTCAGTGCGCTGCAACATGTTTAGTGGGAGAAGATCCCATCTCTCCAAATCCTGTTTCAGCTGGGATGTGAATGGGTGGTAGTTGTTATGCAGAGCCTCCTCTGCCCGATGGGAGAGGTAAATCCCCAAATATTTCATCTTAGTGAGGCCCCAGCAAAAAGGGTATTGCGTCTTAAATGTGTGGGAGGGAGTAAAATGAAAGGTGAGCGCTTCTGTTTTACTAGTATTCAACTTATAGCCTGAATACCTACCAAATTCTTCCAAAAGGGAAAAAACAGAAGATATTGATTGCTCGGGTTTAGTGAGGAAGAGCAGGACATCGTCCGCGTAGAGAACTACAGTGCTCAGTCCTGCTATACTAACCCCCGAAATCTTTCTAGATTCTCTAATTGCTTGAGCAAGAGGCTCAATAAATATGTCAAAAAGTCCCGGGGAAAGGGGGCAGCCTTGGCGTGTACCCCTATATAGGGGAAAAAATTCTGAGTGGTGTCCGGAAGTTTTCACACATGCCTTAGGAGAAGCATAAATCCTCCTCAGAACAGCTATAAAGGGCTCCGGGAATCCCATACTAGCCATTGTGGCAAACAGGAACGGCCACGATACTCGGTCGAAAGCCTTCTCAGCGTCTAAGCTGAGAAGGACTGATGGACCGGGCCGAGATTGCATCGCATGGACCAAATGCAGGGCTCTCTGGGTATTACCCGAAGTAGACCTAGAGCTTATAAATCCTGTTTGGTCCAGGCCTATCAGGGCAGGCAGCATGGGGTCCATCTGTCTTGCCAATATGGACATGAAGAATTTGTAGTCTGAATTAAGGACCGAAATCGGTCTATATGAGCTACATTGCAAGGGGTCTCTGCCTGGCTTGGGTATGACTGAAATTGTGGTATAATCCCAACTGGGCGGCTCTCCAAGGAGGACCTCGTTAAAAGCTGCCGTGAGTAGCCTGCTCAAGGACTGAATTGAATGTTTATAAAACTCAGATCCGTAGCCATCTGGGCCAGGAGCTTTCTGACTCTTGGAGCTTGAGACAGCCTGCATCAGTTCCTCCAGTGTAATGGGTCTCATCAAGAGGTTCTGTTGCTCCGGGTCGAGTGAAGGGTGCCTCAGGGCTGCCAAGAAGGCCTTGGTTTCCGACTGGCTCACCCCATGCTCCGGTGTATAAAGGGTTTTGTAATATTGGCAGAAGGCTTGGGATATACTTTTAAATTTAGTATGACAGACTCCACTATCAGGATCCCTTATAGCGATTGTAGCTAATTTACGGTGTTGGCGGAGTCAATAAGCTAGTAATCGAGAGGCCCGTGGACCCACCTCTCCATATCTCTGACGCAAATATGCTAAGGCCGTCTCTGTTTGCTGCAGACACAAGGACTCTAAACTGTTCCTAGTCTGTTTTATCTGGGGGAGAACCATGTCGTCTCCTTGTTGGTGGGCTAGCTGAAGGAACTGGAGCGTTTGTTCTAGTTGTAGCTGCCTCTCTCTCTCCGGGCCTTGGCCAGCCCAGCCGTATATTTTAAGTGACCTCTTAAGACAACCTTCAGAGTGTCCCATAAAAGGGTAGATGGGGCATCCTGATTAGAGTTATCCTGTATAATTTCTACTATTTTATCACTAAGAAACTCTTTGAATTGTTCACTTTTCAAGTGTATCGGATTGAATCTCCAACCCGTGTTTCGTCTTTCTGAACCAAGTTCCCACTGGGTAATAAGAGGCGCGTGGTCAGAATAAGCTATGGGGCCAAAAGTTGCTTCGACTAGGGAGTCGAGCTGCTCTTTCTGAGTATAACAATGATCGATTCTAGTGTATGTCACATGAGCTGCTGAGTAAAAAGAATATCCCCTATCCCTAGGGTGTAAAGTGCGCCAGGTATCGAGCCATCCAACACCCTCCACAAATCGTTTCAAGAACTTATGGGGGTCTGGTTGGGCCTTGGGCCTGGAACTAGAGGTGTCCAGGGTTGGGTTTGGGGCAATATTAAAGTCGCCCGCCAGTATCAGGACTCCTCTCGTCATCTCTATGACTTTATCCATTAAAAGTCGGATCACATGGGAACCCGAGGCCGGGGGGGAGATACACATTAGCCAAGGTTACCTCCTGGTCAAATAAGTTCCCCTGGACTATTACCAACCTGCCGGCCGGGTCGCTCCATTCTCGAACTGCCCGAAATGGAAGGATAGAGGAGATCAGTATGGCAACTCCTCTTTTCCTTTTCTCTGGCATTGCTGAAGCAATGACCTGAGAGTAGCCCCTGCCACGGAGTTTTCCGTGCTCCACTGAGGATAGGTGGGTTTCCTGCCAGTAAACTATATCAGCTTTTGCCCTTCTGGTTAAGGTTATCATTCTGGCCCTTTTCACTGGGCTGCTCAAACCATTTACATTCAGAGAGTATACTTTTAAATGTCTAGGACCCATTTATCTTTGTGATACATCACTGACCCTGAACACACCTGTAATATCTTCTGGTGAAGTAACTTTGTTACTGCCATTTTTGCCAAGATGTTTATTCTGTCATTCTTCGTCTGGAACTTGTTCTTCTCTATTGTATCTAACACCAATTGTATAGAGTAACAGATGCCCCTATCTGAACCATACGGGCTAAACCATATTAAGTCAACTATATTAAATTCAAACTCAGCCGGCTTTACGTCAGCTGAAATAACCCTAGGGCATTCCCACTTCACACTACATTCCCCGGTCTCCCGAGAACCCAAAGTCAGCTTGTATTTCATAGGTTCCAAGGGGGTCCGGGAAAGGTGTAGATGTCCCGGGGGGGGGGTGTATATCCCCAGCTGTACAGACTTAAAAGGAGATATTAGGGGGAATGCAAAGGTTCGTATTATATTCTGCAGAACTTCAGGTAAAACTATAACTATGTACAATGCCCTGATCCAAGTCAGAGCGCGCAAAGACGTTGTAGAGGTGGGCATCCGGGTCCTATGAGCCGGGTGCCCCTCTCTCTTTGCGAGGAGTTCAGAGTGACTCCCAAGGGATGCTGATGATGATCCTTCAGCGATGAGGCTACTGCAAGGATGCAGTATGGGGATGGTCCCTCACTGGTGATGTGAGGGATACCTTCTGTCTCTCTAGGGAAGGGTCCCTATCGAGCTCGCCTCAATGTCAGCGGGTGATTATTTAGGCTAAACCGCTCCGGAACCTCCATCCTGGTCGACTTTATTTGCCATACTGTATAAAATCGCCAGTTTGATTTAAGGTGGGCAGTCTCTGCGTATGAAAGAACCATTGGACCTAGTCGATGGGAGGTCTGCCCGCCGGGGGGAGGAGGGAGCCCCCCCAAAGACCAGAGGAAAAAAGGGGGAGACCCCACCCCACCCGCCCCCTCTAGCTGTTACAAAACTGTCGATAAAGCATTATGAATGCCCAGCACATCCGGGACCCCCCCAATAATAAAGAGCTACCCAGTCCATATATCTAGGAGAGGTCTTACCATACCTATCTGGTTGGTACTAGTAGCAGCGTACATATTTCCCTCAGTGCAGTTACACGGATGCGCCTCCTATATATATAAGAAAAAGGAAGGAGGAAGGGAGACCCCCCAGGTACAGGGTCTGGCCAGAGGTAGAACGCAGCTGTACCACAACTCCCGCACTTCTCATACCTCCACCTGATGAAACCCCAGGAAAGAATTATGAGTTAGCACCAGAAGAGTCCGGTAATGGCAGGAGGTCCCCTACCCACCCAGCCCCGCAGCTCTGCCGTAATATGGAACCCAAGTCCCCTCCTCATTCCCTCGCAGCAGGGCGTGAAACATCTGCCTCACTCGACCCAAAAGGGTTGTGTTGTCCATGTCTATAGGTATATAGTACTCGGGTGAATACCGGCTCACTCTTCCACGCCTGAGGAGGGTGAAAATCAGTCCAGAAGGGGGCGGTCAGAGAGCACGAGGCTGGGAGACCCTCAAGTTCCTTTTAAAAACATCTACTTTCAGACAAAATATATTAAAAGGCAAAAAGGGGGCCCCCGAGCAGACCAGGCACAAGTTAGTTTCATCTCTCTCTCCAATCAGAAAACCATGAGACCCCTGTGAGTCCATATTCTCTCAGACCCCCCAGCTGTCCACCAGCCTTCCCCCCCTATGCCCAGATGGTATGAGCCGCATCCCTTCCCCTCCCTAGAAACACCCGTAGACCCCCACTCACGGTTTACAGTGGTGTGAAAAGTTCACATAGCTGTTTATACTGTTCTCCCCTGCTAAAATACAGGGCTGCTAGTTCAGTGCTTGTAGCAGTCTCGGGTGCGTCAGACGGGAGGGAGAATAGGACCCGGACAACAGGGGATAGGCGCAGTGGAGGTGAGAGTAGGGGAGAGCCCCTCAGAAAGGACTTCAATCAGGTTTACAACCCGGGGATCCCCTATGACATCATGTGTTCGCCGCTTCTTGTGGCAAGTCATCTCAAGGGGCCTCCAGAGTGTCCACCTGTAGGTACACCGCTTTCATATCCATCCTGGCGGGGTCACCATATCTCTTCAGGAGGGTTGAAACGTCTGCCCGGAAGTTTGTGCGCGCTGATCTCCGTGATGACATGCCTGACCCCATGGCTCCTTTTTGTGACACCGACCAGACCGAAACCAATAGGTCCTTCTCCAACTTCTCCTTAACGGGGGTGGGGGGGGGGTTCCCTGCGAACTTAAGAACGAAGAGGCTGCCAACAGGTCAGGAAACACTTTGGGCCCTGCATCTGTAGAGACCTTCAGCCTTGCAGGAACTAATATCTGGGCCTTGATATCTTTAGCCTGCAGCTGCTTAACAAATGGCCAGAGGGTCTTTCGCGCCTCCTGGACTGCCACAGTGTGATCATTATCCAGGGAGATCCGGGATCCAGAATAGCTAAGCTGGCCCTTCTGCCATGCTTTTCGCAGCAGTTCCTCTTTTACTCTGTATGAGACCAGCTTAGCAACAATCGAGTGGGGCCTTGCGTCTGGACTGGCTGGTTTAGGTGAAAGGGCTCTATGCGCACGCTCCATATCCATTGCAAATCCAGCAGGCAGCTCCAAGATATCTCGTAGGAGGGCTTGTAGAAAAGTGATCACATCGGGATATTTGTCTTCAAGGCCTTCTGGAACCCCGTAAACCCGGAGATTCTGCCGACAACTTCTTCCCTCAAGGTCGTCCAGGCGGTGGGTGAGCTCGCAATCTCGTGCCAGCAGGTACAGTAGTAAACGATCTTGGCAGTCTGACTGCTCGGAGACCTGTACACTGAGTACTTCAAACTGGTCAGTTTTATGATTGATTTTATTTATGTCTGCCTTGAGGTCAGCCAAAGACTTATCAGTTTTATTAACTGTGTGGGCCGTTTGTTTGATGGTGGCCACCAGGTCTGCACTTAGGGCTTCCTCGCGTAGATCGGCCCGAGGAGGATCAGGAAGGGCCTCCGATGAATCCGAAACATCGCCCTGCTCTTCGTGGATTCGTGCTCGGAGTTTCTGAGTTTGCGTTAGCTGGGATCTCTCCGATCGTTTTTTTTTAATTTTCGCCGGTGAAGACATCCTGATTACGATGATTAAACTGCTTTTTAAGCCGGCTAGAGGACAGAGCTCTAAAGCTAGGCAGCCATTGCCACGCTGACGTCACCGTAAGTCTGATTCGGGATATATATTTTAATTTTGGTTTGGCACAGTTTCTGTTGATACATACAATCACTGGGCTCAGGGCAATACTGACAGTATAAGTGCAGTATCTCATATGAAACTGATGCTGAACTGGGCAAAATTCATGTGCAAATAAAGAGCCGCTAAGTGCACACTGCAATATTCTGAGTGATGCAATATTGTCGGACTGCATTTCAGTGCAATAATTCTTTGATGGAACTGTACAATATTGTACAGCACAATAACATATTAGGAACAAAAAAACCGGAGTGATATGTCAGCATGTGGGCTGCAAACAGAATAAAGGGACTACCCAGAATTCACACAGTAAACAGACGATAATGTTAGTCCCGTAACTGCCTAACTTTCCTTAATGGATTAGTCCTGAAGACCTAATGGTGAAATGCTGATTTTAACTTTATTTTCTACATACAGTATTTAGTTAACATAACCATCCTATGAATAAACTTTGTCTAATTTCTCTCTTCTAGCTCTGTACTCTTTGAATCTCTCTGTGCTCTGAAAATAGTACAACATTCGCTACCCTCTTGGATTCTAATCTAAAGAGCTTAGCTGCCATGCAAAACCAAATGTAATTATTTTGATTAGTAATTTTGATCAGGAAAGGCACACTGAGCTGTGGTGGCTTGTTTTAGGGAGTATTGGGGGTAAATTGACCTGTTTTATTGTCGGGAAATGTTAGCCAAGGTACTGGGGGAAATCCTTTACTCTCATCAGGGGACTACTAGCCAGGCAGTAGCCTGAAGGCCTAGGCCTTCATTTGGATTCATTTTGACCAAATATGCCTTAACTCAGCTGGCCACAGAAACACAGAAGTTGTCAGCAGCTAAAGACCCCTTTGACCTATCCAGTCTGCCCATTCTCCCTGCCTACTGTGCCACCACAGCCCTTGAACCATCTCTGGTCGTCCCCGCCTCTTATGTTCCTTCCAAGGTTCCCTTGTATGTGTCCCATGCATGTTTGAATCCTGCGACTGTTTTGGCACCTACCACCTCCACTGGGAGGCTGTTCCAGGCTTCCACCACCCTCTCTGTGAAGAAATATTTCCTCACATCCCCTCAGCTTCATAGAGTTTCCCCTTGTCCTTGAGTCTGTCTTTCTGCAGAAAATGCTCCCTTCTTGTACCTTATTAATGCCTGTTACATATTTGAATGTTTCTATCATATTCCTCCCTTTCCTCCAGCAACATGTTCAGTTCTCTTAGTCTCTCCTCGCAGGGCTTTTGATGCAGTCCCTGCACCATTTTTGTTGCCTGCCTCTGTACCGCCTCCACCCTATCCCTCTCCTTCTGGAGGTGGGGCCTTTAGAACTGGACGCAGTACTCAAGGTGTGGTCTTACCAGTGACCTGTACATGGACAACAACACTACCTCCTACTTCCTACTGGTGATACCCTTCCCTATGCACCCAGCATTCTACTAGCCTTTCCCACTGCCTTTTCACTCTGCTTGTCCACCTTCAGGTCATCAGAAATTATTACCTCCAGGTCACTTTCCTGTTTGGTGGTTGCCAGTACCTCCCCTGCCAACTGGTACATAGCCCCATGGTTTCTGTACTCCAAATACATGATTTTGCAGGTTTTAGTATTGAAACCCAGCTGCCAAACACCTGACCATTCTTCTAACTTCCGAAAATCATTCCTCATCATCCCTCCCAAGTGTATCCACCCTGTTGCAGATTTTTGTGTCATCTGTGAACAGACAGACTTTCCCTTCTAGCCCTTCCGCAATGCCACTGATAAAGACATTGAAGAGGACTGTGCATAGTACTGACCCCTGAGGCACCACGCTTGTCACCTGCCTTCTTCTGAGTGGACTCCATTTACTACCACCCTCTGACTCCTACCACTCAACCAACTTCTTACCCAGTTTACTACTTTCTGTCCCACTCCTAGACAGGCCAACTTATTCACCAGTCTTCTATGTGGAACGGTGTCGAAGGCCTTCCTGAAATCCAGGTATGCCACATCTACCGCTCTACCCTGATCCACTTCCCTAGTCACCAAGTCGAAGAACTCGATCAGGTTTGTCTGGCAAGACCTCCCCGCTGTGAAACCATGTTGCCTTTGATCCTGCAATCCTCTTGTTTCAAGGTATTCCTCTATCCTTTTCTTCAATAAAGATTCCATAACCTTGCCCACTACCGAAATCAGGTTGACAGGTCTGTAATTTCCTGCCTCCTCCCTGTTCCCACTTTTGTGAAGGGGGACCACATCTGCCCTTCTCCAGTACCTCGGAACCACCCCTGTATCCGGCGATAAGTTGAACAAAACTGCCAGTGGTGCCGCCAGCACCTCTCTGAGCTCCTACCTTGTCAACTTTTGATTTTCCTAGTACTCTAAGGACTTCCTCCTCTGTGAAAGGACTAGTGTCCACTTCCCTACCAATGCCATCCCTGTTTATTATCTTTGACCCGTCACCTACCCCTTCTATTGTAAATACTGAACAAAAGTGTTCAATATGTCTGGCTACCCTTGGTCCCCTTCCTCAAAGACCCACCCATTCACCCTTTATCCTTGTTATCCCCGTTGATCTTTCTCTTCTCGCTGACATATCTAAAGAAGGTTCTATTCCTTTTTTTATTGACTGGGCAGTATTCTCCTCTGTGCCTTTGCTCACCTCACTGCCTCCCCTGCCTCCCTTTGTTTCTCCTGGTAAATTAACCGATCTTCCTCTTTCTGTGTCTTTTCGTATTTTTTAAATGCTAGGTTTTTTACTCTTACTGTTTCTGCTACCTCTCTTGAGAACCACAGTTGTCTTTTCCTCCTGCCCTTGCAAACCTGCCTGAAACAGAGATTCGTAGCTCTTCTGATGCCCTCTTTAATTTTTGCCTACTGGTCCTAGACTCCACCTAGCGTCCCTATCCCTGCCAGGGCATCCCTGAGGCATTCTCCCATTGTCTTGAAATAGGCCTTCCTGAAGTCCATGACCCTCGTCCTTGTGCGGTTCAGGGCAAACCCAGTTTTTTATGCTAAACCACACCATTCAATAGTCATTGGCCCCCAGGTGGCCCCCAACTGTGATGTCAGCAATGCTGTCTCCATTCGTCAGCACTATAGATCCATTACCAGTTGCCTGAGGAACACCCCCGGCAAGGCGTCTAGGATATCCCCCTACTCCTGGAACTTGCCGCTGCTGGGAGTCTCCAATCCACATCAGGCAGGATGAAATCTCCCATTAGTAACAACTCTCCCTTATGAGCCCGCCTTTGGATTGCTTCCAGCATTTCCCCATCCACTTCTTCCATCTGTGCTGGAGGTCTGTATATCACTCCTGCACAGATAACGCCCCATTCCTTTTCCCCAGACTGACCTGCAGTACCTCTGCTCCCCCTGTTCTGCTTGCATTTCTGTAGCCTTTATGCTGTCCCTTACATAAAGAGCTACCCCTCCCCCCTTTCTTCTGATCCTGTTCCTTCTGAACAGAGTAAAACCTGGTACTGCCAAATCCCAGTCCTGGCCTTCACTGCACCAAGTCTCAGTGATGGCAACTAGATACAGGTCCTCCCCTGCCATGGTGGCATCTAGGTCTGCAATCCTGTTGCCCAGGCTTCAGGCATTTGTACACATGGCCCTTCAAATATCTCCCTCTCCATTTCCATCATCCCCTCTTCTATTCCCTCCCACGGCCCTCCAAATCTTCACCCTCCATTTCCATCAGCCCCTCTTCTATTCCCTCCCACGGCCCTCCAAATCTTCACCCTCCATTTCCATCAGCCCCTCTTCTATTCCCTACCCCCATTTGCGAGGGAGTACCAGCTAGTTTCCAACCCCCTAGCTGACCTCCATGCCTTCCCTAGCCTCATACGCCCCCTTAATCAGTTTAAATGCATGGCCCCATTCATGTATTCTACCAGTTTTCCTCTAAGTTCTCAAGACTCCTCCTCGCTGAGGTGCAGATTGTCCTTTGAATATAGTCCTTCATCCTTCCACTTGTCCCCCCACCCTCCAATGCAAATGAACCCCTCCAACATACACTAGTCCCTTAGCCACTAGATGAACTCCTCTCTTCTCTTTTTTTTCTGCCTGTACTGGCACTGAAGACCTGAATTACCTCAGAGAATGCCACTGAACTCACTGACTCCCTGCTAGTTCTTCAAACCTTTGTTGCTCCACTCCTACCTCATTTCCTGCCAAGTCATTTGTCCCTAGGTGAATGATCAAGTGGGGTTTGCCCCACCACCTTCCTTATCGTTTCCTTAATCCTAGGTGCTGCCCATGCCGCTTCCATCCCTGGCACACATTTGACATTCCTTCTCCTATTTGGGTTCCATTTCCTTACCAGTATATACCCTTGATAATGGAATTCCTAAAGACCAACACCTTTTCCTCCCTTCCAGTCTTTGCCTTTGTCCACCTATCCTGTCCCTGGTGGGCCAGTCTCCTCCCCCTTCACTTGTTCCCTGTTCATCCTGTTGGTCCTCCCTTCTGTATTCCCACTGCTTTCTCCCATTTCCTCCCACACCCCTCTTCTTCCATATCTGCCCTGGTGTCCTCTGCTATCCGCTGCAGTCCCCCTCCTTCCTTGTTCTCCCATTATTCCACCCTCCTCTCTACACTTAGCTCCTCTTTGACTGTACATACCTCCTTTCACCCCCGGTCTACTCTCCCCTTCCATTCTTGTAATGCAGATCTTTTCCTCTATGGTTTTTCAAGCTCCGACCACCCCATGTGCCCCCAGGTCCTGTAGCTAATCCAGTACTATGAACCTGTTTGATGTTAGTCCCCCTATATCAGGACAAATCTTCCCTCACCCTTCCTCTGCCTCTTTGCATAGTTTTATCTCCACACCTTCCATGTCTCCTTACCTCCTGCCATTCCTTTATTCCAGTACTGCCTGGTCTATGTGGAGATTCTGTCCCTGGATGCCTTGAAATCCCCCTGCCCCAAGCCCCCTTATTCTGCCCCCGGCCCTCAGCAGTCCTAATATGCTCCTCTCTCATTGTTCCTTCCTCCATCTATCCCCCAACTCTCTAATTCCCATCTTAACCAATTTAACTCCGCCTTCAGCTGCCCTAGGTGCCTGCACACCAGGCACCCCCCACCCCGCACTGATTCCAGGAACACTGCCGCTCCACATCCATTGCATTTAACTACTCTCTCGCTCTCTGTCGCTCCCCTCCTGCCCCAATTATCCTCCTTCTCCACCCTCCCCGATTCCCCTCTATCTGTATCAGCTGCTAAATTCCCACATCCTCCCCTCTCAAATTTTTTTTTTTTCTGGCAACTCTATACCTTGCCTTTAAACTTGTCTGATCCCTTACCATATATATGTACCCTAGATAGATAATAATAATCTACAGCTTCCTCCCTGTCCCCTACCCTACCACTGGCTCCCCACAGAAGGATAAACAGAATTAAACATAAATAGAAATAGTATAGAACAGTACAGAAAATATAAACAGAGCTTTCACCCTCACTCTTCTGTTCCCCACATTCAATGGTAATATAAGCACACCTTATATACAACAGGGTCTTGTTGCAATACCCTTTTTTGCAGGATAGTGAAAGTTTGTAATAGTATATCCTAACCCAAACAATGTACCCCTCCTTTAATCTTCCCAAGTAACTTTCTCCCACCCCTATTCCTGTCTCTCAGTCACAACAGTAGATTACTCCCATCCTAGAAAGGGTATTGCTACAACCTCCATTTACTGCAGGCTATTGCCTGGTATATCCACACTCGCTTAGCCCAGACAACAACCACCCCTCCTACAGTTCTCCGACTAAACTCTTCCCCCCTTCCCTTCCATTCATTCATGCATACAATACATCAAACAGTATACACTATAAGACGTTTAGCAGTTATATACATACATAATGATGAGGGGATTGAGACAAGCAACCTCACTGATGTCACCCCCAGCTCCCAATACTAATACTAACAGCTGATGTCAATCAACTGTGGAGACTATTTAAATAAAAGGTCATTGATACCAATGTGTCCTAAACAGTATGCACCTATGCTTGGGCCTTCAGTTTACGAAATCCTGGTTACTCCCCTACTTATTGTACTGTAAGTGCTATGGGATCCTTTAATGTTCACCTTAGCAGGTACAGAAGTGGACAGAAGAGACCTTAGTTTAATATCTTGTCCAAAGAATGACTCCTCAGCACTGAAGCACCCCCCCCCCTTCCAGTGCTGCACTACCGAGTCAGTATTAGGTATAAGCCCACGTTTCTGGTGTGCAACTAGAACTTATGACCTTCCAAATTTCTGGCCTCAGGGGCAAGCATTCAACCTACTGAAATAATGAAATATTTTCCACCTGCAAAAGTCAAGATCTTCCCTATGGGTCATATGACAGATAACTGTATGCCCTGAAAATCACATTTGCTACCAACCTGCCATTTTGCAGACCCTGAGCTAGCTCCATAAATGTTAAAAACTGTTTTTAGCGCCAAAGATATTTGTCAAATTTTCCAGGTCAACTGACCTGAAATATTAGGAAAAAGGTATCTTATTAGGATAGTTCATATTCACCAGCTTACCGGGTGATTTTCCTCTTCTGCTGGGATTTGGTGATGGTATTCTCCTCATCTCGCTTCTTCAGCACCTGGAAGTTGTACTCCAACTTCTCCTGATTTAGCTGATATGTTGCCTTCATCTGCTGCAGTTGCTGTTCCAGTATCTAACACACAAACACGTTCTAAAAATGTAATATGTAAGAATTCAGCAATAAGAACCGATGAATTAGCAGTAGAGATGTTGGGAATTAAAACTCGGCCGGGGAAGTTGGTGAAAACTCGGGAACTTTATGCTACACGTAGTGAGGTGAGATTTTCTTGATTTCACACAACTTTATGTGGCAAATTTCTTTTTTTTTTGTTTTAAACTCTATTTTTAAGACAATGCCCACCCACCCACTATGCAAATATAATACCCATTCCACAAGTCTCCTAGACCTTTACAAATGGTTCCCCCATCTTGCTACCTTCTACCCCTACAGTCATGGTGAAGTTTCTAATTATAGGCAATATAATAAAAAAAATTCCTTCCTCCCACACATGCCAAATCAAATAATTTAACCACCCACTTCCCCCAGCCCGTCAGTAGCCCCCAAATTCATCAGACAATCCCCCATCCTACTCACCCTCTACTAATCAACCTCCCTCCTCCCCCAAAGCCCCCAACATTATAAAGGATACTGTGAAAACCTGCAAGAATAGAAAACAGCCCATGGCTGAGTGATGGTGCTGATCGGTCTCAGGGTCCTGCGTAGAATGAATGAACAGTGGTGTTCTCCAATGGTAGTAACACCTTAATGGCCACTTGTAGGCTGGAGGGGTTGACTGACAAATTCAGGCACTACTGACAGGATGGGGGAGGTGGGTGGTTAAATCACGTAATCTGTTGCGGGTCTGTCATTACTGTGGGGGGGGATGCTACAGAGTAGAGTTGGGTGACCATCTATAAAGGTCTGGTGGTATTAAAGTGTAGGAGGCATGTACACAGGGGGTAGGGGTGGATACCTATAACGAAAGGGTTTTTATGTAAAAATGAAAGTTACATACTTAGGGTAACTGATCTTCCTGAATATGTGCTCCACTGATTCTCACTTATGGGTCTCAGCTGGAGGCACTAGGACCCTGCAGAAGCAAAACTTTTGCCAGGAAAAAGGCAACAGCTACTGAGCACAGTGCCTGTGAATCCTGAATGTGGTGCTGTGCGCTAGCCAATAATCATTGTCTGCTCACTCATCAACCCCTCACCAACATCAGTTCTTTTCGCCAGGAGAGAAAAATTAAAATTACGTACCTACCGTAATTCTTGATCTTCTCTTGTATCTTCACCATTCATTACTGCTTGGGTTAGTGCCGGAGGCGCGCACCCGCCACGGGAGTTGTTTTTTTTGGAGTTGGCGCCAACAGCGCCGCCCTCGAGCGTGATGCACTGCGTCATGCATGAGGGGCGGCCGTTAGGTGCCGCAGACTCCTCCTCTATCTCAGTTCTGGTAGCCGGAGAGGCGAAAATAAAGGGTAAGAAAAAAGGAAAGTGAGGCAAGAGAGCCGAGGGACAGAAAAAGGAAAGGATATAAACTGAAAAAGGTATAAGCCGGTAGAGAATAGACAGAGGAGAGAGAATTCCTACCCTAAGGTACAGCAGGCCTCCTTTCCGGGGCGGCTCTAGGGAGGAACAGAGAGAGGGAAAGAGAAAGAAGAAGAGGCATGTTGAGAGGGAGAACAGTGCCCATCGAGCATTGGTTGAGAGGCTTATAGGCTCGAGACTAACAAGGGAGCAAGAATCCCAGTTGCTAGGACTGAGGGGAGGTTCGACCGAACCACCTGAACAGATTCGAAGGAGGGCAACATCTCTGAACTCTCAACATGCCAAGTCCCTACATCCTAGCTGAGGGCTCCTAGACTGCCTGGGCAGAACCTGTTCCGGGAAGAGCGCCCACCCAGGAAGGGGACTAAGTCCCTTAGCACCTTGTTAAGTGCTAACACAGCAGTGTATGGGAAAGACTATGCCTTCTCGAAGGCAGCTTTGTATGAAAGATAGAGTGGAACTCAATCAGACTCCCTAAGGCAAGGCAAGCAGACACTCAGAGTTGACAAGTTCAATCAGCAGCTAGAAGAACTCAAAAATAATACCTGCCAGGGGGATTCTAAATTTTGCGAGGCGAGTCAGGCATGGCCTCTTAAGCTGTGAAACTCGTAACCTGAAGAAGGTATTTAGGAATCGCACCTAAGGCGGTCAGAAAGAGTTCCCTCAGAATAAGAGAAAAGTACAACTGCGTCTCGCTCTCTTTACCTTGAGGAAAAAGGAACCATTCATAAAGAATGGGAACAGAAAAAATTTTTTTTTTTTTTTTTTTCATAAAGGCCAAAGGAAGGAAGAGGAACGAGACGGGAGGGGGAGACGACACAGTAGGAGGCCACTGAGGGGAAGGTGGGCGGGTATCAGTAATGAATGGTGAAGACACAAGAGAAGATCAAGAATTACGGTAGGTACGTAATTTTCATACCTTCCCTTGTCAATCTTCACCATTCATTACTGCTCGGGTGAGTACTAAGCCCCCCTTAGAAAAAGGGCGGGGTAGAACCCTGAGGGAACAAGACCCCCAGCCTCCTGCTCGTGAGAAACAGAAGGGGAAGACCCTGGGCTAATCGAGAGAGAAGCCTATGGGGGAGAGGAGCTAGGAGGTGCCCCGAGGCAGGAAGCGGAGGAAGCCCTGCAGTAATCTCCCTAGCTCTGGAGGAAAGAGACGGGACCCCAAGAGCGAGGCGAATCACCCTACGCCGGGCCAGGGGTGACAACCTTGATAGACGAAGCCATGCCGTCCGTCTAATGCAGATCGCTGTCCCCGCAAGCCTGGAAGCCACCTCATTGGCGTCATAAGATGCCCTTGCTTGGTGTCTTGCCAGCTCCAGGCCTATAGCAGAGAGGGCAATAGCTTGTCTGGTTTGCTCCGTATCAGGCATTGATGCTAAGATCTGAGAGAGCATCGACCACAAATGCCTACTGTAGGCAGCGTGATGAGCCTGATGAGATGCAAGGCAAGCCATCGCCGCGAGAGAGAACACTCTTAGCCCCCACCGGTCGAACTGTGGGAATCCGAATCCGGTGTGGACGGTCGACGCCCAGCGCCAGAGGAGTCTCCAGGTATACCAAACCCGAGGGGCGGGTTGGGTAGAGTACCCAGGATTCAGGGGCACAATACCTTCTGTCGACAGTCTTCTGGGGCTGGAGAAGGGGCGGCTGGCGACTGCCAGGAACGGATAGACGCCTCCTGGAAGGGGATAGGCCAGGAAGGCACCACCAGGTGCTGGGCACTGAATTCTCCAAGGAATTCACGCGTCTCCCATTCAGTATTGTCTCACCTAAGTAGGAGATTAGAAGATCCTCACCATCCTCGAAAGGAATCGCTGATATTCAGTGAAATCAGCATCGGAGGAGATATGAGCAGAGGTTCCTCTCCCTCAGAGGAGGAGCGAGGATGATGGAGAGCTCGGTGTCCAGAAGATTCTTGCGGTGGTGGGGATAGGCGAAAGACCCGCTCATTCATACCTGACATATGAGGGAAGGCCGCAGAACCTCTGAACTGCTCCCAGGATAACGGGACTGTAGGACCGACATGGCTTGGAAGAGCAGGGGTGGCTGCAGAAGGCAGGAGATGGGCACCTCTGAAGAGGCAACTGTCTCTGCTGGGCTCTGAAATCGGAGAATGGAGCCTGAGCTGGCGAGTTCGGACAACAGACCAGGTCGCAAAATGGAACCCTGGGGAGGCGAAACCTGGAAGAGCCCAGAAGGGATCCTCCTGTGAGCGAACCTGGGACTGCATGGATCCAGGCGGGCAGCCCACAGCAAGCGCCACGGAGGGGACCCAGGGGTCCAAGCAGGAAGGTGAGGTCAGCGCTCGGCTCCTAGCCACCCCTGAGGGTGGCCGAGCAGGTCCGCGACGACTGCACCCCGCCCCTCGACCCCTCGGACTCTGAGAGCGCCTTCCTCCTCGACCCCAGCGTTCTTCCACCCTGAGTGGCTGCAACAGCACCAGGGAGGGTAGCTGTCACGAGCCCCCCAGGAGGGAGAGCCCCTCCCTCCGCCCCCATTCCATCGGCCCCCAGGGACCCAGGACCACCCCTAGCCCGAGGGCCCTCAGGGAGGACAGCAGCAGGGACAGCAGAAGAGGCCCGCTGGGCCGCCTAGCACCACGTGCCACCGGGGACCCCGACTCCGAAGAGGAAGAGACCAGCTGGACCACAATACTAGCAACCCTGGGGGTTCCCGGTGAAACAGCGCCGTGAACTGCGCCAGTGCCAGAGGCGGTGCTGGACGACCTCGGCCCACCCGCACCCGCTAGGTCCGGTCCCGGCTCCCCATAGGCGCTAGCTAGGCCCACGGCGCCGGAACCCAACCTGGCGCCACCAGGAGGCGACCGGGCCTGGGAAGGCCAAGCGGCACCGCCAATGGCGCCGTCTCGATCACCAGCGCCGCTGGCGGCGCGGGATCTGGCTTGGCGCGGGCGGCGTCGGTCCACCAGTGCCGGACCCAGGCGTGGGCCTCGACACTGGGGAGCCTACACTCGAAGGTGACTGCCGGCGGTGTCCCGGCGGCCCAGGAGGACCACGGCGTTCCTCCGACACCAGAAAAGCTTCCTCTTCGACAAGAGAAGAGGAGGAAGCCTCCTCCTCCACGGACCGTATAGGCCCGAGAGGGGACCCGGAGGAAGGGCCTAGAGACCTTAGCTGGGAATCCCTGGAGCAACGCCGTCCCCCGAAGGTCGGCGGGGCCTTGCCGATCTTGAACGCGCGGACTTCGAGGAAACAACGGTCCATGGAGAAACAGGCGTCGCATGCGTCCATATCATGGTTGGGTCCCAGGCAACGGAGACAGACATCATGCCAATCTGTGACGGAGAAATGCCGGCCACAGGAGCAATGACGCATAGGGGCACGGCCCGCCTTCGATTCTGATTTGCCCCGAACCTGACATGGCCGAACTAAATAAGACAAAAACAGCAACAAAGCACTCGGCGCCGTCGATAGAAATAAAGGAATAGTCTTACCGGGAGACGGCTTCAAGCAAGTACCACTGGAGAAAACGAGGAGTCTTGTGACGCAGAAAAGCTTCAACCACCGTGCAGCAGGTGCAGCCTCGATGGCGGAAGAAACAGAACTGAGATAGAGGAGGAGTCTGCGGCAGCTAACGGCCGCCCCTCGCGCATGACGCACTGCGTCGCACTTGAGGGCGGCGCTGTTGGAGCCGACTCCAAAAAAAATCCCGTGGCGGGAACGCGCCTCCGGCACTAACCCAAGCAGTAATAAATGGTGAAGATTGACAAGGGAAGATCAAAGTGTGGAAAAATAGGAGCAGGCTTAAGAATTCACTAGCCCAAGGGACAGGAAAAAGAAACAGAGAGAATAAAATAAACACCTGATTACCAACTTTTAGACACAGAAGAAAGAGCACACTAAGGTGGCACAGATAGGCAGTTAGAGTTTATAAAAGGCCAGAGCCTCAAGTCACCACTGGTCAGATGGCCTAAACAGGTGGCTGAGAAGGGTAGTGGGAATAAGGCAGCAGCCTGTAAAATGTGGGCTCTTGTAGACCAAAGAAAATGGGCTATACAGGAAATGGGACCAATTAGCAATTGAGATGGCACAAGTGTGCCAAAACAGTAGGATTACAACGACTCCTAATAAGAAACAGGCATGCCACCAAATAGTAAAGGTAAACTTTTTTTTTTTAACAGTTAGGCTACACCCTCCTCTCCCAGGGAGATGGGACAGAGACAAAATACTGGTGCATGCGCATGAGGCATTGCAAGGCTGTTCAGGCCTAAGGAGTAGAAAAAATATTCTTCTCTCCAGTTATCCCTGAACCTGCTGGACACAGCATGGCATAAGCGGAAAAGCATGCCAAGCAGGAAAAAGAAAACCTGGCATAGCAAGCTGAAATTCAGGACAGAAAAAGCAATATGACTCCTCCTGCAAGTAACGGGGATGTACCCTGTGCCAATGTAGCTCAGATGGATCCAATCTAGTGCTTAGCACATACCCACAGACGTGGCTACTGTCAAGTGGAGTTAGATTTGGATGGTACCCCTACGGTATACATTGCATTTAGCAACTAACAGGGATATAACCAATAAAGTGGGATAACAGGGATATAACCAATAAAGTGGGATAACAGGGATATAACCAATAAATTAGGATATACCCCAGACAGGAGCAAACTCTGGTCAGAGCCAATATGGCTGCGAAAAGCTTTTGGGATGCTTTTACCCATTATTTCTAATGAATTGCACAATGCAGATCTGTAGAGAGGCAGTTTCACTGTGGTCTTCCTTTCACACATTTTTACAATGTGTTTTCCTGGAATATGCCTGCTGATTGCTATATACTTAGCCTGGATAGTTCATAGAAGAAATGGCATCTTATTTTCAGTGGGGCTCTACATCTACACAATATTATGCTGCATTGCATAAAATCAAAACGCACTAAAAAGAGTATTTTACATCTGGGGGAATATATTAAGTGTCAGATCAATGCATGAGCAGAAAGATGCATTGGACAAAGAGGGTGCACTGTTTGGCACTGATACAATATTCAAAGAGAATGCGCATACAGTGAAGCCCACCAGGATGAAGCGCAGCACTGCAGAATTTTACAGTAGAGTTACTGCAGCAAACAATGCAGTTTCAAAGGGAGCTAATCCCATTTGTCATGTAGTAAACCTCGGACACTGGGCTTCATCCTGGCAGTCTAAAATGTGACCGTGGACAGGAGTCGCAGTGCAGGCGGCCGCCAAGTCAGGTGCATCCAGGGTGACCCCGACTGAATACCTTCCAGGGGGAATGTGTGGCACATATCAGTATGCACCACAGCCCCCATGGGGCATATTAAGCCCAGGAATGCAAATTAACTAATTGAGCATGCAGGGTGCAAATGGGCCTTATGCATGCTCATCACCAGTCCACTTGCATGTTGGCATGGGGATGAATGCGTTGGAGCAGCTCTCGCCCCCAAGCCCCGTCCCCAATCACTCCCATGTGGGACAGGCCCTGAAGTCTCTGGTGGTATAGTGGCACCCCCCACTTGTCCCATCAGCCCCGACTGTACCGGAGTCCAGACTCTATCGGGTCCATACTGTAGAGACCCCAATGTTATCCCTAACTGCACCTGAATACACCTACGGTCCATGTCCATAGTGTAGTAGCCCCTGCTCACCTTCAGCGGTGCGAAAACACCCCCCGCCCCCCAGCCCATCCCATTGTGACAACTGGCTCTGTAATGGGATCATACCACTCTCTCGGTGGGTGGCAGAGTACTCGCAGTAGGATGCTAGAATGTGTTACACGTAGGCATGAGCTGTGTATGGGTGATAACACCCAGGGGCCATACTCCTCAGACACTGGTATGTGGATCCATCATCCTGGTGCCATTGCACTGCTCAGCGTGGGTGACGGCCAATGCTGTACCCACTCACACAGGTCCCTAACAGGCATGTTACAGCTGACCTCCCATTCGTTTGTAAAACTGGGGAACTGCAGATGAACTATCTATAGCCTGAAGTGTACACTGCAAATGGCATTACAGGATACCACACCACATGGCACCCGAAATTCTTCAGCAGTCCAAAGGGTGGCATGTTACATAGGGAAACAGGGGAGAGTGTGGACTGGCAGCAGTGTAAGACAGCAGGAAGATACAGTATAGGCAAGGTACGCATTGGAGGTATGTAAATTCCCTCTTCATTTTGCCAGTGACGTTCACAGGGCTGTATATACTGGTGGATCTGCAGCTGATGTGGTGCCCCAATGCATGGTACAGTCAGTTGGGTCATTCCAGAGTGCAGGTCCCCAGCCTGGGTTGAGTGCAGTCAATGGCTGGCCATGGCAGAGTGTGGAGGACAGTGCCAGTCTTTGCAACAGGTTGGGTATGGGGGGAGTGAGTGTGTCTGTGTACAGGGATGGGGATGGGAGTCCTCTAGACTATGGATATGGACCATGGTTTCCTCTGGTGCAACTGGGTCTGAGGGGGGCCCTACACTATGGAGCTCTTCAGGGATGGAGTTTGCTAGATTGGGGATAGGAAGGGGGTACCTCTAGTCCACCAGGGCCACCAGGCTGCTGTGCACCTGGGTGCACATCTCTAGCCTGCCTGTGGATGGCTGGCCGGGTTAGGCCAGCTATTTGTGCCCTAACTGTGGGCCGCGGTGCTCTGGACTGTGAGGGGCACATTCCCACTGAATATGCTGCAGCACGGCATATGCATGGGATTGCCCCCTTGACTTGAATGGCATACCATTTGTGTGTGCCCTGGCCCATTCCCTTGCGGCTGGGCATCCTGCACATCTGAATATCGCACTGCTGCGCACTGTTGGAGTTGTGCCGCACATCTCCCTTTTCCACTGAGATGAGCTGCATATGTCCTTTGACTATGGGGGGCCTTGGACTAGGTAGCCTGAATAAATACATTATAAAAATGGTAAAATCATGACCCCAATGAAAACAAGATATTGCATCTAACCTGGGACAGCCTGAGTAAACACAGTGCAAAAAAGTGTAAATGAACATCCCTGTGACAATGAGATGTAGCATCTCCCCTGCGCTATCTAGGATACAAAATATAGGATGAGAAATATTCAGTGCTCCCAGATCCAAATAACCATTACTCTGTAAGAAACCTTCATTTTCCCTGTGTTTTCTCCACAAAGGCAGAATCAAATCCCTGTATAAATCCCTGTAGATTTTTCCATAAGCCACTGGTTCCTTATTTATGACTTTGTTCTTTATTATATCAGCAGCCTTTTATTAGGAAAAGAGCTCTGATTTGCTGCTCAGTAGTAATATTATATGTCACGATGGCCTTGGAATGATTTGGATTTATATGCTATGCATAAGGCAAATTGGGGGACTATATGAAATAACAAATATCAAGCTCATTATTTCATGAACTATTCTCAAAATTAGTAATCACAAGTCAGAGAATCTTTTCTCTGTCCACCTGACGGAATTTTGAATGAGTTAAGTAAATGTTATTATTTTATCAAGACCCTGATCCAGCAACTCAATAAATATACCCTCAGTATATCATATTATAAAATGACAAAAATCAGTCTTCTGTTTGCAGTTGTTTGATCAGGAATTTTATAAATGGTATACGTTATTTTTGTTACATCTATGTTGGTCCAAGAAAAGGTATCAAATCATTTGCTTCTGTATCACTTATGGTTTGCCAGCAGTTAATTCATTAGATGAGGTTTCCCTTGCCAGAGTTTGACTGCCCCCCCCCCCCCACACACACACACACACTCTCTCTCTCTTACTATAAGACATCTCAGTAACTCTTATCTGTTATGTTTGGGAAGCAGGCCCTTTCTGTCAAAAACAAATATATATATATATATATATATATATATATATGTGTGTGTGTGTGTGTATATATATATATATATATTATTCCACTTAAACTTACACAGACCTTTACTTTAAAGGATGGGCATAAATACTTTAGTTCTACAGTGAGCCTTTGATTTTGTTAGTTTCTGGTTATCTACATGTTGGCTTTTCACCTTAGCACTGTGTGTGTGTGTGTGTGTGTCTGGGTTGTTTGTGTGTGGTTTGTCTGTGTGTTGTGTTGTATTTGTTGCGTGTGTGTACACATCTATGTGTGGGGGAAGTGTGGCATGGGGCAATTTTATGTGGGTGTTGTGGTGGGTTTTGTGGGTATAGTGTGTGTGCTTACTGTCGTGATATTTAGGTAGGCTTCTATTCAGGCAGATGACATAATGATGTTACAGTGGCTAGGACTCAGTTCTCATATATATAGTGAAAATTTACTTCCTTCTACTAGTTGTCAGTGGTTGGACTGCATACTGTCAGATTCTTAAATCTGTTCATATTATGATGCATGTCTCGCCGGCCTGGTGGTGCTGAGAGTTGAGGCACTGGATGCCATACCTCGAGCCACGCCGGCGACCCTGGTTCGGGAACGGGCCCAGGTCATCGGGGGTTGGCAGGGATGGGATAGGATTGAGAGTCCGGAGGACTGCTCTCCTTTCTCAGGAGGGGGGGGCTTAAGGCTGGCCGTTATTCTAGTGGCCCCTAGCGGAGGCTGGGGGCACTACACCAGAGGCTTGCAGCATAGCAGGTTAGAGCCTCAGCAGGACATTCAACAGGGGTATGTGGGAGCGCATATCCAGGGTGCAGGAGTCCACTGCACATCCAAGGCTCAGGGGGAAACCAGAACATGGAAAAAGGAGCCCGATCCTGGTAGGTGATGGTGGGGCCCAGGAGCTATCCCCCATGCCCAAAGTCGAGAGTGCCGGCTGACCTCGGAGTTCCCTCGGGTCTCAAGGATATCTGCACAGAATAGAATGGCGGTCCTGGGGAGGTGCGGATGCCTGGACCGAGAGCGAGCACGGATGACCGAGTGTCACGACTGAGTCTACGACGGGACGGGATGAAGGTAAACTGAGTGCCCCCAACCGAAAAAGAGTCTGGGATTGAGTGTGTGGGTGATAAATAAAAGGATGCATATCTCATTTACTTGGGGGTTCATTAAAGTTTTAATTCCTCTGGCTAAATACTGCAACGATTGATGTGAATTATGATGTATTATGACTCTTGTACATATATTTCATTCCTACTGGTTATCTTTCCCAGGGAGAGTGGGGCATGGGGGTATTTTATCCCTAGGAGTTTTTATTTAGATTCCTTAGACTGATTCTGTACATGTTTGTTATACACTGACACTGTGTTGAAATCTGTACATATCAGGCTCATGGTCTCATTTTCTTGGGGGTCCTTGACAAGTAGTTTTGTTTTTTGTTTTTTTATTTGGCACTTATATTTACAACTCATGTTACCATGATTTAAATCCTATTACAACACTGAAGGCTTTAAAGTTTATGCAATGTAGTAAATGGCTGAGAGTACAGTTGGGAAAATGTCTCAAGCTAAGTTCTATATTACATTTTGTGTGAGATATTTGCTCACTTTGAGTAAACTTCACTTTGTAAGAGCCACTTAAACACATTCACTCTCCCTTTCTTGCCTCAGTTAATTTCATTGTTTAAGATCAGACATGTGCAGCATTTATTTGTTTATATATTTTGTATGATCATCAGAAATTAGCACAAAATTCATATCTTCATTGTAGCATGTTTCTTTCACAAGCATGCTATGTGACGCAGTCTGAATACGCTGGGTACTACACATGAAGACTAGTTTTACATTCATTTTAAACTCATAAAAGCTGGTTTGAGAAAGACAGCCACCACTAAACTGTTGAGTGGTGGCTTTCTTTTCTCAAACCGCACATAAAAAGGTTTAAAATGAATGCCAAAACTGGCCCCATTAGTTTTGAGGCACACCCCGCTATTCTAGGACTGACATCACATAACGTGCTAGCGTGGGGGCATGCCTACTAGTAAGGAAGTACGAGCGTCTTGGCCGCGGGTCTCCGTGCTGGTTTTTACGAGTGATCATACAAGAAATATATGAAACAAATAAATGCTGCACATGTACGGATCTTTAAACCGTAGGGTAAGCTACAGAATTGGGGAAGGGGGGAAGGATGTGTTTTAAGTGAAAACCTGCTCTTTAAACCTTCTGTATGCCATACATGTAAGTGTGTATATGTATGAATTTATACATGTGTGTGTATATATATATATATACACACACACATACATATGTATATGTGTGTTTATGTATGTGTACATATGTGTGTATGTGTGTCTGTTTAATTTAGGGCTTGTTTTCAACTTGCAATTAGGCCTCATTTCAGCATTTTGCCTTTCACTGACTTCTTCAAAACACAAGGACACTTGCAATAAAAGTTGTAAGCTCATCTTACATATATTAGGGAGAATAGTATACCAAGGCTTTGTCATCAGTAGAATGCTTCCTTGAAAGGTACTGAGACATTTTAAAATTTATGTGAGAAGAACTCTCAGCTTGCTGATATTTCTTGACAACCTTTGACCTTCAGGGTCTTCTACGCTAAAAGCAGAATGGTGTTAATTAGCTTCTCTGAAGTAATCTTCAGTTATGTTTTAAATGTATATGTTAAACCAATTAGAATTATTTCTGTTTTTTATGCATTATCTGGGTGCTAATAGTATGGGATTTTCTAAATAACTGTCATAAAGCTTCTGAAGAAGGACCTGGTTGGTCCAAAAGCTAGAGTACTTTGTTATTTTTTGTGCAACATCTCTGTTGGTCCAAAACAAGGTATAAAATCATTTGCTTCTGGATCTTTTCTGTCAAAAAAGAAATTTATGTATTTAGTCTGTGTAGTTCACTGAAGACCTGGCATTTTATCAGATAGGTCTTGAGAGGTTAAAAACAGGGTAAATCTTTACAACATTTGCCAGGAAAGAGTAACCTTTATGAGGTATGAATCTTTCTTGAAAGATATTCATCTGCAACTGAAGTTACTAGTAAAAAATGTTCAAATGCTAATCATTTAAATATGCAAACTGTTGCATTTTGAAGGGGATAAACAAATCTCCAGTTTAATAGGCAACCAATATTTAACAAGCTGTTTCAGTTTCCTAATGGCCATCAGATAAGCAGCTTGGAGTTATGTCTCCAACATTCCAAACAGAAAGAAGGGATTATTTTATTTTAGTTGTCATAGTGATTTGTAGATGTGAAAGGATACATTGAAAAGTCCAAAAAAATGTGTTCCATAAAACTCCATTTTCAAGCTACAGATAGCAAAATGGCTGTAGGCTCCGCCCACAGCCATAAAAAGGAGATACAAAAATGTTTTTTTTGTGGTTGACTTCAGGACCAAGGTAAAGGGTCATCACCCCAGTTTCTTTTTTGGTGGGGTGGAGGCGTTGGACAGGAAGCCCTGGAGTGGGTCCCAGTCCAGTTTTTTTTTTCTGAAAGCAGTCCCCATATAAGGGAAAGAATACTGGAGAGAAGTACAGCAAAACAGCACCAGAGGAGCTCACTGCAGGGTGAGCCACCCAGAGGCCCTGGCTCTGCTAGAGCGGAGGATGGTTACCAGGTGTGGTGATATACGGAGACGATATTCTAGGAGATCACCAGTTACGGTAAGTAACTTTCAAGTTACTTTCATATACAGTGGCGTCCCCAAGATGAAACCCACTTTTAAAGCACTCTGCAGAATGCTGCAGCAGACCTACTGAATAAAGCAATGTAATTTCAATGGCAATTAGTCCCTCTTGTCATGCATAAAACTGCAGCATTCACTTCATTCTGGCAGTGTCACATTTTCCTGCATGACAAAAGGGACTAATTGCCATTGAAATTACATTGCTTTATTCAGTAGGTCTGCTGCAGCATTCTGCAGAGTGCTGCAAAATGCTGCAGCACTGGATTTCATCTTGGGGCAAGCCACTGTAACAGCAGAATAAATCTTCACCATTGAGTCCCAGTTATGAGTCACAGTACCAAAATTCCCTTTTGAGAGAGGAGTTGGCTTACCCTGAGGGTAAAGATATACCCTCAGCCCTTTGTGTGGGGGAGAACACATGAGGGCAGGGGCTTCTCACAAGTCTGGTGACACCTGAGACTGGTCAGGGCCAGGCTGGGGCTCTTGTAGCACAGGAGCAGAAGGGTGCCCCAAGAGTCCCCACCTGACTCTAGAGAAGAAGAAATGAGCCCCCTTGAAATGCAAGTTTAGCACCTTGTGCCGGGTCAAAGTGTCAGTCAAGATAAGTAAAGCCATGCTGTTTATCAAACACAAACTGCTATTGCCACCAGTCTGGAGGTTACCTCGTTGGTATCATAAGATGACCTCACCTGGTGGTTCCTGCTACCTCCAGACCCTGCACGGAAAGGTTGACGGTTTCCTGGATGCTGCTTGCCTGATTTCCTCACTGTGTGGCAGTGCAGCCAGCAAATTGTGCTGCTGCAACCACGGTGATGATGTCAGGTCACCATATGGGCCTGGAGTGCAGACACACACATGACAGCACGTGCTGAGATGAAAAGCTTCCTACCCACTGTATCTGTGTGTGCAGAATCTGCATCTGGTGGTTGGTCACGCGAAAGGCTCCAAGGCCCCAATGGGGTCTGTAGCACATGAAGCCCGAGGTGTGATGAGGTACATCACCTGCAGACCCTGTGGGTGCATGATACTGCATGAGGAGGTCCATGGGGATGGCTGGAGTGGCAAGGGGATGCCTCCACAAAGCCCTGGATGCCTCCTACATGGCTCTGGGCCATGGAGAAATTACCACAATGTCGATGTTGGGAACTCTAAGGAGTTTCAGTGGCAAGGCTGTCATATTGCAACTAGTCCTGTATGTACATACATAACTTGTGACTTTTTATACCACGATCTGTACGGACTTTTCCAAAACCGTATGCAACTGTTCTGTTTTAAGTGCTTTGGGCCTGACTTGACTGCATTTCCTCTGAAACTGTTTACTGTACTTGTAATGTTTTTTGTGACTCTATTTGACATGGAACCTTTGTAAATGAGCACTTGTGCTCAAAGGTAATCTCCAAGTGTAGGATTGAAGGTCAAGCACCTGGAACATCTCCACCAGAAATTGCTGGTACAGGGCATACTCAGTAGAAGAGGTAAGGTGGACTAATGATTCATTATCCTCTGAGGAGGATGTGAATGGAGCAGAGGTGCTACCCCTGAGTAGGGTCAGCCATGGGGAGAAGGACTTGAACCGGGCCCTGTCAAACTCGATATGCCAGTCCTCTATGACACCTACCCAAGACCTGTGTTGCTCCAACTTTAGCTGCCCCACTGGGCCTACGAACGAGAATATCTTCTCTTAAGATCCTTGGTCTGAGCTGTAGAACTAAACAGGTAGCCTTTCCCGAGGGGAGGGCCTAGCAGAATTGCCCAAGGGGTGTCCTCCCATATCCGAGGAGTGATCAGGGGAGAAATCTCTTGGTGAGGAGACTGGAGTCATACAGCTCTCATAGGGAGACCCCGGTCCTCACCGGTTATGTCAACCTGGGGCTCTGGAGAGAACCTCATCTCCGGGTACTCACCCAGCTCTGCGTCGGTGCTATCTCCAGTACCAAACTCAAGCCTGGCAACATCTTTGGACACAGCCCTTCCTCTCACAGCGGTCAATGTTGTCCTGGGCTCAGTGCTGCCACCCTCTTCAGTGTCACAGATGACAGCGGAGCCGGGGACAGGCACTGAGCCTCAATCTCTGTCAGCACTGTGCTCAGAGTCAGACCTATGGATAATACCTTGAACAGCGCCATCACCGTCACCAGACTTGGGAGTCATCATAGCGACATAACGGTCAGGAATGGACGCCAAGCCAGCGCCGGCACAAGCATCAGTCTTGGTGCTAGCCCCTTCCCTGATACCACAAACAGTATCAGGAGGAGGCACGGCACCATCCTTAATGACACCCACCATGTCACCAGCATTAACAATTAACAACAGCACAGGCGACACCAGAGGATGGTGTCCAGATGTCCAACGGTGTAGACCGAGTGTATAGCAGAAGGCAGAAGACTTGCCTAACTAACTCCAAGTGAGGCATAGTAATTAGGAGCTGACCTAATTGCGTCCACAGGCACTTGTAGGCTCACAGCTCCAAAAGAAAGGCATACTTTCTCGACCATATAAAGTTGTACTAAAAATGTATTAAATGTTTTTTAAAAACATTGCGGCAATAGTGGGAAAAAAGACTCAATGTGCAGTGTCGATCCAAAAAACAATGTGCATTGCACCTCTTCAGAGGCACAGCATCTGCTCAGTGAGGTAGACTGGATAGTGCCCATAGCACTTGTTGCTTATAGACAATAAGAAAAAATTACTCACCTTAGTAATGTTGTTTCTTCTAATGGAGTCTTGCTGTATTCTGACAATAGCAGTGAGTCCCAACCTTCGAACTGCCCCAGGGATGAAAGAGTTAACTTTCCATGCCAGGCATGGAACGCTGAGCTCGAGCTCGGTTAAGACTCTGTCTGTTGCTGTTTGAACTCAAACCGTCAGATCTTTATGAGCTAAACTCACTGAGGTCCTCTGCGGAAGCTGTAAACCTACACTAGCCAACTGGCTACTAACATAATAACAAATTTTTTGGTCCCAAAACAAAGACTCAAGTCAGGAGACCCAAAAATGAAATAACACAACACCCACTCACCCAAAGAAAGGGTGATAACAAAAAAGGTGGGCACCTCCTGAGTGCCAACACTGCCACTGCCCACCCACATCCCAAAAACAAAGGTTCTGAGAGGCGAAGGCTGGGGGGAGGTCAGAATACCGCAAGACTCCATTAGAAGAAACAACATTACTAAGGAGAGTAATTTTTTCTTCAAACAACATGAAGTCTTGCTGTATTCTGACAATAGCAGACTACCAAGCAGTACCTCCATGGAGAAGGGACAGAACCTACTTAGGAAATAGGCTCTGAAGCACAGCTGTGCTAAACCGAGCATCACTCCTAGCCTGGATATCCAGACAGTAATGCTTGGTAAAAGTGTGAACTGTTTTCCAGGTAGCTGCTTGACATATCTCTAAGATAGGAATATCCCTGGCAGCAGCCAGGGAAGCAGCTGTACCTCTGGTAGAGTGAGCCCTCAGGCCTGAGGGTGGAACCTTACCTAATTTTTTCATAGCAAAATTGGATGCAAGAGACAATCCACCTGGCAATGGATCTTTTAGTGGCAAGTTTTCCTTTGCCCACCTCACCATAAATGAGGAACAGTTGGAGGGAGTCAAACCTATGACCCTTGGTACGTTCTATATAGTAGCTAAAGGCTCTTTTCAAATCTAGACTGTGCAGCCTCCTTTCACCAGAGGAGGAATGGGCAGTGAAGTACACAGGAAGAGACACAGATTGGTTAAGGTGGAAGTCTGAAACCACCTTAGGCAAAAACTTCCTGTTAGTCCTGAGGATCACCTTATCCCTATGGAAGGAAATAAAGTCAGGCTCCACTGACAGGGCTTGTAGCTCACTTATGCGCCTGGCAGAAGTGATGGCCACCAGAAACACAGTTTTCCAAGTCAAGTACTTAAGCTCTGCTGAGGACAAAGGCTCAAAAGGGGGTTATATAAGCTGAGCAATGCAAACGTTAAGATCCCAAGCAGGGGCAGGATCCCTGAATGGAGGATTGGTATGAAGCAATCCCTTGAAAAACTTGGAGAAAACAGGGTGAGCTGAAAGAGGAGAGGGCTTACCTGCTGAAATGAAAGCAGAAACAGCTGCCAGATGCACCCTTAGTGTAGCTGGTCTGAGTCCCAAGCTCTGGAGATGAACCATATAGTCAAGTACTGTGGGCAGATCAGCAGACTCTGGGGAAATACGCTTCCCAGAGCACCATATGGAAAATCTTTTCCACTTGGAATTATAAGTAGTTCTGGTGGAAGGCTTCCTAGAAGCCTTCAGAATATCCATAACACCTTGGGAGAGGTGTAAATCAACAAACTCTAACTCTTCAAGAGCCAGGCCTTGAGATTGAGAGATTTGAGATTCGGGTACCAAACTCTCCCCTGAGCACAGGTTAACAGGTTGTAATTCCTGGGAAGAGCCAGGGGAAGATGGACTGATAAGGACAATAGGAGAGGATACCAGGGCTGTCTGGCCCAGTCTGGAGCAATCAGGATCACTTTGCAGGGTTGAGACCTGATTTTGACTAGCACTTTGAACAGGAGAGGGAAGGGGGGGGAAGCATACAGGAACTTCCCTTCCCAATTGAGAACTAAGGCATCCAGGGGGACTGAGCCCAACACTGGGGGCCTGCAGCAAAAAAGGGGAAGTTGGTGATTGTCTGGGGCTGCAAAAAGATCTATCTGTGGGGTGCCCCATCTGGAGAATATCACCTCCAAGACCAGTGGATCCAGTGACCATTCGTGATGGCCCTGAGATATCCTGCTGAAAGCATCTGCCAGGACATTGTCCTTGCCTGGGAGGTGTACTGCTGTGAGGGAGGTGTTCAGGGAATATGCCAGAGACCACAACTTCATTGCTTCTGTGCACAAGGCCGTAGACCGAGTGCCTCCTTGCTTGCTGATGTACCACATTGGGGTGGTATTGTCTGTTCTGATCTGAATAACTCTGTTCTGAACAGACTTGGAAAAAACTTGAAGTGCTAGAAATACTGCTCTGAGTTCCAACAGATTGATGTGGAACAGAGATTCCTGAGGGGACCACAATCCCTGGGTGGTCAGGTCGCCCAAGTGAGCCCCCCCACCCCAAGAGGGAGGCATCTGTAGTAAGGATTAAAGAGTGAGACTGAGTGACAAAGGGAACTCCTTGTCTTAGATTGTTCAGAACCTGCCACCACTGCAAGGCCTGGATCAGGGTTCGAGTCACTGGGATCAGTTTGGTCAGAGGGTCCTTTTTCTGAGACCAAAAGGCTCTCAAATGGAACTGAATGTCCCTCATCTGAAATCTTGCTCCTTGCACCACTGCTGTAGAAGCAGCCATGTGCCCCAGGAGCTGCAGAAAATGCCTTGCTGGTCGAGACACCTGTAGGGTGAAAGAGGAGGCCAGAGTGATAAGGGTCCTTGCCCTGTCCAGGGGAAGGAAGGCTCTGGCCCTTTCTGTATCTAGCTCTGCACCTATGAAGGTGAGGAGCTGAACAGGCTCTAGAACTGACTTTGAAAAATTCAGAAGGAAACCTAGAGAGGTGAGCAGTTGCTGAGTTATCTATAGGTGTAATTTGACTTGGTCTGGGGACTGACCTACTATGAGCCAGTCGTCCAAGTATGGGAAAATGGCAATCCTTTGCCTTCTTAGAGAAGCAACTACTACTGCCAGGCATTTTGTGAACACCCTTGGTGCAGAGGTTAGTCCGAAGGGCATTGCTCTGAACTGGTAATGGCCTGAGGGCAGCTTGAACCTGAGGTACTTTCGATGGGAGCTTCTGATGAGAATATGGAATTAGGCATCCTTGAGGTCCAGGAACACTAGCCAGTCCCCTGGCCTTAGAGAGGGTAGAATTATTCCCAGAGTCACCATTTTGAATTTTGGCTTTAAAAGGTGCTTGTTTAAATATCTGAGATCCAGGATGGGCCGCCATTCTCCTGTCTTTTTTGGGGTAAGGAAGTACCTGGAGTACAATCCTTTGCCCTGGTGTAGGGGTGGAACCCGTTCCACAGCTCTGAGAGCCAGAAGGGAAGAGACTTCTGCCTCTAGTGCAACTGCTTCTGAGAGATTTGCAGGTGGAAAAGATCTGGTTCTCAGCTTTGGAAATTTTTTGAAGCTGAGAACCAGTCCCTGGCTTATTACTTCCAGGACCCACTTGTCTGATGTTAGAGACTTCCAGTCCTGGACAAAGTAAGCCAGTCTGCCCCCTACAGGTGGTGGAGAATCGGCCCTGGCAAACCCATCAGGGTGCCTGTTTGGCAGGAGGTTTTGGATGAGGGGTGGAAGCAGGTCTGCTTGTACCCCTTCTGCCTCTCCCTCTAAAGCACCCCCTCTGAGCATAGGCAGAAGAGGAGGCCTGGGCTTGGTAGAAAGGCCTATGAAAAGGCCTGCCCCTGCCCCTGGGATGCTGCCTTTGAGGAGTGGCCTGCCTTTCCTTGGCCTGGGCACTCCTATAGGTGGTCCTATATTTGTCCATTTTCTTCATGTAATTCTCTGTTTGCTCCCCAAACAAAGAATTACCCACAACAGGAAAATCCATGGCCTTAGTCTGGGTATCCTGTGACAGGTTAGTACATCTGAGCCAAGCTATTCTACAAAGTGCCACAGATGTAGCCATGACTCTAGATGACACATCATTGGAGTCCACTGCAGCATGGAATTGCACCTTGGATGCCTCAATACCATCAGCAGCCACCTGCTCCAACTCCTTGGCAAGCTGGCCGGGGCCTGTTTTGTAAAGCCATGACAGTGTCCCATCTGGATTTCTGATACCTAGCAGTATAGGTCATATAGTTGGCCTGTCTGAGTCCCAAGGATGCTGCCATGTACTGTTTCTTTGCCATGGCATCAATCTTCCTGGAGTCCTTGTCTGGGGGGTGTGAAGCCAAGGGAATATTTGCCTTATCACAGGCTGCAGCCTGCACTACCCCAACATGGCTGCACTGTTGTGTAAGGAACTCCGTATCTGAGCCTGACAATGTATACCTCTTGTCCATTCTTTTATCCACAGGAGGTATGGTGTTAGGAGTCTTTAAAATCTTAAATGTCTGTTTCCCAAAAGATTTGTGTAAGGGAATAGACAGCCTCCTAGACTCTGGGATATCCATCATTTCCACATAGTCAGGCTCCTCCTGGTCATCCACAGCTTCTTCCATAGGAAGCTGGAGGGTTTCAGACACTTTTTTATAAAACATGAAATGGGAGGGGGACTCAGAAAGCCTAGGAGGAGACACTCCTGAAGAGTCTGTCTGGGGAGATGTCCGGGTCAATGGGCACATCAGACTTTCAAAACCACATTCACTTTCCTCATCTCCTCTTCCTCCTCCTCCGGTTCATAATATTCCTCTAAATCATAATCTTGAACGATTGGAACGGCAGACGAGCACCTCCCTGATGGTGCCAGTTCGGTCGGAACCGGGGAAAGCGACTGCACAATTTTTATCGCTTTGGCTATTTCTTCAGCGGTTGGAGAAGAAAGTTTTGGATCCACACCAGCTGATTTTTCCTTTCTTGTTCTCTTAGCTGGAACCGACTCCTCAGAATCAGATCTCCTTTTGCCTGAAGAAGTCTCGCCCTGGTCAGAGGGCACTCCTTCTGGTTCGGTTTGAACCGAACCAGGCTGGCCATCTGGTTCAGTGGACTTTTTGGCCTCCCTTTCCCTGAGCCTGCCAACTCGTTTCTCTAGGGTAGCTGCAGGAACATTTTTACAAATCTGGCAGTCTGCATTGAGGTGGTCAAACCCCAGACAATAAACACAGGTGGTGTGGGAGCAGCCTTGGCAAAGACTTCCCCACACACACTGCAGTGTTGAAACCCAGTGGGCCCGATTTCTCTTTTGGGTTTCTCAGACATTGTGCCTGTCCTAACCAAACTTACCCTTTTAATGGCAATCCGCCAGACAAGACCCTCTTATCGGTTCCTGACCATGTCACGGGTCGTGGAAAAAAAGGTAATAAAATCCGTTTTTTTTAGAACCGATAAGAACCGGTAACCACACTCTAAAAGTTCAAATAAAGATTTTTTAGCAACTTGATCGGTTCAAACCGAACCGATGAACCGTTTACAAGTTCCACACAGAATAGAAATAATATAAACCTATCTAGTACTCACGAATACCACAGACAGAGACTGAACTGACAGGTTGCGGTTTAAATTCGGTCGAAAACCGAGAAAAACGGTACTTTAACCAACAACTTGAACCGAGCAGAAGGAGAAATCTCCGGAGCGACTGTTTAGTGAGGCGGAGTAAAGAATCTGACGGTTTGAGTTCAAACATCAACAGACAGAGTCTCAACCGAGCTCGATCTCTGCGTTCCATGCCTGGCATGGAAAGTTAACTCTTTCATCTCCGGGGCAGTTTGAAGGTTGGGACTCACTGCTATTGTCAGAATACAGCAAGACTTCATGTTGTTTGAATGTATCAGCAACCATACACAACAAGGCTGTTTTTCCATCGAGGGATTGAGATGACAGCATATGAACCTTAAGAGCGAAGCCTGAGAGGTCCATGCTGTCATTATTACCCCAAGATGGAAACACATGCTGAGTTCTGTGTGGCTGCCCATATTTTATTTTTTATAGAATATGATTTTTTTTTTTTTTTTTACACAGGAGTCACAAATGCATCCCCTTCCCAAAGTAAAAACAAAAGACACTTGCCATTTAATTGTTCTGTTCTGTGTTTACTGATTTTCAGAAGTTAGAAGGTACAACTTCGGGCACTGGGTGGTTAGTAATCAGCTAGGTGTGGGGTAAATGAATAATTTAAAATTGTATGACCTTTAAACTGTGCTGAACAACTGTTTGGAATACGCAAAACACCACTTTGGAATGTGCACAACATTTTAGAAAATGCACAACAGGGATTCTCAGCAGGCTGATTTTTATACAGAACAAAAGTCAACTATAGCAGGAAGAAGGTTTAGTTAGCAAAGCAGGAGGTTGCATAGAGAAGAAGGGAAATGTGCAGGGAGTGGTGCAGTGTGGGGCAGTGGTCTTCAGAAGGATGTTCTGGGTACTGCGATGCCGTTCCATATGCAGGCACCTCTCTGTGCTGAGGGTGGAGGTGGCCAGTCTCCAGGCCAAGCTGGTAGCAGTCCTGGGGACCTTTGCCCCTACCCAGAGCTCACCATGTCCCCAACCCCTGCTGTAATAGTTGCCTGGGCAGGGGGCTGGATGGACTAGGGTTGGCTCACGGTGGCTGAGGGAGGGGTCAGAGGCACGATCCCCATCTGGTCCAGTTTAAGAACTCCTATGCTGTCCTGAAGGAGCGTGACAGTCCCGCAAGGGAACCCGAGGCTGCAACCAGGGAGGATGTGCGGGTTCTCCAGGAGGGAAACCCTGAGGCGGGAGGAACAGGACCTTGGAGAAGAGGAAGCTATTCCTGGTGGGGGACTCGACTGTCCAAGGAATGGATCTGGGCACAAGCAGAGAGCAGGAGAGGGAGGTTAAGTGCCTTATGGAAGGCACAGCTCGAAGGGAGGGAAAGTGGATCCAGAGGATCGCTAAAGTAGTAGCAATGGGGGGCTGGAGGTCGTTGTCCACCTGGGGATAAATGATCTAGCCAGAAACAAGGCAAGCATGGAGCAAGTGCAGGAGGACTTCAGGGAGTTAGGAGGGTGCCTGGGGAAGGTAGCAAGCTCCATGACATTTTCAGAGGTATTGCTGGTCCATGGCAGGGGGGAGGCTAGGAATCTCTGCATCAGAAACGTCAACACTTGGTTGGAGGACTGGTGCAGGGAAAAGGAGTATGGCTTCACTGGGGACTGGAACACACTCAACATAGTCGGGTTCCTCCTGATCCTGTTCAGCCTCTTCCACTGGAAGCTGAACAGTATCAGCCACTTTCTTGAAGAACAAGAAATGGGAGGGGGACTCAGAAAGTCTGGGAGGAGACACATTAGAAGGCCTGTCTGGTGAGATGTCAGGCTCTACTGGCTCATCTAGGTCTTCATAACCCTCTTCTTCTTCATAATCTTCTTCTCCCTCCCAATCGCCCTCATAAAATGCTTCAGGATCATATTAAGAAGCAGAAGATTCCGACCAAACTGATCGTCTTTGAGTCGGTTCGGTTGGAACCGGGCAAAGCGATTGTACAATAGTAATCACTTTAACGATTTCTTCAGCGGTAGGAACATGGGGACCGGGATCTGAACCGGCTGACTTGCGCTTGTTCTTAGATGGAACCGATTCCACAGAATCGGCTCTCCTTTGGCCCGAGGAGGTATCGCCCAGGTCAGTGGGCACCCCCTCAGGTTCGGTCGGAACCGGACTGGGCTGGCCATCTGGGTCAGCAGACTTCTCGGCCTCCCTTTCCTTCAGCCTACTTAAACGTTTATCTAAAGTGGCTTTGGGAACGTTTTTGCAAATCTGGCAGTCTTCCTTGAGGTATTCAAACCCCAGACAATAAACACAGATGAGGTGGGGATCAGCCTTAGCAAAGGCCTCCCCACACTCGGTGCAGTGCTGAAATCCAGTGGGACCGGTTTTCTTTTTGGGTTTCTCAGACATGCCCATAAAATAATAAATTACCTTTACCATCATTTAAGCCAGGCAACTACAAACCTATCCGTTCTAACCATGTCACATGTTGGTTAAAAACGGAAGAAAAATTTTGTTTTTTTAGGCTCCGATAGGTACCAGAAACCACAGTACAAAAGGTAGAAAAAAATTAAAACCAATACAGAATTTGCTTCGGTTCCCAACCAGACCGACCAGGAAGAAACCGAACAAAAAACAATTTCTACCAACAAAACTCGAACTACCTACTAAATACACTTACTGTACCACAGACAAAGATCTGAATACCGAAAAAATAAGAAAACAGTTGAAAAACCGACCGATTTTTACTTGAACCGAACCGAAGGAGAAGATCTCCGGAGCGACTTCGCAGTTTGGCAGAGTAAAGAATCTGATGGCTACACTGAGGAGTACCAGGGACAGAGGTTTGAAAACCGAACTCGAGCTCAACATTCTATGCCTTGGCATAGAGTTAACCCTTTCCTCCCCAGAGCAGTTCAAGTGCTGGGGCTAACTGCATACAGTCAGAATACAGCAAGACTTCATGTTGTTTGAACCTTCAAGTATCTTAAAGGCACAAACAAAGTGCAAAGGGGCAACATCTTTCGATATAGGAGAAGTACAAGAATGAGAGGGCATGACAGGAGACTGGAGGGGGCAGGACAAGGGGAAATCTGAGGAAGGTTTTCTTCATGGAAAGGGTACTGGATGCCTGGAATAGCCTGCCACAGAAGCTTTTGGGAGCAAGCACAATGTGGGAATTTAAATATGCAATGGACAGGCATAAGGGAAACCTAGGGGTAGGAAGTAGAGGCTAAAGTCGACAACCAAGTAGGGTCAGCGGCTGCTAATAAAGGTAGGGTTTACAGGCAGACCGGATGGGCCTAGCGGTCCTTATCTGCCATCTATTTTTGTTTCTATGTATCATATACCATATAGCAACTAAAAAAGGGAAGGAGGATCCCTTTTGTTTTTTTTGGAAAAACAAGCTGGACTGCCACCACAGAAGCATGGCAGAGGAGACAAGCAGAGTGATATGCCATCAGTACCCACAGGATAAGCTGCCAGAGGTCCTGGCCCTCAGCTGAGCAAGGGATGGCGGGCAGGCATTTGAGTCAATGGTGAAGACATTCTGGACAATCAACAACTATGTGAAGCACGTCATTTTCATATCTACCAAGACTCAGTCTTCACCACTGATTCATACATTTGGGTCCGAATGCCAAGTTTCTCAAAAAGGGCATGATCTGGCTCACCCTGAAGGTAACAAATACCCACAGCCCTCTGCTCAGAGGAGAACACCTGAAGGCAGGGGCTCCTTACAGGATTGATGAGACCAGAGGCCAGATTGTGTCAGATAGATGAGTGGGAGGGTGCCATGATAGCTCCTGCCTGACCCTACGGGAGAAGAAGGGAGCCCCTTGGAACTAAGAGTTAAGCACTGTTCACCAGGCCATAGGAACCAGTTGTGGGAGGTGAAACCACATCATCCACTGAACGCAGATTTCAGTTCCCACCAGCCTAGAGGCCACCTCACTGGCATCATACAATGTCCTTGTCTGGTGCCTTGCCAACTTCAGATTCTTAGCAGAAGGCAAAAGGCTTGCTCAACTAACTCCCAGTGAGGCATGGCAGCAAGGAGGTGACCTAACTGACTCCACAGGCACGTGCTGTAAGCTGTCAATATGCAGCAATGCACATCGTGTGAGGTGAGATAAACATGCTCCTGCCAAAATAGTCTGCCTGAGCAGAGTCAGCTTCGGGAGGTCGGTCATGCACTGGGTGATGCCGCCCTGTTGGAGTCTGCATTACCTCAGTCCCAGATATGGGACACTGGAAGTGTGAATGGATGTCTCCAAAATGTCCTTGAACATTGCTCAAAGGCTCTGGACCAGGGACAGATGACACAGGTGGCACAGCTGAAAGTTCCAAGTAGTCCCAGCTGCAAGGGCATGGTATTGTGGATGGCAATTGTGCCAATAGGCAGCACCCACAACATGTCCACAAGGAATCTCTGGTACAGAGTGGAGGCCAAGGACATGTGAAGAAGGATTCCGTTCTCTCAGATGAGGACGTTAATGGAGAGAAGGCGTTGGACATGGAAGTAGGTGGTACTAGGAAGCCCGGTTGAAACTGGACCTGGTTGACATGTCTATGGTACTGGTACAAGGCACCAGATGAACTTCCATGCTGACACCAGGTGACTGGCCCAAAAGGGCATATGATCCCTGGAAATTCAGGCCAGAGGTGGTACTGAACCAAGAGGGAAGTAGGGCCCAGAGGCTCCAAAGCCTATACCTGGGCTGCAGGGATGCTCAGAAACGTCACCTGAGGTGAAGTCCTTGCAAGACTACCCAAACAAGGTTGAGCTATGAAAGAGAAATGATCTGGTCAGTGCTCATTGTAGGATTCCCCCAAGAGAGGAAAGTGGAGCCATACAATCCCCTTGGGGCAGCTCCGGTCTGACACTGGTCCCGGGGTCATCCCCATCCTCGGCAACATGAGGCATCAGGAACCAGCCCGGCGTCACGAATGGCAATGGAACTGAAGATGGCCCAGGGTAGACACTGTCAGAGGTGTTGCATCTGGTGTCAGGCCGCAGACCGACACCACAACCAGTACAGCGTCTGCCACCAGTGGGTGTTGTCGTCCCTCCCCAGTGCTATGAGGACTAGCAAGGGAGAGGATCACCACACCTCAGCCACTTGACGCCGCACAACCCCAGAGTCGGTCCCTCTTCCAACATTGCAAACAGTGTCGGGAGGAGACCTGACATCATGGCCAGAGCCAATCCACTCACTGGCACTGCAAATGATGCCAGGAGCCAGGGCAGCACCGGTTCATACCACCAAGGTGTCCAGTGGGGAAGACCAAGTGTATGGCATTGACCCCACACCCAAGGACAAGGACCCAACACGACAGCTGGCGCCACCCTGCTCACCAGCACCATGAACAGCAAAAAGGAGCCAAGGCAGCACCAAGCCAAGACACTAAGGTATCCATCGGGGAAGACGGAGCATATAGCACCAGTCCTACCACCAGGGATGAGGACCTGATATCACAGGTGATGCCACCCTGCTCATCAGCACCAAGAATGATGCCTGGAGCTGGGGCGGTGCCAGGCCATGATACTGAGCTATACAGGACAGACAGACGGGGGTGGGGGGGGTCACAGCCAACCGTCCAGAAGGAGCCAGCTGTCCATCAGACACCCCCCCCCAAAGACCTCTGATGCCTTGGCGGGACAAGGAGGACCATGTGCTTCCTTCACATAAGTGATGCCAGGAAGGAACCCAAGGGAAGGCCCAGAGACTGCACCATGGCCTAGGTCAAGGCAAGTCCAACAGAGCTGATGCCAGTCCGTCGCATGATGGGAGGCTGACGGACCTTCTTTGTCTTCTAAGCCCCATTATCTTCTTTCAGGTTTCAGCATGACTGAGACAAAATATAACAAAGGGAAAAGGCATTGCAAATAACAAATTTGCGGTGACACAGTTTAAAATATGGTGACAGCTGACAAACTGAGATGCTGTCCCACCCACAGTGTGCACTCGACAGCAAGAACAACAGAACTAAGGAGCGCGTGCATGAGTGAAAAGTTATTGCCTAGCACACTCGACACCACGTGAGCTGTGTGAGGTGTGTGAGCCAAGTCAGTAGCAGAAGTCAGCTCCCTCCCTGCAGAAAAAGCTTCAGCAGGGTCCTAGTGCCTCTGGCTCTAGACCCATAAGTATAACTCAATGGCAGACTCTCCCAATCTGATGCTATCAGAATCATTGTTGCTGACTCACCCTTCAATTTCCAGAGTACTCTTGTCAATTAGAGGGAAATGAGGGAATGCATAGAGGAACTTTCCCTCCCAATTCAGAGTCACAGCATCCAGTGGTACAGTCCCACAATGGGGTGGCCTGCAGCAGAACAGTGGCAACTTGCGATTGTCTCATGAAGCAAACCAGCCCACCTCTGGTACGTCCTATCTCCTGAACAAAGTCAGAACCATCTGGTGGCCTAGTGATCACTTGGAAATTATCCCTCAGCCTCCTGGTGGGGGGATAACCACTAGATGGCAGGGACTCCTCAAAGATCTGGTGGGACCCAGACTGGTCAGGGTCAGGTGGAGGATCTTATGACCTGGGAGTAGAATGCCCCAACAATTCATGCCTGACCCTATGGGGGAGAAAAAGTGAGTCCCCTGGTAATGTGTGTTAACTACCCTATGCCAGGCCACAGGTGCCAACCGGAAGAGGCCATGTCCCAACAACTCATCAGGGCCGACATTGTCCTCCCATGGCCAGGACCAACTTCCAGACCAGAGGCACCCCCAGAACTGGCCCTGGACCCAGCACCATGCTTGGCACTTGAAAACCCACACCTGTGCTGCGAATGGAGCCAAAAGGGATTCCTGCATCATCTCCAGCACCAGGTCAAGAGGCAACACCTGCAGAGACAGCAGGTCCAGAGTTGGGCTCAGAACCAGGTCCAGGAGAGCTTCCTACATCACTGGCTCCATCTCCAGGTCCAAGGTCAGTGATGTCATCCTCCCACAGGCCACTAGGACACTCAGGGGAGGAGATAACAGCCACCTAAGGCTTGGAGACAGGGCCGGCTCTGGAATCCACCCCTCTTTTGCCACCGAGAGCATCCAAAAGGGGACCCAGTCGTACAGCCAGCTCTGCCCAGCTCACCGGTACTGGCCTTAGTACCAGGAGCTGGGGTGGCACCAAACCACAACACCAAGGTGCCCACTGGTGTAGACTGAGTATACAGCATTGGCCTCACCACTGGAGGCGTCTACTGCCCAGAGGGGCCAATGAACTAGGGGGTCCTCAGCCAGCCCCCAGGAGGAAGCCAACTGTCCACTAGACTGCCCCCCACAAGACCTCCAACGTCTCAGCAAGGCAAGCCCAGGGAGTGCCCTGGATATCCTCAGTATCAGAGGTACTGAGAAGGGAGCCAGGGGTAGAGCTGAGGGACCTTACCTTGGCATCCCTGGTGTGATGTCTGCCTCCAAAAGTGGGAGCTGAATGACTCCACTTCTACGCCCGTTTTGAATCAGGCATCGCACCTATCCATGCGATGATCAACACCAAGGCAGGCCCAACATTCATCATGCCAGTCCTGGATAGCAATCAGACCTCAGCAGGATCACCAATGCATGGGTGCACTACCCTTGCCCTTCTTAGACTTCTTCTTCAGCTCCTTAGTATCCGACATGGAGACGGACAAAAATAATGGAAAAACTGTAAGAAAGGCTTGGGCGCTAAACTAAAATGAAAACTGGAACAGTACCGGAAAAAAAAAAAAATGATGCTGGAGAATGTTTGGTGGAGGTGGCAACCAACTGAGGAAAAGGTGTGATGCAGTTAGTCAACTGTAGCTCTCCCACAACATGCATTCAATGGTGAGAAAAACAGAACAGAGGAAAGAAGGGGGACATCAATGGTTACTGGCCAGCCCAGGTGTGCAATGTCACAACATCTGCCTCACGGGCATGCCGGTACCAACATCGGTCCCCTCCCTAAGCTGCAAAAGATTTCTGCCTCCAAAAGTGGAAGCTGAATGACTCCATTTAGACCCATCAGTGTGACTGAATGCTGAAAATTGATTCTTGAAAGATCGGTTGCCCTAAGCCATGCAAACTTCATCAGAGTTACTGCATGTGCTTAGCACCCTTGTGGCTGTGTCATTTGCAGCCACAGACATGTGAACCTGATAGCTAGTGGTTTCCAGTGCATCTTTAGCAGTTGTAAGATCACTGCCAATTTCATCTCCCACCTTCTCACGTATGGCTTGCACTGTACTCCAAAGGACTTTCTGGTACTGTGCAGTGTATGCCATGTAAGCATCTTGACTTACACGTAGGGTTGCTGAAGTCTGCACTTTCCTTACCATACTGTATAATTCAGCATTCTGGATAAATTTTCGGGAGCCATGAAAGCTAGAAACAACTTTAGATTGTTCACATGCAGCTACCTGCACAATTCCCTCATGATCTGGGTGGGAATATCCAAATTCTGCCCCCTGCCCCTCTACTTGATATTTCTATTCTACCTTTTTTTTAATCAATGCCAGTATCTGCCGTAAAGTTGGAGATGCTAAGTCAGGCCTTGCGGTACATAGCGACAGCCACTGCCATGGACTGGGCACAAAAATTGCCTATGTACAAAGCCATCTGATGCTGGTGCTTAGGAAGGGCGCAACCTAGTCTCGGACCACTTTACCCGTCGACTGTAAGTCTGCAGAAAGGTGGCGAAGAGCATGGTCCAGGACTCCAATAAGGGCATGGCCTTGGTAGAGAACACAAGAAACACAGAAACATAGAATGTGACGGCAGATAAGGACCGCTTGGCCCGCCCAGTCTGCCCATTTCTCTACCTGATGGATACGCTGCAGATCCTAGTTAACCAACAGCCTACTTCCTCCTAATCCCAACCCCTAGAATTGCCTAATGTCTGTCCCATGCATTCTTGAATTCCCCCGTTTTTGACTCCGCAACCTCCTCAGGAAGGCCGTTCCATGCATCCACTACCCTCTCCATGAAAAAATACTTCCTCACATTACCTCTAAGCCGGCCCCCTGCTATCTTCAAATTGTGCCCCCTTGTTCTTGCACATCTCTTTTTTTGAAAGATGCTACCCTCTTGGATTCTGTTGATTCCCTTGAGGTACTTGAAAGTTTCTATTATGTCCCCCTGTCCCTCCTTTCCACGAGGGTATACACATTAAGCTCCTTAAGTCTCTCTTCATAGGTCTTCTGGTGCAGACCCTGCACCATTTTAGTTGCCCTCCTCTGGACTATCTATATCCTGTCTATGTCCTTGCGGAGATTGGGTCTCCAGAACTGCACGCAGTACTCCAGATGGGGTCTCACCAGCTGCCTGTACAGAGGGATAACAACTTCCTGTTTTCTACTGGTGATGCCTCTTCCTATACATCCCAGTATCCCCCCAGCCCTTCTTACTGCCCTCTCACACTGCTTGCCCACCTTTAGATCATCTGATACGACTACCCCAGGTCCCTTTCCATTTTTGTTGTTGTTAGTATCTCACCTTCCATTGTGTACTCTTCCCTTGGGTTTTTCTGTCTCAGGTGCATTACTTTGTGGGTGCTGGACACGAAGCTGGATGCTGCCACTGCTCCAATGTGAGACCCAGAATAGCCTCAGCCACCGGAAAGGCAGCCCCCAGGGAATTGTTTCAGTCGAGGATTTCCATCAGGGGTATTAGGCATGCTTCTGAACTGGCTCCAGAGAAATCTCCATCGACTCAGAGATGAGACAGAGCAAGGCCCCAAAAGAGATAGGCACATAGTTGGAAGCAAGCTCCTCAGTAGAAGCGAGCTCCTCGGTCAACCCTCAGTCAAAGCCTGGGGTCCTACAGGAGTGCATGGAGGACCCATCAGTGTCCAATGACTCTTCAAACACTGCCCTCGGCCCTTTGTACCCATGGACCACCCTGAACTCATCTGAGTAAGTGATCTGAACAGAGAGCCAGACGGGAAGGCCGGTAACAGGGCGGGCAGCCTTAGATTGCACCCCTTGCAAGGGTTGCTTAGGCTGAGGTTCCACCAGGCTCGGTGGAGAAGCCGGTGTAGGCTTGACCAGACAGGACAGAACTGGGACATGACTCACTGGAGTGGAGCAGGGAAGAGTGGATGCCTGTAGGAGAGGCCGACTCTAGCTGAGAATCCATTGCTGCCACATCAGCTCCTTATAGCTGACAGGAAGATCTGTTGTCACGGGCAGAGTCAAGGAGGATGTCAACCGGCTAGGTGTGAGGAGCTTAGCTTGAAGATGTTCTGGCTGGAATTAAAGGGAAAGGAAGACTGCCTACGTGTGAGTTACGAAGGAGGTGGCCTGACTCTTCCAGTGGAAAGGAAGATTTGACGTCATGTGGCAGAGTCAAGGAGGATATCACTCAGGTGGGTGTGAGGAGCTCATCTTGAAGATGTTCTGACTGGAATTAAAGAGCCCCTGACACCGTTGTCACAACTTTGAGAAAACGTAATGTTTAGCACAAGTGAGCTTATATTTTAATATTGTTTCTGTATTTTTCATTTTTCTTTATTACTAAGGACATTTGCATGTAAGCAGGATCACTGCCCTATCTCTTCTGGCTGTTTGCCTACATATGACATCACAGTTCTGTGTATGACATCACAGTCGGTTGTTGTGGGGATAATTATGATGCCATAAACAGGGGATTATTTTATTTATTTATTTAAAAGTTGGTAACCAGGAAAAGCACCATGACCAGAAGCTCGTTTCCAGGTGCAACCCAGATTATGATGTCATATGTAGGACAGCAGAAAGAGCAGATAAAGTCTAAGGGACAGTAAGCCTCTGACGTATAGCTCTCCTCAGTAATAAAGAAAAAAGGTAAATAATTATAAAAAATACATGAAATATAAACTGAACTGTCTAAATCTCATGTTTTTTCTAAGTTTTTCTAACGGTGTCAGGGGCTCTTTAAAGGGAAAGGAAGACTGCCTAAGTGTGGATAGTGTACCATACCCATGCCCCTATAATATTTTTTCCCCGAGCAACAGCATTTTAGTGGTGTGTCACTGTTGAGTCCAATGCAGTTCAGGCTGCAGTGGGCTCGCCAGTAACAGTTCAGTTATCAGCAAGGTTAATCATCAGGACACTGGTCAGTGCTTGGGGAACAGAAAAGTAGTTATGTAAGAACTTACCGTAACAGTAGATCTTCAAGAGAAGCTCTTGCAGCAGGCAACACCGGTAGGACTAAGCCACCAGGTGCTAGGACCACACAGAAAAATTCTAGCTAGTAGTCTACAGTGGGGGACCACCCCCAGCGTCGGCATGCCAAAGTCTGCCTATGGTATAAAATGGGAGGTCCCCCAGCTCCACCTCAGTTCTCCCGCCGGAGACCCTGGCAGACTCAGAGAAGAAGAGAACCGAGGCGGATCCTCATAACAGAGGAAAGCAAAGAAGACAAAAATGGAGAAGCAGCCCTCAGCTGGTAGGAGGGAGGGAAAGCAGTGCCTGATGCAAGAGGTCCTCTCAAGGTTCTACTGTTACAGTAAGGTATTACGTAACTGTACTATCTTTCTTCGCTAGGGCTCTTGCATCAGGCAATACCAATATGACTGAGTCCCAAGCAGTAAATGAACTGAACCGGTCAGCAGGGAGAAGGAAATAGGCATGGGCTCTTAAGAAAGAAGGCCCTGAAGGACTGGAAGGCCAAAGCGAGCCCAGCGCCTAGAGGTAATGTCCAAACTGTAGTGCCTGATGAAGGTATGGACAGAACTCCATGTGGTAGCTGCACAGATGTCAGCAGCAGACACATTCTTGAAGGAAGCAACAGAAGCAGCCATGCCTCTGGTAGAATGGCCTTTGATCGGGCCCGGTAAAGGCTTGCCATACTTATGACAACAGTAAACAATACAGTTGGCTAGCCACTTGGACAAACACTGTTTGGAAACAGGGGCTCCTTCTCTCCAAGGAGCAAATGAAACAAATAACTGATCAGACATTCTGTTGGGCTGGTGCAATCCAAATAATATCTAAGCACCCAGTGAACATCTAGGGTATGATGTAAAGCCTCCCCTTGATTTGAATACTCAGAAAAATACACAGGCAGGTAGATGGCCTGATTTAGTGTGAACTCGGACACCACCATAGGAAGAAAAAACAGATTACGCACCAGTAACAGTAGTTCTAGGAGTGGTATATGTTGTTCATCCACACTTGTTGGCTTGCTGGAAGGTCTAAAAGCTGGCTCCTCCCACCCACCTGGGTGGTATATCCCTCGGCTCTGCCCCATGATGTCAGATCTGTGCCTGCTGGAAGCAGAGGGTCATGCATCAAAGCCGGGGAGGTCGGGTGGGTTCGTGTGGATGAACAATATACACCACTCCTAGAACTACTGTTACAGGTGAATAACTTGCTAGGATAGTGGATATGTTGTATTATCCACACTTGTTGCAGACTCCTAGTAGTTCTCCAGGAGGAGGGAGGCAAGGTGCACACCCCCTGCTTGGGAAACAAAGACTGGAGAACTGAGACCCCAAAACCAGCAACCCAGCGTGACTCTTGGTGGATGTAGTAGTGGGAAATTAAGGTGTTTGCTGACTTCCATGTAGCAGCCCTGCAGATTTCCTGGATAGGGATGTCCCTGGAAGCAGCCACTGATGCAGCAGTATGGTGGGTGGAGTGAGCTCTTACTTCTACAGGAGGCTCCTTGCCCACCAACTTACAGCAGAGATCAATGCATAATATAATCCATCTGCCAACTGTCCACTTGGCTGCAGGTCAGCCAGGTGCGGCTTCAGCATAGGTGATAAACAGCTAGCGAACCTCTCCCCGAATTTCACCCATCCGCTCCTCATAACAAGAGAGAGCTCATCTCAGGTCCAAAGTATGGAGCCTGTACACGGCCTCTGAGGTGTAACTGGGGTAGTACACTGGCAGAGTCAACACCTGGTTAAGGTGAAACTCTGACCGACACCACATTCGGAAGGAATTTCGGGTTGGGGTGCAGAACAACCTTGTCCCCTATGGAAGACCAGGTACGGAGACTCGACAGAGAGTGCCTGTAGCTCTCTAGTCCTTCTGGCTGACATGATAGCCACCAAGAAGGTAGTCTTCCACTACAGATGTGACATCTCACACCTGTGCATCGGTTTGAATGGCTTGCCCATGAGCTTTGCCAGTATCATTAGTAGATCCCACGGTGGTAGTGGTTCACGCACCAGAGGGAAAATATGGTTGACGCCTTTAAAGAAGCGCCAGACCACCTTCTCCTGTACCACCATCTGCTGACTGGCCCACGCCCGGTAAGCAGAGATGGCTGCCAGGTGCACCTTAAGGGTCGTAGACTGAAGACCCGCTTTGGACAGGGACCAAATGTAGTCCAGGATGCTAGCCACCAGACAAGACAAAGGGTCCAGGCCCTTGCCCTGACACTAAATGGAAAATCTTTTCCATTTGAAGGCACAGCATCTCCTGGCCAACTCCTTCCTAGATGCCTTGACAACGGTGAGTACATCTTCAGAGAGACCCAAAGCCTGGAACTCTAGCCGTTCAGGAAGCAGGCTGTCTGGTGCAGGGATTGAAGGTCCGGGTGAAACAGCTTCCCCTGACTGACTAATATCAGGTCCGGGTGTACGGGAAGACGCCTTGGAGGCCTGGAGTTGAGGCTGAGGAGATCCAGATACCAGAACTGGCGAGACCAGTTCGGGGCTACCAGGATCACCTGCGCCTTGTCCCTCCTGACCTTGAGGATCACCTTGTGAACTAAGGGAAGTGGAGTGAAAGCACAGAAGAGGCCTGGGATCCATGGCCTCGAGAAGACATCCCCCTGCAGCGAATCCTGCTGAGGGGGGTTGGCATGAAACAGCCTCAGCTTTGCGTTCTCCCTGGAGGTGAACAAATTCACATGAGGTTTTCCCCAGTGGGAGAACAGGCTGTGTACTACCTCTAGATGGAGAGACCACCCATGGGACACCTCATCCACATGGCTGAGAGTGTCCGCCAGATGATTCATGGCTCCTGCCACATGGACGGCTAGGAGATCTGCCTCCATTCGTCTCACAAGGGTCCAGATGTGGAGCGCTTCCCTGCATAGAGGCCAGGAGTGCTTGCCACCCTGCTTGCTGAGATAGTACACAGTCGTGGTATTGTCTGTCTGGACTTGAACCACCTGACCCCGAAGAAGCGGAGCGAATGCTGATAGTGCCAGCTAGACTTCTCTGAGCTCCAGCAGGTTGATATGACATCGGGATTCCTCGGGGGTCCAGAGCCTGTGGACTCTGTGATTCCCCATGTGGGCACCCCAGCCCGTGAGAGAGGCATTGGTCATGAGAACAATCATCGGCTCGGTATGGACAAACGGGATCCCTTCCTGCAGGTGTGCTAATACGGTCCACCACTGGAGAGCATTCCACATTTTCTGAGTCACAATGACCAGCAGGTCAAAGAGACCATGTCGCAGAGTCCACTGGCTGGCCAGCTCCCATTGAAGGGGGCGCATATGCCACCGGGCCCACCGGACCACGGCTGTGCAGGCCAGCATGTATCCCAGAAGATGCAGGAACTCCCGGGCAGGGGGCAAGTGCCCAACCTGAAATGATTGGGCAAAGGAGGAGAGAACCTCTGCCCTGTCCAACGGGAGCCTGGCTCTGGCTCAGCAAGAGTCGAGCCCAGCCCTGATGAAGCAGATCACCTGTGAAGGTATTAGTTCTGACTTGGTCTCGTTGACCTGGAGACTAAATTCGATACAGGTCTGGAGGGTCAGATCCCTGGACTTCTCCACCTCCTGTCTGGAGGAACCCGCTATGAGCCAGTTGTCGAGACAGGGGTACACTCTGACCCCTCGATGCCAAAGATAAGCCACCACCACTGCAATGCATTTGGTGAAGACCCGGAGGTCTGATGACAGGCTGAAGAGCATGGCTCAGAATTCGAAGAGGGCTCCCTCCACTCGAAAACAGAGGAACCTTCAGTGAGACGGACAGATCGGGACATGAAAGAACGCGTCCTGGAGATCCAGAGAGCAAGACCACATGTTCTGCTCGAGAGATGGTATGATCTGGGACAGAGTTACCATCCTGAATGTGCAGGACCTGAGAAATTGGTTCAGGTCATGTAGCTCTAGAATGGGGCACCAGCCCCCCATCCGTTTCAGGACCAGGAAATACCTAGAAATGAATCCTGAGTTGATAGGGGGGTCCGCTACTCCGGCCACCACCTCCTTGTGGAGGAACTGGGTGATGTTGTCTCGGAGAGCCGACTGAGTGTGTACGGACACCATTTCCTATCATCGCAGGAGTCCCCAAGGTCCAGAGCCATCAGGAGTTGCTGCTTTGCAACAGTCTGGACCTGCTTGATCGTGGTCTGGAGGTCTGTGGGAAGGTGAGGAAAAACCTCATCAAGAGAGTCCAGGAGGGCGTGAGAAAAATGCGCCATGATGATGGCCGAGCTTGTCTGACGAAGGCCCAGCGAAGAGATGGCACAGACTTTCCGGGCTAATGGTCCAATTTTTTGGTCTCTTTGTTCGGGGGTCTATCAGTGTCTCCTGAGTTACCCAAGCATGTTAACACAGATTCAGTCACCAATCCATCAGCTGAGGGGTGCTCTCTGAATCCCGAAAGGGAACCAGTAGGTAGTGCATACTTATGGGCCATTAGGGCTGAGGGCACAGGGCAGAAAGCAAGGTGCTGCCACAGCTCCAAAGCCGGACCAATGGCCTCAGCCACTGGGAAGGCCTCCGTCGGCGAATCCACTCATTTGAGGATGTCAGTGAGGGGGTATTTGACCTGTTTCTGAATAGGTTCTCAGGGCATCCCCATGGATTCGGAGATGAGATGGAAGATGCCCATGAAGGAAGTAGGGCCTTCCTCCATCGAAAGACTCCCAATGGATTCCTCGTCCAAGGGGTGAGAATGTAGGTCTGAGTCCTCAGACATCGAGGAGTCCAGACAGATTGGCCGGCCACCAGAGTTGCCCTCCACCCATCTAGGACGGTTGGGAGTGAGGGTGATGGATAGCCTATGCGGGAGGCCCGGAACAGGCTGAGACTCCTTAGAAGGAGCCCCCAGAGGAGGCTGCTTAGGTGGTGGTTCCACCACAATTGGTGGAGAGGCCGGTTTGGGCCAAACCGGAAGGGTCTTGACCAGCTCCGCAGTCGGAGGAACGGTGTGGACCGGCTCCTAAGGAGTCAGTGTCGGCCTAGAGGGTGACAGCCAAGTAATGGCCGGGGTAGAAGCCAGAGACAACTTCAGGCTGGACATAATCAGCTGCTGCCACATAAAATCCTTGTAGCGTTGACGCAGTTTGCGTCGAAGCCTCTCATCATCCAAGGAGGATGAGGAAGAATGGTGGCGCCACTTTTTGGAGCGCTTATGCGCCTTCTTCAGCCTGTCGGTCGAAGGGGTCCGAGACCTCGACCTGAACCGCCGGGGTCGTTCGAAAGGAACCAGAGAGAACCGCGGCTCTTCCCGGGTCAGGGACTGGGAACATGAGGGGATTCCCAGTTTGCTGGGTCTCCTCCTAATTGGGTTCAGGCAGTCCTGGGGTCCTGAATAAGGAGTTATCAGCCTCATTGAGCAACAACGGTCAACGGGGTCGAGAATAATGTCAACCGGATCGTCATTCTGTGTCTTAGCTGGCTGGCATGACAGGGGTACCGTGAAGCCAGCGGTCGAGGCTACAACCTCGACCGAAGCCAAGACAGAAGACTGCTGGGACCGAGATCTCTCACGGTCCCAAGAACATCGTCGGCAAGATGATTTTTCCTTTTGCTCCTTGTCCTTCTTACAGGACCGAGAGACATGTGCACCCGAGGGTCCCTCTCCCTTGGTAGGGTGGGACTGACACATCTCCCAAAAGGAGACTGAGAAGGTGGAGCCCAGGTTGAGCGGGATGAAGACTGACATAGAAGAGGACGGATAAGCGGCCCGAGCCGCCTCGCTTCTGTTCAGCTGCTCAGCAGACCCCGCAGCATGAGAGACCACCTAACGGGCTTCCTTGGATTTGACTGGCGGGTTCCGTTTTTCTGGTCTGCACAATTGCAGTCATACAAGGCGATCGTCCAAAACATTTGTATGAAATGTGCGACACATTTCACACGCCTGGGCATCATGATTGTGACCCAGGTAATAAATGCACAAAGCATGCAGGTTGGTCCGAGACATCTTTTGTCCACACAGGCAGTGGCGGAAACCGGGCGAGGACTTGTACTCCATCATGGTCGAGATCGCGAAGCGATTGGGAGAAACTCTTAACGAGTCTAAGTTTGGGTAAATCCATAGATTTATGCACCGGGGCCAACAGTAACACGTGAGCAATAAGGAGGGAACCTGAATCTTGCAGTGGAAATGAAGCTCTGGCATCATAGGGTGGTGCCGATGGATATACTACCCAGGTGGGTGGGAGAAGCCAGCTTTTAGATCTTTTGGCAAGATTCTTAAAGGGAAAGGACATGCCAACAAGCGTGGATAGAACAACATAGCCACAATCCTAGAATTTAGAATTAGTTCTCAAAGACACCCTGTCTTGGACTGCATCTGCCTAAGGAGGGAGTCAGTGCATTGAGGCAGAAGTTTGACGTCTTTGCAGAATATTTAAACTAGCAAATGGGGAGGGGGTGCAGCACCTGATATGTCGAATGCGAAGAACACCCCTCCCCCTCAGCTAGTGATCAAACAGGAGTTCAGCATGTTTGTAGTTCATTTGCATCACCAGGTAAGGAAAAAGGTCCAGCTCCCCATACGACGCACAGGGGAAACGTGAGACCCCGCCCAACAACTGACGCATCGAAATCTGGCCAATGGAAAATCTTGTACACAAATGCTCGCAGTCTGGGAAACAAAATTCCAGACCTGCAGGCAATAACAACAGAGGCTAAACTGGACATAGTAGCCATTAGCGAGACATGGTTCACCGGTAACCACACTTGGGAGACTTCAGTACCCAGCTATGTACTGTTCAGAAGAGACAGAGGTGCACAAAGTGGGGGTGGAGTGGCCCTTTATGTCAATGGAAATATCAAAGTTACAGAAATTCAGAATACACATAAGGAGGCAGAAGAAATGTGGGTCACCCTGGAAACAGAAAATGGGACAGCCATACGAACTGGGGTTGTGTACAGGCATCCAGACCAGGGAGAGGACATAGACACATTACTGTTAGAAAATAGACAAAATATGACAGCTAAAGAGGAGGTTCTGATAATGGGAGACTTCAACATGCCAGATACAGATTGGTTAATACCAGCAGGAACATCTCCCAGAACTAGACACATAGTGGATTCCCTGGTACAACAAGCCACAAGAGACAGGGCTATTATAGATCTAGTACTGACTAACAGGGAAAGGATCACAGATTTCCAGGTAGAAGGTCACCTGCGGGCCAGTGACCATCACATGGTATGGTTCAATCTGGCCACTAGAACTAAATCATCCCATTCCAAGGCAAAAATATGAGACTTCAGAGGAGCTGACTTTGATAAGATGGTCAACAGAGTTAAGCTAGCTCTGGCAAGGAGAATTATAGGTGAGGAGGTACAGGCAAAGTGGGCAAGCATTAAGGATGCAATACTTGAAGCAACATCTCATTGTGTTAGAGAGAAAAGGAAGTGCAAAAGAAGAAGGAAACCACTTTGGTTCTCAAAAACAGTAGCAGAAAAGGTCTGGCCTTCAGGAAATATAAGGAAACACAGTGGGATGAAGATAGGGAGGCATACCAAACTTCCCTAACGGAAGCAGGGAAGGGAAGGCAGTAAGGCAGGCAAAGGCCTAAACCAAGGTAACACTAGCACAAACGGTAAAAGAAGGTGATAAGACTTTCTATAGATACATTAGTGAAAGGATAAAGTCCAGAAGGGTATTGCTAAGATCAAAGGGGATAAGGGGGCGTGTGAGGAGGAGGACCATGTAAAAGCATCTATCCTAAATAGATACTTCTGCTCAGTATTTACTGAGGAGAAGATAGGGCAGGGCCCACAGCTCAACACCAAGGACACGGGGGGGAGGTGTGCACTAGTCCCTTCACAAAAGAAAGGGTCCTACAAGAGCTTGACAAGCTCAGGGTGGACAAGGCAATGGGACCTGATGGCATACATCCCAGGGTACTAAAGGAGTTAAGGGTGGAACTAGCAAAGCCATTATCAGAACTGTTTAGTGAGTCTCTGAGCACAGGAGAGGTCCCAGAAGACTGGAGAAGGGCTCATGTGATCCTGCTCCACAAGAGTGGTAGCAGGGAGGAGGCAGGGAACTATAGACCAGTCAGTCTTACCTCAGTAGTGGGCAAGATTAAGGAGGCACTCCCTAAGGAAAGGTTAATGCAACACCTGGAATCCATAGGAGCACAGGATCCAAAACAGCATGGGTTTACAACGGGATGGTCCTGTCAAACTAATCTCATAGATTTCTTTGACTGGGTAACCAGAGTGGTGGACCAAGAGGGAGCAGTTGATGTCACCTACCTTGACTTCAGCAAAGTTTTCGATACTGTTCCACATAGAAGATTGATTAATAAGCTCGGGTGGGTCAGAAGTTAGTCAACTGGGAGGCAAACTGATTGACGGGCAGAAAACAGAGAGTGGTGGTAAATGGTATACCTCAGGGATCAGTCCTAGGGCCAGTCCTCTTCGATATCTTCATCAGTGACATTGTAGATGGACTGGAGGGTAAGGTTTGTCTGTTTGCAGATGACACCAAGATCTGCAACAGAGTAGATAATCCAGATGGGGTGGGCAGAATGAGAAGAGATCTGGATAAACTGGCAAAATGGTCGGAAGAGTGGCAATAAGGGTTTGATGCAAAGAAGTGCAAGATCATACACATAGGGAAAAGAAACCCTAAAGCCACCTATAGGTTGGGAGGGGAGTTGCTGGCAGTCACAAGGGAAGAAAGAGACTTGGCATCATCATCACAAATGACCTGAAATCATCCAAGCAGACCACTAAAGCAGTAGGTAAGGCTAGGTGGATGTTGGGGTGTATTAGTAGGGGTATCACAAGTCGTAAGAGGGATGTAATGATCCCTCTTTACAAGACACTGGTTAGGCCCCATCTGGACTACTGCGTGTAGTACTGGAGGCTGCACTTTCACAATGAGATTAACCAAACTGAGGCAGTCCAGAGAAGGGCAACCAAAATGGTGCAGGGACTGCATCAGAAAACATATGATGACAGATTAACGGAGCTCAATACCCTAGAGCAAAGGAGGAAGAGGGGTGATATGATCGAAACATTCAAACACCTTAAGGGCATTAACAAGGTGGAAGAGTCTAACATGTTTCAATATAAGAAAATTAGCAGGACAAGAGGACACAGCATGAGATTAGAGGGAGGCCAATTAAGGGGTAGTGTGAGGAAATTCTTTTTCACAGAAAGGGTGGTGGATGCATGGAACAGCCTACCCCAAGAAGTGATGGATATGAATACAGTGCAGGGCTTCAAACAGGCATGGGATAGGCATAAGGGAGCAATACAGGTGAGTATGAATAGACAAGTCATTGACATAGCAAAGGCCGATGGCATATTCATAAGGTAGAAAAAGAAATGGGCAGACTGGATGGGCCTTGCGGTCCTTATCTGCCATCAACTTCTGTGTTTCTATGTTTTCATGAAAAAAACAAATAAGGCTCTTTAAGCATCAGATCCTGTAGCTTGGAAATCCTTCGAGTGGAGGTAATGGCAACTAAAAATAACACTTTCCAAGAAAGGAAGCGTAGCTCGCAGCTTGCGGCTGGCTCACAGGTGGATAACATAAGCTTTTCCAAAATGAACAAAAGGTCCCAAGGCGGCACAGGGTCCTTAATGGGAGGTTTCAAATGCAGTATGCCCTGCACAAAAGTATGAGAAATATCAAGTTGAGCAATGGTTTTGCACTAAACAGGTGCTTAGTATGCAGAGATAGTGGAAAGGTGCACCTTAAGAGAGAAGTAGCCCAGCCCTGAGTCCGAAAGGGAAAGGAGGTACTCCAGGATAAGATTCACCGGACAGGCAAAGGGATCCAAGTGTCAAGCGGTGGCCCAAATGGAGAAGCACTTCCATTTCATGGCGTAGGTGGCTCTGGTGGAAGGTTTCCTAGCCGCTATCAAGACATCTGCCACCCAGGAAGAGATCCCACAGTGGGCAACAGCTAAGTCTGCAGAAGCCACACATGGAGGTGTAATGACTTGATGTCCAGATGGACTAGAGTGCCCTGCTCCTGGGAGAGCAAGTCAAAGCATAGGGGCAGGGGGAGTGGAGGCTCCACAGCTAATTGTTGCAACAGTGAAAAACCATATCTGAGGCAGCCAACAGGGCACTATGAGAATCATCTCCACCCCTTCTGACTGAAGTTTGAGGAGTACCCACTGTAGAAAAGGAAAGGGAGGGAAGACACAGGGGAATCTCCCTGTCCAGGAGAGGGACAACGCGCCGTGCCTGAAAACACCAGGCCCTGAGTGCGAGCAGAATTTGGGCAGTTTTACATTGAGTGAGGCTGCAAAAAGATCCAGCTCGGGACAGCCCCTCCTGTCGAAGAGGCCGTTGACCATGGGGTGAGAAGTTTCCATTCATGAGCCCTCATCCTGGCCCTGCTTAAACTGTCAGCCAGGACGTTTTGGACACCTGGAACATGTACGGCAGCTAGTTCCAGATTGTGTTGAATGGCCCAATACCAGACTCTCATGGCCTCCCTGAAAAGGGGATATGAGTGAGTCCCTCTTTGCTTGTTGATGTAATAGAATACTGACATATTTTCTGTCTGAACCAGAAGGGGGCTCGGAACCAGGTGGGTCTGGAAAGCCTGCATTGCAGACAGGACAGCCCTCATCTCCAGGACATTGATGTTGAGATGTGTCTCGTCCTCTGACCAGATTCCCTGAGTTTGATGATGGGCCAAGCAGGCACCCCGGCCCAGGCACGAGGCGTCTGTAGTCAATGTTGTGGGGAGACAGCTCTGAAAGGAACCCCCTTGAGGAGATTAGAGGGGCTTAACCACTATTCCAGGGTCTGCTTCATGGGATTGGAGACCAGAACCTGATGCTCCAGGTCGTCGATGCACTGGCGCCATTAGGTTTGTAGCATCCACTGAGGTACCCTCATGTGCAGGTGGGCCAGGGGAACTGTGGCTATGGCCGCTGCCATATGTCCGAGGAGGTGCAGGAAGGACCTGGCTGGGGTGTGCCGGGAAGAGGTAACCAGCCAGGCCTGCACTACTGTCCTGAGGCAAGAAGGCTTTGCCCAGGGACAAGTCCAGGACTGCTCCTATGTACTGGAGGTGCTGGCTTGGCTGGAGGCAAAGCTTGGGGAGGTTGAGAGTAAACCCCAAAGTCTGGAAAAACTGAAAGGTATCTTCCAGGGTCCTAATCAACGGAGTCCTGGAAGGGGCTGTCAACAGCCAGTCGTCCAGATACAGGAAGACATAATGCCTCTGTGACTTGAGGGCTGTAGCCACCACTGCCAGGCACTTACTAAAGAAGCAGTAATGCCTCTGTGAATTCAGGGCTGTAGCCACCACTGCCAGGCACTTACTAAAGAAGCAGGGGGCAGAGGAAAGACCAAAGGGGAAGGCCTGAAATTGGAAATGGTTCCCATGAAAGCAAAAATGGAGGAAATGCCAGTGGGGTGGGAAAACCACAATGTGGAGACAGGCATCCTGCATAACCAGAGAACAAAGCCAGACCCCCTGGTGAAGGAGAGGCAACAACCCGTGAAGGGTGACCATCCTGAACAGCTTGTATTCTATATACATGTTCAGGTGGATGCAATCCAAAATCAGTCTCAGGTCCCCTGTCTTCTTGGAGACGAGAAAGAAGTAGGAGTAAAATCCCTTCCCTTTCCATGTTGGGGGGATAGGCTCTATGGCCCTTTTGAGCAGCAAGGCCTGAATCTCCTCTTGAATGAGGAGGAGGATGGGAGAGCCTGGACTGTAATGTGATTACGGGGCTGTCCTAAGGGATCTCCAGAAATTCCAGAGTGTGCCCCCTTTCTACCAGCTGAAGAACCCAATGGTCTGAAGTTAAACCCAATCTAATACAATAACAGTAAAAAATCAACATCCAAACAAAAGGGAGAGGGTATAAACAAGAGGCACCCCTGGGGTGCAACACTGCACCTGCTCACCCACTTCCCAAAAACAGGTTCTGAGAGGGGAGGCAGGGAGGGAGGTCAGAATACAGCAAGACTCCAATAGAAGAAACACAATTACTAAGGCGAGTAATTTTTTCTTCAAACAACATGAAGTCTTGCTGTATTCTGACATGTGCAGACTACCAAGCAGTACCGCCATGGAGGAGGGACAGAACCTACTTTGGTAATAGGCTCTCAAGTACTGCTATGCCAAACCGAGTATCACTCCTAGCCTGGATATCCAGAGAGTAATGCTTGGTAAAGGTATGGACTTTTTTCCAGGTGGCTGCTTGACACATTTCTAAGACAGGAATATCCCTGGCAGCAGCCACGGAAGCAGCTGTACCTCTGGTGGAGTGAGCCCTCAGGCCTGAGGGAGAAATCTTTCCCAGTTTTTCATAACAGACTTGTATACAAGATACAATCCACCTGGCAACAGTTCTCTTTGTGGCAGGTTTGCCCTTTCCCACTTCTCCATAAGTGAGGAACAGCTGGAGGGAGTCAAACCTGTGACCCTTGGTACGCTCTATGTAGTAACTAAGGGCTCTTTTAACATCTAAACTGTGAAGCCTCCTCTCACCTGAGGAAGAATGATCAGTAAAGAAAACAGGGAGAGACACAGACTGATTCAAATGGAAGTCTAAAACCACTTTGGGCAAGAACCTTCTATTGGTTCTAAGGACCACTTTATCCCTGTCAAAGGAGATAAAATCAGGTTCCACTGACAGGGCCTGCAATTCACTGATACGCCTGGTAGAGGTAATGGCTACCAAGAACACAGTTTTCCAAGTCAAGTACTTAAGCTCTGCTGAGGACATAGGCTCAAAAGGAGGTTGCATAAGCTGAGCAATGCAAACATTCAAATCCCAGGCTGGGGCAGGGTCTCTAAAGGGAGGATTGGTGTGAAGCAATCCTTTAAAAAATTTACAGAACACAGGATGAGATGATAGTGAGAAAGACTTTCCCACTGACAGAAAAGCAGAAACAGCTGACAAGTGTACCTTGAGAGTAGCTGGTCTGAGGCCTATGCCATTAAGATGGACCATAAAATCCAGAACCGTAGGCAATTCAGCAGTGTCTGGAGAAATATGCTTCTTGGAACACCAATGATGAATCTTTTCCATTTAAAGTTATAAGTCTTTCTGGTGGAGGGCTTTCGAGAAGCTTTGAGAATATCCAGAACGCCCTGAGAAAGATGCAAGCCTGCAAACTCTAACTCTTCAAGAGCCATGCCTTGAGATTGAGAGACTGAAGACTGGGGTACCAAATCCTCCCCTGAGAGGACGTTAACAGGCTGTAATTCCTGGGAAGAGAAATGGGAAGATGGACTGCTAGGGACAACAACAGAGGGTACCAAGGCTGTCTGGCCCAATCTGGAGCAATTAGAATCACTTTGCAAGGTTGAGACCTTATCTTGACTAGAACCTTGAACAGGAGTGGGAAGGGAAGGAAGGCATACAGAAATTTCCCTTCCCAATTCAGAATCAGAGCATCCAGGGGGACTGAGCCCAAGACTGAGGATCTGCAACAAAAGAGGGGAAGTTGGTTATTGACTGGGGCTGCAAAGAGATCTATCTCTGGAGTGCCCCACCTTGAAAAAATCACTTTCAACACCTGAGGGTCCAGGAACCATTCGTGATGGCCCTGAGAGAGCCTGCTCAGTGCATCTGCTAACACATTGACCTTTCCTGGAAGGTGAACTGCTATCAGAAAGGCCTGCAGGGAATAAGCCAGGGACCACAACTTCATGGCTTCTGTGCACAAGGCCATAGACCGAGTGCCTCCCTGCTTGTTGATGTACCACATGGTGGTGGTGGTGTCTGTTCTGACTTGAACCACCTTGTTCTGCACTGACTGAGAGAAAGCTTTCAGGGCCAGAAAAACTGCCCTGAGTTCTAGGAGATTGATATGGAGAAGGGATTCCTGAGGGGACCACAGTCCCTGGGCAGTGAGGGCCCCCAGATGGACTCCCCAGCCCAGAAGAGAAGCATCCATGGTAAGGACCACTGAATGAGGCTGCGTGGCAAATGGAACACCTTGCCTTAAGTTGTGCTAATCCTGCCACCATTGAAGGGCTTGTATCAGGGTCCGAGTCACAGGAATCAGTTTGGTAAGAGAATCCTTCCTTTGGGACCAAAAGGCCCTCAGATGGAACTGAATATCCTTCATCTGGAATCTTGCCCCTTGGACCACTGCTGTAGAAGCTGCCATGTGGCCCAAGAGCTGGAGGAAATGCCTTGCTGGTCGAGACACCTGAAGGCAGAAGCCAGTTCCATCAGAACTCTTGCCCTTTCCAGGGGAAGAAAGGCTCTTGCTTTGACAGTATCCAGCTCTGCCCCTATAAAGGTAAGGAGCTGCACTGGCTCGAGAACTGACTTGGGAAGGTTGAGAAGAAATCCTAGAGAAGTGAGCACTTGCTGGGTCACTTGCAGATCTGACTTGACTTGGTCTGGAGACTGGCCCACTATGAGCCAGTCATCTAGATATAGAAAAATGGAAATCTTTTGCTTTCTTAGAAAGGCAACGACTACTGCCAAGCACTCTGTGAAAACCCCTGGGGCTGATGTTAGACCAAAGGGCATTGCTTTGAACTGATAATGGCCTGAGGGCAACTCGAACCTGAGGTACTTTCTGTGGGAGCACCTGATGGGAATGTGAAAATAGGCATCTTTGAGGTCCAGGGAGGCTAGCCAGTCCCCTGGCCTTAGAGAGGGAAGAATTATTCCCAGAGTTACCATCTTGAACTTTGGTTTTAAATTTGTTCAGGTATCTTAGGTCTAGGATGGGTCACCACTCCCCTGTCTTTTTTGGGGTAAGGAAGTACCTGGAGTACAGACCTTTGCCCCTGGGTAGGGTAGGAACTCTCTCTATGGCTCTTCAGGCCAGAAGAGTTGAAACCTCTGCCTCTAGGGCAAGGGTTTCTGAGAGACCTAGAGGTGGAAAAGATCTGGCTCTCATCTTCGGAAATTTTTTGAAGCTGAGAACCACTCCCTGGCTTACTACTTCCAGGACCCACTTGTCTGATTTAACAGCCCTCCAGTCCTGGACAAAGTAAGCCAGCCTGACCCCACTGGAATAGGAGAGTCGACCCCCAGCAGACTCATCAGGGTGTCTGCTTGGCAGGGACTTTAGGCTGAGGAGTGGATGCAGCCCTGCTCATCTCCCTTCTGCCTCTCCCTCTGAAGAACCCCCTCTGTGAAAAAGGAGAAGAAGCCTGTGCTTGGTAAAAAGGCATTTGAAAAGGCCTTCCCCTGCCCCTAGACTGCTGCCTTTGAGGAGTTGCCTGCCTTTCCTTGGCCTACAAATGGCCCTGTACTTGTCCATTTTCTTCATGTAATTCTCTGCTCCCCAAACAGAGCATTACCAACTACAGGAAAATCCATGGCCTTAGCCTGAGTATCCTGTGAGAGGCTAGTACATCTGAGCCAAGCCATCCTCCGAAGAGTCATAGATGTAGCCATGACTCTTGAGGACACATCATTGGAGTGCACAGCAGCATGAAACTGTACTTTTGATGCCCCGATCCCATCTGCAGCCACCTCCTCCAGCTCCTTGGCTAGCTGGGGGGAGGCCTGTTTAGCTAGTGCCAGTACAGTGTCCCACCTGGACTTCTGGTATCTGGCTGTATAGGCCATATAATTCGCCTGCCTGAGTCCCAAAGAAGATGCCATGTACTGCTTCTTTGCCATGGCATCAATCTTCCTGGAGTCCTTGTCGGGGGTATGAAGCCAAGGAAATATTTGCCTTGTCACAGGCAGCAGCCTGCACTACCCCAACATGGCTGCATTGCTGGTATAAGAACTCCGTGTCTGAGCCTGAAAGTGTATACCTCTTGTCCATTTGCTTATCTACAGCAGGTATAGCGTTAGGAGACTTTAGAATTTTTTGTGTCTGCTTCCCAAAGGCTTTGTGGAGGGGAACAGACAGTCTCCTGGACTCTGGGATGTCCATCATTTCTACATAATCAGGCTCCTCCTGATCCTCCCATGTCTCCTCCATAGGAAGCTGGAGAGTTTCAGCCACCTTTCTGTAGAACATAAAGTGGGAAGGGGACTCAAAGCCTAGGAGGGGAAACACCTGAGGGTCTGTCAGGGGAGATGTCCCATTACACAGGCACATCCAGACCCTCACTTTCACCATCATCATCCTCAAATTTCCCTTCCTCTTCAAACTCCGGTTCATAAAAATCTTCAAGGGTATAATCTTGAACCGGGGGAACCAACCGAACTGAACCCTCTGCCAGAAGGTGCCGGATCAGTAGGAACCGAGCGAAGCGATTCCACAATCCGAATCACTTTGGCTATCTCTTCGGCGGTCGGAACATGAACCTCTGGATCCGAACAGGACGATTTTTCTTCACGCTTTCTTTTTGACGGAACCGATCCCTCAGAATCGTCTCTCCTTTTGCCCGAAGAAGTATCGCCCTGGTCAGAGGGCACTCCTTCTTGTTCGGTCGGAACCGAACCGGGCTGGCCATCCAGGTCAGCGGACTTCTTGGCCTCCATTTCCCTCAGTCTACCTAATCTCTTCTCAAGGGTAGATTTGGGAAAATGTTTACATATTTGGCAGTCTGAATCAAGGTGGTCAAACCCCAGAAAATAAACACAGGTGGTGTGGGGATCGGCCTTGGCAAAGACCTCCCCATACTCATTGCAGTGTTGAAACCCAGTGGGCCTGTTTTTTTCTTGGGTTTCTCAGACACTGCCAACCTAACCAACTTAACCTTTTTATGCCAACCGTCAGGCAACACCCTGTATCGGTTCCCCGTGCTCAAGATATTGGAATAAAACGAGTAAACACATTTTTTTTAGAACTGATAAGAACCGGTAACCACACTCTAAGTAAAGCAGAAAATTTCACTATCAAATGGTCAGTTCAGCCGAACCGACCTGCACTTTTACAAGTTCCACAGAGACAAAGAACAATTCCTATCTAGTACTCACGGCACCACAGACAGACACTGAACCGACTATGCGGATAACTTTCCGGTTTAAAAACCAATGAAAACTGACACTTTAACCAACTTTCGAACCGAGCTGAAGGAGAAATCTCCGGAGCGACTGTTCAGTGAGGCGGAGAAAAAAATCTGACGGTTTGAGTTAGAAACACTCCAGACAGAGACTCCAACCAAGCTCGAGCTCAGCATTCTATGCTCTGCATAGAAAGTTAACTCTTTGTTCTCCGGGGAAGTTCAAAGGCAGGGGATCACTGCATATGTCAGAATACAGCAAGACTTCATGTTGTTTGAAAAACTAGGTTCTGAAAGGGGAAGCAGGGAGGGAGGTCAGAATACAGCAAGACTCCATTAGAAGAAATAGCATTACTATGATGAGTCATTTTTTCATCAAACAACATGAAATCTTGCTGCATTCTGACTATATGCAGACTACCAAGCAGTTCCCCCCCTGGAGGAGAGGCTACAGAACCTACTTTGGGAACAAGCTCTGCAGTACTGCTGTGCCAAACCTAGCATCGCTTCTAGACTGGGTGTCCAGAGAGTAATGTTTGGTGAACATGTGAACAGTTTTCCAGGTGGCTGCTTTACAGATTTCTCATAGAGGAATATCCCTACCAGCTGCCTAGGAGGCAGCTGTACCCCTGGTTGAGTGTACCCTCAGGCCTGAGGGAGGCTCTTTTCCCAGTTTTGTGTAGCAAAACTGAATGCAAGAAACAATCCACCTGGCAATAGATCTTTTAGTGGCAGGTTTACCTTTTTCCACTTCACCATAAGTGAGAAACAACTGAGTACACTCCTTCCTCTGGGCCTTAGTATGCTCTATGGTAGCTAAAGTGCACTTTTCACATCAAGATATGCAATCTTCGCTCACCTGAAAAAAATGGTCAGGAAAACACAGGTAGAGACAGATTGGTTAAGATGAAAATCCGAGCCACTTTTGGAAGAAATGTTCTATTTGTTCTAAGGACCACCTTATCTTTGTGAAAGGAAATAAAGTCAGGTTCATTGGCGAGGCCTGTAATTCACTGATCCTCCTGGCAGAAAGTAATGGCTTCTTAAGAACACAGTCTTCAAGTCAAGTACTTTTGCTCACCTGAAGATAAAAGGTTTGAAAGAGGCTGCATAAGCTTGTAATACAGATATTGAGGTCCCAAGCAAGATTAGAACCTCTAAAGGGAGGTTGAGATGAACCAGACCCCTGAAAACTTACTGGAACACAGGGTGAGAAAGGCAGGGAAGGAATCTTCCTGCTGAGAGAAAAAGCAGATACAGCCGCCAAATGAACTTTAAGAGTAGCAGGCCTGAGACCCTAAGCTATTCAGATGAACCAGATAGTCCAGTGCTGTAGCAATGCCTGCACGGTCTGGCTGAATATCCTCTGAAAACACCAAACAGTGAATCTTTTCCATTTGCAGTTGTAAGTCTTTCTAGTAGAAGGTTTTCTTAGAAACCTTTGAGAATATCCATAACACCTTCTGAGAAAGTGTAAACCTGCACACTCTAACTCTTCAAAAGCCAAGCTCTGAGTCTGAGAAACTGAAGACTGGGTACCAAGAATCTCCTGAGAGGAGGTCAGGAGGTGCCTCCTGGGAAGAAACAGAGGGATGCGCTACTGGAAAGAGACAACAGTAGTGGATACCATGGTTGTCTGGCCCAGTCTGGGGCCACCAGAATCACTGTGCAGGGCTGAGACCTGATTTTGATCAGAACTCTGAAAATCGAGGAAAGGCATAAAAGGAATCTGCCTTGTCCAATTTAATAAGAGAGCATCTAGGGGAACAGAGACCCCAGACTGGAGGTCTAAAACAGAACAGGGAAGTTAGACTGGTCTGGGGCTGCAAAGAGATCTATCTCTGGAGTGCCCCATCTGTTGAAAAGTATCTGAAGAACATGATGATTCAGAGACCACTCGTGGTGACCTTGTGAAATCCTGCTTAGGCCATCTGCCAGCACATTGTCCTTCCCTGGCAGATGCACTACTACCAGGGAAGTCTGGAGAGAGTAAGCCAATGACCATACCTTCATGGCTTCCATGCACAAGGCCGTGGACCGAGTGCCCCCTTACTTGTTTATGTACCACATGATGGTGGTAGTGGTGTTGCCTGTCCTGACTTGCACCACTTTCCCCTGAACTAACTTTTAAAAATGCCTGAAGAGCTAGGTAAACACAGCTCTGAGCCAACAGAACTGATATGAAGAAGAGACTCCTTGTTGGAGACCAAGTGCTCCTGTGCAGTGAGTGTCTCCCAGATGGGCTCCCCCAACCAAAGAGAGAAGCATCTGTGGTGAGGACTAATGAGGTGTCTGATGCAGAAAGGGAACATTCCTGTCTGAGATTGTCCTCCTCCAGCCACCACTGGAGAGCCTGGACAAGAGTCTGAGACACTGGAACTAGCCTGGTGAGAGGATCCTTCCCTCTGGAGACCAAAAAGGACCTGAGGGAGAAACTGAATGTCCTCATATCTGAAACCTGTCTCCTGGGACCACTGCAGTGGAAGCTGCCCAGGCTCATAGAAGTCAAAGAAAGTCTGACTGGACAAGAAACCAAAGGTTTAAAAGAGGAAGCCAGATCTGTAAATGCAGGTTACTCACCTGTAACAGGAGTTCTAGGAATGGTATATGTTGTTCATCCACACACTGTCTGGCGGGTTCCTTGCCACTTTAAATTTTGCCGAAGGTCTTCGCTGGTTCTCCCACCCACCCGGTGGTAAACTCTCGGCTCCACCCCATGACGCTAGATCTGGGTTCTCGCTGAAGCTCGGGTTGTGCGTCAAGCCGGGAGAAGTCGAATGTGTGGACGAACAACATACAACGTCTTAGAACCTTGTTACAGGTGAGAACTGTAACTCTAGGACATGGATATGTTGTTCATCCACACTGTCTGACAGACTCTTAGCAGTTCTCCGAGGAGGGAGGCAAAGGCGCACTGATGCTTACTTGGGAAGAGGGGCTGGGAACCGAGGCCCTGCAAACCAGCATCCCCGTGACTCAAGGTTCGATGTGGTAATGGGTAATGATAGTGTGTGTTGACTTCCAGGGTAGCAGCCCTGCAGATTTCCTGACAGACATCCCTGGAAGCAGCCACCGATGCAAGGCATGACTGTAGAATGAGCCTTATCCTCTGGGAGGCCTCCATGCCCTTCAACTTGTAGCAGAGATCTAGCAGGAGGTGAGACCACCTGCTTATCATCCAGCTTGCAGGTCTGTCAGGTGGTGCCTGTGTAGGTGACAAACAGCGGCAACCTCTCCCTGACTCTCAGCCGTCCCTTATATAATAAGTGAGCCCTTCTAGGTCCAAAGTATGGAGCCTGTATTCAGCCCCGAGGTGTGAGACTGGGGTAGAACACCGGCAGAGTCAACACCTGGTTAAGGTGAAACTCCCACACCACCTTCTAGCGAATTTCGGTGGGGGCGCAGGGACACCCTTGTCCCTGTGGGAAGACCAGGTAAGGAGACCTGCAGAGCGCCTGGAGTTCTCCATCCTTCTGGCTGACGGATAGCCACCAAGAAGGCGGTCTTCCACTTCTTATCGGTGAGAGAGTTCACACCTGTGCATTGGTTTCACTTGCTTGCCCATGGAGCTTTGCCAGTACCAACAGTAAATCTCACGGAGGTGGAGGTTCTGCACCGGAGGGAAATGTGATCAAGGCCTTTGAAAAGCGCCAGACCACCTTCTGTTCACCGACTGCTCCCGGGCCGGCGCCTGCAAGCAGAGATGGCTGCCAGGTGCACCCTTAGGTTGCTCGACCTAAGCCCTTGACTAGAAAGGGACCATAAATTGTCAAGATGCTTGCCAAAGGACAGGAGGAAGGGTCCAAGCCCTTGCCCTGACACCAAATGGAGAAATCTTCCCATTTGAAGGCACAGCACTTCCTGGTCGACTCCTTACGGGATGCCTCAACAACATTGAGGACCTCTCGAAAGACCCAAGGCCTGGATCCCTAGCGCCAGGATCAGGCCATCAGGTGCAGGGATTGTGTCCGGATGGAACAATAGGCCTGTATTCTGGAATATTTGGTAAGAGAATCCTTTGTGACCAAAAGGCCCTCAGATGGAACTGAATATCCTTCATCTGAATTGCCCCTTGACCATCTGAGAAGCTGCCAGGCCCAAGAGCTGGAGGCCTTGCTGCTGGTCGAGATACCTGAAGGGTAGTCAGTTCCATCAGAACTTTGCCCTTTCCTGTGAAGAAAGGCTCTTGCTTTTGACAGTATCCAGCCTTGCCTCATCAAGGTGCGGAGCTGCACTGGTTCGAGAAATCAATTTGGAAGGTTGAGAAGAAATCCTAGAGAAGTGAGCAATTTTGCTGGGTCACTTGCAGATCTGACTTGATTTATCTGGAGACTGGCCCACTATGAGCCAGTCATCTAGATATAGAAAATGGAAAATTCGTTTTCTTAGAAAGGCACGACTACTGCCAAGCACTCTTGTGAAACTCTGGGGCTGATGGGTGTTAGACCAAAGGGCATTGTTTTGAACTGATAATGGCCTTGAGGGCAACTCAACCTGAGGTACTTCTGTGGGAGCACCTTGATGGGAATGTGAAAATAGGCATCTTGAGGTCCAGGGAGGCTAGTCAGTCCCTGGCCTTAGAGAGGGAAGAATTATTCCCAGAGTTACCATCTTGAACTTTGTTTTAAATTTGTTCAGGTATCTTAGGTCTAGGATGGGTCACCACTCCCTGTCTTTTTTTGGGGTAAGGGGAAGTACCTGGAGTACAGACCCTTGCCCTTGGGTAGGGGTAGAACTCTCTCTATGGCTCTTCAGGGCCAGAAGAGTTAAGTCTCTCTGCCTCTGGGCAAGGGTTTTGAGAGACCTAGAGGTGGAAAAGATCTGGCTCTCATCTTCGGAAATTTTGAAGCTGAGAACCACTCCCTGGCTTACTACTTCCAGGACCCACTTGTCTGATTTAACAGCCCTCCAGTCCTGGACAAAGTAAGCCAGCCTGACCCCACTGGAATAGGAGAGTCGACCCCCAGCAGACTCATCAGGGTGTCTGCTTGGCAGGGACTTTAGGCTGAGGAGTGGATGCAGCCCTGCTCATCTCCCTTCTGCCTCTCCCTCTGAAGAACCCCCTCTGTGAAAAAGGAGAAGAAGCCTGTGCTTGGTAAAAAGGCATTTGAAAAGGCCTTCCCCTGCCCCTAGACTGCTGCCTTTGAGGAGTTGCCTGCCTTTCTTGGCCTATGCAAATGGCCCTGTACTTGTCCATTTTCTTCATGTACTTCTCTGCTCCCCAAACAGAGCATTACCAACTACAGGAAAATCCATGGCCTTAGCCTGAGTATCCTGTGAGAGGCTAGTACATCTGAGCCAAGCTATCCTCCTGAAGAGTCATAGATGTAGCCATGACTCTTGAGGACACATCATTGAGTGCACAGCAGCATGAAACTGTACTTTTGATGCCCCCGATCCCATCTGCAGCCACCTCCTCCAGCTCCTTGGCTAGCTGGGGAGGCCTGTTAGCTAGTGCCAGTACAGTGTCCCACCTGGACTTGGTATCTGGCTGTATAGGCCATATAACGCTCTGCCTGAGTCCTGCAAAGAAGATGCCATGTACTGCTTCTTTGCCATGGCATCAATCTTCCTGGAGTCCTGTCGGGGGTAGTCAAGGAAATATTTGCCTTGTCACAGCAGCAGCCTGCACTACCCCAACATGGCTGCATTGCTGATATAAGAACTCCGTGTTCGAGCCTGAAAGTGTATACTTTGTCCATTTGCTTATCTATGCAGCAGGTTAGCGTTAGGAGACTTAGAATTTTTTGTCGTCTGCTTCCCAAAGGCTTGTGGAGGGAACAGACAGTCTCTGGACTCTGGATGTCCATCATTTCTACATAATCAGGCTCCTCCTGATCCTCCCATGTCTCCTCCATAGGAAGCTGGAGAGTTTCAGCCACCTTTCTGTAGAACATAAAGTGGGAAGGGGACTCAAAGCCTAGGAGGGGAAACACCTGAGGGTCTGTCAGGGGAGATGTCCCATTACACAGGCACATCCAGACCCTCACTTTCACCATCATCATCCTCAAATTTCCCTTCCTCTTCAAACTCCGGTTCATAAAAATCTTCAAGGGTATAATCTTGAACCGGGAGAACCAACCGAACTGAACCCCTGCCAGAAGGTGCCGGATCAGTAGGGAACTGAGCTGGAGCGATTCCACAATCCGAATCACTTTGGCTATCTCTCTTCGCGGTCGGAACATGAACCTCTGGATCCAACAGACGATTTTTTTCACGCTTTCTTTTGACGGAACCGATCCTCAGAATCGCTCCTCCTTGCCCGAAGAAGTATCGCCTGGTCAGAGGGTTAATTTTCCTTGTTCGTCGAACCGAACCGGGCTGGCCATCCAGGTTACGGGACTTACCTCTCATTTCCCCTGCAGTCTACCTAATCTCTTCTCATGGTAGACGGGGAAATGTTTACATATTTGGCAGTCTGAATCAAGGTGGTCAAACCCCTAGAAAATAAACACAGGTGGTGTGGGGATCGGCTTTGGCAAAGACCTCCATACTTCATTGCAGTGTTGAAACCTATGGGCCTGTTTTTTTCCTTTTTGGTTTCAGACACTGCTAACCTAACCAACTTACCCTTTTATGCCAACCGCCAGGCAAGATACCTTATCGGTTCCTACCCGTGGTCAGTAGATATTGGAATAAAACGTAGAACACATTTTTTTTAGAACTGATAAGAACCGGTAAATTAATTTAAGTAGCGTTGAAAATTTACTATCAAATGGTCAGTTCAGGCCGAACTGACCTGTAATTTTTACAAGTTCCACAGAGACAAAGAACAATTCCTATCTAGTACTCACGGCACCACAGACAGACACTGAACCGACTATGCGGATAACTTTCCGGCTTAAAACCAATGAAAACTGACACTTTAACCAACTTTCTAACCGAGCTGAAGGAGAAATTTCGAGCATTGTTCAGTGAGGCGGAGAAAAATCTGACGGTTTGAGTTAGAAACACTCCAGACAGAGAGTCCAACCAAGCTCGAGCTAGCATTCTTCTATGCTCTGTATAGAAAGTTAACTTTGTCTCCGGGAAGTTCAATTAGGCAGGATCACTGCATATGTCAGAATACAGCAAGACTTCATGTTGTTTGAAAACTAGGTTCTGAAAGGGGAAGTAGGAGGGGGGGTCAGAATACAGCAAGACCTCATTAGAAGAAATAGCATTACTTATGGATGAGTCATTTTTTCATCAAACAACATGAAATCTTGCTGCATTCTGACTATATGCAGACTACTAAGCAGTTCTTCTGGAGGAGAGGCTACAGAACCTACTTTGGGAACAAGCTCTGCAGCATTGCACAGCTAAACCTAGTATCGCTTCTAGACTGGGTGTCCAGAGAGTAATGTTTGGTGAATATGAACAGTTTTCCAGGTGGCTGCTTTACAGATTTCTCATAGGAATACTCTTTACCAGCTGCCTAGGAGGCAGCTGTACCCCTGGTTGAGTGTACCCTCAGGCCTGAGGGAGGCTCTTTTCCCAGTTTTGTGTAGCAAAACTGAATGCAAGAAACAATCCACCTGGCAATAGATCTTTTAGTGGCAGGTTTACCTTTTTCCACTTCACCGAGAAACAACTGAGTACACTCCTTCCTCTGGGCCTTAGTATGCTCTATGTAATAGCTAAGTGCACTTTTCACATCCAGACTGTGCAATCTTCGCTCACCTGAAGAAAAATGGTCAGTGAAAAACACAGGTAGAGACAGATTGGTTAAGATGAAAATCCGAAACCACTTTTGGAAGAAATGTTCTATTTGTTCTAAGGACCACCTTATCTTTGTGAAAGGAAATAAAGTCAGGTTCCGCTGACGAGGCCTGTAATTCACTGATCCTCCTGGCAGAAGTAATGGCTATTAGGAACACAGTCTTCCAAGTCAAGTACTTTAGCTCACCTGAAGATAAAGGTTTGAAGGGGGGCTGCATAAGCTGTGTAATACAGATATTGAGGTCCCAAGCAAGAGTAGGCTCCCTAAAGGGAGGGTTGAGATGAACCAGACCCCTGAAAAACTTACTGAACACAGGGTGAGAAGGCAGGGAAGGAATCTTCCCTGCTGAGAGAAAAGCAGATACAGCTGCCAAATGAACTTTAAGAGTAGCAGGCCTGAGACCTAAGCTATTCAGATGAACCAGATAGTCCAGTGCTGTAGCAATGCCTGCACGGTCTGGCTGAATATCCCTCTGAAAACACCAAACAGTGAATCTTTTCCATTTGCAGTTGTAAGTCTTTCTAGTAGAAGGTTTTCTAGAAACTTTGAGAATATCCATAACACCCTGAGAAAGGTGTAACCCTGCACATTCTAACTCTTCAAAAGCCAAGCTCTGAGTCTGAGAAACTGAAGACTGGGGTACCACATCCTCCCGAGAGGAGGTCAGGAGGCAGTGCCTCCTGGGAAGAAACAGAGGATGCGTTACTGAAAGAGACAACAGTAGTGGATACCATGGTTGTCTGGCCCAGTCTGGGGCCACCAGAATCACTGTGCAGGGCTGAGACCTGATTTTGATCAGAACTCTGAAAATCAGAGGAAAGGCATAAAGGAACCTGCCTGTCCAATTTAATAAGAGAGCATCTAGGGGAACAGACCCCAGGACTGGAGGTCTGCAACAGAACAGGGGAAGTTGGTGACTGTCTGGGGCTGCAAAGAGATCTATCTCTGGAGTGCCCCATCTGTTGAAAATTATCTGAAGAACATGATGATTCAGAGACCACTCGTGGTGACCTTGTGAAATCCTGCTTAGGCCATCTGCCAGCACATTGTCCTTCCCTGGCAGATGCACTACTACCAGGGAAGTCTGGAGAGAGTAAGCCAATGACCATACCTTCATGGCTTCCATGCACAAGGCCGTGGACCGAGTGCCCCCTTACTTGTTTATGTACCACATGATGGTGGTAGTGGTGTTGCCTGTCCTGACTTGCACCACTTTCCCCTGAACTAACTTTAAAAATGCCTGAAGAGCTAGGAACACAGCTCTGAGCTCCAGCAGACTGATATGAAGAAGAGACTCCTGTTGAGACCAAGTGCCCTGTGCAGTAAGGTCTCCCAGATGGGCTCCCCAACCAAAGAGAGAAGCATCTGTGGTGAGGACTAATGAGGTGTCTGATGCAGAAAGGGAACACCCTGTCTGAGATTGTCCTCCTCCAGCCACCACTGGAGAGCCTGGACAAGAGTCTGAGACACTGGAACTAGCCTGGTGAGAGGATCCTTCCTCTGAGACCAAAAGGACCTGAGGAGAAACTGAATGTCCCTCATCTGAAACCTGTCTCCTGGGACCACTGCAGTGGAAGCTGCCCTGTGGCCTAGAAGTCAAAGAAAGTCTGACTGGACAAGAAACCAAAGGTTTAAAAGAGGAAGCCAGATCTGTAAATACAGGTTACTCACCTGTAACAGGAGTTCTAGGAATGGTATATGTTGTTCATCCACACTGTCTGGCAGGTTCCTTGCCACTTTAAATTTTGCCGGAAGGTCTTCAAGTTGGCTCCTCCCACCCACCCGGTGGTAAAACTCGGCTCCACCCCATGACGCCAGATCTGCCTGCATGGAAGCCCATAGGTTGTGCAATGGGGCCGGGAGTGTCGGAGATGTGGGATGAACAACATATACCATTCCTAGAACTCTGTTACAGGTGAGTAACCTGTATTTCTAGGGACATGGATATGTTGTTCATCCACACTGTCTGACAGACTCCTAGCAGTTCTCCGGGAGGAGGGAGGCAAGCACACCCCTATACTTACTTGGGAAAGAGAGACTGAGAACCGAGGCCCAAAACCAGCATCCCGGCGTGACTCAAGGTCGAAGTGGTAATGGGTAATGAAAGTGTGTGCTGACTTCAGGTAGCAGCCCCAGATTTCTGATAGGGACATCCCTGGAAGTAGCCACTGATGCAGCAGTATGACGGGTAGAATGAGCTTCTATCCCTCTGGGAGGCTCTATGCCCGCCAATCAGGCAGAGATCTGTGCAGGAGGTGACCACCTGCTTATTATCCGCTTGGCTGCAGGCTGGGTCTGTTAGGTGCGTGCTTCAGCGTAGGTGACAAACAGCTGGGTTAATCCTCTCTCGACTTTCAGCCGTGGCGCTCCTTATAATAAGTGAGTTTCTTCTAGGGTCCAAAGTATGGAGCCTGTATTCGCCTCCGAGGTGTGACTGGGGTAGAACACCGGCAGAGCTGGACACCTATTAAGGGTGAAATTCGAGCACCACTCTTCGGAAGGAATTTCGGGTGGGGGCGAGGACAATTTTGTCCCTGTGGAAGACCAGGTAAGGAGACTAAATGCAGAGCGCTCTGGAGTTCTCCCATCCTTCTGGCTGACGTGGATAGCCACCAAGAAGGCGTGTTCTTCCACTTACAGGTGAGAGAGAGTTCACCCTGTGCATTGGTCTCGAATGGTTTGCCCATGAGCTTTGCCAGTACTAGCAGTAAAATCCCACGGAGGTGGAGGTTCTGTAACTGAGGGGAAATGTGATCAAGGGCCTTTGAAAGCGCTAGACCACCTTCTGATACATCGATTGCTCCCGGCCCGCGCCCGTAAGCAGAGATGGCTGCCAGGTGCACCCTTAGGGTCAGCCGGACCTAAGCCCTTGACTAGAAAGGGACCATAACAGTCCAAGATGTTTGCCAAAGGACAGGAGGAAGGGTCCAAGCCCTTGCCTGGCTACCAAATGGAAAATCTCTTCCATTTGAAGGCACAGCACTTCCTGGTCGACTCCTACGGGATGCCTCAACAACATTGAGGACCTCGTCGGAAAGACCCAAGGCCTGGAACTCTAGCCGCTCAGGAACCAGGCCATCAGGGTGCAGGGATTGAAGGTCCGGATGGAACACCTTCCCTGATTGACTGGAGAGCAGGTCCGGCGAGCTGGAAGCTGCCTCGGGAGCCTGGAGCTGAGGCTAAGGAGATCTGGGTACCAGAACTGGCGGGGCCAGTCTGGGGCTATCAGAATCACCTGTGCCTTGTCCCTCCTTGCCTTGAGAAGCACCTTGTGAATCAAGGGAAATGGGGGAAAAGTGTAGAAGAGGCCCTGGTTCCACAGCCTCGAGAAGGCATCCCCCTGCAGCGAGCCTTGCTGAGGGGGGCGGGCATGAAACAGCCTCAGCTTCGCATTCTCCCTTGAGGCAAACAGGTCCACCTGAGGTGTGCCCCAGTAGGAAAACAGATCTTGTACTACCTCCGCAGGAGAGACCACTGGGGAGATATAGCCCCATCCGCCTCAGGGCATCGCCAGGTGTTGGAGGCCCCTGGCCACATGAATGGCTAGAGATCCGCCTCCCAGACCGCGCAAGAGTGACCAAATGCAGAGAGCTTCATAGAAGCATGGAACGCTGGGCCCCGCTTTAGCGGTTTAGGTAGTACATGGTCGTGGTATTGTCCGCCTGACTGGACCACTTGACCCCGGAGAAACGGAGCAAAGGCGGTGAGAGCTAGCGGACCACCTGAGCTCCAGCAGGTTGATGTGGCATCGACTCCCACGGGACCAGAGGTCAGGGGCCGGTGTTCCCCAGATGGGCACCCCAACCCATCAGAGAGGCATCGGTCGATAAAGAGACCTGGCCAGCTCGGGCGACAAACGGACACCCTCCTGCAGATGAGATGGAACGGTCCACCACCAGAGAAGCCTCCACATCTCCTGGGTCACTCATCATCAGCTGTTCCAATGGATCGCAGCATTGTGACCACTGGCTGGCCAGTCCCCACTGAAGGGGGCGCATGTGCCAGCATGCCCAACGGACCATGCTGGTGCAGGCCGCCATGAGACCCAGGAGGCGAAGGAAGTCCCGGGCAGGGCGCGATTGCCCAACCAGAAATGATTGGGCAAAGGAGGTAAGAACCTCGGCCCTGTCCGCCGGGAGCCATGCTCTGGCTCGAAGAGAGTCGAGCTCTGCCCCGATAAACAGAATCACCTGCTTCGGCTCGAGTTCCGACTTGGCCTTGTTGATGAGAAGGCCGACTTGAGAGCAAACCTGGAGGGCCAGATCTCTGGACCGCTCCACCTCCTGTCTGGAGGGGGCTGCCATCAGCCAATCGTCCAGGTAAGGGTACACCCGGACCCCTCGGCGCCGCAGGAAAGCTGTCACCACTGCAATGCATTTGGTGAAGACCCTGGGAGCTGGAGACAGGCCGAAGGGCAGCGGCTCAACGAAGAGGGATCCTCCACCAAAGCCGCAAGGAATCCCGATGTGACGGACTGGATAGGGACGTGAAAGAACGCTGGCCCTGCAGGTCCAGAGAGCAGAACCACACGCCGTGTTCCAGGGATGGTATTATCTGAGCCACAGTGACCATCCTGAAGGTCTTAGACCTTAGGAATGGTTCAGGTCGTGTAGGTCGAGAATGGGGCACCAGCCCCCGTCCGCTTCGAACCAGGAAGTACCTGGACACTAACTCTCGGGTCTGGAGGGAGGGTCCACTACCTCCCTGATCACCTCCCTTGGAGGAGGAGTGTCCGCCCGACGAGCCGATAGTGTGAGGCTGTGGACCCAAGCCCCGAGAGGTGCGACTGCCTGAAGGGTGGGGCCTGCTCAACTCTAGAGGCAGGCCTTTCCCACCACCTCTAGTACCCACCTGTCCGTGGTAATAACGGACCAGGCGGAAAGGAAGTGCCGGAGCGCGTCTCCATGGTGGGGAACCTGGGGTGAGGTGACGGGGTTGGGTGCGACACCCTCAGCCCGTAACTGGGCAGGCTTGGAGGAGGGACCGCGCAGGGACCTCCTGACCTTTATCTCCTCCGCTCCTGTTGGAGGAAGCTCCGGCCTTTGGGTTTGGGATGCTGCCTCGAGCCTGCTGGGTTCCTGACATTGTTACTGGACGCCAGGGGCAGAAGGACGAAAGTGGGTTTAGGCTGTGGTTATGCCTTTGTCCTTCTGAGCGGAAGAGACCGAGTCCAAGGCAGCACTGACCTCTCGATCCTCTGCAGGTGACCTTCCACCCAGGCCAAAAGAGGTCAGTCCCCAAAGGGAACATCCGCCAACTTGTGCTGGGTATCCGAAGTAAAGGTGGATATCCTCAGCCAAGCTCGACGACGCACAGCCACTGCGGCGCCACAGACCTGGCACATGAGTCCCCAATGCTCCAAAGCAGTCTGGAGCTGTTGTTTGGCCACTGCCCTGCTCCTGGTCCCGCACCTGCCTGACCGTAGTCTGCAGATCCGTGGAAGATGAGGGATGACCTCATCCAGGGAGCCCAACAGGGCATGAGAAAAATGTGCCATGAGGACGGCTGAACTGGCCTGACGAAGGCCGAGAGAGGACGCAGTATAGACTTTTCGCCCGGCATAATCCAATTTCTTGGATTCCTTGTCGGGAGGTTTGTCCACATCCCTGGCGTTCCCGGCATGCCGGAAAACGCTGTCGGTAAACCACCACCTCAGCCGAGGGTGTTCCAAAACCGGACAGGGAACCGGTAGGGACCACATACTTCCTGGCCATCCTGGCCGAAGGCACAGGGCAGGAAGCAGGGCGCTGCCAGAGCTCCAAGGCCGGACCCACTATGGCCTCGGCCACTGGAAAGGCCTCCGTAGGGGAATCCCCTCGGTCCAGAATCTCTGTGAAGGGATACCTGGCCCGCTTAGAAACGGGTTCGAGCTTCATCCCGGTGGACTCCGAGATGAGCCGAAGCAATCCCAGAAAGGACAAAGGGCTATCATCCACTGACTGTCCTCCTAAGGACTCCAAGTCCATTCGCTTGGAGAAAAGGGAGGAATCGTCTTCGGACTCGGAAGAGTCCTCAAAGAGCTGCCTCTGGCCTGAGCCACCCTCCACCTGCTGAGGTCGATCGGGAGTGAGGGTGACAGACAGCCTATGGGGCAGTCCCTGAGCCGACCGAGAATTTTTGGTTGGAGCCCAAACTAATGGCTGTGGAGGCGGAGGTTCCACCGGAATCGGTGGGGCAGCTGGAATTGGCCAAACAACCGGCCTGGGAACAGGCTCCTCGGCTAAAACGAGGGGTTGTTTCGGCCGCTCCGGTGACAGCCACTTAATGGCCGGGGAAGACGACGGCGTCGGCTTATTCCCGGTCAAAAGGAGCTGTTGCCACATGAGTTCCTCATACCTCCGACGCAACTTGCGCCGAAGCCTCCCCTCGTCCGAGGAGGAGGAAGAGGATGAGCGGGGGCGCCGCTTGCCGCGGTGCCGAGACCGAGACGCCTATGACGGCGGGATCGGTTGATCTGCAGACGCCCGAGACCGAGACCGAACCTCGCTAAGCCGAGGACGGTGCGGGAGGTGGACGCGGGGAATCGCACCCTCGTTCGGACGTGACCAGCCGTGGGTTGGCCCGGAACCGGAGGCACAGATGAGCCGACGGGATCCTCAACCCCACCGGGGAACTAGGAGAGGGGATTCTCAGCTTCTCCAGCCGACAACCCGGCCCAACGGGTCGGAAAACTCTGACCAAGGCCGATGGGAGTCTCGGCCAACTGGCCTGACGGGACACTGTGAAACCAGTGGTCGAGTGCTGAGAGGTCGACCGAAGTCCATAAGCCGACTACTAGGGGAAGGGGATCTTTCCCGCTACCAAGAGCATCGACGGTGAGACTTACTCTTGTCTCTCTTTTTGGACCAATGAAACGGTCCAGAAGAAGTTGGACCCTCACCTTTTGTCGAGAGGGTCAGACAAAGCTCCTTAAAGGAAGCCGAATAAGAGGCACCGAGAGATAGCGGGACAAATGCCGCAGCCGAGGTAGAAGCGGCCCGCGCCGCCTCCTCTTGAGGGCGATCATCTGCTCGAGCTGATCCGCCGAGCCCGCCGCCACGGACACCGCCGACCGGGCCTCTTTTGACTTTACCGAGGAAATCTCTTCGGACGCTCTAGTTGTAAACGGCAGCACGGTCTTCGAGGACGAGGCCGAAAAGGAAGAGCACAGGTCGAGGCTCATGGGTCGTCAAGGCCCAAGCAGTAGACGCACGCAGTGCGGATCCATCCGAGACATCTTCGCCCGGCAAGGGCATCTCCGGAAACCGAGTCGATACTGTCCATCGCAGTCAAGGGAGAGAAGACCAAGTCTTTAGCAAAACTTTTTATTTTCAAAGATTCAAGAATTAGGAACCAGTCTTATACGCAGAGCTGCTAAGGAGGAACCTGAGCCCAAGCGGTAAGGAAGATCTGGCGTCATGGGGCGGAGCCGAGAGTTTTACCACCCGGGTGGGTGGGAGGAGCCAGCTTGAAGACCTTCCGGCAAGATTTAAAGCGGCAAGGAACCTGCCAGACAGTGTGGATGAACAACATATCCATGTCCCTAGAATAGCCTTTACCCTTGAGTGAGGCAGAAAAGCCTTTGCCTGAATGGTATGAAGCTCTACCCCTATAAAAGTGAGAAGCTGAACAGGTTCCAGAACTGATTTGGCCAGATTGAGGAGAAATCCTAGAGAACCCAGAAGCCTCTGGGTAACAGCCAGAGCTGACTTAACTCATACCTCTCAACCTCACAGCATTAAAAATCATAGCACTGGCCTTCAAAAATCTTAGCAAAGGGACAGAATGTGTAGCACTTTCTCATTTTAAACAATATTATGTCTGCAGATAGCGGGTCCCATATAGTTAGTGATAAAGAATGTTTCTATCAACTTTGTTAAATGATTTAATAGTTTGTGTGTCCAGAAATAGCTCTAACATTATGAAGAATATCAGTAAACCTGTGCAGAGCAAGGGTAAATTTGAGTGTGAAAATCATAGCGCTATGCAGAATTCATAGCAGTTGAGAGGTATGACTTGACTTGGTCTGGTGACTAGCCTATAATGAGCCAGTCTTCTAGGTAAGGAAACAATAAGATGCCCTGCCTTCTGAGGAAGGCTACCACAACTGCCAGACATTTTGTGAACACCCTGGGTGCAGATGTCAGGCCAAAGGGCATTGCTCTGAACTGCTACTGATCTGAAGGCAACTCGAATTTGAGGTACTTTCTGTGGGAGCATCTGATGGGGATGTGGAAACAGGCATCTCCGAGGTCCAGGGAGGCTAGCCAGTCTCCTGGCCTCAGAGAGGGAAGAATGATTCTCAGAGTCACCATTTTGAATTTTAGTTTTATGATATGTTTGTCCAGATATCTTAGGTCTAGATGGGTTGCCGCTCCCCTGTCTTTTTTGGGGTAAGGAAGTATCTTGAATACAAGCCTTTCCCTCTGTGAGGCAGAGGTACTTGCTCCACAGCCTATAGGAGCAACAAGTGAGAAACCTCTGCTTCTAAAGCAAGTGTTTCCAATGGGGAAGGGCAGGTTTGATGGACCTTGCGCTGATTTGGGGGAATCTTTTGAAGCTGAGAGCAAGTCCTTGACTTATTACTTCCAGAACCCACTTTTCCAAAGTGACAGACTTCCAAGCCTGGAAGAAATAAGCCAACCTGCCCCCAACTGGAAGTGAGGAGGCGACCCAGCCTGACACATCAGGGTGTCTGTTTGGCAGAAGCCCTAGGCTGAGAAGAGGATGCAGCCCTGCTCATTCCCCTTCTGCCCCTCCCTCTGAAAAAAAACCCTCTGCTGGAAAGAGGAGGAAGCCTGGGCTTGGTAAAAAAAAGCCTCTGAAAAGGCCTCTCCCTGCCAGCCCTAGACTGCTGCTTTTGAGGAGTGGTCTGCTTCTCCTTGGCCACTGCACTCCTGTAAGTGGTCCTGTATTCGTCCATTTTCTTCATGTATGTCTCTGTTTGCTCCCCAAACAGAGAGTTGTCTGTGACAGGGAAATCCAAGGCCTTAGCCTGGGTATCCTGTGATAGGCTAGTACATCTGAGCCAAGCAAACCTCATCAAGGAGACAGATCTAGTCATGACTCTTGATGCCATATCACTGGAGTCCACAGCAGCATGGAATTGTACCTTGGAGGCCTCTATACCATCTGTAGCCACTGCCTCCAGCTCCTTGGCCAGCCAGGGAGGAGCATTTTTAGCTAATTCCAGAACTGTAACCCACCTAGATTTCTGGTACCTAGCAGCATAAGCCATATAAGAAGCCAGTCTGAGTCCCAAGGAAGATGCCAAGTACTGTTTCTTCGCCATGGCATCCACTTTCCTGGAATCCTTATCTGGGGGGTGTGAAGCCAAGGGGATGTTAGCCTTGTCACAGGCTGCAGCCTGCACTACCCCAACATGACTGCAATGGAAATAAAGAAATTCCATCCAAGAACCTGACAACATATAGATCTTGTCCATTCTCTTATCCACAGGAGGTATGGAAGATGGCCATCTGTAGCAATTTTTAGTCTGCTTCCCCAAAGATTTATGCAGGGGAATAGACAGTCTCTTTGACTCTGGGACATCCATCATCTCCACATAGTCAGGTTCTTCTGTCCCCTCAACAGCTTCCACTGCTGGTAGCTGAAGAGTCTCTGCCACCTTTTTATAAAATAAAAAGTGTGAAGGGAATTCAGAAAGTCTGGGAGGAGGAACACTGGCAGGCCTGTCTGGGGAGATGTCAGACTCTACAGGCTCATCTAGGCCTTCATAATCATCTTCATCCTCGGCCTCGGGGATCCCCCTCCCAATCCAACTCACAGTACTCCCCCGGTTCATATTCCGCAGGAGTTGGAACCGACCGAACCGACTGCCTACCAGGCGGTGTCAGTTCAGTCGGAACAGGGCGGAACGACTGCACTATATTTATCGCTCTTGCAATCTCTTGAGCGGTTGGGATCTGAGGAGCAGGATCCAAACCGGTCGATTTTTTTTTTCCCCCTTTTTGATGGAACCGATCCCTCAGAATTTGATTTCCTTTTGCTTGAGGAGGTATCGCCCTGATTAGAAGGCACCTCCTCAGGTTCGGTCGGGACCGAACCGGGCTGGCCATCCGGATCAGCAGATTTCTTGGCCTCCCTTTCCCTAAGCTGAGCTAATCTTTTTTCTAAAGTGGCTTTAGGGAAATTAGCACATATTTTGGCAGTCTGTTTTGAGGTGGTCAGACCCTAGACAATAAACACAGATGAGGTGGGGATCGGCTTTAGCAAAAGCCTCCCCACACTCACCACAGTGTTGAAACCCAGTGGGATCGGTTTTCTTCTTGGGTTTCTCAGACATCGTTTTTTTCTCACAAAAATTACCCTTAACAGCTTATACGCCAGGTAATACAAAACTTTTCAGTCACCAACCGGTTCAAGGGTTGTTTAAAAAACTGGAATAAATCGTTGTTTTTGTGAGACCAAAAAGTACCGGACCACACTTTTACCACAGAAAAAACAAGTTTTGAAACAATATTTTGGTTCCCATCCAAACCGACTGATAAGGAACCGCAGAAAAACAATTTTTATCACTATCTACCACTATCACACTACCTGTACCGTAGACAGAGATTTGATGACCAAAAAAATAACAAAGCGGTTAAATTAACTGATCGAATAACTATACCAAACTGAAGCAGCGAGGAGAAATTCTCCAGAGCATCTTCACAGTTAGGGGGAGTAAAGAATTTGATGGTTACATTAGAATGTACCAGGGACAAAGGTTTGAAAACCGAGCTCAAGCTCAATGTTCTATGCTTTTGCATAGAGTTAAGTCTTTCCTTTCCGGAGCAGTTCAAGTGCTGGGGCTAACTGCATATAGTCAGAATACAGCAATACTTAATGTTGTTTGAACATAGAAACATAGAATCTGACAGCAGACAAGGACTGCTTGGCTCACCTAGTCTGCCCCTTTCCCTACCTAATGGATAAGCTACAGATCCTAGTTAACCAACAGCCTACTTCCTCCTACCCCCCCCCACTAGAATTGCCTTATGTCTGTCCCATGCATTCTTGAATTCCCCCACTGTTTTTGACTCCAGGACCTCCTCAGGAAGGCCGTTTCATGCATCTACAACCCTCTCTGTGAAAAAAGGAAAAATTACTCACCTTAGTAATGTTGTTTCTTCTAATGGAGTCTTGCTGTATTCTGACATATTGCAGTGATGTCCAACCTTTGAACTGCCCCGGAGGTGAAAAAGTTAACTTTCCATGCCAGGCATGGAACGCTGAGCTCGACCTCAGTTGAGACTCTGTCTGTTGCTGTTTGAACTCAAACTGTCAGATCTTTACGAGCTAAACTCACTGAGGTCCTGTGTGGAAGCTGTAAACCTACACTAGCCAACTGGCTACTAAATATAATAAACAGATTTTTTGGTCCCAAAATAAAGACTCAAGTCAGGAGACCAAAAAATGAAATAAACACAGCACCCACTCACCCAAAGAAAGGGTGATAACAAAAAAAGGTGGGGCACCCCTGAGTGCCAACACTGCCACTGCCCACCCACATCCCAAAACAGAGGTTCTGAGAGGGAAGGGGGGAGGTCAGAATACAGCAAGACTCCATTAGAAGAAACAACATTACTAAGGTGAGTAATTTTTCTTCAAACAACATGAAGTCTCTATATTATGACAATAGCAGACTACCAAACAGTACCTCCATGGAGGAGGGACAGAACCTACTTAGGAAATAGGCTCTGAAGCACAGCTGTGCCAAACCGAGCATCACTCCTAGCCTGGATATCTAGGGAGTAATGCTTGGTAAAAGTGTGAACTGTTTTCCAGGTAGCTGCTTGACATATCTCTAAGATAGGAATATCCCTGGCAGCAGCCAGGGAAGCAGCTGTACCTCTGGTAGAGTGAGCCCTCAGGCCTGAGGGTGGAACCTTACCTAGGTTTTCATAGCAAAATTGGATGCAAGAGACAATCCACCTGGCAATGGATCTTTAGTGGCAGGTTTTCTTACCAACCTCACCATAAGTGAGGAAAAGTTGAGGGGAGTCAAACCTATGACCCTTGCACGCCTCTATATTGTAGCTAAGGGCTCTTTTCAGATCAAGACTGTGCAGCCTCCTTTCACCAGAGGAGGAATGGTCAGTGAAGTACACAGGAAGCGACATAGCTTGGTTAAGGTGGAAGTCTGAAACCACCTTAGGCAAAAACTTCCTGTTAGTCCTGAGGACCACCTTATCCCTATGGAAAGAAATAAAGTCAGGCTCCACTGACAGGGCTTGAAGCTCACTTATGCGCCTGGCAGAAGTGATGGCCACCAGAAACACAGTTTTCCAAGTCAAGTACTTAAGCTCTGCTGAGGACAAAGGCTCAAAAGGGGGTTGCATAAGCTGAGCAATGCAAACGTTAAGATCCCAAGCAGGGGCAGGGTCCCTGAATGGAGGATTGGTATGAAGCAATCCCTTGGAAAACTTGGAGAACAGGGAGAGCTGATGAGCTGAAAGAGAAGAGGGCTTACCTGCTGAAATGAAAGCAGAAACAGCTGCCAGATGCACCCTTAGTGTAGCTGGTCTGAGTCCCAAGCTATTCAGATGGACCATATAGTCAAGGACTGTGGGCAGATCAGCAGATTCTGGGGAAATATGCTTCCCAGAGCACCATATGGAAAATCTTTTCCACTAGGAATTATAAGTAGTTCTGGTGGAAGACTTCTTAGAAGCCTTTAGAATATCCATAACACCTTGGGAGAGGTGTAAATCAGCAAACTCTAACTCTTCAAGAGCCAGGCCTTGAGATTGAGAGATTTGAGATTCGGGTACCAAACCCTTCCCTGAGCACAGGTTAACAGGTTGTAATTCCTGGGAAGAGCCATGGGAAGATGGAATGTTGGACAATAGGAGAGGATACCAGTGCTGTCTGGCCCAGTCTGGAGCAATCAGGGTCACTTTGCAGGGTTGAGACCTGATTTTGACTAGCACTTTGAACAGGAGAGGGAAGGGGGGAAAAAACATACAGGAACTTCCCTTCCCAACTGAGAACTAAGGCATCCAGGGGGACTGAGCCCAACACTGGGGACCTGCAGCAAAAAAGGGGAAGTTGGTGATTGTCTGGGGCTGCAAAAAGATCTATCTGTGGATCTATGGGGTGCCCCATCTGGAGAAATATCACCTCCAAGACCAGGGGATCCAGTGACCATTCGTGATGGCCATGAGATATCCTGCTGAGAGCATCTGCCAGGACATTGTCTTTGCCTGGGAGGTGTACTGCTGTGAGGGAGGTGTTCAGGGAATAAGCCAGAGACCACAACTTCATTGCTTCTGTGCACAAGGCCGTAGACCGAGTGCCTCCTTGCTTGCTGATGTACCACATTGTGGTAGTATTGTCTGTTCTAATCTGAATAACTTTGTTCTGAACAGACTTGGAAAAGGCTTGAAGTGCTAGAAATACTGCTCTGAGTTCCAACAGATTGATGTGAAGCAGAGATTCCTGAGGGGACTACAACCCCTGGGTGGTCAGGTCGCCCAAGTGAGCCCCCCACCCCAAGAGGGAGGCATCTGTAGTAAGGATTAAAGAGTGAGACTGAGTGACAAAGGGAACTCCTTGTCTTAGATTGTTCTGATCCTGCCACCACTGCAGGGCCTGGATCAGGGTTCGAGTCACTGGGATCAGTTTGGTCAGAGGGTCCTTTTTTGAGACCAAAAGGCTCTCAAATGGAACTGAATGTCCCTCATCTGAAATCTTGCTCCCTGCACCACTGCTGTAGAAGCAGCCATGTGCCCCAGGAGCTGCAGAAAATGCCTTGTTGGTCGAGACACCTGTAGGGTGAATGAGGAGGCCAGTGATAAGGGTCCTTGCCTCTGTCCAGGGGAAGGAAGGCTCTGGCCTTTTCTGTATCTAGCTCTGCGCCTATGAAGGTGAGAAGCTGAACAGGCTCTAGAACCGACTTTGAAAGATTCAGAAGGAAACCCAGAGAGGTGAGCAGTTGCTGAGTTATCTGTAGGTGTAACTTGACTTGGTCTGGGGACTGGCCTGCTATGAGCCAGTCATCCAGGTATGGGAAGATGGCAATCCTTTGCCTTCTTAGAGAAGCAACTACTACTGCCAGGCATTTTGTGAACACCCTGGAGCAGAGGTTAGACCGAAGGGCATTGCTCTGAACTGGTAATGGCCTGAGGGCAGCTCGAACCTGAGGTACTTTCGATGGGAGCTTCTGACAAGAATATGGAAATAGGCATCCTTGAGGTTCAGGGAAACTAGCCAGTCCCCTGGCCTTAGAGAGGGTAGAATTATTCCCAGAGTCACCATTTTGAATTTTGGCTTTAAAAGGTGCTTGTTTAAGTATCTGAGATCCAGGATGGGCCGCCATTCTCCTGTCTTTTTTGGGGTAAGGAAGTACCTGTAGTACAATCCTTTGCCCTGGTGTAGGGGTGGAACCCTTTCCACAGCTCTGAGAGCCAGGAGGGAAGAGACCTCTGCCTCTAGGGCAAGTGCCACTGAGGGATTTGCAGGTGGAAAGGATCTGGTTCTCAGCTTTGGAAATTTTTTGAAGCTGAGAACCAGTCCCTGGCTTACTACTTTCAGGACCCACTTGTCTGATGTTAGAGACTTCCAGTCCTGGACAAAGTAAGCCAGCCTGCCCCCTACAGGTAGTGGAGAATCGGCCCTGGCAAACCCATCAGGGTGCCTGTTTGGCAGGGGGTTTTGGCTGGGGGTGGAAGCAGGTCTGCTTGTACCCCTTCTGCCTCTCCCTCTAAAGAACCCCCTCTGAGCATAGTCAGAAGAGGAGGCCTGGGCTTGGTAGAAAGGCCTATGAAAAGGCCTGCCCCTGCCCCTGGGATGCTGCCTCTGAGGAGTGGCCTGCCTTTCCTTGGCCTGGGCACTCCTATAGGTGGTCCTATATTCCTTCATTTTCTTCATATAATTCTCTGTTTGCTCCCCAAACAGAGAATTACCCACAACAGGAAAATCCATGGCCTTAGTCTGGGTATCCTCTGACAGGCTAGTACATCTGAGCCAAGCCATTCTACGAAGTGCCACAGATGTAGCCATGACTCTAGATGAAACATCATTGGAGTCCACTGCAGCATGGAATTGCACCTTGGATGCCTCAATACCATCAGCAGCCACCTGCTCTAGCTCCTTGGCAAGCTGGCCAGGGACCTGTTTTGCTAAAGCCATGACAGTGTCCCATCTGGATTTCTGATACCTAGCAGTATAGGTCATATAGTTGGCCTGTCTGAGTCCCAAGGATGCTGCCATGTACTGTTTCTTTGCCATGGCATCAATCCTCCAGGAGTCCTTGTCTGGGGGGTGTGAAGCCAAGGGAATATTTGCCTTATCACAGTCTGCAGCCTGCACTACCCCAACATGGCTGCATTGCTGTGTAAGGAACTCCGTATCTGAGCCTGACAATGTATACCTCTTGTCCATTCTTTTATCCACAGGAGGTATAGTATTAGGAGTCTTTAAAATCTTAAATGTCTGTTTCCCAAAACATTTGTGTAAGGTAATAGACAGCCTCCTAGACTCTGGGATATCCATCATTTCCACATAGTCAGGCTCCTCCTGGTCATCCACAGCTTCTTCCACAGGAAGCTGGAGGGTTTCAGCCACTTTTTTATAAAACATGAAATGGGAGGGGGACTCAAAAAGCCTAGGAAGAGACACTCCAGAAGGTCTGTCTGGGGAGATGTCCGGGTCAATGGGCACATCCAGACTTTCAAAACCACATTCACTTTCCTCATACTCCTCTTCCTCCTACTCTGGTTCATAATATTCCTCTAAATCATAATCTTGAACCGGTGGAACCGGCCGAACCGCGCGCCTCCCTGATGATGCCGGTTTGGTCGGAACCGGGGAAAGCGACAGCACAATTTTTATCACTTTGGCTATTTCTTCAGCGGTTGGAGAAGAAAGTTTTGGATCCACATCAGCTGATTTTTCCTTTCTTGTTCTCTTAGCCGGAACCGACTCCTCAGAATCGGTTCTCCTTTTGACCAAAGAAGTTTCGCCCTGGTCTTTTGGGTTTCTCAGACATTGTGCCAGTCCTAACCAAACTTACCCTTTTAATGGCAATCCGCCAGGCAAGACCCTCTTATCGGTTCCTGACCGTGTTACGGGTCGTGGAAAAAACCATAATAAAATCCATTTTTTTTAGAACCGATAAGAACCGGTAACCACACACTAAAAGTACAGATAAAGATTTTTCAACAACTTGATCGGTTCAAACCGAACTGATTAACCGTTTACAAGTTCCACACAGAAAAGAAAATAATATAAACCTATCTAGTACTCACAACTACCACAGACAGAGACTGAACCGACAGGTTACAGTTTAAATTCGGTCGAAAACCGAGAAAAGCGGTACTTTAACCGAAAAATTGAACCGAGCAGAAGGAGAAATCTCCGGAGTGACTGTTCAGTGAGGCGGAGTAAAGAATCTGACGGTATGAGTTCAAACAGCAACAGACAGAGTCTCAATCAAGCTCGAGCTCAGCGTTCCATGCCTGGCATGGAAAGTTAACTCTTTCATCTCCGGGGGAGTTCGAAGGTTGGGACTCACTGCTATTGTCAGAATACAGCAAGACTTCATGTTGTTTTAATACTTCCTCACATTACCTCTGAACCTATGTTGAAAATTTGGGGTCAAAATGTATCAAAGCAGTGTGCAAAGGCTGCAGGGAGGGCCAGTGTCATGCTGGGGTGCATAAGCAGATGCATTACTAGTAGGATAAAGGAGGTATCGATGTCACTGTATAAAACACTGGTAAGGCCTCACTTGGAGTATTGTGAGCAGTACTGGAGACCACACATGTGTAGGACATAAGACAAGGTGGAGACTATCCAGAGAAGGGTGACAAAGATGGTGCATGGCTTGCATCACAAAACATATGAGGAGAGACTAAGAGTCCTCAATATGTACTCATTGGAGAAGAGGAGAGAAAGTGGGGACATGATAGAAACTTTCAAGGGCACAAGGGCATAAACAATGTGCAGGTGGGGGATCTTAAGATATCAGAACAAGGGGACACAATACAAAAATGGAGAGGGGTTAGATTAAGAGGTAACATAAGAAAGTTTTGCTACCCAGAGAGGGTGGTGGACACTTGGAACAGTCTGCCACAAGAGGTGGTGGAGGCAAGCACAGTGGAGGGGTTGAAACATGCCTGGGACAGGCACAAGGGAACACTGCGTGGGGAGGGAGTGATGAAAAGCCATTGATCACTTAGGCTAAGTGACTTCATACAAGTTTAGGGCTTATGGGCAGACTAGATGGGCCTAGTAGTCCTCATCTGACGACATTTTCTATATATCTATGTCACAAAACAACAAAATTATGAAGAAACGTTGAATGTTTTCAATGTGAACTCGTAAAATTGTGATATGTGCAGATTTTGGCCACCAGTTTTCAATATAGCTTACTTGTTACCCCACCTCATGTACACAACAGGTGTCATTTTCAATTCCCACTCCTCCCCCCAAAACTAGTTTCTGCATTTGCTCCACAAAGTCACATTTTGAACGGATTTTAAAAATTCCACCAGTCGTGATCATAAGGTGAGGTCATAAAAAGACAGTGTTGAAATTCTCAGGGTCAGTGCTGGCCCGTTGGCGCAGCGGTTGGATTACTGCTTGTGACGCCGGCGACCCAGGTTCGGGAACAGACCCAGGTTGCTGGAGGGCCGGCCAAAGGAGGAGGATTGAGCGTCTCTTGACTGCTGTCCTCCTCCGGGGGGAAGGGGCCTGTGCAGTCAGTGAAGTGGTGACATCCAGCGAAGGCTGGGTTCATCACATACACCGACGCGGACTCAACTCAGGGGCGAGGCAGGGCAGACATTGGTCATCATTGCATGTCCCCGCCCCTGCCCACAGGGGAGAAAATCCTTGTATCCCTGCTGTCTACATGAAGGCCTGCCCTCGAGCCTCGATTAGCCTCAGCAGCTGGCTCCCCGACTAGTTACTAGTGTCGTGGCACTGAAGGGAGATGGTGCCATGACCCTGCCCCCTAGGGCGGAAATCCAGGGGTGAATGGGGAGTGCAGGCAATAGTCGGAGGTGGAGGTACAAGGGTCCGTGACCAGGAAGAAAAAGGAACCGAGAAATTTACTAAATTTAGACAAAACTAAAGCGGTTAAAGGAACCGACTGTTAAATATCTCTAAATAATAATAAATTGAGATAAAAACCTTTAAAATAGATGCAGAACCCTCAATTCCAAGGAACCGTGACGGAACCGCGAACATAAATAAAAAACTACTAAAACACTAATTTACTGTACTAAACAATGTTGCTAAGGCAGCAATTTAAAATTAAACTGAAAATGAGTACTTATCTATAGATAAACTTTAGTCAGAGACAGTTCAAGGAGTGCTCTCCGGGACGTCCTTACTAGGCAGGCGGAGTAAAGAATCTGAAGCATTCAGACTGCAGCAGTTGCTACGGCAGCAATTTGAAAGTGGCATGAGCCAACTGAGAGTTCCATAATTTGCATAGAATTCCATCTCTCTGGGCAGTTCAACACAGGAGGCTGACCGCATTAAGTTTAATCATAATGAGTGATTCCTGGGGTTAGAATGCAGTTAGCCCCAGCACTTGAACTGCCCCGGAGAGGAAAGAGTTAACTCCATGCAGAAGCATGGAACGTTGAGCTCGAGGTCGGTTTTCAAACCTCTGTCTGTGGTACTTCCCAGTGCAACCGTCAGATTCTTACAAGCAGCTAACTAACTAGGCACTAAAATAAGGAAATTGTTTGAAACATATAGCCAAAAGGCAAAAAATAGTTTTGGGATCCAAAAAGACTCAAGTCAAGAACCCAAGAAGAAACAAGGTAGTGACAATTTAGGCTATGAACATAAGAATAATAAACATAACAGCTACTCCACCAAAAGGGAGGGTACAAGGTACACCCCTGAGGTGCAACACAGTACCTGCCAGCCCATTTCCCAAAAACAGATTCTGAGAGGGGAGGCAGGGGGAGGTCTGAATACAGCAAGACTCCATTAGAAGAAACAACATTACTATGGTGAGTAATTTTTTCTTCAAACAACATGAAGACTTGCTGTATTCAGACATAATGCAGACTACCAAGCAGTTCCCTATGGAGGAGGGAATGCAGAACCTACTTTGGGAACAGGTTCTGCAGTACTGCTGTGCCAAACCTAGCATCACTCCTAGCCTGGATGTCCAGGGAGTAATGCTTGGTGAATGTATGTACTGTTTTCCAGGTGGCTGCTTTACAGATCTCTAACAAAGGAATATCTCTGGCTGCAGCTAGAGAGGCAGCTGTACCCCTAGTGGAGTGAGCCCTCAGGCCTGAAGGGGGTGTTCTACCCAATGTGTCATAGCAGAATTGTATTCAAGAAACAATCCACCTGGCAATAGATCTTTTAGTGGCAGGCTTACCTTTCCCCACTTCACCATAAGTGAGAAACAATTGAAGGCAGTCATTTCTGTGTGCCTTAGTATGCTCTATGTAGTAGCTAAAAGCCCTTTTAACATCCAAACTGTGGACTCTTCTTTCCACTGAAGAAGAATGGTCAGTGAAAAACACAGGGAGAGTTAGGGACTGGTTTAGGTGGAAATCCGATACCACTCTAGGCAAGAACTTCCTATTAGTTCTTAGGACCACTTTATCCCTATGGAAGAATATGAAGTCAGGTTTAACTGACAGGACCTGTAATTCACTAATCCGCCTGGCAGAAGTAATAGCTATCAGAAACACAGCTTTCCAGGTCAAGTACTTTAATTCATCCGAAGCCATAGGCTCAAAGGGTGGCTGCATCAGCTGAGCAATGCAGACATTAAGATCCCAAGGCGGAGTAGGCTCCCTAAAGGGAGGGTTAATGTGGAGCAGGCCTTTGAAAAACTTTCTGAAAACAGGATGAGATGCCAGGGAAGAGCCCTTCCCTGCTGAGAGGAAGGCAGAGACAGCTGCTATATGAACCTTCAGAGTGGCAGGCCTAAGGCCTAGACCATTCAGATGAACTAGATAGTCTAAGGTTGTGGAAATGCCTGCAGAATCAGGAAGGATGCCTTTCTGAGAGCACCAAATACTGAACCTCTTCCATTTGGAATTGTAAGTTTCTCTAGTGGAAGGTTTTTTGGTGACCTTTAGAATATCCAGAACTCCCTGAGAGAGATGAAGTGCTGCATATTCTAACTCTTCAAGAGCCAGGCCTTGAGTTTGAGGGACTGGAGACTGGGGAACCAGATCCGCCCCTGGGAGGAGGAAAGAAGATTGTATCCCCTGGGAAGACACAGGGGACGTGACACAGCCAAGGACAACAGAAGAGGATACCAGGGCTGTCTGGCCCAATCTGGAGCCACCAAAATCACTGTGCAGGGTTGAGTTCTTATCTTGATCAGAACTCTGAACAGGAGAGGGAAAGGGGGACGGCATAGAGAAACCTGCCCTTCCAGTCCAGAATGAGGGCATCCTGGGGAATTGTCCCCAGGACTGGAGGTCTGCAACAAAACAGAGGAAGTTGATGACTATCTGGTGCTGCAAATAGATCTATCTCTGGGATGCCCCACCTGGAGAAAATGATCCTCTGAATGTGAAGATTCTGGGATCATTTGTCATGTCCCTGTGAAATCCTGCTTAGGGCATCTGCTAACACATTGTCTTTCTCTGGAAGATGAACCACTACCAGGGAAGTCTGAAGGGAATAGGCCAGAGACCAAATCTTCATGGCTTCCATGCACAAGGCCATGGACCAAGTGCCTCCCTGCTTGTTGATGTACCACATTGTGGTAGTGTTGTCAGTCCTGATTTGGACCACCTTGCTCTTGACTGAATCTGAGAAGGTCTGAAGGGCTAGGAAAACTGCTCTGAGTTCCAGAAGATTGATATGAAGAAGAGACTCCTGCGGGGACCAGATTCCCTGAGCTGTTAGGGCTCTCAGGTGGGATCCACAGCCTAGGAGAGAAGCATCCGTAGTCAATACTACTGCTGGATCTTGAGGGAGAAATGGAACCCCTTGTCTGAGGTTGTCCTGGTCCAGCCACCACTGGAGAGCTTGTACCAGAGTTCGGGTCACTGGAATCAGTTTGGAGAGAGTGTCCCTTCTCTGTGACCAAAAGGACCTTAGATGGAACTGAATGTCCCACATCTGAAATCTGGCTCCCTGAACCACTGCAGTGGAGGCTGCCATGTGGCCCAAGAGTTGGAGGAACTGTCTCGCTGGAAGAGAAACCTGAGGCCGAAAGGAGGAAGCTAGGTCTACTAAGGCCTTCACCCTTGCCAGAGGAAGGAAGGCTTTTGCTTGGACAGTATCCAATTCCACCCTTATGAAGGTGAGAAGCTGTACTGGTTCGAGAACTGATTTTGGCAGATTTAGAAGAAACCCCAGAGAACTGAGCAAGTCCTGGGTGGTTTGCAGAGCTGCCCTGACCTGATCTGATGACTGCCCTACCAGCAGCCGCCAGTCGTCCAGATATGGAAAAATGGTGATACCCTGTCTTCTGAGGTAAGCCACCACTACTTCAAGGCACTTTGTGAACACCCTTGGAGCTGATGTTAGGCCAAAAGGCATGGCCTTGAACAGTCAGTGGCCTGAAGGCAACTCAAACCTGAGGTATTTTCTGTGGGAGCACCTTATAGGGATACGGAAGTAAGCATCCTTGAGGTCCAGTGATGCTAGCCAATCTCCTGGCCTTAAAGAGGGAAGGATTATTCCCAGAGTTACCATTTTGAATTTGGGTTTTGATATGTGTTTGTTCAAGTACCTTAGATCCAGGATGGGTCGCCACTCCCCTGTTTTCTTTGGGGTAAGGAAGTACCTGGACAAAGGCCTTTTCCCCTGTGTTGAGTAGGAACCTTCTCTATGGCTCTGAGAGCTAGGAGAGAGGAAACCTCTACCTCCAGGGCAAGGGTTTCTGAGATTGATGCAGGTGGAAAAGACCTGGCCTTCGTTTTTGGGTACCTTTTGAAACTGAGGGCCAGTCCCTGGCTCACTACTTCCAGGACCCACTTGTCTGAGGTAACAGACTTCCAGGCCTAAAAGTAGTAAGCCAGCCTGCCTTCTACTGGGATTGGGGAGTCGACCCGGGCTGACACCTCAGGGTGTCTGCTTGGCAGGAGCCTTAGACTTGGAGGAGGAAGCAGCCCTGCTCATCCCCTTCCTGCCCCTCCCTTGGAAAAGCCCCCTTTGTACGTAACATAGACATAGAAACAAAGAATTTGACGGCAGATAAGGACCGCTTGGCCCACCCAGTCTGCCCATTTCCCTACCTCCTGGATAAGCTGCAGATCCTAGTTAACCAGCAGCCTACTTCTTCCTACCCCCACCCCCTAGAATTGCCTTATGACTGTCCCATGCATGCTTGAATTCCACCACTGATTTTGACTCCACAACCTCCTCCAGAAGGCCGTTCCATGCATCCACAACCCTCTCTGTGAAAAAATACTTCCTTAAATTACCTCTAAGTGCCCCCCTCTATCTTCAAATTGTGCCTCTTGTTCTTGCACACCTCTTTTTTTGAAAGATGCTACCCTCTTGGACTTTGTTGATTCCCTTGAGGTACTTGAACGTTTCTATCATGTCCCCCCTCTCCCTCCTTTCCTCGAGGCTATACATATTAAGCTCCTTTCGTCTCTCTTCATATGTCTTCCAGTGCAGACCCTGCACCATTTAGTGCCCTCCTCTGGACAGCTTCCATCCTGTCTATGTCTTTGCGGAGATTGGGTCTCCAGAACTGCACACAGTACTCCAGATGGGGTCTCACCAGCTGTCTGTACAGAGGGATAATAACTTCCTGTTTTCTACTGGTGATGCCTCTCCCTATGCATCCCAGTATCCCCCCAGCCCTCCTTGCTGCCCTCTCACACTGCTTGCCCAACTTTAGGTCATCTGATATGACTACCCCCAGGTCCCTTTCCATTTTTGTTGTTGTTAGTATCTCACCCCCCATTGTGTACTCTTCCCCTGGGTTTTTGTTTCCCATGTGCATTACCTTGCACTTCTTAGCATTGAATCTAAGCTGCCATACATTTGACCATTCCTCTAACCTTGCCAAGTCCCTTCTCATCCTTTCCACCTCACCCTGTGCATCAACTCTGTTGCAGATCTTTGTGTCATCTGCAAAGAGACATACTTTCCTTCCAGTCCTTCTGCAATATAAGCATAAGGACATTGAGAGGACAGATCTAATACTGAACCCTGCGGTGCCCACTAGTAACCCTCCTTTCTTCTGAGTGGACTCCATTTACTTACTCTCTGTGTCCTATTCTCTAGCCAATTCTTTACCCAGGCTATCATCTTGGGACCCACTCCCAGGCTGGCTAACTTGTATATTAATCTTTTGTGTGGGACTGTGTCAAATGCCTTGCTAAAAGTCTAGGTAGGCCATGTCACAGCCCCTCCTGATCTACTACTTTGGTCACCCAGTCAAAATCTATCAGATTAGTCTAGCATGACCGTCCACTGTGAATCCATGCTGCATGGGGTCCTGCTACCTCTGGCCTCTAGATACTCGACAATTCTTTCCTTCAAAGTGATTCCATCATTTCCCTATCACTGAGGTTAAACTAACAGGTCTGTAGTTTCCTGCTTCTGCCTTGCTCCCACTTTTGTGAAGGGGAATCACATCTGCCCTCCTCCAGTCCTCGGGTACTACCCCATCCTCCCATGATTTGTTAAAAAGGGTAGGCAGTGGTGTCACTAGTTCTACCCTTAGTTCTTTTAGAATTCTGGGATGAATCCCATCAGGCCCCATTGCTTTGTCCACCTTCAGTTTTAAGAGTTCTTTCAGAACCCTTTCTTCTGTAAATGGGCTGGTATCAACTTCTGTATCCAGAGTGTTTCTACTGTTTGTTTATGTACCTACCCTCTTCATTTGTAAATATTGAGCAAAAATATTTGTTTAGTATCTTTGCTCTTTTCACGGTCTCCCTCTGCCCACCTCCCTCCCTTTATTAAGCCTCACTATCCCTCCATTGGTCTTCCTTGGCTCCTGATGTACCTATAAAGGTTTTATCCCCTTCTTAACTGAGGTTGGCTATCTTTTCCTCGGTTTGGGCCTTTGCTGTTCTGACTGCCTCCAGCCTCCTTTTGCTTTAACTGATACAGTTCCCTGTCCTGCTCCTTCTAGATTCCTTGTACTTCCTAATGCTTTCTTTCTCTGAACCTTCACTGCCACTTCCTTTGAGACCCATAGTGGTTTCTTACATCATTTGTTTTATTTATTTGCTTCACACAAGGCTCGTTACCTCTGTGATGGCAGTTTTATTATTCCCATTGTTCTTCCACCCTCCTTCCTGCCCATTTGCTAGTGCATCTCCTTGAGGCACTCACCCATTTTGGCAAAAAGTCAGCCCTAAAGTCCAGTACTTCTGTCTTTGTATGGCTTGACTCTTATTGATGTATATTAGAACCATACTGTTCGATGGTCGCTAGTTCCCAGATGGCTACCCACTTCTACATCTGTGATCCTCTCTCCATCTCCATTTGAGAGAATCAAGTCTAATATTGCTCCCTCTCGAGTGGGCTCCAATACTACTTGTCTAAGGCATGCCCCCTGTAGGGCATCTAGAATAACTCCACTCTTCGAAGTGGCAGCTCCAACTGCACTCCAGTTAACATCTGGCATATTCAGATCACCCATCAGCAATATCTCCCCTTTTTCTGCCATTCTAAGTATACTTTCTATCATTTCCTTGTCCATTTCCTCCCCGAGAAGGGGGTCTGTATACAACCCCTGTGCGGACTGTGGTGCCATGCCTGTCTCAAATTTACCCACAGTGCTTCTTCTCCTCCTCCTGTTTACCCTTTTGTTCTGTTGCTTTTATTCCTTCCCTTATGTAAAAGCTACTCCTCCTCCTCCTCTTTTTACCCTCCCTGTCCCTCCTGTAGATAGTGTATCCTGGTATGTTTACATCCCAGTCATGGTTTTATGTGTACCATGTTTCTGTGACTGCCACGATGTCAGATGTTCCTCCTCCATCAAGGCCACTAATTCAGGAGCTTGTTGCCAGACTACGGGCATTGAGTACTCATTGCTCTCCATTTTTGATAGCTTTCCTTCTGTTGCAGCATCCCCCACTGACTCGTTCTACCTCGGTCTTTTCTCATTTAGTACCCTGTTTTGTAGGGAGGCTGGAATTTTCCTGCTGCTTGTCCAGTACCTCCCCTTGACTAGTTTAAAAGCTTGCCAATGAAGCATTTAAACTGACTGCTCAAAGACTTGTTCCCATCCTGGACAGATGCAGACCATCCTGCTGGTATAGGCTGGTGTCCCTCCAGGTGGAACCCCAGTCCCCAGTGAAGCCAAACCCCTGTGCTCCAGCACCATTTTTTTCAACCATCTATTAAACTGGGTGCTTAATTACCCTCGCCTCCCCATGCCTCCTGACAGGCAGCACCTCTGAAGGATACTGTGTGCTGCCTGTCTTGGCCTCTCCTCCAACTCTGCAATGTCCTGCATGCTCTAATCTCATGATGAGCCAGAGTCATTTGTCCCTAGGTGGACAATTCGTCCAGCTCAGACTCCCTTGCAGCTGTTCTCATGATCCTGAGGATGGCTTCCTGTCCCTCCAAGCCATGGCACCAGGCAGGCACCTTACTCAGTTTTCCCAGCTCCCCCAGTTCTATACCCCCTAATAATTAGGTCCCCACCAGGACTGCTTCCTTTCCTGTGGTGTCCTCTGCCTCCTTCCTGTGGGCCTCCTTATGACAGTTGTCATCAGTCTTTTCTACGGGTGCATCCATGGGAGACTGCTCCCCAGAATGAATGTATGGATTGTGGAGCGGAACAATTGACTGGGTGTGCCTCTGTTCACCATCCTCACCCTCCTGAGCCCACTGTGGTCCAACTGCTGTGCTTTCTTCGCAACCTCTGAGGTAGTGGTGGTGGCGCTAGTGCTCCCTGGATGGGGAGGTTCCCTTCCTACTGTCCAGTGTGGCCTGGGGAAGGTTTCCCTTACTACTGTCCAGTGCGGCCTGAAGGCAGGCAACTTCCTCCCTCAGGGCCAGAGAGTTGTCTGCAAATGGAGCAACATCTCGACCTCCAGAAAGACTCCCGGAAGCTGCTGCCCCACAGCCATTACATTTTCTCCCACATGTTTATCTACTTTTTTTTGTTTGTTTGTTTTTGTGTGTGTGTGTGTGTGTGTGTGTGTGTGTGTGCATGTGTGATTGGTTATATAGAAATATATACATTATACAATGTGTGTACTTATATTGTCAGTGAAGTGTGCTAGAGAGGATATGACAGTGATATACACTGCACTCTTGAGGAAATGATGTCAGAACCTCAGGTATAAAGGAACTATTTCCAGGGGTGGTGGGTGAGGGTGGGAAGGGTTGGGCCTAAACTGTGCCCTCACAAAACAATAATCAGCTAAAAGCTCTTCCCCACCGCTACGATGAGTGCCTTCCTGTCAGCCAAGATACCCTACACAACAATTTGACAAGAAAATACCCTGCTAATCAAGCGGAGAAAATCAGACATCCAAGTCAGACACAGGTAAACCTCTCAGCCCCAAAACAGCCTGGTGGTTTGTTAGCACAAAGGAAAATCAAATATGCAGTTATTTCAGCCCTTCTGAAGATGCTGACAAGATACAGTTTTGAAACCCTTCCTGAATTAAAAACTAAAATAATTAAACAAAAGCAATACCACTGTAAAAGTAAGGAAAACTTCTCTCAGATGTAAGCAAGAGAGATTAGTTACAGATATCTAGTCCAATATAGTATATCCCACGCAGCTTCCAGTTGTTTCAAAGCACACCCAGTACACAACTTGGAAGAAGATGGACTTCAAGAAGAAGAAGAAGAGGAGGCCTGGGCTTGGTAAAAAGGCCTGTGAAAAGGCCTGCCCTTGCCCCTGGACTACTGCTTTTGAGGAGTGGTTTGCCTTTCCTTGGCCTGTGCACTCCTGTAAGTTGTCCTGTATTTGTCCACTTTCTTCATGTAAGCCTCTGTCTGCTCCCCAAACAGAGAGTTACCAACTACAGGAAAATCCATAGCCTTAGACTAGGTGTCCTGGGATAGGCTAGTACATCTAAGCCAAATGTGCCTCCTGAGAGACACAAATGTAGCCATGACTCTGGATGCCACATCGTTGGGAGTCCAAAGCAGCGTGAAATTGTACTTTGGATGCCTCAATTCCATCTGCAGCCACCTCCTCCAGCTCTCTGGCTAGCTGAGGGGAGGCCTGTTGAGCCAGTTTCAGAACCATATCCCACCTGGACTTCTGGAACCCTGGCTGTATAGGCCATATAATTTGCCTACCTGAGTCCCAAAGAGGATGCCAAGTATAGTTTTTTGGCCATGGCATCAACTTTCCTGGAGTCCCTGTCTGGGGGGCGTGAAGCCAAAGGAATGTTTGCCCTATCACAGGCTGCAGCCTGCACTACCCCAACATGGCTGTAATGTGAATAAAGGAACTCCGCAACTGACCCTGATAACATATACCTCCTGTCCATTCTTTTATCTACAGGAGATAAAGAATTAGGAGTCTGTAGAATTTTCTGTGTCTGTTTTCCCCAAGAACTTATGAAGGGGGATAAACAACCTTTTGGACTCCGGGATGCCCATCATCTCCACAAAATCAGGCTCTTATTCCTCCTTAGTAGCTTCAACCATAGGGAGCTGGAGGGTTTGGGACACCTTATTGTAAAACAAGAAGTGTGAAGGGGACTCAGAGAGCCTGGGAGGAGAGATATCAGAGGGCCTGTCTAGGGAGCTGTCCGGTTCAATGGGCACATCCAGACCCCCCTGGTCGTCATCATCATCGGGATAATCTTCATCTCCCTCCCACTCCTCATAGAAAGCATCCAGATCGTAATCCGAAGGTGCTGGTTCCGACCGAACCGACCGCCTAACCGGCGATGCCAGTTCGGACAGAACCGGGCAAAGCGACTGGACAATACTAATCGCTTTGGCTATCTCCTCCGCGGTTGGAGTATGCGGTACTGGATCCGAACCGGCAGACTTTCGTTTCTTTTTGGCGGAACCGACCTCTCAGAGTCGGCTCTCCTTTTGCCCGAGAAGGTATTGCCCAGGTTAGTAGGCACCTCCTCAGGTTCGGCCGCAACCAAACCGGGCTGGCCATCCGGATACACAGACTTCTCGGCCTCCCTTTCCCTCAACCTACTCAGCCTTTTTTCTAGAGTGGTTTTGGGAAAGTTTTTGCAAATTTGGTAGTCTGACTGGAGGAGGTCAAACCCCAGACAATAAACACAGATGAGGTGGGGGTTGGCCTTGGCAAAGACCTCCCCACACTAAGTACAGTGTTGAAACCCAGTAGGAGCGGTTTTGTTTTTGGGTTTCACAGACATGGCCAACCTACCAAAATTACCCTATAGAAGCTTTCAAGCCAGGTAATACCAACCGGTCAGTAACAACCATGTCACAGGTTTGGAAAAGAACTGAGAAAAAGCCCCGGTTCTTTTGAAACCGATTGGTACCGGAACACCACACTAATCCCAGAAAGATATTATTTAAAATTAGAGAAGATGGAGGTGGGGCTAATGCTGGCGAAGCCTAAGATGGGAGGCGCTAATGAGCTAGCTAACGAGACAGATGTGTCAGAACGCAGCTCCAGGCCATTAGCCGATTAAAAGTAAAATTAGAGAAGGAGAGAACTGACTCTGCGGTTTTTTGGTGGAAAGAAATTGTATGGGAGAGTGTTATGGAAGAATATTTGGTGCCCACTGCTGGAAAGAGTCAGCATGTCGCTGGGAAAACCGGGAAGAAAGCAACTGCCTCCACGGCCTCCATGCCAGGCGATAGCGCGGGCAGAATTTCCCTGTCTGCAGCAGAAATAGGAGCACTAGGCCGAGAAGTCACAGGCCAGGTGATTGCTGCGCTAGAGCCTAGGCTACTGAAACTGGAGGAAAAAATTCACTTGAAGCTTCAGGAAGTGCTCGAGCAACAGATGGCCCATTCAAATAGACTAGAGGAGGCTGAAGAAAGGATTTCCCGGTTGGAAGACGAACATTCTGAGACGCCAAGGCAAATCGTACAATTGCAGAAGGAGCTGGAGGAACTAAGGGATGCAACGGACTATCAAGAAAATTGTCATCGGCGGCGGCTCAATCTCAGGCTGAGAGGCTTACCAGAAGGAGCAGAGAAAGGGGATGTGCTGGGTTTTTGCGCCCGTATACTCCCGGAGCTGCTGGGTGTTCAATTTAAGCATGGGAGTATCACGCTGGAACGAGCACATAGAGCCGTAATGCCATAGCCCTCAGGAGACCAACCTCCGCGACAGTTAATCATGCGCTTCCATGCATTCCAAGATAGAGAGACGATCATGAGAGCTTATAGAGAGAAAGGCAGGCTGTAATACGAAGGGTCACGGTTATTCCTATCTCCCAGATTATTCTCTGCAACTGCTTCAAAAGCGAAAAGTATTCAATCCGCTAATGGCTCAACTGAGAAATCTTAAAGTCGAGAATTTTATGGTCTATCCTGCAGTGCTGAAAATAAAACATGAGGGCGCGACATATTCCTTCTGGGAGATCGACAAGGCAGAAGTGTTTGTGGCAGACCTGCAGAAGAAGCTGGGCAAATGAGGATATGGGGAAGGCCCGTTAGAAGCCGAATGTTGAGTTTGTTGCCGTTGCAGTATTCAAGTTAAAATTATCCGATGTTTTCATAGTCCCCCCTTGTTTCTGTTATTGGGGCAGCTGAGATGGGAATGTGGGGACAGTTTATTACCCGCCCGAAATTTGGGAGGTTTGCTCGGAGACCCCTATATGATGAGAGTGGGACAGATGTGCGGATCCGTAGTGGACAAGGTTGGCTGCTTTGGTTGGATCCCCCTTTTAGATGGTCTGCAATCGGGATAGCCTCCGGTGGCGAAGAAAAGAACATTAGTTTGAAGGTCAAGAGGGCAGCGATAAGAACTAGACAGCTCGCTCACTGGGAGGGCCTACGCATATGTTGAAGCCTGACCTACCCTTGCCCTCGCGAAGGTGGGCCTGTGTGAATGGGACGCTATTGGGGAGGGAGAGGATAAAGTACTATAGGGGAAAGGAAGGGTCCATTGGAAAAGGAAACCAGGAGCAAAATGGAGAATCGGCTGAGGGATGCCCTGATGTGCCTCATTAAGGGGCCTGGTACGAGGTAAAATCCATAAGGGTTCACACATAGCCGGTCATGATTAGGGGATAAAGGAAGGACGGGGTAGCACAGGGAACGGTGGTAACAGAAGTGGAAGGGTCGAACTCTTTCTTATTTACGTTATATAATAAGTGTCAATTTGGTTCTTTCTCTAATACAATGATTAATAGAAAATGAAGGCAGTGGCGGGGGTGGCGTGGCACAGAAGTCTATAGTAGGGACTTACAGGCACTCATGCGGGAAACGCATTTGGTGTCATTTAGGGGGATTGGGGGCAAGATTAGAAGGAAAGATAAGTTGGTAAAAAACAATACGGGTGGTTATGTCATTGGGGACCAATCGGGGGAAATGGCAAGGAAAAATAGGAGGAATGGTGCATTCAATACATGGGGGTTTGATGTTACTATTACTGTGTTTAGTTGTTATTCTAAATGTTTATTGTTATATGCATCTCATGATGAATATGAAGGACAATGTTGAGGTGGGGTGTTGGAGGATGGGGAGGGGTCGGTTGGTGAGCTCCTGTGCAGAGAAAAAACAGGGAATAGAATATGGGTAGCAAACACGATTTAACAGTGATCTCCTGGAATGTTCGAGGGATCACGAACCCGATCAAACGCACAATGCTTTTAACAGCGCTCAGAAAAAAGAGCGCGCAAGTTGCACTACTCCAGGAAACCCACCTATCGGAGATTGAACACACAAAATTGGTTAGGGGGTGGGTAGGGAAAGTCTTTGCGGCATCTTATTCCTCATGGAAACATGGGGTGGCTATTCTACTGCTCAGGAGCCTGCCATTCGAAGTAAGAAGAGTGGTGAAAGATCATAAAGAAGGCAGATATGTCTTTGTGGTGGGACAACTGTTTGGGGAACAAATCACCCTTGGCAATGTGTATGCACCTGCGGTGTATGACTCGAGATTTTTTCCTGAGCTGCTGGATCTATTGGTTAGGAGCAGTTTCGGGCCTGATATTGGGGACCTTAATAGTGTGTCAAACCTAGTATGGATCACTCGGGAGGGAAGGAAGACCAGAAATGGTAAACCAGTTGTGGCTAGGGGTACTGGACCTCGATTTAATAGATAGTTGGAGGGCAGTAAATCCAGGGGCAAGAGAATACACCTTTTTTTCGAACCCACACGGGACCTGGACAAGAATAGATTATATTCTGGTCTCTCGGGAATGGAATGATAGATTGATAGAGGTCTCGCATAGCCCGATCCACATCTCAGACCACGTGATGGTAATTGGAAAGGTAAGGATGCAAGGGTTAAGGGAGGGTCCACCGCAGTGGAAATTCCCTACATACATGCTTCCCAATAAGGAATTTAGGGAATACCTGCTGAAGCAGTGGTGTTTCTATAAAGAGACTAATCAAAGCTCAGAGGTGCCTAGATCTGTGTTCTGGGATGCAGGGAAGGCTTTTTTACGAGGCTCCATAATTGCATACATGGCCAAAGTCAAAAAAGAGAAACAAGAAAAAAGACAGAAATTAGAAAAGCAGCTAAGGATTTGGAAAAGCGCATGGCTCGGGGTGAGGGGTACAGTAGGCCACCTGTTAACATCTACAGGAGGCACTGAACGCCTTGGTACGGGGAGAAGCCAGGAGTTCGGTGGCAATATGCCAAACGCCAGATGTTTGAGTGGTCTAACAAACCAGGCCCATTGATGGTCTGGCTTATGAGGGGGGGACAAATGCCATACTAGGATAATAGGGATAAAGGATAGCGAAGGCAGGATACACAGGGAGATAGCGGCAATGAGAGATTGCTTTCGGAGGTTTTATGCCAAGTTGTATAAAGCAGAGTGTAGGGAAGGAGGGAGAGGGATGCAGGGATTTTAGATGGGATAGATTTAGATTTTTTAGATGGGATAGAGTTACCCAGGTTATCAGTGAGTCAAAGGGATCAACTAAATCAGCCGATCACAAGGGAAGAGGTTATTAAAGCTATAGGCAGAATGCAAAAAGGGAAGGCGAGTGGCCCAGATGGATTCCCACTGGAATTTTATAGTACACTAGGGGCCAGTTAGCAAACACACTTAGCGAGGTCTTTCAGGAGGAGCGGGGGGGAGACAGCCCAGATACCAGACACCTGTTATGGCCTTATGATATGTCTGATACCCAAGCCGGTAAGGAATTATCAGAATGCGCCTGTGCTGAGACCAATCTAGTTGATTAAACTGTGACCTTAAGATTCTGGCCAAGATCCTGGTGAGTGAGATTGGAAGACTACCTGCCTGGTCTGATACACCCAGACCAGACCGGGTTCATAAAGGAGACTATCCTATCATAATATCGAGATTACTTAATGTGGTCTGGCGGGCGGGGCAAGAGGCGGAGAAAACATATATTATATCTATGAGACCTGGAAAAAGCGTTTGATAGGGTAGAATGGAGGTACCTCTTTGAGGTATTGGCCCGGTTTGGTCTGGGTGGGTCATATGTTGCAGCTCAAGGCGATGTACGGGCTCCCAGAGCAAGGATTCTGGTTAATGGGACACCCTCAGCACCAATTACTTTGGAGCGGAGCACACGACAGGGGTGCCCTTTATCCCCGTTGCTGTTTGCTTTGGCACTAGAACCTTTGGCGGCAGCAATAAGGCAATGTCAGGGGATCCAAGGTATCAAAGGGGAGGGTAGGACCATGCATAAGGTTACCTTATATGCAGACGATATGTTGTTATTAAATGAGATCCACAGAAATCCATGCCAGCGTTGCTGGAATTAATAGAAAAAATTTGCCACATTTGCGGGCATAAAATTTATTTAAATAAATCGAAATGCTATGTTTCCCTAGAATGGAAATTACTGATAACCAATGGGGAATACAGGGCCGGGAATTATGCATTACCTACCTGGGTATTAAAGTAGGTAGGTAGGACAATTGGGTCCCTGTATGAGCTGAATTACACACACCTTCATAAGGTGATAGAAGCGGATATGAGGAGATGGACGCAACTGCCTATAGCTTGGATAGGGCGAATTAATTTAATAAAAATGAACATCCTGCCTAGGATTCTTTACCCTATGCAAATGATCCCTATGCACCTGGTTAAAGGGGACATTAGGAGGGTAGAGAGGCTGGTTACACAGTTTATCTGGAGGGGGCACAAACCGAGAATATGACTGCAGAGGCTAAAGGCTGAGACGAGTAAGGGAGGCCTGAATTTCCCCGATCTAACAAATTATTACTTAGCTATCCAACAGCGCTACGTTGCTGACTGGGTGTATCACCAACAGTGGCAAGTTGGGTCACGCTGGAACAATGGGGAGTCGGGGACAACTATCATACTCTACACTCTAAGGGTAGCAGGCCTCGCTATCCAAGGGGTGTAACCGCTGATAAGAACGGTGCTAGAGGCATGGAACTTTATTAGGAAACTTAGGGGATTAATAAGGAGAAACATTACTATTACCTTTAGAGGAATCCTTTCTTTTGCCAGGGCTAGAGGACGGAGGGTTTAAGGAATGGGAAAGAACAGGTGTTAAATGTATGGGTAATGTGGTAGACAAAGACGGATTGAGGACCCTGGAAGATATAAGAGAGAGGGCTTACAAGGCCAGCAAACCTTCGATACCTACAATTGAGGCATTCTTATCAAAAGATGGAAGGGGGGGAGAGGCACATGGGTGGGGAACAGTGGAGACAATGATACATAGGGCGCAAATGAATCCTAAGGATATATAGGTAAGATGGTAAAGATAAGGAGGGAAATACTCGGATTTTACATGAAAATCAAGCAATTGTGGGAGAAGGATCTGGGTATCCAGATTACTGAGAATAATTGGGGACAAATGCTGGTGGGACATGTGGGTCTCTTTGTTTGTAATAAGTACAAGGAAGTCTTCTATAAGTTCCTGCATAGGGCATATTACCCGCCAACGGTGGTACACAGGGCACACCCATCTGTCTCACCTATATGCGGCAGGTGTGGAGAAGAAAGAGGGACATATATTCATTCCTTTTGGAACTGCAGGGTATTAAGAGTTTTCTGGGCTAAAATATGTACAGAAATAACACAAATGGGAGGGATCTTCATACCTGTGGACCCTGTAGTGGGACTATTTGGTATGTCTCCAGGAGAGGCACAGGATTGAGAGTATTTCCCACGATGGATCAGAGTAATGCTGGTAATGGCTAGACACTGTGTCCAAAACACCTGGGTCAATCATGTGGTCCCTACTATTCAGCAATGGCGCCAGTTAATTATACAGAATCTGGCCATGGAAAAGTTAACCTTGGCACTAAGGGATAGGCAAGAGACATTCTATAGGGAATGGGCCCCTCTCTTGGCAACACTGAGCAATGAAGAAATGGTCATTCTTCAATGTGGGACGGGATAGGAATAGATGGGTCCTCTTCTATAGGTGTTTACTCCCCTCCCCCGACCTACCCTTCTGCATTGTACTATCCCCTGGTCTGAAGTTATGAGAATTGTGTACAGGTGGAAGTAATTAAAGAAGAAGAGGGAGAAATTATGATGAATAGCTCCAACATGTATGTATAAATAACGAATTATGAGATGCATTTGTTTATATGTTTGTGTGTATGTGTGTATGTTACTGTGTACTGTAGCTGTTAAACTTACTATAAAATCAATAAACAAATTATACAAAAAAAAAAAAATTAGAGAATTCACAAGGTCGGTTCCTAACTGGACCAACCGAAGAGACAAACAATTTTCACAGTCAAATAAAATTAAAACACAGTCACTACCTATCTACAACACTACCTGTACCGTAGACAGAGGCTTGAAATCCGAAAAAACAATAAAGAAATGTTTTTTAAAACCAAACGCTTTACTATACCGAACTGAGCACAGGAAATCTCAGGAGCGACTTCACCATTAGGCGGAGTAAAGAATCTGACGGTTACACTGGGAAGTACCAGAGACAGAGGTTTCGAAACCGAGCTCAAGCTCAACTTTCCATGCTTCTGCATGGAGTTAACTCTTTCCTCTTCAGGGCAGTTCAAGTGCTGGGGCTAACTGCATTATGTCTGAATACAGCAAGACTTCATGTTGTTTGAAGTATAGTAAATAATAAAAAAAAATAAATAAATCTGGGGTCAAAAAAACAACAAAGTTATGAGTAAATGCTGAATTGTTTCAACATTTATTCATAACTTTGGGATTTTTGCAGATTTTGCCCCAAATGTGCACACAGCCCTTTTGTTATCCCACTTGATGAACATGACAACTGGCGTTTTTCAAATCCCATGTGAAATACGTTTACTAAGTCCCTCTGTAAAGCCACCTCTCAGACAGGATTTTTTTAAAAATCTATCCATCTTGATCATGACACTGGAGTCATAAAAAGACTATATTGAACATTTGGGGGTCAAAATGTGAAAAAAAAACAACCAAGTTATGAAGAAACATTGAATTGTTTCGTTTACTCATAACTTTATTTTTGCAGGTTTTGGCCCCTAATTTTCAACATATCCCTTGTGTTACCCCATCTCATGAACATGACAGGTGTCATTTATAAGCCCCATCCGAAACACATTTTCACAGATGTACTGCGAAACCACTTTTGGGACGAGGATTTAAAAATTCCACCTATCTTGATAATGTCAGGTCACAAAAAGACTATGTCAGAAACCAGCCCAGTGGCGCTGAGGTTGAGGTGCTGGACACCATACCTTACGCCACGCCCGGCGACCGTGTCCAGAGCGGGCATGGGCCATCGGGAGTCGGCAGGGCGGGGTAAGGATCGAGCGTCTGGAGGACTGCTCTCCTTCCCCGGGGAGGGGAGAACTGCAGCACCGGCACCGGAGTGCCCCCTGGTGGAGGCTGGGGAGCAAAGTGACGTGTGCGAGCATGGGGGGAGCAGAGTGCAGATGCCTCGAGGGGAGCGCGCACAGGAGCATGTGGGTTCCACTTTGGCTGAAGTCACTGCACGCACCCAGCTCCAGAGGGAGCAAAAATACAGAAAATTCCACCGCAGTGCCTCCATGATGCTGCCTCGCCACCCCTTCATTACTCTCAGGCTGGCTCCCATAACCCGACCCATGTCCGTGATACCTTGGCCGGTGCCACGGCCCCACCCTGGTGGATAAGCCAGGGGGCAAGGGAGAATGGCTGATTTGGGAGCAAGGGGCGGCGAGGGCCCTGACCGGGCTGAATCCGGCGCTGGAGAGGAACAAAAAGACTGTCAGAAATTTGGGGTCAAAATTAGAAATTGCTCCTCAGTTGCCCTATTGTGGGTAAAAACAATTAAAAAATGTGTAAAAGCAGGACCCCACTGAAAATAAGATACTGCATCTCATCTGGTCTATCCTGGATAAATATATAGCAAAAATGTGTAAAGGCAGGACCACACTGAAAATGAGATATTGCATCTCATCTGGTCTACCCCAGGTAAATATATAGTAAAGATGTGTAAAAACATGACCCACTGAAAATGAGATATTGCATCTCATCTGGTCTACCCTGGGTAAATATATAGTAAAAATGTGTAAAAGCAGGGCACCTCTGATAATGGGTAGTTGGGTATAGAACCAGAGCCTCACAGCACTAGCCAGACAGGAGATAGATCATGGTCTTAGAAAAACTGATATTAGTCTTGAGCATGTGGCTCTGGCAAAAGCATTAGGGGGATGTCCAGAATTGGGACCCCTTTGTAAATGAGATGGTACAATGTGCCAAAAAAGGAATGCGACACAAAGACTACTGGAAAAAAGGGAGAAACTCTATGCTACCACATGGAGGATTGATGGAACTGGACACTTAACCATGTTCCTCTTTTTTACATTAGGGAAGAAGAAAGAGGGAACCTAGGTGCATACGAAGTTGCAGGGCTTGACAATCCAAGGAGTCAAAAATGTGTTCATTTCCAAAAGCATCCCTAGAGCAATGGGCTAACAGCCCAGTTACACAAGGAAGAAAAGGGCATACCAACCAAAATAGTCTGACAGTCAGAAAAAAGATTCCACTCAAAATGACCTGCTTCTCCTGCAACCACAGGATGTACCCTGCGTATGAGCTACTGTAGTGGAGCCAAAGGGTGCATAGCACCCCAACACCGTGCACTGCAGCTGCCAAATGGCGTTAGACTGGATATAGCCACTAACAGAGATATACCCATAGAGGAGATATATCCCAAGCAGGAAGAAGGAGGACAAGAGAGGGAGGAAGGTGCCACCTTCCATCCACACTCCCTCTTTTTGATTATTACTATTATTTTGTGGGAGAGCATCAAAGGGACCTTCACTTCAGTTTACATTTTTTTTTTAAGAAGGGGCATCCTGAAGCAGTGCCCATCTCCCTTTTAATATATATAAAAGAAAAAGAAAAAAAAGACACCTACTAGAGAGTGCAACTGGGGAGATGCCCAATAGTGTGTATGGCACTGCCACTGCTAGCAAGCGGTAGCTTGTAGGCCTGGATCCGTCTGAGTTGGGATGGTGGGTGGGGTATGAAAATACTCTGGAAGATCAACAATTACAATAAGTACACAATTTCATTCTCTTCCAGAATCCGTCTTCACCACCGATTCCAACTTATGGGTCTAGTACCAAACTGTCCCATTTTCTGAGACTGGAAGCAGCTCCCCTTAGGGTAAAGAGATGACATCAGCCCTCTGCATGGGGAAACACTTGAGGGCAGGGTCTTCTTACAGATCTGGTGGGACTCAAACTGGTCAAGGCCAGAAGGGGCTCCCATCGCACAGTGTGGAAGGGCATCCCGACAGTTGCTACCTGGCCCTGAGGGAGAAACAATTAGTCCCCTGGAACTGCAGGTTTAGCACCTAACACCGGGCCAAAGATGCCAGTCTGGAAAGGTGAAGCCATGCCATTCGCCTGGGCAGACTAGAGGTCCTGATTGCCTGGAGGCCACCTCACTGGTGTCATACGATGCCCTTGATTGTTGCCAAGCTCCCTCCAGGCCCTGAGCACATACGTAGGCAGATGGCTTGGCCAACTACCTTGCTCTGAGGCATGGCAGCTAAGAGCTGTCCTAGCTGCAACCACATGCAGCGACTGAAGGCTGCCTGATGTGCCCGGTGTGCAGCTATGCACGAGGGCACATGATGACAAGAAAGCTCTCCATCCAAAAGCATCCGTCTGAATGGAATCCGCCTCTGGAGGTCGGTCATGCATGAGGCATGTAGGTCTCAATGGGTCAGCAGTACTTCCAGCCTGAAGAGGTGAAGTACTTCTCTTCTGAACCCTGTGGGTGCGCGACATCAGAGTAGGAGATCCCTAGGAGCTGGAGAACAAGAGCAGGGATGTTTCCATACTGCCCATGATGCCTCCTTGAAGGCTCTAGGCCAAGAGGAATGACAGCAGAGCCATCACTGGGAGCTCTAAGAAGTCCTAATGGCAGGGTTGCCAGATGCGTGGACTGTGGTAAGAACGTATGTCCAGTGTCTGGAGCATATCCACCAAGAATCCCTGATCGCAGTACTCAGCGGTTGAGGACAGGTGGGAAAAGTTCACTGTCCTCTGAGGAGGACACTGGCAGAGATGAGGCACTGACCACAGGGGCTGTTGGTATCAAGGAGAAGGGCCTAAAATGGGCCCTTCCAGCATCCTATGAAAACTATCAAAGTCCAATATGCCCTCCACAAACCAAAGACCATATTATACCAAAATATATTAGTAATATCTTACTGAGCTATACTATATGATCAAGAGCGGTGCCTCAGATCAAAAGCAAAATCCTTAACCTAAGCCTAATTGTAGCTAAGAAATGTATTCTCTTAAAATGGAAGGACAGCCAGCCACCAGAATTCAATAGCTGGTGACTTATATGATTTCAATTCACAGTATAGAAAAAGTGCATTATACAACCATTAAAAGAGGCACTACATAATGAAATGTGGAATTTATTCAGGCAATCATTCACAACTTAGGAACTTAGGCAAGATTTATGGGCCTGTTTATACTGACTGCAAGTTTACATCTATTTGTAATTATCCTTAGTCAAATTTAGTCCCTATATAAGTTTGTGTTAATATAATAAACCCTGTCGACATTATAGGGTCACATATGCTATTACGTCTAAGAAAGTTATTACCTCTGTTACTTGTGTCTTTAAAATCATGAAAAATACAGCAGTGGCGCTGAGGGTTGAGGCGCTGGACACCTTACCTCACACTGCGCGGCGAGCAGCTCAGAGGCTGACCTTAGGTTGTCAGGGGGTGCCAGCATGGGGTTGGGTGGGAGAGTGGGACTGCCGAGCTGTCGGGCTTCTCTCCTCTCCGGAGGCTGGAAGAGGTGGGTTGTCTCCCTCCTGTAGTCCCTGTCCCCACAGGGCAGAGGTCAGGTAGAAGTGCAGGAGGCGGGGGTGGCACATAGAACAGGAGAAGGGGCTGAGCTGGCTTGGGTCATGTCGTGCCTCCACGAGCGTGCATGGTGCTGGGACCTGTGGGGGAATGGTAGAAAACAGGAAGAAGCAATAATGTATATGGGGGGAAACAAAATCATGGAGAAAAAGTGTATTTTGTTCTTTGATTCTTTTTCTATTAAGGAATTGCTTTGAACAGACAAGCTGTGTGTCCATCATGTTTCCAATAAAAAACTTGAAAAAAAAAAAAAGAATGAAAGAAAACTATCTAGGTCACTAACAAACTTCCTGTGTTGCTCCCACATCAGTGTCCCCTCAGGGTCTATGAATGCAAGCAATCTTTCTATAAAGTGGTGAGGCCTCAGAGGTGGATGAGACTCAGGGTCTAGATGGCCTCACCCTGGGTTGCAGAGCTGCACAGGAGGCCTCTCCTGAGGGGAAGGCCTGACAGACTCACCAAAGGGGTCCTTCTACATCAGAGGAATGACCCGATTGATGCCAATGGCAGGAACCCCCAGATAAGGAAAGCGGAGCATTACAGTCCCCGTAGGGTGGCCCCGGTCCTCACCTAGGACAGTGCCAACAAGTAGCTCCAGGGAAAACTCTGCCTCTGGGACACAGTCAGACTCCAAGCCAGTGCCACCTCTAGCACCAGGCTGAGGGTCGACAATGACCTCAGAGATAGGTTCATCCCTTTCACTGCAGCTGGCACCACTTTTGAGCTTCTGCAGTCACCCCCACCTCAACACCATAGCCATCGTCCGTCCATCACCACAGCCACATCGTCACCCTCACTGGTGTCACCAGCATCACCGGGAAAATAACAACCTCCGCCTCAGCAACAGGATGAACAACAGTGGTGTCAGAGGTGGGCCAAGTGTCATCTCTGGTGCCACCAACTTGTCGCCACCACAGATAGTGGCAACAGTATGGGCGATGCCAGACACCACCAAGGTGTCCACAGAGTGTACAGCTTTCACCTCATCACCAGGGAAGTCTGCCACATGGGGTAGACAGTGAAGGGGTGCATATGGCCGCCAGAAGAAGCTGGCTATCTCCCAGACCCAACCACCAGGGCCTCCAATGCCTCACTCAGCACAGTGAGGTCATGAAGGGCCCAGTGCTTCCATGGAATCAGAGGTCCCAGGCAGAGGCCCAAGGAAAGGCCTTATGTCCTTGCCTTGGCCGCATGCATGTGACACGTTTCCAAAGGTGGGGATTGGATGACCCCACTTCAGCACAGAGTTCTCTAAAGTGCGATGGTCCATCGATAAGTAGGCATCACACACATCCATATCATGCTCTGGGCCAAGGCAGGCTGCATAACACTGATGCTGGTCCACAGCAGCCATGGGTTTCTGACAAGGGTACTGACACATAAGAGGAGTCTGCTGGACTTTCTTCAACGACTTAGCCACTTTTTTTCTCAGACTTCGGCATTGCAAAAAATAATAAACACAAGCAGCACCATGAAAGAGAAGAGAATAGCGGCGACACACATAGAAAGATGGTGACAGTAGAACTGAGGTGCTGTCACTCCCACAATGTGCACTTGATGGTGGGAGGAACATAACTGAGGTAAATGAGGAAACCGGCATCCGTTATTGGGTGGCATGTGGCACCACATGGGAGTGCACAGGCGCTGTGCTTGGTAGCTGTGGCCGGCTCCCTCCCTGCAAAGATTTTGCTCCTGCAGTGTCCTAATGCCTCCAGTCCCAGACCCAGAAGTAGGAATCAATGGTGAAGACTGATTCTTGGCAGGTGAACTGCCAGTTCCTAAAGCAATAACGCTCACAAACTGCTAAATAAAACATGTATAATAAGTAGTTCTTTTTGTATTTTTAACCAGAATAACTGTTGCCACGTTTAAGCAGGAACTGTAAAATTTACTTTCTCCTGTTCCAGGGCACTGATCAGAAACTGGGGAATACCACTAAAATATTAAAAGTTAGAAGTTTTTGTAAACCAAAATAAGTCTCCAAGGCAATGGTTCTCTTCAGCGGATAAGATGTTAAAACACTAGAGGGAGCATCACCACACAGCAACATCTGTTGGAGTTCTGGTTCCACAGCACCATTCTAATCTCCAAGGCAACATCTCAGCATGGCGATAATGCATTTATAGTGTCTGATGGAACGCTGTTAGCATTAAAATCCATCACTTTCAAAATGTTATGCTGCAGTAGCAATGTCGCCATGAGCTGTTATGCTGCACTAGCTACATAGCTACTACAGCACAACAACATCAAACACGCTAGCAATGCACGTTATATGACCAGGAAGCGGCCGCAGCAGTGAAAATAACAGTGAAGTGAGCAGCAAATTGGAGGGGAAAAAAACAAAGTAAGTCACCCAAATAGTCATGTTTCGTAGCAGTTGGCATCCTACACTATAAAAACCATGGATATCTAGCCAACGGCAACCAGCTGGGTTAGTTCATCTCGAGGTTGCCCATGGCGACTGAACCTCTCGAGCTATGCTCTCGAGTTTCAAACAGTCGCCATGGCAACCTCTCAATGAACTAACCAGCTTGTTACCGATAGCTGGGTATCCATTATTATCTATTTTATGGTATCACTAATGGACTCGTGCTGTTAGAAAACAAACATTCCAGGACCCACAGTTGACATGGTTGCTGCAAACTGAGCTGTAGTGTGAAAGGCCCTAGAGCACACCCTTTAGGCTGACTCTACGGGATGTTGGTCACCAGCCACATCAGAAGTAATGTGTTCACTCTTGGGCAGGGAGGGGAGAAGAGCAGTGTTGTGCATTTTAAGTGGACATTTCCATGGAAGTACTTTGGACCGGGGAATCCTGAAGGAGGGCAACAGTGCCTCCCAAAAAAGCTGGAGACTAGAACAGAATCCATTGATAGATTATGGGCTTGTTGCTGAAGGTTTGTTAGCTAGCTTATTTCCTGTAATATATGGAACTCTCCAAAAATTCCATCCCGTAATACCACTGAGCCAGTGTCAGAACATGTACATTTCAGATGTCACACAGGAATAGACATACAGGTTACTCACCTGAAACAGGAGTTCTAGGAATGGTATATGTTGTTCATCCACACTGTCTGGCAGGTACCCTTGCCGCTTTAATTCTTGCCGGAAGGTCTTCAAGCTGGCTCCTCCCACCCACCCGGGTGGTAAAACTCTCGGCTCCGCCCCATGACGCCAGATCTGGCCCGCTGGAAGCTCAGGTTGTGCGTCGAAGCCGGGGAGGTCGGGTGGGTCGTGTGGATGAACAACATATACCATTCCTAGAACTCCTGTTACAGGTGAGTAACCTGTATTTCTAGGGACATGGATATGTTGTTCATCCACACTTTCTGGCAGACTCCTAGCAGTGCTTTGGGAGGAGGAAGGCAAGGCGCACACCCCTGATACTTACTTGGGAAAGAGAGACTGGAGAACCGAGGCCCCAAAACCAGCATCCCGGCGTGACTTGAGGTCGATGTGGTAGTGGGTAATAAAGGTATGTGCCGACTTCCAGGTAGCAGCCCTGCAGATATCCTGTTTAGGGACGTACCTGGAAGCAGCTACCGATGCAGCAGTATGGCGGGTAGAATGAGCTCTTATCCCTCTGGGAGGCTCCATGCCCACCAACCTGTAGCAGAGCTCTATGCAGGAGGTGATCCATCTGCCTATCGTCCACTTTGCTGCAGGTCTGCCAGGTGCGGCTTCAGCGTAGGTGACAAACAGCTGGCGAACCTCTCCCCGAACTTCAGCCGTCCACTCCTTATAATAAGCGAGCACTCGTCTAGGGTCCAAAGTATGGAGCCTATACTCGGCCTCCGAGGTGTGATTGGGGTAGAACACCGGCAGAGTCAACACCTGGTTAAGGTGAAACTCCGACACCAACCCGGAAGGAATTTCGGTGGGGGCGCAGGACTGTGTCCCTGTGGAAGACCAGGTAGGAGACTCGATGGAAAGCGCCTGAGCGCCCCATCCTTCTGGCTGACGTGATAGCCACCAAGAAGGCGGTCTTCCACGACAGGTGTGAAATATCGCACCTGTGCATTGGTTCGAATGGCTTGCCCATGAGCTTAGCCAATACCAGCAGTAGATCCCACGGAGGTGGAGGTTCTCGCACTGGAGGGGAAATGTGGTCAAGGCCTTTGAAAAAGCGCCCGACCACCTCCTCCTGCGCCACCGACTGCTTGCCAGCCCGCACCCGGTAAGCAGAGATGGCTGCCAGGTGCACCTTAAGGGTCGTCGACCGAAGCCCTTGCTGAGAAAGGGACCACAGGTAGTCCAGAATGCTTGCCAAGGGCAGTCGGAAGGGTCCAAGCCCTTCCCCTGACACCAAATGGAGAATCTCTTCCATTTGAAGGCATAGCATTTCCTGGTCGACTCCTTATGGGACGCCTCAACGACGTTGAGGACCTCGTCGGAAAGACCCAAAAGGTTCTCACACCGGAGGGGAAATGTGATCAAGGCCTTTGAAAAAGCGCCAGACCACCTTCCTCCTCATGCCATCGACTGCTTCCCGGCCCGCGCCCGGTAAGCAGAGATGGCTGCCAGGTACACCCTTAGGGTCGTCGACCTAAGCCCTTGATTAGAAAGGGACCATAAATAGTCCAAGATGCTTGCCAAGGAACAGGAGGAAGGGTCCAGGCCCTTGCCCTGACACCAAATGGAAAACCTTTTCCATTTGAAGGCATAGCATTTCCTGGTCGACTCCTTAAGGGATGCCTCAACTACATTGAGGATCTCGTCGGAAAGACCCAAGGCCTGGAACTCTAGCCGCTCAGGAACCAGGCCGTCAGGTGCAGGGATTGAAGGTCCGGATGGAATACCTTCCCCTGATTGACTGAGAGCAGGTCTGGGCGGGCTGGAAGCCGCCTCAGGAGCCTGGAGCTGAGGCTGAGGAGATCTGGATACCAGAACTGGCGGGGCCAGTCTGGGGCTACCAGAATCACCTGCGCCTTGTCCCTCCTCGCCTTGAGAAGCACCTTGTGGATCAAGGGAAATGGGGGAAAGGCGTAGAAGAGGCCCGGGGTCCACGGCCTCGAGAAGGCATCCCCCTGCAGCGAGCCCTGCTGAGGGGGGCGGGCATGGAACAGACTCAGCTTCGCATTCTCCCTGGAGGCAAACAGGTCCACCTGAGGCGTGCCCCAGTGGGAGAACAGATCTTGTACTACCTCCGGCAGGAGAGACCACTCGTGAGACGCAGCCCCTATCCAGCTTAGGGCATCGGCCAGGGTGTTGGAGGCTCCTGCCACATGAATGGCTAGGAGATCCGCCTCCAGGCTGCGCACGAGGGACCAAATGCGGAGAGCTTCCTTGCATAACAGCATGGAGCGTCCCGCCCTGGCGGTTCAGATAGTACATGGTGTGGTGTTGTCCGATGGACCTGAACCACTTGACCCGAGAAATGGAGCCAAGGCGTGAGAGCTAGATGGACCGCTCGGAGCTCCAGCAGGTTGATGTGGCATCGGGACTCCCGAGGGGACCAGAGGCCGTGCGTTCGGTGTTCCCAAAGAGGGGCACCCCAACCCATCAGAGATGCGTCGGTCAAGAGAGAGACCGTTGGCTCGGGGCGGACGAACGGGATGCCCTCCTGCAGATGTGCTGGAACAATCCACCATTGGACAGCGTTCCACATCTCCTGGGTCACTGTCACGGGCTGGTCCAATGGATCGCAGCATTGTGACCATTGGCTGGCCAGTCCCCATTGAAGGGGGTGCATGTACCAACGGGTCCAATGGACCACACTGGTGCAGGCCGCCATGAGGCCCAGGAGGTGCAGGAAGTCCCGGGCAGGGCACAATTGCCCAACCAGAAATGACTGGGCAAAGGAGGAAAGAATCTCGGCCCTGTCCACCGGAGCCGTGCTCTGGCTCGCAGAGAGTCAAGCTCTGCCCCGATGAACAGTATCACCTGCTTTGGCACGAGTTCCGACTTAGCCTCGTTGATGAGGAGGCCAACCTGAGAGCAAACCTGGAGGGCCAGATCTCTGGACCGCTCCACCTCCTGTCTGGAGGGGGCTGCTATCAGCCAATCGTCCAGGTAAGGGTACACCGGACCCTCGGCGCCGCAGAATACTGTCACCACTGCCATGCATTTGGTGAAACCCTGGGAGCTAGGGAGAGGTCGAAGGGCATGGCCGGAACTCGTAAGGGATCCCTCCGCTCTGAGCGGAGAATCTCTGATGGACGGACAGATTGGGACGTGAAAGAGCAGCGTCCTGGAGGTCCAGGAGCAGAACCACACCTCGTTCCAAGGATGGGATTATCTGAGCCAGAGTGACCATCCTGAAGGTTCGAGACCTTAGGAACTTGTTCAGGTCATGCAGGTCGAGAATGGGGTGCCAGCACCCCGTCCGTTTTGGGACCAGGAAGTACCTGGACACAAACCCTGGGTCTGGAGGAGGATCCGCCACCTTCCTGATTACCTCTTTTTCGAGGAGCAGGGCAATATCGGCTCAGCGGGCCGACAGTGAGGCTGCGGACCCCGTGGCCCCCGAGGGGCGACGGCTCCAGAGGCAGGTCTTTTCCTACCACCTCCAACACCCAGCGGTCCATAGTGATAGCGGACCAGGCGGAAAGGAAGTGGCGAAGCCATCCCCCCACGAGGGGAACCCAGGGGGGAGTGACGAGGCTGGGGGCGGCACCCCTCAACCTGTCACTGGGCAGGCTTGGAGGAAGAACCGGCCGAGGGACCTCCTGGGCCTTTACCTCCTTGCTTCCTGTTGGAGGAAGCCGTTGGTTTGGGACGCCAAGCGCGAGCCTGCTGGCCCTGTTGCTGGTGCTGCTGGGCCAGTCGAGAGGCAGGGACCGAAGGACGAAAGGACTTCTGCTGCTGACGGCGGCCTTTGTACCTCTGGGCGGAGGTGACCGAGTCCAGGGTGGCACTGGACTTCTCGATCCGCTGGAGGTGTCCCTCCACACCAGGGCCGAAGAGGTCAGTTCCCAAAAAGGGGACGTCCGCGAACTTGTGCTGGGTATCCACCGTGAAGGTGGATATCCTCAGCCATGCCCTGCGTCGCATGGCCACCGCGGCCACTACTAACCTGGCACAGGAATCACCTATGTCCAGAGCAGTCTGGAGCTGCTGCTTCGCCACCGCCCTACCCTGATCCCACACCTGACGGACCGTGGTGTGCAGGTCAGGCGGGAGATGAGGAACAACCTCATCTAGGGAGCCCATGAGGGCATGGGAGAAGTGTGCCATCAGCACGGCCAAGGTGGCCTGTCAGAGGACGCAGCGTACACCTTGCGCCCGGCAAAGTCCAGCTTTTTGGACTCTTTGTCAGGGGGCTTATCCGCATCCGGAGCGTTACCGGAACGCCGGAAAACACTGTCGGTAACTAACCCCTCGGCAGAGGGTGTTCCAAGAAAACGGCAAAGAGCCCTTAGGGACCGCTGATACTTCCTGGCCATCCTGGCCGAGGGCGCAGGACAGGAAGCAGGCCGCTGCCAAAGCTCCAAGGCTGGGCCGACAATGGCCTCAGCCACCGGAAAGGCCTCCGTGGGAGAATCCCCTCGGTCCAGAATCTCCGTCAGGGGATACTTGGCCCGTTTGGACACGGGCTCGAGCTGCATCCCAGTGGACTCCGAGATGAGTCGAAGCAGACCCAAGAAGGACGATGGGCTATCGTCCACAGACTGGCCCCCGGAGGACTCCAGATCGAACTGCCTGGAGAACAGGGAGGAATCGTCATCATATTCTGAAGAGTCTGCGAAGAGCTGCCTCGGCCCTGAGCCACCCTCCACCTGCCGGGGACGGTCAGGAGTGATGGTGACCGACAACCTGTGGGGCAGGCCGTGACCCGACCGAGAATTCTTGGTCGGTGCCCCCCGACTTCGGTTGTGGAGGCGGAGGTTCCACCACAATCGGTGGAGCAGCTGGTTTCAGCCGAGCAACCGGCCTTGGAGCGGGCAACTCGACTGGAACAAATGGTTGCTTTGGACGTTCAGGTGACAGCCACTTGATGGCCGGGGTCTTGGCCGGTGTCAGCTTAGCCCCAGACAACAGCAACTGCTGCCACATAAGGTCCTCGTAGCGCCGGCGCAACTTGCGCCGCAGCCTCTCCTCACCCGAGGAGGAGGACGAGGAAGAACAGCATCGCCGTTTACTTCGGTAACAAGACCGAGACCGCTGATGTCGGAGGGAACGGCTGGACCGAGAAGAGGTCCGAGACCGAGACCTTCGGGGGAACCGAGGGTGGGTCTGGGAAGGGGCCGGGGACACCCGCTCTTCCCTCGGCTCGGGCACTTTAGCCGGGGACTGCGGCCCAGAAGGCACAGGCAGATCCTCGGAATCCACCGGGGGAACCAGTGAAGGAGGGTTGTCGGCCTCTCCAGTCGACAGCCCATCTAACAGATCGAGAAAAATCTCGACTTCATCGACGGGCGTCTCAGCAGGCTGGCCTGACGGGGGCACCGTGAAGCCAGCGGCCTCAGCCACAACCTTGACCGAAGTCGACAGTCGGCTACCCGGGGAAGGGGACCTCTCCCACTCCCAAGAACGCCGACGGTGGGACTTACCTTTCAACTCCTTTTTCTTGGGCCGAGAAGAATGTCCCAAAGGCCCCTTTCCCTTCGTGGAAAGGGACTGACAAAGCTCCTTGAACGAAGCCGTATACAAGGAACTCAGAGAGAGTGGGATAAATGCTGCGGCGAGGTGGAGGAAGATGCAGCCAGGCTGCCTCCTCCTCGAGGCGATCAACTGCTCGAGCTGCTCAGCCGAGCCAAGCCGCCGCGGACACCTGTGAGCCTCTTTAGATTTTACCGCGGAAGCGTTCTCGGGGCGCCCGAGCTTCAATGGGCAGCGCAATCGTCCAGAACGTTGGCCGAGAAAGAGCGGCACAACTCGCAGGCCTGCGGGTCATGATCTAGGCCTAGGCAGTAGACGCACGTGGAGTGCGGATCCGTCCTGGACATTTTCTGCCCGCAAGGGCACCTCCGAAAGGCGGGAACAGATTTGTCCATCGCAGCCACGAGGGAAGATGAAGACCGAAGTTTAGAAAACTTCAAAACCAATTTTGGACGAACCGAAGAGTTAGGATCCAGTCTAAAACGCAGAGCGCTAAGGAGGGAACCTGAGCTTCCAAGCGGTAAGGAAGATCTGGCGTCATGGGGCGGAGCCGAGAGTTTACCACCCGGGTGGGTGGGAGGAGCCAGCTTGAAGACCTTCCGGCAAGAATTAAAGCGGCAAGAATACCTGCCAGAAAGTGTGGATGAACAACATATCCATGTCCCTAGAATTTTTTTTTAGTCCAGAAACATTTAAGATGCACCATTAGGACAAAAAAGTCCTGTTTACATGGATGGTTTTAGGGCTGAGCGATATATTGCAACAACACTCTGTAACTGATAAACAGATTTCTATGCTTGAGCTGCATGATGCAGCGTATGCGGCTATGGATGAATCCTCATTGTTAGAAAGCCTCTCTCTCTGTCTCATCACCTGCTTAGTCAGCTTGAAACCTGGTTGGGGGAGGGGGGAACTAACCTGAACGTCTGTCTCCAGCTTGATTTTGATCATGTTGTACTCCTCTGCATCCTGCACCCGCAGCTGCTTCAGTTGTTGCTCATACTCTTCCACCTTCCTCATTCGAGCTGTCAGATACTCCAGCTGAAGAGAGAAACAAGGCAAGTAAGAGGTTGTTCCAGCTTGGTGAAGACAAGAGGAAGGGGTAAAAGGCCATGAAGGGAAGCTTGCAGTCTTAAAATTTTATTCAAGAGTGGTTTCAGCCATCAGCAAAAATATCACAGCTAACATCAGCATAACTCTGCTGCAATTTATTTGAATAATACATTTTTAGTGTTTCTATTTTTCTGTACTAAGGGTATTTGCATGTAGATGGCAGTTTTGTCCCTTACAGTTCCACTGACATCTGAGGCAGATTCAGAAGCTGAAGTTAAAATGCCCTGCTTATGACATCTCAGTTACATTCCCGGCAACAGACTATGGAGGCACAAGTAGGGGATAATAGTTTCAAGACTCTCAGTAAACCTCAGCTGTAAGTGAACTGTATGGAGTGAGAAAAATAAATCACCATAGTAATGTAATTTCTTCTAAGAGGTCTAGTAGCAATTCATACAATTCAACAATCATCTTACATGCCCCAGAACTGGAATCTAGAACTTAGAACAAATTTCAAACTCGGCAATGTGGTCACGTTCCCCCTAGCGTTTTAACATCAGATTTACTGCTGAAGAGCAAAGGGAGCAGTGACTACCTATCTAAACTATCCTAATGTTTTTAACATACCCTAATGATTTAATAGTACCACACTTTAAATATTGTGAAAACTGTAACATTTATAAATGCTAAAGCAATTTTTTAAAACACAACTAATAATTTGCAAAACCCTATTTACTAAGGTCCTTAAGAGAAGGTAGGGTAGGGATTGTATAAATCACTATTACACCGCTTAGAAGAAACATCATTAAAACACTGAGTCACAGGAGTCTAACTGTGATGTCATACAACTCTGCAAACTCTGAAAATTCACCAGCAGTTCTTTGGGAGGCTGAGTCTAGGAACTATTTAGGAAAAAAGTTCTATATGGCTGCACTTCCAAACCTGGCAGCCCTTCTGGACTGGATGTACAGGCAATAATACCTTGTAAAGGTGTGTAATGTAGACCAGGTAGCTGTTTTACAAATTTCCTGAGGGGGGATACCCCTTCGCACAGCCACTGAGGCAGACGTAGCTCTTGTAGAGTGCACCTAGGCCTCTAGGTGCCACTTACCAGCTTTTCATAACAGAACTGGATGGATGCGCATCCACCCCGAGAGATAGTCTTATTTGCTGCTAGTCTGCTTTTGCCTGTTTACCACAAGTGATGAACGGCTGGGTGCTGTCAGTTCTGGTGCATTTTGTTCTGCATAGATAGTAGCTCAGTGAACTTTTCACACTCAGACAATGGAGATTTTGCGTATATCTGTGCTTGAGTGGTTTGGGAAAAGCACAGGTAGGATAAAGAACAGTTATATAAGAACTTACCGTAATAGTAGATCTTTGAGGGGATCTCAGTCATCAGGTAACACCATAGGAACCTTCACAGTCAGTGAAAGGAAATCCACATGGAAGATTTTCAACAGTACAACTGGGGCCACTGTTGATGTCAGCAACCCTATAAAGGCATGAGCGGCCCTGCTCCCTCCTTAGTTCTCCCCCCGCAGAGATAAAGGGAGTATAACCCTAGCCATGGGGGACCGAGGAGAGAGAGAGAGAGAAAGAGAGGTGCCCAGACCTATATGAAAGACAGGATACACCAGACATCCAGTTCCAGTACATGAGCCCCAAGAAGGGGGGATGGAGGAAGAGAAAGCAGACCTGATGACCGAGATCCCCTCGAAGGTCTACTGTTACAGTAAGTTCTTACGTAACTGTTCTATCTTCCTCGGGGTATCTCAGTCATCAGGTAACACCATAGGAATGAATCCCAAGCAGTTACAGGTATAGACAGTATGGGAGGAGGGCTCACCATAAACTCAAGACAAGAGGCCCTGCAGCACAGTCCTGCAGATACCTGCACAGGCTCTTGAGGAAATCTCCAGACTGTAGTGCTTGGTGAAAGTATGGACGGTACTCCAAGTAGCAGCCGCACAGATGTCCACGGCCAAGACCTCTCGAAAACAAGCCACAGAGGTAGCCATGCCTCTGGTAGAATGAGCTTTGACAGCACCAGGCAAAACTTTGCTGTACTTGTTACAGCAACATACAATGAATTTCCCAACCATTTGGATGGCTGTTTAGAAACTAAGCACCCTCTCTACTTGGGGTGAAGGAAACTAATAACTGCTTGACTTTCTACAATCCGTGGTGCAAAGAAGGTAGTACTTCAAAAGCTCTGTGCACATCTAATGTATGAAGCAGTGTTTCCCCTGAATTGGCCCGCTCAGGAAAATAAACAGAAAGGTGAATAGACTGGTTGAGTGTAAACTTGAAGACCACCTTAGGGGGAAACGTAGGATTTGTGTGCAAAGACACCCTGTCTTTGTGAAGAATCAAATAAGGCTCATCGCACCAGAGGGCCTGAAGCTCAGAAATTCTTCGGGCAGAAGTAATGGCAACTAAAAATAACGTTTTCCAAGAGGTAATGCGCAGATCTCAAGTTGCGACTAGCTCAAAAGGAGACAGAGTCAACTTCTCCAAAATAAAATTAAAATCCCACGCCAGGACAGGAGAATGGATTGAGCATTTTAGATGCAGAATGCCCCTGAGAAAGGTATGGAGACATCCAGCTGAGCAATCATTCAGTCACCCACGGGCTCATGAAAAGCAGAAATAGCCGAAAGGTGCACCTTCAGGTAAGAGTACTGCAGACCAGAGTCCGACAGAGAGATCAGTTAGTCCAGGACGTGGTTCACTGGGCAGGTAAAGGGACCAAACAATGTCTGGCAGCCTGGATGGCAAACCACTTCCACTTCATGGCATATGTGGCACAAGTGTAAGGCTTCCGGGCAGCCACAGGGATGTCCGCTACTCTGTTCGAGACCCCGAACCTGGCAATGGCTATGTCCTCAGGAGCCAAGCATGCAGATGGAGGGACCAGAGGTAAGGATGAACCAGGGTCCCCTGAGCCTGGGTCAGCATATTCCTGCAGAGGGGGAGAGGGACTGGAGGCTCCACTGCCATCTGCTGAAGTAGGGGGAACCATATCCGTGGCTCAGTAGGTAGCACACACCTTTGAGGCCAGGAGATCAGAAGGCCGTGGGTTCAGTTCCCACATCTGGCACTTGGCTTAATATCCCAGTACTGACACTGCAGTGCAGCATGAGAGGGGTGCTGCACTTCTGAAGTGCCGTCTTTCAGATGAGACGTTAAACCGAGGTCCCATCTGCCTGGATTGGTGGTAGTTCAGGTGGATGCTAAAGAGATCCCATGGCACTTATCGAAAAAGTGTAGGGGAATTTCCCTGGTGTCCTGGCCAAATTTCTTCCATTCACTAAAAATACCACCAACAGCTTAATCTGGTTCAATTTCATTTGCTTACCATCTGTATTCCCCCTCCCCCCGGTCGCCCCTGAAAAAGGGACTTCTAGGCCCAGTGGGCTTACCGGGTCAACAAAATTCAATAAATAAATAAATATCTGCCGAGGCTAGAATGGAGCTACCAGGATCATGCTGGCCCCTCCACGTGCAGTCTGATGAGCACCTCTGAGTTAGAGGAAACGGAGGGAAGGCATAAAGAAACCTCCCGCCCAGGAGAGGGACAGGTGTCTCGCTAGAAAACTCCAGGCCCTGGATCTAGCGAGCAGAAATTAGGCAGTTCTGCGTGGCATGGGGATGCAAAAGTCCAACTCTGGGCGACCCCATCTGTTGAACAAGTCTTCTGCGACAGATGAAAGGAGCTCCCAGTCCTACATGCTGGACTAAGTCGGCTGAGGATGTACACCAGAGTGGTTAACATGCATGGCACATTGACTGCCGAGAGCATTAGGTCGTGATCCAGCACCCAGTACCACACTCTCATGGCCTCCCTGCATAGGAGGTACAAATGATCCCCCCCCAACCCCGCTTGCTGATGTAATATACTACACTCAAAGTGTCTGATTGTACCAGCAGCTGAACTGGAGCCAGATGTTCCTGAAAAGACTGCATGGCATGGAGCACCGCTCTCATCTCGAGGACAGTGATATGCAGGGAGGTTTCCAGCTGGGACCAAGAGATCTGGGTCTGAAAGGGACCAGGGTGTGATCCCCAGCCCAGACCTGAGGCATCCATGGTGAAGATCTTCTGGGGGAGTAGATCTGGGATGGGATGCCCTGAAGCAGATTAGAGGTCCATCCACCATTGCAGTACCTTGCGGACTGCGGAAGAGACCAGAACTGGATGGTCCAACTCATCTGTAGCCAGTCCCACTGCACCCAGAGGGTCCACTGGAAGACACAGGTATGAAGCCTGACCAGTGGAACAGCAGGTATGGTAGCTGCCATCAGGCCCAGCAGTTTCAGGTACACCACAGCAGGAATGTGGTGGCTCTGAGCGACTTCCTGAGCTTGAGCGATAAAGCATTCTGCTCTGTTTTGGGGCAGAAAGGCCTTCCCTTGGACTGAGTCCACCACCACACCTGTGTACTTTAGCCTTTGGGATGGTACCAGAACCAATCCGGCAGACTGACGGTGATGCCCAGGAAGCAGAAAAGCTGGAGAGTTCTCTAGAGTTACCAAAAGCTGTTCCCTGGACTGGGCCTTTAGAAGCCAATCATCCAGATAAGGGAGGCGTGACAGTCCCTCCCTTCTGAGAGCTGCTACTACTACTCTGCTAAGCACTTGGTAAAGACTCACGGTTCAAAATACAAGCCAAAAACAGCACTTTGAACTGATAATGCTCGACCTGAAACGCAAAGTGTAAAAACTTGCTGTGGGGAGAAAAAGACCGAAATGTGCAGGTAAGCGTCCTGCATGTCCAGTGAACAGTGCCAATCCTCTGTTTTGAGGAGGGGCATTAGGTCTGGTAAGGTTACCATCAAAACGTTTTGTACTGGACGTACAGATTAAGGTCCTTTAGGTCTAGAATGGGTTACATATCACCGTTTTTTTTGGGTACCAGGAAAAACCTGGAACAGAGCCCCTTGTTTCTCTGGTGCATGGGAACTGGCTTGATGGCCTGCTTGTGTAGAAGAGACTGCATCTCCTCCTGGAGAACAGAAAGGTGAGCCTGTGGGTAACTGGAGGGTGGAGAAGGGGTTTCTGGAGGCTGCTCAATGAGCTGCAGGGTGTGCCCTCTCTATGATCTGCAGAATCCATGCATCTAAAGTTATGGTTCTCCATTGATTAAAATGGAAGGAGAAATTACCTCCGACCACCACCTCCTGGTCCGGGACCGAAGAGGGTTCTGGCAATGAGTGAACGGAGGTGGAGCCAAATGCTTGGGCTGGTCTCTCATTTCTGGGGCACCCGACAACTTCAGCACTGGAGGGGGCAAGGCAGCCGGGGCTCTTCACTTCTTTGGGGCTGGAGGCAACACCGGGCCTATTGGGCACTTTCTGAAACAGAGGACGTCCCTCTGCCTCTTCACTGGATATGAGAGGGAGTGAACAGACTTGAGGGTCCTACCCAAGGCTTGCAGATCATTAGTAATATTTATTTATTTAGTTTTTGTTAACCGGTAGGTGCACTAGCCATAACATAACTATTTTCAGGCCCACCCAGGAGAGTACAACAAAAGAGAGCACTTGAACAACAGCAACATGGGTACAATAATACAAACAGAGAAACAGTATGGCAGTGCTACAAAAATACAATGGGTAGAAACAGCAAAAAATAATGGCAAGCATTATACAGATAATGGCAGTAAGATATATAATTAAGTGCAGAAGCCACGGACCCGGCCTGTGGTGTATGGACATGAGGGCCAAACAGCTTAGTGCCATAAAAGAGGGCATTAAGCACTTTTTGCTGTACATCAGCAGCGAACCCAGATACTCTGAGCCAGGAGTGCCGACATAGGCATATGCGCATGGTGGCTGCCCTGGCAATGGTGTCAGCCATATCATAGAGGGGTCTGAGGAGGTGCTTGCTAACATCCTCAGCTGCTTGGAGGCACTGGAGCAGCTCCTGGTTCTGTGTGCCATCTGGGAGGGTCTGTGCCATGGCCTTGCCCTTTTTCCAGTTAGCATTTTGGTATTTTATCATGTGAGACAGGTAAATGTGCTATCCTCGAACCCAGGGTGGAGTAGGCATACACCCTCTTGCCCCAGAGGTTGATTTTGTGAGCCTCTTTATCTGTGGGAAGGGAACTAAGGTGCTTAGGCACCTTAGACTTTTCATGAGCTGCCTTGATGACCACCAAGTCTGTCTTGGACTGGGAAGCATAGCAAGGGACCCCTTGGGGGGCATGATAGAATTTGTCTGCTCTACAGGGCATGGCTGGCACCATGTCTGGTCCATGCCAGGCTGCTGTGGCTGCATTCCTCAGAGCAGGAAGAATTGGAGGAATGAGTTTTGGAGGAGAGTCAAGGATCTCCAAGAAATCCACCAGCTCCTTTCTGGTGGCATCCTCCTCCTCAGTGTGGAATCCCAGGCTGAGGACAGCTGCTTCATCACATTGAAATATATGGGGTCCTCCAGAGGAGACCTGGGAGTATGCTTCACTAAGTCGTCACTGACAGAAGATGCAGTACATCTGTCAGAAAGCAGGATCTCTTCCTCTTCATCAGGAAGAGTGAGGTCTGGGTGGTATTTCTCGACCTCTTCTAAATCTGAGTCTGGTGTCAAGATGCACTGATGATGGCCCACGGGGAGCTTCCCATGGCCGATGAGTAGGTGTCAACGATGAAGCTGCCATCAAGAGCGTTGACGAGGGGGGCCTGAAGGCACCCAGCTGCTGTAAAAGCACGATAGTGAATTTAAGCAGGACTTCATTCAAGTCAGCTGTGTTCACTGACGGAGGAGGGTTCGATGGCACAGGTGTCAACAACCCGCCTGCTGGATCCCAAGAACCCAAACAGCCTGTAGCCCTGGAGGGAGAAGAGGCAGGCCTCAATGGGGGAGTCGTCGACGATGAGCCTGTTGTCGATAAAGGAGGGTCTGATGACCCGTAGGTCGACGGACAGCCACCCTGAGAATCAGGCGGAGGTCAGTATAGGTCTGGTGGGCACGGAGACCTGGACAGCAGTTTTCCACGCTGGCGCAACTGCAGTGGACGATGATCCCCTTGAAAAAGGAGAAGAGGCCGTCGAGAAATGAGATTGCTGCCAGGGGGAGCAGTCGCGATCTCTTTCTTTTTTACGACTTTCCCCCGAGGATTTGTCTTGAGCCTTGGAAGCGTGGGAGCTCGATAATCCAGTCGGCGACTGAGAGGCTGGGACCCTGGAGGACACCTGCCCATAACTGTCTACCTGTTGATCCATCAGGAAATTTTTAAGAGCCTTTCTGCATCGCCTGAGAGTTGTTTGGTTTGCCGGCGGGGGCCCAATCCCCGTCGGTATCATGTCCCCCCCAAACACACCCACATATACACACATTTTCCTTGCCGACAGAGCTGCCCAATCCCTCGTCGGCATCATGCCCCCCAAACTCAAGCACACTGGGAGAAGACCCTAGTGTGGCCAGATTCATTTTTTTCTTTACCTGTAAATAAAGAAAACAGTCCCCAAAGTCTGGTTTCTTTGTTTTGTTTTTTACCAGTGGGAAAAAGGTCCCTTAGCATCCTGTCCTCCCCCTCCCCAACCGCACTCCACCCTCTGCACCCCACCTCACCACACTTCCCCATACTTACCTCCGGAGAGCCAGTGCTTCAATCTTCTTGGAACTGGAACCCTCTGCACTCTTCAAAAGCCGACCGAACTGAACAAATGTGGTATGCTTTATAATGGCAGGCAAAGGGTTTCAACTTAGGTGGATATCTCAGCCATTTTGGGAATTTTGGTACCAGATTTCAACATGGGTTTTGGGACCCCTCCTCATGAACACATGCACTGTCATCTCATTACTCGATCCCAAAAGGTGATTTCACGGTCACTGTGCAGAATCACCTTTCAAGACCAATTAACAAAACAACAGTGCCACTGTTCATGAGGTGGGGTCCCAAAAAGCCCATGTTGCAAATTTGGTGAATAAATTCCAAAAAAATTACTTCCTTACAAGCGTGCGTTGCGCAGTTTCCACGTATGCTCGTAACCTCGACAATTTTTATATTTTCACTACAGATTTTCAACATTGCCATTTTTTCATACCTCCTTATGAACAGTACAGCCATCATTTTTCACATCCTGCCCGAAATGTGTTTTCGCACCTATGGCGCACAATGGCGCAGTCGCTGTGGGAAATCAACTTTCGGGACACAGTAACAAAATCACAGCACCACTGTTCATGAGCGGAGGTCCCACAATGCCCATGTTGAAAATGTGGTTAAAAAAATTCCAAAAATAATTGGGTTACAGGAGTGAGTTGCACAGTTTCTACGCATGCTCGTGACTTCCCCAATTTTTCACATTTTCACTCCAGATTTTCAACATTGCCATTTTTTTTTTTACAACTCCTCATGAACAGTGCAGCTGTCATTTTTCACATCCTGCCCGAAATGTGTTTCGCACCTGAGGCACACCGAATGGCGCAGTTGCTGCAAAATCACCTTTCAGCTAACAAACTGATAGTGCCACTTTTATGAGGTAGGGTCACAAAAGCCCATGTTGAAAATTTGGAGTAGAAAAACTAACAACGCCCGCTGCCGTTAGGGTTTCCAACCGTAACGCCCCACCAGAGACTGGACAGGCGCCAGGGGTGTAACTCAGGATCGTCGGCTTAATGCTCACGCCATTTCACCCCCACTCTGCAGCCAGTGACAGGCATCAAGGTGCACCTTGGAGTCTTCAGCCACAAAGTTCACCCATTTCTCCTATACTGCACCCATCTCAGCGTATTTCCTTATGGAATGGTGTGAGCTAAGGCCCAAAGACCCCAAGGCACACCACAACACTTGTCACTGGCTGCAGGGCAGGGTGAGGTAAAATGACGTGAGCGTTATGGCTGATGACCCAAAGGCTCACCCCAACCCCTGTCAGTCTCTGCAGGGTGGGGGTGGGTTACGCCGTTCAATACTTCACTGTCATTCCACCGTGCATCTCTTAAACTACTGCAGTACCAATGCCAATGCCAGCAAGACAAAATTTGGCACTGAAAAATACTTGTTTTAGGAGAGCTTTGGACTGACACAGAAGCAGACTGGAAGCCAACTCCCCCTTAGGGCAGCCCTCTATTTTTGTTTTAGGGCAAAATACTTAAAAGTCCACAATTTTCAAACACAGAAACATGGACAGTGATGGCAGAAAAAGACCACAGGTTCATCTAGTCTGCCCAGGTTTCCTATATGCCTCGGGATCTACTGTCCATGCAGGATTTTATCCCTCCCGGACCACCCCACTTGCTGCTCTCCGTACTGTGCCATGCTTGAAACCATTTATGGTACTGGCACCCACCACCTCCTCCTCTGACAGACTGTTCCACGACTCCACCACCTGTTATGTAAAGCAGAACTTCCTCACCTGCACTGTTGTTTTTCTGTTTTCTCCCTCCAACCTCCCTGATGTCAGGCATAGCCCTGCAGGCCTCAGTGTATCGCTGGCATCCCCTGCAGAGTAGCATGCTCCCAGGTCCACCACAGGGGTTGCCATGCAGTGAAACCCAATCGCATTCCTCCCCAGACTGGGAGCTGCCCAGTAGCAGCATCTCCCCAGCGGCCCAACCATCCAGCCAGCTCCTGAGCTCACTCCTAACTCGAGCAGCATGCACGGAAGCATCATGCACTACCCGTTTTTAGAAGCACTTTGGAGTGACACAGAAGCAGACTGGGGAGCTGACAACTCCCTTACAGCAGCCTCTTCTTGTTTTAGGGCAAAAGACTTTACAAAGTCCACAATTTTCAAACACAGAAACATAGACAATGATGGCAGAAAAGACCCCAGGTACATCTAGTCTGCCTGAGTTCATTATCTGCCATGGAACCTATTGTCCATGCAGGTTTTATCCTCTTGATCCACCTCAACTGCTCCTCTCTATACTGCTACCAATCTGAGCAACCACCAAACTCTTCACTCTGTCCCAGCCATCCTTGAAATCATTTAAGGTCTTGGCACCCACCACCTCCTTGACAGACTGTTCCATGACTCCACCACCCTTTCTGTAAAACAGAACTTCCTCACCTGCATTGCTGTTTCTTCATTTTCTCCCTCCCACCTCCCCAATCTTGGGTATAGCCCCTGCAAGCCTCAGCATGTCACTGGCATCCCTTGTGAAGTAGCAAGCTAGCTGGCTCACCACAGGGGTTACCAGTGCAGCAGAACTCAATGACATTCCTCCCCTGACTGGGAGCGCTTCCCAGCGGCACCATCTCCTCAGCGGCCCAAGCTGCCCAGCCAGCGCCCCGAGCTCACTCCCCAACTTAAGTAGCTTGCATGGAAGTGCAACGCACTACCCATTGAGATATCGGGTGGCCCAACTGTGTTTTTCTTTTTAGGAAAGCTTTGAAGTGACACAGAAACAGATTGGGGAGCTAACAATTTCCTCAGGGCTGCCCTCTTTGTTATTGTTTTATGGAAAAAGACTTTACAAAATCCACAATTTTCAAAGTCATGGTCAGGGCCTAGGCACTTAAACAAAGCTTGTGGTGTTCTGCCTTTGCCAAGAGCTTTGAACAGGATGTACAACTTTTGAAAGCATAGAAACATAGACAATGATGGCAGAAAAAGACCACAGGTCACTCTGGTCTGCCCAGAGTTCCTGATCTATTGCATTATCAATTGTCCATGCAGGGTGTTATCCCCCCCACTCTGTCCCTGCCCTGCCAGAAATCATCTATGGTCGTGGCACCCACCACCTCCTCTGGCAGACTGTTCCACGGCTCCACCACCTTTTCTGCTAAACAGAACTTCCTCACATCCCTCTTAAACCTTCCCTCCGCCAGTTTCCATTCATGACCTCAGGTTCTAGACTCCACATTCAGGCTAAATAGTTCCCCACAGTTCACCTTGTTTATTCCTTTCAGGAACTTAAAAGTCTCTATTATATCCCCACCTCCCCCCCCAGCCTGGTTTTTAGCGCATACTTGTTCTGTGCCTTCAGACGAGCTTCATAAGATCTGCCCTGTTGCCTCTGAATCATCTTGGTCACCCAGCATTGCACTGTCTCCAGCCTATCCCTCTCCTTCCGGAGGTAATAACTCCAGAACTAAGCATAGTATTCCAGGTGCGGCCTCACCTGTGACCTGTAGAGAGGTAGTAGTACCTCCGTTTTCCTGCTATAAATACCCCTTCCGATACCCCCACCATCCTAATAGCCTTACTACAGGCCTTATTACACTGGCTTGATTGTTTGAGGGAGTCACTCATGATGACTCCCAGTTTCCTTTCTTCTGCTGTAGCACTCAGTTTAACCCCTCCCATCCAGTATTCTGTCCTGTCCCCCCCCCTCCCAAGTGCAGAACCTTGCATTCTTAGGTGCAAACTGACACACTTCAGACCACCTCTCTATCTTTTGTAGATCCCTCAGCATCTCCCTGCTCCCTTTGTCGCTGTCTACCTTACTGCACAGCTCCATGTCATCTGCGAAGAGGCACAGCTTGCCATGGATGCCCTCTCCAATGTTGCTGATGAAAACAGTGAAGATGACAGGATCCAAGACAGATCCCTGCAGCATCCCAGTCATGATCTCCCTCTCTTCCGATTTGACCCATCCTCTGCTGTGTCTCCTTCAGCCAGCATTCTATCCATCTAACTATGTCCCTAGCCACACCCAGTTCCTCCAGCTTCTTCAGCAATCTTCTGTGTGGCACCAAGTCAAAAGTCTTGCTGAAACTGAGGTACAGTAAATCCACAGCATAATCCATGCTGTTTACTATCCTGTAGACCATTGCTCTCCAAGTAGTCCACAAGTTCCTCTTTGATCTGTAACTCCATCAGTTTACCTACTACAGAGGTAAGGCTGACAGGTATGTTATTCCCCATTTGTTCCTGGTCTCCCCCCACTTTGTGTGGCTGGAGTACATCTATTACCCTCCAGTCTTTCGGAACTACCCTGTCTGAACTGAGCTATTGAACAGCACTACTTCCAGTTCAGCCAATTCTACAGCAATTCCTTGTGCACCCTTTGGTGCATCACATCCAACCCTGGGACTTTACCTGACTTTAGAGCTTCAGACCCCTTCTAGACTCTTTCTCTAGTAAATACTGTCTGCTTCTTTTCAGGAATGCCCCTGACAGCTGCTCTGATGCTACTTTGAGACGGGGGCCTGCTGTCTTCCCTGGTGAAGACAGAGCAGAAGTAATTGTTAAGGATGGCTGCTTTTTGTTCATCTTCCTCAAGTACCTTCCCCCCTTTTAGCCTAATAATGCCCATTCCCTTCCTCTTTTTTTCCCTTAATATATCTGAAGAATGTTTTTGCCCACCCTTTACCCCCTCCGCAATACGCAGCTCTGTGTCTGCCTTTGTCTCCCCAACTGCCCTCTTTGCTCCCCCAGTTTTTATTTGGTCCTCTCCCCATTCCTCTTCCCCTGCTTTTCCTTGTACCTGGTGAAAGCCTTTATCTTGACCCTCACTGCTTCTCTGGCCCTTTCTGTGAACCATGCTGATCTCTTGTACCCTTTTCATTTTAGAACCATTCATGTGCATGACTGTGTTGTCTCGAGAATGGTCCTTGCTTGTCCCCCATCTTCCTCTACACCTTCAATGCTGTCCACCTTGGTCAATTTGTCTCTGACCAGCTCCTCATCCGGCTGAAGTCTACTCTTCTGAAAGCTAGAACTTCAGTTTTGATGGAGCATTCTGATTGTGAAGGCCAGCCCGATCCAAATGGAGTTATGGTTGCATGACCTCAGTGGCTCCCCTTCCCTCACACCACCTAACACTTCCAAGCTGGTGAGCACCAAATCAAGAATGACCACCTGTCTAGTGGGTTACCAGTTGCCCAGCAGCCAGTCCTGCAATGTATCGAACAGGGCCTGACTGCACCTGGCTGCTGGAATGTCCCAGTCGATATCCCAGGTTTGGATCACCGACCACCACCACCACCACCTCCTCCTTCTTCTTCACTCCCTTGCCAGCTCTTTTTGAGCTCCATGTCTCTCTATTCCCTTAACCTGGTGGTCTACAGGTCACTCCATCTGTATTTTTCATGTCTGAGGAGGTTGTGAGGTGAATCCACAGTGATTCGTTTCCCCTCTGCTTCCATGGATGTGCCTGTCCTCCACTCTCTAGGCCTTCAATGACATAAGGGCTACCCCTTTCTTCTGTCCTGTCTAAACATTGTGTAACCTAGGACTGACAAATTCCAGTCATTATTTCCAGTGGCCCAAGTTTCTGTGACAGCTATGACATCAATCTCAGTGTCTGTCACCACTGCCTGGAGCTTACTCATCATATTACCCAGTCTCCTGGCATTAATGCAGACCCCTTCCAACTAGCTACAGATCCTCTTTTGCTGTTTTGTTGTCCTACACCTTAATTTCTTCTCATTCTTCTTATCATCTTATTTTTCCTATTGTTTTCAGACCCTGAGAGCCATCCCCCCCTTTGCCTCTTCCACTACTTCTTGCTGAACCTCAATCTTCTTTTTACCCACCTTACTGTTACAAGTTCCCAATGGGGCGGGGGGCAATAGCTAGGTTCTAAAGTTACTAAAGTTGGTTAGGAACAGGAACAGACCAGGAGGTCCTTCTTGCCTATTCTCCCACCACTCAGTGAACTACTATGATACCTTCAAAATGTAGATATTACGAATGTAGATAGAAGGGTGTGTGGCTTAGCAGCAGATCAGGACAGATGCTTCTTCATAGAGATCCTGAGTAAATAAACCTTTTGTTGGAGAGTGCTTTTAACTATTGCACATGGGAATTGGGCAAATCAAGAAATGTGGTCCCAGCAAATTCAAACCGAGAAGGTGCAGCCACAAGACATCAAGCTTCAGCTGCAGGATGAAGCTTCTGTGCGAAAGTGAATCTGGGCCAGACAGAGTGTCTCTAGCCACCTACAAACAGAGAGAGAAGTAAGTGCCTCAGCTGGGGAATACCATTCTGGTCACGGTAACCAGCTGCGCCACAAAGGCAACTGGAACCTGGGCTGTCCCGGAGTACTCATTACTCCTTCTCCAATACACAACCTGGTGCTGCACAAATAATCACTTCATTTTCAATCACATGGGTGCGGTGTGCATATTTTATGGAACACATACAAACAGAGGAGAAAGCAGTAAGTGCCTCAGCTGGGACTTGAACCCAGGCTTCCCCGGAATACAGTTCCAGTTGTGCTAACCAGCTGCACCACCAAGGCAACTGGAACCTGGGATGTCCTGGAGCACACATTATTCCTTCTCCAATGCACAACCTGGTACTGCACAAATAATTACTTCATTTTTAATCACATGGGTGTGGTATGCATGTCTCTATCCACCAAAATATGACCCTTGCACAGCCTGTAAAAACGGTCCAAGATGTGGACAAAAAAATTGGATGCTATTACTCCTCGTGTGAGTGCTTTGGAAACTATAACTGACAGCTCTACCTTTAAATCTATGGACAATACGGCTAAATTAGTGAAGGAGGATGCCTTGCTGCGCCAGCGTCTTATAAATTTGGAAAATCAGACTAGGGAATACAACATTCAGCTGATAAGACTCCCTGGAATGGATCCACTGGGTTTTGTCCACACAGTGTTACCACAGCTCCTGGGGATCTCAGATGAAGAAACAGCTTTGGCCCTGGAGAAAGCTTACAAAATCACTCATCAGGCCGTGGCGTAATTGTCTATACTGGCATGGGTGTACAAAACAGGACCATGGCCACTGCCAAACGTAAGCAGCAACTGCAATATGGGTTTTATTCTTAAGTGTATTCCACTTAGCATTAACCAAACTGTTCTTGAACTCCGCCTCCCAATTACCATGATTTCTTTTATTGTTTACATATGATGTCCTGTTTCATAATTACACAATTTATGATTGTTTACAACTTTTTTCAGCTCTAAAATCTATACTGATTGTAATCCGGCCCAGTGGCATGGAGGGCTGAGGCATCACTGCCTTACCTCCTGCCACACTGGTGACTCGTGTTCATGGTGCAAGCGGGTCAGTCGGGGAGAGAGAGGATTAAGTGTCCGAGGACTGCTCTTTTCTCCCGGGAGGGTGGAGCGAGTGCGCACCTGGCCCTCGTGGCAGCGCTGGGGTAACAAGTGGACCCGCATGGGCGGATGCAGAGCAGACGCGGTAGCTGCAGAAGCCATTGGTGTCATTGCATGTTCTCACACCACACTGGGAGAAGAAAACTGGCGGCCAGTCGGTAGGATGACACTGTCCTCAAGAGATTCCACACCCAGCTAGCTGGGCACCTTGAAGAAGGGAGGAAGCATGAGAAGGTAAGTCCCAACGGACGCCAAGGTGATGGGGCTGGAGGAGCAGTGGATGGGGCTGGCAAGACCAGGGGGATAAACAGAATAAAAAAAAAATAAACTGATTATAATCATGGCATGATCTCGTGATCCTAGTGGTTCCTGAGTTTAACATTTATTGTTTAATCCTTTTACATTAGTTATTACTAGATCTAGTATTTTATTACCTCTAGTTGGTTCTTCCACCATTTGCTCTAATCCATATTCATTAATTATACCCATCAACTCATTTTCTGAACTGTTACTAGTTGTTTTATTTTCTCAGTCTAAATGGCCAAAACTGAAGTCACCCATTATTAGTATATAGCTGTTTTTCTCACATTTCTCTCTAAGGTCATTTAATAAGTTCTCGTTATATTCACTATTGCTGTCGGGTGGCCTGTAGCATGTGCCAACTGTTATATTATTTTGTTTTCCTATTATCTCTACCCATAGTGTTTCTAAATTAACTTTGATTGAATGCATAGTATCCTTGACCTGTAGGTTTTTTGAACAGTTGTTTACATATAAGGCCATACCCCCACCCACCTCATGCTGCGTATTATTTTTGTATGGTGTATACCCCTCAAGTTCCTGACCCCAGTTTATGTCATCATTCCACCCTGTCTCAACTACAGAAACAACATCGCAATTCTCATGTACAATAACTAGTTTTAAATCATCCTGTTTATTATTCAAGGATCTGGCATTTAAGTAAAGCATTTTTAGGATCTTACATTGTATTTGCAGTTTGTTTTTTATTATTTATCACCCCTTCCATAATTACATCTGTTGATGAACTTATCTTTATAGAATTATTGTGTATAATTTCCTCTCCCTCATTTATCAGTTTAAATTAGAAACATAGATACTGACAGCAAATAAGGACCACTTGGCCCACCTAGTTTGCCCATTTTGCCTACCTACTAGAACACCACAGACCCTACTTGATCTCAGGCTCCCCCACCGCTAAGATTCCCTTATGCCTCTCCCATGCATTCCTGAAGCCCGTTACTGTTTTTGGCCCCACCACCTCTGCTGGGAGGCTGTTCCAGGCATCCACCACTCTTTCTGTGAAGAAGTACTTCCTCACATCTCCCCTGAGTCTCCCCCCACCCCTCCAGCTGCATAGCATGTCCCCTTGTTCTTGAGCAGCTTTTTTTCTGAAAAATGCTTCCCTCTTGCACTTTATTTATACCAGTGAGGTATCTGGAAGTTTCTCTCTCATTCTCTCTCTCATTCTCTCCCTCTCTCATTCTCTCATTCTCTCTCTCCTTTCCTCCAGGTGTGTACATATTGAGGTCCTTCAGCCTCTCCTCATAGGGCCTGTGATGCAGACCCTGCACTCAGTTTTGCCCTCTTCTGGGCGTCTCCACCCTGTCTATGCCCTTCCCGGAGATGTGATCTCACAACTGGACACAGTACTCTAAGTGAAGTCTCACCAGTGATCTATACAGTGGTCACACACCTCTCTTGTTCTGCTGGTGATACCCCTCCTATGCCCCTAGCATCCCACTAGCTCTCCCACTACCTTGTCACACTGTCTGGCCACCTTTAGGTCATCAGATATGATTACTGCCAGATCCCTTTCCTGTTTGGTGGTGGTTAATACTAACACTCCATTTTGTACTCCACCCCTGGGTTTCTGTGCCAAGTGCATGATTTTGTATTTTTTCACATTGAAACCTAACTGCCAAACCCTTGACCACTCCTCTAACTTTCCGAGATCGCTTTTCATTTTTTCCTCACACTGCCCCGCTGCCCCCCAGAGTGTCCACCCTATTGCAGATTTTAGTGTCATCTGCAAAGAGGCACACCTTCCCTTCTAGCCCCTCTGCAATATTGCTAATAAAGACATTAAAGAGGACCGGTCCCAGTACTGATCCCTTCACGATTCAAACTAAAAGCTGTTTTAATCCTCTTTCCCAAAACATCACCTTTTTAAGTGGAGACCATCCCTGAAATACAGATACTGTCTATATGCAAATATATCCCAATTTCTCATAAATCTAAAATTTTCCTTTGTTGCACGTTCTCGGCCAATAATTTACCTTTCTTATTTTGCCTGTTTGCTCTTTTCTGGCTCATGGCACTGGTAGTATTTCAGAGAATATTACTAGGCATTTGTATTTCTGAATCAACTTTCCAATGTCTCTAAATTCTTTTTGTATCTCTAAACCAAGGTCTTATTTATGTGATTTGTTCCCATGAATTATCCTTACTGGCGGAGTTTTTGTAGTTCAATGAGGTTTTTAGCCGTTGCCTTATATCTTTCATTGTGGCTCCTGAGAGATGGATAACTTGGATACGCTCTTTATTCCTTCGCTTATTTTGCAGTCTACAAATCTAGTGATAAGAGTCTCCCTATTATTGCTTCTGTGGTTTGTGTTTCCATTTCCTGAGTTTCTTTTCCCTCATTTCCTCTTGGTGTCGTGATCACTAATTATTTCCACCTCATTTCCTAATATACTGAACCTATTTTCAGTCTCAAAACTTATGAGATGTTCAGCTGCTAGCCTTCCTCTCTATGACCTTTTGGTCCCCTTACCATGCTCCAATCTTGTTCAATTTCTTTGTCTGCTTCTGTCCTTTTCTTTTTACCCTGGCAATCTGAATCTAATGCATTTTCACTACTGAGGCTTAATTATTAGAATCTTCTGTCTTTTAATACTGTTGAATTTCTATTTTATCATCTCGATTCAGTTTTGTCTAAACTTGCCTCTATTTTATCTAACCATGTTTGCATTTCCTGCATTTCTCCGGCAAAGCTCTATTTGTTATAAATCTGTCATAGACAAACTTGTTTTACTTATATGTGGTGGTGGGGGCACTAATAAATACATATTACATTCCTTACACATATTCTTAGTTCCCCATCCAAGGATAATAGTGTTTCCATTTTACAGTCTAGGTGCTTAAAACAGAAATGGTTTTAGATATATACCCCAACAGTTCATTCCTCTAGATACACTAAACCTCTTTCACTGTCTCTTAAAGTACTAGGGTACTCTTTGAGTATTAGGAGATTACCCTCTTTCATTATCTCTTACAGCACTTTCACTATATTCAGTTTATCAACAGTTAAGCTACCTCCAAGAAAATATTTTTGGGATGTATGAATAACTAATTTACTAGCGTCCAACAGTTTTAATTTCTGTGTTTTAATAGTTTATTGCACCTATAAATTTCAAATTTATGTAGCTGTTACTCTGGAATGGTTATGTATCGGGCCCCAATATGGCTTAATTCCCTCAGCACAGATCTACTGTCCTGCACAAAAATTAGACAATTTAAATCTAGCCTGAGGGGCGGGCCCAGTGGCGCTGAGGGTTAAGGCACTAGTCGCCCTACCTCACGCTACCCCGGCGACTCGTGTTCGGGAATAAGTTAGGATGCCGGGGATCGGCTGGGGTGGGAAGGGATGGATCGTAAGGAAGACAGCTCTCCCTTCCTGGAGGGGGGATGTAGGGACATGTGTCGCTCCTGCGCAACCTTTGGCGACTGTAGGGGGAAGCTACAATGCAAGGGAGGAGCTCGGCAGACACTGGACATCATTGCACATCAAAGCTCCATCAAGGGGGCAAGGAGAAACACCAGAAAAAAAGCCCTCTGGAAGCCTAGTGAGATGACAGAGACGCCAGGGGCGTGCCCACATCCCAACGCCGGCCCAACATGCCCAAGACTCTCCGCGCCAACCTGACAACTGGTGGGTTCCTCTGATTTCAGAAAGAGCCACCAAAGGATGGCAGGCCCTCCCGGGTGTGTGATCCGTGAGGTTGGACCCATCCAGTCGCTCGGGGGAGAGCCTGGGAGAAGCGAGACCTCAGGCAGAGAGTAAGAGGCACTGCCGAAAGGGCACTCCTGAAGGATGCCCAGGCTCCAGAGTGAGAAAAAGAATTGGGGAAGAAACATCCAGCCTGAGGGCTCACCTGTTGTTCAACAACTATAAGTGTGACTGTGGTTAATAGCACTTATTCTACTTCCTGCCACTGACTTACTCCCCTCCACCCCTCACCCCCTATACCCTTCCTTTGACAAGGCTTGTATAAGCTGCGGTTCTGCCCCCCAACGGCCTCTCCCAGCTCTTTGAATTCTCTCCCTGCTACCTCTCGCACTCCCTCCCCATTCCCCTCCTCCCTTCTCTTTACTCAATCCTTTCTTCTCCTCCGCTTCCCCACTCCTTTATCAAGTTAAGCCTATGGATGGGTCTGTTTCACTGTTCAAACAACGGAAGTCTTGCTGTATTCTGACATATGCAGTGATGTCCAACCTTTGAACTGCCCCGAGAGGAAAGAGTTAACTTTCCATGCCAGGCATGGAGCGCTAAGCTCGAGCTTGGTTGAGACTCTTTCTGTTGCTGTTTTAACTCAAACCGTCAGATTCTTTGCTCCGCCTCACTGAACAGTCGATCCGGAGATTTCTCCTTCGCTCGGTTCAATTTAGTCGGTTAAAGTGCCGTTTTCCTCGGTTTTCGACCGAAATTAATCCGTTAACCTGTCGGTTCAGTCTCTGTCTGTGGTATTGTGAGTACTAGATAGGTTTATTTTTGTTTCTTCTGTGTGGAACTTGTAAACATTGGATCGGTTCGGTTTGAACCGATCAGGTTTCTTAAAAAAAGTTTTGTTCTAATTTTAGAGTGTGGTAACCGGTCCTTATCGGTTCTAAAAAAGCAGTTTCATTAAATTTTTTCCACGACCCATGTACCTGGTCGAATAATAAAGATGTATCACCTGGCAGACTGCGAGAAAAGGTAAGTTTGGTTAGGACTGGCCATGTCTGAGAAACCCAAAAGAAAAACCGGGCCCACTGGGTTTCAACACTGTAGTGGGTGTGAGGAAGCCTTTGCTAAGGCTGACCCCCACACCACCTGTGTCTATTGTCTCGGGTTTGACCACCTTGATTCAGACTGCCAGATTTGCAAACATTTTCCTGCAGCTACCCTGGAAAAAAGAGTTGGTAGGCTCAGGGAAAGGGAGGCCAAAAAGTCCGCTGACCCAGATGGCCAGCCTGGTTCGGTTCCAACCGAACCAGAAGGAATGCCCTCTGACTAGGCGAAACTTCTTGAGCAAGGGAGAACCGACTCTGAAGAGTCAGTTCGGTTAAAAAAAAAGAAGGGATAAATCAGCCGGTTCGATCCGCAAGTTCTTTCTCCGACTGCTGATGAAATAGCCAAAGCGATAAGGATTGTTAAATCGCTAACCCCGGTTCCGACTGAACCGGCACCATCGGTTAGGGGCTCGGTTTGGTCGGTTCCCCCGGTTCCAGATTATAATTTAGAGGATTTTTATGAACCGGAGCAGAAGGAAGGGGAGTATGAGGATAGTGATGGTAATTACGAAAGTCTGGATGTGCCCATTGACCCGGACATCTCCCCAGACAGACCTTCAGGGGTTTCTCCTCCTAGGCTTTCTGAGTCCCCTTCCCATTTTATGTTTTACAAAAAAGAGGCTGAAACTCTTCAGCTTCCTATGGAAGAAGCTGTAGATGATCAGGAGGAGCCTGACTATGTTGAGATGATGGATATCCCAGAGTCCAGGAGGCTGTCTATTCCTTCATAAGTCTTTTGGGAAACAGACAATAACAGTTTTAAAGACTCTAATTCTATACCTCCTGTGGACAAGAGGTATACTCTATCAAACTCGAATACAGGTTCCTTGCCCAGCAATGCAGCCATATTTGGGGTAGTGCAGGCTGCTGACTGTGATAAGCAAATATACCCTTGGCTTCCACCCCCAGACAAGGACTCCAGGAGGACTGATGCCATGGCAAATAAACAGTACATGGCAGCATCCTTGGGACTCAGTCAGGCTAATTATATGGCCTATACAGCTAGATATCAGAAATCTAGATGGGACACTGTAATGGCTCTGACTAAGCAGGTCCCTGGCCAGCTTGCCAAGGAGCTGGAGCAGGTGGCTGTGGATGGCACTGAGGCATCCAAGGTGCAATTCCATGCTGCAGTGGACTCCAATGATGTTTCATCTAGAGTCATGGCTGCATCTGTGGCCCTTCGTAGGATGGCTTGGCTCAGATGTACTAGCCTGTCTCAGGATACCCAGACTAAGGCCATGGATTTTCCTGTTGTGGGTAATTCTCTGTTTGGGGAGCAAACAGAGAACTACATGAAGAAAATGGATAAATACAGGACCACCTATAGGAGTGCTCAGGCCAAGGAAAGGCAAACCACTCCCCAGAGGCAGCATTCCAGGGGCAGGGGCAGGCCTTTTCATAGGCCTTTCTACCAAGCCCAGGCCTCCTCTTCTGCTTATGCTCATAGGGGGTTCTTCAGAGGGAGAGGCAGGCAGGGTACAAGCAGGCCTGCTTCCACCCCTCAGCCTAAAGCCCCTGCCAAACAGCCAGGGCCGATTTTCCACCACCTGTAGGGGGCAGGCTGGCTTACTTTGTTCAGGACTGGACGTCTTTAACATCAGACAAATGGGTCCTGGAAGTAGTGAGCCAGGGACTAGTTCTCAGCTTCAAAAAATTTCCCAAGATGAGAACCAGATCCTTTCCACCTGCAAATCCTTCAGAGGCACTTGCCCTAGAGGCAGAGGTCTCTTCCCTCTTGGCTCTGAGAGCCATAGAGAGGGTTCCACCCCTACACAAGGGAAAAGGATTGTACTCCAGGTACTTCCTAACCCCCAAAAAGACAGGAGAATGGCGGCCCATCCTGGATCTCAAATATTTAAACAAGCACCATTTAACGCCAAAGTTCAAAATGGTGACTCTGGGAATAATTCTACCCTCTCTAAGGCCAGGGGACTGGCTAGTTTCCCTGGACCTCAAGGATGCCTATTTCCATATTCTCATCAGAAGCTCCTAATGAAAGTACCTCAGGTTCGAGCTGCCTTCAGGCCATTATCAATTCAGAGCAATGCCCTTTGGCCTAACTTCAGCTCCAAGGGTGTTCACAAAATGCCTGGTAGTAGTGGTTGCTTTTCTAAGGAGAAAAAAGATCTCCATCTTCCCATACCTGGATGACTGGCTTATAGTAGGTCAGTCTCCAGACCAAGTCAAGTCACACCCACACATAACTCAGCAACTGCTCACTTCTCTGGGTTTCCTTCTGAATCTCTCAAAGTCAGTTCTAGAGCCTGTGCAGCTTCTCACCTTCATGGGGCAGAGCTGGATACATTAAAGGCAAGAGCCTTCCTTCCCCTGGGCAGGGCAAGGACCCTTGTTTCACTGGCCTCTTCATTCACCCTTCAGGTGTCTCGACCAGCAAGGCATTTTCTGCAGCTCCTGGGCCACATGGCTGCCTCTACAGCAGTGGTCCAGGGAGCAAGATTTCAGATGAGGGACATTCAGTTCCACTTAAGAGCCTTCTGGTCTCAGAAAATGGTCCTCTGACCAAACTAATCCCAGTGACTCGAACCCTGATCCAGGCTTTGCAATGGTGGCAGGATCAGGACAACCTAAGACAAGGAGTTCCCTTTGTCACTCCGTCTTATTCTCTAATCCTTACTACAGATGCCTCCCTCTTAGGATGAGGAGCCCACTTGGGGACCTGACCACCCAAGGGTTGTGGTCACCTCAGGAATCTCTGCTTCACATCAATCTATTAGAACTCAGAGCAGTGTTTCTAGCACTTCAAGCTTTTCCAAGTCTGTTCAGAACAAAGTAGTTCAGATCAGGACAGATAATACCACCACAATGCGGTACATCAACAAGCAAGGGGCAGGCTTCACGGCCCTGTGCACAGAGGCAATGAAGTTGTGGTCTCTGGCCTATTCCCTGAACACCTCTCTTACAGCAGTGCACCTCCCAGGGAAGGACAATGTCCTGGCAGATGCTCTCAGCAGGATATCTCAGGGCCATCACGAATGGTCCCTGGATCCCCTGATTTTGAAGGTGATCTTCTCCAGATGGGACACCCACAGATAGATCTTTTGCAGCCCCAGACAATCACCAACTTCCTCACTTTTGCTGCAGGCCCCCAGTGTTGGGCTCAGTCCCCCTGGATGCCCTAGTTCTCAATTGGGAAGGGAATTTCCCGTATGCTTTCCCCCCTTCCCTCTCCTGTTCAAGGTGTTAGTCAAAATCAGGTCTTAACCCTGCACAGTGATCCTGATCGCTCCAGACTGGACCAGACAGCCCTGGTACCCTCTCTTGTTGTCCTCAGCAGTCCACCTTCCCCTATCTCTTCCCAGGAATTACAGCCTGTTAACATGTGCTCAGGGGAGGGTTTGGTATCTGAATCTCAAATCTCTCATCTCAAGGCCTGGCTCTTGAAGAGTTAGAGTTTGCTGATTTGCACCTCTCTCAAGGTGTTATGGATATTCTAAAGGCTTCTAGGAAGCCTTCCACCAGAACCACTTATAATTCCAAGTGGAAAAGATTTACTATATGGTGCTCTGGGACGCATATTTCTCCAGAGTCTGCTAGCCTGCCCACAGTCCTCAACTATATGGTTCATCTCAATAGCTTGGGACTCAGGCCAGCTACACTAAGAGTGCATCCGGCAGCTGTCTCTGCCTTCCTGTCAGCAGGCAAGCATTCTTCCCTTTCAGCTCATCCTGTATTCTGTAAATTTTCCAAGGGATTGCTGCATATCAATCCTCCCTTTAAGGACCCTGCCCCTGCTTGGGACCTTAGTGTTTGCATTGCTCAGCTCATGCAACCCCCTTTTCAGCCTTTGTCCTCAGCACAGCTTAAGTACTTGACTTGGAAAACTGTTTTCTTGGTGGTCATGACTTCTGCCAGACACACAAGTGAGTTACAGACCCTGTCAGTGGAGCCTGATTTTATCTCCTTCCATAGAGATAAGGTGGTCCTCAGGACTAGTAGGAAGTTTTTGCCTAAGGTGGTTTCAGATTTCCACCTTAACCAGTCTATGTCTCTTCTTGTTTTCTTCACTGACCATTCCTTCCTCCTCTGGGAGTGGAGGCTGCACAGCTTGGATGTGAAAGGGCCCTTAGCTACTACATAGAGCATACCAAGGTCACAGGTTCGACTCCCTCCAACTGTTCCTCACTTATGGTGAGGTTGGTAAGAAAACCTGCCACTAAGAGATCTATTGCCAGGTGGATTGTCTCTTGCATTCAATTTTGCTATGAAAAACTTGGTAGGATCCCTCCCTCAGGCCTGAGGGCTCACTCTACCAGAGGTACAGTTGCTTCCTGGCTGCTGCCAGGGATATTCCTATCTTAGAGATCTGTCAAGCAGCCACCTGAAAACAGTACATACTTTACCAAGCATTACTCTCTGGATATCCAGGCTAGGAGTGATGCTCGGTTTGGCACAGCAGTGCTTCAGAGCCTATTCCGAAGTAGGTTCTGTCCCTCCTCCATGGAGGTACTGCTTGGTAGTCTGCATATGTCAGAATACAGCAAGACTTCATGTTGTTTGAAGAAAAAATTACTCACCTTAGTAATGTTGTTTCTTCTGAGTCTTGCTGTATTCTGACCTCCCCGCCTCCCTCTCAGAACCTGGGTTTTGGGATGTGGGTGGGCAGCAACAGTGTTGGCACTTGGGAGGTGCCCTCCTTTTTCTCACCCTTTTATTTTTGGTGTGTGTTGTGCTTTTGTTTTGGGTTTCCTGACCTGAGTCTTTGCTTTGGAACCAAAACCTTTTATTAAATTTAAGTTGCCCAGTTGGCTAGTGTGAGTTTACAGTTTCCACACAGGACACCCAGTGAGTATAGCTCGAAAAGATCTGATGGTTTGAGTTCAAACAGCAACAGACAGAGTCTCAACTGAGCTCGAGCGTTCCATGCCTGGCATGGAAAGTTAACTCTTTCCTCTCGGGGCAGTTTAAAGGTTGGACATCACTGCATATGTCAGAATACAGCAAGACTCCATTAGAAGAAACAACATTACTTAGGTGAGTAATTTTTTCTTTCATCTTATAAGCTTTTACCATATGCCCTGAATCTGTAATCCCTTTGTAATGACTGTTACTAGCCTTTGCTCATTTGTATACTGTTTTCTTGATTTTTGTAAGTCCTTTTGTTTCTCTGACACGGAATCTTTGTAAATGACCTCTTAGCTCAAAGGTGTTAATTCCTAGTATAAATAAATAAATTAAGGAATAATGCACAACAGCATGAGGGTTATGCTGGGATAACCTCATGCCTGGGATGGTTGGACACAAGGCCGCAGGCAGAGTGTGTCCAACACCCCAGAAGGGAGGTCATCCCAGCACAGCCGACATCCTGGACTGCATTATTGCTCTTATACAATGGCTCGTTGTTATACAAAATAAAAAAATTAAAAAAATACATAAAAAATGTTTTTAGTAGATTTTTAGTGTAGCAATATATCTTTGTTTCTTAAGAGAAAATGCTAACAATGGATTATCGAATCCAACAAATCAGTGCAGTGAGATTGTGCTCAGATAACCTAACTGTTACAAATGGCAGGCAGCCAATCAGGTTCCAGGATTTTTATTGCCCTTGTATAATAAATAAATAAATGTATCACATTTGCAAAATTATTTACCTGTCTAAACTCCAAGGACTAAATAGTGTGACCTGCTCCTTCTGGTCCCTCGGCAGACACAGGCAGACACACTTGCCTCTGCTCAACACAGCGCCACTCATGCTCAGTGACGCTCACAGGGGGGCTCAGCTTAAATGGTGAAGGACCTGGAAGTGAGGATCAAAGTAGGCTTGCGCTCCATGCGCCGTAATAAATTACAATACGTAATAAAATCAGCTCAACTAGCTCCTCATGTGCTACTGAGTCCCAAGCCGTCATAAAATAATATTTTGCTCCAATAACAAAACTGGTCTCGCTTCCTGTGTAGTCTCCACAGAATACCTGTGGAGACTACAGTACTCAGAGGTCCCTTGGTGCTATATCTAGGCAATCCCTCTAACTGTCTGCAGAAACCATCCCATTTTTCTTGAGTTGTTTGTTTTTCCTTATTTCTGTCACACAAGCATTTGAAATTTGGAGACAGGGAATTTCTACACACCATTCAAATTTGTTTAAATATATAAAGGCGCTGCTACTTAGAGGACAGCTTAAATGGTGAAGGACCCAGAAGTGAGGTCAAAGCAGGCATGCACTCCATGCGCCACAGTAAATTACAGTCAGCAATAAAATTAGCTCAACTAGCTCCTAGCATGCTACTGAGTCCCAAGCTGACATAAAATAATATTCTGCTCTAACAATAAAACTGCTCTGCTCCTGTGAAGTCTCCACAGAATACCCATGGAAGACTTACAGTACTCAGACGTCCCTTGGTGTTATAGCTTTTTTCAGTTCAATCAGAATTTTATTGGCTAGCAAGCTGAGAGAAAGTCTCTTCTTTTAACTGCGTCCAAGTACACATAACATTAGCTAAGCAACCCCCTCTAATCATCCCCAGAAAAAAACAGGTTACTCACCTATAACAGTAGTTCTAGGAGTGGTATATGTTGTTCATCCACACTGTTTGGCATGTCCCTTTCCCCTTTAAATCTTGCCGTAAGTCTTCAGGCTGGCTCCTCCCACCCACCCGGGTGGTATATACCTCAGCTCCATCTCATGATGCCAGATCTTAGCCCGGCTGAAGCCAGATTGTGTGCGTCTCAAGAGCCGAGGTTTAGGAACGTAGGAGAACAACATATACCACTCCTAGAACTACTGCTAGCAGGTGAGTAACCTGTTTTTCTAGGATCGTGGATATGTTGTTCATCCACACTGTTTGGCAGACTCCTAGCAGTTCTCCGGGAGGAGGTGGCAAGCGCACCCCTACTCAGGGAACAGAGACTGAGAACCGAGGCCCCAAAACCAGCATCCCGGCGTGACTCAAGGTTGATGTGGTAGTGGGTAATGAAGGTGTTTGCTGACTTTCAGGTAGCAGCCTGACAGATTTCCTGGATAGGGATGTCCCTGGAAGCAGCCACCGATGCAGCAGTATGGCAGGTAGAATGAGCTCTTATCACTCTGGGAGGCTCCTTGCCCGCCAACTCATAGCATAGACCTATGCATGATGTAATCCATCTTGCTATGGTCCGTTTGGCTGCAGGTCTGCCAGAAGCGGCTTCAGCATAGGTGACAAACAGCTGGCGAACCTCTCCATGAATTTCCGCCGTCCTCTCCTTATAATAGTAGAGAGCACGTCTCAGATCCAAGGTATGGAGCCTATACTCGGCCTCCGAAGTGTAATTAAGGTAGTATACTGGCAGAGTCAACACCTGGTTAAGGTGAAACTCTGACGCCACTTTCGAGAGGAATTTCGGGTGGGGGCGCAGGACAACTTTGTCCCTGTGGAAGACCAGATAAGGGGAGTCCACCAAAAGCCCCTGGAGTTCCCCTGTCCTTCTGGCAGACGTGATAGCCACCAATAAGGCCGGTTTCCACGACAAGTGTGACAGCTCACACTTGTGCATTGGTTCAAATGGCTTGCCCATGAGCTTTGCCAGTACCAGCAGTAGATCCCACGGAGGTGGAGGTTCATGCACCGGAGGGGATATGTGATCCAGGTCTTTGAAAAAGCACCCGACCACTGTTTCCTGCGTCAATGTCAGCTGACTGGCCTGTGCCCGGTAAGCAGAAATGGCTGCCAGGTGCACCCTAAGGGTTAATGACTGTAGATCTCCTTTGGAGAGAGACCAAAGGTAGTCAAGAATGTTAGCCACAGAACAGGATAAGGGGTCCAGGCCCTTACCCTGACACCAAATGGAGAACCTTTTCCATTTGAAGACATAACACTTTCTGGTCGATTCTTTTCAAGATGCCGCCACCATGGTGTAGACATCTTTGGAAAGACCCGAAGCCTGGAACTCTAGTCACTCAGGTACCAGGCTATGAGGTGCAGGGATTGAAGGTCTGGATGGAAGACCTTCCCCTGGTTCAGAGATATCAGGTCCGGGCGTGTACAAAGCTGCTCTGGGGGCCTGCAGCTGAGGCTGAAGAGATCTGGACACTAGAACTGGCGCGGCCAATCTGGGGCTACCAGAATCACCTTTGCCTTGTCCCTCCTCACCTTGAGTAACACCTGGTGGATCAAGGGAAATGGAGGGAAGGCGTAGAGGAGGCCTGGGGTCCACGGCCTTGAGAAGGCATCCCCCTGCAGTGAGCCCTGCTGAGGGGGCGGGCATGATACAGCCTCAGCTTAGTGTTTTCCGTGGAGGCAAACAGGTCCACCATCGGTTTGCCCTAGTGGGAGAACAGGCTGTAAGCAACCTCTGGATGGAGAGCCCACTCGTGGGATGTCTGGTCTATACGGCTGAGAGCATCCGCCAGCTGGTTTGAGGCTCCTGCCACATGGATGGCTAGGAGATCCACCTCCAACCAGCTTATGAGGGTCCAGATGCGGAGCGCCTCCTTGCACAGCAGACGGGAGTGCGTGCCACCCTGTTGGCTGAGGTAGTACATGGTCGTGGTATTGTCCGTCTGGACCTGAACCACTTGACCCCAGAGCTGAGGAGCAAAAGCTGACAGTGCCAGTCTGACTGCTCTGAGCTCCAACAGGTTGATGTGGCATCAGGACTCCTCAGGGGTCCAGAACCCATGGCCCCTGTTGTTTCCCATGTGGGCTCCCCAGCACATGAGAGAGGCATCGGTCGCAAGAACGACCGTCGACTCAGGGCGAACAAACAGGATCCCTGAATATTGTTGTTTAGTTTAATTTTAATACTGTTTTAACTATTTATTGTTTTATCTTGTATTATGCAGGCGCCTTGTTTTCAGAAAGGCGCTTTCTATAAATAAAGATTGAATTGAATTGAACCGGTCTGGGGCGATCCACCATTGGAGAGCGCCCCACATCTTCTGGGTTACAGTGTTCAGCTGGTTGAAATGACCATATCACTGAGTCCACTGGGCGGCCAGCTCCCATTGGAGGGGGTGCATGTGCAACCGGGCCCAAGGGACCACTGAGATGCACGCTGCCATGTAACCCAGAAGGCGCAGAAAGTCCCGGGCAGGGCGCAAGTGCCCAACCAGAAATGATTGGGCAAAGGAGGAGAGAACCTCCACCCTGTCCGCCGGGAGCTGGACTCTGGCTTGACAAGAGTCGAGCTCTGCCCCAATGAAGCCCATCACCTGGGAAGGCATGATTTCCGACTTGGCCTCATTGATCAGGAGGCCAAGTTGAGAGCAGGTCTGAAGGGTCAGATCCCTGGACCTCTCCACCTCCTGTTGGGTGGAACCTGCCAGGAGCCAACTGTCGAGGTATGGGTAAATTCTGACTCCCAGATGCCACAGCTGAGCCACCACCACTGCAATGCATTTGGTGAAGACCTGTGGGGCCAGTGACAAGCCGAACGGCATGGCTCGGAACTCGTACAGGGTCCCTTCAACCCTGAAGCGGAGGAACCGCTGATGGGATGGACGGATTGGGACGTGAAAGAACGCGTCCTGCAGATCCAGTGAACAGAAACGCATGTTTCGCTCAAAGATAGTATGATCTGGGACAGAGTGACCATCCAAAGGTGTGTGACCTGAGAAACTGATTCAGGTTGTGTAGATCTAGAATGGGGCACCAGCCCCCCCATCCGCTTGGGCACCAGGAGTACCTGGAGACAAAGCCTGGGTCTGCAGATGGATCCGCAATGACAGCTACTGCCTCCTTGAGGAGGAGCTGAGCAATGTCATCTCGAAGAGCTGACTGGGTGCATGCGGAAATCTGTTCTTCCCGAGGGGCGTGGGCTTGGCTGGGAGGGTACTGCTCGAATTCTAGAGGCAGTCCTGATCGACCACCGAGGAACCCACCTATCTATAGTGACAGCTGACCAGGCGGGAAAGAGTGGTGGAGCCAGCCCCAGCCAGTCCCAGGCTTGCGTGATGGAATAGGGTGGCAATCCCCACCCGTCACTGGGCAGGCTTACAGGAGGAGGAGGCTCAGGACCTGGCTCGGCCTCCTCTGCGAGCCCTGTTGGGGTCCAGGCTTGGGCTGAGGGCACCAAGCTTGAGCCTGCTGCTGATGCTGATGCTGCTGTCCTCCTTGGGAGGAGGACTGCTGAACCGCAGCGGAAGAGTGCCAAAAAGGTTTCTTCTTTTTCTTCTGCTGGTTCTTGCCTGAAGAACTCTTGGCAAATGTGGCATTCAAGGTGGCAATGAACTGTTCAATGCACTGTAGGTGACTGGCCACTCCTGGGCCGAACAAGTCGGTCCCAAGGAAAGTCACATCAGCTAACTTATGCTGAGTATCCGCCGGGAAGTAGGAGTGCCTCAGCCAAGCCCTGCGGTGAAAGGCCACTGCGGCGGCCATCGAGCAGCCACAAGAATCCCCAATGTCCAAGGCCGTCTGGAGCTGCTGTTTGGCAACAGCACGGCCCTGGTCCTGGACCTGCTTAACCGTGGTTTGCATGTCCACAGGAGGATGTGGGAGGACTTCATCTAATGACTCGAGAAGGGCATGAAAGAAGTGTGCCATGATGACGGCCGAACTGGCCTGATGAAAGCCCAAGGAGGAAGCCGCATAGACTTTCTGCGCCAAATAGTCCAAAAGCTTGGACTCCTTATCGTGAGTACGGTCAGTGTCAGCAGAACTGCCAGTACGCCTGAACACAGAGGCAGTCACCAGGCTCTCGGCCGAAGGGTGCTCTGTGAACCCCATAAGGGACCCCATGGGCACCGCATACTTGCGGGCCATGCAGGAAGATGGTGCTGGACATGAGGCAGGGCACGGACATAGTGGGCCAGACCAACAATGGCCTGGGCCACAGGAAAGGCCTCCGTCAGGGTATCCCCTCTCTTGAGGATGTCCATGAGAGGGTACTCCGCCTTTTTCTGGATGAGTTCCAGGGGCATCCCTGTAGAATCAGAGATGAGATGGAGGATCCTTTGGAAGGAGGAAGGACCTTCCTCCATCCCTGTGCCAATGGACGACTCATCATCCCTGGGATGAGAGTGGAGTCCGGTGACATCTGAGTCCAAGGAGCTGGGGTACAGCGGCCTGTTGCCCAAATCACCCTCGACCCGTCAAGGATGATCTGGGGTGACCGTGACCGACAGACGTCGGGGAAGCTTGGTATCTGGTCGGTCCTCTTTGGAAGGAGCCCCTCCCACAGGCTGCTTAGGCGGCGGCTCAACCACTATTGGTGGAGAGACCGGCAAAGGCCGAACCAGAGGACGGGCTGGCCCTGCAGGCAGGGGAACCAAAGGCTTCAGTTCCAAGGGGGTCGGCATTCAAGTCTGCAAGCAAGTAATATGCTGAGGTGAGGCGGCGGAGCCTTCTGCCCAATCAAAATCAGCTGTTGCCACATAAGGTCCTCGTTGTGCTGGCGGAGTTTCCGTTGGAGCCTCTCCTCATCCAAGGAGGATGAGGCCGACCTGTGGCGTTGCCTCTTTTGAAGCACTGACTCTTCCTTTGCCATTAATGGGATTACGACTTAGACCAAGATCGGGCGAGGCCGACTCGGTCAGCTCGGGAGACACGGAGAATCGGTGAAACCAGGGTCCGGAACAGGACCTCGATGGGGACAACAGCAGGCGGGTCTCCTCATCAGGAAACATGAGGACTGGAGTCCTCTCAAGAGTCGCTGGCCACGGCCGGTGACAGAGGGTCGATGGGTGAGGAACAATCTGAGCCTCCATAGTCCCACTTCCTTCATCGTCTGGCCAGACGAAGGTCCGTGAAGCCTGCAGCCGAGGAAGCAATCTCGACCAAGGTCAAGACCACATGCTCCTGGGACTGAGACCTCTCTCGGACCCAAGAGTACCTTCATCGAGACGAAAACAAGCTGGGCTCTTTGTCCCTCCTTCGAGAGCGGGAGGAGTGCGAGGCCGTGGGTGCCTCACCCGAGGTGGGGAGAGACTGGCACAACTCCTTGAGAACCTGAGAAGGTGGAGCCCGGTTGAGTGGAATGAAAAAGCGATTGGCGAGATAAATCGGGTGGCTTCTTCTTGAACGCCTTCATTCATTCCAGCTGCTTGATGGAACCCAGCGGCAGAAACTGCCCACCTAGCCTCCTTAGACTTCACCAGAGGATTTCCTTTCTCTGGTCTCCACAACTTCAAACTTGCCAGGCGGTTGTCCAGAACATTTGAATGGAAGGCCAAGCAAAAACTGCAGGACGAGGAGTCATGACCGACACCTAGGCAGTAGATGCACGTGAGATGGGGATCGGTGTGCGACATCTTCTGGCCACAAGGACACCAGCGAAATCCTGGAGAAGATTAATCTTCCATGATCGAGAACATAAAAGCGCAATCGCTAACTCGAACAAGTTTTAATCTCAGTAAAACCGAAGTTTTGAAAGCCAGGGCCTACGAAATATATGAGCATGAGGGAGGCAGCCTGTATCTTCCAGCGGAAAGGAAGATCTGGCATCATGGGGCGCAGCCGAGGTATATACCACCTGGGTGGGTGTGAGGAGCCAGCTTGAAGACTTCCGGCAACGTTTAAAGGTGAAAGGGACTTGACAAACAGTGTGGATGAACAACATATCCACGATCCTAGAACTACCCTGTTTTTTCTTGAGTTTTTTGTGTTTTGCTTTTTTCAGTCACACAAGCACTTGGAATTTGGGGGGTAGGGTATTTGAGACACACCACTCACAAATTTGTCTAAATCTGCTCCCCTGCCTCACTCCCTTTACTGTGGTTCGCCTAGCCTCACTGTCCCCAGCGGTCAGTTTAACTATCTAATGTAGATGTCAAACTTCTGCTCCTAGCGTGCTGGTTCCCTCCCTTGTCAGGCAAAGATCATCACCTTTGAAGAGCCTCCCATCTCAGAATTCCCCCTAGTAGGCCCTGTTCTTTTCTTTGGTTTTCCAATCATGTCAAATCAACTGAAATCCATAAATACATTCATTTGTGGTTTATCCAGTATCAGTGCTGTAAACTACTAATAAACAGAGCCCAAATTTTAAATTTCTATGTGTACTAAATCAGTTTTTGGTTCCCAGATCATCAGGCAGGAACCGCGCTGAACTGCAATTTCTGTGGTTCCTATAACTGACAAGGAACTGGATAAATATGCTTTAGTTTAAAAATTAGAAAATGAGCATTAAAACTAATGCAGATTATTCTAGAACTAGCTTGGTTAATTTTAAAATACTTTGTTTTCATAAAAACATCAAGCTTAGCTGTTTAGGATTGGAACGGATGCGAGGGCACCTGCTCTCTTCAGGGAGAAAACAAATCCAATGTAAGACCACTGGTGGGGGGTTGACCACAGTGTAGAGTTTCAAATTCCTTCTAAGTTCCAAATTACATTTCACAGGCAGCATGTAAAGTGTGAGATGGCTGCAGAGTTGTATGACATCACAGTTAGACTCCTGTTGTTAGAAAGACAGCGTTGCCATGTTGATGTCCTTAATAACAAAAGACTAGCTTAAAATGAAAATGTTTTGGGAATGCCGAGTTCTACTGATGCTAACTGTGACTGGAGCCCGATTGCATGGATAAGCCCATTTCATGTAAACCTAAAGTGAGGCAACTGTAAAAAAAATCATCAACATCAACAGAACTCGCCATTCCCAAACTGTTTTCATTTCAGGACATTCTGTTTTTATTACTGCTGACACTTTTAGGTACATTAAAACTGGGTCTTTAGCCGGCCCGGTGGTGCTGAGGGCTAAGGCACTGGATGCCTTACCTCACACTACGCCAGCAACCCGTGTTGTTCGAATGAGCAAGGGCCGGCCGGGGTCGGCAGGAGGAGAAGGATTGAGCATCAGGGTGGGGCACGGCAGTCGGTACATGACTGGCCACTAGCAGTGGCTGGGGACAACAAACCAATGCTCAGAAAGGGGAAGGAGAGAGGCAGAAGCCTGGAAGAGCACATGTGGATCGTCGTGCTCTCTCCATAGGCGTCGTGCATACCTCACTCTCTAAGGGAGAAAATGGAGGAAAAAAAGTAAGTGTGTCCCGGCACAGCAGGATGAATCTCGATCCCCGCAGGCCCCGCTCCCGTGCATAGCAGTAACCTCCGCACCGGATCCATTCCAGCAGGTTGAGGGATCCCAGTCGCCACGACTGGCAAGCTGTGGAAGTAAGTAAGCAGAAGGTAAGCTGCGAGCGGGAGACGGGGCTTGGGGATCAGGTAGGATGCAGAGCTGCCTGGGGACAGAAGGAGAAAGAAACTACAGTAACTGTAAAAACAGGGTCTTTATCCAATACAGTTTAATTTGCAGGTAAGGACCAGCTGATGGATCATGAGTTAAGAAGGCTCTAGTACAGGAGTGGGGAAAGGAAGGATGAAAAGTTGAAAACAGATGACTGCACCAACTTTACAGTAAAAAGATCACAAACAAGTACTGTAGAATTAAACAACGTGGTTCATCTGGGAGGCAAAATAAGCAGTGAGCAACAGATGAAGCACGTCTGTAAGGTCAGAACACAGGCCTGGTACAATGTTTCCAGGTATTACTGGAGAGTGACGTGCTGCCACTGCAGTTCTGGTGAGATAGTGGGGTGGGCTGCTCAGCACATGAAGAAAATGGATATACACTAAGGATATGGGAATGTGGCTGACAACGTCAGACATACTGCCCATTTCCTCTCACAGCAGAAGGCCAGTCAAGACAAGTAATGACAAGATTGGAGAGGGTAGCAATTGGGGAGGGGTAGAACAAACTCAGAGTAACACCACCCGTCTCTCTGCAGTTCCTCACTAAGCCTCAGCCCTATGGCTACCATGAGCAATATGAGAAGTTTACCTACCTTGTAACTATAGTTTTTCTAATCAATGTTTTATTGTGATTACCACTTTAAGCAGATAACCTACACATGCTCTCTGACTTGGAAATTCACAGTAGTTTGAACCAATCCATGCACTGATCACATAACACCTGAGCTTTAAGTATTAGATCATAGAGCAGTAAAGATGGGAAGACCTAACTAAAGCTAAAAAGATATACATCTAATAGGTTAAATAATTAGTCTCTACAATACTTAAAAACTATCAAACAACTGTTTAACATATACAGTAGGAAGATAAACATGGAATCCTAATTTCTGAGGTGAAATGGTTCATACCCCACTGCCAATGCACTAACCCATCCCGACACCCCCTGAGAACTGTTGTTATACCTCTTTGTCTCTGCGGTCCTGCATCATTTGCTCCCACTTCTGATGGTTATCTGCCAGCAGCTCACGTCGTTCCACCTCAAAGGCTCTCTGTTAAAGAACACAAATGTTATTAAACAATGGAATTTGTTTTTTCTCATTAAAAACTGTTCACTGTCTCTTTCCACAAAAGTACGTAATTTCCTCTGCAGGAACTCCAAGGTTGATGTCAATTTTAAACTGAGTGTCAAAATGGTCAAACTGGAGCCTACGTAATGAGTTTTCTTGCTTGATCTTTCACCAGTTTTAATCTGCTTTATTTTGTTAAGCAGGTTAGTTCACTGGAATATACATTCTTTTCCAGGCATAACCAGGACACTTCAAGTGACATAATATAACAGATCCGAAACAAATGATTTGATACCTTTTATTGGACCAACATGAGCGTTACAGAAAAGAACAAAGTGCTCTGGCTTTCGAACCAACCAGGTCCTTCAAAGCTAGAGCACTTTATTTTTTCTGTAACATCCATGTTGGTCCAATAAAAAGTATCAAATCATTTGTTTCTGGATCTGTTCTTAAAAGGACCAATACGGCACCTGCAACATTTTTTTGCATAATATACAGAGGCATTATTTATTTTGTTTTGCTGGCCAGGTAAGTGCACCATGCAAACATACTAGGGTAAACTGTTCTGTTGAATGCAGCCTCCTCCAGTTCCTGGAACTGAAGAAACTGCAGATTAAACTAAATATAACAAAGTAAACATCCTAACTAATGCAGAGTATCAAAAATCTAACTTGAAATAGAAAAATAGCAAAAAGAGTACAGTAATTAAACTTTGTAACACGGCATACCAGAGAGCAGTGAAATGGAGCAGCCGCATTGGCCGAAGTGGCACAGGTGACACAAACCGAGCGGGTATTAACCCACAGTTAATGCCCGCTCGGTTAGTACCACCTGTGGCCACCGCGGCAGTAGAGGGAGCCGCCCATCATCACCACCCCTCAGGCTCACCTGCGCGCCAGAGCCGCAGCCTCGCCGCTGGTCGCCTCCCGAGGCACCGCTCCTCTATCCAGCACTCTGACATACAGTCACGCACCATGGTGGCAACCACACTCAAGCCATCACCTACTGCAACCCCTTCACCGGCAGTACCAGAAATTTCCACCCTCACTGATGTCACCCACGGAAGGGAAACAAAACAGCGGCATTTGTGAGCTGGTTGTGGGTAGGGGGCGGAAAGTATGTGTCCCAGACTGCACTGCTCCAGTCCGTGATCGGCAGCCAGCATTGAACGGGACAGCAAAGAAACGGCCGGTCGGAATGGACAAAGTAGCATAGTAAGATATGTGTCTCGTACGAATCTTCTCCTCGTCTCGAGTGAGTAATACTGAACACTATTTAAAAGAATGTGTGGCATGTGCCGTGACTGCGTACGTCTTCACAGTAGCAGAGTCAGCTGAAAACAGCCAAATATACCACAGTTAACCTACGAACATTGTCACTCTCTTGAACCGCTCCTCATTACCATCTCACCCAGTATTCCGAGACTACTCCCGTCGTGCTTGCCGTGCTACAAGAGCATTAATCACCTCCAGAGTCGGGATCTACCGGTGATTAATGCCTGGGGTTGGAAACTCGGGCTTCGCCCTCGGCACCAATCCCTCAGCGGCATTAATCCACCGCACAGCCTCCTCTGTCGGTGATTAATGCTTACTTGTTGAGCAGAAGGTTGGATCTGTACTGGCAACTGCTCTCTTCAGGTGTTAGGACACTAGGAAGAGCATGACCACAGTGCAGAGTGTTAACTTGCATTCTAAGTTCTGAAATTAGCACAAAGTTCTATTTCTGGGGCAGCACGCTCATGGAGAAAGATGCTGCTTAGCATCACTGATGGATTCCTGCTGTCTGAAAGACAGCATTTCTTTCCATAAAGCTTCCTGGCAGAGAGAAGAATAGCTCAGAAAGGCATCCTGTCTTATACTTACAAACGATGATGAGTAGGAATGCTTTCGTAATGTATCGGTCTTTCTGGAGTCTTTATCAAGGGCTGCTGTTCAAAATGTTGTCCTTGTCTTTTCACAGGCAGCAGCCTGGATGAGCCTCTCAGGACTTGGGTGTTTGTAAAGATAATCAGATCCGGTTCTGGTTACCTGATATCTTCTTTTTTTCTACGTTCTTGTCAATTGCCATTCCAGAGGATAGCAGTTTCAAAATGCTACCACTCAAAGTGGCATGAATAGGTTCCTAACTCTCCTTTATTGGGGTTAGCCCTAGCATGCTGAGGAATGCAGATTCACCATCATCCTCCTGAGTGGCCTCGGGGAGATATTTATGATTTTGGCCATGCCTCTGTAAAATGTAAAATAATCTGGAATTTTTGGAGGGGTGCCAACATATCCTCCTCCTCGTCACATCAGGGGACATGGGTTCCTCTTCTTCCTCTGGCATGTGCTCTGTCATGCTGAGATCTGCAGCCGGAGGCAATTTTTCTGTCTACCATTTCATACTTTGAAAAAATGACATTTGATTAAATTTTTCCAAAGATGGCACAGGGGACTGAACAGGAGGTGCTACTGTTTCCTCTGGTTCGGGTTCAGTGTGCTTTCACTTTCTCACCTTTTTTGGAATTGTAGACAACACTGGTGTATCAGCATTTATTTTTTTGTCTTTGCCTGTCTTGTTTTCTGTGTTTTAAGACAAAACACTATGCACAGCTCACAGTGTTTTCCATTTGTGAGCAGTTCCCAAGCACTTGTAAAACTCGGTGTGCCTATCTACCTTAAGCAAACTGGTGCTGCACTGAGTATACCTTCTGAAACAAGTAGGCCAAGTCTTTTTCTTTGGCTTTCGCAACTCGGACACAAGACCAAGCGGGGCACCACTGTAAATTATCCAGCCCAAGTCTTTGACAGCCAAATTAAATATCGACCACAGCCTTTGTGAGTCAACATGTAAATTTCACTTCAGCAGTGAAACTGAGCGCTGTAAATATTGGCAGAGCACTTAGAAACCAATCACAGTCAATGTGAGCTGGTGACAGTTTCCACACTAGGCCTCAAACTTAAAGGCTGAAAAATAGGGGAAAAAAGTACAACATTTTTTAAACTGGGAACCGGAATCTGTTTTATATGCAGTATTTTACCACTAAACTCTGGCACAGTCTTTATGATGAGAGATAAATGCAAATTTGTTCTCGGTTCCTTGGAACCAGGAGGGAACTAAGAAAATAGTGCTTTTTTTTGTTAATAACAAAAATAGCACTAAAACACAAATCAAAGAGAGAAATAAATGAAAATAAATAAAATAATATTAAAACAATAACAAATAAGCCAAACTTTGACACTTAGCAATTCAATAGTGGGAGCACAAACCAAGGTAATTGCTTTCTTCAGTGAAAATTAACGATTTGTTAAGGAAAGATTGCTAGTACGAGACCAGTACAGAGTTTTTTCATTTAAATTTTTCATTTAAAAAACATGCTAAGTTGGTCGGCCCGGTGGCACAGAGGGCTGAGGAGCTGGACGCCTTTCCTCACGCAACACCAGGGACCCGGTTTCGGAAACAAGCCAGGGTCTTCGGGGAGCTGGAGGGAGCAAGATTGAGCAGCCATAAAGGCAGCTCTCCCCCTGGGGACTCATGGGCCTCTCCTGGAGGGTCGGGGGAGCCCGGAGTCCTGATCCCAATGTAGCAATGGGAGGAGCAGTTCAGGCGGGCGGTGCAGCGAGTATGGGACCCTGAGAGATGCCCCAGTCAGGTAGGAGTATAAAGAGTAAAAAAAAATCTACTATATTAAAAAAAAAACATACTAAGTTCTGGGGCACTATTACACAGGTAGAGATGATGCAAGAGTTGGACTGCCTGTTCTAAGGTACTATTGTAGAATTAGTGAATATTGTTGGTGCTGAGGTCAGACCAAAAGGCAGTGCTGAGCTGAGACTTGATATTGACGATTCCCTCAGTCTGTATCTTCGTGGGAAGGTCTTATTGAAATGTGAAAGTATCCAAAGTCCATAACACTCTCCTTTTTGTAGGGCTGGGATCAACATGCCCAGTGTCACCATCCTGAATTTTTCTTTTTGAGGCGACTGTTCAGAAATCTTGGGTCCAGAATGGGTCGCCATTCCCCATTTTTAAGGCTGCCTGATGTAGTCAGGACAAACTTCTTGGGATCATTTTCATTTCTTTTTTCATTCTTTTGTCATTTTGCTTTAGACTGTCCCCTCATACTCACCACTGCTCACTCTGTTCTGTCCTTTCTCTAGAAACATAGAAATTGGTGGCAGATAAGGACCGCTAGGCCCATCCAGTCTGCCCTCTAGCCCTACACTAGTTTGTGGCCTCTGACCCTACCTGATCAATGGCTTTTCACCCTCCTTCCCACCTCTAATATTCCCCTATGTCTGTCCCAGGCATGTTTAAATCCCTCCACCATGCTCACTCCCACCACCTCCTGTGGCAAACTATTCCATGTGTCCACCACCCTCTCCACAAAGAAAAACTTCCTCACATTACCCCTCAACCTGCCACCCTCCAACTTCATATCATGCCCCCTTGTTCTTGTACTCCTCCTATATTGAAAGATCTCCACCATACCTTGTTTATGCCCTTAAGGTACTTGAATGTTTATATCATGTCCCCCGATCCCTCCTCTCCTCCAGAGAGTACATATTGAGGTCCTTTAATCTCTCTGCATATGCCTTCCAGTGCAAGCCCTGTACCATCTTAGTCACCCTTCTCTGGACTGCCTCCACCCTATCAATGTCCTTATGAAGGTGCGGCCTCCAGAACTGCACACAGTAGTCTAGGTGAGGCCTCACCAGCGTTTTCTACAGTGGCATAACTACCTCCTGCCTTCTACTTGTGATACCCCTGCCTATGCACCCCAGCATGCCACTGGCCCTCCCTGCAGCCTTTGAACTCTGCTTAGACACCTGTAGGTCATCTGAAATGATAACCCCAGGTCTCTTTCTTCCTTGGTGATCGTCGGCAACCCCCCCATCTTGTAGTTCTCCCCAGGGTTCCCTCACCCTAGGTGCATTATTTTGAACTTCTTTGAATTGAACCACAGTTGCCACACCTCAGACCATTTTCAATCTTCCCCAGGTCCGCCTCATTCTCTCCACCTTGCCTGGTATCCACCCTGTTACAGATCTTGGTGTCATCTGTAGACAGGCAGACCTTTCCTCCAGCCCTTCTGCAATGTCACTAATGAATACATTGAATAGGACTGGTCCAAGGACTGATCCTGAGGTACCGCTGGTCACCCCCCTTCCCATATTAGATCCCATTTACCACTGCCCTCTGCCTCCTGTCCATTAGCCAGTTCCTAACCCAGTTTATCACCTTATGCCCCATGCTCAGGCTCCCAACCTATCGGGGAAGAGGCAAGTTTTAACTATCATAAACCTTTCTGCCATAACTAACTTCTACACAGCAACAGGCCTTACAGAGGGGCTTGCGTTGTGCACCTTCATGTACTGTAAGAGTTTGATCTTTTGTGGACATAAAAAGTTCTCTAGGAAGTTAACTCTTCGGATCATTTTGCAAAACATAAACAGAAAGATCATGATGATGCAACGATAAATAGTAGTAACAACTTAAGTGACAGTTTGGATTCAAATAATGCCATGCAAACACTTACTGATAGTAACATCAGAAAGCTCTCAACTTTGTGCCATATTATGCCCAACTGTTACCACATTTGAAAAGGTTCTTTTGTGTGAACTGGAAAAACGTAGAGATGAACTTTATACACTGGATTATTCCAATATGACTAATGCAGAGTGAATGGCACTAAAAGAACTGGATGAAAATCCGCATATTATAGTAAAACCAGCGTATAAGGGGGGTCGATAGTTATTCTTAACACCGAGGATTATAAAAGGGAAATTTTTAGACAACTGTCTGATACAAATTTTTATGTTGGCTTAAAATTGGATCCAACTGTTAAATTTAAGCAAGAAATTGATACATATTTGATGCATGCTCATCAGATGGGTCTTATCACAGACCAAACCTTGGAATTTTTGGTAGTAGCACATCCTATCAGACAGACAATATATGCACTCCCAAAGGTACATAAAAGTATTTTGGCTCCCCCAGGATGCCCAATAGTGTCTGGCATAGGCTCACTGACAGAGCCCTTTCTAAATTTGTGGATAAACATGTTAATCACATAGTTTCTACCTTAAGATCACATATTTAAGACACTACACATATTGGGCATCCTGGGGATCTACAGATGGAAGATGACTGGATGCATCTCACTTTAGACATCCAGTCATTGTATATAAATGTGCCCCACAAAGAAGGTCTGGAAGCACACAGATTTTGGATGCAGGAAGTTACTCAATTCTCTGTGCCCTTTATGAATTTTTTGTCAGCTATCTGAATTTGTCCTTACCATGAATGCTTTTGTATTTCAGGGTCAGTATGCCTCCAGGTAAAGAGGACAGCTACAGGGGCTACTTTGCCCCACATATGTCAACCTTTACCTTTGACTATGGGAACTACGGTACATCTATGATAAAAATGCCAATCCTTTTTTTGGGAAAGTAGATTTTGTGGAAGAGGTTTTTGGACAATGTGCTGATGGTGTGGTGGGGAAGTGAGATGGAATTGCTTGAATTTGTGTCATATTTAGAAGCATCAAATCCAAATTGAAATTTACTGTAGAATATGATAAGTTTATTGTACACTTTTTGGATTTGGATATTCACAGGATGCCTGATGGCACAACTGAGACTGACCTGTATAGAAAAGTCACAGATCAAAATAGCATTCTTATGGCAAATAGCTGTCACCCCATACACCATCAGCAACATCCCCAAATCACAATTTATGAGAATTAAGAGGAACTGTTCTAACACAGATACTTATACCAGCAGATATAGATAAATGAGTCAGAGATTTCAGGAAAGAGGTTACAATATAGGTCTTTTTTTTCATCTTTATCCTGGCAGTTCCGCTGTTGCCATCAGCCCTGGTCACGGCCCCTGGGACTTCCACTGCCATCTACTGCCACCATCCCCAGCTATCCCCGGCTTACCCCCCCAGAGGGCAGGGCTGCGGCATCGGTTCCCTTCATCTGTGCCGCGGAACTAGTATCTGGTCGGGGATGCAGCGATGGCAGCTGATTGAAGCCCCAGGGAGGGCTTCACATAGACAGCGGACCTGCCCACCATCTTTTCCTGGTTTTCGGAGGCAGAGACATGCAATGATGCCAGCGTCCACCCGCCTCCCTAATACAGAGCGCCAGTAGCGTGGGTGACTCCCAGCCTCCGCCAGGGAGTCCTCATTATGCCAGACACTGCCCCACCCTCCCCGGAGAAGAGAGGCGCCTATGGGGCACTCAATCTTTCAATGGGCATCTGTGAGGGGGAAAGGAGGATTGAGGCAGACTAGAGAGCAGGGAAGTGAACAATGTAGACAGCGACCAGGGAGATGAAAACAGGTGATAGGGGAGCCTTTGAGGGGGTAGTAGTGGGGAGGTTAGGAGAGGGATGATATAGTGGAAGTGGTAGAGGGAGGGTCAGTAGACAGGAAAGGGTCATTGTGCTGGTGAAGTAGATTCAGTGTCTTAGGCCAGGGGCTAATTAACACTGGGGGCATGAGCAGACCATGCAGCTTGAGAGGTGGGATCAGAGTTTTTCTTGAAAGGCCCTAATTTTGGTTCTGCCAGGAGGTCAGATGGGAGTGAGTTAAGCCATTTTGGCACATGGTAGACAAAGAACTGTTGCCCTTGGGTCGTTCGGCAGAAGGGCACTTTGTGCTGAGTATTGAGAGATCCTCTGGTCAGCCTGGAGGGGGCTGTTTAGTAGAGCATAGAAACGGCACTTGATGGGGTAAGACCAAGTGTGGCTTTCTTGGTCAAGAGACAGGCTTGGTATTGGATGCGATTGTCAAGGTTCAGCCAGTCGGTGTGTACAGGTCACACATGTGGGTGAGTAGTGGGACCCCGAGGGCTAGGCGGCATGACTTGTTTAGGGCAATGGCAATTCTTTTCAGGGTTGATTCTGGAGTTCAGCTGTAAACGACGAGGCCATAATCTATTATGAAAGCACTGAAGGGTGATTGTTAGTTTAAGGGCTTGGGAGTGAGGCAATGTCCGTGCCTATATAGTTGTCCAATTTTCCTGCTCACAGTCTTAGTGACATTGTCAACATGCTGTGTGTATGAAAGGGTGCTATCCAACACAACTCCTAGGTATTTGAAATTGTGCTCCATCTATAGAGGTTCATTTTGTTTGTTGTGGATAGTTAGATGGTCCGATTTATTTTTGTTGTCGGGGAAGAGAAAAGCATGGTTTTGGTTTTCTTATAATTGAGCAGTAACCGTGAATTGGTAAACCAGTCTTCAACCAGTTTGAAATTACACTGAAGGCTTTGTTCGAGGAAACAAGGTTGGGTGGCTAGAGTAGAGACAGCATCGCTCTACATACAACAGGATTTTGTCATGACATATTTTCGGGAAGATTGTTCAGAAAAAGACTGAACAGTAACTGGCCTAATACGGACCCTTGGGGGACACCTGTACTAACTTTCTGTTTGTCAGAGAGAGTTTTGCCAATTTTCACCTGTTGGACCCAGCCAGAGAGACAGCTGTGGAACCAGTTCAGTGTGGTGGGGGTCACGGTGGTCTCCCGTAGTTGGACTAGTAGGAGTTCATGATTAACTGTATCAAAGGCCTTAGTGAGGTCAATAAAGGTTGCCCCCACTAAGTGTCCTCGATCCAGTGAGTCATGTATGAAACCAGTGAATTCAACTAGGGCAGTCGTCATGCTGTGAAGTTTATGAAATCCATGCTGTTCTTTGCACTGAATTTGATACTTACTGAGGTGGTCAATTAGTTTGTCATAAACTATTCGTTCCAAGGCTTTGGAGACTGAGGGTAGAATTGAGATTGGCTGGTAGTTAGCATGGATGGAGTTGGCTCTGCTTTTAAAGACAGGCATTACAACTGCTGCTTTCCAGCGTTTGGGGAACTGACCTGAGATAAGCGAGAGATTGAGAATTGTTGTTAAGGGGGCCAGGACCTGATCTATGGTGAGTGTTAGCAATTTCAAATCTAAGCCATCATTACTTTGCCTAGATTTGTGAAATACCTTCAGTAGATATTTTTTGGCTTCCATGATTTTGATAACTCCGAGACAGAATGGTGGGGTAAGGGTATCCTGGTCAGGGGTGGGATGCAGCTGCCGTTGTACTCTGGGCATTAGTGACAGGGTTGAGGTAACTGGGTGGGAGTACTTCACTGAGGTCGGTGAAAGCTGTATTAAAGGTGTTTGCAATGGTTTTTGGGTCATGGGTTATGTTCCCTTAGTAGGTTAGGAGGAGTTCAATTAGGGGTCCCTGTTAGTGTTTTTATATTTGCCCAGAATTTGCATCTGTCACCCCAGGAATTGTCCAGTTCGGCCCTGCAGAAGTGTGATTTGGTCTGACGAACTGCCTGAGTACATTTATTGCAGGCTGTTCGGTAGTTTTGGAGGTCAGATTGTGCGCCCGTGCTTTTGGCTATATGCCAGAGGTTATCTCTGGTATGCATGAGATCAGTGAGTGATAGAGTTATCCATGTCTTGTAAGAGCCTCTGATCTTTCTAGTGGTGAGGGGTGCGAAGATATCACAAGCCAAGCTGAAGGCCTTGATGAAATATGAGGAATAAAAAAATTGAAAAGATTCCGGTTTGTAGGAAATTATATTGAAAGGACTCCCAATTACTCATACTTTCAAGCTTCACTAGGACAAACACAGATAGTCTGTCATATGTTGGAATTTGGTTTAATATGCCTATTATACTCTACTGTTCATAATCTAGAGCGTCTTTACTCTCATCAACTTTTTGCCATCACAAAAGTCTTGGGCCTCTCATGCATGCAACACTGACTTCCAATGGTGTCAGGTCAAGCCCCCTTTAAACTTTCTTTGTACTTCCATTTCAAAGACTGAGCGAGTCATCTTACAATGGCAAGCATTTATTAACATTTCTATGTCCCCCCCCCCCCCAACTCCCTCTCCTACCTCAATCTGATTGAGCTCTACACGGTAGCATTTCGTTAAGTTCCTTATCTGCTCCTCCATTCTCTCAATCAGCAGGTCGATGTCTTCAGCCTCCTTCTTCAGCTCCTTCACATACTGGTCATCCTTGCTTCTCAGCTCCTGGACCAGCAGAAAAGAAAGACAATTAAGTACAGGAAGCCCTCTGGCAACCAAACACCACATTTTACTAACAGAATTATAGGATCTGTGAGATGAAATCAGGTCTCTCCAGTTCATCCAACACTCTTGAAGGAGTGGTCCCTGCCAGAATTATTTGATGTCCTCATATCAGGGGCATGAAAGAAACCATATGTTTAAGATCTTCAGTGGAAACACAGTCACATCTACCATGAGTTACAGGATCATCTGACAATTTGGATACGGCAAACCATCAACATAGTACTTTGAAAAGTGAAAACAACACGTTGCAAAAACCCTCTGATTCTCTGAGTCATGATAAAATCTTCAGATAAATTTCAGATTTGTAAGATTTCTTAATTATTGAAAACCTGGAGCTGTATCTTGTGGCTCATACTACTACCATATCATTCTGTCTATCAATATTGTTTATTATTTCTTTGAAAACAAAACTTGGTCCAGTAGCTCTATTGCCTTTTTAAAGGGACACTGTCAACCTGTTTTTCATCATATTATTTCTAGTTAAAAACCTACATTTTATGATTGCCTACCTTTTCTAACATTCATCGATGTTGCTGTTTATTTTGTTTGTCTCTTTGTTTAATAGAACTGAAATGCATCCCAATGTGTATTTATAAACAACCTTGTTTTGTTTACAATCCTGGATCTGTTCTTACTGCATACTTCTTGAGCATTACAAACACACCCAAACAGTGCAGTCACTCATGAGGCAGTAGCATTCTAAACTCCCACTGCATCACAAGGGGCTAGCCAGTGTTGTGGGTGCTCCCACATCCAGGAAAGATGCAGCTGGAGCTGATAAAGGAATGTAAACAAACCTGTGTTTGTGTGGTAACACCAGAATGGTGGGCAGTCTGTTTTTCACTTTTTTAAAGAAAACAAAGAGTCAGAATCAAACTACCAGCTGCATCAGCAATCTTTACAGAATGTCAGCAATCATAAAATGTGTTTTTTTAACTAGGGACACTTCGAGACCTAAGGGGGTTGACAGCGTCCCTTTAAGTATCAGCTCCTTATCCTGATACTGGAGTAATGGCACTACCTCAGCAGTACTGACACATCCTTGCGTACCTACTTCTCCCCTTTCTCTCTGCGAATGACCACTTTCACCCTAACCACTCTGCCCCATTTCCTGCCTCCTTCCCGATCCTTCTTTCACCTCACCCCTCTCGCCCTCCACCTTCTTTCCACTGTTTATCTTCACTTACCTGAACTTTTGTTCTCCCAAATCTACCTATACCTATTTGACAAAGCACCTTGGGCTGCCTCCTTTTTATTAACAGGGCTCGAAATATAGCCTTTCCGTATTTCCAGTGGAAATGTGGTTTGAAGCTGCTAAATGTTGCTTTAAGTTCAGCATTTCCATTTGGAAATCTGTTGCGACTGCTGTACCTGTTCTTGACAGTTGGGGGCGTGCAAGCAAATCCTCAGGATGGCTTCAGGTCTCGGGCGGGGGAGTGAGCGGGTGGGAGTGCGCCGTCATCTCTCTGCACATCGCTGGACTGACTCAATTCTACAAGCGGCGCTCCTTGGACAGCTATGGGTCCTTGCAACAATGTGACCCATGTGATCAACATTCAGCTTCCTTTGCTGTTTGGCTGTCCAGAAGCTCTTGCCGCTGAACTGACTACAAGTGGTATCAGAAGTCAGTTCACAGCAGGAGAGGAAGAAGTGCTTTTCTTACCAAGAGTTGGTCTCGGAGTTATGCCGCAGTCACTGCTGTATTGAGCACATAAAACAAAACAAAAAATGACCGTTGATCTCTGAGTGCATAGCAGTGATCAGTAGCAGCTAAGCACTTGGAGAATACATTATTTCTTCAAGTCTGGCTGGGGGAAGAGAGTAGTAGTCATAGGTGCGGAACCGGGGCGGAAGGGCGGTAGCCTCCACTTTATTTCTGTATGGCAAAACTAGTACAGGAAAACATGCCCTTTGTACCCTCATAAGTGCCCTTTTGATTCTCAGCCCCTCAGCTTTTACCATATTCCGCACCCTTGGTAGTAGTGGGTTGTGGGACAAAAAAAAGTTGTCTCAGAGAGAGAGAAAAAAAGGTCTGAGCACACTTCTGAAGAGTTTTACACGAATTTTAAGTTGTTTATTTTCAGAGGTGACTAGACTGTTAGCAGGTGGTCGGTGGATGAGCCTAACATGCCCACAGGCAGGCTTAAACATTTAAAATAAAGGAGCTGGGGGACAAAATGATTCCCACTTGAGCTCTGCGACTGGAAAAGAGCAGCTGCTGCTGTCTGAATAAATATTTCTGCAATCACCTAGGCTATTGTGTGGGAAATCTAACTACACTATAGTTGCTTACAAAAAATCTGCATAAACCCATATTGCTTACAGAAAGGGGTGAGAAATCTCTTAGTGAACTGTGAAAAGCTGAACTGTGAAAAACAAATCCCCTGCTTTTAAAACAGACTACTTTAAGGAGGATAAACAAGTCCTTCTGGTGATTTTTCTGAGCCTGAACAACTACATTACTGGCTCAGTTTAGTAAGCTCATTGCCCTATGAGGAAATAAGTGAGCTTTCAGTGTGAATTAAATTTTTTTTTACATTGGGTGGGGGTGGGAGGGTGGGGAGTGCTGGGTGAGTACCACTGGAACACCAGGTAATTCAGTATGTCACAACAGCAGCCCGTGATTGGGCATAGCGGGGGTACTGCTAGACCACCAGGGATCAATGGAAATATTACAGATGCCCATGATCAGGCATGCAGAGGTGTACCACTAGACCACCAGGATCAGTGGAAATATTACAGATGCCGCAATGGGGCAAATGGGGGTTATCATTAGACCACCAGGGATCAATGGAAATATTACAGATGCCCGTGATTGGGCATTCACAGAGGTTACCATTAGACCCAGGGATCAATGGAAATATACAGATGCCCGTAATTGGGTATACGGGAGGGTTACCATTAGACCACCAGGGATTAATGGAAATATTACAGATGCCATAATCGGCGGGCATCTTGAAACCGCTAGACCCCAGGGATTACTGTAATTATACAGATGCACGCAATCTGGCGGGCGGAGGGGGCCACTAGACTACCAGGGGGTCAGGGTGCTTCTGGATGGCGTACCCGCTGGCTAGAGGCTGTTGTGTTGCGCCTTGCACTACAGCTTCCCACCTGTGGGTGGCCAGCGTTTGAGCCTGTGATTTGCGGCTCAACTTTGAGTACCAGTGTGCGTGTGCGTACCAGGGGGTTCTTGCCGGCATATGTCCACATCATCCAGGCTGAATATCGGGATGTGCGCATACATGGGCACACCCCTGCATCTGCGTCACATAATATTACTAATGTGCCTGTGACGTCGAGGGTTGCGCTGCACACCTTACCCCTTTGAAGATCACACCGGGACACATGGGGGGGTTGTGCATGGCGCACCCTGTTGCGCCAGGCACAACCCCTTTGAATATCTCACCCATTGTGTCAGCAGTTAAGGAGCATGCCACAATGCGTAAAGAAATTCAGCCACTTCACCACGCAATCAGCTGTTTTGATGCATTACAAGCTACCAAAACAGCTGATTGCATCATGTATCTGTGACTTCTCCATCGGCCTCTCACAGTCCTCAGGAAGCCAACGGAAAGCCACCACCCGCCGTTCAATGTACCTTCCCGGTGAAACATTTCAATAAATAAAAATTTTTAAAAAAGCCGACGGGGTGCCCAATCCCTCTGTCGGCATGACCCCCTCCCCAGTTCATTTGCCGACAAGGTAGCCCAATCCCTGTCAGCATAATGCACCTCCCCCCATTTGTTGTTTACCAAGGGGGGCGCTCAATCCCCTCTCGGCTCATGCTCCCCCCCCCAGCACACTGTATGTGAACTGGAAACATGTCTGTACTCTTCAAAGTCGACCAGAACTGAAGAAATGCCGTAAGCTGTATAATGGCATAAATAGGGTTTTTCAACTTTGGTGCATATCTCAGCCATTTTGGGAATTTGTTCACCAAATTTTTCAACATGGGTTCTTGAGACCCACATCATGAACTCAGTCACTGTCAATTTGTTATTCGTCCCAAAGGTGATTTCGTGGTCACTGCGCATGAACCACCTTTCGGGACCGAGAAAACGAAATGACAGTGTCACAGTTCATGAGGTAGTCCCCAAAACCCATGTTGAAAATTTGGTGAACATCCCAAAATGACAGTTTTATTTAGCTGCGGCATTGCAGTAGTTCCTACGCACTCTCGTAACTTCAAGCATTTTTAATATTTTCAATCCAGATTTTCAACATTGCCATTTTACCACACCTCCTTATGAACAGTACAGCTGTCATTTTCACATCTCCCAGAAATGTGTTTTTGCACCTGTAGCGCACAATGGCGTGGTTGGTGTGCAAAATCAATGTTTGGCACAGATTACGAAAATCACAGTGACACTGTTCATGAGGTAGACCCCCAAAAACCCTATGTTGAAAATTTGAACAGTACAGCTGTAATTTTTCACATCTTGCCCGAAATGTGTTTTCGCACATATAGCGCACAGTGGCATGGTCGGCGTGCGAAATCAATGTTCGGGACAGACTAAGAAAATCACAGTGACACTGTTCATGAGCAGAGATCTTAAACTGGCCATGTTGAAAATTTGGTGACAAACGTCCATAAAATGACTGTGTTATGAGCGTGCATTGTGCAATTTCCACGCACCCTCGTAAATTCACGAATTTGTAATATTTTCAGCCCAGATTTTCAATACTGCCATTTCCACCTCCTTATGAACAGTACAGCTGTCATTTTTCACACCCTGGCAGAAATGTGTTTCACACTTCTGGCGCAGGAATAGCTGGTCGCTGTGGGAAATCAGTGTTTGGGACAGATTAAGAAAGTCACAGTGACACTGTTCATGAGTGGAGGTCCCAAAATGCATATGTTGAAAATCTGCTGTAAAATATCCCCAAACGAATTACTTAATGGTGTAGATGTGAGCAGTTTCTACGCACACTCATGACACATAGAAACATAGAATTTGACGGCAGATAAGGACCACTTGGCCCATCTAGTCTGCCCATTTCCTACCTAACGGATAAGCTGCAGATCCTAGTTAACCAACAGCCTACTTCCTCCTACCCCCCCACTAGAATTGCCTTATGTCTGTCCCATGCATTCTTGAATTCCCCACTGTTTTTGACTCTACGACCTCCTCAGGAAGGCTGTTCCATGTATCCACAACCCTCTCTGTGAAGAAATACTTCCTCACATTACCTCTGAGCCATTCCCCTCTATCTTCAAATTGTGCCCCCTTGTTTTTGCACATCTCTTTTTCTGAAAGATGCTACCCTCTTGGACTTTGTTGATTCCCTTGAGGTATTTGAAAGTTTCTATCATGTCCCTCCTCTCCCTCCTTTCCTCGAGGCTATACATCTTTAGTTCCTTTAGTCTTTCTTCATATGTCTTCTGATGCAGACCCTGCATCATTCTGGTTGCCCTCCTCTGGACAGCCTCCACCCTGTCTATGTCTTTGCGGAGATGGGGTCTCCAGAACTGCACACAGTACTCCAGATGTGGTCTTACCAACTGTCTGTACAGAGGGCCAACAACTTCCTGTTTTCTACTGGTGATGCCTCTCCCTATGCATCCCAGTATCCCCCAGCCCTCCTTACTGCCTTCTCAAATTGCTGGCCCACCTTTAGGTCGTCTGATGTGACTACCCCCAGGTCCCTTTCCATTTTTGTTGTTGTCAGTATCTCACCCCCATTGTGTACTCTTCCCTGGGTTTTTGTTTCCCAGGTGCATTACTTTGCACTTCTTTGCACTGAATCTAAGCTGCCATACATTTGACCATTCCTCCAACCTTGCCAAGTCCCTTTTCACCCTTTCCACCCCACCTTGTGTATCAACCCTGTTGCAGATCTCTGTGTCATCTGCAAAGAGACATACTTTCCCTTCCAGTCCTTCTGCAATGTCACTTTGTCCAACCAGTGTTTTACCCAGGCTACCACCCTAGGACCCACTCCCAGGCTGGCTAATTTATTAATCTTTTGTGCGGGACTGTGTCAAATGCCTTGCTAAAGTCTAGGTAGGCCATGTCCACAGCCCTCCCCTGTTCTACTGCTTTGGTCACCCAGTCAAAGAAATCAATTAGATTTGTCTGACATGACCTTCCTGCTGTGAATCCATGCTGCCTTGGGTCCTGTGCCCCATTGGCCTCTAGGTACTCAACAATTCTTTCCTTCAGAAGTGATTCCATCATTTTCCCTACCACTGAGGTCAAACTGACAGGTCTATAGTTTCCTGCCTCTGTCTTGCTCCCACTTTTGTGAAGGGGAATCACATCCGCCCTCCTTCAGTCCTCAGGTACCACCCCATCCTTCCATGATTTATTAAAAAGGGTAGTTAGTGGTGTTACTAGTTCTTCCCTTAGTTCTTTTAAAATTCTGAGGTGAATCCCATGAGGCCCCATTGCTTTATCCACCTTCAGTTTTAAGAGTTCTTTCAGAACCCTTTCTTCTGTGAAAGGACTAATATCAACACCCCATCCAGAGTGCTTCTATTGACCGGATTAGGTATTTCCCCCTGCTTTTCCACTGTGAATACTGAGCAGAAGTATTCGTTCAGTATCCCTGCTTTTTGACTGTCACTCTCTGCCCAACCACCTTCCTCTTTGTTCAGCCTCAGTTTCCCTGCCTTAGTCTTTCTTTGCTCCCTAATGTACCTATAAAAGGTTTTATCCCCCTTCCGAGTTGGCTATCGTTTCCTCGGTTTGGGCCTTTGCTATTCTGACTGCCTTACCCGCTTCCTTCTGCTTTAACTGGTACAGTTCTCTGTCCTGCTCCTTCTGTGTTTCCTTATATTTCCTGAATGCTATCTTTTTTTCCCTTACCTTCCCGCCACTTCTTTTGAGAACCATAGTGGTTTTCTTTCATTTTGATTTGTTTATTTGCTTCACACAAAGACTTGTTGCCTCTGTGATGGCGGTTTTGATATTTCCCATTGTTGCTCCACCCCACCTTCTTGCCTGTTTGCTAGTGCTTTTCTGAGGCACTCTCCCATTTTGACAAAATCAGCCCTCCTGAAGTCCAGTACCTTCACTTTTGTGTGGCTTGACTCTACAGCCAAGTTTATCGTGAACCACACTGTTTGGTGGTCGCTTGTTCCCAGATGGCTACCCACTTCAAGATCAGAGATCCTCTCTCCATCCCCATTTGAAAGCACCAGGTCCAAGACTGCTCTCTCCCAAGTGGGTTCCAAAACTAGCTGTCTGAGGCATGCCCCTGTACAGCAGCGAGAAGAAAAAATTACTCACCTTAGTAATGTTGTTTCTTCTAATGGAGTCTTGCTATATTATAGACATTAGCAGTTTGATCCAGCTCTAGAACTGCCCCGGAGTGAAATGGTTAAAACCATTCCAAAATAGAATTTTGGCACGAGAGCAGCTCTATCTGTGTCATTTCAAACTTGAACTGTCAGATCTTTCGAGCCAAACTCACTAAGGTCTGTGTGGAAGCTGTAACCTACACTAGCCAAATGGCTACCTAAATAATAACAACCATTGATGGTCCCAACACCCAAGACTCAAGTCAGGGGACCAGAAATACTAACACCATTCTAATAATATGAAAATGGAACATAAGTATAATAAAACACACACACACATTTTCATACACACCCCCAAAGTCCCAAAGGGGACAAAATGCTAAAAGAACATAAGTAGTGCCCACTATTAGTTGCCCGCACCACACCAAGTAGAGGTTCTGAGAGCGCAGGTTATGGGGAGGTTCTATAATATAGCAGACTCCATTAGAAGAAACAACATTACTAAGGTGAGTAATTTTTCTTCAAACAACATGAAGTCTTGCTATATTATAGACATTAACAGAATACACAGCAGTACCTCCATGGAGGAGGGGCAGAACCTACTTAGGGAATAGGCTCTGAAGAACAGCTGTGCCAAACCGAGCATCTCTCCTGGCCTGGACATCCAGGGAGTAATGCTTGGTAAAAGTGTGTACCGTTTTCCAAGTAGCAGCCTAGCAAATCTCTAATAAAGGGATATCTCTGGCAGCAGCTAGAGACGCAGCTGTACCCCTGGTAGAATGAGCCCTCAAACCGAGGGGGGGGGGCTCTGCCCACTTTCTGATAATAAATTGGATACAAGAGACAATCCACCTAGCTATTGATCTCTTAGTGGCAGGTTTGCCTTTCCCAACTTCACCATAGGTAAGGAAAAGTTGGAGGGATTCGAACTCAGACCTTTGGTACGCCTATATAATAACTAAGAGCTCCAACATCCAGGCTGTGCAACCTCCTCTCAACCAAGAGGAGTGATCATGAAGAATACTGAAGGGAGATAGATTGATTAAGATGGAAATCTGAAACCACCTTAGGCAAAACTTCCTATTAGTCCTAAGGACTACCTTATCCCTGTGGAAAGAAATAAAGTCAGTCTCCACTGACAAGGCTTGCAATTCACTTATCGTCTGGCAGAAGTGATAGCCACTAGAAAACAGTTTTCCAAGTTACGTACTTAAGCTCTGCAGAAGACAGAGGTTCAAAGGGGTTGCATTAACTGGGCAATGCAAACATTAAGGTCCCAAGCAGGGCGGTTCCCGAAAGGAGGATTAGTATGGAGTAATCCTTAAAAAACTTGGAAAACACAGGATGAGAGGAAAGAGGGGATGACTTTCCTGCTGACACAAAAGCAGACACAGCTGCCAAATGAACTCTCAGGGTAGCTGGTCTGAGACACAAGGAATTAAGATGTACCATGTAATCTAACAAAATGGGCAATTCAGCAAATTCTGGGAAATATTTTTCAGCACACCAAATGGAAAACCTTTTCCATTTAGAACTATAAGTAGCTCTAGTGGAAGGCTTTCTGGAAGCCTTTAAGATCTCAAGAACACCCTGAGAGAGGTGTAAATCAGCAAACTCTAACTCCTCAAGAGCCAGGCCTTGAGGTTGAGGATTGAGGTCCGGATACCAAACCCTTCCCTGGGCACAAGTCAACAGATTGTGATTCCTGGGAGGCACAGGGGAAGATGGACTGTCAGAGACAGAAGGAGTGGGTACCAGGGCTGCCTGGCCCAATCCGGGGCAATCAGAATCACCCTGCAAGGCTGAGATCTGATTTTGACTAGTACTTTGAATAGGAGAGGAAAGGGGGAAAGCATAGAGGAACTTCCCCTCCCAATCCAGAGGAAGGGCATCCAGGGGAACTGAGCCCAGCACTGGAGGCCTGCAACAGAACAGAGGAAGTTTGTGATTGTCTGGGGCTGCAAAAGATCTATCTGAGGGATGCCCCACCTGGCAAAAACTATCCCCAGCACTTGAGGATCCAGGGACCATTCGTGATGGCCCTGGGAAATCCTGCTGAGGGCATCCACTAGGATATTGTCCTTCCCTGGAAGATGAACTGCTATGAGGGAAGTGCTCAGGGAATAGGCAAGAGACCACAACTTCATTGCCTCGGTGCACAAGGCTGAAGACCGAGTGCCCCCCTGTTTGTTGATGTACCACATTGTTGTGGTGTTGTCTGTTCTGACTTGTATCACCTTGTCGTGGACAGATGCAGAAAAAGCTTGAAGAGCTAAAAAGACAGCTCTGAGTTCCAGCAAACTGATGTGGAGCAGAGATTCCTGGGGAGACCAAACTCCCTGAGTGGAAAGGTCGCCCATGTGGGCTCCCCAACCCAGAAGGGAAGCATCTGTAGTGAGAGTCAAGTCGTGAGAATGGGAAATGAAGGGGACCCCGCTCTTAATTGCTCTGATCCTGCCACCACTGGAGAGCTAGGATCAAGGTTCGATCACTGGGACCAACTTGGAAGGGGGTCTCTTCTCTGAGACCAAAAGGTTCTCAAGTGAAACTGAATGTCTCTCATCTGAAATCTGGCTCCCTGCACAACAGCTGTGGATGCAGCCATGTGCCCCAGGAGCTGCAGAAAGTGTCTTGCTGGTCGAGACCTGCAGAGTGAAGGAAGAGGCCAGAGCCACTAAATTCCTTACCCTTTCTGGGGGAAGAAAGGCTCTGGCTAGCTTTGTGTCCAATTCTGCCCCTATAAAGGTGAGTACCTGGACTGGTTCCAGAACCGACTTTGGTAGGTTTAGCAGAAAACCCAGGGAGGTGAGAAGCTGCTGGGTGACCTGCAGGTGAGATTTTACCTGTTCTGGGGACTGGCCTACAATGAGCCAGTCATCTAGATAGGGAAAAACAGCAATCCTCTGCCTCCTTAAGTGGGCCACTGCCACTGCTAGACACTTTGTGAATACCCTTGGAGCAGAGGTAAGGCCGAAGGGCATTGCTCTGAACTGGTAATGACCTGAGGGCAGTTAGAATCTGAGGTACCTTCGATGGGATCTTCTGATTAGGACATGGAAATAGGCATCCTTGAGGTCCAGGGAGGCCAGCCAGTCCCCTGGCCTTAGGGAAGGTAAAATCATTGCCAGAGTTACCATTTTGAACTTTGGTTTCAAAAGATGCTTGTTCAGATATCTGAGATCTAAGATGGGCCGCCATTTTCCTGTCTTTTGGGGTAAGGAAGTATCTGAATACAGACCCCTGCCCTGATGCAGGGAGGAACCCTTTCTACTGCTCTGAGAGCTAACACGGATGAGACCTCTGTTTCCAGAGCGAGGGTCTCTGAAGCATTTGAGGTAGAAAAATCTGCTTCTCAACTGGGAAACTTTTGAAGCTGAGAACCTGACCCTGGCTTACTACTTCCAGAACCCACTTGTCTGAGGTTAAAGAAGCCCAATTCTGACTGAAGTAAGCCAGCCTGCCCCCACAGTGGTACAGGAGAATCGGCCCTGGGCACCCCATCAGGGTGCCTGTTTCACAGGAGCTTTAGGCTGGGGGGTGGGAGCAGATCTGCCCACCCCTCGTCTGCCCCTGCCTCTGAAGAAGCCCCTCTGAGCATAGGCAGAGGAGGCCTGAGTCTGGTAGAAAGGCCTGTGAAAAGGCCTACCCCTACCCCTGGGGGCATGCCTTTGAGGGTGGCTTGCCGCTTCCTTAGCCTGGGCACTCTTGTAAGTAGTCCTATATTCATCCATCTTCTTCATGTAATTCTCTTTTGCTCTCCAAACAGAGAATTTCCCACCACAGGAAAATCCATAGCCTTAGTCTGGGTATCCTGTGACAAACTAGTACACCTGAGCCAGGCCAACCTACAAAAGCTACAGATGTGGCCATGACCCTAGAGGAAACATCATTAACATCCACAGCAGCATGAAACTGAACCTTAGAGGCTTCAATGCCATCAGCAGCCACCTGTTCTAGTTCACTAGCCAGCTGGCCATGGGCCTGCTTGGCCAATTGCATAACAGTATCCCATCTAGATTTCTGATACCTAGCTACATAAGCCATATAATTTGCTTGCCTGAGTCCCAGAGAGGCTGCCATATACTGTTTTTTGCCATGGCATCAATCTTCCTGGAATCCTTGTCAGGAGGATGTGAAGCCAAGGAATATTAGCTTTATCACAGGCAGCAGCCTGAACTACTAACATGACTGCATTGCTGAGAAAGGAATTCTGTATCAGAGCCTGACAATGTATACCTTCTGTCCATCTTTTATCTACAGGAGGCACAGAATTAGGAGCTTTTAAAATTTTAATCGTTTGTTTCTAAAAGACTTATGTAAAGGAACAGACAATCTCCTAGACTCTGGAATATCCATCATTTCTACAAAATCAGGCTCCTCTTGCTCATCCACAGCCTCTTCTAAAGGAAGCTGGAGGGTTTCAGCAACTTTTTTATAAAACATAAAATGAGATGGGGACTCAGACAGCATAGGGGGAGATTCTAAAGGTCTGTCTGGGGAGATGTCCGGTTCAATGGGCACACCCAGACCTTCCCAGCCACATTCACACTGTTCATAATCCTCCTCCCCCTCCTCTGGTTCATAAAATTCCTCAATATCATAATCCTGAACCACTGGGACCGGACGAACTGACCTTTTACCAGATAGTGGTGGTTCGGACGGACCCTGAGACAGTGACTGGACAATTTGTATGGCTTTTGCTATCTCTGCAGCAGTTGGAGAAGGAATTTTGGACTCCAGACCTGCTGATTTTCTTGATTTCTTTACTGGAATTGGTTCCTCAGAACCAGCTTTTCTTTTGCCCGAGGAAGTCTGGCCCTGATCAGAGGGCACTCCCTCCGGTTCGGTTGGCACCGAACCGGGCTGGCCATCCGGGTCAGCGGACTTTTTGGCCTCTCGTTCCCTGAGCCTGCCCAATCTTTTTTCCAGGGTGGCTGCAGGGAAATTCTTACATACCTGGCAGTCTGACTGGAGGTGGTCAAACCCCAGACAATAAACACATGTGGTGTGTGGGTCAGCCTTGGCAAAGACTTCCCACAAACATCACAGTGTTGAAACCAATGGGCCGGTTTTCTTTTGGGTTTCTCAGACATAATGCCAGCCTAACCAAAACTTCGCCTTTAACGGCAGTGCCAAGAAGACACCCTTATCGGTTCCTAACCGTGGTCAATGGTATTGAAAAACGTGAATAAACTGCTTTTCTTTTTTAGAACCGATAAGAACCGGAACCGCACTCTAAAATAGTAACTTTTAGTTTTAAATGAGTTTTAAACCCACTGATCGGTTCAAACCGAACAGATAACTTACCAAAGTTCCACAAGACAAAACCTTCATTTACTTACGGTTACCACAGATAGAGCTTGAACGAACGGTTTTGCGGTTAAATAAAACTATTCTCGGTTAAATCCAACCGAGAAAACACTTTTAAACAGAAATGAACCGAGCAGAAGGAGAACTCTCCAGAGCGACTGTTCACTGAGGAGGAGTAAAGAATCTGACAGTTCAAGTTTGAAATGACACAGATAGAGCTGCTCTCGTGCCAAAATTCTATTTTGGAATGGTTTTAACCATTTCACTCCGGGGCAGTTCTAGAGCTGGATCAAACTGCTAATGTCTATAACACAGCAAGACTTCATGTTGTTTGAATGGCCCTGCTCTTGGATGTGGCTGCAGCAAAGGTGCTCCAGTCAACATCGGCATATTCAGGTCCCCCATCAGCAATATCTCCCCTTTCTCTGCCATCCCAAGGATGCCTTCTATCATTTCCTTGTCCATTTCCTCCCCCTGAGACGGGGGTCTGTATACAACCCCTGTGTGGATTGTGGCGCCATTTCCAGTCTCAGGGTGACCCACAGTGCCTCCTCTCCTCCTGTTTACCCTTTAGTTCTGTTGCTTTGATCCCTTCCCTTACATAGAGGCTATTCCTCCTCCTCCTCTTCTTCCCTCCCTGTCCCTCCTGTAGATTGTGTACCTGGTATGTTGACATCCCAGTCATGATTCTCTCACGTACCATGTTTCTGTGACTGTCACAATATCCAGGCATCTCTCTTCCATCAAGGCCACCATTTCAGGGAGCTTTTACCCAGACTACGGGCATTGGTACTCATTACCCTCCATTTTTATGGCTTTATTTCTTTTGCCCCATCCACCAGTTTTTTATATTTTCACTACAGACTTTCAACATTGCCATTTTTTAACCCTCTTCATGAACAGTACAGGTGTCATTTTTCACATCCTGTTCAAAATGTGTTTTTGCACCTGTGATGCCAAGTGGCACAGTCGCTGTGCAAAATCAGCTTTCAGCTAACAAACTGATAGTGTCACTGTTCATGTGGTGGGGTCTCAAAAAGCCCAAGTTGAAAACTTGGAGTAAAAATACCATGAAACGCTCAGGGTGTTAGGGTTTTCGACCATTACACCCTACCCTGTAGGGACTGACAGGCGCTAAGGGTGTGATTTGGGGATTGTCGAGCAGTAATGCTCATGTTATTCATTCCCACCCTGCAGCCAGTGGCATCGAGGTGTGCCTTGGACCCTTTGGCCCCAGAGTTCACCCCATTCTCCTATACTGCACCCATTTCAGTGTACTGCCTTATGGAATGAGGTGAGTGTAAAGCCCAAACACTCCAAAGCACACCTTGACACTTGTAAATGTCTGCAGCGTAGGGTGAGGTGAAATGTCGTGACCGTTATAGGCGACGACCCAAAGGCACACCCCAATGCCTGTCCATCTCTGCAGGGTGGGGGTAGAGTTGGCGTAAGTTCAGTACTTCACTGCCATTCCTATACTGCATCTGTCTCAACTCCTGCACTTCCACTGCTAATGACAGCAAGCAACACTTGGCATTGACAAATGCTTGTATGTTACTGGAATTGTAATTTTGACTGGCCACTAGATGGTGCTGCTCTGCACATTGTCCTTATTTGTGGACATTGGCTATTTCTTTTAATTTGTCAAGTCTTCCTGTTGGCTTAAAGATTTTGTTTTTGTTGTAATTTATTTGAATTGGGGTCCTAGTAGCTGGAGTGTAGCACATTGTATAGCCATGCAGTAGCGGCAGTTCTTGGTCAAGCTGACTCAGTTACATTAGCCACAAACTGAAAGTTTTGTTATACTTCAAAGAAAGGAGGAGGAAAAAAGGCAGGTAAGAAGACAGCCTACTTTGGTGAGTGTGGAGAGTAGTTCAGTGTGGTCTTTGCCCACCCACTGCCATACTGCAGAAAGCTGTTGCTAGTGGGCACAAGAGGCTCAGCTGTCAGCACGAGAGGGCTCCCTACAAGTGTACAATGTGGGAAACCCAGCGTATGGTTATAAAGGCAATTATAACCAGGTTTTCCTATGAAAAACTGATGCCAGTTCTTATATAGTATTAAGAACACTAGAGTAGTAACGTTTCAATTCTAAAAGTGGAAAATTCAGACCATGTCTTATTAGGTGGGTTCCTAGGGAATGTTACTGGCTACTGTCTGGGAAAGGAGTCTGAGATTAAACAATACACTATTAGAGAATCCGTAGTACACACCAAAGTCCAAATTCCATTATTAGCAAGGAAAACAGTGGTGGGATTGTATGGTGATCTCAGAGGTGGTAGATGGATATAAAAGTGATATAAAAGGCTGTTCCAAAGGGGTCTAGGAACAACAAATAAAAGAATGTACAACATATTTACAACTAAGATCACAACTGGCAAAACTTGTGACCCATATACACATTGGTATAGGTACATTTACTACACAAATTTAAAGTATAAAACAGGAAATGAAACATTTACAGTACAAAGAGCCATCTCCCTCCTGATGGAACACAGGCGTAGGACTCAAAGAAAAACGGGGACTGGGAACATCTTTGAAAGTTGCAAAGAAAGGGTGGAGAAGAGGATGACAGGTGAGTTGAAAAATAAGACAGGTGTGATAGGAAACAGTAAAGAAATGGAGACAGTCCATACATATCGAAGAGATATCTTTGGAACAAAATATAAGGGAGAAGAGGCAGAATTCTACATGGAATACAGATTCCAACTCTTCCACCTTAAGTACATCAGAAACTGGAGGAACAAATAAAGGCAGAAGAAATAGGGATAGCAGTAAAAAGTTTCAGTAATAATACTGCTCCAGGACTAGATGGTCTGACAAGAAAAAATTGCTCACCTTAGTAATCTTATTTCTTCCAGTGTATTCTTCTATATTCATAACTGTATGTAGCCTGCCTCCTAAGTAGAACTAGCCGGAGAGAAATGGAACTTTATGCAAATGTTAGAACCTATCATTGCTCGAGACACACATTCAAACTGCTGCCCTCATCAACTGTAACGTTACATCAACGTCTCAGATTTCGATAATAGCCTACAAGGCAGAACTACTATGTACCTATCTAAAACTACCTATAAATGCATAAAGGAACGAACTCCCATAAACAAAACATGCTCCTTAGTGGCTATTTAACTACAACTCAAACAGATAAGTTTTAACCTGGAAACTCAGGTAAACGAAGAAGAAGAAGAAGAAAAGTCCTACCAAAGTTAAAATGTACTTTAATAGTGTGTACATGCTTATGGAAATCTAAAATAACATTAGTAGGGATGCTGAGGCTCTGGTTCTGGTAGGGGAGGCAGGGTAGGAGAGTTATGAATATAGAAGAATACGGTAGAAGAAATAAGATTACTAAGGTGAGTATTTTTTTTCTTCTAACCCCATGTATTCTTCTATATTCATAACTGTATGCAGACTTCAAAGCAATACCTTTGGAGGTGGGTGGGCAGAGAACCTACTTAGGAAAGAAGCTCTGCAGGACTGCTGTTCCAAATCTGGCATCACTTCTGGACAGTATGTCCAGGCTGTTATGCTTAGTGAAAGTATGTACTGTCCTCCACATGGCAGCTTTGCATATGTCCAGTAGGGGACATCCCTTGAAGCTGCTATGGAAGCAGCTGTTCCCAGTTGAGTGGGCCCTAAGTCCTGATGGGGCCTGTCTGCCTGCTCTTTTGATAGCAGAACTGTATGCAACTAACTATCCCCAAGAGATTGCTCTCTTGGTAGCTGGTGTACCTTTTTTCACATCCCCATAGGTATGGAATAACTGTTGTTTATCCTGCCTGTGATTTTTAGTGTGAGATATGTAATAGCTCAGAGCTCTCTTTACATCCAGACTGTGAAGTCTATGCTCACCTGAGGTAGAATGCTCAGTGAAAAACACTGGTAGTGTAATAGATTGGTTCAAATGAAAATCTGAGACCACCTTGGGGAGAAGTGTTCTATTTGTTCTGAGTACCACTTTGTCATTATGAAAAGACAAAAAGTCCTTTTCTACAAATAAGGCCTGAAGCTCACTTATCCTTCTAACAGAAGTCACAGCCACTAAAAATACAGTTTTACATGTGACATACTGTAGGTGAGCTGAGGACATAGGTTCAAAAGGTGGCCTCATAAGTTAAGCAATACAATATTTCAAGTACCACCCAGGGACATGCTCCTATTGGGTGGGTATGTGTGACAAAGACCTTTGAAAAACTTCTTAAAAATAGGATCAGATGCTATAGAGGTGGCTTTTCCCACCGAAATGTGGGCAGAGATAGCTGCCAAACGAACTCTTAGGGAAGTATGCTTAAGGCCCTGATCATGTAAGAAAGTAAGATACTCAAGGAGAGTTGAAATTCCAGCTAAAGCAGGTTTGATGCTGTGCAGGTTGCAACAACAGAGAAACCTTTTCCATTTGGCTGAATTGGTTTTCTTAGTGGAGGGTTTCCTATGCCCCTTAACTATGTGTAAAAGTGCTTGGGAGAGATTCAGGTAGCAAATTCCATGTCTTCAAGAGCCAAGCCTTGAGACAGAGGGAGCTGAGGCTGGGGTACCCTACTTTCCCATGGTGGGAGGTTAACAGGTTGTGCCTCCGAGGAAGATGTATCGGTCTGGATACCAACATGGATAACAGGAGAGGATACCAATATTGTCTGGGCCAGTCTGCGGCGATGAGGATCACTGAGGCACACTGGGACCTGAGCTTGATCAGGACTCTGAGAATGATGAGGAAGAGACAGAAAGCATACAGGCTTCTCCCTGACCAATCCAGTACCATGGCATCCACTGGGATTGTACCCCTGGCTGGAGGCCTGCAACAAAACAATGGTAGTTTGTGGTTCTCTTGAGCGGTAAAGAGGTCCATTTCTGGGGTACCCCACCTTCTGAATACTGAAGTTGCCACTTGTGTGCCCAGTGACCACTCGTGGTGGCCCTGACTGATTCTGCTGAGGACATCTGCCAGAATGTTGTCCTTCCCTGGAACATGGACCGCTTGCAGAGTTACAGTACTTTTAGACAGTATGCAAGATCCCACAGTTTCATGGCCTCTGAGCACAGAGGATCCGATCCTGTACCTCCTTGCTTGTTTATGTAGTACATTGTTGTGGTATTGTCTGTCCTGACCTGTACCACCTTGCCTGGAACCAAGTGAGCAAAGGCCTACAGAGTTAGAAGTACAGCTCAGAGCTCTAAGATACATGTGCAGCAAGGATTCTGCCTCGGACCAAGTCCCATGGATGGTGTGTTCCCCCATGTGGGCACCCCATCCCAATAGAGAAGCATCTGTTGTGAGAACAAAGGAAGGGTTCTGCTTTTGAAAAGGGACCCCTTGCCTTAAGTTGTCTGAATTTTCCACCACTGTAAGGCTTGAATAACAGCCTATGTTACTGGGATGAGTTTGGACACTGTGTCCATTCTCTGTGACCAATGGGACCTGAGATGAGACTGCAAGTCTCTCATTCTGTATCTTGCCTCTGAAACTGTACCTGTTGCTGCAGCCATATGACCCAGAATCTGCAGATAATGTCTTGCTGGGCATGGCTGGTTTAGTTTGAAAGAGGCAGCCAGGTCGAAAATACTTTGCACCCTGTCCTGAGGGAGGAAAGCTCTTCCCTGAATAGTATCCAGCTCTGCTCCTGTGAACTGAAGCACCTGAACAGGGGGTAAGAACAGACTTTTCCTGATTTATCAGGAATCCCAGGGATTGCAGGAGATGCACTGCTGATTGCAAGTGCTCTGAGATCTGTTGTGGGGATTTTCCTACAACCAACCAGTTGTCCAGATAAGGGAAGACTAGGATACCAGACCTCCTTAGGTGTGCCACTACTACAGCTAGGCACTTTGTGAATACCCTTGGGGCTGACGTTAGACCGAAGGGAAGGGAAGTGAACTGATAATGACCTGAAAGGAGTCTTAACCTGAGATACTTTCTGTGAGACTGTCTTATTGGGATGTGAAAATAAGCATCTTTTTTAAATCTAGAGATGCCAACCAATCTCCTTGCTGGATAACTGATAGTATGGACAACAAGGTGACCATCTTGAATCTTGGTTTCACTAGAAATTTGTTGAGAGATCTGAGATCCAGAATGGGTCACCAGTCCCCATTTTTCCTTTTGGTTAGCAAGTAACGGGAATAGAAACCTCTTCCTCTGAGATGCACTGGTACAGGTTCCACTGCTTTCATGTGGATCAATTTCTGCACCTCTTTTTACAAGAGTTTGCCCTCCATGAGGGAAGCTGGCTTGAAGACTCTCGATTTCAGAGGAGGAAGGGATTTGAAGCATAGGGACAAACCCTGACTTACCACCTCCAGAACCCACTTGTCTGTGGTGATGGAAACCCAGTTCTGGAGGAAATAAGTCAGCCTGCCTCCTACTGGCACTGGGGAGGCGACCTGGACCAACTGGTCAGGGGTTTAGTTTTGGGGGTGCCTGGACAGATTGGGAGCCCCTTCCGGAATCCCTCCTTCCACTGGATCTAAAGTACCCAGTCTGCTATGGGTAGGACTGTTGCTGAAAAGCAGCTTGGCCCTGATAGAAAGGCCTCCCATAAGGGGACCTTCCTCTGCCTCCCCCTCCATAAGGCCTATAGGAAGGGGTAGGCCTGTCCCTGGAGGAGTTACTCTTGTAGGTGGCCTTATATTCATCATCCTTTTTCATATAATCCTCAGTGTGTTTGCCAAACAGGGAATTGTTCTCCACAGGAAAATCCATGGCTTTTGTCTGGGTATCCTGGGTGAGATTAGTGGCCCTAAGCCATGCCAGTCTTCGTAGGGCCACCGACAGAGCCATCCACCTGGCAGCATTATCGTTAGCATCAGCTGCCATCTGGAACTGATATTTAGCAGCTTCCAGACCAAATCTAGCTGTCTGTGCCAGGTCGTCAGAGAGGGGCGAGGGAGCCTTCTCTGACATAACTAGTACTGATTGCCACAGTATTTTCCGGTACTGTGCTGCATATGCCAGGTAATTAGCCTGCCTCACACCTAAGGAGGCAGATAAGTATCCCGAACCGCGAGGAACCGAGAAAAAATACAATTTTACCATTAAACTAAATAAACTTAACTTTAAAAAGTAATTAGAACTAAATTAAACAATAAATGAAGGCAGCAGTTCAAATATAGACAAAATTATACTTATTAAACTGGAATTCGCACGAACAGTCGAGAGGAAGATCTCCAGGTGTCTGACTTGCCAGGCGGAGTGAGAAATCTGAGACGTTGATAGAACGTTACAGTGGATGAGGACAGCAGTTTGAATGTGTCTCGAGCAATGATAGGTTCTATCATTTCCATATACTTCCATTTCTCTCCAGGCAGTTCTACTTAGGAGGCAAACTGCATACAGTTATGAATATAGAAGAATACATGGGGTTAGAAATGAATTTTATAAGAAATACTCTGAGCAATTAATTGATATTCTGCAAGTACTGTTTAATGGGATACTGTCAGTAGACAAACCCCATGAAGCCTTTGAGACGGCACTGCAAATCTTGATATATAAGAAAGGGGACACTAGGGACTTACAAAATTGGAGATCATTGTGCTTGATGAATGTGGATTTGAAAATATTTATGAACATTCAATGCAAGAGATTGGCATCAGCTGCCCAGCCTCTAATCATGCCACATCAGCCCTACTCGGTAACAGGGACAAATATTCAGGACAACTTGATTCTAATGAGAGAAATAATAGAACAAAGTGAAAAGCAGGAAGAATTGGGGTATATTTTATTATTACAAACAGGAAAAGGCATTTGATAGGGTGGATCATGGATTTATTTGAAGTATTATGAAAATATGGCATTAAGAAGTTTTGTGAATGGATACATTGTTTGTATATTAGAGCAAAAATAATGCCAAATAACAGGCACCTTGGCAAAGAGATATGAACTAGAATGGGGTAAGACAAGCCTGCCTCTTGAGTTCTCTGTTGTATGTTTTCTGCACAGATTCTGTACTTCATAACATACTGTACATGATCACCTGAAGATTACAGGTCAGAGGAATCAAGACAGCACAGCATCTGTTACTGTATCAGTGTACTACAGTAAGTGACATATTTCTGCATGTAAAAAACAACTCAATTTTAATGTTTCACGTTCAAAAATTAATCTGGCGAAAAGCAGAGGATACACTTTGAGTGATGATATGGAAAATATTGGAGATATACAGAGTATTTTGGTCTCAAAAGAGTCAATACAAGTTTTAGGAAAAAGGTCTGGATAAGGGGATATGGCAAAAGAAAACTGGAATGACAAAATACAGAAATGTGAACAGAAAGTTGAAAGGTGGAAAAAGTGGCAGCAGACTAAAAAGAAAATAAGTTATGATTGTGAAAACCTTTCTACTGCCAAGTTTCACACGCCTCAGCATGACATACCCACCACTACATGAGTTAGCTGTGAAACTTCTAAGTTTGGTGTTTCACATAATCTGGGGCAGTACGCTGAATCCTGTACAAAGGAACAGAGTGAATATACAGATAACACAAAGTGGATTAAATTTATTAAATCTTCTTGCTTTCTTTTTTAGTTTATTTATGATTAGGAATATTGCCCCGTCTTGAAAAATTAAAGTAAAGCATGACTGCCATGGGTAAAAGGATGGCTGTTACCATTCCATGTACGGTGTAACCTTGCAACTTAGGGTAAAAAAGGCTAGGAAAAATGACAGCATACCAGGGTTTTTCTTACTAGTGACAGAAAATAATAAAAAATGGAATGTGATAACACAGTAGCTAACTGTGGGATCTGGGAAACAGTTGTATAGTACAATACAGGAACAAGGTTTTCATGCAGAAATAGAGTATAAAGAAATAAATCTGACACTATTATTATAAGACAGAACAATATCTGGTTGATAAAAGAACTCTGCCAAGAATGTGGGAAATAATTTGCCCGAGTTGCCATGGGCTGTTAGGAGTTAAAAATAAATCCAAGCATAACAGTTTACGTGTAAAAATTGGTCCAAGGGTTGGGTGTGAAACTGAACTCAAGACAATGGAATATTTAGTTTTGGAATGCCCATTTGTGAAGATCTTTTGTGAAACACTGGCAAGACAATGGGTAGATATAGGATGGAAAAGACTGACATATGCATATATATTATAGTTTGTCACTGTCCTCTCAAAAAACGTATGGCCAGCCATCAGCGCAACAGTTGATTTCCACTTGCGCCAGCGATCCGGGTTCGGGAATGGACCCAGGTGCTGGAGGGCTGGCTGGGGAGAGAGGGCTCGAGTTGGAGCGACTGCTCGCTCTCTTGGGGAGGGCAGGGAAGCGACTCCGCGCTTTTGCCGACTTGGCGGAGGCAGGGGGCACGGCAATGTGCTGGGTCCCATTAACTAATGGGGCATGGTGAACGCCGTATGCATTGATGTTTATAGTACGCCACACCCGGAGGAGCAAATGGGAAAAAGTGCCCCATGGCCGACGGATGATGGTCGCCAACTCTCACTGCCATGAGACCCGAGCAGTCCACGGACCATCTCAGCAGCCCGCCAAGAATTGCACTGGTTGCCCCACCCGGTGCCTTCCCCTCAGAGGAGAGGGACCCACCCAGTGAAGGGTTACGTCCGGGTTACCTGGGGCCAGCAATGTGGGGTGATGGGTCACTGCATCAGGGCAGTGTGGCAGCGAGGGGCATAGGAAGGCGCTGAAGGAGAGGCTGGCCCGGAGCTGGGGGAGCAAAAAAAAAAAAAAAGTATGATGCTAGTACATTATGGCTGATATTCACCTGTGAGATATTCATATGGCAATCAAGGTGCAAGCCGATACTTCAACAAATACAACAGTCACAGATGGTAATAATCAGACAAATTGAAAACAAACTAAGGAGTCTATACTGTATATGCAGGATAGTAAATTCCTATCACAGGGAAAAATGAAGGTTAGATGGAAGCATTTAGGACTGGATTATAGAGGGCTGAAGAGGACGAGGACAATACTGTGCTGTACTATTTATTTGTTGACTAATGAAAGGTGATTAGAATCATAGTTCTTTCAATTTAATTTTCAGTTATACCCTGTAAGTGCAGTACATAATTTTGTATTTGATTACGTTTCTATACATAGAGCACGTGAAAAATTACTCCCCATAGTAATGTTGTTTCTTCTTAAGGGATCCCTAACTATGTTTAAGCAGTAATAGATGACAGGGTGCATTGTCCTGCTGGGATAACATCACGCCTTGGGTGGCTGAAGCATGAGGCAGCAGGCCAAGTGCATTCAACACCTGAGACTGTTCCCAGGCTGAAGGTCTGCAAGAAAATTGTGGAGCTGATAGTTCTCCCAAGATGCAAGCAGGTCTATACTGGGAGTGCCACACCTTCTGCACTGTGGCCAGAACCTGCTGGTTTAAGGCTCTATTCGAGGATCTGCCTGGCTGATTCTGCTTATGGAATCTACCAGGTCATTATTTTTGCTGGGCAGATGCAGTGCAAATATGTTTACTTTAAAAATATGCCAGGTCCCAGATCCTCATTGCCTCTGTACACAGTTTTGAGGATCTTGCTCCTTCCTGCCTGTTTATGTAGTACATTGGTGTGGTGTAGTCCGTCCTGATTTGGACAGTCTGACCCTGTAGCTGAGAGTAGAAAGACTGCATTGCTAGTAGTACTGTTCTGAGCTCCAGGAGGTTTATGTATTCCAGTGCCTCCTGTGGGCTCCATATGCCACTCACTGTGAGGTCCTGCAGGTGGGCACCCTACCCCAGGAGTGAAGCATCCAGAGTTATAATACTTGTTGGCGACTGCTGAGGGAAGGGACTGCACCCTCTGAGGTTGCTTTCTTCCTTCCACCCTTCTAATGATTCCACTACTGCTTTTATCACTGGCACTAGTTTTGAAAATGGATCCCATCTTTGGGACCAGTTGTCCCTTAAGTGGTACTGGGTATCTCTCATTTGGAACTTGGCCCATGGAACCACAGCTGTGGATGCAGCCATGTGCCTTAGTAAGTACAGGAAGTCTCTTGCAGGTCTTGGCTGACCTGCTGTGAGAGACTCTGCTGTTGCCATCAGAACTGTAACTCTGCCCTGCGGGAGGAAAACTTTCCCCCACAGGGTGTTTAGCTCTGCTCCTATGAAGCCCAGTAATTGAACAGGCTCTAGCTGAGACTTATGCATGTTTATCAAGAATCCCAGGTTCTCCAAGGTGCTTTTTACCAAATGTACTGAGCACCTTGCCTCTTGTTCTGTTTTCCTCAAGACAAGCCAGTCGTTCAGGTAAAGCAAAACCACCAAACCTTGTTTTCTCAGATGTGTTGCCACCATAGTCAGGCACTTTGTGAAAACTCTTGAAGCTGAGACGACACCAAATGGGAGAGCTGTGAACTGGTACTGGCAGTTCCCTAGCTTGAATCCGAAGTATTTTCTGTGAGACTGTCTAACTGGGATACGAAAATAGGTGTCTTTCAGATTCAGGGATCCCAGACAATAACCTTTCTGCAAAGATACTGTCACTGTCTTTACTGTGACCATCTTGAACTTCTCTTTTTTCAAATGTTTGTTCAGAAACCTGAGGTCTAAAATGGGTCGCCACTCTCCATTTTTCTTGTGGCTTATAAAGCATCTTGAGAATAGGTTGCTGCCTCACTAGGAGGCAGGGACCTTTTCTATAGCTTTTGATATTAAGAGCCAGGGAGAAACTGGTGGAGTGTGTCAGGAGCTGGCTACAGGACAGGATGCAGATGGTAACTGTAAGGGGGGGGGGGACTATCGAAACCCAGGCCTGTAACATCTGGCACTTGGGTTAATATCCCAGTACTGACACTGTAGTGCAGCATGAGAAGGGTGCTGCACTTCTGAGGTGCCGTCTTTCGGATGAGACGTTAAACCGAGGTCCCATCTGCCTGGATTGGTGGTAGTTCAGGTGGATGTTAAAGATCCCATGGCACTTATCGAAAAGAGTAGGGGAATTTCCCCGGTGTCCTGGCCAAATTTCCCTCATTCACTAAAAATACCACCAACAGCTTAATCTGGTTCAAGGTCAGTTGGCATTCATCTGTATCCCTCCCGGGTCGTGCCTGAAAATAGGCAAGATTTGCCTAGTGCACTTACCCGGTCAACAAAAAAAAAAAAAATAATAAAAAGTGGAGTCCCACAGGGCTCGGTACTGGGCCAGTGTTATTTAACATCTTCACTGGGGACATAGCAGAAGAGATCAACAGTAAAATCTGCCTGTTCGCAGATGACACTAAGATCTGTGCGAGAGTGGACAGTGAGGAGAGGAGGCAGGAGCTCAGGGAGGACCTGGCTAAGCTTGAGAGTTAGTCAGGCATCTGGCAGTTGGGGTTCAATGCTAAGAAATGTAAGGCCGTGCACCTGGGAGCCAGGAACCCTGGGACTAGCTACTGGCTGGGGGGGGGGCTACAAGTAGCTATTTCACAGGAAGAAAAGGATCTGGGGTGATTGTCACGGGGGACACAAAACACTCTGCTCCATGCCATAAAGTGGCTGACAAAGCAAACAAAATGCTGGGGTGCATCACCAGAGGAATCACCTCAAGGAGTGAGGAAGTCATCATGCCATTGTATACTCCCTGGTTAGGCCACACCTGGAGTACTGTGTACAGTTCTGGTGTCCATATTTGAAGAAAGACATCAAACTGCTAGAGGGGGTGCAGCAAAGGGCGACTGAGATGATCTTGGGCCTGGGAGGACAAACCTCGATGAGAAGAGACCAAGATAGCTCAACATGTACTCCCTAGAGAATAGGAGGGAGAGGAGCATGGTAGAAACCTTCAAATGCTTAAAAGGTATGAATAAGGTTAGAACAGAGGACATCTTCAGCTTAAGGGAGGGGTCCACAAGGGGCATGGTCTAAAATTAGTGGAAGGAAGATTTAGGAGGAAATGAGGAGGCACTATTTTGTTTTGTTTTTATAACGACAATTGCCATCTCCTCCGTGGACCTGGAGGGCTATGACCCCCCTCGGAGGGTACGTCCTCCGGCCATGTGGGGCCATCATGGTCCTGCTGGATCCCAGTATTTTCCTCCATTTTTTCCCCTGCCCCATGCAGTGGCGCAGCAGCCATCTCCACCTCCGCGGAGGCAGCCAAGCACACCTGGGCATGGGTCGAACCACTCTTGTGCTGACACGCGCAGCACACAAACCTCCCACCCTGAGGTTGGACAGCAATCCTCCGGATGCTCAATCCTTACCTCCCCAGCTGACCCCTGAACGACCTGAGTCCATTCCCAAAAACAGGTCGTCGGTGTGGTGGAGGAGGCACTATTTCACGGAAGGGTAGTGGCAAGGTAGAACGAACTGCCAGAGGAACTGATCTCACTGAAAACTATGGGCAGTTTTAAGAGAGGGTGGGACAGGGTCAAAGCGAAGGTCAGTTCTTTTTTTTACATTAACGTTTTTATTAGTTTTCATCAAGAACAGATACAATAAGACCTATATCAGTTTTGACAGAAGGGTACAGCCAGGGAATACATAGGATATATTTGCTGACTAAAGAGAAAATCACTATAGACATGCAGTTGGATATATAGTTCTTCATTCTTAAAATAGAACCAGAGGTGTGTCACGGTCATGAATGTGTCTTCAGAGTGGAATAGCCCAAACTGCCTTCATGTTAGGGAAGGTCAGTTCTGTGGGAAGTTTGGGGTGGGGGAGAGGAGGGTGAGGGATGATAAATCTAGGGTTGAAGTGGGTGTGGGGGGCAGCTACCTGAGAATAAACTGTGTCTGCACACTCGAGCAGAATATGTTTGCATGTTCATGTGTAGTTTTTTACTTCCAGTTCCAGTAGACTTTTTTCTCGGAGAGCAAAATGGAAATCTTCTGTGTTTCTGCAGGTTAGGAAAGTGTTTGAACTGCAGACACAACCCACGGCCCATTACTTTCAGCACTCACTTGTCTGTGGTAATGTTTACCCATTCCTGGAAGTAGTGTGCCAGTCTTCCTCCCACTGGCAATGGGCCAGGCAAAACTGTCAGTGGTTTTGTATTGGCTGGGGCTTAGGCACTGACTCAAGGCATTACGCCTGGAAGCCCTTTTCCCCTTCCCTATAGTAACCTCTCTGTGACTGGTACTCATATGGGGAAGTATCCTGCCTCTGCCTCCCTTCTGTATGACCTGTAGGAAGTAGAGGCTTTTTCCTTCTCATTGTTATTTTTGAAAGTGCTTTTTATTCATCTACTTTTTCATATAGGCCTCTGTTTTGTCACCAAACAATGAATCTCCTCAAGAAAAAATCAGTCACCTTAGTAATGTTGTTTCTTCTACTGGAGTCTTGCTAATATTATGACATATGCAGTGAGTCCCAACCTTCGAACTGCTCCGGAGGTGAAAGAGTTAACTTTCCATGCCAGGCATGGAACGCTGAGCTCGAGCTCGGTTGAAACTCTGTCTGTTGTTCTTCAAACTCAAACTGTCAGATCTTTACGAGCTAAACTCACTGAGGTCCTGTGTGGAAGCTGTAAACCTACACTAGCCAACGGCTACTAAACATAAGAACACATTTTTTGGTCCCAAAACAAAGACTCAAGTCAGGAGACCCAAAAAATGAAAAACACAACACCAAGTCACCCCAAAAAGGAGGGGTGAAAAACAACAAGGTGGGCACCTACTAAGTGCCAACACTGCACTGCCCACCCACATCCCAAAAACAGAGGTTCTGAGAGGGGCAGGCGGGGGGGACATCATAATATAGCAAGACTCCAATAGAAGAAACAACATTACTAAGGTGAGTAATTTTTTCTTCAAACAACATGAAGTCTTGCTATATTATGACATATGCAGACTACAAAGCAGTACCTCCATGGAGGAGGGACAGAACCTACTTAGGAAATAGGCTCTGAAGCACAGCTGTGCCAAACCGAGCATCATTCCTAGCCTGGAGATCCAGGGAGTAATGCTTGGTAAGAGTATGAACTGTTTTCCAGGTAGCTGCTTGACATATCTCTAGAATAGGGATGTCCCTGGCAGCAGCCAGGAAAGCAGCTGTACCTCTGGTAGAGTGAGCCCTCAGGCCTGAGGAGGAACCCTACCCAGTTTTCATAGCAAAATTGGATACAAGAGACAATCCACCTGGCAATGGATCTTTTAGTGGCAGGTTTACTTTACCAACCTCACCATAAGTGAGGAACAGTTGGAGGAGTCAAACCTATGACCCTTGGTACGTTCTATGTAGTAACTAAGGGCTCTCCTCACATCTAAGCTGTGCAGCCTCCTCTGCCAGAGGAATGTCAGTGAAGTACACTGGAAGACATATAGATTGATTAAGGTGGAAATCTGAACCACCTTAGGCAAGAACTTCCCGTTAGTCCTGAGGACCACCTTATCTCTATGAAAGGAGATAAAATCAGGCTCCACTGACAAAGCTTGTAATTCACTTATCGTCTGGCAGAAGTGATTGCTACCAGAAACACAGTCTTCAAGTCAAGTACTTAAGCTCTGCTGAAGACAAAGGCTCAAGGGAGGTTGCATAAGCTGAGCAATGCAAACATTAAGGTCCCATGCAGGGCAGGGTCCCTGAATGGAGGTTGGTGAAGCAATCCCTTGAAAAACTTGGGAATACAGGGTGAGCTGAAAGAGAAGAGGGCTTACCTGCTGAAATAAAAGCAGACACAGCTGCCAGATGCACCTTTAGGGTAGCTGGTCTCAGCCTCAAGGTATTTAAGTGGATCATATAATCCAGAACTGTGGGTAAATCAGCAGATTCAGGGGAAATATGCTTTCCAGAGCACCATATGGAAAACCTCTTCCAATTGGAATTATACGTAGCTCTGGTGGAAGGTTTTCTAGAAGCCTTCAGGATATCCATTACACCTTGGGAGAGGTATAAATCAGCAAACTCTAACTCTTCAAGAGCCAGGCCTTGAGATTGAGAGATTTGAGGTTCGGTACCAAACCCTCCCCTGAGCACAGGTTAACAGGTTGTGATTCCTGGAAAGACACAGGGGAGGATGGACTGCTAAGGACAGTAGAAGTGGATACCAGGGTTGTCTGGGCCAATCTGGAGCAATCAGGATCATCTTGCAGGGTTGAGATCTGATTTTGACTAGCACTTTGAACAGAAGAGGGAAGGGAAAGCATAGAGAAACTTCCCTTCCCAATTGAGAACTAAGGCATCCAGAGGACTGAGCCAAACACCGGGGCCTGCAGCAAAAAGGGAAGTTGGTGATTGTCTGGGGCTGCAAAAATATCCATTCATGGGTGCCCCATCTGGCAAATACCACCTCCAGGACCAGGGGGTCCAGTGACCATTCATGATGGCCCTGAGAAATCCTGCTGAGAGCATCTGCCAGGACATTGTCCTTGCCTGGGAGGTGAACTGCCGTAAGGGAGATGTTCAGGGAATAAGCCAGAGACCACAACTTCACTGCTTCAGTGCACAAGGCCGTAGACCGAGTGCCCCCTTGCTTGTTGATGTACCACATTGTGGTGGTGGTGTCTGTTCTGACCTGTACAACTTTGTTCTGAACAGATTTGGAAAAAGCTTGAAGTGCTAGAAAAACTGCTCTGAGTTCCAACAGATTGATGTGGAGCAGAGATTCCTGAGGTGACCACAACCCCTGGGTAGTGAGGTCGCCCATGTGAGCCCCCCATCCCAAGAGGGATGCATCTGTAGTAAGGATTAAGGAGTGAGACTGAGTGACAAAGGGAACCCCTTGTCTCAGATTGCTCTGATCCTGCCACCACTGAAGGGCCTGGATCAGGGTTCGAGTCACTGGGATCAATTTGGTTAGAGGGTCTTTCCTTTGAGACCAGAAGGCTCTCAAATGGAACTGAATGTCCCTCATCTGAAATCTTGCTCCCTGCACTACTGCTGTAGAAGCAGCCATGTGCCCCAGGAGCTGTAGAAAATGCCTTGCTGGTCGAGACACCTGCAGGGTGAATGAGGAGGCCAGAGAGACCAGGGTCCTTGCCCTTTCCAAAGGAAGGAAGGAAGGCTCTGGCTTTCTCTGTGTTCAGCTCTGCGCCTATGAAGGTGAGGAGCTGGACAGGCTCTAGAACGGACTTTGAAAGATTCAGAAGGAAACCTAGAGAAGTGAGCAGTTGCTGAGTCATCTGTAGGTGTAACCTGACTTAGTCTGAGGACTGGCCCACTATGAGCCAGTCGTCCAGGTAAGGGAAGATGGCAATTCTTTGCCTTCTTAGAGAAGCAACTGCTACTGCCAGGCATTTGTGAATACACTTGCAGCAAGAGTGAGGCCACAAAGGCATTGCTCTGAACTGATAATGGCCTGAGGGCAGCTCGAACCTGAGGTACTTTCGATGGGAGCTTCTGATGAGAATATGAAAGTAGGCATCTTGAGGTCCAGGGACGCTAGCCAGTCCCCTGGCCTTAGAGAGGGTAGAATTATTCCCAGAGTCACCATTTTGAATTTTGGTTTTAAAAGGTGCTTGTTTAAGTATCTGAGATCCAAGATGGGCCGCCATTCTCCTGTCTTTTTTGGGGTAAGGAAGTACCTGGAGTACAACCCTTTGCCATGGTGTAGGGGTGGAACCCTTTCCACAGCTCTGACAGCCAGGAGGGAAGAGACCTCTGCCTCTAGGGCAAGTGCCTCTGGTGGATTTGCAGGTGGAAAGGATCTGGTTCTCATCTTTGAAACTTTTGAAGCTGAGAACCAGTCCCTGGCTTACTACTTCCAGGACCCACTTGTCTGATGTCAGAGACTCCCAGTCCTGGACAAAGTAAGCCAGCCTGCCCCTACAGGTAGTTGAGAATCGGCCTGGCACCCATCAGGGTGCCTGCTTGGCAGGGGCTTTGGGCTGAGGTGAAACAGGCCTGCTGGCACCCCTTCTGCCTCTCCTCTAAAGAACCCCTCTGGGCATAAGCAGAAGAAGAGGCCTGGGCTTGGTAAAAGGGCCTATGAAAAGGCCTGCCCTGCCCCTGGGAGGCTGCCTCTGAAGAGTGGCCTGCCTTTCCTTGGCCTGTGCACTCCTATAGGTGGTCCTATACTCATCCATTTTCTTCATGTAATTCTCTGTCTGCTCCCCAAACAGGAATTACCCACAACAGGAAAATCCATGGCCTTAGTCTGGGTATCCTGTGACAGGCTAGTACATCTGAGCCAAGCCATTCTGCGAAGTGCCAGAGATGTAGCCATGACTCTTGATGACACATCATTTGAGTCCACTGCAGCATGGAACTGCACCTTGGATGCCTCAATACCATCAGCAGCCACCTGCTCCAGCTCCTTGGCAAGCTGGCCAGGGACCTGTTTTGCTAGAGCCATAACAGTATCCCATTTGGATTTCTGATATCTAGCAACATAAGCCATATAATTTGCCTGTCTGAGCCCCAAGGATGCTGCCATGTACTGTTTCTTTGCCATGGCATCAATCCTCCTAGAGTCCTTGTCTGGGGTGTGAAGCCAAGGGATATTTGCCTTGTCACAGGCTGCAGCCTGCACTACTCAACATGGCTGCATTGTTGTGAAGGAACTCCGTATCAGAGCCTGACAATGTGTACCTCTTGTCCATTCTCTTATCCACAGGAGGTATAGTGTGAGGAATTTTAAAATTTTAAAGTCTGTTTCCCAAAGATTTATGCAAAGGAAAAGACAGTCCCTAGACTCTGGGATATCCATCATTTCCACATAGTCAGGCTCCTCTTGATCATCCACAGCTTCCTCCATAGGGAACTGGAGGGTTTCAACCACTTTTTATAAAACATAAAATGAGAAGGGACTCAGAAAGCCTAGGAGGAGACACTCCGGAAGGTCTGTCTGGGAGATGTCCGTCAATGGGCACATCAGACTTTCAAATCATTCACTCTCCTCATACTCCTCTTCCCCTCCTCCGGTTTGTAATATTCCTCTAAATCATAATCTTGAACCCGGTGGGAACCGGCCAGACCGGGCGCTTACCTGATAGTGCCGGTTCGGTCCGGAACGAAGAGCGATTGGACAATTTAGATAACGCTTTGGCTATATCTTCAGCAGTTGGAGAGGAAAGTTTTGGCTCACACAGCTGATTTCTAGTCCTTTTTCTGGAACCGACCCCTCAGAGTCGGCTCTCCTTTGCCCGAGGAAGTCTCGCCTGGTCAGAGGGCACTCCCTCTGGTTCGGTTGGAACCAAACCGGGCTGGCCATCCGGGTCAGCGGACTTTTGGCCTCCCTTTCCCTGAGCCTACCAACTCTCTTTTCCAGGGTAGCTGCAGGAAAATTTTTACAAATCTGGCAGTCTGCGTTGAGGTGGTCAAACCCCAGACAGTAAACACAGGTGGTGTGGGGGTCAGCCTTGGCAAAGACTTCCCCACACACACACTGCAGTGTTGAAACCCAGTGGGCCCGGTTTTTCTTTTGGGTTTCTCAGACATAGTGCCAGTCCTAAATACAGGTTACTCACCTGTAACAGGAGTAGGAATGGTATATGTTGTTCATCCAGCTTATTGGCATGTAGCCTTGCCGCTTTAAATCTTGCCGGAAGGTCTTCAAGCTGGCTCCTCCACCCACCTGGGTGGTAAACTCGGCTCCGCCCCATGATGCCAGATCTGGCCCGCTGGAAGCTCAGGTTGTGCGTCGAAGCCGGGGAGGTCGGGTAGGTCGTGTGGATGAACAACATATACCATTCCTAGAACTCCTGTTACAGGTGAGTAACCTGTATTTCTAGGGACATGGATATGTTGTTCATCCACACTTACTGGCAGACTCCTAGCAGTTCTCCGGGAGAAGGGAGGCAAGGCGCACACCCCCTACTTAGGGAACAGAGACTGGAGAACCGAGGCCCCAAAACCAGCATCCCGGCGTGACTGAAGGTCGATGTGGTAGTGGGTGATGAAGGTGTGTGCTGACTTCCAGGTAGCAGCCCTGCAGATTTCCTGGATAGGGACGTCCCTGGAAGCAGCCACCGATGCAGTGGTATGGCGGGTAGAATGAGCTCTTATCCTCTGGGAGCTCCATGCCCGTCAACTTATAGCAGAGATCTATGCAGGAGGTGACCCACCTGCTTATCGTCCGCTTGGCTGCAGGTCTGCCAGGTGCGGCTTCAGCGTAGGTGACAAACAGCTGGCAAACCTCTCCCCGAATTTCAGCCGTGCGCTCCTTATAATAAGCGAGCCCTCTAGGGTCCAGAGTATGAAGCCTATATTCGGCCTCCGAGGTGTGATTGGGGTAGAACACCGGCAGAGTCAACACCTGGTTAAGGTGAAACTCCGACACCACCTTCGGAAGGAATTTCGGGTGGGGGCGCAGGACAACCTTGTCCCGTGGAAGACCAGGTAAGGAGACCGATGGAAAGCGCCTGGAGCTCTCCCATCCTTCTGGCTGGACGACAGGCCACCAAGAAGGCGGTCTTCCACTACAGGTGGGAGTACTAGCAGCAGATCCCACGGACGTGGAGGTTCTCACACTGGAGGTGAAATGTGATCAAGTCCTTTGAAAAGCGCCAGACCACCTTCTCCTGACACCGACTGCTTCCGGCCCGCGCCCGGTAAGCAGAGATGGCTGCCGGGTACACCCTTAGGGTCGTCGACCTAAGCCCTTGCTGAGAAAGGGACCATAAATAGTCCAAGATGCTTGCCAAGGAACAGGAGGAAGGGTCCAGGCCCTTGCTCTGACACCAAATGGAAAACCTTTTCCATTTGAAGGCATAGCATTTCCTGGTCGACTCCTTACGGGACGCCTCAACTACATTGAGGACCTCATCGGAAAGACCAAGGCCTGGAACTCTAGCCGCCAGGAACCAGGTCGGCCAGGTGCAGGGATTGAAGGTCTGGATGGAACACCTTCCCAGATTGACTGAAACGGTCCGGGCGAGCTGGAAGCTGCCTGGAGCCTGGAGCTGAGGCTGAGGAGATCTGGATACCAGCATTGGCGGGACCAGTCTGGGGCTACCAGAATCACCTGCGCCTTGTCCCTCCTCACCTTGAGAAGCACCTTGTGGATCAAGGGAAATGGGGGAAAGGCGTAGAAGAGGCCCGGGGTCCATGGCCTCGAGAAGGCATCCCCCTGCGACGAGCCCTGCTGAGGGGGGCGGGCATGGAACAGCCTCAGCTTCGCGTTCTCCCTGGAGGTAAACAGATCCACCCGAGGTGTGCCCCAATGGGAGAACAGATCTTGTACTACCTCCGGCAGGAGAGACCACTCGTGGGACACAGCCCCTATCCGGCTTAGGGCATCGGCCAGGGTGTTGGAGGCTCCTGCCACATGAATGGCTAGGAGATCCGCCTCCAGGCTGCGCATGAGTGACCAAATATGGAGAGCTTCCTTGCACAGAGGCATGGAGCACGTCCCGCCCTGGCAGTTTAGGTAGTACATGGTCGTGGTATTGTCTGTCTGGACCTGAACCACTTGACCCCGTAGAAACGGAGCGAAGGCGGTGAGAGCTAGGCGGACCGCTCGGAGCTCCAGCAGGTTGATATGGCATCGGGACTCCCGCGGGGACCAGATGCCGTGCACTCTGTGCTCCCCCAGATGGGCACCCCAACCCATCAGAGAGGCGTCGGTCGATAGAGAGACCGTCAGCTCGGGGCGGACAAACGAGATGCCCTCCTGCAGATGAGCTGGAATGATCCACCACTGGAGAGCGTTCCACATCCCCTGGGTCACCGTCACTAGCTGGTCCAATGGATCGCAGCATTGAGACCACTGGCTGGCCAACCCTCATTGAAGGGGGCGCATGTTCCAGCGGGCCCAATGGACCACGCTGCTGCAGGCCGCCATGAGACCCAGGAGGCGCAGGAAGTCCCGGGCAGGGCGCGATTGCCCAACCAGAAATGATCGGGCAAAGGAGGAAAGAACCTCGGCCCTGTCCGCCGGGAGCCGTGCTCTGGCTCGAAGAGAGTCGAGCTCTGCCCCGATGAAGAGAATCACCTGCTTCGGTTCGAGTTCCGACTTGGCCTCGATGATGAGGAGGCTGACCTGAGAGCAAACCTGAGGGCCAGATCTCTGACCGCTTCCACCTCCTGTCTGGAGGCGGTTGCTATCAGCCAATCATCCAGGTAAGGGTACACCGGACCCCTCAAGCCCAAGAGGAATGCTGTCACCACTGCCATGCATATGGTGAAGACCCTGGGTGCAAGAGACAGGCCGAAGGGCATGGCTCGGAACTCAAAAGGGATCCTTCCGCTCGAAAGCGAAGGAATCTCTGGTGAGACGGACGGATAGGGACGTGAAAAAACGCGTTCTGCAGGTCCAGAGCAGAACCACACGCCGCGTTCCAAGGATGGTATTATCTGAGCCAGAGTGACCATCCTGAAGGTCCGAGACCTTAGGAACTTGTTTAGGTCGTGCAGGTCGAGAATGGGGTGCCAGCCCCCCATCCGTTTTGGGACCAGGAAGTACCTGGACACAAACCCCGGGTCTGAGGGAGGGTCCGCCACCTCTCTGATCACCTCTTTCTCGAGGAGCAGAGCGATGTCGGCTCGGCGAGCCAACAGCGAGGCTGCGAACCCCGAGGCCCCCTGGGGCGACGGCTCGGAAGGGCGGGGCCTGCTCGAACTCCAGAGGCAGGCCCTTTCCTACCACTTCCAACACCCACCGGTCTGTGGTTATAGCAGACCAGGCGGAAAGAAGTGAAGCTGTCCCCACCAGGGGTAATTCGGGTGGGGTGACGGGTTGGGCGACACCCTCAACCCGTCACTGGGCAGGCTTGGAGGAGGGACCAGCTGAGGGACCTCCTGGGCCTTTACCTCCCTGCTTCCTGAAGAAGAGGAAGCCGCGGGCTTGGGTTTGGGACGAAGCGCTGAACCTGCTGCCCCTGATGCTGCTGGGCGGGGACGTACCCGCAGGCGCAGACGGACGAAACGGCTTGGGTTGCGGTCTGCGGCTCTTGTCCCTCTGGGCAGATGAGACCGAGTCCAGAGTGGCGTTGGACTTTTCGATCCTCTGGAGGCGACCTTCCACTCCAGAGCTGAAGAGGTCGGTTCCCAGGAAGGGGACATCCGCCAATTTGTGCTGGGTATCAGCTGTGAAGGTGGATATCCTCAGCCATGCCCGACGGCGCATAGCCACTGCGGCCACTACTGACCTGGCGCATGAGTCACCGATGTCCAAAGCAGTCTGAAGTTGCTGCTTGGCCACTGCCCTGCCCTGGTCCCGCACCTGCTTAACCGTGGTCTGCAGGTCAACCGGGAGATGAGGGACTACCTCATCCAGGGAGCCCAACAGGGCGTGAGAGAAATGTGCCATCAGCACGGCCGAGCTGGCCTGACGAAGGCCAAGGGAGGATGCAGCGTAGACTTTTCGCCCGGTGTAGTCCAACTTCTTGGACTCCTTGTCGGGAGGTTTGTCTACGTCCCTGGCGTTTCCGGCACGCCGGAAGACGCTGTCGGTAACCAACCCCTCGGCTGATGGGTGTTCCGAGAAACCGGACAGGGAACCGGTTGGGACCGCATACTTCCTTGCCATCCTGGCCGAAGGCGCAGGGCAGGAAGCAGGATGCTGCTAGAGCTCCAAGGCCGGGCCTACAATGGCCTCGGCCGCCGGAAAGGCCTCTGTAGGAGAATCCCTCAGTCCAATATCTCGTGAGGGGATACTTGGCCCGCTTGGATACGGGCTCGAGCTGCATCCCGGTGGACTCCGAGATGAGCCTAAGCAAACCCATGAAGGACGAAGGGCTATCATCCAGTGACTGACCTCCTGAGGACTCCAAGTCGACCCGCCTGGAGAACAGGGAGGAATCGTCATCGGACTCAGAGGAGTCCGCAAAGAGCTGCCTTGGGCCTGAGCCACCCTCCACCTGCCGAAGGCGATCGGGAGTGAGGGTGACAGACAGCCTATGGGGCAGACCTTGGGCCGACTGAGAATTCTTGGTCGGAGACCCAAACAACGGCTGTGGAGGCGGAGGTTCCACCGGAATCGGTTGGGCAGCCAGTTTCGGCCGAGCAACAGGCCTGAAGCAGGCGCCTGGCTAAGGCGAGGGGTTGCTTCAGCGCTCCGTGACAGCCACTTGATAGCCGGGAAGGTGACGATGTCGGCTTGCTCCCAGACAGAAGAAGCTGTTGCCACATGAGGGTCCTGTAAATCGACGCAGCCGTGGAAACTCCTCGTCCGAGGAGGGAGGACGAGGCGGCGCGCCGCTGCCCGCGGTGCCGAGACCAGGACCGCCTGTGACGGCGGGATCGGCTGGACCGAGAAGAAGTCCAAGACCGAGACCGCGAACCCTCGGCTTTTCCGGGAGGTAGGAGGTAGGGTGGGGAACTCGCCTCCCTCGCTCGAGGAGGGTTTCACCGTGGACTCCGGAACCGAGGCACGGGCAAGTCCACGGACACCTCAACCACCACCGGGGAACCGGGAGTGAGGGTTTTGCTTCACCGTCGACAGCCTGTCCAACGGGTCGAGAAAATCTCGACTGCGTCGACGGGAGTCTCGGCCAACTGACCTGACGGGACACCATGAAGCCAGTGGTCAAGTCAAGGATCGACCGAAGTCGATGGTCAACTACTCGGAGAGAGGGACCTCTCCCGCTCCCAAGAGCGTCGACGGAGGGACTTACCTTTGTGGTCCTTCTTCTTGGACCGAGAGGAAGGTCCTGAAGATGTTGGTCCCTCTCCCTTAGTGGAGAGGGAGAGACAGAGCTCCTTAAAAGAAGCTGAATAGGAGGATCCCAGGGAGAGCGGGATAAATGCCGCGGCTGAGGAAGACGAAGATGCAGCCTGCGCCGCCTCCTCCTCGAGGGCGATCATCTGCTCAAGCTGTTCCGCCGAGCCCGCCGCCACAGAAACCGCCAACCTGGCCCCCTTTGACTTTATCGGAGGATAACGTTTTTCCGGTCGCCCAAGTTGTAGACGGGCGGCACGGTCTTCCAGGACGAGGTCAAAAAGAAGAGCACAGGTCGAAGCTTCCGCGGGTCGTGCCCAGGGCCCGCAAGCAGTAGACGACGTGAGTACGGATCCGTCCGAGACATCTTTCTGCCCGCGATGGGCACCTCCGGAACCGGAGTCGATTTGTCCATCACAGCCAGGCAAATAAGTGACCGAAGTCTTGAAAACCTTAAAAGTAATTTCGGTAAACCAAAGAAATAGGAACCAGTCTTATACGCAGAGCGTTAAGAAGGGAACCTGAGCTTCCAAGCGGTAAGGAAGATCTGGCGTCATGGGGCGGAACCGAGAGTTTTACCACCCTGGTGGGTGGGAGGAGCCAGCTTGAAGACCTTCCGGCAAGATTTAAAGCAGCAAGGATACCTGCCAATAAGTGTGGATGAACAACATATCCATGTCCCTAGAACCAAACTTACCCGTTTATGGCAATCCGCCAGGCAAGACCCTCTTACCGGTTCCCAACCGTGTCACGGGTCGTGGAAAAAAACGTAATAAAATCTGTTTTTTTAGAACCGATAAGAACCGGTAACCACACTCTAAATCACAGATTAATATATTTTAAACAACCTGATCGATTCAAACCGAACCGATAAACAGTTTACAAGTTCCACACAGAACAGAATTAATGTAAACCTATCTAGTACTCACAAATACCACAGACGGAGCTTGAACCGACCGGTTGCGGTTTAAATCGGTCGAAACCGAGAAAACAATACTTTAACCGACGAACCGAGCAAAAGGAGAAATCTCCGGAGCGACTGTTCAGTGAGGCGGAGTAAAGAATCTGACGGTTTTGAGTTTGAAGAACAACAGACAGAGTTTCAACCGAGCTCGAGCTCAGCGTTCCATGCCTGGCATGGAAAGTTAACTCTTTCACCTCCGGAGCAGTTCGAAGGTTGGGACTCACTGCATAAGTCATAATATAGCAAGACTTCATGTTGTTTGAAAGGAGAAATCCATGGCCTTTTTTAGTATCCTGGGAAAGGATGGTAGTCCTCAGCCAGGAAATCATTAAGGACACTGCATGTGCCAGTACTCTGGCAGCAGAGTCATAGTGTTCCCCGCACCATGGAAATGATATTTTGTGGCATCTAGGGCTGATCTTGCAGTGGCAATTGGGTCCTGTGACAAACCATTGTCTGTTCTTTTTCTGCTGGTGGCAGAATTGTGTTCAAGTACTTTTTCTGGTACTGTCATATATGTGCTGAATAAGCTGTCTGCCTGATAAGCAGGGAAGCTGATGTATAAACCATTTTGCCATAGTATCCCATTTATTAGACTTTTTTAAGGAGGCTGTGCAGAGTCATTTTTGCTCTCTTACAAACATACGCCTGGCCTCCCATGATGATCAGGGGCATTACAGATATTCCACTCCCTGCTTGTTCACCAGATATTTCTCTTGCTTTTTCGACAGCTGCAGCTGAAGTAGGTGCAGCCATGATTTGTGCTATGGCCTTTTAAGTGGTTTATGTATGGGAAGTAACACCCTTCTTGGAGCTTCTCCCAACATGTCCATAAAATCAGCATCCTCTTCATCCTCCTGTTTCCAGTGACAGGATGTTAAGGGTACCAACCATTTGAAAAAGATGAGTAGTTTCTCAGTCTGCCTTGGAAGAGGTTTGAAATCTTGCTCAGGTGTGCCCTCTAACTCCATGGGTCATCTTCCTCCATATGCACATAATATTCTTCCTCCTTCTCTGCAGGCAGATAGGTTGAAGCCTGAGCTGGGGGGGTGAGGGTTATCTTACTGGAATTTCCCATGGTTTGGACACCTGGAATAACTGCAAAATTTTTAATATGTCCTCTGATAAGGGCACTTTTTTCTGTGCTATCTGTCTGCTCCTTTCTCCATGCAGGAGGGGTGGCAATCACATTATTTTACCATTTCACAATGCCTGCTCTGAGGCTCTTATTTTTATTTTTGCCATCACTGGATTCAGGGTTCCCCCTTTATGACACTCTGATATGTGAACCATCTTTACCAAGCCTCTGGCGGCTATTTAGATTTATCTTTTTCCTTTTTCTTGTCACCTTTTGTATTATTTGCTGCTGTACGTGAGGAGATGGACCCATCTTATGCATGCTTTCCACCATCCCTGGGACAACCTCAGCTTTTTTTTAATTATTTTTTAGGTGACACAGAGGCAGACCGAGAAGGAGTGCTTCTTTCTAAATTTTTACCCATTTAAATGAGGTTTTTGGCAATCAATATGACAGGACTTACAATGTATAAAGTCATGTTGTGGACCTAAGCACTAAAGCTTGTGATAGTCTGCCCTTGCCAAGAGCTGAAAACAAGTTTTATGATATTCTGATGGTTCACAAGGTCTTTCTGACATACCAATTTGAGAGAACCTTGAAAAAATACAAGTCCCAAAAATGATGCAGTAAAAAAGCCCAGTAAAAAAAATGGCTTTTGTACTGAAGAAACTGTGCCAAAGGTCAAATTGTGGCTCCTGTAAAAGGAACCAATTAATTAAGGTGAAAGCGTACAGACAGAAATGGAAAGTGTAAATGCTCCGTTCTCTGTAAATTTGATAGCTAAAAATAGTAAACCACAAATAACAGCAAAAAAGAATGTGCTTTGTTAGCCAAATAGTCATACATGGCAACAGTAGCCAAGTAGGATACTCTCTGGTTTCTGGGAATCAAACGGGAACTGGAGAAAGAACAGGTTACTCACCTGTAACAGTAGTTCTAGGAGTGGTATAAGTAGTTCATCCACACTATCTGGCATGTCCCTTTCCCCTTTAAATCTTGCGGAGAGTCTTCAAGCTGGCTCCTTCCACCCACCCGGTGGTATATACCTCGGCCCACCCCATGACACCAGATCTTTAGCCCGCTGGAAGCAAGGTTGTGCGCCCGAAGCTGGGGAGGTCGGGTGGGTGCGTGTGGATGAACAACATATACCACTCCTAGAACTACTGTTACAGGTGAGTAACCTGTTCTTCTAGGAGCGTGGTTATTATTTATTTTATTTATTGAAAAGTTTCACCAGGTAAGGTGCACTGAACAACAAGTTGCTCGTCCCTCGGTACGACCTGGGGGAAAGGGTGATGGGGGTTACATAGTAAAAAACACACTTAAAATAAACATAGCATAGAGAGCAACATGGACTTAGTGAGCACAGATTCTCAAACAGATCAAATATTACAGGGTGGCATAGGTTTAAAATCCAGCGGCTAAACCCCATGTGGTGCAGACTCACGGTCATAATATCAAGTAGGGGGACCAAAGGACTAGACCATATCCAGGTCAACAATAGCATAGGTCAGGCAAGTAGTGGTGAGAAACATGAGAAGCAAGTCAGAGCCTAGGGAGCTGGTCTATAGAGGGGTGAGAGAGAGAGAGAGAGAGAGAGATTAGGTGAAGACAACATGTAAAAATAGGAGCAGGATTGGTTCCAAGTGAATAGAACTGGTAGGGCTAGACAACCCAGCAACAGAGGGCTCCCAGCACCAGGCAGGGTGAGAGGCAGGGGCATGGGAGAAGTTAGGGGCAAGTGCAATTAACAGATAGGAAGTTGTGGATAGCATGGTTTAAAGAGTCAAGCGAGGAAGAGGATCGGATCTGAGCAGGAAGAGAATTCCACAGATGAGGGAGGCAGTAGGAGGGGGAGGCCTACCCAATAACGGTGGATCTCCAAGGAACAGAGAGAGTTCTATGGTCGTGGGACCTCAGAAGTCTCGAGGGGGTGGGTGGTTTGGAGAAAAGGGAAATTAAGTAGTGGGGGAGTGTACCAAACCAGTGCTTGGAAATGAAGTTTACGCTGTGGTGCTGTCGCCTGTTTGTCAAGGAAGGGAAGGCTAAGGCTCGGTACAATTGACAGTGGTGGATAAGGGGAGGTGCATCTAGAGCAAACTGACAGAAGGAGTTGAAGAGGGTATCCAAGTTAGTAGGGAGGTGGCAGGAGCTGAGCAATAGATATTGTCACCATAGTCAAAAATGGGGAGGATCATTTTTTTGGACCAGTTCGCATCTTGCCTGGGGCAGCAGGCAGGAGCAGTTTCTGTATAAGACGCCGAGTTTGGGGTGCAGCTTTTTTATAATGGCATCAATGCGAGTCGTGAAAGAAAGATGTTGATCCAACCAAATGCCCAAATACCGGAAGGAATCAGTGGCAGTAATGGTTGCCCCGTCGAGGTTAGTAAAGGAGAGGGTGGGATTGGAGTTTTGACAGTTTCTGGCGCGTGCCAATAGTCAAGGACATAGTTTTCTTGGCGTTGAGGATGAGTTGATGTGATTGAAGCCACCTTTGGACCTTGCTGAAGTCACTTTGGATCCTGGAGGCGACATCCCCGGGGGAGGGCCCAGAAGAGTATAGAACCATATCATCAGCATACATATGTATGGAAGATGAGGTACAGACAGATGGCAGGTCATTTAGAAAGATGGAGAAGAGGATGGGACCTAGAATGGACCCTTGAGGACGCTGGAATGTATAGGTAGAGGAGGGAGAAGGCGTTGGATATTCTTACAGACTGAGCGTTGTTAAGGTAGGCACTGAACCATTTAATGGCGTGATCAGACAGCCCTGCTGATGAGAGGAGCAGAGCAGGAGGAATGGGATACCGTGTTAAAAGCTTTGGCGAGATCAATAAAATGGCAGAGGTGATGTGGCCGCAGTCCATACCAGTCAGGATTGCATCAGTGAGACGAGTAACTAGGTGATAGTGGAGTGATGTTTATGGAACCCAGATTGGTAATGGGTGAAAAAATTTGTGTCGGAGAGAGTACGAGGATAGTTGGTGAAGGACTAGTTGTTCTTGTAGTTTGGCCAGTGTCGGGAGGAGGGATATAGGTGGTAGTTTTCAGGGAGGAGGAGTCACCGCCTTAGGGAGGGGAGGACGATTGCATGTTTCCAAATCGAGGGATTTCGGCCAATTGAAATGAGAGATTGAGAAGGTCAGTCAGCAGGGGGTGGGGGGGCAATGGCCAGGGCAGACAGGTTTAATAGCTTAGGGTCCAATCCATCAGGGGAGTTAACTTTACATGGGTTGAGGGCCTCCAAGGCTGTCAGCATGTCAGTTGTCAGGATCTTGGCGAAAGAAAAGCCGAGTGGTGGTGAAGTTGGACTCTTAGAAGATGCGATGGATGGATTATGTGAGGTTGGGAGGGAGCTAAGCGGGGCAGTGGCGCAGGATGTGAAGTGCTAATTGAAGGCATCGGCAACACTAGAGTGGTCGGAAATGATGGTGTTATTTAGCTTGGGGGAGAGCCTGAGGGAAAAGGAGTGAATTACCTTCCAGAATTTAGACAGGTTGCTTATGTTGGAGTTAAAAGTAGCTGAAGTACTCAGCTTTGACCAACCAGTGGCTTTTGTGCATTTGTTTCCGAGGTGCAGCAGGCCTCATAGTCTTGACGGAGCATAGTATTTTATAGAGCTTCCAGGCAGCATCACGCACCCTTTGGCAGGCAGTGAGTTCGGAGAGATCCAGGGAGGTGGTTGCCCCAGACACGAATCCGGCATAATGGAGCATGTTTATTCAGACTTCAAGGAATCGATCACAAGTAATTGGCTGCGTCGGTTTAGTTTGCTGGCTGCAGATATGGGAGCCCAGTTTGTGTTGGCTAAGTCGAAAAGAAGTGGGGTGATGTTCAGGGATTTGTATGAGTGAATTTGTAAAGTTTTGTAGGGGACTTTGACTTTGTAAACTTTACGCACCAGGAAAGTTATGCAATGGTCACTGAAAGCATCAACTAGGGTACACGATTTAATAACCCTATGGGTGTGAGTGGTAAGGACCCAGTCAATGATGAGAGTGGTTATTCGTATTATGGTTAAGCCTAGTCGGATCTTGGATAAGTGGTGTTAGATTGAGGGCATGAATAGCATTTAGTACTTTGCTAGGAACGGTAGACCAGTTTATGTTGAAATCTCCCATAATGTATAATTCGCCAGAAGAGGAGTGGCTAGCTAAGGTGGCTAGGAGGTCGGTAACAATATTGGGTTTAGAGCCGGGAAGGCAATAGGCCTGCAACAAGGATAGGTTTGGAGAAGGGAGAGAGATTTGCAACAGCAAAGCCTCATAGGCTTTAGGTACCCCACTAGAGAAGACAGAGGTGAATTGGATAGAGGAGGAGACATAGATGGCTACTCCGCCACCACTCCCATGCCTATCCTGATGTGAAATGGTGAAGCCAGGGAGAGTCAGGGGATGAGTTGCAAATTTTGTTATTTAGCCAGGATTCGGAAATTATAATTATATCAAGGGTGAGCGTAGCCACCAGTGGCTGTAGCAAGTCAGTTTTAGGGAGGAGGCTACGTATGTTGATATGTAATAGTCTAAGGCCACTTGGAAGAGCAGTGAGGTGTGGTTCAGGTCTAATCACCGGAGTTTGTTGGGCAGGGCCAGGGTTGGGGTTTATGTCACCCGCCGATAGGAGTAGAAGGGCAATAATAATATAATGTAGTTTCGCACTCTTGAACCAGGATGGGTTTCGTGAAAGGCGGGGCTGGGGCATTGGCTGGTAGTAGGGGGCCTGGAGCTCAGCAGCAGTATAAGAGTGCTATATACAGGCAGCGGGACAAGAGAAGGGCTAGGGTGAGTGGGGGAGTTGGTCCAGGAGATATAATGGGGAGAGGAGTTAGCCTGTGGGTACACAGGAAGAGGAAGGCTGGCATTAAGTTTCTGCAGGGGGACAGGAGGGGTTTATGGGTAGAGGGGAGAGCGAGCGCCAGGATAAAGTCGAGGGCAGCATCTTGGAAAAGTTAAGAAAACCCTTTAAGTTCGAATTGCTGGAGTGTTGCAGTTTCCAGGACAAACTAGGTAACAGTTTAGTCAGCCAAAAAGAGAAAGCCTGGCAATGTCAAGTAGGGAGAGGGGGGTGACCAGAGCAGTAGGAAATTAGCAGAGCTGACTCGAATAGCTAGACTGTGTAATGCTGGAGAGCCAATGGAATGTAGGGCAAAAGGAGGAAGGAGGGGCCTATGAGTATTTAAAGGAGGCCTGGGAGGGGTGGGGGGTTGGGAGAAAACACAACAAGGAGCTGGCTAAGGCACTGAGCTGTTTACCCAAAGTTAAAAAGATGTACCTATCACGAGAGCCGTGCTGGCCGACGGACCAATCAGGTGGAGTACCAGGAGCCTGGAGCCAATCGCAGCACCACCTGGGTGCAGGAGAGTCAGCGGTGAATACCTGTTGTTTTAGTCCGGGGGCGGGTTCCAGGAGGGCGGCAGGAGCTGAGGTCCGTCGGTGGCTGCCAGGAACACGCTTTTTAGGGAGAGCGATTGAGGGACGGCCCAGCAAGGTAGCTGGTCTGGGGTGGGGTTCCAGGAGGACGGCTAGAGCTGGTGGGTCCCATCGAGGCGGCTCGGAAGGCGCTGCCTTCCTTGCCGAGAGCGCCAGGGCACACACAGCCAAATCTAGGGGAGGAAGGAGAAGACAGGTTAAATATGTGCTGACGGGGAAGAGATTACGAGGGGAGGAGGGAGACTGTCTGTGGACTGGTCATGGGGGGTTGGGGTGGAGGCAAGGGAACAAAGAGTGGTAGTGGAGGAGGCAGGGCTGGGCTGCAGCGAGACAAAGGGGCTAGAGGTAGACAGATTAAGTTGTGGGAGAAAGAAAACAGCTTAAGCAGCGGGGGACAGGGAATGGGTCAAGTGCGAGCAGGCTTGTGGCAACTGCAGGGGAATGGGAAGAGATATGGCAGAGGGGGGAGGAGAACGTACACTGGAGAGACTAAGGAATCCTAGGTAGAGTACAGAGGGGGTGAGGGAGGAGAGGAAGGTGAAAGTGAGTGAGAGTGAGAAGAAGAAGAAGAAAACCGCAGGTTGAGGGTCCCAGGGCTAAGGCTAAGAAGTGACAAAAATTAGGCAGTGGGCGAAACATACACAAGTAAGACTAGCAAATAATAGCACGTTAACTGGTGGCTATAAAGTAAGGCTAGGCAGCTAGATATAACAATAACTGCTCACTAACAATTACAATCAGCCCTCCACTTAGCAAGCTTTAAACTTTAGTTTGCACAGGCAGGTAATTACAGAACAAAAAACAGTGAGAAAACGCAACTAGCTGAGAGGTCCGGTCGGTGGCTGATATGTTGTTCATCCATATTGTTTGGCAGACTCCAAGCAGTTCTCTGGGAGGAGGGAGGCAAGGCGCACACCCCTTACTTAGGAAATAAAGATTGGAGAACCGAGGCCCCAAGATCTTCTCGAGGCCGATGTGGTAGTGGGTAAAGAAGGTGTTTGCTGACTTCCAGGAAGCAGCCCGACATATTTCCTGGATAGGGATGTCCCTGGAAGCAGCCACCGAAGCAGCAGTATGGCGGGTAGAATGAGCTCTTATCCCTCTGGGAGGCTCCTTGCCCGCCAACTCATAGCACTGACCTATGCATGATGTAATCCATCTTGCTATGGTCCATTTGGCTGCAGGTCTGCCAGAAGCGGCTTCAGCGTAGGTGACAAACAGCTGGAGAACCTCTCCACGAATTTCCGCCATATACTCCTTCTAACAGGAGACAGCACATCTCAGGTCCAGAGTATGGAGCCTGTACTTGGCGTCCGAGGTATAATTAGGGTAGTATACCGGCAGAGTCAACACCTGGTTAAGGTGAAACTCTAAGACCACCTTCAGAAGGAATTTCAGGTGAGGGCATAGGACAACTTTGTCCTTGTGAAAGACCAGATAAGGGGAGTCCACCGAAAGTGCCTGGAGCTCCCGTCCTTCTGGCAGACGTGATAGCCATTAGGAAGGCCGTCTTTCATGACAAATGTGACAACTCACAATTGTGCACTGGTTCGAATGGCTTGCCCATGAGCTTTGCCAAAACCAGCAGTAGATCTCACGGAGGTGGAGGTTCACGCACAGAGGGATATGTGATCCAGGCCTTGAAGAAGCACCCAACGCCGCCCGGTGGCGAGAGGGTTGAGGCGCTGGTGCCTTACTCCGATCACACCGCCACTCCGGTTCGGGAACGGACTCGGGTCTCGGGGGTCGGCAGGGAGTGGGCAGGATCGAAGGTCCGACGGACTGCCTCCTGTCCTGGGGTGGGTTAGGAGCATCTTCGCCATGCAGAGGCCCCTAGTGGAGACTAGAGGCAATGCATGTAGCGTAACGTAAGTAGGGAGGAACAAGAAAACGAGAAAATCCGCTCCGGAAGTTTACCGGATGACGGACGTCGGCCCCGGACATCCCTGAATCACTCCCTGAGAGCCACAATTGCCTCAGCAGCTCCGAGGGTCCGAGAGAATAGTAGTGTGCTGGTTCTGCCCCCGCTGGTGCCTTTCCCCTCGGAGGAGGGGGACCCATCCGGTGCAAGGGTTACACCGGACTAGCCCGAGGAAGGCTGCAAATATGAGGTAGGTGGCTAAGGGGAGATAGTAGGGGAACGCCCGGGTCCTAGGCGCCCTGAAGGAGAGGTAACTCTGGGGCACGTAGGAGGGGAAAAAGAGACAATATAAAAAAAAAAAAAAAAAAAAAGCACCCAACCAACTGTCTCCTGCGCTATCAAATGGCTGACCGGCCCGCGCCCGTTAAGCAGAAATGGCTGCCAGGTGCACCCTCAGGGTCGATGACCACTGACCCACTTTGGAGAGAGACCAAAGGTAGTCGAGAATGTTAGCCACAGAACAGGATAAGGGGTCCAGACTCTTACCCTGACACCAAATGGAAAATCTATTCCATATGAAGGCGTAACATTTCCTGGTCAATTCCTTTCTCAATGCCTCCACCATGGTGTAGACATCGTCGGAAATACCCAAAGCCTGGAACCCTAGCCGCTCAGGTACCAGGCTGTGAGGTGCAGGGACTGAAGGTCTGGATGGAGTACCTTCCCCTGGTTCAGTGATATCAGGTCCGGGCATGTACAAAGCTGCTCCGGGGGCCTGCAGCTGAGGCTGAGGAGATTTGGATACCAGAACTGGCGCGGCCAATCTGGGGCTTCCAGGAGCACCTTCGCCCTGTCCCTCCTCACCTTGAGTAACACTTTGTGGATCAAGGGAAATGGAGGGAAGGCATAGAGAAGGCCTGGGGTCCACGGCCTCGAGAAGGCATCCCCCTGCAGCAAGCCCTGCTGAGGGGGGCCGGCATGATACAGCCTCAGCTTGATGTTTTCCCTGGAGGCAAACAGGTCCACCAATGGTTTGCCCCAACGGGAGAACAGACTGTAAGCTACCTCTGGATGGAGAGACGACTCGTGGGATGTCTGGCCTATGCGACTGAGAGCATCCGCCAGCTGGTTCGAGGCTCCTGCCACATGGATGGCTAAGAGATCCACCTCCAACCAGCTTATGAGGGTCCAAATGCGGAGTACCTCCTTGCACAGCAGATGGGAGTGCATGCCGCCCTGTTTGTTGAGGTAGTACATGGTCGTGGTATTGTCTGTCTGGACTTGAACCACTTGACCACAGAGCTGAGAAGTGAAAGCTGATAGCGCCAGTCTGACTGCTCTGAGCTCCACCAGGTTGATGTGGCATCGGGACTCCTCGGAGGTCCAGAACCCGTGGGCCCTGTTGTCCCCCATGTGGGCTCCCCAGCCCATGAGAGAGGCATCGGTCATAAGGACGACTGTCGGCTCAGGGCGGACAAACGGGATCCCTTCCTGCAACAGGTCTGGGGCAGTCCACCATTGGAGAGCGTCCCACATCTTCTGGGTTACAGTTATCAGCTGGTCGAAATGACCATGGTGCTGAGTCCACTGGGTGTCCAGCTCCCATTGGAGGGAGCGCATGTGCCACCTGGCCCAACAGACCACTGAGGTGCACGCCACCATGTAACCCAGAAGGCACAGAAAGTTCCAGGCAGGGCGCAAGTGCCCAACCAGAAATGATCGGGCAAAGGAGGAGTGAACCTCCGCCCTGTCCGGCAGGAGCCGAGCTCTGGCTTGACAAGAGTCGAGTTCTGCCCCGAAGAAACTCATCACCTGAGAGGGCATGAGTTCCAACTTGGCCTCGTTGATCAGGAGGCCAAGTTGGGAGCAGGTTCAGAGAGCCAGATTCCTAGATCGCTCCACCTCCTGAAGGGAGGAACCTGCCAAGAGCCAGTCATCGAGATAAGAGTATATTCGGACTCCTCGACACTGAAGGTGGGCTGCCACCACTGCAATGCACTTGGTGGAGACCCATGGGACCGATGACAGACCAAACAGCATGGCTTGGAACTCGTACAGGGTCCCCTCGACCCTGAAGTGGAGGAACCGCTGATGGGATGGACGGAGTGGGACGTGAAAGAATGCATCCTGTAGATCCAGTGAACAGATACCACATGTTTCACTCCAGGGATGGTATGATCTGGTTCACAGTTACCATCCCGAAGGTGCGGGACCCGATATATTGATTCAGGTTGTGGAGATCTAGGATGGGGCACCAATCCCCCGTCCGCTTGGGCACCAGGAAGTACCTGGACACGAAGCCTGGGTCTGTACGATGATCCGGCACTGGAGCTACTGCCTCCTTGTGGAGGAGCTGAGCCACGCTCTCGAAGAGCAGACTGAGTGCAAGCTGAGATCCTTTCCTCCCAAGGGGCGCTGGCATGGCTGGGAGGGTACTGCTCAAACTCTAGAGGCAGTCCCTGACCGACCACTTCGAGAATCCACCTGTCTGAAGTGATATCGGACCAGAAGGAAAGAAAGTGGTGGAGCCAACCCCTCACGGGAGGACCCAGAGCTGGCGTGACGAGTGTAGGGGTGGTAACCCCCAACCCGTCACTGAGCAGGCTTAGTGGAGGAGGAGAAGGCTCCTGGACCTGCGCCTCGGCCTCCTTTACCGGGCTGTTGAGGACCCTGCTTGGGACGTGGGCGCCAAGCTTGAGCCTGCTGCTGCTGTTGCTGCTGACCTCTTTGGTAGGAGGGCTGCCTAACCGCAGGGGAAGAATGCCGAAATGGCTTCTTCTTTCTCCTCTGCTGGTTCTTGCCCGAAGAACCCTTAGCAGAAGTAGCACCTAAGGTGGCATTAGACTGCTCTATATGCTGAAGGTGACCGGCCACTCCTGGACCGAACAAGTCGGTGCCTAGGAAGGGCACATCAGCCAGCTTATGCTGAGTATCCAACGGGAAGGAGGAAAGCCTCAGCCAAGCCCTGCGGCGAGTGGCCACTGCGGCTGCCAGAGAACAGGCACAAGAATCTCCTATATCCAGGGCCGTCTGGAACTGCTGTTTTGCAACAGCACGACCCTGGTCCCGGACTTGCTTGACCGTAGTCTGCATGTCCACTGGGAGATGAGGGAGGACCTCGTCTAATGACCCGAGAAGGGCATGAGAGAAGTGTGCCGTAATGACATCCGAGCTGGCCTGATGAAGACCCAGAGAAGAGGCCGCATAGAGCTTACGGGCAGAGTGGTTCATATTTTTGGACTCCTTGTCCGGGTGTCGGTCAGTGTCGGCCGAACTCCCAGTACACCTGAACACAGAGGCGGTCACCAGGCTCTAGGCCGAAAGGTGCTCTGTGAACCCCGCCAGAGACCCCATGGGCACCACGTACTTGTGGGCCATGCGGGCAGACGGTGCTGGGCAGGAAGCAGGACACTGCCAAACTTCAAGGGTCGGGCCAACAATGGCCTCAGCCACCGGAAAGACCTCAGTCGGTGTATCCCTCTCTTGAGGATATCGGTGAGAGGGTACTCTGCCTTCTTTTGGATGGACTCCATGGGCATTCCGGTAGATTCAGAGATGAGGCGGAGGATGTCCTGAAAGGAGGAAGGACCGTCCTCCAAACCTGTCACGGATGACTCATCATCCCCAGGATGCGAGTATAATCCAGTGACGTCTGAGTCCGAAGAATCATAGTATAGCGGTCTGCCGCCTCAGTCACCCTCGACAGGCCGAGGGCGATATGGGGTGATGGTAATCGACAGATGCCGGGAAAGCCCGGTATCTTGTCGGTCCTCTTTCGAGGGTGCCCCTCCCTCAGGCTGCTTAGGCAGTGGTTCCACCCTAATTGGTGGAGAGACCGAGATAGGCCGAGCCGGAATACGGGCCGGCCCCACGGACGGAGGAACTGAAGGCTTCAGTTCCGGAGGGGTCAGCTTCGGCCTGGGAAGGGAAAGCCATGTAATGGCTGGGGTAGGAGGCGGAGCCGGCTTTTGCACAGAAAGAATCAGCTGCTGCCACATGAGGTCTTCATAGCGTCGATGGAGTTTCCGCCGAAGCCTCTCCTCGTCCAAGGAGGATGAGGACCTGTGGTGTTGCCTCTTCTTAGAGTGCTTATGACTCTTTTCGGTTCTGAACCTCGACCCAGATTGGGGAGGCCAACTCGGTCGATCGGGAGACACCAGTGTCGGTGAAAACCAAGGGTCTGGAACCAGGTCCTTAATGGGGACGCCAGCAGGCTGGGTCTCCTCATCAGGGAAGACAAGGACCGGAGTTCTTTCCAAGGAGTCGTCGGGCTGAACTGATGACAAGGGGTCGATTGGGTCGAGAACAATCTCGACCTCATCGGCCACTTTCTCAGTCTCCTGGCCAGACGGAAGGTCCGTGAAGCCGGCGGCTGAGGAGACGATCTTGACTGAAGTCAAGACCGCATGCTCCTGAGACTCGGACCTTTCTCGGTCCCAAGAGCATCTTCGCTTGGACGAAGACCCGGGGGCCTTATCCTTCTTCCGAGGGTGGGAGGAGTGCGAGCCCGAGGGCACCTCACCCCTGGTGGGGAGAGACTGGCACAACTCCTTGAAGGAGCCCGTAGAGGTGGAGCCAAGGTTGCTGGAACAAAGAAGCTTCGATTGGTCAAGTCGAGCTGCTTCCTCCTCAAATGCCTTCATTTGTTCCAGTTGTTCGGCGGATCCCGTGGCTGCGGAAACTGCCCACCTTTTCTCCTTCGATTTCACCGGCGGGTTCCTTTTCTCCGGTCTCCCCAGCTTTAAACGTGCCTTGCGGTCGTCCAGGACGTTGGGATGGAAGGCCAGGCAAAAACCACATGACAAGGTGTCGTATCAACACTTAGACAGTAGACGCACGTTAGGTGGGGATCAGTGCGCGACATCTTCTGGCCACAGGGGCACCGGCAAAATCCCGGGGAAGATTTTTCTTCCATGGCAGATGCGGTAAAATCGCAATCGCTAACTCAAACGAGTTTTAAAACAATTTTTGGTAAAAACCGACGATTAGAATCCAGGGCCTACAAAATGCTTTGAGAGCAGAAGGGAACCTGTATCTTCCAGCAGAAAGGAAGATCTGGTGTCATGGGGCGGAGCCGAGGTATATACCACCCGGGTCGGTGGGAGGAGCCAGTCTGAAGACTTCCGGCAAGATTTAAAGGGGAAAGGGATATGCCAAACAGTGTGGATGAACAACATATTGACACTCCTAGAATTGTAATTTACAGAAAACCCTATCTAAACACGGATTAATCGAGCAAAACTGACAAAATAAATTTTTTTGATAAAAATTACAAAACAAAAACCCGAATGGAGAACCAGCCATCAACATTGTTCACTTCGGGGTGACTGCTCTCTTCAGGCGGAGAAACAGATCTGAGCAACGGCCAGAGTGAAGCACAGATGCAGACTTTTAAACTACATTCCAAATTCTCAAATTTGTATAGGTTTCTATTTCCAGGGCACCACTCTCAAATGAGTTGCCTGCATAAAGTGTAAACATTTAAGTGAGGGATTCCTGGGGTTAGAAGAAACTGATATAATTGAGCAGGATTGATATTAGGGGATGAATAATGTGCTAGATTTCTCTTGTTTTCCTCCTTTTCTTGGATTTTGATGGTTTTGGTTTTGCTGTCCATCCATAGATATTATGAATGTCAAGGAAAAGATGTCTCTTCCATAATGAACATATTTCAAATATGATTGTAGAGTTTTCTGTTGAAATGTTTTAACTTTCAAAAAATAAAAATCCCCCCTATTCTTCTACAATAAATGCCATGGGACCTTTTACTTCAACCTGGACAGTGACCACAGATGGGCAGAAGAGACCTTGTTTTAACATCTCATCTGAAGGACAGCACTTCAACAGTGCTGCCCCCCCACTCGTGCTGCACTACAGTGTCAGTTATAGGTATTATCTCAAGTGCCTTGTGTGGGTAAGAACCTAGTACAATCCATCTTCCAGCCTCAGAGGTTAGTGTGCTACCTACTGAGCCAATGACACTGCACTAAGTTTATCAGGCATATAGCCTTGCTGCCAAACAGAGTACAATCCCCAAACCTGACATATCACCCCAGCACAAACTGAAAATCTTATACTTGTAGTCCTGTACATTCAGCCCATAAAAGGATTAGTCCTAGACAAAAACCAGAAGAAACAAGAAGAAAAAATTACTCACCTTGGTAAGTATGTTTCTTCTAATGGAGTCTTGCTGTATTCTGACAATTGCAGTGATTTCCAACCTTTTGAACTGCCCCGGAGAACAAAGAGTTAACTTTCTATGCAGGGCATAGACTGCTGAGCTCGAGCTCGGTTGAAGTCTCTATCTGGAGTGTTTCAAACCTAAACCGTCAGATTCTTATGAGCCCAACTATACTAAAAATTCTATGTGGAAATTGTAAAAATTCCTACTAGCCAACTGGCTGAAAAAAGTTTTGGATTCCCAAGGAAGATTCAAGTCAGGAAACCCAAAAACCAATCTACTACAAATAAATCAGCACCCAAACAAAAAGGAGGAGGGTGCAAGCAAAAAACACCCCTTGGGTGCAACACTGCACCTGCCCACCCACTTCCCAAAAACAGGTTCTGAGAGGGGAGGCAGGGAGGGAGGTCAGAATACAGCAAGACTCCATTAGAAGAAACATAATTACTAAGGTGAGTAATTTTTTCTTCAAACAACATGAAGCCTTGCTGTATTCTGACAACTGCAGACTACCAAGCAGTACCTCCAAGGAGGAGGGACAGAACCTACTTTGGGAATAGGCACTGAAGTACTGCTGTGCCAAACCGAGCATCACTCCTAGCCTGGATATCCAGAGAGTAATGCTTGGTAAAGGTATGGACTGTTTTCCAGGTGGCTACTTGACAAATTTCTAAGAGAGGGATATCCCTGGCAGCAGCCAGGGAAGCAGCTGTACCTCTTGTGGAATGAGCCCTCAAGCCTGAGGGTGGAGTTTTTCCCAGTTTTTCACAGCAGAATTGTATATAAGACACAATCCACCTGGCAACAGATCTTTTGGTGGCAGGTTTGCCCTTTCCCACTTCTCCATAAGTGAGGAACAACTGGAGGGAGTCAAACCTGTGACCCTTGGTATGCTCTATGTAGTAACTAAGGGCTCTTTTGACATCTAAACTGTGTAACGTCCTCTCCTGAAGAAGAATGATCAGTGAAGAAATCAGGAGACACATAGACTGGTTGAAATGGGAGTCTGAAACCACTTTGGGCAAGAACCTTCTATTGGTTCTAAGGACCACTTTATCCGTATGAAATGAGATAAAATCAGGTTCCACTGACAGGGCCTGCAATTCACTGATATGCCTGGCAGAGGTAATGGCTACCAGGAACACAGTTTTCCAAGTCAAGTACTTAAGCTCTACGGAAGACATAGGCTCAAAGGGGGGTTGCATAAGTTGAGCAATGCAAACATTCAAATCCCAGGCAGGGCAGGGTCTCTAAAAGGAGGATTGGCGTGAAGCAATCCTTTACAAAATTTACAGAACACAGGATGGGAAGATAGTGAGGAAGACTTCCCCAGAGACAAAAACGCAGAAACAGCTGACAAGTGTACCTTGAGAGTAGCTGGTCTGAGGCCTAGGCCATTAAGATGGACCATACAATCCAGAACAGTAGGCAATCCAGCAATGTCTGAGAAATATGTTTTAGAACACCAAATGCTGAATCTTTTCCATTTGGAGTTATAAGTCTTTCTGGTGGAGGGCTTCAGAAGCCTTGAGGATATCCAGAACCCTTGGGAAAGATGCAGATCTGCAAACTCTTAACTCTTCAAGAGCCATGCTCTGAGATTGAGAGACTGAAGATTGGGGTACCAAATCCTTCCCTGAGAGGATGTTAACAGGCTGTAATTCCTGGGAAGAGACAGGGGAAGATGGACTGCTAGGGACAGCAACAGGGGCACCAGGGCTGTCTGGCCCAATCTGGAGCAATCAGAATCACCTTGCAAGGTTGAGACCTTATTTTTACGAAAACTTTGAACAGGAGTGAGAAGGGGGGAAGACATACAGAAACTTCCCTTCCCAATTCAGAATCAGGGCGTCCAGAGGGACTGAGCCCAAGACTGGAGGTCTGCAACAAAAGAGAAGGAGTTGGTGATTGTCTGGGGCTGCAAAGAGATCTATCTCTGGAGTGTCCCACCTTGAAAAAATCACTTTCAACACTTGAGGGTCCAGGGACCATTCGTGATGGCCCTGAGAGATCCTGCTCAGTGCATCTGCTAGCACATTGTCCTTGCCTGGAAGGTGAACTGCTACAAGAGAGGTTTGCAGGGAATAAGCCAGAGACCACAACTTCATGGCTTCTGTGCACAAGGCCGTGGACCGATTGCCTCCCTGCTTGTTGATGTACCACATGGTGGTGGTGCTGTCTGTTCTGACTTGAACCACCTTGTTCTGTACTGACTGAGAGAAAGCTTTTAGGGCCAGAAAAACTGCCCTGAGCTCTAAGAGATTGATGTGGAGAAGGGATTCTTGGGGGGACCATAGCCCCTGGGCAGTGAGGGATCCCAAAAGGGCTCCCCAGCCCAGGAGAGAAGCATCCATGGTAAGGACCACTGAACAAGGCTGAGTAACAAAAGGAATACCTTGTCTTAAATTGTCCTGATCCTGCCACCATTGGAGGGCTTGGATCAAGGTCAGAGTCACTGGGATCAGTTTGGTAAGGGAATCGTTCCTCAGACCAGAAAGCTCTCAGGTGGAACTGAATATCCCTCATCTGGAATCTTGCCCCTTGGACCACTGCTGTTGAAGCTGCCATGTGGCCCAAGAGCTGGAGGAAATGCCTTGCTGGTCGAGATACCTGAAGGCTGAAGGAAGAAGCTAGTTCCATAAGAACCCTTGCCCTTTCTAGAGGAAGAAAGGATCTTGCTCTGAGTGTGTCCAGCTCTGACCCTATAAAGGTAAAAAGCTGGACTGGTTCGAGAACTGACTTGGGAAGGTTGAGAAGAAATCCTAGAGAAGTGAGCACTTGCTGGGTCACTTGCAGGTGAGACTTGACTTGGTCTGGAGACTGACCCACTATTAGCCAACTGTCCAGATATGGAAAAATGGAAATCTTTTCCCTTCTTAGAAAGGCAACTACTACTGCCAGGCACTTTGTGAAAACCCATGGGTTAGGCCAAAGGGCATTGCTCTGAATTGATAATGGCCTGAGGGCAACTCGAACCTGAGGTACTTTCTGTGGGAGCACCTGACGGGAATGTGAAAGTAGGCATCCTTGAGGTCCAGGGAGGCTAGCCAGTCTCCTGGCCTTAGGGAAGGATTATTCCCAAAGTTACCATCTTGAACTTTGGTTTTAAAAGATGTTTGTTTAGATATCTTAGGTCTAGAATGGGTCACCACTCCCCTGTCTTTTTAGGGGTCAGGAAGTACCTGGAGTACAGTCCTTTGCCCCAGTGTAGGATAGGTACTCTCTCTCTATGGCTCTTAAAGCTAGGAGAGAAGAAACCTCTGCCTCTAGGGCAAGGGTTTCTGAGAGATTTGCAGGTGGAAAAGATCTGGCTCTCATCTTCGGAAATTTTTGAAGCTGAGAACCAGTCCCTGGCTTACTACTTCCAGGACCCACTTGTCTGATGTAATAGACATCCAGTCCTGGACAAAGTAAGCCAGCCTGCCCTACTGGAATAGGAGAGTCGACTCGGCAGGCCCATCAGGGTGTCTGCTTGGCAGGGGCTTTAGGCTGAGGAGTGGATACAGCCCTGCTCATCTCCCTTCTGCCTCTCCCTCCGAAGAACCCCCTCTGAGAAAAGGAAGAAGAAACCTGTGCTTGGTAAAAAGGCCTGTGAAAAGGCCGGCCCCTGCCCCTAGACTGCTGCCTTTGAGGAGTTGCCTGCCTTTCCTTGGCCTGAGCACTCCTGTAAGTGGTCCTGTACTCATCCATTTTCTTCATGTAATTCTCTGTCTCCTCCAAAGAGCCACAGATGTAGCCATGATTCTTGATGACACATCATTGGAGTCCTCAGCAGCATGAAACCGAACCTTAGATGCCTCAATCCCATCTGCAGCCACCATCTCCAGCTCCTTGGCTAGCTGGGGGGAGGCCTGTTTAGCCAGTGCCAGTACAGTGTCCCACCTGGACTTCTGGTACCTGGCTGTATAGGCCATGTAATTCGCCTGCCTGAGTCCCAAAGAAGATGCCATGTACTGCTTCTTTGCCATGGCATCAATCTTCCTGGAGTCCTTGTCAGGGGTGTGTGAAGCCAAGGAATATTTGCCTGTCACAAGCAGCAGCCTGCACTACCCCAACATGACTGCATTGCTGATATAAGAACTCCGTGTCTGAGCCTGAAAGTGTATACCTCTTTATCCATTCTTCTATCCACAGGAGGTATAGTGTTAGGAGACTTTAGGATTTTTGTGTCCGCTTCCCAAAAGATTTGTGGAGGGAATAGACAGTCTCCTGGACTCTGGGATGTCCATCATCTCACATAATCAGGCTCCTCTTGATCTTCCACAGCCTCCTCCATAGGAAGCTGGAGGGTTTCAGCCACCTTTCTGTAAAACATAAAGTGAGAAGGGGACTCAGAAAGCCTAGGAGAGGAAACACCTGAAGGTCTGTCTGGGGAGATGTCCGGTTCCACAGGCACATCCAGACCCTCACTTACATCATCCTCCTCAAATTCCCCTTCCTCTTCAAATTCCGGTACATACAAATCTTCAAGGGTATAATCTTGAACCGGGGGAACCAACTTGAACTGAACCCTGCCAGAAGGAGCCGGACAGGTCGGAACCGGATGGAGTGATTCTACAATCTGAATCGCTCTGGCTATCTCTTCGGCGGTCGTAACATGAACCTCTGGATCTGAACCGGTTGATTTGTCTTTGCGTTTTCTTTTTGTCTGAACCGATCCCTCGGAATCGGCTCTCCTTTTGCCCAAAGAAGTATCACCCTGGTCAGAGGGCACTCCTTCTGGTTCGGTCGAAACCGAACCGGGCTGGCCATCTGGGTCAGCGGACTTCTCGGCCTCCTTTTCCCTCAGTCTACCTAATCTCTTCTCAAGGGTAGATTTGGGAGTTTTTACATATTTGGCAGTCTGAATCGAGGTGGTCAAACCCCAGAAAATAAACACAGGTAGTGTAGGGATCAGCCTTAGCAAAGACCTCCCCACACTCACTGCAGTGTTGAAACTCAGTGGGCCTGTTTTTTTTCTTGGGTTTCTCAGACATGGCCAACCTAACCAAACTTACCCTTCTTTCGGGCAACCGCCAGGCAAGACTCCCTTATCGGTTCCTAACCATGTCACGGGTGTTGGAAAACAATGTTTCAAAACACGTTCTTTTTAGAACCGATAAGAACCGGTAACCACACCCTAAGTAAAACACACAAATTTCACTATCAAATGGCCGGTTCAGCCGAACCGAGCAGCACTTTTACAAGTTCCACACAGGAAAAACAGAACAATTCCTATCTAGTACTCACGGCACCACAGACAGAGACTGAACCGACTATGCGGATACTTTTTCAGTTTAAAAACCGACGAAAACTGAAACTTTAACCGACTTTCAAACCAAGCTGAAAGAGAAATCTCCGGAGCGACCATTCAAGTGAGGCGGAGTAAAGAATCTGACGGTTTAGGTTTGAAACACTCCAGACAGAGACTTCAACCGAGCTCGAGCTCAGCATTCTATGCCCTGCACAGAAAGTTAACTCTTTGTTCTCCGGGGCAGTTCAAAGGTTGTGAATCACTGCAATTGTCAGAATACAGCAAAACTTCATGTTGTTTGAAGGTCATATTCACCCCACCCCTTCAGTTTCCCAAGGCTTCGGAATCAGAATTAATGCTTTTTGAAGCTGCCGCAATGAAAAGCTCAGATCCGGAAAAAGCTTAATCTGTGCTTCTTCATAACATAAAGCTTTCCTCCTGTCCGTCAAAACTATATCCCACTCTCTACCACTCAACAGGACCGCTAGCACTATTCATGGAGGGGAATCTGGACACAAGGTCTTATGCAGGGTAATTCGGTAGGCCTTTTCAAGTCATATTCCCTGTTCCAGCCCTACCTCCAGATTTTTCCACCTAGTAATAAAAGTACTAACAGTAGTAGTAGTAGTAATAATAAAATAATAGTAATAAAAGTAAATACAGTAAGTCATTCTCCTCGCAGTCTTCCACCTGTTCCAGGCAAAAACAGGGCAATCTGACAACAAGATTGGAGCCTCAAGGCTATTAGCAATGCCTCCCCTATTGCCAACTGAGCTGCTTTCGTCTCTACCAGTACCATTCTGTGATTACTTGATTTAAGCATTTTATCACTTTCTTGAACAGCCTTAGTTATAACTTTTCAGTTGTTACAAATAGCAGGACTCAAATGCTCACCAAGACAGTTGTGTCCATCATAGTCTCATTCAGCTCTGCCAGGGCCTATGCAAGCTACTGGCCTTTAAGGAATTAGAACGTCTCTACTTGCTGATTTCTGTTAATTTGTTTGTTTGTTTATGTCCCAGTAACTCCAGCCAGCTCCTCTAGGTGTTCCCAGGCACTCCTCCCAGACATGCCTGCTGTTCACCCCCATGTAACTCCAGTTACCCCCAGGAGGGAAGGGGTTGGGGGATGCACCCCTGATTGCTCATCACGTCAGATGACAGAAAAGGCTGAGGAGATCAGCACAGATATAACTGGGTTTTGGGGGGCCAAGCCAAGGAAAAGTGATTTTTCCTATTATTTCCCCCATAAAGACACAGCCTCACTTGGAGGACCAATGCAACTATGCAACAGTGTGTGTGTGTGTGTTCTGCGTAAGTCCTCAGCCTACCAGGTGGCAGTACCCAGCGAGGACCGCATTTCTGCCTCCCTAGAGAAAAGCATTCACTGGGACGCATGAGCCTCCTTCCTCGTCAGCCCCCAGATGACCCAGACTCCTTCCCAAACCCAGGTCGCTGGCATCACAAGCGGCAGTGCTACCGCCGCACCAACAGGCTGGCAGTCTTACTGATTTCTTTGATGATCTGCTCATGGTTGGTATGGACAGAAAGCTATTTAGTTCCTGGATGACAACAGCCTAATTTTTATCCTAGCCTGGTAGGACAGGTCAAAATAGTACAAGAATTGTTAAAAATTTGAAAAAACAAGAAAATTGGCCTATAGGTAGATTTTTATATGCTCTTTCATATACAAGCAGGACACAAGCGATCCAGCAACATTTAGGGGTTGCAAATGGGGGTTTTATTTAAGCATACCCCAGCTGCAGTCATTAGTGCCAAAGGGGTGTTTGACCAGCAGATAGATTTATATATCACATAATCTTCATGTTAGAGATTTGATATCAATGGTGTAATGATAGGAATGTCAGTATTTTCTTGTAATTATCTTATTTAGTGACATTCTTTTAATTATCTTGTTTAGTATTCTTCTTGCATTCACTTGCAGGGAAACTATGGAAGGTAAAAGAAAAACCATCTGCTGAAACACTGTGGGGTAGTGGCTTCAGTGACACAGTGCTAGTTCTGTAGTCTGCTAATATGGATGTGACAATGTCTAAGAAATACAGGTTACTCACCTGTAACAGGAGTTCTAGGAGTGGTATATGTTGTTCATCCACACTGTCTGGCAGACTCCTAGCAGTTCTCCGGGAGGAGGGAGGCAAGGTGTACGCCCCCTACTTATGGAACAGGGACTGGAGAACTAAGGCCCCAAAACCAGCATCCCGGCATGACTCAAGGTCGATGTGGTAATGGAAAATGAAGGCGTGTGCTGACTTCCAGGTAGCAGCCCTGCAGATTTCCTGGATAGGGAAGTCCCTAGAAGCAGCCACCAACGCACTGGTATGGCAGGTGGAATGAGCCCTTAGCCCTACGGGAGGCTCCCTACCCACCAACCTATAGCAGAGATCAATGCAGGAAGTGATCCACCTGCCAATCGTCCACCTGGCTGCAGGTCTGCCAGGTGCGGCTTCAGCGTAGGTGACAAACAGCCGGTGAACTTCTCCTGAACTTCCGCTGTGCGCTCCTTGTAGTAGGTGAGCAGTCATCTCAGGTCCAAGGTATGGAGCCTGTATTCGGCCTCCGAGGTGTAACTGGGGTAGAACACCGGCAGAGTCATTACCTGATTCAGGTGAAACTCCGACACCACCTTCGGAAGAAATTTTGCGTGGGGTTACAGGACAATCTTGTCCCTGTGGAAGACCAGGTAGGGAGATTTGATGGAAAGCGCCTGGAGCTCCCCAATCCTTCTGGCTGACATGATAGCCACCAAGAAGGCCATCTGCCACGGCAGGTGGGAGATGTCACACCTGTGCATCGGTTCGAATTGCTTGTCCATGAGCTTGGCCAATACCAGCAGTAGATCCCACGGAGGAGGAGGAGGTTCACGCACTGGAGGGGATATGTGATCCAGGCCTTTGAAAAAGCGCCTGACCACTGTCTCCTGCACCACCAACTGCTGACCGGCCCACACCCGGTAAGCGGAGATGGCTGCCAGGTGCACCTTGAGGGTCGTCGATCAAAGCCCCTACTAGGAAAGAGACCATACATAGTCCAGGATGCTAGCCAACGGACAGGATGAGAGGTCCAACCCCTTGCCCTGACACCAAATGGAGAATCTTTTCCATTTGAAGACACAGCATTTTCTGGTCGACTCCTTACGGGACACCTCAATGACGTTGAGGACCTCGTCGGAAAGACCCAAGGCCTGGAACTCTAGCCGCTCAGGAACTAGGCCGTCAGGTGCAGGGATTGAAGGTCCGGATGGAGTACCTTCCTCTTGTTGATTGAGAGCAGGTCCAGGCGAGTTGGAAGCCGCCCTGGGAGCCTGGAGCTGAGGCTGAGGAGATCTGGATACCAGAACTGGCGAGGCCAGCCTGGGGCTACCAGTATCACCTGCGCCTTGTCCCTCCTGATCTTGAGGAGCACCTTGTGGATCAAGAGTAGAGGAGGGAAGGCGGAGAAGAGGCCCAGGGTCCATGGCCTGAAGAAGGCATCCCCCTTCAGCAAGCCCTGCTGAGGGCGGCAGCATGATACAGCCTCAGCCTGGCATTCTCCCTGGAGGTGAACAGGTCCACCTAAGGAGTGCCCCAGTGGGAGAACAGGTCCTGAACTACCTCCGGCAGGAGAGACCACTCCTGAGATGCATCGCCTATCCGGCTCAGGACATCAGCCAGACTGTTCGAGGCTCCTGCCACATGAATGACTAGGTGATCCGCCTCCAGGTTGAGCAAGAGAGACTAAATGCAGAGAACTTCCTTGCACAGAGGCAAGGAGTGTGTCCCGCCCTGTCTGTTGAAATAGTACATGGTCGTGGTGTTGTCTGTTTGGACCTGGACCACTTGACCCCGAATAGGCAGACCGCTCGGAGCTCCAGCAGGTTGATGTGGCATCGGGACTCCTGACGAGACCATAGACTGTGGTCTCTGTGCTCCCTCAGATGGGCACCCCAACCCATCAGAGAGGTGTCAGTTGTCAGGATGACCGTTGGCTTGGGGCAGACGAATGGGATTCCCTCCCGCAGATGAGCTGGGACGAGCCACCACTGTAGGCCGTCCCACATCTCCTGGGCCACAGAGACTGGCTGGTCAAGAAGACCTGAGCGCTGAGATCACTGGCGGTACAGCCCCCCACTGCAGAGGGTGCATATGCCAGTGGGCCAAACGGACCACGATGGTGTAGGCCGCCATGAGACCCAGAAGGCGCAGGAAGTCCCGGGCAGGATGCTATTGCACAACCAGAAATGAATGGGCAAAGGAGGAAAGGACCTTGGGCCTGTCCCCCGGGAGTCGAGCTCCGCCCCAATGAACTGAATCACCTGCGAGGGCACGAGTTCCAATTTGGCCTCGTTGATGAGGAGGCCGAGTTGAGAGCAAGCCTGGAGGGCCAGATCTCTGGACCACTCCACCTCCGACCTGGAGGGACCTGCTATCAGCCAGTCATCCAGGTTAGGGTAGACCCGGACTCCTCGGTGCTGCAGGAATGCTACATCCACTGCTATGCATTTGGTGAAAACCCTTGGGGCTGATGAGAGGCCAAAGGGCATATCCCGGAACTCATAGAGGGTTCCCTCCGCCCGAAAGCGGAGGAACCACTGATGAGACGGACGGATTGGGACGTGAAAGAACGTGTCCTGGAGATCCAGGGAGCAGAACCACATGCCTTGCTCCAAGGATGGTATGATCTGAGCCAGGATTACCATCCAGAAGGAACAAGTTTAGGCCATGCAACTCGAGAATGGGGCGCCAGTCCCCATCTGTTTTGAAACCTGGAAGTACGGAGGAGGATCTGCGTCCATGCTGACTACCCCCTTTTGGAGGAGCAGATTGATATCATCTCGGAGAGCCAACTGGTAGGCTGCGGACCCGGTAGCCTCGCAGGGTGCGGACTCGAAAGGGAGGGACCAGCTCGAACTCCAGCAGTCCGTGGTGATAGCGGACCAGGCGGAAAGGAAGTGGCTGAGTCAGCCCCCATGGGGGGACCCAGGGGAGGTAAGATGAGGCTGGGGGCGGCACCCCACAACCCGTCACTGAGCAGGCTCGGAGGAGGAGGGACTGGCCGAGGAGCCGCCGGGGCCCTTCCCTCCTGGCTTCCTGACCGAGGAAGCAATGGACTTGGCCCTAGGGCGCCAAGATTGAGCCTGCTGGCCCTGCTGCTGGTGCTGCTGGACAGGTCTTGCCACAGGAGCGGAGGGATAAAAGGGCTTACGCTGCTGATGGCGGCCTTTGTCCTTCTGAGCAGATGTGACAGAGTCTAGGGAGGCATTGGATTTTTCAATGCGCTGGAGGTGGCTCTCCACACTGGGCCCGAACAGGTCGGTGCCCAGAAAGGTAACATCTGCAAGCTTGTGTTGGGTGTCTGCCATGAAGGTCGAGGTCCGCAACCAAGCCCTGTGGCGCATGGCCACTGCAGCCGCTACCGAAGGGGCACAGGAGTTCCCACTGTCCAGCGCCATCTTGAGCTGTTGCTTAGCTACTGCCCTTCCCTGATCCTGGACCTGCTTGACCGCGGTCTGGAGGTCAGCCGGGAGATGAGGGAGCACATCATCCAGGGAGCCCAGCAGGGCATGAGAGACTTGTGCCATCATAATGGCTGAACTGGCCTGGCGAAGGCTCAAAGAGGCGGCAGCGTACACCTTCCTCCCTGAGTAGTCCAACTTCTTGGATTCCTTATCCGGGGGCTTGTCCACATCCCTCGTATTGACTGAGCACCTAAAGACTGAGTCCACAACCAACCCCTCAGCCGAGGGGTGCTCCGAGAAGCCAGAGAGGGAGCCAGTAGGGACCGCATACTTGCGGGCCATCCTGGCCGAAGACGCTGGGCAGGAGGCTGGGTGCTGCCAGAGTTCTAACACTGGGCCCACAATGGCCTCAGCTACTGGGAAGGCCTCCGTTGGGGAGTCCCCCTTGTCCAGAATCTCCATGAGAGGATATCTGGCCCGTTTCTGTACAGGTTCGAGCAGCATCCCTGTGGACTCCGAGATGAGCTGAAGGATACCAAGAAACGAGGTAGGGCGCTCGTCCACCAAACAACCCCTCGAGGATTCCAGGTCGACTGGATGGGAATGCAACGAGAAGTCTTCGGACTACGAAGAGTCCTCGTACAGCTGGTGACCGCCTGAGCCACTCTCCACATGCCGAGGGCAATCGGGGGTGAGGGTGACCGACAACCGATGGGGCAAACCTTGAACCAACCGAGAATCCTAGGTCGGCGCCCAATCTTCGTCTGAGGAGGTGGTGGTTCCACCACAATAGGCGGGCAGCCAGTTTCGGCCGAGCCAATGGCACCGGGACAGGGTCCTCAACCGAGGAACCGTCGGCGGGAGTCGGCTTCGGCTGTTCGGGTGTCAGCCACTTAACCGCCGGAGTGGAAGCCAGAGTAGGCTTACTGCCAGCCAAAAGGAGTTGTTGCCACATGAGATCCTCATAGCGCCGACGCAACTTGTGCTGGAGCCTCTCCACAGCCGAGGAGGAGGAGGAGGATGACGAGCGGCAACGCCACTCTCCGCGATGTCAGGACCAAGACTGCTGACGATGGCAGGACTTCCCCAAAGCGGAAGCGGACCGAGACTGAGACCTTGGGCGGTGCCGGCAGCAGACCGAGGAAGGAGCGTAGGAAACCCGCTGCCCCTCCGGTTTAGGGTCCTTGGCTCGGGGACTTCAGCTCAGCAGGCTGAGGCAAGTCCTCGGAAGGCACTGGGAGCACCGGTGTCCAAGAGAGAGAGTTGTCAGCCTTCTCGGTCAACAACCTGTTGGTGGCCTCGAGAAAAATCTCAGCCTCGTCAATAGGTGTCTCGGCCGGCTGGTCTGATGGAGACTCTGTGAAACCAGCAGCCTGGGCCACAACCTCAACTGAAGTCGAGAACCGACAGTCCGGGGAGCGGGATTTCTCCCGCTCCCAAGAGCGTCGACGGTGGGTCTTACCTTTCTTTGGATCCTTTTTCCAGGACCAAGGGGTGTGAAACCCAGAAGGACCCTCTCCTTTGGTTGAGAGGGACTGGCACAGCTCCCAAAAGTAAGCCGTGTAAGACAAGCCCAGTTGGAGTGGAATAAAGGCCAAAGCCGAAGAGGAGCTTGCTGTGGCCTGGGCCGCCTCCTTCTTGAGGGCCATGAGCCGTTCAAGCTGTTCCAGTTGTTCTGCAGTGCCCGCTGCCGTGGACACCAACCAACGGGCCTCCTTTGATTTAACCGGCGGGTACCATTTCTCTGGTCGCCCCAGCTGGAGTCGGGCAGCGCGGTCTTCAAGCACCGATGGAGAAAAGGACAGACACATGTCGCAAGCCTGCAGATCATGGTCGTGTCCGAAACAATAAATGCATGAGGCGTGTGGGTCAGTGCGCGACATCTTCTGCCCACAGGGGCACCGACGGAACCCAGGAATGGATTTGTCCTCCATCTCAGCCGCGAGGGAAGAGGGTGAAGACAGCACTTGAATGAGTTTTAAGGTAAGTTTAGGAAAAATTTCCGAAGTTTTATGAGCCAGGGCCTGCAAAACGCGAGAGCGCTAAAGAGGGAACCTGATGCTTCCAAGCGATAAGGAAGAACTGGCATCACGGGGCAGAGCCAAGGGTTTCATCACCCGGGTGGGTAGGAGGAGCCAGCTCAAAGACTTTCTGGCCCATCTTAAAGCAGCAAGGTACCTGTCAGACAGTGTGGATTGAACAACATATCCACATCCCTAGAAGTGTAAATTTGTAAATCCAGGGGAGGGAACTTTGAAAATGCAGGACGAGCCCACAAACCCTGCAAAGGACTGGCACCTTTGTGCTTTAATGTCAAGATAGATAGCAGTGAAAAAACTTGTGAACCCAGGAGAAGCAAAATTCAGGAGCAGTGGAAAAGAATCTGGTTATAGAGTTATTGCAGAAAACGCCCATTTTCCCATTTGCAGTTTATACTGATCTGCCACTAGAGGCATCTTATTTTTCCTATTAATCCTCCAACCCACTTGTCCAACTTGCCTCTGCCTTTTTCCTGTTCTAATCACCTTTATCCCCTCCCTTGTTTCTCACTTTTAGTATACTGTACTCCGAAGCAAAAAAAAAACACACACAAAAAAAAAACCAAAAAACACAGGTATAATTAACCTTGCACTGTGCTTGGGACCTTGTGTGTGTGTCCTTACTGCTGCACTCCCTGGTATCACGTCTCTTATAACGGCTCTATTTCCAAGAGGCATTATATTGCTCTCTCTAGTGACCCTATCTGACCTTGCCTGTGATAAATTTCTGCCATCTACCTCACCAACATTGGATAGTAATCATTTATGTTTATAGTACTATCGCCTTATCCCAATGCTGTGACTCTCTTACTGTGCCATGGAACCTGCATTCCCCTGGTGACTGGGGGTTGCCATTTCATCGCCCTAGCTGGCTATCCCCTTTGGCACTTCTCCCTGGGATCTTCAACTTACAAGACAACTGCAAAGCACGCTCAACTCAGAGGAAGCTTCACAAACTCAGCAACAAGCAGTTTAAGGAATATCTGTGCAGACTGGCCTTACTGTTGCTGCTGCTTTCTGGCAATATTCACTCCAACTCTGGCCCTCCACAACTTACGGCATACCCACAGTCATCTACTGGGTTACTTACAATTGCCTCACGTAATGTATGCAGCCTACTCCCCAAAATGGACGTACTGAATGCATGGATCTTACAACATAACCCAGACATCCTCTCAGTCATAGAAACATGGCTTTCTCGAAAAGTAGTGGATGCTTCAATTTCCATCCCAGGCTACACAGTCTTTAGACAGGATCGTCTCTCCAAGTGTGGGGGCGGTTGTGCGATCTACCTCCGAAATAACCTTCAAGATCTCATCCTAACTGCCCAAAACTGATGACCATATGCAAGCCCTTGCCAAAAAAGTGCTTCTAGGTGCACACAATAAAACCCTTACTGTGTTTTTAATCTATATTCCTCCCCAGACAGACGACATGCTTTGATTCACTGCTGGAGTGTTTTGGCTCTCTGAGTCTTAATTGAAATTATCAAGTTAGGAGATTTCAATATCATTTAGTTCTCTCCTGACATAAGCCCTTTCAAAGATGCAGTTTCAGCAGTTCACCTCACCCAGCTAGTCAAGTCCCCCACTAGAATCAACAAGGGTGCCGGAAGATGGTACAAAGGGCACTTTTTCTATACTAGTTTTTGCCATACAGAAATAAAAAGTGGAGTGGCTACCGCCCCTTTCGCCCCCCCGGTTCCAGCACTATGAGAATCAACTATAAAACTGGGACCGCTGCCTTACTGGGCTAGGTGCTCTCTAACCACCCTGATCATATATCGGACACAACTGTACTTCCAGATGCCTTCAGTAACCACTCCCCAGTCTTGTTTCATTGGGCGAACAAATTCTCTAAACCACCCGCTAGAACAATTACCACCAGGGTACTCATCCGTGGGCATCTTGAATCACTAAAAGCTGACCTGTGTAATCAGGACTGGTCAATGGTTTACATAACTAACAACGCTGACACTGCCCTCGACCAGTTCATTCTTCAGTTCAACGCTATGTGTGATAAGCATGCCCCCCCATAAAAAGTGTAAACTCAATGGCCACTGTAATCCCTGGTTTTCTCCAGACCTCCTTGAGCTTCTGAATGCCAGGGACCATCTATGGCACAGGTCTAGGTCCCTGTGTAACCAGGTCGACATCCAGAGGTACAAAGCGGCTAGAAACAACTGCACAAGGGCTATTTGTGCAGCTAAAAATCAATATTATAAGGAAGTGCTCTCTCGGACCTGGAATGATGGCAGAAAATTTCGGACTAACCTTAAAGAGGTCACTGGGAGAGACCTCAGATCTGCCCCTACCATGCTTAACATGATGGTGTACCTTCACTTGACCCCAAACTTATTGCTAACACTTTTAATAATGCTTTCATGGACCCGAGTGGTATACTGCCACCTGGCTACTTCTCTCACCCCCTCACAAGTGACTACTCTGAGAAAGAGACTCAGCACCCTTCTCATCCTCCTTTTTACTTCAAAACCCTCTCGGCCCATGAACCAGGAATTACCTACTCAAGGTATTAGGCAAATCAAGATTTAGTGGTGGCACCCTAGATCTTAAGTTTGTAGCCCTTACACTGGATGAAATTCTGTCACCTCTAACACATATTACTAACATTTCACTTACATACTCTCAATTTCCTCAGAAATGGAAATCTGCCACTGTGACACCAGTTCATAAGTCTGGGGATCGCACAATTACTGGGAACTACAGGCCTATCTCTATCCTGCCCCCACTCTCGAAAGCTCTTGAGCATATAGTGGCTGACCAACTGGTTGAATACTTAGAAAAATATCAGCTACAATGCCCGCAACAACACGGGTTCAGAAATGGTCATAGTACCACTACTGCCCTTCAGGAGTTCACAGGCTTTATTCACCACTCTTTAGATCAAGGACACCTGGACAGTGCTGCTTTCATTGATTTAACCAAAGCTTTCGACACAGTGAATCATGCCCCCCTAGTCGAACAGCTTACCACCATTGGCCTAGTTCATGACAGCGTAGCCCGGTTTGAAAGTTACCTGCACAACCGTACACAGCAGGCGAAGACTGGCAACACCCTCTCGGACAGCAGACCTGTCCTATCTGGAGTTCCTCAAGGGTCCATCTTGGGCCCTCTTTTATTTAGCACTTTCCTCAACAACCTTCCTTTCTCCTGTCAAGGTCACATCTTTTTATATGCCGACGATGCTGTCCTGTTTATCAGTGATCCAGACCCTAAGATTCTTGAATCTAGGCTACAGAGTAATTTCATAGTCATAGAAAGATGGTTCCATAAGCACAAGTTAGTTATGAATTACAACAAGACTAAATCTGCTGTTCTCCAGCTCCCAAAATAGGCACAGAACTTACCCTCTTTCTATCAGCAACGAAGAGGGCTTTCCCCGGAGCTAGTTCAGCTCTTCAAATATCTAGGGATTACTATTGACAGTATGATGACCTATGCCGATCACATTGACAACATTGCTAAGGCTGTTAACACCTGCATTGGGCTACTTTATAGGCATAAGCAATGTTTGAACCCACAGGCTCTTAACCTGGCCATTCAAAGCTCTCTTGTCTCGTTTATTGATTATGGCTTACCAATCTATGGATCAGCTACTGAAACAACTCTTCACCGCATCATAGTCACACTCAAAAAAGCATGCTGGCTCCTTACTGGCTCAGCCTGTCTGTCCCATGACCTGGGACCTGTGTGGAGCATAGGGAAATGTGTGATGCAAAGTCATTTGCACGGTACGCAAAATTGCAATATTCAGCCGGGATATACAACTGACCTCATTGCACATTCTGAGACCATTTCCCACATGCACAGCTTATTACTGGAATGCATTCAGGCCATTTGCATACCCAAGGCATGTGCAGTTCCAGTCTTGCAGGGCTACCCACAACTCCACAAAGGTGAACAGGAGGTACTGCAGCCTAGCAGGCAGGTGTGATGGAATGTTTGTGTGTGGGTGGGTGGGTGGACTGTATTGGCCTGGATAGAGTGCTATTACCCACAGCCATGTACAGGGTCGGACTGGGGTACATGGGCCCACATGGACAGTGGCCACAGGGGCCCACCTGGACAAGCAACAGGGGAAGGCACAGGGTGATACAGTCTGATCAGTATACCACGTGCATGTGATACACCTGCTCCATATGCAGCGTGCAGTCACCTGCATTACCCCCCGTATGACAGGAACATGGTGAAAACTGCAAGGAGGAATAGCAGTGTGCAGAAGGTGGCCAGGTACCTGAGTGGGTGGGTCCCACCTGTGTGCACCTATGGTGTACTGCCATGGGTGTGTGCCACAGGTCAGTCCCTGGCCCATGTCATGCTTCCAACAGTACCACCAGGCTCCCGGGCACCATTGCCCCAGACGTCACCCTGGGTGCATGCCACCACAGGGTGACACCCTGCATGCCACATGGGTGCAGACCATGGCCCCTCGTACATGTGCTGTAGTGTGGCCATCTGCTCCACTGGTGTGCCTTGGAGTCACCCAATAGCACTGGCACGTGGCAGGTGGGTGTCCACATCCTGGGAGAGGTGTGGGGGATGGCTCTCTGGGCGGTATCCATTGTATGCCAGCACCTGTGGCTTTGGGTACATCCGTCCTGGCATGACTGCTGTGTATGGGTGTCTGGAGCACATCCTGGTGTACCTCCGAGGATTGTCTCAGGGCCACCTGTCAGCAGTTCTACAGCCTGCCTCTGGTTGGCCGGCCGATTTAGGCCATCCCGACATGCCTAACTTTGTGTGGAACATTTTTGGGATGTGCGGCAAATGCGCAGCACGTTTTGGCTGAATATACAGATGCGAGGCATAATCATATACATGCCCCCTTCTTTTTGCACTGCATGCATTATAGCTGCGTGATCGCACATTCGGGAATGCGTGACGCATTGCTCCCTTTTGAATATCATGGTTCCACGCAGTTTCTGGGATGCGCAACGCATCTCCATTTTGGGCCACACATCTCCTTTGAAAATGTGGGCCAAAGTATTTATATCACATATTCTCATGCAGTTGAAGTCAGTGGATCATTTAGACAATGTGTGGGATCGTTACCTTGCTCATAGTCTTAAAGATTCAACCAGACAAAAAAAGAGAAATGGATATTGTGTTGTAATAAGAGACTCTACACCAATTCCACAAAACTGCCACAGTTTACCTCGAGTAGATGGGATGGAATAAGACCAGATTGTACAAATTGCTGGAGAAATACATTTCTACCCTGTTCATTGAAGGAAAGGAGGTATGCAGTATACAAGACACAGGAATATTTTTTTCACATGGAAGCAGTATTGGCCCAGGCTGGGGTACCATGTGATCATGAGGTAGCAGATACCGGGATTCATTTGCACATTCTTCACTGTGCAAACCAAGGTCATCGCAAAACCATGATCAGGACAGTTGGCACAGATGCGGTAATCCTCGCAGTAGCAGCGTGTCGGCCTCTTCCTCTGGATGAATTATGGTTAGCCTTTAGCGTATAACAGTACTACAGGTATAGATTGGCTCATGACATGCAGAAAATATCGGAGATCAGAAATCAAAAAGGCTTTACCATTCTTCCATGCCTTTATGGGGAGTGATACAGTGTCAGCATTTAGTGGTATAGGGAAGAAGGCACCTTGGAGAATATGAAGAGCTTTTCCATCTGTTATAGAAGCTTTTCTCAACCTGCCCCATGCACCCATGTCTATTTCTGAGGAGACAATGAAAGGGCTTGCGAGGTTTGTTGTTCTCCTCTATGACAGAACCAGTGAGTGCTAACATGTAAACCAGGCAAGGAAGCAGATGTTTGCAAAAGGAAGACAGCTAGAACACATCCCTCCAACTCAGGCTGCCTTAGCAGAGCACACAAAAAGAGCTGCATATCAGGGAGGCGACGGGTCATTGCTGGGGGAAAAATACTAGTGACACAACAAGAGCTGCCAAGCCCAGCTAGCTGGCATTGGAAACTAGACAGCGAGAAAGACTGGATCCCCACTTAGACAGTCCTTCTGGAGGCAGCTAAATCACGCAAACAGTTGATCAAATGTGGCTGCAGAAAGGCTTGTGGACCATCATGCACATGTTTCAATGCCTCACTACCACGTACTGATCTGTGTGCTTGTGCAGGACCATGCTGCAGAGACAATGACAGTGATAACTAAGTATTTTGGGAATTTCTGTAAACAAATATGAGAATTTTAATTTCATTCATCCTTTAACTGTAGCAGGCATTTAATATTGAAGTTCTGTAACCTGATCATACGTGATCATAAAATGTTATTTGTGTGACGTACACTTTTGTGAGATGACTGTAAACATATCCCATTTCCATTTTATTACCATTTCAAGCAATCTTTTTAGAAGTTTATCTTTAAAGATATATCTGGCAATACATATTTTTAAAGATAACTTAATGAGTGTTTGCTTGTCTTTAGATGACAGCACATCTCTACATCGCAGTTATCTGTATACTTCAAACTGTAAAATAATTTTAAACATTTTTCCACACGATACAAGATTAATTTTAAACCAAATGTCTGCATGCTTGTTTAAAGTAGTGATGTAAAGTATAAAAGATTACTGTATTTGGTGTCATTTGTAATAATCTGGAAACATATTCAGCGATCAGTGAGTCAAATGTGTGTGTATTTTTGGTGTTTTTCACGTAATTGTACATTAACTGTATTTTGAATCCTCTCGTGTGTGTCCTGCTTTTATTTTAAAGAAAACATAAAAAGCTACTTATGTTCCAATGTTCATGGTTTTTTTCACATTTTGAACAATTTTTGAAAAATTCTGCTAGACAACTCCAACGGCTTATTATAAAACAATAAAAACTGCAGAAGTCTGTGGCTGCTGGTAGGGGCTCCTCTAGAGTCATCTGTGCCGGCTGGCTGCTAGTTCCACCCGCCTGAATAAAACATTTTCCAACAGACTGCTTCAACACAGCCGTTTAGTGTCTAAGTGTACATATACTGTACTTGGCCAGAGGATTTCTGAAACCAAACCAGTGAGCCAGATGAAAGCAGTGTCACGTAGAACCCCTTCCCATCTCGCATTGTATCTTTCTTCCGGACGCTAGTCTGCATGTCACATGGTCAGTATGTTTTGACAGTCTTTTCTGAAAATTGTGATAATTTTTGCACACTTTGAGGCAAAACCGAATAAACTACAAGACTGTATAAAATGCCACTTTTTGCTGAGAACGGTGAAAACTGCAGATTTCCACAATAAAATCAGATGCAATTATCCAGTGTCTCTGCTGATGGCTTGCAGTCCAATGTGTGTGGCTTAATGGAGGAGATATCCTCACAGAAGATCAGGAATCTTCAGGCAGCCCTGAGGTGACAGCACTGCCAAATGAGCCACACTGACACAGAATAAAGGAACATTAGGTTTAGCAATGAGAATGCATTAATGATGTCCCACAATTTTTAATCATCTCAGTCTTGAGCTGTTGACCTGGAGACAGAACTTCAGCACTCTGAACCTACGTTCCAAATTCTTACAGCTAGTGTCTCTTTCAAGCCACAGCTACATCAATCAGTAGTATTTTGAGCCTGGCAATCACAGACAATAGACGAGTAAATGAAATCACATTCTCAGAAACAGATCTTGCCCAGAAACGCACCTTCTCTATGGAACAGCTTCCCGGCAGCTTTCCGCACAGTTGCCTCACACCACTTCTTCAAATCCCAATTCAGATCCTGGCTACTCCTGGAATGCACCTGCTCCTGCTCTCCTGTTTAAACCTTCCCCCTCTGGGGTGCAGGTACTTATACCCCCTTTCCCTCACTCCTGCCCTTTTTTCTTGTTCCCCCCTCACCCTTACGTGCTAGCTCTCTCTACCCTCCCTCTCCCCATTCCCTACTCCTACTAGTTACCTTGTTTTCCCTGTGTCTTCACCTCCTCCTTGCCCTAGATCTTCTCCCCATTTGTCCTGCACTTGTACCCCTGCTCTACTTTCCCTCCTCCTTACCCTAGTACATAGTAACCTTGGTGTGTGCCTCCATGTCATGACTGGCACTTAGTTTCTCTGCTTTTCTCCATCTCCTCCCTAGCACCCTTGGTGTGTGCCTCTATTTACCACCACCAACACTTAACTTCCCTGCTTCCTCCCTATTCCTCTCCATCTGGGTATTGTTGCTTGTCGAAGTGTTTATCCTATGGTAGTCAGTGACCATAGCGACCGAGATTGAGCGCCTAGAGCGACTCAATCTCGGTGACTGTGATCACGGCTACCTAGGGAGGAAAGCGTTGGATACTGGGATTGCGAATATGGCGAGAGGAACTCACGGGTATCGGCCTGCCGTGGGGGAGGGATGGGATGTGGGAGGGTTGCGGCAGCAACTGCCATGCCGAATCGCTGGGTGCGGGGAGGGTGGTTGGCTGGGAGGCATGGGTACCAGGTTCCCCGCCCTGCTTGGTGCAGCTTTTTTTTTTGCTACCTGGCAGCATGTATAGCCCCATGTTTTTGCCCCACCAACACGCACCCTCCTGGAGCTGAGAATCCATAAGTAGGGGGGTGCTGGGATACAGCCCCCTGCAATAAAAACGAGACCTATAGGTCTCAGGGTGCCGGTTTTTAGTCCACTGCACTGTGCATCGCCAAAATTATTTTTCAGCGATGTGCACTTGCCATAATAGCGATCGCTATTCCTCGATCACTATTATGACATGGAACCTTATCCTACTGGGTTTCTGTGGTGCAGTCTGTTTACCCTGTTTCAAATTAGTATTACTGCTTGTAAATTATTTTTTCCACTACCCTGTGTCAATCTATTGTTGCACAGCTAGTTATCTGCTTTCATTGGGCTTGCAACTGTACACTGTTCAGTTACTTCTCTGTACCATTGCTTATTATGCTATTTATGTTTCCTTTGGGACTTATGTCTGTACAGCTTCTAATTTGCTGCTCTTACTAGATTGTAAATTATTTTAACTGTTTGATTCTGTGCCATTGTTTGTGGCCCGGGTCGTGCCTGAAAACGGTCCTTGGATCAGCGCACTTACCCGGTAAACAAAGACTTAAATAAATAAATACAAATCCACTCCGCAGACCTACCTGCTGCAAGTCATTGATGAGTTTGTTTTTTTCCTCAATCAAGTAAGCGCACTGCTGCTGCTGCATGTTAAGTACCTCCCGAAGGTCCTGTGGGATCTCTCTTGCCTTTGCAGATGTCCACTTCTTGGAGATTTCCTCAAACTTCTCCTGGCTAGCCTTGGCCTCATTCTCCAGTTTTTCAGTTCTATAATTGACAAAGTTACAAAGGTGAGAAGCTCATCAAGCCCAGTGCGTCAGTGGCACCACATGGTGCTGCAGCGAGGAGCCCCTAGGTTCGACAGCAACCTCGAAACTTGGTCTAAAGGCTGGGGCACAGCTGATTCACATTCCCCCTTGGGAATAATGGTGAGGAGGGGAAAGAGTAGCAAGCATCAAGGGTCCCATCTCTCGAATCGGCAGCATGCTGTAAAAGTAGATCAAGCAGTATCTTCCCCCTCTTCCTACTGGCTTAGGACTCCAACAAGGCTTAGTAAAGTGCCTTCTTAACATTGTGTTACTTTTATCTTATTAGTCATGTACTCCCCCACCCCCCCCAATTCCTCCCTTCTACTCTCTCTAGGTCGCATATGTAAACAAGACTGCAGTTCTCCGTAAGGTTTACCTGATCAATATCTTCAAATAAAAGAAATACAATTAAACAGCATCCCTGCAGCTGACTCCTGGAAAGTATGGGGGACTCGGTTCTGGAGGTAACTGTTTCTAGCCATAGTGTGTTGCCAGACAAAGTTAGGGATGGCAGGGTTGTTTATGGGTTAAAAAGGAAAAAAATGAATAATACAAAAAAATAAGAACAGGCAGCATGGAGCCAGTTTCATAATTTGCTAGACCCTGAAGAGCAGGTATCTAGTTAACTAAAAAGCTGACAGCAGCAGAGCATAACACGGTAACAAGTTTGTCCTACTGCATACTTTTCTGTTCTGTACTAGATGGCTCCTTATCTCCTACCTTGTATGATACCGTTTTGTCATGATTTTGAGTCTGCTGTAGCACTTTTTTTACATTGGAAATAAGTAAAAGGAATGCTCTTTTAATATGGCTCTCCCCAGATTTTCATCCTAATTATGAGCTATTTCCATACATCCAGTGTCCCATAAGGTGGAGGAGCAGTGCCTGCTACATGCTAGTTCATTTAAGTTACAAGAAACGTGATGAGTGTTCAAAAACAGCTAAGGATACTGATAAAAACCCAGAATGGGCCACAATATAAGAAGTGTAGCTTATATTATTTCAAATGTAAAACAAAATGCTAAAGGAAAGGTTTCATTCAAGACAGGAGCGGAGAGGCAATCTCAAATGTACTACAAAAGTATAAGTCAAAATGTCCACCACTAACACTGGCAGCCATCCTAAACTTTCCTCTTACCTCAAAACTCATGGTACCACATTAAGGTACAGCATAACATAATTTACACCTCTTTACCACTCATATTATAGACAATCAGAAAACATGCAGTTGCTTTCCTAAACACAAAGAAATGATTAAGCCAATCTGATTCTGCAGTAAGAGAAACATTTAAAATGGCTATCACTGCTGCCTTAAATTTATTATCTTTAAAACTATGTTTAACGTTAGCATTTTCTAGTTTTTTTTTTTTTTTTTTACACTATCCACTGTTTATGGTTTACTAAACGTTTGAGGTAGCAAAGCATTGCCTTCACTATGTCATAAAGAAAACATCTGATTGCCTCTAACTGACCTTACATTTGCTGAATTTGTGAAATCACAGTCTACTGTTAGGGTGAGCAGTATGATCAGAAGGCTGGATCTGACTTCGGGGTGACTGCGCTCTTCAGTGGAGAAACAAATCTAATGGTAGAACAGCATGGGAAGCTTGAACACAGTGCAGGGTTTGAACCTGTATTCTTATTTCTAGTAATTAGCATAAAGTCCTATCTCCAGGTCATCACACTCTGGAGGGATGATGTACTTTTACGGCTGCGTGGGCGGCGCGTCGCAGACGTTATGTCAACATCTAAGAAGAGCATTGTAGAAGCATATGACCAGACCACTGTCCAGTGTGCTTCCACAATGCTGTGGCACAGTTTCCAGTGCTTGTGTTTATGCGGCTCTTCTCCTCTGCCGGCCACATAAATACATCCACTTCAGGGGCACTCTTTTTCTTCCGCAACTGTGGAAATGACAGCTGCCGAGCACATTTTTTATCAATAAAATGTTTTATTCTTTTAGGGTAGGGGAAAACAACACCAAGAATATAATCATCAATACAGATATCAACTAAGTTAACAAAATTAATTATACACTACCATATTTAACATCTATTAATGGTAATTCATTTTTACCATATTCAATCAGTGTTGGCCTTTTAGACATTGAATATTATTGGTACTGTATTAGATAAAATAATATATAAGTAAACAATATATCTGTATATTTGATTTAAGAATGCTATACAGAATAGTCACTGCCTTTTAGAGTTATCTTTAAGGAGTATTATATTTATGAACTTTCCATTTCTGGATATTTCAGTTTTTATTTAAAATAAGTTATTAAATATTTTATTGCGCCTGTAGATTTTTAAGCATTTATGAATACATTACTCTTTGGAGGATCCTTGATCTGGAAATACCATGCCGCGCACAACATAGCAGCGCCGAATCAGACTGTGCATGTGCGAGTATCGTTCATGTGCAGTTCAGTCATCGCTACCATCTTGTGCACGGTGGCGCTCATAAAAGCTTGGCGCAGCCGTATCAGTTCTGACCAGAGTTTGTTTTACTACATCATTGATGGATTCCTATTGTCTGAAACAAAAGGCACTTGGAGGTTACTTGAGGATAGTCAAATGACTTTTTTACAGACATCCCAGAAGGTTATCAAGACATGTTATAAACTCTAGAACAGAAAACTGAAATTTAAAACCATATATTCTCTAGTAAACTCTAACAGCGGAACCATTACGTTTATGAAACTGCAAACGGAAGCACAGAGTCGCTCTTGAAATCAGTTGTGCCTTCCAGCTACGACAAGGGCCAGGCAATTAATAAGAGGCAGATTGATTTACCTATGAATTGATGATACTCTCTCTGCAAAAGTAATGAACATTTGCTTTTGTTTCACAAGTTTATGACTAAGAAATGTTTTATGAACTATGGCACTTAAAGGACACCTAAACCATCTTAATGCTTGTATAAAAAATGTTAACGCTAAATTAAAAGAGTGCCAGTAAAGTATTACTTAAGGATTTCACCCTTTACTTACTTGATGTAAGAAGGGTTTTAAAATGTAAATAAACCAACATTTTCTCTTTCAAACTCCATCTTCTGAATCAATCCTAAAATGGCATCTGAATCAGTCCTAAAATGGCAGCAATGTTAGTACCTGATGATGCTAATCAAGCAAAAGAACACTGGCTGTATTACAGTAGTTATTTGGTACCGTATTTTATTTATTTCATTTTTGTTGATTGGAAAAGGAAGGCTAAACAATACTATTTTCATCCTTGTCCTAGGTATAACTAATTATGCCACACTTCACCTTGTGTGCATTAGTCTAATAAACAAATACCACATCGTTTTTTTTTTTTAAGATAATTTTGCAAAAAGGGACAGGAAGTTATCAACAGTAATACAGTACCACAGAGGTACGGTAATACAGTTACGGAATGCTTGCTTGATTGATGTCATCATGTACTGACTTTGCTGTGATTTTAGGGTTGATCCAGGAGAAAAAAAATTACTTACCATAGTAATCTTGTTTCTTCCAAGGCAATCTTACTGTATTCTGACATATGCAGTATGGTCCCACCACAGTACTGCCCCAGAGCTGAAATGGTTAGTAGAACCTATGCAAATGATAGAATGCTAGGCTCAAGCTCAGTCTTCAAACCACTGTCTCTGGTAAACAACCTTCTAACCGTCAGATTCTAACGAAGCGTGCATAGGAAACTATCTAAACTATCTAATAAAACTTTAACGGGAAAAAAATCAACAATCTACCCACCCTATCAGCATCCCCCATTTATGAAACAAACAGGCATTCATTTCTAGGACTCAAGTCACAGATGACCCAAGGAAAAAAACAGCCCAGGTGTCTGCCACAGTAATCAGAGCTGTAGTGCAGCGCCCTCAGGTTCTAGTAGGGTAGGAAAGGTGGGAGTTCAGAATACAGTAAGATTCCCCTGGAAGAAACAAGATTACTATGTTAAGTAATTTGTTCTTCTAACCCCAGGAAATCTTACTGTATTCTGACATATGAAGACTACCCAAGCAGTACCTTTGGAGGTGGGCACAGAACCTATTTGTGAAACAGGCTCTGCAATACTGCTGTGGCAAGCCTTGCATCACTCCTGGCCTGGGTATCCAGGTTGTAATGTTTGACAAATGTGTGAACAGTTTTCCAGGTTGCTGCCTTGCAGATTTCTAGTAAAGGGATATCCCTTGCAGCTGCTATGGAGGCAGCTGCGCCCCTTGTGGAGTGGACCCTGAGGCCAACAGGGGGTTCCTTGCCCACTTTGCTGTAACAAAACTGGATACAAACAACAATCCAGCAGGCAATGGTTCTGTTTGAGGCAGGTTTTCCTTTCCCTACCTCTCCATAGTCAGGGAAAAACTGGGTCCTTTCCTGTCTATGACCCTTTGTATGGTCAAGGTAATAGCTGATAGCTCTCTTGACATCCAGGCTATGCAACCTGCGCTCCGCTGAACTAGAATGGTCAGTGAAAAATACTGGTAAGATGATAGATTGATTTAAATGGAAATCAGGCACCACTTTAGGAAGAAACTTTCTGTTTGTCCTCAGGACTACCTGTCCCTGTGACAAGAGATGTAATTCTGTTCTGTAGACAGGGCCAGTAGTTCACTGATCTTTCTAGCTGAGGTGATAGCTATCAGGAACACAGTTTTCCATGTCATGTACTTCAGGTCTGCTGAAGACATAGGTTCAAAGGGTGGCTGCATCAGCTGTCCAATGCAAATGTTAAGATCCCATGCAGGGGTAGGCTCCGTGTGTGGAGGGTGCAAGTGCAAAAGCCCTTTGAAGAATGTTCTAAACACCTGATTGGAAGCCAGAGAAGACGTCTTACCAGCTGAGAGATAAGCTAAGACAGCTGCTAGATGCACCTTAAAGGTACGGGGCTTGAGACCGAGGCAGTAAAGGTGCACTAGGTAATCCAGTACTACTGAAGCCTAGCCTGAGTACTGATCACCTCCTGCTGCTGGCACCAGATCGAGAATCTCTTCCACTTCTGGAGTGTCTAAGCACCTGAAGGACTCTTTCTGATAACCTAAGGTCAGCATATTCTACGTCCTCAAGAGCCAAGCCTTGAGTCTGAGGGACTGAAGGTTGGAGTAAAGGATTCTGCTCTGTAAGGACGTCAAAAAATTGTGCCTCCTGTGTAAGGATATTGGCCTGCTCACTGACAGGACTAGAAGTAGGGAGTACCATGGCTGCCTGACCCAGTCTGCGGAAATGAGAATCATGGTTGCTGGTTGTTTCCTGAGTTTGTTCAGGACTCTGAGAAGTAGAAGGAAGGGAGGGAATGCATACAGGAAATTTCCTGTCCAATCCAGCAGCAGTGTGTTCATTGGTACTGTGCCCACTGCAGGAAACCTGCAACAGAACTGTGGCAGCTGGTGACTGTCTGGGGCTGCGAAGAGATCCACCTCTGGGGTCCCCTACCTTCTGAATACTGTTAGAACCTCCTGCTTGTTCAGTGCCCATTCGTGGTGGTTCTGATTGATCCTGCTCAAGGCATGAGCTAGGACATTATCCTTCCCTGGGAGATAAGACAGCCAGGAGAGAAAGATTCAGGGAATAAGACAACTTCCATATTAGCATGGCCTCTGTGTATGGGGGGAGGACTTTGTGCCACCTTGCTTGTTTATATAGTACATTGTATTCGTGTTGTCTGTTCTGACCTGTAGGACCTTGCCTCTTAGCATGGAGTCAAATGACAGAATCCCCAGATGTACTGCTCTGAGCTCCAACAAATTTATGTGGAGTAGACTCTCATTTTGAGTCAGGTCCCATGGGCTGTCTGGTCTCATATGTGTTCTCCCCACCCCAGGAGGGAGGCATTTGTGGTCAATACCACTGAGGAAAGCTGCTGCAGGAAATGTACCCCTTGTCTTAAGTTTCCCTTTTCCTGCCACCACTGGAGCGCTAGGAGTAGAGACTTGGTAACTGGCACAAGTTTGGACAAAGGGTCTCTTTTTTTGTGACCAAGATGATCTGAGGTGGAACTGAGTGTCCCTCATTTGAAACCTGGCCCCTGAAACTGTTGCCATTGTTGCTGCCATGTGGCCTAATAGTTGGAGGAAGTGCCGTGCTAGTCTGAGGCTGGACAGCTGGAAAGAGCTGGCCAGCTGAATCAGTGTTTCCACCCTCCCTTGAGGAAGGAAAGCCTTTCGTTTCACAGTGTCTAGTTCTGCCCCATGAAATCCAGGAGCCGGACTGGGGTCAGCACTGACTTTTTGGGGTTTAGTAGGAACCATATGGACTGCAGGACCTTCTGAACCATGGTCAGTGACCCTGACAGCTGCTGAGGGGACTGGTCCACTACCAGCCAGTCGTCCAGACAGGAAAAAACAGTGACACCCTGCATTCTGATGTGTGTCACCACCACTGCTAGGCACTTTGTGAACACCGTTGGTGCTGAAGAAATGCCGAAGGGCATGGCCCTGAATTGGTGGTGGCCAGATGTCAACCTAAACCCGAGGTATTTTCCGTGTGATGGTCTGATGGGGATATAGAAATAGGCATCTTTCAGATCTAGTGATGCCAGCCAATACCCTTCTCTGAGTGTGGGCAGAATGGTTGACAGGGTGACCATTTTGAATTTTGGTTTTGTCAGGTATTTGTTTTGTTGTCTGAGATCCAGAATGGGCCGCCACTCCCATTTTCTTTACTGTGAGAAAGTATCTTGAATAGAGTCCCGTGCCCCTTTGAGGTAGGCATACAGGTTCTACTGCCTTGTCTTGCAACAGTTTTCTTACCTCTTCCTCCAGTAGTTGGGCTTCCGATGGAGAGGAAGGTCTGAAGGCTCTTGTCCTCAACTTGGGCACAGACCTGAAGCTGAGGGTAAGACCCTGGCCCACTACCTCCAGGACCCACATGTCTGTGGTGATGGACTGCCAGACCTGGAGGAAGTGGGCAAACATGCACCCTACTGGGAGAGGAGAGGAGACCCTGACAGACTCTTCAGGGATTCTGCTTAGCTTGTGGCATTGGCTGAAGACTGGGCCCAGCCCTCCCACAGCCCTGCCCCTAAAATAGCCCCTCTGAGGTTGGTAGGTCGGAAGGGCTTGGGTTTGGAAGAAGGGCCTATAATGAGACCTTGCTCTCCCACCTCCATTCTGCTGTTTCTGGGGGTAGCTGCTCTGTCCTTGGCAGCCGCACTCCAGTAGGCCACTTTGTATTCATCCATCTTTTTCATACAGGCCTCAGTCTGCTGGTCAAAGCGGGATGAGGGCTTGCAAGGGAAATCCAGAGATTTTGTCTGTGTACCCTGAGAGAGACTGGTAGTCCTAAACCATGCAAATCTCCTTAAAGACACAGAAGTAGCCATCAACCTTGCCGCAGTGTCACTGGCATCCACAGCCATTCTAAACTGAAACTTGGATGCCTCGATGCCCCTCTTGGCAGCCTCTGCCAGGTCAGATGCCATGGGTGCTAGACAGGCTTTAGAAATCTCTCACACTGTGCTCCACAGGCTCTTTTGAACTCTAGCTACATAAGCCATATAAGTGTCTTGTCTTATGGCCAAGGAAGAACCTAAATATGCCTTCCTGGCCATTGAATCCATCTTCCTGGAGTCTTTATCCGGTGGGTGGGTGGGAAGCCAGGGGTATACCAACCTTATCATAGGCTGCAGCTTGTAACATCCCTTCATGGCTGGGGTGCCCGAAATGAAATTCAGCACCAGGTTTGGCCACCCAATACTTCCTGTCCAGTTTTCTGTCAACTAGAGGAATAGATGTGGGAGTCTGTAAGATTTTTAAGACATACTTTCTTAAAGATTTATGGATGGGAAACAGAAGCTTTTTAGCTGAAGCCACATCCATCATTTTGACGTAGTCTGGTTCCTCCTTCTCCTCAGTTGCCTCTTGGGTGGGGAGGTCCAGAGCTTGTGCTACCTGCTGCATAAAAGCAAACAGAGTGGTAAAATCCTCTGACCACTTGTCAGGGGAGTCAGGGTGCTGGGGGTCAGGGGAAACATCTAGCTCCAGAGGCTCCCCTAGATCCTCATCCTCATCCACATCATAATCATCTTCATCATCATCGTTCCCATAGCCCTCAGTGTCAAAATCACGAGGACTGGGAACCAGGATAGAACCTGGAGGCAGAACCGGGGGACTCTGAACCGAGGACCGCAGAACCAAACCGGCAGGAGAAGGGACAGATTGAATAATTCTTATGACATTAGCAATCTCTTCTGCAGTCGGAACCGCTGGGTTAATCAGTTGCAGTTCCTTTACCACATGTTTCTCCATTCTCTTTTTCTTAGCCGCAGCTGCTGGTTCAGTGGCAGGCTCTGCAGTTCGTTTCTTACCCTGTGAACCAGCATCCCTGTCATAGGGTGTTTCCTCCAGTTTGTAGGTTTCTTTAGAGAATGGAGATTTGTCCGTAACCGGGTCAGTGGTTTTCAAGGACAATCTTTCCTTCAGTCGGTTAATTCGCCTGTCCAGTGTCGACTGAGGAAAGTTTTTACATATCTCGCAGTCCGCCTTCAGGTGGTCAAACCTGAGACAGAACACACACAACAAATGGGGATCAGCTTTGGCAAATGGTTCCCTGCACTCATTACACTGCTGGAAACCTGCTGGCCCAGTTCTTTTCTAAGGGGTCTGAGACACTGCCAACGAAAAACACTAATGCCCTATAGATTAAGATTAAACTAAACCTTTTTTTTTTGGTTGGTTTAATAACCTAGGAACAAACTGAGGTTTAGCCCGGTTACACTCCTAAACAAGCAGACAAACGTAAATAAAAGATTACCTTACATAAAATAAGAAAAGGTCTTGGTTTCTCACCAGTGGGAAAAAAAATCAACAGAAACCAAGAATTTACCGAGGATTTGCTAATCTACACTAGTCTACCTGTAAACTAGAGACAGTGGTTCAAAAACCAAATAAAATAAATGGTACTAAACTGAGAAAAAATTAACAATCTTGAGTAAAGATGCAGAGGATTCTCCGAGGCATCTGACTAGGCAAGCAGAGTGAAGAATCTGATGGTTAGAAAGTTGTTTACCAGAGACAGTGGGTTGAAAACCGAGCTCAAGCCTAGCATTCTGTCATTTGCATAGGTTCTATTAATCATTTCAGCTCCAGGGCAGTACCATGGTAGGACCATACTGCATATGTCAGAATACAGTAAGATTTCCTGGGGTTAGAAGAAAAAGTTTCTCACTGTAGCAACTGTAGTTCTTTTAAAAAGCCACTGACACCATCTGGCCAAAAGTGCTACATTGCAGAATTAGAATAAGCATACCCCCCAGTAAATCTCATACCAAAAACTAGATGTCTGCGTTACTTCATTTTAAAGTTATAAGCTATTTTGTAACCCTGTTTTCACTAGCTGTTCAAAAAACCCTGTATCAGTGAAGAGTTGCTGATGATGTCATCTCAGGACCTCGCAGTCTAGTATTCCCTGTCAGCAAGCTTATATAACCTGTTTCTCCAAAGTTATAAAGATCAAGTGCAATGGTCTTCACAAGTGAAACAGGTAGTACCAGTCAGTAAACACTGTTTTAAAAAACTGTGTGTGTTTCAGGTTTTGTAGCAAAGCTGACAATATTTTGTCTGGGTGCCTTTTTGTTGTGATCCTTTTATTCCAGGGTTGCTGAATGCTGAGTCATAGCACAGTGTTGTGAGGTTTGTACACTGAATAAGTTTCTGATGTGGTGAAAGGCTGAGATCATTCACACCTAACATTCAATTGAGGTGATTTCTAGGAATGGCACTTTAAAACAATTATTCCATCTCCTTGTCAATGTGAGTTGGAAAGGTAATGCTGTTTTGAAAACTTGCTAGGAGTTTCGAATTTAGCCAGCAAAATGTGTTCTCTCTGTCAGGCTGGTTTGACCTACATTCGGGCTCATCTATGTTCTACTATAGATTAATATAATCATTTTACAAGAGAAAAACAGTTCCACCCCAAGTAGGTACTAACACATATAAGGCCCCTATTAAAACATACTGTAAAGCAGACACTGACAAACAGCAGTGAAGTTACCAACATTACAATACTACATGGTGATTGCACTCCCTGAAAAAAGTGGTACCCATGCCATGCTCATCTACACATTTTAGAAATTACCCCTTTCCTTGTTTTTGCTGTAAAAAAAGAACAAAAACGGACCTCTTTAACACAAAAACGAGTCAGTTATGGACTCCATCCCCCCCCCCCTTTTGCTTTAAGTGAGGAACACGATTATGGGTTTGCATCAGATATACACATACTGTTGTTAAACAGTAATCAACTGTATGTAAAAGCTTCTTTTCATTTTTTGAATGTGTGCTTTCTTAATGATATTTGCAGTGTTTTCTGGTGATTTAAATAAGCCTGGTTATACATCCAGTAGTAAGCAATTTACTCAGGTTTATACTTTCTTTTATGGTGCCTATGCCAAGTTTATATAAACTTCATGTAGACCAAGTAATTAAGTGTATACCCCCTACCTTGACAGTATGATACAGTTTTACCCCATCTGCACCTGCATAAGCATATTAACTTACTGTGTTCTTATGTATAAAAGTCAATGTGAAATATTAGGTGTATTCCCATGGCACTTTTCAAAGCCCAACAGTTTTTACTTGCATTATTTATTTATTTATTGAATTATGGTAACTGGGTAGGCCCACTAAGACAAGACAGTCCCTTTTTCAGTGGCGACCGGTAAGTGCAGCACATTGATAGTGCAATAGCTGACACAGGTAACCATACAGGTATGACAACTGCAATAACAAGACCAACTAATATAGTTACAGGAACATGTCACAATACAACACAAATTACATCATACAAACATTCACGACTAGCATAAATAAAATGTACAGGGAACATAAATACTACAGTATACTATGGCAGATAGTAACACAGTCATCAATCCCAATCCCTATTTACAGATAATACTGTACCTAATTGAGACATTAAGATTTAGAAAAGAAGCAGTATTTGTTAGTCATCATATTCTGTAAGTAACAATGTATTTTTAGCATAAACATCAATATGCCATTTTTTTTTCTTTCATTCCTGAATTGAGATACAAGATTCAAAGTTTCTAAGAGCTCTCATCCCTTGTGGTGGCCACCATAAAACAAATAAACATCTTAATGTAGTACAGTGCTATTTACCATCAGACTCAGCACCCAGTAACCCTTGAGAAATGGATCACAAAAGGCATTATAAAATACAATTTTGTCAACTTTATTACAAAACCTGAAACAAATATAGTTTTTATAGCAATGTTTTTGAATGGTACTGCCTGTTTTTGAATGGTACTGCCTGTTTTACTTTAGACAACTATTGCACATGATCTTTACAACTTTGGAGAAACAGGTCCTATAAGCTTGCTGATGGAATACCAGAATGTGAGGTCCCGAGATGACATCAGCAGCAGCTCTTCATTGCAACAGGCTTTTTTTGAATGGGTAGTGAAATCAGGGTTACAAAATAGCTCATAACTTTAAAATGAAGTAATGTAGAGACCTAGTTTTTGGTATGAGATATACTGGGGGTATACTTATTCTAATTCTGTAGTGCAGCACTTTTCGAGTCAGCAGCTCTTTAAGGTATGAAACATGTAATCCTCACAAATACATCCCTACCTCCCTTTCTGGTACTTAAGCAAAAGGTTCTTCAGAATCAGTTGGTTAAGTTTGATGCTTCAGCATTTAAAAGTTTATTCTTTACAATAGTTTTTATGAGTAAAAAATTTGTTTCACAAAATTATCAAATTTATGATATATTTAATTTCCTTTAGTGATTCTGCCACTGTACAATGGGCTGGTGAGGCCACACCTCGAGTACTGCGTACAGTACTGGAGACCACACAAAGAGAGACATACAGCTCCTGGAGAGGGTACAGAGGAGGGCTACCAGGATGATTCGAGGACTGGGGAAGTTGACATACGAGGACAGACTTGAGGAGCTTGGCCTGTTTACTCTGGAGGAGAGGAGAGACGGGGGAACATGATCGAGGTCTTCAAGTACCTCAAGGGAATAAACAGGGTAAACAGGGAAGAGGTCTTTAAACTAAAGGAGGGAGGCATCACCAGAGGGCATGGTTTGAAGTTGGAAGGAGGAAGAATGAGGGGGGAAAGAGGAGGAGGTTTTTCACGGAGAGGGTGGTGGATCCTTGGAACACGCTGCCTGGCGAGCTGGTCCAGATTTCCACTGTGGAGGGCTTCAAGAGGGTGGGACAGATACAGAAAGGGGTATCGGAACAGCGGGGGGGGAGCCTTGGTCCCCAACAGGGGATCTGAGGTTAGAGTAGGCTCGATAAAGCATAAGGCCTAATCTGCTGGCAATTAGTATGTTAGTATGTTATGTTAGGGTGATCACTGCCATGTTGTCTCTTCAGCCACAGATCTAGTGTTTGAGCAGCAGGGGGCACACAATCATCTTTCAGAGTGCTTTGAATAGAATGAGGTTTTATTCAGTCTCGGTGGCAACCATGCTGCACAGGATCCTGCCATTTGTGAGGATTACATATTTCATCCCTTTCAAGAATGACTGTTACTAAGGTGAGTAACTTTCTTCCAAACCAAGCTCAGTGGAGACACAGTCCACTCATCGGTTCTTCCATTATGAATTTATTCCGCATCACTTAGTTGACTTCCAAAGGTCAGAGATCAATGTTTTGTGGTGTCTATTCCCACCAATACTTCAGGACCAAGGTATGTCCAATGCACCATTCAATTCCTGAACCTTTGTTATTAGTGATCTGTTGCGCTCCCTATGTTGTAAGGAAACATTTCCTGTGCCCTATTACATGACATTCAGTTTTAGACCAATTATTGATGAACTCTCTGACATCTACAGTAGCTGGCCCTCACTCCCTGCCTCCTGGGGATTTCAGTCTTGTGGGGCCAGAAACACTGGCCTTTGGTAGTAAACTAACGTGGGGCCAGAAATGCTGATCTTTGGCAATAAACCCGTGGTGACGAATACATTTTTAATGAATGATCTGGTGAGTGGGTTGCGTCTCCACTGAGCTTATTTTTGATATTTGAGGGTGTATGGAGTGGATCGCTCCCAGTTGTTTGTCCTACATTCCAGGTGCATGGTGGCCAAACTGCTACTTTGTGTGTGTTAACTTTTTCTTCTGACAAAAAGATAAAACAAGTAGGAAAGTCACAAATGGAAGAATCCTGGTAGTGCCTGGGATGAGGGTATTTTGAGACTATTATGGTAAAAGTTTCTGAAGGAGCCTAGTTTTCGGTAAGGATATCCAGACTGTAGGGCATATGAAAGTGTAAATAGAGGACAAGAAAATGGAAATTACATACTTACCGTAATTACTGATCTTCTTGGACAGTCTCCATCACTCATTCACACTAGTGGGATAGCGCCAGAGGCGCTAGGACCAAGCGGGAGCCTAAAATTTTCAGAAGGGTCGGCGCCGAGACAGGACCATGCATGCGCGGCACCGCGAGACTAGCTCACGCCTGTGTAGGCTATCTCGGCGTCGACCCTCCAACTGCCTCAGTGCCTTTTCGACCGAGGAGGTGGAGCATAACTAATGAGAATAACTCATCCTGAGTTTCTGGGCCTGAGAGGGCTCAGATGGCCTTTGCAAGAAAGGTCAAAGAACAATGTCTTCACAGTCTGAAGCATGGGACCATGAAGACCAGGAAAGAAAACGAGTGAACCCAGAGGATAGTGGGTGAGCGTGTGAATGAGTGATGGAGACTGTCCAAGAAGATCAATAATTACGGTAAGTATGTAATCTCCATATCCTCCTGGACTAAGTCTCCATCACTCATTCACACTAGTGGGAGAGTACCGAACTAAAACCAACAACCCTGAGTAGGGTGGTAGGAGATAGGGTTCACCCAGAAAGGACGGCAAGGACTATCCTGCTAATAAAAAGAGCTGTCTTGTAAAGAGCATCTAGAACATAGTGTTTACAAGATAAGCGCTCCAGTTGTAACTCACCACTTTGCAGACGACTGCAATGGGCACAAAATGAAAGTCTGCCAGGAAGCTGCAACCACTCTAGGAGAGTGGCAAGAACCTGGCCTCACAATCTGGTCTAGGACCAAAATTAACAGTGTCAAAGACATGTACTAATGTAATGTAAAGGGACCTCAGGAACTGAAAGAGTCGGAGGTAAAGTCTACTGGTTTAGGGTAGACCGGAAAGTGCAGATGGAAACCCCCAACTATCAAGAATGGCTGACATGTGAACAACAGGTCCAGGAGCACTTGAACCCCTTACTTGGTGAGCAAAGGGGGTCAAGGTGGAGTTAGCCCATCAAGGAGAATGGTCTCCACTTAGTCACTGGAACCTTCCTGATGGAAGGCCAAGCACAACTTAGAAGCCTCTTGTGGTGGTCTAGTAGAACCAGATCCTACCCACTGCATATTCCAAAAAGGGAACCATCCTGCCCCTGTGTGTACAACTGTAGTAGCAGTCTCTGAACTCAGGGAAGAAAGGAAAAGTGTACAGGAGGACATGTCCACTGCGGAAAAAAACATTCCGACAGAAATAAACAGGGGCTGGATTACTAAGGCAAATAGAGGCAGATGTGTGTTGAGGAGGGACACTGCAGGACCAAGTTAGGGCTAACCCATTCGTTGAAAGTGACAAAGCGGCAGTGACTCAATGCGGTGAGACACTACTCACTCTGACCTCCCTGAAGGGAGTAGGAAAGGATTCTAGTTTATTTGCTGAAAAACAAACATCACAACTCCATCACACACTTGGAAAGGATAGCTTCGTGAGCGACTGGCAAGGAACCAGTGCGCAGGAACCGAAGGTGTGAATATTTGAGAAGCTACCTCAGAAAAAAAATCTACTTGACCTTTGGTCAAGAAGTATATTGCCTGTTAAGTTAAAGCAAGCAAGGAAGTAGGAACCTGAGTTCCGACTCAGTGGAGAGTCGCTTCTGTTGCTGCGAGGCTCTGCTCAGGAGAAGAAAGCCTGATAAAAAGAAAGGGTAATTAACAGACTGGGCAGTTGCCTAGGTCTAGGAAATGTCTCTGAATGAGAGAAATTTCTCTTGGAGAAAGAGATGACCCATACCGCCGCTTGATCAGACTTCCCCTAGGGGAAGAAAGAAGTCAGGTACTTTTTACCATACTCTGGAGACGAGCACCTCAGGGGCTGAGGCGGAACCTGACCAGATCCAAAAAGGGGGGTATCTGGTCATTTCAACTAGGCCCTGTGCTGTGATAAAATTTTTTTTTTTTTTTTTTTATTCCAAGCCTAACAAGGCTTTCAGGCTGCTATTTTGCACGGATTGTCTTGATACAAAATTACGAAGATGTTCTCCATCTGCGTGCAGAAGAAGCCTGAGCGTCCATACTGAAATCATGACCGGACTAATAATCACAGCTGGAGAGATGTTAACCACCTGTGCTGAAGAAGCCACCAAAGGGGCAATATCACATGGGGGCTATATACCCCCTATCAAAGGAGCGGAAGAGCCTGAGCAGCTCCCGACCATTAATTTAGAATGTTCCACAGAGTGTAATTGCCTTGACAGAAAAAGTCTAGACCCAGAAGTGTATGGTCCACGGACGCAGTCTGAAATACTATAGTGGACCCCATTACTGCGGAACTACTGAAAAGATCTTGCATCACAGACTCTGATGATAGAGAGGACGTGCCCTTCAGTATATAAAATGAGTCGTCCGCTGTATTACTGACCAGAAGGACAGGGAAAGACCCATCTAGATGCACTTCTACCCCAGAAGGACCTCTAAGGGAGGTCTAGGTCAGAGCTACTAGAGACTCCACCATCAGGAAGGATGTCGAGGAGCTTGGTACCCCATAGGGAGCCGAGAAAGTGCTGAGCGGAATGAGAGATTCCGCTGGCAGAACAGTACAGCAGAGTTCCATCAGCAGAAAACCGCTGGATGACACAAGATCCCACACACACACCACCACTCACTAAGATGTGTGGAAAAAATAATCTGCAGAACAGGACTTCATTCTGCGGAAAACATCCTGCCACAAGTTCTGTGGAGAAGAAGTCCAAAAAGGAAACATATGTCACTAATTCTGTCAGACAGCATGCACTAGCACCACCATGGCACCAGCATCTTTTCGTGGCACAAGTTGCACCAGCCAGTGCAATGCCAACATGGTGATACCCAAGGCACCCACGGTATCCGCAGGCACCCCCTGTTACCCATGCAGCAATAGCACCCGAGGGCACTCCCGACAGCCATGGTACCATGGTACTCATGACACCCATGGCAAGAATGGCACCCAAGGGCACCAGTGACACCCATGGCAAGAATGGCACCCGAGGGCACCAGTGACACCCATGGCAAGAATGGCACCTGAGGGCACCAGTGACACCCATGGCACCAGTGGCACCCATGGGCACCCGCTGCACCCGTGGGCACCACCAGTGCCACCCATGGAACAGCCCACGCCGCAACCCGCAGCACCCATGGGTGCCTGCGGTGCCACCCACAGGTGCACAACGCCACCCGTGGGTGCTCGCACCACCCACGGGTGCAGGATGCTCTCTGTGGTTGCTCGGCACCACCTAGACACTCGCGGCACCACTAGCGGTGCTGACAACCAATGGCAGCAACAACAGCACCGACGGCGCCGCACAGAGTGATGGCGCTGACCACGGTGCCAGCCAAGGTGCGAGGCACAAGCGCCAACCAGGCACTGAGCCATGGCTCCGAGGCACGCCGCCGACCAAGGCACCGCGCTACGGCGCTAAACCATAGCGCCGAAGGAAAATGCCAATGGAAATCCTGAGGTGAAGGAAAGAAAAAATTACTCACCTTAGTAATGTTGTTTCTTCTAATGGAGTCTTGCTATATTATGACAATTGCAGTTTGTCCCACCATTAGAACTGCTCCGGAGGTGAAAGAATTAACTTCCATGCCAGGCATGGAACTTAGAGCACGAGCTCGGTTAGAAAAGCTCTGTCTGGAATATTTCAAACTGAAACTGTCAGATCTTTACAAACAAAACTCACTAAGGTTCTGTGTGGAAGCTGTAATCTACACTAGCCAACTGGCTACTTAAATATTAATACATTTTCCTGGCCCCAACACCAAGACTCAAGTCAGGGGACCAGAAAAAGATAAGACAAGATAAGATAAAATAAAACACAACACCCAAACACCCCAAAAAAAGAAGGGATGGAAAATATAAAATGGGCATCAATAAGTGCCAACACTGGACTGCCCACCCCATACCCAAAGTAGAAGTTCTGAGAGGGGCAGGCTGGGGGGGAGGTCATAATATAGCAAGACTCCATTAGAAGAAACAACATTACTAAGGATATCCAGGGAGTAATGCTTGGTGAAAGTGTGTACTGTTTTCCAAGTAGCTGCCTGACATACCTCTAAGACAGGGATGTCTCTGGCAGCAGCTAGAGATGCAGCTGTACCTCTGGTAGAGTGAGCCCTCAGGCCTGAAGGGGAACCTTACCCAGTTTTGATAGCAAAATTGGATACAAGAGACAATCCACCTGGCAATGGATCTCTTAGTGGCAGGTTTCCTTTCCCAACCTCACCATAAGTGAGAAATAGTTGGAGGGAGTCAAACCTGTGACCCTTGGCACGCTCATGTAGTAACTAGGGCCCTCTTAACATCTGTTGTGCAACCTCCTCTCACCAGAGGAGGAATGGTCAGTGAAGAACACTGGAAGAGAAATAGATTGATTAAGGTGGAAATCTGAAACCACCTTAGGCAAAACTTCCTGTTAGTCCTGAGGACTACCTTATCCCTGTGAAAGGAAATAAAGTCAGTCTCCACTGACAAAGCTTGTAACTCACTTATGTGCCTGGCAGAAGTGATGGCTACTAGAAACACAGTTTTCCAAGTCAAGTACTTAAGCTCTGCCAAGACAGAGGTTCAAAGGGGTTGCATCAGCTGAGCAATGCAAACATTAAGATCCCAGGCAGGGCAGGGTCCCTGAATGGTGGATTGCATGAAGCAATCCCTGAAAAACTTGGAAAATACAGGGTGAGCAGAAAAGAAGAGGCTTCCCTGCTGAAATAAAAGCAGAGACAGCTGCCAAATGCACTTTCAGGGTAGCTGGTCTCAGTCCCAAAGAATTAAGATGGACCATATAGTCCAAAACAGTGGGCAAATCAGCAGATTCCGGGAAATATGCTTCCCAGAACACCATATGGAAAACCTTTTCCATTTGGAGTTATAAGTAGCCCTAGTGGAAGGCTTCCTAGAAGCTTTCAAGATTTCGAGAACACCTTGAGAAAGGTGTAGGTCAGCAAACTCTAACTCCTCAAGAGCCAGGCCTTGAGGTTGAGGGATTTGAGATTCGGATACCAAACTCTCCCCTGGGCACAGGTTAACAAATTGTGGTTCCTGGGGAGACACAGGGGAAGATAGGACTGCTAAGGACGGAAGGAGTGGGTACCGGGGCTGCCTGGCCCAGTCTGGAGCAATCAGAATCATCTTGCAGGGCTGAGATCTGATTTTGACTAGCACCTTGAACAGGAGAGGGAAGGGGGGGAAGGTATAGAGAAACTTCCCTTCCCAATCAAGGAGAAAGGCATCCAGGGGGACTGAGCCCAACACTGGGGGCCTGCAACAAAAAAGTGGAAGTTGATTGTCTGGGGCTGCAAAAAGATCTATCTGAGGGGTGCCCCATCTAGCAAAAACTATCCCCAGTACTGGGGATCCAGTGACCATTCGTGATGGCCTGGAAATCCGCTGAGAGCATCTGCCAGGACATTGTCCTTGCCTGGGAGGTGAACTGCTATGAGGGAAGTGTTCAGGGAATAAGCCAGAGACCACAACTTCATTGCCTCGTGCATAAGGTCGAAGACCGAGTGCCCCTTGTTTGTTGATGTACCACATTGTAGTGGTGTTGTCTGTTCTGACCTGTACCACTTTGTTCTGAACAGATGCAGAAAAAACCTGAAGTGCTAGAAAAACAGCTCTGAGTTCCAACAGATTGATGTGGAGCAGAGATTCCTGAGGGGACCACAATCCCTGGGTGGAGAGGTCGCCCATGTGAGCTCCCCATCCCAAAAGGGACGCATCTGTAGTAAGGGTCAAGGAGTGAGATAGAGGGATGAAGGGAACCCCTTGTCTCAGATTGCTCTGATCCTGCCACCACTGAAGGGCCTGGATCAGGGTTCGAGTCACTGGGATCAACTTGGATAGGGGATCTCTTCTTTGAGACCAAAAGGCTCTCAAATGGAACTGAATGTCCCTCATCTGAAATCTTGCTCTTTGCACTACAGCTGTGGAAGCAGCCATGTGTCCTAGGAGCTGTAGGAAATGCCTTGCTGGTCGAGAGACCTGCAGAGTGAAGGAGGAGACCAGGGCCACCAGGGTCCTTACCCTTTCTAGGGGGAAGGAAGGCTCTGGCCTGCTTTGTGTCCAGTTCTGCACCTATGAGTACCTGGACAGGTTCCAGAACTGACTTTGGAAGATTGAGAAGAAAGCCCAGAGAGGTAAGCAGCTGCTGGGTAACTTGCAGGTGTGATTTGACCTGGTCTGGAGACTGACCCACAATGAGCCAGTCGTCTAGGTAGGGAAAGATGGCAATCTTTTGCCTCCTTAAATGAGCAACTGCTACTGCCAGGCATTTTGTGAATACCCTTGGGGCAGAGGTAAGGCCGAAGGGCATTGCTCTGAACTGATAATGGCCTGAGGGCAGTTTGAATCTCAGGTACTTTCGGTGGGAGCTTCTGATAAGAACATGGAAGTAGGCATCCTTGAGGTCCAGGGAAGCTAGCCAGTCCCCCTGGCCTTAGGGAGGGTAAAATCGTTCCCAGAGTCACCATTTTGAATTTTGGTTTTAAAAGGTGCTTGTTCAGATATCTTAGGTCCAGGATGGGCCGCCATTCTCCTGTCTTTTTTGGGGTAAGGGAGTACCTGGAGTACAGACCCTTGCCCTGGTGTGGGGAGAAACCTTTCTACAGCTCTGAGAGCCAGGAGGGTTGAGACTTCTGTTTCCAAAGCAAGAGTCTCTAGAGGATTTGCAGTGGAAAAATCTGATTCTCATCTTTGGAAATTTTTGAAGCTGAGAACCAGACCCTGGCTTACTACTTCCAGGACCCACTTGTCTGATGTTAAGGACTCCCAGTCCTGGACGAAAAATGTCAGCCTGCCCCCTACAGGTAATGGAGGAACCATTACAGGGCATCATCAAGCGTGCCTGTTTGGCGGGGCTTTAGGCTGAGGGGTGGGAGCAGGCCTGCTTGTACCCCGTCTGCCTCTCCCTCTCCCTCTGAAGAACCCCCTCTGAGCGAAAGCTGAAGAGGAGGCCTGGGTTTGGTAAAAAGGCCTGTGAAAAGACCTGCCTCTACCCCTGGGGGGGCTGCCTCTGAGGGGTGGCTTGCCGTTCCTTGGCTTGTGCACTCCTATAAGTGTTTCTATATTCATCCATTTTCTTCATATAATTCTCTGTCTGCTCCCCAAACAGAGAATTTCCCACCACGGGAAAATCCATAGCCTTAGCCTGGGTATCCAATGACAAACTAGTACACCTGAGCCAAGCCAATCTACGAAAAGCCACAGATGTAGCCATGACTCTAGAGGATACATCATTAGAATCCACTGCAGCATGGAATTGCACCTTAGATGCCTCAATACCATCAGCAGCCACCTGCTCCAGCTCCTTGGCAAGCTGGCCAGGGGCCTGTTTGGCTAAAGCCATGACAGTATCCCATCTAGATTTCTGGTATCTTGCAACATAAGCCATATAATTTGCTTGTCTGAGTCCCAAGAACGCTGCCATGTATTGTTTTTTAGCCATGGCATCAATCTTCCTGGAGTCCTTGTCAGGAGGATGTGAAGCCAGGGGAATATTAGCATTATCACAGGCTGCAGCCTGAACTACCCCAACATGGCTGCATTGCTGTGAAAGAAATTCTGTATCAGGACCTGACAAAGTGTACCTCCTGTCCATCTTTTTATCCACAGGAGGCACAGAATTAGGAGCTTTTAAAATTTTTATTGTTTCCTAAAGGATTTATGTAAAGGAATAGACAATCTCCTGGACTCTGGGATATCCATCATCTCTACAAAGTCAGGCTCCTCTTGCTCATCCACAGCTTCCTCCAAAGGAAGCTGGAGGGTTTCAGCAACTTTTTTATAAAACAGAAAATGAGAAGGGGACTCAGACAGCCTAGGGGGAGATTCTCCTAAAGGTCTGTCTGGGGAGACGTCCAGTTCAATGGGCACATCCAGACTTTCAAAGTCACATTCACACTGTTCATAATCATCCTCCCCCTCCTCTGGTTCATAAAACTCCTCTATATCATATTCTTGAACCGGTGGAACCGGCCGAACCGACCTTTTGCCAGATAGTGGCGGTTCGGACGGAACCGGGGAAAGTGACTGGACAATTTGGATTGCTTTGGCTATCTCTGCAGCAGTGGGAGAAGGAATTTTTGACTCCACACCTGTTGATTTTCTAGTTCTCTTTGCTGGAACTGGCTCCTCTGAGTCAGCTTTACGTTTGCCCGAGGAAGTCTCGCCCTGGTCAGAGGGCACTCCCTCTGGTTCGGTTGGCACCGAACCGGGCTGTCCATCCGGGTCAGCGGACTTTTTGGCCTCTCGTCCCTGAGCCTACCAACTCTTTTATCTAGGGTAGCTGCAGGGAAATTCTTGCAAATCTGGCAGTCTGCATTGAGGTGGTCAAACCCCAGACAATAAACACATGTGGTGTGTGTGTCAGCCTTGGCAAAGGCTTCTCCACAGACACTACAGTGTTGAAACCCAGTGGGCCTGGTTTTTCTTTTGGGTTTCTCAGACATAATGCCAGCCTAACCAAAAACTTGCCCTTTTTCCAGCAGTGCCAGGCAAGACACCCTTATCGGTTCCCAACCGTGTCACTGGTCGTGGAAAAAAACGTAATGAAATCCGTTTTTAGAACCGATAAGAATCGGGAACCGTACTCTAAATAGCTTTTAAATGCTTCAGAATAAAGTTTTAAAACAACCTGATCGGTTCAAATCGAACCGATAAACATTTACAAGTTCCACATAGAAATAAACCTGTCTATTACTTACAATACCACAGACAGAGCTTGAACCGATCGGTTTGCGGATAAAACAATAATAATCGTGGTTGAATTTAACCGAGAAAACTCTTTAAACCGAGAAATGAACCGCAGTAGGAGGAATCTCCGGAGTGACTGTTTAGTGAGGCGGATTAAAGAATCTGACAGTTTCAGTTTGAAATATTCCAGACAGAGCTTTTCTAACCGAGTCAGTTCTAAGTTCCATGCCTGGCATGGAAGTTAACTCTTTCACCTCCGGAGCAGTTCTAATGGTGGGACAAACTGCAATTGTCATAATATAGCAAGACTTCATGTTGTTTGAAAAGGTGGTGCCCGTGCCAGCCCCTGCATGGAAAGGAGAGAGGGGGTAGGCACCAGGGGTCAACACGATGGTGAAGGCACCCAAAGGGCTCATCCAGATCCAATCGACCCGGCCCCAGTCCAACGGCTCCGAGGCCCAGAGGCCCTGAAATCAGGAACACAGCCAGGAAAAACTGGAGAAGTAAAACACCCCTGCTCCACAGGAGCGGCTCAGAGGTGAAACTGCTCACCTGAGCTCCAACGAGGACAGAGATGGAGTTCGGAGTCGAGAATGCAGCCGTAAGGAACGGGGCCAAGGGGAACCCACCAAAGTCAGTTCAGGCATATCACCCCTCCCAACGAACAATCCTCGTGCAGATGTACCAAAGGGTAACCTCGAGCGGCACCGATTCTTCTTCCCCCAGTGAGGAAGAAGAGCTTGAGGTTAAGCGGAGCCAGATCCCTGAACGTAAATTTAGGCCGATGGACTGTCCTCCGCCTTGTTAACAGGCCAACCTTCTGAAAATCTGAGGCTCCCGCTGGTCCTAGCGCCTAGCACTATCCCACTAGTGTGAATGAGTGATGGAGACTTAGTCCAGGAAGAGCTTACTAACTGTAATGACTACAAAAGTTGATTCAACTAGATCTGAAACAATGTCAGAGCTTTATAAGTCTGACACCCTGTTAGCCAATTATTGGGCTGGGCTTGCTGACTTTATTTGTGTTCCAGTTTGGAAGACTGTCATGCACTCCTGGGGTCATTTGCATGGCACATCATGCACTTTATCATGGAACCTTCTCACATAAGTGCTCACCTGCCATATTACGCAATACTCTGGAGGACGTTGTATTCCTATTGATTTTGTATTTCTGTACTGGATGTGTTTCTGGTTCTTGTCTGTTAACATGTTTTCTATATGGAAAGATGTGTTAAGTTTAAAAGAAATTGCTGATCCTTGGAACTGACTATCAATACTAGGCAACAAAATATCTAAAACAGTGCAGGAACCAAACGCCATCCTACACGCCAAACTAAAGCATTTAACTCCACGAAAAGGCATCTTGCTATATATCACAAGCAGTTTTGCATCGATGTTTATGTAGAAATACAGCAAAAAAGCACAGTTAGGTTGTACAGAAGTCTGTACCTTTGACCCTTCTTGTATGATGTACATTTTGTATTAGGTTACACTCTATTCGTGTATTAGGTATGGTCACTATGCTATTAACTGCCACGACAACAGTGCTGAAGACTCCTAAATCTAGATATTTACTGCAATGACACCTCTCCTTAGCCATGCCCACTGACGAAGACTCTGGTATGAGTCAAAGCGCCAGGGCTAGGACTACTGCAGAAGCAGGAGTTTACTGGCAGCATGATGTTTGTTATTTTGTGCGTATAATGAAGTTGAGCACCTTAAATGTATGTGCATTTGCTGGCTGCTGGTTGCTGATAGCGCTTTTTGAAGTGAAGCGTGGTTAGTGCAGTAATAAAGACATACAGCTTCAGAATACTCTATTGTCCTGCTTGCTTAATTGTCTGATGAGTGCAAGTAATCTTTGGACTGCTTCAGTTTGTGTGGGGGCAGGCCAGCCTTTTATTTCACCAACCCTGCACCAAGGTTCATGGCACCATTCTTTTGGGAGCAGTAGTTCCTTCACTCCACCACACAGGCAATCCCCACCAACTAGGTAATCTCTGAGGCATTCACCCATTTTATTAAACCTGCCCTCCTGAAGTCCAATACCCCTGCCCTTGTGTGGTTAGTTTCTGCTGCTGTGATATTAAACCATACTGTATGGTGATCACCAGTCCCAAGGTGGCATCCCACCTTGACGTCTGCAATTCTGTCTGTTTGTGAGCACCAGGTCCTGTACTGCCCCATCTCGAGTTGGCTCTCTAACTAGCTGCCTGAGAAACACCCCCTTCAGGGAGTCTAGGATGGCCCTGCTTCTACCTGAGGCTGTGGCAGGAGGTTCCAATTACATCCAGCAAGAAAAAATTACTCACCTTAGTAATGTTGTTTCTTCTCATGGAGTCTTGCTATATTCTGACATATGCAGTGAGTCCCAACCTTCGAACTGCCCCAGAGATGAAAGAGTTAACTTTCCATGCTAGGCATGGAATGCTGAGCTCGAGCTCGGTTGAGACTCTGTCTGTTGTTCTTCAAACTCAAACCGTCAGATCTTTACGAGCTAAACTCACTAAGGTCCTGTGTGGAAGCTGTAAACCTACACTAGCCAACTGGCTTACTAAATAAAACACATTTTGGTCCCAAAACAAAGACTCAAGTCAGGAGACGCAAAATGAAAAACATAACACCAACTCACCCCAAGAAAGAAGGGTGAAAACAAAAGGTGGGTACCTGCTAAGTGCCAACACTGCACTGCCCACCCACATCCCAAAAACAGAGGTTCTGAGAGGGCATGGGGGGCAGAATATAGCAAGACTCCATGAGAAGAAACAACATTACTAAGGTGAGTAATTTTTGCTTCAAACACCATGAAGTCTTGCTATATTCTGACATATGCAGACTACCAAGCAGTACCTCCATGGAGGAGGGACAGAACCTACTTAGGAGATAGGCTCTGAAGCACAGCTGTGCCAAACCGAGCATCACTCCTAGCCTGGATGTCCAGGGAGTAATGCTTTGTAAAAGTGTGAACTGTTTTCCAGGTAGCTGCTTGACATATCTCTAGAATAGGGATGCCCCTGGCAGCAGTTGTACCTCTGGTAGAGTGAGCCCTCAGGCCTGAGGGAGGAACCTTACCCAGTTTCTCATAGCAAAACTGGATACAAGAGACAATCCACCTGGCAATGGATCTTTTAGTGGCAGGTTTCTTACCAACCTCACCATAAGTGAAGAATAGTTGGAGGAGTCAAACCTAGACCCTTGGTACGCCTGTGTAGTAGCTAAGGGCTCTTTGACATCCAACTGTGCAGCCTCCTTCGCCAGAGGAGGAATGGTCAGTGAAGTACACTGAAGAGACAGAGATTGATTAAGGTGGAAATCTGAAATCACCTTAGGCAAGAACTTCCTGTTAGTCCTGAGGACCACCTTATCTCTATGAAAGGAGATAAAATCAGGCTCCACTGACAAAGCTTGTAATTCACTTATGCGCCTGGCAGAAGTGAGATGGCTACCAGAAACACAGTCTTCCAAGTCAAGTACTTAAGCTCTGGTTGAAGATAAAGGCTCAAAAGTGGGTTGCATAAGCTGAGCAATGCAAACATTGAGGTCCCAGGCAGGGCAGGGGCCCTGAATGGAGGGGTTGGTGTGAAGCAATCCCTTGAAAAACTTGGAGAATACAGGGTGAGCTGAAAGAGAAGAGGGCTTACCTGCTGAGATAAAAGCAGACACAGCTGCCAGATGCACTTTCAGTGTAGCTGGTCTGAGCCCCAAGCTATTTAAGTGGACCATATAATCAAGGACTGTGGGCAGATCAGCAGATTTTGGGGAAATATGCTTCCTAGAGCACCATATGGAAAATCTTTTCCATTCTGAATTATAAGTAGCCCTTGTGGAAAGTTTTCTAGAAGCCTTCAGGATGTCCATTACACCTTGGGAGAGGTGTAAATTAGCAAACTCTAACTCTTCAAGAACCAGGTCTTGAGATTGAGAGATCTGAGGTTCGAGTACCAAACCTTCCCCTAAGCACAGGTTAACAGGTTGTAATTCCTGGAAGGCACACGGGAAGATGGACTGCTAAGGACAGTAGGAGTGGATACCAGGGCTGTCTGGCCCAGTCTGGAGCAATCAGAATCATCTTGCAGGGTTGAGATCTGATTTTGACTAGCACTTTGAACAGGAGAGGGAAGGGGGAAGGAGAGAAACTTCCTTCCAATTGAGAACTAAGGCATCCAGGGGACTGAGCCCAACACTGGGGCCTGCAGCAAAAAAGGGGAAGTTGGTGATTGTCTGGGGCTGCAAAAAGATCTATCTGCGGGGTGCCCCATCTGGAAAATATCACCTCCAAGACCAGGGGGTCCAGTGACCATTCGTGATGGCCCTGGGAAATCCTGCTGAGAACATCTGCCAGGACATTGTACTTGCCTGGGAGGTGAACTGCCGTGAGGGAGGTGTTCAGGGAGTAGGCCAGAGACCACAACTTCATTGCTTTGGTGCACAAGGCCGTAGACCGAGTGCCTCCTTGCTTGCTGATGTACCACATTGTGGTGGTGTTGTCTGTTCTGACCTGTACAACTTTGTTCTGAACAGATTTGGAAAAAGCTTGAAGTGCTAGAAATACTGCTCTGAGTTCCAACAGATTGATATGGAGCAGAGATTCCTGAGGGGACCACAACCCCTGGGTGGTGAGGTCGCCCATGTGAGCCCCCCCACCCCAAGAGGGAGGCATCTGTAGTAAGGATTAAAGAGTGAGACTGAGTGACAAAGGAAACCCCTTGTCTTAGATTGTTCTGATCCTGCCACCATTGTAGGACCTGGATCAGGGTTCGAGTTACTGGGATCAGTTTGGTCAGAGGGTCCTTCCTTTGAGACCAAAAGGCTCTCAAATGGAACTGAATGTCCCTCATCTGAAATCTTGCTCCCTGCACTACTGCTGTAGAAGCAGCCATGTGCCCCAGGAGCTGCAGAAAATGCCTTGCTGGTCGAGACACCTGCAGGGTGAATGAGGAGGCCAGAGAGACCAGTGTCCTTGCCTGTCCAGGGAAGGAAGGCTCTGGCTCTTACAGTGTCTAGCTCTGCACCTATGGAAGGTAAGGAGCTGGACAGGCTCTAGAACTGACTTTGGAAGATTTAGAAGGAAACCCAAAGAAGTGAGCAGTTGCTGAGTTATCTGTAAGTGTAACTTGACTTGGTCTGGGGACTGGCCTACTATGAGCCACTCGTCCAGGTAAGGGAAGATGGCAATCTTCTGCCTTCTTAGAAAAGCAACTACTACTGCCAGACATTTTGTGAATACCCTTGGAGCAGAAGTGAGGCCAAAGGGCATTGCTCTGAACTGATAATAGCCTAAGGGCAGCTCGAACCTGAGGTACTTTCGATGGGAGCTTCTGACGAGAACATGGAAGTAGGTATCCTTGAGGTCCAGGGACACTAGCCAGTCCCCTGGCCTTAGAGAGGGTAGAATAATTCCCAGAGTCACCATTTTGAATTTTGGTTTTAAAAGGTGCTTGTTTAAGTATCTGGGATCCAGGATGGGCGCCATTCTCCTGTCTTTTGGGGGTAAGGAAGTACCTGGAATACAACCCTTTGCTCTGGTGTAGGGTGAACCCTTCCACAGCTCTGAGAGCTAGGAGGGAGGAGACCTCTGCCTCTAAGGCAAGTGCCTCTGATGGATTTGCAGGTGGAAAGGATCTGGTTCTCATCTTTGGAAACTTTTTGAAGCTGAGAACCAGTCCCTGGCTTACTACTTCCAGGACCCACATACCTCTCAAGTGTCCCTGATTTTCAGGGACGTCCCTGATTTTGACTCACAATTTTGCTCTGTCCCTCCTAAAATTTGTGTTTTTGTGGCTAAACAGTGGGGACTGTAAGCACAAAACAAAGTCAAGTATTAAAGTTACAGACTTGTTCTTCTTTAGAAAATGCATTTTGCACTAAGTCCCATATTCTACCAGCTTTCTGGGTGGATATCTCTAATTTTTAAGATGTGTCCCTGATTTTGGTCCTTTGACCCTGATTTTTTTAAGCCTTGTCCCTGATTTATGAGGCAGGAGGTTGAGAGGTATGAGGACCCATTTGTCTGATGTCAGAGACTCCCAGTCCTGGACAAAGTAAGCCAGCCTGCCCCCTAGAGGTAGCTGAGAATCGGCCCTGGCAACCCCATCAGCGTGCCTGTTTGGCAGGGCTTTGGGCTGAGGGTGGAAGCAGGTCTGCTTGTACCCGTTGCCTCTCTCTAAGAACCCCTCTGGGCATAAGCAGAAGAGGAGGCCTGGGCTTGAGTAAAAGGCCTGAAAAGGCCTGCCCTTGCCCCTGGGAAACTGCCTTTGAGGAGTGGCCTGCCTTTCCTTGGCCTGTGCACTCCTATAGGTGGTCCTATACTCATCCATTTTTTCATGTAATTCTCTGTTTGCTCCCGACAGAGAATTACCCTACACAAGGAAAATCCATGGCCTTAGTCTGGGTATCCTGTGACAGGCTAGTACATCTGAGCCAAGCCATTCTTCAAGTGGCACAGATGTAGCCATGACTCTAGAAGACACATCATTGGAGTCCACTGCAGAATAGAATTGCACCTTGGATGCCTCAATACCATCAGCAGCCACCTGTTCCAGCTCCTTGGCAAGCTGACCAGGGACCTGTTTTGCTAGGGCCATAACAGTGTCCCATCTGGATTTTTGATACCTAGCAGTACAGGCCATATAATTGGCCTGCCTGAGTCCCAAGGATGCTGCCATGTACTGTTTCTTTGCCATGACATCAATCCTCCTGGAGTCCTTGTCCAGGAGTGTAGTCAAGGGAATGTTTGCCTTATCACAGGCTGCAGCCTGCACTACCCCAATATGGCTGCATTGTTGTGTATGAACTCCATGTCAGAGCCTGACAATGTATACCTCTTGTCCATTCTCTTATCCACAGGAGGTATAGTGTTAGGAGTCTTTAAAATCTTAAATGTCTGTTTCCCAAAAGATTTGTGTAAGGAACAGACAGCTCCTAGACTCTGGGATATCCATTATTTCCACATAGTCAGGCTCCTCCTGGTCATCCACAGCTTCTTCCATAGGAAGCTGGAGGGTTTCAGCCACTTTTTATAAAACATGAAATGGGAGGGGACTCAGAAAGCCTGGGAGGAGAAACCCTGAAGGTCTGTCTGGGGAGATGTCCGGTCAATGGGCACATCAGACTTTCAATCACATTCACTTTCCTCACTCCTCTTCCTCCTCCTCCGGTTCATAAAACTCCTCTAACTCATACTCTTGAACCGGTGGAACCGGCCGAACCGAACACCTGCCTGATGGTGCCGGTTCGGTAGGAACGGGAAAGCGACTGGACAATTTTGATAGCTTTGGCTATCTCTTCAGTGATTGGAGAGGAAAGTTTTGGCCCCACACCAGCTGATTTTTCTTTTCTAGTTCTTTTAGCTGGAACCAATTCCTCAGAATCGGCTCTCCTTTTGCCCGAAGAAGTCTCGCCCTGGTCAAAGGGCACTCCTTCTGGTTCGGTTTGAACCGAACCGGGCTGGCCATCCGGTTCAGCGAATTGTTTGGCCTCCCTTTCCCTGAGCCTACCCGCTCTCTTTTCTAGGGTAGCTGCAAGGAAATTTTTGAAAATCTGGCAGTCTGCATTGAGGTGGTCAAACCCCAGACAATCAACACAGGTGGTGGGGATCAGCCTTGGCAAAGACTTCCCCACACACACTACAGTGTTGAAACCCAGTGGGTCCGGTTTTTCTTTTGGGTTTCTCAGACATAGTGCCAGTCCTAACCAAACTTACCCTTTTATGGCAATCCGCCAGGCAAGATCCTCTTATCGGTTCCCAACTGTGTCATGGGTCGTGGAAAAAAATGTAATAAAATACTTTTTTTTAGAACCGATAAGAAGCGGTAACCACACTCTAAAAGCACAATTTAAGATTTTAAACAACTTGATCGGTTCAAGCCGAACCGATAAACCGTTTACAAGTTCCACACAGAATAGAATAAAATAAAACCTATCTATTACTCACAAATACCACAGACAGAGACTGAACCAACAGGTTATTGTTTAAATTCGGTCGAAAACCGAGAAAAGCGGTACTTTAACCGACAAATTGAACCGAGCAGAAGGAGAAATCTCCGGAGCGACTGTTCAGTGAGGCGGAGTAAAGAATCTGACGGTTTGAGTTTGAAGAACAACAGACAGAGTCACAACCGAGCTCGAGCTCAGCATTCCATGCCTGGCATGGAAAGTTAACTCTTTCATCTCTGGGGCAGTTCGAAGGTTGGGACTCACTGCATATGTCAGAATATAGCAAGACTTCATGGTGTTTGAAATGATGTTCCCCACCAGCAGCACTTCCTCTTTTTTTGCCATCATGCTGATGGCTTCCCCACTGCCTTTTCCAATTCTTCCCCATGTCAGAGGTCTGTATATCACCCGAGTGTGAATAGTGGCTCTGGCCCCTGCCTTCAGGGTGACCTAAAGCACCTCAAACCCATCCTTTAACCCTATGTTACCTTGCATTTTCATCACCTGATACCCTCCCTAACATACAGCACAACCAATGCACCATTCCACCCCTCCTATCTGCCCTGATCTGAGGTAGCCTGGTACAGCCATGTCCCAGTCACAGCTCCTTGTATACAACTCAGTAATGGCCACAAGCTCCAGGTCTGGAATTTACTTACAAGATTCTTTATGTTGGCACAACACATGGTTCTCCACACCTTGGAGAGGATAATGGATATGTATATCAAATCTGTGGGATATTTGTGTTAGGTTTTACCTTGTACAATTGTTTTTATATTCTGTATGACATTGTATTGTTTCTCAAGACTTAATAAAATAATAAAATATAGGTTCCGAGAACATCGGGCTACAAACATTTTAAGTCCCACACTGTCCTTCTGAAAATGTTTACAAATGAACAGTTAAAATATAATAAAACAGACATGGTCATCTACATTTCCACCCTGCACAGTAACCCCAAACAGGATGCAAAAGCTGCCCCCCCCCAACACACCTGCACAGGAACCCTCCACCCCACACAGCCCCTCCCCATCAGGTCACAGGACGACCCTCCGTCACACCTGCTAACCCACCCTCCCTCTCGCGAAAAAGCAGGTCACAATAGCACCCCACTCCACCCACACCATAACGCCCCCCACACCACACTTGTACAGTAACCCCACCATCACCCCACACAGCCCCATCCCCTGGGCAAGTTGCAACAGCCCTCCCACACACCTGCACATTAACACTGTAATCCTCCCCCCACCCCACAGAGCTCCATCCCAGAGGCAAATCACAACAGCAAACCCCCAAACATGCACACTTGAATCATTCCTTCTTACAACAAGCAGATTACAATAGCGCCCCACTTCTACACCTGCACAGTAAGCCTCCCCCACAGCCCCCCTCCTCCAAGCAGATCATATAAGTAACCCGCCCACACCTGCACAGTAAACCTCTAACCCCTCCACACATCCCCCTCTCCCAAGCAGGTCGCAATAGTTTCCCCCACAGCTGCATAGTAACCCTTGCTCATCCCACACAATCCCTAGCCAAGAGATTCAGTAAAATCCCCTGCCAGGCTCAGCACACATTTCCTTGGTCCAACTCAGTTGTTGGGTCTGCTCGGTTGGCAGGCTTTGCTGTGCTACCTCCCTAGATCATGCTGGTCTATACAAGCACAAGCCTGGGGTTTGGTTCGGCGTGCATGCTCTGGCGCCTCCCAGACCACTCTGCAGTCCGAAGAAGCATAAGCCTGCAGTCTAATTCAGGGTATGCACTCCATCCTTACACTGCTCTGCAGTCCAGAGAAGTACAAGCTGTGGTTCGGTTCAGGGAACACGCCCTCCCTAGACTGCACATTGCAGTTCAAAAAGCACAAGCCAGCAGTTCTGTTTGGGGTACATGCTCCCTTCCTTGACTGCTCTGTATGCATGGGCTAGACACCGGTGTCACACCAGTGTGGAAGCGGCCTCTTGGAAGTGGTGTACACCGGAGTCTATACAAATGGTTAGCTGCAGACACACACTGGTGTGAGCCACACCAATTGGAGCTGGTTCATAAGTGTAAACAGGGCTTTGGAGATGTAGCATGTTTGAAAAGCACAACTGTATTTAACCGTACCTTCCTCTCTTTCACTTTCACATCATTTCCTTATATCAACACCAACTGCTGATGACAGGCAGCAACACTGGCACAGACATCCCTAAAAGAGGTCCCTGGCACTGCCAACAACCATTCTAGCCGTGTCATTCAGAACCCTCTGACCAGGGAGTAACCCCATAATAAGCTGCCCCTCTCTGCCTCTGGTGTTAAGATGTACAGTATCGAGGCTCACTCCTCTCACCATGAAAGTCATGTAAACAATGTGACAGCTCCTACCTCAGCCTCCGCGCTTCTTCTTCCTCATTTCTCCGCTGTGTCTCTCTTGCATCTTCGGCTACCTGGATATTGGTGACCAGCTGAGTCCCATCCTCTGAAGTTTTGTTAGTCTCTGAACAGAAAATAAAAACATGGATGACATTTCTGATGCGGTCTCGCTCATGTTCACCTACATGGCATCTCCACCCCCATCCACTCAGGGAACAAAGGGCCACAGTCCATCCAACAACCTATGATGGCATCATCGGCACAGCCTGATTCAATGTTTTTTTTGTGTGTTTTTTTTCCATATCACCATAAATGGTGATATCTGTATGTAAAGAACTTTGGTTTTAAAACAGCAAAGAAACTAGAAATGTTTTTTTTTTCCTCCAAAAAGGTAGTTTCATCTGCAATTTATTAAAATATTAGCATACCTGACAAATCTACCTTTCCGGTACCTCCTATGCTGCTTACCATGTTTTGTTTTTTTTTTCTCCCTAGATCCTAACCCTTGCCAAATCTACAATGCTATTTCTAAGCCACATGTGGCGGCCATTTTTTATCTTGAGAAAAAAACTATTTATAAACCACTCAGATTCTGGCAGAACAAAAACATTCCACCACCAAATAAAACTGGAAGATGCCTGGAATCTTTCATAGGGGAAAAAAGGTAGGGTCAAATTTTTTGCCAGATTTCGCTGCATTACTGCTTTAATCACAAGGTAGGGTCAAATGTTTGTCTCAATTTCATTGCATTACTGCTTTAATCACATCTGGTCTTACATCACGTCACTGTGTTCTCACGGCAATACTGTGCCTCCAGCTGATGGCACATAAGCACATCATGCTTTTCTAATTTTTTTATATCTTTATTTAATCTGCCACAATGGCAAGACATTTCACCCCACGGGGGCTTCCTCCGTGAGATAGTGATGCTAAAATTAAAAAAAAGAAAAACATATTTCGCAAGTTTAAATCCAAATTGTTAAGATATATTTTTTCCTTTATAGAAAAACAACACCTTGTGAATATAGGAACACCTTACTATCTCGGTGGCTGCTTGTAACTTAGCTCATACAGGTGAATTGCTTCAGTTTTGATGTTTCTGAAAACAACACATGGATATAAAAATATACTGATATCTATTTGTAAGTACTGTAAACACACAATTTATCACTAACTTATATCAGCAATAAATATCTCCATGTACAACTTCTGTATGTCTCAGAATTTCCTGGTTTTATTTATACTGCGATTTGGTACCATACTGAGCATTATATTCTTAAGCACTCTTCTCTAATATGCATATAATTATGTTTAAATGAAATCACTTAATGTTGTGCAGTAATATTTCAGGTAAATTTTCATAGTAGTTCTGAAGTCAAAGGTAAAAGAAAACATTCAAGACCATTTGTAAAACCACTATAAATGACACCATTATCCTGTTAAGATCCATCATATTTCTTTTATTCATGCATTGTCTCAAGATACTGAAGTCTCTGTTTTACTCAGGAATACATACAATGAAAATAAAATCATTTTATTAGTGCATATATGTACAGTCGAATGTGGACTGTTACAATGTTTCAGTTAACAGAACTCTTTCAAAAAGTTGTTGTTTGCCCAGTGTGAATATACACATTTGTGAAATTCTATCCATGTCAAGCAAAACTAATTTGTTGTATATACTACTTAAAGTGCATGTTCAAAAGAAAAACGTTGCACTTTAAATAGGGACTTACGGGCCCAGAGTGAAAACCTAAGTGTCTTTCATGCAGTGTGTTAGCTTACCACAGCATGATGACTCAAGTCCAAGAGCTGCAATACTTCCTGGTTTTTGAAGAATGGTCGTACAAGGGGTAAATCCGATGTGGTGATGTCACCGCTTCCATGATCATGGCAATGGGCCCTATGCACGAAGGTGCGGGAACTGTGCAGAAAGGAGACATAATGGCGATGCGCATATACACGCCGTGCAAGCCGGCACCGCACAGCTATATCCACAACCACAGGCACATGCGCAGCCAAGGCAAGGAGCAGCACCCACAGACATGCGTAGAGCCATGTGGAGCCAGGGTAGGTGGAGCCAGGAACCACGGGCATGCCCTGTGACCCTGCCATATAAGGACAACCACATCACCATGCGCACAGATGGAAATGAATGCCGCCATGGAGGGCGAAGGCAACGGAGCACCCCAGGGAGCCATAGCAGCTGTACCGACAGTGTCCCTCAGCCAAGGCCCACAGCTGGAGGGGAACAGCTACATGAACACTGTGCCACCTGGACTAGCAATAAGCAAATGGCCCAGGTCATCAAACTTCACCGGCCCATAGGTGGCTGCCCTGGTGACAGACATTCAGGTGTACTACACTACATTCGATGAGCCAGACACACTGAAGGAAGGCACTCCTGTGGCTCAATATCCAGGCAACAGTCAATGCCACAGGGCCAGAGGCGCGCGCACACACACACACACACACACTCGCTCGCTCTCATAAAACTCAAGTGATGCGACCTCTGGTCTGCTGTAAAGCATAAGCTGGCAGCTGCCAACCACTCACAGTTAGCCACAGGTGACGGACCATCTGCAAAAGCACTCAACCTGATCCCCACTGAGAGGGTCGTGGCAGAGACCATATCAGAGGTGGTCCGCCATAGCAAGGAATAGGGCATGGATACACTAGCAGGTACGCATGGCAGTATATACAGGGAACAGGGAGGTGGCATGCACAGTGACTACAGTAACCACCATGTCTTGCATCCCACAGACACAGCAACCTGGAACACAGGACCAGAAGGGAACACCACAGTGGAGGTGATGCCAAAGAAACAGCTATCCATGTGAAGTAGGTAACACACACTACCCCACATACCAGGACCAAGGCTCCCACAGCTGCAGTGCAGCCAGTAATAACCCAACCTGTCACCCAAAGGTTGCAAGCTGGAACAGTCCACCGTGCCGGTGGAGGACTGCGAGGGGTACCACAACGCCACTGGGAAGGCTGTGGATACCACAAAGAGACCTGCAGACACAGTCAACCATGGAACCTGGGTTGACACAACACAGCACACCACCACATGGTATGCCAGAACACACAGGCTGGTAGGTGGCTACAGCAATGAGGAGCACACATCCGCACAGACTGACCACAGCAGCGGGCAGGAGGGATCATCCAGACGGCTGCCATGGCGCACCAGGTGGAACACATCCATGGGTGTGCTACACTTCTACTACTATGACCTACAGCATCTTGAACAGCAATGGCTATGTGCATAGCGTGAAAATACAGAGGCCCTACATGAACTCACCGAGGAGGCGAAGGGCATACACAGGGGCACTGACAGAATTGGTGACATGCTGGAGAGGCTGACAGAGCACATGCCTCCCATGTGTGCAACCCCATCAGCTACACAGGGCATCCCCACAGGTGGAGAGTGGGACAGAGCCACACAAGGTATGGCAGGCACCCATGGAGCAGCAAGGAACCTCAGGCAGGATGGTATGCCAGTGACAGGAAGACCACCACAGGCCGCAAGAGAAGCAAGGGGCCAAACACCCATCAGACACCTAGCACAAGAGAAGGCACCCAGCTTGTGAGGATGTGACCATGCCACCACAACATGTGGACCACCCATGCACAGTGAACGGGGCTGGTGGGGCACACAGCACAACACATCCTATACACCTATGTCCATGTCACACAAGCATACCACACGCACAATGTGACCAGCACATGACCCCCACGCACACATGCCCCCCCCAAAGGAGCGGCCCCAGAGGTGAAACTGCTCACTGAACTCCACCATGAGAGAGATGGGGATCCGTGCTCAAGAACGTGGTCAAGTAAGAGCAGGGCCAGAGGAACCCACCAGAGTCGGTTCAGGCCTACCACCTCCACCACCGACACCATGCGCAGACGCATTAGAGGGCCAATTCTCGAGCAGTACCAATTCTTCTTCCCCAAAAGAGGAAGAGGAGCTCGAGGTCAAGCAGAGCTGGAAACCGAACCGCCAGTTTTGTACTTTCAGCGGAAAAGTATTATAGGGAAAGGAAGGGTCCATTGAAAAAGGAAACCAGGAGCAAAATGGAGAATCGGCTGAGGGATGCTCTGATGTGCCTCATTAGGGGCCTGGTACGAGGTAAAATCCATAGGGTTCACACATAGCCGGTCATGATTAGGATGAAGGACGGGTAGCAGGGAAACGTGTGGTAACAGAAGTGAGGGTCAACTCTTTCTTATTTACGTTATATAATAAGTGCCAATTTGGTTCTTTCTCTAATACAATGATTAATAGAAAATGAAGGCAGTGGCGGGGGTGGCGTGGCACAGAGGTCTATAGTAGGGACTTACAGGCACTCACTTGCGGAAGCGCTTTTGGTGTCATTGGGGGATTGGGGCAAGATTAGAAGGAAAGATAAGTTGGTAAAAAACAATACGGGTGGTTATTTCATTGGGGGGACCAATCGGGGGGAATGGCAAGGAAAATAGGGGGGAATGGTCGCATTCAATACATGGGGGGGGTTGATGTTACTATTACTGTGTTTAGTTGTTATTCTAAATGTTTATTGTTATATGCATCTCATGATGAATATGAAGGACAATGTTGGGGTGGGGTGTTGGAGGATGGGGAGGGGTCGGTTGGTGAGCTCCTGTGCAGAGAAAAAACAGGGAATAGAATATGGGTAGCAAACACGATTTAACAGTGATCTCCTGGAATGTTCGAGGGATCACGAACCCGATCAAACGCACAATGCTTTTAACAGCGCTCAGAAAAAAGAGCGCTCAAGTTGCACTACTCCAGGAAACCCACCTATCGGAGATTGAACATGCAAAATTGGTTAGGGGTGGGTAGGGAAAGTCTTTGCGGCATCTTATTCCTCACGGAAACATGGGGTGGCTATTCTACTGCTCAGGAGCCTGCCATTCAAGTAAGAAGAGTGGTGAAAGATCATAAAGAAGGCAGAATATGTCTTGTGGTGGGACAACTGTTTGGGAACAAATCACCCTTGGCAATGTGTATGCACCTGCGGTGTGACTTCGAGATTTTCCTGAGCTGCTGGATCTATTGGTTAGGAGCAGTTTCGGGCCTGCTGATATTGGGGACCTTAATAGTGTGTCAAACCTGAGTATGGATCTACTCGGGAGGAAAGGAGACCAGAAATGGTAAACCAGTTGTGGCTAGGGGTACTGGACCTCGATTTAATAGATAGTTGGAGGGCAGTAAATCCAGGGGCAAGAGAATACACCTTTTTTTCGAACCCACACGGGACCTGGACAAGAATAGATTATATTCTGGTCTCTCGGGAATGGAATGATAGATTGATAGAGGTCTCGCATAGCCCGATCCACATCTCAGACCACGCTGATGGTAATTGGAAAGGTAAGGATGTAAGTGTTAAGGGAGGGTCCACCGCAGTGGAAATTCCCTACATACATGCTTCCCAATAAGGAATTTAGGGAATACCTGCTGAAGCAGTGGTGTTTCTATAAAGAGACTAATCAAAGTTCAGAGGTGCCTAGATCTGTGTTCTGGGATGCAGGGAAGGCTTTTTTACGAGGCTCCATAATTGCATACATGGCCAAAGTCAAAAAAGAGAAACAAGAAAAAAGACAGAAATTAGAAAAGCAGCTTAAGGATTTGGAAAAGCGCATGGCTCGGGGTGAGGGGGCACAGTAGGCCACCTGTTAACATCTACGAGGGAGGCACTGAACGCCTTGGTACGGGGAGAAGCCAGGAGTTCGTGGCAATATGCCAAACGCCAGATGTTTGAGTGGTCTAACAAACCAGGCCCATTGATGGTCTGGCTTATGAGGGGGGGACAAATGCCATACTAGGATAATAGGGATAAAGGATAGCGAAGGCAGGATACACAGGGAGATAGCGGCAATGAGAGATTGCTTTGGAGGTTTTATGCCAAGTTGTATAAAGCAGAGTGTAGGGAAGGAGGGAGAGGGATGCAGGGTTTTAGATGGGATAGATTTAGATTTTTTAGATGGGATAGAGTTACCCAGGTTATCAGTGAGTCAAAGGGATCGACTAAATCAGCCGATCACAAGGGAAGAGGTTATTAAAGCTATAGGCAGAATGCAAAAAGGGAAGACGAGTGGCCCAGATGGATTCCCACTGGAATTTTATAGTACACTAGGGGGCCAGTTAGCAAACACACTTAGCGAGGTCTTTCAGGAGGAGCGGGGAGACAGCCCCAGATACAGACACCTGTTAGACTTATGATATGTCTGATACTCAAGCCGGTAAGGAATTATCAGAATGCGCCTGTGATAGACCAATCAAGTTATTAAACTGTGACCTTAAGATTCTGGCCAAGATCCTGGTGATGAGATTGGAAGACTACCTGCCTGGTCTGATACACCCAGACCAGACCGGGTTCATAAAGGAGACTATCCTATCATAATATGCGAGATTACTTAATGGTTCGGTGGCGGGCAAGAGGCGGAGAAAACATATATTATATCTATGGATCGCTGAAAAAGCGTTTGATAGGGTAGAATGGAGGTACCTCTTTGAGGTATTGGCCCGGTTTGGTCTGGGTGGGTCATATGTTGCTTGCTCACAGGCGATGTACCGGGCTCCCAGAGCAAGGATTCTGGTTAATGGGACACCCTCAGCACCAATTACTTTGGAGCGGAGCACACGACAGGGGTGCCCTTTTTCCCCGTTGCTGTTTGCTTTGGCACTAGAACCTTTGGCGGCAGCAATAAGGCAATGTCAGGGGATCCAAGGTATCAAAGGGGAGGGTAGGACCATGCATAAGGTTACCTTATATGCAGACGATATGTTGTTATTCGTAAGAGATCCACAGAAATCCATGCCAGCGTTGCTGGAATTAATAGAAAAATTTGCCACATTTTCGGGGCATAAAATTTATTTAAATAAATCCGAAATGCTATGTTTCCCTAGAATGGAAATTACTGATAACCAATGGGGAATACAGGGCCGGGAATTATGCATTACCTACCTGGGTATTAAAGTAGGTAGGTAGGACAATTGGGTCCCTGTATGAGCTGAATTACACACACCTTCATAAGGTGATAGAAGCGGATATGAGGAGATGGACGCAACTGCCTATAGCTTGGATAGGGCGAATTAATTTAATAAAAATGAACATCCTGCCTAGGATTCTTTACCCTATGCAAATGATCCCTATGCACCTGGTTAAAGGGGACATTAGGAGGGTAGAGAGGCTGGTTACACAGTTTATCTGGAGGGGGCACAAACCGAGAATATGACTGCAGAGGCTAAAGGCTGAGACGAGTAAGGGAGGCCTGAATTTCCCCGATCTAACAAATTATTACTTAGCTATCCAACAGCGTTACGTTGCTGACTGGGTGTATCGACCAACAGTGGCAAGTTGGGTCACGCTGGAACAATGGGGGTGTCGGGGACAACTATCGGGGTATCTACACTCTAAGGGTAGACAGGCCCACGCTATCCAAGGGGTCAGAATCTATGATAAGAACGGTGCTAGAGGCATGGAACTTTATTAGGAAACTTAGGGGGATTAATAAGGGAGAAACATTACTATTACCTTTAGAGGGGAATCCTTTCTTTTTGCCAGGGCTAGAGGACGGAGGGTTTAAGGAATGGGAAAGAACAGGTGTTAAATGTATGGGTAATGTGGTAGACAAAGACGGATTGAGGACCCTGGAAGATATCGTAAGAGAGAGGGGCTTACAAGGCCAGCAAACCTTCCGATACCTACAATTGCGGGCATTCTTATCAAAGATGGAGAGGGCCGGGGGAGAGGCACATGGGTGGGGAACAGTGGAGACAATGATACATAGGACTCAAATGAATCCTAAGGGATATATAGGTAAGATGGTAAAGATAGGGAGGGAAATACTCCCGGATTTTACTCAGAAAATCAAGCAATTGTGGGAGAAGGATCTGGGTATCCAGATTACTGAGAATAATTGGGGACAAATGCTGGTGGGACATGTGGGTCTCTTTGTTTGTAATAAGTACAAGGAAGTCTTCTATAAGTTCCTGCATAGGGCATATTACCCTCAACGGGTGGTACACAGGCACACCCATCTGTCTCACCATATGGCGCAGGTGTGGAGAAGAAAGAGGGACATATATCATTCCTTTTGGAACTGCAGGGTATTAAGAGTTTTCTGGGCTAAAATATGTACAGAAATAACACAAATGGGAGGGATCTTCATACCTGTGGACCCTGTAGTGGGACTATTTGGTATGTCTCCAGGAGAGGCACAGGATTGAGAGTATTTCCCACGATGGATCAGAGTAATGCTGGTAATGGCTAGACACTGTGTCCAAAACACCTGGGTCAATCATGTGGTCCCTACTATTCAGCAATGGCGCCAGTTAATTATACAGAATCTGGCCATGGAAAAGTTAACCTTGGCACTAAGGATAGGCAAGAGACATTCTATAGGGAATGGGCCCCTCTCTTGGCAACACTGAGCAATGAAGAAATGGTCATTCTTCAATGTGGGACGGGATAGGAATAGATGGGTCCTCTTCTATAGGTGTTTACACTCCCCTCCCCCGACCTACCCCTTCTGCATTGTACTATCCCCTGGTCTGAAGTTATGAGAATTGTGTACAGGTGGAAGTAATTAAAGAAGAAGAGGGAGAAATTATGATGAATAGCTCCAACATGTATGTATAAATAACGAATTATGAGATGCATTTGTTTATATGTTTGTGTGTATGTGTGTATGTTACTGTGTACTGTAGCTGTTAAACTTACTATAAAATCAATAAACAAATTATACAAAAAAAAAAAAAAAAATTAGAGAATTCACAAGGTCGGTTCCTAACTGGACCAACCGAAGAGACAAACAATTTTCACAGTCAAATAAAATTAAAACACAGTCACTACCTATCTACAACACTACCTGTACCGTAGACAGAGGCTGGAAATCCGAAAAAACAATAAAGAAATGTTTTTTAAAACCAAACGCTTTACTATACCGAACTGAGCACAGGAAATCTCTGTGAGCCATTTCACCATTAGCGGAGTAAAGAATCTGACGGTTACACTGGGAAGCACTGAGACAGAGGTTTCAAACCGAGCTCAAGTTCAACTTTCCATGCTTCTGCATGGAGTTAACTCTTTCCTCTTGGGCAGTTCAAGTGCTGGGGCTAACTGCATTATGTCTGAATACAGCAAGACTTCATGTTGTTTGAAGTATAGTAAATAATAAAAAAAAATAAATAAATCTGGGGTCAAAAAAACAACAAAGTTATGAGTAAATGCTGAATTGTTTCAACATTTATTCATAACTTTGGGATTTTTGCAGATTTTGCCCCAAATGTGCACACAGCCCTTTTGTTACCCCACTTGATGAACATGACAACTGGCGTTTTTCAAATCCCATGTGAAATACGTTTACTAAGTCCCTCTGTAAAGCCACCTCTCAGACAGGATTTTTAAAATCTATCCATCTTGATCATGACACTGGAGTCATAAAAAGACTATATTGAACATTTGGGGGTCAAAATGTGAAAAAAAAACAACCAAGTTATGAAGAAACATTGAATTGTTTCGTTTACTCATAACTTTATTTTTGCAGGTTTTGGCCCCTAATTTTCAACATATCCCTTGTGTTACCCCATCTCATGAACATGACAGGTGTCATTTTATAAGCCCCATCCGAAACACATTTTCACAGATGTACTGCGAAACCACTTTTGGGACGGGATTTAAAAAATTCCACCTATCTTGATAATGTCAGGTCACAAAAAGACTATGTCAGAGCCAGCCCAGTGGCGCTGAGGGTTGAGGTGCTGGACACCATACCTTGCGCCACGCCGGCGACCCGTGTTCGGGAACGGGCATGGGCCATCGGGAGTCGGCAGGGGCGGGTAAGGATCGAGCGTCTGGAGGACTGCTCTCCTTCCCCGGGGAGGGGAGAACTGCAGCACCGGCACCGGAGTGCCCCCTGGTGGAGGCTGGGGAGCAAAGTGACGTGTGCGGCATGGGGAGCAGAGTGCAGATGTCTCCCGAGGGGAGCGCGCACAGGAGCATGTGGGTTCCACTTTGGCTGAAGTCACTGCACGCACCCAGCTCCAGAGGGAGCAAAAATACAGAAAAATTCCACCGCAGTGCCTCCATGATGCTGCCTCGCCACCCCTTCATTACTCTCAGGCTGGCTCCCATAACCCGACCCATGTCCGTGATACCTTGGCGGTGCCGGCCCCACCCTGGTGGATAAGCCAGGGGCAAGGGAGAATGGCTGATTTGGGAGCAAAGGCGGCAGGGTCCTGACCGGGCTGAATCCGCGCTGAGAGAAACAAAAGACTGTCAGAAATTTGGGGTCAAAATTGAAATTGCTCCTCAGTTGCCCTATTGTGGGTAAAACAATTAAAAATGTGTAAAAGCAGGACCCCACTGAAAATGAGATACTGCATCTCATCTGGTCTATCCTGGATAAATATATAGCAAAAATGTGTAAAGGCAGGACCACACTGAAAATGAGATATTGCATCTCATCTGGTCTACCCCAGGTAAATATATAGTAAAGATGTGTAAAAACATGACCCACTGAAAATGAGATATTGCATCTCATCTGGTCTACCCTGGGTAAATATATAGTAAAAATGTGTAAAAGCAGGGCACCTCTGATAATGGGTAGTTGGGTATAGAACCAGAGCCTCACAGCACTAGCCAGACAGGAGATAGATCATGGTCTTAGAAAAACTGATATTAGTCTTGAGCATGTGGCTCTGGCAAAAGCATTAGGGGATGTCCCAGAATTGGGACCCTTTGTAAATGAGATGGTACAATGTGCCAAAAAAGGAATGCGACACAAAGACTACTGGAAAAAAGGGAGAAACTCTATGCTACCACATGGAGGATTGATGGAACTGGACACTTAACCATGTTCCTCTTTTCACATTAGGGAAGAAGAAAGAGGGAACCTAGGTGCATACGAAGTTGCAGGGCTTGACAATCCAAGGGAGTCAAAAATGTGTTCATTTCCCAAAGCATCCCTAGGAGCAATGGGCTAACAGCCCAGTTACACAAGGAAGAAAAGGGGCATACCAACCAAAATAGTCTGACAGTCAGAAAAAAGATTCCACTCAAAAATGACCTGCTTCTCCTGCAACCACAGGGATGTACCCTGCGTATGAGCTACTGTAGTGGAGCCAAAAGGGTGCATAGCACCCCCCAACACACGTGCACTGCAGCTGCCAAATGGCGTTAGACTGGATATAGCCACTAACAGAGATATACCCATAGAGGAGATATATCCCAAGCAGGAAGAAGGAGGACAAGAGAGGGAGGAAGGTGCCACCTTCCATCCACACTCCCTCTTTTTGATTATTACTATTATTTTGTGGGAGAGCATCAAAGGGACCTTCACTTCAGTTTACATTTTTTTTTTAAGAAGGGGCATCCTGAAGCAGTGCCCATCTCCCTTTTAATATATATAAAAGAAAAAGAAAAAAAAGACACCTACTAGAGGAGTGCAACTGGGGAGATGCCCAATAGTGTGTATGGCACTGCCACTGCTAGCAGAGCGAGCTTGCCTGGAGGCCCTGGATCCGTCTGAGTTGGGATGGTGGGTGGGGTATGAAAATACTCTGGAAGATCAACAATTACAATAAGTACACAATTTTCATTCTCTTCCAGGAATCCGTCTTCACCACCGATTCCAACTTATGGGTCTGAGTACCAAACTGTCCCATTTTCTGAGACTGGAAGCAGCTCCCCCTTAGGGTAAAGAGATGACATCAGCCCTCTGCATGGGGGGAAACACTTGAGGGCAGGGTCTTCTTACAGATCTGGTGGGACTCAAACTGGTCAAGGCCAGAAGGGGGCTCCCATCGCACAGTGTGGAAGGGCATCCCGACAGTTGCTACCTGGCCCTGAGGGAGAAACAATTAGTCCCCTGGAACTGCACGTTTAGCACCTAACACCGGGCCAAAGATGCCAGTCTGGAAAGGTGAAGCCATGCCATTCGCCTGGGCAGACTAGAGGTCCTGATTGCCTGGAGGCCACCTCACTGGTGTCATACGATGCCCTTGATTGTTGCCAAGCTCCCTCCAGGCCCTGAGCACATACGTAGGCAGATGGCTTGGCCAACTACCTTGCTCTGAGGCATGGCAGCTAAGAGCTGTCCTAGCTGCAACCACATGCAGCGACTGAAGGCTGCCTGATGTGCCCGGTGTGCAGCTATGCACGAGGGCACATGATGACAAGAAAGCTCTCCATCCAAAAGCATCCGTCTGAATGGAATCCGCCTCTGGAGGTCGGTCATGCATGAGGCATGTAGGTCTCAATGGGTCAGCAGTACTTCCAGCCCTGAAGAGAGGTGAAGTACTGCTCTCTTGCAGACCCTGTGGGTGCGCGACATCAGAGTAGGAGATCCCTAGGAGCTGGAGAACAAGAGCAGGGATGTTTCCATACTGCCCATGATGCCTCCTTGAAGGCTCTAGGCCAAGGAGGAATGACAGCAGAGCCATCACTGGGAGCTCTAAGAAGTCCTAATGGCAGGGTTGCCAGATCGTGGACTGTGTAGGAACGTATGTCCAGTGTCTGGAGCATATCCACCAAGAATCCCTGATACGCAGTACTCAGCGGTTGAGGACAGGTGGGAAAAGGATTCACTGTCCTCTGAGGAGGACACTGGCAGAGATGAGGCACTGACCACAGGGGCTGTTGGTATCAAGGAGAAGGGCCTAAAATGGGCCCTTCCAGCATCCCTATGAAAACTATCAAAGTCCAATATGCCCTCCACAAACCAAAGACCATATTATTACCAAAATATATTAGTAATATCTTACTGAGCTATACTATATGATCAAGAGCGGTGCCTCAGATCAAAAGCAAAATCCTTAACCTAAGCCTAATTGTAGCTAAGAAATGTATTCTCTTAAAATGGAAGGACAGCCAGCCACCAGAATTCAATAGCTGGGTGACTTATATGATTTCAATTCACAGTATAGAAAAAGTGCATTATACAACCATTAAAAAGAGGCACTACATAATGAAATGTGGAATTTATTCAGGCAATCATTCACAACTTAGGAACTTAGGCAAGATTTATGGGCCTGTTTATACTGACTGCAAGTTTACATCTATTTGTAATTATCCTTAGTCAAATTTAGTCCCTATATAAGTTTGTGTTAATATAATAAACCCTGTCGACATTATAGGGTCACATATGCTATTACGTCTAAGAAAGTTATTACCTCTGTTACTTGTGTCTTTAAAATCATGAAGAAATGCCGGCCCGGTGGCGCTGAGGGTTGAGGCGCTGGACACCTTACCTCACACTGCGCCGGCGAGCCGGCTTCGGGAACGACCTTGGGTTGTCGGGGTGCCAGCATGGGGGTTGGGTGGGAGGAGTGGGACTAAGCGAGCTGTCGGGCTTCTCTCCTCTCCCGGAGGCTGGAAGAGGTGGGTTGTCTCCCCTCCTGTAGTCCTGTCCCCACAGGGCAGAGGTCAGGTGGGGTACGCAGGAGGCGGGGTGGCACATAGAGTGGGAGGAAGGGGCTGAGCTGGCTGGTTCGTGCACGCGTTTCCACGAACGCATAGTCATGTGTGCTGGGACCTGTGGGGGAATGGTAGAAAACAGGAAGAAGCAATAATGTATATGGGGGAAACAAAAATCATGGAGAAAAGTGTATTTTGTTCTTTGATTCTTTTCTATTAAGGAATTGCTTTGAACAGACAAGTGTGTGTCCATCATGTTTCCAATAAAAACTTGAAAAAAAAAAAGAATGAAAGAAAACTATCTAGGTCACTAACAAACTTCCTGTGTTGCTCCACATCAGTGTCCCCTCAGGGTCTATGAATGCAAGCAATCTTTCTATAAAGTGGTGAGGCCTCAGAGGTGGATGAGACTCAGGGTCTAGATGGCCTCACCCTGGGTTGCAGAGCTGCACAGGAGGCCTCTCCTGAGGGGAAGGCCTGACAGACTCACCCAAAAGGGGTCCTTCTACATCAGAGGAATGACCCGATTGATGCCAATGGCAGGAACCCCCAGATAAGGAAAGCGGAGCATTACAGTCCCCGTAGGGTGGCCCCGGTCCTCACCTAGGACAGTGCCAACAAGTAGCTCCAGGGAAAACTCTGCCTCTGGGACACAGTCAGACTCCAAGCCAGTGCCACCTCTAGCACCAGGCTGAGGGTCGACAATGACCTCAGAGATAGGTTCATCCCTTTCACTGCAGCTGGCACCACTTTTGAGCTTCTGCAGTCAACCCCCACCTCAACACCATAGCCATCGTCACGTCCATCACCACAGCCAGCATCGTCACCCTCACTGGTGTCACCAGCATCACTGGGGAAAATAACAACCTCCGCCTCAGCAACAGGATGAACAACAGTGGTGTCAGAGGTGGGCCAAGTGTCATCTCTGGTGCCACCCAACTTGTCGCCACCACAGATAGTGGCAACAGTATGGGCGATGCCAGACACCACCAAGGTGTCCACAGAGTGTACAGCTTTCACCTCATCACCAGGGAAGTCTGCCACATGGGGTAGACAGTGAAGGGGGTGCATATGGCCGCCCAGAAGAAGCTGGCTATCTCCCAGACCCAACCACCAGGGCCTCCAATGCCTCACTCAGCACAGTGAGGTCATGAAGGGCCCAGTGCTTCCATGGAATCAGAGGTCCCAGGCAGAGGCCCAAGGAAAGGCCTTATGTCCTTGCCTTGGCGCATGCATGTGACACGCTTCAAAGGTGGGGATTGGATGACCCCACTTCAGCACAGAGTTCTCTAAGTGCGATGGTCCATCGATAAGTAGGCATCACACACATCCATATCATGCTCTGGGCCAAGGCAGGCTGCATAACACTGATGCTGGTCCACAGCAGCCATGGGTTTCTGACAAGGGTACTGACACATAAGAGGAGTCTGCTGGACTTTCTTCAACGACTTAGCCACTTTTTTTCTCAGACTTCGGCATTGCAAAAAATAATAAACACAAGCAGCACCATGAAAGAGAAGAGAATAGCGGCGACACACATAGAAAGATGGTGACAGTAGAACTGAGGTGCTGTCACTCCCACAATGTGCACTTGATGGTGGGAGGAACATAACTGAGGTAAATGAGGAAACCGGCATCCGTTATTGGGTGGCATGTGGCACCACATGGGAGTGCACAGGCGCTTGTGCTTGGTAGCTGTGGCCGGCCCTCCCTGCAAAGATTTTGCTCCTGCAGTGTCCTAATGCCTCCAGTCCCAGACCCAGAAGTAGGAATCAATGGTGAAGACTGATTCTTGGCAGGTGAACTGCCAGTTCCTAAAGCAATAACGCTCACAAACTGCTAAATAAAACATGTATAATAAGTAGTTCTTTTTGTATTTTTAACCAGAATAACTGTTGCCACGTTTAAGCAGGAACTGTAAAATTTACTTTCTCCTGTTCCAGGGCACTGATCAGAAACTGGGGAATACCACTAAAATATTAAAAGTTAGAAGTTTTTGTAAACCAAAATAAGTCTCCAAGGCAATGGTTCTCTTCAGCGGATAAGATGTTAAAACACTAGAGGGAGCATCACCACACAGCAACATCTGTTGGAGTTCTGGTTCCACAGCACCATTCTAATCTCCAAGGCAACATCTCAGCATGGCGATAATGCATTTATAGTGTCTGATGGAACGCTGTTAGCATTAAAAATCCATCACTTTCAAAATGTTATGCTGCAGTAGCAATGTCATCGCAGCTGTTATGCTGCACTAGCTACATAGCTACTACAGCACAACAACATCAAACACGCTAGCAATGCACGTTATATGACCAGAAGGCGCCGCAGCAGTGAAAATAACAGTGAAGTGAGCAGCAAATTGGAGGAAAAAACAAGTAAGTCACCCAAATAGTCATGTTTCGTAGCAGTTGGCATCCTACACTATAAAAAACCATGGATATCTAGCCAACGGCAACCAGCTGGGTTAGTTCATCTCGAGGTTGCCCATGGCGACTGGAACCTCTCGAGCTATGCCCTGAGTTTCAAACAGTCGCCATGGCAACCCTCTCGAATGAACTAACCAGCTTGTTACCGATAGCTGGGTATCCATTATTATCTATTTTATGGTATCACTAATGGACTCGTGCTGTTAGAAAACAAACATTCCAGGACCCACAGTTGACATGGTTGCTGCAAACTGAGCTGTAGTGTGAAAGGCCCTAGAGCACACCCTTTAGGCTGACTCTACGGGATGTTGGTCACCAGCCACATCAGAAGTAATGTGTTCACTCTGGGCAGGGAGGGAGAAGAGCAGTGTTGTGCATTTTAAGTGAACATTTCCATGGAAGTACTTTGGACCGGGGAATCCTGAAGGAGGGCAACAGTGCCTCCCAAAAAAGCTGGAGACTAGAACAGAATCCATTGATAGATTATGGGCTTGTTGCTGAAGGTTTGTTAGCTAGCTTATTTCCTGTAATATATGGAACTCTCCAAAAATTCCATCCCGTAATACCACTGAGCCAGTGTCAGAACATGTACATTTCAGATGTCACACAGGAATAGACATACAGGTTACTCACCTGAAACAGGAGTTCTAGGAATGGTATATGTTGTTCATCCACACTGTCTGGCAGGTACCCTTGCCGCTTTAATTCTTGCCGGAAGGTCTTCAAGCTGGCTCCTCCCACCCACCGGGTGGTAAACTCGGCTCCCCCCATGACGCCAGATCTGGCCCGCTGGAAGCTCAGGTTGTGCGTCGGGCCGGGAGGTCAGGAAATGTAGATGAACAACAATACCATTCCTAGAACTCCTGTTACAGGTGAGTAACCTGTATTTCTAGGGACATGGATATGTTGTTCATCCACACTTTCTGGCAGACTCCTAGCAGTGCTTTGGGAGGAGGAAGGCAAGGCGCACACCCCTGATACTTACTTCGGAAAGAGAGACTGGAGAACCGAGGCCCCAAAACCAGCATCCCGGCGTGACTTGAGGTCGATGTGGTAGTGGGTAATAAAGGTATGTGCCGACTTCCAGGTAGCAGCCCTGCAGATATCCTGTTTAGGGACGTACCTGGAAGCAGCTACCGATGCAGCAGTATGGCGGGTAGAATGAGCTCTTATCCCTCTGGGAGGCTCCATGCCCACCAACCTGTAGCAGAGCTCTATGCAGGAGGTGATCCATCTGCCTATCGTCCACTTTGCTGCAGGTCTGCCAGGTGCGGCTTCAGCGTAGGTGACAAACAGCTGGCGAACCTCTCCCCGAACTTCAGCCGTCCACTCCTTATAATAAGCGAGCACTCGTCTAGGGTCCAAAGTATGGAGCCTATACTCGGCCTCCGAGGTGTGATTGGGGTAGAACACCGGCAGAGTCAACACCTGGTTAAGGTGAAACTCCCGACACCAACTGGAAGGAATTTCGGTGGGGGCGCAGGACAACCTTGTCCCTGTGGAAGACCAGGTAGGAGATCATGGAAAGCGCCTGAGCGCCCCATCCTTCTGGCTGACGTGATAGCCACCAAGAAGGCGGTCTTCCACGACAGGTGTGAAATATCGCACCTGTGCATTGGTTCGAATGGCTTGCCCATGAGCTTGGCCAATACCAGCAGTAGATCCCACGGAGGTGGAGGTTCTCGCACCGGAGGGGAAATGTGGTCAAGGCCTTTGAAAAAGCGCCCGACCACCTTCTCCTGCGCCACCGACTGCTTGCCAGCCCGCGCCCGGTAAGCAGAGATGGCTGCCAGGTGCACCTTAAGGGTCGCCGACCAAGCCCTGCTGAGAAAGGGACCACAGGTAGTCCAGAATGCTTGCCAGTAAGCAGTCGGAAGGGTCCAAGCCCTTCCCCTGACACCAAATGGAGAATCTTTCCATTTGAAGGCATAGCATTTCCTGGTCGACTTTATGGGATCTCTAACGACGTTGAGGACCTCGCCGGAAAGACCCAAAAGGTTCTCACACCGAGGGGAAATGTGATCAAGGCCTTTGAAAAAGCGCCAGACCACCTTCTCCTGCGTGCCACTCGACTCGCTTCTCGCCCGCGCCTGCAAGCAGAGATGGCTGCCAGGTACACCTTAGGTAGCGACCCAAGCCCTTGATTAGAAAGGGACCATAAATAGTCCAAGATGCTTGCCAAGGAACAGGAGGAAGGGTCCAGGCCCTTGCTCTGACACCAAATGGAAAACCTTTTCCATTTGAAGGCATAGCATTTCCTGGTCGACTTCTTAAGGGATGCCTCAACTACATTGAGGACCTCGTCGGAAAGACCCAAGGCCTGGAACTCTAGCCGCTCAGGAACCAGGCCGTCAGGTGCAGGGATTGAAGGTCCTGATGGAATACCTTCCCTGATTGACTGAGAGCAGGTCTGGCGGGCTGGAAGCCGCCTCGGGAGCCTGGAGCTGAGGCTGAGGAGATCTGGATACCAGAACTGGCGGGGCCAGTCTGGGGCTACCAGAATCACCTGCGCCTTGTCCCTCCTCGCCTTGAGAAGCACCTTGTGGATCAAGGGAAATGGGGGAAAGGCGCAGAAGAGGCCCGGGGTCCACGGCCTCGAGAAGGCATCCCCCTGCAGCGAGCCCTGCTGAGGGGGGCGGGCATGGAACAGACTCAGCTTCGCATTCTCCCTGGAGGCAAACAGGTCCACCTGAGGCGTGCCCCAGTGGGAGAACAGATCTTGTACTACCTCCGGCAGGAGAGACCACTCGTGAGACGCAGCCCCTATCCAGCTTAGGGCATCGGCCAGGGCGTTGGAGGCTCCTGCCACATGAATGGCTAGGAGATCCGCCTCCAGGCTGCGCACGAGGGACCAAATGCGGAGAGCTTCCTTGCATAACAGCATGGAGCGCGTCCCGCCCTGGCGGTTCAGATAGTACATGGTCGTGGTGTTGTCCGGCGGGACCTGAACCACTTGACCCGAGAAATGGAGCCAAGGCGTGAGAGCTAGATGGACCGCTCGGAGCTCCAGCAGGTTGATGTGGCATCGGGACTCCCGAGGGGACCAGAGGCCGTGCGCTCGGTGTTCCCAAAGAGGGGCACCCCAACCCATCAGAGATGCGTCGGTCAAGAGAGAGACCGTTGGCTCGGGGCGGACGAACGGGATGCCCTCCTGCAGATGTGCTGGAACAATCCACCATTGGACAGCGTTCCACATCTCCTGGGTCACTGTCACGGGCTGGTCCAATGGATCGCAGCATTGTGACCATTGGCTGGCCAGTCCCCATTGAAGGGGGTGCATGTACCGACGGGTCCAATGGACCACACTGGTGCAGGCCGCCATGAGGCCCAGGAGGTGCAGGAAGTCCCGGGCAGGGCACAATTGCCCAACCAGAAATGACTGGGCAAAGGAGGAAAGAATCTCGGCCCTGTCCACCGGGAGCCGTGCTCTGGCTCGCAGAGAGTCAAGCTCTGCCCCGATGAACAGTATCACCTGCTTTGGCACGAGTTCCGACTTAGCCTCGTTGATGAGGAGGCCAACCTGAGAGCAAACCTGGAGGGCCAGATCTCTGGACCGCTCCACCTCCTGTCTGGAGGGGCTGCTATCAGCCAATCGTCCAGGTAAGGGTACACCGGACCCTCGGCGCCGAGAATACTGTCACCACTGCCATGCATTTGGTGAAGACCCTGGCTAGGGAGAGGTCAAGGCATGGCCCGAACTTTAGGGATCCCTCCGCTCTGAAGCGGAGGAATCTCTGATGGGACGGACAGATTGGGACGTGAAAGAACGCGTCCTGGAGGTCCAGGGAGCAGAACCACACACCTCATTCCAAGGATGGGATTATCTGAGCCAGAGTGACCATCCTGAAGGTTCGAGACCTTAGGAACTTGTTCAGGTCATGCAGGTCGAGAATGGGGTGCCAACCCCGTCCGTTTTGGGACCAGGAAGTACCTGGACACAAACCCCTGGGTCTGGAGGAGGATCCGCCACCTTCCTGATTACCTCTTTTTGAGAGCAGGGCAATATCGGCTCAGCGGGCCGACAGTGAGCTGCGGACCCCGTGGCCCGAGGCGGCGGCTCAGAGCAGGTCTTTTCCTACCACCTCCAACACCCAGCGGTCCATAGTGATAGCGGACCAGGCGGGAAAGGAAGTGGCGGCCATCCCCACAGGGGAACCCAGGGGAGTGAGCTGGGGCGGCACCCTCAACCTGTCACTGGGCAGGCTTGGAGGAAGAACCAGCCGAGGGACCTCCTGGGCCTTTACCTCCTTGCTTCCTGTTGGAGGAAGCCGTTGGTTTGGGACGCCAAGCGCGAGCCTGCTGGCCCTGTTGCTGGTGCTGCTGGGCCAGTCGAGAGGCAGGGACCGAAGGACGAAAGGACTTCTGCTGCTGACGGCGGCCTTTGTACCTCTGGGCGGAGGTGACCGAGTCCAGGGTGGCACTGGACTTCTCGATCCGCTGGAGGTGTCCCTCCACACCAGGGCCGAAGAGGTCAGTTCCCAAAAAGGGGACGTCCGCGAACTTGTGCTGGGTATCCACCGTGAAGGTGGATATCCTCAGCCATGCCCTGCGTCGCATGGCCACCGCGGCCACTACTAACCTGGCACAGGAATCACCTATGTCCAGAGCAGTCTGGAGCTGTTGAGCCACATCGCCTCTACTCCTGATCCCACACCTGACGGACCGCGGTGTGCAGGTCAGGGCGGAGATGAGGAACAACCTCATCTAGGAGCCCATGAGGGCATGGGAGAAGTGTGCCATCAGCACGCCAAGGTGGCCTGTCGAGGACGCAGCGCCACCTTGCGCCCGCAAAGTCCAGCTTTTGGACTCTTTGTCAGGGGCTTATCCAAGATCCGAGCGCTACTGAACGCCGGAAAACACTGTCGGTAACTAACCCCTCGGCAGAGGGGTGTTCCAAGAAACCGGGCAAAGAGCCCGTAGGGACCGCATACTTCCTGGCCATCCTGGCCGAGGGTGCAGGACAGGAAGCAGGCCGCTGCCAAAGCTCCAAGGCTGGGCCGACAATGGCCTCAGCCACCGGAAAGGCCTCCGTGGGAGAATCCCCTCGGTCCAGAATCTCCGTCAGGGGATACTTGGCCCATTTGGACACGGGCTCGAGCTGCATCCCAGTGGGCTCCGAGATGAGTCGACGCAGACCCAAGAAGGACGATGGGCTATCGTCCACAGACTGGCCCCCGGAGGACTCCAGATCGAACTGCCTGGAGAACAGGGAGGAATCGTCATCATATTCTGAAGAGTCTGCGAAGAGCTGCCTCGGCCCTGAGCCACCCTCCACCTGCCGGGGACGGTCAGGAGTGATGGTGACCGACAACCTGTGGGCAGGTCGGACCTGACCGGGAGAATTCCTTGTCGGTGCCCCGACCGGGGTTGTGGAGGCGGAGGTTCCACCACAATCGGTGGAGCAGCTGGTTCTCAGCCGAGCAACCGGCCTTGGAGCGGCAACCGACTGGAACAAATGGTTGCTTTGGACGTTCAGGTGACAGCCACTTGATGGCCGGGTCTTGGCCGGTGTCAGCTTAGCCCAGACAACAGCAACTGCCGCGCCATAAGGTCTCGAGCGCCGGGCGCAACTTGCGCCGCAGCCTCCTCACCCGAGGAGGAGGACGAGGAAGAACAGCATCGCTGCTTACTTCGTAACAAGACCGAGACCGCTGATGTCGGAGGGAACGGCTGACCGAGAAGAGGTCCGAGACCGAGACCTTCGGGGAACCGAGGTGGGTCTGGGAAGGGCGGGGACACCCGCCTTCCCTCGGCTCGGGCACTTTAGCCGGGGACTGCGGCCCAGAAGGCACAGGCAGATCCTCGGAATCCACCGGGGGAACCAGTGAAGGAGGGTTGTCGGCTTCTCCAGTCGACAGCCCATCTAACAGATCGAGAAAAATCTCGACTTCATCGACGGGCGTCTCAGCAGGCTGGCCTGACGGGGGCACCGTGAAGCCAGCGGCCTCAGCCACAACCTTGACCGAAGTCGACAGTCGGCTACCCGGGGAAGGGGACCTCTCCCACTCCCAAGAACGCCGACGGTGGGACTTACCTTTCGACTCCTTTTTCTTGGGCCGAGAAGAATGTCCCAAAGGCCCCTTTCCTTTCGTGGAAAGGGACTGACAAAGCTCCTTGAACGAAGCCGTATACAAGGAACTCAGAGAGAGTGGGATAAATGCTGCGGCCGAGGTGGAGGAAGATGCAGCCCGGGCTGCCTCCTCCTCGAGGGCGATCAACTGCTCGAGCTGCTCAGCCGAGCCAACCAGCCCCGCGGACACCGCCTAACGAGCCTCTTTAGATTTTACCGGCGGAACGCTTCTCGGGGGTGCCCGAAGCCTAATTGGCAGCTTAATCGGTCCAGAACGTTGGTCGAGAAAGAGCGGCACAACCGCAGGCCCGCGGGTCATGATCTAGGCCTAGGAGTAGACGCACGTGGAGTGCGGATCCGTCCTGGACATTTTCTGCCCGCAAGGGCACCTCCGAAAGCCGGGAACAGATTTGTCCATCGCAGCCACGAGGGAAGATGAAGACCGAAGTTTAGAAAACTTCAAAACCAATTTTGGACGAACCGAAGAGTTAGGATCCAGTCTAAAACGCAGAGCGCTAAGGAGGGAACCTGAGCTTCCAAGCGGTAAGGAAGATCTGGCGTCATGGGGCGGAGCCGAGGTTTACCACCCGGGTGGGTGGGAGGAGCCAGCTTGAAGACCTTCCGGCAAGAATTAAAGCGGCAAGAATACCTGCCAGAAAGTGTGGATGAACAACATATCCATGTCCCTAGAATTTTTTTTTAGTCCAGAAACATTTAAGATGCACCATTAGGACAAAAAAGTCCTGTTTACATGGATGGTTTTAGGGCTGAGCGATATATTGCAACAACACTCTGTAACTGATAAACAGATTTCTATGCTTGAGCTGCATGATGCAGCGTATGCGGCTATGGATGAATCCTCATTGTTAGAAAGCCTCTCTCTCTGTCTCATCACCTGCTTAGTCAGCTTGAAACCTGGTTGGGGAAGGGGGGAACTAACCTGAACGTCTGTCTCCAGCTTGATTTTGATCATGTTGTACTCCTCTGCATCCTGCACCCGCAGCTGCTTCATGTTGTTGCTCATACTCTTCCACCTTCCTCATTCGAGCTGTCAGATACTCCAGCTGAAGAGAGAAACAAGGCAAGTAAGAGGTTGTTCCAGCTTGGTGAAGACAAGAGGAAGGGGTAAAAGGCCATGAAGGGAAGCTTGCAGTCTTAAAATTTTATTCAAGAGTGGTTTCAGCCATCAGCAAAAATATCACAGCTAACATCAGCATAACTCTGCTGCAATTTATTTGAATAATACATTTTTAGTGTTTCTATTTTTCTGTACTAAGGGTATTTGCATGTAGATGGCAGTTTTGTCCCTTACAGTTCCACTGACATCTGAGGCAGATTCAGAAGCTGAAGTTAAAATGCCCTGCTTATGACATCTCAGTTACATTCCCGGCAACAGACTATGGAGGCACAAGTAGGGGATAATAGTTTCAAGACTCTCAGTAAACCTCAGCTGTAAGTGAACTGTATGGAGGAGAAAATAAATCACCATAGTAATGTAATTTCTTCTAAGAGGTCTAGTAGCAATCCATACAATTCAACAATCATCTTACATGCCCCAGAACTGAATCTAGAACTTAGAACAAATTTCAAACTGGCAATGTGGTCACTGCCTCTCTAGCGCTTTTAACATCAGATTTACTGCTGAAGAGCAAAGGAGCAGTGACTACCTATCTAAACTATCCAATGTTTTTAACATACCCTAATGATTTAATAGTACCACACTTTAAATATTGTGAAAACTGTAACATTTATAAATGCTAAAGCAATTTTTAAAACACAACTAATAATTTGCAAAACCCTATTTACTAAGGTCCTTAAGAGAAGGTAGGGTAGGGATTGTATAAATCACTATTACACCGCTTAGAAGAAACATCATTAAAACACTGAGTCACAGGAGTCTAACTGTGATGTCATACAACTCTGCAAACTCTGAAAATTCACCAGCAGTTCTTTGGGAGGCTGAGTCTAGGAACTATTTAGGAAAAAAGTTCTATATGGCTGCACTTCCAAACCTGGCAGCCCTTCTGGACTGGATGTACAGGCAATAATACCTTGTAAAGGTGTGTAATGTAGACCAGGTAGCTGTTTTACAAATTTCCTGAGGGGGGATACCCCTTCGCACAGCCACTGAGGCAGACGTAGCTCTTGTAGAGTGCACCCTTAGGCCTCTAGGTGCCCACTTACCAGCTTTTCATAACAGAACTGGATACGGAAAGCGATCCACCGAGAGATAGTCTTATTTGCTGCTAGTCTGCTTTTGCCTGTTTACCACAAGTGATGAACGGCTGGGTGCTGTCAGTTCTGGTGCATTTTGTTCTGCATAGATAGTAGCTCAGTGAACTTTTCACACTCAGACAATGGAGATTTTGCGTATATCTGTGCTTGAGTGGTTTGGGAAAAGCACAGGTAGGATAAAGAACAGTTATATAAGAACTTACCGTAATAGTAGATCTTTGAGGGGATCTCAGTCATCAGGTAACACCATAGGAACCTTCACAGTCAGTGAAAGGAAATCCACATGGAAGATTTTCAACAGTACAACTGGGGCCACTGTTGATGTCAGCAACCCTATAAAGGCATGAGCGGCCCTGCTCCCTCCTTAGTTCTCCCCCCGCAGAGATAAAGGGAGTATAACCCTAGCCATGGGGGACCGAGGAGAGAGAGAGAGAGAAAGAGAGGTGCCCAGACCATATGAAAGACAGGATACACCAGACATCCAGTTCCAGTACATGAGCCCCAAGAAGGGGGGGATGGAGGAAGAGAAGCAGACCTGATGATCCAGACCCTCGAAGGTCTACTGTTACAGTAAGTTCTTACGTAACTGCCCCATCTTTCCTCGGGGTATCTCAGTCATCAGGTAACACCATAGGAATGAATCCCAAGCAGTTACAGGTATAGACAGTATGGGAGGAGGGCTCACCATAAACTCAAGACAAGAGGCCCTGCAGCACAGTCCTGCAGATACCTGCACAGGCTCTTGAGGAAATCTCCAGACTGTAGTGTTTGGTGAAAGTATGGACTGTACTCCAAGTAGCAGCCGCACAGATGTCCACGGCCAAGACCTCTCGAAAACAAGCCACAGAGGTAGCCATGCCTCTGGTAGAATGAGCTTTGACAGCACCAGGCAAAACTTTGCTGTACTTGTTACAGCAACATACAATGTAATTTCCCAACCATTTGGATGGCTGTTTAGAAACTGAAGCACCCTCTCTACTTGGGGTGAAGGAAACTAATAACTGCTTCGACTTTCTACAATCCGTGGTGCAAAGAAGGTAGTACTTCAAAAGCTCTGTGCACATCTAATGTATGAAGCAGTGTTTCCCCTGAATTGGCCCGCTCAGGAAAATAAACAGAAAGGTGAATAGACTGGTTGAGTGTAAACTTGAAGACCACCTTAGGGGGAAACGTAGGATTTGTGTGCAAAAGACACCCTGTCTTTTGTGAAGAATCAAATAAGCCTCATCGCATCAGAGGGCCTGAAGCTCAGAAATTCTTCGGGCAGAAGTAATGGCAACTAAAAATAACGTTTTCCAAGAGGTAATGCGCAGATCTCAAGTTGCGACTAGCTCAAAAGGAGACAGAGTCAACTTCTCCAAAATAAAATTAAAATCCCACGCCAGGACAGGAGAATGGATTGAGCATTTTAGATGCAGAATGCCCCTGAGAAAGGTATGGGAGACATCCAGCTGAGCAATCATTCAGTCACCCACGGGCTCATGAAAAGCAGAAATAGCCGAAAGGTGCACCTTCAGGTAAGAGTACTGCAGACCAGAGTCCGACAGAGAGATCAGTTAGTCCAGGACGTGGTTCACTGGGCAGGTAAAAGGGACCAAACAATGTCTGGCAGCCTGGATGGCAAACCACTTCCACTTCATGGCATATGTGGCACAAGTGTAAGGCTTCCGGGCAGCCACAGGGATGTCCGCTACTCTGTTCGAGACCCCGAACCTGGCAATGGCTATGTCCTCAGGAGCCAAGCATGCAGATGGAGGGACCAGAGGTAAGGATGAACCAGGGTCCCCTGAGCCTGGGTCAGCATATTCCTGCAGAGGGGGAGAGGGACTGGAGGCTCCACTGCCATCTGCTGAAGTAGGGGGAACCATATCCGTGGCTCAGTAGGTAGCACACACGCCTTTGAGGCCAGGAGATCAGAAGGCCGTGGGTTCAGTTCCCACATCTGGCACTTGGCTTAATATCCCAGTACTGACACTGCAGTGCAGCATGAGAGGGGTGCTGCACTTCTGAAGTGCCGTCTTTCAGATGAGACGTTAAACCGAGGTCCCATCTGCCTGGATTGGTGGTAGTTCAGGTGGATGCTAAAGAGATCCCATGGCACTTATCGAAAAAGTGTAGGGGAATTTCCTTGGTGTCCTGGCCAAATTTCTTCCATTCACTAAAAATACCACCAACAGCTTAATCTGGTTCAATTTCATTTGCTTACCATCTGTATTCCCCTTCCCCCCGGTCGCCCCTGAAAAAGGGACTTCTAGGCCCAGTGGGCTTACCGGGTCAACAAAATTCAATAAATAAATAAATATCTGCCGAGGCTAGAATGGAGCTACCAGGATCATGCTGGCCCCCTCCACGTGCAGTCTGATGAGCACCCTCTGAGTTAGAGGAAACGGAGGGAAGGCATAAAGAAACCTCCCGCTCCAGGAGAGGGACAAGGTGTCTCGCTAGAAAACTCCAGGCCCTGGATCTAGCGAGCAGAAATTAGGCAGTTCTGCGTGGCATGGGGATGCAAAAAAGTCCAACTCTGGGCGACCCCATCTGTTGAACAAGTCTTCTGCGACAGATGAAAGGAGCTCCCAGTCCTACATGCTGGACTAAGTCCGGCTGAGGATGTACACCAGAGTGGTTAACATGCATGGCACATTGACTGCCGAGAGCATTAGGTCGTGATCCAGCACCCAGTACCACACTCTCATGGCCTCCCTGCATAGGAGGTACAAATGATCCCCCCCCACCCCCGCTTGCTGATGTAATATACTACACTCAAAGTGTCTGATTGTACCAGCAGCTGAACTGGAGCCAGATGTTCCTGAAAAGACTGCATGGCATGGAGCACCGCTCTCATCTCGAGGACAGTGATATGCAGGGAGGTTTCCAGCTGGGACCAAGAGATCTGGGTCTGAAAGGGACCAGGGTGTGATCCCCAGCCCAGACCTGAGGCATCCATGGTGAAGATCTTCTGCGGGGAGTAGATCTGGGATGGGATGCCCTGAAGCAGATTAGAGGGGTCCATCCACCATTGCAGTACCTTGCGGACTGCGGAAGAGACCAGAACTGGATGGTCCAACTCATCTGTGCGCCAGTCCCACTGCACCCAGAGGGTCCACTGGAAGACACAGGTATGAAGCCTGACCAGTGGAACAGCAGGTATGGTAGCTGCCATCAGGCCCAGCAGTTTCAGGTACACCACAGCAGGAATGTGGTGGCTCTGAGCGACTTCCTGAGCTTGAGCGATAAAGCATTCTGCTCTGTTTTGGGGCAGAAAGGCCTTCCCTTGGACTGAGTCCACCACCACACCTGTGTACTTTAGCCTTTGGGATGGTACCAGAACCAATCCGGGCAGACTGACGGTGATGCCCAGGAAGCAGAAAAGCTGGAGAGTTCTCTCTAGAGTTACCAAAAGCTGTTCCCTGGACTGGGCCTTTAGAAGCCAATCATCCAGATAAGGGAAGACGTACAGTCCCCTCCCTTCTGAGAGCTGCTACTACTACTGCTGCTAAGCACTTGGTAAAGACTCACGGTTCAAAATACAAGCCAAAAACAGCACTTTGAACTGATAATGCTCGCCCTGAAACGCAAAGTGTAAAAACTTGCTGTGGGGAGAAAAAGACCGAAATGTGCAGGTAAGCGTCCTGCATGTCCAGTGAACAGTGCCAATCCTCTGTTTTGAGGAGGGGCATTAGGTCTGGTAAGGTTACCATCAAAACGTTTTGTACTGGACGTACAGATTAAGGTCCTTAGGTCTAGAATGGGTTACATATCACCGTTTTTTTTGGGTACCAGGAAAAACCTGGAACAGAGCCCCTTGTTTCTCTGGTGCATGGGAACTGGCTTGATGGCCTGCTTGTGTAGAAGAGACTGCATCTCCTCCTGGAGAACAGAAAGGTGAGCCTGTGGGTAACTGGAGGGTGGAGAAGGGGTTTCTGGAGGCTGCTCAATGAGCTGCAGGGTGTGCCCCCTCTCTATGATCTGCAGAATCCATGCATCTAAAGTTATGGTTCTCCATTGATTAAAATGGAAGGAGAAATTACCTCCGACCACCACCTCCTGGTCCGGGACCGGAAGAGGGGTTCTGGCAATGAGTGAAACGGAGGTGGAGCCAAATGCTTGGGCTGGTCTCTCATTTCTGGGGCACCCGGCCACAACTTCAGCACTGGAGGGGCGGGCAAGGCAGCCGGGGCTCTTCACTTCCTTTGGGGCTGGGAGGCAACACCGGGCCTATTGGGCACTTTGCGAAACAGAGGACGTCCTCTGCCTCTTCACTGGATATGGTAGAGGGAGTGAACAGACTTGAGGGTCCTACCCAAGGCTTGCAGATCATTAGTAATATTTATTTATTTAGTTTTTGTTAACCGGGTAGGTGCACTAGCCATAACATAACTATTTTCAGGCACGACCCAGGAGAGTACAACAAAAAGAGAGCACTTGAACAACAGCAACATGGGTACAATAATACAAACAGAGAAACAGTATGGCAGTGCTACAAAAATACAATGGGTAGAAACAGCAAAAAATAATGGCAAGCATTATACAGATAATGGCAGTAAGATATATAATTAAGTGCAGAAGCCACGGACCCGGCCTGTGGTGTATGGACATGAGGGCCAAACAGCTTAGTGCCATAAAAGAGGGCATTAAGCACTTTTTGCTGTACATCAGCAGCGAACCCAGATACTCTGAGCCAGGAGTGCCGACATAGGCATATGCGCATGGTGGCTGCCCTGGCAATGGTGTCAGCCATATCATAGAGGGGTCTGAGGAGGTGCTTGCTAACATCCTCAGCTGCTTGGAGGCACTGGAGCAGCTCCTGGTTCTGTGTGTGCCATCTGGGAGGGTCTGTGCCATGGCCTTGCCCTTTTTCCAGTTAGCATTTTGGTATTTTATCATGTGAGACAGGTAAATGTGCTATCCTCGAACCCAGGGTGGAGTAGGCATACACCCTCTTGCCCCAGAGGTTGATTTTGTGAGCCTCTTTTATCTGTGGAAGGGAACTAAGGTGCTTAGGCACCTTAGACTTTTCATGAGCTGCCTTGATGACCACCAAGTCTGTCTTGGACTGGGAAGCATAGCAAGGGACCCCCTTGGGGGCATGATAGAATTTGTCTGCTCTACAGGGCATGGCTGGCACCATGTCTGGTCCATGCCAGGCTGCTGTGGCTGCATTCCTCAGAGCAGGAAGAATTGGAGGAATGAGTTTTGAGGAGAGTCAAGGATCTCAAGAAATCCACCAGCTCCTTTCTGGTGGCATCCTCCTCCTCAGTGTGGAATCCCAGGCTGAGGACAGCTGCTTCATCACATTGAAATATATGGGGTCCTCCAGAGGAGACCTGGGAGTATGCTTCACTAAGTCGTCACTGACAGAAGATGCAGTACATCTGTCAGAGAAGAGGATCTCTTCCTCTTCATCAGGAAGAGTGAGGTCTGGGTGGTATTTCGACCTCTTCTAAATCTGAGTCTGGTGTCAAGATGCACTGATGATGGCCCACGGGAGCTTCCCATGGTCGATGAGTAGGTGTCAACGATGAAGCTGCCATCAAGAGCGTTGACGAGGGGCCTGAAGGCACCCAGCTGCTGTAAAAGCACGATAGTGAATTTAAGCAGGACTTCATTCAAGTCAGCTGTGTTCACTGGACGGAGGAGGTTCGATGGCACAGGTGTCAACAACCCGCCTGCTGGATCCCAAGAACCCAAACAGCCTGTAGCCCTGAGGGAGAAGAGGCAGGCCTCAATGGGGGAGTCGTCGACGATGAGCCTGTTGTCGATAAAGGAGGGTCTGATGACCCGTAGGTCGACGGACAGCCACCCTGAGAATCAGGCGGAGGTCAGTATAGGTCTGGTGGGCACGGAGACCTGGACAGCAGTTTTCCACGCTGGCGCAACTGCAGTGGACGATGATCCCCTTGAAAAAGGAGAAGAGGCCGTCGAGAAATGAGATTGCTGCCAGGGGGAGCAGTCGCGATCTCTTTCTTTTTTACGACTTTCCCCCGAGGATTTGTCTTGAGCCTTGGAAGCGTGGGAGTTCGATAATCCAGTCGGCGACTGAGAGGCTGGGACCCTGGAGGACACCTGCCCATAACTGTCTACCTGTTGATCCATCAGGAAATTTTTAAGAGCCTTTCTGCATCGCCTGAGAGTTGTTTGGTTTGCCGACGGCGGGGCCCAATCCCCGTCGGTATCATGTCCCCCCCAAACACACCCACATATACACACATTTTCCTTGCCGACAGAGCTGCCCAATCCCCGTCGGCATCATGCCCCCCAACTCGTGCCACACTGGGAGAAGACCCTAGTGTGGCCAGATTCATTTTTTCTTTACCTGTAAATAAAGAAAACAGTCCCCCAAAGTCTGGTTTCTTTTGTTTTGTTTTTTTTACCAGTGGGAAAAAAGGTCCCTTGGCATCCTGTCACTCCCCCTCCCCCAACCCGCACTCACCCTCTGCACACCCCACCTCACCACACTTCCCCCCCCGCATACTTACCTCCGGAGAGCCAGTGCTTCAATCTTCTTGGAACTGGAACACGTCTGCACTCTTCAAAAGCCGACCGGGAACTGAACAAAATGTGGTATGCTTTATAATGGCAGGCAAAGGGGGTTTCAACTTAGGTGGATATCTCAGCCATTTTTGGGAATTTTGGTACCAGATTTTCAACATGGGGTTTTTGGGACCCCTCCTCATGAACACATGCACTGTCATCTCATTACTCGATCCCAAAAGGTGATTTCACGGTCACTGTGCAGAATCACCTTTCAAGACCAATTAACAAAACAACAGTGCCACTGTTCATGAGGTGGGGTCCCAAAAAGCCCATGTTGCAAATTTGGTGAATAAATTCCAAAAAAATTACTTCCTTACAAGCGTCGTTCACGCAGTTTCCACGTATGCTCGTAACTTCGACAATTTTTATATTTTCACTACAGATTTTCAACATTGCCATTTTTCATACCTCCTTATGAACAGTACAGCCATCATTTTTCACATCCTGCCCGAAATGTGTTTCGCATCTATGGCGCACAATGGCGCAGTCGCTGTGGGAAATCAACTTGGACACAGTAACAAAATCACAGCACCACTGTTCATGAGCGGAGGTCCCACAATGCCCATGTTGAAAATGTGGTTAAAAAAATCCCAAAAATAATTGGGTTACAGGAGTGAGTTGCACAGTTTCTACGCATGCTCGTGACTTCCCAATTTTTCACATTTTCACTCCAGATTTTCAACATTGCCATTTTTTTTACAACTCCTCATGAACAGTGCAGCTGTCATTTTTCACATCCTGCCCGAAATGTGTTTTCGCACCTGTGGCACCGAATGGCGCAGTTGCTGTGCAAAATCACCTTTCGGCTAACAAACTGATAGTGCCACTTTATGAGGTAGGGTCACAAAAGCCCATGTTGAATTTGAGTGAAAACACCAACAAACGCCCGCGGCGTTAGGGTTTCCAACCGTAACGCCCCACCCCGTAGAGACTGACAGGCGTCAGGGGTGTAACTTAGGATCGTCGGCTTAATGCTCACGCCATTTCACCCCCACTCTGCAGCCAGTGACAGGCATCAAGGTGCACCTTGGAGTCTTCAGCCACAAAGTTCACCCATTTCTCCTATACTGCACCCATCTCAGCGTATTTCCTTATGGAATGGTGTGAGCTTAAGGCCCAAAGACCCCAAGGCACACCACAACACTTGTCACTGGCTGCAGGGCAGGGTGAGGTAAAATGACGTGAGCGTTATGGCTGATGACCCAAAGGCTCACCCCAACCCCTGTCAGTCTCTGCAGGTTGGGGGTGGGGTTGGCGTCAGTTCAATACTTCACTGTCATTCCAATCGTGCATCTCTTAAACTACTGCAGTACCAATGCCAATGCCAGCAAGACAAAATTTGGCACTGAAAAATACTTGTTTTAGGAGAGCTTTGGACTGACACAGAAGCAGACTGGGAAGCCAACTCCCCCCTTAGGGCAGCCCTCTATTTTTGTTTTAGGGCAAAATACTTAAAAGTCCACAATTTTCAAACACAGAAACATGGACAGTGATGGCAGAAAAAGACCACAGGTTCATCTAGTCTGCCCAGGTTTCCTATATGCCTCGGGATCTACTGTCCATGCAGGATTTATCCCTCCCGGACCACCCCACTTGCTGCTCTCCTACTGTGCCATGCTTGAAACCATTTATGGTACTGGCACCCACCACCTCCTCCTCTGACAGACTGTTCCACGACTCCACCACCTGTTATGTAAAGCAGAACTTCCTCACCTGCACTGTTGTTTTTCTGTTTCTCCCTCCAACCTCCCTGATGTCAGGCATAGCCCTGCAGGCCTCAGTGTATCGCTGGCATCCCCTGCAGAGTAGCATGCTCCCAGGTCCACCACAGGGGTTGCCATGCAGTGAAACCCAATCGCATTCCTCCCCAGACTGGGAGCGCTGCCCAGTAGCAGCATCTCCCCAGCGGCCCGAACCATCCAGCCAGCTCCTGAGCTCACTCCCTAACTCGAGCAGCATGCACGGAAGCATCATGCACTACCCGTTTTTTAGAAGCACTTTGGAGTGACACAGAAGCAGACTGGGGAGCTGACAACTCCCTTACAGCAGCTCTCTTCTTGTTTTAGGGCAAAAGACTTTACAAAGTCCACAATTTTCAAACACAGAAACATAGACAATGATGGCAGAAAAAGACCCCAGGTACATCTAGTCTGCCTGGAGTTCATTATCTGCCATGGAACCTATTGTCCATGCAGGTTTTATCCCTCTTGATCCACCTCAACTGCTCCTCTCTATACTGCTACCAATCTGAGCAACCACCAAACTCTTCACTCTGTCCCAGCCATCCTTGAAATCATTTAAGGTCTTGGCACCCACCACCTCCTTGACAGACTGTTCCATGACTCCACCACCCTTTCTGTAAAACAGAACTTCCTCACCTGCATTGCTGTTTCTTCATTTTCCTCCCACCTCCCCAATCTGGGTATAGCCCTGCAAGCTCAGCATGTCACTGGCATCCTTGTGAAGTAGCAAGCTAGCTGGCTCACCACAGGGGTTACCAGTGCAGCAGAACTCAATGACATTCCTCCCCTGACTGGGAGGCCTTCGCCGGCACCATCTCCTCAAGGGCCCAAGCTGCCAGCAGCGCCCGAGCTCACTCCCCAACTTAAGTAGCTTGCATGGAAGTGCAACGCACTACCCATTGAGATATCGGGTGGCCCAACTGTGTTTTTCTTTTTAGGAAAGCTTTGAAGTGACACAGAAACAGATTGGGGAGCTAACAATTTCCTCAGGGCTGCCCTCTTTGTTATTGTTTTATGGAAAAAGACTTTACAAAATCCACAATTTTCAAAGTCATGGTCAGGGCCTAGGCACTTAAAACAAAGCTTGTGGTGTTCTGCCTTTGCCAAGAGCTTTGAACAGGATGTACAACTTTTGAAAGCATAGAAACATAGACAATGATGGCAGAAAAAGACCACAGGTCACTCTGGTCTGCCCAGAGTTCCTGATCTATTGCATTATCAATTGTCCATGCAGGGTGTTATCCCCCCCACTCTGTCCCTGCCCTGCCAGAAATCATCTATGGTCGTGGCACCCACCACCTCCTCTGGCAGACTGTTCCACGGCTCCACCACCTTTTCTGCTAAACAGAACTTCCTCCATCCTCTTAAACCTTCCCTCCAGCCAGTTTCCATTCATGACCTCAGGTTCTAGACTCCACATTCAGGCTAAATAGTTCCCACAGTTCACCTTGTTTATTCCTTTCAGAACTTAAAGTCTCTATTATATCCCCCTCCCCCAGCCTGGTTTTGGCGCATACTTGTTCTGTGCCTTCAGGCAGAGCTTCATAAGATCTGCCCTGTTGCCTCTGAATCATCTTGGTCACCCAGCATTGCACTGTCTCCAGCCTATCCCTCTCCTTCCGGAGGTAATAACTCCAGAACTAAGCATAGTATTCCAGGTGCGGCCTCACCTGTGACCTGTAGAGAGGTAGTAGTACCTCCGTTTTCCTGCTATAAATACCCCTTCCGATACCCCCACCATCCTAATAGCCTTACTACAGGCCTTATTACACTGGCTTGATTGTTTGAGGGAGTCACTAATGATGACTCCCAGTTTCCTTTCTTCTGCTGTAGCACTCAGTTTAACCCCTCCCATCCAGTATTCTGTCCTGTCCCCCCAAGTGCAGAACCTTGCATTCTTAGGTGCAAACTGACACACTTCAGACCACCTCTCTATCTTTTGTAGATCCCTCAGCATCTCCCTGCCCTTTGTCGCTGGTTCACCTTACTGCACAGCTCCATGTCATCTGCGAAGAGGCACAGCTTGCCATGGATGCCCTCTCCAATGTTGCTGATGAAAACAGTGAAGATGAGCAGGATCCAAGACAGATCCCTGCAGCATCCCAGTCATGATCTCCTCTCTTCCGATTTGACCCATCCTCTGCTGTGTCTCCTTCAGCCAGCATTCTATCCATCTAACTATGTCCCTAGCCACACCCAGTTCCTCCAGCTTCTTCAGCAATCTTCTGTGGCACCAAGTCAAAAGTCTTGCTGAAACTGAGGTACAGTAAATCCACAGCATAATCCATGCTGTTTACTATCCTGTAGACCATTGCTCTCCAAGTAGTCCACAAGTTCCTCTTTGATCTGTAACTCCATCAGTTTACCTACTACAGAGGTAAGGCTGACAGGTATGTTATTCCCCATTTGTTCCTGGTCTCCCCCCACTTTGTGTAGCTGGAGTACATCTATTACCCTCCAGTCTTTCGGAACTACCCCTGTCTGAACTGAGCTATTGAACAGCACTACTTCCAGTTCAGCCAATTCTACAGCCAATTCCTTGTGCACCCTTTGGTGCATCCCATCCAGCCCTGGGACTTTACCTGACTTTAGAGCTTCAGACCCCTTCTAGACTCTTTCTCTAGTAAATACTGTCTGCTTCTTTTCAGGAATGCCCCTGACAGCTGCTCTGATGCTACTTTGAGACGGGGGCCTGCTGTCTTCCCTGGTGAAGACAGAGCAGAAGTAATTGTTAAGGATGGCTGCTTTTGTTCATCTTCCTCAAGTACCTTCCCCCCTTTTAGCCTAATAATGCCCATTCCCTTCCTCTTTTTTTCCCTTAATATATCTGAAGAATGTTTTTGCCCACCCTTTACCCCCTCCGCAATACGCAGCTCTGTGTCTGCCTTTGTCTCCCCAACTGCCCTCTTTGCTCCCCCAGTTTTTATTTGGTCCTCTCCCCATTCCTCTTCCCCCTGCTTTTCCTTGTACCTGGTGAAAGCCTTTATCTTGACCCTCACTGCTTCTCTGGCCCTTTCTGTGAACCATGCTGATCTCTTGTACCCTTTTCATTTTAGAACCATTCATGTGCATGACTGTGTTGTCTCGAGAATGGTCCCTTGCTTGTCCCCCATCTTTCCTCTACACCTTCAATGCTGTCCACCTTGGTCAATTTGTCTCTGACCAGCTCCCTCATCCGGCTGAAGTCTACTCTTCTGAAAGCTAGAACTTCAGTTTTTGATGGGGCATTCTGATTGTGAAGGCCAGCCCGATCCAAATGGAGTTATGGTTGCATGACCTCAGTGGCTCCCCTTCCCTCACACCACCTAACACTTCCAAGCTGGTGAGCACCAAATCAAGAATGACCACCTGTCTAGTGGGTTACCAGTTGCCCAGCGGCCAGTCCTGCAATGTATCGAACAGGGCCTGACTTCTGGTGCACCTGGCTGCTGGAATGTCTCAGTCGATATCCGCCAGGTTTGGATCACCGACCACCACCACCACCACCTCCTCCTTCTTCTTCACTCCCCTTGCCAGCTCTTTTTTGAGCTCCATGTCTCTCTATTCCCCTTAACCTGGTGGTCTACAGGTCACTCCATCTGTATTTTTCATGTCTGAGGAGGTTGTGAGGTGAATCCACAGTGATTCGGTTTCCCCTCTGCTTCCATGGATGTGCCTGTCCTCCACTCCCTCTAGGCCTTCAATGACATATAGGGCTACCCCCCTTTCTTCTGTCCTGTCTAAACATTGTGTAACCTAGGACTGACAAATTCCAGTCATTATTTCCAGTGGCCCAAGTTTCTGTGACAGCTATGACATCAATCTCAGTGTCTGTCACCACTGCCTGGAGCTTACTCATCATATTACCCAGTCTCCTGGCATTAATGCAGACCCCCTTCCAACTAGCTACAGATCCTCTTTTGCTGTTTTGTTGTCCTACACCTTAATTTCTTCTCATTCTTCTTATCATCTTATTTTTCCTATTGTTTTCAGACCCTGAGAGCCATCCCCCCCTTTGCCTCTTCCACTACTTCTTGCTGAACCTCAATCTTCTTTTTACCCACCTTACTGTACAAGTTCCCAATGGGGCGGGGGGCAATAGCTAGGTTCTAAAGTTACTAAAGTTGGTTAGGAACAGGAACAGACCAGGAGGTCCTTCTTGCCTATTCTCCCACCACTCACTGAACTACTATGATACCTTCAAAATGTAGATATTACGAATGTAGATAGAAGGGTGTGTGGCTTAGCAGCAGATCAGGACAGATGCTTCTTCATAGAGATCCTGAGTAAATAAACCTTTTGTTGGAGAGTGCTTTCAGTAACTATTGCACATGGGAATTGGGCAAATCAAGAAATGTGGTCCCAGCAAATTCAAACCGAGAACGGTGCAGCCACAAGACATCAAGCTTCAGCTGCAGGACGAAGAGCCTCTGGTGCGAGTGAATCTGGGCCAGACAGAGTGTCTCTAGCCACCTACAAACAGAGGAGAGAAGTAAGTGCCTCAGCTGGGGAATACCATTCTGGTCACGGTAACCAGCTGCGCCACAAAGGCAACTGGAACCTGGGCTGTCCCCGGAGTACTCATTACTCCTTCTCCAATACACAACCTGGTGCTGCACAAATAATCACTTCATTTTCAATCACATGGGTGCGGTGTGCATATTTTATGGAACACATACAAACAGAGGAGAAAGCAGTAAGTGCCTCAGCTGGGACTTGACCCAGGCTTCCCGAATACAGTTCCAGTTGTGCTAACCAGCTGCACCACCAAGGCAACTGGAACCTGGGATGTCCTGGAGCACACATTATTCCTTCTCCAATGCACAACCTGGTACTGCACAAATAATTACTTCATTTTAATCACATGGTGTGGTATGCATGTCTCTATCCACCAAAATATGACCCTTGCACAGCCTGTAAAACGGTCCAAGATGTGGACAAAAATTGGATGCTATTACTCCTGGTGGCAGGTGCTTTGGAAACTATAACTGACAGCTCTACCTTTAAATCTATGGACAATACGGCTAAATTAGTGAAGGAGGATGCCTTGCTGCGTCAGCGTCTTATAAATTTGGAAAATCAGACTAGGGAATACAACATTCAGCTGATAAGACTCCCTGGAATGGATCCACTGGGTTTTGTCCACACAGTGTTACCACAGCTCCTGGGGATCTCAGATGAAGAAACAGCTTTGGCCCTGGAGAAAGCTTACAAAATCACTCATCAGGCCGTGGCGTAATTGTCTATACTGGCATGGGTGTACAAAACAGGACCATGGCCACTGCCAAACGTAAGCAGCAACTGCAATATGGGTTTTATTCTTAAGTGTATTCCACTAGCATTAACCAAACTGTTCTTGAACTCCGCCTCCCAATTACCATGATTTCTTTTATTGTTTACATATGATGTCCTGTTTCATAATTACACAATTTATGATTGTTTAAACTTTTCAGCTCTAAAATCTATACTGATTGTAATCCGGCCCAGTGGCATGGAGGGCTGAGGCATCACTGCCTTCCTCCTGCCACACTGGTACTTCGTGTTCATGGTGCAAGCGGGTCAGTCGGGGAGAGAGGATTAAGTGTCCGAGACTGCTCTTTTCTCCCGGGAGGGTGGAGCAGGTGCTGCACCTGGCCCTAGTGGCAGCTGGGGCTAACACATGGACCATACAGGGGCGGATGCAGAGCAGACGTGTAGCGTGCAGAAGCCATTGGTGTCATTGCATGTTCTCACACCACACTCGGGGGAGAAGAAAACTGGCGGCCAGCCGGCAGGATGACACTGGTCCCCCGCAGACTCCACACCCAGCTAGCTGGGCACCTTGAAGAAGGGAGGAAGCATGAGAAGGTAAGTCCCAACGGACGCCAAGGTGATGGGGCTGGAGGGAGCAGTGGATGGGGGCTGGCAAGACCAGGGGGATAAACAGAATAAAAAAAAAAAATAAACTGATTATAATCATGGCATGATCTCGTGATCCTAGTGGTTCCTGAGTTTAACATTTATTGTTTAATCCTTTTACATTAGTTATTACTAGATCTAGTATTTTATTACCTCTAGTTGGTTCTTCCACCATTTGCTCTAATCCATATTCATTAATTATACCCATCAACTCATTTTCTGAACTGTTACTAGTTGTTTTATTTTCTCAGTCTAAATGGCCAAAACTGAAGTCACCCATTATTAGTATATAGCTGTTTTTCTCACATTTCTCTCTAAGGTCATTTAATAAGTTCTCGTTATATTCCCTATTGCTGTCGGGTGGCCTGTAGCATGTGCCAACTGTTATATTATTTTGTTTTCCTATTATCTCTACCCATAGTGTTTCTAAATTAACTTTGATTGAATGCATAGTATCCTTGACCTGTAGGTTTTGAACAGTTGTTTACATATAAGGCCATACCCCCACCCACCTCATGCTCGTATTATTTTTGTATGGTGTATACCCTCAAGTTCCTGACCCCAGTTTATGTCATCATTCACCCTGTCTCAACTACAGAAACAACATGAATTCTCATGTACAATAACTAGTTTTAAATCATCCTGTTTATTATTCAAGGATCTGGCATTTAAGTAAAGCATTTTTAGGATCTTACATTGTATTTGCAGTTTGTTTTTTATTATTTATCACCCCTTCCATAATTACATCTGTTGATGAACTTATCTTTATAGAATTATTGTGTATAATTTCCTCTCCCTCATTTATCAGTTTAAATTAGAAACATAGATACTGACAGCAAATAAGGACCACTTGGCCCACCTAGTTTGCCCATTTTGCCTACCTACTAGAACACCACAGACCCTACTTGATCTCAGGCTCCCCCACCGCTAAGATTCCCTTATGCCTCTCCCATGCATTCCTGAAGCCCGTTACTGTTTTGCCCCACCACCTCTGCTGGGAGGCTGTTCCAGCATCCACCACTCTTTCTGTGAAGAAGTACTTCCTCACATCTCCCCTGAGTCTCCCCCCACCCCTCCAGCTGCATAGCATGTCCCCTTGTTCTTGAGCAGCTTTTTTTCTGAAAAATGCTTCCCTCTTGCACTTTATTTATACCAGTGAGGTATCTGGAAGTTTCTCTCTCATTCTCTCTCTCATTCTCTCCCTCTCTCTCATTCTCTCATTCTCTCTCTCCTTTCCTCCAGGGTGTACATATTGAGGTCCTTCAGCCTCTCCTCATAGGGCCTGTGATGCAGACCCTGCACCATTTTGGTTGCCCTCTTCTGGAGCGTCTCCACCCTGTCTATGCCCTTCCGGAGATGTGATCTCCACAACTGGACACAGTACTCTAAGTGAAGTCTCACCAGTGATCTATACAGTGGTCACACCACCTCTCTTGTTCTGCTGGTGATACCCCTCCCTATGCCCCCTAGCATCCCACTAGCTCTCCCCACTACCTTGTCACACTGTCTGGCCACCTTTAGGTCATCAGATATGATTACTGCCAGATCCCTTTCCTGTTTGGTGGTGGTTAATACTAACACTCCATTTTGTACTCCACCCCTGGGTTTCTGTGCCAAGTGCATGATTTTGTATTTTTTCACATTGAAACCTAACTGCCAAACCCTTGACCACTCCTCTAACTTTCCGAGATCGCTTTTCATTTTTTCCTCCACCTTGCTCCCCAAGAGTGTCCACCCTATTGCAGATTTTAGTGTCATCTGCAAAGAGGCACACCTTCCCTTCTAGCCCCTCTGCAATATTGCTAATAAAGACATTAAAGAGGACCGGTCCCAGTACTGATCCCTTCACGATTCAAACTAAAAGCTGTTTTAATCCTCTTTCCCAAAAACATCACCCTTTTTTAAGTGGAGACCATCCCTGAAATACAGATACTGTCTATATGCAAATATATCCCAATTTCTCATAAATCTAAAATTTTCCTTTGTTGCCCACGTTCTCGGCCAATAATTTACCTTTCTTATTTTGCCTGTTTGCTCTTTTCTGGCTCATGGCACTGGTAGTATTTCAGAGAATATTACTAGGCATTTGTATTTCTGAATCAACTTTCCAATGTCTCTAAATTCTTTTTGTATCTCTAAAACCAAGGTCTTATTTATGTGATTTGTTCCCACATGAATTATCCTTACTGGCGGAGTTTTTTTGTAGTTCAATGAGGTTTTTTAGCCGTTGCCTTATATCTTTCATTGTGGCTCCTGAGAGATGGATAACTTGGATACGCTCTTTATTCCCTTCGCTTATTTTGCAGTCTACAAATCTCGTGATAGAGTCTCCCACTATTATTGCTTCTGTGGTTTGTGTTTCCATTTCCTGAGTTTCTTTTCCCTCATTTCCTCTTGGTGTCGTATCACTAATTATTTCCACCTCATTTCCTAATATACTGAACCTATTTTCAGTCTCAAAACTTATGAGATGTTCAGCTGCTAGCCTTCCTCTCTATGACCTTTTGGTCCCCCTTACCATGCTCCAATCTTGTTCAATTTCTTTGTCTGCTTCTGTCCTTTTCTTTTTACCCTGGCAATCTGAATCTAATGCATTTTCACTACTGGAGGCTTAATTATTAGAATCTTCTGTCTTTTAATACTGTTGAATTTCTATTTTATCATCTCCGATTCAGTTTTGTCTAAACTTGCCTCTATTTTATCTAACCATGTTTGCATTTCCTGCATTTCTCCCGGCAAAGCTCTATTTGTTATAAATCTGTCATAGACAAACTTGTTTTACTTATATGTGGTGGTGGGGGGCACTAATAAATACATATTACATTCCTTACACATAATTCTTAGTTCCCCATCCAAGGATAATAGTGTTTCCATTTTACAGTCTAGGTGCTTAAAACAGAAATGGTTTTAGATATATACCCCAACAGTTCATTCCTCTAGATACACTAAACCTCTTTCACTGTCTCTTAAAGTACTAGGGTACTCTTTGAGTATTAGGAGATTACCCTCTTTCATTATCTCTTACAGCACTTTCACTATATTCAGTTTATCAACAGTTAAGCTACCTCCAAGAAAATATTTTTGGGATGTATGAATAACTAATTTACTAGCGTCCAACAGTTTTAATTTCTGTGTTTTTAATAGTTTATTGCACCTATAAATTTCAAATTTATGTAGCTGTTACTCTGGAATGGTTATGTATCGGGGCCCCAATATGGCTTAATTCCCTCAGCACAGATCTACTGTCCTGCACAAAAATTGAGCAATTTAAATCTAGCCTGAGGGGCGGGCCCAGTGGCGCTGAGGGTTAAGGCACTAGTCGCCCTACCTCACGCTACCCCGGCTACTCGTGTTCGGGGAATAAGTTAGGATGCCGGGGGATCGGCTGGGGTGGGAAGGATGGATCGTAAGGGAAGACAGCTCTCCCTTCCTGGAGGGGATGTAGGGACATGTGTCGCTTCCCAGACACTTTGGCGACTGTAGGGGAAGCTACAATGCAAGGGAGGAGCTCGGCAGACACTGGACATCATTGCACATCAAAGCTCCATCAAGGGGGCAAGGAGAAACACCAGAAAAAGAGCCCTCTGGAAGCCTAGTGAGATGACAGAGACGCCAGGGGCGTGCCCACATCCCAACGCCGGCCCAACATGCCCAAGACTCTCCGCGGCCAACCTGACAACTGGTGGGTTCCTCTGATTTCAGAAAGAGCCACCAAAGGATGGCAGGCCCTCCCCCGGGGTGTGTGATCCGTGAGGTTGGACCCATCCAGTCGCTCGGGGGAGAGCCTGGGAGAAGCGAGACCTCAGGCAGGGAGTAAGAGGCACTGTCGAAAGGGCACTCCTGAAGGATGCCCAGGCTCCAGAGTGAGAAAAAGAATTGGGGAAGAAACATCCAGCCTGAGGGCTCACCTGTTGTTCAACAACTATAAGTGTGACTGTGGTTAATAGCACTTATTCTACATCCTGCCACTGACTTACTCCCCTCCACCCCTCACCCCCTATACCCTTCCTTTGACAAGGCTTGTATAAGCTGCGGTTCTGCCCCCCACCGGCCTCTCCCAGCTCTTTGAATTCTCTCCCTGCTACCTCTCGCACTCCCTCCCCATTCCCCTCCTCCCTACTCTTTACTCAATCCTTTCTTCTCCTCCGCTTCCCCACTCCTTTATCAAGTTAAGCCTATGGATGGGTCTGTTTCACTGTTCAAACAACGTGAAGTCTTGCTGTATTCTGACATATGCAGTGATGTCCAACCTTTGAACTGCCCCGGAGAGGAAAGAGTTAACTTTCCATGTCAGGCATGGAACGCTAAGCTCGAGCTTGGTTGAGACTCTTTCTGTTGCTGTTTTAACTCAAACCGTCAGATTCTTTGCTCCGCCTCACTGAACAGTCGCTCCGGAGATTTCTCCTTCGCTCGGTTCAATTTAGTCGGTTAAAGTGCCGTTTTCCTCGGTTTTCGACCGAAATTAATCCGTTAACCTGTCGGTTCAGTCTCTGTCTGTGGTATTGTGAGTACTAGATAGGTTTATTTTTGTTTCTTCTGTGTGGAACTTGTAAACATTGGATCGGTTCGGTTTGAACCGATCAGGTTTCTTAAAAAGTTTTGTTCTAATTTTAGAGTGTGGTAACCGGTCCTTATCGGTTCTAAAAAAGCAGTTTCATTAAATTTTTTCCACGACCCATGTACCTGGTCAGAACCAATAAAGATGTATCTTGCCTGGCAGACTGCCGAAAAAAGGGTAAGTTTGGTTAGGACTGGCCATGTCTGAGAAACCCAAAAGAAAAACCGGGCCCACTGGGTTTCAACACTGTAGTGGGTGTGAGGAAGCCTTTGCTAAGGCTGACCCCCACACCACCTGTGTCTATTGTCTCGGGTTTGACCACCTTGATTCAGACTGCCAGATTTGCAAACATTTTCCTGCAGCTACCCTGGAAAAAAGAGTTGGTAGGCTCAGGGAAAGGGAGGCCAAAAAGTCCGCTGACCCAGATGGCCAGCCTGGTTCGGTTCCAACCGAACCAGAAGGAGTGCCCTCTGACTAGGGCGAAACTTCTTCGGGCAAAAGGAGAACCGACTCTGAAGAGTCAGTTCCGGTTAAAAGAAAAAGAAGGGATAAATCAGCCGGTTCGGATCCGCAAGTTCTTTCTCCGACTGCTGATGAAATAGCCAAAGCGATAAGGATTGTTAAATCGCTAACCCCGGTTCCGACTGAACCGGCACCATCGGTTAGGGGCTCGGTTTGATCGGTTCCCCCGGTTCCAGATTATAATTTAGAGGATTTTTATGAACCGGAGCAGAAGGAAGGGGAGTATGAGGATAGTGATGGTAATTACGAAAGTCTGGATGTGCCCATTGACCCGGACATCTCCCCAGACAGACCTTCAGGGGTTTCTCCTCCTAGGCTTTCTGAGTCCCCTTCCCATTTTATGTTTTACAAAAAAGAGGCTGAAACTCTTCAGCTTCCTATGGAAGAAGCTGTAGATGATCAGGAGGAGCCTGACTATGTTGAGATGATGGATATCCCAGAGTCCAGGAGGCTGTCTATTCCCCTTCATAAGTCTTTTGGGAAACAGACAATAACAGTTTTAAAGACTCCTAATTCTATACCTCCTGTGGACAAGAGGTATACTCTATCAGGCTCAGATACGGAGTTCCTTACCCAGCAATGCAGCCATGTTGGGGTAGTGCAGGCTGCTGACTGTGATAAGGCAAATATACCCTTGGCTTCACACCCCCCAGACAAGGACTCCAGGAGGACTGATGCCATGGCAAATAAACAGTACATGGCAGCATCCTTGGGACTCAGTCAGGCTAATTATATGGCCTATACAGCTAGATATCAGAAATCTAGATGGGACACTGTAATGGCTCTGACTAAGCAGGTCCCTGGCCAGCTTGCCAAGGAGCTGGAGCAGGTGGCTGTGGATGGCACTGAGGCATCCAAGGTGCAATTCCATGCTGCAGTGGACTCAATGATGTTTCATCTAGAGTCATGGCTGCATCTGTGGCCCTTCGTAGGATGGCTTGGCTCAGATGTACTAGCCTGTCTCAGGATACCAGACTAAGGCCATGGATTTTCCTGTTGTGGGTAATTCTCTGTTTGGGAGCAAACAGAGAACTACATGAAGAAAATGGATAAATACAGGACCACTTATAAGGTGCTCAGGCCAAGGAAAGGCAAACCACTCCCCAGAGCAGCATTCCAGGGGCAGGGCAGGCCTTTTCATAGGCCTTTCTACCAAGCCCAGGCCTCCTCTTCTGCTTATGCTCATAGGGGGTTCTTCAGAGGGAGAGGCAGGCAGGGTACAAGCAGGCCTGCTTCCACCCCTCAGCCTAAAGCCCCTGCCAAACAGCCAGGGCCGATTTTCCACCACCTGTAGGGGGCAGGCTGGCTTACTTTGTTCAGGACTGGACGTCTTTAACATCAGACAAATGGGTCCTGGAAGTAGTGAGCCAGGGACTAGTTCTCAGCTTCAAAAAATTTCCCAAGATGAGAACCAGATCCTTTCCACCTGCAAATCCTTCAGAGGCACTTGCCCTAGAGGCAGAGGTCTCTTCCCTCTTGGCTCTGAGAGCCATAGAGAGGGTTCCACCCCTACACAAGGGAAAAGGATTGTACTCCAGGTACTTCCTAACCCCCAAAAAGACAGGAGAATGGCGGCCCATCCTGGATCTCAAATATTTAAACAAGCACCATTTAACGCCAAAGTTCAAAATGGTGACTCTGGGAATAATTCTACCCTCTCTAAGGCCAGGGGACTGGCTAGTTTCCCTGGACCTCAAGGATAGCCTATTTCCATATTCTCATCAGAAGCTCTAATGAAAGTACCTCAGGTTCAGAGCTGCCTTCAGGCCATTATCAATTCAGAGCAATGCCCTTTGGCCTAACTTCAGCTCCAAGGGTGTTCACAAAATGCCTGGTAGTAGTGTTTGCTTTTCTAAGGAGAAAAAGATCTCCATCTTCCCATACCTGGATGACTGGCTTATAGTAGGTCAGTCTCCAGACCAAGTCAAGTCACACCCACACATAACTCAGCAACTGCTCACTTCTCTGGGTTTCCTTCTGAATCTCTCAAAGTCAGTTCTAGAGCCTGTGCAGCTTCTCACCTTCATGGGGCAGAGCTGGATACATTAAAGGCAAGAGCCTTCCTTCCCCTGGGCAGGGCAAGGACCCTTGTTTCACTGGCCTCTTCATTCACCCTTCAGGTGTCTCGACCAGCAAGGCATTTTCTGCAGCTCCTGGGCCACATGGCTGCCTCTACAGCAGTGGTCCAGGGAGCAAGATTTCAGATGAGGGACATTCAGTTCCACTTAAGAGCCTTCTGGTCTCAGAAAAATGGTCCTCTGACCAAACTAATCCCAGTGACTCGAACCCTGATCCAGGCTTTGCAATGGTGGTAGGATCAGGACAACCTAAGACAAGGAGTTCCCTTTGTCACTCCGTCTTATTCTCTAATCCTTACTACAGATGCCTCCCTCTTAGGATGAGGAGCCCACTTGGGGGGACCTGACCACCCAAGGGTTGTGGTCACCTCAGGAATCTCTGCTTCACATCAATCTATTAGAACTCAGAGCAGTGTTTCTAGCACTTCAAGCTTTTTCCAAGTCTGTTTAGAACAAAGTAGTTCAGATCAGGACAGATAATACCACCACAATGCGGTACATCAACAAGCAAGGGGGCACGCGGTCTACGGCCTTGTGCACAGAGGCAATGAAGTTGTGGTCTCTGGCCTATTCCCTGAACACCTCTCTTACAGCAGTGCACCTCCCAGGGAAGGACAATGTCCTGGCAGATGCTCTCAGCAGGATATCTCAGGGCCATCATGAATGGTCCCTGGATCCTCTGATTTTGAAGGTGATCTTCTCCAGATGGGACACCCCACAGATAGATCTTTTTTGCAGCCCCAGACAATCACCAACTTCCTCACTTTTGCTGCAGGCCCCCAGTGTTGGGCTCAGTCCCCCTGGATGCCCTAGTTCTCAATTGGGAAGGGAATTTCCCGTATGCTTTCCCCCCTTCCCTCTCCTGTTCAAGGTGTTAGTCAAAATCAGGTCTTAACCCTGCACAGTGATCCTGATCGCTCCAGACTGGACCAGACAGCCCTGGTACCCTCTCTTGTTGTCCTCAGCAGTCCACCTTCCCCTATCTCTTCCCAGGAATTACAGCCTGTTAACATGTGCTCAGGGGAGGGTTTGGTATCTGAATCTCAAATCTCTCATCTCAAGGCCTGGCTCTTGAAGAGTTAGAGTTTGCTGATTTGCACCTCTCTCAAGGTGTTATGGATATTCTAAAGGCTTCTAGGAAGCCTTCCACCAGAACCACTTATAATTCCAAGTGGAAAAGATTTACTATATGGTGCTCTGGGACGCATATTTCTCCAGAGTCTGCTAGCCTGCCCACAGTCCTCAACTATATGGTTCATCTCAATAGCTTGGGACTCAGGCCAGCTACACTAAGAGTGCATCCGGCAGCTGTCTCTGCCTTCCTGTCAGCAGGCAAGCATTCTTCCCTTTCAGCTCATCCTGTATTCTGTAAATTTTCCAAGGGATTGCTGCATATCAATCCTCCCTTTAAGGACCCTGCCCCTGCTTGGGACCTTAGTGTTTGCATTGCTCAGCTCATGCAACCCCCTTTTCAGCCTTTGTCCTCAGCACAGCTTAAGTACTTGACTTGAAAACTGTTTTCTTGGTGGTCATGACTTGCCAGACACACAAGTGAGTTACAGACCCTGTCAGTGGAGCCTGATTTTATCTCCTTCCATAGAGATAAGGTGGTCCTCAGGACTAGTAGGAAGTTTTTGCCTAAGGTGGTTTCAGATTTCCACCTTAACCAGTCTATGTCTCTTCTTGTTTTCTTCACTGACCATTCCTTCCTCCTCTGGGGAGTGGAGGCTGCACAGCTTGGATGTGAAAAGGGCCCTTAGCTACTACATAGAGCATACCAAGGGTCACAGGTTCGACTCCCTCCAACTGTTCCTCACTTATGGTGAGGTTGGTAAGGGAAAACCTGCCACTAAGAGATCTATTGCCAGGTGAATTGTCTCTTGCATACAATTTTGCTATGAAAAATTTGGTAGGATCCCTCCCTCAGGCCTGAGGGCTCACTCTACCAGAGGTACAGTTGCTTCCCTGGCTGCTGCCAGGGATATTCCTATCTTAGAGATCTGTCAAGCAGCCACCTGGAAAACAGTACATACTTTTACCAAGCATTACTCTCTGGATATCCAGGCTAGGAGTGATGCTCGGTTTGGCACAGCAGTGCTTCAGAGCCTATTCCCGAAGTAGGTTCTGTCCCTCCTCCATGGAGGTACTGCTTGGTAGTCTGCATATGTCAGAATACAGTAAGACTTCATGTTGTTTGAAGAAAATATTACTCACCTTAGTAATGTTGTTTCTTCTAATGGAGTCTTGCTGTATTCTGACCTCCCCCCCGCCTCCCCTCTCAGAACCTGGGTTTTTGGGATGTGGGTGGGCAGCAACAGTGTTGGCACTTGGGAGGTGCCCTCCTTTTTCTCACCCTTTTATTTTTGGGTGTGTGTTGTGCTTTTGTTTTTTGGGTTTCCTGACCTGAGTCTTTGCTTTGGAACCAAAAAACCTTTTATTAAATTTAAGTTGCCAGTTGGCTAGTGTGAGTTTACAGTTTCCACACAGGACACCCAGTGAGTATAGCTCGAAAAGATCTGATGGTTTGAGTTCAAACAGCAACAGACAGAGTCTCAACTGAGCTCGAGCGTTCCATGCCTGGCATGGAAAGTTAACTCTTTCCTCTCCGGGGCAGTTTAAAGGTTGGACATCACTGCATATGTCAGAATACAGCAAGACTCCATTAGAAGAAACAACATTACTTAGGTGAGTAATTTTTTCTTTCATCTTATAAGCTTTTTACCATATGCCCTGAATCTGTAATCCCTTTGTAATGACTGTTACTAGCCTTTGCTCATTTGTATACTGTTTTCTTGATTTTTGTAAGTCCTTTTGTTTCTCTGACACGGAATCTTTGTAAATGACCTCTTAGCTCAAAGGTGTTAATTCCTAGTATAAATAAATAAATTAAGGAATAATGCACAACAGCATGAGGGTTATGCTGGGATAACCTCATGCCTGGGATAGTTGGACACAAGGCCACGAGGCAGAGTGTCCAACACCCCAGAAGGAGGTCATCCCAGCACAGCCGACATCCTGGACTGCATTATTGCTCTTATACAATGGCTCGTTGTTATACAAAATAAAAAATAAAAAATACATAAAAATGTTTTAGTAGATTTTAGTGTAGCAATATATCTTTGTTTCTTAAGAGAAAATGCTAACAATGGATTATCGAATCCAACAAATCAGTGCAGTGAGATTGTGCTCAGATAACCTAACTGTTACAAATGGCAGGCAGCCAATCAGGTTCCAGGATTTTTTATTGCCCTTGTATAATAAATAAATAAATGTATCACATTTGCAAAATTATTTACCTGTCTAAACTCCAAGGACTAAATAGTGTGACCTGCTCCTTCTGGTCCCTCGGCAGACACAGGCAGACACACTTGCCTCTGCTCAACACAGCGCCACTCATGCTCAGTGACGCTCACAGGGGGGCTCAGCTTAAATGGTGAAGGACCTGGAAGTGAGGATCAAAGTAGGCTTGCGCTCCATGCGCCGTAATAAATTACAATACGTAATAAAATCAGCTCAACTAGCTCCTCATGTGCTACTGAGTCCCAAGCCGTCATAAAATAATATTTTGCTCCAATAACAAAACTGGTCCGCTCCTGTGTAGTCTCCACAGAATACCCGTGGGAGACTACAGTACTCAGAGGTCCCTTGGTGCTATATCTAGGCAATCCCCTCTAACTGTCTGCAGAAACCATCCCATTTTTTCTTGAGTTGTTTGTTTTTTCCTTATTTCTGTCACACAAGCATTTGAAATTTGGGAGACAGGGTATTTCACACACACCATTCAAATTTGTTTAAATATGCTCGGCGCTGCTCGCAGAGGGACAAGCTTAAATGGTGAAGGACCCAGAAGTGAGGGTCAAAGCAGGCATGCACTCCATGCGCCACAGTAAATTACAGTCAGCAATAAAATTAGCTCAACTAGCTCCTAGCATGCTACTGAGTCCCAAGCTGACATAAAATAATATTCTGCTCTAACAATAAAACTGCTCTGCTCCTGTGAAGTCTCCACAGAATACCCATGGAAGACTTACAGTATAGTTATACCTCTTTGTCTCTGCGGTCCTGCATCATTTGCTCCCACTTCTGATGGTTATCTGCCAGCAGCTCACGTCGTTCCACCTCAAAGGCTCTCTGTTAAAGAACACAAATGTTATTAAACAATGGAATTTGTTTTTTCTCATTAAAAACTGTTCACTGTCTCTTTCCACAAAAGTACGTAATTTCCTCTGCAGGAACTCCAAGGTTGATGTCAATTTTAAACTGAGTGTCAAAATGGTCAAACTGGAGCCTACGTAATGAGTTTTCTTGCTTGATCTTTCACCAGTTTTAATCTGCTTTATTTTGTTAAGCAGGTTAGTTCACTGGAATATACATTCTTTTTCCAGGCATAACCCAGGACACTTCAAGTGACATAATATAACAGATCCAGAAACAAATGATTTGATACCTTTTATTGGACCAACATGAACGTTACAGAAAAGAACAAAGTGCTCTAGCTTTCGAACCAACCAGGTCCTTCGAAAGCTAGAGCACTTTGTTCTTTTCTGTAACATCCATGTTGGTCCAATAAAAAGTATCAAATCATTTGTTTCTGGATCTGTTCTTAAAAGGACCAATACGGCACCTGCAACATTTTTTTGCATAATATAACAGAGGCATTATTTATTTTGTTTTTGCTGGCCAGGTAAGTGCACCATGCAAACATACTAGGGGTAAACTGTTCTGTTGAATGCAGCCTCCTCCAGTTCCTGGAACTGAAGAAACTGCAGATTAAACTAAATATAACAAAGTAAACATCCTAACTAATGCAGAGTATCAAAAATCTAACTTGAAATAGAAAAATAGCAAAAAGAGTACAGTAATTAAACTTTGTAACACGGCATACCAGAGAGCAGTGAAATGGAGCAGCGCATTGGCGAAGTGGCACAGGTGACACAAACCGGTAGTGTATTAACCCACAGTTAATGCCGGCTCGGTTAGTACCTGTGGCCACAGCGACAGTAGAGGGAGCCCCACCTATCACCACCCCTCAGGCCACCTGCGCGCCGAGAGCCGCAGCTCACCGCTGGTCGCCTCCCGAGGCACCGCCTCCTCATCCAGCACTCTGACACAGTCACGCACCATGGTGGCAACCACACCAGCTTCTATCACCATTGCAACCCCTTCACCGGTAGTACCAGAAATTTCCACCCTCACTGATGTCACCCACGGAGGGGAAACAAAACAGCGGCATTTGTGAGCTGGTTGTGGGTAGGGGGCGGAAAGTATGTGTCCCAGACTGCACTGCTCCAGTCCGTGATCGGCAGCCAGCATTGAACGGGACAGCAAAGAAACGGCCGGTCGGAATGGACAAAGTAGCATAGTAAGATATGTGTCTCGTACGAATCTTCTCCTCGTCTCGAGTGAGTAATACTGAACACTATTTAAAAGAATGTGTGGCATGTGCCGTGACTGCGTACGTCTTCACAGTAGCAGAGTCAGCTGAAAACAGCCAAATATACCACAGTTAACCTACGAACATTGTCACTCTCTTGAACCGCTCCTCATTACCATCTCACCCAGTATTCCGAGACTACTCCCGTCGTGCTTGCCGTGCTACAAGAGCATTAATCACCTCCAGAGTCGGGATCTACCGGTGATTAATGCCCGCTGGGGGGTTGGAACCCTCGGGCTTCGCCCTCGTGCACCAATCCCCCCCAGCGGGCATTAATCCACCGCTACAGCCCTCCTCTGTCGGTGATTAATGCTTACTTGTTGAGCAGAAGGTTGGATCTGTACTTCGGCGCAACTGCTCTCTTCAGGTGTTAGGACACTAGGAAGAGCATGACCACAGTGCAGAGTGTTAACTTGCATTCTAAGTTCTGAAATTAGCACAAAGTTCTATTTCTGGGGCAGCACGCTCATGGAGAAAGATGCTGCTTAGCATCACTGATGGATTCCTGCTGTCTGAAAGACAGCATTTCTTTCCATAAAGCTTCCTGGCAGAGAGAAGAATAGCTCAGAAAGGCATCCTGTCTTATACTTACAAACGATGATGAGTAGGAATGCTTTCGTAATGTATCGGTCTTTCTGGAGTCTTTATCAAGGGCTGCTGTTCAAAATGTTGTCCTTGTCTTTTCACAGGCAGCAGCCTGGATGAGCCTCTCAGGACTTGGGTGTTTGTAAAGATAATCAGATCCGGTTCTGGTTACCTGATATCTTCTTTTTTTCTACGTTCTTGTCAATTGCCATTCCAGAGGATAGCAGTTTCAAAATGCTACCACTCAAAAGTGGCATGAATAGGTTCCCTAACTCTCCTTTATTGGGGTTAGCCCTAGCATGCTGAGGAATGCAGATTCACCATCATCCTCCTGAGTGGCCTCGGGGAGATATTTATGATTTTGGCCATGCCTCTGTAAAATGTAAAATAATCTGGAATTTTGGAGGGTGCCAACATATCCTCCTCCTCGTCACATCAGGGACATGGGTTCCTCTTCTTCCTCTGGCATGTGCTCTGTCATGCTGAGATCTGCAGCCGGAGGCAATTTTCTGTTCACCATTTCATACTTTGAAAAATGACATTTGATTAAATTTTCCAAAGATGGCACAGGGACTGAACAGGAGGTGCTACTGTTTCCTCTGGTTCGGGTTCAGTGTGCTTTCACTTTCTCACCTTTTTGGAATTGTGAGACAACACTGGTGTATCAGCATTTATTTTTGTCTTTGCCTGTCTTGTTTTCTGTGTTTTAAGACAAAACACTATGCACAGCTCACAGTGTTTTCCATTTGTGAGCAGTTCCCAAGCACTTGTAAAACTCGGTGTGCCTATCTACCTTAAGCAAACTGGTGCTGCACTGAGTATACCTTCTGAAACAAGTAGGCCAAGTCTTTTTCTTTGGCTTTCGCAACTCGGACACAAGACCAAGCGGGGCACCACTGTAAATTATCCAGCCCAAGTCTTTGACAGCCAAATTAAATATCGACCACAGCCTTTGTGAGTCAACATGTAAATTTCACTTCAGCAGTGAAACTGAGCGCTGTAAATATTGGCAGAGCACTTAGAAACCAATCACAGTCAATGTGAGCTGGTGACAGTTTCCACACTAGGCCTCAAACTTAAAGGCTGAAAAATAGGGAAAAAGTACAACATTTTTAAACTGGGAACGGAATCTGTTTTATATGCAGTATTTTACCACTAAACTCTGGCACAGTCTTTATGATGAGAGATAAATGCAAATTTGTTCTCGGTTCCTTGGAACCAGGAGGGAACTAAGAAAATAGTGCTTTTTTTTGTTAATAACAAAAATAGCACTAAAACACAAATCAAAGAGAGAAATAAATGAAAATAAATAAAATAATATTAAAACAATAACAAATAAGCCAAACTTTGACACTTAGCAATTCAATAGTGGGAGCACAAACCAAGGTAATTGCTTTCTTCAGTGAAAATTAACGATTTGTTAAGGAAAGATTGCTAGTACGAGACCAGTACAGAGTTTTTTCATTTAAATTTTTCATTTAAAAAACATGCTAAGTTGGTCGGCCCGGTGGCACAGAGGGCTGAGGAGCTGGACGCCTTTCCTCACGCAACACCAGGGACCCGGTTTCGGAAACAAGCCAGGGTCTTCGGGGAGCTGGGGGGAGCAAGATTGAGCAGCCATAAAGGCAGCTCTCCCCCTGGGGACTCATGGGCCTCTCCTGGAGGGTCGGGGGAGCCCGGAGTCCTGATCCCAATGTAGCAATGGGAGGAGCAGTTCAGGCGGGCGGTGCAGCCGAGTATGGGACCCTGAGAGATGCCCCAGTCAGGTAGGAGTATAAAGAGAGTAAAAAAAAAAATCTACTATATTAAAAAAAAAAACATGCTAAGTTCTGGGGCACTATTACACAGGTAGAGATGATGCAAGAGTTGGACTGCCTGTTCTAAGGTACTATTGTAGAATTAGTGAATATTGTTGGTGCTGAGGTCAGACCAAAAGGCAGTGCTGAGCTGAGACTTGATATTGACGATTCCCTCAGTCTGTATCTTCGTGGGAAGGTCTTATTGAAATGTGAAAGTATCCAAAGTCCATAACACTCTCCTTTTTGTAGGGCTGGGATCAACATGCCCAGTGTCACCATCCTGAATTTTTCTTTTTGAGGCGACTGTTCAGAAATCTTGGGTCCAGAATGGGTCGCCATTCCCAATTTTTAAGGCTGCCTGATGTAGTCAGGACAAACTTCTTGGGATCATTTTTCATTTTCTTTTTTCATTCTTTTTGTCATTTTGCTTTAGACTGTCCCCCTCATACTCACCACTGCTCACTCTGTTCTGTCCTTTCTCTAGAAACATAGAAATTGGTGGCAGATAAGGACCGCTAGGCCCATCCAGTCTGCCCTTTAGCCCTACACTAGTTTGTGGCCTCTGACCCTACCTGATCAATGGCTTTTCACCCTCCTTCCCACCTCTAATATTCCCCTATGTCTGTCCCAGGCATGTTTAAATCCCTCCACCATGCTCACTCCCACCACCTCCTGTGGCAAACTATTCCATGTGTCCACCACCCTCTCCACAAAGAAAAACTTCTCACATTACCCCTCAACCTGCCACCCTCCAACTTCATATCATGCCCCTTGTTCTTGTACTCCTCCTATATTGAAAGATCTCCACCATACCTTGTTTATGCCCTTAAGGTACTTGAATGTTTATATCATGTCCCCGATCCCTCCTCTCCTCCAGAGGTACATATTGAGGTCCTTTAATCTCTCTGCATATGCCTTCCAGTGCAAGCCCTGTACCATCTTAGTCACCCTTCTCTGGACTGCCTCCACCCTATCAATGTCCTTATGAAGGTGCGGCCCAGAACTGCACACAGTAGTCTAGGTGAGGCCTCACCAGCGTTTTCTACAGTGGCATAACTACCTCCTGCCTTCTACTTGTGATACCCCTGCCTATGCACCCCAGCATGCCACTGGCCCTCCCTGCAGCCTTTGAACTCTGCTTAGACACCTGTAGGTCATCTGAAATGATAACCCCAGGTCTCTTTCTTCCTTGGTGATCGTCGGCAACCCCCCCATCTTGTAGTTCTCCCCAGGGTTCCCTCACCCTAGGTGCATTATTTTGAACTTCTTTGAATTGAACCACAGTTGCCACACCTCAGACCATTTTTCAATCTTCCCCAGGTCCCGCCTCATTCTCTCCACCTTGTCTGGAGTATCCACCCTGTTACAGATCTTGGTGTCATCTGTAGACAGGCAGACCTTTCCCTCCAGCCCTTCTGCAATGTCACTAATGAATACATTGAATAGGACTGGTCCAAGGACTGATCCCTGAGGTACCCCGCTGGTCACCCCCCTCCCCATATTAGATCCCATTTACCACTGCCCTCTGCCTCCTGTCCATTAGCCAGTTCCTAACCCAGTTTATCACCTTATGCCCCATGCTCAGGCTCCCAACCTATCGGGGAAGAGGCAAGTTTTAACTATCATAAACCTTTCTGCCATAACTAACTTCTACACAGCAACAGGCCTTACAGAGGGGCTTGCGTTGTGCACCTTCATGTACTGTAAGAGAGTTTGATCTTTTTGTGGACATAAAAAAGTTCTCTAGGAAGTTAACTCTTCGGGATCATTTTGCAAAACATAAACAGAAAGATCATGATGATGCAACGATAAATAGTAGTAACAACTTAAGTGACAGTTTGGATTCAAATAATGCCATGCAAACACTTACTGATAGTAACATCAGAAAGCTCTCAACTTTGTGCCATATTATGCCCAACTGTTACCACATTTGAAAAGGTTCTTTTGTGTGAACTGGAAAAACGTAGAGATGAACTTTATACACTGGATTATTCCAATATGACTAATGCAGAGTGAATGGCACTAAAAGAACTGGATGAAAATCCGCATATTATAGTAAAACCAGCGTATAAGGGGGGTCGATAGTTATTCTTAACACCGAGGATTATAAAAGGGCAATTTTTAGACAACTGTCTGATACAAATTTTTATGTTGGCTTAAAATTGGATCCAACTGTTAAATTTAAGCAAGAAATTGATACATATTTGATGCATGCTCATCAGATGGGTCTTATCACAGACCAAACCTTGGAATTTTTGGTAGTAGCACATCCTATCAGACAGACAATATATGCACTCCCAAAGGTACATAAAAGTATTTTGGCTCCCCCAGGATGCCCAATAGTGTCTGGCATAGGCTCACTGACAGAGCCCCTTTCTAAATTTGTGGATAAACATGTTAATCACATAGTTTCTACCTTAAGATCACATATTTAAGACACTACACATATTTTGGGCATCCTGGGGGATCTACAGATGGAAGATGACTGGATGCATCTCACTTTAGACATCCAGTCATTGTATATAAATGTGCCCCACAAAGAAGGTCTGGAAGCACACAGATTTTGGATGCAGGAAGTTACTCAATTCTCTGTGCCCTTTATGAATTTTTTGTGTCAGCTATCTGAATTTGTCCTTACCATGAATGCTTTTGTATTTCAGGGTCAGTATTGCCTCCAGGTAAAGAGGACAGCTACGGGGGCTACTTTTGCCCCCACATATGTCAACCTTTACCTTTGACTATGGGAACTACGGTACATCTATGATAAAAATGCCAATCCTTTTTTTGGGAAAGTAGATTTTGTGGAAGAGGTTTTTGGACAATGTGCTGATGGTGTGGTGGGGAAGTGAGATGGAATTGCTTGAATTTGTGTCATATTTAGAAGCATCAAATCCAAATTGAAATTTACTGTAGAATATGATAAGTTTATTGTACACTTTTTGGATTTGGATATTCACAGGATGCCTGATGGCACAACTGAGACTGACCTGTATAGAAAAGTCACAGATCAAAATAGCATTCTTATGGCAAATAGCTGTCACCCCCGCCACACCATCAGCAACATCCCCAAATCACAATTTATGAGAATTAAGAGGAACTGTTCTAACACAGATACTTATACCAGCAGATATAGATAAATGAGTCAGAGATTTCAGGAAAGAGGTTACAATATAGGTCTTTTTTTTCATCTTTATCCTGGCAGTTCCGCTGTTGCCATCAGCCCTGGTCACGGCCCCTGGGACTTCCACTGCCATCTACTGCCACCATCCCCAGCTATCCCCGGCTTACCCCCCCAGAGGGCAGGGCTGCGGCATCGGTCCCCTTCATCTGTGCCGCGGAACTAGTATCTGGTCGGGGATGCAGCGATGGCAGCTGATTGAAGCCCCAGGGAGGGCTTCACATAGACAGCGGACCTGCCCACCATCTTTTTCCTGGTTTTTTCGGAGGCAGAGACATGCAATGATGCCAGCGTCCACCCCGCCTCCCTAATACAGAGCGCCAGTAGCGTGAGTGACTCCCAGCCTCCGCCAGGGGTCCTCATTTCGCCAGACACTGCCCCACCCTCCCCGGAGAAGAGAGGCGCATGGGGCACTCAATCTTTCAATGGGCATCTGTGGGGGAAAGGAGGATTGAGGCAGACTAGAGAGCAGGGAAGTGAACAATGTAGACAGCGACCAGGGAGATGAAAACAGGTGATAGGGGAGCCTTTGAGGGGGTAGTAGTGGGGAGGTTAGGAGAGGGATGATATAGTGGAAGTGGTAGAGGGAGGGTCAGTAGACAGGAAAGGGTCATTGTGCTGGTGAAGTAGATTCAGTGTCTTAGGCCAGGGGCTAATTAACACTGGGGGCATGAGCAGACCATGCAGCTTGAGAGGTGGGATCAGAGTTTTTCTTGAAAGGCCCTAATTTTGGTTCTGCCAGGAGGTCAGATGGGAGTGAGTTAAGCCATTTTGGCACATGGTAGACAAAGAACTGTTGCCTTGGGTCCGTTCGGCAGAAGGGCACTTTGTGCTGAGTATTGAGAGATCCTCTGGTCAGCCTGGAGGGGCTGTTTAGTAGAGCATAGAAACGGCACTTGATGGGGTAAGACCAAGTGTGGCTTTCTTGGTCAGAGACAGGCTTGGTATTGGATGCGATTGTCAAGGTTCAGCCAGTCGGTGTGTACAGGTCACACATGTGGGTGAGTAGTGGGACCCCGAGGGCTAGGCGGCATGACTTGTTTAGGGCAATGGCAATTCTTTTCAGGGTTGATTCTGGAGTTCAGCTGTAATCGACGAGGCCATAATCTATTATAGAAAGCACTGAAGAGGTGATTGTTAGTTTAAGGGCTTCGGGAGTGAGGCAATGTCCGTGCCTATATAGTTGTCCAATTTTCCTGCTCACAGTCTTAGTGACATTGTCAACATGCTGTGTGTACGAAAGGGTGCTATCCAACACAACTCCTAGGTATTTGAAATTGTGCTCCATCTATAGAGGTTCATTTTGTTTGTTGTGGATAGTTAGATGGTCCGATTTATTTTTGTTGTGCGGGGAAGAGAAAAGCATGGTTTTGGTTTTCTTATAATTGAGCAGTAACCGTGAATTGGTAAACCAGTCTTCAACCAGTTTGAAATTACACTGAAGGCTTTGTTCGAGGGAAACAAGGTTGGGTGGCTAGAGTAGAGGACAGCATCGTCTACATACAACAGGATTTTGTCATGACATATTTTCGGGAAGATTGTTCAGAAAAAGACTGAACAGTAACTGGCCTAATACGGACCCTTGGGGGACACCTGTACTAACTTTCTGTTTGTCAGAGAGAGTTTTGCCAATTTTCACCTGTTGGACCCAGCCAGAGAGACAGCTGTGGAACCAGTTCAGTGTGGTGGGGGTCACGGTGGTCTCCCGTAGTTGGACTAGTAGGAGTTCATGATTAACTGTATCAAAGGCCTTAGTGAGGTCAATAAAGGTTGCCCCCACTAAGTGTCCTCGATCCAGTGAGTCATGTATGAAACCAGTGAATTCAACTAGGGCAGTCGTCATGCTGTGAAGTTTATGAAACCCATGCTGTTCTTTGCACTGAATTTGATACTTACTGAGGTGGTCAATTAGTTTGTCATAAACTATTCGTTCCAAGGCTTTGGAGACTGAGGGTAGAATTGAGATTGGCTGGTAGTTAGCATGGATGGAGTTGGCTCTGCTTTTAAAGACAGGCATTACAACTGCTGCTTTCCAGCATTTGGGGAACTGACCTGAGATAAAGTTGAGAATTGTTGTTAAGGGGCCAGGACCTGATCTATGGTGAGTGTTAGCAATTTCAAATCTAAGCCATCATTACTTTGCCTAGATTTGTGAAATACCTTCAGTAGATATTTTTGGCTTCCATGATTTTGATAACTCCGAGACAGAATGGTGGGGTAAGGGTATCCTGGTCAGGGGTGGGATGCAGCTGCCGTTGTACTCTGGGCATTAGTGACAGGGTTGAGGTAACTGGGTGGGAGTACTTCACTGAGGTGGTGAAGCTGTATTAAAGGTGTTTGCAATGGTTTTTGGGTCATGGGTTATGTTCCCTTAGTAGGTTAGGAGGAGTTCAATTAGGGGTCCCTGTTAGTGTTTTTATATTTGCCCAGAATTTGCATCTGTCACCCCAGGAATTGTCCAGTTCGGCCCTGCAGAAGTGTGATTTGGTCTGACGAACTGCCTGAGTACATTTATTGCAGGCTGTTCGGTAGTTTTGGAGGTCAGATTGTGCGCCCGTGCTTTTGGCTATATGCCAGAGGTTATCTCTGGTATGCATGAGATCAGTGAGTGATAGAGTTATCCATGTCTTGTAAGAGCCTCTGATCTTTCTAGTGGTGAGGGGTGCGAAGATATCACAAGCCAAGCTGAAGGCCTTGATGAAATATGAGGAATAAAAAAATTGAAAAGATTCCGGTTTGTAGGAAATTATATTGAAAGGACTCCCAATTACTCATACTTTCAAGCTTCACTAGGACAAACACAGATAGTCTGTCATATGTTGGAATTTGGTTTAATATGCCTATTATACTCTACTGTTCATAATCTAGAGCGTCTTTACTCTCATCAACTTTTTGCCATCACAAAAGTCTTGGGCCTCTCATGCATGCAACACTGACTTCCAATGGTGTCAGGTCAAGCCCCCTTTAAACTTTCTTTGTACTTCCATTTCAAAGACTGAGCGAGTCATCTTACAATGGCAAGCATTTATTAACATTTCTATGTCCCCCCCAACTCCCTCTCCTACCTCAATCTGATTGAGCTCTACACGTAGCATTTCGTTAAGTTCCTATCTGCTCCTCCATTCTCTCAATCAGCAGGTCGATGTCTTCAGCCTCCTTCTTCAGCTCCTTCACATACTGGTCATCCTTGCTTCTCAGCTCCTGGACCAGCAGAAAGAAAGACAATTAAGTACAGGAAGCCCTCTGGCAACCAAACACCACATTTTACTAACAGAATTATAGGATCTGTGAGATGAAATCAGGTCTCTCCAGTTCATCCAACACTCTTGAAGGAGTGGTCCCTGCCAGAATTATTTGATGTCCTCATATCAGGGGCATGAAAGAAACCATATGTTTAAGATCTTCAGTGGAAACACATCACATCTACCATGAGTTACAGGATCATCTGACAATTTGGATACGGCAAACCATCAACATAGTACTTTGAAAAGTGAAAACAACACGTTGCAAAACCCTCTGATTCTCTGAGTCATGATAAAATCTTCAGATAAATTTCAGATTTGTAAGATTTCTTAATTATTGAAAACCTGGAGCTGTATCTTGTGGCTCATACTACTACCATATCATTCTGTCTATCAATATTGTTTATTATTTCTTTGAAAACAAAACTTGGTCCAGTAGCTCTATTGCCTTTTTAAAGGGACACTGTCAACCTGTTTTTCATCATATTATTTCTAGTTAAAACCTACATTTTATGATTGCCTACCTTTTCTAACATTCATCGATGTTGCTGTTTATTTGTTTGTCTCTTTGTTTAATAGAACTGAAATGCATCCCAATGTGTATTTATAAACAACCTTGTTTTGTTTACAATCCTGGATCTGTTCTTACTGCATACTTCTTGAGCATTACAAACACACCCAAACAGTGCAGTCACTCATGAGGCAGTAGCATTCTAAACTCACTGCATCACAAGGGGCTAGCCAGTGTTGTGGTGCTCCACATCCAGGAAAGATGCAGCTGGAGCTGATAAAGGAATGTAAACAAACCTGTGTTTGTGTGGTAACACCAGAATGGTGGGCAGTCTGTTTTTCACTTTTTTAAAGAAAACAAAGAGTCAGAATCAAACTACCAGCTGCATCAGCAATCTTTACAGAATGTCAGCAATCATAAAATGTGTTTTTTTAACTAGGGACACTTCGAGACCTAAGGGGGTTGACAGCGTCCCTTTAAGTATCAGCTCCTTATCCTGATACTGGAGTAATGGCACTACCTCAGCAGTACTGACACATCCTTGCGTACCTACTTCTCCCCCTTTCTCTGCGAATGACCACTTTCACCCTAACCACTCTGCCCCATTTCCTGCCTCCTTCCCCGATCCTTCTTTCACCTCACCCCTCTCGCCCTCCACCTTCTTTCCACTGTTTATCTTCACTTACCTGAACTTTTGTTCTCCCAAATCTACCTATACCTATTTGACAAAGCACCTTGGGCTGCCTCCTTTTATTAACAGGGCTCGAAATATAGCCTTTCCGTATTTCCGTGGAAATGTGGTTAGGCTGCTGGAAATGTTGCTTTAAGTTCAGCATTTCCATTTGGAAATGCTGTTGCGACTGCTGTACCTGTTCTTCGGCAGTTGGGGGAGCGTGCAAGCAAATCCTCAGGATGGCTTCAGGTCTCGGGCGGGGGGGGAGTGAGCGGGTAGAGTGCGCCGTCATCCTCTCTGCACATGCGCTGGACTGACTCCAATTCTACAAGCCGGCGCTCCTTGGACAGCTATGGGTCCTTGCAACAATGTGACCCATGTGATCAACATTCAGCTTCCTTTGCTGTTTGGCTGTCCAGAAGCTCTTGCCGCTGAACTGACTACAAGTGGTATCAGAAGTCAGTTCACAGCAGGAGAGGAAGAAGTGCTTTTCTTACCAAGAGTTGGTCTCGGAGTTATGCATGATCACTGCTGTATTGAGCACATAAAACAAAACAAAAATGACCGTTGATCTCTGAGTGCATAGCAGTGATCAGTAGCAGCTAAGCACTTGGAGAATACATTATTTCTTCAAGTCTGGCTGGGGGAAGAGAGTAGTAGTCATAGGTGCCGGAACCGGGGGGGCGGAAGGGGCGGTAGCCCCTCCACTTTTTATTTCTGTATGGCAAAAACTAGTACAGGAAAACATGCCCTTTGTACCCTCATAAGTGCCCTTTTGATTCTCAGCCCCCTCAGCTTTTACCATCTTCCGGCACCCTTGGTAGTAGTGGGTTGTGGGACAAAAAAAAAGTTGTCTCAGAGAGAGAGAGAAAAAAAAGGTCTGAGCACACTTCTGAAGAGTTTTACACCGAATTTTAAGTTGTTTATTTTCAGAGGTGACTAGACTGTTAGCAGGTGGTCGGTGGATGAGCCTAACTTGTATGCCCACAGGCAGGCTTAAACATTTAAAATAAAGGAGCTGGGGGGACAAAATGATTCCCACTTGAGCTCTGCGACTGGAAAGAGCAGCTGCTGCTGTCTGAATAAATATTTCTGCAATCACCTAGGCTATTGTGTGGGGAAATCTAACTACACTATAGTTGCTTACAAAAAAATCTGCATAAACCCATATTGCTTACAGAAAGGGGTGACAGTAATGAAAATCTCTTAGCTGAACTGTGAAAAAACAAATCCCCCTGCTTTTTAAAACAGACTACTTTAAGGAGGATAAACAAGTCCTTCTGGTGATTTTTCTGAGCCTGAACAACTACATTACTGGCTCAGTTTAGTAAGCTCATTGCCCTATGAGGAAATAAGTGAGCTTTCAGTGTGAATTAAATTTTTTTTTACATTGGGTGGGGGTGGGAGGGTGGGGAGTGCTGGGTGGTACCACTGGAACACCAGGTAATTCAGTATGTCCAACAGCAGCCCGTGATTGGGCATGACGGGGGTACTGCTAGACCACCAGGGATCAATGGAAATATTACAGATGCCCATGATCAGGCATACGGAGTGTTACCACTAGACCACCAGGGATCAGTGGAAATATTACAGATGCCCGAATGGGGCAAATGGGGGTTATCATTAGACCACCAGGGATCAATGGAAATATTACAGATGCCCGTGATTGGGCATACACAGAGGTTACCATTAGACCACCAGGGATCAATGGAAATATTACAGATGCCCGTAATTGGGTATACGGGAGGGTTACCATTAGACCACCAGGGATTAATGGAAATATTACAGATGCCATAATCGGCGGGCATCTTGAAACCGCTAGACCCCAGGGATTACTGTAATTATACAGATGCTGCGCAATCTGGGCGGGCGGAGAGGCCACTAGACTACCAGGGGTCAGGGTGCTTCTGGATGGCGTACCCGCTGGCTAGAGGCTGTTGTGTTGCGCCTTGCACTACAGCTTCCCACCTGTGGGTGGCCAGCGTTTGAGCCTGTGATTTGCGGCTCAACTTTGAGTACCAGTGTGCGGGCGTAGCGTGGAGTTCTTGCCGACATATTCCACATCCAGGCTGAATATCGGGATGTGCGCATGTATGGGCACACCCCTGCATCTGCGTCACATAATATTACTAATGTGCTTGTGGTCGAGGGTTGCGCTGCACACCTTACCCTTTGAAGATCGCACCGGGATACATGGGGGTTGCATGGCGCACCCTGCCGCGCCAGGCACAACCCTTTGAATATCTCACCCATTGTGTCAGCAGTTAAGGAGCATGCCACAATGCGTAAAGAAATTCAGCCACTTCACCACGCAATCAGCTGTTTTGATGCATTACAAGCTACCAAAACAGCTGATTGCGTGGTGTCCCCATGGCGAAGGCTTCTCCATCGGCCTCTCACAGTCCTCAGGAAGCCAACGGAAAGCCACCACCCGCCGTTCAATGTACCTTCCCGGTGAAACATTTCAATAAATAAAAATTTTTAAAAAAGCCGACGGGGTGCCCAATCCCTCTGTCGGCATGACCCCCTCCCCAGTTCATTTGCCGACAAGGTAGCCCAATCCCTGTCAGCATAATGCACCTCCCCCCATTTGTTGTTTACCAAGGGGGGCGCTCAATCCCCTCTCGGCTCATGCTCCCCCCCCCAGCACACTGTATGTGAACTGGAAACATGTCTGTACTCTTCAAAGCCGACCGCGAACTGAAGAAATGCCGGTAAGCTGTATAATGGCATAAATAGGGTTTTTTCAACTTTGGTGCATATCTCAGCCATTTTTGGGAATTTGTTCACCAAATTTTCAACATGGGGTTCTTGAGACCCCACATCATGAACTCAGTCACTGTCAATTTGTTATTCGGTCCCAAAAGGTGATTTCGTGGTCACTGCGCGGAACCACCTTTCGGGACCGATAAACGAAATGACAGTGTCACAGTTCATGAGGTAGTCCCCCAAAAACCCAGGTTGAAAATTTGGTGAAACAATTCCCAAAAATGACAGTTTTACGAGCGTGCATTACGCAGTTCCTACGCACTCTCGTAACTTCAAGCATTTTTAATATTTTCACTCCAGATTTTCAACATTGCCATTTTACCACACCTCCTTATGAACAGTACAGCTGTCATTTTTCACATCTCCCCAGAAATGTGTTTTTGCACCTGTAGCGCACAATGGCGTGGTTGGTGTGCAAAATCAATGTTTAGCTGAGATTACGAAAATCACAGTGACACTGTTCATAGGTAAACCCCAAAACCCTATGTTGAAAATTTGAACAAGTACAGCTGTAATTTTTCACTCTTGCCGAAATGTGTTTTCGTACATATAGCGCACAGTGGCATGGTCGAGCGTGCGAAATCAATGTTCGGGACAGACTAAGAAAATCACAGTGACACTGTTCATGAGCAGAGATCTTAAACTGGCCATGTTGAAAATTTGGTGACAAACGTCCATAAAATGACTGTGTTATGAGCGTGCATTGTGCAATTTCCACGCACCCTCGTAAATTCACGAATTTGTAATATTTTCAGCCCAGATTTTCAATACTGCCATTTTCCACACCTCCTTATGAACAGTACAGCTGTCATTTTTCACACCCTGGCAGAAATGTGTTTCACACTTCTGGCGCAGAATAGCGTGGTCGCTGTGGGAAATCAGTGTTTGGGACAGATTAAGAAAGTCACAGTGACACTGTTCATGAGTGGAGGTCCCAAAATGCATATGTTGAAAATCTGCTGTAAAATATCCCCAAACGAATTACATGACGGGTGTGCGTTGAGCAGTTTCTACGCACACTCATGACATAGAAACATAGAATTTGACGGCAGATAAGGACCACTTGGCCCATCTAGTCTGCCCATTTCCCTACCTAACGGATAAGCTGCAGATCCTAGTTAACCAACAGCCTACTTCCTCCTACCCCCACTAGAATTGCCTTATGTCTGTCCCATGCATTCTTGAATTCCCCCACTGTTTTTGACTCTACGACCTCCTCAGGAAGGCTGTTCCATGTATCCACAACCCTCTCTGTGAAGAAATACTTCCTCACATTACCTCTGAGCCATCCCCCTCTATCTTCAAATTGTGCCCCCTTGTTTTTGCACATCTCTTTTTCTGAAAGATGCTACCCTCTTGGACTTTGTTGATTCCCTTGAGGTATTTGAAAGTTTCTATCATGTCCCCCCTCTCCCTCCTTTCCTCGAGGCTATACATCTTTAGTTCCTTTAGTCTTTCTTCATATGTCTTCTGATGCAGACCCTGCATCATTTTGGTTGCCCTCCTCTGGACAGCCTCCACCCTGTCTATGTCTTTGCGGAGATGGGGTCTCCAGAACTGTACACAGTACTCCAGATGTGGTCTTACCAACTGTCTGTACAGAGGGCCAACAACTTCCTGTTTTCTACTGGTGATGCCTCTCCCTATGCATCCCAGTATCCCCAGCCCTCCTTACTGCCTTCTCAAATTGCTGGCCCACCTTTAGGTCGTCTGATGTGACTACCCCCAGGTCCCTTTCCATTTTTGTTGTTGTCAGTATCTCACCCCCCATTGTGTACTCTTCCCCTGGGTTTTTGTTTCCCAGGTGCATTACTTTGCACTTCTTTGCACTGAATCTAAGCTGCCATACATTTGACCATTCCTCCAACCTTGCCAAGTCCCTTTTCACCCTTTCCACCCCACCTTGTGTATCAACCCTGTTGCAGATCTCTGTGTCATCTGCAAAGAGACATACTTTCCCTTCCAGTCCTTCTGCAATGTCACTTTGTCCAACCAGTGTTTTACCCAGGCTACCACCCTAGGACCCACTCCCAGGCTGGCTAATTGTTTATTAATCTTTGTGCGGGACTGTGTCAAATGCCTTGCTAAAGTCTAGGTAGGCCATGTCCACAGCCCTCCCCTGTTCTACTGCTTTGGTCACCCAGTCAAAGAAATCAATTAGATTTGTCTGACATGACCTTCCTGCTGTGAATCCATGCTGCCTTGGGTCCTGTGCCCCATTGGCCTCTAGGTACTCAACAATTCTTTCCTTCAGAAGTGATTCCATCATTTTCCCTACCACTGAGGTCAAACTGACAGGTCTATAGTTTCCTGCCTCTGTCTTGCTCCCACTTTTGTGAAGGGGAATCACATCCCCTCCTTCAGTCCTCAGGTACCACCCCATCCTTCCATGATTTATTAAAAAGGGTAGTTAGTGGTGTTACTAGTTCTTCCCTTAGTTCTTTTAAAATTCTGAGGTGAATCCCATGAGGCCCCATTGCTTTATCCACCTTCAGTTTTAAGAGTTCTTTCAGAACCCTTTCTTCTGTGAAAGGACTAATATCAACACCCCCATCCAGAGTGCTTCTATTGACTGGATTAGGTATTTCCCCCTGCTTTTCCATTGTGAATACTGAGCAGAAGTATTCGTTCAGTATCCCTGCTTTTGACTGTCACTCTCTGCCCAACCACCTTCCTCTTTGTTCAGCCTCAGTTTCCCTGCCTTAGTCTTTCTTTGCTCCCTAATGTACCTATAAAAGGTTTTATCCCCCTTCCGAGTTGGCTATCGTTTCCTCGGTTTGGGCCTTTGCTATTCTGACTGCCTTACCCGCTTCCTTCTGCTTTAACTGGTACAGTTCTCTGTCCTGCTCCTTCTGTGTTTCCTTATATTTCCTGAATGCTATCTTTTTTCCCTTACCTTCCCAGCCACTTCTTTTGAGAACCATAGTGGTTTTTTCTTTCATTTTGATTTGTTTATTTGCTTCACACAAAGACTTGTTGCCTCTGTGATGGCGGTTTTGATATTTCCCCATTGTTGCTCCACCCCACCTTCTTGCCTGTTTGCTAGTGCTTTTCTGAGGCACTCTCCCATTTTGACAAAATCAGCCCTCCTGAAGTCCAGTACCTTCACTTTTGTGTGGCTTGACTCTACAGCCAAGTTTATCGTGAACCACACTGTTTGGTGGTCGCTTGTTCCCAGATGGCTACCCACTTCAAGATCAGAGATCTCTCTCCATCCCCATTTGAAAGCACCAGGTCCAAGACTGCTCTCTCCCAAGTGGGTTCCAAAACTAGCTGTCTGAGGCATGCCCTCGTACAGCAGCGAGAAGAAAAAATTACTCACCTTAGTAATGTTGTTTCTTCTAATGGAGTCTTGCTATATTATAGACATTAGCAGTTTGATCCAGCTCTAGAACTGCCCGGAGTGAAATGGTTAAAACCATTCCAAAATAGAATTTTGCACGAGAGCAGCTCTATCTGTGTCATTTCAAACTTGAACTGTCAGATCTTGAGCCAAACTCACTAAGGTCTGTGTGGAAGCTGTAACTCACACTAGCCAAATGGCTACCTAAATAATAACAACCATTGATGGTCCCAACACCCAAGACTCAAGTCAGGGGACCAGAAATACTAACACCATTCTAATAATATGAAAATGGAACATAAGTATAATAAAACACACACACACATTACATACACACCCCCAAAGTCCCAAAGGGGACAAAATGCTAAAAGAACATAAGTAGTGCCCACTAAGTTGCCCGCACCCACCAAGTAGAGGTTCTGAGAGCGGCAGGTTATGGGGAGGTCTATAATATAGCAAGACTCCATTAGAAGAAACAACATTACTAAGGTGAGTAATTTTTCTTCAAACAACATGAAGTCTTGCTATATTATAGACATTAGCAGAATACACAGCAGTACCTCCATGGAGGAGGGGCAGAACCTACTTAGGGAATAGGCTCTGAAGAACAGCTGTGCCAAACCGAGCATCTCTCCTGGCCTGGACATCCAGGGAGTAATGCTTGGTAAAAGTGTGCACCGTTTTCCAAGTAGCAGCCTGGCAAATCTCTAATAAAGGGATATCTCTGGCAGCAGCTAGAGACGCAGCTGTACCCCTGGTAGAATGAGCCCTCAAACCGGGGGGGGGGGCTCTGCCCACTTTCTGATAACAAAATTGGATACAAGAGACAATCCACCTAGCTATTGATCTCTTAGTGGCAGGTTTGCCTTTCCCAACTTCACCATAGGTAAGGAAAAGTTGGAGGATTCGAACCTCAGACCTTTGGTAGCCTATATAATAACTAAGAGCTCTCAACATCCAGGCTGTGCAACCTCCTCTCACCAAGAGGAGTGATCAGTGAAAAATACTGGAAGGAGATAGATTGATTAAGATGGAAATCTGAAACCACCTTAGGCAAAACTTCCTATTAGTCCTAAGGACTACCTTATCCCTGTGGAAAAATAAAGTCAGTCTCCACTGACAAGGCTTGCAATTCACTTATCGTCTGGCAGAAGTGATAGCCTACTAGAAAACAGTTTTCCAAGTTACGTACTTAAGCTCTGCAGAAGACAGAGGTTCAAAGGGGTTGCATTAACTGGGCAATGCAAACATTAAGGTCCCAAGCAGGGGCGGTTCCCGAAAGGGAGGATTAGTATGGAGTAATCCTTAAAAACTTGGAAAACACAGGATGAGAGGAAAGAGGGATGACTTTCCTGCTGACACAAAAGCAGACACAGCTGCCAAATGAACTCTCAGGGTAGCTGGTCTGAGACACAAGGAATTAAGATGTACCATGTAATCTAACAAAATGGGCAATTCAGCAAATTCTGGGAAATATTTTCCTAGCACACCAAATGGAAAACCTTTTCCATTTAGAACTATAAGTAGCCTAGTGGAAGGCTTTCTGGAAGCCTTTAAGATCTCAAGAACACCCTGAGAGAGGTGTAAATCAGCAAACTCTAACTCCTCAAGAGCCAGGCCTTGAGGTTGAGATTGAGGTCCGGATACCAAACCCTTCCCGGCACAAGTCAACAGATTGTGATTCCTGGGAGGCACAGGGGAAGATGGACTGTCAGAGACAGAAGGAGTGGGTACCAGGGCTGCCTGGCCCAATCCGGGGCAATCAGAATCACCCTGCAAGGCTGAGATCTGATTTTGACTAGTACTTTGAATAGGAGAGGAAAGGGGGAAAGCATAGAGGAACTTCCCCTCCCAATCCAGAGGAAGGGCATCCAGGGGAACTGAGCCCAGCACTGGAGGCCTGCAACAGAACAGAGGAAGTTTGTGATTGTCTGGGGCTGCAAAAAGATCTATCTGAGGGATGCCCCACCTGGCAAAAACTATCCCCAGCACTTGAGGATCCAGGGACCATTCGTGATGGCCCTGGGAAATCCTGCTGAGGGCATCCACTAGGATATTGTCCTTCCCTGGAAGATGAACTGCTATGAGGGAAGTGCTCAGGGAATAGGCAAGAGACCACAACTTCATTGCCTCGGTGCACAAGGCTGAAGACCGAGTGCCCCCCTGTTTGTTGATGTACCACATTGTTGTGGTGTTGTCTGTTCTGACTTGTATCACCTTGTCGTGGACAGATGCAGAAAAAGCTTGAAGAGCTAAAAAGACAGCTCTGAGTTCCAGCAAACTGATGTGGAGCAGAGATTCCTGGGGGGACCAAACTCCCTGAGTGGAAAGGTCGCCCATGTGGGCTCCCCAACCCAGAAGGGAAGCATCTGTAGTGAGAGTCAAGTCGTGAGAAGGGGAAATGAAGGGGACCCCCGCTCTTAAATTGCTCTGATCCTGCCACCACTGGAGAGCTAGGATCAAGGTTCGATCACTGGGACCAACTTGGAAAGGGGGTCTCTTCTCTGAGACCAAAAGGTTCTCAAGTGAAACTGAATGTCTCTCATCTGAAATCTGGCTCCTGCACAACAGCTGTGGATGCAGCCATGTGCCCCAGGAGCTGCAGAAAGTGTCTTGCTGGTCGAGACCTGCAGAGTGAAGGAAGAGGCCAGAGCCACTAAATTCCTTACCCTTTCTGGGGGAAGAAAGGCTCTGGCTAGCTTTGTGTCCAATTCTGCCCCTATAAAGGTGAGTACCTGGACTGGTTCCAGAACCGACTTTGGTAGGTTTAGCAGAAAACCCAGGGAGGTGAGAAGCTGCTGGGTGACCTGCAGGTGAGATTTTACCTGTTCTGGGGACTGGCCTACAATGAGCCAGTCATCTAGATAGGGAAAAACAGCAATCCTCTGCCTCCTTAAGTGGGCCACTGCCACTGCTAGACACTTTGTGAATACCCTTGGAGCAGAGGTAAGGCCGAAGGGCATTGCTCTGAACTGGTAATGACCTGAGGGCAGTTAGAATCTGAGGTACCTTCGATGGGATCTTCTGATTAGGACATGGAAATAGGCATCCTTGAGGTCCAGGGAGGCCAGCCAGTCCCCTGGCCTTAGGGAAGGTAAAATCATTGCCAGAGTTACCATTTTGAACTTTGGTTTCAAAAGATGCTTGTTCAGATATCTGAGATCTAAGATGGGCCGCCATTTTCCTGTCTTTTTGGGGTAAGGAAGTATCTGGAATACAGACCCCTGCCCTGATGCAGGGGAGGAACCCTTTCTACTGCTCTGAGAGCTAACACGGATGAGACCTCTGTTTCCAGAGCGAGGGTCTCTGAAGCATTTGCAGGTAGAAAAAATCTGCTTCTCAACTTGGGAAACTTTTTGAAGCTGAGAACCTGACCCTGGCTTACTACTTCCAGAACCCACTTGTCTGAGGTTAAAGAAGCCCAATTCTGACTGAAGTAAGCCAGCCTGCCCCCCACTGTGCTACAGGAGAATCGGCCCTGGGCACCCCATCAGGGTGCCTGTTTCCAGGGAGCTTTAGGCTGGGGGTGGGAGCAGATCTGCCCACCCCTCGCTGCCCCTGCCTCTGAAGAAGCCCTCTGAGCATAGGCAGAGGAGGCCTGAGTCTGGTAGAAAGGCCTGTGAAAGGCCTACCCCTACCCTGGGGCATGCCTTTGAGGAGTGGCTTGCCGCTTCCTTAGCCTGGGCACTCTTGTAAGTAGTCCTATATTCATCCATCTTCTTCATGTAATTCTCTGTTTGCTCTCCAAACAGAGAATTTCCCACCACAGGAAAATCCATAGCCTTAGTCTGGGTATCCCAGACAAACTAGTACACCTGAGCCAGGCCAACCTACAAAAGCTACAGATGTGGCCATGACCCTAGAGGAAACATCATTAACATCCACAGCAGCATGAAACTGAACCTTAGAGGCTTCAATGCCATCAGCAGCCACCTGTTCTAGTTCACTAGCCAGCTGGCCATGGGCCTGCTTGGCCAATTGCATAACAGTATCCCATCTAGATTTCTGATACCTAGCTACATAAGCCATATAATTTGCTTCTGAGTCCCAGAGAGGCTGCCATATACTTTTTTTTGCCATGGCATCAATCTTCCTGGAATCCTTGTCAGGAGGATGTGAAGCCAAGGAATATTAGCTTTATCACAGGCAGCAGCCTGAACTACTAACATGACTGCATTGCTGAGAAAGGAATTCTGTATCAGAGCCTGACAATGTATACCTTCTGTCCATCTTTTATCTACAGGAGGCACAGAATTAGAGCTTTTAAAATTTTAATCGTTTGTTTCTAAAAGACTTATGTAAAGGAACAGACAATCTCCTAGACTCTGGAATATCCATCATTTCTACAAATCAGGCTCCTCTTGCTCATCCACAGCCTCTTCTAAAGGAAGCTGGAGGGTTTCAGCAACTTTTTTATAAAACATAAAATGAGATGGGGACTCAGACAGCATAGGGGGAGATTCTAAAGGTCTGTCTGGGGAGATGTCCGGTTCAATGGGCACACCCAGACCTTCCCAGCCACATTCACACTGTTCATAATCCTCCTCCCCCTCCTCTGGTTCATAAAATTCCTCAATATCATAATCCTGAACCACTGGGACCGGACGAACTGACCTTTTACCAGATAGTGGTGGTTCGGACGGACCCTGAGACAGTGACTGGACAATTTGTATGGCTTTTGCTATCTCTGCAGCAGTTGGAGAAGGAATTTTGGACTCCAGACCTGCTGATTTTCTTGATTTCTTTACTGGAATTGGTTCCTCAGAACCAGCTTTTCTTTTGCCCGAGGAAGTCTGGCCCTGATCAGGGCACTCCCTCCGTTCGGTTGGCACGAACCGGGCTGGCCATCGGGTCAGCGGACTTTTTGGCCTCTCGTTCCCTGAGCCTGCCCAATCTTTTTTCCAGGGTGGCTGCAGGGAAATTCTTACATACCTGGCAGTCTGACTGGAGGTGGTCAAACCTCAGACAATAAACACATGTGGTGTGTGGGTCAGCCTTGGCAAAGACTTCCCCACAAACATCACAGTGTTGAAACCCAGTGGGCCCGGTTTTTTCTTTTGGGTTTCTCAGACATAATGCCAGCCTAACCAAAAACTTGCCCTTTTAACGGCAGTGCCAGGCAAGACACCCTTATCGGTTCCTAACCGTGTCACGGGTATTGGAAAAAACGTAATAAATCCGTTTTTTTTAGAACCGATAAGAACCGGGAACCGCACTCTAAAATAGTAACTTTTAGTTTTAAATGAGTTTTAAACCCACTGATCGGTTCAAAACCGAACAGATAACTTACAAGTTCCACACAGACAAAACCTTCATTTACTTACGGTTACCACAGATAGAGCTTGAACAGAACGGTTTTGCGGTTAAAATAAAACTATTCTCGGTTAAATCCAACCGAGAAAACACTTTTTAAACCGAGAAATGAACCGAGCAGAAGGAGAACTCTCCAGAGCGACTGTTCACTGAGGCGGAGTAAAGAATCTGACAGTTCAAGTTTGAAATGACACAGATAGAGCTGCTCTCGTGCCAAAATTCTATTTTGGAATGGTTTTAACCATTTCACTCCGGGGCAGTTCTAGAGCTGGATCAAACTGCTAATGTCTATAACACAGCAAGACTTCATGTTGTTTGAATGGCCCTGCTCTTGGATGTGGCTGCAGCAAAGGTGCTCCAGTCAACATCGGCATATTCAGGTCCCCCATCAGCAATATCTCCCCTTTCTCTGCCATCCCAAGGATGCCTTCTATCATTTCCTTGTCCATTTCCTCCCCCTGAGACGGGGGTCTGTATACAACCCCTGTGTGGATTGTGGCGCCATTTCCAGTCTCCAGGGTGACCCACAGTGCCTCCTCTCCTCCCTGTTTACCCTTTAGTTCTGTTGCTTTGATCCCTTCCCTTACATAGAGGGCTATTCCTCCTCCTCCTCTTCTTCCCTCCCTGTCCCTCCTGTAGATTGTGTACCCTGGTATGTTGACATCCCAGTCATGATTCTCTGCGTACCATGTTTCTGTGACTGTCACAATATCCAGGCATCTCTCTTCCATCAAGGCCACCATTTCAGGGAGCTTTTTACCTAGACTACGGGCATTGGTACTCATTACCCTCCATTTTTTTATGGCTTTATTTCTTTTTGCCCCATCCACCAGTTTTTTTATATTTTCACTACAGACTTTCAACATTGCCATTTTTTAACCCTCTTCATGAACAGTACAGGTGTCATTTTTCACATCCTGTTCAAAATGTGTTTTTGCACCTGTGATGCCAAGTGGCACAGTCGCTGTGCAAAATCAGCTTTCAGCTAACAAACTGATAGTGTCACTGTTCATGTGGTGGGGTCACAAAAAGCCCAAGTTGAAAACTTGGAGTAAAAATACCATGAAACGCTCAGGGTGTTAGGGTTTTCGACCATTACACCCTACCCTGTAGGGACTGACAGGCGTCAAGGGTGTGATTTGGGGATTGTCGAGCAGTAATGCTCACATGTTATTCATTCCCACCCTGCAGCCAGTGGCATCGAGGTGTGCCTTGGACCCTTTGGTTCCCAGAGTTCACCCCATTCTCCTATACTGCACCCATTTCAGTGTGTACTGCCTTATGGAATGAGGTGAGTGTAAAGCAAACACTCCAAAGCACACCTTGACACTTGTAAATGTCTGCAGCGTAGGGTGAGGTGAAATGTCGTGACCGTTATAGGCGACGACCCAAAGGCACACCCCAATGCCTGTCCATCTCTGCAGGGTGGGGGTAGAGTTGGCGTAAGTTCAGTACTTCACTGCCATTCCTATACTGCATCTGTCTCAACTCCTGCACTTCCACTGCTAATGACAGCAAGCAACACTTGGCATTGACAAATGCTTGTATGTTACTGGAATTGTAATTTTGACTGGCCACTAGATGGTGCTGCTCTGCACATTGTCCTTATTTGTGGACATTGGCTATTTCTTTTAATTTGTCAAGTCTTCCTGTTGGCTTAAAGATTTTGTTTTTGTTGTAATTTATTTGAATTGGGGTCCTAGTAGCTGGAGTGTGTAGCACATTGTATAGCCATGCAGTGACGGCAGTTGCGGTCAAGCTGACTCAGTTACATTAGCCACAAACTGAAAGTTTTGTTATACTTCAAAGAAAAGGAGGAGGAAAAAAAAAGGCAGGTAAGAAGACAGCCTACTTTGGTGAGTGTGGAGAGTAGTTCAGTGTGGTCTTTGCCCACCCACTGCCATACTGCGAAAACGGCTGTTGCTAGTGGGCACAAGAGGGCTCAGCTTGTCAGCACGAGAGGGCTCTAAGCAAGTGTACAATGTGGGAAACCTGGTGCGTGCGGGTTATAAAGGCAAATTATAACCAGGTTTTCCTATGGAAAAAACTGATGCCAGTTCTTATATAGTATTAAGAACACTAGAGTAGTAACGTTTTCAATTCTAAAAAGTGGAAAATTCAGACCATGTCTTATTAGGTGGGTTCCTAGGGAATGTTACTGGGCTACTGTCTGGGAAAGGAGTCTGGAGATTAAACAATACACTATTAGAGAATCCGGTAGTACACACCAAAGTCCAAATTCCATTATTAGCAAGGAAAACAGTGGTGGGATTGTATGGTGATCTCAGAGGGTGGTAGATGGATATAAAAAGTGATATAAAAAGGCTGTTCCAAAAGGGGTCTGGGAACAACAAATAAAAAGAATGTACAACATATTTACAACTAAGATCACAACTGGCAAAACTTGTGACCCATATACACATTGGTATAGGTACATTTACTACACAAATTTAAAGTATAAAACAGGAAATGAAACATTTACAGTACAAAAGAGCCATCTCCCTCCTGATGGAACACAGGCGTAGGACTCAAAGAAAAACGGGGACTGGGAACATCTTTGAAAGTTGCAAAGAAAGGGTGGAGAAGAGGATGACAGGTGAGTTGAAAAATAAGACAGGTGTGATAGGAAACAGTAAAGAAATGGAGACAGTCCATACATATCGAAGAGATATCTTTGGAACAAAATATAAGGGAGAAGAGGCAGAATTCTACATGGAATACAGATTCCAACTCTTCCACCTTAAGTACATCAGAAACTGGAGGAACAAATAAAGGCAGAAGAAATAGGGATAGCAGTAAAAAGTTTCAGTAATAATACTGCTCCAGGACTAGATGGTCTGACAAGAAAAAATTGCTCACCTTAGTAATCTTATTTCTTCCAGTGTATTCTTCTATATTCATAACTGTATGTAGCCTGCCTCCTAAGTAGAACTAGCGGAGAGAAATGGAACTTTATGCAAATGTTAGAACCTATCATTGCTCGAGACACACATTCAAACTGCTGCCCTCATCAACTGTAACGTTACATCAACGTCTCAGATTTCGATAATAGCCTACAAGGCAGAACTACTATGTACCTATCTAAAACTACCTAAAATGCATAAAACGAACTCCCATAAACAAAACATGCTCCTTAGTGGCTATTTAACTACAACTCAAACAGATAAGTTTTAACCTGGAAACTCAGGTAAACGAAGAAGAAGAAGAAGAAAGTCCTACCAAAGTTAAAATGTACTTTAATAGTGTGTACATGTATGGAAATCTAAAATAACATTAGTAGGGATGCTGAGGCTCTGGTTCTGGTAGGGGAGGCAGGGTAGGAGAGTTATGAATATAGAAGAATACGGTAGAAGAAATAAGATTACTAAGGTGAGTATTTTTTTTCTTCTAACCCCATGTATTCTTCTATATTCATAACTGTATGCAGACTTCAAAGCAATACCTTTGGAGGTGGGTGGGCAGAGAACCTACTTAGGAAAGAAGCTCTGCAGGACTGCTGTTCCAAATCTGGCATCACTTCTGGACAGTATGTCCAGGCTGTTATGCTTAGTGAAAGTATGTACTGTCCTCCACATGGCAGCTTTGCATATGTCCAGTAGGGGGACATCCCTTGAAGCTGCTATGGAAGCAGCTGTTCCCCTAGTTGAGTGGGCCCTAAGTCCTGATGGGGCCTGTCTGCCTGCTTTTTGATAGCAGAACTGTATGCAACTAACTATCCCGCAAGAGATTGCTCTCTTGGTAGCTGGTGTACCTTTTTTCACATCCCCATAGGTATGGAATAACTGTTGTTTATCCTGCCTGTGATTTTTAGTGTGAGATATGTAATAGCTCAGAGCTCTCTTTACATCCAGACTGTGAAGTCTATGCTCACCTGAGGTAGAATGCTCAGTGAAAAACACTGGTAGTGTAATAGATTGGTTCAAATGAAAATCTGAGACCACCTTGGGGAGAAGTGTTCTATTTGTTCTGAGTACCACTTTGTCATTATGAAAAGACAAAAAGTCCTTTTCTACAAATAAGGCCTGAAGCTCACTTATCCTTCTAACAGAAGTCACAGCCACTAAAAATACAGTTTTACATGTGACATACTGTAGGTGAGCTGAGGACATAGGTTCAAAAGGTGGCCTCATAAGTTAAGCAATACAAATGTTCAAGTACCACCCAGGGACAGGCTCCCTATTGGGTGGGTATGTGTGACAAAGACCTTTGAAAAACTTCTTAAAAATAGGATCAGATGCTATAGAGGTGGCTTTTCCCACCGAAATGTGGGCAGAGATAGCTGCCAAACGAACTCTTAGGGAAGTATGCTTAAGGCCCTGATCATGTAAGAAAGTAAGATACTCAAGGAGAGTTGAAATTCAGCTAAAGCAGGTTTGATGCTGTGCAGGTTGCAACAACAGAGAAACCTTTTCCATTTGGCTGAATTGGTTTTCTTAGTGGAGGGTTTCCATGCCTTAACTATGTGTAAAAGTGCTTGGGAGAGATTCAGGTAGCAAATTCCATGTCTTCAAGAGCCAAGCCTGAGACAGAGGGAGCTGAGGCTGGGGTACCCTACTTTCCCATGGTGGGAGGTTAACAGGTTGTGCCTCCGAGGAAGATGTATCGGTCTGGATACCAACATGGATAACAGGAGAGGATACCAATATTGTCTGGGCCAGTCTGCGGCGATGAGGATCACTGAGGCACACTGGGACCTGAGCTTGATCAGGACTCTGAGAATGATGAGGAAGAGACAGAAAGCATACAGGCTTCTCCCTGACCAATCCAGTACCATGGCATCCACTGGGATTGTACCCCTGGCTGGAGGCCTGCAACAAAACAATGGTAGTTTGTGGTTCTCTTGAGCGGTAAAGAGGTCCATTTCTGGGGTACCCCACCTTCTGAATACTGAAGTTGCCACTTGTGTGCCCAGTGACCACTCGTGGTGGCCCTGACTGATTCTGCTGGAGGACATCTGCCAGAATGTTGTCCTTCCCTGGAACATGGACCGCTTGCAGAGTTACAGTACTTTTTAGACAGTATGCAAGATCCCACAGTTTCATGGCCTCTGAGCACAGAGGATCCGATCCTGTACCTCCTTGCTTGTTTATGTAGTACATTGTTGTGGTATTGTCTGTCCTGACCTGTACCACCTTGCCTGGAACCAAGTGAGCAAAGGCCTACAGAGTTAGAAGTACAGCTCAGAGCTCTAAGATACATGTGCAGCAAGGATTCTGCCTCGGACCAAGTCCCATGGATGGTGTGTTCCCCCATGTGGGCACCCCATCCCAATAGAGAAGCATCTGTTGTGAGAACAAAGGAAGGGTTCTGCTTTTGAAAAGGGACCCCTTGCCTTAAGTTGTCTGAATTTTTCCACCACTGTAAGGCTTGAATAACAGCCTATGTTACTGGGATGAGTTTGGACACTGTGTCCATTCTCTGTGACCAATGGGACCTGAGATGAGACTGCAAGTCTCTCATTCTGTATCTTGCCTCTGAAACTGTACCTGTTGCTGCAGCCATATGACCCAGAATCTGCAGATAATGTCTTGCTGGGCATGGCTGGTTTAGTTTGAAAGAGGCAGCCAGGTCGAAAATACTTTGCACCCTGTCCTGAGGGAGGAAAGCTCTTCCCTGAATAGTATCCAGCTCTGCTCCTGTGAACTGAAGCACCTGAACAGGGGTAAGAACAGACTTTTCCTGATTTATCAGGAATCCCAGGATTGCAGGAGATGCACTGCTGATTGCAAGTGCTCTAGAGATCTGTTGTGGGATTTTCCTACAACCAACCAGTTGTCCAGATAAGGAAGACTAGGATACCAGACTCCTAGGTGTGTGCCACTACTACAGCTAGGCACTTGTGAACACTTTGGGGCTGACGTGTAGAATCGTATGTGAAGGAAGTGAACTGATAATGACCTGAAAGGAGTCTTAACCTGAGATACTTTCTGTGAGACTGTCTTATTGGGATGTGAAAATAAGCATCTTTTAAATCTAGAGATGCCAACCAATCTCCTTGCTGGATAACTGATAGTATGGACAACAAGGTGACCATCTTGAATCTTGGTTTCACTAGAAATTTGTTGAGAGATCTGAGATCCAGAATGGGTCACCAGTCCCCATTTTCCTTTTTGGTTAGCAAGTAACGGGAATAGAAACCTCTTCCTCTGAGATGCACTGGTACAGGTTCCACTGCTTTCATGTGGATCAATTTCTGCACCTCTTTTTACAAGAGTTTGCCCTCCATGAGGGAAGCTGGCTTGAAGACTCTCGATTTCAGAGGAGGAAGGATTTGAAGCATGGGACAAACCCTGACTTACCACCTCCAGAACCCACTTGTCTGTGGTGATGGAAACCCAGTTCTGAGGAAATAAGTCAGCCTGCCTCTACTGGCACTGGGAGGCGACCTGGACCAACTGGTCGGGGTTTAGTTTTGGGGTGCCTGGACAGATTGGGAGCCCCTTCCGAATCCTCCTTCCACTGGATCTAAGTACCCAGTCTGCTATGGTAGGACTGTTGCTGAAAAGCAGCTTGGCCCTGATAGAAAGGCCTCCCATAAGGGGACCTTCCTCTGCTTCCCCCTCCATAAGGCCTATAGGAAGGGGTAGGCCTGTCCCTGGAGGAGTTACTCTTGTAGGTGGCCTTATATTCATCATCCTTTTTCATATAATCCTCAGTGTGTTTGCCAAACAGGGAATTGTTCTCCACAGGAAAATCCATGGCTTTTGTCTGGGTATCCTGGGTGAGATTAGTGGCCCTAAGCCATGCCAGTCTTCGTAGGGCCACCGACAGAGCCATCCACCTGGCAGCATTATCGTTAGCATCAGCTGCCATCTGGAACTGATATTTAGCAGCTTCAGACCAAATAACTATCTGTGCCAGGGTCGTCAGAGAGGGGCGAGGGAGCTCTCTGACATAACTAGTACTGATTGGCCACAGTATTTTCCGTACTGTGCTGCATATGCTAGGTAATTAGCCTGCCTCACACCTAAGGAGGCAGATAAGTATCCCGAATCATGAGGAACCTAGAAAAATACAATTTTACCATTAAACTAAATAAACTTAACTTTAAAAAGTAATTAGAACTAAATTAAACAATAAATGAAGGCAGCAGTTCAAATATAGACAAATTATACTTATTAAACTGGAATTCGCCTGAACAGTCGAGAGAGAAGATCTCCAGGTGTCTGACTTGCCAGGCGGAGTGAGAATCTGAGACGTTGATAGAACGTTACAGTGGATGAGGACAGCAGTTTGAATGTGTCTCGAGCAATGATAGGTTCTATCATTTCCATATACTTCCATTTCTTCCAGGCAGTTCTACTTTTAGGAGGCAAACTGCATACAGTTATGAATATAGAAGAATACATGGGGTTAGAAATGAATTTTATAAGAAATACTCTGAGCAATTAATTGATATTCTGCAAGTACTGTTTAATGGGATACTGTCAGTAGACAAACCCCATGAAGCCTTTGAGACGGCACTGCAAATCTTGATATATAAGAAAGGGGACACTAGGGACTTACAAAATTGGAGATCATTGTGCTTGATGAATGTGGATTTGAAAATATTTATGAACATTCAATGCAAGAGATTGGCATCAGCTGCCCAGCCTCTAATCATGCCACATCAGCCCTACTCGGTAACAGGGACAAATATTCAGGACAACTTGATTCTAATGAGAGAAATAATAGAACAAAGTGAAAAGCAGGAAGAATTGGGGTATATTTTATTATTACAAACAGGAAAAGGCATTTGATAGGGTGGATCATGGATTTATTTGAAGTATTATGAAAATATGGCATTAAGAAGTTTTGTGAATGGATACATTGTTTGTATATTAGAGCAAAATAATGCCAAATAACAGGCACCTTGGCAAAGAGATATGAACTAGAATGGGGTAAGACAAGCCTGCCTCTTGAGTTCTCTGTTGTATGTTTTCTGCACAGATTCTGTACTTCATAACATACTGTACATGATCACCTGAAGATTACAGGTCAGAGGAATCAAGACAGCACAGCATCTGTTACTGTATCAGTGTACTACAGTAAGTGACATATTTCTGCATAAAAAACAACTCAATTTTAATGTTTCACGTTCAAAAATTAATCTGGCGTAAAAGCAGAGGATACACTTTGAGTGATGATATGGAAAATATTGGAGATATACAGAGTATTTTGGTCTCAAAAGAGTCAATACAAGTTTTAGGAAAAAGGTCTGGATAAGGGGATATGGCAAAAGAAAACTGGAATGACAAAATACAGAAATGTGAACAGAAAGTTGAAAGGTGGAAAAAGTGGCAGCAGACTAAAAAGAAAATAAGTTATGATTGTGAAAACCTTTCTACTGCCAAGTTTCACACGCCTCAGCATGACATACCCACCACTACATGAGTTAGCATGAAACTTCTAAGTTTGATGTTTCACATAATCTGGGGCAGTACGCTGAATCCTGTACAAAGGAACAGAGTGAATATACAGATAACACAAAGTGGATTAAATTTATTAAATCTTCTTGCTTTCTTTTTAGTTTATTTATGATTAGGAATATTGCCCGTCTTGAAAAATTAAAGTAAACATGACTGCCATGGGTAAAAGGATGGCTGTTACCATTCCATGTACGTGTAACCTTGCAACTTAGGGTAAAAAGGCTAGGAAAAATGACAGCATACCGGGTTTTTCTTACTAGTGACAGAAAATAATAAAAATGGAATGTGATAACACAGTAGCTAACTGTGGGATCTGGGAAACAGTTGTATAGTACAATACAGGAACAAGGTTTTCATGCAGAAATAGAGTATAAAGAAATAAATCTGACACTATTATTATAAGACAGAACAATATCTGGTTGATAAAAGAACTCTGCCAAGAATGTGGGAAATAATTTGCCCGAGTTGCCATGGGCTGTTAGGAGTTAAAAAATAAATCCAAGCATAACAGTTTACGTGTAAAAATTGGTCCAAGGGTTGGGTGTGAAACTGAACTCAAGACAATGGAATATTTAGTTTTGGAATGCCCATTTGTGAAGATCTTTTGTGAAACACTGGCAAGACAATGGGTAGATATAGGATGGAAAAGACTGACATATGCATATATATTATAGTTTGTCACTGTCCTCTCCAAAAAACGTATGGCCAGCCCATCAGCGCAACAGTTGGATTTCCACTTGCAACGCCAGCGATCCGGGTTCGGGAATGGACCCAGGTGCTGGAGGGCTGGCTGGGGAGAGAGGGCTCGAGCGTTGGACGACTGCTCGCTTTCTCTTGGGGGGAGGGCAGGGAAGCGACCCGGCGCTTGCCGACCCCTGGCGGAGGCAGGGGGTACGGCAATGTGCTGGGTCCCATTAACTAATGGGGCATGGTGAACGTCGGCGTATGCCTTGATGTTTATAGTACGCCACACCCCGGAGGAGCAAATGGGAAAAAGTGCCCCATGGCCGACCGGATGATGGTCGCCAGCTCTCACTGCCATGAGACCCCGAGCAGTCCACGGACCATCTCAGCAGCCCGGGCCAAGAATTGCACTGGTTGCCCCACCGGTGCCTTCCCCCTCAGAGGAGAGGGACCCACCCAGTGAAGGGTTACGTCCGGGTTACCTGGGGCCAGCAATGTGGGGTGATGGGTCACTGCATCAGGGCAGTGTGGCAGCGAGGGGCATAGGAAGGCGCTGAAGGAGAGGCTGGCCCGGAGCTGGGGGAGCAAAAAAAAAAAAAAAGTATGATGCTAGTACATTATGGCTGATATTCACCTGTGAGATATTCATATAGGCAATCAAGGTGCAAGCCGATACTTCAACAAATACAACAGTCACAGATGGTAATAATCAGACAAATTGAAAACAAACTAAGGAGTCTATACTGTATATGCAGGATAGTAAATTCCTATCACAGGGAAAAATGAAGGTTAGATGGAAGCATTTAGGACTGGATTATAGAGGGCTGAAGAGGACGCAGGACAATACTGTGCTGTACTATTTATTTGTTGACTAATGAAAGGTGATTAGGAATCATAGTTCTTTCAATTTAATTTTCAGTTATACCCTGTAAGTGCAGTACATAATTTTGTATTTGATTACGTTTCTATACATAAGGCACGTAGGAAAAAATTACTCCCCATAGTAATGTTGTTTCTTCTTAAGGGATCCCTAACTATGTTTAAGCAGTAATAGATGACAGGGTGCATTGTCCTGCTGGGATAACATCACGCCTTGGGTGGCTGAAGCATGAGGCAGCAGGCCAAGTGCATTCAACACCTGAGACTGTTCCCCAGGCTGAAGGTCTGCAAGAAAATTGTGGGAGCTGATAGTTCTCCCAAGATGCAAGCAGGTCTATACTGGGAGTGCCACACCTTCTGCACTGTGGCCAGAACCTGCTGGTTTAAGGCCCATTCGTGATCTGCCTGGCTGATTCTGCTTATGGAATCTACCAGGACATTATTTTTGCTGGGCAGATGCAGTGCAAATATGTTTACTTCTAAAAAATATGCCAGGTCCCAGATCCTCATTGCCTCTGTACACAGTTTTGAGGATCTTGCTCCTTCCTGCCTGTTTATGTAGTACATTGGTGTGGTGTAGTCCGTCCTGATTTGGACAGTCTGACCCTGTAGCTGGAGTAGAAAGACTGCATTGCTAGTAGTACTGTTCTGAGCTCCAGGAGGTTTATGTATTCCAGTGCCTCCTGTGGGCTCCATATGCCACTCACTGTGAGGTCCTGCAGGTGGGCACCCTACCCCAGGAGTGAAGCATCCAGAGTTATAATACTTGTTGGCGACTGCTGAGGGAAGGGACTGCACCCTCTGAGGTTGCTTTCTTCCTTCCACCCTTCTAATGATTCCACTACTGCTTTTATCACTGGCACTAGTTTTGAAAATGGATCCCATCTTTGGGACCAGTTGTCCCTTAAGTGGTACTGGGTATCTCTCATTTGGAACTTGGCCCATGGAACCACAGCTGTGGATGCAGCCATGTGCCTTAGTAAGTACAGGAAGTCTCTTGCAGGTCTTGGCTGACCTGCTGTGAGAGACTCTGCTGTTGCCATCAGAACTGTAACTCTGCCCTGCGGAGAAAACTTTCCACAGGGTGTTTAGCTCTGCTCCTATGAAGCCCAGTAATTGAACAGGCTCTAGCTGAGACTTATGCATGTTTATCAAGAATCCCAGGTTCTCCAAGGTGCTTTTTACCAAATGTACTGAGCACCTTGCCTCTTGTTCTGTTTTCCTCAAGACAAGCCAGTCGTTCAGGTAAAGCAAAACCACCAAACCTTGTTTTCTCAGATGTGTTGCCACCATAGTCAGGCACTTTGTGAAAACTCTTGAAGCTGAGACGACACCAAATGGGAGAGCTGTGAACTGGTACTGGCAGTTCCCTAGCTTGAACCAAGTATTTTCTGTGAGACTGTCTAACTGGGATACGAAAATAGGTGTCTTTCAGATTCAGGGATCCCAGACAATAACCTTTCTGCAAAGATACTGTCACTGTCTTTACTGTGACCATCTTGAACTTCTCTTTTCAAATGTTTGTTCAGAAACCTGAGGTTCAAAATGGGTCGCCACCTCCATTTTTCTTGTGGCTTATAAAGCATCTTGAGAATAGGTTGCTGCCTCACTAGGAGGCAGGGACCTTTCTATAGCTTTTGATATTAAGAGCCAGGGAGAAACTGGTGGAGTGTGTCAGGAGCTGGCTACAGGACAGGATGCAGATGGTAACTGTAAGGGGGGACTATCGAAACCCAGGCCTGTAACATCTGGCACTTGGGTTAATATCCCAGTACTGACACTGTAGTGCAGCATGAGAAGGGTGCTGCACTTCTGAGGTGCCGTCTTTCGGATGAGACGTTAAACCGAGGTCCCATCTGCCTGGATTGGTGGTAGTTCAGGTGGATGTTAAAGATCCCATGGCACTTATCGAAAAGAGTAGGGGAATTTCCCCGGTGTCCTGGCCAAATTTCCCTCATTCACTAAAAATACCACCAACAGCTTAATCTGGTTCAAGGTCAGTTGGCATTCATCTGTATCCCCCTCCCCCGGGTCGTGCCTGAAAATAGGCAAGATTTGCCTAGTGCACTTACCTGGTCAACAAAAAAAATAATAAAAAGTGGAGTCCCACAGGGCTCGGTACTCGGGCCAGTGTTATTTAACATCTTCACTGGGGACATAGCAGAAGAGATCAACAGTAAAATCTGCCTGTTCGCAGATGACACTAAGATCTGTGCGAGAGTGGACAGTGAGGAGAGGAGGCAGGAGCTCAGGGAGGACCTGGCTAAGCTTGAGAGTTAGTCAGGCATCTGGCAGTTGGGGTTCAATGCTAAGAAATGTAAGGCCGTGCACCTGGGAGCCAGGAACCCTGGGACTAGCTACTGGCTGGGGGGGGGGCTACAAGTAGCTATTTCACAGGAAGAAAAGGATCTGGGGTGATTGTCACGGGGGACACAAAACACTCTGCTCCATGCCATAAAGTGGCTGACAAAGCAAACAAAATGCTGGGGTGCATCACCAGAGGAATCACCTCAAGGAGTGAGGAAGTCATCATGCCATTGTATACTCCCTGGTTAGGCCACACCTGGAGTACTGTGTACAGTTCTGGTGTCCATATTTGAAGAAAGACATCAAACTGCTAGAGGGGGTGCAGCAAAGGGCGACTGAGATGATCTTGGGCCTGGGAGGACAAACCTCGATGAGAAGAGACCAAGATAGCTCAACATGTACTCCCTAGAGAATAGGAGGGAGAGGGGAGCATGGTAGAAACCTTCAAATGCTTAAAAGGTATGAATAAGGTTAGAACAGAGGACATCTTCAGCTTAAAGGGGAGGGGTCCACAAGGGGGCATGGTCTAAAATTAGTGGAAGGAAGATTTAGGAGGGAAATGAGGAGGCACTATTTTGTTTTGTTTTTTTATAACGACATAATTTGCCATCTCCTCCGTGGACCTGGAGGGGCTATGACCCCCCCCCCTCGGAGGGGTACGTCCTCCGGCCCATGGGGGCCATCATGGGTCCTGCTGGATCCCAGTATTTTCCTCCATTTTTTTCCCCTGCCCCCATGCAGTGGGCGCAGCAGCCATCTCCACCTCCGCGGAGGCAGCCAAGCACACCTGGGCATGGGTCGAACCACTCTTGTGCTGACACCCGCAGCACACAAACCTCCCACCCTGAGGTTGGACAGCAATCCTCCGGATGCTCAATCCTTACCTCCCAGCTGACCCCTGAACGACCTGAGTCCATTCCCAAAACAGGTCGTCGGTGTGGTGGAGGAGGCACTATTTCACTGGAAGGGTAGTGGCAAGTAGAACGAACTGCCAGAGGAACTGATCTCACTGAAAACTATGGGCAGTTTTAAGAGAGGGTGGGACAGGGTCAAAGCGAAGGTCAGTTCTTTTTTTTACATTAACGTTTTTATTAGTTTTCATCAAGAACAGATACAATAAGACCTATATCAGTTTTGACAGAAGGGTACAGCCAGGGAATACATAGGATATATTTGCTGACTAAAGAGAAAATCACTATAGACATGCAGTTGGATATATAGTTCTTCATTCTTAAAATAGAACCAGAGGTGTGTCACGGTCATGAATGTGTCTTCAGAGTGGGAATAGCCCAAACTGCCTTCATGTTAGGGAAGGTCAGTTCTGTGGGAAGTTTGGGGTGGGGGGAGAGGAGGGTGAGGGATGATAAATCTAGGGTTGAAGTGGGTGTGGGGGGGGGCAGCTACCGCAGAATAAACTGTGTGCTGCACACTCGAGCAGAATATGTTTGCATGTTCATGTGTAGTTTTTTTTACTTCCAGTTCCAGTAGACTTTTTTCTACGGGAGAGCAAAATGGAAATCTTCTGTGTTTCTGCAGGTTAGGAAAGTGTTTGAACTGCAGACACAACCCACGGCCCATTACTTTCAGCACTCACTTGTCTGTGGTAATGTTTACCCATTCCTGGAAGTAGTGTGCCAGTCTTCCTCCCACTGGCAATGGGCCAGGCAAAACTGTCAGTGGTTTTGTATTGGCTGGGGCTTAGGCACTGGAGCTACGGCATTACGCCTGGAAGCCCTTTTTCCCCTTCCCCTATAGTAACCTCTCTGTGACTGGTACTCATATGGGGAAGTATCCCCTGCCTCTGCCTCCCCTTCTGTATGACCTGTAGGAAGTAGAGGCTTTTTCCTTCTCATTGTTATTTTTGAAAGTGCTTTTTTATTCATCTACTTTTTTCATATAGGCCTCTGTTTTGTCACCAAACAATGAATCTCCCTCAAGAAAAAATCAGTCACCTTAGTAATGTTGTTTCTTCTACTGGAGTCTTGCTAATATTATGACATATGCAGTGAGTCCCAACCTTCGAACTGCTCCGGAGGTGAAAGAGTTAACTTTCCATGCCAGGCATGGAACGCTGAGCTCGAGCTCGGTTGAAACTCTGTCTGTTGTTCTTCAAACTCAAACTGTCAGATCTTTACGAGCTAAACTCACTGAGGTCCTGTGTGGAAGCTGTAAACCTACACTAGCCAACGGCTACTAAACATAAGAACACATTTTTGGTCCCAAAACAAAGACTCAAGTCAGGAGACCCAAAAAATGAAAAACACAACCAAGTCACCCCAAAAAAGGAGGGGTGAAAACAACAAGGTGGGCATCTACTAAGTGCAAACACTGCACTGCCCACCCACATCCCAAAACAGAGGTTCTGAGAGGGGCAGGCGGGGGACATCATAATATAGCAAGACTCAATAGAAGAAACAACATTACTAAGGTGAGTAATTTTTCTTCAAACAACATAAGTCTTGCTATATTATGACATATGCAGACTACAAAGCAGTACCTCCATGGAGGAGGGACAGAACCTACTTGGGAAATAGGCTCTGAAGCACAGCTGTGCCAAACCGAGCATCATTCCTAGCCTGGAGATCCAGGGAGTAATGCTTGGTAAGAGTATGAACTGTTTTCCAGGTAGCTGCTTGACATATCTCTAGAATAGGGATGTCCCTGGCAGCAGCCAGGAAAGCAGCTGTACCTCTGGTAGAGTGAGCCCTCAGGCCTGAGGGAGGAACCTTACCCAGTTTTTCATAGCAAAATTGGATACAAGAGACAATCCACCTGGCAATGGATCTTTTAGTGGCAGGTTTCCCTTTACCAACCTCACCATAAGTGAGGAACAGTTGGAGGGAGTCAAACCTGTGACCCTTGGTACGTTCTATGTAGTAACTAAGGGCTCTCCTCACATCTAAGCTGTGCAGCCTCCTCTCGCCAGAGGAGGAATGGTCAGTGAAGTACACTGGAAGACATATAGATTGATTAAGGTGGAAATCTGAAACCACCTTAGGCAAGAACTTCCCGTTAGTCCTGAGGACCACCTTATCTCTATGAAAGGAGATAAAATCAGGCTCCACTGACAAAGCTTGTAATTCACTTATGCGTCTGGCAGAAGTGATTGCTACCAGAAACACAGTCTTCCAAGTCAAGTACTTAAGCTCTGCTGAAGACAAAGGCTCAAAGGAGGTTGTATAAGCTGAGCAATGCAAACATTAAGGTCCCATGCAGGGCAGGGTCCCTGAATGGAGGGTTGGTGAAGCAATCCTTTGAAAAACTTGGGAATACAGGTGAGCTGAAGAGAAGAGGCTTACCTGTTGAAATAAAAGCAGACACAGCTGCCAGATGCACCTTTAGGTAGCTGGTCTCAGCCTCAAGGTATTTAAGTGGATCATATAATCCAGAACTGTGGGTAAATCAGCAGATTCAGGGAAATATGCTTTCCAGAGCACCATATGGAAAACCTCTTCCAATTGGAATTATACGTAGCTCTGGTGGAAGGTTTCTAGAAGCCTTCAGGATATCCATTACACCTTGGGAGAGGTATAAATCAGCAAACCTAACTCTTCAAGAGCCAGGCCTTGAGATTGAGAGATTTGAGGTTCGTACCAAACCCTCCCTGAGCACAGGTTAACAGGTTGTGATTCCTGGAAAGACACAGGGAGGATGGACTGCTAAGGACAGTAGAAGTGGATACCAGGGTTGTCTGGGCCAATCTGGAGCAATCAGGATCATCTTGCAGGGTTGAGATCTGATTTTGACTAGCACTTTGAACAGAAGAGGGAAGGGGGGAAAGCATAGAGAAACTTCCCTTCCCAATTGAGAACTAAGGCATCCAGAGGGACTGAGCCAAACACCGGGGGCCTGCAGCAAAAAAGGGGAAGTTGGTGATTGTCTGGGGCTGCAAAAATATCTATCTGCGGGGTGCCCCATCTGGCAAATACCACCTCCAGGACCAGGGGGTCCAGTGACCATTCATGATGGCCCTGAGAAATCCTGCTGAGAGCATCTGCCAGGACATTGTCCTTGCCTGGGAGGTGAACTGCCGTAAGGGAGATGTTCAGGGAATAAGCCAGAGACCACAACTTCACTGCTTCAGTGCACAAGGCCGTAGACCGAGTGCCCCCTTGCTTGTTGATGTACCACATTGTGGTGGTGGTGTCTGTTCTGACCTGTACAACTTTGTTCTGAACAGATTTGGAAAAAGCTTGAAGTGCTAGAAAAACTGCTCTGAGTTCCAACAGATTGATGTGGAGCAGAGATTCCTGAGGTGACCACAACCCCTGGGTAGTGAGGTCGCCCATGTGAGCCCCCATCCCAAGAGGGATGCATCTGTAGTAAGGATTAAGGAGTGAGACTGAGTGACAAAGGGAACCCCTTGTCTCAGATTGCTCTGATCCTGCCACCACTGAAGGCCTGGATCAGGGTTCGAGTCACTGGGATCAATTTGGTTAGAGGGTCTTTCCTTTGAGACCAGAAGGCTCTCAAATGGAACTGAATGTCCCTCATCTGAAATCTTGCTCCCTGCACTACTGCTGTAGAAGCAGCCATGTGCCCCAGGAGCTGTAGAAAATGCCTTGCTGGTCGAGACACCTGGGGGTGAATGAGGAGCCAGAGAGACCAGGGTCCTTGCCCTTTCCAAAGGAAGGAAGGAAGGCTCTGGCTTTCTCTGTGTTCAGCTCTGCGCCTATGAAGGTGAGGAGCTGGACAGGCTCTAGAACGGACTTTGAAAGATTCAGAAGGAAACCTAGAGAAGTGAGCAGTTGCTGAGTCATCTGTAGGTGTAACCTGACTTGGTCTGGGGACTGGCCCACTATGAGCCAGTCGTCCAGGTAAGGGAAGATGGCAATTCTTTGCCTTCTTAGAGAAGCAACTGCTACTGCCAGGCATTTTGTGAATACCCTTGCAGCAGAGGTGAGGCCAAAGGGCATTGCTCTGAACTGATAATGGCCTGAGGGCAGCTCGAACCTGAGGTACTTTCGATGGGAGCTTCTGATGAGAATATGAAAGTAGGCATCCTTGAGGTCCAGGGACGCTAGCCAGTCCCCTGGCCTTAGAGAGGGTAGAATTATTCCCAGAGTCACCATTTTGAATTTTGGTTTTAAAAGGTGCTTGTTTAAGTATCTGAGATCCAAGATGGGCCGCCATTCTCCTGTCTTTTTTGGGGTAAGGAAGTACCTGGAGTACAACCCTTTGCCATGGTGTAGGGGTGGAACCCTTTCCACAGCTCTGACAGCCAGGAGGAAGAGACCTCTTGCCTCTAGGGCAAGTGCCTCTGGTGGATTTGCAGGTGGAAAGGATCTGGTTCTCATCTTGAAACTTTTGAAGCTGAGAACCAGTCCCTGGCTTACTACTTCCAGGACCCACTTGTCTGATGTCAGAGACTCCCAGTCCTGGACAAAGTAAGCCAGCCTGCCCCTACAGGTAGTTGAGAATCGGCCCTGGCAACCCCATCAGGGTGCCTGCTTGGCAGGGGCTTTGGGCTGAGGGTTGGAAACAGGCCTGCTGGCACCCCTTCTGCCTCTCCCTCTAAAGAACCCCCTCTGGGCATAAGCAGAAGAAGAGGCCTGGGCTTGGTAAAAGGGCCTATGAAAAGGCCTGCCCCTGCCCCTGGGAGGCTGCCTCTGAAGAGTGGCCTGCCTTTCCTTGGCCTGTGCACTCCTATAGGTGGTCCTATACTCATCCATTTTCTTCATGTAATTCTCTGTCTGCTCCCCAAACAGGAATTACCCACAACAGGAAAATCCATGGCCTTAGTCTGGGTATCCTGTGACAGGCTAGTACATCTGAGCCAAGCCATTCTGCGAAGTGCCGAGATGTAGCCATGACTCTGATGACACATCATTTGAGTCCACTGCAGCATGGAACTGCACCTTGGATGCCTCAATACCATCAGCAGCCACCTGCTCCAGCTCCTTGGCAAGCTGGCCAGGGACCTGTTTTGCTAGAGCCATAACAGTATCCCATTTGGATTTCTGATATCTCAGCAACATAAGCATATAATTTGCCTGTCTGAGCCCCAAGGATGCTGCCATGTACTGTTTCTTTGCCATGGCATCAATCCTCCTAGAGTCCTTGTCTGGGGTGTGAAGCCAAGGGATATTTGCCTTGTCACAGGCTGCAGCCTGCACTACCCAACATGGCTGCATTGTTGTGAAAGGAACTCCGTATCAGAGCCTGACAATGTGTACCTCTTGTCCATTCTCTTATCCACAGGAGGTATAGTGTGAGGAATTTTTAAAATTTTAAAAGTCTGTTTCCCAAAGGATTTATGCAAGGGAAAAGACAGTCCCCTAGACTCTGGGATATCCATCATTTCCACATAGTCAGGCTCCTCTTGATCATCCACAGCTTCCTCCATAGGGAACTGGAGGGTTTCAGCCACTTTTTTATAAAACATAAAATGAGAAGGGGACTCAGAAAGCCTAGGAGGAGACACTCCGGAAGGTCTGTCTGGGGAGATGTCCGGGTCAATGGGCACATCCAGACTTTCAAATCCACATTCACTCTCCTCATACTCCTCTTCCCCCTCCTCCGGTTTGTAATATTCCTCTAAATCATAATCTTGAACCGGTGGAACCGGCTGAACCGGGCGCTTACCTGATGGTGCCGGTTCGGTCGGAACCGGGGAAAGCGACTGGACAATTTGAATCGCTTTGGCTATATCTTCAGCAGTTGGAGAGGAAAGTTTTGGCTCCACACCAGCTGATTTCCTAGTCCTTTTTGCTGGAACCGACCCTCAGAGTCGGCTCTCCTTTTGCCCGAGGAAGTCTCGCCCTGGTCAGAGGGCACTCCCTCTGGTTCGGTTGGAACCAAACCGGGCTGGCCATCCGGGTCAGCGGACCTTTTGGCCTCCCTTTCCCTGAGCCTACCAACTCTCTTTTCCAGGGTAGCTGCAGGAAAATTTTTACAAATCTGGCAGTCTGCGTTGAGGTGGTCAAACCCCAGACAGTAAACACAGGTGGTGTGGGGGTCAGCCTTGGCAAAGACTTCCCCACACACACACTGCAGTGTTGAAACCCAGTGGGCCCGGTTTTTCTTTTGGGTTTCTCAGACATAGTGCCAGTCCTAAATACAGGTTACTCACCTGTAACAGGAGTTCTAGGAATGGTATATGTTGTTCATCCACGCTTATTGGCATGTAGCCTTGCCGCTTTAAATCTTGCCGGAAGGTCTTCAAGCTGGCTCCTCCCACCCACCTGGGTGGTAAAACTCTCGGCTCCGCCCCATGATGCCAGATCTGGCCCGCTGGAAGCTCAGGTTGTGCGTCGAAGCCGGGGAGGTCGGATGGGTCGTGTGGATGAACAACATATACCATTCCTAGAACTCCTGTTACAGGTGAGTAACCTGTATTTCTAGGGACATGGATATGTTGTTCATCCACACTTACTGGCAGACTCCTAGCAGTTCTCCGGGAGAAGGGAGGCAAGGCGCACACCCCCTACTTAGGGAATAGAGACTGGAGAACTGAGGCCCCAAAACCAGCATCCCGGCGTGACTCAAGGTCGATGTGGTAGTGGGTGATGAAGGTGTGTGCTGACTTCCAGGTAGCAGCCCTGCAGATTTCCTGGATAGGGACGTCCCTGGAAGCAGCCATCGCAGTGGTATGGCGGGTAGAATGAGCTCTTATCCTCTGGGAGCTCCATGCCCGTCAACCCATAGCAGAGATCTATGCAGGAGGTGACCCACCTGCTTATCGTCCGCTTGGCTGCAGGTCTGCCAGGTGCGGCTTCAGCTGAGGTGACAAACAGCTGGCAAACCTCTCCCCGACTTTCAGCCGTACGCCCTTATAATAAGTGAGCGCTTCTAGGGTCCAGAGTATGAAGCCTATATTCGCCTCCCGAGGTGTGATTGGGGTAGAACACCGGCAGAGTCAACACCTGGTTAAGGTGAAACTCCGACACCACCTTCGGAAGGAATTTCGGGTGGGGGCGCAGGACAACCTTGTCCCTGTGGAAGACCAGGTAAGGAGACTCGATGGAAAGCGCCTGGAGCTCTCCCATCCTTCTGGCTGACGTAATAGCCACCAAGAAGGCGGTCTTCCACGACAGGTGGGAGTACCAGCAGTAGATCCCACGGACGTGGAGGTTCTCACACTGGAGGTGAAATGTGATCAAGTCCTTTGAAAAAGCGCCAGACCACCTTCTCCTGCACCACCGACTGCTTCCCGGCCCGCGCCCGGTAAGCAGAGATGGCTGCCGGGTACACCCTTAGGGTCGTCGACCTAAGCCCTTGCTGAGAAAGGGACCATAAATAGTCCAAGATGCTTGCCAAGGAACAGGAGGAAGGGTCCAGGCCCTTGCCCTGACACCAAATGGAAAACCTTTTCCATTTGAAGGCATAGCATTTCCTGGTCGACTCCTTACGGGACGCCTCAACTACATTGAGGACCTCATCGGAAAGACCCAAGGCCTGGAACTCTAGCCGCTCAGGAACCAGGTCGTCAGGTGCAGGGATTGAAGGTCTGGATGGAACACCTTCCCCAGATTGACTGAAAGCAGGTCCGGGCGAGCTGGAAGCTGCCTCGGGAGCCTGGAGCTGAGGCTGAGGAGATCTGGATACCAGCATTGGCGGGACCAGTCTGGGGCTACCAGAATCACCTGCGCCTTGTCCCTCCTCACCTTGAGAAGCACCTTGTGGATCAAGGGAAATGGGGGAAAGGCGTAGAAGAGGCCCGGGGTCCATGGCCTCGAGAAGACATCCCCCTGCGACGAGCCCTGCTGAGGGGCGGGCATGGAACAGCCTCAGCTTCGTTCTCCTGGAGGTAACAGATCCACCCGAGGTGTGCCCCAATGGGAGAACAGATCTTGTACTACCTCCGCAGGAGAGACCACTGTGGGACACAGCCCTATCCGGCTTAGGGCATCGGCCAGGGTGTTGGAGGCCCTGCCACATGAATGGCTAGGAGATCCGCCTCCAGGCTGCGCATGAGTGACCAAATATGGAGAGCTTCCTTGCACAGAGGCATGGAGCACGCCCCGCCCTGGCAGTTTAGGTAGTACATGGTCGGTATTGTCTGTCTGGACCTGAACCACTTGACCCCGTGAGAAACGGAGCGAAGGCGGTGAGAGCTAGCGGACCGCCGGAGCTCCAGCAGGTTGATATGGCATCGGACTCCGCTGGGACCAGATGTCGTGCACTCTGTGCTCCCCAGATGGGCACCTCCAACCCATCAGAGAGGCGCCGGTCGATAGAGAGACCGCCAGCTCAGGCGACAAACGAGATGCCCTCCTGCAGATGAGCTGGAATGATCCACCACTGGAGAGCGTTCCACATCCCCTGGGTCACCGTCACTAGCTGGTCCAATGGATCGCAGCATTGAGACCACTGGCTGGCCAACCCCATTGAAGGGGGCGCATGTTCCAGCGGGCCCAATGGACCACGCTGGTGCAGGCCGCCATGAGACCCAGGAGGCGCAGGAAGTCCCGGGCAGGGCGCGATTGCCCAACCAGAAATGATCGGGCAAAGGAGGAAAGAACCTCGGCCCTGTCCGCCGGGAGCCGTGCTCTGGCTCGAAGAGAGTCGAGCTCTGCCCCGATGAAGAGAATCACCTGCTTCGGTTCGAGTTCCAACTTGGCCTCGTTGATGAGGAGGCCGACCTGAGAGCAAACCTGAGGGCCAGATCTCTGACCGCTCCACCTCCTGTCTGGAGGCGGTGCTATCAGCCAATCATCCAGGTAAGGGTACACCTGACCCTCAAGCGCCAAGAGGAATGCTGTCACCACTGCCATGCATATGGTGAAGACCCTGGGTGCAAGAGACAGGCCAAGGGCATGGCTCGAACTCGAAAGGGATCCTTCCGCCGAAAGCGAAGGGAATCTCTGGTGAGACGGACTGATAGGGACGGAAAAACGCGCTCTGCAGGTCCAGAGAGCAGAACCACACGCCGCTCCAAGGATGGTATTATCTGAGCCAGAGTGACCATCCTGAAGGTCCGAGACCTTAGGAACTTGTTTAGGTCGTGCAGGTCGAGAATGGGTCGCCAGCCCCCAGTCCGTTTTGGGACCAGGAAGTACCTGGACACAAACCCCGGGTCTGAGGGAGGGTCCGCCACCTCTCTGATCACCTCTTTCTCGAGGAGCAGAGCGATGTCGGCTCGGCGAGCCAACAGCGAGGCTGCGGACCCCGAGGCCCCCTGGGGCGACGGCTCGGAAGGGCGGGCCTGCTCGAACTCCAGAGGCAGGCCCTTTCCTACCACTTCCAACACCCACCGGTCTGTGGTTATAGCAGACCAGGCGGAAAGGAAGTAGCTAGGTGTCTCTACATGGGGTAATTGGGGTGGGGTGACGAGGTTGGGGGCGACACCCCTCAACCCGTCACTGGGCAGGCTTGGAGGAGGGACCAGCTGAGGGACCTCCTGGGCCTTTACCTCCCTGCTTCCTGGAAGAGGAAGCCGCGGGCTTGGGTTTGGGACGCCAAGCGCGAGCCTGCTGGCCCTGATGCTGCTGGGCCGGACGTGCCGCGGGCGCAGACGGACGAAACGGCTTGGGTTGCGGTCTGCGGCTCTTGTCCCTCTGGGCAGATGAGACCGAGTCCAGAGTGGCGTTGGACTTTTCGATCCTCTGGAGGCGACCTTCCACTCCAGAGCTGAAGAGGTCGGTTCCCAGGAAGGGGACATCCGCCAATTTGTGCTGGGTATCAGCTGTGAAGGTGGATATCCTCAGCCATGCCCGACGGCGCATAGCCACGCGCGCCACTACTGACCTGGCGATGAGTCACCGATGTCCAAAGCAGTCTGAAGTTGCTGCTTGGCCACTGCTGCCTGCCCTGGTCCCGCACCTGCTTAACCGTGGTCTGCAGGTCAACCGGAGATGAGGGACTACCTCATCCAGGAGCCCAACAGGGCGTGAGAGAAATGTGCCATCAGCACGGCCGAGCTGGCCTGACGAAGGCCAAGGGAGGATGACAGAGACTTTTCGGTGTAGTCCAACTTGACCTTTGTCGGGAGGTTTGTTCACGCCCCGGCGCTTCGCACGCCGGAAGACGCTGTCGGTAACCAACCCTCGGCTGATGGGTGTTCCGAGAAACCGGACAGGAACCGTGGGAGACCGTATACTTCCTTGCCATCCTGGCCGGGCGAGGGCAGGAAGCAGGATGCTGCTAGAGCCCAAGGCCGGGCCTACAATGGCCTCGGCCGCCGGAAAGGCCTCTGTAGGAGAATCCCCTCAGTCCAATATCTCCGTGAGGGGATACTTGGCCCGCTTGGATACGGGCTCGAGCTGCATCCCGGTGGACTCCGAGATGAGCCTAAGCAAACCCATGAAGGACGAAGGGCTATCATCCAGTGACTGACCTCCTGAGGACTCCAAGTCGACCCGCCTGGAGAACAGGGAGGAATCGTCATCGGACTCAGAGGAGTCCGCAAAGAGCTGCCTTGGGCCTGAGCCACCCTCCACCTGCCAAGGGCGATCGGGAGTGAGGGTGACAGACAGCCTATGGGGCAGACCTTGGGCCGACTGAGAATTCTTGGTCGGAGACCCAAACAACGGCTGTGGAGGCGGAGGTTCCACCGGAATCGGTGGGGCAGCCAGTTTCGGCCGAGCAACAGGCCTGGAAGCAGGCGCCTCGGCTAAGGCGAGGGGTTGCTTCAGCCGCTCCGGTGACAGCCACTTGATAGCCGGGGAAGGTGACGATGTCGGCTTGCTCCCAGACAGAAGAAGCTGTTGCCACATGAGGTCCTCGTATCGTCGACGCAACTTGCGTCGAAGCCTCCCCTCGTCCGAGGAGGAGGACAAGGAGCGGCGCCGCTTGCCACGGTGCCGAGACCAGGACCGCCTGTGACGGCGGGATCGGCTGGACCGAGAAGAAGTCCAAGACCGAGACCGCGAACCTCGGCTTTTCCGAGGAGGGTACGGAGGTAGGGTGGGGGAAACTCGCTCTCCCCTCGGCTCGGAGGGCTCTACCGTGGACTCCGGAACCGGAGGCACGGGCAAGTCCACGGACACCTCAACCACCACCGGGGAACCGGGAGTGAGGGTTTTGCTTCACCGTCGACAGCCTGTCCAACGGGTCGAGAAAAATCTCGACTGCGTCGACGGGAGTCTCGGTCAACTGACCTGACGGGGACACCATGAAGCCAGTGGCCGCCGAAGGATCGACCGAAGTCGATGGTCAACTACTCGGAGAGAGGGACCTCTCCCGCTCCCAAGAGCGTCGACGGAGGGACTTACCTTTGTGGTCCTTCTTCTTGGACCGAGAGGAAGGTCCTGAAGATGTTGGTCCCTCTCCCTTAGTGGAGAGGGAGAGACAGAGCTCCTTAAAAGAAGCTGAATAGGAGGATCCCAGGAGAGCGGATAAATGCCGCGGTGAGGAAGACGAAGATGCAGCCTGCGCCGCTCCTCCTCGAGGGGGCTTATCATCAGCTGTGTCCGCCGAGCCCGCCGCCACAGAAACCGCCAACCTGGCCCTTTGACTTTATCGGAGGATAACGCTTCGGTCGCCCAAGTTGTAGACGGGCTGCACGGTCTTCCAGGACGAGGTCAAAAAGAAGAGCACAGGTCGAAGCTTCGCGGGTCGTGCCCAGGGCCCAGCAGTAGACGACGTGAGTACGGATCCGTCCGAGACATCTTTCTGCCCGCATGGGCACCTCCGAAACCGGAGTCGATTTGTCCATCACAGCGCAGGCAAATAAGTGACCAAGTCTTGAAAACCTTAAAAGTAATTTCGGTAAACCAAAGAAATAGGAACTAGTCTTATACGTAGAGCGTTAAGAAGGGAACCTGAGCTTCCAAGCGTAAGGAAGATCTGGCGTCATGGGCGGAACTGGAGTTTTACCACCCTGGTGGGTGGGAGGAGCCAGCTTGAAGACCTTCCGCAAGATTTAAAGCAGCAAGGATACCTGCCAATAAGTGTGGATGAACAACATATCCATGTCCCTAGAACCAAACTTACCCGCTTATGGCAATCCGCCAGGCAAGACCCTTCTACGTTCCCAACCGTGTCACGGTCGTGGAAAAAAACGTAATAAAATCTGTTTTTTTAGAACCGATAAGAACCGGTAACCACACTCTAAATCACAGATTAATATATTTTAAACAACCTGATCGATTCAAACCGAACCGATAAACAGTTTACAAGTTCCACACAGAACAGAATTAATGTAAACCTATCTAGTACTCACAAATACCACAGACGGAGCTTGAACCGACCGGTTGCGGTTTAAATTCGGTCGAAAACCGAGAAAAACAATACTTTAACCGACGAACCGAGCAAAAGGAGAAATCTCCGGAGCGACTGTTCAGTGAGGCGGAGTAAAGAATCTGACGGTTTCGAGTTTGAAGAACAACAGACAGAGTTTCAACCGAGCTCGAGCTCAGCGTTCCATGCCTGGCATGGAAAGTTAACTCTTTCACCTCCGGAGCAGTTCGAAGGTTGGGACTCACTGCATAAGTCATAATATAGCAAGACTTCATGTTGTTTGAAAGGAGAAATCCATGGCCTTTTTTAGTATCCTGGGAAAGGATGGTAGTCCTCAGCCAGGAAATCATTAAGGACACTGCATGTGCCAGTACTCTGGCAGCAGAGTCATAGTGTTCCCCGCACCATGGAAATGATATTTTGTGGCATCTAGGGCTGATCTTGCAGTGGCAATTGGGTCCTGTGACAAACCATTGTCTGTTCTTTCTGCTGGTGGCAGAATTGTGTTCCGAAGTACTTTCTGGTACTGTCATATATGTGCTGAATAAGCTGTCTGCCTGATAAGCAGGGAAGCTGATGTATAAACCATTTTTGCCATAGTATCCCATTTATTAGACTTTTTTAAGGAGGCTGTGCAGAGAGAGTCATTTTTGCTCTCTTACAAACAGCCGCCTGGCCTACCCCATGATGATCAGGACGGGCGTACAGATATTCCACTCCCTGCTTGTTCACCAGATATTTTCTCTTGCTTTTTTGTCGACAGCTGCAGCTGAAGTAGGTGCAGCCATGATTTGTGCTATGGCCTTTTAAGTGGTTTATGTATGGGAAGTAACACCCTTCTTGGAGCTTCTCCCAACATGTCCATAAAATCAGCATCCTCTTCATCCTCCTGTTTCCAGTGACAGGATGTTAAGGGTACCAACCATTTGAAAAAGATGAGTAGTTTCTCAGTCTGCCTTGGAAGAGGTTTGAAATCTTGCTCAGGTGTGCCCTCTAACTCCATGGGTCATCTTCCTCCATATGCACATAATATTCTTCCTCCTTCTCTGCAGGCAGATAGGTTGAAGCCTGAGCTGGGGTGAGGGTTATCTTACTGGAATTTCCCATGGTTTGGACACCTGGAATAACTGCAAAATTTTTAATATGTCCTCTGATAAGGGCACTTTTTTCTGTGCTATCTGTCTGCTCCTTTCTCCATGCAGGAGGGGTGGCAATCACATTATTTTACCATTTCCAATGCCTGCTCTGAGGCTCTTATTTTTATTTTTGCCATCACTGGATTCAGGGTTCCCCCTTTATGACACTCTGATATGTGAACCATCTTTACCAAGCCTCTGGCGGCTATTTAGATTTATCTTTTCCTTTTTTCTTGTCACCTTTTGTATTATTTGCTGCTGTACGTGAGGAGATGGACCCATCTTATGCATGCTTTCCACCATCCCTGGGACAACCTCAGCTTTTTTTTAATTATTTTTTAGGTGACACAGAGGCAGACCGAGAAGGAGTGCTTCTTTCTAAATTTTACCCATTTAAATGAGGTTTTGGCAATCAATATGACAGGACTTACAATGTATAAAGTCATGTTGTGGACCTAAGCACTAAAGCTTGGATAGTCTGCCCTTGCCAAGAGCTGAAAACAAGTTTTATGATATTCTGATGGTTCACAAGGTCTTTCTGACATACCAATTTGAGAGAACCTTGAAAAATACAAGTCCTAAATGATGCAGTAAAAAGCCCAGTAAAAAAATGGCTTTTGTACTGAAGAAACTGTGCCAAAGGTCAAATTGTGGCTCCTGTAAAAGAACCAATTAATTAAGGTGAAAGCGTACAGACAGAAATGGAAAGTGTAAATGCTCTGTCTCTGTAAATTTGATAGCTAAAAATAGTAAACCACAAATAACAGCAAAAAAGAATGTGCTTTGTTAGCCAAATAGTCATACATGGCAACAGTAGCCAAGTAGGATACTCTCTGGTTTCTGGGAATCAAACGGGAACTGGAGAAAGAACAGGTTACTCACCTGTAACAGTAGTTCTAGGAGTGGTATAAGTAGTTCATCCACACTATCTGGCATGTCCCTTTCCCCTTTAAATCTTGCCGGAAGTCTTCAAGCTGGCTCCTTCCACCCACCCGGGTGGTATATACCTCGGCTCCACCCCATGACACCAGATCTTAGCCCGCTGGAAGGTTGTGCGCCCAAGCTGGGAGGTCGGTGGGGTGGATGAATATCATATACCACTCTAGAACTACTGTTACAGGTGAGTAACCTGTTCTTCTAGGAGCGTGGTATTATTTATTTTATTTATTGAAAAGTTTCACCAGGTAAGGTGCACTGAACAACAAGTTGCTCGTCTCTCGGTACGACCTGGGGGAAAGGGTGATGGGGGTTACATAGTAAAAAACACACTTAAAATAAACATAGCATAGAGAGCAACATGGACTTAGTGAGCACAGATTCTCAAACAGATCAAATATTACAGGGTGGCATAGGTTAAAATCCAGCGGCTAAACCCGCATGTGGTGCAGACTCACCGGTCATAATATCAAGTAGGGGGACCAAAGGACTAGACCATATCCAGGTCAACAATAGCATAGGTCAGGCAAGTAGTGGTGAGAAACATGAGAAGCAAGTCAGAGCCTAGGGAGCTGGTCTATAGGGGGGGAGTGAGAGAGAGAGAGAGAGAGAGAGAGAGAGAGATTAGGTGAAGACAACATGTAAAAATAGGAGCCAGGATTGGTTCCAAGTGAATAGAACTGGTAGGGCTAGACAACCCAGCAACAGAGGGCTCCCAGCACCAGGCAGGGTGAGAGGCAGGGGCATGGGAGAAGTTAGGGGCAAGTGCAATTAACAGATAGGAAGTTGTGGATAGCATGGTTTAAAGAGTCAAGCGAGGAAGAGGATCGGATCTGAGCAGGAAGAGAATTCCACAGATGAGGGAGGCAGTAGGAGGGGAGGCCTCACCCAATAACGGTGGATCTCCAAGGAACAGAGAGAGTTCTATGGTCGTGGACCTCAGAAGTCTCGAGGGGTGGGTGGTTGGAGAAAAGGGAAATTAAGTAGTGGGGAGTGTACCAAACCAGTGCTTGAAATGAAGTTTACGCTGTGGTGCTGTCGCCTGTTTGTCAAGGAAGGGAAGGCTAAGGCTCGGTACAATTGACAGTGGTGGATAAGGGGAGGTGCATCTAGAGCAAACTGACAGAAGGAGTTGAAGAGGGTATCCAAGTTAGTAGGGAGGTGGCAGGAGCTGAGCAATAGATATTGTCACCATAGTCAAAAATGGGGAGGATCTTTTTGGACCAGTTCGCATCTTGCCTGGGGCAGCAGGCAGGAGCAGTTTTGCATAAGACGCCGAGTTTGGGGTGCAGCTTTTTATAATGGCATCAATCGCGAGTCGAAAGAAAGATGTTGATCCAACCAAATGCCCAAATACCGGAAGGAATCAGTGGCAGTAATGGTTGCCCCGTCGAGGTTAGTAAAGGAGAGGGTGGGATTGGAGTTTTGACAGTTTCTGGCGCGTGCCAATAGTCAAGGACATAGTTTTCTTGGCGTTGAGGATGAGTTGATGTGATTGAAGCCACCTTTGGACCTTGCTGAAGTCACTTTGGATCCTGGAGGCGACATCCCCGGGGGAGGGCCCAGAAGAGTATAGAACCATATCATCAGCATACATATGTATGGAAGATGAGGTACAGACAGATGGCAGGTCATTTAGAAAGATGGAGAAGAGGATGGGACCTAGAATGGACCCTTGAGGGACGCCAGAGAATATAGGTAGAGGAGGGGAGGTGACGGATATTTTACAGACTGAGAGCGGTTGTTAAGGTAGCACTGAACCATTTAACGGCGTGATCAGACAGCCCTGCTGATGAGAGGGAGCAGAGCAAGAGGGAATGGGATACCGTGTCAAAAGCTTTGGCGAGCTCAATAAAAATGACAGAGGTGATGTGGCCGCGGTTCATACCAGTCAGGATTGCATCAGTGAGACGGAGTAATGAGGTGGTAGTGGAGTGATGTTTACGGAACCCAGATTGGTAATGGGTGAAAAAATTTGTGTCGGAGAGGTACGAGGATAGTTGGTGAACGACTAGTTATTCTTGTAGTTTGGCCAGTGTCAGGAGGAGGGATATAGGGTGGTAGTTTTCAGGGGAGGAGGAGTCACCGCCCTTAGGGAAGGGGAGGATGATTGCATGTTTCCAAATCGAGGGGGATTTCGGCCAATTGAAATGAGAGATTGAGAAGGTCAGTCAGCAGGGGTTGGGGGGGCAATGGCCAGGGCAGACAGGTTTAATAGCTTAGGGTCCAATCCATCAGGGGAGTTAACTTTACATGGGTTGAGGGCCTCCAAGGCTGTCAGCATGTCAGTTGTCAGGATCTTGGTAAAGAAAAGCTGAGTGGTGGTGAAGTTGGACCTTAGAAGATGCGATGGATGGATTGTGTGAGGTTGGGAGGAGCTAAGCAGGGCAGTGGCGCAGGATGTGAAGTGCGAATTGATGGCATCGGCAACACTAGAGTGGTCGGAAATGACGGTGTTATTTAGCTGGGGGGGGGGAGAGCATGAGGGGAGAAAAGGGAGTGAATTACCTTCCAGAATTTAGACAGGTTGCTTATGTTGGAGTTAAAAGTAGAGCTGAAGTACTCAGCTTTGACCAACCGAGTGGCTTTTGTGCATTTGTTTCCGAGGGTGCAGCAGGCCTCATAGTCTTGACGGAGCATAGTATTTTTATAGAGCTTCCAGGCAGCATCACGCACCCTTTGGCAGGCAGTGAGTTCCGGAGAGATCCAGGGGAGGTGGTTGCCCCAGACACGAACCCGGCGTAATGGAGCATGTTTATTCCAGACTTCAAGGAATCGGTCACGGAAGTAATTGGCTGCGTTGTTTAGTTGCTGGGCAGATATGTTGGCTAAGTCAAGAGAAGCAAGATGTCTAGGGATTTGTATGAGCGAATTTGTAAAGTTTTGTAGGGGACTTTGACTTTGTGAACTTTATGCACCAGGAAAGTTATGCAATGGTCACTGAAAGCATCAGCTAGGGTACTTGATTTGATAACCCTATGGGTGTGAGTGGTAAGGACCCAGTCAATGATGAGAGTGGTTATTCGTATTATGGTTAAGCCTAGTCGGATCTTGGATAAGTGGTGTTAGATTGAGGGCATGAATAGCATTTAGTACTTTGCTAGGAACGGTAGACCAGTTTATGTTGAAATCTCCCATAATGTATAATTCGCCAGAAGAGGAGTGGCTAGCTAAGGTGGCTAGGAGGTCGGTAACAATATTGAGTTTAGAGCCGGGAAGGCAATAGGCGCCTGCAACAAGGATAGGTTTGGAGAAAGGGAGAGAGAGTTGCAACAGCAAAGCCTCATAGGCTTTAGGTACCCCACTAGAGAAGACAGAGGTGAATTGGATAGAGGAGGAGACATAGATGGCTACTCCGCCACCACTCCCATGCCTATCCTGATGTGAAATGGTGAAGCCAGGGAGAGTCAGGGGATGAGTTGCAGATTTTGTTATTTAGCCAGGATTCGGAAATTATAATTATATGGCAGAGCGTAGCCACCAGTGGCTGTAGCAAGTCAGTTTTAGGGAGGAGGCTATGTATGTTGATATGTAATAGTCTAAGGCCACTTGGAAGAGCAGTGAGGTGTGGTTCAGGTCTAATCACCAGAGTTTGCTGGGCAGGGCCAGGGTTGGGGTTTATGTCACCCGCCGATAGGAGTAGAAGGGCAATAATAATATAATGTAGTTTCGCACTCTTGAACCAGGAGGGGTTTCATGAATGGCGGGGGCTGGTGCATTGGCTGGTAGTGGGGGGCCTGGAGCTCAGCAGCAGTATAAGAGTGCTATATACAGGCAGCGGGACAAGAGAAGGGCTAGGGTGAGTGGGGGAGTTGGTCCAGGAGATAATAATGGGGAAGGGGGAGTTAGCCTGTGGGTACACAGGAAGAGGAAGGCTGGCATTAAGTTTCTGCAGGGGGACAGGAGGGGTTTATGGCTAGAGGCGGGAGAGCGAGCGCTGCAAGTATCAGAGTCACGTAGGATAAAGTCGAGGGCAGCATCTTGGATAAGTTTGAATTGCTGGAGTGTTGCAGTTTCCAGGACAAACTAGGGTAGCAGTTTAGTCAGCCAAAAAAGAGAAAGCCCAGCAACGTCGGCGGGGGTGGGGGGGTGGCCAAAGCAGTAGGAAATTAGCAGAGCTGACTCAAATAGCTAGACTGTGTAATGCTGCGAGAGCCAATGGAATGTAGGGCAAAAGGAGGAAGGAGGGCCTATGAGTATTTAAAGGAGGCCTGGGAGGGGTGGGGGTGGGAGAAACACAACAAGGAGCTGGCTAAGGCACTGAGCTGTTTGCTCAAAGTTAAAGGTGCACCAATCAGGAGAGCCATGCTGGCCGATGGACCAGTGGGATGCAGTGCCAGGAGCTTGGAGCCAATGCAGCACTGCCTGGGTGCAGGAGAGTCAGCGGTGAATACCTGTTGTTTTAGTCCAGGGTCGGGTTCCAGGAGGCGGCAGGAGCTGAGAGGTCCGTCGGTGGCTGCCAGAAACACGCTTTTTAGGGAGAGCGATTGAGGGACGGCCCAGCAAGGTAGCTGGTCTGGGGTGGGGTTCCAGGAGGACGGCTAGAGCTGGTGGGTCCCATCGAGGCGGCTCGGAAGGCGCTGCCTTCCTTGCCGAGAGCGCCAGGGCACACACAGCCAAATCTAGGGGAGGAAGGAGAAGACAGGTTAAATATGTGCTGAGGGGAAGAGATTACAGGTTGGGGGCGGAGACTGTCTGTGGACTGGTCATGGGGGTGGGGTGGAGGCAAGGAACAAAGAGTGGTAGTGAGGAGGCAGGGCTGGGCTGCAGCGAGACAAAGGGGCTAGAGGTAGACAAATTAAGTTGTGGGAGAAAGAAAACAGCTTAAGCAGCGGGGGACAGGGAATGGGTCAAGTGCGAGCAGGCTTGTGGCAACTGCAGGGGAATGGGAAGAGATATGGCAGAGGGGGGAGGAGAAACGTACACTGGAGAGACTAAGGAATCCTAGGTAGAGTACAGAGGGGGTGAGGGAGGAGAGGAAGGTGAAAGTGAGTGAGAGTGAGAAGAAGAAGAAGAAAACGGCAGGTTGAGGGTCCCAGGGCTAAGGCTAAGAAGTGACAAAAATTAGGCAGTGGGCGAAACATACACAAGTAAGACTAGCAAATAATAGCACGTTAACTGGTGGCTATAAAGTAAGGCTAGGCAGCTAGATATAACAATAACTGCTCACTAAAATTACATCAGCCCTCCACTTAGCAAGCTTTTAAACTTTAGTTTGCACAGGCAGGTAATTACAGAACAAAAAACAGTGAGAAAACGCAATGTTGAGAGGTCCGGCCGGTGGCTGATATGTTGTTCATCCATATTGTTTGGCAGACTCCAGCTAGTTCTGGGAGGAGGGAGGCAAGCACACCCCTTACTTAGGAAATAAAGATTGAGAACCGAGGCCCCAAGATCTTCTCGAGGCCGTGGTAGTGGGTAAAGAAGTGCTTGCTGACTTCCAGGAAGCAGTCCACATATTTCCTGGATAGGGATGTCCCTGGAAGCAGCCACCAAGCAGCAGGCTGGCGGTAGAATGAGCTCTTATCCTCTGGGAGGCTCCTGCTCCGGCCAACTCATAGCATGACCTATGCATGATGTAATCCATCTTGCTATGGTCCATTTTGGCTGCAGGTCTGCCAGAAGCGCTTAGCGTAGGGTGACAAACAGCTGGAGAACCTCTCCCAATTTCCGCCATATACTCTTTCTAACAGGAGACAGCACATCTCAGGTCCAGAGTATGGAGCCTGTACTTGGCGTCCGAGGTAATTAGGTAGTATACCGGCAGAGTCAACACCTGGTTAAGGTGAAACTCTAAGACCACCTTCAGAAGGAATTTCAGGTGAGGGCATAGGACAACTTTGTCCTTGTGAAAGACCAGATAAGGGGAGTCCACCGAAAGTGCCTGGAGCTCCCGTCCTTCTGGCAGACGTGATAGCCATTAGGAAGGCCGTCTTTCATGACAAATGTGACAACTCACAATTGTGCACTGGTTCGAATGGCTTGCCCATGAGCTTTGCCAAAACCAGCAGTAGATCTCACGGAGGTGGAGGTTCACGCACCAGAGGGGATATGTGATCCAGGCCTTTGAAGAAGCACCCAACGCCGGCCCGGTGGCGTAGAGGGTTGAGGCGCTGGTGCCTTACTCCGGACCACACCGCCACTCCGGTTCGGGAACGGACTCGGGTCTCGGGGGTCGGCAGGGAGTGGGCAGGATCGAAGGTCCGACGGACTGCCTCCTGTCCTGGGGTGGGTTAGGAGCATCTTCGCCATGCAGAGGCCCCCTAGTGGAGACTAGAGGCAATGCATGTAGCGACGTAAGTAGGGAGGAACAAGAAAACGAGAAAATCCGCCCGAAGTTTACCGGATGACGGACGCCGGCCCCGGACATCCCTGAATACTCCTGAGAGCCACATCTGCCTCAGCAGCTCCGAGGGTCCGAGAGAATAGTAGTGTGCTGGTTCTGCCCCCGCTGGTGCCTTTCCCCTCGGAGGAGGGGGACCCATCCGGTGCAAGGGTTACACCGGACTAGCCCGAGGAAGGCTGCAAATATGAGGTAGGTGGCTAAGGGGAGATAGTAGGGGAACGCCCGGGTCCTAGGCGCCCTGAAGGAGAGGTAACTCTGGGGCATGTAGGAGGGGAAAAAGAGACAATATAAAAAAAAAAAAAAAAAAAAAAGCACCCAACCACTGTCTCCTGCGCCAATGTCGGCTGACCGGCCCGCGCTCGGTAAGCAGAAATGGCTGCCAGGTGCACCCTCAGGGTCGATGACCACTGACCCACTTTGGAGAGAGACCAAAGGTAGTCGAGAATGTTAGCCACAGAACAGGATAAGGGGTCCAGACTCTTACCCTGACACCAAATGGAAAATCTATTCCATATGAAGGCGTAACATTTCCTGGTCAATTTTTCTCAATGCTCCACCATGGTGTAGACATCGTCGAAATACCCAAAGCCTGGAACCCTAGCCGCTCAGGTACCAGGCTGTGAGGTGCAGGGACTGAAGGTCTGGATGGAGTACCTTCCCTGGTTCAGTGATATCAGGTCCGGCATGTACAAAGCTGCTCCGGGGCCTGCAGCTGAGGCTGAGGAGATTGGATACCAGAACTGGCGCGCCAATCTGGGGCTTCCAGGAGCACCTTTGCCCTGTCCCTCCTCACCTTGAGTAACACTTTGTGATCAAGGGAAATGGAGGGAAGGCATAGAGAAGGCCTGGGGTCCACGGCCTCGAGAAGGCACCCCCGCAGCAAGCCCTGCTGAGGGGGCGGGCATGATACAGCCTCAGCTTGATGTTTTCCCTGGAGGCAAACAGGTCCACCAATGGTTTGCCCCAACGGGAGAACAGACTGTAAGCTACCTCTGGATGGAGAGACGACTCGTGGGATGTCTGGCCTATGCGACTGAGAGCATCCGCCAGCTGGTTCGAGGCTCCTGCCACATGGATGGCTAAGAGATCCACCTCCAACCAGCTTATGAGGGTCCAAATGCGGAGTACCTCCTTGCACAGCAGATGGGAGTGCATGCCGCCCTGTTTGTTGAGGTAGTACATGGTCGTGGTATTGTCTGTCTGGACTTGAACCACTTGACCACAGAGCTGAGAAGTGAAAGCTGACAGCGCCAGTCTGACTGCTCTGAGCTCCACCAGGTTGATGTGGCATCGGGACTCCTCGAGGTCCAGAACCCGTGGGCCCTGTTGTCCCCCATGTGGGCTCCCCAGCCCATGAGAGAGGCATCGGTCATAAGGACGACTGTCGGCTCAGGGCGGACAAACGGGATCCCTTCCTGCAACAGGTCTGGGGCAGTCCACCATTGGAGAGCGTCCCACATCTTCTGGGTTACAGTTATCAGCTGGTCGAAATGACCATGGTGCTGAGTCCACTGGGTGTCCAGCTCCCATTGGAGGGAGCGCATGTGCCACCTGGCCCAACAGACCACTGAGGTGCACGCCACCATGTAACCCAGAAGGCACAGAAAGTTCCAGGCAGGGCGCAAGTGCCCAACCAGAAATGATCGGGCAAAGGAGGAGTGAACCTCCGCCCTGTCCGGCAGGAGCCGAGCTCTGGCTTGACAAGAGTCGAGTTCTGCCCCGAAGAAACTCATCACCTGAGAGGGCATGAGTTCCAACTTGGCCTCGTTGATCAGGAGGCCAAGTTGGGAGCAGGTTCAGAGAGCCAGATTCCTAGATCGCCCACCTCCTGAAGGGAGGAACCTGCCAAGAGCCAGTCATCGAGATAAGAGTATATTCGACCTCGACACTGAAGGTGGGCTGCCACCACTGCAATGCACTTGGTGGAGACCCATGGGACCGATGACAGACCAAACAGCATGGCTTGAACTCGACAGGGTCCCCTCGACCCTGAAGTGGAGGAACCGCTGATGGGATGGACGGAGTGGGACGGAAAGAATGCATCCTGTAGATCCAGTGAACAGATACCACATGTTTTACCCCAGGATGGTATGATCTGGTTCACAGTTACCATCCCCAAGGTGCGGGACCTGATATATTGATTCAGGTTGTGGAGATCTAGGATGGGGCACCAATCCCCCGTCCGCTTGGGCACCAGGAAGTACCTGGACACGAAGCCTGGGTCTGTACGATGATCCGGCACTGGAGCTACTGCCTCCTTGTGGAGGAGCTGAGCTACGTCGTCTCGAAGAGCAGACTGAGTGCAAGCTGAGATCCTTTCCTCCCAAGGGGCGCGGGCATGGCTGGGAGGGTACTGCTCAAACTCTAGAGGCAGTCCCTGACCGACCACTTCGAGAATCCACCTGTCTGAAGTGATATCGGACCAGAAGGAAAGAAAGTGGTGGAGCCAACCCCTCACGGGAGGATCCAGAGCTGGCGGACGAGTGTAGGGTGGTAACCCCAACCCGCCACTGAGCAGGCTTAGTGGAGGAGGAGAAGGCTCCTGACCTGCGCCGGCCTTTACGGGCTGTTGAGGACCCTGCTTGGGACGTACGCCAAGCTTGAGCCTGCTGCTGCTGTTGCTGCTGACCTCTTTGGTAGGAGGGCTGCCTAACTCGCAGGGGAAGAATGCCGAAATGGCTTTTTCTCCTCTGCTGGTTCTTGCCTCAAGAACCCTTAGCAGAAGTAGCACCTAAGGTGGCATTAGACTGCTCTATATGCTGAAGGTGACCGCCACTCCTGGACCGAATAAGTCGGTGCCTAGGAAGGGCACATCAGCCAGCTTATGCCGAGTATCCAACGGAAGGAGGAAAGCCTCAGCCAAGCCCCCGCGCGAGTGGCCACCGTGCTGCCAGAGAACAGGCACAAGAATTTTCCTATATCCAGGGTCGCTTGGAACTGCTGTTTTGCAACAGCACGACTTCTGGTCCCGGACTTGCTTGACCGTAGTCTGCATGTCCACTGGGAGATGAGGGAGGACCTCGCCTAATGACCCGAGAAGGGCATGAGAGAAGTGTGCCGGAATGACATCCGAGCTGGCCTGATGAAGACCCAGAGAAGAGGCCGTATAGAGCTTACGGGCAGAGTGGTTCATATTTTGGACTCCTTGTCCGGTGTCGGTCAGTGTCGGGCCGAACTCCCAGTACACCTGAACACAGAGGCGGTCACCAGGCTCTAGGCCGAAAGGTGCTCTGTGAACCCCGCCAGAGACCCCATGGGCACCACGTACTTGTGGGCCATGCGGGCAGACGGTGCTGGGCAGGAAGCAGGACACTGCCAAACTTCAAGGGTCGGGCCAACAATGGCCTCAGCCACCGGAAAGACCTCAGTCGGTGTATCCCTCTCTTGAGGATATCGGTGAGAGGGTACTCTGCCTTCTTTTGGATGGACTCCATGGGCATTCCGGTAGATTCAGAGATGAGGCGGAGGATGTCCTGAAAGGAGGAAGGACCGTCCTCCAAACCTGTCACGGATGACTCATCATCCCCAGGATGCGAGTATAATCCAGTGACGCCTGAGTCCGAAGAATCATAGTATAGCGGTCTGTCGCTTCAGTCACCCTCGACAGGCCGAGGGCGATATGGGTGATGGTAATCGACAGATGCCGGGAAAGCCCGGTATCTTGTCGGTCCTCTTCGAGGGTGCCCTCCTCAGGCTGCTTAGGTGGTTCCACCCCAATTGCGGAGAGACCAGATAGGCCTCCAGCCGAATACGGGCCGCCTCCCACGGACGAGGAACTGAAGGCTTCAGTTCCGGAGGGGTCAGCTTCGCCTGAGGGAAAGCCATGTAATGGCTGGGGTAGGAGGCGGAGCCGGCTTTTGCACAGAAAGAATCAGCTGCTGCCACGAGGTCTTCATAGCGCCGATGGAGCTTCCGCCAAGCCTCTCCTCGCCCAAGGAGGATGAGGACCTGTGGTGTTGCCTCTTCTTAGAGTGCTTATGACTTTTTCGGTTCTGAACCTCGACCCAGATTGGGGAGGCCAACTCGGTCGATCGGAGACACCAGTGTCGGTGAAAACCAAGGGTCTGGAACCAGGTCCTTAATGGGGACGCCAGCAGGCTGGGTCTCCTCATCAGGGAAGACAAGGACCGGAGTTCTTTCCAAGGAGTCGCCGGGCTGAACTGATGACAAGGGTCGATTGGTCGAGAACAACTCGACCTCATCGCCACTTTCAGTCTCCTGGCCAGACGGAAGGTCCGGTGAAGCCGGCGGCTGAGGAGACGATCTTGACTGAAGTCAAGACCGCATGCTCCTGAGACTCGGACCTTTCTCGGTCCCAAGAGCATCTTCGCTTGGACGAAGACCCGGGGGCCTTATCCTTCTTCCGAGGGTGGGAGGAGTGCGAGCCCGAGGGCACCTCACCCCTGGTGGGGAGAGACTGGCACAACTCCTTGAAGGAGCCCGTAAAGGTGGAGCCAAGGTTAAGCGGAACAAAGAAGCTTCGATTGGCCGAAGCTCGAGCTGCTTCCTCCTCAAATGCCTTCATTTGTTCCAGCTGTTCGGCGGATCCCGTGGCTGCGGAAACTGCCCACCTTTTCTCCTTCGATTTCACCGGCGGGTTCCTTTTCTCCGGTCTCCCCAGCTTTAAACGTGCCTTGCGGTCGTCCAGGACGTTGGGATGGAAGGCCAGGCAAAACCACATGACAAGGTGTCGATCAACACTTAGACAGTAGACGACGTTAGGTGGGGATCAGTGCGCGACATCTTCTGGCCACAGGGCACCGCAAAACTCGGGAAGATTTTTCTTCCATGGCAGATGCTGTAAAATCGCAATCGCTAACTCAAACGAAGTTTTAAACAATTTTGGTAAAACCGACGATTAGAATCCAGGGCCTACAAAATGCTTTGAGAGCAGAAGGGAACCTGTATCTTCCAGCAGAAAGGAAGATCTGGTGTCATGGGGCGGAGCCGAGGTATATACCACCCGGGTGGGTGGGAGGAGCCAGTCTGAAGACTCCCGGCAAGATTTAAAGGGGAAAGGGATATGCCAAACAGTGTGGATGAACAACATATTGACACTCCTAGAATTGTAATTTACAGAAAACCCTATCTAAACACGGATTAATCGAGCAAAACTGACAAAATAAATTTTTGATAAAATTACAAAACAAAACCCGAATGGAGAACCAGCCATCAACATTGTTCACTTCGGGTGACTGCTCTTCAGGGGAGAAACAGATCTGAGCAACGGCCAGAGTGAAGCACAGATGCAGACTTTAAACTACATTCCAAATTCTCAAATTTGTATAGGTTTCTATTTCCAGGGCACCACTCTCAAATGAGTTGCCTGCATAAAGTGTAAACATTTAAGTGAGGGATTCCTGGGGTTAGAAGAAACTGATATAATTGAGCAGGATTGATATTAGGGGATGAATAATGTGCTAGATTTCTCTTGTTTTCCTCCTTTTCTTGGATTTTGATGGTTTTGGTTTTGCTGTCCATCCATAGATATTATGAATGTCAAGGAAAAGATGTCTCTTCCATAATGAACATATTTCAAATATGATTGTAGAGTTTTCTGTTGAAATGTTTTAACTTTCAAAAATAAAAACCCCTATTCTTCTACAATAAATGCCATGGGACCTTTTACTTCAACCTGGACAGTGACCACAGATGGGCAGAAGAGACCTTGTTTTAACATCTCATCTGAAGGACAGCACTTCAACAGTGCTGCCCCCACTCAGTGCTGCACTACAGTGTCAGTTATAGGTATTATCTCAAGTGCCTTGTGTGGGTAAGAACCTAGTACAATCCATCTTCCAGCCTCAGAGGTTAGTGTGCTACCTACTGAGCCAATGACACTGCACTAAGTTTATCAGGCATATAGCCTTGCTGCCAAACAGAGTACAATCCCCAAACCTGACATATCACCCCAGCACAAACTGAAAATCTTATACTTGTAGTCCTGTACATTCAGCCCATAAAAGGATTAGTCCTAGACAAAACCAGAAGAAACAAGAAGAAAATTACTCACCTTGGTAAGTATGTTTCTTCTAATGGAGTCTTGCTGTATTCTGACAATTGCAGTGATTTCCAACCTTGAACTGCCCCGAGAACAAAGAGTTAACTTTCTATGCAGGGCATAGACTGCTGAGCTCGAGCTCGGTTGAAGTCTCTATCTGGAGTGTTTCAAACCTAAACCGCAGATTCTTATGAGCCCAACTATACTAAAATTCTATGTGGAAATTGTAAAATCCTACTAGCCAACTGGTTGAAAAAGTTTTGGATTCCCAAGGAAGATTCAAGTCAGAAACCCAAAACCAATCTCATTACGAAATAAATCAGCACCCAAACAAAAGGAGGAGGGTGCAAGCAAAACACCCTGGGTGCAACACTGCACCTGCCCACCCACTTCCCAAAAACAGGTTCTGAGAGGGGAGGTAGGGATAGTCAGAATACAGCAAGACTCCATTAGAAGAAACATAATTACTAAGGTGAGTAATTTTTCTTCAAACAACATGAAGCCTTGCTGTTTCTGACAACTGCAGACTACTAAGCAGTACCTCCAAGGAGGAGGGACAGAACCTACTTTGGGAATAGGCACTGAAGTACTGTTGTGGCTAAACCGAGCATCACTCCAGCCTGGATATCCAGAGAGTAATGCTTGGTAAAGGTATGGACTGTTTTCCAGGTGGCTACTTGACAAATTTCTAAGAGAGGATATCCCTGGCAGCAGCCAGGGAAGCAGCTGTACCTCTTGTGGAATGAGCCCTCAAGCCTGAGGGTGGAGTTTTTCCCAGTTTTTCACAGCAGAATTGTATATAAGACACAATCCACCTGGCAACAGATCTTTTGGTGGCAGGTTTGCCCTTTCCCACTTCTCCATAAGTGAGGAACAACTGGAGGGAGTCAAACCTGTGACCCTTGGTATGCTCTATGTAGTAACTAAGGGCTCTTTTGACATCTAAACTGTGTAACGTCCTCTCTCCTGAAGAAGAATGATCAGTGAAGAAATCAGGGAGACACATAGACTGGTTGAAATGGGAGTCTGAAACCACTTTGGGCAAGAACCTTCTATTGGTTCTAAGGACCACTTTATCCGTATGAAATGAGATAAAATCAGGTTCCACTGACAGGGCCTGCAATTCACTGATATGCCTGGCAGAGGTAATGGCTACCAGGAACACAGTTTTCCAAGTCAAGTACTTAAGCTCTTCGGAAGACATAGGCTCAAAGGGGGGTTGCATAAGTTGAGCAATGCAAACATTCAAATCCCAGGCAGGGGCAGGGTCTCTAAAAGGAGGATTGGCGTGAAGCAATCCTTTCAAAAATTTACAGAACACAAGATGGGAAGATAGTGAGGAAGACTTCCCCAGAGACAAAAACGCAGAAACAGCTGACAAGTGTACCTTGAGAGTAGCTGGTCTGAGGCCTAGGCCATTAAGATGGACCATACAATCCAGAACAGTAGGCAATCCAGCAATGTCTGGAGAAATATGCTTCTTAGAACACCAAATGCTGAATCTTTTCCATTTGGAGTTATAAGTCTTTCTGGTGGAGGGCTTTCGAGAAGCCTTGAGGATATCCAGAACCCCTTGGGAAAGATGCAGATCTGCAAACTCTTAACTCTTCAAGAGCCATGCTCTGAGATTGAGAGACTGAAGATTGGGGTACCAAATCCTTCCCTGAGAGGATGTTAACAGGCTGTAATTCCTGGGAAGAGACAGGGGAAGATGGACTGCTAGGGACAGCAACAGGGGCACCAGGGCTGTCTGGCCCAATCTGGAGCAATCAGAATCACCTTGCAAGGTTGAGACCTTATTTTTACGAAAACTTTGAACAGGAGTGAGAAGGGGGGAAGACATACAGAAACTTCCCTTCCCAATTCAGAATCAGGGCGTCCAGAGGGACTGAGCCCAAGACTGGAGGTCTGCAACAAAAGAGAAGGAGTTGGTGATTGTCTGGGGCTGCAAAGAGATCTATCTCTGGAGTGTCCCACCTTGAAAAAATCACTTTCAACACTTGAGGGTCCAGGGACCATTCGTGATGGCCCTGAGAGATCCTGCTCAGTGCATCTGCTAGCACATTGTCCTTGCCTGGAAGGTGAACTGCTACAAGAGAGGTTTGAAGGGAATAAGCCAGCGACCACAACTTCATGGCTTCTGTGCACAAGGCCGTGGACCGATTGCCTCCCTGCTTGTTGATGTACCACATGGTGGTGGTGTTGTCTGTTCTGACTTGAACCACCTTGTTCTGTACTGACTGAGAGAAAGCTTTTAGGGCCAGAAAAACTGCCCTGAGCTCTAAGAGATTGATGTGGAGAAGGGATTCTTGGGGGGACCATAGCCCCTGGGCAGTGAGGGATCCCAAAAGGGCTCCCCAGCCCAGGAGAGAAGCATCCATGGTAAGGACCACTGAACAAGGCTGAGTAACAAAAGGAATACCTTGTCTTAAATTGTCCTGATCCTGCCACCATTGGAGGGCTTGGATCAAGGTCAGAGTCACTGGGATCAGTTTGGTAAGGGAATCGTTCCTCAGACCAGAAAGCTCTCAGGTGGAACTGAATATCCCTCATCTGGAATCTTGCCCCTTGGACCACTGCTGTTGAAGCTGCCATGTGGCCCAAGAGCTGGAGGAAATGCCTTGCTGGTCGAGATACCTGAAGGCTGAAGGAAGAAGCTAGTTCCATAAGAACCCTTGCCCTTTCTAGAGGAAGAAAGGATCTTGCTCTGAGTGTGTCCAGCTCTGACCCTATAAAGGTAAAAAGCTGGACTGGTTCGAGAACTGACTTGGGAAGGTTGAGAAGAAATCCTAGAGAAGTGAGCACTTGCTGGGTCACTTGCAGGTGAGACTTGACTTGGTCTGGAGACTGACCCACTATTAGCCAACTGTCCAGATATGGAAAAATGGAAATCTTTTCCCTTCTTAGAAAGGCAACTACTACTGCCAGGCACTTTGTGAAAACCCATGGGTTAGGCCAAAGGGCATTGCTCTGAATTGATAATGGCCTGAGGGCAACTCGAACCTGAGGTACTTTCTGTGGGAGCACCTGACGGAATGTGAAAGTAGGCATCCTTGAGGTCCAGGGAGGCTAGCCAGTCTCCTGGCCTTAGGGAAGGATTATTCCCAAAGTTACCATCTTGAACTTTGGTTTTAAAAGATGTTTGTTTAGATATCTTAGGTCTAGAATGGGTCACCACTCCCCTGTCTTTTTAGGGGTCAGGAAGTACCTGGAGTACAGTCCTTTGCCCCAGTGTAGGATAGGTACTCTCTCTCTATGGCTCTTAAAGCTAGGAGAGAAGAAACCTCTGCCTCTAGGGCAAGGGTTTCTGAGAGATTTGCAGGTGGAAAAGATCTGGCTCTCATCTTCGGAAATTTTTTGAAGCTGAGAACTAGTCCCTGGCTTACTACTTCCAGGACCCACTTGTCTGATGTAATAGACATCCAGTCCTGGACAAAGTAAGCCAGCCTGCCCCCTACTGGAATAGGAGAGTCGACCCGGGCAGGCCCATCAGGGTGTCTGCTTGGCAGGGGCTTTAGGCTGAGGAGTGGATACAGCCCTGCTCATCTCCCTTCTGCCTCTCCCTCCGAAGAACCCCCTCTGAGAAAAGGAAGAAGAAACCTGTGCTTGGTAAAAAGGCCTGTGAAAAGGCCGGCCCCTGCCCCTAGACTGCTGCCTTTGAGGAGTTGCCTGCCTTTCCTTGGCCTGAGCACTCCTGTAAGTGGTCCTGTACTCATCCATTTTCTTCATGTAATTCTCTGTCTCCTCCAAAGAGCCACAGATGTAGCCATGATTCTTGATGACACATCATTGGAGTCCTCAGCAGCATGAAACCGAACCTTAGATGCCTCAATCCCATCTGCAGCCACCATCTCCAGCTCCTTGGCTAGCTGGGGGGAGGCCTGTTTAGCCAGTGCCAGTACAGTGTCCCACCTGGACTTCTGGTACCTGGCTGTATAGGTCATGTAATTCGCTCGCCTGAGTCCTCAAGAAGATGCCATGTACTGCTTCTTTGCCATGGCATCAATCTTCCTGAGTCCTTGTCAGGGGTGTGTGAAGCCAAGGAATATTTGCCTGTCACAAGCAGCAGCCTGCACTACCCCAACATGACTGCATTGCTGATATAAGAACTCCGTGTCTGAGCCTGAAAGTGTATACCTCTTTATCCATTCTTCTATCCACAGGAGGTATAGTGTTAGGAGACTTTAGGATTTTTGTGTCCGTTTCCCAAAAGATTTGTGGAGGGGAATAGACAGTCTCCTGGACTCTGGGATGTCCATCATCTCTACATAATCAGGCTCCTCTTGATCTTCCACAGCCTCCTCCATAGGAAGCTGGAGGGTTTCAGCCACCTTTCTGTAAAACATAAAGTGAGAAGGGGACTCAGAAAGCCTAGGAGAGGAAACACCTGAAGGTCTGTCTGGGGAGATGTCCGGTTCCACAGGCACATCCAGACCCTCACTTACATCATCCTCCTCAAATTCCCCTTCCTCTTCAAATTCCGGTACATACAAATCTTCAAGGGTATAATCTTGAACCGGGGGAACCAACTTGAACTGAACCCTGCCAGAAGGAGCCGGACAGGTCGGAACCGGATGGAGTGATTCTACAATCTGAATCGCTCTGGCTATCTCTTCGGCGGTCGTAACATGAACCTCTGGATCTGAACCGGTTGATTTGTCTTTGCGTTTTCTTTTTGTCTGAACCGATCCCTCGGAATCGGCTCTCCTTTTGCCCAAAGAAGTATCACCCTGGTCAGAGGGCACTCCTTCTGGTTCGGTCGAAACCGAACCGGGCTGGCCATCTGGGTCAGCGGACTTCTCGGCCTCCTTTTCCCTCAGTCTACCTAATCTCTTCTCAAGGGTAGATTTGGGAGTTTTTACATATTTGGCAGTCTGAATCGAGGTGGTCAAACCCCAGAAAATAAACACAGGTAGTGTAGGGATCAGCCTTAGCAAAGACCTCCCCACACTCACTGCAGTGTTGAAACTCAGTGGGCCTGTTTTTTTTCTTGGGTTTCTCAGACATGGCCAACCTAACCAAACTTACCCTTCTTTCGGGCAACCGCCAGGCAAGACTCCCTTATCGGTTCCTAACCATGTCACGGGTGTTGGAAAACAATGTTTCAAAACACGTTCTTTTTAGAACCGATAAGAACCGGTAACCACACCCTAAGTAAAACACACAAATTTCACTATCAAATGGCCGGTTCAGCCGAACCGAACCGCACTTTTACAAGTTCCACACAGGAAAAACAGAACAATTCCTATCTAGTACTCACGGCACCACAGACAGAGACTGAACCGACTATGCGGATACTTTTTCAGTTTAAAAACCGACGAAAACTGAAACTTTAACCGACTTTCGAACCAAGCTGAAAGAGAAATCTCCGGAGCGACCATTCAAGTGAGGCGGAGTAAAGAATCTGACGGTTTAGGTTTGAAACACTCCAGACAGAGACTTCAACCGAGCTCGAGCTCAGCATTCTATGCCCTGCACAGAAAGTTAACTCTTTGTTCTCCGGGGCAGTTCAAAGGTTGTGAATCACTGCAATTGTCAGAATACAGCAAAACTTCATGTTGTTTGAAGGTCATATTCACCCCACCCCTTCAGTTTCCCAAGGCTTCGGAATCAGAATTAATGCTTTTTGAAGCTGCCGCAATGAAAAGCTCAGATCCGGAAAAAGCTTAATCTGTGCTTCTTCATAACATAAAGCTTTCCTCCTGTCCGTCAAAACTATATCCCACTCTCTACCACTCAACAGGACCGCTAGCACTATTCATGGAGGGGAATCTGGACACAAGGTCTTATGCAGGGTAATTCGGTAGGCCTTTTCAAGTCATATTCCCTGTTCCAGCCCTACCTCCAGATTTTTCCACCTAGTAATAAAAGTACTAACAGTAGTAGTAGTAGTAATAATAAAATAATAGTAATAAAAGTAAATACAGTAAGTCATTCTCCTCGCAGTCTTCCACCTGTTCCAGGCAAAAACAGGGCAATCTGACAACAAGATTGGAGCCTCAAGGCTATTAGCAATGCCTCCCCTATTGCCAACTGAGCTGCTTTCGTCTCACCAGTACCATTCTGTGATTACTTGATTTAAGCATTTTATCACTTTCTTGAACAGCCTTAGTTATAACTTTTCAGTTGTTACAAATAGCAGGACTCAAATGCTCACCAAGACAGTTGTGTCCATCATAGTCTCATTCAGCTCTGCCAGGGCCTATGCAAGCTACTGGCCTTTAAGGAATTAGAACGTCTCTACTTGCTGATTTCTGTTAATTTGTTTGTTTGTTTATGTCCCAGTAACTCCAGCCAGCTCCTCTAGGTGTTCCCAGGCACTCCTCCCAGACATGCCTGCTGTTCACCCCCATGTAACTCCAGTTACCCCCAGGAGGGAAGGGGTTGGGGGATGCACCCCTGATTGCTCATCACGTCAGATGACAGAAAAGGCTGAGGAGATCAGCACAGATATAACTGGGTTTTGGGGGGCCAAGCCAAGGAAAAGTGATTTTTCCTATTATTTCCCCCATAAAGACACAGCCTCACTTGGAGGACCAATGCAACTATGCAACAGTGTGTGTGTGTGTGTTCTGCTCAAGTCCTCAGCCTACCAGGTGGCAGTACCCAGCGAGGACCGCATTTCTGCCTCCCTAGAGAAAAGCATTCACTGGGACGCATGAGCCTCCTTCCTCGTCAGCCCCCAGATGACCCAGACTCCTTCCCAAACCCAGGTCGCTGGCATCACAAGCGGCAGTGCTACCGCCGCACCAACAGGCTGGCAGTCTTACTGATTTCTTTGATGATCTGCTCATGGTTGGTATGGACAGAAAGCTATTTAGTTCCTGGATGACAACAGCCTAATTTTTATCCTAGCCTGGTAGGACAGGTCAAAATAGTACAAGAATTGTTAAAAATTTGAAAAAACAAGAAAATTGGCCTATAGGTAGATTTTTATATGCTCTTTCATATACAAGCAGGACACAAGCGATCCAGCAACATTTAGGGGTTGCAAATGGGGGTTTTATTTAAGCATACCCCAGCTGCAGTCATTAGTGCCAAAGGGGTGTTTGACCAGCAGATAGATTTATATATCACATAATCTTCATGTTAGAGATTTGATATCAATGGTGTAATGATAGGAATGTCAGTATTTTCTTGTAATTATCTTATTTAGTGACATTCTTTTAATTATCTTGTTTAGTATTCTTCTTGCATTCACTTGCAGGGAAACTATGGAAGGTAAAAGAAAAACCATCTGCTGAAACACTGTGGGGTAGTGGCTTCAGTGACACAGTGCTAGTTCTGTAGTCTGCTAATATGGATGTGACAATGTCTAAGAAATACAGGTTACTCACCTGTAACAGGAGTTCTAGGAGTGGTATATGTTGTTCATCCACACTGTCTGGCAGACTCCTAGCAGTTCTCCGGGAGGAGGGAGGCAAGGTGTACGCCCCCTACTTATGGAACAGGGACTGGAGAACTAAGGCCCCAAAACCAGCATCCCGGCATGACTCAAGGTCGATGTGGTAATGGAAAATGAAGGCGTGTGCTGACTTCCAGGTAGCAGCCCTGCAGATTTCCTGGATAGGGAAGTCCCTAGAAGCAGCCACCAACGCACTGGTATGGCAGGTGGAATGAGCCCTTAGCCCTACGGGAGGCTCCCTACCCACCAACCTATAGCAGAGATCAATGCAGGAAGTGATCCACCTGCCAATCGTCCACCTGGCTGCAGGTCTGCCAGGTGCGGCTTCAGCGTAGGTGACAAACAGCCGGTGAACTTCTCCTGAACTTCCGCTGTGCGCTCCTTGTAGTAGGTGAGCAGTCATCTCAGGTCCAAGGTATGGAGCCTGTATTCGGCCTCCGAGGTGTAACTGGGGTAGAACACCGGCAGAGTCATTACCTGATTCAGGTGAAACTCCGACACCACCTTCGGAAGAAATTTTGCGTGGGGTTACAGGACAATCTTGTCCCTGTGGAAGACCAGGTAGGGAGATTTGATGGAAAGCGCCTGGAGCTCCCCAATCCTTCTGGCTGACATGATAGCCACCAAGAAGGCCATCTGCCACGGCAGGTGGGAGATGTCACACCTGTGCATCGGTTCGAATTGCTTGTCCATGAGCTTGGCCAATACCAGCAGTAGATCCCACGGAGGAGGAGGAGGTTCACGCACTGGAGGGGATATGTGATCCAGGCCTTTGAAAAAGCGCCTGACCACTGTCTCCTGCACCACCAACTGCTGACCGGCCCACACCCGGTAAGCGGAGATGGCTGCCAGGTGCACCTTGAGGGTCGTCGATCAAAGCCCCTACTAGGAAAGAGACCATACATAGTCCAGGATGCTAGCCAACGGACAGGATGAGAGGTCCAACCCCTTGCCCTGACACCAAATGGAGAATCTTTTCCATTTGAAGACACAGCATTTTCTGGTCGACTCCTTACGGGACACCTCAATGACGTTGAGGACCTCGTCGGAAAGACCCAAGGCCTGGAACTCTAGCCGCTCAGGAACTAGGCCGTCAGGTGCAGGGATTGAAGGTCCGGATGGAGTACCTTCCTCTTGTTGATTGAGAGCAGGTCCAGGCGAGTTGGAAGCCGCCCTGGGAGCCTGGAGCTGAGGCTGAGGAGATCTGGATACCAGAACTGGCGAGGCCAGCCTGGGGCTACCAGTATCACCTGCGCCTTGTCCCTCCTGATCTTGAGGAGCACCTTGTGGATCAAGAGTAGAGGAGGGAAGGCGGAGAAGAGGCCCAGGGTCCATGGCCTGAAGAAGGCATCCCCTTACAGCAAGCCCTGCTGAGGGCGGCAGCATGATACAGCCTCAGCCTGGCATTCTCCCTGGAGGTGAACAGGTCCACCTAAGGAGTGCCCCAGTGGGAGAACAGGTCCTGAACTACCTCCGGCAGGAGAGACCACTCCTGAGATGCATCGCCTATCCGGCTCAGGACATCAGCCAGACTGTTCGAGGCTCCTGCCACATGAATGACTAGGTGATCCGCCTCCAGGTTGAGCAAGAGAGACTAAATGCAGAGAACTTCCTTGCACAGAGGCAAGGAGTGTGTCCCGCCCTGTCTGTTGAAATAGTACATGGTCGTGGTGTTGTCTGTTTGGACCTGGACCACTTGACCCCGAATAGGCAGACCGCTCGGAGCTCCAGCAGGTTGATGTGGCATCGGGACTCCTGACGAGACCATAGACTGTGGTCTCTGTGCTCCCTCAGATGGGCACCCCAACCCATCAGAGAGGTGTCAGTTGTCAGGATGACCGTTGGCTTGGGGCAGACGAATGGGATTCCCTCCCGCAGATGAGCTGGGACGAGCCACCACTGTAGGCCGTCCCACATCTCCTGGGCCACAGAGACTGGCTGGTCAAGAAGACCTGAGCGCTGAGATCACTGGCGGTACAGCCCCCCACTGCAGAGGGTGCATATGCCAGTGGGCCAAACGGACCACGATGGTGTAGGCCGCCATGAGACCCAGAAGGCGCAGGAAGTCCCGGGCAGGATGCTATTGCACAACCAGAAATGAATGGGCAAAGGAGGAAAGGACCTTGGGCCTGTCCCCCGGGAGTCGAGCTCCGCCCCAATGAACTGAATCACCTGCGAGGGCACGAGTTCCAATTTGGCCTCGTTGATGAGGAGGCCGAGTTGAGAGCAAGCCTGGAGGGCCAGATCTCTGGACCACTCCACCTCCGACCTGGAGGGACCTGCTATCAGCCAGTCATCCAGGTTAGGGTAGACCCGGACTCCTCGGTGCTGCAGGAATGCTACATCCACTGCTATGCATTTGGTGAAAACCTTGGGGGCTGATGAGAGGCCAAAGGGCATATCCCGGAACTCATAGAGGGTTCCCTCCGCCCGAAAGCGGAGGAACCACTGATGAGACGGACGGATTGGGACGTGAAAGAACGTGTCCTGGAGATCCAGGGAGCAGAACCACATGCCTTGCTCCAAGGATGGTATGATCTGAGCCAGGATTACCATCCAGAAGGAACAAGTTTAGGCCATGCAACTCGAGAATGGGGCGCCAGTCCCCATCTGTTTTGAAACCTGGAAGTACGGAGGAGGATCTGCGTCCATGCTGACTACCCCCTTTTGGAGGAGCAGATTGATATCATCTCGGAGAGCCAACTGGTAGGCTGCGGACCCGGTAGCCTCGCAGGGTGCGGACTCGAAAGGGAGGGACCAGCTCGAACTCCAGCAGTCCGTGGTGATAGCGGACCAGGCGGAAAGGAAGTGGCTGAGTCAGCCCCCATGGGGGGACCCAGGGGAGGTAAGATGAGGCTGGGGGCGGCACCCCACAACCCGTCACTGAGCAGGCTCGGAGGAGGAGGGACTGGCCGAGGAGCCGCCGGGGCCCTTCCCTCCTGGCTTCCTGACCGAGGAAGCAATGGACTTGGCCCTAGGGCGCCAAGATTGAGCCTGCTGGCCCTGCTGCTGGTGCTGCTGGACAGGTCTTGCCACAGGAGCGGAGGGATAAAAGGGCTTACGCTGCTGATGGCGGCCTTTGTCCTTCTGAGCAGATGTGACAGAGTCTAGGGAGGCATTGGATTTTTCAATGCGCTGGAGGTGGCTCTCCACACTGGGCCCGAACAGGTCGGTGCCCAGAAAGGTAACATCTGCAAGCTTGTGTTGGGTGTCTGCCATGAAGGTCGAGGTCCGCAACCAAGCCCTGTGGCGCATGGCCACTGCAGCCGCTACCGAAGGGGCACAGGAGCTTCCACTGTCCAGCGCCATCTTGAGCTGTTGCTTAGCTACTGCCCTTCCCTGATCCTGGACCTGCTTGACCGCGGTCTGGAGGTCAGCCGGGAGATGAGGGAGCACATCATCCAGGGAGCCCAGCAGGGCATGAGAGACTTGTGCCATCATAATGGCTGAACTGGCCTGGCGAAGGCTCAAAGAGGCGGCAGCGTACACCTTCCTCCCTGAGTAGTCCAACTTCTTGGATTCCTTATCCGGGGGCTTGTCCACATCCCTCGTATTGACTGAGCACCTAAAGACTGAGTCCACAACCAACCCCTCAGCCGAGGGGTGCTCCGAGAAGCCAGAGAGGGAGCCAGTAGGGACCGCATACTTGCGGGCCATCCTGGCCGAAGACGCTGGGCAGGAGGCTGGGTGCTGCCAGAGTTCTAACACTGGGCCCACAATGGCCTCAGCTACTGGGAAGGCCTCCTTGGGGGAGTCCCCCTTGTCCAGAATCTCCATGAGAGGATATCTGGCCCGTTTCTGTACAGGTTCGAGCAGCATCCCTGTGGACTCCGAGATGAGCTGAAGGATACCAAGAAACGAGGTAGGGCGCTCGTCCACCAAACAACCCCTCGAGGATTCCAGGTCGACTGGATGGGAATGCAACGAGAAGTCTTCGGACTACGAAGAGTCCTCGTACAGCTGGTGACCGCCTGAGCCACTCTCCACATGCCGAGGGCAATCGGGGGTGAGGGTGACCGACAACCGATGGGGCAAACCTTGAACCAACCGAGAATCCTAGGTCGGCGCCCAATCTTCGTCTGAGGAGGTGGTGGTTCCACCACAATAGGCGGGCAGCCAGTTTCGGCCGAGCCAATGGCACCGGGACAGGGTCCTCAACCGAGGAACCGTCGGCGGGAGTCGGCTTCGGCTGTTCGGGTGTCAGCCACTTAACCGCCGGAGTGGAAGCCAGAGTAGGCTTACTGCCAGCCAAAAGGAGTTGTTGCCACATGAGATCCTCATAGCGCCGACGCAACTTGTGCTGGAGCCTCTCCACAGCCGAGGAGGAGGAGGAGGATGACGAGCGGCAACGCCACTCTCCGCGATGTCAGGACCAAGACTGCTGACGATGGCAGGACTTCCCCAAAGCGGAAGCGGACCGAGACTGAGACCTTGGGCGGTGCCGGCAGCAGACCGAGGAAGGAGCGTAGGAAACCCGCTGCCCCTCCGGTTTAGGGTCCTTGGCTCGGGGACTTCAGCTCAGCAGGCTGAGGCAAGTCCTCGGAAGGCACTGGGAGCACCGGTGTCCAAGAGAGAGAGTTGTCAGCCTTCTCGGTCAACAACCTGTTGGTGGCCTCGAGAAAAATCTCAGCCTCGTCAATAGGTGTCTCGGCCGGCTGGTCTGATGGAGACTCTGTGAAACCAGCAGCCTGGGCCACAACCTCAACTGAAGTCGAGAACCGACAGTCCGGGGAGCGGGATTTCTCCCGCTCCCAAGAGCGTCGACGGTGGGTCTTACCTTTCTTTGGATCCTTTTTCCAGGACCAAGGGGTGTGAAACCCAGAAGGACCCTCTCCTTTGGTTGAGAGGGACTGGCACAGCTCCCAAAAGTAAGCCGTGTAAGACAAGCCCAGTTGGAGTGGAATAAAGGCCAAAGCCGAAGAGGAGCTTGCTGTGGCCTGGGCCGCCTCCTTCTTGAGGGCCATGAGCCGTTCAAGCTGTTCCAGTTGTTCTGCAGTGCCCGCTGCCGTGGACACCAACCAACGGGCCTCCTTTGATTTAACCGGCGGGTACCATTTCTCTGGTCGCCCCAGCTGGAGTCGGGCAGCGCGGTCTTCAAGCACCGATGGAGAAAAGGACAGACACATGTCGCAAGCCTGCAGATCATGGTCGTGTCCGAAACAATAAATGCATGAGGCGTGTGGGTCAGTGCGCGACATCTTCTGCCCACAGGGGCACCGACGGAACCCAGGAATGGATTTGTCCTCCATCTCAGCCGCGAGGGAAGAGGGTGAAGACAGCACTTGAATGAGTTTTAAGGTAAGTTTAGGAAAAATTTCCGAAGTTTTATGAGCCAGGGCCTGCAAAACGCGAGAGCGCTAAAGAGGGAACCTGATGCTTCCAAGCGATAAGGAAGAACTGGCATCACGGGGCAGAGCCAAGGGTTTCATCACCCGGGTGGGTAGGAGGAGCCAGCTCAAAGACTTTCTGGCCCATCTTAAAGCAGCAAGGTACCTGTCAGACAGTGTGGATTGAACAACATATCCACATCCCTAGAAGTGTAAATTTGTAAATCCAGGGGAGGGAACTTTGAAAATGCAGGACGAGCCCACAAACCCTGCAAAGGACTGGCACCTTTGTGCTTTAATGTCAAGATAGATAGCAGTGAAAAAACTTGTGAACCCAGGAGAAGCAAAATTCAGGAGCAGTGGAAAAGAATCTGGTTATAGAGTTATTGCAGAAAACGCCCATTTTCCCATTTGCAGTTTATACTGATCTGCCACTAGAGGCATCTTATTTTTCCTATTAATCCTCCAACCCACTTGTCCAACTTGCCTCTGCCTTTTTCCTGTTCTAATCACCTTTATCCCCTCCCTTGTTTCTCACTTTTAGTATACTGTACTCCGAAGCAAAAAAAAAACACACACAAAAAAAAAACAAAAAAACACAGGTATAATTAACCTTGCACTGTGCTTGGGACCTTGTGTGTGTGTCCTTACTGCTGCACTCCCTGGTATCACGTCTCTTATAACGGCTCTATTTCCAAGAGGCATTATATTGCTCTCTCTAGTGACCCTATCTGACCTTGCCTGTGATAAATTTCTGCCATCTACCTCACCAACATTGGATAGTAATCATTTATGTTTATAGTACTATCGCCTTATCCCAATGCTGTGACTCTCTTACTGTGCCATGGAACCTGCATTCCCCTGGTGACTGGGGGTTGCCATTTCATCGCCCTAGCTGGCTATCCCCTTTGGCACTTCTCCCTGGGATCTTCAACTTACAAGACAACTGCAAAGCACGCTCAACTCAGAGGAAGCTTCACAAACTCAGCAACAAGCAGTTTAAGGAATATCTGTGCAGACTGGCCTTACTGTTGCTGCTGCTTTCTGGCAATATTCACTCCAACTCTGGCCCTCCACAACTTACGGCATACCCACAGTCATCTACTGGGTTACTTACAATTGCCTCACGTAATGTATGCAGCCTACTCCCCAAAATGGACGTACTGAATGCATGGATCTTACAACATAACCCAGACATCCTCTCAGTCATAGAAACATGGCTTTCTCGAAAAGTAGTGGATGCTTCAATTTCCATCCCAGGCTACACAGTCTTTAGACAGGATCGTCTCTCCAAGTGTGGGGGCGGTTGTGCGATCTACCTCCGAAATAACCTTCAAGATCTCATCCTAACTGCCCAAAACTGATGACCATATGCAAGCCCTTGCCAAAAAAGTGCTTCTAGGTGCACACAATAAAACCCTTACTGTGTTTTTAATCTATATTCCTCCCCAGACAGACGACATGCTTTGATTCACTGCTGGAGTGTTTTGGCTCTCTGAGTCTTAATTCGGAAATTATCAAGTTAGGAGATTTCAATATCATTTAGTTCTCTCCTGACATAAGCCCTTTCAAAGATGCAGTTTCAGCAGTTCACCTCACCCAGCTAGTCAAGTCCCCCACTAGAATCAACAAGGGTGCCGGAAGATGGTACAAAGGGCACTTTTTCTATACTAGTTTTTGCCATACAGAAATAAAAAGTGGAGTGGCTACCGCCCCTTTCGCCCCCCCGGTTCCAGCACTATGAGAATCAACTATAAAACTGGGACCGCTGCCTTACTGGGCTAGGTGCTCTCTAACCACCCTGATCATATATCGGACACAACTGTACTTCCAGATGCCTTCAGTAACCACTCCCCAGTCTTGTTTCATTGGGCGAACAAATTCTCTAAACCACCCGCTAGAACAATTACCACCAGGGTACTCATCCGTGGGCATCTTGAATCACTAAAGCTGACCTGTGTAATCAGGACTGGTCAATGGTTTACATAACTAACAACGCTGACACTGCCCTCGACCAGTTCATTCTTCAGTTCAACGCTATGTGTGATAAGCATGCCCCCCCATAAAAAGTGTAAACTCAATGGCCACTGTAATCCCTGGTTTTCTCCAGACCTCCTTGAGCTTCTGAATGCCAGGGACCATCTATGGCACAGGTCTAGGTCCCTGTGTAACCAGGTCGACATCCAGAGGTACAAAGCGGCTAGAAACAACTGCACAAGGGCTATTTGTGCAGCTAAAAATCAATATTATAAGGAAGTGCTCTCTCGGACCTGGAATGATGGCAGAAAATTTCGGACTAACCTTAAAGAGGTCACTGGGAGAGACCTCAGATCTGCCCCTACCATGCTTAACATGATGGTGTACCTTCACTTGACCCCAAACTTATTGCTAACACTTTTAATAATGCTTTCATGGACCCGAGTGGTATACTGCCACCTGGCTACTTCTCTCACCCCCTCACAAGTGACTACTCTGAGAAAGAGACTCAGCACCCTTCTCATCCTCCTTTTTACTTCAAAACCCTCTCGGCCCATGAACCAGGAATTACCTACTCAAGGTATTAGGCAAATCAAGATTTAGTGGTGGCACCCTAGATCTTAAGTTTGTAGCCCTTACACTGGATGAAATTCTGTCACCTCTAACACATATTACTAACATTTCACTTACATACTCTCAATTTCCTCAGAAATGGAAATCTGCCACTGTGACACCAGTTCATAAGTCTGGGGATCGCACAATTACTGGGAACTACAGGCCTATCTCTATCCTGCCCCCACTCTCGAAAGCTCTTGAGCATATAGTGGCTGACCAACTGGTTGAATACTTAGAAAAATATCAGCTACAATGCCCGCAACAACACGGGTTCAGAAATGGTCATAGTACCACTACTGCCCTTCAGGAGTTCACAGGCTTTATTCACCACTCTTTAGATCAAGGACACCTGGACAGTGCTGCTTTCATTGATTTAACCAAAGCTTTCGACACAGTGAATCATGCCCCCCTAGTCGAACAGCTTACCACCATTGGCCTAGTTCATGACAGCGTAGCCCGGTTTGAAAGTTACCTGCACAACCGTACACAGCAGGCGAAGACTGGCAACACCCTCTCGGACAGCAGACCTGTCCTATCTGGAGTTCCTCAAGGGTCCATCTTGGGCCCTCTTTTATTTAGCACTTTCCTCAACAACCTTCCTTTCTCCTGTCAAGGTCACATCTTTTTATATGCCGACGATGCTGTCCTGTTTATCAGTGATCCAGACCCTAAGATTCTTGAATCTAGGCTACAGAGTAATTTCATAGTCATAGAAAGATGGTTCCATAAGCACAAGTTAGTTATGAATTACAACAAGACTAAATCTGCTGTTCTCCAGCTCCCAAAATAGGCACAGAACTTACCCTCTTTCTATCAGCAACGAAGAGGGCTTTCCCCGGAGCTAGTTCAGCTCTTCAAATATCTAGGGATTACTATTGACAGTATGATGACCTATGCCGATCACATTGACAACATTGCTAAGGCTGTTAACACCTGCATTGGGCTACTTTATAGGCATAAGCAATGTTTGAACCCACAGGCTCTTAACCTGGCCATTCAAAGCTCTCTTGTCTCGTTTATTGATTATGGCTTACCAATCTATGGATCAGCTACTGAAACAACTCTTCACCGCATCATAGTCACACTCAAAAAAGCATGCTGGCTCCTTACTGGCTCAGCCTGTCTGTCCCATGACCTGGGACCTGTGTGGAGCATAGGGAAATGTGTGATGCAAAGTCATTTGCACGGTATGCAAAATTGCAATATTCAGCCGGGATATACAACTGACCTCATTGCACATTCTGAGACCATTTCCCACATGCACAGCTTATTACTGGAATGCATTCAGGCCATTTGCATACCCAAGGCATGTGCAGTTCCAGTCTTGCAGGGCTACCCACAACTCCACAAAGGTGAACAGGAGGTACTGCAGCCTAGCAGGCAGGTGTGATGGAATGTTTGTGTGTGGGTGGGTGGGTGGACTGTATTGGCCTGGATAGAGTGCTATTACCCACAGCCATGTACAGGGTCGGACTGGGGTACATGGGCCCACATGGACAGTGGCCACAGAGGGGCCCACCTGGACAAGCAACAGGGGAGGGCACAGGGTGATACAGTCTGATCAGTATACCACGTGCATGTGATACACCTGCTCCATATGCAGCGTGCAGTCACCTGCATTACCCCCCCCCCCGTATGACAGGAACATGGTGAAAACTGCAAGGAGGAATAGCAGTGTGCAGAAGGTGGCCAGGTACCTGAGTGGGTGGGTCCCACCTGTGTGCACCTATGGTGTACTGCCATGGGTGTGTGCCACAGGTCAGTCCCTGGCCCATGTCATGCTTCCAACAGTACCACCAGGCTACCCGGGCACCATTGCCCCAGACGTCACCCTGGGTGCATGCCACCACAGGGTGACACCCTGCATGCCACATGGGTGCAGACCATGGCCCCTCGTACATGTGCTGTAGTGTGGCCATCTGCTCCACTGGTGTGCCTTGGAGTCACCCAATAGCACTGGCACGTGGCAGGTGGGTGTCCACATCCTGGGAGAGGTGTGGGGGGATGGCTCTCTGGGCGGTATCCATTGTATGCCAGCACCTGTGGCTTTGGGTACATCCGTCCTGGCATGACTGCTGTGTATGGGTGTCTGGAGCACATCCTGGTGTACCTCCGAGGATTGTCTCAGGGCCACCTGTCAGCAGTTCTACAGCCTGCCTCTGGTTGGCCGGCCGATTTAGGCCATCCCGACATGCCTAACTTTGTGTGGAACATTTTTGGGATGTGCGGCAAATGCGCAGCACGTTTTGGCTGAATATACAGATGCGAGGCATAATCATATACATGCCCCCTTCTTTTTGCACTGCATGCATTATAGCTGCGTGATCGCACATTCGGGAATGCGTGACGCATTGCTCCCTTTTGAATATCATGGTTCCACGCAGTTTCTGGGATGCGCAACGCATCTCCATTTTGGGCCACACATCTCCTTTGAAAATGTGGGCCAAAGTATTTATATCACATATTCTCATGCAGTTGAAGTCAGTGGATCATTTAGACAATGTGTGGGATCGTTACCTTGCTCATAGTCTTAAAGATTCAACCAGACAAAAAAAGAGAAATGGATATTGTGTTGTAATAAGAGACTCTACACCAATTCCACAAAACTGCCACAGTTTACCTCGAGTAGATGGGATGGAATAAGACCAGATTGTACAAATTGCTGGAGAAATACATTTCTACCCTGTTCATTGAAGGAAAGGAGGTATGCAGTATACAAGACACAGGAATATTTTTTTCACATGGAAGCAGTATTGGCCCAGGCTGGGTACCATGTGATCATGAGGTAGCAGATACCGGGATTCATTTGCACATTCTTCACTGTGCAAACCAAGGTCATCGCAAAACCATGATCAGGACAGTTGGCACAGATGCGGTAATCCTCGCAGTAGCAGCGTGTCGGCCTCTTCCTCTGGATGAATTATGGTTAGCCTTTAGCGTATAACAGTACTACAGGTATAGATTGGCTCATGACATGCAGAAAATATCGGAGATCAGAAATCAAAGGCTTTACCATTCTTCCATGCCTTTATGGGGAGTGATACAGTGTCAGCATTTAGTGGTATAGGGAAGAAGGCACCTTGGAGAATATGAAGAGCTTTTCCATCTGTTATAGAAGCTTTTCTCAACCTGCCCCATGCACCCATGTCTATTTCTGAGGAGACAATGAAAGGGCTTGCGAGGTTTGTTGTTCTCCTCTATGACAGAACCAGTGAGTGCTAACATGTAAACCAGGCAAGGAAGCAGATGTTTGCAAAAGGAAGACAGCTAGAACACATCCCTCCAACTCAGGCTGCCTTAGCAGAGCACACAAAAAGAGCTGCATATCAGGGAGGCGACGGGTCATTGCTGGGGGAAAAATACTAGTGACACAACAAGAGCTGCCAAGCCCAGCTAGCTGGCATTGGAAACTAGACAGCGAGAAAGACTGGATCCCCACTTAGACAGTCCTTCTGGAGGCAGCTAAATCACGCAAACAGTTGATCAAATGTGGCTGCAGAAAGGCTTTCGGACCATCATGCACATGTTTCAATGCCTCACTACCACGTACTGATCTGTGTGCTTGTGCAGGACCATGCTGCAGAGACAATGACAGTGATAACTAAGTATTTTGGGAATTTCTGTAAACAAATATGAGAATTTTAATTTCATTCATCCTTTAACTGTAGCAGGCATTTAATATTGAAGTTCTGTAACCTGATCATACGTGATCATAAAATGTTATTTGTGTGACGTACACTTTTGTGAGATGACTGTAAACATATCCCATTTCCATTTTATTACCATTTCAAGCAATCTTTTTAGAAGTTTATCTTTAAAGATATATCTGGCAATACATATTTTTAAAGATAACTTAATGAGTGTTTGCTTGTCTTTAGATGACAGCACATCTCTACATCGCAGTTATCTGTATACTTCAAACTGTAAAATAATTTTAAACATTTTTCCACACGATACAAGATTAATTTTAAACCAAATGTCTGCATGCTTGTTTAAAGTAGTGATGTAAAGTATAAAAGATTACTGTATTTGGTGTCATTTGTAATAATCTGGAAACATATTCAGCGATCAGTGAGTCAAATGTGTGTGTATTTTTGGTGTTTTTCACGTAATTGTACATTAACTGTATTTTGAATCCTCTCGTGTGTGTCCTGCTTTTATTTTAAAGAAAACATAAAAAGCTACTTATGTTCCAATGTTCATGGTTTTTTTCACATTTTGAACAATTTTTGAAAAATTCTGCTAGACAACTCCAACGGCTTATTATAAAACAATAAAAACTGCAGAAGTCTGTGGCTGCTGGTAGGGGCTCCTCTAGAGTCATCTGTGCCGGCTGGCTGCTAGTTCCACCCGCCTGAATAAAACATTTTCCAACAGACTGCTTCAACACAGCCGTTTAGTGTCTAAGTGTACATATACTGTACTTGGCCAGAGGATTTCTGAAACCAAACCAGTGAGCCAGATGAAAGCAGTGTCACGTAGAACCCTTCCCCATCTCGCATTGTATCTTTCTTCCGGACGCTAGTCTGCATGTCACATGGTCAGTATGTTTTGACAGTCTTTTCTGAAAATTGTGATAATTTTTGCACACTTTGAGGCAAAACCGAATAAACTACAAGACTGTATAAAATGCCACTTTTTGCTGAGAACGGTGAAAACTGCAGATTTCCACAATAAAATCAGATGCAATTATCCAGTGTCTCTGCTGATGGCTTGCAGTCCAATGTGTGTGGCTTAATGGAGGAGATATCCTCACAGAAGATCAGGAATCTTCAGGCAGCCCTGAGGTGACAGCACTGCCAAATGAGCCACACTGACACAGAATAAAGGAACATTAGGTTTAGCAATGAGAATGCATTAATGATGTCCCACAATTTTTAATCATCTCAGTCTTGAGCTGTTGACCTGGAGACAGAACTTCAGCACTCTGAACCTACGTTCCAAATTCTTACAGCTAGTGTCTCTTTCAAGCCACAGCTACATCAATCAGTAGTATTTTGAGCCTGGCAATCACAGACAATAGACGAGTAAATGAAATCACATTCTCAGAAACAGATCTTGCCCAGAAACGCACCTTCTCTATGGAACAGCTTCCCGGCAGCTTTCCGCACAGTTGCCTCACACCACTTCTTCAAATCCCAATTCAGATCCTGGCTACTCCTGGAATGCACCTGCTCCTGCTCTCCTGTTTAAACCTTCCCCCTCTGGGGTGCAGGTACTTATACCCCCTTTCCCTCACTCCTGCCCTTTTTTCTTGTTCCCCCCTCACCCTTACGTGCTAGCTCTCTCTACCCTCCCTCTCCCCATTCCCTACTCCTACTAGTTACCTTGTTTTCCCTGTGTCTTCACCTCCTCCTTGCCCTAGATCTTCTCCCCATTTGTCCTGCACTTGTACCCCTGCTCTACTTTCCCTCCTCCTTACCCTAGTACATAGTAACCTTGGTGTGTGCCTCCATGTCATGACTGGCACTTAGTTTCTCTGCTTTTCTCCATCTCCTCCCTAGCACCCTTGGTGTGTGCCTCTATTTACCACCACCAACACTTAACTTCCCTGCTTCCTCCCTATTCCTCTCCATCTGGGTATTGTTGCTTGTCGAAGTGTTTATCCTATGGTAGTCAGTGACCATGGCGGCCGAGATTGAGCGCCTAGGCGACTCAATCTGGTGGCTGTGATCACGGCTACCTGAAGGAAAGCGTTGGATACTGGGATTGCGAATATGGCGAGAGGAACTCACGGGTATCGGCCTGCCGTGGGGGAGGGATGGGATGTGGGAGGGTTGCGGCAGCAACTGCCATGCCGAATCGCTGGGTGCGGGGAGGGTGGTTGGCTGGGAGGCATGGGTACCAGGTTCCCCGCCCTGCTTGGTGCAGCTTTTTTTTTTGCTACCTGGCAGCATGTATAGCCCCATGTTTTTGCCCCCACCAACACGCACCCTCCTGGAGCTGAGAATCCATAAGTAGGGGGGTGCTGGGATACAGCCCCCTGCAATAAAAACGAGACCTATAGGTCTCAGGGTGCCGGTTTTTAGTCCACTGCACTGTGCATCGCCAAAATTATTTTTCAGCGATGTGCACTTGCCATAATAGCGATCGCTATTCCTCGATCACTATTATGACATGGAACCTTATCCTACTGGGTTTCTGTGGTGCAGTCTGTTTACCCTGTTTCAAATTAGTATTACTGCTTGTAAATTATTTTTTCCACTACCCTGTGTCAATCTATTGTTGCACAGCTAGTTATCTGCTTTCATTGGGCTTGCAACTGTACACTGTTCAGTTACTTCTCTGTACCATTGCTTATTATGCTATTTATGTTTCCTTTGGGACTTATGTCTGTACAGCTTCTAATTTGCTGCTCTTACTAGATTGTAAATTATTTTAACTGTTTGATTCTGTGCCATTGTTTGTGGCCCGGGTCGTGCCTGAAAACGGTCCTTGGATCAGCGCACTTACCCGGTAAACAAAGACTTAAATAAATAAATACAAATCCACTCCGCAGACCTACCTGCTGCAAGTCATTGATGAGTTTGTTTTTTTCCTCAATCAAGTAAGCGCACTGCTGCTGCTGCATGTTAAGTACCTCCCGAAGGTCCTGTGGGATCTCTCTTGCCTTTGCAGATGTCCACTTCTTGGAGATTTCCTCAAACTTCTCCTGGCTAGCCTTGGCCTCATTCTCCAGTTTTTCAGTTCTATAATTGACAAAGTTACAAAGGTGAGAAGCTCATCAAGCCCAGTGCGTCAGTGGCACCACATGGTGCTGCAGCGAGGAGCCCCTAGGTTCGACAGCAACCTCGAAACTTGGTCTAAAGGCTGGGGCACAGCTGATTCACATTCCCCCTTGGGAATAATGGTGAGGAGGGGAAAGAGTAGCAAGCATCAAGGGTCCCATCTCTCGAATCGGCAGCATGCTGTAAAAGTAGATCAAGCAGTATCTTCCCCCTCTTCCTACTGGCTTAGGACTCCAACAAGGCTTAGTAAAGTGCCTTCTTAACATTGTGTTACTTTTATCTTATTAGTCATGTACTCCCCAACCCCCCCCAATTCCTCCCTTCTACTCTCTCTAGGTCGCATATGTAAACAAGACTGCAGTTCTCCGTAAGGTTTACCTGATCAATATCTTCAAATAAAAGAAATACAATTAAACAGCATCCCTGCAGCTGACTCCTGGAAAGTATGGGGGACTCGGTTCTGGAGGTAACTGTTTCTAGCCATAGTGTGTTGCCAGACAAAGTTAGGGATGGCAGGGTTGTTTATGGGTTAAAAAGGAAAAAAATGAATAATACAAAAAAATAAGAACAGGCAGCATGGAGCCAGTTTCATAATTTGCTAGACCCTGAAGAGCAGGTATCTAGTTAACTAAAAAGCTGACAGCAGCAGAGCATAACACGGTAACAAGTTTGTCCTACTGCATACTTTTCTGTTCTGTACTAGATGGCTCCTTATCTCCTACCTTGTATGATACCGTTTTGTCATGATTTTGAGTCTGCTGTAGCACTTTTTTTACATTGGAAATAAGTAAAAGGAATGCTCTTTTAATATGGCTCTCCCCAGATTTTCATCCTAATTATGAGCTATTTCCATACATCCAGTGTCCCATAAGGTGGAGGAGCAGTGCCTGCTACATGCTAGTTCATTTAAGTTACAAGAAACGTGATGAGTGTTCAAAAACAGCTAAGGATACTGATAAAAACCCAGAATGGGCCACAATATAAGAAGTGTAGCTTATATTATTTCAAATGTAAAACAAAATGCTAAAGGAAAGGTTTCATTCAAGACAGGAGCGGAGAGGCAATCTCAAATGTACTACAAAAGTATAAGTCAAAATGTCCACCACTAACACTGGCAGCCATCCTAAACTTTCCTCTTACCTCAAAACTCATGGTACCACATTAAGGTACAGCATAACATAATTTACACCTCTTTACCACTCATATTATAGACAATCAGAAAACATGCAGTTGCTTTCCTAAACACAAAGAAATGATTAAGCCAATCTGATTCTGCAGTAAGAGAAACATTTAAAATGGCTATCACTGCTGCCTTAAATTTATTATCTTTAAAACTATGTTTAACGTTAGCATTTTCTAGTTTTTTTTTTTTGTTTTTTTTTACACTATCCACTGTTTATGGTTTACTAAACGTTTGAGGTAGCAAAGCATTGCCTTCACTATGTCATAAAGAAAACATCTGATTGCCTCTAACTGACCTTACATTTGCTGAATTTGTGAAATCACAGTCTACTGTTAGGGTGAGCAGTATGATCAGAAGGCTGGATCTGACTTCGGGGTGACTGCGCTCTTCAGTGGAGAAACAAATCTAATGGTAGAACAGCATGGGAAGCTTGAACACAGTGCAGGGTTTGAACCTGTATTCTTATTTCTAGTAATTAGCATAAAGTCCTATCTCCAGGTCATCACACTCTGGAGGGATGATGTACTTTTACGGCTGCGTGGTCGGCGCGTCGCAGACGTTATGTCAACATCTAAGAAGAGCATTGTAGAAGCATATGACCAGACCACTGTCCAGTGTGCTTCCACAATGCTGTGGCACAGTTTCCAGTGCTTGTGTTTATGCGGCTCTTCTCCTCTGCCGGCCACATAAATACATCCACTTCAGGGGCACTCCTTTTTCTTCCGCAACTGTGGAAATGACAGCTGCCGAGCACATTTTTTATCAATAAAATGTTTTATTCTTTTAGGGTAGGGGAAAACAACACCAAGAATATAATCATCAATACAGATATCAACTAAGTTAACAAAATTAATTATACACTACCATATTTAACATCTATTAATGGTAATTCATTTTTACCATATTCAATCAGTGTTGGCCTTTTAGACATTGAATATTATTGGTACTGTATTAGATAAAATAATATATAAGTAAACAATATATCTGTATATTTGATTTAAGAATGCTATACAGAATAGTCACTGCCTTTTAGAGTTATCTTTAAGGAGTATTATATTTATGAACTTTCCATTTCTGGATATTTCAGTTTTTATTTAAAATAAGTTATTAAATATTTTATTGCGCCTGTAGATTTTTAAGCATTTATGAATACATTACTCTTTGGAGGATCCTTGATCTGGAAATACCATGCCGCGCACAACATAGCAGCGCCGAATCAGACTGTGCATGTGCGAGTATCGTTCATGTGCAGTTCAGTCATCGCTACCATCTTGTGCACGGTGGCGCTCATAAAAGCTTGGCGCAGCCGTATCAGTTCTGACCAGAGTTTGTTTTACTACATCATTGATGGATTCCTATTGTCTGAAACAAAAGGCACTTGGAGGTTACTTGAGGATAGTCAAATGACTTTTTACAGACATCCCAGAAGGTTATCAAGACATGTTATAAACTCTAGAACAGAAAACTGAAATTTAAAACCATATATTCTCTAGTAAACTCTAACAGCGGAACCATTACGTTTATGAAACTGCAAACGGAAGCACAGAGTCGCTCTTGAAATCAGTTGTGCCTTCCAGCTACGACAAGGGCCAGGCAATTAATAAGAGGCAGATTGATTTACCTATGAATTGATGATACTCTCTGCAAAAGTAATGAACATTTGCTTTTGTTTCACAAGTTTATGACTAAGAAATGTTTTATGAACTATGGCACTTAAAGGACACCTAAACCATCTTAATGCTTGTATAAAAAATGTTAACGCTAAATTAAAAGAGTGCCAGTAAAGTATTACTTAAGGATTTCACCCTTTACTTACTTGATGTAAGAAGGGTTTTAAAATGTAAATAAACCAACATTTTCTCTTTCAAACTCCATCTTCTGAATCAATCCTAAAATGGCATCTGAATCAGTCCTAAAATGGCAGCAATGTTAGTACCTGATGATGCTAATCAAGCAAAAGAACACTGGCTGTATTACAGTAGTTATTTGGTACCGTATTTTATTTATTTCATTTTTGTTGATTGGAAAAGGAAGGCTAAACAATACTATTTTCATCCTTGTCCTAGGTATAACTAATTATGCCACACTTCACCTTGTGTGCATTAGTCTAATAAACAAATACCACATCGTTTTTTTTTTTTAAGATAATTTTGCAAAAAGGGACAGGAAGTTATCAACAGTAATACAGTACCACAGAGGTACGGTAATACAGTTACGGAATGCTTGCTTGATTGATGTCATCATGTACTGACTTTGCTGTGATTTTAGGGTTGATCCAGGAGAAAAAAAATTACTTACCATAGTAATCTTGTTTCTTCCAAGGCAATCTTACTGTATTCTGACATATGCAGTATGGTCCCACCACAGTACTGCCCCAGAGCTGAAATGGTTAGTAGAACCTATGCAAATGATAGAATGCTAGGCTCAAGCTCAGTCTTCAAACCACTGTCTCTGGTAAACAACCTTCTAACCGTCAGATTCTAACGAAGCGTGCATAGGAAACTATCTAAACTATCTAATAAAACTTTAACGGGAAAAAAATCAACAATCTACCCACCCTATCAGCATCCCCCATTTATGAAACAAACAGGCATTCATTTCTAGGACTCAAGTCACAGATGACCCAAGGAAAAAAACAGCCCAGGTGTCTGCCACAGTAATCAGAGCTGTAGTGCAGCGCCCTCAGGTTCTAGTAGGGTAGGAAAGGTGGGAGTTCAGAATACAGTAAGATTCCCCTGGAAGAAACAAGATTACTATGTTAAGTAATTTGTTCTTCTAACCCCAGGAAATCTTACTGTATTCTGACATATGAAGACTACCCAAGCAGTACCTTTGGAGGTGGGCACAGAACCTATTTGTGAAACAGGCTCTGCAATACTGCTGTGGCAAGCCTTGCATCACTCCTGGCCTGGGTATCCAGGTTGTAATGTTTGACAAATGTGTGAACAGTTTTCCAGGTTGCTGCCTTGCAGATTTCTAGTAAAGGGATATCCCTTGCAGCTGCTATGGAGGCAGCTGCGCCCCTTGTGGAGTGGACCCTGAGGCCAACAGGGGGTTCCTTGCCCACTTTGCTGTAACAAAACTGGATACAAACAACAATCCAGCAGGCAATGGTTCTGTTTGAGGCAGGTTTTCCTTTCCCTACCTCTCCATAGTCAGGGAAAAACTGGGTCCTTTCCTGTCTATGACCCTTTGTATGGTCAAGGTAATAGCTGATAGCTCTCTTGACATCCAGGCTATGCAACCTGCGCTCCGCTGAACTAGAATGGTCAGTGAAAAATACTGGTAAGATGATAGATTGATTTAAATGGAAATCAGGCACCACTTTAGGAAGAAACTTTCTGTTTGTCCTCAGGACTACCTGTCCCTGTGACAAGAGATGTAATTCTGTTCTGTAGACAGGGCCAGTAGTTCACTGATCTTTCTAGCTGAGGTGATAGCTATCAGGAACACAGTTTTCCATGTCATGTACTTCAGGTCTGCTGAAGACATAGGTTCAAAGGGTGGCTGCATCAGCTGTCCAATGCAAATGTTAAGATCCCATGCAGGGGTAGGCTCCGTGTGTGGAGGGTGCAAGTGCAAAAGCCCTTTGAAGAATGTTCTAAACACCTGATTGGAAGCCAGAGAAGACGTCTTACCAGCTGAGAGATAAGCTAAGACAGCTGCTAGATGCACCTTAAAGGTACGGGGCTTGAGACCGAGGCAGTAAAGGTGCACTAGGTAATCCAGTACTACTGAAGCCTAGCCTGAGTACTGATCACCTCCTGCTGCTGGCACCAGATCGAGAATCTCTTCCACTTCTGGAGTGTCTAAGCACCTGAAGGACTCTTTCTGATAACCTAAGGTCAGCATATTCTACGTCCTCAAGAGCCAAGCCTTGAGTCTGAGGGACTGAAGGTTGGAGTAAAGGATTCTGCTCTGTAAGGACGTCAAAAAATTGTGCCTCCTGTGTAAGGATATTGGCCTGCTCACTGACAGGACTAGAAGTAGGGAGTACCATGGCTGCCTGACCCAGTCTGCGGAAATGAGAATCATGGTTGCTGGTTGTTTCCTGAGTTTGTTCAGGACTCTGAGAAGTAGAAGGAAGGGAGGGAATGCATACAGGAAATTTCCTGTCCAATCCAGCAGCAGTGTGTTCATTGGTACTGTGCCCACTGCAGGAAACCTGCAACAGAACTGTGGCAGCTGGTGACTGTCTGGGGCTGCGAAGAGATCCACCTCTGGGGTCCCCTACCTTCTGAATACTGTTAGAACCTCCTGCTTGTTCAGTGCCCATTCGTGGTGGTTCTGATTGATCCTGCTCAAGGCATGAGCTAGGACATTATCCTTCCCTGGGAGATAAGACAGCCAGGAGAGAAAGATTCAGGGAATAAGACAACTTCCATATTAGCATGGCCTCTGTGTATGGGGGAGGACTTTGTGCCACCTTGCTTGTTTATATAGTACATTGTATTCGTGTTGTCTGTTCTGACCTGTAGGACCTTGCCTCTTAGCATGGAGTCAAATGACAGAATCCCCAGATGTACTGCTCTGAGCTCCAACAAATTTATGTGGAGTAGACTCTCATTTTGAGTCAGGTCCCATGGGCTGTCTGGTCTCATATGTGTTCTCCCCACCCCAGGAGGGAGGCATTTGTGGTCAATACCACTGAGGAAAGCTGCTGCAGGAAATGTACCCCTTGTCTTAAGTTTCCCTTTTCCTGCCACCACTGGAGCGCTAGGAGTAGAGACTTGGTAACTGGCACAAGTTTGGACAAAGGGTCTCTTTTTTTGTGACCAAGATGATCTGAGGTGGAACTGAGTGTCCCTCATTTGAAACCTGGCCCCTGAAACTGTTGCCATTGTTGCTGCCATGTGGCCTAATAGTTGGAGGAAGTGCCGTGCTAGTCTGAGGCTGGACAGCTGGAAAGAGCTGGCCAGCTGAATCAGTGTTTCCACCCTCCCTTGAGGAAGGAAAGCCTTTCGTTTCACAGTGTCTAGTTCTGCCCCATGAAATCCAGGAGCCGGACTGGGGTCAGCACTGACTTTTTGGGGTTTAGTAGGAACCATATGGACTGCAGGACCTTCTGAACCATGGTCAGTGACCCTGACAGCTGCTGAGGGGACTGGTCCACTACCAGCCAGTCGTCCAGACAGGAAAAAACAGTGACACCCTGCATTCTGATGTGTGTCACCACCACTGCTAGGCACTTTGTGAACACCGTTGGTGCTGAAGAAATGCCGAAGGGCATGGCCCTGAATTGGTGGTGGCCAGATGTCAACCTAAACCCGAGGTATTTTCCGTGTGATGGTCTGATGGGGATATAGAAATAGGCATCTTTCAGATCTAGTGATGCCAGCCAATACCCTTCTCTGAGTGTGGGCAGAATGGTTGACAGGGTGACCATTTTGAATTTTGGTTTTGTCAGGTATTTGTTTTGTTGTCTGAGATCCAGAATGGGCCGCCACTCCCATTTTCTTTACTGTGAGAAAGTATCTTGAATAGAGTCCCGTGCCCCTTTGAGGTAGGCATACAGGTTCTACTGCCTTGTCTTGCAACAGTTTTCTTACCTCTTCCTCCAGTAGTTGGGCTTCCGATGGAGAGGAAGGTCTGAAGGCTCTTGTCCTCAACTTGGGCACAGACCTGAAGCTGAGGGTAAGACCCTGGCCCACTACCTCCAGGACCCACATGTCTGTGGTGATGGACTGCCAGACCTGGAGGAAGTGGGCAAACATGCACCCTACTGGGAGAGGAGAGGAGACCCTGACAGACTCTTCAGGGATTCTGCTTAGCTTGTGGCATTGGCTGAAGACTGGGCCCAGCCCTCCCACAGCCCTGCCCCTAAAATAGCCCCTCTGAGGTTGGTAGGTCGGAAGGGCTTGGGTTTGGAAGAAGGGCCTATAATGAGACCTTGCTCTCCCACCTCCATTCTGCTGTTTCTGGGGGTAGCTGCTCTGTCCTTGGCAGCCGCACTCCAGTAGGCCACTTTGTATTCATCCATCTTTTTCATACAGGCCTCAGTCTGCTGGTCAAAGCGGGATGAGGGCTTGCAAGGGAAATCCAGAGATTTTGTCTGTGTACCCTGAGAGAGACTGGTAGTCCTAAACCATGCAAATCTCCTTAAAGACACAGAAGTAGCCATCAACCTTGCCGCAGTGTCACTGGCATCCACAGCCATTCTAAACTGAAACTTGGATGCCTCGATGCCCCTCTTGGCAGCCTCTGCCAGGTCAGATGCCATGGGTGCTAGACAGGCTTTAGAAATCTCTCACACTGTGCTCCACAGGCTCTTTTGAACTCTAGCTACATAAGCCATATAAGTGTCTTGTCTTATGGCCAAGGAAGAACCTAAATATGCCTTCCTGGCCATTGAATCCATCTTCCTGGAGTCTTTATCCGGTGGGTGGGTGGGAAGCCAGGGGTATACCAACCTTATCATAGGCTGCAGCTTGTAACATCCCTTCATGGCTGGGGTGCCCGAAATGAAATTCAGCACCAGGTTTGGCCACCCAATACTTCCTGTCCAGTTTTCTGTCAACTAGAGGAATAGATGTGGGAGTCTGTAAGATTTTTAAGACATACTTTCTTAAAGATTTATGGATGGGAAACAGAAGCTTTTTAGCTGAAGCCACATCCATCATTTTGACGTAGTCTGGTTCCTCCTTCTCCTCAGTTGCCTCTTGGGTGGGGAGGTCCAGAGCTTGTGCTACCTGCTGCATAAAAGCAAACAGAGTGGTAAAATCCTCTGACCACTTGTCAGGGGAGTCAGGGTGCTGGGGGTCAGGGGAAACATCTAGCTCCAGAGGCTCCCCTAGATCCTCATCCTCATCCACATCATAATCATCTTCATCATCATCGTTCCCATAGCCCTCAGTGTCAAAATCACGAGGACTGGGAACCAGGATAGAACCTGGAGGCAGAACCGGGGGACTCTGAACCGAGGACCGCAGAACCAAACCGGCAGGAGAAGGGACAGATTGAATAATTCTTATGACATTAGCAATCTCTTCTGCAGTCGGAACCGCTGGGTTAATCAGTTGCAGTTCCTTTACCACATGTTTCTCCATTCTCTTTTTCTTAGCCGCAGCTGCTGGTTCAGTGGCAGGCTCTGCAGTTCGTTTCTTACCCTGTGAACCAGCATCCCTGTCATAGGGTGTTTCCTCCAGTTTGTAGGTTTCTTTAGAGAATGGAGATTTGTCCGTAACCGGGTCAGTGGTTTTCAAGGACAATCTTTCCTTCAGTCGGTTAATTCGCCTGTCCAGTGTCGACTGAGGAAAGTTTTTACATATCTCGCAGTCCGCCTTCAGGTGGTCAAACCTGAGACAGAACACACACAACAAATGGGGATCAGCTTTGGCAAATGGTTCCCTGCACTCATTACACTGCTGGAAACCTGCTGGCCCAGTTCTTTTCTAAGGGGTCTGAGACACTGCCAACGAAAAACACTAATGCCCTATAGATTAAGATTAAACTAAACCTTTTTTTTTTGGTTGGTTTAATAACCTAGGAACAAACTGAGGTTTAGCCCGGTTACACTCCTAAACAAGCAGACAAACGTAAATAAAAGATTACCTTACATAAAATAAGAAAAGGTCTTGGTTTCTCACCAGTGGGAAAAAAAATCAACAGAAACCAAGAATTTACCGAGGATTTGCTAATCTACACTAGTCTACCTGTAAACTAGAGACAGTGGTTCAAAACCGAAATAAAATAAATGGTACTAAACTGAGAAAAAATTAACAATCTTGAGTAAAGATGCAGAGGATTCTCCGAGGCATCTGACTAGGCAAGCAGAGTGAAGAATCTGATGGTTAGAAAGTTGTTTACCAGAGACAGTGGGTTGAAAACCGAGCTCAAGCCTAGCATTCTGTCATTTGCATAGGTTCTATTAATCATTTCAGCTCCAGGGCAGTACCATGGTAGGACCATACTGCATATGTCAGAATACAGTAAGATTTCCTGGGGTTAGAAGAAAAAGTTTCTCACTGTAGCAACTGTAGTTCTTTTAAAAAGCCACTGACACCATCTGGCCAAAAGTGCTACATTGCAGAATTAGAATAAGCATACCCCCCAGTAAATCTCATACCAAAAACTAGATGTCTGCGTTACTTCATTTTAAAGTTATAAGCTATTTTGTAACCCTGTTTTCACTAGCTGTTCAAAAAACCCTGTATCAGTGAAGAGTTGCTGATGATGTCATCTCAGGACCTCGCAGTCTAGTATTCCCTGTCAGCAAGCTTATATAACCTGTTTCTCCAAAGTTATAAAGATCAAGTGCAATGGTCTTCACAAGTGAAACAGGTAGTACCAGTCAGTAAACACTGTTTTAAAAAACTGTGTGTGTTTCAGGTTTTGTAGCAAAGCTGACAATATTTTGTCTGGGTGCCTTTTTGTTGTGATCCTTTTATTCCAGGGTTGCTGAATGCTGAGTCATAGCACAGTGTTGTGAGGTTTGTACACTGAATAAGTTTCTGATGTGGTGAAAGGCTGAGATCATTCACACCTAACATTCAATTGAGGTGATTTCTAGGAATGGCACTTTAAAACAATTATTCCATCTCCTTGTCAATGTGAGTTGGAAAGGTAATGCTGTTTTGAAAACTTGCTAGGAGTTTCGAATTTAGCCAGCAAAATGTGTTCTCTCTGTCAGGCTGGTTTGACCTACATTCGGGCTCATCTATGTTCTACTATAGATTAATATAATCATTTTACAAGAGAAAAACAGTTCCACCCCAAGTAGGTACTAACACATATAAGGCCCCTATTAAAACATACTGTAAAGCAGACACTGACAAACAGCAGTGAAGTTACCAACATTACAATACTACATGGTGATTGCACTCCCTGAAAAAAGTGGTACCCATGCCATGCTCATCTACACATTTTAGAAATTACCCCTTTCCTTGTTTTTGCTGTAAAAAAAGAACAAAAACGGACCTCTTTAACACAAAAACGAGTCAGTTATGGACTCCATCCCCCCCCCCCTTTTGCTTTAAGTGAGGAACACGATTATGGGTTTGCATCAGATATACACATACTGTTGTTAAACAGTAATCAACTGTATGTAAAAGCTTCTTTTCATTTTTTGAATGTGTGCTTTCTTAATGATATTTGCAGTGTTTTCTGGTGATTTAAATAAGCCTGGTTATACATCCAGTAGTAAGCAATTTACTCAGGTTTATACTTTCTTTTATGGTGCCTATGCCAAGTTTATATAAACTTCATGTAGACCAAGTAATTAAGTGTATACCCCCTACCTTGACAGTATGATACAGTTTTACCCCATCTGCACCTGCATAAGCATATTAACTTACTGTGTTCTTATGTATAAAAGTCAATGTGAAATATTAGGTGTATTCCCATGGCACTTTTCAAAGCCCAACAGTTTTTACTTGCATTATTTATTTATTTATTGAATTATGGTAACTGGGTAGGCCCACTAAGACAAGACAGTCCCTTTTTCAGTGGCGACCGGTAAGTGCAGCACATTGATAGTGCAATAGCTGACACAGGTAACCATACAGGTATGACAACTGCAATAACAAGACCAACTAATATAGTTACAGGAACATGTCACAATACAACACAAATTACATCATACAAACATTCACGACTAGCATAAATAAAATGTACAGGGAACATAAATACTACAGTATACTATGGCAGATAGTAACACAGTCATCAATCCCAATCCCTATTTACAGATAATACTGTACCTAATTGAGACATTAAGATTTAGAAAAGAAGCAGTATTTGTTAGTCATCATATTCTGTAAGTAACAATGTATTTTTAGCATAAACATCAATATGCCATTTTTTTTTCTTTCATTCCTGAATTGAGATACAAGATTCAAAGTTTCTAAGAGCTCTCATCCCTTGTGGTGGCCACCATAAAACAAATAAACATCTTAATGTAGTACAGTGCTATTTACCATCAGACTCAGCACCCAGTAACCCTTGAGAAATGGATCACAAAAGGCATTATAAAATACAATTTTGTCAACTTTATTACAAAACCTGAAACAAATATAGTTTTTATAGCAATGTTTTTGAATGGTACTGCCTGTTTTTGAATGGTACTGCCTGTTTTACTTTAGACAACTATTGCACATGATCTTTACAACTTTGGAGAAACAGGTCCTATAAGCTTGCTGATGGAATACCAGAATGTGAGGTCCCGAGATGACATCAGCAGCAGCTCTTCATTGCAACAGGCTTTTTTTGAATGGGTAGTGAAATCAGGGTTACAAAATAGCTCATAACTTTAAAATGAAGTAATGTAGAGACCTAGTTTTTGGTATGAGATATACTGGGGGTATACTTATTCTAATTCTGTAGTGCAGCACTTTTCGAGTCAGCAGCTCTTTAAGGTATGAAACATGTAATCCTCACAAATACATCCCTACCTCCCTTTCTGGTACTTAAGCAAAAGGTTCTTCAGAATCAGTTGGTTAAGTTTGATGCTTCAGCATTTAAAAGTTTATTCTTTACAATAGTTTTTATGAGTAAAAAATTTGTTTCACAAAATTATCAAATTTATGATATATTTAATTTCCTTTAGTGATTCTGCCACTGTACAATGGGCTGGTGAGGCCACACCTCGAGTACTGCGTACAGTACTGGAGACCACACAAAGAGAGACATACAGCTCCTGGAGAGGGTACAGAGGAGGGCTACCAGGATGATTCGAGGACTGGGGAAGTTGACATACGAGGACAGACTTGAGGAGCTTGGCCTGTTTACTCTGGAGGAGAGGAGAGACGGGGGAACATGATCGAGGTCTTCAAGTACCTCAAGGGAATAAACAGGGTAAACAGGGAAGAGGTCTTTAAACTAAAGGAGGGAGGCATCACCAGAGGGCATGGTTTGAAGTTGGAAGGAGGAAGAATGAGGGGGGAAAGAGGAGGAGGTTTTTCACGGAGAGGGTGGTGGATCCTTGGAAACGCTGCTCTGGCGAGCTGGTCCAGATTTCCACTGTGGAGGGCTTCAAGAGGGTGGGACAGATACAGAAAGGGGATATGGAACAGCGGGGGGGGGGGAGAGCCTTGCTTCCCAACAGGGGATCTGAGGTTAGAGTAGGCTCGATAAAGCATAAGGCCTAATCTGCTGGCAATTAGTATGTTAGTATGTTATGTTAGGGTGATCACTGCCATGTTGTCTCTTCAGCCACAGATCTAGTGTTTGAGCAGCAGGGGGCACACAATCATCTTTCAGAGTGCTTTGAATAGAATGAGGTTTTATTCAGTCTCGGTGGCAACCATGCTGCACAGGATCCTGCCATTTGTGAGGATTACATATTTCATCCCTTTCAAGAATGACTGTTACTAAGGTGAGTAACTTTCTTCCAAACCAAGCTCAGTGGAGACACAGTCCACTCATCGGTTCTTCCATTATGAATTTATTCCGCATCACTTAGTTGACTTCCAAAGGTCAGAGATCAATGTTTTGTGGTGTCTATTCCCACCAATACTTCAGGACCAAGGTATGTCCAATGCACCATTCAATTCCTGAACCTTTGTTATTAGTGATCTGTTGCGCTCCCTATGTTGTAAGGAAACATTTCCTGTGCCCTATTACATGACATTCAGTTTTAGACCAATTATTGATGAACTCTCTGACATCTACAGTAGCTGGCCCTCACTCCCTGCCTCCTGGGGATTTCAGTCTTGTGGGGCCAGAAACACTGGCCTTTGGTAGTAAACTAACGTGGGGCCAGAAATGCTGATCTTTGGCAATAAACCCGTGGTGACGAATACATTTTTAATGAATGATCTGGTGAGTGGGTTGCGTCTCCACTGAGCTTATTTTTGATATTTGAGGGTGTATGGAGTGGATCGCTCCCAGTTGTTTGTCCTACATTCCAGGTGCATGGTGGCCAAACTGCTACTTTGTGTGTGTTAACTTTTTCTTCTGACAAAAAGATAAAACAAGTAGGAAAGTCACAAATGGAAGAATCCTGGTAGTGCCTGGGATGAGGGTATTTTGAGACTATTATGGTAAAAGTTTCTGAAGGAGCCTAGTTTTCGGTAAGGATATCCAGACTGTAGGGCATATGAAAGTGTAAATAGAGGACAAGAAAATGGAAATTACATACTTACCGTAATTACTGATCTTCTTGGACAGTCTCCATCACTCATTCACACTAGTGGGATAGCGCCAGAGGCGCTAGGACCAAGCGGGAGCCTAAAATTTTCAGAAGGGTCGGCGCCGAGACAGGACCATGCATGCGCGGCACCGCGAGACTAGCTCACGCCTGTGTAGGCTATCTCGGCGTCGACCCTCCAACTGCCTCAGTGCCTTTTCGACCGAGGAGGTGGAGCATAACTAATGAGAATAACTCATCCTGAGTTTCTGGGCCTGAGAGGGCTCAGATGGCCTTTGCAAGAAAGGTCAAAGAACAATGTCTTCACAGTCTGAAGCATGGGACCATGAAGACCAGGAAAGAAAACGAGTGAACCCAGAGGATAGTGGGTGAGCGTGTGAATGAGTGATGGAGACTGTCCAAGAAGATCAATAATTACGGTAAGTATGTAATTTCCATATCCTCCTGGACTAAGTCTCCATCACTCATTCACACTAGTGGGAGAGTACCGAACTAAAACCAACAACCCTGAGTAGGGTGGTAGGAGATAGGGTTCACCCAGAAAGGACGGCAAGGACTATCCTGCTAATAAAAAGAGCTGTCTTGTAAAGAGCATCTAGAACATAGTGTTTACAAGATAAGCGCTCCAGTTGTAACTCACCACTTTGCAGACGACTGCAATGGGCACAAAATGAAAGTCTGCCAGGAAGCTGCAACCACTCTAGGAGAGTGGCAAGAACCTGGCCTCACAATCTGGTCTAGGACCAAAATTAACAGTGTCAAAGACATGTACTAATGTAATGTAAAGGGACCTCAGGAACTGAAAGAGTCGGAGGTAAAGTCTACTGGTTTAGGGTAGACCGGAAAGTGCAGATGGAAACCCCAACTATCAAGAATGGCTGACATGTGAACAACAGGTCCAGGAGCACTTGAACCCCTTACTTGGTGAGCAAAGGGGGTCAAGGTGGAGTTAGCCCATCAAGGAGAATGGTCTCCACTTAGTCACTGGAACCTTCCTGATGGAAGGCCAAGCACAACTTAGAAGCCTCTTGTGGTGGTCTAGTAGAACCAGATCCTACCCACTGCATATTCCAAAAAGGGAACCATCCTGCCCCTGTGTGTACAACTGTAGTAGCAGTCTCTGAACTCAGGGAAGAAAGGAAAAGTGTACAGGAGGACATGTCCACTGCGGAAAAAAACATTCCGACAGAAATAAACAGGGGCTGGATTACTAAGGCAAATAGAGGCAGATGTGTGTTGAGGAGGGACACTGCAGGACCAAGTTAGGGCTAACCCATTCGTTGAAAGTGACAAAGCGGCAGTGACTCAATGCGGTGAGACACTACTCACTCTGACCTCCCTGAAGGGAGTAGGAAAGGATTCTAGTTTATTTGCTGAAAAACAAACATCACAACTCCATCACACACTTGGAAAGGATAGCTTCGTGAGCGACTGGCAAGGAACCAGTGCGCAGGAACCGAAGGTGTGAATATTTGAGAAGCTACCTCAGAAAAAAAATCTACTTGACCTTTGGTCAAGAAGTATATTGCCTGTTAAGTTAAAGCAAGCAAGGAAGTAGGAACCTGAGTTCCGACTCAGTGGAGAGTCGCTTCTGTTGCTGCGAGGCTCTGCTCAGGAGAAGAAAGCCTGATAAAAAGAAAGGGTAATTAACAGACTGGGCAGTTGCCTAGGTCTAGGAAATGTCTCTGAATGAGAGAAATTTCTCTTGGAGAAAGAGATGACCCATACCGCCGCTTGATCAGACTTCCCCTAGGGGAAGAAAGAAGTCAGGTACTTTTTACCATACTCTGGAGACGAGCACCTCAGGGGCTGAGGCGGAACCTGACCAGATCCAAAAAGGGGGGTATCTGGTCATTTCAACTAGGCCCTGTGCTGTGATAAAATTTTTTTTTTTTTTTTTTTATTCCAAGCCTAACAAGGCTTTCAGGCTGCTATTTTGCACGGATTGTCTTGATACAAAATTACGAAGATGTTCTCCATCTGCGTGCAGAAGAAGCCTGAGCGTCCATACTGAAATCATGACCGGACTAATAATCACAGCTGGAGAGATGTTAACCACCTGTGCTGAAGAAGCCACCAAAGGGGCAATATCACATGGGGGCTATATACCCCCTATCAAAGGAGCGGAAGAGCCTGAGCAGCTCCCGACCATTAATTTAGAATGTTCCACAGAGTGTAATTGCCTTGACAGAAAAAGTCTAGACCCAGAAGTGTATGGTCCACGGACGCAGTCTGAAATACTATAGTGGACCCCATTACTGCGGAACTACTGAAAAGATCTTGCATCACAGACTCTGATGATAGAGAGGACGTGCCCTTCAGTATATAAAATGAGTCGTCCGCTGTATTACTGACCAGAAGGACAGGGAAAGACCCATCTAGATGCACTTCTACCCCAGAAGGACCTCTAAGGGAGGTCTAGGTCAGAGCTACTAGAGACTCCACCATCAGGAAGGATGTCGAGGAGCTTGGTACCCCATAGGGAGCCGAGAAAGTGCTGAGCGGAATGAGAGATTCCGCTGGCAGAACAGTACAGCAGAGTTCCATCAGCAGAAAACCGCTGGATGACACAAGATCCCACACACACACCACCACTCACTAAGATGTGTGAAAAAATAATCTGCAGAACAGGACTTCATTCTGCGGAAAACATCCTGCCACAAGTTCTGTGGAGAAGAAGTCCAAAAAGGAAACATATGTCACTAATTCTGTCAGACAGCATGCACTAGCACCACCATGGCACCAGCATCACTCGTGGCACAAGATTGCACCAAGCAGTGCCAATGCCAACATGGGTGATACCCAAGGCACCCACGGTATCCGCAGGCACCCCCTGCTACTCCATGCAGCAATAGCACCCGAGGGCACTCCCGACAGCCATGGTACCATGGTACTCATGACACCCATGGCAAGAATGGCACCCAAGGGCACCAGTGACACCCATGGCAAGAATGGCACCCGAGGGCACCAGTGACACCCATGGCAAGAATGGCACCTGAGGGCACCAGTGACACCCATGGCACCAGTGGCACCCATGGGCACCCGCTGCACCCGTGGGCACCACCAGTGCCACCCATGGAACAGCCCACGCCGCAACCCGCAGCACCCATGGGTGCCTGCGGTGCCACCCACAGGTGCACAACGCCACCCGTGGGTGCTCGGCACCACCCACGGGTGCAGGATGCTCTCTGTGGTTGCTCGGCACCACCTAGACACTCGCGGCACCACTAGCGGTGCTGACAACCAATGGCAGCAACAACAGCACCCACGGCGCCGCACAGAGTGATGGCGCTGACCCACGGTGCCAACCAAGGTGCCGAGGCACAGCGCCAACCAGGCACTGAGCCATGGCTCCGGTGGCACGCCGCCGACCAAGGCACCGCGCTACGGCGCTAAACCATAGCGCCGAAGGAAAATGCCAATGGAAATCCTGAGGTGAAGGAAAGAAAAAATTACTCACCTTAGTAATGTTGTTTCTTCTAATGGAGTCTTGCTATATTATGACAATTGCAGTTTGTCCCACCATTAGAACTGCTCCGGAGGTGAAAGAATTAACTTCCATGCCAGGCATGGAACTTAGAGCACGAGCTCGGTTAGAAAAGCTCTGTCTGGAATATTTCAAACTGAAACTGTCAGATCTTTACAAACAAAACTCACTAAGGTTCTGTGTGGAAGCTGTAATCTACACTAGCCAACTGGCTACTTAAATATTAATACATTTTCCTGGCCCCAACACCAAGACTCAAGTCAGGGGACCAGAAAAAGATAAGACAAGATAAGATAAAATAAAACACAACACCCAAACACCCCAAAAAAAGAAGGGATGGAAAATATAAAATGGGCATCAATAAGTGCCAACACTGGACTGCCCACCCCATACCCAAAGTAGAAGTTCTGAGAGGGGCAGGCTGGGGGGGAGGTCATAATATAGCAAGACTCCATTAGAAGAAACAACATTACTAAGGATATCCAGGGAGTAATGCTTGGTGAAAGTGTGTACTGTTTTCCAAGTAGCTGCCTGACATACCTCTAAGACAGGGATGTCTCTGGCAGCAGCTAGAGATGCAGCTGTACCTCTGGTAGAGTGAGCCCTCAGGCCTGAAGGGGGAACCTTACCCAGTTTTGATAGCAAAATTGGATACAAGAGACAATCCACCTGGCAATGGATCTCTTAGTGGCAGGTTTCCTTTCCCAACCTCACCATAAGTGAGAAATAGTTGGAGGGAGTCAAACCTGTGACCCTTGGCACGCTCATGTAGTAACTAGGGCCCTCTTAACATCTGTTGTGCAACCTCCTCTCACCAGAGGAGGAATGGTCAGTGAAGAACACTGGAAGAGAAATAGATTGATTAAGGTGGAAATCTGAAACCACCTTAGGCAAAACTTCCTGTTAGTCCTGAGGACTACCTTATCCCTGTGAAAGGAAATAAAGTCAGTCTCCACTGACAAAGCTTGTAACTCACTTATGTGCCTGGCAGAAGTGATGGCTACTAGAAACACAGTTTTCCAAGTCAAGTACTTAAGCTCTGCCAAGACAGAGGTTCAAAGGGGTTGCATCAGCTGAGCAATGCAAACATTAAGATCCCAGGCAGGGCAGGGTCCCTGAATGGTGGATTGCATGAAGCAATCCCTGAAAAACTTGGAAAATACAGGGTGAGCAGAAAAGAAGAGGCTTCCCTGCTGAAATAAAAGCAGAGACAGCTGCCAAATGCACTTTCAGGGTAGCTGGTCTCAGTCCCAAAGAATTAAGATGGACCATATAGTCCAAAACAGTGGGCAAATCAGCAGATTCCGGGAAATATGCTTCCCAGAACACCATATGGAAAACCTTTTCCATTTGGAGTTATAAGTAGCCTCTAGTGGAAGGCTTCCTAGAAGCTTTCAAGATTTGAACACCTTGAGAAAGGTGTAGGTCAGCAACTCTAACCCTCAAGAGCCAGGCCTTGAGGTTGAGGGATTTGAGATTCGGATACCAAACTCTCCCTGGGCACAGGTTAACAAATTGTGGTTCCTGGGGAGACACAGGGGAAGATAGACTGCTAAGGACGGAAGGAGTGGGTACCGGGGCTGCCTGGCCCAGTCTGGAGCAATCAGAATCATCTTGCAGGGCTGAGATCTGATTTTGACTAGCACCTTGAACAGGAGAGGGAAGGGGGGGAAGGTATAGAGAAACTTCCTTCCCAATCAAGGAGAAAGGCATCCAGGGGACTGAGCCAACACTGGGGCCTGCAACAAAAAGTGGAAGTTGATTGTCTGGGGCTGCAAAAGATCTATCTGAGGGTGCCCCATCTAGCAAAAACATCCCCAGTACTGGGGATCCAGTGACCATTCGTGATGGCTGGAAATCCACTGAGAGCATCTGCCAGGACATTGTCCTTGCCTGGGAGGTGAACTGCTATGAAGTGTTCAGGGGAATAAGCCAGGGGACCACAACTTCATTGCCTCGTTGCATAAGGTCAAGACCGAGTGCCCCTTGTTTGTTGATGTACCACATTGTAGTGGTGTTGTCTGTTCTGACCTGTACCACTTTGTTCTGAACAGATGCAGAAAAAACCTGCAGTGCTAGAAAACAGCTCTGAGTTCTAACAGATTGATGTGGAGCAGAGATTCCTGAGGGGACCACAATCCCTGGGTGGAGAGGTCGCCCATGTGAGCTCCCCATCCCAAAAGGGACGCATCTGTAGTAAGGGTCAAGGAGTGAGATAGAGGGATGAAGGGAACCCCTTGTCTCAGATTGCTCCGATCCTGCCACCACTGAAGGGCCTGGATCAGGGTTCGAGTCACTGGGATCAACTTGGATAGGGGATCTCTTCTTTGAGACCAAAAGGCTCTCAAATGGAACTGAATGTCCCTCATCTGAAATCTTGCTCCTTGCACTACAGCTGTGGAAGCAGCCATGTGTCCTAGGAGCTGTAGGAAATGCCTTGCTGGTCGAGACCTGCAGAGTGAAGGAGGAGACCAGGGCCACCAGGGTCCTTACCCTTTCTAGGGAAGGAAGGCTCTGGCCTGCTTTGTGTCCAGTTCTGCACCTATGAGTACCTGGACAGGTTCCAGAACTGACTTTGGAAGATTGAGAAGAAAGCCCAGAGAGGTAAGCAGCTGCTGGGTAACTTGCAGGTGTGATTTGACCTGGTCTGGAGACTGACCCACAATGAGCCAGTCGTCTAGGTAGGGAAAGATGGCAATCTTTTGCCTCCTTAAATGAGCAACTGCTACTGCCAGGCATTTTGTGAATACCCTTGGGGCAGAGGTAAGGCCGAAGGGCATTGCTCTGAACTGATAATGGCCTGAGGGCAGTTTGAATCTCAGGTACTTTCGGTGGGAGCTCTGATAAGAACATGGAAGTAGGCATCCTTGAGGTCCAGGGAAGCTAGCCAGTCCCTGGGCCTTAGGGAGGGTAAAATCGTTCCCAAGAGTCACCATTTTGAATTTTGGTTTTAAAAGGTGCTTGTTCAGATATCTTAGGTCCAGGATGGGCGCCATTCTCCTGTCTTTTGGGGAAAGGAGTACCTGGAGTACAGACCCTTGCCCTGGTGTGGGGAGAAACCCTTTCTACAGCTCTGAGAGCCAGGAGGTTGAGACTTCTGTTTCCAAAGCAAGAGTCTCTAGAGGATTTGCAGGTGGAAAAATCTGATTCTCATCTTTGGAAATTTTTGAAGCTGAGAACCAGACCCTGGCTTACTACTTCCAGGACCCACTTGTCTGATGTTAAGGACTCCCAGTCCTGGACGAAAAATGTAGCCTGCCCCCTACAGGTAATGGAGAACCATTACAGGGCATCATCAAGCGTGCCTGTTTGGCGGGGCTTTAGGCTGAGGGGTGGGAGCAGGCCTGCTTGTACCCCGCCTGCCTCCCTCCCTCTCCTCTGAAGAACCCCCTCTGAGCGAAAGCTGAAGAGGAGGCCTGGGTTTGGTAAAAAGGCCTGTGAAAAGACCTGCCTCTACCCCTGGGGGGGCTGCCTCTGAGGGGTGGCTTGCCGTTCCTTGGCTTGTGCACTCCTATAAGTGTTTCTATATTCATCCATTTTCTTCATATAATTCTCTGTCTGCTCCCCAAACAGAGAATTTCCCACCACAGGAAAATCCATAGCCTTAGCCTGGGTATCCAATGACAAACTAGTACACCTGAGCCAAGCCAATCTACTGAAAAGCCACAGATGTAGCCATGACTCTAGAGGATACATCATTAGAATCCACTGCAGCATGGAATTGCACTAGATGCCTCATCACATCAGCAGCCACCTGCTCCAGCTCTCTGGCAGCTGGCTAGGGCCTGTTTGGCTAAAGCCATGACAGTATCCCATCTAGATTTCTGGTATCTTGCAACATAAGCCATATAATTTGCTTGTCTGAGTCCCAAGAACGCTGCCATGTATTGTTTTTTAGCCATGGCATCAATCTTCCTGGAGTCCTTGTCAGGAGGATGTGAAGCCAGGGGAATATTAGCATTATCACAGGCTGCAGCCTGAACTACCCCAACATGGCTGCATTGCTGTGAAAGAAATTCTGTATCAGGACCTGACAAAGTGTACCTCCTGTCCATCTTTTTATCCACAGGAGGCACAGAATTAGGAGCTTTTAAAATTTTTATTGTTTCCTAAAGGATTTATGTAAAGGAATAGACAATCTCCTGGACTCTGGGATATCCATCATCTCTACAAAGTCAGGCTCCTCTTGCTCATCCACAGCTTCCTCCAAAGGAAGCTGGAGGTTCAACAACTTTTATAAAACAGAAAATGAGAAGGGACTCAGACAGCCTAGGGAGATTCTCCTAAAGGTCTGTCTGGGAGACGTCCAGTTCAATGGGCACATCCAGACTTTCAAAGTCACATTCACACTGTTCATAATCATCCTCCCCTCCTCTGGTTCATAAAACTCCTCTATATCATATTCTTGAACCGTGGAACCGGAACCGACCTTTTGCCAGATAGTATGCGTTGGACGGAACCGGGAAAGTGACTGGACAATTGGATGTTTTGCTATCTCTGCAGCAGTTGGAGAAGGAATTTTTGACTCCACACCTGTTGATTTTCTAGTTCTCTTTCCTGGAACTGGCTCCTCTGAGTCAGCTTTTACGTTTGCCCGAGGAAGTCTCGCCCTGGTCAGAGGGCACTCCCTCTGGTTCGGTTGGCACCGAACCGGGCTGGCCATCCGGGTCAGCGGACTTTTTGGCCTCTCGTTCCCTGAGCCTACCAACTCTTTTATCTAGGGTAGCTGCAGGGAAATTCTTGCAAATCTGGCAGTCTGCATTGAGGTGGTCAAACCCCAGACAATAAACACATGTGGTGTGTGTGTCAGCCTTGGCAAAGGCTTCCCCACAGACACTACAGTGTTGAAACCCAGTGGGCCTGGTTTTTCTTTTGGGTTTCTCAGACATAATGCCAGCCTAACCAAAAACTTGCCCTTTTTCCAGCAGTGCCAGGCAAGACACCCTTATCGGTTCCCAACCGTGTCATGGTCGTGGAAAAAACGTAATGAAATCCGCTTTTAGAACCGAAAGAATCGGGAACCGTACTCTAAATAGCTTTTAAATGCTTCAGAATAAAGTTTTAAATCAACCTGATCGGTTCAAATCGAACCGATAAACATTTACAAGTTCCACATAGAAATAAACCTGTCTATTACTTACAATACCACAGACAGAGCTTGAACCGATCGGTTTGCGGATAAAACAATAATAATCGTGGTTGAATTTAACCGAGAAAAACTCTTTTAAACCGAGAAATGAACCGAGCAGTAGGAGGAATCTCCGGAGTGACTGTTTAGTGAGGCGGATTAAAGAATCTGACAGTTTCAGTTTGAAATATTCCAGACAGAGCTTTTCTAACCGAGCTCGTGCTCTAAGTTCCATGCCTGGCATGGAAGTTAACTCTTTCACCTCCGGAGCAGTTCTAATGGTGGGACAAACTGCAATTGTCATAATATAGCAAGACTTCATGTTGTTTGAAAAGGTGGTGCCCGTGCCAGCCCCTGCATGGAAAGGAGAGAGGGGGTAGGCACCAGGGGTCAACACGATGGTGAAGGCACCCAAAGGGCTCATCCAGATCCAATCGACCCGGCCCCAGTCCAGCGGCTCCGAGGCCCAGAGGCCCTGAAATCAGGAACACAGCCAGGAAAAACTGGAAAGTAAAACCCCCTGCTCCACAGGAGGCGGCTCAGAGAGTGAAACTGCTCACCTGAGCTCCAACGAGGACAGAGATGGAGTTCGAGTCGAGAATGCAGCCGTAAGGAACGGGGCCAAGGGGAACCACCAAAGTCAGTTCAGGCATATCACCCTCCCAACGAACAATCCTGGCAGATGTACCAAAGGGTAACCCTCGAGCGGACCGATTCTTCTTCCCCAGTGAGGAAGAAGAGCTTGAGGTTAAGCGTGAGCCAGATCCCTGAACTAAATTTAGGCCAATGGACTGTCCTCCCCTCGAGCACAGGGCCAACCCTTCTGAAAATCTGAGGCTCCCGCTTGGTCCTAGCGCCTCTAGCACTATCCCACTAGTGTGAATGAGTGATGGAGACTTAGTCCAGGAAGAGCTTACTAACTGTAATGACTACAAAAGTTGATTCAACTAGATCTGAAACAATGTCAGAGCTTTATAAGTCTGACACCCTGTTAGCCAATTATTGGGCTGGGCTTGCTGACTTTATTTGTGTTCCAGTTTGGAAGACTGTCATGCACTCCTGGGGTCATTTGCATGGCACATCATGCACTTTATCATGGAACCTTCTCACATAAGTGCTCACCTGCCATATTACGCAATACTCTGGAGGACGTTGTATTCCTATTGATTTTGTATTTCTGTACTGGATGTGTTTCTGGTTCTTGTCTGTTAACATGTTTTCTATATGGAAAGATGTGTTAAGTTTAAAAAGAAATTGCTGATCCTTGGAACTGACTATCAATACTAGGCAACAAAATATCTAAAACAGTGCAGGAACCAAACGCCATCCTACACGTCAAACTAAAGCATTTAACTCCACGAAAAGGCATCTTGCTATATATCACAAGCAGTTTTGCATCGATGTTTATGTAGAAATACAGCAAAAAAGCACAGTTAGGTTGTACAGAAGTCTGTACCTTTGACCCTTCTTGTATGATGTACATTTTGTATTAGGTTACACTCTATTCGTGTATTAGGTATGGTCACTATGCTATTAACTGCTCGACAACAGTGCTGAAGACTCTAAATCTAGATATTTACTGCAATGACACCTCTCATAGCCATGCCCACTGGCGAAGACTCTGGTATGAGTCAAAGCCAGGATTAGGACTACTGCAGAAGCAGGAGTTTACTGGCAGCATGATGTTTGTTATTTTGTACGATAATGAAGTTGAGCACCTTAAATGTATGTGCATTTGCTGGCTGCTGGTTGCTGATAGCGCTTTTGAAGTGAAGCGTGGTTAGTGCAGTAATAAAGACATACAGCTTCAGAATACTCTATTGTCCTGCTTGCTTAATTGTCTGATGAGTGCAAGTAATCTTTGGACTGCTTCAGTTTGTGTGGGGGCAGGCCAGCCTTTTACTTGCACCAACCCTGCACCAAGGTTCATGGCACCATTCTTTTGGGAGCAGTAGTTCCTTCACTCCACCACACAGGCAATCCCCACCAACTAGGTAATCTCTGAGGCATTCACCCATTTTATTAAACCTGCCCTCCTGAAGTCCAATACCCCTGCCCTTGTGTGGTTAGTTTCTGCTGCTGTGATATTAAACCATACTGTATGGTGATCACCAGTCCCAAGGTGGCATCCCACCTTGACGTCTGCAATTCTGTCTGTTTGTGAGCACCAGGTCCTGTACTGCCCCATCTCGAGTTGGCTCTCTAACTAGCTGCCTGAGAAACACCCCCTTCAGGGAGTCTAGGATGGCCCTGCTTCTACCTGAGGCTGTGGCAGGGAGGTTCCAATCTACATCCAGCAAGAAAAAATTACTCACCTTAGTAATGTTGTTTCTTCTCATGGAGTCTTGCTATATTCTGACATATGCAGTGAGTCCCAACCTTCGAACTGCCCCAGAGATGAAAGAGTTAACTTTCCATGCTAGGCATGGAATGCTGAGCTCGAGCTCGGTTGAGACTCTGTCTGTTGTTCTTCAAACTCAAACCGTCAGATCTTTACAGAGCTAAACTCACTAAGGTCCTGTGTGGAAGCTGTAAACCTACACTAGCCAACTGGCTACTAACATAAAACACATTTTGGTCCCAAAACAAAGACTCAAGTCAGGAGACACAAAATGAAAAACACAACACCAACTCACCCCAAGAAAGAAGGGTGAAAACAAAAGGTGGGTACCTGCTAAGTGCAACACTGCACTGCCCACCCACATCCCAAAAACAGAGGTTCTGAGAGGGCAGCGGGGGGCAGAATATAGTAAGACTCCATGAGAAGAAACAACATTACTAAGGTGAGTAATTTTGCTTCAAACACCATGAAGTCTTGCTATATTCTGACATATGCAGACTACCAAGCAGTACCTCCATGGAGGAGGGACAGAACCTACTTAGGAGATAGGCTCTGAAGCACAGCTGTGCCAAACCGAGCATCACTCCTAGCCTGGATGTCCAGGGAGTAATGCTTTGTAAAAGTGTGAACTGTTTTCCAGGTAGCTGCTTGACATATCTCTAGAATAGGGATGCCCCTGGCAGCAGTTGTACCTCTGGTAGAGTGAGCCCTCAGGCCTGAGGGAGGAACCTTACCCAGTTTCTCATAGCAAAACTGGATACAAGAGACAATCCACCTGGCAATGGATCTTTTAGTGGCAGGTTTCCCTTTACCAACCTCACCATAAGTGAAGAATAGTTGGAGGGAGTCAAACCTGTGACCCTTGGTACGCTCTGTGTAGTAGCTAAGGGCTCTTTTGACATCCAAACTGTGCAGCCTCCTCTCGCCAGAGGAGGAATGGTCAGTGAAGTACACTGGAAGAGACAGAGATTGATTAAGGTGGAAATCTGAAATCACCTTAGGCAAGAACTTCCTGTTAGTCCTGAGGACCACCTTATCTCTATGAAAGGAGATAAAATCAGGCTCCACTGACAAAGCTCGTAATTCACTTATGCGCCTGGCAGAAGTGATGGCTACCAGAAACACAGTCTTCCAAGTCAAGTACTTAAGCTCTGCTGAAGATAAAGGCTCAAAAGTGGGTTGCATAAGCTGAGCAATGCAAACATTGAGGTCCCAGGCAGGGGCAGGGGCCCTGAATGGAGGGTTGGTGTGAAGCAATCCCTTGAAAAACTTGGAGAATACAGGGTGAGCTGAAAGAGAAGAGGGCTTACCTGCTGAGATAAAAGCAGACACAGCTGCCAGATGCACTTTCAGTGTAGCTGGTCTGAGCCCCAAGCTATTTAAGTGGACCATATAATCAAGGACTGTGGGCAGATCAGCAGATTTTGGGGAAATATGCTTCCTAGAGCACCATATGGAAAATCTTTTCCATTCTGAATTATAAGTAGCCCTTGTGGAAAGTTTTCTAGAAGCCTTCAGGATGTCCATTACACCTTGGGAGAGGTGTAAATTAGCAAACTCTAACTCTTCAACAACCAGGTCTTGAGATTGAGAGATCTGAGGTTCGAGTACCAAACCTTCCCCTAAGCACAGGTTAACAGGTTGTAATTCCTGGGAAGGCACACGGGAAGATGGACTGCTAAGGACAGTAGGAGTGGATACCAGGGCTGTCTGGCCCAGTCTGGAGCAATCAGAATCATCTTGCAGGGTTGAGATCTGATTTTGACTAGCACTTTGAACAGGAGAGGGAAGGGGGGGAAGGGTAGAGAAACTTCCCTTTCCAATTGAGAACTAAGGCATCCAGGGGGACTGAGCCCAACACTGGGGTCTGCAGCAAAAAAGAGGAAGTTGGTGATTGTCTGGGGCTGCAAAAAGATCTATCTGCGGGGTGCCCCATCTGGAAAATATCACCTCCAAGACCAGGGGGTCCAGTGACCATTCGTGATGGCCCTGGGAAATCCTGCTGAGAACATCTGCCAGGACATTGTACTTGCCTGGGAGGTGAACTGCCGTGAGGGAGGTGTTCAGGGAGTAGGCCAGAGACCACAACTTCATTGCTTTGGTGCACAAGGCCGTAGACCGAGTGCCTCCTTGCTTGCTGATGTACCACATTGTGGTGGTGTTGTCTGTTCTGACCTGTACAACTTTGTTCTGAACAGATTTGGAAAAAGCTTGAAGTGCTAGAAATACTGCTCTGAGTTCCAACAGATTGATATGGAGCAGAGATTCCTGAGGGACCACAACCCCTGGGTGGTGAGTCGCCCATGTGAGCCCCACCCCAAGAGGAGGCATCTGTAGTAAGGATTAAAGAGTGAGACTGAGTGACAAAGAAACCCTTGTCTTAGATTGTTCTGATCCTGCCACCATTGTAGGACCTGGATCAGGGTTCGAGTTACTGGGATCAGTTTGGTCAGAGGTCCTTCCTTTGAGACCAAAGGCTCTCAAATGGAACTGAATGTCCCTCATCTGAAATCTTGCTCCCTGCACTACTGCTGTAGAAGCAGCCATGTGCCCCAGGAGCTGCAGAAAATGCCTTGCTGGTCGAGACACCTGCAGGGTGAATGAGGAGGCCAGAGAGACCAGTGTCCTTGCCCTGTCCAGGGGAAGGAAGGCTCTGGCCTTTACAGTGTCTAGCTCTGCACCTATGAAGGTAAGGAGCTGGACAGGCTCTAGAACTGACTTTGGAAGATTTAGAAGGAAACCCAAAGAAGTGAGCAGTTGCTGAGTTATCTGTAAGTGTAACTTGACTTGGTCTGGGGACTGGCCTACTATGAGCCACTCGTCCAGGTAAGGGAAGATGGCAATCTTCTGCCTTCTTAGAAAAGCAACTACTACTGCCAGACATTTTGTGAATACCTTGGAGCAGAAGTGAGGCCAAGGGCATTGCTCTGAACTGATAATAGCCTAAGGGCAGCTCGAACCTGAGGTACACTCGGTGGGAGCTTCTGACGAGAACATGGAAGTAGGTATCCTTGAGGTCCAGGGACACTAGCCAGTCCCTGGCCTTAGAGAGGGTAGAATAATTCCCAGAGTCACCATTTTGAATTTTGGTTTTAAAAGGTGCTTGTTTAAGTATCTGGGATCCAGGATGGGCATCATTCTCCTGTCTTTTGGGGGTAGGAAGTACCTGGAATACAACCCTTTGCTCTGGTGTAGGGGTGGAACCTTTCCACAGCTCTGAGGAGCTGAGGAGGAGGACCTCTGCCTCTAAGGCAAGTGCCTCTGATGGATTTGCAGGTGGAAAGGATCTGGTTCTCATCTTTGGAAACTTTTTGAAGCTGAGAACCAGTCCCTGGCTTACTACTTCAGGACCCACATACCTCTCAAGTGTCCCTGATTTTCAGGGACGTCCCTGATTTTGACTCACAATTTTGCTCTGTCCCTCCTAAAATTTGTGTTTTTGTGGCTAAACAGTGGGGACTGTAAGCACAAAACAAAGTCAAGTATTAAAGTTACAGACTTGTTCTTCTTTAGAAAATGCATTTTGCACTAAGTCCCATATTCTACCAGCTTTCTGGGTGGATATCTCTAATTTTTAAGATGTGTCCCTGATTTTGGTCCTTTGACCCTGATTTTTTTAAGCCTTGTCCCTGATTTATGAGGCAGGAGGTTGAGAGGTATGAGGACCCATTTGTCTGATGTCAGAGACTCCCAGTCCTGGACAAAGTAAGCCAGCCTGCCCCCTAGAGGTAGCTAGAGAATCGGCCTGGCAACCCCATCAGCGTGCCTGTTTGGCAGGGGCTTTGGGCTGAGGGGTGGAAGCAGGTCTGCTTGTACCCGTTGCCTCTCTCTCAAGAACCCCTCTGGGCATAAGCAGAAGAGGAGGCCTGGGCTTGTAAAAGGCCTATGAAAAGGCCTGCCTGCCTCGGGAAACTGCCTTTGAGAGTGGCCTGCCTTTCCTTGGCCTGTGCACTCCTATAGGTGGTCCTATACTCATCCATTTTCTTCATGTAATTCTCTGTTTGCTCCCGAACAGAGAATTACCCCAACAGGAAAATCCATGGCCTTAGTCTGGGTATCCCAGACAGGCTAGTACATCTGAGCCAGTTCATTCTTCAAGTGGCACAGATGTAGCCATGACTCTAGAAGACACATCATTGGAGTCCACCTGCAGAATAGAATTGCACCTTGATGCCTCAATACCATCAGCAGCCACCTGTTCCAGCTCCTTGGCAAGCTGACCAGGGACCTGTTTTGCTAGGGCCATAACAGTGTCCCATCTGGATTTTGATACCTAGCAGTACAGGCCATATAATTGGCCTGCCTGAGTCCCAAGGATGCTGCCATGTACTGTTTCTTTGCCATGACATCAATCCTCCTGGAGTCCTTGTCCAGGAGTGGAAGCCAAGGAATGTTTGCCTTATCACAGGCTGCAGCCTGCACTACTCCAAATGGCTGCATTGTTGTGTAAGGAACTCCATGTCAGAGCCTGACAATGTATACCTCTTGTCCATTCTCTTATCCACAGGAGGTATAGTGTTAGGAGTCTTTAAAATCTTAAATGTCTGTTTCCCAAAAGATTTGTGTAAGGAACAGACAGCCTCCTAGACTCTGGGATATCCATTATTTCCACATAGTCAGGCTCCTCCTGGTCATCCACAGCTTCTTCCATAGGAAGCTGGAGGTTTCAGCCACTTTTTATAAAACATGAAATGGGAGGGGACTCAGAAAGCCTGGAGGAGAAACCCCTGAAGGTCTGTCTGGGGAGATGTCCGGGTCAATGGGCACATCCAGACTTTCAAATCCACATTCACTTTCCTCACACTCCTCTTCCTCCTCCTCCGGTTCATAAAACTCCTCTAACTCATACTCTTGAACCGGTGGAACCGGCCAGACGAACACCTGCCTGATGGTGCCGGTTCGGTAGGAAACGGGGAAAGCGACTGGACAATTTTGATAGCTTTGGCTATCTCTTCAGTGATTGGAGAGGAAAGTTTTGGCCCCACACCAGCTGATTTTTCTTTTCTAGTTCTTTTAGCTGGAACCAATTCCTCAGAATCGGCTCTCCTTTTGCCCGAAGAAGTCTCGCCCTGGTCAAAGGGCACTCCTTCTGGTTCGGTTTGAACCGAACCGGGCTGGCCATCCGGTTCAGCGCAGTGTTTGGCCTCCCTTTCCCTGAGCCTCACCGCTCTCTTTTCTAGGGTAGCTGCAAGAGAATTTTTGAAAATCTGGCAGTCTGCATTGAGGTGGTCAAACCCCAGACAATAAACACAGGTGGTGTGGGGATCAGCCTTGGCAAGACTTCCCCACACTACAGTGTTGAAACCCAGTGGGTCCGGTTTTTCTTTTGGGTTTCTCAGACATAGTGCCAGTCCTAACCAAACTTACCCTTTTATGGCAATCCGCCAGGCAAGATCCTCTTATCGGTTCCCAACTGTGTCATGGGTCGGGAAAAAATGTAATAAAATACTTTTTTTTAGAACCGATAAGAAGCGGTAACCACACTCTAAAAGCACAATTTAAGATTTTAAACAACTTGATCGGTTCAAGCCGAACCGATAAACCGTTTACAAGTTCCACACAGAATAGAATAAAATAAAACCTATCTATTACTCACAAATACCACAGACAGAGACTGAACCAACAGGTTATGTTTAAATTCGGTCGAAAACCGAGAAAAGCGGTACTTTAACCGACAAATTGAACCGAGCAGAAGGAGAAATCTCCGGAGGCGACTGTTCAGTGGAGGGTAAAAGAATCTGACGGTTTGAGTTTGAAGAACAACAGACAGAGTCACACCGAGCTCGGCTCAGCATTCCATGCCTGGCATGGAAAGTTAACTCTTTCATCTCTGGGGCAGTTCGAAGGTTGGGACTCACTGCATATGTCAGAATATAGCAAGACTTCATGGTGTTTGAAATGATGTTCCCCACCAGCAGCACTTCCTCTTTTTTTGCCATCATGCTGATGGCTTCCCCACTGCCTTTTCCAATTCTTCCCCATGTCAGAGGTCTGTATATCACCCGAGTGTGAATAGTGGCTCTGGCCCCTGTCTTCAGGGTGACCTAAAGCACCTCAAACCCATCCTTTAACCCTATGTTACCTTGCATTTTCATCACTCTGATACCCTCCCTAACATACAGCACAACCAATGCACCATTCCACCCCTCCCTATCTGCCCTGATCTGAGTGTAGCCTGGTACAGCCATGTCCCAGTCACAGCTCCTTGTATACAACTCAGTAATGGCCACAAGCTCCAGGTCTGGAATTTTACTTACAAGATTCTTTATGTTGGCACAACACATGGTTCTCCACACCTTGGAGAGGATAATGGATATGTATATCAAATCTGTGGGATATTTGTGTTAGGTTTTACCTTGTACAATTGTTTTTATATTCTGTATGACATTGTATTGTTTCTCAAGACTTAATAAAATAATAAAATATAGGTTCCGAGAACATCGGGCTACAAACATTTTAAGTCCCACACTGTCCTTCTGAAAATGTTTACAAATGAACAGTTAAAATATAATAAAACAGACATGGTCATCTACATTTCCACCCTGCACAGTAACCCCAAACAGGATGCAAAAGCTGCCCCCCCCCAACACACCTGCACAGGAACCCCTCCACCCACACAGCCCCCTCCCCATCAGGTCACAGGACGACCTCCGTCACACCTGCATAACCCACCCTCCTCTCTCGCGAAAAAGCAGGTCACAATAGCACCCCACTCCACCCACACCATAACGCCCCCACACCACATTGTACAGTAACTCCCACCATCACCCCACACAGCCCCATCCCTGGGCAAGTTGCAACAGCCTCCACACACCTGCACATTAACACTGTAATCCTCCCCCACCCCACAGAGCTCCATCCCAGAGGCAAATCACAACAGCAAACCCCAAACATACACACTTGAATCATTCCTTCTTACAACAAGCAGATTACAATAGCCCCCGCTACACCTGCTGCAGTAAGCCTCCCCACAGCCCCCTCCTCCAAGCAGATCATATAAGTAACCCGCCCACACCTGCACAGTAAACCTCTAGCCCCTCCACATCCCCCTCTCCCAAGGTGCATAATAGTTTCCCCCCACAGCTGCATAGTAACCCTTGCTCATCCCACACAATCCCTAGCCAAGAGATTCAGTAAAATCCCTGCCAGGCTCAGCACACATTTCCTTGGTCCAACTCAGTTGTTGGGTCTGCTCGGTTGGCAGGCTTTGCTGTGCTACCTCCCTAGATCATGCTGGTCTATACAAGCACAAGCCTGGGGTTTGGTTCGGCGTGCATGCTCTGCGCTCCTCCCAGACCACTCTGCAGTCCGAAGAAGCATAAGCCTGCAGTCTAATTCAGGGTATGCACTCCATCCTTACACTGCTCTGCAGTCCAGAGAAGTACAAGCCTGTGGTTCGGTTCAGGGAACACGCTCCCTCCCTAGACTGCACTGCAGTTCAAAAAGCACAAGCCAGCAGTTCTGTTTGGGGTACATGCTCCCTTCCTTGACTGCTCTGTATGCATGGGCTAGACACCGGTGTCACACCAGTGTGGAAGCGGCCTCTTGGAAGTGGTGTACACCGGAGTCTATACAAATGGTTAGCTGCAGACACACACTGGTGTGAGCCACACCAATTGGAGCTGGTTCATAAGTGTAAACAGGGCTTTGGAGATGTAGCATGTTTGAAACAACTGTATTTAACCGTACCTTCCTCTCTTTCACTTTCACATCATTTCCTTATATCAACACCAACTGCTGATGACAGGCAGCAACACTGCTGAACATCCCTAAAGGGTCCCTGGCACTGCCAACAACCATTCTAGCCGTGTCATTCAGAACCCTCTGACCAGGGAGTAACCCCATAATAAGCTGCCCCTCTCTGCCTCTGGTGTTAAGATGTACAGTATCGAGGCTCACTCCTCTCACCATGAAAGTCATGTAAACAATGTGACAGCTCCTACCTCAGCCTCCGCGCTTCTTCTTCCTCATTTCTCCGCTGTGTCTCTCTTGCATCTTCGGCTACCTGGATATTGGTGACCAGCTGAGTCCCATCCCTCTGAAGTTTTGTTAGTCTCTGAACAGAAAATAAAAACATGGATGACATTTCTGATGCGGTCTGCTCTCATGTTCACCTACATGGCATCTCCACCCCCCATCCACTCAGGGAACAAAGGGCCACAGTCCATCCAACAACCTATGATGGCATCATCGGCACAGCCTGATTCAATGTTTTTTTTGTGTGTTTTTTTTCCATATCACCATAAATGGTGATATCTGTATGTAAAGAACTTTGGTTTTAAAACAGCAAAGAAACTAGAAATGTTTTTTTTTTCCTCCAAAAAGGTAGTTTCATCTGCAATTTATTAAAATATTAGCATACCTGACAAATCTACCTTTCGGTACCTCTATACTGCTTACCATGTTTTGTTTTTTTTTCTCCTAGATCCTAACCCTTGCCAAATCTACAATGCTATTTCTAAGCCACATGTGGCGACCATTTTATCTTGAGAAAAAACTATTTATAAACCACTCAGATTCTGGCAGAACAAAACATTCCACCACCAAATAAAACTGGAAGATGCCTGGAATCTTTCATAGGGGAAAAAAGGTAGGGTCAAATTTTTTGCCAGATTCGCTGCATTACTGCTTTAATCACAAGGTAGGGTCAAATGTTTGTCTCAATTTCATTGCATTACTGCTTTAATCACATCTGGTCTTACATCACGTCACTGTGTTCTCACGGCAATACTGTGCCTCCAGCTGATGGCACATAAGCATCATGCTTTTCTAATTTTTTATATCTTTATTTAATCTGCCACAATGGCAAGACATTTTCACCTACGGGGCTTCCTCCGTGAGATAGTGATGCTAAAATTAAAAAAAGAAAAACATATTTCGTAAGTTTAAATCCAAATTGTTAAGATATATTTTTTCCTTTATAGAAAAACAACACCTTGTGAATATAGGAACACCTTACTATCTCGGTGGCTGCTTGTAACTTAGCTCATACAGGTGAATTGCTTCAGTTTTGATGTTTCTGAAAACAACACATGGATATAAAAATATACTGATATCTATTTGTAAGTACTGTAAACACACAATTTATCACTAACTTATATCAGCAATAAATATCTCCATGTACAACTTCTGTATGTCTCAGAATTTCCTGGTTTTATTTATACTGCGATTTGGTACCATACTGAGCATTATATTCTTAAGCACTCTTCTCTAATATGCATATAATTATGTTTAAATGAAATCACTTAATGTTGTGCAGTAATATTTCAGGTAAATTTTTCATAGTAGTTCTGAAGTCAAAGGTAAAAAGAAAAACATTCAAGACCATTTGTAAAACCACTATAAATGACACCATTATCCTGTTAAGATCCATCATATTTCTCTTTTATTCATGCATTGTCTCAAGATACTGAAGTCTCTGTTTTACTCAGGAATACATACAATGAAAATAAAATCATTTTATTAGTGCATATATGTACAGTCGAATGTGGACTGTTACAATGTTTCAGTTAACAGAACTCTTTCGCAAAAGTTGTTGTTTGCCCAGTGTGAATATACACATTTGTGAAATTCTATCCATGTCAAGCAAAACTAATTTGCTGTATAGCACTTTAAAGTGCATGTTCAAAAAGAAAAACGTTGCACTTTAAATAGGGACTTACGGGCCCAGAGTGAAAAACCTTAAGTGTCTTTCATGCAGTGTGTTAGCTTACCACAGCATGATGACTCAAGTCCAAGAGCTGCAATACTTCCTGGTTTTTGAAGAATGGTCGTACAAGGGGTAAATCCGATGTGGTGATGTCACCGCTTCCATGATCATGGCAATGGGCCCTATGCACGAAGCAAAAGGGAACTGTGCAGAAAGGAGACATAATGTATAAGGCAAGATAAGGCCACTGCAAGCCGCACCGCATAGCCATATCCACAACCACAGGCACATGCGCAGCCAAGGCAAGGAGCAGCACCCACAGACATCGTAGAGCCATGTGGAGCCAGGGTAGGTGGAGCCAGGAACCACGGGCATGCCCTGTGACCCTGCCATATAAGGAACCACATCACCATGCGCACAGATGGAAATGAATGCCGCCATGGAGGGCGTAAGGCAACGAGCACCCTAGGAGCTATAGCAGCTGCACCGACAGTGTCCTCAGCCAAGGCCCACAGCTGGAGGGGAACAGCTACATGAACACTGTGCCACCTGGACTAGCAATAAGCAAATGGCCCAGGTCATCAAACTTCACCGGCCCATAGGTGGCTGCCCTGGTGACAGACATTCAGGTGTACTACACTACATTCGATGAGCCAGACACACTGAAGGAAGGCACTCCTGTGGCTCAATATCCAGGCAACAGTCAATGCCACAGGGCCAGAGGCGCGCGCACACACACACACACACACACTCGCTCGCTCTCATAAAACTCAAGTGATGCGACCTCTGGTCTGCTGTAAAGCATAAGCTGGCAGCTGCCAACCACTCACAGTTAGCCACAGGTGACGGACCATCTGCAAAAGCACTCAACCTGATCCCCACTGAGAGGGTCGTGGCAGAGACCATATCAGAGGTGGTCCGCCATAGCAAGGAATAGGGCATGGATACACTAGCAGTGCATGGCAGTATATACAGGGAACAGGGAGGTGGCATGCACAGTGACTACAGTAACCACCATGTCTTGCATCCCACAGACACAGCAACCTGGAACACAGGACCAGAAGGGAACACCACAGTGGAGGTGATGCCAAAGAAACAGCTATCCATGTGAAGTAGGTAACACACACTACCCCACATACCAGGACCAAGGCTCCCACAGCTGCAGTGCAGCCAGTAATAACAACCCAACCTGTCACCCAAAGGTTGCAAGCTGGAACAGTCCACCGTGCCGGTGGAGGACTGCGAGGGGTACCACAACGCCACTGGGAAGGCTGTGGATACCACAAAGAGACCTGCAGACACAGTCAACCATGGAACCTGGGTTGACACAACACAGCACACCACCACATGGTATGCCAGAACACACAGGCTGGTAGGTGGCTACAGCAATGAGGAGCACATCCGCACAGACTGACCACAGCAGCGGGCAGGAGGGATCATCAGACGGCTGCCATGGCGCACCAGGTGGAACACATCCATGGGTGTGCTACACTTCTACTACTATGACCTACAGCATCTTGAACAGCAATGGCTATGTGCATAGCGTGAAAATACAGAGGCCCTACATGAACTCACCGAGGAGGCGAAGGGCATACACAGGGGCACTGACAGAATTGGTGACATGCTGGAGAGGCTGACAGAGCACATGCCTCCCATGTGTGCAACCCCATCAGCTACACAGGGCATCCCCACAGGTGGAGAGTGGGACAGAGCCACACAAGGTATGGCAGGCACCCATGGAGCAGCAAGGAACCTCAGGCAGGATGGTATGCCAGTGACAGGAAGACCACCACAGGCCGCAAGAGAAGCAAGGGGCCAAACACCCATCAGACACCTAGCACAAGAGAAGGCACCCAGCTTGTGAGGATGTGACCATGCCACCACAACATGTGGACCACCCATGCACAGTGAACGGGGCTGGTGGGGCACACAGCACAACACATCCTATACACCTATGTCCATGTCACACAAGCATACCACACAGCACAATGTGACCAGCACATGGACCCCCCACGCACCACACATGTACCCCCCCCCAAAGGAGCGGCCCCAGAGGTGAAACTGCTCACTGGAACTCCACCAAGGAGAGAGATGGGATCCGGTGTCGAAGAACGTGGCCGTTAAGAGCAGGGCCAGAGGGGAACCCACCAGAGTCGGTTCAGGCCTACCACCCTCCACTACCGACAATCTATGCGCAGACGTACCAGAGGGCGACCTCGAGCAGTACCAATTCTTCTTCCCCCAAAAGAGGAAGAGGAGCTCGAGGTCAAGCAGAGCTGGAAACCCGGAACCGCCAGTTTTGTACTTCAGCGGACGGTCCTCCCCTCCAAGCACAGGACTGCAAGTGGTCGGACCCCCTCCTTCACAAAGGGCAGCAGACAGGACACAGCCCCTCTGCCGATACAACTTTCAAACGAAGTCTTCTTACCGTCATCGCTACTGTCTAAGGTCTACTCTGTTGATGGCAGGTGGGAAATTATTTTTCTTCTTCATCATATCATTTTTTTTTTTTAAATAAGAAAAGAACACTAAAAATCTTAATTAAAATGAATACTGAATGGCATAAGCTGCTGTCGTATAGATGAAGACTTGACTCCGGCAGGCGAGCGATGTCAACATCGAAGCACACTCGACGGCAGAGAAAAAAAAGGAATTGAGGCAGCTGGAGGGTCGAGGCCGAGATAGCCTATACAGGCACAAGATGCTCTCACGATGCTGTGCATGTGTGGTCCTATCCTGGCGCTGGCCCTCCTGAAGATTTTTGACTCCCGCGGGGTCCAAGCACCTCCCATTAGTGTGGATGAGTGGTGGAGACTTGAATCCATGAAGATGCCACTATTTTTATGTAGGGTTGTTATGATGAAGAAATATAGCCTTTATTCTGAATTTAAAATGCATTGAGAGTTAAAATAATCAGTATATTTAAAGGAAAACTGTGTAAATTCATGGCCCCCCGCCCCCAAAAAGCTTACCCCCAATCCAGCTTTTCATGCAGAAAAGCGTGTTTTTCTTGCGCTGCTACTTAACTTTATTTTCACTGCAAAAAGTCAGTGAACCGGGAATATGGCAGACACTGGGGGGGGCTCCATTTACTGTAAAGGTGTGGCGCCACACTACTCACTTCAATACATTCCAGCAGTGTGGTGCCACACCTTTACAGTAAATACAGCCCCCCAGCGTCTGCCATATTCCCGGTTTACAGACTTTTTGCAATAAAAATAAAGTAAATAGCAGCGTAAGAAAAATGCGCTTTTCTACATAAAAAGCTGAATCAGGGAGTAAGCTTTTTGGGGGTGGAAGGACGTGAACTTACACAGTTTTCCCTTAAAGTGATGAGACTACAGTTATCAGCTTCAACTGGAGTCTTCATCCATGGCAGTCCCTGTCATGGCTCTGCTGTTCTGCTAGAAACGCTGTCTAGAGCTCAAAAGAGAGCACAGCCTAAGTAGAGCATCTGTTCACATAGCTAGCTCAAAAAAGCATATGTATATATGCTAACCAGCTTCAAATCAGTGCAGCGGCACACTGGACCAGCACGTGAAGCCTGAGTCTGTTTTCTGTAACTGATGTCACACAGACTAGAGCGTCACCACGCGTCGGGAAGGAAAGGATTTTTTTTAACAAGGCACGCTTCTGCATAAAGGGCTACCTATAGCAAGATACTGCAGATATAGGAAAGAAAGAATAAAGAAGAACACAAAAGCAAGATAAAAATGACATAGCCACTGGACATCCATATAAAATTAAATTAAAAAACAACCATTATAAACTATCTACACTTTAAGATGAGGCTATAGCAACAGCACTGCTGTCTCCGTATGCTTTCTCTGCGACCACCGAATGTCACTTTGGCACTGTACCACTGTGAGTGGGGTAAGAATGCTGTTCATGGCTCCTGCACAAATTCATACCACCTGTTAGGCCTGGAGGATGCCTCTTAAAATGAATACAGGCGTAAGTGGAGGACAAAGGACACCACTAGTTGTTCAGCATACCCGCTATGCAACCAATTGCCTAGTATTCATAGAACTAATACAGTGTCCAATAGTTCTATGGCAGAACTAGGAGTACCATTAGTAGATGCAGATGCTGTGCTACACTTTGCTGTGCTACTGTGCTCGCACTAGCTGAGAACTAACCCGCTATAAAATTACAAACTAATCAAAGGGGGGAGGGGCAAAGCCCATTTCTAACAAAAAACAACAGATATTTAGTAGTAGTACTAGTATAACATTTTATTCATGTTACATGAAATTGGATAAGTGTTACATGCTCCATTGAGCGAAGGCTCATTTAAAAGGAGGTCCACTGTTGTAGTAAATAATTACACATACATGTTTACATATCAAAAATATTACATTTCAGATACATAATACAAAAATACAGCAATTACAATCAACACATTCCACAACAACTTCATCTTAATGAAAACACAATTTACAATGCATACTCAAATTGCCCACTTTTAAAACGAACAATGTATATTTAAAAAAGTAGTTTTGGAGTAATATCTCAGGTAGGACCTCTAGTGCAACAAATAGATGAGGCATCCGACTTGATTTTATGCCACTGCTTAATACAACCCAGTTTAATTGACTAATTCATTGGACGCAAGGTAACAGGTAATAAATTCCACACTAATGGTCCCCCATGCAAAACAGCAAATTGCCCCACTTTTGAATTACATCTGGGAACAGTATATTCCAAACCAATTTAAGTTGTTTGTTTTGTTATATGGGAGTTCTGCCCCCCACACACACACACCTTAAATGGGTAACCACTAGCCAGATCCTGGAACAAACTGAGGTACGCAATTAGCATAGGACTCAGTTCACAATGCGGCTCATGGTGGGGTCCTTAGTCCTCCACTTTCACCTCAATACAGTTATCTGGCAACTAGACAACACTTTTCAAAGCTCAAAGCCCCCGCAGTCGTGGCCATTTCATACAAATGCATAGGAAGGGGGGTCAGCAAGCACTAGCAGCACCCTAAACTTAGTGGCGATATGGTCACTGGCAGCAGTGGTCTCAGATGATTTTATTTATTTATTTTTTTTTTAATGTATATCCAATGGTCATCTGGTAATTTTTTAAGTCTGCCTTGTCTTGCAGTGCCTTTTTTTTTGAAGGGGGTTCTACTGCTCACTCCACACCACAGAGTCGTGATACGTGCGTGTCACATAGGCAGACCACCACCTCGTTGAGTTTCATCTGATGGGACACTAGCCACAGTACAAGCAGCTCCTGTCCCAAGTTCCACCACAGTCACAAAAGTGATGCTGAGCACAGGAGAGGCCCCAGAAGACTGGAGAAGGGCTCATGTGATCCCGCTCCACTAGAGCGGCAGCAGGGAGGAGGCAGGGAACTACAGACCAGTCAGTCTTACCTCCATAGTGGCCAATCCAAAACAGGCGTATCTGCGAGCCAGAACCAGCAGGTTAGTGCAACACTTAATAAAGGTGGCTAACCTCTAGTATAATCTGTTCAAAGAGAATAAGCAGTACTCGAATTTACCATGCCGATATTTTGTTTAAAGCATACTGCTCAAAGCATTTAGGCACGGTAAATGTCAGCATACAGAGTCTCATAAAAAACTACCCCATTTTTGTGACCCTCTGTATGCTAACATTTGCCATGCCTAAATGCCTTGAGCAGTATGCTGTAACTAAAATATTGGCATGGTACATTTGAGTGCCACTTATTCTCTTTGAACCAATGACCTCAGTAGTGGGCAAGATTATGGAGACAGTCCTTAAGGAAAGGATAGTGCAACACCTGGAATCCATAGGAGCACGGGCTCCAAGACAGCAGGGGTTTACAACAGGAAGGTCCTGTCAAACTAATCTCATAGATTTCTTTGACTGGGTAACCAGAGTGGTGGACCAAGGGTCAGCAGTTGATGTCGCCTACCTTGACTTCAGCAAAGCTTTTGATACTGTTCCAACTAGAAGATTAATAAGCTGAGTAGGCTCCGGGTGAGTCAGAGGCTGGTCAACTGGGTGGCCAACTGGTTGGCGGGCAGAAAACAGAGAGTGGTGGTAGACGGTATACAGTCAGAAGAGATGCAAGTGACAAGTGGGGTACCTCAGGAATCAGTCTTGGGGCTAGTCCTCTTCAATATCTTCATCTCAGTGACACTGCAGATGAACTGAAGGGTAAGGTTTGTCTGTTTGCAGAGGACACCAAGATCTGCAACAGAGTAGATGATTCAGAAGGGGTGGACAGAATGAGAAGAAATCTGGATAAATTGGCAAAATGGTCTGAAGAGTGGCAACTGGGGTTTAACGCAAAGAAGTGCAAGATCATGCACATAGGGAAGAGAAACCCTGAAGCTATCTATAGGTTGGGAGGGAAGTTGCTGGCAATCACAAGGGAAGAAAGAGAATTGAGCATCATCATCATCACAGATGACCTGAAATCATCCAAGCAGACCAAAACGCAGTAGGTAAGGCTACAGGGATGTTGGGGTATATTAGTAGGGGTATCACAAGTCATAAGAGGGAGGTAATAATCCCTCTTTACAAGACACTGGTTAGGCCCCATCTGGAGTACTGCGTGCAGTACTGCAGGCCGCACCTGCACAAGGACATTAACAAAATGGAGGCAGTCCAGAGAAAGGTAACCAAAATGGTGTAGGGACTGCATCAGAAAACATACGAGGATAGATTAACGGGGCTCAATATGTATACCCTAGAGCAAAGGAGGAGAGAGGTGATATGATGAAACATTCAAACATCTTAAGGGCATTAACAAGGTGAAAGAGTCTAACATGTTTCAATACAAGAAAAATAGCAGGACAAGAGGACACAGCATGAGATTAGAGGGAGGCCGATTAAGAGGTAACGTGAGGAAGTTCTTTTTCACAGAAAGGGTGGTGGATGCATGGAACGGCCTACCTCAGGAAGTGGTAGATATGAATACAGCGCAGGGCTTCATATGGGCATGGGACAGGCATAAGGGAGCAATACAGATGAGTATGACTAGATAGGCCATTGACAGAGTAAAGGCCTATGGCACATTCATAAGGCAGAAAAAATGGGTAAACTGGATGGGCCTTGCGGTCCTTATCTGCCATCAACTTCTACGTTTCTGGTGATACGGGGGGGGGGGTAGGGCCACTACGGCAGAAAATAAACATCCCAGGCGGTGACTAGCTACTGACTGTTCCCTGGAAGGGACAATATGATTAGAGGTGTTATTTGTCCCCGACTTGATGGTGGAGGAACACCATCCACTTCACAAATTCGGCCCATCCTGAGAGTCCTTGAAGTCAGGGTCGCTGGTAGCAGAAAGTCTATGGGTTTTACATTTTTTAAGCGTTTACAGCAACTGCAATGATGCAAAGATCTCTGAGATCCTGCCAGTCTGGGAGAAGGGAGCAGATGGACGGAAGGTCAGAGAAGGGGAGATAGGGGAGCTAAACATGTGGCTCAAGGACTGGTGCCAGGAAAAAGGACACAGATTTGTAGGGAACTGGCAACAGTTCTGGGAGCGAAAGTCCTTTAAATTTGATGGACTGCATCTGACTAAAGAGGGAGTCAGTGCATTGGGGCAGAAGTTTAGCGTCTTTGCAGAATATTTAAACTAGCAAATGGGAGAGGGTGCAGCACCCCATCGTCGAATGGAAGAACACCCCTCCCCCCTCAGCTAGTGGTCAAACAGGAATTCAGCGTGTTTGCCATTCATTTGCATCACCAGGTAAGAAAAAAGGTTTGTCTCCCCATACAATGCACAGGGGTAATGCCAAACTTCACCCAACAACTAACACACCAAAATCTGGCCAATGGAAAATCATGTACACAAATGCTCACAGCCTGGGAAATAAGATCCCAGACCTGCAGGCAATAATGTCAGAGGCTAAACTGGACATAGTAGCAATTAGTGAGACGTGGTTTACCAGTAACCACACTTGGGAGACTTCAGTACCTGGCTATGTATTGTTCAGAAGAGACCGAGGCAAAAGGGGAGGAGTGGCCCTGTATGTTAATGAAAATATCAAAGCTACAGAAATTCAGAATACACATAAGGAGCCAGAAGAACTGTGGGTCACCCTGGAAACAGGAAATGGGACAGCCATAAGAACTGAGGTTGTCTACAGGCCCCAGACCAGAGGAGGACATAGACACATTACTGTTAGAAGATATACAAAACATGACAGCTAAAGGGAGGTTCTGATAATGGGAGACTTCAACATGCCAGATACAGATTGGTCAATACCAGCAGGAACATCTGCCAGAACTAGACTCATAGTGGATTCCCTGCAGGGGGAGGGCCTCAAACAACTGGTACAGCAACCCACAAGAGACAGGGCTATCCTAGATCTAGTACTGACTAACAAAGAAGGGATCACAGATCTCCAGGTAGAAGGTCACCTGGGGGCCAGTGACCATCACATGGTATGGTTCAATTTGGCTACTACATCTAAATCATCCCATTCCAAGGCAAAATGTGGGACTTCAGAGGAGCTGACTTTGATAAGATGGCCAACAGAGTTAAGCTAGCCCTGGCAAAAAGAAACACAGGTGAGGAGGTACAGGTAAAGTGGGCAAGCGTAAGGATACAATACTTGAAGCAACATCCCATTGTGTTACACAGAAAAGGAAGTGCAAAAGAAGAAGGAAACCACTTTGGTTCTCAAATACAGTAGCAGAAAAGGTCAGAGCCAAAAGGCTGGCCTTCAGGAAATATAAAGGGAACACAGCGGGATGAAGATAGGGAGGCATACCAAACTGCCCTAAGGGAAGCAGGTAAGGCAGTAAGGCAGGCAAAGTCCCAAACTGAGGAAACACTAGCACGAGCAGTAAAAGAAGGTGACAAGACTTTCTATAGATACATTAGTGAAAGGAGAAAGTCCAGAAGGTGTGCTAGCTTAATGGAGAAAAGGGAGCATGTGAGGAGGAGGGACCCTGTAAAGGCATCTATCCTAAATAGATACTTTTGCTCAGTATTTACTGAAGAGAAGGTAGGGCAGGGCACAGCTCAGCATCATGGACACAGGGGAGGGAGGTGAGCACTCCTCACAAAAGAAAGGGTCCTACAAGAGCTTGCTAAGCTCAGGGTGGATAAGGCAATGGGACCTGATGGCATACATCCCAGGGTACTTAAGGAGCTAAAGGAGGAAATAGCAGAGCCATTAGCAGAATTGTTTAGTGAGTCTTTGAGCACAGGAGAGGTCCCAGAAAAGACTGGAGAAGGGCTCATGTGATCCCGCTCCACAAGAGTGGTAGCAGGGAGGAGGCGAGAACTACAGACCAGTCAGTCTTACCTCAGTAGTGGGCAAGATTATAGGCACTCCTTAAGGAAAGGATAGTGCAACACCTGGAATCCATAGGGCACAGGATCCAAGACAGCATGGGTTTACAAAGGAAGGTCCTGTCAAACTAATCTCATAGATTTCTTTGACTGGGTAACCAGAGTGGTGGACCAAGGGGAGCAGTTGATGTCGCCTACCTTGACTTCAGCAAAGCTTTTGACACTGTTCCACATAGAAGATTGATAAATAAGCTAGGTAGGCTCGGGTGGGTCAGAAGTTGGTCAACTGGGTGGCAAACTGGTTGACTGGCAGAAAACAGAGAGTGGTGGTAAATGGTATACAGTCAGAAGAGATGCAAGTCACAAGTGGGGTACCTCAGGGATCAGTCCTGGGGCCAGTCCTATTCAACATCTTCATTAGTGACCTATGAGATGGACTAGAGGGTAAAGGCTTGTCTGTTTGCAGATGACACCAAGATCTGCAACAGAGTAGATGAGCCAGATGGGGTGGGCAGAATGAGAAGAGATCTGGATAAACTAGCAAAATGGTCAGAAGAGTGGCATCTGGGATTTAATGCAAAGAAGTGCAAAATCATGCACATAGGAAGAGAAACCCTGAAGCCACTTATAGGCTGGGAGGAGTTGCTAGCAGTCACAAAGGAAGAAAGAGACTTGGGCATCATCATCACTGATGACCTAAAATCATCAAACAGACCTCTAAAGCAGTAGGTAAGGCTAGGGGTGTTAGGGTGTATTAGTAGGGGTATCACAAGTCGTAAGAGGAGGTAATAATCCCTCTGTACAAGACATTGGTTAGGCCCCATCTGGAGTACTGCGTGCAGTATTGGAGGCCACACCTTCACAGGACATTAACCAAATTGAGGCAGTCCAGAGAAGGGCAACCAAAATGGTGCAGGGACTGCATCAGAAGACATATGAGGACAGATTAACAGACTCAATATGTATACCCTTGAGCAAAGGAGGAGAGAGGTGATATGATCGAGACATTTAAACACCTTAAGGGCATAAACAAGATGAAAGAGTCTAACATGTTTAAATATAAGAAAATAAGGACAAGAGGACACAGCATGAGATTAGAGGAGGCCGATTAAGGGGAATGAGGAAATTCTTTTTCACAGAAAGAGTGGTAGATGCATGGAATGGCTTACCACAAGAAGTGGTGCTATGAATACAGTGCAGGGCTTCAAACAGGCATGGGATAGGCATAAGGGAGCAATACAAATGACTATGAATAGATAGGTCACTGACAGAGCAAAGGCCGATGGCACATTTATAAGGTAGAAAAAGAAATGGGCAGACTGGATGGGCCTTGCGGTCCTTATCTGCCGTCAACTTCTATGTTTCTATGTTTCTAAGGCAGCCAAGGTTCTGTTGCTTCATATTTTATTTTATAACATGGGGACAAGAAATGTAGTCATAAAATTAGCAGACAGCCATCAGCGGACCATACATTAATCTCTGTTAACTGCACAGTTTGTGGTGCTCAGACACCCTTGCCAGATAACAGGGCAGAGCCACACTCATTATTCCTCAGCGAGTGCACTCTTGAGCGGCAGCCATTTAAATGTGTCGCAAAGTGAAGCATAGTGTTTCCCACAGAGAGACAGCTGGAGGTATGCAGGTGGTTCAGTACACTGACACTGCCTGCACTGTTCAAACCTGCTGCACTGTTGTCTGTCTCTCTGTCTCCATCTTTGTCTCTCTCTCTCTCTCTGGTGATCCACCCAACCGGCCTGCAGATCTCCTAATATTCTCTGCACCACTGTCTGACTCCTGGTATAGTACCTCATCCTGTGCTACTGGAGAGACAGCGGGAGAGCAGAAGTTTTGCCCAGTTCGAGACGGGGAGAGAGAGAGAGACAGACACAGGTCTTGACATGTCCACAGTGTCACTTCAGCAGCAGCAGATAGAGAGATGTAAGAGAGCATGACAGAGAGAGGTAAAGCTCCTTCTCAGTCCCCCCCCCCGTAAATTATCCCCGAGTGCCAGCATGAATCCCCTCCCAAAACCAGTACCATCTGTCACAGTAGCCTGTCCTGCGGTAGGGCCCCCCCCCAAGCAATGATGTTTTCCCACCGCAGTACCTGACTTTTGGTCCAGTAGGCGGGCACCGCTCCCAAAGACATCCGCTCCCTGAGAAATGGAGAAATATCAGTCAGACTGAAGTGTCGTCCCATTCCCTGGAGAGAGCGAGTGAACTTCCTAATTGCCGGCTGTATCTGTGTCTTGAATGGGACCTCTGTGGCTGAGTAATGTGGAGACAGCCAGTGTCTCTTCCCCCTTTGGCCAGCAGTTTCTCCTAATTCCCGGCTGTGTCTGTGTGTCGAATGGGACCTTCGTAGCTCAGTAGCGTAGAGAGACAGTGGTTTCTTTTCCATTTGCCATGCAGCTCCTCCTAATTGCCTCCATGGCAGCGGCCTAGTTGCTCAATTGTCAACAGCTCTGACCCCTGCAGCCCCGCAACAGAGTGCTGTCAACATGTGGAGAGTAGAATTTTGGCGGTAACGTTGGTGCCACATTCAGCAGAGCTCTACAGCACTGTGACCACAGCGAGAAACAGACACAGAGAGAGAGAGAGAGAGAGACAAATAGTGAAAGGGAGAGTGGACATAGGCAGCTGTCAGGAGACAGCGCAGCACTTTGGGACACAAGAGACACAAGAGAGTGGCAGCAACAGAGTGTGTAAGTTGTGCATTTCTGGTTTTCTTGTTTTTCCCCGAACCCCGAGAGAGAGCGTGGCAGAGTGAGTACATCACAGACAGTGTGTCATTCAAACTTGCCGCACTGGTGTGTGTGTGCACGCATGTCTCCCCAGTGAATGGTCATGCTGAGTGCCATTCCAGACTGCATATTGAGCAGTGCATATTCTGCTCAGTGCAGCAGTGTCAGGAGAGCAGTACTTGTGGTAGTGGCAGAACACATAAAATAGTTCCCATGTTTTCATAAAGTAATCATGCTTTCCTTGTATGTTTTGAAGGTTTGGTGAGACCCCATGTTATAAGCACAATACCCCACTCCAGGGTGAACGATTATTGGGGATTAATCAACACCCTGGGTGCTGTGAGGACACTCAGCCTGTGGCCTCGTGCCTCACAATGTACCCAGGGTGTTAATTAATCCCCAATAGCCGCACACCCTGTTGTGGGTTATTGCTTATGTATAACACTAGGCTGTGACAGTCTGCAATACACCAGTCTCATGGTGGTCTAACTGTTACACTATTCTTAGTGGTACAACCCAGAAGGGCTAAACAGAATAATAACATATACTGGTGTACACTAATGAAGCCAGTACTGCAGCCAATGCTTAAAATCAATACATGAACAGGTGAATACAGGAAGCTTTTGCCATGCTATATACAGCCTATCTGGTAAATACTCTAAATAATTTTTGCATATTCTGCCTTTCGTAAGCTCAGAATTGGGAAGTGCAGTCTGATTCCCCTGCACAGAACTAATATTAGACTGCATTTTATACAAATGGCTGCTAAAGACAACCATGCTGAAAATGAACCAAAACCTTTTCTCAGGAAGCACAGAGTCATGCAACCTTTATTCAGGGGTGATTTAGGCAAAGGGAGCATAAAAGTTGCTGAGGATCAATCAGTCAGCACAAGGGGATTAAAATTAACCCACCGTAGGTAGCAGCATGCACTCTCTTTAAAAAAAGTCTTTATTGTGGGTCCAGTGGTGCAGAGGGTTGAGGCATCTATGCTTATCTCGCATCACGCCGGCAACCCGGGTTTGCGAACGACCTCGGGTCATCAGGGAGCTGGCTGGGGAGGGGGAGGTAGGAGCAGGATTAAGCCACCTATGGCAGCTCTCCTCTCCTGGGGTGGACGCTGTCCCTCTCATAGTCCTGTCACCATCGGGTGGAGGTCTGGTGGTGATGCAGGCGGAGAGCACGGCTAGTAGGGTGGGGCACTCTGCAGTGCCTGACGTGCGCGTGCCTCCACACGCATACGTCAGTGCCCTGGACATGCGCTGGACAGGTGAAAAGGGGAGAAAATACAGAAAAATGTAAATTAAGGGGGGAAAAAACTTCTTTATTATGTAGGTCAATTCCATTTACAGCCATTAATGATCATTTACTTCATCCGTGTTATACAATTTGTTTTTCTTTTCTTCTGTTACAGGTACTTCTGTCTTCTCCATGCTTTCATCTCATTTATAACAGTTGTCATTTAACCAAGGTCTAACAACAAGACTATGTAATGAAGAGAGGACAAGCTCAGAATTGTCCTACCTGCAGTTTAAACCTTTACTTGTCTTGACCTATGAGTAATATTTTAATAGTAACTGGTCATTGTTTTTTCTCATAGGGAAACTGGGTTGTAATTTTGTCATTATAACCAGCTGGTTATAGTAACAAAAATGCACCCGGTTTCCCTAGCTCGGCGCATTCACCTCCCGCGATCTTCCTCATCTCTGTGCTGACCCCTGCCTTCCCGCTCCTCGCTGACAGTAGGAGTCGGCGGGTAAGTCATTTTTGTAAACAAATATATGGCACATGAAATGCTCATTGCTCATTTTCGGCTGCAAATAAAAACAAACTCTAGCCAGAGCCGAAAGGGCTGTGAAGAGCTACCAAATGACCAAAGTTGTGTTCTTTTTGGTGCCATATAGTAATACTTAGTTACAATCATCAAAAACTGGCATGCTGCTAATTCAGTCCTCTTAAATTTATTCAGTCAGAGTACATGCTGCTGCGCGCGCGCGTGTGTGTGTGTGTGTGCCCACAGGGATGAGGTAGCATACAGACTGCAGCTCCACTGTCCGTAATCTGACATTGTAGTCTGACTTTCAGAAGTTCAGTATATTTTAGACAACATATAATGAGTCAACCCCTAGGTTGCTGAATGAAATAGAATAAATCTATTAGACTAAGCTGGACAGATGATAGAAACAGCAGTTTAAAAAGTTTTTTTTTGTTGTTGTTGTTAATATCCTGAGAAGTTCTGAAGTACAATACAGTAGCATCCCCCCACCTTCACATGTCTTTAACAGAGCAGCAAACAGTAACAATCAGAGGGTGAGTACACTATTTTGCAACTGTGGAGGAATACTTCCAAATGTCCAAAAAGGGAGTTCCACAATCAGCTGTGTGTGTGTGTGTGTCTGCCCATAGGGATGAGAGAGCTCACAGACCGCAGCTCCACTGTCTGTAATCTGACACTGTAGTCTGACTTTCAGAGGCTCAGTATCCAGACAACATATAATGAGTTAACCCCTACGTTGCTGAAAGAGAGAGGATAAATCTATTAGACTGAGCTAGCTAGATGATAGAAACAGCAGTTTAAATTGTGTTTTTTTGTTAATATCCTGTGAAGTTCTAAAGTAAAATACAGTAGCATCCCCCCTCACTTCAGAAGCCTTTAACAGAGCAGCAAATAGCAAAAATCAGAGGGGGAGTGCACTATTTTGCAGCTGTGGAGGAATACGTTCAAATGTCCAAAAAGGGAGTTCCACAATCAGCCATTTTAGAGCTACTCTGATCCCAATAGTGCTGTAGGCTCCACCCACAGCCCTAAAAAATGAACACTACTTTTTTGTCAGGAGCTGCCATGGATCGTGCTGAAACCGCAACGGTCCACGGCTGAACTCCCATTTATTTTGTATAACTGCTGTGGCAAAAAAACAATCCCCAGCAGTTATACAAAATAAAGGATGGGTAGGGGGTTAAAACTCGGATTTTACACCCCCCTCGGGGTGGGGTGCCTGAATAAACCCCTCGAGCTTCGCTCTCGTGGTTTATGTGGCATCCTTCCCCTCAGGGGTGTGTAAAATCCTCATTATAACCCCCTAGCCATCCATTATTCTCTATATTATGTATGCACTAGAATTTACATTATTACAGTATTCCATAATAAAAACTTATGAACAGTAAACAATAAAAAACTATAAACTTATGTGTGGTTGGTGTTTCTTTTCTGACTTTATGTCTTTGCCTGTAGTCATCACTTATATTTGTATTACCCTTAATTATTTTATTTCATTGAATTGTTTTGGGTTCATGTCCTGAAACTTTTTAGTACCCAAAAGCCTGCTGTGACAGGACAGGTATACCCTCCCATTCCTCTATGAAAAGCATAAAAGGGAGCCATGTCCCCTTAAATGTTTCTGTCTGCAGTCATAAATCTGCTGTGATTTTTTTTCATAGTATATATCCCTTTTACTATGGTCACCCAGTTCTGTACTGTGGGTGGTTCTGGGTTTAACCATTTTTTGGTACTGGCCTTGCCTGCTTCTGCCAACAGTATCCCTGCAAATGACCTCTGGCTATTTGTTCTCCTACCCCTGGGCAGCTGTCCTAGTACCAGGTGCTCAAAGCTCAGTTTTTTCTTTGGCCCCCATCATTTGTCTGTACTTTTCCTCTATAGTTCTCCAGATGTTCTGTAGGGCTGGTCAGCTCCAAAATACATGAATAACGATTCCCTTCCTCCCCACATCCTCGCCAGTACCTATCTGTACTGTTTGGTACATAGTGTTTAGTTCTAATGGGGGCAAGAAAAGAATCTACATAGAAGTTTCCAATGGAACTCTCTCTAGTTATTAGATGCTGATGTATGCTTTACGCTTTCTCAGATCTGTTTCCAGATCTGTGTGTCTATCATTTTCCTGGACTCCATTTCCCAAGCCCTTTGACAAGTAGGATGAGGCCGATCTTTCGTTGCTATATGTGTTTTAACCAGCATAGATACACTGTATGTTTTCTTTCAACTACCCCTTCCGCCACCTGCAGACTGACCAATACCAGAGGGTGTGGGTCCCTTTATACCTCTCCCAGATTTGAACCTGTTCTGAGGAAGGAGGTTATCTGTAAATAACGAAAAAAAGTCAGTCTGTTTTAGCTGATATTCCCTTTGCATTTCTCTAAATGATTTCATTTGTCCTTTAAGGAACTGTGCAAAACAGGTCAGTCCCACTTCCTGCCTTCTCCATTTGGAGTAGGTATGACCCATTTTGGGGGGAGTGAACTGAGTGCATTCAGTTATTTCTGTGCGGTTCATAAGGGTGTCTCCAATGTTTATGTATTTTTGATAATGCCCCAGACTAGATATAACTGCTGTAGCCAAGGACTGGTAGTTTTTAGCCTACTGAGATGTTCTGCTGAGGGTTAAAATTCCTCCAGTGGATAGGTCTCAGACTACTACCCATTTCTTGGGCCACCCAGATATTATTAGGGTCCTGTTTTTTGTATGCTATCCAGGGTAGCAGTTGTGCCATTTGATAATATAACCTAAGATTAGGCAATGCTATTCCTCCCAGATTCTTTGGTCTATGGAGGTCTGACCATTTAAACCTGGCTTGTTTCCTTCCCCAAACAAAGTGGAGTAGTGCTTTATCTATTTTTTTTTTTCATTCTGTGTGTTGTATACGTAGGGGAGATTCTGAAAGAGGACCAAGAATCTAGGCAGAATATTCATTTTGACTGATTCAACTCTTCCCATCAGGGATAGCAGGGGTCAAAACTGGCACCGGCCCACTAGTCAAATGCTGGTAGATTTTGTATTGGGCAAGTAGGAATTTCCTTTAACTAGCCCTTCAGGCTTCAACTGGAGAAGGCGGCATTTCAGTAAGTACACCAGCAGGGTCAGTGGAAAAGTCTGTGGGCTAGTGGATTTTCCCCAGTCACTAGCCCTGCTGGCTAGTGGCTGCAAAACTTAATTCAAACAACATGAAGTCTTGCTATATTATGACAATTGCAGTGAGTCCCCATCTTCGAACTGCTCCGGAGGTGAAATAGTTAACTTTCCATGCAGGCATGGAACTTAGAGCACGAGCTCGGTTGAAAACTCTGTCTGTTGTTCTTCAAACGCAAACTGTCAGATTCTTTACTCCGCCTCACTGAACAGTCGCTCCGGAGATTTCTCTTTCTGCTCGGTTCATTTTGTCGGTTTAAAGTATTATTTTATCGAAATTAAACTGCAACTGGTCGGTTCAAGCTCTGTCTGTGGTAATGTAAGTAATAGATAGGTTTTACATTTAGTTTTCTGTGTGGAACTTGTAATTCATTATCGGTTGGTTTGAACCGATCAGGTTTATCTTTAAATCTACTAGTCCTTTTTCAAAGTGCGGTTCCCGGTTCTTATCGGTTCTAAAAAAAAAACAGATTTCATTACGGTTTTTTCCATGACCCGTGACACGGTTGGGAACCGATAAGGGTGTCTTGCTTGGCGGATTGCCATAAACGGGCAAGCTGGTTAGGCTGGCATTATGTCTGAGAAACCCAAAAGAAAAACCGGACCCACTGGGTTTCAACACTGTAGTGTTTGTGGGGAAGCTTTTGCTAAGGCTGACCCACACACCACATGTGTCTATTGTCTGGGGTTTGACCACCTCAATTCAGACTGCCAGATTTGTCAGAACTTCCCTGCTGCCACCATAGATAAGAGAGTTGGTAGGCTTAGGGAAAGGAAAGCCAAAAAGTCTGCTGATCCGGATGGCCTGCCCGGTTCGGTGCCAACCGAACAGATCTCCCTCTGACCAGGCGATACTTCCTCAGGCAAGCGAAGAGCCGGTTCTAAGTAGTCAGTTCCAGCTAAAGGACTAGAAAGTCAGCTAGCGTAGAGCCAAAAGTTCTCTCCCAACTGCTGAAGAAATAGCTAAAGCGATTCAAATTGTCCAGTCTCTCTCCCGGTTCCGACTGAACCGACACCATCAGGAGCGTTAGTTGCCGGTTCCACAGTTCAAGATTATGATTTTGAGGTTTTTATGAACCGGAGAAGGGAAGAGGAATATGAGGAGAGTGAATGTGGTTTGAAGATCGGATGTGCCCATTGAACCGGACATCTCTCCAGACAGACCCCTAGGGGTTTCTCCTCCAAGGCTTTCTGAGTCCCCTTCTCATTTCATGTTTTATAAAAAAGTTGCTGAAACTCTCCAGCTCCCTGTTGAGGAAGCTGTTGATGACCAAGAGGAGCTGGACTATGTAGAAATTATGGATATTCCAGAGTCTAGGAGACTGTCTATTCCGTTGCATAAATCTTTTCAGAAACAGACAGTAAAAGTTTTAAAAACTCCTCACACTACACCTCCTGTGGATAAAAGGATGGACAAGAGGTATACCTTATCAGGCTCCGACACTGATTTCCTCACTCAACAATGCAGCCATGTAGGGGTAGTGCAGGCTGCAGCCTGTGACAAGGCTAATATTCCCCTAGCTTCACACCCCCTTGAGAAGGACTCCAGGAAGATTGATGCTATGGCAAAGAAACAGTACATGGCAGCATCTTTGGGACTCAGACAGGCAAATTATATGGCTTATGCTGCTAGGTACCAGAAATCCAGATGGGATACTGTGCTGGCCCTAGCAAAACAAGTCCCTGACCAGCTTGCCAAGGAGCTGGAACAGGTGGCTATGGATGGTACTGAGGCATCCAAGGTGCAATTTCATGCTGCAGTGGACTATAATGATGTTTCATCAAGAGTCATGGCTACATCTGTGGCACTTCGCAGGATGGCTTGGCTCAGATGTACTACCCTGTCTCAGGATACCCAGTCTAAGGCCATGGATTTTCCTATTGTGGGTAATTCTCCGTTTGGGGAGCAAACAGAGAATTACATGAAAAAATGGATGAATATAGGACCACCTATAGAGTGCACAGGCCAAGGAAAGGCAGGCCACTCCTCAAAAGCAGCTTCCTAGAGGCAGGGGCAGGCCTTTTCATGGCCTTTTCCAAACCAAGCTTCCTCCTCTGCCTATGCTCAGAGGGTTCTTTAGAGGAGAGGCAGGCGGGGTGCAAGCAGGCCTGCTTCCACCTCAGCCCAAAGCCCCTGCCAAGCAGGCACCCTGATGGGATTGCCAGGGCCGATTCTTCTCTACCTGTGGGGGCAGGCTGGCTTACTTTGTCCAGGACTGGAAGTCTTTAACATCAGACAAGTGGGTCCTGGAAGTAGTAAGCCAGGGACTGGTTCTCAGCTTCAAAAAATTTCCAAAGCTGAGAACCAGATCTTTTCCACCTGCAACTCCATCAGAGGCACTCACCCTAGAGGCAGAGGTCTCTACCCTCCTGGCTCTCAGGGCCGTGGAAAGGGTTCCTCCCCTACACCAGGGCAAAGGTTTGTACTCCAGGTACTTCCTTACCCCAAAAAAGACAGGAGAATGGCGGCCCATCCTGGATCTCAGATACTTAAACAAGCACCTTTTAAAGCCAAAGTTCAAAATGGTGACTCTGGGAATTATCCTACCGTCTCTAAGGCCAGGGGACTGGCTAGCTTCCCTGGACCTCAAGGATGCCTACTTCCACAATCCCATCAGAAGCTACCATCGAAAGTACCTCAGGTTCGAGCTGCCCTCAGGCCACTACCAGTTCAGAGCAATGCCCTTCGGCCTCACTTCTGCTCCAAGGGTATTCACCAAATGCCTGGCAGTAGCAGTTGCCTACCTAAGAAGGCAAGATTGCCATCTTTCCTTACCTGGACGATTGGCTCATAGTAGGCCAGTCCCCAGACCAGGTCAATTTACATCTTCAGATAACGCAGCAACTGCTTACCTCTCAGGTTTCCTTCTGAATCTCTCAAAGTCAGTTCTAGAGCCTGTCTAGCTTCTTACCTTCATAGGCGCAGAACTGAACACACAGGAAGCCAGGGCCTTCCTTCCCCTGGACAGGGCAAAGACCCTGGTCTCCCTGGCCTCCTCATTCACCCTGCAGGTCTCCCGGCCAGCAAGGCATTTTCTGCAGCTCCTAGGACACATGGCTGCTTCCACAGCAGTTGTGCAGGGAATAAGATTTCAGATGAGGGATATCCAGTTCCATTTGAGAGCTTTTTGGTCTCAAAGAAAGGATCCTCTTACCAAGTTGATCCCAGTAACTCGAACCCTGATCCAAGCCCTACAGTGGTGGCAGGATCAGAGCAACCTGAGACAAGGGGTTCCTTTTGTCACTCAGTCTCACTCTCTAATCCTTACTACAGATGCATCCCTCTTGGGCTGGGGAGCTCACATGGGCCACCTCACCACCCAGGGTCTGAGGTCTCCCCAGGAATCTCTGCTCCACATCAACCTGTTGGAGTTCAGAGCAGTTTTTCTAGCACTTCAAGCTTTTTCCAAATCTGTTCAGAACAAGATTATACAGGTCAGAACAGACAACACCACTACAATGTGGTACATCAACAAGCAAGGGGGCACTCGGTCTACGGCCTTGTGCATCGAAGCGATGAAGTTGTGGTCTCTGGCTTACTCCCTGAACACCTCCCTTACGGCAGTCCACCTCCTAGACAAGGACAATGTCCTGGCAGATGCTCTCAGCAGGATTTCCCAGGGCCATCACGAATGATCACTGGATCCCCTGGTCTTGGGAGTAGTATTTGCCAGATGAGGCACCCCTCAGATAGATCTTTTTGCAGCCCCAGACAATCACCAACTTCCTCTTTTTTGCTGCAGGCCCCCAGTGTTGGGCTCACTCCCCTGGATACCTTAGCCCTCAGTTGGAAAGGGAAGTTCCTCTATGCCTTCCTCCCTTTCCTCTTCTGTTCAAAGTGCTAGTCAAATCAGATCCCAATCCTGCAAAGTCATTCTGATAGCTCCAGATTGGGCCAGACAACCCTGGTATCCCTCCTACTGTCCTTAGCAGTCCATCCTCCCTGTGCCTTCCAGGAATCACAATCTGTTAACCTGTGCCCAGGGATGGGTTAGGTATCCGAATCTCAAATCTCTCAATCTCAAGGCTTGGTTCTTGAAGAGTTAGATTTTGCTGATTTACACCTTTCCCAAGGTGTAATGGATATATTAAAGGCCTCAAGGAAACCTTCCACCAAGGCTACTTACAATTCCAAATGGAAAAGGTTTTCCATATGGTGCTCGGAAAAGCATATTTCCCCAGACTCTGCTGATCTACCCACAGTCCTGGATTATATGGTCCATCTGAATTCTTTGGGGCTGAGACCAGCTACCCTGAAGGTGCATTTGGCAGCTGTGTCTGCTTTTATTTCAGCAGGTAAATCCTCTTCTCTTTCAGCTCATCCTGTATTTTCCAAGTTTTTTAAGGGATTGCTTCACACCAACCCTCCATTCAGGGATCCTGCCCCTGCCTGGGATCTTAATGTTTACATTGCTCAGCTTATGCAACCCCTCTTGACCCTTGTCTTCAGCTGAGCTCAAGTACCTGACTTGGAAAACTGTGTTTCTGGTAGCCATCACCTCTGCCAGACGCATAAGTGAATTACAAGCGTTGTCAGTGGAGCAGGAGTTTATCTCCTTTCACAGAGATATAGGTGGTCCCCGGACTAACAGAAAGTTCCTACCTAAGGTGGTTTCAGATTTCCACCTTAATCAATCTATTTCTCTTCCAGTGTACTTCACTGACCACTCCTCCTCTGGTGAGAGGAGGCTGCACAGCCTAGATGTGAAGAGAGCCCTTAGTTACTACATAGAGTGTACCAAGGGTCATATGTTTGACTCCCTCCAACTGTTCCTTACTTATGGCGAAGTTGGTAAAGGGAAGCCAGCCACTAAAAGATCCATTGCCAGGTGGACTGTCTCTTGTATCCGATTCTGCTACGAGAAGTTGGGTAAAGTTCCCCCCTCAGGCCTGAGGGCTCACTCTACCTGAGGTACAGCTGCTTCTCTGGCTGCTGCCAGAGACATTCCTATTCTAGAAATATGTCAAGCAGCTACCTGGAAAACAGTTCACACTTTTACAAAGCACTACCCTGGACATCCAGGCTAGAGTGATGCTCGGTTTGGCACAGCCGTGCTTCAGAGCCTATTCCCTTATGGTTCTGTCCCTCCTCCATGGAGGTACTGCTGTGTAGTCTGCAATTGTCATAATATAGCAAGACTTCATGTTGTTTGAAGAAAAAATTACTCACCTTAGTAATGTTGTTTCTTCTAATGGAGTCTTGCTATATATGACCTCCCTCCTCCTGCCCCTCTCAGAACCTCTGTTTTGGGATGTGGGTGGGCAGTACAGTGTAGCACTTTTGATATCCACCTTGTTGTTTTCACCCTCCTTTTTGGGTGAATTGGTGTTGTGTTTTTGCATTTTTGGGTCTCCTGACTTGAGTCTTTGTTTAAGGCCAAAAAATGAGTGTTATGTTAGTAGCCAGTTGGCTAGTGTAGGTTTACAGCTTCCACACAGAGCCTTAGTGAGTTTTAGCTCGTAAAGATCTGACAGTTTGCGTTTGAAGAACAACAGACAGAGTTTCCAACCGAGCTCGCGCTCTAAGTTCCATGCCTGCATGGAAAGTTAACTATTTCACCTCCGGAGCAGTCTGAAGATGGGGACTCACTGCAATTGTCATAATACAGCAAGACTCCATTAGAAGAAACAACATTACTAAGGTGAGTCATTTTTTCTTTCGACCCCTGGATACTGGGAGCAGCTCCCATTTTTTTAGGTCTGTTATAACGTCTGTCAGTAGCTTACCATAATTTATCTGATATGGTTGTTTTAAATCTACCGGTATTTGAATCCCCAGATATCTGATGTGGAAAGTTACCCATTTGAAAGGTATCATTTGTGTAAGAGTAGGGGTTTTAGTCCCACTCACATAATCACTTCTTGTTTTATCTTCATTTATTTAAAATCCTGATACCCGGCCATATTGTTGCAGCGCATGGTACAGTATGAAGAAAGTGTGCACTGGCTCTCTAAGATACAGCATTGTGCCGTCTGCATACAAATGATATTCTATTCTCTTCCCCTCCTATCATTATGCCCTCCAGATCTGGGTGGGTTCTGATTGCTTCAGCCAAGGGTTCTATACTTAGGGCAAAAAGTATAGGTGAGAGGGGACAACCCTGTCTGGTTTCCCCTTTGTATATTTAGGGGGTTTGATACTGTACCATTCATCTTAATTCTCGCCGTGGGGGCCATGTAAAGGGCTTTGATCTATGTACAGAATTGGTCCTCAAACCCATGTTTAGCTAGAACCGAGAAGAGGAAGTACCATTTTCAGATGATCAAATGCCTTTCTGCGTCTATAGTTATTGCTATCTGTTAGGCCTTAGCCTTACTTCCTTGATGGAGAATATTTAAGCACCTCCCAGGGATCGACATATCTTAAAATTTATTGCTAGTCCAAGGACAAGTGGCCTGACTAAAAGCAGTAGTCCTCGTGAAGGAGCTGGTAGTTCGGTTAAAAAGGGGCAAATATTTAAGAAAATCAGTAAAAGTAAAGAACAAAGTGTCTGTATGTACTTGGGGGGGGTTAAATGCTAATATGTAAACTACAGTCTGAAAATGTGTAATTCTTTGTTCTAGGTTAGACAGAATCATTTGTGGTCCTTATGATGAGACAGTGAGACAGTACTAAACCAGAATGTTTAAAGAGAGAAGAGATAGGTCAAGGACAGAGAAAGCAACAGGAGAGCATAGTGTGCCCCCCCCCACACACACAGGCAAATCAAATCACAACACCCCATCAGTCATGATAGTGAGACAGAACATTTCAGGAGAGAAGAGATAGGTCAAGGACAGAGAAAGCAACAGGAGAGTATAGTGTGCCACACACACACACACACACACACACAGGCAAATCAAATCACAACACCCCATCAGTCATGATAGTGAGGCAGAGAAGAAGAACTAGCAGCAAAAGTGTCAGCCGGAGCACTTGGAGAAGGAGCATCATCATCATTAGCATGGAGGTGGGCAGCAACACTATCTTGAGAACAACGAGAAGCATCACCCGCAGCAGTAGCATGGCCATGAAACTGACGTGTATCAGGACCAGAGAGGAGCCAATGGTCGACAGCAGGATCCAGATCAAAGCTTTCTAAATCAGGACCTTCCACTGCTATTTGCAGAAGTGACTAGAGTGTTTCATCAGCTAATCTTGTTCTTATTTTGCTTTTAATAAGATTCTGAATAGAAAACACTCTCTCACATTTTTCAGTGGACACACATTTATAGCCATTAGCATTTCTATGAGGTGAATGACGTGAGCAAGTTGGGCCAGTCTCTCTCTCTCAGCAATCTCAAATAGACTAGCAGATATGGTTTATCACCTGCAGTTTTCAGTAGTGCTTTCCATGTAGCATGTTCTATTTTCATACAGCTTATTTGCTCTTGTGTGAAAACTTATGAAAGTATTCTAACAAGTTAGATAAGTCACTTGTCCCAAATTCAGCTAGTTCTTCTCGGGGCAGATCAATATGTTTAAAATCTGAACACCTGAACCATTTCAGTGGATCCTCTGAGAAGTTCAGAAATCTCTTGTCAGTGTATGTTATTGCTGCATCTGTTAAACTGTGAAGCTGTGAACAAGTGGTAAAATTTATTTCTGGACAACTGCTTTTAAAGGTAAATGGAATAGTCCTTTCCTCCCCATACTCTGAAACAATATAATCCATGCGTTTCTCTTCATGATTGTGTTGTTTCAGAAAGGATGTCATGAATTTTCCAGGCTTTACTTGTAACTCCAGTAACTGGAGAATGCATGTCTCTACGAGCTGGTGACTTCCAATAAAAGCAGATAATCTTTTTGAAATGCAAGCGACAGATGTTTCAGAATGGGCAAGGAATCTTGTAGTATGAACACAGATTTGACAAATTGTTCACTCTGGACATCTCTTAGAAGTGCCTTTGCTCTAGCAGTTAGTTACATGTTCAAGATGCTGAACTACTGTGGGCAGATTGACTTGGACAGCATGAACAGAACGTGTCTTACCTGCAAGCCAACGAGTAAGCACTAATCACCGATGAAGGTGGCATCTAATGGGGAGTTAATGCATGGTTGAGACCATTGTGGCTCGAGGCCAGAGGCAGAGTGCATACAACGGTCCAACCATGCATTAACTCCCCATTAGATGCCACCTTCGGAGGGGATTAATGCTCTTGTAACATGTTGTCAAGGAGCGTCTACATGTTCAAGCTCTATCATTGCTCATAGTATAGAAAAGAGAATCAAATTAATCAAGTTTCTGACTCATTTTTGCTGTTACTTTTTATTTTATGAATGAACTTCTGTTACATACAGATATGCTTTTTCCCCCCAGCAGTTTCAATTGTGTCTTTCTCAAGCATTCAGATACATTTTTCACATTTCTCGGTGGCTGTTTCCTCGGTATTACTGCTAGACTGACCTACATTCTGCTGCTTCTCTACTACTCACTGTGTCATGGTCTCTCATTTGCATACTGCTATGCGGGTTCCCTTCCTGCTCGTTTTGCCCTTTTCATTCTCAGATTTTCTTTCCCAGCCTTGCTTCCTTTCCCTTCTCACATGTCTCCGGTCTCTGTCAATTGTTCTCTTTCTGTGTTTCGGGCTCCATAACTGAAGTTGACTATCCCATGTACCGTGAAACTGTTAAAATAAAATACGTTGCCGGATGTTGTGTGTGTGTGTGTGTGTGTGTGTGTCACTGCTTCTTCGGTCCGTTGCCTGCTGTCTCTGTGACTTGTTCTCATCCTCCTTGCTCAATTCTCTCTCTCACTACTCCTGTCTCTTGGCTGCTTGGTAGTATTTGCATTTCTGCCTTTCTGAAAGCTATTATTCTCTCTCCAAGTAGTATCTCTTTTTCATCTCTCTGTTTCTGCTCCTTCGCTTCTACTACTACTACTACCTAGGTCCGTCTATCTCACTTCTCCCACTAGTCCTACAGTGCACCACCTTGCTCTTTTTAAACTTGATCCCTATCTTGCCTTCTGCTCTGCTACTTAGCACAGTGCTGATTTTCCTCCCATGGCTCGTTTTTGAAGTTCAGAACCAACACGGCATTATCGTCTCATACTGCCATGTTGCTCCTGTACCACGTGACGCCATTCCTCCTATCCACTTTTCCAATTCCAGTTATAGTTTTTTGGGCATGTTACAAACCTGCTTAATTGCACTGAAATGTGCCAGATCTGTGTCTATGACATGGGCCATTTCCTGCAGCTCTCTCAGTTTCTTAGGGCTATAGTGGTAGAATTTGAAAATGCCTTTCAGAGTGTTTTTGACTTTATCAACAAAAGGATTTTTTTTCATGGTGTCAAGGACTGCCAACTCCAGTTTATGAGCCACACAACACATAGATATAACAGTTGGAACGTGTTCTCTTATTTTTGCTATGGTGCCACCTGTATGACCAATAATAACACTGGCACCATCAAAGTTTGCTGAAATGCCCAGGCTTGCTCAAATCATTGAGGTCAACAAAAGAAAGATTAATGGATTCCAATGCTGTGCTAATTGCTGTAAACACGCCTTGTGCATGAGATTGTTCTAGCGGCACAGCTTTAACCAAAATAGTTGTGACCTGTTTAGATGTGCCTCCCACAAAGTGGAGAAAAACATCTTCCCACTCAATGAAACTTTCCTGGGTACTGCCATAAGCAAGAATGGTAACAAACTTTGTATTTTTAACTGTTTGAATCTGAGTTTTAGACATGACAGCTAATATTGAACTACATAAGTCCCTGGCTCGCTTGTCATTAGCATAATTGCTTCCTAGTTTAATGCCATTTTTGTCTTGTAATGCACATAGCCACTCCATATCGGAGAAAGAAAAGGACGCAGATTTTTAGCTATGGCATATGCAGTGTTAAATAGGCGTCTCATTTTGGTTTTAGTGGATGCTTCCATTTGAGCAAATGCGTGATATAATGTAGTTTCAGTAACATTAAAGTTAACCGCATGGTGGCCACTGTCATGTCTGTGCCGATTCTCACAGATAATGTGTGGACTGGATTTCTCATGGGCTCGTAGTGATTCTATTCTAAAATTATTTGAACCACTGGCAAAGACGTTTGGTGTCCTTTAATATGCACGAACTGCAAGTGAAGGATATTTTTCACACATTTTGCAAAACATTAAGCATTTTTTATCATCATATCTTAGCCAGGTGAACAGACTTAGCCAGTAAGGCTGAAACAATCTAGCCCTTTTCTCTTGGTCACATCTTTAGTCTTTGCTTGCTTTCTCTGGCTGCTGCAGCAAGACCATAGTTGCATCTTCCAAAGGTCGCTTTTTGTTAAGTAGCTGCAAAGACTGTGACATTGATGCTTCCAAACAGGTGCTACTGCAGCTGCTGCTACCGTAGTTGTCAACGTTTTGTGAAACTGCACAGTTAGATGGTGACTCATAGGACTGATCAGCTCTCATGTCTAATAACACAGATTCAGAACAAAGTCTTTTGTTTCTCTTCCTGACAATGGCTCTGGGAAGGAACTTTATTATGTTCTATTCCAGATGAAGTGGAAGATGGCCTGATGGAGACGGAAGGGGATTTCCAAAGGGAAAAAAGGGTACTTTGCTTTGTTTGCTTATTTTTTTGCATAGTAAAATTGTGTACTCTGAATTAAATATGAATGAATGTATCAAATAAGACGTAATCATTCAGGTTTATTGCTCTAGTCTGTAACAGTAACTTGTGCACTGCAAATTAAGTAAATATGGACTGGATTGGAAATCTGTTTGTTTTTATTACTTCTTTGTTTTTGGTTTTTTTGCTGTGTTTTTTTTTTTTCCTTTCACAAGTCCACCACAGGAGTGGACACAGGGGGCAGGTCAGGTCACCCTTCGCTTCACTCCTTTCCACACGACACTTCTCTCCCTCCCCAACACAGCCCACAAACACTAGTTAGCATCCTCTTTTTTTATTTCATATAGAATCTTTTTTTTTTAAATAGCTTTCTTATTTACGTGCCTTTAACAGGCCAGCTGGCCACAGGACACTGAACAGGTCAGGTCACCCCACTCCTTTCCACACACCACCTCCTGTAGTCTCTTCTCTACTTCTTCTCCTCCTTCAACTGCTGCTAGTCTAGAGCTACTGTCCTGATCTGTTCTTATTTTATTTTTTTTATTTCTGTATTCAGTTAGTTACATACACTGTCACTTCCACCCTTCTACTTTTTTAATTTTTTTTTTTAATTACTGCTAAGATGGCTGCAAACTGCAGATGTGGTAATTCAATTACAGCATGCACACAATCCCAGGATGAGATCTCCAGCCACTCCCAGCAAACTGCCCTGAAATACTGTTCAAACCGCTTTGCTTTGCCCTGTTTCAGTGGCCTTTTTTGCTGTTTTTAATTCAAATCAACGCTGGTTCCTCTCTATGCTGTTCTCCACCACTGACTCCAAGTTCAGTTCACAGTACTTAGGAGAAAGGACAAGAAAATCATTTTGAAAAATATACACCCCTCCTTGTTTTTGCTTTATCTTTTTTTTCTTCCAAATGTTAGCACCCGACTAACTGTACAGTCTACAGAACCACATCACCTCAGGTTCACTTCAGGGACAAGTCCCCTTCCCCCTCAACTTTAGTGGTTGACTGCACTGAGATCAACTTTAGTGGTTGACTGCACTGAGAAACTAAAATGGCAAAGGTAAAGTAATCCTTGTTTTACTTTTTTTTTGGTAATGTGTTCCCCTGACTCTAACTGCAATATAGTCTCTCCTGAGTCTCCTTGACTGTGATTAAGCAAGTTGAGTCTGTCCAAGACCGTCCGAATGTGAGTCAGCAACCCCCTTCCCCTAAACTGCCTTCAAAGCACTATGCAGTACAAAAAAAAACTCCTTTTATGTTTAATGTCCCCCTTTAGTTTGCTCACTCAGTCAAAGAGATAGATATTGAATTGAATGAATAACTCTCTAAATATGAGTGGTTTGTACTCCTACTACATGCGCATAAAAAAAAAAATCACTCCATCCGTTACAATAGGACTAAATGAAATAGCGCTCTCAGCTACAGTCTCCCGCTCTGTCCCTGAGAACCTCCCACCCCTACCACCACCGCAACCAATTCCCAGGACTGGCAGGTACTCTCCCATATCGGATTCGATGACTCACCTGTCAGTCCTGGATCATCCGAAGCTGTTCCACTGCTGTGATTGGTGGAAAGAGATCCGGGAAGGTCCTTGCTTGCTACTGCACGCTGTCGCTACCATGTGCGCTCAATCCAGGTGGCTCTCTCACCTGTAACTTGCACCCATGTGATTGCAGTCTCAGCGCCCATGTGACACAGACCCAGCTTGAGAAAGAATGATAGGTGGCACTGGTTGCACCTAGTGGTCGGACAAGACACAGCTGGCAAGCAGAAAGGTAAAATAAAAACTTCTGGGTTAGTTGTCTGGTGGGCAAGCAGCAACTGAAATTCTGCTTGTCCTGTAAATTCTTGTAGCCCGGGACGTCAGGCTATGGGATCTGTCGATCCCTAGCACCTCCTTACATTATCTCCTTAATGTTGAGCGGGAACAAATCAAGCTTGGTCCTGGTGGATGAGTTTAGTTAGCATTTTATTGACCCTTAAGGTTAGTATTTTAGTAAATATTTTTGAGTCAACATTTAATAATGAAATAGGCCTACACGAGCTGCATTTATCTGGAGGTTTGTCTGCTTTAGGTATGACTGTGATAAAGGCCTCCTGCCATGATTGGGGCGAATTCCCCTCTTCCTCACATGAATTGAATACCTGTGTCAGCTGAGGAATAAATAGCTGTTGAAAAGCCTGATAAAAGTCTACATTAAGTCCATCCAGACCTGGGGATTTACCCAAATCCATGGTTTGTAATGCTTGCCTAACCTCTTCTGGTGCAATGGGTGCTTCCAGCATTTGTTTATCCCCTTTGTCTATCTGAGGTAGACGTATCCCTACTAGAAATTCTGATGCTTCCCCAATCAGTTAAAACTGGTGTATCTGTAGAATAAAGGGTGTTGTAATATTTGTGAAATTCTGCAGGAATTGCCTTAGGTGTATAGACTGTGTGTATGTTTCCCCATTGTCCAGCTGCAATTTTTTGACACATATATCTGCCTGTGCCTTTCTTAAATGGAAGGCTAACAGTCTACTCTCCCTATTATCCTGTTCATAGTATTTCTGGTTTAAATACCTTACTTTCCCCTCAATCTGTACATCTACAGTAGCACTGTTTGCAACTCAGACCTCACTTTCTGGAGTTCTGAGAATATACATGGTGATCCTGTAATGTTATGCTGCTGATCCAGAGTTTGTAAACTTTGTTCTAATTTTTGTTGTCTTTCAGCGCGTTGTTCTTTTAATCTAGAGGCATATGATATTATTTCAGACTTGTTCAACTTACAGCAATTTACATGCATTTTAAATAGCACAACTAACTTTAATTTCTATAATATAGTCACCTAGTACTTTTTACCTTTATCAAAAACACCTAGTGCCATGGTATTTTCAGCAATTACAGGTTTTATACACATAAAGTATATACATTAAAGTATTTTATGACATAGTGCCACTGCATATTAAATCCAACAACGAGAAACACAGCCTGTTGTTTTACATCAGTTCGGAGGTCACCACAATAATCTCCCTGTATGAGGACCTGAGAGGGAAAAGGAAAATTTAAGAGGACACTATAGCATACTCAAGAAAAGGAAGGGGGTGCCCATAGGTGGCCAATCTTATGGACTAGAAATTGTAAAGGATAGATATGGCTAAGAAACAGAAGAACTGTTGCAACAGATTTAAGAAAAGGTCAGTCCTCAAGAGTGGCAGGAGCTCCCAGTCACAGTAGTCTGTGACTGTATCTTGAATTAGAGTTTTGAACTCTTCCTTTGCCAAGAGAGAGGTATTTATACGCCAAAATGTGGTTTTGCTCCTGTCCCCCATCCGGAGATCTAGGGTAACAGCCGAATTATCAAAGATCACCTTTGGGTGTATTTGACATGCATTTATTTTGTATAAATCTCTACTGCTTCCTGAAAAATAGTCTGTTCTAGAGTATGATCTGTGGAGGTTCGAGTAAAAGGTATAATCTTTAGTTGAATGATTAAAATCCCTCCATATATCTACTAAGGCTAACTCTGTCATACCTGCTATCACTGCCCAGCCCATTAATTTGTTGGTGGTCAGTGACTGTGAAAAGCAGTCCCACTGTGGATCCACTATGCAGTTGGAAGTCCCCCAAGTAAAACCATCCCCTCCCTCACCCCCAATATTTTGGTAAATACTGTTCTGTAAAAGGTTGGTGTATCCGCATTTGGGGCACAAATATTGACTAAATGTATTTTTTGAGAAAACAATATGCCTGTGATAGCAACCATCCTGCCATCCTCCATGATTTCCTCCTGCACCATCTCCAGTGGCAAATCCCTGCGTATTTGTATAGCTACCCCTGCTTTTTTTTCTGTGGAATGTGATGCTCCCATTACTTTCTCCACACATGACCTCCTTAATTTCAGCTGTTTACCTTCAAATAGTCTAGTTTCTTGTAAAAAGCAAGCATCAATGTGAATGCGCTTCAAATATGCCAGAATTTTTGTTCTTTTTACCGGTGAATTTATTCCCTGAACATTCAGGGTTATTATACGTATAGTCCCCATGATAACCGTGAGATTCTCCCCTGGATCCTCCTTATTCCATATGTCTACTCTGAGGTCGGCCCCTGCCCTGCTACACTGCAAAACCCCTCTTGGGTTCGCCTTTTGTTTTCCTTATGTCCATCTTCACAGGTCATTTTGTACCACACATGATGAACACAATGCACAACACATGCGACCATAACAATCTGTAAACATGTCATTGCCTCAGTGTTCCTAACTAACTGTTATTGAAGCAACATAAAAAAATGTCCAAGGTTTTTGTGAGGAGTCCCTGTTAGAAGAAGAGGGTGAGAGTAGCATAAGCTATTGTGCTTGCAGATTTGAGCAAGCTTGACCAGTGTTGTCACTAGTCAATGTATAGCACTGGAATGATGATTGTGGGGCGGATATTGCTCCGGCCTTCACCATGGTCAAACCACCCAGCTGCAATGGATAAGGAAAAGAAAAAAGAGTTTCTCCCCTCCTTCTAGCCACCCGCTAGAGGGCCATCACCAGTTGCCCACGCAGGTCCTCCGACAGAATCCACAACTCATCCTCCAATTTAGTGACTGGCTCTTTCGATTAGCTGTTCTGTCAGCCCAGGTTAAGTTCCCACATCCCTCCTGTCTTCTCTGTACCCTTTCAGTCAGTTCCCTTTGCCTCTCTATTTATTAAGTCACTTGTGGCATCCTGTTCGCCCCTTTTGACTCTGTATGAGAGCCCAGCATCGACAGTGTATGTCCCCCATTATGAATAGCCCGCCTCTAACATACCTGTAAGATCCTCAGAATCCCCCGTTCCACAAATACCTCGTCACCCTTGTTTCCTTTAAGCCTTCCTTTTCGATACCCTTCTATACAGGACTTGTACGGTGTTTGTATTGTACATTGTATTCCAGCTATTATAACAGACTTAGAAAATGGGCTTTTAATTTTTTGGCATCTGACTGGCTAGTACCCTTGCCAGGGGGGTACATTAACTGTCAACAGATGCCCAGGAAATAAAAAGTACCAGTCCCAGTGCCCCTTCACCCACTGAAATATCCAAGTGCCCACCCTAATTTCCAGCTGGCTAAAACCCCCTCATTTGAATTTGAAATAACCGCCATTTTTTTGTCTCGCTTAAACAGCCGAAAGTTATCACCTCCCTCCTCCAAAGCTCCCTAGTTTGATGCCTGCTGCGTTTTTGTAAAAAAAAAAAAAAAAAAAACATTTACAGCCAGGGGAAGAGACGATTCTTCATTCCTCACTGCCGCAACCAGTTCAAAAGCAAGCACTTTCCTGACCCCGCTCTTGCACTGTGCCATAATCTCTGCCCTTCTAAAAAACGTTCCTCCCGCTGTCCCCTAGCCATTCTGGCAGATAGATGTTCCACTCTCCAGCCTAACTGCAGGCCGGTAACACTTTACTTTAATGGGACAGACCTACTTCCATCCCCCACTTCCCCAAAAGCCGCCCGATGTAGTAAAACGCGGAAGCCAGCAGCATGTCCTTCTCAAGGGAATGAAGCTCACAAAAACGTGCTGCCACGACTCCCAACCCAGTTCTCCTGATCCATGCAGCAGAAAAATCGTACGCCTGCTGAATACCCCCTCTGAAAAATGCACAGCAAAGCAAGTAAATACAGAATAACCTGCAGTATTTTCAAAGTTGCTTTTCTTTTTTCTGTCACAGTTTGTGAGGTTCTGGATCCATGTCCCAGTCCAGTAATAGCTGTCCTTCATTTTATCCACTGACCATCATCATACCTTTACAGTCCATAACTTCCCCTCCTCCCCTGAACCACCCATCATATTATCTTTCATTGTCCCTTCCCTTTCTTCTCCCGTTTGTGCAGGAATCTTTTGTTGGTGATGTTACTGTATATTGAAATTATGCACCCAGTAGTCTAACTGTTAGCCCTCCTACTTCTCTTGAAAGCATATTTACAAAGTTCCAACTCGGTGATCAAATATCCATTGTAGTGGTGAAATTTGCCTGGGACGTGATGAAAGCGTCACAAATCAACATCCAATCCCTTGCAGTAAGGCTTAGGAGAGACGCCTCCAACTCGTAATGTCCTAGTTTGTTCCCTAGATTCAGTGTTACTTATTTCCCTATTTATGTGAGTTTTCGAGTGGAGGTCAGTACGGAATCTCGAAAATCCACCTCACCCAACACGAAGGTTTACCTGCGCAGCTGATTCTGTGCCCAACAAGATATCAGGCTTGTATGATACTGTTCTCAGTCTTAAGGGGGGGCTAGGCACTTTTTAGATTTTATATACTTTAACGGTTTCCCTTTCGTTTGTTCAGTAATGGTACAGATGGCAGAGCCACAGTAGTTCGTATTTAGCAATCCATTTGCTTAGCAATCTGGAGGGTTGGTCTCACTTCAGACATTTGGTGTTCTTAAGTCTGAGCCCTCTGAGGTTTTAACATTTTAACAGTCAGGTTGATGTGCCAGCATTTCTTACCCCTTCAGGAGTGATTGTTTTGTTATTGGATCTAAGCTCCCGCTCCAGGAATTCTTTCAGGTCGGTGTTCACATGAAGTGGCCAAGTTGAGGATGCAGCTTGTACTTTTTTATATCTTCTAGCTCTGCACCACACCGTTAGGAAGAGATCATGTTCAGGGTCTCCATTTTTAGGTCGGGACAGTGCAGACCCAAATTCCCTCTCTGTCCCCACCTCATCAGATCCCCCAAACACCCTATCTCCTTTTACCCCCCCCCCCACTCCTGCCCAGCTTTTCACCCCTGAAGAAGAACCCATGTCACAGTTCTGCACTTTTTGGTATGATAGCACTTCGGCTCTGTATTGCCTACATCCCTACTACACTGTACGTATGTACATGTTGCCGCACGCCGGCAAATATGTTTGTAGCCTTATTTCTTGTTACTTGTCAAATGTAACTATACTATTGCAAATGATGTAATATGCTGGCAAATGTGTCTGTAGTATCTTCTTGTACCTTGTCAAAAGCCCGTGATCTTGTATGTAAGCCTCTGGCACTGCAGTCTCACGTCTCCCATACTGACTCCAATATTGTTCCTTACTGACAAAATGTTTACTTTCATTGTAACTCGTCCCTTTTATGTGCTGAGACCTCCTTGCAAATGAGCCTGCTCAATGGAGTACTTCCCACCAATAAACTTCAAACTGAAACTTGAAATTGAAAACTTTTCGTAGGGTTGGTGCCACCTCCCAGAGGGATTCAAATGACTGCAGTCTCTTCTCGGAATGTACCCTCAGTTGTGCAGGATAATTAAGTTGTATCTTAATGTTTTTGTCCTTTGCTTGCTTAATAATTTCTCTGTCTTGTCTTCATTTTTCATTTAAGATGTCAGAGAAGTCTTGATCAAAAAATATGCGTTTTCCATCCACATTCAGATCTCTATGTTTCCATGCTGTCTGTAGGATCAGTTGGCGGTCTTGGTAATAAAGCATCCAGACAATGACTGACCACGGTCATGCCTTTTGATACCAATGAGCAGTGTGTCCTTTTAATGATTATTTATTTATTTATGACTTTGGTAACCAGGTAGGTGTGCTGATCCCAGGGACCATTTTCAAGCATGGCCTCGGCCACATACAGTGGCACAGAGTTAAACATAAACAACAACACATAGAACAGCAGACAGTCTGACAAATAATAAAAAGTTACAACAGTACACAGATTACAAGGTAGCAAAAATACATAAATCCACATGATATAAGGTTACATAGTACATAAATCCGATGTACATATACATAAAGAGAAATACATATAAATGAAATTGATATACAGCATGTTGCATAGGAGATAATCAAGGTTCCTCAGGAGCAGCACAAAAAGGATAAAGCGGGGCTAGCACAGGGAACCAGAGGGGAAGGGGTGGGAGAGGAAGGGGAATTGGAGGATTTACAAAGGGAGATGTATAGGCATGAAACTCATGTGGTAGGGGCAGGCGGGAAAAATGAAGGACTTCCCAGGAAAGCAGTGGCAGCAGAAAGTCACCGGGAGCCAGTCTTTGAGGCAAGATTTGAATTGGCAGTGGGCATCGATGGAGCGGAGCTCGGCAGGCAGTTTACTCCACAGCATAGAGGCGCCCACTGACAAGGTTCTACCACCCATATTGGTGGATACCCTGGGAATGCTGTTTGAGCAAAGGCCGCGGTGTGGCCTTGAGGAGAGCTGCAAGGGGAGATTCCTGGCCAGTACGGATGGCGGAATCCACCATGCAGCAAAGGGCGAGGTTGAAGCGGCCTTGCAGCGGAAGCCCTCCTAGCGAATCGTAAAGGACACAGTGGTGTGTAGTGAAAGGGGCCAGCAAAGTGAAATGACAGGCACTACTGTAGGCAGAAGAGAGCCTAGCAATAAGGGTTGTGGATGTCCTAGCATAGATGGGGAGCAGTAGCCCAGGACTGGGAGTAGATTTTCCTGGATGATGGCAAGTCGGGCCTCTGGGGTGAAGTATTGTCAGAATCTGTAGGCAGCACCTCATTTTTGCTGAAACTTTCAAACTAATGAGTTGATGTGCTCGGAGAAAGAGAGGGCGGGGTAGAGTAGAACACCTAGGTATTTGAAAGTATTGACATCTTCAAAGGCTTGGCCATCAGGAGAAATGACGTTGAGAGGGGGGTGAGTTTTGGATTTGGCTAGGAAGGGCTTGGATCCAAACAGCACAGATTTTGTTTTTTTAGCACTAACCAGGAAGAGGTTATCAGCAAACCAGTTGTGGGCCTCAGCATAGTTTTGAGTTAGAACAGCGGAAATGCGGGTGGGGGATTTATCGCCGTAGAAAAGTATGAGGTCATCAGCATAGAGGAGAGAGTGGAATCTGAGACTGTCTGAGGGAAGGGAGTTAATAAAGAGAGTAGAAGGGGGCCCAGAATGGAGCCCTGGGGGACACTTGTCGTGATGGGCAGGGTGGGGGAGCAGGCAGGGCCAATACTCACGAACTGGGAGTGATCGGTGAGGTGGCTCTTAAACCAGGTGGTAACCTCCTGAGAACAACCAAGGCAATGTAGTTTGCAGAGGAGGAGGGTATGGTTGGCCACGTCGAAGGCTTTGGGGAGGTCTACAAAGACCACGCCAGTGGAGTTACCATGGTCCATGTTTATGAGGATGTGGTCAGTCAGTAATGCAAGGGCGGTGGTAGTGGAATGGTTCTTGCGGAAGCCATGCTGTTGGCTACACAGGAGGTTGTATTTGCCCATGTGCTCAGCAAGCTGATGGTGGATAGCCCTTCTTGAGTAGTTTGCTAAGGTGGGGGAGGATGGAGACTGGACAGTAATTGTCTGCGGATAGAGGGTCACTGGCTTTGAAGATGGGAATCACCTTGGCAGTCTTCCAGGGGTCGGGCAATGAGAAGGTGGAAAGAGCTAGGTTAAAGATACAAGTGAGTGGTTCGATGACAGATGGGGAGATGGGCCTGAGGAAGACTGGCGATAGTCCATCAGCCTCAGAGGAGCCATAATTTGGGAGGATTTTGAGGAGCTTAGTGATGTTGGCAGTTGAGAGAGCTTTGAAATAAAACGGGGGCATTTGGGGATGGGTGGTAGGTCTGGCGGAGGTCGACAGGGGGTTTGAATGGGGGGCCGAGCTATTTGGCTGGTCATTTGGGAGTCTACTTAGACACACAGATAGGTCAAAGAATTTGTCATTGAAAGCCCTGGCTACTTCCAAAGGGTCCGTAATGAGGCTGTCCGGGGAGTTTAGTTGCAGGGCTGCCTTACTGGAGTGGGGGTTTAGGAGGGAGCTGATGGATGCCCAGAATTTCTTAGGGTCTCCAAGGTTAGCCTGTTGGAGATTACGTAAATGAGTCTGTTTCCGGGATTTGGCCAGATGTTTGCATAGATTCCTACGGCGCCTGCAGGCATCCCAGAGGGCAGGGGAGGAGGATACCTTGTAGGTGAATCAAGCACGATCCCTATCCTTCATAAGGGTGAGGAGGTCTTTTGTGACCAACATGAGCAACCGCCTCTGACCTTTCTTGCAGTGACTGGAAAGTGCCTGTGCTGTAGGGTCATAAGGGTCTGTGTAAATAGGGTTACTGCCGGGGTCACGTCAGAAAGTGAGTATAGAGCAGACCAGTCCAGGGACCAAGTCTCCTCGAGGAGGTTTGTGGGGTTGGGGCTACTGAAGTTCTGGAAGGATAGGCATTTGGGAGGGGGACGTTTAAATTTTGATGACCAGAGGAGATACGTAGGGGAGTGGTCACTAATGGAGTCCGCCATGGTACCAGCATGCAGTACATAATCATCCCTGTTTGTGATTATCCAGTCCAAAAGTGTCTGAGTGGCCATGCGTGGGTTTTGTCTGGTGGGGAGCATGATAGTCTGGACCAGGTTGTGCTGTTTTAGGTGGGAGGCATAGTCCAACTGGTGGGTACTCTGCCAGTTTAAACTGAAATCACCAAGGAGAATGGAGTCTCTATGATGGGATAAGGAGCTCAGGCCCAAGAGGAAGCTGTTTAGACCCTCAGTTCCAGCAGTGGGAGGCTCGTTGCAGCAACCTATGTAGAGTTTCTTACTGGTGCCCAGGGTTAGTTCGGAGAAGAGCCATTCACTAGGTGAGGTTGGATCGGAGCGAAGGACAATGTTGGCTGAGAGGTTCCCTGATGAACAGTGCAACACCACCTCCCTTTTTCTTCCCTGGCCTATCAAGACGCAGGGAGGAGTACCCAGGTAGTTGATATGTGGTGGTGCCAAGGTGAGGCTTTAACCAAGTTTCGGAAAGTCCCAGAATATGGGACTTGCTAGCATAATCAAAGCCTCCAAATCAGGGAACTTGGAGGGAAGACTGCATATGTTGATGTGAGTAATCTTCAGAACTGAGGCATTAGTCCAAATGCTGGAGGTGGGGGTTATATAGGAGTTGGGTGGACCAGGGTTCCATTCGACATCTCCAGCTAGGAGGAGAAGGGATAGCAGGAGTATATAAGGGCAAGATGGGACAGTAGAAGAACAGGGAAGGGAAACTAGGTAGTGGCCAAGTAAACGGCGTTCCTGATTAGAGGGAAAGGAGAGGCTGATAGGTCCAAGGGAGGATAGTTCCCATGTAGAATGAGGGAAGGGGTGTAGCAGGGTGGAGTGGGTGACAAAGAGGAAGGAAAGGTGCTCTTGGTCACGGGCTAGCACAATAGCACAGGAGTCTGTCAGCACCAGCAAAGATGGCAATGAGACAGCGAGCAGTGTGAGCTGTAGCAGATTCATAGCAGCAGGAGAAAGCCGGCAAGAATGAAAATGGGTGGGAGGGTACTGCAAGTCTAGCAAAGACACTTGCTAACCAATTTGGTAGTTTAAGGCAGAATCTGCAGGAGAAACTGCGTTAAAATAGGGGCGTAAGACACTTAAATATGTAGGGGATAAAGTTACACCTAGTGAAATGTGTATGGGAGAAAAAGCAGGTTAGAACTGGAGCTGGTGCTGTGTCTCGATGGCAGTTCCAACTAAAGGGGAGAAGGCATACAAGTTAATTTGGAGGTTGCAGCAGAGAACCCGCCTCCCATATACAGCTACCGATTAAGATACTATGGGGCAGAGCAACTGAGGAAGGAGCCAAAATCAAATTAAATGTGCAGAGTTCTGCCAGCTGCCCAAAAGGCGCCAACTTCAAAACGTGGAGCTTGTCCTGCATACCTCTGGCAGATCGCTTGGCAGCGGCAGGATCAACTGAGGGGCTGTGGGGAAGCACAGATTCAGGCGAGCCCTCCAGACCCTCTGGCGGATCTCTGAGTTTCATGAAATTAGTGAGATTAGTGAAATGTTTTCTGGGATTTTTAGCACTGTGCGAAGTAGATCTAGAACAAATGCCTCCATGGATTCAAAAGGTTTTTCCATGTCCTCCAGTATATCATAAATACAGAAATGATTCCATCTGGCCTGTTTTCCTGATCGTCAAGTTTAGTTTGCATTTCTTGCTCTCTAGTAAGCAGGTACAGAAGGGCCCTGTCATGTCTGCTCATGGTATCCGTGAGGTTCCTTATCGTTTGCTCCGTTGCCTCGGTCCTTTTGTCCATCCTTTTCAGATCTGCTCACAGATCTGCCACCGTAGTCTCGACTCTGTGGATCACCTTTATAATCCCATCCAATTTAGTAAACATGGCCCCTTGGTCTGTAAACGTCATGCCATCCTCCGAGCCTCCAATGCTGGATACCTGGGATCCTGGGCAGGTGTCGTCTGGGAGGCCGACTATCTTCCTCCATCTGGGCTCGTAATTTTGTAGATTGAGTTTGTTTGCACCCGGCCCGATTTGTAGTCATCTTGGCTGTATTGCGCTGCTGTTTTGGAGTAATTTAGCATAGATTTAGCCAGTCATTTAACTGAATATCTGCCAGTGGCTCCCGAAGCTTCAGAGTTAGATGGCCATCAAACCAGTGACGTCACCAGAAGTATTGTGGCAGCACACACACACACACTCTCCTGACCACTCAAGCTACAGCAAGTCTCAAAGTAGAAGACATTTGCACCGAAAATTAGAATGAAATGCCATCATGATGGTGCAACTTCCCTATACCTGTCCAAAAATCACCGTACAGCAAAAACCACAAGGAGCTCTACCTTATCTTCTGGCCCAACAGAATAGTAAAGCACAGTGTCTTAAACTTATTCTGAACAGAAATCAAGCACATATGAAAACTTGTGGAGAAACATCTCCCAACAGTACACTATTCGAGCAGTGGGTTAAATGAGCACATGAGTACAAGTAAAACCAGATGCGATTCCTCTCCCTAACCTCAGGAAGTAAAACCAGATGCGACCCCTTCCCTAACCTCATGAAGTAAAAGCCAATGAGGAGAGTAGGTTAAATGAGCACATCAGTACTAGTAAAACCAGATGCGATCCCTTCCCTAACCTCAGAAAGTAAAAGCCAATAAGGAGTCCCAAAATACAGTCTCTGGGAAAAGTGTGCTCCTATCTAATTTTACAGTTCCAGTCGATGTGATTCACCCTCCCCCACCACCGATGAATGTCCGGTATGGGAATATTCACCAAGTTATAGCCAAATGCGAAACAGCAGTTTATGCTGCTTCCTCAAGTGATGTAAGTCTTCACAGTTCCAGTCTACAGCAGCAACAGCCATGTTCGCTACACAGGTACTGGCTGCTTTCAGGTCAGTAAATGTGTATATTTTGTCCTGAAATGTAAACTGAAGCTTGGCCAGGAAGGATAGCTAATATTGTATAGCCATGCTACAGAGCTGCTGAATGATCTCTTCAAAGGCCTTCATCTGTTTTCTGGTTGCAAATGAGTAGTCTGGAAAAAGGATTCTATTCCCTTCATTGTTATGGGTCCTTGGTCTCTGGGTGCCGTCAGGATCTGGTTCCTCATCATGGACAACTGGGTCACAAGCAGGAGTGTGCAGAGTCCTTCTTCATGGTTCTGTGCACACCAGAATGTAATGTGATAGGCCCTTGAAAGCACTGGGCCAAAACCCAAACCGAGCACCTCTGGCATCTAGCGCTCAAAGAACTTGGTCGGGTCCTCACTTTCGGACCCCTCGGGCATGCCTAAGAGTCTGATGTTCGGGGACCAAGCTGAATTCTCCAGTCACTCAATCTGAGCTTTAAGTAGGCTTTGCTCCTTGATGCAGGTTGCTACAGCCAAGAGCACCTTGCCAGTCGTTTTGCTTGAGTCCTCTACAACTGGTCCCATTGACTCCACCATATTTTCCACCTTCACCATTCTTTCCAAGCAACAGTCAAGCTTTTTCTCAAACAAGTGAACTGATTGGGTAAGTGCACTCACAGCCAGCTGCAGGGTTTCTAGGGTGGCTGGTGAGTCAAATAAAAGAGCTGGCAGCTTGGCAGGCCCAAATGTCTTTGACAATCTCACTGTTGTTGTGTTGTCTTTTGGAGTATTTCTAGGGCATCCCATAGCCAGAAAAAAACGTCTTGTGGTCTCTGCCAGATAATGTATAGTATCTTGCAAGGGAAACACCACAATCCCAACTAAAACGGTTTTTAATCACTAATTTGTTGTAGTAAGAAGCTCACAAAAGAGCATCTTCCTTGCTGGGCTGCGGCTCCGCCACTCTAAAATGATTTTTTATCAAATACTCTGATATGCCACTGAATAATTTATATGAGAATCAGTGTTCACTCCAAGCTACTCTCACAACCTGTTTATGTAGATATTTTAAAACACTTACTTGACCCAGTAAAGTTGCGCTGCATGGTATCCCTGGAGTTACACAGCATCATGCTAACTCAAGAGGCCCTAGTGCAGGGATGGACTGGGTTAAAAGTTCAGTTTGTCTACTGTGTGGGGTATGCTTGTTTATTCTGTGAGGTGTGTGTGTGTGTGTGTGTGTGTGTGTGTATACACCTGCATATGTGTGTGTATCTGTATTGTGTAGCACCTGTGTGTATGCTGTTTAGCATGTATACACATAGAAACATAGAAACTGTCAGCAGATAAGGACCGCTAGGCCCATCCAATCTGCCCGTTGGCCCTATACATTGTATGTGGCCACTGACCCTTTGTGATCAATGGCTTTTCATTACTCCCTCCCCTCTCAGGCTTCCCTTGTGCCTATCCCAGGTATCCTTAAACCCCTCCACTGTGCTTGACCCCACTACATCCTGTGGCAGACTATTCCAAGCATCGACTACCCTTTCTGTGTAGAAAAATGTCCTCAAATTACCTCTTACTACCCCCTTCCAATTTCATATTGTGCCCCCTTGTTCTAGTACTTTTTCTACATTGGAAAAGGTCCCCCACCTGCACCTTGTTTATGCCCTTGAGGAACTTGAAAGTTTCCATCATGTCCCCCCCTGTCTCCTCTCCTCCAGTGAGTACATATTGAGGTCCCTTAGTCTCTCCTTATATGTTTTGTGGTGCAAGCCCTGCACCATCTTTGTTGCCCTTCTCTGGCTAGGCGCCATGTTATCTATGCCCTTGCGCAGGTGTGGCCTCCAGAACTGCATGCAGTACTCCAGGTGAGGACTTACCAATGTTTTATACAGTGGCATCACCACCTCCTGCCTCCTACTAGTGATACCCTTGCCTATGCACCCCAGCATGCCACTGGCCCTCCCTGCTGCCTTTGTGCACTACTTTGATACTTTACGGTCATCAGAGATGATAACCCCTAGGTCCCTTTCCTCTTTGGTAACAGTCAGCTCCCGCCCCTCCCCCAACCTGTAGCTCACAAAAATATGTGCCCCTTTAGTACTCACTTTTCATAATGTCAGCAGCACAAGACACAAAAATGACACATCAATACCTTGGAACTGCTAGGTACCGCTGGTACTCTGAGTTATGTTGGCTTGCATGCATACATGAAGCAAACCTACTGTCAAAGTAGTGGCCTTCAGAGGCATGTCACTATTGCATCCAATGCAGCACAGAGTTCAGGGGACTCAACAGTGACAGGCCAATGATTAGTGAGGCTGACCTCAACGTCGTTCTGCAGGTTGATGGGCAGAAACTTTGTGTAGTTGAAAGGAGTCTGATGCTCCTATCACACAGCATTAGATCTTTTGATTTAGATGACACCGCCCAGCAACCAGCTTTGTGGCATCATGCTCAGCTTGCTCCTCGTCCTCCCCTTCCCCACACTGCCTTACCTGCATTCGATAAATAAAATTATCTTTCTTATGGCCAAACTACTGGAAAACCTCCCACAACACTCTGTTCTGCACATTGTGTGAACACTTCCTTGCTTTGTTGAGTGAATGCTTCAGTAAGTGCTACTGTCCTGTCCTCCTGTCTGGCTGTCCCTTCCCCCCCAAAACCCCCCTACTGGCTCTGGCTACTGTAGTGCAGTAGAGAAGGCACTCACTGGCAAAGTGCACTTCCTGCCCGCAGCACCATGTTGGATCGCCAACATTGGGAGGCCTAGAAATGTGTTGTCCCTATTGTTTTACAAAATAACCCCGGCCCTCTATTATGGTGCCATGGTTCTCTGGCACATGTATGTTGCCTACTATCGTGCCAGGGAGTGAAGACAAGTGGCAATGGTGCTGCAAAGGCAGGAGATGACTGGAGCTCTGCTAAAAAGATGAACTTGACCACCAGTGGGACCCAGTAAGTTGAACAATGCCACAGGAGAAAGCAGTGCACAACTATGCTAGGCTGAAAGCTTCAGGGAATTGTGGGTGACTGCTGTGTTGGGGGCTAAAAGAAGTTGGGACTAATTCAGTCTCTTGCAACAAAGAGGAATCCACATAGTTGCAGACTGTGAGGAAGGCTAAAAAGGACAAAAAAACTGACTGTGTGTGGTAATTGTGCCTGTAGTGAAACCCAAGCCTGTGCTGTTTGTTGTTGTTGTTGTTGAATTTTGTTGAACCGGTAAGCCCACTGGGCTTAGAAATCCCTTTCTCGGGGGCGGGGGGAACAGATGGTAAGCAACTGAAATTGAAGCAGATTAAACTGTTGGTGGTATTTTTAGTGAATGAGGGAAATTTGGCCAGGACACCGGGGAAATTCCCCTACTCTGTAGGTGGAGTTTCTGCTTCCTGTGACACCATGGAGGAGACAGGTAGGGCTCTGTCTACCTGTGCTACCGACTCCCTGATATCGTCTGTTTCAACGACTATTGAATACATCTCAGTGACAAATGTAGCGAAGGCTACTGAATCCTCTGTGATTCCAGCGATGGAAGAAATGGTTTTACCTGAAACTTTGCAAGGGAACTCTCAGCGCGATATGATGAACGCCTCAGTCACTTTCAGCACTGCCCCACTGCACCAGCCGGAACGAACGTCTCAGGATGCAGCAGGAGTAACACTGCTCCTTCCCCCAGCGTCTTCCTGTACTCCCTCACAGCGTTTTGGTGAGCACCACGACCGGAGACCGACTGCTGACTTTACAACAGATAAAAAGTCTTTTCCGAGACCCGATATTCCTAGGCAAATGATTTCTATGACTCCTGGCTCCTCGATCAGCGTGGACTCGACATGTTTAACTCCTGAGTCGCAACAAATAAAACTAAACTCGGAGGACGCTTGGTCTATGGACGTCTCTTTAAAGGGAGCAGGATGGACCAAAACGCCGACAGGGACATGGACGCCAGACCCCGCATGGAATGAATTGTCTCAAGGCGTCTTATCAACTACAAACAGGCCTGCAACAAACCAGAGCTCCAACGAGGTACCACATATTAGTAAAATGACTATGGCAGACATTAAATCTGTAAATTCTCCCTCTAGGGCAGTTTCTCATTCTTGGGGGGATATAATGGATAAAATTGATACAGGAAATGACCAATGCTTACAAGAGGCTGTTAACACTCCTTTAATACCTCTCCAAGTTTCACAAGCAGCCCCAGTCCCCTCATTCCTGACTTGCCTCAAACTACTTCTGCCCCCTCCCTACTCACAATACAAGATACTGAGTCGAGTAATACATCTCTATTGGGTAACTTTACACAAGATAAAGATGCCATTTTGACCCTGAATAAAGATAATCCCCCTTCATCTCAGACACCAGGCCGGTCCCCAGTACTTTCAGACCTCTTTAAAAATAAGCTCGAACCAGCTCCCGGCAGGAGCGCAGTCCGTCTCCGATACAGAGGAGGACTGCCTGAATTTCCAGATAGATACTATGTGGCTAGAACACTTTTGAAAAACACGCTACACTTTACAGCCTCTGATATTTATGCCCTGATACACATTTCAGGAGAGGAAACTTTCGATGTCAGTTTTAAGACCTCTGCAGGGTTATACCGCTTCTGGCATTTATATACTGTGCAGAAAAATGACCCTATATGGACCCCTTTCTCGGTTATTCCTTTATCGAAGCCCACAATAAGAACTGTGACCATTATGTTTAGAAATGAAGGGGTCAGTGTAAGTGACATCTACCATTGGCTACAAAATCACTGCAATGTTCTCTCCCCTCCTGAAGCCATCCTAGATGATGATGGTCTATGGACTGGTGGCTGGAGGTTTAAAGTTAAACTATTTCAAGTTAACTCAGAAGTTATACACCTTCCTAATAGCTTTTTTCTTGGCAAAGATAGAGGGGTCTGCTTCTACGGGGGTCAACCTAGGGCCTGCTATAAATGCGGTGCCACCACGCATCTTAGCAGTACTTGTGATCTACTTAAATGTAGTTTTTGTGGAGGATATGGACACCCAAGTACGTCATGCAGAAATGTGTTTAAATGTAATTTATGCAGTGAAACAGGACATGCCTACCACCAATGCCCATGGGCAAGCAGAAACAGATTGGCAGGATGGAATTCAGATGCCTTAGTACAAAAAGCACAAGATAAAGCACAAGATAGAGTACAAGAGCATAATACTTCTACGCCTGATATTTCTGATCCCCCCTTAGCCCCCTCATCTGAGCAAGATACTTCGGCCTTGCCGGAGCATATAATCCCCCCACCACAACAGAACAAAGTTTCCCAAGTGGAAACGCCTATTAACCCCCCCTCTGAACCTTTATCTGCTATACCTTCCTCCTCCATTGTTTCTGATAAAGAAGAATTTCAGACAGCTAAACGAATGACTAGAGCCACAACTCGAAAATCACTGAAACCTTTAGACATCCCTATATCTAACTCATTTGATTGTTTGAAAGAAGATAAAGAAGCTACAGATAGAGATTCAGACATGTCTATAGCGCCCTCTGATATAGATGCCCCCACTATTAAGCCTCCTGATGCTGTCAGGAAAAAATTAGTGAAAACAAAAAAAAGTGGGAAAAAGCGGAAAAACATGACAGTTACAGATGGAAGTGGTTGATATACATCTTACTAATGAACATCCGCATTGCCTCTTTAAATGTATGTAGCCTTAAAAGCTACAAAAAGAGATTACTTTTCTTTCATTATGCAAATCATCTGGCAATAGACATTTTACTAGTACAGGAAACTCACATTTCAAGCATTTGGGAAATTCAGCAATTAAGACGTGAATGGTATAAGGGTCCCTCGTATTGGACATTTGGAGTTGACTCTGCTGATGGCATAGGTATTCTTTTTTATTCTTCACATTTCTCAATAACCCGTATTATTGATATATTTCCAGGAAGAGCTTTCATTATAGATTGTATTAAACAATCTTCACCTTTTAGACTGATTGTAATTTATAGTCCTCAGACTAAGGCAGCACGGATAACCCTATTAGATATGATTAAACCTTATCTATGTACACGAAAGCATATTTTATGGGGAGGAGATTTTAATTGTTCCATTGACACGCAAAGCAGAGTGTCCTCAGGAAAAAAAATTTACTGTGACTCTACAGCGCTATCTGCCTTAGTTAAAGACGCTGACTTAACTGATGTCTACAGATTTTTACATTTAGACGCGGGATATACTTATTATAGGTCAGTATTTCATACCAGGATAGATTACCTTTTTGTTTCCCGCCTATGCATTCCACTTTCTATTTCAGTAATTCCAAATGAGATCTCGGACCATTGCCTTCTAATCGGTAACTTTTCTATTAATTCCCCTAATACACCTATATTGAATCATACTTTATGGAAGTTGAACAATTCTCTGTTTTCATCACAAGATATACAATCTCATATATATAGTCTTTTTCAAGCCCGTCTTTCAGTCATGATATGTTATGATTCTTTATGGGAATGGTGGGATGACACGAAAACAGATTTAGCTTATTTTTTCAAAGCCTTAGGGAAAAGGACTGTTAGAGAAAATTATCTGACGTATTTATTATATAGTAATCAACTATATAAATTAATGTCTCTCCAATCTACCTCCAAAATAGATTACTCATCGCAAATTTCTAAAATAAAGGGTAATATGCTTTCTTTCCAATACGACAGAGCCCGAACATTAGATTTTATTATGAGAACAGGAACAAGTACCGCCCCAGGTATTGATCCTTTTATTGCTTTCAAAACTAGACTACAGTCAATGACAATGCACGGTTTAAAAAATGCTCATGGTACCATAGTAACCTATATTCCTGACATGCTATTAATAATGTCTGAGTATTTACAAACTCAATTTTGTACTGTCCCTGAAGAATCTACCATGACACCTCTTATTTTATCAACCCAATTCCCGCAACTCCCTAAGCAATACATACCTAAGCTAGTCAGCCGGATAACACAAGAAGAAGTTTCTGAAGCTATTTCTGGCCTAAATCTGAAAGTTTCACCTGGACCAGATGTTTTAACACATGAATTTTATAAGACATTTAAAGAACATTTACTAGAAATACTAGCACAAGTTTTTAATTATCTTCTTGATAAAATGGAAAAAACATCAAGTTTCGGGTTATCTATCTTGAAATTTATATATAAAAAAGGGGATGCAACTTCTCTTACAAATTGGAGACCTCTGCACCTTTTAAATACAGACTATAAGATTTTCTCCAAAATTCTTTGTTCTAGATTACGACTGGTTGCACCTGACTTAATTGACGTGGCTCAATCATGTGCCATACCTGGTAGATCCATTCATACTAACCTATTTTTATTACGTGAAATTTTTGAAAAAAAAATACAACATAAAATATCCGGTTATCTCTTTGCTTTAGATCAATCGAAGGCATTTGATTCAGTATATCACAATTTTTTGATACAGGTCTTATCAATGTATGGCATCCCAAGACAATTCATATCATGGATATCATATATGTTATCATTGGCATTTTTCTTTCCCATGATAAATGGTTTTCGAGGTCCGACTCTTTTGCAAAAAATTGGATTACGACAAGGGTGTCCTTTCAGCCCATTATTATACGTCTTTGCACTGGATCCCATCACCCGACATATACAACAAAGTTCAGATATTATAGGTATTACCCCTCACCCTAGTTTACCTCCTATTAAAATATCTGCTTATGCGGATGACGTAGTCTTATTATGTTCAGATCTCTCCTCTAGTAAGAAAGCTATATCGATATTTCAATCCTTTACATTAGTTTCTGGAAAATAAATTAAATTTGGAAAAAAGTGTATGTATTCCATTGCACCACTCTGCATATGATATACAAGTTGTACATGAAATTAAAATCTGTACTACCCCTCAGAGAATACTGGGAATCTGGTTCAACTCACCAAACAATTCAAATTATAATTGGGATAAGCAATTAGCTATAGGAGAAAATAAAATACGCATCTGGAAGACGTGGAAATTAAGTAAAAAGAAACGAATAATGATAGTTAAAAAATTTTTATCCCCAATTTTTTTATATTTAAGTCATGTTTTCTGTCCCCCGAAACATTTGGAAACTAGACTATTTAGTCTTTTTTTTCAAATGATATGGGGTAGTCGTTTAAATCCTGTTAAGAGACAGGTCACATACTTACCCCTTTCTCAGGGAGGCCTGAGAATGATAAACCCCTTATTCTTTTTTTTCTCTTTTTTTTCCACCACATTCTGCAAAGTTATACCTATACACTGACTGTATGTGATTCATGGGTTTCGCATGCAATGGATGCAGTGATGTCGGCCTGGACTAATCTGCCTCCCATAGTTGCTCGTATGCCCTCCATCCCATCATATATTATTGATAGTTTTCGATTTCTTCGCTCCTGGAAAGTGGCTAAAGCTTCTATTTTAGGTCTAACTAGAAAGCAGCTTTATACTTATTTACTCCAGATTGATGTCCCAATACTAAACTTCCCTCAATGTCCTCCATCATATACCAGTTATGCGTTGCAAACCCTAAAAGACAAAAGAATTCCTGCCCACATGTGGGACGTTACCTGGTTGTGCGTTCATGGGAAGTTGCAAGTTCGTGGTAACTTGAAACATAAATCGGCACAAGAAAGGTTTTGTCCCAAGCCCTTTTGTATAAATATTGAATAGTCTATGGAACATTTTTTCTTCACATGTACAGATGCCCTCTTATTTTGGAAAACTCTAGCAAATAAATGGAACTGGTCTTTTTTAAGCAGAATTACATATCCTGCTCTAATTTTTGGTATTTTTGCTAAGGAATGGGATTCTTTTCACCCCAGTATGCTCAGAGTTTTCTTTGCAGCATGTAAATATTTCATGTGGCAGGCCAGATGTAAATATATTCTGCAGCAAATCCCAACTTGTCCACTAGTTGTTATACAGTATATTGAATCTGCTCTGCTGAACTTACAGGACTTGGAATCGAAACGACTATCTCCCTCCCACTTTGCATCATACTGGACTAATATTACCCTTTAATTTCATTATATGAGGCGCATTGTCATAAATTGTACATTTCACTGTATCAAGGATATGGTTTTTTTTCTATGTTGTACTTCTTGCAAATGTGATGATATGTGTATTTCAAATAAAAAAACTCCCCTACTCTGCTGGCGCTCTGTGGCCAGTAGAGGGCTGAGACGCCACTTGCACTATGGCAGAAGCTCTGCAATCATACGAGGAGATGGACACTAGTGAGGACGCTCCCGCTAGCAGTATATCTGAATGCGAGTTGGAAAATACGAGTACATGGTCACATCATTTAAAAACAGACCTGGAGAAAGCGTCGGATGTACCAGAGATGATCTGTTCGCTACCGATTCGGGAGTCTACTTTAGAGGCATCCACTTTTTCAACTTTTTCTACGACGGCGTCTCATCAGACGAATTCTGATTTCCTTGTGCACAAGACGGACGATTTTCGGCATTACACGCCTGGATTTATCAAGTGAAGGTCCCAGAGCAGGAGTCACCATTTCACCCCAGACAGTCTCTACCACATCGCAAGTTCTGAAACAACGATTTGAACTAAAAACGCAGGATTCTACAGAAATTAAAGATTGGTCTGAAGAAGATTCTCTGCGGAATGCTGGTTGGACACAAAATTCTTTAGGAACTTGGACGCCTGACCCTACTTGGAAACCGGTTTCATTCTTTTCACCTAAGCATGCCACCACCCTGAGCTCAGGTATTGACAATTTATCCACTACTAATACTGATATTATAAGTGCACATCCAGTATTAAAAGATACTGAGGCTACTTGTAGCCCCAGTACATCTTCTGAGGGGGGAGAGAAACGTAAAAGTTTTACTGCAGTAGGTAATGCTTTTAAACCTTGCAAGGATTCTGAAAATCTTCCTCGCGTCCCTATGGCAGACCTGTTCAAAAACAAACTGGAACAGGCTCCCAGGAGGAACGCTGTTCGTTTAAAATATAAAGGGGGTTTAAAAACCCATCCAGATAGATATTATATTTCTAACACCTTGCTTAGGGGATCTATGTCTTTTCTACCGTCAGATTTGTTTGCACTTATCCATGTTTCAGGGGAGGATTCGTTTGATATAAGTTTCAGAATTAACCAAAACTTGGAAAGATTTTGGGAAAAATATTCTGCTTGAAATCCACCCTTATGGCTTCCTTTATAGCTATTCCTCTGACTAGGCCACAGATACGATATATTACTATTATGTTTAGAAGAAGGAGTAAATGTCAGTGATATTTACCACTGGCTGCAAACAGCTGTGATATTCTTGGGCCTCCTGAGGCTTTATTAGATCTAGAGGGTATTTGGACAGGGGTTGGAAGTTTAAAGTTAAGCTTTTCCAAGTAAATTCTGATATAATCCACATCCCAAACAGTTTTTTTAGGAAAGACAGGGGGTATGTTTTACAGCAGGTCAGCCCGAGCCTGTTATAAATCGCGGATCTTGCACGCATATTAGTAGTTTCTGTGAAGTAATGAAGTGTTCTCTTTGTGGGGGGTATGGACACTCGATGGATTTATGTCAGAATATCTTCCAATGCAATTTATGCGATGAAAAAGGGCATGCTTTTCATCAATGTCCATGGGCAAAAAGAAATAGGACCGAAGGATGGGATCATGATGATTTTGTACTACAAGCTCAAGATAAATTGCAGGTCCCTGATCCACCAGCATTAACTACACCAAAACCTGTATCTTTAGTGGATACTTCACATCCTGCGTCCAATCTTTGCCAGACCTCTGAGTTAGAGTGTGTATCTGATAGGCCTATAATGCCCCCCCACACACACTTTTGAGACTGTTAAAAACAGAAGAGTTACAAGATCTTCTTTAAAACCACCAACCCTGTGCCCTGTTCCAATTTCTAATATTTTTCTGCCCTTACAAGAAGACCTAGGGGATTCAGACTTAGAGTCTGACACATCCCATAGGTCCGAGCAGATACAGAAGATGAAGAGAGCAAATCTACAGAATTGATGAAAGACAAGAAAGGAAAAAGGAAAAAAAGAAAAGCAAGTAATAGTCTAAAGGGGATTTAGCTGAAGAAATATTTCCTATGGCCTCTTTAGACTGCTATCCTTTAATGTTTGCAGCCTGAAAACATATGAAAGCAAATTTCTGTGTTTACTTTTTGCAACCTTCCTGTGGATATTATTTTATTCAGGAAAGTGCCTTTCTTCATTAACTGAGGTAAATAATATTAAAAAGCGGTGGCATTGGGTCCTTCATTTTGGTCCTTTGGACTGGAACCCTCAGATGGAATTGGCATCCTTTTAAATCCACCAATATCCATATTTCTCGATTAACAGATGTATGCCTGGTAGGCCTTAATTTTGGACGGTTCTATAGGTGATTTTTCTTTCCGTCTCATTAACCTTTATGCTCCACAAACAAAATCTACCAGAATTACATTATTTGAGGATATTAAACCATTTCTTTTTACTAGAAAGCATGTGATTTGGGGAGGAGACTTTAATTGTACCTTAGATGTTCCTTTATGCGGGACTACCCCAAAGAAAATATATTGTGATACTAATGCCCTAAAACAAATTCTTGTAGATTCTAGTATGCAGGATGCCTTCCGTGCATTGCACCCTAAGGGGCCTGGTGCTACATATCATCGGTTTATTTATGCTACAAGGATTGATATGTTTTTTCTTTTCCAAACATTTACATCCTTTTTTTTGTAAATCTGAGCCTTCAGAATTTTCCGACCATAATTTACTTTTTTGTTCGTTTAGTTTACATTCCCTTCCCCCTAAAATATTTTCTAAACACAATAGATGGAGACTGAATATGTCTCTTTTTGATACTCCCTCTTTATATTCTCAGACAGACCTGATTTTTGCATACAGGAGTCTGTTTTCTGTGCTTACACAGATTTTTGGATTGGTGGATGGAGACAAAACGAGAATTAAAACAGTTTTTCTTTCTTTTGGTAAAACTAAGCCAATTCTAAATATATAGATATTTGCTTTCAGTAATCAGTTATATAAATTGATGTCTTCTTTTCTGAAAATGCCGTGATTTGCTTCCCAAATTAAGGCTTTAAAGAGCAGATGAAAAACTATCAATATGATAGAGCCAAATCTCTAGAATTAGAATTCAAATGTGGTACTAAAAATACACCAGCTTCTGACCCCTTTATGGCATGTAAACAAAGGTTAGAGAGCACCATTATGTCACAACTAGTTTCACCTACTGGCCTTTTGCTCACCACAGAGATGGACAAATTGACTTTGGTTGAAGAATATACTGCAGCCTCCTTTCAGGATAGATATCCTCATACTCTGTCTGATTTTTCCAGTTTCACTGCTCCGTTGCCACAATTATCTACTACTCAAAGGATTTCATTAATACAACCTATTTCTCCCCAGGAAGTAGAACAAGCTATAACCCAATTAAGTAAGGGTACTTCACCAGGATGGGATGGTATCCCTAATGAATTTTATAAACTTTTTTTGCCATACATGATTTATTTTTTACCAAAGGTATTTAATTTCTTATTATTTTCATCAAAGGCATCCTCTGATTTTAATACTTCATTACTTTTCTTTCTATATAAATCAGGGGATAAAACCATATTATCTAATTGGAGGCCTTTGAGTTTGCTAAACAGTGACTATAAAATCTTGACCAAAATTCTTAATAATAGATTATTATCAGTAGCTGAATATCTTATTCACCCTGCTCAAACATGTGCCATTCCTCATCGACGCTTTCAGCATAATTTATATCTTTTAAGAGAGATTTTTGAACTCAGTAATAAAGGGCAACTATCTGGATATGTTGTTGCTTTAGACCAGGCTAAAGCATTTGACAGGGTTAGACATGATTATTTATTTTCGGTACTTTTGAGATATGGTATTCCGAAACCGTTTATTAACTGGATAGCCACTTTATATAAAAATGCTCGTTGTATTCCTATGGTTAATGGATATTTTGGTACAGAGATACCTATATCAATCGGGGTGCGACAGGGATGTCCTTTGAGCCCACTTTTATATGCTTTTGTTTTAGACCCTGTCATTAGGCAGATTATCTGGAACATGAATATTATTGGAATATCACCTTCCTCTACTCTACCAAATGAAAAGATAACTGCCTATGCAGATGACATCACTTTATTACTAAAAGATATTCCATCCTTATGTAATGCATTACATATTTTTCCATTTTTGAGGAATTATCTGGAGCTCAGATTAATATGCATAAGAGTTTTATCTTTATATTACAATCTGAACCTCTACACCTCTCTGAAATTGCAGGTATTCCGGTAGCTTCCTCTCCTCATAAGATTCTGGGTATCTGGTTTGAGCAGGTAATTTGGCCACCTATAATTGGGAAAACAATTATACATTGGAGAATTTAAATAACCGATGGAAAGGGTGGAAATTTGGAAAAAAAAGAGGTCGCAATTATAAAAATTCTTGTTACCGGTTTTTATATCTAAGTTATGTGTTTTCCTCCTCTTCATTTGGAAATAGATTATTAAGTATTTTTTCAGATGTTATGGGCAATAGACTAAACCCTAAGAGAAACATAACTTATCTCCCCATTAACAAAGGTGGACTAAATATGATCAATCCCATTTTGTTTTATCACTCTTTGTTTTTGTTTAACTCTTTTTCTTATTTCTGGTCTGCTACTACCATGTCTTGGCAATTTTGGTCTACATCTTTATGGTCCACATATTTGAATAAATGGACACTATTACCCCCCAAATTATTATCAGATTCTTTGCCCTCTTATGGTATAGTTACTTTTAAAAAATTACAGCAGTGGAAAATATCGTTCCCACATTTGCTTACCCTTTCCAGGAAAACCTTTTATAGATTTATTGTATTTGAAGTACAGAAATGTGTTCCTCAATTTCCAGAATGTATGCCCTCTAAACAGGTTTTTTCTCTTAGGAAATTGACAGATTTTAGGATTCCCCCACATATCTGGGATATTGTATGGCTTTCAATACAAGGTAGGTTGGGGTCCGAGAAAATTTAAAATACAAACCCACTACGGAAAGATTTTGTTTAAGGCCAACCTGTATCAATTGCGAAGAAACTATGGTCCATTTTTTTGTCACATGTCCTTTTAGTCAAAATTTTTGGCAGGACGCTGCCGTACATTGGAACATCCCTTTTTTAGTTAATATTACTTATCAGACCATAGTTTTGGGTAATTATACTGGGATATGGCGAAAATACCATAGAAGCACTCTCAATGTGTTTTTTGCTTTCATTCAATATTATCTTTGGCAAGCTCTCTGCCAATTTATTTTTCAGCAACAAACAATTTTATCTAGCACTATGTTTGTACAAATTGAAAATGGTTTAACCTCTGTTAAAGCTAGAGATTTGGATAAATTCCCCACATCTAAAGTTAACCTTTTTTGGCAAAATTTTATAACTGTATAAAAGGAAAAACAAAGTTGTTCTAATGTTTCTTTTGCATGTCTTTCAGGAAAAAAAAAAAAACTTAAATGTGATTGTTCTTATTCTATGATATCATGCCTGTATTTGTGATTTTTTTTGTGATGTTATGTTTTTCTTCAATAAAACTACCCCTACTCTTCGATAGGGGGACCTTTGGCCTCGTGGATGGAGGTCTCCGTGTGTGCTGAGATGGAGACAGAAGAAGTTGTGGAGCGACGCCCATGTTTGCTGTCCACTGATGCTGTTACTTCTGCACCGGAGAATTTTGAAAGTGCTGCTGTGGTTAGCGGTGCGGGAGAGGTGCTTGGACTTTCTCGTACTTCTTCGGTTGTTTTACATGAGGAAATGCAGCTCCAGAATGTGACAACAGGAGTGGAACCACAGATCATAGCTGCAGGCATTGTTTCCAGTGATTTTGCCCCTACTACTTCCTGTCAGGGGGGTGAGACTACTACCGCGGCACCTGGGCCGCTTCTGGGAGAAATGCAGCTGACTTTGCCGGGAGACCGGGCGGTCTCCATGTCGCAGGTTTTCGTCATCGATTTGGAATTTTGCCTCAAGATACTGCTGCGGAGGAAACCTGGACTGCATCGGGGGCGCTTAAACGCACAGGATGGACTCAGTCAGCTACAGGCATTTGGATGCCTGATCTTTCCTGGAATGAGGAAGAAAATGGGGTTTTATATTCCCCAAACAGGCCTGCAATGACTCCTTTGAGCTCCAACAAGGTACCGGACTTACAGGGACATACTGTGACTGGACAGGATGTTCATGTTTCACAAAAGAGTGACTGGGGGGATATTGTATAAGCTGAGTTAACTGATGGTGCTTTGCCTGTTGATACGCTTGTAGGGGTTTCTCTTTCAGTTGGGGATCTTGTTGGCTCGAGGGGGGATGCCGCGGGGAGTGTTTCAGTGGGGACTTCGTTTAGTGTTTTGCCTTCTGCTACTGTGTCCCAACCCGTTGTAGCGAGTCTCCCCAGAGGTGGAGACAGTGGAGCAGTGCCTCCCTTGCTCAGTGAAGGTTCTTCTACATCAGGGGCAGATCCTTTACAGGTAGCCTCTCATGGGAGTGAGCCTGGCCCTTGCCTTCTGGAACACAAAACTACACCTATCTCAAAGGGCAGTGCGGGGCAGCGCCCTGCTCCCTTCTAGATGACCCAGGGGAGGGTCCTTCAGGTACTATTCGAGCCCCAGGCAGGGGGCATACTCTTTCAGATTTATTTAAGAATAAGCTAGAACAAGTCCCTAGACATAATGCTGTGTGCCTTCGTTATAGGGGAGGTCTCAACGAGCACCCTGATAGATATTATGTTGCTAGAACTCTTTTGAAAAGTTCCATGCATTTTCAAGTCCCTGATATCTATGCCCTTATACATTTTTCAGGGGAGGACACCTTCAATGTTAGTTTTAAAACAAATATGGGTTTGGAGAAGTTCTGGCATAGATATGGCACTTTGAAACAGACCCCCTTATGGACCCCCTTTATGTTATACCACTGACAAAACCAGCTATTAGGACTGTTACAATCATGTTCCGTAATGAAGGGGTTAGTTATTAGTGATATTTATCATTGGCTACAGAATAGGTGTAGTGTTTTGTCCCCACCTGAAGCTATTATAGATTCTGAAGGTCTGTGGACAGGGGGCTGGAAATTCCGGGTTAAGCTTTTCCAGGTTAATTCTGAGATAGTACGTCTTCCAAATAGTTTCTTTCTAGGAAAGGATAGGGGTGTCTGTTTCTATGGGGGGCAGCCTAGGGCTTGCTACAAGTGTGGCGCTCACACACACTTGAGTAGTACATGTGACTTATTGAAATGTAGTCTTTGTGGGGGTTTTGGACACCCAAGTGTGAATTGTGACAATGTTTTCCAATGTAATCTCTGTGATGAGAAGGGGCATGCTTATCACCAGTGTCCCTGTGCTAGTAGAAACAGGTCTGAGGGATGGAATCCGAACACTTTAGTGCAGAAAGCTCAGGACAAGCTAGAACAGAAGCAGGATGTTCATATCCCTACCCCTTCTCAGGAATCACCTCCATCTGCTCCTCAGCAGGCTGCAGCCTCAGTAGTTGTGCAACAGGAGGAAATTAGGGAAATCCCTTCAGAGGAAATGGACGTTCAGGTGCTGGACATTGTGGATTCTGTGTCTGAGGCTCCTCTAACAGTTGAGTCTCAGGATTTGGGCAGTCACATAGGGGATGTTGATATTTCCTCTCAACCTAGAAGGGTTACTAGAGCTACGGCTAGGAAATCACAAAAAGTTTATGACATCCCAACATCTAATACCTATGAGTTATTGCGTGGGGGGACTCAGATGAGGATTCTGAGGCCTCTGCGCTACCCTCTGATGTGGATGTACCGAGTGTCAGACCTCAGGATGTGGCTCGCAAAAAAAAGGATAAAAAAAAGGGAGGTAAAAAACGCAAAAGTATGGCTACTACGGATGGGAGCGGCTGATTTCTTTTCTTTAGACATTAGCACAATTTCGGATCTCTTCTTTAAATACCTGTAGTTTTCGGAACTACAAAAAGCAGACTGCCTTTTTTCATTATACTGCTACTCTGCACACTGATATTATCCTTTTACAAGAGACGAGACTTAAAACCATTTTTGAAATTCGGCAGGCCCAAAGGGGTTGGGTATGGGGACCCTCCTATTGGACTTTTGGGGATGAGGTGGCGGATGACGTTGCAATATTGTTTAAATCCACGGCCTTTTCCATTTCTAGGATTACTGATGTTGTTCCAGGTAGGGCTTTGATAATAGATTGTAGATTTCAGGATCTTTTCTTTCGCATAGTCAATGTTTATGCGCCGCATTCGAAAGCTGCTAGAATACACTTGTTTGACTTAATTAAGCCCTTTCTTTGTACACAAAAACATATTGTTTGGGGTGGGGATTTTAACTGTAGTCTGGGTACTTCCTGCAGGACGGCCATTAGTAAGAAGGTGTACTGTGATTCTTTAGCTTTGCAAACCTTAATTAAGGATGCAGACCTAACTGATGCTTATAGATCACTGAGTTCTGATACTGGGGCTAAGTATCAGAGATATATTTTTATTTATTTATTTATTGAATAAAATATATATATAATATTAGAATTGATTATCTTTTTGCCTCTAAGTATTGTACACTGGTTCAGGTTTTTGTACAGCCGAATGAATTTTCTGATCATCATTTGCTAACTGGGATATTTAGTTTAGGTTCTGCTCCCCCTAACCTTCTATCACAGGACTTGTTGTGGAGACTTAATAATTCTCTGCTTCTACAAAGTGATACAGTACTACAGGTAAAGACCATTTTACAAGCTAGGATATCAGTTCTCTGTGTTTATGATTCCCTTTGGCTTTGGTGGAAGGATACCAAACTAGAACTGAGGTCTCTTTTTCTGAGGGAGGGGAAACGACGGGTTAGAGACAGATAGATATATGCAATATCTCGGGTACAGGGATCAGTTGTATAAACTTTTGTCTTTCTCAGCCTCCTCTTCTGTTAATTATACAGCACAGATAGCAGAACTACGGAAATGTATGTTTGCCAGTCAATATGACAGGGCACACACTCTTCATATGGAAATGAGATTTGGTACTTCTCATTCACAGTCAGCGAACCCTTTCATGGCATGTAAGGAACAGTTATCTGCTACGGCAATGTCAGGACTGTATACCTCTGATGGTACCGTAGATGCTTCCATTGCAGGTATGCAATATATTACATGGTTACATTTACAGGTGCTGTTTGGTACTGCCCCTGTTTTGGAGAAGTCCCTAGCAGATGTATTTACAGCACCTGCTCCTAAGGTGTCTGCTCTTTTAGCCTCAGATTCTGTGACACTGATTACACAGGAAGAGGTAGCTCTAGCTATTGCTCAACTCAAATTAGGGGTGGTTCCCGGTTTAGATGGGCTTACACATGAATTTTATAAAACATTCACTGAAGATTTGACTGCAGTCTTGGCAACGGTCTATAATGGTATTCTGCAAGAAAATGACGGTGGTCAGGATTTTGGTATTGCGGTTTTGAAATTTATATATAAAGAGGGAGACAGATGTTCCTTGGATAATTGGAGGCCACTGAACCTACTTAACACTGATTATAAAATTCTCACCAAAATTCTCAGTAGTAGGTTACAGAAGATGGCTCAGGAAGTAATAGATATCTCGCAGACATGTGCCATTCCTGGTAGGACTATTCAGACTAATCTATTTTTGTTGAGAGAAATTTTTGAAGCTAAAGCGACAATAAGATCACAGGCTTTGTCTTATCATTGGATCAGGCCAAAGCATTTGATAAGGTACATCATGCTTACTTATTTCAGGTTATGGACATATATGGTATACCTAGGGTGTTTTTTACCTAGATTTCTCATTTGTATTCCCTTGCTGGATTTAGACCACTGATAAATGGTTGTCTGGGTGATTTCATTCCTCAAAACACTGGTATCAGACAAGGTTGCCCGTTGAGCTCATTATTATATACCTTTGCTTTGGACCCCATCATTAGAAAGATTATGTGGGATGTCCAAATTATTGGATTGACCCCGTGTTCTACTTTATGTCCAGAAAAAATATCTGCTTATGCAGATGACGTGGTTTTATTTGTACAGAATAAAATTGCAGGTGATAAAGCAGTTCAGCTCATTCATAGCTTTACGGATATATCAGGGGGGACTCTTAATTTACCGAAGAGCATTTCTATTCCTTTAGATGTTGATTCTGTACAGATTCTGGACATGGGGGGTATAAGGACAAGCACTGAACCACAAAAAATTCTGGGGGTGTGGTTTAATGTCACAGATGCAGTTACATTTAATTGGGAAAAGAGATTGGTTATTTGTGAAAATAAAGTTTGGATTTGGAAAACATGGAAATTGGGGAAGAAGAAAAGGGTCATGATAGTTACAAAATTTTTGATTCCTATTTTTTCATATTTAAGCTATATCTATGCTCCCCCTCATCATTTGGAGACACAGATTTTCAGTGCTTTCTTTCAAATGATATGGGGCAGTTGGCTTAAACCAATTAAAAGGGATACTACATATTTACCTGTTCAGAGAGGTGGTCTTGGGATGATTAATTCTGTTGCTTTCTTTCTCTCTTTTTTTCTATATTACATATTGTGTTGTGGGAGTTGTACGGCTCATAGTTGGGATCTATGGGTGAGTAGTTCTATGGTGGCAGTTATAGACAAATGGGATATTTTACCTCCTAAAATTACACAACATTTAAATATTCCTTCAAATGCAGTTGATTGTTTTAGGAAACTAAGACAATGGAAATTGCAGAAATCATCTGTTCTTTATCTTACCAGGAAGCAGATTTACCAGACAATTATTGGTATTACAGAGCCTTCGCTTCTCTTTCCAGAATGCATCCCTTCAAGAATGAAGTTTGCTTTACAGCTTCTTATTGACAAACGAATTTCACAACATATGTGGGATGTCACGTGGTTATGCTGTCATGGCAGACTGAATGTTCGTGGTAATTTAAAACATAAGTCCTTTCAGGACAGGTACTGTCCGAAACAAATGTGTATACAACTTGAAGAAACCATGCCACACTTCTTTTTTGAATGTGGGGATGCTCGATTGTTCTGGAAAACCTTAGCATTTAAATGGCAATGGCCTTTTTTAAGTAGAATTACTTACCAGACATTGATATTGGGTGATTTTTCTGGTATCTGGGGTAAATTCCATAAGAGTACTTTTCGAGTTATTTTTTCCATTTGTAAATATTTCTTATGGCAAGCAAGATGTCAATATGTTTTACAGCAAATTCACACCTCTCCTCAGAATATTATATTGCAAATTGAAACAGCTCTCTCTAAACTTATGGAACTGGAACACAGATGTTTACCACAGGATCAATGTCAATTACTATGTAAACATATTACTTTTCTACCCTGAGCGGTTTTCTGGATGGACTTCCGTTTTGATGACTGTATTATTTTGCATTTTTGATTAGTTTCTTCTGTTTACCTGAATTATCTTGTGTGTTGTTGTTGCTGCTTTTCATTTACTGTATTTGTATTTTGCCTTTGCATTTGCCTCCCGATTGCATTTATGTTTTGTTTTCTTCTTTTATTACATGATGTGTATTGATTTCTTAAAAAAACTCCCCTACTCTTTTCGAGAAGTGCCATGGGATCTTTAACATCCACCTGAACTACCACCAATCCAGGCAGATGGGACCTCAGTTTAACGTCTCATCTCAAAGACGGCACCTCAGAAATGCAGCACCCCTCTCATGCTGCTCTACAGTGTCAGTACTGGGATATTAACCCAAGTGCCAGATGTGGGAACTGAACCCACAGCCCTCTGATCTCCTGACTTCAGGGGCGAGTGTGCTACCTACTGAGCCACTGACACATCCTTCTAGCTCCCTCTATAAATAATTGTTGCCTTGTCCCAGTTCTACCCAGTTTGAACTGTGCTGCTGACATTATGGAAAGTGAGTTCTAAAGGGGCACATATTTTGTTTTTTAGAGAGACTGCAAACTAGTTTTAAATTAAATATTTATCAATTTTGGGTAACCCAATAATGTATAATCCTAATGAAGACCTGTGATCACTGACAGCCATTACCTCTCACCTTCACTATGATTGTGTATCGTTCATACTGCGAGATTTGTTTTTTTGGCCAAGCAGCTAAAAATACAGAAACCCCTGTATATCTGGGAGCCCTGCAGCTGTTGTCAGTGGTTAGGGAGGGGTTGCTGCTGTGTAGGGCTCTGTCTGTCATGCTCTGGCCACAGTAGCGCCCATTTTACTTGAGACAAGGGACAGCCAAAAAAAATCATAACTGGTGACAGACTATCTGCAAAATGGTCCCTCATATAGATTTTTATTTCAACAGCATGTGTGAACCACAAGGTAGCATAGAATCACATTTTTTCATTTTATTTATTTATTTATTTTCAGTTTAGTTTACTTGTTTCACATTTTGACAGTGCTCAGACAGGACACAAACGTTATTAAGGGTTTCTATCAGCACATGAAGTAGATTTATGTCGCTGATTTACATACTGCTTTATATCTCCCCCCCCCCCGCCTGCTCCAGGTCCCTTCCCCATCTCTGGTCTGACTGTCACGTGTAGTCTAAGAAGGTACATCAACTGCATTACGTTTCTTCCAAAATAGTTAATTTCAAGTTTGAATGTATAATAAAACTTACACAGTAACCTATGAATTTGAGATGTTTTTTATCTAATTTCAGCAGACATCTCAGAGGAAATTAAATAAGGGCTGTCTGTATACTTCCTTGATTAATCAGACATTTATTTATTGAATTCTAGGATTACAATACCTTTGAGCAAGAACAGCTCATTTACAAAGGTTCCACATCATTAGGGAGGGTAACAAACATACAAAGGTCAAAACAGTCACACGGTATCCAACAACACAGAGAAGGCAAGAGTATAACTGTAACAAAAATTCAAGAGTAGAGACTAATATGGTTGAGATCAGTGCAGAGTTCTAAGGCAGGCAAATTAGAAAGAGCACAAGTATTATGAGAGTAGAAAGGGGTAGACCCAGGAAGAGCAGGCAGGCTGAGAGGCCACTGTCGTTGTGGAAAGAAGTACAGAGAAGTGCTCCATTTGGTAGCAGAATGCGGACAGGGTCAGAGTAGTGCCAGTTTAGGGGGGTGAGGGTCTGAGTGGAAGAGGTGGTAGGGGAGCAAAGAGGTGAGAGGAGAAAGGGGTGGAAATGGGCAAGTAAGGGAGACTACAGTTGCAATTAGGTGCAGCAGAGCATTGCGAAGCAACTGGAGTACATAGGGAGGAGGCCCCCTTAGGAGAAACAGTCATAGCTGTTTGTTGTGAGGTGCTGCCGGAGCAACCGTTTGAAGTAGACAGGATTACGCTACTTAGAACATTGTACCAGTGAGGCGCCCTGTAGGCAAACGACCTCCGTCTCAAGGAGGTCCGACATCTGAGGACCTGGAAGGTTTGAGAGAGAGAACTTCAGGTACGCTGGGAGCTACAATGGGCATTGAACAGCTTTTCAACACCTGGTGGCATGAGACCAAGGAGCACCTTTCTGGTTAACAGGCAGGTCTGATATTGAATCCAGCTACGGAGCGGAAGCCACCCAAACTGCGCATACAGATCACAGGTGTGAGTTAGACGGGCAGTGCCATTGAGGAGTCTGCATGCTTTGTTGAAAGCCACAGATATCCTACGGAGGACAGTAGGGGAAGCAGAGCCATATATGACCAGTCCGTAGTCGATGACAGAGGTGACAAAGCTGTGAATTGCCAGCCTAACGGCATCAGGAGTCATGCTGTGCTTATGCCTGTGTAGTAAGCCAATCCTAATATTAACAGCCTTTGCAACATTGTCAATGTCTGTCCATCGTGATGCCAAGATATTTAAACTGAGAGACCTGTTCAAGCTGGACACCAGAACAATTCCTGAAGGTGAGGGACTGGGATTTATACTTGCTGCGTGCACTGCCAAGTAACATAACCTTTTTTTTTTTTTTTTTTTTAAGTTGTTTACCCAGGAATAGCACACTAAGCTGAAAGCTTTTTTTACAGGTGCGACCTGGGAGCACAGGGAAGTTAAGCAACTTGCTCAGGTCACACAGTATGTAAGTGGAAGCTGTGGGATTCAAACCCAGGTCTGGTCTGCTGGATGTCACCAGATTTGCAACTCAGAGCCTTAAACCACTGCACTACACTGCCTCCCTTAGTTTTGCTGTAGTTCAAGACCAGCCTGTGGGAGCTGAACCACTCTTCAAGTCGCTCAAAGTCAAGTTGTAAGTGATGCTCAAGGAGTTTAGTGTCATGGTGACTGGTGTAAACGACAGCATCATCATCTGCATAGAGTAGTATTTTCTGGTGGCAGATGATAAGAGAAGACTGAAAAGTAGAGGTCCCAAGATGGAGCCCTGAGGTATGCCAGAGCGGACTAATTTTCATTCCGAGATGACACTGGCAATTCTAACTTGCTGAGCCCAGTCCTCCAGATAACTTTAGAATCAGAGTAGTATATCATTGGAAAGCCCAATTGAGGACACCTGTTTATGTAGGAGGGGGTGGTTAACAGTCTCGAATGCTTTCGTTAGGTCAGTGAAAGCCGCACCCACATAGTTTCCCTGATCAAGTGAACCACGGATGAAACCCATGAATTCCAGGAGGGCAGTGGTGGTGCTGTGCCCTTTTCTAAATCCATGCTGTTGTGGACACTGGATTTCATATCTTTCAAGATATTCTACTAGCTCGTATGACACTATGCGCTCCAATGCTTTGGACAAAGAAGGGAGGATGGGGCTAGGTCTGTAGTTGGTGTGCAGTGCTGTAGCTCCACTTTTGTGAACAGGTGTTATAAGCGGCAGTTTCCAAAGTAAGGGGAACTGTGCCACCCTTAGTTAAAGGTTCAAGATCTTTGTAAGTGGCACAAGAATTTCTTCTAGTACGAAAGCAACCAGCTTTAGGTCGAGGTAATCCCTACTGTGTCTGGATTTACCTAGGACCTTGCGAATGTATGTTCTAGCAAGATGCAGTGGAACCTCTTTAAAGTAGAACTGCGGGATGGGGTGGTCTGTGGATGCAGTGTCCAGGCTAGTACTAGTGGTGGGAGTGTCGAAGAAATCAGGTGGAAGCACACTGCCGAGGTCCGAGAATGCATTGTTGAAGGTATTGGTTATGGAGACAAGGTCAAGCGTTGGTGTTAAACTGATACTGAGCACAGTGGGTGGCAATTTGGGTTTTACCAGTGAGGTCTTTTATGCTGCTCCAAAATCTTTTACCATCACCCCAGGAGTTAGAGAGTGTTTCCCTGAAATATTTGATTTTTGCATTTCGAATAGCTCCCGTGCGTTCATTTCTGGAAGTTTTGTCTTTTTGTACGCTCACTTGTTTATGGGTGGCTCGTGAACAATGTCAAAGGTGGTCCCTTAGTTTCAGATGAGTAATAAGCTCAGGCGTTATCCACGGATTGGCGTTCCCTTTAACCTTCTTTTTTCTCACCGATGAATACATATCGCAGGCCACAGTAAACTGTTTGATGAAAACAGCCAGAGCTACGTTAACATCATTGATTGTATCAAGTATGGTCCAATCCAGTCTGTGAAGATGTGATTTGAACAGCTCAATTTGTCCCCGTCTTAGCACACTGCTATAGATTAATTTAGATGGGGGCTTGTTGCACTTATTTGACTAAACACAAATAACAGGTGTGTGGTCACTTATGGTGTCAGGGAGCACAGACATCTTAGAGATATGCTCCAGGTGGTTAGAAAGTATCCAGTCACGCAAGGTGTTTGTACCGGTCTTATAATTACATCTGGTGGGGGTGGAGACGAGTTGTGTAAGGTGCTGTGCCATGATGGCATCCTTGTAGGTACAGGCATCAGGCGAAAGCCAGTTGATGTTAAAATCATCCATAATTTTTGTTTCTGAATTATGGTGCAGGCCCCTTAGGTATTCCATTATGTTACTGAATCCAACACACTGATCCTTTGTGAGTAAGTACACAGATGCTACTGTCAGGACCTTGTTATGAGCCCCAAGGAGAACTTTGATTGCAAGGGCCTGTGACGGGGACACAGGGTTAGGCACATGTATGGCATGGCCCATAAAAGTGTCCCTGAGATAGATGGCACAGCCACCACCTCTTTTTAAAGTCCTGTTTTGCCTGAAGATAGTATATTTCGGGATAGCGACTGCAGTGTCAGGTATCTTTGGATTCAGCCATGTTACGACATCAGAGAGGACATCAGGATTATGCTGCTGTACCCAGGTTTGGAGGTTATTCAGTTTGCTGAGAAGGCTACAGACCTTGATCAATACCAACGTTAGGGAGCCAGACTTCACACGCCTGAGGGCTGAGGCAGGTCTAACTGGTCTGGCGTTTGGGTGGACACTGACAGACAGCTGTAAAATCATTAGTAGGAGCCGCAGGAGGTAGGCTTTGAGCATTTTGTAGAATAGTTTGTTTGTTAGTTGTCTTTGCTTTTAATGCTACATTTGTGGGGCCGCACAGTGAGGCAGAAGTGGCACTGCCAGGTAGGGGTAGCTCATAATGGGGCTGGGAGATTGCATCCTTAGAAGGTAGACTAACAGCCAGTTTGGGGTACGGTGGCCCATCGTATTATAGGCGGTTATTCCAGTGTATGTAACTAAGTAGTGTGTACTGGTAGGGAGGTTGTTACACAGTGACATCAAGAACACCAGGGCTGTCACAACCACCATTACTATCTTGAATGCTAGAGCCATGTGATCCATGATAGAGGCCATCAAGGGTCACAACTTGGCAGGGATTTGTTAAATACTTTATCTAAGCACAGTGTATGGATGTACAGAGAAGGGACTGGCAAGCACTCATGCATATAGAATGCGATAGCCCTCTAGTGGTTAGTCGGTATAACCGTCCAATAGGAAAATAGACACTTTTTTTGACAGCAAAACCTTATAAAACAAAATGCCCAGATGGGAAGGAGAGAGGGTGAGGAGCTGGCACAAAGCACTGGCGGGGTTAGAGCAAGAAGAAGGCGCTCCAATAGCTAGGGTCAGGAGCCTGTGTCCAATGACTGGCGAGGCGCCAAAATGTCCAAACTTGGAAAAAAAAAAGCAAAGTAAGGCTGCTGTCTAGGCAGGGGGTTTCCAATCCGTCTGTGGTGGCCAGAGTGAGTGGGCGGAGGCCATTAGATAGGTTGCAGCACTGCAAAATCACCTGCAAAGGGCTCCGTGGGTCTAGGTTCGGGTCCGATAGCTGCCGAGGCAAAGGGGACTCTGATCTGTCTGTGGTGGCTGGTGTGAATGGACGGCAGCAGTTAGATAGGTCGCCACATCGCAAAAGCGCCCACTAAGGGTTCCTTGGGACTGGGAGGAAAGCAGAAAATAAGAGGTTAAGTTAGTGAGATGATCGGCAGGGGAGGGGGCTAGGAGGCTGGTGGCAGACAGCCAGCAGGGCACAGGGGCAGGACAGGCAGGAACAATTGAGGGATTAAATCAGAGCAGTTAGGAGGAAAATACAGAAACAATTGTGGGCAGGGGGACTGAAAATAGGCTGGGTCTCAGCAGTGAGTGTTTCCATGACCACCACAATGTTAGAATTAGTCAGCAGCTGAGAGAAGAAGCATATCCAGGCTAGAGAGTGTAGCTACAGAAGACAGGGTTTTGCTCGGCAATCTCGTTAAGTAACAGCAGCAGTAAGGGAGAAATAATGGGTTAAACAGTGCTAGGCAAGCTACACTATAAATTTCAAGCAGGCTAGAAATGCAGTTAATCAAAGGGGTTATGCTAGGCAGGCTAATTAAGTAAGTACCAGCAGCATTACAAGTTAAACAGTGCTAGGCGGGCTAAATTAATAAAAATTCAAACAGGCTAGAAATGCAGTTAAATTAGACAAAGCTGCAAGGCAGGTGAAGTTAAGGAAAATAATTATTAGTTTAGCGTAGCTCAGGGCACCATACAAGAGGTTAGCAGCTAGGGGTGATTTCAGTGTGACCCAATCAGGGATTAGCGCAAGGAGAAGGCACTCCAATAGCTAGGGTCAGGAGCCTGTGTCCAATAACTGGCGAGGTGCTAAAATGTCCAAACTTGGAAAAAAAAAGGCAAAGTCAGGCTGCTGTGCTACAGAGTTTGTTTACCTAGGTTACCTAGGTTGCTGTGGAGGTAGGGGGTGTCTGAGACGTTTGCAGTGGCTGGAGTGAGCAGGCGGCTGTCAGATAGATCGCTACGCCTCAAAAGTGCCCGCTAAGGACTCCGTGAGTCTAGGTTTGGGTCCAGTGGCTGCAGAGGCAGGGGGGAGTCCGATCCATCTGCAGTGGCTGGTGTGAGCGGACAGCGGCCATTAGACAGGTCACCGCACTCCAAAAGCTCGCGCTAAGGGCTCCTTGGGTCTAGGTTTGGGACCAGTAGCTGCCAAGGCAGGGGGTGTCCAATCCATCTGCGATGGCTGTGTGAGCAGGCGGACATTTTGGAGGCAATGCAATTGATGCAGCTTTTTTAGACTACATATGACAATCAGACCATGCGCGGGTCAGGGACATGGAGCGGGAGAATGAAAAACAGTATGTAAATCAATAACATGCAAGCAAACATTTGGCATTGGCTAATACTTGTTTTGTTTTTGTACCTGTGCCATTTATTTTAGCCACCCTCTTATTTTATTCTGTCCTGTCAGGTGGCACTAGCATTCTGAAATTGACTAATATATTTAAAGAGATCTACCAAGATATAATAAATTAGCTATTCGGTACATATACAGAAGCCTTAGCCCTGCGAACAGTAATTGCTACACATGGTGCCAAAAAATGAAAATGACATACCTACCGTAATTCTGATCTTTCTGTGTATCTTCACCATTCATCACAGATGGGTACTGGCCAGAGATCAGGACCCTGCGGGAGCTTTTTTTTTTTTTTTAAAAGGGTAGGCGGAGCCGACACAGCATCGACACCGCCCTCGAGGCCGACGTACTGCGTGGCGCTCGAGGGTTGGCCGTTAGGCTGCGTCGACTCCACCTGCCTACCAGTTCCGAGTCGCCGGAGAGGTAAGAGGAAGGGATGGAGGGTGGGACAAGAGAGTCCAAGGGACATAAAAAGGAAAGGATAACTGAACTAAAAGGAGAAATAATGACAGAGGACAGTAAAGAAGAGATGAGACTAAGGGGATTGGGTAGGGGCCCCAATCTCTGGAAGCGAAGAAGGGAGGGTAGGGAGGGAGAAAATTTAGGAGAGAGTGAGAGGTATCAAGGTATCCGAGACCCTTGTCCGTCACCAGGTTGCATAGGAACTGCAAGGAACAGCAAAGCTCTCTGCAAGAATTCAAGGCACAGAATAACTGACAAATACCCCAGAAGCAGAGTCGGCTATTCTGGAAGAAGGACAGGGTACAGGGATTTAGTACTCTCTCAGGAAAGATGTTTGGTGAAAAAAAAGGAATTTTTTTTTTTTTTAAGACAGCTGGATGGAAACCAGAAAGAGAACAGGAGGCGGGCAACCACCAACTCCCACCTCATCGGGGTGGAGACATGTAGTAGAGAAGGAGTGCCGCTCAAGCTGTACCATTTGAAGGAGAATACCCCCCTGTGTGTCCCTACTTTACCCCACTCCCAAAGAGGAGTTGGGGAGCCACAGAGGAAGGGGGACCCAGAGACTGAGGCTCAGGGGATGGTGGGTGGGGTTGTGATGAATGGTGAAGATACGCAAAAGATCAGAATACGGTAGAGTGCAGTAATTTCATATCTTATCTGTGCAATCTTCACCATTCAACACAAATAGGTGATACCAAGTCCTCGAAGGGGTTGTTCTTTACACCCTAGGGACAGAGTCCCTTAGCCCTCAGTGGGTGACACACTGGGGGGAACCTTCCGGGCCTCAGGGAGGCCGAGTGGGGAGAGAGGCAGGGTCCCCGGAGAAAGATTGCCCGACAAGCGCCGTCTGCTCTCACGGGAGAGAGGTAGGTTCCCTGGTGGGCGGAGCAAATCACCCTACGTGGGCCAAGGGTGACAACCGGGAAAGACGTAGCCACGCCGATCTCCTAGTGCAGATCGCTGTCCCTACGACCCTGGTAGCTACCTCATTGGCGTCATAAGATGCCCTCGCTTGGTGCCTTGCTAGCTCCAGGCCACATGCAGAGAGCGCGATGGCTTGTCTGGTTTACTCTGAGTCAGGCAAAGAAGCTAGGACCTGACCTAGCCTGGACCACAAGAACCTGTTGTAGGCTGCATAGTGGGCCTGGTGAGCGGAAATAGAAAGGAGCAACCGTGCCGAGCAGAAGGTCCTCCTCCCCAAAAAATCAAAATCTGAGGAGTCTTGATCCGGGGGCCGGTCACGGTGGAGGGCGCAAAGCCCATCAGGAGTGTCCAGATGCATCAAGCCAGACTGCGGATGAGGAACAGAACCTGGAGACTCCGGGGGAGCGCAATACCTCTGGCTGAGGTCCCTAGGGGCAGGAACTCCGGAGAAGGGCCTCTGCCAGAAACGCAAGGATGCCTCCTGAAAGGGAGCAGGCCAGGGCGGCACCACAAGGGTGGCCTCGCCATAATCGCCTAGAAAGGCGTGCGCCGCATGCTCAGGATTGCTAACAGTAGAGGAAGAAAGGTGCAAGTCCTCCAACATCCTCATGAGGAAGCGCTGATACTCTGAGAGATCAGCAGCCGGAGAGATGTAGACAGAAGGTTCCTCTCCCCCAGAAGAGGGGGATGAGGAGCTGGAGGTCACCATATGTTCCGAGGGTGGCTGCACAGGGGGAGGTTGAAAACCTGACTGTCCATAGCCCCAACTATAGGCGGGACCGGCAGCCACCGCTCTGAACTGCTCCCAGGTGAGAGGGCTGCTAGGACCAAGAATGCCTGGGGCGCAGGAGAATGTGGCAGGCGATAGGGCAGAGCCGAGAAAAGAAGTGGCTGACCTCCGCCAGAGCTGGGAGGCGGACCATGAGCACCTGAGGAGGGTGCCCGAAGACTCCACAGCCGACAGCTGTACAACCACGCTGGTACTGCCTGGCTGCGCCCAGAAGAATCCCAGTGAGGAGACCGGGCCGTGAAAAAGTCCAGAAGGATGGTCCCCTGCCTCAAAAGAATGGGACTCCCTCAAGGAACCCGAGGGGGAAGGGTGGAAATCCGCACTTCGGCTCCGTCCAGGGCCCAAGTGGACCCCAGAGAAAGGCCAACGCACCGACCACACACCCCTCGACCCCTCAGAGTCCGAGAGAGTCCTCCTCCTCGAGAGGGCCAGCCTAGGTAGCTGGCATCTCTGGGCAGCCCCCGAAGGGGAGACCCAGGGAATAGTACCCTCCCCTCCTGTAGGTTTCTCGGGCCCCAAAGTTGGGCGATCAAGACACACCACTGGAGGGGGTACCACCACCGAGGGGTCGATGAAACCCCCAAGGCCAGGTTGCAGAGCAATGATGGCTCGCACCACTGCCTGCTGGTCAGCACCACTGACCCTAGTCTCGGGGGCCACCTGACTCTCCTCAGTAGGGGGCTGGCTTTGACTCGTCGATGAGACCACAGGAGCGCCCTCCTCTGCAGTCAACCCTGAAAGGTGTGACTGCACGTCTGACTCTGAGCTTGACTCTGACTCCGAAGAGGCAGAGTCCGAAGCTCTGAGCCAAACAGTAGGAGGGTGGGCAGAACCAACCTTGCCAGTGGGCCCGGCAGCCAGAGCTGTGGCCGAGACGGCACCCGTGCCCTCCGCAACCCCGCAGGTGGGACCTGCAGGAGACACCAGGGCAGCTCGAGCCAAAGGTCCAGAGCCAGGGCCAGACGCAGCGCTGTCAAGTCCACCAGCACCGAGGGCAGTACCAGGGACAGGGACGCAGCGCCGACAGCAGCCCGCACCAACCTCAGCCGACCACGACCGCCTAGGCCCCACGGCGCCGCAGTGGCACCGAGGACCGAAATGGCACTGACAACAGCCAGGGCAGACTCGGCACAAACACGGCACCGGAACAAGCTCGCGCCACGAGTGGCACCCGCAGTGTGGACAGCACTGAGGACGGCACCGGCTAGCAGGAAATCAAAGGCCCTAGCGCGAGCGTGAAAACTGCAGCGCCCGTGCTCCTTTCTCGGCGCGAGAGGCCAGCGCCGAGTAGGGCTATGAAAGAGGACCAGATCTTGTCCCTTGGCACCGTGAGCAGCGTCGGTGCTGCGAGCGGCATCGACAGGAGCCACGGCACCGGCGACAAGTCGGCACCGATAATGGCGATGAGTCAAGCGTTGCTGATGCGCCGACAAGGCCCACAGTGCCGCTGAACAGCGCCGAAGGCTCTGGCGGCATCGGGGACGGCGCGTACCGGGCCTTCCGAGCCGCAGGAGGCGACACGAGGGAGCCTTCACACCGAGGCGGTGCTGTGGCACCCCACCCCACTCCGGGAGGAAGCGGGGCGGGCCTCCTGCGCCACGGGAGGAGCCTCGACAATGGCCAGGCTACAGTAGCAGGCTCCCTCCTGCTCGGTCCATATAGAACCAGGAGGACCGGGAGGAAGGGCCGAGAAGGCGGCTTGGCCAGTGCGAACCCCTACCCCGAGGTGGCGGAGCTCACCCACTTTCACGCATGTCGAGGACCCAGCGATCCATGGAGAAGCAGGCGTCGCACGAGTCCATGTCGTGAAGCGGGCCAAGACATGCAAGACACCGGTCATGCTGGTCGGTGACGGAATACTTTCGGCCGCACGGGCACCGACGCATGGGGGGCCGACCCGTCTTTGAAGACTTTTTGTCCTCCGACCGAGACATGGCCTACGGAGAAAAAAACACCACAAACAGACTCGACGTCGCAGAATTTCAAATAAAAGGAAAGATCTTACCGGCGACGTTGAGTGGAGGCAGATCCCAGAACCGGTAGACGACCAACGGACTGAACGTCGATTTTTAAACAGGCCGAAGGTCTAACACTGGAGACAAGCTTCCCACGAGGCAAACTCAATGGCGGGAGACGAAGAACTGGTAGGCAGGCGGAGTCGACGCAGCCTAACGGCCAACCCTCGAGCGCCACGCAGTACGTCGGCCTCGAGGGCAGCGCCGATGCTGTGTCGGCTCCGCCTACCCTTTAAAAAAAAAAAAAGCTCCCGCGGGGTCCTGATCTCCGGCCAGTACCCATCTGTGATGAATGGTGAAGATTGACACAGATAAGATTAGCACCGTAGTTTTCCAGTACAAACGCTCATAAAATTGTCCCTACTGGGTGAAGCTTACTTCCGGGTCTCTAGTGCAGCCTACACTCCGCCTCTGCGCACAGCCATGTTATAATGTAAAGCCAGGGAGTGCGTGGGGACCCGCTCCATAATAGCCTATGGGGGGGCAACTTTTGAAGTGTTTCTATATATTATAATGGTCAACTGGTGATCAATCAAGGGCACTGATCGACTAACAAGGCCCTTGATTGATCACCAATTGATCATTATAATGGAGAACGCTTCAAAGTTGCTCCCATAAACTATTATGGAAACTTCCACCTTACACTCCCTGGCTTTACATCGTAATGCGTGCTTGTGCTGGGCAGAATGTAGGCTGCACTAGAGACCAGGAAGTAAGCTAGACCCGTTAGAGATGACTTTACGAGCATTTGTACTGGAAAACTACAGTGCTATTTTTGGCACCATGTGCAGCAATTACTGTTCGCAGGGGTAAGGCTTCAGTATATGTGGTGTATAGCCTTAACTTGGTAGATCTCTTTAAGAATGTAGACTGCCCACAACTGCAAAACAGTCAACAAGAATGGCAAAGAGCAGGCTATGAACCACAGGAAAAGACCTGGGACTGCATGTTGCCCGTGGGCCTCAATATGAGCATCACAGAGCTAGGAGAACAGGGGTCCTGTTTGCAAAGGACATGTTACAGGCTATGGATAAAGATTCTAGGAAACATGATGAGCAGAGGCTGGGAGAGAAAAGTCAATCAGAGAGCTCCTATAGAGGGATGAGACTTTTTATAGATTGAATTAGGATCTGGGGGTAATTAAAGGGGGAAGGCTGAAGAGGAAATCAAAGTACCAATAGTACTAAAGGCTCAAAATAAGGTCTGTAGAAAATATTTTTGTGGCCAGAAGGAAGGCTGACAGGCTTCCCATGGAAATGAAAAGGGAAGTGGCTTGGGGGATGGAAGCTGAAACACAGCATCTATTAATTTTAGTAAGAAAGAAAAAAAAAAGTCCACTCTGGGGAATCGCACCAAGGCCCTCTAACCTCTACTGCTTGGTAGCCTGCAGCTCTACCGTGGTACTAAGCTTCCAAAGCAAGGAAAAGCATGCTGTGGCAAGGATATCCAGCACTGAGTGCAGACCTTCCTCCACATACCGCTAAAGTGAATTTTCATAATGAACAGCTTGTATATCTGAAATAATGTTTCCCAAGCTGCATTTATACCTCAAAGTCTAAGCATGAACTTTTCAAGTTATCAGCAAAATAGAACTTCAAACCTTGCTGAAAGTCTGTCACTAACATCAGCGGAGACATCTAACAATTTCTCTAACACTACATAAACTGTAGTGAGGAAAAGAAATGTTCCAATATGGGCATCAAACCCAGGCCCCCTACCCTCTATACTGCTTGGTAGTCTGTAGCTCTACCAGTGTGTTAAGCTTCCTAGACAGGACATACATGCTGTAGCAAAATATATCCAGCACTGAGTACAGACCATCCCACACACAGTTGCACTGAATTTACATAATTAACAGTCTGCCATTTTGAAGTAATGTTTCCAGAGTTGCATCTAAACCTCAGAGTCTGAGCTGGAAAGTTTCAAGTTATCAGCAATATAGAACGTCAAATGTTCCTGAAAATCTATCACTAACATCAACGATGACATCTAACAATTTCTCTCATACTACATTCATTGTAGTAACAAGGAAAAACTGTTCAACTCTGGGGATCAAACCCAAGGAGTCTACTCTCTACTGCTTGGTAGTCTGTAGCTCTACCACTGTACTAAGCTTCCCAGACAGAAGATGAATGCCGTGGCAAAGGATATCCAGCACTGAATGCAGAACCCTCCTCCCCTACACAGCTGCAGTTGATTTTCATAATGTACAGTCTGTCTATCTGCAGTAATGTTTCCCAAGCTGCATTTGAACTTCAAAGTCTGAACTAGAACTGTTCAGATTTTCAGCAGTATAGAACTTCAAACCTTGCTGAAAGTCTATCACTGACATCGGCAATGGCAGCTAACATTTTCTCTGATACTACATTAATTGTAGTGAAAAGGAAAAACTGTTCAATCACTGTACTAAACTTCCTGGACAGGTGATGCATGCTGTGGCAAAGGACATACAACAGTGAGTGCAGACCCCCAAGACAGCTAAACCATCAGCATGTGACCTCACTCATTACTGCATCAAAAGCCCTTATGCCTGACTGGTAAAATATGTCACAAGAAAAACAGGTTACTCACCTGTAACAGTAGTTTTAGGAGTGGTATATGTTGTTCATCCACACTTATTGTCATGTCCCTTTCCCCTTTAAATCTTGCCAGAAGTCTTCAAGCTGGCTCCTCTCACCTACCCAGGTGGTATATACCTCGGCTCCCCCCTATAACACCAGATCTTAGCCCGCTGGAGTGGGTTATTGATAGATCGCAGCAGAGGGAGGTCAGGTGGGTCTGTGTGGATGAACAATATATACCACTCCTAGAACTACTGTTACAGGTGAGTAACCTGTTTTCTAGGATCGTAGATATGTTGTTCATCCACACTTCACAACGAACTAGCAGTTCTCCGGGAGGAGGGAGGCGCATACGCCATATTTACTTGGGAAACAGAGATTGGAGAACTGAGGTCCCAAATCCAACATCCCGGCGTGACTCAAGGTCGATGTGGTAGTGCGTAATAAAGGTGTTTGCTGACTTCCAGGTAGCAGCAAGACAGATTTCCTGGATAGGGATGTCTCTGGAAGTAGCCACGATGCAGCAGTATGGCGGGTAGAATGAGCTCTTATCCCTCTGGGAGGCTCCTTGCCTGCCAACTCATAGCACAGACCTATGCATGATGTAATCCATCTTGCTGTGGTCCGTTTGGCTGCAGATCTGCCAGAAGTGGCGTCAGCATAGGTGACAAACAGCTGGCGAACCTCTCCACGAATTTCTGCTGTCCTCTCCTTATAATAGAAGACAGCATATCTCAGGTCCAAGGTATGGAGCCTGTACTCTGCCTCTGCGGTGTAATTAGGGTAGTATACCAGCAGAGTCAACACCTGGTTAAGGTGAAACTCTGACACCACCTTCGGAAGGAATTTCGGGTGGGTGCGCAGGACAACTCTGTCCCTGTGGAAGACCAGATAAGGGGAGTCCACTGAAAGCGCCTGGAGCTGGCCTGTCCTTCTGGAAGATGTGACAGCCACCAGGAAGGCCGTCTTCCACGACAAGAGTGACACCTCACACTTGTGCATTGGTTCGAATGGCTTGCCCATGAGCTTTACCAGTACCAGCAGTAGATCCCACAGAGGTGGAGGTTCAAGCACCGGAGGGAATATGTGATCCAGGCCTTTGAAAAAGCACCCGACCACTGTCTCCTGCACCAATGTCAGCTGACCGCCCCGCTCCCGGTGAGCAGAAATGGCTGCCAGGTGCACCCTAAGGGTCGATGACTGTAGACCTCTTTGGAGAGACACCAAAGGTAGTCGAGAATGTTAGCACCCTTACTCTGACACCAAATGGAAAACCTTTTCCATTTGAAGGCATAACATTTCCTGATTGATTCCTTTCGAGATGCTTCCACCATGGTGTAGACATCTTCGGAAAGACCCAAAGCCTGGAACTCTACCCGCTCAGGTACCACGCTGTGAGGTGCTGTGATTGAAGGTCCGGATGGAAGACCTTCCCCCGGTTCAGAGATATCAGGTCCAGGCGTGTACAAAGCCACTCCAGAGGCCTGCAGCTGAGGCTGAGGAGATCTGGATACCAGAACTGGTGCCTTCGCCTTGTCCCTCCTCACCTTGAGTAACACCTTGTGGATCAAGGGAAATGGAGGGAAGGCATAGAGGAGGCCTGGGGTTAACGGCCCCGAGAAGGCATCCCTCCCTACAGCGAGCCCTGCTGAAGGGGGTGGGCATGATACAGCCTCAGCTTGATGTCTTCCCTGGAGGCAAACAGGTCCACCATCGGTTTGCCCCAACAGGAGAACAGGCTGTAAGCTACCTCTGGATGGAGAGACCACTCATGGGATGTCTGGCCTATGCGGCTGAGAGCATCTGCCAGCTGGTTCGAGGCTGCTGCCACATGGATGGCTAGGAGATCCACCTCCAACCAGCTTACGAGGGTCCAGATGTGAAGCGCCTCCTTGCACGGCAGATGGGAGTGTGTGCCGCACTGTTTGTTGAGGTAGTACATGGTCGTGGTATTGTCCATCTGGACTTGAACCACTTGACCCCGGAACTGAAGAGCGAAAGCTGAAAGTGCCAGTCTGACTTCTCTCAGCTCCAACAGGTTGATGTGGCATCGGGACTCCTCGGGGGGGGGGTGTCCAGAACCTGTGGGCCCTGCTGTCCGCATGTGGGCTTCCCAGCCCATGAGAGAGACACTGGTTGTAAGGATGACTGTCAGCTTGGGGCGAACAAATGGGATCCCTTCCTGCAACTGGTCTGGGGCGGTCCACCATTGGAGAGCATCCCACATCTTCTGGGTTACAGTGATCAGCTGGTCGAAATGACCGTGACGCTGAGTCCACTGGGCGGCCAGCTCCCACTGGAGGGGGCGCATGTGCAACCAGGCCCAATGGACCACTGAGGTGCACGCCACCATGTAGCCCAGAAGGCGCAGAAAGTCCCGGGCAGGGCGCAAGTGCCCACCCAGAAATGATTGGGCAAAGGAGGAGAGAACCTCTGCCCTGTCCACCGGGAGCCAGGGTCTGGCCTGACAAGAGTTGAGCTCTGCCCCAATGAAGCTCATCAGCTGGGAAGGCACAAGTTCTGACATGGCCTCGTTGATCAGGAGGCCGAGTTAGGGGCAGGTCTGGAGGGCCAGATCCCTGGACCTCTCCACCTCCTGTTAGGTGGAACCTGCCAGGAGCCAGACAACGAAGTAGGGGTAAATTCTGAGTCCCCGATGCCGGGGATAAGCTGCCACCACTGCAATGCATTTGGTGAAGACCCATGGGGCCGATGACAGGCCGAATGGCATGGCTTGGAACTCGTACAGTGTCCCTTTGACCCTGAAGTGGAGGAACTGCTGATGGGATGGATGGATTGGGACGTGAAAGAACGTGTCCTGCAGCTCCAGTGAACAGAACCACATGTTTCGCTCCAAGGATGGTATGATCTGACACAGAGTGACCATCCGAAAGGTGCGTGAACTAAGAAACTGATTCAGGTCATGGAGATCTAGAATAGAGCACCAGCCAGTCTGCTTGGGCACCAGGAAGTAGCTGGAGACAAAGCCTGGATCTGCAGACGGATCCACCATGATAACTACTGCCTCCTTAAGGAGGAGCTGAGCAATGTCGTCTCGAACAGCCGACTGGGTGCATGCAGAAATCCGTTCTTCCCAAGGGGTGTGGGCTCGGCTGGGAGGGTACTGATCGAATTCTAGAGGCAGTCCTTGACCGACCACTTCGAGAACCCACCTGTCCATAGTGATAGCGGACTAGGCGGAAAGGAAGTGGTGGAGCCAGCCCCCCCATGGGAGGACCCAGAATTGGCACGATGAAGATAGGGGGTGGCAACCCCCACCCCATCACTGGGTAGGCTTAGAGGAAGAGGAGGAGAAGGAGGCTCCAGGACCCGAGCCTAGGCTTCCTTTGCGGGCCTGTTGGGGCTAGGCTTGGGCCGAGTGTGCCAAGCTTGAGCCTTTGACTGATGCTGATACTGCTGTCCTCCTTGGTGGGAGGACTACTGAACCGCAGGGGAGGAGTGCCGAAAAGGCTTCTTCTTTTCTTCTGCTGGTTCTTGCCCGAAGAACTCTTGACAGAAGTGGCGTCCAAGGTGGCAATGGACTGCTCAATGCGCTGTAGGTGACCAGCCACTCCTGGGCTGAACAAGTTGGTCCCAAGGAAAGGCACATCAGCTAACTTGTGCTGGGTATCCAACAGGAAGGAGGAGGGCCTCAGCCAAGCCCTGTGGTAAGAGGCCATTGCGGCGGCCATCGAGTGGGCACAAGAATCCCTAATGTCCAGGGCCATCTGGAGCTGCTGTTTGGCAACAGCATGGCCCTGGTCCTGGACCTGCTTAACCGTGGTTTGCATGTCCATGGGGAGATGTGGGAGGACTTCATCTAATAACCCGAGAAGGGCATGAGAGAAGTGTGCAATGATGACAGCCGAACTGGCCTGACGAAGGCCCAAGGAGGAAGCCACATAGATTTTCCGCGCCAAATGGTCCAAAAGCTTGGACTCCTTATCGGGGGGGGGATGGTCAGTGTTGGCAGAACTGCCAGCACGCCTGCACACAGAGGTGGTCACCAGGCTCTTGGCCGAAGGGTGCTCTGTGAACCCCGCAAGGGACCCCATGGGCACCACGTACTTACAGGCCATGCGGGCAGACAGTGCTAGACATGAGGCAAGGCGCTGCCATAGTTCAAGTGCCAGACCAACAATGGCCACAGCCACAGGAAAGGCCTCCATTGGGGTATTTCCTCTCTTGAGGATGTCCATGAGAGGGTACTCCACCTTTTTCTGGATGGGTTCCAGGGGCATCCCTGTAGAATCGGAGATGAGATGGAGGATCCCTTGGAAGGAGGAAGGACCTTCCTCCATCCCTGTGCCAACAGGCGATTCATCATCCCCGGGATGAGAGTGGAGCCCAGTGACATCAGAGTCTGAGTAGTCAGGGTACAGCGGCCTGCCGCCCAAATCACCCTCGACCCATCGAGGACAGTCCAGGGTGACCGTGACCGACAGACATCGAGGAAGCCCGGTATAGGGTCGGTCCTCTTTGGAAGGAGCCCCTCTCACAGACTGCTTAGACAGCGGCTCCACCACTATCAGTGGAGAGACCGGCAAAGGCCAAACCAGTGGACGGGCCAGCCCCATGGCGGGGGAACCAAAGGCTTCGATTCCAAGGAGGCCAGTTTCGGCTTGGGAGGTGAGTGCCAAGTAATGGCCGGGGTAGGTGGCGGAGCCGCCTTCTGCCCAGTCAAAATCAACTGTTGCCACATAAGGTCCTCGTAGTGCCGACAGAGTTTCTGTCGGAGCCTCTCCTCATCCAAGGAGGACGAGGATGACCTGTGGCTATGCCTCTTTTTAGAGCACATATGGCTCTTCCTTGGCCATTCGGCCGAGGGGGTTCTAGACCTCGACCAAAATCGGGCAAGCCGACTCGGGAGACACCGAAGGGATCGGGAGAAACCTGGGGGTCTGGAACTGGGACCTCGATGGGGACATCAGTGGAGTTTGGAGTCTCCTCATCGAGAACACAGAGATAAGTCCTCTCAAGAATGCGTCGACCCGCGGCGGCGACAGAAGGATCAGTTGGTCGAGAACAATCTCAACCTCACCAGCCACTTCCTCGGTCTGGCCAGATGGAAAGTCAGTGAAGCCTGCGGCCGAGGAAGCAATCCCGACCAAGGTCAAGACTGCATGCTCCTGGGACTGAGACCTCTCTCGGTCCCAAGAGCACCTTTGAGACGAAGATGAGCTGGGTTCTTTGTCCCTCTTTCGAGAGCGGGAGGCGTGCGAGCCCACGGGCGCCTCACCCCAGGTGGGGAGGGACTGTCACAACTCCTTAAAAGAACCTGTGAAGGTGGAGCCCAGGTTGAGTGGAAAGAAACAGCTTTGATTCACGGAAGCGCAGGTGACTTCTTCTTCTTCAAACGCCTTCATGTGTTCCAGCTGCTCGGTGGAACCTGCAACCATGGAAACCGCCCACCTAGCCTCCTTAGACTTCACTGGAGGATTCCTTTTCTCTGGTCTCCCCAACTTCAAACATGCCATGTGGTTGTCCAGGACATTGGGATGGAAGGCCAAGCAAAAACAGCAGGACGAGGTGTCATGGCCGACACCTAAGCAGTAGACACACGTGAGATGAGGATCGGTGCATGACATCTTCTGGCCGCAAGGACACCTGCGAAATCCTGGAGAAGATTTCTCTTCATGATCAAGGACGCAAAAGCGCGATCGCTAACTCGAACGAGTTTTAATCTCGGTAAAACCCAAGTTTTGAAAGCCAGGGGCTACGAAATGCGTGACCACGAGGGAGGCAACCTGTATCTTCCAGCGGAAAAGAAGATCTGGCATCACAGGGCGGAGCCGAGGTGTATACCACCCGGGTGGGAGGGAGGGGCCAGCTTGAAGACCTCCGGCAAGATTTAAAGGGGAAAGGGACATGCCAGTAAGTGTGGATGAACAACATATCCACGATCCTAGAAAGGAAAATACTTCAGATATAAGAAGTGATAGCTATCTGCTTCTGAAATTGTTACTGCTAATTGCAGGCAATATACTAGGTCTTAAATACAATGGGACAAAGTACAATATAATACCCTTGAGTTTTTCGAGTATGGAAACTTGTTTTGGTACTTTTTTAAGCATTACTTGATAAGTCTGTTGGCACACTGGCAAAACTGGATCCTTTGCATAATTCGGACTTAGCATTCATCAGTGGCACCAATTACTTAGCATTCTGAACTTTTTCCTTTAGTTAGCTGCTCCCTTTATCAATATGGAGACTGACACACTAAAATATATCTAAGCAGTAAGGAATGACGAGAGGAAGGTTACCATGAGGTAACTGACCCCCTGTGCACCAAACAGCTCTCCCCTCAGCTCCCGTGATCCACAGTGAGTGTGGGATTACTAATCAGCAACCAACCCATCAAATAGGCCTTACCACTGCTATGAAAGTCAATCATTTCAGCAACATTTTCAGATTTAATAGTGAAAAACTTAGACGGCATCTGTGTGCATGCCTCTGCATCATACAATGGCACGGCATGCTCACCCATGTGAAAGTCATGTGGCATTCACACGGTCTCCACCAATCAAAAGCCTCGATTTCTCTCTCCAGTTTTAGAATATAATTTTTTTTTTTTACTTTATGTTTATTGTTTTAACGAACAAACAAAAACAATACAGTCATTTCCTCATACAAGGCAATAATAGATATAGGGTCCGTGACCTGCCAAGTGTTGCCGCCGTAAGTGATCCCCAATCAAGCTGGTAACAGAAATGAATGGACCACCCCTAGGGCCTGAAGCTTTTGTCTGACCCCATCAAATCTCTTGCATCTGGCACAGACTTGAAAAGACATGTACAAAATAAATTTGACATCCATCTTGTTGATGAAGAGTGGGTATACCGTCAACGCCGCTGACAAAAGCAAGTCCCAAATCTCAGCTCCAGATGTTGTGACCAGCACAGTGTGAGGCTTATTTGTAGTTGCAGGCCGCACTCTACAGTTCACGCGGTAGGCTCTTCTCAGCGTACTCCAGTAAAAATCCTCTGGCACAGGAATAGAGGATTGGATCCAATTCTTGACAAGGTCCAGCAAGTTCATATCCTCCACTCCCTCTGGCACTCCAACCAGCCAGAAAACCCTGGCCCGAACTTCATTATCCAAAGTTTCAGGCCTGCTGCGGAGCTACATATTTTCTTGCATGAGGGTAGTGACTGTAGCTTGTGTGGTAATAGAACGCTTGTCACTCTCAGCAACTGTAGAGGTCAATTCTTTAATAGCTACATCGTGTTTTTCCAGCTTGGTCAACCTTTTCTCTATTTTAGTGTCCAATAATTGCATAGTAACTATCATCTGGTGCCATGGCGGATTCGGGGAGGACTCAAACGCAGTATCAACCTTGTGGCTCAAGGACTCGCAGCCTTCCCTGACTTTTATGCAGCAGGTTTAGAAGGCCCTGGAAATACAGGTTACTCACCTGTAACAGGAGTTCTAGGAATGGTATATGTTGTTCATCCACACTTATTGGCAGGTATCCTTGCCGCTTTAAATCTTGCCGGAAGGTCTTCAAGCTGGCTCCTCCCACCCACCCGGGTGGTATAACTCTCGGCTCCGCCCCATGACGCTCAGATCTGCCGCTGGAAGCTCATGGTTGTGTCAAGCCGGGAGGTCAGGAGTCAGGGATGAACAACATATACCATTCCTAGAACTCCTGTTACAGGTGAGTAACCTGTATTTCTAGGGACATGGATATGTTGTTCATCCACACTTGGCAGAATCCTAGCAGTTCTCCGGGAGGAGGAGGCAAGACGACACCCCAAAACTTACTTGGGAAAGAGAGACTGGAGAACCGAGGCCCCAAAACCAGCATCCGCGTGACTCAAGGTCGATGTGGTAATGGGTAATAAAGGTGTTTGCTGACTTCCAGGTAGCAGCCTGCAATTTCCTGGATAAGGCGTCCCTGGAAGCAGCCACCCGATGCAGCAGTATGGCGGGTAGAATGAGCTCTTATCCCTCTGGGAGGCTCCATGCCGTCAACTATGAGATCTATGCGGAGGTGACCCACCTGCTTATCGTCCGCTTGGCTGCAGGTCTGCCAGATCACGGCTTCAGTGTAGGTGACAAACAGCTGGCGAACCTCTCCCGAATTTCAGCGGCTCTTGGTAGGTGAGCTCTAGGGTCCAAAGTATGGAGCCTATATTCGGCCTCCGAGGTGTGATTGGGGTAGAACACCGCAGAGTCAACACCTGGTTAAGGTGAAACTCCGACACCACCTGGAAGGAATTTCGGGTGGGGCGCAGGACAACCTTGTCCCTGTGGAAGACCAGATAAGGAGACTCGATGGAGCGCCTGGAGCTCTCCCATCCTTCTGGCTGACGTGATAGCCACCAAAAGCGGTCTTCCACGACAGGTGAGAGAAGACACACCTGTGCATAGGTTCGAATGGCTTGCCCATGAGCTTTGCCAGTACCAGCAGTAGATCCCACGGAGGTGGAGGTTCTCGCACCGGAGGAAATGTGATCAGAGCCTTTGAAAAAGCGCCCGACCACCTTCTCCTGCGCCACCGACTGCTTCGGCCCAGCGCCGGTAAGCAGAGATGGCTGCCAGGTGCACCCTTAGGGTCACGACCTAAGCCTTGATTAGAAAGGGACCATAAATAGTCCAAGATGCTTGCCAAGGAACAGGAGGAAGGGTCAAGCCCTTGCCCTGACACCAAATGGAAAACCTTTTCCATTTGAAGGCATAGCATTTTCTGGTCGACTCTCTACGGGACGCCTCAACTACATTGAGGACCTCGTTGAAAGACCCAAGGCCTGGAACTCTAGCCGCAGGAACCAGCAGGTGGTGCAGGGATTGAAGGTCCAGATGGAACACCTTCCCTGATTGACTGAGAGCAGGTCCGGCGAGCTGGAAGCTGCCAGAGTCCTGGAGCTGAGACTGAGGAGATCTGGGTACCAGAACTGGCGAGGCCAGTCTGGGGCTATCAGAATCACCTGCGCCTTGTCCCTCCTCGCCTTGAGAAGCACCTTGTGGATCAAGGGAAATGGGGGAAAGGCGTAGAAGAGGCCCGGGGTCCACTGCCTCGAGAAGGCATCCCCCTGCAGCGAGCCCTGCTGAGGGGGGCGGGCATGGAACAGTTTCAGCTTCGCGTTCTCCTGGAGGCAAACAGGTCCACCTGAGGTGTGCCCCAATGGGAGAACAGATGCTGTATACCTCCGGCAGGAGAGACCACTCGTGGGATGCAGCCCCTATCCGGCTCAGGGCATCGGCCAGGGTGTTGGGCTCCTGCCACATGAATGGCTAGGAGATCCGCCTCCAGGCTGCTACAGGTGACCAAATGTCGAGGCTTCCTTACATAGAAGCATGGGCGGCGTCCGCCCTGGCGGTTTAGATAGTACATGGTCGTGGTGTTGTCCGTCTGGACTCGGGACCACTTGACCCCGGAGGAACGGAGCAAAGGCGGTGAGAGCTAGGCGGACCGCCGGAGCTCCAACAGGTTGATGTGGCATGGGACTCCCGGGGACCAGAGGCCGTGGGCCCGTGTTCCCCCAGATGGGCACCCCAACCCATCAGAGAGGCATCGGTCGATAGAGAGACCGTCGGCTCGGGGCGGACGAACGGGATGCCCTCCTGCAATGACCTGGAACGATCCACCACTGGAGAGCGTTCCACATCCCCTGTGTCACCGACAGAAGCTGGTCCAAAGGATCGCAGCGTTGTGACCACTGGCTGGCCAGTCCCCATTGAAGGGACGCATGTTCCAGCGGGCCCAACGGACCACGCTGGTGCAGGCCGCCATGAGACCCAGGAGGCGCAGGAAGTCCCGGGCAGGGCGCAATTGTCCAACCAGAAATGATTGGGCAAAGGAGGAAAGAACCTCGGCCCTGTCCGCCGGGAGCCGCGCTCTGGCTCGAAGAGAGTCGAGCTGCGCCCCGATGAACAGAATCACCTGCTTCGGCTCGAGTTCCGACTTGGCCTCGTTGATAAGGAGGCCTAGTTGAGAGCAGACCTGGAGGGCCAGATCTCTGGACCACTCCACCTCCTGCCTGGAGGGAGCTGCTATCAGCCAGTCGTCCAGGTAAGGGTACACCCGGACCCCTCGGCGCCGCAGGAATGCTGTCACCACTGCCATGCATTTGGTGAAGACCCTGGGAGCTGGAGACAAGCCGAAGGGCATGGCTTGGAACTCGAAAAGGGATCCTTCCGCTCGGAAGCGAAGGAATCTCTGGTGAGACGGACGGATAGGGACGTGAAAAAACGCGTCCTGCAAATCCAGAGAGCAGAACCACACGCCGCGTTCCAAGGATGGTATTATCTGAGCCAGAGTGACCATCCTGAAGGTTCGAGACCTTAGGAACTTGTTTAGGTCGTGTAGGTCGAGAATGGGGCGCCAGCCCCCCGTCCGTTTCGGAACCAGGAAGTACCTGGACACAAACCCTGGGTCTGAAGGAGGGTCCTCCATCTCTCTTATCACCCCCTTCTGGAGGAAGAGAGCGATGTCGGCTCGACGAGCCGCCAGCGAGGCTGGGGACCCCGAAGCCCCCCGAGGGGCGACAGCTCTGAAGGGCGGTGCCTGCTCGAATTCTAGAGGCAGGCCTCTTCCCATCACCTCCAAAACCCACCTGTCCGTGGTAACAGCGGACCAGGCGGAACGGAAGTGCGGAGCTGTCCCCACAGGGGACCCAGAGCATGGTGCGGGGATGGGGCAACACCTCAGCCCGCTCACTGGGCAGGCTTGGAGGAGGGACCAGCCGAGGACCTCCTGGGCCTTTTCCTCCCTGCCTCCTGTTAGAGGAAGCCGCGGCTTGGGTTTGGGATGCCAAGGCCGAGCCTGCTGGCCCTGGCGTTGCTGGGCGGCGCCGGGCGCAGAGCAGACGAAGGGCTTAGGCTGTGGTTTGCGGCCTTTGTCCTTCTGAGCGGGAAGAGCCGAGTCCAAGGTAGCATGGACTTCTCGATCCTCTGCAGGTGACCTTCCACCCCAGGGCCGAAGAGGTCAGTCCCCAAAAGGGAACATCCGCCAACTTGTGCTGGGTATCCAGTAAAGGTGGATATCCTCAGCCAAGCCTGCTGACGCTATAGCCACTGTAGCCGCACCGACCTGGCACATGAGTCCCAATATCCAAAGCAGTCTGGAGCTGCTGTTTGGCCACTCCCTGCCCTGGTCCTGCACCTGCTTGACCGTAGTCTGCAGATCGCGGGGAGATGAGGAATGACCTCATCCAGGGAGCCAACAGGCATGAGAAAAATGCCATGAGGACGGCCGAACTGGCCTGACGAAGGCCGAGAGGACGCAGCATAGATATTTCCGCCCGACATAATCCAATTTCTTGGATTCCTTGTCGGGAGGTTTGTCCACATCCCAGTGCTGCCGGGCCCCGAAAACGCTTGTCGGTAACCAACCCTCAGCAGAGGGGTGCTCCGAAAAACCGGACAGGGAACCGGTAGGGACCGCATACTTCCTGGCCATCCTGGCCGAAGGCGCAGGACAGGAAGCAGGGCGCTGCCAAAGCTCCAGGGCCGGACCCACTATGGCCTCGGCTACCGGAAAGGCCTCTGTTGGAGAATCCCCTCGGTCCAGAATCTCCGTGAGGGGATACCTGGCCCGTTTGGAAACGGGTTCGAGCTTCATCCCGGTGGACTCCGAGATGAGCCGAAGCAGTCCTAGGAAGACGGCAGGCTATCGTCCATTGACTGTCCTCCTGAGGACTCCAAGTCCAGTCACTTGGAGAAAAGGAGGAATTATCCTCGGCTCGGATGAGTCCTAAGAGCTGCCTCTGGCCTGAGCCACCTCTACCTGCCGAGGCTGGTCGGGAGTGAGGGTAACCGACAGCCGATGGGGTAGACCCTTAGCCGACCGAGAATCCCTGGTCGGAGCCCCAAATAGTGGCTGTGGAGGCGGAGGTTCCACCGGAATCGGTGGAGCAGCTGGTTTGGCGAACAACCGGCCTGGGTACAGGCTCCTCGGGTAAGTCGAGAGGTTGTGTCGGCCGCTCCGGTGACAGCCACTTAATGGCCGGGGAAGGCGACTGCGTCGGCTTACTCCAGGTCAGGAGGAGCTGTTGCCACATGAGGTCCTCGTACCGTCGACGTAACTACGCCGGCTTCCCTCATCCGAGGAGAGCCAGCGGCGGCAGCGCCGCCGCGTACCGTGGTGCTGAGACGGGACCGCCTAAGACGGGCGGGATCGGCTGGACCTCGAAGAAGTCCGAGACCGAGAGCCTCGGCTCTTCCGAGGTCGGTGCGGGGAAGTGTCGGCAGGAACCGGCACTCCCCTCGGCTCGGAGGGTTCATCCGAGGGCTCCAGAACCGGAGGCACAGGCAAGCCCACGGGATCCTCAACTCCCCCCGGGGGAACCGGGGAGAGAGGAATCTCGGCTTCTATAGGCGACAGCCCGTCCAACGGGTCGAGAAAAATCTCGACTTCGTCGACAGGAGTCTCAGTCAACTGACCTGACGGGGGCACCGTGAGGCCAGTGGCCGAAGCCGAGCGGTCGACTGAAGTCGACGGTCGACGACTCGGGGAGAGGGACCTTTCCCGCTCCCAAGAGCGTCGACGGAGGGATTTACCTTTGTCCCTCTTTTTGGACCGAGAAAAAGGTCCAGCAGACGTTGGCCCTTCTCCTTAGTGGAGAGGGACAGACAAAGCTCATAAAGGAAGCTGTGTGGGAAGAACCCAGAGAGGCGGGATAAATCGCGGCCGAGGAAAGATCACGGCCGCGCGCCTCTCTTCGAGGCGATCATCTGCTCGAGCTGATCCGCCGAGCCCGCCACTGCGGACACCACGACCGGGCCTCCTTAGACTTCACCGAGGGAAACGCTTCTGGGACGGCCCAGTTGCAATCGGGCAGCACGGTTCGAGGACGAATGGCATGAAGAAGCACAGGTCGCAGTCCCGCGGTCGTGCTCAAGGCCTAAAACAGTAGACACACGTGAGTGTGGATCCGTCTCGAGATATCTTCGATCATAGGGCATCTCCGAAACCGAGTCGACGAACCATCGCAGCCGCGAGGGATCAAGACCAAGTCTTTTTAGCAAAACTTTCAAATTCGCAAAGCGGAAGAAATAGGAACCAGTCGCAAACGCAGAGCGTTAAGGAGGGAACCTGAGCTTCCAAGCGGTAAGGAAGATCTGGCGTCATGGGGTGGAGCCGAGAGTTATACCACCCGGGTGGGTGGGAGGAGCCAGCTTGAAGACCTTCCGGCAAGATTTAAAGCGCAAGGATACCTGCCAATAAGTGTGGATGAACAACATATCCATGTCCCTAGAACCAGATTTTTTTTGTTTACCCATGTTGAATTTGGTGTCTGTCAAAAGCAGGTAACTTCAGGAATTCAACTCCAGTGAAGCAATGTAATTCTATATGGTGGAAATTACAATATTTAAAACATTTGCTAAGCCAGAGCTTCCTACTTGGAGATTAGCTCTCTAGTGTCCCCTATAATACAATTTATAAAATCATTTTGTACATGTTCTCTCCTTAGTAAGAAATACCAATGTTTCAATTTCGGACATTACAGTATATCTCCTTAGATCACTAGACATTTTAAAACGTTATTTTAAGCCAATGGTTACTGTCAAAAGTACCTCTTTGCTTGATTAAAGTGATTTGCCAGTATTCTACAAAATAATTATTGTTGGCAGTTGCAGGACTGAAACATTACAGGACTGCTTTGCTATCAACAGAAGGCCACCAGGGTAGAACAATGAATGTGTACTTCTAGTAAAATATATTCCCACGTAGCATGTATTTTACTAGTCAAAAAGGAAAAAAAAATCATATACCGACTGTGTCACTAGACACAGAGAATGGCAATGCCTTAGCAAGTCAAACGTCTACACACTCACATTACTCTAGAAGTCCTCCGGGTACTTCCTGTAGGAGTAAAATAATTCAACACATTCTCCTGAAGCCTGGCAGCCAGGTATGGTCCACTGTGAACAAAATGAATAGGAAAAATCCCAGTGTCCCAAAGCAAAATCTCCCTTTTTTCCACACTGACCTGATAGCTTTCTTCTATCTGCTTGCGACTTTTGCTCAGCTCCTCTTCCACATCTCCCTTTGCATTTGGATCTTCTCCCAGGGCCTCTCTGGAGAAAAAAATATAACACAGTGAGTGAAATTACACAAAGCAGACCCTAATTCTAATGTCCAAGACCTTCTTCAAAAACAACATACTAACATACACAGTAACATAGTAATTGATGGCAGATAAGGACCGCTAGGCGCACCTAGTCTGACTGTATTCCCTGCCTGAATCAGTGGCCTCTGACCCTACTTGGTCATTGGCTTTCACCTCACTCCCCTACCTCTAGGGTTCCTTTATGCCTATCTCATGCATGTTTGAATCCCCCCACTGTACTAGCTCCCACTACTTCATAGGGTAGATTATTCCATGCATCCACCACCCTTTCTGTGAAGAAAAACTTCCTCACATTACCCTTTATGCTGCCCCCTTTCAATCTTTATCCTGCCCTCCAACAAACCTTATTTATTTTTCACCTCACCTCACCAAATCACCTCAGCCATCTTTGTCGACCTGGCCAAAGTCTTTAACACTGTAGCTGATCCCCTTCTCCTCACCAAGTTTACAGCAGTAGGGCTTTGCATCTGAGTCGCTAATTGGTCCCGCACTGACCTTGAAGGTAGGACTCAATCAGTTAGAATAGGCACCTCCCAATCCCCCCCCCCACCTGCATCTGCACCGGTGTACCCCCGGGTTCCATCCTCGGACCAATACTCTTTTCAGTTTTCCTAAATGACCTCCCTACTGCCTGCACCTCAGCGTCCACTCACATGTACACTGACGATACAGTCCTATTTGCCTCCAGTCCCTCCCCCACTGATCTGATGACCAGACTCCAGCTTGACTTCAACAATGTTCAGCTCTGGTTCCACTTTAATCAGCTAGCCCTAAACACCAAGAAATTAAAATTACGTACCTACCGTAATTCTTGATCTTCCCTTGTATCTTCACCATTCATTACTGTTGGGTGTAAACCGATTGTGCGTACCCTCCACGGAAGGTTTTTGGGTTGTTGTTTTTTGGAGGGAGGAGCTGGCACCAATGGCACCGCCCACGTAAGCGACACACCATGTGGTGTGCAGGACAGCAGTTAGGCACCATAGACTCCTCCTCCATCCCAGTTCTGTGCAGCCGGAGAGGTAGAAATAAGAGTATAAGAAGAGAGCGAGGCAAGGGAGCTGAGAGAAAGGTAAAGGAAAGGAAATAAAATGAAAAAGGAATAAGTCGAGGAGGGGACAGAAAATGAGAGAACCCTATCCTAAGTGACCACAAGGCCTCAAACCTAGGGCGGTCCGAAGGGAAGGAATAGGAAAAGAGAGAGGAAGAAGAAAGAAAGGGATAAATAGGAAGGAAGGACAGAAATCTTCCAAGGTAGACTGGAAAGCCACTGGCTTGATAGTTTCAAATTCCCAGCAGGGACTAAAGACAAGGGAGCAAGGATCCTGCCAGTTAGGGGTTAAGAGTCCAAGGTTGGACTCCAGGCCTTGATCACTTTGAAGGGCAGACTTCTCTTCCTCTCCATTTATCCAAGATTTATGTAACCCAGCCTAGACTCACAAAGTGCCTTTGAAGAGGAATCAACTCCGCTCAGAAGAGGAGTGAGACCTGGCTTAGGTGTAGAGAACAAATTTATTACAATACCCTACAGGAGTACTGGTTTAGCCCCCACTTCCAAGAGAAACAGGGGACAACCAAAGAGGAAAGAGAGAGCAAGGAGAACTCCCACAGACTCTCTTAGAACTGCATTGATGAAATGACAGTTATAGGGTGACAATCCGGAGGAGGAGGACCCCCAAACTGGGGGACACCCTAGGCGTAAGAGAAGAGAATCAGAGGATGTTCCCTCAGAGGGTTAGGGGTGAAGACCCTACTCGCCATCCTCTAGAGTGAACGCTCTGTGACTTGGATAAGGAACAGAGAGCTCTGAGGTACCAGGGGGACTCAGACCCCAACTGGCCTCAATGAGGGGGAAGGCGAGCAGGGCGGAGGAGTCGCTCAAGAAATGAAGTCCATGAGGGGAAGATGGGGGGTATTCAGTAATGAATGGTGAAGATACAAGAGAAGATCAAGAATTATGGTAAGTACATAATTTTCACATCTTCCCTTGTCAATCTTCACCATTCATTACTGTTGCGTGAGTACCAAGCCGCTGGAGGGGGCCTGATGTTCAGCCCTGAGGGAACAGATCCCTCAGCCTCCTACTGGTGAAAAGCAGGAGGGGGAGACCCCTGCCAAGTAGACTGAGGCAGTCTAAGGCTGTTGAAGACGAGAAGGTGTCCCCCGCGGCCGGGGGACAAAAGGTGCCCCTGAAGAATCCTCCTCACCCTGCGGGAGAACAGGCGGGTCCCCCGGAAAGTGGAGGAACTCACCCAACGTCGTGCAATGAGTGACAGTCTGGATAGACGAAGCCATGCTGTCTGCCAAATGCAGATCGCTGTCCCTGCCAGTCTAGAAGCCACCTCAGTGGCATCATAAGATGCCCTTGTCTGGTGCCTTGCAAGTGCCAGACCCTGTGCAGAGAGAGCAATGAACTGCCTAGACTGCTCTGTATCAGGCACAGATGCCAGAACCTGAGCCAGCATCGACCACAAATGCCTGTTGTAGGTAGTGTGGTGTGCCTGATGCAAACCTATGCACATCAACGCACGAGCTGAAGAGAACACTCTTCGCCCCAACCGGTTGAATTCTGTGGAATCCAGTTCCAGGTGTCAGTCATGTGCCAGGTGCCAAGGCCCGGAGGGAGTGTCTAGGGACGTCAAGCCTGAAGGCGGGTGAGGTAGAGAACCTAGAGGTTCGTGAGGGGCACAATACCAACTCCTGCAGTCTGCCAGGGCTGGAGAAGGGGCAGCTGGAGACTGCCAGGTGCGAATAGACACTTCCTGAAAAGCAACAGGCCAGGAAGGCACCATGAGGTGGTGAACACTGAATTCACTGAGGAATGCATGCATCTGCCGCTCGGTATTGTCCCTGAAACAAAAAAAATACAGAGCTCCATGACCAGCCTCTAAAAGAACCGCTGATATTCAGTGAAATCAGCGTTGCAGGACAGATGGACAGGAAGTTCCTCTTCTTCAGAAGAGGAAGACGAGGAGGAGGTGGAGCTTGAATGTTCAGAGGACTCCTGCGGTGGAGGGTACAGGAGGAAGACCTGTTCTTCCATGGCCCTAACGTAGGAAGGAAAGTCCACCGCAGTAGCCCTGAACGTTTCCCAGGTTAAAGGCCCCGTAGGACCCACATGGCCTGGGAAAGAGGGCGGTGTCTGCAGAGGGATGGGCGATGAGCACTGAAGTGAATATGTCCGGCCTCTGCCGGGGCTCTGAGATCCAGGGGACAATGTCACTGTGACTGGGGTCCCTGAGATCATAGCGGGTTGCAAGGAAGAAGTCTGAGAAGGCAAACTCCGGAAGAGCCCAGAACGGGATTCTCTCCTGTGACGTGCCTGGGGTTGCATGTGTCCAGAAGGGCAACCCTCTGCACTGCCACCCAAAGGCGCCCTTGTGTCCTCCGAGGAAAGATGGGGTTCAGCGCTGAGACTCCTCCCCACCCCCCGCAAGGTGGGGGGGGGAGTGCCGCCACCCCTCACCCCAACCTCTCAACCTGTCAGACTCTGAGGCAGCCCTTTTCCTCGAGACCAGAATAGGAGTCCCTGGTCCCGCAGACCCCCCAGGGTGAGGCCACAGAAACAACGGTCCACGCCCCCTCCCTGGGGCCCGCAAAAGCATCAAAGATGACAGCTGTCTGGGCTTCAGCAGAAGAGAGCACTCCCTCCCGAATCCCCGAACCATCACCCCCGGGGATCCAAGGCCACCCCTAGCCAAAGGATCTCCACTGGTAACTTGATCCAAGGACTCAGGGATAGGAATGCTGGGCCACCTGACACCACGTCCCACTAAGGCTTCCGATTCAGAGGAATCAGACTGCCAGTTCGGGCCCAGCTCTGAATCATCCCCCTCCGAAGAGGAGGAGGTGATTAAAAGGAACCTCCAGAGAAGCAATCCCAGGAGAGCCCCAGCTAGCGGGGCCGCGAAAGGCACCGCCCCCGGACACGGCTCCACCAATGGCACAGCCCAAGTTACTGGTGCTGCGAATGGCCCCAGAACAGCACTGCCCGAGTCACCGGCACCGTGAATGGCCCTAGAACCCAGAGCAGCACCGCCAATGGCACTGCCCGGGTCACCGGCACCGTAAATGGCCCCGGAACCCAAAGCGGCACCGTTGATGGCGCCGCCAGAGTCACCGGCGCCGAAACCCAGGGCAGTGTCGCCTGCGGCACCGCACAAATTACTGGCTCCACAAATGGCACCAGGATCCGGAGCAGCACCAAGGGTCTCCCACAGTCGAGCCCAGCAACAATGAGCCGTAACACTGGGGGAGTCTGCACCTCTGTGGAGGTGACTGCCAGGGTGGCACCAGCGACGTGACTCCAGGAGGAATCACACCGCTCCTCCAGTACAGCAAAAGAGGCCTCCTCCTCAGCAAGGCTTGAAGTGGAGGAGGCCTCCTCCTCACCGGGCCATATAGACCTGGAAGGGGACCCGGAGGAAGGGTCTAAAGTCCTGGCCTGGGAAGCCAGCGGGTGACAACATTGAAAGTAAACGTGTGGTTTTCTAGTACACAGCGGTCCATAGAAAAACAGGCATCGCAAAGATCCATATCATGGTTGGGTCCCAGGCACCGAAGGCAAACATCATGCCGATCAGAAACAGAAAAATGCTGGCCACAGGAACACCAACGCATGGGGGCATGGCCCGCTTTGGATTTACGTTTGGCCCCTGAACCGAACATGATGCAAAAACAACTGAACAAACAGAACAGATCCCAGTGCCACTGAATTAATAAATGAAACGGTCTTACCGGCTTCAACGACGTCGGCATGGAGAACCGGGATGAGGAGGAGTCACTGAAATCTCGGCATCGAAAAAACGGTGTCGAAAAGGCCCAATAGCGTGCTTTCTGAACTCACACAGCAGGTGCAGCCTCCAGCGGCGAGAAAAACAGAACTGGGATGGAGGGAGGTCTACAGTGCCCTAGCCGTCCACACACATAACGCAGTGCGTTGCTTATGTGGCCGGCACCGTCGGCACCGACTCCTCCCTCAAAAAAAAAAAACCTTCTGTGGCGGATGGGCACATCCAGCTTACACCCAACACTAACAAATGGTGAAGACTGACAAGGGAAGACAACAGTCTCCAGGACCTTTGGCAACAGGCAGAAGTTTCCTAGGCTTACTGCTCTTTCCTCCTTCCGCACCCTGGATGGGTTCACTTTTGAGAATGTACACTCTTGCAAGTACCTCAGGATCTGGCTTGACGGGCACCTCGACTTTTCTGAACATGCGGATGCTATTCACAAAAAACTGCACCCCAAACAAAATGCACTGTACAGAAACCGTGGCTGCATTCCCTTACCAGCCCGCAGAGTCATTGTTCAGAAAATGATTCTCCCTCTAATCGACTATGGTGACATAGTCAACCATGCTGCACCCAAATCCACCCTATCCAGACTGGACACTCTCTTTCACTCCTTCTGCTGTTTCGCTCCAGACTGTCTACTCTGCTCCCACCACTGCTCTCTCTACAACTCCCTCTCCTTTCCCTCCCTTGATGCCAGACACCTAGCCCACTGCTCCTCCTTTATAGCCAAATACTGACTTGTCCCTCTCCCCTTTTATCTCACCTCTCCCCCACTCTCCTACTTCTTACACCCTTCGCAGCTCTAAGTTTTGCTCCCTTCCTTTCCTTCCTCCCAGATGTTCTCAGCTGGCCAGGCTGTATTCTCCTACTGCTTCCCTAAACTGTGGAATTCCTTCCCCTTACCCATCTGTTCTGCCCCCTCCCTTCACTCTCTACCCTCTCATCTACTTGACTTCACCTCTCCCTCCTGTAACTCCAACTGATCCGCACTCCATCTCCTCTGCACACCTCTACCCACCTACTCCCCTCCCCATCCACTTCATGCCTCACCCCCCTTTCTTTTTCTCCCCAACCCTACCTGCTTACTCACCCAACTCTCTTTTTCTTTTCACTTGCATCCCCCTCATCCCTCATCCTTGATTCTCCCTATCTTTGTTGCCCTTCTTTGAACTGCCTCCACCCTGTCTACGTCCTTACGGAGATGCAGCCTTCAGAACTGGACTCTGTATTCCAAATAAGGCCTCACCAATGATCTGTACAGTGGCATCACCACCTCCTTCCTTCTGCTGGCGATACCTCTCCCTATGCACCCCAGCATCCCACTGGCTCTCCCTACAGCCTTGGCACATTGTTTGACCACCTTTAGGTCATCAGATATGATTACCCCCAAATGCCTTTCCCGTTTGGTGACCATCAGTCCCCCAACCCATATCATGTAATCCTCCCTTGGGTTTCTGTGCCCCAAGTACATGATTTTGCACTTTTTCACATTAAATCTCAGCTGCCACATTCTGGACTATTCCTCCAGTTTACCTAGGTCCCTCCTCATTTTTACACCCCTCCTGGAGTGGCCACCCTGCTGCAGATCTTAATGTCATCCATAAAGAGGCACAAATTCCTCTTCAGCCCTTCTGCAATGTCACATGAAGGCATTAAACAGGACTGGGCCCAGGGCTGATCCCTGTGGCACCCTGCTGGCCACCCTCCTTTCCTCAGACTGAGCACCATTTACCACAACCCACTGTCTTCTATCACTCATCCAGTTCCTAACCCAGTTTACCATCTTGTGACCCACTCCCATGCTGCCCAGCTTGTTCACAAGTCTTCTATGTGGTATTGAAGGCCTTACTGAAATCCAGGTAGGCGACATCCACCACTCCCCCGATCCATGACCTTAGTCACCCAGTCAAAGAAATCAATTAGTTGTTTGACATGACCTTCCCGCTGTCAATCCGTGCAGTCCTGGATCCTGTGCTTCGCTGTCTTCAAGATGTTCCACTGTCCTTTGTTTAAGTAGTAATTCCATAATCTTCCCCACTATTGAGGTGAGGCTGACTGGTCTATAGTTTCCAGCATCCTCCCTACTGCCACTTTTGTTTTTTGTTTTATATTCAAGTTTATTGAAACATTCGGGTACAATACATAAGACATTTTATTTTTACATTTCTTTCTCTTTGACAGTCAGTTATAACATTTTCAGACCTTATATCACAGTTCATGTAGTATATTACACTTCTTTGCTTTCTATAGACTCTTTATATTCAACTTTGACCATTTAACAGGCATTCCTTCACCTCACCCCTCTTTGATTTACACAATTCATCTGTGGTCCAACTTCGCTACATTCAGTTATATTGATGCATGATCTCTAGAGGCGCCTTTGGGTTGATCAGTTATGAGGTATTTTTTCTGGCTGGCGTGTTGGGCAGCGCGTCCAACCATACCATCCACCTGCGCGTGAACACATGTGGCCTCGAGCTGACGTTATACGTCAGCTCCTCCATATCTTAAATTTCTTGGGTTATGGATTGCCAGTGTTGGAAGGTAGGTGGGTCTGTAGCCAGCCACTTGTGGGTAATGGCTTTATGGGCTGCTGCTAGCAATATGTTCCACAAGTGTAAGCCATCAGCACCCCTAATCTCATGTGGGGGAAGTCCCAGAAGCATGTGTGCTATTTCCAAAGGTGTGCAGATGGAAAAACAGGTCAATCAGTGCACCTGTCACTTGTTGCCAATATGGCTGTAATATTGGACACATCCAAAATATATGAGAGTAGTGGGCTGGGAAACTTGAGTACTGCCTCAAACAGTCTAAGGTATGTCCCATCCCCCATTTGTGTTGTATGGCAGGAGTGTAGCAATATCTGGTTCTAATGTTCCACTCAGACTCTGCCATAGGGGTGAGTGTGTCGTGTTACTGGCCTGTTTGTATATTTTATCTCAGTCCTCTTTGGCCAACTGTATGTCGGCTTCTCCGTCCCATCTCCGTTTTATCTGTAATGTACAGTCATCATAAAAGTGCCGTAGGGCTTAATACAAGGCTGATATATGGCCTTTAGTCAGTTTTTGTTGCCAGGTATTCAATATTGTCTGAACCTGAATCAAGTTCTGCGTCTGTGGAATAGGCACTGCCTCCTTTCTCAGAGTCTGTATGTGTGTTCCAAGTTGTAGGAAGCGGTAGTGATTTGTATTCTTTAGGTGATACATGTCCTTCACGGCCCTAAATTCTTGTACTAGGTCTCCCTCCATCATCTGTCCTAGCTGACATAGTCCTAATTTTGACCAGTGTTGGAATGCATGATCCATACGAGCAGGGTAGAAGGAGTGGTCCCACGCAAACCACAGTAGAGGCCACAAGGCTTTCACCATTTTATATTTAGCCCAGGCTCTGTGAGTCAACCCCAAGATGTTGCGTATGTTCAGTAGTGATATGTGTCCACTATTCTGAAGAACAGTGGGATATGTCAATCTTGCACCCAGTGGGGCTCCCGCAGTAGTCAACACTTCCATGTTCTTCCTGTGTGCCAAGTTCCCCTCAGTGCACCAGAGCAGGGCGAAGTGCATTTGCGCAGCCACACAGTAGTCTTCTAAGTTAGGGATAGCCTTCCCTCCTTTTATTTTATTAGCATGCATGATAATGGTCTTAATTCTCGGCTTGCCCGGTGACCAGACATAGTGAGAGATCATACTCTGCCAAATCTGAAACTGTTTTTTTGAGATTCACAGGGAAAGACACTGAAACAGATACAAGAACCTTGGTAATATACCCATGGTGACAGACTGTATCTGGGAGTACAACGGCAAGTTTAGTAGTGTCCATTTAGACATTCTTCTTGGATCTGGAGGATGAGGGGATCATAATTAACTGAAAATATCTTCTTGAGATTTTTAGTTATGTGGATTCCAAGGTATTTCATTTTGGTTCTATTCTAATCCAGTGGTAAAAGATTTAAAATTTCTTGGGATGAGTTGTAGTAAAACTTGAGGACCTTTGTTTTAGTTTTATTTAGGGAATAGCCAGCATGTGAGCCAAACTTTTCCAAGCGGGACCAAACCTGTGGGATCGATTTCTCAGGGTTAGTGAGAAACAGAAGGGCATCGTCCGCATAAAGTGAGATTTTGTGTTCAACATCTCCCATCTCCACACCTGGTGTATTCGGATTATCCCTGTTAGCCTTAGCCAGTGGCTCAATGTAGAAGGCAATTTTTTTTATTTTTATTTTATTGAAATATAGGATTACAAATACCTTTGAGCAGGAACTGCTCATTTACAAAGGTTCCACGTTGAAGGAAGGGGGGTATACATACATACAAAGGTCAACATAATAATACATAGTTACACAATAAAAGAAGTAAGAGACTGAGGCTTAGGAAATTCCAGTAATTCAAAATGTGCCAAATGTTAGGTAGCATGACATACCAGCCAAGGGCAATCTTAGAAATAAGCACTGCAGGTGAGAGGAACGGGGTTATGCAGGCAGGAAGGCCATTGTCGGAGGTAGAGGTGAAGGTAAGAGCTCTAAAGGGAGGAGGGAGGGATAAAGTCAGAAAATGCCTGTGGGGAGGGAGGGGGGGCAAGGGGTAGGCAGGTAGAGGGGCAAGGTGGGGAGAGGTAGCTGTCAAGACTGAAGTGGAGGGCAGTGAGCAGTGGGCCCCGATTAGGTGGGGCAGTCACGACGACTAGCTGAAATGAGATGAAGTCGGAGTTGTCTCTTAAAAGTGCCAAGAGCAGCAGCAGTAAGAGTTTCTTTGTTGAGAGTACTGTACCACTGTGGTGCTCTGTGGACAAAGGCCCTCTGGCCCATGGTAGTCCAGCATCTGGGGATAAGGAAGGTTAGTTGTTGTGAACTTCTAGTTTGCTGGGTGCTGTGGTGGTCAATGAGGGGCCTTTCAATGCCCGGGGGCATGACCCAGAGGAGGACTTTTTTGGCTAAGAGGCAGGTTTGATATTGTATCCGGCTGATGAGAAGAAGCCATCCTGCCTGAGTGTACAGGTCACAAGTGTGTGCAAGTCGGTCAGCCCCAGTTAGCAGCCTGCATGCTTTGTTGAGTGCAACTGTAATTCTGCGGAGGGCAGAGGCAGAGCCACAAATTGCTAGCCCATAATCAATGATGGAGGTGACAGAGCTGTTGATAGTCAACCAGAGAGTGGCAGGAGTCATGCAGTGTTTGTGCCTGTAGAGCAGGCCTATACGGATGTTGGTGGCTTTGGCGACAGAATCTATGTGCCGATGGTAGGAGAGTGAGCTGTCCAATGTGACACCTAGGTATTTAAAATCAGGAATGTGTTCAAGTAAGGTGCCTGTTTGGTTTAGGATGGTGAGGTCACGGGATTTGTACTTGCTCCTGGTGTTGTAGAAGGTCATAACCTTTGTTTTGCTGTAGTTCATGACCGCTTTGTGTGACTTGAACCATTCTTCAATGCACATGAATTCAAGCTGTAATTGTTTCTCAAGGAGCTCTGTGTTTTGGTGGTTCGTGAACATGACTGCGTCATCAGCGTAGAGCAGTAATTTCTGGTGGCAGACACTGGGAAGGTCATTGAGGAAGAGGCTGAAGAGTAGTGGCCCCAGGATGGACCCCTGTGGGACCCCTAAAAGGACTGGCTTTTCTTCCAAAGTGACACTGGAAATCCTAACCCATTGGACCCACTCCCCAAGGTAGCTTGAAAACCAGAGCACTGCTTCATTGGACAGCCCAATGTTTGATAATTGCTTGAGTAGGAGTGGGTGATTCACAGTATCAAAGGCTTTTGTAAGGTCGATGAATACAGCCCCTACACAGTTTCCTTGATCGAGCGTGGTATGGATGAAGCCAGTGAATTCTAATAGTACAGTGGTGGTACTGTGCCCTTTTCGGAAACCATGTTGCTCAGGACACTGGATGTCGTATTTTTCCAGGTACTTGACTAGTTAGTCTGACGCGATGTGCTCCAGGGCCTTAGACAATGCAGGGAGGATGGAGATAGGTCTGTAGCTGGAGTGCAGTGATTTGTCTCCACTTCTGTGTACCGGTGTGATGGTCACCTGTTTCCAACGAGATGGGAACTGGGACATCCTTAGTGACAGGTTGAGGACCTTTGTCAGGGGTTCAAGGACTTCTTCAAGGACAAGTGCTAACAACTTCAGGTCAAGGGAGTCACCACAGTAGCAGGGGCAATAGTGGGCAGCCCTGGCGGGTACTCCTTCACAGTGGAAATCTATCAGATATGCTTCTGTTAATTTGGACATAAGCTTGAAGGGCAGCATACAGGGCCTCCAGACCGTCTATAAATATTTTGGAGGAAACCAAATTGTTCTAATACAAGAAAAAGGAATGGCCACGAGACTTTATCGAAAGCCTTTTCTGTGTCTAGACTCATCACACAGGAGGGGGGTCCGGTCTTGTGTGATTTTTTCGATGATACTGATTGTGCATCTAACGCTGTCCAGGGCCTGTCTACCTATCACAAACCTTGTTTGATCTAAATGGACAAGTTGAGTGATAATTTTATTCAAGCGAGCTGCTATAATAGCAGTATAGATCTTATAGTCCACATTCAAGAGGGAAATAGGATGGTATATGCCACACTCTGTTGGATCCTTACCCATCTTGTGTATAACTGTTATACTGGCGTAGTTCCAAGATGGTGGAACCAGCTCGCCCTCTGTCCAGATCTCATTGTAGGTGTTAGTAAGGAGTGGGACAACTTCTTTAACGAATACTTTGTAAAAACCCCCAATACCCGTCTGGCCCTGGGCATTTCCCAGACTTTAAATTTTGGATGGTTGTGCATATCTCCAATTGAGTGATAGGGGAGACTAGTTCCTGTCCCTGCTCCTGTGACGGGGGCAGTTTCAGGGACTTTAGAAATCGTTGCTTTTTAGTTAGGACAGTTTGCTTCTGGGGCTGGTAAAGGGATCTATAGTAGGAAACGAATGCATCCACTATCTGCTTTCCTTGGTGTGTGATCTGTTCCGTGATGGGGTTTTTAATTTTAATAATGTTGGATTCGGCTACCTGTTGGCATAGCCGGTAGGCTAAAATTGTTGCTCTGGGTCCTCCTGCAAAGTACTTCTGCCTGAGGTACTAAAGGGCCCTTTCTGTGTCAATTTTCTGTATATTTTGTATTTGAGTTTTTAGGACTTCAGTGTCTTCTCCTGTCTGTCAATTACATTTCTGTTTTAGTTGCGTTTCAAGTTCCCTCAATTGTGTAGTTAGGTTTTCCATCTGTTTCCATTTCTCTCTGCTTATAGAAGGCTATGGAGATTAAGTTGCCTCTTATAATGGTCTTAACGGTATCCCATAGTATCTGTGGGGAAATGCCTGGGTTGGAGTTAAGTTCCACTGTTTGTTTAATCACCTCCTTGACTGCCAAGAGTGTCTCCTTGTCTCTCAGTAAAGAGAGATTAAGTCTCCAGTGTGTCTTCTTTTTTGACAGATTTAGGTCTACCTCTAAGAAAATCAGCTGGTGGTCTGAGTGGGTAGCTTTTCCGACCCACATAGATCTACAGGAGGCTAGGTCTCTACAATATGTAAAAAATGTGTCAAGTCTGGAATATGTCTTGAACCTGGGGGAGAAGCACGTATAGTCACGGGCTTGGGGGTATTTCTCCCTCCAGATGTCTGTCAGTCCTATGTCAGAAAGTAACTTAAGAAACAGCCTGGCCGTTCGGTTCTTAGGTGAAGGAATCTGTGAGGTGATCCAGGGTCCTGTTTAAAATGAGGTTCCAATCCCCTCCAGTCACTACCATCCCCTTAGCCTTTTCTGTAATTAGTTTTAACACTTCTGAATAGAAAATGTGCAAACCAAGGGAAGCATAAACATTGACAAGTATGATGGGGTTGCCTTGCACTCTACCCACCACCATTATGTAGCGTACCCCCAAATCCACCACCTCCTCCTCCTCCTCCTCGAATGGGAACGAGTCCAATAAAAGAATCGCCACCCCTCGTTTCGTGCCTCTCTTCAGGGACACATGATATAATTGTGGATAGGATTTAGATTTAAGTTTTAGTGCCTCCCCTGGGGATAGGTGGGTTTCCTGTATAAAACTGATGTCACACTTCTGATCTTTAATATACTTTAACACCTGTTTCCTCTTAATGGGACTATTAGTTCCATTAATGTTGTATGAAAGAACTTTGGTATTAATAAAAGCCATAGTTAATTATTATAAGGATACTCTTTACCATATTTTTGTGATGCACAAACAGTCTGATATATGCCTAGAGACGGTCATATACATTTGTTGGTACCCTTCTGTAGTTTCCATAGTACAAGCTGAACCAGTAATTACAACAAATTCCAAAACATTTACAATCCCAGTAACAACAGGGGTGCAACAGGAAAACTGTAACCTATGCCGTGAGATGGCATGATACATTTTAACAAGTCAAAATTGTAAGAAAGCAGTGCAGAACAACAACGGCTCCGCCCTGGGCTTACTAAGTCAGACAGGCGGCATTCACTGTCTGGGTTGTGGCACTATCATGTCACAGGCTCCCCTTCAAGTTTAGGGGAGATGAAAGTGCTGATGGAGAGTGATGTGAGATCAAAGGATGTATGGTAGACCTCTCACCCCACGGCTTTCCAATATCGTTTAGAGGGGAAGTGTACAATGTGTATCCCACTACCTATGACAGCACTGTTCACCTCCTCCCTCCATCCAGCCCAATTTGATTAAATAGTTTCAGCTGCCTTTTTTTTTTTTAATTTTTGAGTTCCCCTCTAAGGGGGGGGGGTGTCCAAGTTAATGAGCAGACTAGCATTTCACCCTTCCCCTGGGACATCTGCCAGGAAGTAAGGGATGGGGGGGTGGTGGGTGTATCCAGCGTGCTTTACGCTATTGCCAGAACTCCATGGTCTATCAAGCCCCTCCCCCCCAGCCGTTCACCCAGGTAGTGAGCAGTAAGAGAGGCATGAGATTCCCCGACTCAGCCCTGTCTACTTATTACAGTGCCTCAACTATGGGGCACTGCCATCAGTATTTATTTATATACAGGACACATATTCAAACGGGTGCAAGGATGGGGCTCTCCTCAACATGTGGCGCCGAGGTGCAGTCCTTCTTGCAAAGACCAGCGAACATGTTCGACCAGGAGTCAGAAGGACTTAAAGGCTCAGGAGAACTCACCCCTTACAGCCACCCTGATTAATTAAATTCAAGGCTCTCTCTCCCCCCCGATTCATGTTTGCCAGGCATCTCTCTTATTTCTACTGGTCTATCAGATACTCTCAACCAGGAGAGGTACTATAAAACAACAAGCTAGCTACTATGTATTATACTATGTCGTTTGCTCTAACACTTACATAGTATTTTAATAGTAAAAGTCTTTTGTGGAAAGTCTATCCCAAGTCTGTATTATTAGGCCAACAGACAGTACCTTAATCACTGCTTAGCACAGCAGCTCTGGCGTTTTTTGTGTAGATGCTAGCTCAGACAGAAGTCCTTTCAAGTGTCCATGGACTCTGCTGCACTCTCCATCATTCCTTGATCGGCTGTGAGCTGCTTGCGGCCTCGGTTATCCGGGTTCAGTCCATCCATCAATATGCAGGAGCTGTAAGGCCTCAGTGTCGCCGCGACACCAGCACGTAAGTTGGTTTTGGCGTTGCCCTGTGCCACTCCAGAGTAAGTATGTCCCTTACGTGCCACCGACCAGGCAGATATTAACAGCTCCTTCTCCAGATGTTCTTAGGCCCAAGTACAGACAGCAATGCCCAGTTCCCCTAGGAAGGGGGAGGCCGCCAGCAGATCCTGGAAGAGTCGTGTTCCCTTTTCTGTCTCGATTCTGAGTCGGGCTGGATATAGCAGTTGGGCCTTCATGTTTTTGGCTCAGAGTTGCTTCAGCATAGGCAACACTGCCCGTCGGCTTTCCTGGACTGCAGTAGTGTGGTCATTATTTAATTAAATTTTATGTTGCCTGTAATATGTGTCCCTTTGTCACCACGCACAATTTAAAAGTTAAAAGGGAGGCAGTATAGCGCAGTGGTTTAAGGCTCTGAGCTGCAAATCTGGTGACATCCAGCAGACCAGACCTGGGTTTGAATCCCACAGCTTCCACTTGCATACTGTGTGACCCTGAGCAAGTCACTTAACTTCCCTGTGCTCCCAGGTCGCTCCTGTAAAAAAGCTTTCAGCTTAGTGTGCTACTCCTGGTTAAACAACTACCAAAAAAAAAAATTTCCTCCTTGGTGGCGTATGATGTGAGCTTTAGTACAAAAGATCTCGGGCGGGCTCCTGCATTGCTCAGCTTTGGGGCAAGGGATCTGTGGGCCCAATCCATTTCAAGGTTAAAGTCTGGTGGAAGTTTCAGAGCCTCCTTCAAAACAGCTTGTAGGAATGTGATGGCTTTCAGAGCCTTCTCCTCCTCCCCCTCGGGGATCCCATATATTCGGAGGTTCTCTCTCCTGCTACGGCCATCTAGCTCATCTAGCCGATGCATTAATTCTCACTCGCAGGCCATGAGGTAAAGGAGGAGAAGATTATGATGGTCCACTTGCTCAGAGACTGCAGTAAACCCTAATTCTAATTGATCAGCTCTCTGCTCAATTATTGTTGATGTCCAATCTGAGATCGGTGAGTTTTTTATCTATATTGTTCACCGTTTGGGCTGTTTGTAGTATTGTTGCTATCAGATCGGTATTATCGGGCTCCGTGCCACAAGTGACCGCCACGTTGTCAGAGGCATCAGCTAGACTTGGATTCGTTTTCATTTTTTTTTGTTGTAGAAGATCCTGTAACTTCTGAGCCGGTGTCTCCGGGTTCTTTCTTTGTTGAAGCTTAAAGCATGTACTTTTTGCAAGTGAATTCATCTTTTGTGAGGCAGATATACAATATGTTGATTTTGCCGGGCAGACGGAGAGCTAAAGGTTTAGGCTGCCATTTACTCTGCGACGTCACCAGAAGTCCCTGCTGCCACTTTTGTGAAAAGAGTCTACATCTGCTCTCCTCCAGTCCTCCAGAACCACTCCCATATCAAGTGACTCACTGAACAGTGCTACCAGTGGTGGCGCCAGCACCTCCCATAGGTCCCTTAATATTCTAGGATGTGTCCCATTGTGACAGGGAGAGCCTGCTACTCTTGAGGACCAACCATTTCTTAAATTTGTTGCAACAGTTCTTCTATTGCTTAGCCTAATTTATCCTTTATCATTTCTAGCCTATAAGGTTGACCACTTACGAGCACCCCTTCCCCTTTCTTGACTATGCAATAGTGTCCTCTTTAATTTTCCTATCCCCTCTCAGGTTCTCGTACAGGGAGGTTATTGTGGTGACCTCCAGTGGTGCAAGTGGTAGACAAGAAGTACAGGAATTCAGGCACTGTCAAACATGAAATGCAGAATGAAGATCTTCAATCTGAAGGATAGCTGTGTGAAGACACATCTATCTGTTTAGACACTAGTAGATTTAGTTAGAGATACTGAAGTATTTCTAGCAAAACTGCACTGTTGTACAAGTCAAATGTTGTTATGGAAACCCTGATTTTAGGTCACAGGGCCAGAAACTGTCATTATGTTGTTGGTTTAAGAATTTCAGTTCTAGTGTCAGTGGGAAGAAGTACAGGAACTCCGTTCCTGCTGCAATACGTTCCTGTTCACTTTCATCACTGGTGATCTCCGAGCTGATGTAAAACAACAGGCTGTGTTCCTCGTTGTTGGATTTAGTATGCAATGGCACTATGTCATAAAATACCTTGATGTATATACCTTATGTGTATAACACCTGTAAATGTTGAAAATACCATGGTACTAGGTGTTTTTAATAAAGGTAAAAAATACTACATGACTGTATTATAGAAATTAAGTAACTGGGGTAGAGATATCAGAAACCTCCTGTTGTGTTGTTAAATGCATGAAAATTGCAGATTGTTTGAGAGGCCCTTTTGGTACCATGCATTCCTGCTGTAAAATGAGCCAGTCTGAAATTTCATGGTTATCCGCATATACATCCCATGATGCCTTACATTATTGGAGTATGTGTGATGTTGCATTTCTTTGAAACTTGGCTTATGGCCAATACCCTTTGGGGTAACCCTTGCTTCAGTGCTTCTGCACTGAGGTTCTTGGTCTTTAGCTTATTTTTTTTTTTTTATTTGGGCCCCCAGCACCCAAGCAAACAAGGCCCACATAGGGGAGTCTGAATCTCAACTGAAAAGTTAGAACAGTAGATCAGTGGGTCAGTAGATGCTGACTATGTGCAGAGGAAGAACATGCATAGTCTGTTGCTGCAAAGTGATGTACTGAAGAAGGGATATGTCATTGCTGAAGAATATCTTTTGTATTCTGAATAAACATCACACAGAGATTTAAGCAATAAGGCATGACAGGGTGTGTGTCATTGTCTAATAACGTCACTTCTGGGGTGGGCTGAAGCACGAGGCGCCATGCCAGGTGCTTCCACCACCGGTGGATCGCTGGGCGATGAATAATGGCTAAAGTAAAACTACCATTCTGATTGGCTGAAACACCCTGCCACCTGGGCCGTTATTTCTTAACAACGGCCCACTTCAAAACAAATGCCAGTTCGATCATTCAGCAAAGTAAACTTGGCAGCCGCTATTTTATTCTCCACGCTTACTAAGAGGGCACCCGCACCCGAGCCCCACCACGCTACAGCACTAAAATCATACCAACAACCTGATATGGCCTCCAGAACTGCCTGTGTTCCTCCTAGACACCAGAAAAAAAAATATTTGTAAACAGGTTACCAGCTCGTTTAACCTCCTGACCTTCCATGTTCCGTTTTCGATCCTTTCATTATACTTTCGCTTCGCTCTCTACTTGCTTATCCTCGCTTTATACCAAACTGCACACTCACGCCACACTTGTAACCATTCCACATTGGAATGCCAATACCTGTCTGTAAATAATAGCAGGCTGCATTTCTCCCATTCTCGCAGAGCGTTCTTCACTCGGTCTGTGTGTGTGTGTGTGTCACAGAGAGATAAAACAGGAGCAAAACCTAATTCAAAAACTGCATAGAAAAACACACATTAGTGACCTCTACTGGTCATTCCAGCACTTCACACTAGGGACTACTTTACAACAAACATTATTGTTTAGTTACTTCATACTTATTTTTTTATATCTACATTTTTTTTTTTTTACTCTTTCCAAAACTGGCATCTCTGACCCATTATCTAAGTGTAATAATACCCTCCAGGGTGGACGTTATGGGATATAAATACAGTTTACTCACCTGTAACAGGAGTTCTAGGAATGGTATATGTTGTTCATCCACACTGTCTGGCAGGTATCCTTGCCGCTTTAAATCTTGCCGGAAGGTCTTCAAGCTGGCTCCTCCCACCCACCCGGGTGGTAAAACTCGGCTCCACCCATGGCCAGATCTGGCCCACTGGAAGCTCAGGTTGTGCGTCGAGCCGGGAAGATCGGGTGGTCGTAGTGGATGAACAACATATACCATTCCTAGAACTCCTGTCACAAGTGAGTAACCTATATTCTAGGGACATGGATATGTTGTTCATCCACACTGTCTGGCAGACTCCTAGCAGTTCTCGGGAGGAGGAGGCAAGCGACACCCGATACTTACTTGGGAAAGAGAGACTGGAGAACCCGAGGCCCAAAACCAGCATCCCGGCGTGACTCAAGGTCGATGTGGTAATGGGTGATGAAGGTGTGCTGACTTCAGGTAGCAGCCTGCAGATTTCCTGGATAGGGCGTCCCTGGAAGCAGCCACCGATCCAGCAGTATGGCGGGTAGAATGAGCTCTTATCCCTCTGGGAGGCTCCATGCCCGCCAACTTATAACAGAGATCTATGCAGGAGGTGACCCACCTGCCTATCGTCTGTTTGGCTGCAGGTCTGCCAGGTGCGGCTTCAGCATAGGTGACAAATAGCTGGCGAACCTCTCCCCGAATTTCAGCCGTGCGCTCCTTATAGTGAGCGAGCACCCTTCTAGGGTCCAAAGTATGGAGCCTATATTTGGCCTCCGAGTTGTGATTGGGGTAGAACACCGGCAGAGTCAACACCTGGTTAAGGTGAAACTCCGACACCACCTTAGGAAGGAATTTGGGTGGGCGCAGGACAACCTGTCCCTGTGGAAGACCAGGTAAGAGACTCGATGCAGGCGCCTGGAGCTCTCCCATCCTTCTGGCTGGCGTGATAGCCACCAAGAAAGCGGTCTTCCACGACAGGTGAGAGTTCACACCTGTGCACTGGTTCGAATGGCTTGCCCATGAGCTTTGCCTGTACCAGCAGTAGATCCACGGAGGTGGAGGTTCCTCGAAGTGAAATGTGATCAAGGCCTTTGAAGCGCCAGACCACCTTCTCCTCGCCCGACTGCTTCCGGCCCGCCCAGTAAGCAGAGATGGCTGCCAGGTGCACCTTAGGGTCGTCGACCTAAGCCCTTGCTGAGAAAGGGACCTGGGTAGTCAATATGCTCGCCAAGGAACAGGAGGAGGGTCCAGGCCCTTGCCCTGACGCAAATGGAAAACCTTTTCCATTTGAAGGCGTAACATTTTCTGATGCGACTCCTTACGGGGCGCCTCAACTTCGTTGAGGACCTCGTTGTCAGACCCAAGGCCTGGAACTCTAGCCACTCAGAAACCAGGCCGTCAGGTGCAGGGATTGAAGGTCCGGATGGAATACCTTCTCCTGATTGACTGAGAGCAGGTCCAGGCGAGCTGGAAGCTGCCTCGGAAGCCTGGAGCTGAGGCTGAGGAGATCTGGGTACCAGTACTGGCGGGGCCAGTCTGGGGCTATCAGAATCACCTGCGCCTTGTCCCTCCTTGCTTTGAGCAGCACCTTGTGCATCAGGAGCAACGGGGGAAAGGCGTAGAAGAGGCCGGGGTCCACGGCCTCGAGAGCATCCTGCAGAGCCCTGCTGAGGCGGGCATGGAACAGCCTCAACCGCATTCTCCTGAGGCAAACAGGTCCACCTGAGGTGTGCCCCAATGGGAGAATAGATCTATACTACCTCCGGCAGGAGACCATTAGAGTGGGACGCAGCCCCTATCTGGCTTAGGGCATCGGCCAGGGTGTTGGAGGCTCCTGCCACATGAATGGCTGGGAGATCCGCCTCCAGGCTGCGCCACAGTGACCAGATCTGCGGAGAGCTTCCTTGCATAGAAGCATGGGCGCATCCCGCCCTGGTGGTTTAGATAGTACATGGTCGTGGTATTGTCCGTCTGGACCCGGACCACTTGACCCCAAAAGCGGAGCAAAAGGCGGTGAGAGCTGGCGGACCGCTGGAGCTCCAGCAGGTTGATGTGGCATCGGGACTCCGCGGGACCAGGAGCCCGTGCGCTCAGTGTTCCCCAGATGGGCACCCCAACCCATCAGAGAGGCATCGGTCGATAGAGACCGTCGGCTTGGGGCGGACAAGCGGGATGCCCTCCTGCAGATGAACTGGAGCGGTGCACCACTGGAGGCGTTCCACATCCCCTGGGTCACCATCACTAGCTGGTCCAATGGATGCGGCGTTGGGACCACTGGCTGGCCAGCCCCACTGAAGAGGCGCATGTTCCAGCGGGCCCAGCAGACCACGCTGGTACAGGCCGCCATGAGACCCAGGAGGCGCAGGAAGTCCGGGCAGGCGCAGTGCCCAACCAGAAATGATTGGGCAAAGGAGGAAAGAACCTCGGCCCTGTCCGCCGGGAGCCATGCTCTGGCTCGAAGAGAGTCGAGCTCTGCCCCGATGAAAAGAATCACCTGCTTCGGCTCGAGTTCCGACTTGGCCTCGTTGATGAGGAGGCCGACCTGAGAGCAAACCTGGAGGGCCAGATCTCTGGACCGCTCCACCTCTTGTCTGGAGGGGGCTGCTATCAGCCAATCATCCAGATAAGGGTAAACCCGGACCCCTTGGCACCGCAGGAATGCTATCACCACTGCCATGCATTTGGTGAAGACCCTGGGAGCTGGAGATAAGCCGAAGGGCATGGCTTGGAACTCGAAAAGGGAACCCCCTCCGCTCGGCAGAAGAACCTTTGATGGGACAGACGGATAGGGACGTGAAAAGAGCGGCGTCCTGTGGGTCAGAGAAGCAGAACCACGCCGTGTTCAAGGATGGGATTATCTGAGCCAGAGTGACCATCCTGAAGGTTCGAGACCTTAGGAACTTGTTTAGGTCGTGTGTGGTCGAGAATGGGCGCCAACCCCGTCCGTTCGGAACCAGGAAGTACCTGGACATGAACCCGGGTTTGAGGAGGGTCCGCCACCTTTCTTATCACCTCCTTCTCGAGGAGGAGGCGATGTCGGCTCGGCGAGCTGACGTGAGGTTCGGACCGAGGCCCCAGTGCGGCGGCTCTGAAGGGTGGGGCCTGCTCGAACTCCAGAGGCAGGCCCTTTCCTACCACCTCCAACACCCACCTGTCTGTGGTAACAGCAGACCAGGCGGAAAGGAAGTGCAGAGCCGTCCCCCACAGGGAACCTGGGGTGAGTGGAGTTGAGGCGACACCCTCAACCCGTCACTGTGCAGGCTTGGAGGAGGGACGGCCGAGGACCACCTGGGCCTTACCTCCCTGCTTCCTGGAGGAGGAAGCCGCAGGCTTGGGTTTGGGATGCCAAGTCGAGCCTGCTGGCCCTGGTGTTGCTGGGCCGGACGTGCCGCGGGCGCAGACGGACGAAAGGGCTTGGGTTGCGGTCTGCGGCCCTTGTCCCTCTGAGCGGATGAGACCCGAATCCAAGGTGGCATTGGACTTTTCGATCCTCTGGAGGTGGCCTTCCACTCCAGGGCCGAAGAGGTCGGTCCCCAGGAAGGGGACATCCGCCAATTTGTGCTGGGTATCCGCTGTGAAGGTGGATATCCTCAGCCATGCCCGACGGCGCATAGCCACTGCGGCCGCTACTGACCTGGCGCATGAATCACGATGTCCAAAGCAGTCTGAAGTTGCTGCTTGGCCACTGCCCTGCCCTGGTCCCGCACCTGTAACCGTGGTCTGCAGGTCAGCCGGAGATGAGGACCACCTCATCCAGGGGCCCAACAGGCGTGAGAAAATGTGCCATCAATGCGGCCGAGCTAGCCTGGCGAGGCCAAGGGAGGCATGGCGTAGACTTTTCACCGGCATAGTCCAATTTCTTGGGACTCCTTGCGGAGGTTTATCCACGTCCCTAAGCGTTTCCAGCACGCCCGAGGCTGTTAATAACTAACCCCTCGGCGAGGATGTTCCGAAACGGACAGGGAACGGTAGGGACCGCATGCTTCCTGGCCATCCTGGCCGGCGCAGGGCAGGACAGGGCGCTGCCAGAGCTCAGGCCGGGCCCCTGTGGCCTCAGCCACAGGGAAGGCCTCCGTGGGGAATCCCCTCGATCCAATATCTCCGTGAGGGGATACTTGGCCCGCTTGGATACGGGCTCGAGCTGCATCCCGGTGGATTCTGAGATGAGTCTGAGCAACCCCAGGAAGGATGAAGGGCTGTCATCCAGCGACTGACCTCCAGAGTACTCCAAGTCCACTCGCTTGGAGAAAAAGGAGGAACAGTCATCGGACTCAGAAGAGTCTGCAAAGAGCTGCCTCGGGCCTGAGCCACCCTCCACCTGCCGAGGGCGATCGGGAGTGAGGGTGACCGACAGACCTATGGGGCAGACCCTGAGCCGACCGAGAATTCTTGGTGGAGCCCCAAACCAGCGGCTGTGGAGGAGGTTCCACGAGATCACTGGGGCAGCTGATTTGGCGAACAACTGGCCTGATAACAGGCTCCTCGGGTAAAACAGGGGTTGTTCGGCAGCTCGGTGACAGCCACTTAATGGCCGAGAGGCAACGGCGTCGGCTTGTTCGGTCAGAAGGAGCTGTTGCCACATGAGGTCCTCGTATAAATCAGGCGCAACTCGTAAGCCTCCCTCATCCGAGGGAGGAGGAAGGGACGGCGGTGGCGCCGCTTCCGCGGTGCCGAACCGAGACCCGCCATATGATGGCGGGATCGGCTGGACAGCAAGAAGAGTCGAGACCGAGAACCTCGGCTTTTCCGAGGACGGTGCGGGGAGGGGACGGGTGGAACCGGCTCCTCCCTCGGCTCAGAGGGAACACCCAAGGGCTCCGGAACCGGAGGCACTGGCAAGCCCACGGGATCCTCAACTCCCACGGAGGAACCGGGAGGGATTTTTAGCCGCCCGAGTCGACAACCATCCAGTTGTAAGCGGGCAACGGTCTTCGAGGACATAGGCTGAGAAGGAAGAGCACAAGTCGCCAAGCCTGCGGGTCGTGCTCAAGACCTAAACAGTACACACACGTGGAGTGCAGATCCGTCCGAGACATCTTCTGCCCGCAAGGGCACCGCCGAAAACCGGGAGTCGATTTGTCCATCGCAGCCGCGAGGGATAGAAGACCGAAGTCTATTAAGCAAAAAACTTTTAAATTCGGAAAACCGAAGAATTAGGAACCAGTCTTATACGCAGAGCGTTAAGGAGGGAACCTGAGCTTCCAAGCGGTAAGGAAGATCTGGCGTCATGGGGCGGAGCCGAGAGTTTTACCACCCGCGTGGGTGGGAGGAGCCAGCTTGAAGACCTTCTGGCAAGATTTAAAGCGGCAAGGATACCTGCCAGACAGTGTGGATGAACAACATATCCATGTCCCTAGAACGGACCTTCCAGGGGCTATAAGGCCCTCCGCCTACGGCGTTGGGCCTCATTACACCCCCTGGGTGGTCCGTTATATCCCAATAATGCCCACTCTATCGGGAATTATTACATACATAACTCACACTCTGGAGTGCCTTATTACTATTATACAATGGCTAAGTGTGTATTTTGTTGAGGGATACTAGTGGAATTGGATAAAACACAGATTGGTTTGTTTTAAATTATTTTTACTTGTAAAACTTGTAGTTTGTAATTTAGACATAAAATAGTCCCTTTAAAGTTGGTGTGATTCGTTTCATACCATATCATATTCATTGCTATCTTCTTTGTCCTGCAGCTTCCCTTCCTCAGCCAACTATGTGTGCCACTTTTATAATTATGCATGATGTTTTATTCATCCAGAATACCTGCCCTGTGACTTGCCATCTAGAACTTGTTTCTTTTTTTCTTTTTTGCTTCTGGCAGTTTGAACTTGCAGGGGGACCACAGCCAGAGATCGGTACTTCCGGTTTATGAAGCAATCGTAAGAACAGTTGACACAAATATTGTACCCGCCCTGGTGGGCTCTAGCACTAGTTGGCTAAGGCTTGTCCCTTGTAGAGAGTACAGGATGTCCCTGTTCCTGGCTGAGGCAGCAGCTGGGATGCTCCAATCCACATCTGACAGACTGAAATCACCTACCAGCAGCACATCCCCTTTAGCTGCCATCGTGTGGATGGATTCCACTAGAACCCTGTCCACCTCCTCCCCCTGTGCTGCAGGTCAGTATATCATGGCCGTGTGAATGGCAGTGCCGTTACCCATCTTTGGGTCTTGGTGACCCAAAGCACCTCCGCTTCCCCTTGCATTCCCAGTACCTCAGTCGCCCTAATACCCTCCCTGACGTAAAAAGACCCTGCCTTTTTACACCTCCTGTCTCCTCTAAACAGAGTATAACCTGGTATGGCTATGTCCCAGTCATGTTTTCCAGCATACCGTGTTTCAGTAATAGCTACGATGTCCAGGTCAGCCTCCATTATCAAGGCCGCCGGGTATGGGATTTTATTCCCTAGGCTGCGGGCATTGGTATACATGGCCTTCCATTTCCTGCCATTTGTTCTTTTATCACCCCCTTCCCCCGCTGTCTTTCTGCCTCCTTTGTTTGTCCTTCCCGTTTTCAACCACCTTCCTCCTGTCCTCTGCTGTTCCCCCTTCTATGGGTTTCATTTCCTCTGGTGATATCATAATGTTATGGTCCTCCATGTTGACTTCACTAGCCTGTGGGGGTGGGCAGTTTAGTTCCCCCTGCATCCTTCTGCCACTCCCCCTTGCTAGTTTAAATGCTTGCCAATGAAGCATTTAAGTTGTTCACTAAGGACAGCGGTCCCCTTATTGGACAGGTGTAAGCCATTCTCCTTGTACAAGGTCTCATTCCCCCAGGTGGGTCCCCAGTTCCCAACGAAATAACAAAATTTAAATACCTGTAAATTTTCTTTCTCCAACTGCTGGTCTCCGGGCTTCCATACCAATGGGCTGTACCTCCTGATGCCACAATTTCATCCTCTCCTGCTTGACTCCTTCAGATGTCTTGGTTTCTCCCCCGGCCCCCTTGCATGGTTCACCAGCTACCTCTCTGCCAGAACTCAGTGTGTAAAAATCAATAGCACCCTATCTGACACATGTCCTGTCCGCTCTGGGGTTCCCCAGGGCTCCATTTTAAGCCCGCTCCTCTTCAGTCTCTACCTCAACTCCCTCCCCTTGGCCTGCCCAAATAAGAGCCTTCTCTACGCGGATGACGCTGTGCTCTTCGCTGCTGACCCCAACCCCAACACACTCCAGGCCACCCTCCAACAAGCTTTTGATGGAGCTGAGCATTGGTTCACATCACAAAGGCTAGTCCTGAACCTAAAAAAAGATCAAAGTTATGCTCTTCTCACATCGCCAAAGCAAAGCCAGTGGTGCCCCTCTCGTGATACTGCCTAGCACACTAAACCCCATTGAGCAGGTTTCCACCTACAAGTACCTGGGCATTACCTTCGATTCGGCACTCTCCTTCCATTCCCATATCAATGCCCTTTCTGCTGCCACCAATGTCAGGATTGGACTATTATACCGAAATAGGGATTGCCTACCAGAAGAGGCCCTTAGACTGGCAATCACCTCCTCTGTCCTGTCGCTAATCGACTATGGGCTGCCCATCTATGCTGCTGCCGACAACACTGCACTTGCAAGAATCCAGCTCTCTATAAACAAGGCCTTCAGGCTAATGCTGGGAGCCCCTAGGCGCACCCATATGTGCCTGCTGTACTCCACCACCAACTTGCTCAAACTTGAAGAAAGAGTCCGCTTCCAAACCTGCCTTCTTGTAAAAAAGACCCTGCTAGGGCTCTCCCCCTTGGGGTCGCCACCTCCCTGCAGCGTGCCTCCCCCTCAGTCTCCACCCGCAGCACTGTCAAAACCTCCCTTATTGTCCCCAGGGTAAGGACCTCTAAGGCCCAGAGATCCTTTTGCTATCGGGCTCCCTCCTGGTTCAGTTCCCTCCCAGCCAACATAGCTGACTCCACTAAGCTTGGTCCTTTCAAGGTCTCCCTCAGAAGCCATCTGACAAGCACTTGCTGCTGCAACTGCACATAATCCCCCACCTGCCCCTTACCTTCACCCCAAGGCTGTGTCTGCCCTGTCTACTTTTGCTGTATATACCTGGGGTCTCAGGCAACATCTGCTGACTTTTGTAATAAAATATCTCTGGTTGCTACCTGACGTGGTACTCGTGTACCTATATTATGACTACTGTGATCTATCTATTACCAAGCATGTACCACCAGTGAATGCCTGTAACACTGGTTGCTTTTTTAATCTAAGTGTTATGTACTGTACTGTTTTGTTTGCTGTGATGTACTGCTCTCTTGATGAGGTGCCTTTGTAAATGAGTCTATGACTCAAAGGTTTGTAAACCGATGATCTAATAAATAAATAAAATAAAAAAAAATAGGAATCAAAACTCTACAGCCTGGATATCCTCCCCTCCACTTCCTGTTAACACCAATTCTTCCTAAAGCAGTACAATTCTGGCACTACTATATAAACTTGGAGACAAAAAATGAGAATATTAATCAAATATTCGGCCAACTGTATACATTCTGGGAGGGAAGAAGCCCGGAGACCAGCAGTCAGAGAAAGAAAATTTACAGGTATTTAAATTTCAATTTCTCTCCTTATGCTGGTCTCCAGGCTTCCATATTGATGGGATATACTAAAGTAGTACATCCCATGACATCCCGAGTGGGAAGTAAGTACGTGACCCGAAAGGTCTACTGCTGCCTGGAAGGTTCTACAGACAAAATGTGTCACAGCCAAGGCAGTTACAGCCAGCTTGTAAAATACTGAAAAGGTGTGAATAGACAATCAAATAGCCACCCTCCATGAGGCAGCTAGAGAAGCCTTTCTGTAATCTGCCCACACGGTGGCCATAACTTAGTTTGAGAGAGCTTTTACCAGACCAGGTAAAGGCACCCCAGCTGAGTTGAAGTCACTGGAGCTGGCTGAACTAATCCATCTGGTGATAGAATCCTTAGAGGCCTTTTCCCCCATGTTCTGACCCATGGTGAGAACAAATAAATTTGAAGTTTTACCATGCATTCTGTACCTTTAATGTAACGTTTCACCACTCGGTAAGGGTCCAGAGTGTGAACTTCTCTCTCCTTGTCATTCTTTCAGTGAGGACAGAAGCAACTCCTGGTTGCAAAGAAAAGGAGACACTACCCTTGGCAAAAAAAACAGAACCTGTGCATATGACCACCAAGCCCTGCTGAAATACCACATAAGGTTCTTTTGTCAACAGGGCTTGCAGATCGCTGATCATTCTGGCTGACAGAATGGGTACCAGAACAGCGACTTTCATTGTGAGATGCATGAAGGTTACCTATTAGAGAGGTTCAAATGGCGCCTTGGTAAGGGCCTTGAGGACTAAATTGAGTCTCTAAGGAGAGAAGATTGGTTTGATTGGAGCGTTTCAGAGTTGCTGCTCGAAAGAACTGTCTAATATGGGGATGAGAACCCAGGGACCCACCCTGAATCTACTAGCCGAAGTGCCCCAAGACGGAAACCTGAACTCGCAAGGTCACTGGTTGCGGCCCTTTTTCAAAGCCTTCCTGAAGAAGGAATGGAAGTAGAACAGGCAACAAAATTGGTTGGTTTGACTATTTTTTGACTGATGCCAAAGCCAGAATCCACGCCATATATATTTCAGGTTGCACCTGGAAATAAGCCTCGGCTCAGTGTGTCTTTCTTGGTTACCAAATGTTTAAATAAATTAATATCCGTTAGTACACCTTACAGGAAAATGGGCAACATGAGAGTATCATTATCTCAACCACAGGTGTTGTAAATCCTAGCTCCTTAAGTTTCCCTCTTAATCTCCAAGCCGTGAGGGACAGATTGTGAAGGTTCGGAAGCATCATAGGACCTTGATGGAGAAGGTCCAGGCTGATCCAGACAATTAAAGCTAAAGCCTCGACGGATAAAATTGGGAACGGGAACAAAGGATGACGTTGCCAAAGAGGGCACACTGATATCAGCTCTCCCTGGTCTAGAGCCACTTTGTGAAGACATCTGGATAGCAGCGGTATGGAAGGAAAGGTGTACAGAAGAGTCTATTGTCCCCAGTTGAGGGAGAAGGTGTCCTGTGCCATCATGAACTCGCCCTTGCCCAGGGAGCAGAGTTAGCAGTTTAGCTGGCAAGAGAAAAGATCCGAGGACTACCCCAGCGCTTGGTGAGGGGTTGGAAGGTCCTGTCCTTTAGCTCCCAATTCCCTGGTAGTATGTCCGTGCAACTGAGCCAGTCTGCTGTAATGATCTCCTGTCTGGAAATGTACACCACCAACAGGCTTGCGAGGTAACATGCGGCTCAATGAAATAGTAGGAGAGACTCCCTGAGCATCCGTGAGCTCCCTGTGCTGCCCTGATGATTCATGTACGTCATGGTTGTTCGACTGTCTGTTAGGATCAGAACAACCTGGCTGTGGACATGTTCCCTGAACCGATGTCGAGCCAAGCATACCACTCTCATTTCCAGAAACTGATGCTGCACCTGTATTCTAGTAGAAGTCACTTGCCTTGAGCCAAGAACTGGCCCAGGTAAGCTCCCCAGCCCCTGAGGCTGGCATCAGTAGAGATTCATAACTGGTGTGGATGTTCCAGTTTGCAACCCCTCATGACACTGGTCCTGAGAGTCCACCAATGAAGAGGGATCTATCTGGTAAGGAATTCAGATTTTTGGGTCCTGGCTGTGTCTAGATAGAGACCATTGCTTGAGACGGAAAGCTTGGATGGGACATATGGGAATTAGTGCCCAGGGGACTGTATCCGCCAGTAAGGCCATTGTTCCTATGAGCTGCATGAAGCAGTGAACTGACAACTGGTGAACTCTTTGACATTTCATTATAGAATCTGTGAGACCTTGAATTTTGTCTCTGTCAGAAAACACCTTATTCACTTGCGACTTGAAATCTGCCTCCAGATGATTCAGGGTCTGAGCTATAATTACTGAGCTCCTCTTCCAGCTGATGACAGAGCCATGTGCCCAGAGGCACCAGACAACCTTCGCCATGGCTTGTACTGCCTGATTGTTCTGCAGTGCCCTGATAAGAATATTATCCTGATAAGGGAAATGCTATATCCCTTGGCTTGGAAGCTGAGCAATGACCGTCCATAGGACCTTGGAGAAGACTCCTGGGGCAGATGAAGGCCCGAATGGTAGAGTTCTGAAGTGGAACTGATGTTCCCCCACTTTGAATCAGAGATACTGCCTGTGTGCCTCTCAGAAAGGAATTTGTAAATAGGCATCCTGCAAGCCGATAGATGCTGAAAAAGTCCCCCTGATGAAACTCCCAGATAAAGAATGGCAGGGTCTCCATTTTGCAGGATCCGCTATGCAAAACTGTTTAGACATTTCAGGTGCAAGCCTAGTCTGAATCCCACTGTGCGTTTGGGAACAATGAAGAATAGACAGTAAACACCCCAGAGAATTCTGTGGTGGATGCTCACTGACTGTTGCTGCCCCGGCCTCTCAGGCACCCCGTTCTACTCCTCTAAAGTTGTGCTGATTCCGGGAGAAGAACCACGTTCATTTGCCTGAGAAGTTCTCATTTGGCCCTCTGTTACAATTTTGGGCATGAGAATTCCATAGGGGGCCTGGTCTTTGACTGAGGCATGCGCCCATTAGCAGTTTCACATGATTCATTCACCGCTTCTGAGGGCGGAGATGAATAAGCATTCATCAAGAGAGGAGGCACCAGCCAGCCAAGCGTTAAGTCAGAGATTGTGCCGAGTAAAGTTAAGTGACTCGATCAGGATCACACCATATAAAAGTGGGGGATGAGATTCAAAACCCAGGTACACAAGTCTCCTGGTTTGCAGGTCAGTGCTTTTAACCACTACACTGTACTGCCTGCACCTGAAGTGTGATAGAACATAGTTCTAGCCATACATCTGACTGTTTCCTCCAACATCACTGCTGAAAAGGTGGAGGCTAAACCAAGGAGCTGATGCTGCTGCGGCGCTGCCTACTTTTCTCCGAATATTTCACTAGCTGGAGAGCCGGGTCCATGGCCCATGAAGCAATGGCTCTGGCTGCAAAAGATTAGCTGTCACTACCTTGAGCGAGGCTGCTGAAGCTTGGAAGATCTTCTTTAAAGATGCATACATTTTCCTGTCTACTGGGTCTAGTAGAGTGGCCCCACCCCCCTGCTAGAATAACTGTTTTCTTGGGTTCAAAATCAGAGGATAATTTCTGAGGTTATCCTGCCACTTTTCCATTTGCTTTTTGTTGAATTTTAATAACTTAGAGAGTTGACGTGAGACTGGATAGGGTTTCCCTGGCCCTTGCCATTCTTCTGTTAGCAAGTCCTTGATAGCCAGCGGATAAGGAACGGCATGGCTGGCTCAGAGGAAGATGAGAGTTTGAAGCTGGTTTGTGATAATGAAAAAGTCCAAGTCACCCAAATGAAAGTTTCTGGAGGGCAGACTGCTGGAGATCTTTTCGTTTCCTTGGCGTGGTGTGCAGAGTTGTCACACCTCGTCTGAAGACGGGGGACTGAGATCTCATTTAAACCGCCTTCTGGTGGCCAACCACTCGGGGTACTTAGGAGGCTGCAAATGGAAGTATGAGGGCACCAGAGCCAATGCTCTGTTCTGTTTTTCTATTAGACCTGGGGCCAGTGAGGGCGTGGCCAGAAGCTGGCCCTTCCAGGTGGACGCGTCCTCCTCAGTCCGAGTGGCCTGCTGCTGTTGCCTCTACTGGGTCCTCTGCCCTGGAGTCCGCTGCGTTCTCACTCTTCCAACAGACGTGTTTTCCCTGCCTGATTCCCGTACCCAAGGGCTCCGCAAATTGTGGACCGGTACTGCGCTCCTCCTCGAAAGCCCATCCAACCCGGGTGGTGTTATGTAATGCCAGGTCAATTAAAAACAAGACCGCTATTATAGCAGATCTTGTTGAAACATCTGATCTGGCATGCATCACCGAGACCTGGTTGGATGAGAATGCAGGCTCTATTTTGGCTTCTGCTGCTCCCTCCAGGTTCTCGGTGATACACCGCCTGAAGCTGGATCGTAGGGGCGGGGGTGTAGCCATCTTTTTTAGAACGGCGCTGGGTCTTGTGGATGTACCAGAGGGTGTCACTAGATCCTTTGAGTGTATCCTGGGAGCAGGTGCAGGGTTCAGGATTCTCCTCATCTACCGACCACCCGGTGATGGTGGAGAATTCCTGAAGGAGTTTGCGGACTTCATCATCGACGTAGCGCTGGAGTCGCCCAGGTGGTTAATACTGGGCGACTTCAACGCTTGGGTCGACGATGAACTCTCACCTTTTGGGAAAAATCTCCTCCAACTTATGACAATGTTGGGCCTTACACAGGTGGTTACCTCTGCTACCCATGTAGGGGGTCACTCATTGGACCTAGTGCTCCTACTGGAGTTGGAGGTCGCACATTTGGGGGTGGAATCAAATGTATGGACTGACCATCATACCACAAGATTTAGCTTCGGGGCACCCCTAAATAGGCCTGCTCCAACGGAGATGATATAATATTGCTCTTTAAGGGGAGTTACCCCAGAAGTCCTTTCGGCGACTGTGGACCTATCGGGTATTTCGGGTGAGTGCATGGATCCAGGAGATCTCGTACTTGGGTGATGCCCCGGATCAAACTGCACCTGTTCGTGTTTGCCCACTCACTCAGCACCCAAGATCTTCATGGTTTGACGGTTCTTTGAAGGAGCTGAGGAGAGTAGGACAAAGGCTAGAGAGAGCTTGGCGAAAGTCCGGACTGGATGCTAACAGACTTAGATTGATGGACCATTTTAGTGTCTATCAATCAGCAATCACCCGTAAGAAGGCAGAATTCCTGTCCAGGGAGATTGCTGCTGCGTGGAATCGACCAGCCAAACTCTTTCAGACTGTCGACAGATTGTGCAATCCACTCTGTCTGCAGTCTGGAAGAGATTTTTCACAGATGAAGTGTGATGAGCTTGCTCAATTCTTCAAAGATAAGATTGCCAGCACCAGATCGGGCCTCCATCCTGCTCTCTCTTTGGGGAGTTGTGGTGGTCAGCGAGAGGAAGCAATCCCTTGTGTCTCCTGGTCTGACTTTAGTAGGCCGGCATTCACGGATGCTGTGAGGATTATCCAGACTGTACGACCAACCAGGTGTAGTTTGGATCCGGGTCCTACACTACTGTTACTAAGTTGTGTAGATATGATCTGCCCGATCCTTGCTGAAATTGTCTGGAAATCTTTGGAGCAAGGGGTTTTCCCCGCCCCCTTAAAAAGAGGTGGTCGTTCGACCACTCTTTAAAAAACCTTTACTGAATCCAGACGTCCCAGCTAACTACAGACCTATCTCTAACCTGCCCTTTGTGGGTAAGGTTATTGAAAAGGTGGTTGCGATACAGATGGATGACCATCTTATGAATCACAACATCTATGAAGTTCTCCAGTCGGGGTTTAGGAAAAGACATAGCAGAGAGACTGCCCTTGACCGGGTTTTAAATGATCTCCTAATTGCGAGAGATCGAAAGGCTCATACTATCCTAGTCCTGCTTGATCTCTCTGCAGCATTTGATACTATGGATCATGGTGTGCTGCTGGAACGCCTGCGCTTTCTTTGTGGACTGTCTGGTACAGTTCTACATTGGTTCCAATCTTTCCTCACAGGGCGGACTCAGAGGATTACTATGGGGATCTACTCCTCTGATACCATCTCTCTGTCCTGTGGGGTACCGCAGGGCTCCATCTTGGTGCCCATGTTGTTCGCAGTCTATATGCTGCCATTAGGAGATATCATTAGGCGTTACAGTCTGGGTTTTCACTGCTATGCAGATGATACCCAGCTGTATTTAATCCTTATTCGGTCAGGATGATGCAATCCCTCTGTAACAGCTGTCTGGCGAAATCAATGACTGGATGAGTGCCAGCTGGCTGAGGTTAAACCGGATAAGACCGAGGTATTGGTTGTGGACCCAGGTCGCCTTGAGGCAGGTCACAGGGCTGAAGTACCATCAGGCCTTTGGCTTGGTGATGCCCAGCTCTTCACCTCAGGCCAGGTGCGTAACCTGGGCATTATTGTTGACAGCGGTTTGACTCTGAAATCACAGGTGTCACCCGTTGTTAAGTCCTCTTTTTTCCATCTGAGGAATATCGCCCGGGTGAAACACCTGGCTCCTTCGGCTGACCTTCCTACTCTGGTCCACACCTTTGTGACCACTCACCTTGATTACTGCAATTCCCTTTACCTGGGGCTACCGGGGGTTGAAATTCGCCACCTGCAGCTAGTGCAGAACGCAGCAGCCAGGCTTTTGAATGGAACATCTAGGTATAGTCATATTATGCCCGTTCTGCGCCGGTTGCACTGGCTGCTGGTACAATGGCGAATTACCTTCAAGGTCAGGTTACGGACCTATAAAGCCCTACACGAACAGGGACCGCAGCATCTGAAAGATCTCCTTACTCCCTACTGCCCCTCTCGCTTACTCCAATCCGCCTACGAGGGATTGCTAGAGATTCCCAGGGTTCATTTGAAAACATCTGGAGCTTGTGCATTTTCTTATGCAGCTCCTGCACTGTGGAATTCTCTACCTCGTCGGATATGTAGCTGCCTGACCATCGAGAGTTTTAAAACAGAGTTGAAAACTTTTTTATTTGTAGAAGCTTATGGCCTATGATTTTATGTTGTTAATATTGTATTTGTTTGTTTATTACTATCTGTAAAGCACTTTGATCTTTGGTAAAGTGTTTTTTAAATACATTTTTTCTTACTTACTTAGAGAGCAAGAGAGAGCCTGCAAAGGTGGCCAAGGCCCTCTTGCGTGTTCTTCACTCCGGGGACTTGGGGGGCTGCAAATCAAAGCAAGAGGGGTCCAGGGCAAATGTTCTGTTTAGTTTCTCAATGAGGTCCAGAGCCAGCGAGGGGTGGCTAGCTGATGGGGCTCCCTGGTGGTTGAAATCCCCTCAGAGCGGTTGACCTGCTGCTCTGCCTGTGCCGGTGAGCCTGGGGTCTCTGCCCAATTCTCTACCCCGGAAGTCGCTGCCTTCTCACACTTTAGACACAGGGAGCCAGCGAAGGTGGCTAGCAGGAGGGATTTACATGTTTGGCATTTCCTGCCCCTGGGTGGCTTATCCAAGGACATGCTGAGAAGAGGGTCTTTTCCCCAAATCAGGGCTCTGAGAAAGGGGGCCCCAACAGCCGAGAGCCTTGAAGGAATCCCCTCTGACCGGAGCCCCTAGGAAGCACTATACCTTGGAGGAAAAAATCCCCAGGAGACATGGAGCCTGTCTGTGCAGCATGCAAGGCTGAGGCTGGAACCACCAGAGAAAGGCTTTTATTGATGAAGTTCCTTAAATTCCCTTTTCTCCAATGGGGATATCCAAAAGAAGAAAAGAAAAGAGCAACTTACAGTTTGGAGTCTTCAGCTCTACCATGAGGTGACAGTGCTCTGCTACAGAGTACCTGCCACACGGAGGTAGGAAGTGAACTGGTGTTCACAGGAAGTGGAGGGCAGGATATCCAGGCTGCAGAGTTTTGGTTCCTGCCTGCACTATGGCATCAGGAGGTACAGCCCGTCAGTATGGAAGTCCGGAGACCAGCTTTAGGAGAGAGAACAAAACCTTTTTCTCTGCACCAGCTCTCCAGCCAAGTGTTGAAGTCCTTGGTAAAGAGGTTCTTAGCCTCCCCTTTGCCATGGACAGGCAGCACCCCTGAGAAGATCACAGAGCTTGATACTTGCGCAAGACCCCTCCCCAACTTTCTGAACTCCTTCTGCACCCTTGTTATCCCTGCCTTGTCTCCAGCCAGGTCATTTGTCCCCAGACGAACAATGACATCAAGCTTCCCCTGCCTTGCTACTGCTTTAACAATTCTCTGGATCCTCTCCCCGTCCCTCTGAGCTGTGCTTCCTGGTAGACACCTTACCTCCCTTTCCTCTACTGTTCCTGTCCTCAGTTCCACTCCCTGGACTATGGAGTCCCCTACTAGGAGAAGCTTCTTTTTCCTTTGGGGTCCTCTTCCACCTGCCTGTGGGGTACTCTTCAGTCAAACCTGTTCATCCACCAAGGCATAACTTTGGGTGTCCCAGTGGGATCCTCCAGCTCCTCCAAAACTGTGTAGGAGTTTCTTAGTTGCACTGGGTGGGGGGATGTGCTTTTGATCCACCCTACTCACCCTCCCTGAGCACCCTGTAGTTCACACACACTGCTTTTGCTGGTCCTCCTTTGAGGTAGTGGGTGCACACTTGGTGGTCCCTGGGTGGGTGAGAAGACCCCCTGCAATCTAGCCAACTCAGCCTGGAGGCTGGCAACTTCTGCCTTCAGCCCAGAGAGGTGCCTGCAGATGGGGCAGCACCGCAGTTCCCAGAACGTCATTCTGAAGACTGCTGCTCCACATCCATTGCACTGCACCACTTACAACATGATTCCTAACTTCTCTGTTCTGTCTGCCCAGGTCGCTATTAGTAAACCTCGCTTCCCCTTAGTACTGTAACCCTTTTCCTAGGGACCATGTACCAGGATGCCCCAAGGCTTCATTTTTTGTTTTTAATATTTGTTTTTTTACAATAGCAATCACATGAAGATATCCTCCCAGCTTATGCAGCACTGCCTGGCTGCCTTCTGTGGCACACCCCACTCTGTTTATGTGTCTGAGCAGGAAGCCGTCACGTCTTCCTGCCTACCCCATAAAGCTAGGTTGGCCGAGGGAGGGTGGGGATGGGGAGGGAGAGTTGGGCAATCCACCTTTTCTGTGCTGTGAAGACAATCAGTGCAATCCAGTCCAAACCTCCTTAGGCTTTGTCTGGCTCTAATACACAACTCCACTGAACTGCAGGAATGAAAGAACTCCTCGGCCACCAGTGAAAACCTAAATGTTTGTTGCAAAAAGTCACCAAAATACTAGCAAACTACAAATAAGCCACCAGCCCACAGAAAAAAAAATCAGCAGTATTTCAATCCCTCTGGATTTAAAGTAGCAATCTACAATTAGCAGTACTGCAAACCCCTTCTTAAGTTAAACGGGCAAAAACAAGTGTAAAATTAAAAGTTAAGGTCCACCTCCCTTTGAATTCGAGCAAGATTGTGCCTCCTCCAGTTTCCTAGTTCCCAGTTCAAGACTGTGCGTACTTCCAAGCTCCCAGTTCAGTTTTTTAAAAGCAGTCTTTACCTTCAAAAGATAGGAGTTGTATCCTCTGCTGTTTCCATACTTAGCTAGTATAATTGCTGTTTTAGACCCAATTTTTACTGCTTGCTGTACTGTGTGCTAATTTTGTACCTGTACCACTTGTTTAATTGTTTTTTGGTTACCTATTTGCCTCCTCTTCCCCTTCCCCCAGGACACACCTGGAAACGAGCTGTACTCAGCTCAGTATGTCTTTCCTGGTGAAACGTTTGAAATAAATAAAGGGGAGGCAGTATAGCGCAGTGGTTTAAGGTTCTGAGCTGCAAATCTGGAGACCTGGGTTTGAATCCCACAGCCCCCACTTGCATATACTGTGTGACCCTGAGCATGTCACTTAACTCCCCTGCACTTCCAGGCTGCACCTGTAAACAAGCTTTCAGCTTAGTGTGTCTCACCTGGTTAAACAATTGGAAAAAAAAGAAAGAAATATTTTTTAAAAAAAGGTTTCCTCAATCCACAACAGCTGTGAATCACAGGAAAACATAAAACTGATTTTTTTATGGAACAGAGTAAAATAATACTAAAAAAAAAAATAAAAATAAAACAAAAACACAGATCCACCATTTAAATGTTGAAAACCGTATACTGTCACTGTTATCCTGTATGATATGTCCTATGCTGTATTACTTGCCTGTATATGCAAAATTATATGTAACTAACCCTGGGTCACCCCTGAAAAGGGGAACTTCAGGGCTGGGTGGGCTTACCCGGTTAACAAAATTTAATAAATAAAATAAATAAATGTACCACAGTAAGGTCAACACCCAGGATCAAGAGGAGGGATATTATATCTGTAAAAAGGAGGCTAGATAACACAAAAAATACATTCCTGAATTTTCTTTTTTGGTTAATTGGGATACTTCACATTTTTTTGGAAGACTGCTAGTTGAGGTGCTAGACGCAACATCTAGCACCAAGCCGGCGACCCATGTTCGGGCGTGAGCTCAGACTGCCAGGGGTTGGCCGGGGAGGAGAGAATCGAGCATCCAGAGGACAGTTCTCCTCTCCTGGGGAGGGTGGGCTCGCATTCCTGCCACAGCAGCGACTCCCAGTGGAGACTGGGAGAACTGAAGCCGGGATCGCGCACGCAAGGGGAGAAGGAGACGGTGGATGCTTGCGAGCGGGGTGCAGGAACGTGCCCAGCTCGCGCTGAGCGTCACTACACATCTGCTCTTCCACAGGGGTCACGTCACAAGCCAGCACAAGGAAAAACCCCGGCTGCTGGAGAGATGACAACACATCAGCCCCACACCCACTGCTGGATCCCACCCACCCCAGGTTCCGATATCCTCTGGCCTGCACCTGACCAGATTTGAAGGAGCGCCCAAGGTAGGAGTGGGTGGCCCCACCCTGAGGTGCACAAGTCAGGGGGGACCTAAAGGGAAACTGTGTAAATTCACAGCCCCCTTCCATCGAAAAGCTTACCCCCGATCCAGCTTTTTATGTAGAAAAGCGCATTTTTCTCGCACTACTTGCTTTATTTTTATTGCAAAAAAGTCTGCAAATCGGGGAATATTGTGGGCGCTGGGGTCTCCATTTACTGTAAAGTGCGGCGCCACACTGCTCTTCAATACAATCGAGCAGTGTGGGCATACACAATAATCACACCAAGTCCTCCATAATCCAGTTCATGAACTTTGCAATAAACATAAAAGTAAAGTACAATCTTGAAAACGTACTACATAAAAAGTTGAATCGAAAGGTAGAACACAGGGGCTAAATCGGATTCAGGGAATCTGAGGTGCAGGGGTCCTCAGACAGGGCGGGATCAGCTGGCGATGCCTGAGGGATGCCCCAGGACAGGCAACTGGAGGGAAACAAATGTGGAAAAAAAAACCTTGATAAATAGTAACAAAACATCAACAACAGCAACAAGGCAGTATATAATAGCTCCAAAAGCAGCGATTACGCTTGAACACCACAATTAAGGGCAACAATTAAGGATAGTCAAACCAGGTGAGGCAAGTCCTGCGCAAACTCAATACAACAATATAGAATAAGTGCTCGAAAGTCGATAAGACCAATGCAGTCAGAGGGCAAGAATTTAGAGAGGAAGTATGGGGGGGCATAAGACAAAATTATCACAGTAATGTTGTTTCCTCTAAAGGAGTCCTAATGTATTCTGACATACACAGTAAGACCTTGTTGTCCTGCTGCCCCCTAGAGGAAAGCGTTAAACCTACATTCTAGGTAGGCACGCTCTCGGTTTCAAATCACTGTCCCGTGGTAGAGTCTATACAATTGTCAGATTCTTACGAGCAACCCCAGAAAGCCAAGTCAAGTCAAATTTATTTAAAAGACGCCCAATCCCGAAGGCTCTGGGCGCCGCACAAAAACTTTACAGCATTTCATACCGTGTAAATTATAAATTAAAATTATTACATACATATAATCAAAATTACTCCCCAAAAGCTCGCAAAAATAGAAAGGTCTTCAGGCGAACCTTAAAGGCAGTTATGGTGGGAGCCTCCCTAACTACAGAAGGCAAGGAGTTCCAAAAAGCGGGAGCGGCAACACTAAAGGCTCGGTCCCCTACAGACTTTAGTCTCGCTCTTGGAACAGTTAGGAAGCCACCGCTGAAGGAGCAGAGATTACGGACAGAGGTGGAAAGTACCAGGAGATCAGACAGGTAACCAGGGCCCTGCCCGTGTAAGGCCTTATAGGTGAGAAAACCCACCTTGAAGAGTACTCTCCATCTGACAGGCAGCCAGTGCAATTCGCGCAGTATAGGAGTAATATGGCAAAATTTGCTTTGCCCGGACAAAAGCCGGGCAGCAGCGTTTTGCACTAGCTGTAGTCTACGAAGAGAACCTCCAGAGACCCTGAGATAGAGGGCATTACAGTAGTCAAGCCTAAGAAAGCTTATAAAAGAGCTGAAAAACTATAGCAAATGCTTATAGCATTTTAACGGAAACTTTTCCTAAAACCTACCACCCCCAACATGGGCTAAAGACTCAAGTCACAGATGTCCACTAGAGAAAAACAAACTTTCAACTAAACACAACAAAACGCATGAGCTGGAGTGCAGAGACTGCAGGTTCTGGCAGGGGATGCAGGGTGGGAAGTCAGAATACATTAGAACTCCTTTAAAAGAAACAACATTACTGTGCTAAGCAATTTTTTTTTCAAACAACAAGAAGTCCTACTGAATTCTGACATATGCAGACTACCAAGCAGTTCCCTTTGAAGAGGGTACAGAACCTACTTAGGAAAGAGGCTCTGCAATAATGCAGTTCCAAACCTGGCATCACTTCTTGCCTGCATATCCAGGCTGTAATGCTTGGTAAATGTGTATACAGTTTTCCAGGTAGCTGCTTTACAGATTTCTGACAAGGGAATGTCTCTAGCAGCTGCTATAGTGGCAGCTGTGCCCCTGGTAGAGTGAGCCTGGAAGCCTATGGGGGATCCTTCCCTAATTTCTGATAGCAAAACTGAATGCAAGACACTATCCATCTTGCAATGGTCCTTTTAGTGGCAGGCTTACCCCTGCCCACTTCTCCATAGGTAAGGAACAACTTGCCATTGTCACCCCTATGGCCTCTGGTCAGATCCAATAGCTGATATCCCTCTTTACTAGAGTGTTCGATGAAGAAGACAGGCAAATTTATAGACTGGTTAAGGTGGAAACTCTGAGACCACTTTAGGGAGGAAACTTCTATTTGCTCTGAGAACCACTTTATCATTATGAAAGGAGATACAGTTAGGTTCCACAGATAAGGCCTGTAGTTCACTGATACATCTTGCTGAAGTGATGGCTACTAAAACAGTTTTCCATGTCACAAACTTTAACTCTGCTGAGAACAGAGGTTCAAAGGGGGTTTGCATTAATTGTGCTATGCATATAGTTAGATCCCATAAAGGGGTAGGCTCCCTATGAGGGGGGTGTAAATGCAGCAGCCCCTTAAAAATGTTTTTAAATACCGGGTCAGAGGCTAAAGAAGAAGAAGATTTACCTGCTGACATATAAGCAGAGACTGCTGCCAAGTGAACCCTCAGAGTAGAAGGCTTAAGGCCTAGAGAATGTAAATGAGCCAAATAATCTAATAAAAGTGGAATGCCCACCTGTTGTGGTTCCACACCCGACTGACTGCACCATATGGTAAACCTCTTCCATTTGGAAGAATATGTTTTCCTAGTGTTTGGTTTTCTGGAAACCTTTAGGATATCAATAACCGAGTCAGAGAGTTGCAAACCAGCATATTCTAACTGCAAGAGCCAGGCCTTCAGCCTGAGGGACCCCCAAGTTGGGGTACATAATCCTCCCCTGGGAGGAGGTCAACAGGTCATACCACCTGGGGAGGCAAATCAGGTTGGTCGATGCCAGAGCCACCAGTATCGAGTACCAAGGCTGCCTGGCCCAGTCTAGGGCTATCAGGATCATCAGTGCTGACTGGCCCCTGAGTTTGGTCAGTACTCTGAGCAGCAAGGGAAATGGAGGAAAGGCATACAGGAATTTCCCTGACCAGTCCAGAAGAAGTGCATCCACTGGAACTGTGCCCAGGACTGGAGGCCTGCAACAATACCGAGGCAACCAGTGATTGTCTGGGGCTGCAAAGAGATCTATCTCTGGAGTGCCCCACAGCTTGAAAATGTCTTTGAGAACTAGGTGATTCAATGACCACTCGTGGTGGTTCTGGTTGATCCTGCTGAGAGAGGCTGCCAGAACACTGTCCTTCCCAGGAAGGTGAACTGCTGACAGAGTTACCTCCAGGGAGTAGGCCAGATTCCAAATCTTCACAGCTTCTGTACACAACAGAGTGGACCTTGTGCCACTCTGTTTGTTGCTGTAAAACATGGTTGTGGTGTTGTCTGTCCTGACCTGCAACACCTTCCCCTGACTCATGGAAGAAAAGGACCGGAGAGCCAGCAAGACTGCTCTGAGTTCCAACAAATTTATGTGCAGAAGAAACTCCTGAGGAGACCATGTGCCTTGAGCTGTGTGGTCCCCCAAATGTGCACCCCACCCCAAGAGGGATGCATCTGTGGTGAGTACCACTGTGGGATTTTCCTGAAGGAATGGGACACCCACCCTGAGGTTGTCCTTTTCCTGCCTCCACTGCAGCACTTGAAGGAATGTGGAAGTTACTGGAATCAGTCTGGACACTTAATCTCTGCACTGGGACCAAAAGGACTTCAGGTGGAACTGAATGTCTCTCATCTGAAACCTTGCCCCTGGTACCACTGCTGTTGCAGCTGCCATGTGTCCCAGCAACCACAGAAAGTACCTGGCTGGTTTTGGGGAGTGGAGCTTGAAAGAATCCACTAACTGCACTATGTTGTCCACCCTGTCTGGTGGAAGTCTTGCTTTTCCCAAAACTGTGTCCAGTTCCACTCCTATGAACTGCAGGAGCTGGACTGGCTTCAGAACTGACTTTTTTTGTATTTATTAAGAAGCCCAGTGAGCGAGGAGTAGTCTGAGTGACTGCCAGAGCCTCTACCACCTGCTGTTGAGACTGGCCTACCAACAGCTTGTCATTCAGGTAGGGGAAAACAAATTCCTAAACATCTTAGGTGTGCCACCACCACTGTCAGGCATTTTGTAAAACGCTCTGGGAGCTGAAGTCAGGCTGAAGGGGAAGGACCTGAATTGGCAGTGACTTGATGGCAATCTGAACCTTAGGTATTTTCTGTGTGACTGCCTGATAGGAATGTGGAAATAAGCATCCTTGAGGCCTACGGATGTTAGCCAGTCTCCTTGCCTAACAGTGGGCAATATCATAGCCAGGGTGACCATCTTGAATTTTTGATTTGTTAGGTGTTTGTTCAGTAACCTTAAATCCAGAATGGGTCGTCAAGCCCAATTTTTCTTTAAGGTCAGGAAGTACCTTGAATACAATCCTTTCCCTCTTTGGGACGGAGGGACAGGTTCCACTGCCCTGTCCTGAAGGAGGGTTATAACTTCTGTTTCCAGTAGGGAGCTTTCTGCTGGATAGGCAGGCTTGAACAGCCTTGATCTCAATCTGGGGAACTGTTTGAAATTTAAAGCAAGGCCTTTGCCCACCACCTCCAGAACCCAACTGTCTGATGTTACAGACTCCAGTTCTGGAGGTAGTGGGCTAGTCTGCCCCCTACTGGAACTGTGGAGGCAACCCATGACTCTTCATGGAGTCTGCTTAGCTGGTGTCCTGGGTTGGGAAGCTGGGCTAGAATGAGTGACACCTCTCCTGCCCCTTCCCCTAAAGCATCCACGCTGTTGCTGTAGACAGGGAAAGCCTGGACCTGGTAGAAAGGCCTCTGGTAAGGCCTGCCCCTGCCTCCCCTAGCTTGTTGTTTTTGAGGTATGGCAGCCTTTTCCTTGGCTGCAGCACTCCTATAGGAAGTTCTATATTCATCCATGTTCCTCATGTAGGCCTCAGTGTTCCTCAAAGAGGGAATTCTGGACCAGAGGAAAATCCAAGGCCTTTGTCTAGGTGTCCTGTGACAGGTTTGTGGTTCTCAGCCATGAAAACCTTCTCAGGGATACAGAGGTGACCAATACCCTGGATCAAATCATTGGCATCCATTGCCATATGGAATTGCTGCTTAGAAGCCTCAATTCCATTTCTAGCTCTTTCTCCCACATCTGCAGCCAAATCAGCAGGAATTTTAGATGCCAGAGAAGATACAGCTTCCCACAATTTATTTTGGTATTCTGCCACATAAGCCATATAAGAGGCCTGTCTGGCAATAAGGGAGGAGCCCAGGTATGACTTCTTTGTCATAGAGTCAGTCTTCCTAGAGTCTTTCTCAGGAGGGTGGGAACATAATGGGAATGTTTGCCTTTTTACAGGCAGCAGCCTGAACTACCCCTTCATGACTGGGGTGACAAGACAGAAATTCTGTGGCCATTTCTGGCCACTGGACACTTTCTATTTGTCCTCCTGTCCACAGGAGGAACAGAAGCAGGGGTACCCAAGATTTTAGTATCTGTCTCCTAAGAGACTTGTGGATGGGTATCACCAGCCTTTTAGTGGCAGGGACATCCATCATTTCAACATAATCCGGTTCTTCCTCCTCCTCTGAGGATTCCTGAACCAGTAACTGGATGGTTTCAGCCACCTATTTCACAAAAGAAAAATGAGTGAGGGCATCCTCCAACTGCTTGGGTGGAGAAATGCCTCTCTCACGTTCTGGAGAAACCTGCGGTTCAATAAGACCATAAAAGTCCTCCTCCTCTTCATCATCTTGTTCAGCCTCCTGGTCCCATGGATAATCACATTCGGAGGTATCCAAGGGAATTTGAACCAGTTGAGGAGTAACTGGACATATCACCGGTTCAGCTGGACCAGACTGAAGGGACTGTATAATGCGTACAGCATTAGCAATCTCCTCCGTGGTAGGAACTGCAACCACTAGCGGCTTAGGAGCCAGTTCGGTATGCTTTCCCTTCTTTTTCTTTTTCGCGGAAGACGGTTCAAGGGCTGTATCTGCAGTTTGTTTGGAAGAAGAGGTATAACCTTGGTCAGAAGGCACCCCTTCTGGTTCTTTTTAACCTGAACCGGTTCGGCCATCTGTGTTAGCGGATTTTTCAGCCAATTTCTCATTCAGTCGGTCAAGGCACCTGTCAAGCGTTGACTGAGGGAAATTCTTACAAATGTCACAGTCTGCATCCAGGTGTTCAAACCCTAAGCAGAAAACACAAGTTGTATGGGGATCGGCTATGGCAAAAGTTTCCCCATGTTCCACACATTGTTGAAACCCGGTTGGTCCGGTTTTCTTTTTGGGTTTCTATGACTCCATCTCAAGCTTATCCATGTAGTGGTTAAGCCGTATAAGAATCCCAAAATAGTTCTGGTTAATAGTCTGGTATTAGCGGTCCAGAAAAAAAGTGACAAACAAATTTTTTTATTAACCAGAGCTAACAAACTTTTTCTGAGAGAAAGAAAAGAGAGAAAAAGGAGAAAAGACCTCGGTACCCCAACGGTTGTACGGCAGCTGCTAAAGAACTGAGACGTACCGCATTATAGACAATAAACCAATGAAAACTGTATTTATACCGAGGAACAGTAATAAGAAACTAAGACGCTAATAAAATATTTTTATCGGTAAGGTAACCGAAGGGATAAACCACTAACTCGACGAGATACTAAGGAGAAATCTCTGAGGTGTCTTCACAGTAAAGCAGAGTAAAGAATCTGATGGTTGAATAGAATGTACCAGGGGACAGTGATTTCAAACCGAGCGCGTGCCTACTTAGAATGTAGGCTTAACTCCTTCCTCTCTGGGGCAGCAGAACAACCAGGTCTTACTGCATATGTCAGAATACATTAAGACTTCTTGTTGTTTGAAGGAGGGGTTAGAAACATTTGCAGGGTTTGGGGATGATTTCATCAATAATTGTTTTGAAAGTATTAAGTGGTATTAAAGTATGAAGCTTTAGTGTGGATTGTAGCTTATTCCAGGTGGTAGGGAGGACATAGCTCATGGCTACCCTGCCATATTAGGTTCAAAAATTAGGCACTTCCAAGGAGATGTAAGCACAATTCCTAGTAAGTGCATAAGAGCTATGTAATCGATGAAAGGTAGAGGTGATGTAGAGAGGTAGTTTATTTAGCAATGCTTCGTAAGCCCAGGTGTAGATGTGGATGAGTCTTCTAGTTGCCAGGGAGGTTCAAGACACCTACTTGTATACATTGCAGTGGCGAGGTCTAGAAGGGGCATTGGTTATAAAACAGATAGCAAAGTGGAAGAGAATATCTAATTTGCAAAGGCTTGTCAATGCACAATTGTTCTAAATGAAATCAGCATAATCCAATAGGGCAAAAACATGGCCTGTACTAATCTAGATCTAGAATCCCGGGAAAATAGAGATTTGTTTCTAAAGAAGAACCCTAATCTCATCTTTAGTTTTTTGGACAAAGTATCAATGTGGGAGGAGAAGGATAGTGAGAGTCAAGTGTGAAATCTAAATATCTGACATTATCTACCACTCGAGTGTATCCCCTAGAAGTGTGGTGATAGGAGTAGGTGGACTATGAATGGGACGAGAGTCTGGTGGGTGGAAGAACACTGTCTTAAGTTTTTTGGCATTCGGTAATAGTTTAGATCAGTGGTACTCACTCCGCGGCTCACGAGCCGCATACGGCTCTTTACAGTTTTTGTTGTGGCTCGTTAACACGTACTATAATTTTAATGTATTTGGAGCTTTTTACATGCCACAGCAATGATCACCCACTTAGTGCTTCTACATGCAACATTACGTTTAATCGTCTCCCGCTTAGCGCTAAAATGGATTTATCATAGAGAGAATATATTTCTGTGTAACAGAAAGTCATGTCCATTGCCAAAACTGGACTTACCGAGCTCCCATGCACAGGAGAATGCTAGAATGCTCCCTTGTACTGATAAACAGATGCCTCCATTATGGACTGATTGCATGGGAGCGTCCGTTCATGGAAGTATGACTAACTTTTGATTTCTGACAGGTCCAGATCAAGGGGAACTGTAAGAGCAGCTACCGTGAGCCCCAGGATATAAGTTATGTTCACAACTAGACAGGTGTGAGACTGCATGAGACAGCTTCATTGTACTGTGCCCTGCTGAAGCATTTCAGCCAGATGATTGTAATTTACTGACTGCTACAGGATGTATATATGTTAAAAATGTTTTAAGTATCAAAATGAAGGATGGTTGAGAGGCAATGTTACTCTTGGATCCATCACCTTGTAGCAATGTCTCACACTGTGTGCCCCATCAGTGTATATGTGTGTGTGTGTGTATTCCAGCTGCAAATGCCCCAGCACCCAGCACTTACAATCAGTCTTTACACCCCTAGCACATGTCATATTCCCTCAACAAGGCCTCCAGGCTGCACTGTCTCCCACCCTCGCCAACCTCCCCCCGTATCTCCACTCCTGCCCCCGCCCCAACCACCTCCCATAGTCCCCCTTACCCCTTGCACCTCCTTCCCCCTCCTCGATCTCCTACCCTCACTTTCCCCACCACCCACCCCCTTCCCTTGTCTTGCTCATAGCTCAAGTCTTTGTACTGGTTATTACATGTTTGTAAGTCAATGACTATATGTTTGTAACTAAAAATGATGACTGTTGCACATGCTGATGTGGAACCTTTGTAAAACAGCCTCGGCTCAAAGGTATTGTAATCCTAGAATGAAATAAATAAATAAATAATGTATAGGTCTGTGCCGTCAGAAGCCCTAAGGGTGGGACTATACTGCATGTTCCTGGTCTGAGCAACATTAAGTTTAACTGTCTCATGCTTAACGCTATCAGCACTATCTCCAACTCCCGCTTAGCGCTAGCCCCCCCCCCCCCACACACTGATGGGGCACACAGTGTGAGACATTGCTACAAGGTGATGGATCCAAGAGTAACACTGCCTCTCAACCATCCTTCATTTTGCTACTTTGGAAACCCTATATCCCATATGGAGAAGGTACTATCCACTGAGCTTTTACAGTTTACAGATCTTGCCTTGCCTTGTCTTCAGCAGCTGTACAGTGACAGAAGGATCCAGGGAGCTGTGTGTTAAGTTCAATAAATATTAGTTTTATTGGGTTAATTTAATTTGGGCATTATTTGATGATCTGCAATATGCACACTACAAATGGATGTTTCGATGTGAATAAAATGCTGGGGTCATTGCTGCTTTATTTCTTGATTATTCAAAAAAAAATCTGATTTCCATTAAATTAAATTAGTGTTTTATTAATAAACAGTTTGTTATTAAAAGGTTATTTTTTAGTAAATGCAATAAAATGTGTTTTAAATTATACTTTTGAGGAGCGCGTGCCATATTTCATATAACATGTATGACTGCTGTGGCTCCTTAGCATAGGCTGCCAACTCATGTGGCTCCCAAGCCAGTCAGGACAGAGTATCAATGGATAAGATGATATTAGATTATGCTGAAGCTTATTGACGTTAGACTGAAGAGCAGCACAGATTTGTCCAATGGATGGTCTAGATATGTTGAGGAAGGTATCGTCCAAGAAAAGACAGATGTTTGGGTTAACAATGCCTTTGCTCAGGTCATTTACAGGTTTCAAGAACAACAGAGGGCCCAGTATGGGGCCCTGTGGAACCCCTCTTAAAAGAGGGAGTCAGGAGGAAAAGGTTCAGTTTATTTTGATACACTGTTGTCTATTTTCCAGGTAGCTGGCAAACCAGCTTACTGCAGAGTCATCCAGTCCCAAGTCTGTATGACAAACTGTGACGGGTGGAATGAGCCCTTAGCCTGACGGGAGGCTCCCTACCTGCCAACTTATAGCAGAGGTCAATGCAGGATACAATCCACCTACCAACTGTTGGCTTAGCTACCGGTCTGCCAGGCACAGCTTCAGCGTAAGTGACAAAGAGCTGGCAAATCTCTCTCCGAATTCCAGCCGTGCACTCCTTGTAACGGGCAAGTGCTCACAGCAGGTCCAGAGTACGAAGCCTGTGCTCGGCCTCTGAGGTGTGGTTGGTGAAATACACTGGGATATTGATCACCTGGTTAAGGTGAAACTCAGACACAACCTTTGGGAGGAACTTCAGCCTGGGGCAAAGGACAACCTTGTGCCTGTAGAAGATCAAATAAGGAGATTCCAGTGAGATGCCTGGAGCTCGATTGGGCGTGCCCATGAGCTTTGCCAACACCAGCAACAAGACCCATGGTGGTGGTGGTTCACGCACCGGAGAGGAAATGTGGTCAAGGCCTTTGAAAAAACACCAAACCACCTTCTCCTGCGCCAGTGATGGCATAGCAGCCCATGCCCAGTATGCAGAGATGACTTCCAGCTGCAGCTTGAGAGTAGTCGACTGAAGGCCCAACTAATAGAGGGATCAAAGGTAGTTGAGAATGCTACCCACCAGGCAAGATAAGGGGTCCAGCCCCTTACCCTGGCACCAAATGGAGAAACTCTTCCATTTGAAGGCATAGCATTTTTGGGTCGACTCCTTCAGAGAAGCCTCGACCACAGTGAGGACATCTTTGGAGAGCCCAAAAGCCTGGAACTCTAGCCACTCAGGAACCAGGCTGTCAGGTAAAAAGGACTGAATGTCTGGATGGAGTACCTTCTCCTGACTGCAAGACAGCAGGTCTGGGCATAGAGGAAGATGCCATGGGAGCCTGCAGCTGAGACTGAGCAGATCTGGGTACCAGAACTGGCAGGGCCAGTTCGGAGCCACCAGGATCATCCGTGCCTTGTCCCTCCTGGCCTTGTTCAGCACCCTGAGGATCAGCAGAAATGGAGGGAAGGCATACTTAAGGCCCGAGGTCCAGGACCTCGAGAAGGTATCCCCCTGCAGTGTTCCCTGCTGAGGGGGGTGGGCACAAAACAGCCTCAGCTTTGAGTTCTCCCTGGAAGCAAATAGATTCACCAGAGGGAAGCCCAACCAGGAGAACAGATTGTGCACTACCTCCAGAGGGACAGCCTAGTCGTGAGACGCCTCACCAACCCGGCTGTGGGCGTCCGCCAGCTGGCTGGAGATACCAGCCACATGGATGGCCAGGAGATCAATGTTCAGGCTGCGTACAAGGGTCCAAATGCAGAGAGCTTCCCTGCACAGAGGAAGAGAGTCCCGCCTGGTTTGTTGAGGTAGTATATGGTTGTGGTGTTGTCCATCTACACCTGAATGACCTGACCCGGAATGTGTGGAGCAAAGGCTGTCAGCACCAGCCGAACTGCCCGAAGCTCCAGCAGGTTGATATGGCATTGGGACTCCTGGGGGTCCAGAGTCCGTTGACTCTGTGGTTCCCCAGGTGGGCACTCCATCCCGTCAGGAAGGCATCAATCATGATTGTGACCATCGGCTCCAGGTGAACAAATGGAATTCCTTCCTGCAGATGTTCCAGGACTAACCACAACTGGAGGGTGTCCCACATCAACTGGGTCACAGTGACCAGCTGTTCGAAGTGGCACTTGTGCTGAGACCACTGATGGTCTAGCTCCCACTATAGACAGCACATTCTCCACTGGGCCTAACGGACCACGCTGGTCCATGACGCCATGAATCCCAGAAGGCACAGGAAATCCCGAGAACAGCGCAACTGCCCAACCCAAAATGATCAAGCAAAAGAAGAGAGAACCTCTGCACGATATGCCAGGAGTCAAGCTCTGACTCTGCAAGAGTCAAGCTTCGCCCCAATGAACTGAATCACCTGCAAAGATACGAGCTCCAACTTGGCCACCCTGACCAAGTTTGGAGGACCAGATTCCAGGACTGCTTCACCTCTTCCCTGGAGGGACCTGCTATCAGCCAGTCGTCCAGGTAGGGGTACACCCAGACCCCTCGGTGTCTCAGGTAGGCTGCCACCACTGCAATGCACATGGTGAAAACACTGGGAGCCGAGAAGAAGCCGAAGGGCATGGCCTAGAACTCATAGAGCTTCCCCTCCACACGGAACCAAAGGACCAGTGGTGGGACAGACAGATGGGAACATGGAAGAATGCGTCCCGAAGATCTTGGGAGCAGAATTACATGTTCTGCACCAGGGATGGAATGATCTGAGACAGAGATACCCTCCTAAAAGTGCATGACCAAAGGAACCTCTCTTCCAGGGTGTACATGCTGAGATTCTCCTTATCCAGATTGGAGCCCCTTTTTAACCCTTTCTGCCGCTTCGCCCTGGACTCTCCTATACGTACTCACCACTGTGATCTCTATCACTCTCTGTCTTTCCCTTCACTAGTTAACAGGCGTCTCTCCCACTGCACCAAACTCATCTCAAAATACTGGCTTGGCTCTCTACTTCCTTAGCTATCCTTCTCTCTCTCTCTCTCTCTACCCCTCCCTGCCTGCTCACTCCTTAAGATCCTCCAACTCACAGATCTCTGTGGTCCCCACTGTTCTACTCTCGCAAGACAGTCTGCTTTCGCTCATCATTTCCCCAAAATCTGGAACACCCTTCATCAAATTCATCACTCCTTCTATTATCATTCCATCTCCTCTGCCCTTCATAACTTCCTCTCCTCAAACTGAACCTGCTTTCCTCAGTTTTAATTTAACTACCATCCCTTCTAGCACTTAGCCACCATTATCTGGGACTAAGCTAAACCTATACAGATGCACTTTGCATTCAAATGTCGCACTTTAATTGTTCAAATCATTGTTTACCTGCGACCTGTTTACCCATTCCATACCAGCTGTAGTATGTTGTATTTCTGTATCCTCGTTATGGTTTAAATTCTTGTAATGTTTTCATATTACTGATTGTAAGTGTGAATGTACTATGTATCCTTGTATGCATACTCCCTGTACCCTTTTTTCCCAGGTCGCACCGGGAGATGTGCAACTTGTTGTTCAGTGTGCCTTCCTGGTAAAACATTTCAATAAATAAATAAAATCCCTCAGTCTCTCCTCATAGGGCTATTGGTGCAACCCCTGCAGCACTTTAGCGAACTTCCTCAGGACTGCCTCCACTGTGGCCTCGAGAACTGCACACAATACTCCAGGAGGGACTCACCAGTGAGCTACATAGTGGCAACACCACCTCCCAACTCTTGCTGGAAATACCACACAATGCATCCCAGCACTGCACTGGAACTACCCACTACTTTGTACCACTGTCATGCCATTCTGAGGTAATCAGATATAATAACCTCAAGGTACCTTTCCTACTTGCTGACTGACAATACCTCTCCCCATCCTATACTCAGTTACTGCGTTCTGATGTACTAGGTGCATGTTTTTGCACTTTTTGAACCCCAACTGCCATGTTTTCAACCACTCCTTGAGTTTCCCCAAAATCTCTACACATTCTTCCCACCCCCTTCTAATTGGTTTCCCAAGGATCCATCCCCGGTCCCATTCCTTTCTCCCTACTTGTTAACTCCCTTCCCAGTGACAGCATAACGTGTAACTCCCTACTGTATGCAGATGACCTCATACTGTACCAAAGTGCTAAGACCCAGGCAGAGCTCTCAACCACACCTTCTGATAACTATAGTGACACCCAGAAATGGCTCTTAGTTCACCAACTCCTGGTTAATGCCAAGAAGACAAAGGCTATGCTATTCAGCTCTTAATCTAGGCTAGCCAAGGCAGCCACCAACACTACCTCTCTTTGTATTACTCACCTGACGGCTCACCCCTAGAGACAGAGACCTCTTTCAAATGACTGGGAGCCACCCTCGACCGTGCCCTGACATTGAATGATTACATAGGACACACTGTCTGGCACGTGCACCAAAAACTAGGAGTTGCTTACAGACTCAAGGACTAGCTAACCCCTGAAGTCAGACTCACCATAGCCCAGGGCACCTTACTCCCCCTGCTGGACTACTGCTCTCCTATTTACACTCGAACCTCATCCTCAGGTCTCTCCAGATTAAATATGACATATAACAGTATTTGTATGTTCACCCTCATAGCACCCTACTCCACACATCATTGCTCCCTCTACCAGACCCTAGGATGGTTCCCCCCACAGGCCCACCAGTACTACCTTCTAGGCTGCCTTGTAGATAAATCCATTAGGGATAAGGAGGTGTCCCTCCACTCCACCCTCAAGCCAAAGCTTTGCCTGCAAGGCCTCTGGAACTCCTCAAACCTTATGTTAACCCACAGGTAATCATATGCATGGGCCAGAAGAAAAAAATTACTCACCTTAGTAATTGTGTTTCTTCTAATGGAGTCTTGCTGTATTCTGACAATCTGCAGTTAGCTCCAGCCTTTGCACTGCCCCGGAGTGCAGAGGGTTAATTTTCTATGCAGTGCATAGAACGCTGAGCTCGAGCTCAGTTGAGGTCTCTGTCTGCAGCACTTTGAAACCCAACCATCATATTCTTACAAGCATACACTCACTAACTAACTATGTGGAAACTGTAACATTTTTTAACTAGCCAACTGGCAACAGAAAATTTTGGATTCCCAAAGGAAGACTCAAGTCAGGAAACCCAAAACCAAAACCTATCCAAAAATAAAAGATTATAATACAAAGCACCCAGATAAAGTGGAGGGTGTGCTTGAAGCACCCCTGGGGTGCAACACTGCACCTGCCCACCCACTTCCCAAAAACAGGTTCTGAGAGGGGAGGTAGGGAGGGTGGTCAGAATACAGCAAGACTCCATTAGAAGAAACACAATTACTAAGGTGAGTAATTTTTTCTTCAAACAACATGAAGTCTTGCTGTATTCCGACAATCTGCAGACTGGAGGAGGGACAGAACCTACTTTGGGAATAGGCTCTGAAGTACTGCTGTGCCAAACCAAGCATCACTCCTAGCCTGGATATCCAGAGAGTAATGCTTGGTAAAGGTATGGACTGTTTTCCAGGTGGCTGCTTGGCAAATTTCTAACAGAGGGATATCACTGGCAGCAGCCAGGGAAGCAGCTGTACCCCTTATGGAATGAGCCCTCAGGCCTAAGGGTAGAATTTTTCCCAGTTTCTCATAGCAGAACTGTATACAAGAAACAATCCACCTGGCTATAGTTCTCTTGGTGGCAGGTTTGCCCTTTCCCACTTCCCCATAAGTGATGAGCAACTGGAGGGAATCAAACTTGTGACCCTTTGTATGCTCTATGTAGTAGCTAAGGGCTCTTTTAACATCTAAACTGTGTAGCCTCCTGTCTCCTGAGGAAGAATGATCAGTGAAGAAAACAGGGAGAGACACAGACTGATTCAAATGGAAGTCTGAAACCACTTTGGGCAGGAACACCCTACTGGTTCTAAGGACCACTTTATCTCTATGAAAGGAGATAAAATCAGGTTCCACTGACAGGGCTTACAATTCACTGATACGTCTGGCAGAGGTAAAGCTACCAAAAACACAGTTTTCCAAGTCAAGTACTTAAGCTCTGCTGAGGACACAGGCTCAAAAGGGGGTTACATAAGTTGAGCAATGCAAACATTTAAGTCCTAGGCAGGGGCAGGATCCCTAAAGGGAGGATTGGTATGAAGCAATCCCTTGAAAAATGTAAAGAATACAGGGTGAGATGACAGTGAGGAAGGCTTACCCACTGACAGAAAAGCAGAAACAGCTGACAAGTATACCTTGACAGTAGCTGGTCTGAGGCCTAGGCCATTAAGATGGACCATATAATCCAGAACTGTAGGCAATTCAGCGGTGTCTGGAGATATATGCTTCTTGGAACACCAAATGCAGACTCTTTTCCATTTGGAGTCATAAGTCTTTCTGGTGGCAGGCTTTCGAGAGGCTTTGAGAATATCCAGAACCCCTTGGGACAGATGCAAATCTGCATACTCTAACTCTTCAAGAGCCATGCCTTGAGATTGAGAGACCGAAGATTGGGGTACCAAATCCTCCCCTGAGAGGAGGTTAACAGGTTGTAATTCCTGGTAAGAGACAGGGGAAGATGGACTGCTAGGGACAGTAAGAGGGGGTACCAGGGCTGCCTGGCCCAATCCGGAGCAATCAGAATCACTTTGCAGGGTTGTAACCTTACCTTGACCAGAACCTTGAACAGTAGAGGAAAGGGAGGAAAGGCATAGAGAAATTTCCCTTCCCAGTTCAACATCAGAGCATCCAAAGGGACTGAGCCCAAGACTGGGGGTCTGCAACAAAACAGAGGAAGTTGGTGATTGTCTGGGGCTGCAAAGAGATCTATCCCTGGAGTGCCCCACCTTGAAAAAATCACTTTCAACACCAGAGGGTCCACGGACCATTCGTGATGGCCCTGGGAGATCCTGCTCAGTGCATCTGCTAGCACACTGTCCTTCCCTGGAAGGTGGACTGCTTATCAGAGAGATCTGCAGGGAATAAGCCAAGAACCACAATTTCATGGCTTCCGTGCACAAGGCCATGGACCGAGTGCCTCCCTGCTTGTTGATGTACCACATGGTGGTGGTGTTGTCTGTTCTGACCTGAACCACCCTATTCTGCATGAACTGAGAGAAAGTTTACAGGGCCAGAAAAACTGCCCTGAGTTCCAGGAGATTGATATGAAGAAGGGATTCCTGAAGGGACCACAGTCCCTGGGCTGTGAGAGCCCCCAGATGGGCTCCCCACCCGGAAAGGGAAGCATCCGTGGTAAGGACCACCGAATGAGACTGAGTGACAAATGGGATCCCTTGCCTTAAATTGTCCTGATCCTGCCACCATTGAAGAGCTTGGATCAGTGTCCGAGTCACTGGAATCAGTTTGGTAAGAGAATCCTTCCTTTGGGACCAAAAGGCCCTCAGATGAAACTGAATGTCCCTCATCTGAAATACTGTACCTTGGACCACCGCTGTAGAAGCTGCCATGTGGTCCAAGAGCTGAAGGAAGTGCCTTGCTGGTCGGGACACCTGAAGGCTGAAGGAAGAAGCCAGTTCTATAAGAACTCTTGCCCTTTCCAGGGGAAGAAAGGCTCTTGCTTTGACAGTATCTATCTCTGCCCCTATAAAGGTAAGAAGCTGCACTGGTTCGAGAACTGACTTGGGGAGGTTGAGAAGAAATCCCAGGGAAGTGAGCACTTGCTGAGTCACTTGTAGGTCTGACTTGACTTGGTCTGGAAACTGACCCACTATGAGCCAGTCGTCCGGATATGTAAAAATGGAAATCTTTTGCCTTCTTAGAAAGGCAACTACTACTGCCAGGCACTTTGTGAAAACCCTTGGAGCTAATTTTAGACCAAAGGGCATTGCTTTGAACTGATAATGGCCTGAGGGCAACATGAACCTGAGGTACTTTCTGTGGGAGCACCTGATGGGGATGTGAAAGTAGGCATCTTTGAGGTCCAGGGAGGCTAGCCAGTCCCCTGGCCTTAGAGAGGGAAGAATTATTCCCAGAGTCACCATCTTGAACCTTGGTTTTAAAAGATGTTTGTTCAGGTATCTTAGATCGGTCGCCACTCCACTGTCTTTTTTGGGGTAAGGAAGTACCTGGAGTATAGACCTTTGCACCAGTGTAGGGTAGGAACTCTCTCTATGGCTCTTAAGGCCAGAAGAGACAAAACCTCTGCCTCCAGGGCAAGGGTTTCGGAGAGACTTGCAGGTGGAAAAGATCTGGCTCTCATCTTCGGAAATATTTTGAAGCTGAGAACCAGTCCCTGGCTTACTACTTCCTGGACCCACTTGTCTGAAGTAACAGACATCCAGTCCTGGACAAAGTAAGCCAGCCTGCCCCCTACAGGGATAGGAGAGTTGACCCAGGCAGACCCATCAGGGTGTCTGCTTGGCAGGGGCCTTAGGCTGAGGAGTGGATGCAGCCCTGCTCATCCCCCTTCTGCCTCTCCCTCTGAAGAACCCCCTCTGTGAAAAGGGAGAAGAGGCCTGTGCTTGGTAGAAAGGCATATGAAAAGGCCTGCCCCTGCCCCTAAATTACTGCCTTTGAGGAGTTGCCTGCCTCTCCATGGCCTGTGCACTCCTATAAGTGGTCCTATATTCCTCCATCTTTTTCATGTAATTCTCTGTCTGCTCCCCAGAGAATTACCTTCCACAGGGAAATCCATAGCCTTAGCCTGGGTGTCCTGTGAGAGGCCAGTACATCTGAGCCATGCCATTCTCCGAAGAGCCACAGATGTAGCCATGACTCTTGATGACATCACTTGAGTCCACAGCAGCATGAAATTGTACCTTAGATACCTCAATCCCGTCAGCAGCCACCTCCTCCAGCTCCTTGGCCAGCTGGGGGGAGGCCTGTTTAGCCACTGCCAGTACAGTGTCCCACCTGGACTTCTGGTACCTGGCTGTATAGGCCATATAATTAGCCTGCCAGAGTCCCAAAGAGGATGCCATGTACCGTTTCTTTGCCAAGGCATCCATCCTCCTGGAGTCTTTATCTGGGGGGTGTGAAGCCAAGAGAACATTAGCCCTGTCACAGGCTGCAGCCTGCATGACCCCAACATGGCTGCATTGTTGATAGAAAAACTCCATGTCTGAGCCTGATAAGGGCCTGATAAGTTATACCTCTTGTCCATTCTTTTATCAACAGGAGGTACAGAATTTGGAGACTAAAATTTTGTGTGTCTGTTTCCCAAAAGATTTGTGTAGGGGAATAGACAGCCTCCTGGACTCTGGGATGTCCATCATTTCAACAAAATCAGGCTCCTCTTGATCCTCTGTAGTCTCCTTCATAGGGAGCTGGAGGGTTTCAGCCACTTTTCTGTAGAACAGATAGTGGGGAGGAGACTCAGAGAGCCTAGGAGGGGAAACACCAGAAGGTCTGTCTGGGGAGATGTCCGGTTCAATGGGCACATCCAGACTTTCTGCTCCATCATACTCGTCATCTTGCTTATAATCCCCCTCCTCTCAAATTCTGGTCCATAAAAATCTTCAAGGGCATAATCCTGAACCAGAGGAACCAACCAAACCGAACCCCTAGCTAATGGAGCTGGATCGGAAGGAACCGAGCGAAGTGATTCAACAATCCGAATCGCTCGGGCAATCTCATCAGCGGTCGGAACATGAACCTCCAGATCCGAATCAGCTGATTTTTCTTTATGTTTCCTTTTTGTAGGAACTCTCCTCTTGCCCGAAGAAGTATCGCCCTGGTAAGAGGGCACTCCTTCTGGTTCGGACAGAACCGAACCGGACTGGCCATCCAGGTCAGCGGACTTCTCGGCCTCCTTTTCCCTAAGTCTACCTAATCTTTTTTCCAGGGTAGACTTAGGAAAGTTTTTACATATTTGGCAGTCTGTATCGAGGTGGTCAAACCCCAGACACTAAACACAGGTGGTGTGGGGATCGGCCTTAGCAAAGACCTCCCCACACTCACTGCAGTGTTGAAACCCAGTGGGCCCATTTTTTTTCTTGGGTTTCTTGGACGTGGCCAACCTAACCAAACTTACCCTTTTTTAGGCAACCACCAGGCAAGACTCCCTTATCGGTTTCTAACCGTGTTACGGGTATTGGAAAAAAACGTTAAAACATGTTTTTTTTTAAACCAATAAGGACCGGTAACCACACACTAAAGGAAAACACACAGGTTTCCAATATTTTGGATCAGTTCAGCCGAACCGATCGAGAAAAGTTTTTACAATTTTCACAAATAACCCAGAATTACTACCTAAAGTACTTACTGTACCTCAGACAGAGCCCTGAACCATAATACTACGGAAGTTGAGCGGAAAAACTGACACTTTAACCGACTTTGAACCAAGTAGGAGGAGAAATCTCCGGAGCGACTGTTCAGTGAGGTGGAGTAAAGAATCTGACAGTTGGGTTTCAAAGTGCTGCAGACAGAGACCTCAACCGAGCTCGAGCTCAACGTTCTATGCACTGCAAAGAAAATTAACCCTCTACACTCCGGGGCAGTTCAAAGGCTGGAGCTAACTGCAGATTGTCAGAATACAGCAAGACTTCATGTTGTTTGAAGGCCTTCTCCTCAGCGTCTTCTAAGCTGTGGAGCGGGCTATCCACTCCACTATGGACCTTGGGCTCACACACCCTATTCAAGTACTACTACAAAACGTCATTACTGGCAGCAGTCACCTGTACCTGGTCCCCTGGTTGACTGCACGACCCTGTTCATGGAAGCCGGACTGCCACCCCCCACCCCCCACAAAAAAAAATGTGGTGCCCCGGGATACCATTTATTTATATATTAAATTTTGGTGACTGGGTAGACCCACTGGGCCCCGAAGGTCCCTTTTTCAGGGGTGACCTGGAGAGACATTATATGGAGAGGTACAGGCAGTGAAAAGGTAACAGTGTACATACAGGTTCAATAAATACAGATTTTGACACACATGTAGAGCCATAATGGGATTCCATCCTTTGAGGTATGGCACTATCCATGAATATGGGTGAGTTGCCAAACTGAAGACTAGTTCTGTTCCACGTTTGTACAGGGGAAAAGATTAGGATAGTGGGGGTGGGCGGATTGTCAGGTGCCCTGACATCAGCAAGTGCTAGTTACAAGTAGATGCACCTTGAGCCTGGTACGGAAGTTCAATGGGGGGGGGGCTTCCTGTACCTCTAGTGGAAGTTTGTTCCACAGGTAGGGGGCTTTGACAGAGAAAGACTTGCCGTCCATGTGGGTCTTGACCCTGGGGGTTTCCAGCAGAGTGCAGCCCGAGGACCTCAGGGTCCAAGGGTTGCGCTTGGGTGCAACGGTATTGGAGAGGCTTGGAGGAGCCCCCGGGCTGCGTAACTTGAATGCTAAGCAGAGGAGGGGATATTGTAGGCGGGCTTCTAAGGAAGGTCACTGTAATTTGGTTGAGGTATCACAGTGATGACTTCTGGAGTGATCCTGTGTAGCAAACCGTGCTATCTTGTTGTATAGGATCTGCAGCCGCTGGACCTCCGGCTTTGCTATTCCTAGTAGTACAGGGGCAGCATAGGTCAGTGTAGGGAGCAGGATGCTGCTGGCAATAGAGAGCCTGGCTTTGGATACGAGCTGGTCCCTAATCCGATATAGGATGCCAAGTTTCCCGTGGATAGTCTTGGTCACTTGTTCTGTGTGGTTTTTGTAAGTGAGACATTGTTCCAGTGTTAGCCCTAGGTATTTTAAGGAGGACACAACTTTGATGCCAGTCCCTGCAAGAGTTTTGAGCTGAAGGGAGTTGGATCTGTCTTGCCCCAGGGGTCTGGGCCCGAACAGTTTTGCCTGCGTTCAGGACCATTCTGTTTGTATTTATCCAGTTCTCCAGTGACGTTAGGTCAGTTTGGAGTGAGGGACCAAGAGACTCCAGGTTATCCGAGGAGCGGCAGATGACTCTGTCATCCGCGTATTGTACGACTGAGCTATTCCCGCAGTGGAGGTTTAGGTCGTTCGTATATATTGAGAACAGGAGGGGGCCAAGGATTGATCCCTGTGGTACACCCCCTTTAAGGGGTAGCGCGTCTGATAGCACCCCTTCCAGCTGACTCTCTCAGTGCGACCAGATAAATAGCTCTCAAACCATTTCAGCACCAGCTACGCTGTTAACTACACTATATTTTGTTGGGCGCGGTGCTGCCACCATACCTCTGTGCACTTTACTTGTTGTCACTGTGTTCACTTTATGCCAGGTTTGCACAAACTGTTCCATTAGTATAGCACTGCTTAACTTGCTTGTTATTCCACATGCCTTTTGGACCTGTATCTTGTGCACTTTTGCAGTGTGCCATCTTTATCATAATGTGCCATCTTTGTGGCCCAGGTCGTGCCTGAAAAAAAGTCCACTGGATCAGTGCACCCACCCAGTAAACAAGCAAACAAATAAATAAATTGGGCACCCATTACAGCTTTTGGTGTCATCTGCAAAAAGGCATACTTTCCTTCCAGTTCATTTGCAGTGTCACTTCTGACGACACTGAAGAGAACCGTACCTGGTACAGAGCCCTGTAGCATCCAGCGGATCACTCTATTATTACAGTGGGTGCCATCAACCCCCACCCTCTGTCACCTACCCGTTAACTAGTTTATAACCCAGTTCACCACTTTGGATCTCAACCCTAGGCTTCTCAATTTCTTAAAGGGGAACTGTCAACAATAAGAGCCTCACACCCAAGTGTGAGACCGATCCCAATTAGCACTTTGTGTGCAAAAACATTTTTATTCACTTAGTTTACTGCAGTGTAGTAGATTGCATCAGGCTAATTTTACTGCCTTGTAAGGTAACATTTCCTGTAACCAGAAATCCCAGAATCCCCTGTAACTGACATCAGAGGAGGGCTGCAGTAGTGGGAGATTCAACAGGCTGCAGTGAATGTTAGAGTTTTTTATAAGCTTTAATCTTCTGTTTGCTTGTCTGCTGTTCTCCTGGGGCTAGGTACAGTCACAGAGGACTGAACTAAGCACAGTGAGCACAGCGGGACCAGCAAACATCTGATTTCAGCTTAAAAAATCTTTAATATATATATTGCGGGCTACTGAATCTCCCAGTTCTGCAGCCCTTCTCTGATGTCAGTTACAGGGGATTCTGGGATTTCTGGTTACATGAAAAAAAAAAAACACACCGCAGTAATCTTCTTTCTTCCAAGGGGTCCTTTAGCATCAGTAACTTTAGCAGTTAGCTGGCTAGGTGCAACTGCCCCAGAGGTATGCCTTTAAGAGAATTTTATTTAAATGAGCTTTGGGCAATAGCCAATCAAAAACAGGAAGGGGAGTGAGCAGAGTTAGAGCTGCCTGAAGGCTTCAGAATTTTGTCGAAGGAAAACAAGCGCACATGCCCCGAAAAGGAATCAACAGGATTAAAAAAACAAGCCAATGTCCACAAAAGTGGAAATAGAAACAACAACAGCACGAGTTAAAAACTCAACAATAAGAAACTGCAAATTAGGTAAGAGATGTGATAAAGAGCCCTTCTCCAGCAGGTGAAACGGGGAGGAAGGGTGGGAGCTTACTGATGTGCTAAAGAACCCCTTAGAAGAAAGAAGATTAGTGCAGAGAGTAATTTTTTCTTCTTACCCCAGGAGTCCTTTAGCATCAATAACTTTAGCAGACTACTGAGCAGTACCAAGTAGGAGGTGGGCAAAGAACCTACTTAGGAAAGAGGCTCTGCAGAACCGCCCAGCCAAATTTGGCATCAGATTTGGTCTGCACATCCAAACTGTTGTGTTTCACGAAGGTGTGCACAGATTTCCAGGTACCTGCTTTACAGACATCCAGGAGGGAATGTCCCTTGCTGCTGCAAGCAGGGCTGCAGTGCCCCTGGTGGAGTGGGCCCTGAGCCCCACTGGGGGTTGGTGACCAGTTTTCTCATAGCAGAATCTAATACAAGAGACCAACCAACGGGAAATAGTTATTTTGGTAGCTAGTCTTCCTCTGCCTGCATCCCCGTAGGTGAGGAACAACTGAGTGAAAGAGCCTCTGGACTGTCTAGTATGCTCTAGGTAGTAAAATATGGCTCTTCTGACATCCAAATTGTGGTGCTTTTTCTTGCCAGGAGTGGACTTCTCATCAAAGAAGACAGGCAAAGTAATGGACTGGTTTAAGTGGAACTCTGAAACCACCTTTGGCAGAAATGTCCTATTTGCCTGAGCTTAACTTTATCGTTGTGAGGGATGATGTAACTTGGCTCAGTGCACAGGGCCTGTAGCTCTGAAATCCTCCTGGCAGAGGTAATGGCTACTAGGAAGGCTGTCTTCCAAGTTACAAACTTGATGTGAGCAGTGGACACAGGCTCAAAGGGTGGTTTCATGTGCCTGTCTATGCAAAGGTTCAGGCTCCAAGGAGGAACAGGCTCCCTGATTGGAAGCTGGAGGTGCAAGAGGCCTTTCAAACACTGTTTAAATATGGTGTGGAAAAAAAATAATTATTTCTTTCTCACCGAAAGGTAGGCCGAAACTGCCGCCAGGTGTAGCTTGAGGTAGATGGTTTCAAGCCTGACGCCTGTAAGTGTACCAGGTAATCTAGCAACTGAGGGTCTGAAGCTGAAAGGGGTTCGACATTTTTGCTCTTGCATCAGAGGGAAAACCTTTTCTATTTGGCTGCATAAGTCTTCTTAGTGTTCATTTTTGTAGCCATCCTCAGAATCTTTAGGACCTGTTCAGTGTACTGTGAGGATGGAAATTCTAATTTCTCAGGCCCTGAGGTGGAGAGAGTGTATGTCTGGGTAATGCACTCCTGTCTGAGGAAGGGTCAGCAGAGAGTGAGTTGGTGGCAGGCGAATGGGCCTGCTGCAGGATAGTGAGAGAAGGAGAGGGTACCAGGCTTACCTGGGCCAATCCGGAGCCACCAGAATCATTGATGCAGGCTGTTGTCAGAGTTTCAGCAATACCCTGAGTATCAGGGGAAAGGGAGGGAATGCATACAGGAACCTCCCTGACTAGTTCAGGATCAAGGCATCCAGGGGAAGTGTTCCCTGGACTGGTGGCCTGCAACAGTACTGAGGAAGCTGGAAGTTGAGGGGAGAGGCAAACCAATCCACTTCTGGTGTGCCCCACCACCTGAACACTGTGGCTAGTATTTGTTTGTTTGGAGTCCATGCGCTCTGGCCTTGACTGATGTGACTTAGAGCTTCTGCCAGAGTATTGTGTTTGCCTGGTAGGTGAATAGCTGAAAGGCTGACTTCCAGGGAGAAGGCGAGAGACCAGATTTCTAGAGTCTACGAACAGAATATTCCTGATCTAGTCCACTCTACTAGTTTGTGAAAAACATTGCAGTGCTGTCTGTTCCGACATTGTACAGTCTATCCTTTTCTGACAGGAGCAAATACTTTGAAAGCTAGAAAGATTGCTCCAAGTTCCAAAAGATTTATGTGCAACTGTGACTCTTGGAGAGTCTAGGTGCCACTTACTAAGGCACTGTCCACATGTGCTCCCCACCATAGGAGGGAGGTGTCTGTGGCACTGCTCCATCAGAGGTCTCAGCTTTGAAAAAGTGTTGCTTTTGGAGACTAGCAAGCTATAAGGAGGTTTGCGGGTGTCGTATCCTGTATCTGAACCCTGGGACCACTGCAGGCATTGAACCCATGTATCCCAATAGCCTGAGGAAATGTCAAAGTTACGTGATTTGCTCAGGACTGCATCATATACTACACAAGTGAGGGTTAATGATTCAAACCCAGTCAAGCGCCTGCTGGCTGGTTTCACTGTCTCTGGATGAAGGAATTTGCCACTGAGGGACAGCACCAATTTGCCACTGAGGGACAGCACCAATTCTCACCTGCAGAAGGAAGGTATATCCTTCCTGAATGCTGGGAGGGTCCCAGGTGAGACTTTGTTTAGATCTACAAGGGGACCCTGAGACTCCAGAGTTAGCCCTGAAAGGGAAAAGGACTCCTTGATCTGACAAGGAGACTTTAGCACTATGAGCCAATCAGCAAATTAGGTGTAACCAGAGACGCCCCAATTCCTTAGGTGTGCAGCTACCAATGCCAGGCACTTTGTAAGGACTCTTGGGGCCGAGGAAGGCCAAAGGACCGCAGTCAGCCCGCACCTGAGAAACTGTCCGTGAGACCTCATTAAGGGTATATGGAAAAAAGGAGCCCTTTAGAACCAGGGAGGCTAGCCAGTCTCCCTACTGAAAAGACTGTAAGATTCGTAACAGAGTGACCATCTTGAATTTGGTTTTTAACAGCAAACTAGGTCGCCACTCCCCAGTTGTCTTTGTTGTGTCAGAAAATACCTGGAGTAGAGACCCTTCCCCTTTTTGTGGGCCGGAGCTCTCTCCACCATTCGAAAAGCTAGAGGGTTTTTGCCTCCCACTCCAACAGTAATACCTGTGTTGGGGATAGAGGCTTAGACACCGGAGTACATATGAGGTCTGCCCACCCTAACGTCAGGGCTTAGACTGCGAAGCTGCTGGCTGGATAGCAGTGGCCACCTCTGGCCCCTTCTGCCTCTCCCCCAAAATCACCCCTGTACTGAGAGATGGGGGTAGCTGGGAAAAGAACCTGTGCCCCTACTGTCCTCGGGAGGAACTTCCGTGAGGCAAGAGGCCTTGTCGCAGTCATATGTTCTGGAATTGAACAATATGATTTAATCACAGGAAAAGTCCATGGCTGTAAACTGGGAGTATGAGGGTAGATCAGTAGTTCTAAGCCAGACAAAGTGCCTCAAAGAGATGGCATGGGCCATGGCTCTGGAGGCAGCATCCCTGTTGTCCTCTGCCCTGTGGAACGGATACTACATAGCTTCCAGAGTAGGTATGCCGTATGCATCATAGACCACAGTGCTCTTTCTGGGGGGGGGGGGGGATATTTGGGTGAAAAAGCCACGTAGGAAAAAATGTTGACAAGCATCTGTGGTTAGCTATGAAATCTGTTTTCTGGAGTCCTTGTTGGGAGGGGTAAGAAGAACAAGGTTACCCCAGCTTTCTCGCAAGCTGCCTGCTGTACTAGGCACTTAGCATTATATATTTATGTATTTATTTATCATTTCCAGACCACTTGTAAACCTCTGCCACAGAAGTGGGGGTTTGAAGCAGTTTTGTGGTAATTTTATTTATATTTTTTATTATGGATAGGCACGACCAGTCTTTGAGAAGGTGGAAGACCTTTCATCTCCCTATAATCCTTTTTTCAGCCTCATCCTCACTTTGGATGGACTCCTGAGAAGGGAGGTCCAGGGTGTCCAATATGTTTTGGATAAACGAAAGCATAAAGGCGGAGTCCTGGATAGCCGAGGAAGCTCCAAGGAGAGGGTAGTGGACACATAAGGTTCTAGGCCCTCCAAAGTCATAACAGGGGCATCATAAAAATATTCATATCATCTGTATCACCCTCACAGTCTCTGGAGCAAGAACTGTGGAAGAATGTTAGCAGCCCCTGTAAGCAGGGGCATCATAAAATTATTCATTAACAACTGTATCACCTTCACAGTCTGCGGGAAAGAGAACTGTGGAAAAGTGTATACTAGCCCCTGTAAACATAAACCCCAACTTCGTAAGGTCTGAAGGACGTGCCATATTTTTTGCCAGAAATGTTACCTGTGCAGACAGTGCTGAACATGTTTTTTCTTTATTCGTTACGATGCCTGTTGCTTGCTATTGGCCTTCCCAGGAGGAACAGGGGCATTTTTCTTGACAGAGTTTCTTGCTATCTGCTTCATAGCAGCTTGACACAGTTTTCCTTATTCATCTTTATAATTTTGTAATATGTGAGTAACTTCATCAGCCCCTTTGGAAGCTATATTTATTGGCTGGGAACTGGAGGCTTCATCAGCCCTCTGCTTACATATTTATCGTTATTACTCTTAAATGGTCCCTCATCAGTAGCCTTTAATACATAATCAGTCATAACACTTATTAGGTTTCTTTCCTACGTGCCAACTTAAAGAGAACCCAAGTTCTGGACCACAAACAACTGAGTGCAGGTTTCTGTGAATTACCACAGGCCAGTACTGCCTGTTAAATAACTCGGTCTACTTTAAAATCACTCTGACCCAACAAAGCCTATGGCTGCTTGAAACTACTGTACTTGTTATTGTCCTCACTATGTCTTGTACTGTTTCCCCGACGTGGAACCTTTGTAAAAGAGCCTTGGCTCAAAGGTATCTTCCGAAATAATCTTAAACTAAATAAACTCTTTTTTTTTTTTTGTAGTACTGGGATCTATACTAGTGCCAATCTAATAGAAACTCAGAAATACCAGTGAACTGCACACAAGTTTCTGTTGTAATGCCACCGGCCAGTCCTGTGACAAATGAACTTGGGGTCCCAGTTTTAAGTAGTTAAGGGATTCTTTGACCAAGCAACTGCCAAAATGTGAACCCATCTGGTTGCCTCGCGGTAAAACCCATGAGGTCTAAGGTAAAAATTAAGGCAAAAGTACAATAATTAGATGGTTCCTTCAGGAATTAGGTTAAAAAAGGGAGTAGCTGTCAAAATTAAGCACCCTCGGTAAGAATAACATTGGAAATGAACAGCCGCGGTAAAAATAAAGTCAAAATAGCGTGGATGCGCTAAAAATAGAAAAATTGGTGCGGCACTAACAAAAATGTAAAACTTTCACTTAGTACACTATAGAAATTGATTTATGAGGAAAACGTTACCCAGATAAGCACTAGGAAGCTGTCAACAAGGAAAGCTGAGAGGCACATCAGGGTCAATGTTGCTCAGTCCAGCGGAGAAAAAAATTCTGAAGCCTTCAGGCAGCTCTCATTCAGCGCACTCCCCCCCTCCTGTTTTTTGATTGGCTACTGCCCAAAGCTCATTTAAATAAAATTATCTTAAAGGCATACCTCCAGGGCAGTTGCACCTAGCCAGCTAACTGCTAAAGTTACTAATGCTAAAGGACGCCTGGTGTAAGAATGTCACCTTACAAGGCAGTAAAATTAGCCTGGTACAATCTACTGCACTGCAGTAGACAGCAAGTAACTAAAAATGTTTTTGCACACAAAGTGCTAACTGGGATAAGTGTGAGGCTCTTATTGCTGACAGTTCCCCTTTAATCAGTTTCCTGTGTAGCACAGTGTTGAAGACATTGCTAAAATCCAGACAGGCCATGTCCACCACCCCCCCCAGTCTATTTCCCTAGTCACCCAGTCAAATAAAGGAATCAGGTTAGTCTAGCATGACCCCCCCCCCACCCCCACCGTGAATCCATACTGTCTTTGGTCTTGCAGTCCACTGGATTCAAGTTCCTCTACCAACCTTTATTTGATCAGTGTTTCCATTAACTTCCCACCAATGAGGTGAGGATCACCAGCCTATAGTTGCTATCCTCTTCCCTAGTACTGCTCTTACGTAGAGGGACATCTGCTCTCCTCCAGTCCTCTGGAACCATGCCCATTTCCAATGAGCTGCAGAATAGAAACATAGAAGTTGACAGCAGAAGGAGACCGCTAGGTCCATCTAGTCTGCCATTTGTTTTAGACCTATTTTGACACTCTAGTTGCCCTTCGTAGCCAGGGCTCCCTTGTGTCCATCCCATGCATTCTTGAATTCCCCCCCACAGCGCTGACCCCCAGAACCTCTTGGGGCAGGCTGTTCCAGGCGTCCACCACTCTTTCGGTGAAGAAAAACTTCCTGGTGTTGGTAGAGAACTTTCCTTCTTGCAGCCCGAGGCCATGTCCCCTGGTCCTGGAGCCCTTCTTGAAGTGAAAAAGTTCCTGTGCCTGTACCTTGTTAATGCCTTTTATGTACTTGAATGTTTCAGTCATGTCCCCCCCTCTCTTTTCTCTGCTCCAGGGAATACATTTCAGTTCCCCAAGTCTTTCCTCATAGGACATGTACTGCAGACCCTGAATCATTTTTGTCGACTTTCTCTGTACTCTTTCCACCCAGTCAATGTCCTTCCTGAGGTGAGGCCTCCAGAACTGGACTCCGTATTCCAGGTGAGGCCTGACCAGCGATCTATACAGTGGAAGTATCCCCACCCTCCTTCTGCTCATGATTCCCCTCCCAATGCAGCCCAGCATTCTGTTGGCTTTCAATGTTGCCTTCTCACACTGCTTACTAACCTTCAAGTCATCTGAGATTATGATTCCCAGACCTCGTTCCTGGTTTGAGGCCGCCAGCCTTTCGCCTCCTAGGTAATACTCTATTTTTGGATATAATAAGGCTGTCAGCGGAGCAGCCAGCACACCTCTCTCTCTCTCTTTTTTTTTTTGTATAGTTTATTAACATTTTCATAATACCAGCAATTCAATAGATAGTGCTAGAAGCGTCAGTACATTCCATCATGTGGCACTGACTTAACATATAAGACAATAAGGAATATGGTCTAACCTCCACTTCTTCCCACCAAGGATGACTGGCGTCATACTGCTTAAAAGGTGTCCAGCTGGCCACATAAATGAGCATACAGTCTCTCACTTTATAGACTAATTTTTCAAAGGACATGTCTGCAGTTACGGCCCTCCTCCAGCAGTTGAAGGTGGGTGGCTAGACCAGTTTCCAATTTGTAAGGATGCCAAGCTTGGCAGCAGACATGGCCAAAAATATCAATTTGCGATGTGTATCTGAAAACTCCACCAAGCCAGCATACCTCCTAAGAGCACCATTCTAAGGGAAATACAGATTTGTTTTGTGATAATATCAGAGAGGGTCAACTCAATCTCCCACCATAGTTTGCCAGGAGTGGACAGCTAAGCATCATATACTGTACGTTAAGTTTGCATTTTGCTGAGTGCATTTAGGGCACTTGCCATCATACACTGGGGACCTAATTTGGCCAACATGGCCAGGGCACAGTATGCCCTTTGTGTCATCACAAATTGAATGACCTTATATTTGGCTTGATTAGGGAGAATGCCATACAGTTTCTAAGATATCTTTCCAGTCCTCTGGGTCTATTTCTACCCCAGGTCCTCTTGCCATTTGAGATGAGTATTACCACTGTACTGCCACTCAGGTCTTTAAGTTCTTACATAATTGTGTAACCAATCCCTTGATGTCAGTGTGACTCAGTTGGTAGCACATCTGCCTCTGGACCAGAAGATCATGGGTTCTTGTCTCACACCGGGATTCGGGGGTAGAAATAACCACCTGTCTGCCTGTCCCAGACACCCAGTTTTCACCAGGGACAGCTGGCTTCATTTTTCTGCCTGTCCCTGGGACAGGAACCAAGAGAAAAAGCATTAATGGGCAGTAAGACCCAGGAGATGCTGCCAACTGTATGTTTGGGCTTTGAGCGTCCCAACATCACAATGTCTTATGTTGACAGATGCCCATTCAACCCAACATCCCATGATGGGCTGTTCTGTGCAGTCGGTGGTTTCATCAAGCAGCAGAAATGAAAACTCTGCCACAGTTAGAGTAGACTGCAGATGTTTTCCTCGTTATCATGCATCAGCAGTTGCCCATCTCCCTTTTGCTTTCTACAATTCAATTCTTTGTGTGCTGGTCCTGCAGCACCATACCAAGACTAGCTTTTGTTCACAGGCAGCAGTTTTAGCAATAGAAACATAGACTTTGACGGCAGATAAGTACCGCTTGGCCCACCTAGTCTGCCCATTTCCCAACCTACAGGATAAGCTGCAGAGCCTAGTTAACCAACAACCTATTTCTTCCTACCCCCCCACACAAATTGCCTTATGTCTGTCCCATGTATTCTTGAATTCTCCCACAGTTTTAGACCCCACAACCTCCTCAGAAAGGCTTTTCCATGGCCCACAACCCTCTCCGTGAAAAATACTTCTCACATTGCCCCTGAACCGCCCCCATCTTCAAATTGTGCCCCTTGTTCTTGCACATCTCTTTTCTGAAAGATACTACCCCTTGGACTTTGTTGATTCCACTGAGGTACTTAAAAGTTTCCATCATGTCCCCCTCTCTTTTCTCTCAAGGTATACATACTAAGCTCCTTTAGTCTTTTCCTCGTATGGCTTCTCTTGCAGACCCTGCACCATTTTAGTTGCCCTCCTCTGGACTGCCTCTATCCTGTCTATATCCTTGCAGAGATGGGGTCTCCAGAACTGGACGCAGTACTCCAGATGGCGTCTCACCAACTGTCTGTACAGAGGAATAACAACTTCCTGTTTTCTGCTGGTGATGCCTCTCCCAAGACAATGCAGATTAAAAACCCTTTTCAGAGCGGTCTGCTAATGAAGAGAGGTTTGGTTAAGGCTAATTAAAAGCCCTTGTCAGGGCCAGAAAACAGTATATGAAGGCACTTTTCAGGGCTGTCAAGGCAGAGAGAGGGGGGATGACTCGGTATTTAGAAATTAGGAGAGGAACTTAAAGGGCTGAGACAACCACTTAAAACCCCCTGTCAGGGCAGGAAGGGCTCTAAAGACAGGAGATGGAGAGGCTGGTTAAAAGCCTTTGTCAGAGCTGGCCCTATGGCACAACGGTAGTACTACCACTCGTGACGTCAGCGACCCGAGTTTGGGAATAAGTCTAGGTTGTTAGGGGCTGACTGGGAAGAGGAGGACTGAGCATCCCAGGGGGCACTCTCCTCCTCCATTGAGGGAGGACTGTCACACCGCTCTGACACTGCCACCTGTGGATGCATGGGTGGCAATGCAAGGACAGCATTGTAGGGGGAGAATGCCATCAGACACTTGGCAGAGACGCGTCAGCATGTCACCAGCCTGGAGGTTAGTCCTTCATGCCAGCATCCTTGGGAGGATAGGGCACAAGGGGAAAACTAAGGGAAAATCCCTCAATGCCAGGACCTTTGATGGTCCAAAGCCGGACGGGGCCAGAAAGGCAGGTATATCTGCCACCAGCGCCAGCAATGGAAGTAAAAACTATGTTAAAGAAAAAAAACCTTTGCCAGGCTTACTAAGTAGTGGGGATCTACGCAGGAGCAGAGGAAGCTCATCAGCTTTTTGGGGCAGAGCCGAAGGGAGTTAATCGCCCTCATCAGGGCTACTACGGAGGAGGGGGAAGTAATTTGAAAGCCCGTATCACGGCAGTGAACTGGCAGCACACTTAAGTTCTTTTCAGGACCATGTACCAGCCAGTGGGTATTATTCAGTAGTCCTTTTCAGGGCACCTTACAATAGGTACCATCAGTTAGTAAGCTCTTTGCAGGGCACTGTGCCAGCCAGGGGGTACACATATTAGCTGGTATTTGGAAACAGAAATGCAGAATTGACAAACAAAAATCAACAGGACAGGTACAAGTTCTGCGGGACAGTCAAAATAAATATTGCACCTGTCCCTTGGACAGCCATCCACAAAAAATTATTTCTAGCCCTGCCGAGACTGGACTCGTATCTAAAACCCTGACACCCGAGTGCAGGATTGGGGGGGGGGATGCTATACTGCTGGTGTGTGCTATCCTTTGGATGAGACGTTAAACCGAGGTCCCTTCTACCCATCCTGGTGTTGTCCTGGTAGGTGTCCAGGTGGAAGTAAAAGAACCCAGGGAATTCTTCGCAGAGAGTAGGGGACATTCCCGTTCCCCTGGCCAGCATTCCCCTTCCCAAAGACTGGCTCATGCAATTGTCCAGGCTGTGTGTGGGTGTTGCTGTGCGATATGGCTGCCACTACACATTCAGTCACTTCACTACTAGTCCAGCAATGCTTGTAAAGCGCTTTGGGATACACTGTGTATGAAAAACGCTATGTAAATGCGGATTCTTTTTCTTCTTCTGTGCATTATCTAGAATACTTGCTATCCCAAAAAGATCTTCTAAGTTGTATCCAGCACCCAGTACCTCACCCAGCAAATGCCTCAACTGCAGGAATCTAGAAAAGATGCCAATTATAGATTTAATATTTGTGAAAAAGATCTGCAAATGACATTAGTTTCCCCTCAGAATATAAGCCAGCACCTCTCTTGAGTTCTTTTAGTACCCTTCAAGGGGAGTAACCAGGATTACGTAAACTGAAGGCCCAAGCATAGGTGTATACTGTTTAGAGCACACTGGTATCCATGGCCAGCTGAGTTTTGACACAGTCGATTAGAATGTTTGAATCCAGATGAAGGCATATGCCTTCAGGCTATGGCCTGGCTACTCCAGCTTAGGTGTATCCTGTTCGTACCCACAGCCTTGTTCATTTTCAGAGCTGCAAGTCCCGTCAGGACTATTTCCTCTGAAAATGGATTTGTCTCCACCTCCCCCTCTACCATTTCATTGATTTGTCTGTTTATGTGGGCGCCCAGAGCCCCTGGGATTGGGCGTCACATAAATAAAACTCTCTTGGTAGTTCCCAGGGCAAGGCTAAAAATCTTGGGGGACCGGGCCTTTGAAGTAGCGGGCCCATTCCTTTGGAACTCTCTCCTGACAGCCCTAAGGGAGACACCCCCAGGTGGAGGCCTTTAAGTGGGGTCTGATAACCTACCTGTTTGCAAAGGCATTTGGGGACTAATTTCCTCTCTTCTGCCATCATCCCAGTCTGCTGTTAGCCATTTATTTATTACCTTGTGAAAGGTTATAGGATATTTTATTATAGTGTATGTTAGAACGCTGTATTCATTAAAAATCTAACGTTCCCTAGTCTTGTTGTACCATTGATGTAATGTAACGATGTTGTCGTACCATCGTAAGTCACATCAATGGTACAACAGATTTGACCACTTTGCACATGCGCGACTCGCGGTTCATGGCAATGAAAAAATGGGCACCACAGTTCATCGGAGGCACAGGAGTGCATTTTCAACTCTCAGTAAGTGCTGTTACTGCTTTACATTTACCCATATACTATAACAGACAGTGGATGGGCAACAGTAAACAGTAACACTGCAGTTCACTTCTCGAGGTTTCATGCCAACCGAAAACCTCTCGAGCTTCACTCTAGAGGTTTTCTAGGTTGTCATGTAACCTCTCGAAGTGAACAACTGTGTTGTTGTTCACTGTTGCCCAGCCACTATCTTCTATGTAGTTAATATGAAGTTTAAATATCATTGCACACTAAAATAAGAGTTGTAAAATTCACGCTTCGACCTTTAGGTCTCTTCAGAAAATATCTAATACAGAAAAACAAAGTTAGTGTAGAGGAAGGTAAATGAGGGATATATATGTGGGGAAAGAAAATGGGAGGCTCAGGAAGAAGAAGTGATAAATGGCAAGATTAGAGAGAATCTAGAAACAAAAAGGTGATGATGGGAAAGATAAAGCATAATGGGAGTGAAACAGCTAGAGAAGTCCCCAGGTGGGGACTAATTAACAGGGCCTAGAAAGAAGGCTGAAAGTTGACAAATGTGTAGGAAGAAAACAAAGATGGAGACTTATGGTGAAAATGAAAAAAAAAATCTGTATAGATATAAATAAATGAATAAATAAACAAACAAACAAACAAACACACCTTAGATAAAATAAGGGTTGGCTGAAAGATGTTAGTGGAAAATAAGTCTATCATTTAAACCAGAGGGCTGCTGGGAGCCAAGGTAGATGATCAGCTTGGCTTCCATGTTTTTTCTTTGGTCAGGATCCCAGAAGCCCTGCTGAAGGACACAAACAGAAAGGTCATTGACATTGTGGGCCCTGGTGATAAAGTGGGATACATTGGGTTTAGCAGTGTCACCATTCCTGACTGCTCTGTAATGTTCCCTGAAACGGTCAGCAAGGCGCCTACCAGTCTCTCTGATGTAAATAGCGGTACACTTCCTGCAAAGAATACATATACCACATTAGTGGAGGTGCATGAGAACTCCTTGGTGATGTGAAAAACACCTGTAGTCCTCCAAATTTCAGTCACACTGTAAATACATTTGCAGGTGTAGCAGCAAGTCCTGTTGCAAGGTTTGGTACCTGGTAGGGAGGAACTGTAAGGAGTAGGTGGGCTGCTTTTAACCAGGAGATCCCACAGGTTAGGGGGCCGGCGATAGGAGACAATAGGTGGTTCTGTAAAGGAAGCACCAATGTTAGGGTCAGTTTGCAAAATGGGAAAGTTACTGATGATGATCCTGTGAAGAGAAGGTGTGCTCTGATGGAAAGGACGCACTAGTGGAATTCGCTGTTGTTCTTGCGTGACAGTATCCTTCCTGCAGGGTCAAGGTTACAGGGCATGTTACTGACCCAGGAGAGTACTGTCCACTGTGCTTTTAGGGTATCCCCAGTTGATGGATATCCAACTGTCAGTACAGAACACTGGTCTGAAGACATCAGTTTATTACAAACCCACTGACTCTCACAGTTTCCTCCTCCATAGCTCCTTCCATCCTAAGCATGTCAAGAATGGCCTGCCTTATTCACAGTTTCTTAGACTTTGAAGATTATGCAGTAACAAGGATGATTTTGCTGAGCAGACCCGAATAATGCACAGTTTTTTTTATCATCAACAGGGGATACCCTAAAAGCACAGTGGACAGAGCACTCTCCCGGGTCAGTAACATGCCCCGTAACCTTGACCCCCGTAGGAAGGATACTGTCACGCAAGAACAAGCGGCGAATTCCACTAGTGCGCCCTTTCCATCAGAGCACACCTTCTCTCACAGGAACATCACCAGTAACTTTTCCATTTTGCAACTGATCTTAACATTGGTGCTTCCTTTACAGAACCACCTATTGCCTCCTACCACCGGCCACCTAACCTGCGGAATCTCCTGGCTAAAAGCAGCCTACCTACTCCTAACAGTTCCTGACTACCACGTACCAAACCTTGCAACAGGACTCGCTGCTACACCTGCAAATGTATTTCCAGTGTGACTGAAATTCGGGGACCTACAGGTGTTTTTCACATCACCAAGGAGTTCTCATGCACCTCCACTAACGTGGTAGATTGTATTCTTTGCAGGAAGTGTACAGCTATTTACATCAGAGAGACTGGTAGGCGCCTTGCTGACCGTTTCAGGGAACATTACAGAGCAGTCAGGAATGATGACACTGCTAAACCCATTGTATCCCACTTTATCTCCAGGGCCACAGTGTCAATGACCTTTCTGTTTGTGTCCTTCGGCAGGGTTTCCGGAATTCTGACCATAGAAAAAACATGGAAGCCAAGCTGACCATCCGCCTTGGCTCCCAGCAGCCCTCTGGTTTAAATGATAGACTTATTTTCCACTAACATCTTTCAGCCACCCCTTATTTTCCCTAAAGTCTGTTTGTATCTGCACACATTTCATTTCTTTTTCATTTTCACCGTAAGTCTCCATCTCTGTCTCCTGCACCCACATTTGTCACCTTTCAGCCTTCTTTCTAGGCCCTGTTAATTAGCCCCCACCTGGGGACTTCTCTAGCTGTTTCACTCCCATTATGCTTTATCTTTCCCATCATCACCTTTTTGTTTCACAGATTCTCTCTTAGCCTTGCCATTTATCACTTCTTCTCCCTGAGCCTCCCCTTTTTTCTTTCCCCACATATATATATATTTCTCATTTTACCTCCCCTCTACACAAACTTTGTTTCTTTCTTTTTTAGATATTTCCTGAAGAAGACCTAAGGTCGAAACGGAGATTTTTAACTCTATTTTCTATTTTCAGCGTGCATTTAATATAACCATTTTGTTTTGCTTTTAGACCACATGCTGACGCAGTGTCTTGTTTTGGTTTTTTTAAATATCATTTATTGTTTTATTAATTTGCAATATTGATCCTACTGTACTCTGTTGTAATAGCACCCTGAGCCTCCAGGGAAGGGCACTAGTTAAAAATAAAGTGAAAAAAAACAACCCTTGGATGTATCCTGTCTGGTCCCAGAGCTTTGTCCACCTTCAGAGCTGCGAGTCCATTCCAGACTCTTTCCTCTGAAAATGGACTTGTGTCCACCTCCTCGCCTCTTTCTGATCCTGCTACTCCATGGTGGTCTATCCCCCCTCCCTCCACTGTGAAGACTGAGCAGGAGTATGTGTTCAGGATGTCTGCTTTTTCTTGGTCCCCTTCTGCCACCCTCATTATCCTCACTATCCCTCTCTTTGCTTCCTCTTCTTGTCTGTGTCCCTGAAGAAAGTCTTATCCTCATGTGCTACCCCTTTGGCTACCCTTTTATCCATCTGCACATCTGCCCCCCCCCCCCCATGATTTACCTGCTTCCTTTTGTTTTACTTGGTGCACCTCTTTGTCTTCCTCCCTCTGCATTTCCTAATACATCCTGAATGCCACCCTTTTACTTCACCACTGTGGCCACTTCCCTAAAGTACCATAATCAGGGCCCCTGGTGTTCTGCGGCAGAATTTTCTGATTTCTGCGGCAGAGCTATTTGACTTCTGCGGCATCATTTTCTGATTTCTGCGGCATGATTTATTCATTTCTCTGGCAGAATGCAGTCCAGTCATTGGCTAAATATGATGTGATGTCATCAATGACATCATATGCTGAGTACAGAGGAGGGGCTTCAGGATAAACGAGGTGGGAAAGAAAGCCTGACACTATGGAAAAACAGTATATTTATATGGAAATTCACCAAAAACAATGAATTCTGCGGCACTATATATATTCTGTGGCATGATGCAAATTCTGCAGCAAGTTCTGCAACCGCAGAACCACAGAATTCCAGGGGCCTTGACCATAATGGTCTCTTTTTCTTTTGCTTTTACTGACTTCCTTCATGCAGCAGCTAACTGCCTTAATTATTTCCTCCCTTATTTTCCTCACTGTTCCTCTACCCCCTCCCTAGTAATCCCCCTCCCCCAACTAGGCACCTTCTGAGGTTTTCTTCCCTTTCTTTAAAATCTGCCATTCTAAAGCCCAGGACCCTCGTTCTTGTTTGGTTTGCCTCTGAAAGCTGATCACTGGCACCTAGGAGACTGCTCACTGCGATGTCTACAATGCTGCCCGTGTCTGTAAGTACCAGGTCCAGCACTACCCTGATCCTAATGGGTTCATTGACTAGCTACTGGAGAAAAGCCCCTTGTAGGGGTCAAGGACAGCCCTGTGCCTTGCCAGAGCTGCATCTGGGAATCTCCAATCCACATCTGGCAGACTGAGGCCACCAACTAGCAGCATCTCCCCTTGTTTACCATCCTGACGATGTCTTCCCGAAGTGCCTTATCCAACTCCCCTCCCTGTGCTGTAGGTCTGTATGCCACCCTTGTATGGATAGCGGCCACAGCTCCTGTCTCCAGGATGACCCACAGCACCTCCAATCCTTCCTTTCCTCCGTGTGCACCTGTACTTCCGTAGCCTTGATTCCCTTCCTTACATATAGTATAACCCCTCTTTCCCCCTCCCTTCCCGGTCTCTTCTGAACAGAGAGTAGCCTGGTATGGTCATATCCCACTCATGTCTGTCAGTGCACCATGACTCTATTATGGCCACCAATTCCAGGCTAGCCCCCTCCATGATAGCCTCCAGGTCCAGAATTTTATTACTCAGACACCATGCACTGGTGCATATGGCTCTCCATCTCTTATACCCTCCCTGCCTGCCTCCCTGCTTTCTCTACCCCTTCTACCCGTGTTGTTTACTGAAACTCACCCTAACCCCCTCTTTCCTTGTTACCCTCTCCGTTACCTGTCTCCTTTACGCTTCCATTCTTGCTTTCCTGATTTATGCCCCCCTTGTCCTCTGCCTTGTCCCCACCCTGTCTTCCTGCGCCTAAGCTCTACGGGAGCTTCCTCCCCTTGGACCTTCCCTCATTGTTACTTTATCATCTGGGGAAGACAATTTTTGCCTCCCTTGGTATTACAACCTTCCCCCTTCCTGGCTAGTTTAAATGCTCATCCAGGTACCATTTAAACGTCACACTAAGGACTGTGGTCCCCTTCTTGGAAGGATATAGGCTGTCTCTCCTACAGAGGTCCATATCCTCCCAGGCTGGCCCCCAGTTCCCAATGTAGCCAAAGCCCTCATCCATGCACCATGCCTTCAGCTGTTATGAGCCTTGATGCAGAGTGCCCATTCCTCTCCCCAGCCCCACACAGGTAACATCTTGGCAAAACCCACCGTGTGTGCTACCTGCTTAAGGCCCCTGCCCAGCTCCCTGAAATTACTCTGCACTACCCTTCCCCTATCCCTTGCCACATCGTTTCTCTGCAGGTGGATAATGACATCTAGCTGCCACCCTAGTGATCTTCTGGATCTACTCTCCACCCCTCCAAGTCGAAGCACTAGGGAGGCGCACTTCGCCTCCCCCTTTCTTGTATCCCCCACTCCCAAGCCCCCACCAAGTAGTGTCTCCTGAGTAATTCAGATAGGGGTAGTTACAAAAGACTGCAGGGTAGCAGACACAGTCTCGCTCCATTGGGGGAGACAAGAAGCAACCAGTTAACGACAGACCGGTCAGTCTTATCTCTTTTGTGGGTAAACTGATGGAGACACTAGTCAAAAGAGGGCTTTGCAAACTATCTGATGAGCAGCGGACTCCAAGACAGTAAACAGCATGGGTTTATGACAGGAAGGTCTTGTCAGACCAAACCAATAATATTCTTTGACTAGGTAACAACAAGGGTCGTGGAAAACGTCCATGCTGTGGAGTTACTCTACTTTGGTTTCAGCAAGGCTTTCAACTCACTGCCTCACAGAAAGTTGCTGAAGAAGCTAGAGGGTCTGTGTACAGCAAAAGAAACAGTTAAATAGATGAGAAACTAGTTGAAAGGGAGACAACAGAGGGTTGTGGTTAACGGAGTCAAATCAGAAGAGTGGGAGGTCACCAGTAAGATGTCACAGGGATCGGTCCTGGGTCCAGCCTTCTCAATATGTTCATTAGCGACATGGTAAAAGGAATCCAGGGTACGATATGTCTCTCTGCAGACAAAACTAAGCTCTGTGGTAGGATAGACGCAGAGAGACTTGTAAAAGCTAGAGAGGTGGTCAGCAGTTTGGCAGTTGCAATTGAATGCCAGAAAGTGCAAGATGATGCACATAGGGAACAACAACCCAAGGACAGAGTACTGGATGGAGGGGGGTAAAGCTGTGCACGACCTCTGAGGAAAGAGAACTAGGGGTCATCATCAGTGTCTCCCTAACCACAAGGCCTACAGTAAGGCAAACAGGATGCTGAGGTATATAGGAAGGGGTACTAACAGCAGAAGGAAGACAGTATTGCTACCTCTCTATAGATCACTGGCGAGACCCCTCCTGGTGTACTGTGCCCAGTTCTAGAGTCCTCACCTAAGGAAACATAACGACATGCTTGAGAAAGTGCAATGTAGGGTGACCAAAATGACTCAGGGCAGCAGGTCAGATCTTATGAGCATTAGCTCAAGGCACGAAACATGTACTCACAAAGCACATCTTCTTGACCTGGAAGGACACTACTTCTTTATTCAGCTGTGAGCTGTGTGACAAATTCTATATTGCACTTGATATCTGCAACAACATGCACTTTTGCTTAATTCTGTGGGAGGTGAAACTAACTACCCTTGGTAATTGCTTTTTACTCACATATTTATTTAGTGTTTAACCAAGAAGGGGCTTGCAAACTCTGTTTATCTTGTGAGTAACTCCAGAAGGATTTAAATACTGCATTTGGGTAGATCCTTGGAGGTAGCTAGATTGTCTACTAGGATTTTCTGACAGTTAAACTATTTTTAAATAAATTACAGGTGGCTGAGGAGTTGAAAAAGGAGCTTGCAAACTCTGCTTATCTTGGAAGTAACTTCATAAGTGTTTGAATACTGCATTTTGGTTGTCCCTTGGGGGTAGCTGGAATGACTACTAGGATTTTGGGACAGAAACTATTTTTAAATAATTTACTGGTGCGTAGGAGTTTGTGATAGTTAAACTATTTTTAAATAAGTTACTGTGGTTAAGGAGTTTGTCATAGCAAAACCTGAAGTGTGAAACAGGAAAAGACAGTCTTTCAAGCAACAGAGGGAGGTGGATCTAAGTTTACGTTTGTTTGTTACAATTCTTAAGATTTTCAGTGCAGGAAGAGTTTAAAGCACAGCTGACTTATTTTGGGGCTGACTGCTTTCAGAACACAAACTACCAGGCCTGTTTTGAGGCTGGGGAGGTTTACCTGTGTCTGACTTGGATGTGTGGATCTTTCTCTGTTTGATTAGCAGGGTATTTTCTCTGTCAAATTGTTGTGTAGGGCATCTTGCTGACAGGAAGGCACTCATCGCAGCGGTGGGTCAGAGCTTTTAGCTGATTGTTTTGTGAGGGTGCAGTTTAGGCCCAACCCCGTCCCACCCCTGGAAATAGTTCCTTTATACCTGGGGTTCTGACATCATTTCCTCAAGAGTGCAAGGTGCACATCACTGTCATATCCTCTATAGCACATTGCACTGACAATATAAGCATACACATTGTATAATATATATATTTCTATATAACAAACCAATCACACACACACAAAAAAAAATGTGGGGAGTAATGCAATGTAATGGCTGTGGGGCAGCAGTCTTCCGGGAGTCTTTCTGGAGGCTGAGATGCTGCCCTATTTGTAGACAACTCTCTGCCCTGAGGGAGGAAGTTGCCCGTCTTCAGGCCACACTGGACAGTAGTAAGGGAACCTTCCCCCAGGCCACACTGGACGATAGGAAGGAACCTCCCCCATCCAGGGAGCACCAGAGCCACCACCACTACCTCAGAGGTTGCGAAGAAAGCACAGCAGTTGGACCACAGTGGGCTCAGGGAGGGTGAGGATGGTGGAACAGAGGCACACCCAGTCAGTTGTTCCACTCACAATCCATACACCATTCTGGGAGCATAGCTCCCCATGGATGCAACCCCAGAGGAGACTAAGGAGGCTGAGGACAACTGTCACAAGGGAGGCCCACAGGAAGGAGGCAGAGGACACCACAAGGAAAGGAAGCAGCCCTGGTGGGGACCCAATTATTAGGGGGATAGAACTGGGGGAGCAGGGAAAACTGAAGCAAGGTGCCTGCCTGGTGCCATGGCTTGAGAGACAGGAAGCGATCCTCAGGATCACGAGAACAGCTGCACGGAGTCTGAGCTGGACGCTCATTGTCCACCTAGGGACAAATGACTTGGCTCATCATGAGATTACAGCAGCAGAAGGACTCTGTAGAATTGGGAGGAGCCTAAGACAAGTAGCACACACAATATCCTTCTCTGAGGTGCTGCCTGTCAATGGCATGAGTGAGGCGAGGGTACTTTGCACCATGCAGTTTAATGAATGGTTGAAAAATGGTGTGGGAGCACAGGGTTTGGCTTCATTGAGGACTGGGGTTCCACCTGAAGGGACACCAGCCTATACTGGCAGGATGGTCTGCATCTGTCCAGGAAGGGAACAAGTCTTTTGAGCAATCGGTTTAAATGCTTCATTGGCAAGCACTGATAAGCACCAGGAAAATCCCAGCCTCTCCCTACAAAACAGGGTACTAAATGAGAAAAAGACTGAGGTAGAAAGGTCAGTGGGGGATGCTGCAAAAGAAGGTAAAGCCATCAAAAAATGGAGAGCAATGAGTACCAATGCCCGTAGTCTGAGTAACAAGCTTCCTGAATTAGTGGCCTTGATGGAGGAGGAACATCTGGATATCGTGGCAGTCACAGAAACATGGTAAACACAAAACCATGACTGGGACGTAAACATACCAGGATACACTATCTACAGGAGGGACAGGGAGGGTAAAAGAGGAGGAGGAGTAGCTCTTTACATAATGGAAGGAATCAAAGCAACAGAACAAAAGGAAAAACAGGGAGGAGAAGAAGCACCGTGGGTAAATTTGGAGACCGGCAATGGCACCACAATCCGCACAGGGGTTGTATACAGACCCCCCTCTCAGGCGGAGGAAATGGACAAGGAAATGATAGAAAGAATACTTAGAATGGCAGAAAAAGGGGAGATATTGCTGATGGGTGATTGGAATATGCCAGATGTTAACTGGAGTGTAGTTGCAGCAGCCACTTCGAAGAGTGGGGTTATTCTAGATGCCCCACAGGGGCATGCCTAGACAACTAGTATTGGAGCCCACTCGAGAGGAGCAATCTTAGACCTGGTTCTCTCAAATGGAGATGAAGAGAGGATCACGGATGTAGAAGTGGGTAGCCATCTGGGAACTAGCGACCATCGAACAGTATGGTTCACAATAAACACAGCAATAGAGTCATGCCTACAAAGGCAAAAGTACTGGACTTTAGGAGGGCTGACTTTGCTAAAATGGTTGAGTGCCTAAGGAATGCACTAGCAAATGAGCAGGAAGGAGGGGTGGAAGAACAATGGGGAATAATAAAAACTGCCATCACAGAGGTAACAAGCCTTTGTGTGAAGCAAATAAACAAAACGAAACGATGTAAGAGACCACTATGGTTCTCAAAAGGAAGTGGCAGTAAAGGTTCAAGAGAAAAAGAAAGCATTCAGGAAGTACAAGGAATCGCAGAAGGAGCAGGACAGAGAACTGTATCAGTTAAAGCAAAAGCAAGCTGGGAAGGCAGTCAGAACAGCAAAGGCCCAAACCGAGGAAAAGATAGCCAACTCAGTTAAGAAGGAGGATAAAACCTTTTATAGGTACATCAGGGAGCGAAGGATGACCAAGGGAGGGTTAGTGAGGCTTAATAAAGGGGAGGGAGGCTGGGCAGAGGGTGGCTGTGAAAAGGCAGAGATACTAAACAAATATTTTTGCTCAATATTTACAAAGGAAGAGAGGGAGGTACCTAAAACAAACAGTAGAAACACTCTGGATACAGAAGTTGATACCAGCCCATTTACAGAAAAAAGGGTTCTGAAAGAACTCTTAAAACTGAAGGTGGACAAAGCAATGGGGCCTGATGGGATTCATCCCAGAATTCTAAAAGAACTAATAGAACTAGTGACACCACTGACTACCCTCTTAACAAATCATGGGAGGATGGGGTGGTACCCGAGGACTGGAGGAGGGCAGATGTGATTCCCCTTCACAAAAGTGGGAGCAAGGCAGAAGCAGGAAACTACAGACCTGTTAGTTTAACCTCAGTGGTAGGGAAAATGATGGAATCACTTCTGAAGAAAAGAATTGTTGAGTATCTAGAGGCCAGAGGGGCACAGGACCCAAGGCAGCATGGATTCACAGCGGGAATTTCATGCCAGACAAATCTGATAAATTTCTTTGACTGGGTGACCAAAGTAGTAGATCAGGGAGGGGCTGTGGACATGGCCTACCTAGACTTTAGCAAGGCATTTGACACAGTCCCACACAAAAGATTAATATACAAGTTAGCCAGCCTCGGGTGGGTCCCAAGGTGACAGCCTGGGTAAAGAATTGGCTGGAGAATAGGACACAGAGAGTAATAGTAAATGGAGTCCACTCTGAAGAAAGAGGGGTTACTAGTGGGGTACCGCAGGGTTCAGTATTAGGACTGTCCTCCTCAATGTCTTTATGTTTACATTGCAGAGGGACTGAAGAAAAGTATGTCTCTTTGCAGATGACACAAAGATCTGTAACAGAGTTGATACACAAGGTGGGGTGGAAAGGATGAGAATGGACTTGGCAAGGTTAGAGGAATGGTCAAATGTATGGCAGCTTAGATTCAATGCTAAGAAGTGCAAGGTAATGCACCTGGGAAACAAAAACCCAGGGGAAGAGTACACAATGGGGGGTGAGATACTAACAACAACAAAAATGGAAAGGGACCTGGGGATAGTCATATCAGATGACCTAAAGGTGGGCAAGCAATGTGAGAGGGCAGCAAGGAGGGTTGGGGGATACTGGGATGCATAGGGAGAGGCATCACCAGTAGAAAACAGGAAGTTATTATCCCTCTGTACAGACAGTTGGTGAGACCCCATCTGAGTACTGCATGCAGTTCTGGAGACCCAATCTCCGTAAAGACATAGACAGGATGGAAGCTGTCCAGAGGAGGGAACTAAAATGGTGCAGGGTCTGCACCGAAGACATATGAAGAGAGACTTAAGGAGCTTAATATGTATAGCCTCGAGGAAAGGAGGGAGAGGGGACATGATAGAAACTTTCAAGTACCTCAAGGAATCAACAAAGTTCAAGAGGTAGCATCTTTCCAAAAAGAGGTGTGCAAGAAACAAGGGGCACAATTTGAAGATGGGGGGCATGGCTCAGAGGTAATTTAAGGAAGCATTTTTTTACAGAGAGGGTTGTGGATGCATGGAACAGTCTTCCGGAGGAGGTTGTGGAGTCAAAAACAGTGGTGGAATTCAAGCATGCATGGGACAGTCATAAGGCAATTCTAGGGGTTGGGGGTAGGAAGAAGTAGGCTGCTGGTTAACTAGGATCTGCAGCTTATCCATTAGATAGGGAAATGGGCAGACTGGGTGGGCCAAGCGGTCCTTAACTACAGTCAAAATCTATGTTTCTACTGGAGACCAAAGAGGGAGGAGAGATATGATGCAGACCTTCAAGTTCCTAAAAGGAATGAATAAGATAAACAGTGAGGTGCTACTTAGCATAAGTAGCAGATCAAGAACACAGGGGCATGAGTGGAAACTGACGGGGGAAGATTCAACAGGGAAGTGAGGAAGTTTTATTTTATGGGAAGGGTGGTGGAGCTATGCCACAATCTGTCTGTTGATGTGGTGGATGCCAAAACTACCAATGGTTTCAAACACAGTTGGAACAGAATGAACAGCTTAGTGACTGCTCAGAATGACAGCAGTAGGGCGGGGAGCACAGGGATGGATACAGTGGGTCAAAACCTTGTATGGACAATAGGTCCCAGGTTTGTTAGGGGTAATGGGCAGATTAGATGGACCAGTGGTCTTTTTCTGCTGTCACTGTCTACGTTTTTATGTAACTTTTTGGTGTGTGATCTTTAGCATCGACCTGTAAACAACCAGAACAGACAGACAGGACCCAGATTTTATGTCTTATCTAAGACGGCTCCTCATGACAGCACACTGTCCCTCTAACACCATACTGAACATCCTATGATTACTTTTTTGTTCCAATCATTTTTTCTGGCTCTCTGATCAGGGTAGGGATGTACCCCATATCTGGACCCAAGAACCACCTACATCCCCTCCCCCACACTTCCCCTAACTGCCTGGTCTGGAAGAACTGTGACTTCCCCCTCACGGAGGGGGTTCCCTGCAGGGCAAGACCTAAATCACTGAGGCCCATGCCAAGATTTACACCGCAGTCGTTCTGGGGTGTGGGCACCATACTGCTTCCTGCCAGAGGTTTCTCTTGAGGTTCCCCCAGAGGTGCAGTCATGCAAAGTCAGCAAGTGCGTACCCATGTGTGCTCACACGAATGGCGCATCGATGTCCACCATCGTCTCCTCCCCCCTGCATGTGTGGTCCCAGGCTGGTATTCTTCCAGCCTCTGGTGGGAGTTACCATATTGCCAGGTGCCACAGTCCCCCCCTCCCCAGAAAAGGAGAGCAGTCCCATAAACACTCATTCTACCTCCCGCTGGCCGATCCTCCAACAGCTCAAGCTCATTCCTAAACTCGGGTTGTCAGCACCACATGATTTAGCACTACCACTGCACCAGCAGCCTGGTATCATATCACTGTTTACAACAAGAGGAGAGTGCCTCTAGCAAAACTAACACCACCATTTTTTTTTAAATCTCTTTTTATCCACCCCCCATCTCTCCAGGCTCCGCATCATCGGGAGCACCAGTGGAGTCTGCCCCCGCTTCTGCCACCTTACTGGAGTCCTCTGGTTCACCCCATGGAGCCACGGTTCTTCTCCCAGGGTGGGGATGAGGTGGGGCAGGTTATACCCTGAACAATTCTAGTTTCGTCAGGAACCAGATGGCCAGGCATGTGCGAGCAATTAGGGGTCTGCTCCAGTGTTCCATCTTCCCGGAGGCTGGAGAGCATTTTCCCTTGTTCTGGGGGAGTGGCACGTGCCCAGACGTCATGGCATCACCGCTGACATTGCCACTCCCCATCCCCTTGGAGTAAGCTCTGCGCTGGCCAGAGGCCAGTCAAGCACTGAGCACAGACCCCCCCTCCCTCCCGGGAAAGGAGAGCTGTCCTCAGGATGCTCAATCCTCTCCCTCCCCTGCTGACCCCCTCAGGCTCAGGCTTGTTCCCGAACCCAGGTCGCTGGCATGGCATGAGGTGTGGCATCCAGCGCCTCAACCCTCAGCGCCACCGGGCCGGCATTAACATCACCATTTCTTGTAGCACCCGGTGTTTGTTGGGTTGCTCCCATCTGACTACAGACCAGTCCCGCCCCTGCCTGGCTTCTGAGCTTTGACGGGACAAAGCTCAGGCAGCAGGCAAGCAGTATGTGCTTTAGGAGCTAGGTGAGGTGAGGCCACCACTCCAACCCCCAAAAGTACACTGTACATTACACAATTTGCTGACACTTACTTCAGCAGTGTTCATTTCAGAATGGGGATTCTGACAATTCTCAGTTTTCAATTTTGACTCACCTCTTCTTGTCCCTTGGGGACAACCTGCTCACTGTTCTTATGGTTTTTGCACTGCTACTTTACAAATCTGGACTTGATTGAACAATATGACCCATTATTTTTTCATTTGACCCTTTCTTTTTAGACCCAGTGGGTCAGTGTCCCTCTTAGACAAATATTTAAAGTAAACCCTGCTTCAGTGCTATGGGGGTTGCAGCTAGGCCCCACCCGAAGAAATTCAGAAAGCCAACAGAATATGTCAGCACCTGCTCATTGGCAGCAGTCAGCCCAATCTTAGACTCATGCTTATTTATCACCTCCTCAACTATAAGCAACTCTATAATGCTATTGCTATGCCTATATTCTCTCTCCTTAACCTCTTCCTCCTCTCCCCTACAGCTCCCATGGCTTGAAAGAGTGCAAGAAGTCTGCCTCTTCACAAAAGAGCTGATTCCACTCTAGTGGGAAACTAGAGACCCATCTCCCTCTTTTTTTTTGCTGTTGCTACACTGCAAAAACACTTCATACATGCACAACTCATTGCCTTTCTTTACTCCACCTCCTTTGTTAGTCCGGCTTCAAACCTAACCATTCGACTGTCACTTCCCTGTTAAGTAAAATGGACTGTCCTGACTGGTAAGTAGTAGGGACTCGTACTGTCTGCCATGTTCATTGACCTTACCAAAGCACCTGACATGGTCTCCCACCCTCTTATGAACGAGTGTCTGGTGCAGGTTTGTCTGAGCATGCTACTGCCTGGTTCAGCTCTTTCCTCTGTAACCAGATCCAGTCTCTTCTTGTAGGTGTGCCCCCGCCCACTTCCTAAACATACGGGAGCTCCCCAAGGCTCAGTCCTTGGCCCCATTCTGTTCTCCACATACCTGAAGGACCGGCCCACAATCTGTACCACTGGGATGGGGGATGACAGCAACATGGAACTAGAGGTAGACCACTGGGACAGGGGGACGAGGGTGACAAGGAACTAAGGGCAGAACTGCAGAGGGGGGTCCCAAAGGGTGAGGAGGTAGTAGTGGGGATCTTAACCTGCCGGACATTTACTGGGACAGTCCAGTAACCGGGCACACCTTCTTCCACTGGTCACTGTATCTGGCTCTACAATCGAGGTGGTCCAGTCCTTCAGATACCTGGGTCTTACACTAGACCAGTGACTCACTCTAAAGCCTCACGTGGATCTGGTGACAAAAAACATTCACCAAAATCCTGGGCTGCTCTAGTGTCTAAGCGCTAACATGATACCTGTCCTCCTACCTACTCTTACCTATGCTGTCCCAACCCTACTTGGCACTGCAAAACTTGACCATGGTAGACTACAAACTTTGTACCACAAAAACGCGCGATTCACCACAAAAGCCCATCCGAGGACCCACCACTGTGAAGCCCTTACCTCACTCAACTGGCCCACCCTGAACCTTAGGCTCCAGTACCCCCTACTAAGCTGGACACATAAGCTCCTCAACGATGATCCTCCCGCAAGGCTAATCGGGCTGCTTGCCCCAAAGCAGTCCAGCAGGCCTCTCTGCACTTCGGGCAAAATATTCCTAGAACTGCCCAGGACCAGATCCGCAGCTGACAGTAAATCCTTTGCCCATATAGTCCCTACACTATGGAATAAGCTCCCCGTCAAGTCCAGGAAGCCCACTCCTTAGCAACATTTCAGACGGGACTGCGCGCCCACCTCCTAAACCGTAGCTCCTACGCCTGTCCCGAAGGCTAGCTAATCACACCCCCTGTAGCTTGGCTACAGAAAATCTAATGCCCTAAATCGTTAAGCTGCCACTGTTGAATTTGTGTGTATGCACTGTAAATAACTACCCTCTTCTACGAAAACTGGTCATTGCCATTGTAACCTTGTACCCCATGTCCTATGCTGTATTACCTGTATATATTTCAAAACTAATGCTTTAAATCTAACAGCTGCCACTGTTGAATTGTGTAATTGTGCTGTATGTCACCGCCTTCTCTTATGAAAATAGTACACTGTCATTGTATTCCTGTATGCCATGTCCTACTCTGTATTACTTGCTTGTATTTGCACAGCTCTATGTAACTAATGCCGGGTCGCTTCTGAAAAAGGGACCTTCGGGGTCCAGTGGGCTTACCCAGTTAACAAAATTCAATAAATAATAAATTAACAAACTAGCAGCACCAGAAATCAAATAGTGCTCGATACATTGCAGGATTGCCTGCTGGTGCAGCTGCCCAAGGAACCCACTAGACACATGCCATTTTCGACCAGATACTCACCAACTTGGAAATGGTAGGCAGACAGAGGGCTGGGGAACCACTGGAGTCCAGTGGCCATAACACCATATAGTTCAATCTGGCCCTTGGTACCAGTAAGCCCTCATCAAAGACTGCTGTTCTGCATTTCAGAAGAGCAGACTTCCAACAGATGAGGAAATTAGTCAAGGACTGGTTGGATGGAGTGGACAGAATCGGGGGGGGGGAGATGGTGAGAAATAAAAGTGACCATTCTCAAGGCAATGGTGGTCACCAAGAGAAACACGTACAAGAGACCAATATGAGCCGTCCCGTCGGCGCAGCAGTGGGATTTCCGCTTGCGACACCGGCGACCCGGGTTCGGGAACGGACTCGGGTCGCTGGAAGGGTCGGCTGGGGGGAGAAGGATTGAGCGTCCTATGGGCTGCTCTCCTTCTCCAGGGGAGAGGGGTTGAGGCTCGGAGCACGAGCGATCCCCGGCGGAGGCTGGGAGTCGCACAGCTACCGGCACACGAAAGACACTTTGGAGGCGGGACAGGACGTCAGGCGTCACTGCACGTCCCGCCTCCCGGAAAATACGGAAAATGGCTGCGGTGCGTCCTCTGCCAGAAGCCCGCCCGGCGGCTTCAATTAGCCCCAGGCCGGCCCTCCGACCTAATACAGGTCCTGCGGGGTGTTGCCTTCGATCCTGTAGCTCTGCGTGGGGGTAAGCCACTGGGCTGAGGGCCTCGAGGCCCTTCTGGGGTGGAAGCTGCGCCGTGATCGGGCGGATACCTTGGACGACCGGGCAGGAGGAGAGAAAAAGAAAATAGAAAAAAAAAAAAGACCAATATGATTCTCTGAAAAGGTCAGGGAGGCAGTGAGCGCCAAAATGAAGCGTGCAACAGGTACAAGGAGAAGCAGGGGAATGAAATATGGGGGGAGTACTAAGTAAGAACTAGGGAGGCAAGAGGGCAGTCAGGGACGCAAAAGCAAACAAAGAGTTGCATGCCTACTGTGGGTGGAGTCAAGGACAGGAAATGTTTTTCAGATATACTACAGGAAGAATGGCAGACAAGAGGGTGAATTTTTAGGCTAACAAAGGGAGGCAGGGAAATAGAGGAGGCCGAGCAGAAAGCAGCCATTCTTAATGACCACTTCTGTTCCGGCCAGACAACAGAGGGACAATATGAGAGAAACCTTCAAGTTCTGGAAAGGAATGAACAAGGTGAAATGCAAAGAGCTATTCTACAGAAATAGCAAATCTAGAACATGAGGAAATAATTGGAAGCTGGCGGGGGGGATTCAGGTGGGACATGAGAATGTTTTACTTTATAAAGACAGTGGTTGAACTGTGGAACAGTCTGCCACCTGAAGTGGTGGGCGCCAAACCATCAATGGTTTCAAGCACAGCAGAGACAGAGTTAACAGATTAGTAGTTACACAAGCGTGTAGCAATAAGACAGGGAGCAAGGGGGTGGATAGTGTGGACAAAAACCCTGTAGTGACAGAAGGTCTCGGGGTTTGATAGGGTGTTACCGGCAGTCTGGATGGACGAACTGTCTTTTTCTGCCGTCACGGTAAATGTTTCTGTGTACATACAGTAACCCCACAGTCACATATGCAAATAACACAGTCTTTTAAAGAGCTAGTGTACTGCCTAAAACTAATATTAGTTTTTAAAAGAAACCATCCATTACCTTTTCTATCTGAGGTACTTTTTCTTTTCCTTTTGTTTAATTAGAAAACCGCTTACCCAATATTAGTAGGTGTGATGTGTGGGATAGCCCTCTGCCTGGCAGCTGACATATCTATCTCTCTCTCTACATCATCAGCAGTGTGGCCTGACTGACTGTGACATCAATCACTGCTGCTTAGGAATAGCCACTCGCTGGCTACCAGGTCAGTCACCTGTGATGTCACTGTCAATGAGATCACAATACTGATGATGTAGTGGGGGGATAGAGACAGATATATCAGCAGCCAGGCAGACAGCTGTTCCACACATCCAGCACAATATTATCACATAGAAGATTTTCTAATGAACAAAACGAAAAAGAAAATAACTTCAGAAACAAAAACTTATAACTGAGTACTTTTACAAATTGTATAATTTTCCTGTCTGCCTGTTTTGGCTCTACAAGCTCTTTAAGATCAAGACATCACCTCTTGAAGCATTTAGTAAGACAGACCTGGATGCAATTCAGTGGTGGCTCTGCTCAAACCAACTGACCCAGAATGCAAAGAAAACAGTGGTTATGAACTTTGGGTCCAAACCCAAGCTGGCAACCCTTTCCTCCTGCCCACTTCTTAAGACATGTGATAGTTCCCCCAGAACATGTGACATCTTTTAGCATCACTATCTTGGTGTCTTGCTAGACCCATTCCTGGACTTGAGCTCCAGATCCTCCAAACTCCTCCCCAAGTTCTCTGTCTTAACAAAGCTCTTCCTCCTGCTGCTGCCAGATGGCAGACTGTCCAGAGTATTCTCCGTCTTATGACTGTGGTGACGTGACACAGGTTTATAATGCAGTCTTAAAAGTTTTGTTAGCCAAACTAGACCCTTCTGTAATGCTTTCTAACGCTTTATGTACACATCACTATGACTTCTACTCCTCTATGGTCTTGGCCATCCCTGAAGACACAGCACCACACGCACTCTGCATGTTTCCTGTGCCTAGTGCACTGACCCAGTAAACAAAGACACCCTCCCAGAATACCTATCCTCTCTGCTCACACCTTCTCTGTCCTTTACCCAACCACTTAGACACTTCAGTCCTTGCTCATTCCATACCCCCAGATGCTGCCGGTCAAATGGTCAGCTTGCATTTCCTTGTGAGACCACCAAACCTCTGGAATGCACTACGTTCCCCTGTCCTGACCGCCACCTCATACTGGTCATTAACACAGCCTAGCTCAGTAGCTGTTGTGCACTCATAGTCTGTATGTCTCCTGGTTCACAGGGTACAGTCAATTTCAGGCTGATACCCCTGTATGTCCCGTCCCATCTATGGAGCTTAGTATTTTCAGTTTATTTTGTGTTGCTGTGCTGTCCCATGGTGACTTGTGACCTGTTATCTGTTGCTGTTTTGCACACTTTTGCTCCCTTTTTTTTTTTTAATTTTTAATTTTTATTTTAAACATTTGTTTACTGGTTAAGTACAATGAGCCAAAGGCCCGTTTTCGTGTACGACCTGGGGACTGAATACATATACAGTCAAGATGTTTACAATAAACAAACATCACAATACAATACAACATTTAACATAAACAAAATAACAAATATAAATATAAAATAATAATTAAAAACAACAACAATGCAGATGCCAGAGCCCTATGCACTTTTTCCACAATGGTTTTACAGCTCTGTATGTTTAAGTGACTAATGCGGGGTAGTAAAACCGGAACATCTGGACCTGGACTGGTCCAGATATATTAAATCTGGACTGGCCGACCCAGCCAGACCACAGGAAAATTGTACTAATACTACTGGTCTGGCCAATCTAGCTGGATAGAACAGCGTAGCTTTTGCCTATCTAGTAGTGTTTGGTCCTGGTGGTCCAGTTGTTACCCAGCCTTGGGCAGGGCTGAGTCCCGGATACTAGAACCAACCAGACCAGATACTACAGGTAAAACTCAGACTGCTCCATTCATCCAGAGTCTTTTTTTTTTTTTAACCTTACTTTTTCTCCTGTGGCCCCGGTCGGCTCCTTTCTCCTTTCCTCCTTTCTCTGGCCACCCACTCCGATCTCCTCTCGGACCACCACTTTGTACTCCCCCATGGCTTACACCTTGTGGCGGAGAATCCCCATCTCCCTCGCCAGGCACGGATCTGGATCAGGTGATGCCTGTGGAGACGACGCGCGCTGGCGGATGGCCATCCAGCCGCATGACCTGGCTGCCACTATTTTCTGGTTTTCTTCCATTGCGGGAGCACAGCGTGCAAGGGTGCCTGCAACGGGGGTCACACACGCTCCCGTGCATGCCCACGTCAACGGTCTGCCACGCCCGCCCACGCTCCCGCGGCTCTGTGCCGCCGAGGCCCCAGCATCCTAGGGGTCAGGCATGCACTGCCGCTGATCTCCCCGAGATGGAGAGCAGTCTGTCGGACGCTCAATCCTTTCCCCTCCCTGCTGACCCACAGCGGCCCGTGCTCGATCCTGAACACAGGCCGCTGGCACGTGAGGTGTGGCGTCCAGCACCTCAACCCTCAGCGCCACCGAACCACATTAATCCAGAGTTGTCGAACCAACAATATCAGTGCAACCTGCACCTGATCTGGCTGGTCCAGACAGACCGGCCAGTACAGATTTTAACTAGTCCAGAGGTCCAGTTTTCATCCATTCCCTAATTGGGGTGTTCCTCCTTTGCACCTTGCAACTTTGTGGCATTCATGTAATGTCTTATTTAAGCAATAATGACCAAGGGGCCGGTCATTTCCAAGGGACTTACTTTTTCTATGTTTGAGCAGTGTGGCGCGAACAGTATGGAACGAAAATGCCTTACATTCAAGATTTATTTATTTAAATGTTTCACCAGGAAGGCATACTGAGCAGACTGCCGCTCAATTCCAGATGCATCCTGAGGGAGGGGGACATGGGAGGCAACACAGAATATAATACAGCAGCAATGTGAAGTATAGCACAATTACATACATGGGTATAACAGGACTTTAAATAAATCAGCAATGTGAAGCACAGCACAATTAAATACATGGACACAACAGGAATTTAATTACAAAACAGTGCTGTATACACAATTCATTACACTTGACTACACTGAAGTTGAAATTCAGGAATACAATCAGGTACAGTGAGTGGCCAAATTGATAAATTGCCCACCCGTTTCAAGCTTACAGTAACCGGCATCCCAGATCTGCCAGGAATTAAGCGCCCCCCTGACTAGGACAGGGAACTCAGGGGGATTAGGTGTATGCAAAGCCTGTGCAGAAATGGTCTTTGTGGAGAGAGTTGAGTTGGTGATCAGAGGTGGCGTGATGGATGGCAGGAGTGACAAGCATTCCACAGTTTAGGCATGCAATAAGAGAAGCCTGCCTGACCCACAGAGGTGGACATGCGAGGGACAGACAAGGAGTGGGTGTCACAGTTTCTCAGGAAGTGCGAAGGTGGGGAAGGCACTGACAGGACAGTGGATAGGTATGGGGGGTAGGGACTGGGTCCAGAACTTAACCATGCGCCTGGCACAGTCGCAATGCCTCCTATCTTGCACCGAGGGGAGGCGCAAAGCCTGATATAGAGTGCAGTGGTGAGTGTGAGGACAGTCCAGGGTGAAATGACAGAAGGAGTGGAAGAGGGTATCCAGTCTGGTTAGGGAAGTTTTGGGAGCGGTACTATAGACTACATCGCCATAGTCAAATATTGGGAGATTCATTTTCTGTACAATTGTGCGACAGGCTGGTAGAGGGATGCAGCCTCGGTTGCAGTATAGGTCCCTCAGCTTGGGGTGCAGCTTTTTGTGGATAGCCTTAATGTGCACAGAAAAGTCGAGATGCTGGTCGAGCCAGACCCCAAAGTATCTAACGGAGGTACAGTCCTCCAGCATTGTCCCATCCAGACGCTGCGTACCACACTGTGTCACTTGGCAGCTGGATTGGTCATTTCTAAGCAATTAATGACCAATCCATTAGCCAATCAGAAGCCTCGTGAATATGTAATTAGACTCATAATTATTCTTTATTCTGTTTTATTATCAACAATGTTTTTCATATTATTCCCACGTTCCCCCTCCTGCAGGACGCACACGGAAATTAGCTGCTTCAGCGCAGCCTGCCTTTCCTGGCCAACTTAATACATACTACATACTGTACATATTTTTCACAAGTCTGTTGGTGTAAGCTGTCCGGCCTCAAGTTCCTCCAAAATAGGGGCACTAACTCACTCTCTACCACCTTGTGCACTGCATCTCGCGCCTGCAGCTATTTTAGTTCCCATCATCAAACGTATACTCCTAAAGTAGCAAGTGCTACGTAGCCCCGATCCCGCCTGCTTAAACATTCCATTAAACATTTTATTTGCACTTTAGCTAACAGATTCCAATGGCTGCTGCTTGACTGGTACCTCCCTCTGCATGCAGACAATACAGGTGTACAGAGCACCACACACGGGAAAGAACATGTTGAACACACCCCCACCCCGTTTTATTTTTGTCTAACTCGTAGTACCGTTTCTTGGCCTCCACTCGGGCGACGATCCGCAGACGGCGGGCGGCGATTCTCTCCTGCGGATCCTCCGAGTCCACACTCGGGCCCTTTTCTTCTCCCTCCGTTGCTTCAGCGGGATTCATGGTGGTCAGAGCTCACCTGCTGCCTGCGTTAGTTAAAGAAACCGCGGACGATCGGATCCCAGAGTTGCTGTCCGAGCTCTCGTACTGGGGTTGCTAGGAGACTGTGTTGATAAACGGAATGCCACGTGATTGTAACCTGTACAAAACGTCTACTGTGGAAGGGGAGGGAGCCAGGGGAATTTGACTACAAATCACAGAATGACTATTATAAAAAGGGTCTGAGAAATGGAGCTTTCTGATTGGCTGCAAACATTTTAACAGCCTTAGGTTAATCTTTTATTAACATACATGTAGAGCTTAGCCATATGCTGAACAAGGTTTAACACTGTTTAAAACATGTTTTATTATAATAGCAATAAGGCACTCCCAGGGATTATGTTAATGGTCAGTTAATCACCCTCTAGGGGCATGTAGCACTTGGCTAAACCTCGTGCCACCGTACACCCCTAGAAGGTGATTAACAGACCACTAACATAACCCTTGGTCATGCCTTATTGCTTAATTAATTCTTTGCTACGGAAGTACAGATCATGGAGAATTTGCATTTTGGAAACCTCATTTTTTTTTTTAAATCTTAACGCCACGGACCATGTTATTCAGGTTCTGCGGTCTAGTGGTTAAAGCACCGGCTTATTTGTTTGAAATTTGGTAACTGAGGAAGGCACACTGCGCTAGGACTCGACTCGTTTCCAGGTGCGCTCCAGTGGAAAGGGTTTGAGTGTGATTTGTTCCCATAGCGCGATTCTCGGGGCAGCGCCCTTTGGCTCCTCCCGTGGGCTGCCCATGTGGCAGCGCCTGTGTAATTGGTTCCCATGAGCTGCCCTTGGGGCAGTGCCTGTGTAATTGGTTCCCATGCAGGGTCGGACGGGGTTACAAGGGGCCCAAATGGAAAGTTGACACAGAATCCCACCTAGAAATCAATAGGGAAGGGCCCCAGGTGACTCACTCTTATCGGTATTCTACTTAAATCTGATACACTAGCTATATGTTTGCATCTTACATGTACTTGCAGTGCCCCAAATACCCCATTTCATTAGAAAAATAACGACTAAAACCAGAAATTTTTAAGAATTTAGAAGGTGGATAAGCACTCAACAGAGGGGGCCTACCTGGAAATTTCCAGGTACCCTGGTGGGCCAGTCTGACTCTGTTCCCAGGAGCTGTCCCCTGGGGCAGTGCATGTGTAATTGGTTACCGTGGGCTGACCCTGGGGCAGCAGCTGTGTTGTTGGTTCCTACTGGCTGCCCCAGACCAGTGTTTGGGTATTTGCTCCTGTACACTGCCCCAGGGGCCGGCAGCAGACACCAACTGGACAGGCAATGCCCCATGGGAACCAGTTGCACATGTACTGCTCCAGGAGCAGCAAGGACATTGCCACAGGGGCAGCGAGGACATTGCCCCAGGGGCAGCCCACAGGAACCAATTACACAGGCATTTCCCCAGGGGCAGCAAGGACACTGCCCCGGTGCAGTGAGGACACTACCCCTGGGGCAGCCCACGGGAACCAGTTGCACAGGCACTGGGCAGCCCATGGGAACCAAATACACAGGCACTGCCTCGGGCAGCGAGGACACTGCCCCAGGAGCAGCCCACGGGAACCAATTACACAGGTGCTGCCCCGGGGGGCAGCAAGAGCACTGCCCCAGGGGCAGCCAACAGAAACCACCCATCCCGGCACTGCCCCAGGGCAGCGCCAGTAACCAATCATCATGGCACTGCCCTATTTATTACAGTTTATAAATAAAATATATTCTCTTGTTTACTTCTGTCTTAATTTAACAATATTAAAAAAAAGGTAATGATTTGTGACACTTATATAATTAAATGCTCACAACTGAGTTTGACACAGAGCACAAAAAATGTTCCTGGTTAAGATGTGAACCCTTGAAGTCTGGCTCTTTTGGATGTAGACAGACAGACACCTTGAACCACCAAAATTCAAAGACAAGCTGTGCACATTGCTTGGGGGGAGCATTTCCATAATATACTCATCTACACTTAAAATCCTCATTTCCTCAGACTTGCAACAATCAGATTTGTGGGAAGTAACATCTACAGGTAGCTGCCCTGGGGGCAGGGGACAAACTCTACCAATAGGGATAAGTGGGAGGCAGAGCGCGAGGGTGCTGCCCCGGGAGCAGCATTGCCAGTGGGCGAAATCCTCCCATTGGAGTAAGCTGGAGGAGGAGCTAAAGGGTGCTGCCCATGGGGCAGCGCTGCCCCTAGAACTGCGCTATGGGAACAAATCACACTCGAGCGTGGAAAGGGCACAAAGGATTTGTGGCAATAGTGGAGAACACCGGACCACTCTGATCTTACGCTATTAGCGTAGAGGTCAAGTTACGCTAACAAAATACTGTACAATGATGCAATAAATAAGAGCATACAAATCGTGAAGTAGTACAGTCCTTCAGCGAGTATAAAATACCAGGGGCCTGATATTCAAAAGTGGGCAAAGCAGGTCGTGCTGAGTTTTTCACTGCACTTGCCCCTAGGCCCCAGCTTGCCCATTGCACAAAATCCCAAGGATGCTACATTCAGTCCGACAGCACACTGGTGCTATCCAACTGAATCTAGGGGCATGATGGCGCAGCGCTAAGCTGAGTAGCACTGCCCCAATTTGGATCCCGCCAGTTCAGGCAGCAGCGCCACCAGACCTGATAGCGCCGGTAGCTGTCGACACTCTGACAGCTACATGCAAATGAGCCCACTGGGCTTGCAAGGTGTTAAGAGGCCATTTGCATGCCCTTATGGGCATATTTGCATGGGTAGCAGTGGCTGATTTGCACCCCTATGACCAGCTTTGCCCCAACCCCTATTGCCCAGTCCTGTAATAGTTGGAAAGTCCCTGGTGTCCAGTGGTCTCCCCTTCCACTTATCCCTGACCCCGTGTAAAGACAATTTTCTCTGGTGTCCGGCGGCACCCCCATCCTCCAATCACCATACCCATAAATGCCAGTGAAATCCCTGGTGCTAGTGGCACACCCCCACCCTCCGATCACCATCCCAGTAATTGCCAATGAAATCTCTGATGCTAGTGGCACCCCCCCCACCTTCCAATCACTATCCCAGTAATTGTCAGTGAAATACCTGGCACTAGTGTCACCCCTTCTTCCTCCAATCATCATCCCAGTAATTGCCGGTGGAATCCTTGACACTAGTGGCACCCCCTCACCCTCTGGTCACCATCCCAGTAATGGCACCCCCCCACCCTCCAATCACCATCCCAACAATTGCTGGTAAATTCCCTGGCACTGGTGGCACCCCTCCATCCTCTGATCACTATCCCAGTAATTGTTGGTGAAATCCCTGGCACTAGTTGCACCCCCCCACCCTCCAATTGCCATTCCGTTGATGTGGAAAGCATCTAGTGGCACCCCCCATCCTGCCAACCCCACCACCAGAAATGCTGGTGCCACGGCTCAAATACAGCAGCTGGCACAGCCCTCCTCTCACCTTCTCAGCTAGCCGCCATATGAAAAGGCAGGGAGTGTGCATGCTCTGCAATGTACAGCACAGTGGACATACGCTCCCCGTATAGTACAGAGGACATGCTCCCTGTAATTGACAGAGGAGGTGCATTTCCTACCTTTTCATATGGTGGCCAGCCAAGGAGAAGTGAGGAGGGCTGTGCCAGTCGCTGTATGTGAGCTGCAGCACCGGCGATTCCAATAAGGGGGGGTTGGCAGGGTGGTTTTGTTGGTGCTCACAATGTGGGGGGCTACTAGATTCCCAGAAATGCAAATGTTGTTACAGGGAGGGGGATCGGTGGGTGGGGGGTGCTACTAGATGCCAGGGAATATGATTTTTACTACAGGGCCGGGGATCGGGGACCAGGGAGGGACCACTGGACATGAGGGACTATGCTAATTTGTACAGGGACTGGGGACTGGGTCCTGAATGCCAGGGATGTACTTCCACATCAATGGGACATCAATCGAAGGGTAGAAGGGTGGCCACTAGCACCAGGGATTTCAGTGGCATTTACAGGGATGGCAATCAGAGGGTGGGGGGACCACTATCCACCAGACAGCAGGTGTGCCCCCCCCCCCACCAACTTGGTTGTTGGCTACAGTTGCTTCGGCGGCCAATAGAGTTGCCCAGAGTAAGTCGGGGTTTTGATTGGCAGCATGTGCGCTGCTCAAAGTGGCCTGCATTAACTCCTTTGCCCAGCACAAATGTGCTGAATATCGTGCTGCGCTGGTATTCCTGTCTTGCCCTTCCTTTTGCACACCGCTGCTAAGCGCAGCAAAAGGCCCTGAATATTGCGACTGGTGCCAACCCTGGGCAAAATGTGAGCAATCACTTTGCCCACCAGGCAAACTTTTGAATACTGGGCCCCAGATTTTATAGATCAATAATGCCCTAGGGCAAAAAAAAAATCAGAAATAGGAGATAGAGTAGGGGAAAACAGAATATTCAGAAAGTAAAGGTGGGAGAACCTCAAAACGTTCTGAGGTTCTAAAAGGTTCTGATGAGCACCAAAAGGTTCAGATCCTTACCCAAACCTTTTAGACTCTTTCTGTATTATGGTAACTGTAGTTTAAAAAATCTTTTTAAACAGCTTTTAATCCACATACCTGTAGAAAAAAGCAATTAAACTACTGTTTAGTAGTAATAGCATGACTAGTGAAATGAGTGAAATAAACTGTGTTTGTGCCCACTGGAAGTGCCAGTGCTGTATGTCTCATGCTGAACCTCCCACTCTGGCAACCTCCAAATAATGATTTGGCTCAAAGGCAGTCAAGTCCGAGATCTCTAACCAACCCTTATACTTCATAGCTTATAGCTCAGTAATTAGAGAACCAGTGTGAACAAGAATAACATTTAATAGTTAAGACGTGCGAAGTCTGACAACCACACACCGTGGTTTTGTCAAAACAAAGGCAGGCAAGTCCCAGAACTCTCTTTACCCACTCTTGCATTTCTGATTTTTTTAGAAGGTAATACTGTGTATAAGCACCAGTGTGCAGAAATGTCTCTCAGTTATGAATGAAGGAGAAAGGAACACGCCAGCATAAGGGAGCCTCAGAATGTGAGAAACAGCACCAGCCAGTCAGACAGCCAGTCAGATACCACTTCACTACTGCTGCTACACCTACTATCAGGGGAAAAAATAGAACTACCAGCTAGGGCTGGGCAGACTGTTCCACCCAAAATCTGAACCCCCAGATTAAACCCTGAAACCACGGATCTGGATAAATGCAGACTTCGCTGCAAAAGTCCAGTTCTGGGTCCGTGGTAAGCTACAAAGTGTGTGCTTCCCCCAATGTGTTAACAGTTGCCATGGGAATGCCATCAGCATGCTCGCTTCATGTATAGGTGGCCAGCGGCATCCAATCAGGCAACAGATACAACTATACAAGACACTAGTGAGGCCACACCTAGAGTACACTGTGCAGTTCTGGAGACCTTACCTACGTAAGGACATAGACAGGGTAGAGAAGGTTCAGAGGAGGGCAACAAAGATGGTGCATGGATTGCATCACAAGTCCTATGAGGACAGGTTGAAGGCACTGAACATGTACTCCCTGGAGGAGAGGAGGGAGAGAGGGGATATGATAGAGACATACAAGTATCTTACAGGGCGGAACAGGGTGCAGGAATGCACTATTTTAAGCGAAAAAGATGTTCCAGGACTGAGGGCATGGGATGAAGTTGGAGGGAGGACGATTCAGAGGAAACGTGAGGAAGAATTTCTTCACAGAACGGGTGGTGGACAAGTGGAACACCCTGCCAGAGGAAGTGGTGGGGGCTGAAACAATCACAGGATTTAAGAATGCATGGGATAGACATAAAGGAATTCTGGAGGTCAGGGGTAAGGGGCAACAGACTTCCTGGAAAACATAAACTGAACTTACAAACTTAAATGGGCAGACTGGGTGGGCCATAGGCCCTTATCTGCCGACACTGTCTATGTATCTATGTATCTATGTATCTATGTAACAGTCACGTGATGCTGGCAGGGGAAAGTCACGTGACATACTCAGTCAGGGTATATAACTGTGGTGAGTGCACAACGCAGTCCAGAAGTATGGCAGACGCAGAGGAAGAGGGAGCAGGAGTGTTAGCAGGGATACTGTATTGGGAGCCGGAGGGGAGGATTTCTTTGTGCAGAGCAGACTTTGGGTGGCTGTGGCTTAGTGTGCCGACAACAGTTCCTGGAGGGCAGAAAAAAAGACAGAGAGAGAAAATTGACTTACTGGGGGGTGGGGCAGAGAGAACGTCATCGGGGGAGGAAGAGGAGAGGAATCAGATAGAGAGAGAAAGGGTGGGGGGTGATTGGGGGCAAAGAAATAACAAAAAAAAAAAAATACAAATATCAAAAAATACATCATCTTTTTGGCCTGACTGTGAATGTGAGAACTTTGAAGTTCTTACCCCAGGGATTCTTCAGCATCTGCTGACAGGCGCTGTATGCCAGCTGGGTTGAGTTGCCCCAGAGCGGAGGAGTCAATGTAAATAAGAAATACACTGGCCAATCAGAAGAGAGAGAGAGAGAGTAGAGTGCTGCCTGCAGTCAGGCTGAAGGACCTCAGAACTTTTTCTCTGCCGACTGGACAACACTGCCCTGGAGCCTCTCTCTCTCTCTCTCTCTCTCTCTCCTGTTCCCTCAGAGACTTTTCTATGTGTTTTTTTCTTCATTTTGATGCTGCCTTTACTTTTTTGAGGTACAGTTTTTTTACTTTTAAGCAGTTTCTCTACAGTTCCCGTTTGGTTCCCAGGACCTTCGCACTGTTTTTCTATGTTTCCCGCACTTGCATTGTTTCTGAGGTAAATTTTTACTGCATCTGCTAAAATCTGCAGTTTTCTTATTTTCCTTCACAGTTTTCAGTAATGTGTATTTATTCTGCATTTTTACCATAGTTTTTGGAGTTTTAAGCAACGGTTTAGTAGCATTTTCCTGCAGGTTTGATCCTTCCCTTGGGACTACTTTACAATTATTTGAAGGTATTCAAACAGTACATTAGAGGGTTTCTCTGCCTTTCTAAGGGAAACCTCTCTGTATTGTGCAGTGGGCTTCTGTTGGCAAGAAGTGTGGAGGTGATTACTGTCTTTCCTTACCACTACTGTGAAAAAAATATATATATATATATATATATATATATATAGCCTGCTGAAAGGGTAGCACAGTGATTGTGGGGACTTCAACCTGCTGGGAGTGGATTGGAGTACCCCAGCCACCACGAATAAAAGGGAGCAGATACTTCTGGATGCATTCCAGGATTGCTTCCTAATGCAAATGGTCAGTGAGCCAACCAGGTTAGGGAACACCCTAGACAGCGTGCTGGCAAATGGAGAGTTTGTGAGGAGCTGGGGGTGGAAGAACCACTGGCAGGGAGCGACCACCACGCAGTGTGGTTCACATTGAAAATGGGAAAGGAGGAAGTAGAAACAGGTAAGAGTGTTGGACTTCAGGAAGGCCAGTTTTGGGAGGATGGGGGAGGCAGTCAAGGGATATCTAGCCAGAATCCAAACTAATATGGACACTAACCAGAGGTGGGAGGTCATAAAATGGGGGTTTGAGGAGACAGACAAAACCTGCATCAGGGTCCAGAGTAAGAGAGCTAGGGCCAAGAAACCCAGCTAGTTGAGCAAGGGGGTCTTGGAGAAAGAAAGAAAGAAAAGAGCTGCCTTTAGGAGGTTCAAAAAACAGGGAGAGGAGAGGAGAGGACAGAGAGGATTACCTGAAGGAATAGAAGGAGATAACAAAGGCAGTAAGGGCAGCCAAGGCATCTAAGGAACTCAGGCTGGCACAAGGCATCAAGAAGGAGGAGGAGAAGGAATTATTCAGGTACTGTACATCAGGGAGAAAAGGAGTTGTAGGGACAAATTAGTAAGGATTAAGAAGGATGGGTTGGGTGCACACAGGTACAGAGTAGGCAGAAGCACTTAATGAATACTACTTCTAGTGTTTACTAAGGAGAAAGGACGGACACTACCAAGGGGGGGGTGGAAGGTCAGGCTCGGGGGGGGGGAGGTGACAGATGGGGGAATCACGGAGGGCAAGGTACTGGAAGGTCTGAGGGCACTGAGGGTGGAGAAGGCACCAGGACCAGATGGCATTCACCCCAGGGTACTGAGAGAGCTGGCAGAAATCCTGGTCGAGCCCTTGGCAGACCTGTTCAATGTCTTCTTGGTCTCAGGAAGTGTACCTCAGGACTGGAGGATGGCTCACGTAGTACCCCTCCATAAGAGCGGTCCCAAAGATGAACCGGGAAACTACAGGCCAGTAAGCCTCACATCCATCGTGGGAAAACCAATGGAGACAATACTGAAGGAGAAGCTGGTGTCCCTTCTGGAGACTAATGGGCTGCAGGACGTTAGGCAGCATGGGTTTGTCACGGGCAGATCCTGTCAGACCAACCTGGCGGATTACTATGACTGGATAACTAGACAGTTGGACAAGGGTCATGCAGTGGATGTCCTGTTTCTAGACTTCAGTAAGGCATTGAATGCTGTGCCGCATGGGAGGCTGGGTAGTAAGCTGGCAGGTACAGGTGCAGGGGCAAAAATGGTTGGATGGGTAGTAAAGTGGTTACAGGGAAGGCAACAGAGGATGGTGGTGGTGGGAGGGGAGCTCTCATCTCTGAGGGCAGTGACAAGTGGAGTACAGCAGGGCTCAGTGCTGGGACCGGTGTTGTTTGGGTTGTTTATATCAGACATCTCAATGGGCATCAAGAGCAAGATCAGTTTGTTTGCAGATGACACCAAGATGGGAGCAATAGTGGATGACCTAGGAGGGTGGCATGGGTTGTAGGATGATCTGTCAAAATTGGAGACCTGGTCGGACACCTGGCAGTTGGGGTTCAATGCCAAAAAGTGCAAGATGCTACATTTCGGGGCAAAAAAACCAAGAAGGAGCTACCAGCTGGGGGGTTCAGCTAGCTGTGACAAAGGAGGAGAAGGATCTGGGGGTGATTATAACAGGCTCAATGAACAACTCAGCACAATGCAGGAAGGTAGCTGCAAAGGCCAACAAAATGCCGGGTTGTATTGCCTGGGGTATATCTTCAAGGAGAGGGGATGTGATCCTGCCATTGTATAGGTTACTGGTTAGGCCATACCTGGAGTACTGCGTGCAGTACTGGCACCCATACCTGAAGAGGGACATTAAGTTACTGAAGGGGTGCAGCATATGGCAACAAAGATGATCCAAGGACTAGGGGACATACCCTACGGGAGCAGGCTGAGGGAGCTAAACATGTACTCACTGGAGGAGAGGAGAGACGGGGAGATATGATTGAAACCTTCAAGTACATGAAGTAATTAAACAAGACAGGCACGGAGGGACTATTCAAATTAAGGGGGGTAGGGACACTCGAGGTCACGATCTCAGACTGGGGGGGAGGTTCAGGAGGGAAATGAGAAGACACTTTTTTATGGAGAGAGTGGTGTCTAGGTGGAATGTGTTGCCTGTGGAAGTGGCATCCTGTAGAACAGTGGACTGCTTCAAAAGGGGATGGGACAGGACAAGGGGGAGGGTCAGGGGAGTGGAGGGGAGGGGCAGCTGCAGTATAAGGGGTGTTAGCTGCACACTTGAGCAGACTTAGTAGGCCATGCAGCCTTTATCTGCTGGTAAATTCGTATGTTTATATATATATACATATATATATATTTAGAGAGAGAGAGAGAGAAAATAATGCATATGTAGGTGTGTGATATGCAGTTTTTTTTTTACACACCCAAGGTGTGTGATAATATATAAACTTTGAGAGTGAAGCTCGAGTGGTTTATATAGTGTCACAGACTGAGGATGTGTAAAAAAATTGCAGATCACACACCTTCATGTGTTATTTTTTATAATAACTGGTGTTAAGTAAACAAAGCTGAGAGTCTTAGCATTACATGTTTCCTGCATTGCTGATTCGACCTCTGTATGGGCTCCTTGGCATGCTGGTTGTTATGACGACAAGGTGAAGGTTCAACGGCTTCTTCATTGTTTAAAGTTTAAAAATAACTGTGAACAGTTCAATTTTCTGAGTTGGTAAGTACCTTAACATGGTACACACAATCTGGTATGAGACAGTACAAACCATATCAACTTGTAGGTTGCTATGACTTTTTACAAGTCTCAAAAATAGGTTGATATCGGGGGTCACAAGTTATTATATATTTATTGGTTATATATTTATTGTTTTCTGGAAAACACAATTTAGCATGGCCACCCAGTCTGCCTCCCCATCCTCTAAAAGCGCTGAGGAGGGTACCTCAAGTCAACACAAAAATAGAGGTAAGTCCTCCAAGGACCCTAGTGAAAATAAGTCTGACAAAAGTAAGAATTTGGGCCGAGCCACAGTGACAAAATGAGCAGGGGTCTAATTCAGTCCCTGCAAAAAAGACTAAGAAAGATATACATATCACTGCCCTTCCCCCCAAAAGGAATAGGGAGACACCAGTGGTTAATAAAGGTATGCCCTAGGCACTTGGGTTAAATCCCAATACGGACACTGTAGTGCAGCATGAGGGGGGTGCTGCACTCCTGAAGTGCTGTCTTTCAGATGAAATACTAAACTGAGGTCCCATCTGCCTGTGCTGGTGGTAGTTCAGGTGGATGTAAAAGATCCCATGGCATTTCTCAAAAAGAGTAGGGGAATTTTTATTGTGAAAGGACTACAGACAATATATAATCACAAAATCATGCAACTAATACTGATACAATAAAAAAGAAGACAATAATGTACAGAGAAACATACATAATAATCATTGCATTACTTTTCATGGAGGCTTAGCCCATTTTTCACAATTAATCCCAAGTTTTTCACTGTTGCATTTTTCACAGTCTAGTACCCATGTCTTCTATAGTGAAATACTAATATTCTTAAAGGAAGTTTCCGATATAAGATATTGGGCTTCATAGCCCAATACCTTATATCGTCCTGAGCTCACCCCTGCAAAAATTTTAATTTAAAAGTTCATAATTTTAGCAGGGGAAGGGATCGTAACTGGCGCTGAACCCTCAGTCAGCCGATCCCTTCCAGCTTCCTGGTGCCTGCTGCCCCAACTCCACCCCAGCTCTCTGAAACTGTGATGCGTGGCCGGGAGAACAGAGGCCGAGGCCCCTTACAATTATAGGGGCTATTTTTAAAGCCACTTTTAGTAATTTTATCAGTCCTAGAGTAAAATTATTAAAAAGCGAAGCTTTAAAATAACCCCATAGACTTTAGAGTAGCTTGCCTCACGCCTCCTGTCCACACATCACAGTTTCAGAGAGCACGGGGGCAGAGTTGGGGTGGAGCAGGGACACCAGGAAGCTGGAAGGGATCGGCTGGCTGAGGGTTCGGTGCCAGTTACGATCCCTTCCCCTGCTAAAATTATGAACTTTTAAATTAAAATTTTTGCAGGGGTGAACTCAGGACAATATAAGGAATTGGGCTATGAAGCCCAATACATTATAGCAAGTACATCAGAAATTCACTTTAAGGATTTCTACATGGGATATGATTCTCTGTCGGGTCACCCACACACAACAAGCTTGCCATTTGTAATATCTGATTATGGCAAGTATTATATACAATGTTTCTACGCAATATTTTGCCCATCCTCCATTAGTAACTCCATATATCAACATAGGGTATGTCACATCATTAAACAGTGGTTCTTCCCACTCTCTTGCTAGATAAGTCCAAAATTGGTGAATATATTCACATCTTAAAAATAAGTGCTCCTGGGTTTCTTATATTTGTACACAAAAATGCCTTGTGCAATATCTATCTTGAAGCTGTTCATGCTTGTTATTGTTTCTAACACTAGGTTGCCATGTAAGCTAAAGCAGGGCTGAATCCCAAATAAATTCAGGGAGTCTCTTAGAGGTTAGCATGTTCAAATTGAATTGAAGTCTGTCTTGGGGGCAATCAGCTAGTGAAATATTTTCCTTGCTTTCTTACTGGATAATATGCGCATATATCTCCTTCCTATTTTTGGTCTGTATACAAGTGCTCAAAATATCCCATTTCACCAAATTTTTCACTTGTTCTTGTCCATATCTGGGGAGTCCGGGGATTCTATTAAGTGAACTAGTTTTCCCTTGTGCCCAATGGGTTAGGCAGGGGGAAATCTAGTTAATTACCTGGGGTTTCCATATTTTACCCCCTGGTTTTAGCGCATATCCAAAGTTATAAGTTAAAAAAATCCTACAATAAAAGGCCACTGGGTTTATCATGCCCCGACCACCTTCTTCTATTTCTTTGTAAGTAAACTCTCTTTTAACAGGGTTCAGTTGGCACAGGCGGCTGCTCCAAAGGGCCGGAAAGAAGACGCTGTATAGAGAGACAAATAAGGCCTGTGGAGGGGGGAAACGTAACTTAAATATAAAAAGATAGGCAAGAGAAGTATTTCAATTAATAGAATTCTTTTTTTTTAAATATGCTGGCCTTTCCTTGCATTTACCAACCTATTTGCTCTTTGTAAACCTAAATCCCAGTTCTGTTTTGCCATATCTTCACCTTCAAAAATTATACCTAGTATCGTCACAGTCCCTTTAGTGACATTTATGTTTACATATCTTGCTCCAGCTGGTATCGTGGTGTTCCATAGTGCTATCCCAGAACTTTTGGAATAATTAATTTTGGAGCCTGACCACAGTGCAAAGGATTGGCAAACCTCTATCAGGAAGTTAGCTTCTGTGGAGGAGTCTAAGCATAATACCAAATCATCTGCGTATGCTAGAATTTTTATTGGAGGGGAGTCTGGAGTAAGTCCTAAACCTTGTTTTGTGGTTGCTTTGTTCTACTATTCTCAAAAAGATGCCTATACAGAACACATATAAAAGGAGGCTGAGGGGGCATCCTTGCCTTACCCCTCTTTTAACCTCAGTTTCTTTCCCTATCCATCCATTTATATTGGGGATGAGGGTCACATCTTTGTACATAAGCTGTATCCATTTAACGAAACCCATAGGGCCCCATAAGCTTCAAGCACTTTGTATACATACTCGTGAGAAATTCTATCAAAGGCTTTCTCCTGGTCAACTCCTAAGATGTACCCTTGCAAATTATTTTCTCTCCTTTTTGAATAATCTCCTTCATCATAGTTATCATATTGACTTCTACTGGGTACAGTGCATGTCTGATGGGGGCTAATTACTTTGTCTGCTATTATAACAAGCCTATTCAACAAAATTTTACTTAATATTTTTAAGTCGATGTTTAGCAGACTCAATGGTCTCCAATTTTTCAGGACTTCTCGAGCACCCTTATAAACAGTAGAATCAAGGAGACCTGATTCATGGTCTTAGATAGTTCTTCTTCATTTAACATGCAATTAAATACTGTCTCTATAAAAGTTTTGTATAGTTCAGCGCCTGTACCATCAGTACCTGGAGCAGAGCCACCCTTAAGTCCATTTATAGCCTGCCTAATTTCTGCTGTAGTAATGGGGCCAGATAGGAGGTCTTTGTCTTCAACTGGGATTTGGGGAAGATCTAATAAATGCAGATTTCCGTCATTAACTGGGGACATATTTCCAAATAGCTCCTTGAGATACACATCAGCTTGTTTTAATATGCCTTCTGGGGAGGAAATAATTTGTCTAGTCTCTGTCTTAATTTTAGTGATAACTCTATGTTCAACCCTATTTTTGCAATCTTTAAATGGGCCCATTGAACTTTTTTCATGTTTGTCCCAACTCTAAGTTCTTGTTCTAATCATTTGGCTCTGTCATATTGCATCTTGAATATTTGTTTTTTAATGACTGCAATCTGGGGCCCATAATCTACTCTGTTAGTCTCAGTTAGAGAAATTAGTTTTTGCAACTGAGTTCTCAATTGTAAATAAGAGAGGTAGTTGTTTGCAATTGACTTAGCTTTGTGCTTAAAAAAAAGATTTCATGAATGTTTAGCTTCATTCCACCAGGTGGCAGCATTGTCATATAGCTCGACAACTGATAGTCTTGCCTGCCATTCTTTAATCCAGGCTAGTCCTGTGTGTTCTTCAGTTAATTAACGTGGAGCAATTTAACCTCCATGAGTTTTTTTTTGCATCTGGGGGATTCGTTCCAGTCTATGCTTATGGTGAGGGACCTATGGTTAGAGAATTCCCAGGCCTGTAATTTGACTTCTGAAACAATTAGAATTGCTGAAGTAAAAACAAGCATTTGTCGATGCCGAATGTTTGCTTGCTGGCATTGGCATTGGTAATGTAGAAGTTACAGAGCTGCATAATAGGAATGGCAGCGAAGTACTGAACTGAAGCCAACCCCACCACCACCCTGCAGAGTGACAGGCATTGGGGTGTGCCTTTGGCTCGCCAGGCATAACGGCCACGCCATTTCACCACACCCCACCGCAGACACTGACAAGTGTCAATGGTGTGCCTTGGGGTCTTGGCCTTATGCACACCCCATTCCATCAGGAAACACGGTGAGATGAGTGCGTATAGGAGAATGGGATGAACTTTGGGGCAAGAGTCAAGGCATACCTTGATGCCTCTCACTGGCTGCAGGGGTGGAATGGTATGAGCATTACAGGCAAGAATCCCAAGTCACACCCTGATGCCTGTCATTCTCTACAGGGTGGGGCGTTATGGTTGAAAACCCTAACACCTCAGGCATTCGTTGGTATTTTCACTCCAAATTTTGAACATGGTTTTTTTGTGACCCCCACCTCATGAACAGTGGCAATATCAGTTTGTTAGCCGAAAGCTGCTTATGCACAGTGACTACGCATTTAGCACCACAGGTGTAAAAACACATTCCAACAGGATGTGAAAAATGACAGCTGTACTGTTCATGGGGAGGTAAAAATGGCAATGTTGCCAATCTGCAGTAAAATATTTAAAAACTGGTGAAGTCACGAGAAGGCAGTATAGAAACTGTGCAACGACAATCTGTCATATAATTAGGTTGGGGATTTTTACAGCAGATTGTCAACACAGGCATTTTGGGACCTCCATCACGAACAGTGTCACTGTGATTTTCTTTATCTGTCTCAACAATGATTTCCCACAGTGACCACAATCTCTGTGCTGAAAGTGTGAAAACACATTTCGCCATGTTGTGAAAAATGACAGCTGTACTGTTCATAAGGAAGTGTGGAAAATGCTACTGGTGAAAATCTGGACTGAAAATATTACAAAGTCATGAACTTACGATGATGCGTGAAACTGCGCCAATGCTCACTGTAACACAGTCATTTTATGGACTTTTGTCACCAAATTTTCAACATAGCCATTTTAAGACCTCTGCTCATGAACAGTGTAACTGTGATTTTCTTAATCTGTCCCAAACATTGCTTCACACACCGACTGCACCATTGTGTGCTACATGTGCAGAAACACATTTGGGCGACATGAAAAATGGCAGCTATACTGTTCATAAGGAAGTGTAATAAAATGGCAATGTTGAAATTTAGGGTGAAAATATGCATCATGAGCAACACGTAGCCATGAGGAACTGCGCAACGACGTCACAGAAATAGTCATTTTAGGAATTTTTTCACCAAATTTTCAACATAGCCATTTTAAGACCTCTGCTCATGAACAGTGTCACTGTGATTTTCTTAATGTGTCCCATACATTGATTTCGCACACCGACTGCGCCATTGTGCGCTACATGGGTGGAAACACGTTTTGGGCAAGATGTGAAAAAATGACAGCTGCACTGCTCATAAGGAAGTATAATAAAATGGCAATGTTGAAAATCTGGAGTGAAAATATTGAAAATTCGCAAACTTACGAGCGTGCGTAGGAACTGCACAACACGCGCTCGTAAAACAGTCATTGTTAGGAATTTGTTTCACCAAATTTTCAACATAGCCATTTTAAGACCTCTGCTCATTAACAGTGTCACTGTGATTTTCTTAATGTGTCCCATACATTGATTTCGCACACCGACTGCGCCATTATGCGCTACCTGGGCGGAAACACGCTTTGGGCAAGATGTGAAAAATGACAGCTGTACTGCTCATAAGGAGGTGTGGTAAAATGGCAATGTTGAAAATCTGGAGTGAAAATATTGAAAATTACGTGAACTTACGGTGGCATTAGGAACTGCAGACATGCGCTCATAAAACAGTCATTTTAGGAATTTTCCACCAAATTTTCAACATAGGCTTTTGAGAGCCCACCTTATGAACAGTGGCAGTTTTGTTTTCATTACTCTGTGCGAAAGCTGATTTCGCGCAGTGACTGCGAAATCACCCTTCGGGCCGATTAACGCCATGACAGTGAGATCATTCATGAGAAGGGGTCCCAAAAACCCCACATTGAAAATTTGGTGCAAAAATTCCAAAAAATGCCTGAGATATGCAGCAAAGTTGAAAAAACCCTATCTATCCCATTATACAGCTTACCGGCATTTCCTCAGTTCGCGGTCGGCTTTGAAGAGTGCAGACGTGTTCCTGGTCCACCGAAGATCATCACGCTAGAATCCGGAGGAAAGTATGGGGTGGGGGGTGTGTGGAGGCAGGGTGCGCAGTGGGTGGGCGCGGGTGGGGGCAGAGACACCGAGGGACCGTTTTGAGTTTCAGGTGTTTTTTTTTAAATGACGGCGTGGGACGTTTGCCACGCTGGGGTGGGCTCCAGCGTGGCACAAGGACAACTGGTGGGGGCATGGAGCCGGCGAGGATTGAGCCCATCAGCGATAGCATCATGTGCCATGCTGGGGTGGGCTCCAGCGTGGCACCCCTATCTCTGGGAGGGGACCAGTGGAGCCGACGAAGATTGGACACCTCCGTCAGCTACTGATGTGTAGCCACGCGGGGGTGGGCACACAGCGTGGCATATAGAACTCTGTTTTTGGGGGGGGCAGCACAACTGACAGGGGATTGGGCACCCCCTGTCGGCTACACAGTGTGTGTGTGGGGGGGGCAAGCATGCAGTATGCGTGCGGTGTGTGTGTGTGTGTGTGTGTGTGTGTGTGTAGGGGGAGCGCGCATCAGCAGGCGATATCTTATCGCTGCTCACTGAAGCATAGCTCTCCCTTTCAATTGTACGCCACTGCATTTTGTCTGCTGTCATAGACAGCTCGAGCAGGCATTGGAGAACTGCGGCAGCGCCTGCAAACACACTGCCTGAATTGGAAGAGGGCTGGCACACCTCCGAAAACTCGGATGATGGTACTATGTTTCTTGCACATGCGTGCAAGCAAACATAATAAAGTCTATTCTTGTGGAAAGATTACCACTAAAATATGTGTTGACCCCTATAGGAATTTGTGTCTATAGGAATCTAATAAATTAGCATTAGAGGCAATGGGCCCGATTCCAAGTCGGGTTACGCATGTCACAAGACGACTTGCGCCAAACGCAATGGCGCAAGTCGCACCTTGCAACATGCGTTACACTGATCGGGATTCCAGGAGGCAGCCTGCACCATGGTACGGGTGGTCTGCGCCAAAGGGGATATCCACTGGCTGCAACCCGTATGGCACAGCAGAAGGGGGGTTACAGCAGCAACTGTGCCCTATTCTGAGAGGGTGGCTGCCATAACCCGGTGACGCAATTCTGAGACACACTGTGGCACTGCGGGGTTGAACCCGGCTGGTTGTATTAGCTGGTCTAAGGGCATCCGATCCTGGCCAAACAGCGGCTGCCCCCCACCATTGTCACAACTCGCGACAATAGCCAGCCCCACGGACTTCTAATACCTTGAGAAGCTTCCACACACAATATCGAGATGCCTCACTGGCACCCGGCCCATTTTTGCAGTGCCCCTTGTGCCTGTGCCACACTGTCAACCCTCCATGGCTCACAGGGGTGTGCGGGCTTGTTTCAGTGCTGGGGGGGCTGTTCCCTGCAGTCGGCAGCTTGCGGCACCCAGGTCCATTGCACCATTCCCGTGGCACAGCCCTGCGGCTGCCGCAAGTCACAGGGCATAAGTGCCAGGGACCCTGCTTTTCTGGAATAGGGCGCAGGGTCACCAGCATAGAGGCGAATGTCGCAACTCGCATATGCCTGTGAGTTGTGACATTCATCTTGGAATTGGGCCCAATGTTTTTAAGGGCTAGAGAGTCACGAAACAGTTTACTGGTTTTAATACCTCTGTCTGCTCTTTCTAATCCACAATTAAAATCTACTGCCCAGGTTATCAATCTGGAGGTGAATAGGTATGGTTGTATTTGTTTAAACAACGAAGTCCTGAGTGCTTTGGTCTGAGGGGCATAAATTGAGAGAATCCTGAACCTTTCTGCGTGCAGGGTAAAATCAAGCATTAGGGCCCTCCCAGGCTTGATGTCTACAAGTTTGGAGACTTTGATGTTTGAATTATTAAATAAGATGCCCACCCCATCACATTGCTCTTGCCCTATGGACCAAAAAGAGGGGTCTTTAGTCCAGTATTTGGACACTTGCTGCAGTTCAGAATTTGATGTGAGCCTGGTATCCTGTACACAAACTATTATTTATTTATTATTTATTACATTTTGGTGACCAGGTAAGCCCACTGGGCCCCGGAGATCCCTTTTTCAGGGGCGACCCAGGATATTACATAGCACGAGAGACAAATACAGCATTGGTTCAGTTTCCATTACATAGCACGAGAGACAAGTACAGCGTTAGTTCAGTTTGCAGGAATCTCAACAATACAGTTATGGTGAACAGAACAGAAGCATAGCAGTCCAGGAGGAATAACTAGGATGATCAGTAGTGGTAACATTGTTCGGATATTAGCAGTTTGGCATAGGGTTTAACCAGTGGTGGAGGAACTGGATCTGGTAAGTCATTTATCTCTGGGTTCCTGTCAGGGGCCGATGCAACGGCAGGAACTAGAGACTGATAGGTGGGCCTTAAGCCTAGTGCGGAAGTTTTTGATGGTGGGGGCTTCCTGCACCCCAGGGGGGAGCTGGTTCCACAGTGTGGGAGCAGTGAGGGCAAATGACATATTGCCTGCCTTAGTTCTAACCCTGGGGACAGCAAGGAGAGTATGGCCAGTTGTGCGGAGGTGTACATGGTTGGCCTTCAGAGCAACGAGACCAGAGAGACTAGGGGGAGGGGTTGGGCCGACTAGCTTGTAGGCTAGACAGAGCAGGGGGTATTGGAGGCATGCTTCCAGTGAGGGCCAGTTTAGGAATTATATCACTTTTAACCTTTTGCAAAGAGTTTAAAACAGTAATCATCTTGGAGTGACTTTTCATGCTATTGGTGTTAATGGTAGTAATTGCTAGTGGACACATTTTAAGGAAAAAAAGGACGGACAGGAAAATACAAGTTAAGGATGACATTTAAATAGTGTCAAGGTGTTTTGCCACATCTTCTATGCCTGGTACATTGGGATACACGAACATCTCCCCCTCCACCTTCTGTATCTGACCTAGCCTCTGTTGTGACAGGGGCTACAGAGGAGGAAGCAGATTCTTCGCCCTCTGAGTCTTCATCCTGCCTATCAGTAGCCAATGCTGAAAATGTATTTCCTGTTTTCCATGTCTCAGCAGGGCTTTCTTTCCCCCTAAGGCTACCTTTTGTTTTACTAGCTAAAGTTTTCCCTGATCTGTTTTCTTTTTTTTGCAGTCATGTTTTTGAAATTTGCCTCTTGGCTGGGGGTGGAGGGGGAGGCATTTCTCCTCCTTCTTCTGGTCTATCAGGTAGGGTGATCTCTTGATTATCTGTTAAGGGGGTCTCTACTGATATACCTTCATTTCAAGGTATCTCTGGCCATTCTATGATATTCTGGTTTGTACTGTCCTGTCTTGCGGGGGTAACTTCTTCTGCGGGGGGGGGGTAGCTATAACTGAAGCCTCTGGGTTTGCTACCCTCTGTGCCTGCATCTGCTGGGCTTTGTTAATTAAACCTTCCTGAGAAGGGCAGTCTTCTCCATTATGAGAAGCCCAGAGACGCTTGCTATACCCATGGCCAGTGTTTTCACACAAGTTTCGCTTGAATAAATTGACACAATTAGGTGAGGAGCGGCCATAGTCCAAACAGTGGCTACATTTTGGGGTATCACATGCTGAGCTGAGGTGAGTGTGGGAACCACACTTAGAGCAAAGATTTCGGTTGCCCTATATAGAACAACATCCCCCATCTTTACCTAAATAAAAGGTACTGGGCAAGTGTACAGGGCCATTCTCTGTCAAATACAATTTTACTTTGATCTTCCAGCCCCCATTCCAAATCTGTTCACTATCCAGAATGGGGGTAGGTCGATCCAAGATTTCACATCTCTGCCTAAGCCAAAAAAGAATATCCTCCACACGGGCATCCTCATTACGAAACATGATGGTAATATGTTTGAAGGAAGGTTTCGTAAGAGGGATGGCCATGTAGGGGAACCAAGCAGGGCTGTTCTTTACAGTCTGATACTGTGACCAAACTCTGTCTAGGGATGATACCCTTTTAAAACTAACACTGAAGTTTCCATTCCCTAAATGAATTAAGGCAAATATTTCTGACGAAAAAAACCTCATTGATCCTTTTAAAAGTTGCTTGGCCACGTATAGCCTGTCTGGCAGGTTTTCTAGGCTCCCCTTTAAACACTAGCCTAACTGCATTTCACCGAGGAGCTGGCTCACCCTTGTTTTGAAACAGATCTGATAGGTGAAACATAGGGTTAAGCCAAACATTTCTTGAGAGGCTTGTAAAACAGATTCAGGGGGACCCAGTCTATTGTCATTTACAGTTGTGGTTTCAATAAGGCTATTAGGAGCAGAGGTATTTTGTGTAATTACCTCTTGCAAACCATCAACGTTGGGGACCATTGCTGCAGTTGTAGGCAGTATAGCGCAGTGGTCTAAGGCTCTGAGCTGCAAATCTGGTGACATCCAGCAGACCAGACCTGGATTTGAATCCCACAGCTTCTGCTTGCATACTGTGTGACCCTGAGCAAGTCACTTAACTTCCTTATGCTCTCAGGTTGCACCTGGAAACAAGATCCGGCTTAGTGTGCCTTTTCTGGTTAAACAATTGCCCCTTTCCTTTCCCCCTTTAGTTCCTTATTGTTTCTGCATTTGATATTTCCAGCCCGTTTGTTGCTGCTTTAGAGGTGGTAGCTACTTGTGATGAGTGAAATCTTTGAACATCTTTGTCATTTGGGTGAGGCAACCAATGTCCATTGTCCGTTTGAATCCATTCTGCTTTTTCCAAGGCTCTAGCAGGTGACCAGGACATTTCAGGTAAAGTATTATCATCATTGTTCTCTTCCATCCTAAAGTCCAAATTGTTTTTTTCTGCATTAATTGAGTTAGTCTCTGTTAACGCTTTTGTATTTAGAGAGGCAGAGGGTTTGTTTATTAAGTCAGAGTTTCCTGCTTGAGTGTATGTGGTTATAATATCAGGCCCAGGAGGATGCGATATTCCAAGTCATTGTACTTTTGCCATAGAAGAAGATTTCAATGGTTTTGTGTTTCTCTTTGGCTTTTGGCACACAACTGGAGGTTGTACAAAGCTGCCAGCCAGGGAAACAGTTCCGCTCACTGTTTTTTTGTTCAGGTGAGTGGCATCCTTTGATGAGGCCGCGTCATTACTCAGCTGTTCAGACAGTGGTGAGTCAGCGGGTCTACCTGGCTTGAGAGCGGTATGCAACACTGACAGCTCAGCCTGCAGTGCTTCCCTTTGCTCCTTACATTTTGTCTCTTTCTCCACCAGTCTCTGCAGTAACTTTTCTTTATCTGATATCTCAGCAGAATCAGTGACATTGGTATCTTGTACCTGGGCATCCTCTGCTGCATCTTCCTCTTGATGTGACCATTCCATGTCCATGTCGAAATAATCCTCGGGGACATCTTCTTCTTCTGCATTAAGATGGACATTAGATTCAGCCTCAAGCAGTAAAAGGACAGAGGAAGAGACTATCTCCTCTGCCTCTGTAGCGTACGACCTTCCACCCGGGTCCACTGGAGCAGCCATCTTGGGAAGTGGCCAAGAGTTCCCCCTACAAACAGAGTAGGGAATGTTTTATTATTATAACGCCAAAGAAACATGAGAACAGTGGTAACATCACACCAAATAATATAGAAAGCAAACAAAACCAAAAAAAAAACTCATAGACATACCATTTCTGGGTTATAAGCAACATAACAGTCAAACCTAATAATTAAATTAATAAACAAAGTAAAAATAACTCCCTCCCATACCCCACTGAAAGAACTGGAGAATGATTGAATGAATGGCAAAGAAACCGGACAAACACAAAAAATAGTGTTAACAGCATACTAAAACATAAAAAGCTAATAAGAAACAAATCCAAAATCTTAGAAGTATTACAGTCATACAACCCATTGCCCAGCAGAAATAAATTCATCAAGACCAAAAAGGAAGGCTATAGGAGACAAAATAAACTCATTCACTTCCTCCTAAAAGAAGGGGAAGGTTTATGTATCCAACAAACAAAAACCATAAAATGAAACTGAGTTATTTCACACAAACACCCAACCTGGGACTTCTTCCCTCTCCCTGCCATCCACTATGGAGGCAGAGTTGTTAATCCCTAATTATTAATGTAAAGCATTACTATAGTGCAATAAAACCTATGAATGCAGTCTGTGAACTGACTACCTATCCCTAAAGAAGGAATCTATCAAGGCCCACCACCAAGGACCGAAGTCCCAGAAGACTATAGAAAAATCTACCTTACCCTGTATCAAGCCAAGTGATGTTATCCCACCACCTTTTATTTATTTATTTATTTATTTATTTTTAGTTTTTGTTGACCGGGTAAGTGCACTAGACAAATCCTGCCTAATTTCAGGCACGACCCAGGAGAGGGGGATACAGATGAATGCCAACTGACCTCGAACCAGATTAAGCTGTTGGTGGTATTTTTAGTGAATGAGGGAAATTTGGCCAGTACACCGGGGAAATTCCCCTACTCTGACAGAGGGGAATACTCTGTCCAAGATGGCGGACGCCTGGTGACCACGGCAGAGCTAGCTAGTGAGCAGGAGATTGGTCTCTGCTCCTGTCTCTGATTTACTAGAGACCGCTTTCAGACAGAATTGTGTGATGACCATGTACTTACTGTGACTGAAGCTGCTCCCATGGCTTGTACTGTTCTTCCTCCTGCTCGATGCAGTAGCCCTGACGGAGATCGTAGAGATGCCTCTGCAGTTGTGTCCAGCAATTGAGGTGCTGCAGCCCGCTGTGCACAGTGGACTGGTGGAGGTAGTGAATGCTACTGCTTGGTGGGCTGACGGAGAAGACTTGTCTGTGCAGATGTCGCAACAAGATGCTACACCTTTGCGAAGGCAGTTGACGAGGGGATCCCCTGGCAGTTCCTGGATCCCATCATACTTTTGGACCTTCTGTTGACCCACTGTTGCCCGAACTGAGTCAACGTCTTTTTGTTCACTGCCGCGCACAGCGCCCACACAGCAGAGGGTGCACAGCTTGGGGATTGCATCGTGGGATTCCTCACCTACTATGTTGGAAACTGGCAGCCCGATGTCCTTTTCTGAAATATTGCCCCAACCTAAGCCTCTGTGGTCCGTGGAGCAGGCTTTGCAAGGGGCAGGCTGGATACAGGACCCCAGGAAGGGACAGTGGATCTCTGGTCCATCCCCTATTCGGTCCCCTAAACCTGAAGACTTCCTGGAGGAACAACCGAAGGGACTGGAATTGAATGACTCTCCTGACCCCTTGAGTTTGCCAGGGGAATTGTCACTCACCCAAAACCCTGTATTATCTCTCCTACAGGATACGACTTCTAAGGCATCTCCTATGATGGAATCCATGGATTTTATAGCTGTGGACCCTGATCTACCTCTCCCCTGATCAGGGAAAGACTCCACGTTCCTTTTCTTCCCTCTTTAAGGCACCTGTTGTAGCTGCTAAGCGACATAATGCTGTCCGTCTTATTTATAGAGGTGGACTTTCTGACCCCCCAGATCGTGTCTTTGTGGCTAGATCCCTGATAAAAGACTCTTTAAAATTTTTTGCTCACGAGATATATGCCTTGATACATGTGTCTGGAGAATCTTTCTTTGACGTCAGTTTTCAGACATCTCGTGGACTTGAACGATTTTGGTCTAGATACCATGCTTTGAAGAATACCCCCTTATGGACCCCCTTCCAGGCCATCCCCCCTGTCGAAGCCTACCTTTAAATTTATTACGGTTATGTTCCGTAATGAAGGTGTTGATGTATCTGATGTGATGTACTGGCTGAAACAGCGCTGCACAGTACAGGGTCAGCCTGAAGCCATTCTAGACACTGAAAATATTTGGACTGGGGGTTGGAGGTTTTGGGTGCTGCTACACACAAATGACTCAGGTCCTGTGCATCTGCCCAATTCCTTTTTCTTAGGACGAGACAGGGGAGTTTTGTTTTATCCTGGCCAACCCAAGGCCTGTTATAGATCTGGGGATCCCTCACATCTCAGTAGTGTCTGTGATAAGATTAAATGTAATAATTGTGGTGAAATGGGTCATGTGGGGTTCACTGTCGGAATGCTAGTAAATGTAACTTGTGTGACTAATTAGGGCATCTATTCCAGACTTGTCGCTGGGCTGCACATGCTCAGGAAGACCATGATGGTGGGGCTGATCAACGCTTTGTGATCACACAAGCACAAAAAGCACGGTTACGTGCATCTGTGGCTAAGCTCCCCTCTGTTACGGGAGATTCAGCGGTGCAGCCCCTACTGCTAGCACCCCCCCAGAACCCTATTCCTCAACCTGACAAGATGGTACCACCCTTATCGGTACCTGAACCCCCCCGAATGGAGAAAATCAGGCCTGTTGCTTCTGATGTGGACTCTGTCCCAGGTCCTAGTAAAATGCTACCTCCCCGTGAACCTACTGCAGGTGCTCGCTGTAGGTCTCTGAGAACTGCTTCTCGGCCTTTACCGCTTCCTATGGCATCATTGTTGCCTGCTCCCATACCCCTGTCGAATCCTTTTGAATTGCTACAGCTGACTTCGGACGACGCAGGTGGTGAGTCTGACTCATCCTCGGTGGCATCCTCCCTCCCTGATGGTCCTGCTGACACTGGACCTCCAGTGGGCATTGGACTTTCACAGACATGTAAGGCCAAAGTTAGACTGAAAGGGAAGAATATAGTTGGGAAGCGGAAACTGTGATGTTTTATACTTTCCTGTTGTCTACATGGCGCAGTTTACTTGTCACACTATTAACGTTAATAGTATGAAACGTGTTCCTAAGAGACGGTTAGTTTTTTCTTTTTTAAGACTTTTACCATTGGGTATTTTCTTATTGCAGGATACCAGACTCCATACGACTCAAGAGATCAGACAAGCGAAAAATGATTGGCTCTTAGGCCCCTCATTCTGGTCCATAGGTCACGACCCCTGTTCAGGCCTTGGCATTTTGATAAATATGCCTGACTTTCGTCTTTTGAAACTATTTGATTTGGTACCCGGTAGGGCTCTGGTTTTGGACTTCACCATAGGTAATTGCCCTTATCGAGTTATCAATATTTATGCGCCACAACTTAAATCAGCTCGCATAGCCCTTTTTACTGAGATCCGCCCTTACTTGCACACTTCATTCCAAGTTTTATTTTCTGGTGACTTCAACTGTGGCTTGAGTCTTCGGGATAAAAGTTCCTTTGCCACTACTAAAAAACTGTACTGCGACTCACAGGAACTGAGCAAGCTAATACATACTGCCCATTTAGTTGATGCTTATTTTTCTTTTCGGCAACAACATACCCCTACGTTTCATAAAGGTAAATTGGCTACCCGCATTGATTTTGTTTTCTTGTCCCGTACTTTACCAATTGTTTCAGCTATGGTGCAGGCAGTGGCCTTTTCGGATCATAGCTTGCTTTCTGTTGGTGTGGGTACTGCAAATCCTTATTCAAAGGGCGGGGTTGTGGAAATTTAACACCTCCCTATTGCAGGATAAGGTGTTTTGTCGACCCTGGTCCTTCCTTTTTTACGCAAATCTGTGTTTCTCTGTTATGAAGACCCGATACAGTGGTGGTTTGATACAAAACATGCGTTGATATCATTCCTGAAACGGTATAGTCGTCAGCGAAAAGTAGGGCCAATATTGGACTATTTACAAAGAAGAGCGATCTTCAATCGCTTCTTTCTTTATCATATACCACGGGTCATGACCTTTCCTCTCAAATTCAATTGACGCTGGCGGCTATGTTGCACTTCCAATCTCGACAATCACGGCAATTGTACCACCAACATAAATTTCAGGTTACTGGACCACGGGAGATCATTTGTCCCTTTGAGTCTAACTGTCGTCGGACTTCTCAAAAGACGATATTATGTCTTACAGATTCCACGGGGACTATATGCTCTACTCAAACAGAGATTCAGCAGATAGTTGCTAACTACACGACTGCTTTGTTTTCCCCTTTCCTGCTGATCTACCTGACCCTGCTGCTCTGTACGAGAATTTAGAGATCCTACCCTTCTACAACAGCAGTGGAGATGGCGTGCCAACCTATTACGACCTTGATAGTTAATCGACTATGTCCTCTCTGCCATTACGTAAAACTCCTGGCCCAGATGGTCTCTCCGCAGCTCTCTATAAGGTTCTGGGTGACCACTTACTTATTGAACTTACCTCTGTCTTTAATTCTTTGTTGAACAGTGAGTCTGTCCCTTTAGAATTTACGACTGGTGTTTTGCTTTATATCTATAAACAGAAGGGGAAGCCCACTCTCTTGAGAATTGGCACCCTCTTTGTATGCTAAACACCGACTTTAAGATATTGATGAAGATAATAGCAAAACGTTTAACAGGTATTGCAGAAACTGTTCTGCATCCTGCTCAATCTTGTTCTGTCCCCAACAGGAACATCTCGGATCATTTGATTCTGATCCGTGAATTGTTCTCTCACGGGTACTCAGCTTCGACTTCTGGATTTGTAGTATCTGTGGATCGCGACAGGCATTTGATTCGGTGAATCATGACTTTTTATGGCAAGCACTCAGTTTTTTGCATATACCGGCTATCATTATCCAATGGTTACGTAATTTTTATAGGACAGCTACGGTCATGCCAGTAGTGAATGGTTGGGTGGGACCTCTGATACCCGTTCGAAAGGGAGTCCGACAGGGGTGTCCCGCGAGTCCATTACTATATGTACTATTTTTGGATGTTTTGCTCTGCCGTGTTAATATGCTTCCACAGATACATGCTGTATCGTGTCCTATAAACAATAGCACTTACAAAGCCATTGCATATGCAGATGATATCTGCTTTTTGGTGGCAGACGAGGATTCGGTGATAGCCTCCTTGCAGGAATGTTCCTTATTTGGGACATATTCGGGAGCTACTGAATTTTGAGAAAAGTGTTGGTATACAGCTGGGATCTGCTATTGCACTGATTAGGAACATCGGACCATTGCAGATTGTAGATGGCCCTGTTCAGTATTTAGGGATTTATTTTGGTACTTCGAGCCATGGCGTTTATAATTGGACTTCTAAACTACAACAAGGTCACATAAAGGTAGTCTCATGGAACAGGAGTCAGATTGGGAAAAAGAAAAGAGTCTATTTAATTAAGACATATTTACTTTCCCTCTTTCTCTATGTTAGCTATATCTTTCCTATTCCAAAACAATTGGAAACGGCGATTCTTAGCCTTTTTTTTCAGGCATTATGGGGGAGCAGGTTGAACCCAATAAAACGGGATGTCACCTATCTCCCTCTCACGGACGGTGGTGTTGGCATGACTAACCCCCTTTTGTTTTTCTCCTGTATTTTTTTCATAGCGAACATTAGACCGCTTTTGATTAACTCGCAGAAAGGATGGGAAGCGTGGTTCTATGATTCTTGTAAAATATGGTTCCACCAATGGGAACATGACTCCCTGCGTATTCTCCGTGCCTCGGGAAACACGCCACCTTATGTGAGGTATACGTTTCTACGTCTGAAGCAATAGCGGGGACCCCACAAATGCTTCTCACTAACGCGCATAAACCCTGTATAGATTGCTTCTTTCCTCTGTGTGTGCAGTTCAGTCCCTTTTTTAAATGTCCTGCCCAATATTGTCCCTCTCTGCTTATTTTGTTACGTTGTAAAGTAATCCAATACTTATGTGGACTTCCATTGGTTATCCTGCCATGAGAGAATTAATGTTAAATCGAACCATAAACATAAACAGCTTCAAGACAGGCTGTGTTCTAGGCCCTCTTGTATTGATGAATTGGAAACTATTTCTCATTTATTTTTGATTGCCCCTTTATACAACATTGGTGGACCTTTCTAGCCCAAAAATGGGGTATGCCATTGCTTCAATTTGTCTCTTACCCGATGATTATGTATGGAGCATTCCCCCCTCAATGGCCTCTGTGGAACACTGATACTTTAAATCTTATTTTTGTTGTCATTAAATGGCATATTTGGATGGCAAGATGGCAGTTCACCCTGCAGCAGAAAATTTGTACATATATAGAAATTGAACAAAAGATTGTTCGGGATTTGAAAACTGTTTATGCACGTGAACTTGTGTCTCTTTCCAGGCCTGGTCTGTTCGCCCTTTGGAAAGCCCTACCTTGGATTGCAGACTCGGATGCACTTGAAGGACTTCTGTTCTCTCAGTATCATTTCCTTAGTTTTCTTTCTTTGTTTTCTTCCATACCTTTTGATATGAACACTGTTGTATACTGTCTTGATTTTACCTGTTTTTTTCTTATTGTGTTTTCTTTATTGTATATTGCCTGATTTCTTGTTTCAATAAAACTTTCCCCTACTCCATCGGTAGAAGGCACTGCGACTCTGTGCAATGAGGTCAGTGTGAGCTGGGACTTCGAGGAGTGTGGGGTGCTGATCACCTCCTCGGCCTTCCTTCTGCTGCCTGTGATTGTCATGGCATCTGAAGGCTCTTCAGAAGGGGATTTTGCTACAACAATGGCTCAGGTTAGTGTACATGCGGGTGTTACCGATGCTCGGTTGGAGCCCGCGGATCTGTATACCATCACTAAGGTGGATTTGCTTCAGCAACAGCTAGCTCTGGAGGAGCATCGAATTCTTGCCCTACGGAACTGCTTGTTGCAGGATCTGGAATGCGCATGAGAGGCTTGTTTGGAGGTACAGGAAGAGGAAGTAGCCCAGCTTCCCTTAGCTGAGGAACAAATGCTGGTTGATGCACCTGGTGCATCTGTGGTTGTTCAGCCTGCTGCAGTTATGCCAGTAATCTCCCCTCCGGTTCGCTGTGGATACGCAGTGAGTACTTCTGAGACTAATCTTTTGGTTACGGGGACATTTAGCGCACGTTATGACTCGAGTGCTTTGCAAGAGTCTTTTCGGTGTTCCACTGAAGATGATGGCCTGTCTCCTCCCCAGCCTTTTGTCTTGGACTCCCCTTTGCCTGGAACTGGTTCTGTACAGCCCTGTGCACTTGTTACTTCTTGTGTTTTGGAAAACAGTTCGTCCACTGTTATTGGGCAACCTGCTTCTTCGTTGCAAGATCCTGCTTCCAGTGCTCTCCCTCCTGGGGAGGTTGCAGCTCCGGCGGCATGGGTTTCCCAGGCCCTGGAGGCAGCGGGGTGGGTGAAATCTCCAGATGGGAAGGGGTGGGATGCAAACCTTGTGTACTCACCTTCTGACTTGTTGCTTACAGACTCGGAGCAGGCTTCCCTTCCAGGTACTTCTATCCCTCTGGGACAAGGCTCCCCTGTTGTACGGCCTCAGTCTCCTACTGCGCAGGCTTCGGATACTCTCTTGGAGGATATTAAGTGTTTGGAGGGAGAGGCTTCCTCACCTAACCCCCCCCTTGTCTTTTTCACATCTAGGGGATTCTCAGCATGCTGCACGGCAGTCGTCCCTTAATGGCCCAGTACGAGTCCCTGTGGAAACTGCACCTGCACCAGCTGCTGCACCTCCTGTTTGGCATGCAGGTATTAAGGACAAATTATTCCCTGCTACTTTTGGACTTTCCTCAGAACCTGCGGCACGGCATAACACGGTGCATCTGAAATTTAGGGGTCCTATGTCAGAGGTCCCTAATAGGCGGTTTGTTGTAGCTCAACAGAAAGTTGCTAACTGGCAATCTTGGAAAATGTCGCAGAAAAAAGGGTATTTCTTCTTCGGTCATATATAACCCCGATTTTTCTGTATGTATCACATGTGTTCCCTCTCCCTTATGGTATGCATGCGAAGATTATGGGCCTTTTTTTCTCATTTTTATGGGGGAGCAGGCTTAATCCTGTCAAATGGGCTCATACATATAGAGCTTGGAAGTCAGGAGGTCTTAATATGATCCAGCCTTTAGTATTTTTTTTTTGGTAATTTCTTTTGTAGCACTATTCGACTGATGTTGTTGGCTACTGGGGATATGGGATGTCTGTGCATGAGTTTATGGGGAACAGAGTTCCTTGCGGCTTGGGGTAGAGGTAAATGGCACCCGTCAGAAAAGTCACTTCCTAATTATGTTAGACTGACTCTTAAATATATTAGAATGTGGAAGATTGAGCTTCTTTGGTTTATTTCTCATGAAAAAAAATCATTCTATAAGCATGTTGTAGATTCTTGTTATATTGAAGATCCTTTGTTTTTGCTTCCTGCTACTGTGAAAACTGATTTATTGCTTGCTAGCATGATAGAGCCCAGAATTCCAAAGAAAATGCAGGATATGGTTTGGCTTTGTGGGCATCAGAAGCTTAATGTATGGAATAATCAGAAACATAAACAATTAGGAGACAGATATTGTTATGAACCTTCCTGTAAGGGACGTCTGGAAACCATTCATCACCTATACTTTGACTGTGTTCATGTGCAGGGATTCTGGTCGACACTGGCTAATTTGTGGGGTGAACCTGTGTTTCAATTTATGACATATAGTATCTTAATTTTAGGACAAATTCCAAAAGAATGGCATAAATGGAATCAGGGTACGGTTTTTGTGTTTCTGGCATGTATCAAATGGGCTATCTGGCAAGCAAGATGTTTACGCTGTCTTCAGAATAAAACTGTTCACTTGCAGGACGTCTTCTTTCACATCCAGAGTGACCTGGATAAATTATGTGAGTATGAGTTTCATACTCTGGGGTCTGAAGTGGGATAACGTTTATGGCATAATGTTAGCTGGGTGGGTTAGTGTTCCTATTTTTTGGGTATTGTGGTTAGCTGATGGTTGTTAACTTTTCTTTTTTTCCTGTTTTGATTACCTCACTGTTCTTTCTTTTCCTTAGGTGAATTTCTGTTAGTTCTTGTATTAGATGATGAATATGTCATGTTTTTGCTCTACCTGCCTTTCTGATTTGTGTTCTTTGCTTGTATTTTGTTTTTGATCTCTAATAAAAATTTCACCTACTCTTTTCGATAAGCGCCATGGGATCTTTAACATCCACCTGAACTACCACCAATCCAGGCAGATGGAACCTCGGTTTAACATCTCATCCGAAAGACAGCACCTCAGAAGTGCAGCACCCCTCTCATGCTGCACTACAGTGTCAGTACTGGGATATTAACCCAAGTGCCAGATGTGGGAACTGAACCCACAACCCTCTGATCTCCCGGCCTCAGAGGTGAGTGTGCTACCTACTGAGCCACTGACACTAAAGTTTATACATAGTTTATACAAAGAAGGTGAAGCTATAAGCTGTTCAGCTTGTCGATACAAACACAACTTTTTATGAATCGTCCAAAAAAGTTGTTCCGGAGTGACATACTGCTGTCTCAGGGACCATTGACATCGAGTTTGCCAAATATAGTATTTAAAAAAAAGCAAGAAATAAATAAATCATCCCTAAGTCATAACAGTGCCATGCTTTAGGCAAAATGCCCCAAAACAAAATATCAGGTGTAATGAGTGTGAAGGGACTATGGACCCAGTGCTTAAGCAGCAAAACCCAAACTTGTAAAACATAGGGGCAGCCAGAATATAAGTGTTCCATAGTTTCTATCTGGAGAACACAACAATCATTTCTTGGGCACAGCTTTTCCCCCATTCCCTTATGTTTTAAACTGTTTTTCATGTTTTGCCTCCCATGCGTGCTCAACCATAGAACATCCCACATGAATTAGGCATTCTTGAATGACACAACATCTGCTCAGTTTGTTTCCTCTCAGCATCCAATTTCAAACCAAAATAAGGGGTAATCCAAACCAAATTCTGTAACACCGAACCATACAAATCTTTTCAAGATAAAGACAAGGCCTCAGATTTAGTAAAGCCCCATAGTTTCAGTTTACCAAAACAATGTTGCATGTCTTCAGTTAATCCCTTCAGTGGTTTTTGTTCTGGAATACCCTTACGCAATTCACAAGAAGTCAGCCATGGCTCCAAATAATCCAGGACCCAAGGGGACCAAATCTTGTCAGACTTATGTAAAAGCGGTTTTATGTTATTCAGAAAAAAGACACTAAAGAAAAACAACACTGGGTTTATCATCCCCAGACCACCCTTCCCAAGAGGCAGGTACGTTATACCCCTCTTTATGGGGTTAAGTCGGCTGCCCCATATACCCGGGAAAAAAACACTGTAAATCCTTGCCTCTAAATTTCTGGGAAACAAATATACCGCACTTAAGTGTAAAAACATATTTAATAGAAAAGTTTTAAGCATATAAACCCTCTTTTTTTTGAAAGATACCATCTATTCCAGAGTGTAGCTCTCTTCTGGGCTTCCAAAAGCAATAGATCCTAATTAACATACCCCATATCATCACTGCCAAAATATTTGTGTACTGATCCCTGGACACCCAAGATCTTACAAGGTGAGGAAGAAATATGCATCCCCAACAGCATCTTGTGTTGACTTCGTCCCATCCCAATTGTGGTGCACTTACTTTTGTCGAAATTAATACTGACTCCTGTGTCTCGGATTAAGTTTTCCAACAGCGAGCCCAATACTCCACCAGAGGGAAAATCTGGCAACATAAAACACAAATCATCAGCATATGCAATATACTTTATTTCTGTATCTAAACTAGACACTGAGACTCCCATAATAGAGCCTTCTAAAAGCACCTTATGCAACAAAGGTTCCAGGGTCAAGATGTATAGCATAGGACTCAATGGGCATCCCTGCCGAACCCACCCCACACTGAACAGCACAGAGAGAACCACACCACCCGTTAACGTAAGGTTTTGTCAGGGCTGTCTCCTAACACATTTTTATCCAACCAATGAAAGGTGCCGGGAATTTAAAAAGCTGCAAACATTTCCACAGATAACTGTGTGCTACCATGTCAAAGGCCTTCCTTTGGTCCAAACTAACCAAAAAACCTTGTAATTCCTCAGTATGCCCACTACCCATAATCTCATGCAATAAGATCAAACCATCCAGGATTTTCCGCCCCAGGACCGAACAGAATTGTGTAGGAAGTACTATATTCTGTAGAACCATACTCAATTTGTTACTAAGGATCTTAGTGAGTATCTTCAGATCTGAATTTAAGAGGGATATTGGCCTCCAATTTGCCAAATTCGCCCTGTCCCCTGTCTTAAATAGTAGGATCAATAAGCTGACATTCATGGTAGCTGGAATATGCTGCAAAGATAAACATTCATTGTACATTGCCACCAATTCTGCTCCTAAATGGTCTCCCAAATGCATATAAAGCTCATTTGGTAAACCATCTTCACCCGGTGCCTTCCCTATAGGCAGGTTTGTAATAACCTGCATCATTTCCTGAACTGTAATCGGAGCTCTCAATGAAACAAAAAACTGTTCAGGAACCGTTGGGAGACTGACTTGCCTTAGCCAGTCCTCCAAAAGTTCCCCACGAACCCCCGTATCCACTGCAAACATAGTGGAGACGTAGCCATCTATTTCCTGAAGAATGTCAGTATTAGTCGTCAGAACAGTCCCGTCCGCCCGCTGTAAATGCTATATATATTCCTCTGTTGTTGCTAGCTTAGCAGCTATCAAAAGGGTTCGAGAAAGCCTGTTTCCCTTGAGTTCTGAATTTCTGCTCATTCTCCAGTGACTTCATTCTGTCATACTGGAGATGGAATAGTTTGGCTTTTAGTTCTGTTATTTGAGATTGATAATACCCCACTCCTGTCAAATGTAAAGTTTGCAGAAGACCCAGTTTTTCCCACAGTCCCCCACATCTATCATTCCACAGTTTCCCCAGAATTTTCCCCATTTCTGAAAATACTCCCTAATGTCCCTTTTACTATCTTCCCACCAATCACAGAGAGAGTTGTACAACAACTATACTGAACTCATGGCCTTTAAAGGGATACTGTCAACTCCCTTAGGCCTCAAAGTGTCCCTAGTTTAAAAAACACATTTTATGATTGTTCGCATTCTATAGATACTGTTGATGCAGCTGGTAGTTTGATTCAGATCCCTTTTTTCTTTTAAAAAGTGAAACACTGACTGCCCACCATACTGGTGTTATCACACCAAAACATGTTTGTTTACATTTCTTGACCAGCTCCCATTGCATCTTTCCTGGACTCAGAAACACCCCCAACACAATTTAGCCACTCATTATGCAGTGGGAGTAGAGAAGACTATTGTATCATGAGTGGCTGCACTATTTGAGGGTGTTTCTAATGTTCAGGAAGTTTTCACTAAGCACAGTTCAATGATTTGAAGCAAAGCAAAGCTGGGCATAGCTATACATTCCCATGCATTTTGGTTCTAATAAGCAAGGAGGCAGATAAAACAACCAGCAACATCAATGAATTTTAGAGACAGTAAGCAATCATTAAATGTGTGTTTTTGCCTAAAACTAATATGATGCAAAATAGGTTGACAGTGTCCCTTTAATCAAAGATGGAAACTCTCCAGGACTTCTGGATGGTCTAGGAGAGATGAGTTCAATTTGCAGCAACCTGGACCCTTTGTGGTAGCTTGGAAATTAGAAATCATCATTTTCAGTAAACCATGGTCTGAGGTACCTACAACTTGAACTGAATGATGTCTAAAGTTCAAGGTGGGGGTGATAAAAAAAGAATCAGTCCTGGTAGCCCTCGTGCCCTGAAAAAAGGTCTTAGCACCTACCTGAGATTTATTCTCAAAAACGTCAAAGAGCCCCGATTGCTTCAGTATGTCATTCAAAAATCCTGAATCACAAAACACCTTTCCTGTGGTACCTGTCTTATCAGAAGAGAACCTGCTAATATTGAAATCTCCTCCAAATACAATATTCCTACTAGAATACAGTATAAAAAGGGTTCAATCAACTTTAGAACTCAATACGGGAGACCTTGCCCTGTGGGGCATAGATATTTATGAGACGAAAATCTACTCCTTTCAACTGAATGTCCAACAAAAGAGCCCTTCCTGGGGAAATATCCACCACATGTGTCAATGTAAAGTCAGGGAAGGTACAACAAATTCCCACCCCACAACACAGGTCCCCCCACAACCGACCAATAACAAGGCCCCCACACCCAAGCAGCTGAAGCAGTGTCAAAATCTTGTACTGTGTATAACCTGGTATACTGTAAGAAAACAATGTTAGTCAAACAATCCAAAAATAAAGAAAAAGTGGCCAAACGTTTCCTCTCCGTATGAATGCTGTTGACATTTAAACTAGCAAATGTCAAATCATATGACTTTACTGCAGAGAGCAAAGTGTCAAGTTACTGAGTCCTTTTTTTCCGTGAGCTTTTCTGCAACCCTATCTTAGGACTCAAGGCCTTTTTCCTCCATAACGCCTTGACAGGCTCAGCTGTAGAGTCCACATCTGAAAAGACATCTCTTTATGAAGATGAAAAGGAAGCAGCATCCGAATCCATCTCCTCTGTGGACTGTAACACCTCAAAGGGATTGAATAGGGGAAGTCCTTCGCCCTGTGAGACCTCCTAAGAAGGCTGAGGAGGAGTCCTGACTTTAGAAGGTATTGACAGAGTCTCCACAGGAGGAGTCTGAGGAGGGGCATAGAGGCACACGCATCAGGTTCAGGCAACTGGACTGGTGCCTCCATGGGTCCTTGCACTGCCACCGGTCTGAAAGCAGCCTCCTGTAGTCCAGAAATTGGAACCATATCATGTCTGGATGATCGGGGTGGGCCACGTTTTGCTACCTCTGCGTATGTGTGTGCTATAGAAGACATGCTTCTAGGAAGAATCTCTGGTGGGACTCTAACAGAGGACTTCAGAGTCGCTGTTCTAGCAGCTTTGGCCAGATAGGAATCCTGCACCCCAAAATCAGCATCTGCCGTATTGTGGGATGTTTTCGGGCAGTCTGTGAAACCATGCCCCACTTCAGTACAGAAGGTACATTTTGGAGGTTTTTCACAACAGAAACCAGAGTGACCAGTTTCCCCACACAAGGAGCATAAAAGGACTGAACAGGAAGTGCTTATATGCCTGGCAGAGCCACAGCGAAAGCATCGTCGGGGTTGCCCCGGGTAAAAGATAAAACCCTTGTCTCTACCGATGAAGAGACAGTTAGGCAGATGTTGAAAATCCACAGCGTCTTGAAATAACTTTATTTTCACCCTCCAGCCACCATTCCAAAGCCTTCCAAATCTATAATGGGGTCAGGCGTACCCAACACATCACATTGTTGCTCTAACCAAAACAAAACGTCCATAATGTTTACCCCCTCACTACGAAAAGGAATTGTGATCACCTGAGTAGCAAGGGAACCTCCCCCATCCAGGGAGCACCAGAGCCACCACCACTACCTCAGAGGTTGCGAAGAAAGCACAGCAGTTGGACCACAGTGGGCTCAGGGAGGGTAAGGGTGGTGGAACAGAGGCACACCCAGTCAGTTGTTCCACTCCACAATCCATACACCATTCTGGGGGAGCATAGTTCCCCTATGGATGCACCCGCAGAGGAGACTAAGGAGGGTGCAGACAACTGTCACAAGGGAGGCCCTCAGGAAGGAGGCAGAGGGCACCACAGGGAAAGGAAGCAGCTCCTGGTGGGGACTCCAGTTATTAGGGGACAGAACTGGGGAAGCAGGGAAAACTGAAGTAAGGTGCCTGCCTGTGCCATGGCTTGAGGGACAGGAAGCGATCCTTAGGATCACGAGAACAGCTGCACGGAGTTGAACTGACGTCATTGTCCACCTAGGACAAAATGACTTGGCTCATCATGAGATTAGAGCAGTGCAGAAGGACTTTATAGAGTTGGGGAGGGGCTTAAGACAAGTAGCACACACAGTATCCTTCTCAGAGTGCTGCCTGTCAGTGGCGTGGTGAGGCGAGGGTACTTTGCACCATGCAGTTTAACGAATGGTTGAAAAATGGTGTGGAGCACAGGGGTTAGGCTCATTGGGGACTGGGTTCCACCTGGAGGGACACCAGCCTATACTGGCAGAATGGTCTGCATCTGTCCAGGAAGGGAACAAGTCTTTTGGGCAATCGGTTTAAATGCTTCATTGGCAAGCTTTTAAACTAGTCAAGGGGGGAGGCACTGATAAGCAGCAGGAAAATCCCAGCCTCCCCCTACAAAACAGGGTGCGAAATGAAAAAAAGGCCAAGGTAGAAAGGTCAGTGGGGGATGCTGCTACAGAAGGTAAAGCCATCAAAAAATGGAGAGCAACGAGTACCAGTGCCTGTAGTCTGGGTAACAAGCTCCCTGAATTAGTGGCCTTGATGGAGGAGGAACATCTGGATGTCATGGCAGTCACAGAAACATGGTACACACAGAACCACGACTGGGATGTAAACATACCAGGATACACTATCTACAGGAGGGACAGGGAGGGTAAAAGAGGAGGAGGAGTAGCTCTCTACATAAGAGAAGGAATCAAAGCAACAGAACAAAAGGGTAAACAGGGAGGAGAAGAAGCACTGTGGGTCAATTTGGAGGCAGGCAATGGCACCACAATCCGCACAGGGGTTGTATATAGACCCCCCTCTCAGGGGGAGGAAATGGACAAGAAGATGATAGAAAGTATACTTAGAATGGCAGATAAAAGGGAGATATTGCTGATGGGTGATCTGAATATGCCAGATGTTAACTGGAGTGCAGTTGCAGCAGCCACTTCTAAGAGTGGGGTTATTCTAGATGCCCTACAGGGGCATGCCTTAGACAACTAGTATTGGAACCCACTCGAGAGGGAGCAATCTTAGACCTGGTCCTCTCAAATGGAGATGGAGAGAGGATCACAGATATAGAAGTGGGTAGCCATCTGGGAACTAGCTACCATCGAACAGTATGGTTCACAATAAACACAGCAATAGAGTCAAGCCATACATAGAAACATAGAAACATAGAAACATAGAAACATAGAACATAGAAACATATAAACATAGAAACATAGAAACATAGACTTTGATGGCAGATAAGGACCGCTAGGCCCATCTAGTCTGCCCATTTCCCTACCTACAGGATAGGCCGCAGATCCTAGTTAACCAACAGCCTATTTCTTCCTACCCCCCACAAGAATTGCCTTATGTCTGTCCCATGCATTCTTGAATTCTCCACAGTTTTAGACCCCACAACCTCCTCAGGAAGGCTGTTCCACTCATCCACTACCTCCTCTGTGAAATAATACTTCCACATTGCCCCTGAACTGCCCTCCTTCTATCTTTAAATTGTGTCCTCTTGTTCTTGCAAGTCTTTTTCTGAAAGATGCTACCCTCTTGGACTTTGTTGATTCCACTGAGGTACTTAAAAGTTTCTATCATGTCCCCCCCTCTTCTTTCCTCAAGGGTATACATATTAAGCTCCTTTAATCTCTCCTCATACGGCTTCTCTTGCAGACCCTGCACCATTTTAGTTGCCCTCCTCTGGACTGCCTCTATCCTGTCTATGTCCTTGCGGAGATGGGGTCTTCAGAACTGGACACAGTACTCCAGATGGGGTCTCACCAACTGTCTGTACAGAGGGATAACAACTTCCTGTTTTCTGATGATGATGCCTCTCCCTATACATCCCAGTATACCCCCAGCCCTCCCTACTGCTTTCTCACATTGCATGCTAACCTTAAGGTCATCTGATATGATTACCCCCAGGTCCCTTTCCTTTTTTGTTGTTGTTACTACCTCCCCACCCATTGTGTATTCTTCCCCAGGGTTCTTGTTTCCCAGGTGCATTATTTTGCACTTCTTAGCATTGAATCCTAGCTGCCATACTTCTGACCATTTCTCCAACCTTGCCAAGTCCCTTTTCATCCTTTCCACACCTCCTTGTGTATCAACCCTGTTGCAGATCTTTGTGTCATCTGCAAAAAGGCATACTTTTCCTTCCAGTCCCTCTGTAATGTCACTGATGAAGACATTAAAAAGGACTGGACCCAATACTGAACCCTGCGGTACCCCACTAGTAACCCCCTTTCTTCAGAGTGGACTCCATTTACAATTACCTTCTGTGTCCTGTTGTCCAGCCAATGTTTTACCCAGGCTACCACCCTGGGTCCCACTCCCAGGCTGGTTAATTTGACTATTAATCTTTTGTGTGGGACTGTGTCAAATGCCTTGCTAAAGTCTAGGTAGGCCATGTCCACAGCCCCTCCCTGGTCTACTACTTTGGTCACCCAGTCAAAGAAATCGATTAGATTCGTCTGACATGACCTTCCCGCTGTGAACCCATGCTGCCTTGGGTCCTGTGCTCCACTGACCTCTAGGTACTTGACTATTCTTTCCTTCAGAAGTGACTCCATCACTTTCCCTACCACAGAGGTCAGACTGACAGGTCTGTAGTTTCCTGCCTCTGTCTTGGACCCACTTTGTGAAGGGAATCACATCCGCCTTCTCCTCCAGTCCTCGGGTACCACACCATCCTCCCATGATTTATTAAAAGAGTAGCCAGTGGTTTCACTAGTTCCTCCTTAATTCTTTTAGAATTCTGGGGTGAATTCCATCAGGACCCATTGCTTTGTCCACCTTCAGCTTTAGGAGTTCTTGCAGAACCCTTTCTTCTGTGAAAGGACTGGGATCGACCCCCCTATCAAGAGTGCTTCTGTTAATTGGATTAGGCACTTCCCCCTCCTCTTTTGTGAATACTGAGCAGAAATATTCATTCGGTATTCCTGCTTTTTCACTGTCCCCCTCTGCCCACCCACCGTTCATTCTATTCAGCCTCACTATCCCTCCCTTTGTCTTTCTACGCTCGCTGATGTACCTATAAAAGGTTTTATCCCCCTTCTTAACTGAGTTGGCTATCTTTCCTCAGTTTGGGCCTTTGCTATTCTGACTTCCCTCCCTGCTTCCTTCTGCCTTAACTGGTACAGCTCTCTGTCCTGCTCCTTCTGTGTTTCCTTATACTTCCGAATGCTATCTTTTCTTCCTGACTTTCACAGCCACCTCTTTTGAGAACCATAGTGGCTTTTCTTTCATTTTGATTTATTTATTTGCTTCACACAAAGGCTTGTTGCCTCTGTGATGGCAGTTTTGATAATTCCCCATTGTTGCTCCACACCTCCTTCTAGCCTGTTTGCTAGTGCTTTTCTGAGGCACTCTCCCATCTTGCCAAAGTCAGCCCTCCTAAAGTCCAGTACCCTCACTTTTGTATGGCTTGACTCTGTAGCTGAGTTTAATGTGAACCACACTGTTTGATGGTCACTTGTCCCCAAATGGCAACCCACTTCTAGATCTGAGATCCTCTCACTGCACCCATTTGAGAGTACGAGGTCTAAGATTGCTCCCTCACGAGTGTGTTCAAACTAACTGTCTAATGCCTGACACCTGTAGGGCATCAAGAATGGCCCTGCTTTTGGATGTGGCTGCAGCAAATGTGCTCCAGTTAACATCTGGCATATTCAGGTCTCCCATCAACAGTATCTCCCTTCTCTGCCATTCTAAGAATGCCTCTATAATATCCTTGTCCATTCCTTCCCCTGACATGGGGTCTGTACACAACCCCAGTGGATTGTGGTGCTCTTTCCAGTCTCCGAGGTGACCCACAGTGCCTCCCTCTCCTCCTGTTTACTCTTTTGTTCAGTTGCTTTTATCCCTTCCTTTACATAGAGAGCTACTTCCTCCCTCTCCCTGCCTGTCTCTCTCCTGTAGGTTAGGTACCCTGGTATGTTAACATCCCAGTCATGGTTCTCTGTGTACCATGTTTCTGTGACTGCTACGATATCCAGGCATCCTCTTCCATTAAGGCCATCAGCTCAGGAGCTTGTTGCCCAGACTACGGGCATTGGTACTCATTACCCTCCATTTCCTGATGGCCTTACTCTTTGCCCCACCCTGTCCTTCTTGCCTTTGTCACTTTCTCCATTTACCCCGGCTCTTCTCCCTATTGACACCTCTATGTTGGTGTCTGCCGCACTTACTACTGTGATTATTTGGGGGGGGCTAGGATTTTCCTGCTCCTTTCCTGTGCCTCCCCCCTTGGCTAGTTTAAAAGCTTGCCAATGAAGCATTTAAACCTATCGCCTAGGATCCTAGTTCACCTCCCGGACAGATGCAGCCCATCATGCCAGTATAGGCTTGCATCACTCCAGGTGGACCCCCAGTCCCCAATGAAGCCAAATCCCTGAGCTCCACACCAGTTTTTCAACCACTGATTGAATCCCATGGTGCGGAACACCCTAGCCTCTCCTATGCCATAAATGGGTAGCACCTCCGAGATTGTCACTGTATGCATTTTGACTAAGGCCCCTCCCAATTCCACAAACTCTTCCTGCACTTATCTAATCCATTTCTTAGCCAGATCATTTGTCCCTAGGTGGACAATGACATCCAGCTCCCTCCCCTGTGCAGCTGCTCTGGCAATCCTGAGGATTCGCTCCCTGTCCCTCCAAGCCATGGCGCCAGGCAGGCACCTTACCTCCCTCTCCCCTTCCTCCCCCAGTTCTACCTTCCTAACAATGGAGTCCCCTACCAGGAGTTGTTTCCTTCCCCTGCAGGGTCCCCTGTCACCCTCCTGTGGGTCTCCTCTGTGGAGGTTCCCAGCATCCTCCTTGGTCTCCACTGTGGATGCCTCCATAGAGGAACCACACTTTGCCAGAATGGCATAGGAATTGTGGAGAGGTACAATAGGAGGGATGCGCCTGTGTTCCACCACCCTCACCCTCCCTCAGCCCACTGTGGTCCAACCGCTCCTTTTTCTTGGCAACCTCTGAGGCAACGGCAGTGGCACTGGTGGTCCCTGGATGGAAGAGGAGGTCCCACAAATCCTGGCCAACTCAGCCTGGAGATGAGCAACCTCCTCCCTCAGCCCAGAGAGGTGCCTGCAGATGGGACAACACCACATCCTCCAGAACATCTCCCGGTAGACTGCTGCCCACAGCCACTGCACTGCACCACTCCAATCATGTCTTATTTCTGGCCCCTTAACTGTTTGCAATTTTTACTCTTTCCTCTGTTTTTTTTTTCTCTCCTTACTTTCTGCCTGTGTGCCCTTTAAGCTCCTGATTGTCCTGTTCTGAGACAAGAATATCCTATATTTCACAGTAGACCACTTATTTGCCCAGAGGCAGACCTCCAGCAGCTAGAGGGGGCCGGAGAGCTACTCTTGCCCTTCTAGGATGGTGGGTCCTTGGTGGTTCTGTGATCACTCACTTCGTGCCCCTAAACAGGAAGTTCCTGTTGTCAGTCAAATCCTGTGCCTATAAAAATAGAACTAGCTTTGGGTGGGAAGGAGGGCAATATAGTCCCAGCAGAGAAGTCCAGTCACACAGCAGTCCTTTCTCCTGGTGTTTTCTGCCAAACTACTAGCAGAAACTTTCTAAGGCAGTCTTTAAATGTAGCTTCCTTCTAGCTAAGCCACTCCCCCTACTTACCAGATCTTTCTACAAGTAATTTAAATCTCACAGCAGTTAAGTCCTTTCAGTCACCTGAGATTTACACCTAGATAACTCTTCACATACCCATTCAGTTCAGTTAACCCAAACACACACTTTTTTTTTTGTATGTTAGTTTTTTTACCCTTAATTAAAGGTCAAATACAAAAGTTATTCTACTATAGTCCCAGCAGAGAAGTCCAGTCACACAGCAGTCCTTTCTCCTGGTGTTTTCTGCCAAGCTACTAGCAGAAACTTTCCAAGGCATACAAAGGCATACAAAGGCAAAAGTACTGGACTTCAGGAGGGCTGACTTTGCCAAAATGGGTGAGTGCCTAAGGAATGCACTAGCAAATGGGCAGGAAGGAGGGGTGGAAGAACAATGGGGAATAATAAAAGCTGCCATCACAGAGGTAACAAGCCTTTGTGTGAAGCAAATAAACACAACAAAACGATGTAAGAAACCACTATGGTTCTCAAAGGAGGTGGCAGTGAAGGTTCAAGAGAAAAAGAAAGCATTCAGAAAGTACAAGGAATCACAGAAGGAGCAGGACAGAGAATTGTATCAGTTAAAGCAAAGGAAGCTGGGAAGGCAGTCAGAACAGCAAAGGCGTCGAACTGAGGAAAAGATAGCCAACTCAGTTAAGAAGGAGGATAAAACCTTTTAGGTACATCAGGAGCGAAGGAAGACTAAGGGAGGATAGTGAGGCTTAATAAAGGGAGGGTGGGCAGAGGGTGACTGTGAAAGGCAGAGATACTAAACAAATATTTTGCTCAAGTATTTACAAATGAAGAGGGGAGGTACCTAAAACAAAACAATAGAAACACTCTGGATACAGAAGTTGATACCAGCCCATTTACAGAAGAAAGGGTTCTGAAAGAACTCTTAAAACTGAAGGTGGACAAAGCAATGGGGCCTGATGGGATTCATCCCAGAATTCTAAAAGAACTAAGGGTAGAACTAGTGACACCACTGACTACCCTCTTTAACAAATCATGGGAGGATGGGGTGGTACCTGAGGACTGGAGGAGGGCAGATGTGATTCCCCTTCACAAAAGTGGGAGCAGGGCAGAAGCAGGAAATAGAAATTACGTTCTTACCATAATTATGATCTTTCTGTGTATCGTCACCATTCATCACAATGGGTACTGGCCGGAGATCAGGACCCTGCGGGAGCCTTTTTTTTTGTTTAAAGGATAGGCGGAGCTGACGCAGCACTGGCGCCGCCTCGAGGCTGACGATTAATGGGCGCCGAGGATTAGCCAGCAGCTGTGTCGACTCCGCCTGCCTACCAGTTCTGAGTCACAGAGAGGTGGGGAGGAAGGGATGGAGGGTGGGACAAGAGAGTCCAAGGGACAGAAAAGGAAGAGAAACTGAACTAAAAGGAGAAATAACGACTGAGAGGACAGCATAGAAGAAGTAAAACTAAAGGGATTGTGTAGGCCCCAATCTCTGGAAAAGGAAGAAGGAGGGAGGGAGGGGAGAGAGAATTTAGGAGAGAGTGAGAGGTAACAAGAATCCAGGACCCTTGTCCGTCACCAGACTGTATAGGAACTGCAAGGAGTGGCAAAGCTCACCTGCCAGAATTCAAGGCACAGAATAACTGGCAAACTCCAAAAGCAGAGTCGGCTATTCTGGAGAAGGACAGGGTACAGGGAGTCAGTACTCTCTCTGTAAAGACATTTGGTGAAAAAAGGGTTCTCTTTTTTTTTTTTGTTTAAAAGGAAGGATAACAGAAGGAGGGCAACCACCAGTTCTCACCCTGTAGGGGTGTAGATAATTAGTAGAGAGGAAGTGCCACTTGAACTGTACCCTTTGGGAAGAAATTTACCCCCCTGTGTGTCCCAACTTTACCCCACTCAAAAGAGGGGTAGGCACAGAGGGAGGAGGATCCAGAGACTGGAGCCCCAGGGGATGGCGGTTGGGATTGTGATGAATGGCGAAGATACACAGAAAGATCATAATTACGATAAGAACGTAATTTCTATATCTTATCTGTGTCAATCTTCACCATTCATCGCAGATGGGTGAGTACTAAGCACCCCTGAAGGGGTTGACTATGCACCCTAAGGGACAGAGTCCCTTAGCCTCAGTGGGTGACACACTATGGGGAACCTTCTGGGCCTGAGGAGGCCCGAGAGTGGGGAGAGGAGACGGGTCCCCGGAGGGGAAGGAATTTGCCCCAACAGACGCTGCCTCGCCCCTACGGGAAAAGAGATAGGTTCCCTGGTGAGTGGAGCAGATCACCCTACGCCAGGCCAAGGGTGACAACCGGGAAAGACGAAGCCACGCCGATCTTCTGGTGCAGATCGCTGTCCCTACTACCCTGGTAGCTACCTCATTGGCGTCGTAAGATGCCCTTGCTTGGTTCCTTGCTAGCTCCAGGCCATGTGCAGAGAGAGCGATGGCTTGCCTGGTTTGCTCCGAGTCAGGCAAAGCAGCTAGGAATTGACCCAGCGCTGACCACAAGAACCTGTTGTAGGCTGCATAGTGGGCCTGATGAGCGGAGATGGAGAGAAGCAACCGTGCCGAGTAGAGAGTCCTCCTCCCCCAGAAATCGAAATCCGAAGAGTCCTGATCTGGGGGCCGGTCACGGTGGAGGGTGCAAAGCCCATCAGGAGTGTCCAGGTGTGTCAATCCGGACTGTGGATGAGGCATAGAACCTGGAGACTCTGGAGGAGCGCAATACCTCTGGCTGAGGTCCCTAGTGGCAGGAACTCCGGAGAAGGGCCTCTGCCAGAAACGCATGGATCCCTCCCGAAAAGGAGCAGGCCAGGGGGTCACCACAAGGGTGGCCACCCCGAAATCGCCTAGAAAGGCGTGCACTGCATGCTCTGGATTGCTCGCAGATAGGGGAAGGTGAAGGTCCTCCAACATCCTCGCGAGGAAACGCTGATACTCGGAGAGATCAGCGGCAGGAGAGATGTGGACAGATGGTTCCTCTCACCCAGAAGAGGGGGATGAGGAGCTGGAGGTCACCATATGCTCCGAGGGTGGCTGCTCGGGGGAAGGTTGAAAAACCTGACTGTCCAAGGCCCTAACATAGGCAGGGAACCGAGAAGCCACTGCTCTGAACTGCTCCCAGGTGAGAGGCCCAGTAGGACCAAGAATGCCCGGGAGTGCTGGAGAATGCGGCAGAGGGGTAGGGGCAGAGCCGAGGGAAGGAATCGGCTGACCTCTGCCAGGGCCAGGGAGCGGACTCATGGACAGCCGGGGAAGGTGTCCCGGAAGACTCCACAGCCGACAGCTGTACAACCACGTTGGTACTGCCTAAGCTGTGCCCAGAAGAATCCCCCCAGTGAGGCGATCGGGGCTGTATGGGTCCAGAAGGACGGTCCCCTGCCTCCAAAGAATGGGACCTTCTCAAGGACCCGGAAGGGGAAGAACAGAAGTCCACACTCCAGCTTGTTCCAGGACCCGGGTGGACCCCAGAGAAAGGCCTATGCAGGGACCCCACACCCCTCGACTCCTCAGAGTCTGAGAGAGTCCTGGTCCTCAGGAGGGTCAGCCTAGGTAGCTGGCAGCCCTGGGATGTCCCTGAGGGGGAAATCCAGGGCACAGCACCCTCCCCACCTGTAGGCTTCTCGATAGGCCCCAAAGTTGGGCGATCAAGACACACCACAGGAGGGGTACACCTGCTGAGGGTCCAGGAACCCTCAGGCCAGGTTGCATGGCCATAGTGGCACGCACTATAGCCTGCTGGTCAGTGCCACTGACCCCAACCTGAGGGGAACCTGACGCCTCAAGAGGGCGCTGACCGACTCCGTCAAGAGACCACTGGTTCACCTCCTGTGCAGGCAACCCCGAAGGGTCTGACTGCTCATCCGACTCTGAGCCCGACTCCGACCCCGAAGAGGTGGAATCCGAGGCCCTAAGCCAGACGGTAGGAGGGCGAGGAAAAGCGACCTTCGCGAAGGGCCCAGAAGTCGTGGCAGTGGTCGAGGCAGCACCCGCACCCTCCACGTTCCCGGGGTCGGGGCTGGCAGAAGGTGGTAGGATGGCCGGGACCAGAGGTCCGAGGCTAGGGCCAGCCGCGGCGCCGTCAAGTCCACCGGCACTGGGAGCGGCGCCGGGGACAGAAACGGCGCCGCCGGCAGCCCCAGCGGTGGTCCCAGAGTCGCAGACACCGCCCGGCCCCCTGGCACCGCAAGCAAGGCCGAGTACCGAGCGGCGCCGACGGCTCAAACAAACCCGGCGCCGGGCGGCAATCACAAGGCTCCTCAAGGCCATGAGCAGAGAGGCGGCGCTAAAGACAGCGTTGACTAACGCACCGCTGTGCCGTGCTCAACCCGATGCAGAGAGCGGCGCCGAGGCAAGACATAGCAAAGGCGATGCCGAATCCAGAGTCGCGGCGCCACGAGCAGTACCGGTGCTGCAAACGGCGTTGACAGAGCCTGTGGCGCCATGAATGGCACCGGAGGCCTCGACGGCACCTACCGACGGCATCAAGGACGGCATCGACCCGGGCCTTCTGAACCGCGGGAGCGACACCGGGGGGGCCTTCACCCCCGCAGGGGTGATTGCCATAGCGGCGCCTCCCACCCGCTCCCGGGAGGAAGCGGGACAGGCCTCCTGAGCCGCAGGAGGAGTCTCAACCAAGGCTAGGCTACGGGGGGGTTGAGACTCCTTCCTCCACGGTCCGTATAGAACCGGGAGGGGACCCAGAGGAAAGGTCGAGAGAACGCGGCTTGGCCCGACGAGTGCAGATCCTACCTCCGAAAGTCGGCGGAGCTCGTCCAACTTTCCACGCGCGCTGTTCGATAACACGCTGGTCCATCGAGAAGCAGGCGTCGCACGAATCCATGTCGTGAAGCGGGCCAAGACACGAGAGACACCGGTCATGCTGGTCGGTCACGGAGAAATTGCGCCACACGGGCACCGATGCACAGGGGGCTGCCCCGCCTTAGATAATTTCTTGCCCTCCGACCGCGACATGACCTGCGGAAAAAAACACCAAAAATAGACTCGACATCGCCAAAATTAAAAATAATGGAAAGATCTTACCAGCGACGTCGAGTAGGGCAGACTAGAACTAGTAGACCGACGAACTATTGACGAATAAGGGCTAAGGCCTAAAATTTTCTTCAAAACACTTCTTCAAGGCTTCCCAAGAGGCGACCTCGACGGCGGGAGATGAAGAACTGGTAGGCAGGCGGAGTCAACACAGCTTAACGGCTAATCCTCGAGCGCCACGTAGTGCCGGCCTCGAGGGCGGCGCGCGCCGGTGCCAAGGCCTGCCCGCCTTATCCTTTAAAAAAAAAAAAAAGGCTCCTGCGGGGTCCTGATCTCCGGCCAGTACCCATCTGTGATGAATGGTGAAGACTGGCACAGATAAGATACTACAGACCTGTTAGTTTAACCTCAGTGATAGGGAAAATGATGGAATCACTTCTGAAGGAAAGAATTGTCAAGTACCTAGAGGCCAGGGGGCACAGGAACCAAGGCAGCATGGATTCACAGCAGGAAGGTCATGCCAGATGAATCTAATAGATTTCTTTGACTGGGTGACCAAAGTAGTAGATCAGGGAGGGGCTGTGGACATGGCCTACCTAGACTTTAGCAAGGCATTTGACTCAGTCCCACACAAAAGATTTATATACAAGTTAGCCAGCCTGGGAGTGGGTCCCAGGATGATAGCCTGGGTAAAGAATTGGCTGGAGAATAGGACACAGAGGGTAATAGTAAATGGGTCAAGCTGAAGAAAGGGGGTTACTAGTGGGGTGCAGGGTTCAGTATTAGGACCGGTTCTCTTCAATATATCTTTATAAGCGACATTGTAGAGGGACTGAAGGAAAAGTATGTCTCTTTGCAGATGACACAAAGATCTGTAACAGAGTTGATGCACAAGGTGGGGTGGAAAGGATGAGAAGGGACTTGCAAGGTTAGAGGAATGGTCAAATGTATGGCAGCTTAGATTTAATGCTAAGAAGTGCAAGGTAATGCACCTGGGAAACAAAACCCAGGGAATAGTACACAATGGGGTGAGATACTAACAACAACAAAATGGAAAGGGACCTGGGGTAGTCATATCAGATGACTTAAAGGTGGGCAAGCAAGTGAGAGGGCAGTAATGAGGGTTGGGGGATACTGGGATGCATAGGGAGAGGCATCACCAGTAGAAAACAGGAAGTTGTTATCCTCTGTACAGACAGCTGGTGAGACCCCATCTGAGTACTGTGTGCAGTTCTGGAGACCCAATCTCCGCAAGGACATAGACAAGATGGAAGCTGTCCAGAGGAGGGCTACTTAAATGGTGCAGGGTCTGCACCAGAAGACATATAGAAGAGAGACTAAAGGAGCTTAATATGTATAGCCTCAAGAAAGGAGGAGAGGGGGACATGATAGAAACTTTCAGTATCTCAAGGACCCAACAAAGTCCAAGAGGGTAGCATCTTTCAAAAATAGAGGTGTGCAAGAACAAGGGTCACAATTTGAAGATAGAGGGGGGCGCTCAGAGGTAATGTAAGGAAGTATTTTTTCACAGAGAGGGTTGTGGATGCATGAAACGGCCTTCCGGAGGAGGTTGTGGAGTCAAACACAGTGGTTGAATTCAAGCATGCATGGGACAGCCATAAGGCAATTCTAGGGGGTGGGGTAGAAAGAAGTAGGCTGCTGGTTAACTAGGATCTGCAGCTTATCCATTAGGTAGGGAAATGGGCAGACTGGGTGGGCCAAGCGGTCCTTATCTGCCATCAAATTCTATGTTTCTATGTTTCTATGAAAAACCTGTTTAGTGAGGGGAGTCACCTGGAAGGGGGTCCAGAGTGGGTTCGTTTTTAGGATAGCGTATTTTGCCCAGAACTTCTCTAACAAGTCAGCAGAGTGAAAACTAATGTCAAACGTGTGTTCTCCGGAAATATGGATGAAAGCATAAATGTCATTTGGTGTAAATCCCAGTGACTGTTTAATCAGTACTAGCCCCATATATTGTCTATCGGGGGAAATTCTAGACCTGTTAAATAACGCAAGCGGATAATGTGCCTTCTTTTTGCCAATTCAATTTGTTTATGCACCAGCCCTTGAGACTGTAGTCCAGGCTTCTGAGATAGAAGGGAGGCCGGAGGAGAATGTACCCCCTCCTGCTCAGTGTCTAGATGCCGCCCCATGTCTTCTGAGACTACCATGTCTCCCTTCCCCTGCTGAAGTTCAATAAAACCAACTGTATGAGACCCCAAAGGTAAACTTTGCATATTACCTGCAGCTCCCGAAGGTTCTGACATCAGCAGGGGGAGTCTGAAATCGCCATGCCTTCTGTCAGGGCCGAAGTATCCATAATGACCAGAGCAGTCTGCTGAGGCTGCTCACAACCATCCATATCAACTAGTGTCTCCACGGGACCACTCAAAGAATCTGCCCACCATTATCCATTTCGGGCTCTGGTCCAGCCCACGTTCATCAGAGCTCCTTCTGGTGTCCACGTATCTGTTTGTAATTCCTTAGGCCCCATCTCATGTGGAGCCAGAACAGTAGAGATCCCCGTTGGCAATAAATCCCCCTCCTGGGGTTGCACAATAAAGATTTTAGCAGTGTGCGATACCGAAGCATTAGGCGAGTGCTCCGACTCTCTGTTCCATTTTCCCTGGTCGTCCTGACTGCCCAGCTCCTCCAGAAGCTGCAACTCAATTTTCCCAAGTTCAGTCTGTAAAATCTCCTTTCTCTCGACCAGAGACAGATGCAATTCCATCTCCAAAGTGGTTGAAATCACCAGTGCTCCAAACGTGGAAGTTGCACTTGGATCTCCCTGAGCTGCTTCTTTGGCGTCTATAGCACCCAACTCCTGCAGCTCAGAACCGTCCTCCTTCGACTCACGACATAGCACTAACAGCAGCCATCTCTCACACAGTGTAATGGCGCCACCTGTCACAAGAGTTGGAGAATTTCCCTGGTGTCCTGGCCATATTTCCCCCCCATTCATTCAAAATACCACCAACAGCATAATCTAGTTCAAGGTCAGTTGGTATTCATCTGTATCCACCCATCCACCACCCCCCAGTCGTGCCTGAAAATAGGCAGAATTTGTCTAGTTCACTTACCCAATCAACAAACACTAAATAAAATAAATAAATAAATAAATGAAATGGCTGAGGCTTGGCATTTATATCAGACTTTACAATCTATGGGAAATTTATTATTGGCTCCTTCGGGGCCTCATACTCCTCTCTGTGACTCTGGGTATGCCCAGGGATTTTATTATGAGGGAGAGGATAATGAAGAATTTCTACAGGGTGATCCCTTGGACCCAAATTGGTCACCTAGGTGGTGATTTACCTAATGACAATGACAGTTTCTTCCCATTTTACTTTTGTTAAACAGATGGTGGTCACCCTGGAACTTCCTCTCCAGGACGACACAGATCAAGAGTTGGAGGAGGACTATGTAGAGATGATGGGTCCTCCTCCTTCAAAGAAATTGTTTCTGCCCATACAGGATACATTAAAAAGAGCAACTTTTAAAATTCTAGAAACCTCTTCAGCTGCTTCAGGGGTGGACAGAAAGATTGAGAGGAAATACCAGCTTGGGAAACAAACTGCTGACTTTCTCTACACACATCCAGACCACAAAGGGGTGATCCAGGCAGCAGCCTGTGACAAAGCTAACATGCCATTGTCTACTCAGCCTCCAGAAAAAGACTCAAAAAGATTGGATTCCATGGGAAAGAAATCCTATACTTCTGCCTCCCTGCTGTTACGCCTGTCTACCTACATGGCATATGCAGCTAGGTATTAAAGAGCCCTTTTGAAATCTATCCTGGCTATAGTGCAACATGGGGGAAATACGATACTTTAGGACGTCACTGAAACTGTTAAACTGGCCATAGAAGCCACCAAGTATCAGTTCCATATGGCCATGGATACTAATGACACAGCCTCGAGGGTCATGGTGGAGGCCATTTCTGTCATGCGGTTTGCTTGGTTAAGGACTGCTAATCTCACTCCAAGAAGATAGAGTTCTGAAGGGCCTTACAGCCTTGTGGGTGGACAAGGTACCAGGACCAGACAGTGTACACCCAAGGGTCCTGAAGAAACTGGCAGAGGTGTTGGCAGGCCCTCTGATGGACCTGTTCAGTACCTCCTTGGAGACGGGGAATGTACCCAGGGACTGGAGGATGGCTCATGTGGTGCCCCTTCACAAGAGTGGACCCAAGGACAAACTGGGTAACTACAGACTGGTGAGCTTGACCTCCATAGTGGGGAAGTTGATGGAGACCATTCTAAAGGAGAGGTTAATGACCTTTCTCGATAGCAGTGGTCTACAGGATGAGAGACAGCATGGGTTTGTCATGGGAAGATCTTGCCAAACAAACCTGATGGACTTCTTCGACTGGGTCATTAGGGTGGTTGACGAAGGCCAAGCTGTGGATGTCCTGTATCTGGACTTCAGCAAGGCTTTCAACTTGGTGCTGCACAGGAGATTAATGAGCAAGCTGAGGAACATGGGGGCGTAGGAGAAACTGGTGGAGTGGGTTGAGAGCCGGCTGCAGGGCAGACAACAGAGGGTAGTTGTAAGGGGGGGAGACATCCAAGCCAAGGCCAGTAATGAGTGGGGTACCGCAGGGTTCAGTGCTGGGCCCTGTTTTGTTCAATGTCTTCACTAGAGACATTGCAGAGGGGGTCAAAAGTAAGATCAGCCTGTTCACGGACAACACTAAGATTTACGCAAACGTGGACAATGAGGAAGAGAGGCAGGCACTCAGAAAGGATCTAGCTAAACTCGAACACTGGTCTAGGGAGTGGCAGTTGGGTTTAATGCTAAGAAGTGCAAGGTCATGCACCTTGGAGTCAGAAATCCCAGGAACAGCTACTGGCTAGGGGGAGTGCAGGTAACGGCTTCAGAGGAGGAAAGGGACCTGGAGGTAATAGTCACAGGGGACATGAAGGTATCAGCACAGTGTCAGAGGGCAGCAGCAAGGGCAAATAGGATGCTGGGGTGCATTGCCAGAGGGATCACCTCTTGAAAGGGGTAGGTCATCCTGCCATTGTATAGATCACTGGTGAGGCCACACTTGGAGTACTGTGCACAGGACTGGTGCCCATCCCTCAAAAAGGATGTGAGATTACTGGAAGGGGTGCAGCATAGGGCTACAAAAATGATCATGGGACTAGGGGAGCTGCCATACGAGGAGAAGTTGAAGGAGCTCAACATTTACTCGCTGAAAGACAGAAGGGTAAGAGGGGACATGATAGAGACCTTTAAGTACTTGAAAGGCATAAACAGAGTAAGGGAGGGAGGATTGTTCCACTTAAAGGGGGGAAGGATCACTAGGGGACACAGTCTGAAGTTGGAAGGGGGAAGGTTTAGGAGGGAGATGTGGAGGCACTACTTCACAGACAGAGTGGTGGCGGGTTGAAACGCACTGCCGGAGGAGTTAATCGCTCAAAGAACAGTGGATAGCTTTAAGCGGGGTTGAGATAGAGTCAAGGGCAGGGTTAGTACAGACAAGAACACAAAGGGGGAAAGGACTGGGAAAGAGGAGGAAGGGAGGGGTTTGGGGTGGGGGTGGGGCAGCTGTAGTGATACGAAACTAACAGCTGCACAATCGGGTAGACTTGATAGACCTGTGGTCCTTTTTCTGCTGGCAATTTTGTATGTTCACATGATACCCAATCTCAGGCTATGAATTTTCCTGATGAGAAGAACTCCCTTTTCGGGGAGCAAACTGAGGCTTACATGAAAAGGATGGATAAGTATGCTGGCCCGTTGGTGCTGAGGGTTGAGGCGCCGGACGCCACACCTCGTGCCACGCCGGCAAGCCAATTTCGGGAACGGACTTGGGTCACCAGGGGTCAGCAGGGGAGGGAAGGGAACTAAGCATCTGGAGGACTGCTCTCCCTTCCCAGGGAGGGATCTGGGCCTAGCACCACTCCTTGGCCACTTCTGGTGGTAACCAGGGGCAGTGCCATAACATGTAGTGCAAAAAGAAGTGGGATGGAGCAACGGCAGATGTCGGTATGCCAGTGCACCAGATGTCATTGCACATCTGCGCTCCAGGGGGCAACCATCATGAAAAAACCCTCGGTGGACCAGGGAGGCGACAAGGACTCCAGGGAACAAGCCCACATCCCCAGTGCCGGACCATTTCTCCTCCGGTTCCCCACTCCCATCCAGGACTGACACTCTAATTGCAGAAAGACCACCAGGTAGGTGGGGCGGGCCCCTCCCTGGGGGGTGATCCGGGGGCTGGAAGGTCCTGGGTGGGGGTCCCCAGCGAGGGAGGTCTCCGGCAGGGAGTAGAGGCTTCAGTGGAGTGGGGACATCTGAGAGATGCTCAGGCCAACCAAGCGCACAAATAGAATTGACAAAAAAAAAAAAAAAAAGATGGATAAGTACAAAACTACTTACAAGAGTAACTCAGCCAAACAGAAGCCCTCTACCTCCCAGAAACCTCAAAGCAAAGGGGGGTAGGGACAGGGGTCATTTCCCTAGGGCATAATCCATTCTACCCCATGCAAATGCCTATGGATCTTTTCCAGATGAGAGGTTTCTTCAGGGGCAGAGGAAGAAACATAGAAACATAGACTTTGACGGCAGATAAGGATCGCTTGGCCCACCTAGTCTTCCCATTTCCCTACCTAGAGAATAAGCTGCAGATCCTATTTAACCAACAGCCTATTTCTTCCTACCCCCCACAAAAATTGCCTTATGTCTGTCCCATGTATTCTTGAATTCATGGGACAGGAGAGGCCAGAGGACAGTCAGCTACCCTGCTGTCCCCACTACACAAACTAGACAGCAGTCCTCCTGACTGCTTTTCAGTCTCTTCCCCTCTCCCAGTAGGGAGCAGGCTCTCCCGCTACCTCCATCACTGGCAACTCATTACCACAGACAAGTGGGTGCTGGAGGTCATGGGTCAGGGCCTATTTCTGCAGTTCAAAAAATGTCCCTGCCTTCAAGGCCCCAAGCTCTCAAAACCACTAACCCCAACAGAGAAGCTGCTGTTGGAGATAGAGGTGAAAACCCTTTCGGAGGCCAAAGTTGTGGAAAGAGTATCCTTCCTCCAATGGGGAAAAAGCCTCTACTCCAGCCATTTCCTTACTCTGAAGATAAATGGGGAGTGGCGACCTATTCTGGACTTAAGGTACCTGAACAAGCACCTGCTGAAACCAAAGTTCAACATGGTAACCCTAAATCAGGTCACCTGTTCTCTAAAGCAGGGGGACTGGCTAGCCTCTCTAGAGCTGAAGGACACCTATTTGCATATACCAATCAGGCAGTCCCCCAGAAAATTTCTCAGACTCTGGCTGCCTTCATACCATTACCAGTTTGCAGCCATGCCTTTCCGACTAACATCCTCGGCCAGGGTCTTCACAAAGTGCATGGCAGTGGTTGCTGGACATCTCAGAAGACAAGGGATTTTTATCTTTCCCTACCTGGACGATTGGCTAATCGTAGCCAACTTACCAGAGGCAACCTCAGAAGCTCTGAATCAGACAAAAAACACCCTGCAGTCTCTGGGCTTCATTATCAACAAAGACAAATCCCAGTTTCAGCCTGCCCAAGTGCTGCAGTTCATAGGGGCAGAGCTCAACACACTGCAGGGGAAGGCTTTCCTTCCTGCAGACAGAAGTCAGAATTTTCTCAGCCTGGTAAATTCCTTCACTCAGGGCCAGCCAAGGCCAGCCAGACACTTCCTCAAGCTACTTGGTCACATGGCCTCAGTGACCGCAGTAGTCTCAGGTGCCAGATTCCAGATGACGGACATTCAGTATCACCTCAGGTCTCACTGGTCCCAGAAAAAGGATTCCTTCTCAAAGCTAGTGCCAGTCACAAAAATCCTACTTCAGGCTTTGGACTGGTGAAAGGGGGCAGAAAACCTCAGGGAAGGTTTTATTTTTTCACATTCAACAAACCTCCCAGGTCCTGACAACAGGCGCCTCCCTCTTAGGCTGGGATGCCCACCTATGGGACCAGTCCATAAGTGGCACATGGACTCCTAGAGAGTCCATATACCACATCAGTCTCTTGGAACTCAGAGCAGTGTTTCTGGCCATCAAGGCCTTTGCCCCACAGCTCAAAGGCATGCTGTTCAGATAGGAACAGACAACTCCACTGCCATGTTCTGTATCAACAAGCAAGGGGGCACAAGGTTCACCAAACTCTGCACAGAGGCAATGAGAATTTGGTCCCTGGCATACTCTCTGGACATGTCCCTGTTGGCCATTCATCTTCTGGGCAAGGACAACACTTTATCAGATGACCTAAGCCACATCAGTCAGGGTCAATAGGTGAATAGACCCTCAACAAACAGGTCCTTGCCAGTTTTCAGAAGGTGGGAGGGTTCCAGATCTGGATCTATTTACGTCCAGCCTCAACCACCAACTTCCTCGGTACTGCTGCAGGCCCCCAGCTCTGGGGACCATCCCAGTAGATGCTCTGACTCTGAACTGGACAGGGAGGTTTCTGTATGCCTTTCCTCTCTTTCCTCTGATTTACAGGGTCCTTCTCAAGCTCAGGGATCAGCCGGCCACTATGATTCTGGGGTCCCAGACTGGGTGAGGCAGCTCTGGTATCCCTTGCTTGTCACCCTGTCAGTCAGGAAGCCCATTAGACTGCCAGCAACCCACAGTCTCCTGACTCTACTCCAGACAGGAGTAGCATACCCCAACATTCAGTATCTTCACCTCAAAGCCTGGTACTTGAGGAGTTAAGAGTTCCCTGAATCCCAGTACTCTGAGCAGGTCCTGAGAATCCTGAGAATGGCCAAAAAACCTAGCACTAGGAAGACTTATGCTTCCAAGTGGAAGAGGTTTTCTCTTTGGTGTAAGGATAAAGGCATAGACCCTTTACAGATTTCTCCTCCTATCCTCCTGGACTATCTGGTTCACCTTCAGATGGAGGGCCTTAAAGCTTCATCCCTGAAAGAGCATCTGGCAGCCATTTCGGCTTACCTTTCCATTGGAAAAGAGAACTCTGTCATTTTACAGTCCATTTTTAAAAAGTGTTTCAAAGGCCTTCTACACCTTCAACTTCCACTGAGTGAGTCAGTCCCTCCTTGGGACTTGAACCTCTGCATAACCAAGCTCATGGAACCTCCCTTTGAGCCCATGGCTACTGCACACCTGAAGTACACCACTTGGAAGACTGTCTCGCTGGTTGCCATTACTTCTACTAGAAGGATTTCAAGCTGCAAGCTTTGCACTGAGCCTAACTACATAATTGCCCACAAGGACAAAGCAGTACTTAGGACATATAGAAAATTTCTGCCCAAGGTGGTCTCTGAATTCCACCTCAACCAGTCTATCACCCTTCCTGTCTTTTTCACAGACAATTTCACTGCAGGTGAGTGCAAACTACACAACTTGGATGCGAAAAGGGCCCTGACCTCTTGCTTAGAGCATACTAAGCAGTTCAGAGAGTCCCATACTCAGCTCTTTCTCACCTATGGTGAGGTGGGTAGAGGAAGACCGGCTACCAAGAGGACCATTTCCTGCTGGATTGTCTCTTGTATCCAGTTCTGTTACAGCAAATCTGGCAAACAACCCCCTCAGGGCCCACTCTACAAGGGGTACTGCTGCCACAATGGCAGCTGCAAGGGATGTCCCTTTGCTTGAGGTATGCAAAGCAGCCACTTGGAAAACTGTACACACATTCATGAAGCACTACTGCTTGGATGTGCAGTCCAGAACAGATGCCAAATTTGGCACAGTGGTGCTACAGAGCCTTTTTCCTAAATAGGTTTCTGTGCCCGCCTCCCAACTGTACTGCTTTGTAGTCTGCATCTGTCAATAGATGCTGAATCATCCCTGGGGCGAGAAGAAAAAATTACTCACCGTAGTAATGTTGTTGCTTCCAAGGAATTCTTCAGCATTATTGACACGCCCACGCATCCTCCCCTTCGAAACCTGTCTGGGGATGGCTCTGCTATTGTGTCTTAGCCAAATTTGTCTAGTTCCACTGTTATTCGATATTGAGTTTCTTCATAGTAGTGGTTTGGATTTTGCAGTTGCTATGTTTACTGTGTTTTTATTCTGGGCACAGATTTTTTGCCCTTTTTTCAGCGTCAAAATAGTTCTGAGGTCCTTCAGACTGACTGCAGGCAGCACCCCCCCCTTCTAATTGGCCAATGTATCTCTTATTTACATTGACTCCTTCTCTCCGGGGGAAGCTCATCTAAGCTGGCATACTGCATCTGTCAATAATGCTGAAGAATTCCTTGGACAAAACAACATTACTACAGTGAGTAATTTTTTTTCTTTTTCTTCCAATATCCGCTCCAGAAGACTAGAGGAGAAGGAGACAGAGAGAGACTACTGGGGGCCAAATATTACGGTCACAGAAATCACAAATAAAAATAAATTCATTTTGGCCTCAGTGTGGCTGTATGTGTGTATATACAGTATATGTAGATATATATATATATATATGGCAGAGGAGAAAGAGACAGAGACTACTGGGGGCCAAAGAGAAATTTGACAGTCACAGAAATCACAAATAAAGTTAATCTTGGCCTCAGTGCGGCTGTGTACACAGGCAGGACAGGCTGGCAATAAATCTTTGACTTTATAACATGGGTTCTGAAAATACTGTCTTCTGATTCGTCCAAACAGGTCACCTGACCATTGAGTAATCCCTGATATACCCACAGTTGCATGTTCACAGGGCTTTATTTTACTATTTTTTTAGGTAAACCTCTAACATAACATTGCCCGTGTTATAAGAGGATTAACCAACTCCAGGGTATGGGTTTACTGAGCATTAATCCATGCCTGAGTGGTTGAAGTCACTCTGCTTTGCCTCGTGACTCCAACCCCTCAACGTAAATTAATGCTCAGTAAACTGATACCCTGTCGTTGGTTAATCCCTTCTTATTTGTTCCATCCAGAGGAGAAGACAGAGAGAGAGAGACTACTGGGGAGCACATGAATAATACAGTCACAGAAATTACAAATAAAGAAATACAGTACATCTTCTTGGCCTCGGTGTGTACAGAGCAGGCAAAATACATCTTTGAGTTTACTTGTTCCATCCAGAGGAGAAAGAGAGAGAGAGAGACTACTGGGGGCAAATAGAAATTACAGTCACAGAAATCACAAATAAAGAAATTCATCTTGGCCTCAGTGTGGATGTGTGTACAGGGCAGGCTAGCAAAACAAATCTTTGACTTGTTCCATCCAGAGGAGAAAAGACAGAGAGACTACTTGGGGCCATAAAATTAAAATTACAGTCACAGAAATCCCAAATAAATTAATATTGGTCTCAGTGTGGCTGTGTAGTGTGTACACTGTACAGGTCAGGCAGGCAAAGTAAATATTTGACTTGATTCTTGTTCCGTCCAGAGGAATCACCACCATATGAGAGAGAGAGAGAGAGTACTGTGGGCCAAATACAATCACAGTCACAGAAATCATGAATAAAATATATACATCTGTATTATTCTTGTTGTTCCATCAGAAGTGAGACTTACGGGAGAGGGCATAGATTATCACAAATAAAATAAATCTGTTTTCTTGTTGTTCCAGCCACTTCTATTGAGAGGAGTCACTCACGACTCTGAGAGAGAGAGAGAGAGAGAAAGAGAGAAATTTGCTGGGGGCCATAAATATATATATATATATATATATATATATATGTATTATTTATTCTGAGCCAAAGGCTGACCCTGTTGCAGGGCAGTCACACTGCTGTTGGCTGGGGTGGCCCTGTGGAGGGCAAAGCGACAGACTGGTACTGCTGGGTGTCAGAGAGACTGGGCACTGTCTGCTGTGAGCCGTCACAATCACATTAACATTCATGTATAAAAAAATACTTTTCTGACAAAAAACAGACAAGTTGCTGCCCCTGTGCTGCTGGCTGTGAGGGGCCATGGGGACATTGTGAATTTGTGACTTGTAGCAGTCTACATTTTATTTTTTTGTTTAACCCAGGGTATGAGAAATCAAAAGCCACAAGGAGTTTTCATTCATTAATTTATTGTGACTAAACAGACACAACAACACAAGTACACACAAGTGTCATCATCACTCATTCCATCCATTATTCCTCCTTATCCTTCTTATTTTTATCGTACTACCATTAATCGACCCCAGTGAGCGATTGCGTGGGCCAGATGTGTCTGTATCACCAGTATGACATTAAGGATCAACCGCAAATGTTTATATTGTTTGCCACAGGCAGACATGCTTGTGGTATGTGTTATGGTCTTTCATGTTGGAGGTGCCTATAGAAGTCCTAAGGAAACAAATATTTTGTTCATATGTTGTCTTCGTATGGTGTTTTTTTGACATTTTTGTTCGTGCTCCCTGTGCCTGACAGCAACGATCAAATTACATTATTTGCTATTTCTGTAGCACAAGTCCACACCTGGCAGCCACTGCTGATTGTTGGCTCGCACTACATCTCCTGAGTGCAGCTTCTTCGTTCTGTGGATTGTGCTGAAACTGAGTGACAGTAACTTTTTTTGTGTGTGTGCGCAGTAGAAATAGTATCGGAAGTAAGCCAGCTGTAAACATTCTGGAGTAAGTCAGAGTTGTGACCTCCTTACAGTTAATTTTTTTTATGTGAGTCTATGTGGTATGGTTGTGGTGTTATGCGTGGCCTGCATGACACAATTGTGCGAGAGGGCAGGAATGTAATGTTGCGTACCAATAGTGTGAAGTATGCTCTGTGTGCCCCGTCTTTTCTGTCTAATTTGCAATTCTTTTTGTCTGGGGCATTTATCATCTAGTGTTTATGGGTTCCGGAGGTAAATTTCCATGTTATGTTGGAACCAGATGTGCCGTCTCAGATGTGTTGTGGGGTCATGCTAAAGTGGAACAAATGAACAGCAGGGTAGTGTGTTCTTACAGGAACTGTTATTTAGGTTTTGAGAAATTGGTTTTCTTTTGTTGGTGTGTGTTTGTCAGTTCTGCAGTATATGTTGTGCTTCTTGTGGTATGTGGCAATGAAGTGGCAAGTTTTTGATGAGGCAGTCTGATGAAATCGAGAAAGGGGGTTGTAATTGTGAGCCGTGTAGTGAAAACTACTGATGCTGGCATATAAGTGTGCTGTGCATAGTCATGCAATGATTTGTAGTGCACACAGGTGGTTGTAGGGAAATGTAGATTTTTTATCCAAGGTATCCTCGGCATACACACATGTGGATGCATTGAGAAGTTTTTCAGTAAGGGATATGCCTGGGTCAGTACCAACAGGGTAGTGGAAAATGGTGCTAATGTTAAAAGGTTTGGAGGGTGTTGTGGTTTGAAAATATTTTTTGGGAAAAACGAATGAATTTTGGTGGGCATGCATTTGGCAGTGGTGTGCGGTATGAGAGACTGTCAGATGACTTTAGCGTAGGAGCAGCTGGGGTCATTTGTATGTGCAGCTTGCTTTGCGAATGTCTATTATATAGAGCAGCATTCCATTTGATATTTATTGTGCCTTTTAGTATTGACATTGTCTTCCGTTTTGGATGCTGTGTTTTCGGCTGTAAAAAGGTTGAGCAGTAGTGGGATTTGAACCCGTGGTTCACTTCTGTGTTGTTATGGAAAGGTTAGACAAAGATATTCAATTCACACTGGAAAGAAACAGCAGTCCCGGAGCTGTAAGTGTTGGGGCATTCAACTGATGATTGGAAAAGTGAAGGATGTGATAGTGAAGCTGTCTGTGATACTTGCTACATTATTTGTATGTTCAAAGATGTACTTTGCAGATGCAGCGTTATCTTGCATTGTATATATTTTGCATGTTTTTAATCGTAAGGGAGATGCATCTCCAGATTTTAAACCTGAAAGAGTGTTGTGGTGTTCCCCCTTTGTGAATCTGATTGCAACTGCATCTGATTACAACTGACATTTCAGTAAGCGACTGTGGGTTTGAATCTCTACAGTACTCTGTAGATTTTGTTGTCATTTTTTTTGCAGGCTTCAATGCTGATCGCCAGTGGTGTTGGCTTTGTATGTGCTGCTCCCTAGTTGTGTGTGTGTTGTCCCCTATGTTGATTTTTTCCCCTGTATCTGTGATGTTGTCTTGTCTTTGATGGTTCTGTATCTGCAGGATGAAGAATTTATTTGCAGTTGTGTTCAGCTTTGTAAGTTTCGGCTGCAACTGCCGCTTGTTGTCTGTGATGTCAATATTTTAAAGGTGAAGGTAATCTGGTTATGTTTAAACCTGATAAAGTAATAAGGGGGGGAGAAGAAAATGTATAATCAGTGGTAAATAAAAATGTGTATTCAGTAGGTATGCTAACTGTAAAATGTTACATTATGTGTCATTGAAGAGAATTCTGATCATGTTAGCTTGTTGATGTGTGCACAATAATATGCTACTTGTGTGTGCGGGGATAGATGGGGCAATTTGTTTTCCCCATCAGTATCAAGGTACAGGATAGTTATTAATCGACAGTTATGTGTATGCCATTGTAAAATTGTTTATGTAGTGTTTTGGCTTCTACTGTAAAGTTCGTAGTAATCAGAAACTGATAGCAAGAGAGAGACATTGACGCATGGAATTTGATGGCAAGCAAGGGACGCTTGATGCACCTTGTGTGGTATATTCTATAGCTATTGATCTTATTAAAATTTATTCTTGCACCCTCTCTCCCCAGTATGTGAAGTTTGACTGTAGTCATACCTATCCTGTGTGTTCATGTAATTAGATTTTCTTACATCAATCACCTTATCTGGGTGGATGTTTCATGCATTCTGTACCCTTTGTGTGTTGTAGTGTTTCCTTTCATTTTTTTTTTTAGTTGTTTAACCAGGAGTAGCTCACTAAGCTGAAAGCTTTTTTTACAGTTGCGACCTGGGAGCACAGGGAAGTTAAGTGACTTGCTCAGGGTCACACAGCATGCAAGTGGAAGCTGTGGGATTCAAACCCAGGTCTGGTCTGTTAGATGTCACCAGATTTGCAGCTCAGAGCCTTAAATCATTGCACTATACTGCTTCCAAATTTTCTGATGTTGTTACTCATATTTAGGATCACCATACGATCCACTCTTTTTGATTACATCTTTTCTCTGTATAACAGTTCCCATTTGTACATAGATTATACACTTGAGGCATGTAGTGGTCCTTATTTTTTAATCTTGTTATGTTCTAATTGTGGTCCTGCACTTTCTCATTTAGTGAGTGTGAAGCAGGTTCTGACCTAATTTTTTTCTCCTTTTTGTAATTGCAGCTATGTTTATATTCATGTAGTCATGAGGATGGTTGACATGGGTACATTGATGTAGGTGGTGTTTTCCAACAGACTGTTTTGGAGGTATACTCATCTCAGTCTGAGTACGGGAGATAGGTTTTGTTATGCTCACTTGTTTTTCACTGAGTATCCCCACTGTCTTGTTGCTCAGTGTGGCTGTCTGTAAGTAAGCATACAAAGTCACAGACAGGTTGTACGTGAATGTGAAGTATTATGTGTTGTGCTCAGTGATGATTGATTTGTTTGATGGGGTGGTGAAGGAAGTAGAAGGGGAAGCAGTGGACATTGTCTATCTCAATTTCAGCAAGGCTTTCCATGCCATGTCACATAAGAGACTAGTTTGCAAGATGTTTAGTTCTGGAATTGCAGACAAGGTTAAGAATTAGGTATGAGTCAGGAGGTAGATGGTGGTGGTAAATTGTGTATAATGTGGTGAGTACAGTACGGTCGAGCAGTGGGTGACCTTAGGGATTAGTGACTGGGCAAGTCCTTTTTATGTTTGCTTGCACACATGTGCAAGAAACATAGTGCCATCATCCGAGTTTTCAGAGATGTGGCAGCCCTCTTCCAATTCAGGCAGTGTGTTTGCAGGCGCGGCCGCAGTTCTCCAATGCCTGCTCGAGCTGTCTGCCACAGCTCCAAAATCTGATGGAGTACAGTTGAAAGGGGAGCTATACCTCAGTGAGCAGTGATAAGATATCGCCTGCCTGCGCGCATTTCCCCTCCACACACACACACACACACACACACACACACACACATGCATACTGCATTGCCCTCAAGCACACACTGTATAGCCGGGGTGCCTAATCCCCTGTCGGCTGTGCTGCGCCCCCAAAAGCTTTTCCACATGCCACACTGGGTGCCCACCCCAGCATGGCAACTCATCCTATAGCCGACGGGGTGCCCAATCCCCATCAGCTCCACTGTCCTCCCCCGAGAGTAGGGTGCCACGCTGGGAGCCCACCCCAGCGTGGCAACAGATGCTATGGCCGACGGGGTGCCCAATCCCGCCAGCTCCACACCCCCAACCAGCTGGCCCTCTGTCTCGCGACGGGAGCCCACCCCAGTGTGGCAAACATCCGCGTTGTCATATAAAAAAAAAAAATGCAAATAAAAACTGTCCTCCGCGCTTCTCCTGCCCCTCCCACAACCCGCACCTACCCACTGCGCACCCTGCCTCCCCACACCCCCCACCCCATACTTACCTCCGACCTCAGCGATGATCTTCGTGACCGGAACACATCTGCAATCTTCAAAGCCGATCGCCAACTGAGGAAATGCCGTAAGCTGTATAATGGGATAGATAGGGTTTTTTCAACTTTGCTGCATATCTCAGGCATTTTTTTGATTTTTTGCACCAAATTTTCAACATAGGGTTTTTGGGACCCTTCTTCATGAATGCTGTCACTGTCATGGCATTTGTCTGCTCAAGGGTGATTTCGCAGTCACCGCGCCGAAATCACCTTTTGGGACCGACACGAAATGACACTGCCAGTGTTCATAAGGTGGGCTCTCAAGAAAACTATTTTGAAAATTTGGTGGAAATTCCTAAAATGACTGTTTAGGTGCGCTGCGCAGTTCTTACGCACGCCGTGGGGCTTCTGCGTAATTCTCATGCTTTCAATCGAGATTTTCAACATTGCCATTTTATTATACTTTCTTATGAGCAGTACAGCTGTCATTTGTCACATCTTGCCCAAAACATGTTTCCATTCCTCTATGCGCAGCATACAATGGCGCAGTCGGTGTGCGAAATCAATGTATGGGACACATTAAGAAAATCACAGTGACACTGTTCATGAGTAGAGGTCTTAAAATGGCTATGTTGAAAATTTACTAACATACTATTTGCCAGCAGATTAGGCCTTACGGTCTATCAAGTCTGCTTGAACCTCAGATCCTTAGTTGGGTGCTGAGGCCTTCCCCCCCCCTTGTGTTCCAGAAACCCCTATCATCCATCCCCACCCCCCTGGGACAGGCCATCATCTGATACATCCACTTTCTGTGTCTGTCCCACCCTCTCTGAAGCCCTCCACTGTGGATCTCTGAACCAGCTCGCCAGGCAGTGCATTCCAGGGTCCACCACCCTCCTCAGTGAAAAACCTCCTCCTCTTCCCCTCACCCTTCCACCTTCCAACTTCAAACCATGCCCTCTGGTGATACCTCCCTGCTTTAGTCTAAAGATCCCCTCCATGTTTACCCTATTTATTCCCTTGAGGTACTTGAAGACCTCAATCATGTCCCCCCTGTCTCTCATCTCCTCCAATGAAAACAGGCAGAGCTCCTCAAGTCTGTCCTCATACGTCAAATCCCCTAGCCCTCGTATCAACTTAGTTGACCTCCTCTGTACCCTCTCCAGGAGCTGTATGTACCTCTTCAAGTGTGGTCTCCAGTACTGTACACAGTACTCAAGGTGTGGTCTAACCAGTCCATTGTACAGCGGCAGAATAACTTCCTTGCTCCTAGAGGTGATCCCCCTTACGATGCATCCCAACATCCTGTTTGCCTTGCTAGCCACTTTCCTGCACTGCTCAGAGTTATTCATACATGCATCCACCATGACCCCTAGGTCTTTTTCCCCTATTGAGGCCTCCAGCGCCTCCCCTCTCAGGGTATACCTGTGTTTAGGGTTTCCCCAACCAAGATGCAACACCTTGCACTTGGTGATATTGAAATTTAATTTCCATGTGTGAGCCCAGCTTTCCAGGGTGTCCAGGTCCCCTTGCAGGGCCAACCTCCCCTCTTCTCCCTCAACTACTGCTCCCATCTTGGAGTCATCCGTGAAGAGACTCATTTCACACCCTATACCCTCCCTGATGTCCGATATGTATGCATTAAACAGGATCGGACCCAGGACCGAGCCCTGGGTACCCCACTACCAACCTCTCTAGGTTTGAGAGCTCCCCACAGACCACTACTCTCTGGGTGGTCCAGCTAGCCAGTTTTCAATCCATCTGACCATCAAAGGGCCTACCCTAACCCTGTGCAGTTTCTCCACCAGACCATTGTGGGGGACAGAGTCAAACGCCTTGCTGAAGTCCAAGAATAATACATCCACAGGCTTTCCCTGTCCAGTTCTGATGTTACCCATTCGTAGAACTCCACAAGACTGGTTTGACATGATCTACCTGGCACAAACCCATGTTGCACTATCTAGACCTCCCACCTCCTCCAAGTACACCCCAATCGTTCCTTTAGTATACTTTCCATTAATTTTCCCACCACCGAGGTCAAACTGATGGGTCTATAGTTACCTGGTACTTCCCTCGACCCCCCTTTATGGATTGGCACCACATGTGCCTCTCGCCAATCCCTAGGTACCCTCCCTGTCTCAAGTGACCTGTTGAAGAGCTCCGCCAGGGGTGCAGCCAGTATGTCCGCCAATTCCCATAGTACTCTCAGATGAATGCCATCCGGCCCAGGAGATTTGTCTTTCTTTAGGGCCTTGAGGGCTAACCACACCTTTTGGTGAGATAGCATCATCCGTCCCCTCCACCTTACTGGCCTTTTTATCCTTATCCAGATGTGACACCCCTGGGGTACCTCTCCCTCCCTCTTGCTCCATTTCTGTTGCTCCCCTGGTCCCACTCACTGCCGCTTCTATCCCCATTGTGCCTTGCTTTGTAGATATCCCATCCCCCTCCCTAGTGAACACAGAATCAAAGTACGCGTTAAATACCTCTGCCTGGTCCCTCGCCTCTTCCACCCACCCTCCTTCTGATCTCAATCTGCTGAGATGGCCCTTAGTTTTTCTCCAGCTCCCCAATGTACCAGAAGAACCCCTTTTCCCCTCCATGTATCCCCTGTGCCAGCTGCTGCTCTTTACTGGACTTTGCTTCCCTCACCATCCGGGTGACTTTTCTAGATACAAGATGGTACATTTCCTTATCCCTATCCCCTCTTGTTGTTTTATATTTTTTGTAGGCTGCCTTCTTTTCTCTGACCGCTACCTGTACCTCACTGGACCACCAGCATGGTTTATGTGACCTTGCTCCCTTACGTTTCAACTTAGCGCAGATCCTGACTGCCTCATGAAGTCCCCATTATATAACCTCCCATCTCCTTTCCACACTTGTCATTGATGTAATCCCCTTCAAGTGATCCTTGAGAATATTTCCATGCCCACAAAGTCTGCCCCCTTGATCCTCAAATTTGGTGAAAAAATTCCTAAAAATGACTTTTTACAAGCTACATATTTAGTTCCTACGACGCTTGTAGGTTTGCGAATTTTCAATATTTTTACCCAGATTTTCTAACATTGCCATTTTACCACACCTCCTTATGAGCAATACAGCTGTCATTTGTCACATCTTGCCCAAAATGTGTTTCCGCCCATATAACGCACAATGGCGCAGTCGATTATGCCGAAATCAATATGGGACATATTAAGAAATCACAATGGCACTGTTCATGAGCAGAGGTCTTAGTAGCTATGTTGAAAATTGAGAAAAAAATTCTAAAATGACTGTTTTTATGTAGCGTATGCTAGCAGTTCCTACGCACGCTGTAAGTTTAAGTAATTTTCGATTATTTTCACTCCAGATTTTCAACATTACCATTTTATTACACTTCCTTATGAACAGTACAGCTGCCATTTTTCATATGTCGCCCAAATGTGTTTTCGCATTACGTAGTGCACAATGGTGCAGTCGGTGTGCGAAAGCAATGTTTGGGACAGATTAAGAAAATCATAGTTACACTGTTCATGAGCAGAGGTCTTAAAATGGCTATGTTGAAAATTTGGTGACAAAAGTCCATAAAATGACTGTGTTATTAGTGAGCATTGCGCAGTTTCCACGCACCGTAAGTTCATGACTTTGTAATATTTTCAGTCCAGATTTTCACCAGTGGCATTTTCCACACTTCCTTATTAACAGTACAGCTGTCATTTTCACAACATGGCCGAAATGTTTTCACACTTTCAGCACAGAGATGTGTGGTCACTGTGGGAAATCATTGTTCGGGACAGATAAAGAAAATCACAGTGACACTGTTCATGTTCGGAGGTCTCAAAATGCCTGTGTTGACAATCTGCTGTAAAAAATCCCCAAACTAATTACATTACGGGTGTGCATTGCACAGTTTCTATGCACGCTCGTGACTTCACCAGTTTTTTAAATATTTTTACTGCAGATTTGCAGCATTGCCATTTTTTACACCTCCCCATGAACAGTATAGCTGTCATTTTTTACATCTTGTTGAATGTTTTGCACCTGTGGTGCTAAATGTCAGATCGCTAAAGCGTAAGCAGCTTTCGGCTAACAAACTGATATTGCCACTGTTCATGAGGTGGGGTCACAAAAACCATGTTGAAAATTTGGAGTGAAAATACCAACGAATGCCTGAGGTATTAGGGTTTCCAACCATAACGCCCAACCCTGTAGAGAATGACAGGCATCAGGGGTGTGACTTGGGATTCTTGCCTGTAATGCTCATACCATTCCACACCCTGCAGCCAGTGAGAGGCATCAAGGTATGCCTTGGACTCTTCGGCCCCAAAGTTCACCCTATTCTCCTATACCGCACCCATCTCACCGTATTTCTGATGGAATGGGGTGTGCATAAGGTCCAAAGACCCCAAGGCACACCGTGACACTTGTCAGTGTCTGCAGGGTGGGGTGTGGTGAAATGGCGTGGCTGTTATGCTTGATGACCCAAAGGCACACCCCAATGCCTGTCACTCTCTGTAGGGTGGTGGTGGGGTTGGCTTCAGTTCAATACTTCACTGCCATTCCTATTACGCAGCTCTGTAACTTCTACACTACCACTGCCAATGCCAGCAAGCAAACATTCGGCATTGACAAATGCTTGTTAATGTCTGGTTTAGTGTCAGTGCAGAGAGGATAGAGGGAATAGTCTGTCTGTTTGCAGATGACACCAAGATAACTAACAGGATGGATACTGTGGAAAGTGGGGCAAAGAATGAGAAAGGAGCTGGGGAACCATTAGAGAAAGAATGAGATCTTGCAGCTGAAGTGTAATCCAAAGAAGTGCAAAATTAAACACCTGTGACATAGGAACCCCGGGAAGAGCTACAGGTTGGGGGGAGGTGCAGGCAGTCCACATGGAAGATAGGGACTGGCGGTTATTATTTTAGATGACCAGAAAAACTCAGAGTAGAGTACAAAGGAAGCAATGAGGGACAGTGGCATGCTAGGATGCATGGAATGAAGTGCTGACATGAGATAGAAAGAGACTGCAGAGGGAGGAGGGCTTGAAGCTGTATATGGATAAGCAAAGGTAAATGGGGAAGTTAGTCAGAAGCAGAATGGTGGAAAGAGAAGGAAGATATGTTCTGTATTAGTAAAGGGAGACAAGAATGTCTGTAGATACATTTGTTGGAAGAGGAAGGCCAGTAGAAGGAATTGTTCACTCCAGGGGTCCTGTAGCTCTATTAAAAATGTGCGCTTAGCTGGTCAGCTAGTACTGATCTGGAGGTGTGGTGTATGAGTAATGTGGTAATGGCTAGGTTGTGTGGTGTATGGTAATAAGCTAGGAAAGTAGGCAATCAAATTTCAGGAGGGAGTGTGCTGAAGGGAGACTGCCAGTGAAGGCACCCAAATTCTTTTCTCTGCTGACTGAACAACACTGCCTCTGAAGAAGGGTCTTCCTCTGTACCAAAAGTGAGACACAAGGCTATCGATGAGGGACATTATAAATATAAAACATACCAGTTGTGCTGATGAGGCATGTAGTAAATGGTAGCCAAAGAAAGGTGTTGCAGAAATGTCTTAATACTGCAAAAAAATGTCACATCAGGTGATGATGAAGTGACAAAAAGGAAAGCTTCCAAAGGTGCGGTCGAAGTCTGTTTAAAAAAAATTATACTACGGGGACTGATGAAGTGGTTGAAAAAAATGGAAGACCAATTAAGTCACAGATGTGGTTCAGTAAAAAAACAGATGAAAAGAAAAATGCTACTGTTTCTCCCTGGAAAGGCAATGGTGAGACAACATGGTGCAAAAAAAATAGGATAAAGAAAAAAAGTAAGCATACAAAGTACCCCCACCCCCCACTGACGGTCTGCTACCAGCTCTCCCACCCCTAGTCTCTGTCGCCCTTAAATTACAGCTGTCTCTCTCTCTTCTTCCTAGATGGTCCCAGAGCAGCTCCGAGCAGTGCTTGTGGTCATGGCGGTGCCTCCGGCCGTTTCCCTGGCTGCCGTCATCGTCGAGGACTTCGTCTGTCTCCCTGCCACCTTCCTGGTCCCACTCCCCGAACTCCACACCTAAAGTACTGCTGCTTTTTCTCCTAGAGCCAGACCACTTACGGCAGCTTTTCGACTGGTGCACCTTTTCGCTCCTTACTCCAGATTGGATATTGCAGCTATCCTGAGGTTCCTGATTGGCGTGCCTGCAAACCGGCTCTAAAAAAACACTTTCTCCCTACTGCTAACTTCATATTTCCAGGCACAGGGTTTGAACACTTGCAGTAATATTAATTCTGCATTGTAGTGACTGTTTAGCACTTTTTATACATGATTAATTTCCTGATGTATGTAAAGTACTGCAAAACTCTGTGTAACCGGCCCATACGGCATTGTTAAACCAAAAGAAAAAAAGTTAGTCAAACTGTGATTGCTAAGAAAAGTTGCTTTCTGCTACTGCCCCTGCATTATCTCTAACCCTCCCAAAACTGCCTGAACTTTTTGTCTTTTTCGATCTAATACCTCTCGATTTCACCCTCCCTAGAGTACCTATCCCCTGCCTGCTTTCTGCTTTCACTGTTTCCTCCTCTCTCTGTTTCCACGTTTCCAACCCTCCCTGCAGTCTGCGTTTCATCTGTCCCGTCTCCTACCCCATCCCCTTACCTGAGCCAAAACTTTAATTTGCGCTGTTCACATCCTCACCTTGCTCCCCCCGTGACCCTTCCCTACCTTACTCTGAATTGCTAATTTTTCTTGTCTTTGTCTCCCACTAAAGTACCCCAACCCCCCGCTGACAGTCTGCCGCCAACTCTCCCACCGCTAATCTCTGTCACCCTTAAATTATAGCTGTCACTCTCTCTCTCTTCCTCCTAGACAGTCCCAGAGCAGCTCCGAGCAGTGCTCGCGGTCACGGCGGCACCTCTGGACATTTCCCTGGCCACCGCCATCACTGAGGACTTCGGCTGTCTCCCTGCCACCTTCTTGGTCCCGCTCCCCGGACTCCACACCTAAGGTACTGCCGCTTTTTCTCCTAGAGCCAGACCACTTACAGCAGCTTTTTGATTGGTGCGCCTTTTCGCTCCTTACACCAGATTGGATATTGCAGCTATCCTGAGGCTCCTGATTGGCATGCCTGCAAACCAGCTCTAAAAACCGCTTTCTCCCTGCTGCTAACTTCATATTTCCAGGCACAGGGTTTGAACACTTGTAGTAATATTAATTCTGCATTGTAGTGACTGTTTAGCACTTTTTGTGCATGATTAATTTCCTGATGTAAGTAAAGTACTTCAAAACTCTGTGTAATCGGCCCTTACGGCATTGTTAAACAAACAAAAAAAAAAAGTTAGTCAAACTGTGATTGCTAAGAAAAGTTGCTTTCTGCTACTGCCCCTGCATTATCTCTAACCCTCCTAAAACTGCCTGAACTTTTTGTCTCTTTCGATCTAATACCTCTCGATTTCACCCACCCTAGAATACCTATCCCCTGCCTGCTTTCTGCTTTCACTGTTTCCTCCTCTCTCCGTCTCCACGTTTCCAACCCTCCCTGCAGTCTGCGTTTCATCTGTCCCATCTCCTACCCATCCCCGTCCTGAGCCAAAACTTTAATTTGTGCTGTTCACATCCTTACCTTGCTCTCCCTGTGACCCTTCGCTACCTTACTCTGAATTGCTAATTTTTCTTGTCTTTGTCTCCCACTAAAGTACCCCCACCCCCCGCTGACGGTCTGCCGCTAGCTCTCCCGACCCTAATCTCTGTCGCCTATAAATTACAGCTGTCTCTCTCTCTCTTCCTCCTAGATGGTCCCAGAGCAGCTCCGAGTGACGCTTGCAGTCACGGTGGGCCTCCAGCCATTTCCCTGGCCGCCGCCATCACCGAGGAATTCGGCTGTCTCCCTGCCGCCTTCCTGGTCCCACTCCCCGGACTCCACACCTAAGGTACTGCCGCTTTTTCTCCTAAAGCCAGCCCGCTTATGGCAGCTCTTTGATTGATGCACCTTTTCGCCCCTTACTCCGGATTGGATATTGCAGCTATCCTGAGGCTCCTGATTGGCATGCCTGCAAACCGGCTCTAAAAAATGCTTTCTCCCTGCTGCTAACTTCATATTTCCAGGCACAGGGTTTGAACACTTGCAGTAATATTAATTCTGCATTGTAGTGACTGTTTAGCGCTTTTTGTGTATGATTAATTTCTTGATGTATGTAAAGTACTGCAAAACTCTGTGTAACCGGCCCTTACGGCATTGTTAAACAAACAAAAAAAAAAAGTTAGTCAAACTGTGATTGCTAAGAAAAGTTGCTTTCTGCTACTGCCCCTGCATTATCTCTAACCCTCCTAAAACTGCCTGAACTTTTTGTCTCTTTCGATCTAATACCTCTCGATTTCACCCACCCTAGAGTACCTATCCCCTGCCTGCTTTCTGCTTTCACTGTTTTCTCCTCCTCCATCTCCACGTTTCCAACCCTCCCTGCAGTCTGCGTTTCATCTGTCCCATCTCCTACCCATCCCCGTCCTGAGCCAAAACTTTAATTTGTGCTGTTCACATCCTCACCTTGCTCCCCCTGTGACCCTTCGCTACCTTACTCTGAATTGCTAATTTTTCTTGTCTTTGTCTCCCACTAAAGTACCCCCGCCCCCCGCTGACAGTCTGCCGCCAGCTCTCCCGCCCCTAATCTCTGTCGCCTTTAAATTACATCTGACACTCTCTCTTCCTCCTAGATGGTCCCAGAGCAGCTCCGAGCAGCGCTCGCAGTCACGGCGGCACCTCCGGCTGTTTCCCTGGCTGCAACTATCACTGAGGACTTTGGCTGTCTCCCTGCCGCCTTCCTGGTCCCCAGGTTCCCGGACTCACACCTAAGGTACTGCCGCTTTTTCTCCTAGAGCCAGCCCGCGTACGGCGGCTTTTCAATTGGTGCGTCTTTTTGCTCCTTACTCCAGATTGGATATTGCAGCTATCCTGAGGCTCCTGATTGGCACGCCTGCAAACCGGCTCTAAAAACCGCTTTCTCCCTGCTGCTAACTTCATATTTCCAGGCATAGGGTTTTGCCTGCAAACTGACTCTAAAAAACGTTTTCTCCCTGCTGCTAACTTCATATTTCCAGGCACAGGGTTTGAACACTTGTAGTAATATTAATTCTGCATTGTAGTGACTGTTTAGCACTTTTTGTGCATGATTAATTTCCTGATGTAAGTAAAGTACTGCAAATCTCTGTGTAACCGGCTTTTACGGCATTGTTAAACAAACAAAAAAAAAGTTAGTCAAACTGTGATTGCTAAGAAAAGTTGCTTTCTGCTAGTGCCCCTGCATTATCTCTAACCCTCCTAAAACTGCCTGAACTTTTTGTCTCTTTCGATCTAATACCTCTCGATTTCACCCACCCTAGAGTACCTATCCCCTGCCTGCTTTCTGCTTTCACTGTTTCCTCCTATCTCCATCTCCACGTTTCCAACCCTCCCTGCAGTCTGCGTTTCATCTGTCCCATCTCCTACCCATCCCTGTCCTGAGCCAAAACTTTAATTTGCGCTGTTCACATCCTCATCTTGCTCCCCCCGTGACCCTTCCCTACCTTACTCTGAACTGCTAATTTTTCTTGTCTTTGTCTCCCACTAAAGTACCCCCACACCCCGCTGACGGTCTGCCGCTAGCTCTCCCGACCCTAATCTCTGTCACCTATAAATTACAGCTGTCTCTCTCTCTCTCTCTCTCTCTCTTCCTCCTAGATGGTCCCAGAGCAGCTCCGAGCGACGCTTGCGGTCACGGTGGGCCTCCAGCCGTTTCCCTGGCCGCCGCCATCACCGAGGAATTCGGCTGTCTCCCTGCCGCCTTCCTGGTCCCAGACTCCACACCTAAGGTACTGCCGCTTTTTCTCCTAAAGCCAGCCCGCTTATGGCAGCTCTTTGATTGATGCACCTTTTCGCTCCTTACTCCGGATTGGATATTGCAGCTATCCTGAGGCTCCTGATTGGCATGCCTGCAAACCGGCTCTAAAAAATGCTTTCTCCCTGCTGCTAACTTCATATTTCCAGGCACAGGGTTTGAACACTTGCAGTAATATTAATTCTGCATTGTAGTGACTGTTTAGCGCTTTTTGTGTATGATTAATTTCTTGATGTATGTAAAGTACTGCAAAACTTTATGTAACCGGCCCTTACGGCATTGTTAAACAAATAAAAAAAAAGTTAGTCAAACTGTGATTGCTAAGAAAAGTTGCTTTCTGCTACTGCCCCTGCATTATCTCTAACCCTCCTAAAACTGCCTGAACTTTTTGTCTCTTTTGATCTAATACCTCTCAATTTCACCCGCCCTAGAGTATCTATCCCCTGCCTGCTTTCTGCTTTCACTGTTTTCTCCTCCTCCGTCTCCACGTTTCCAACCCTCCCTGCAGTCTGCGTTTCATCTGTCCCATCTCCTACCCATCCCCGTCCTGAGCCAAAACTTTAATTTGTGCTGTTCACATCCTCACCTTGCTCCCCCTGTGACCCTTCGCTACCTTACTCTGAATTGCTAATTTTTCTTGTCTTTGTCTCCCACTAAAGTACCCCCGGCCCCCCGCTGATGGTCTGCTGCCAGCTCTCCCGCCCCTAATCTCTGTCGCCTTTAAATTACATCTGACTCTCTCTCTTCCTCCTAGATGGTCCCAGAGCAGCTCCGAGCAGCGCTCGCAGTCACGGCGGCGCCTCCGGCCGTTTCCCTGTCCACAACTATCACTGAGGACTTCGGCTGTCTCCCTGCCGCCTTCCTGGTCCTGCTCCCCGGACTCCACACCTAAGGTACTGCTGCTTTTTCTCCTAGAGCCAGCCCGCCTACGGCGGCTTTTCAATTGGTGCGTCTTTTCGCTCCTTACTCCAGATTGGATATTGCAGCTATCCTGAGGCTCCTGATTGGCACGCCTGCAAACCGGCTCTAAAAAAACGCTTTCTCCCTGCTGCTAACTTCATATTTCCAGGCACAGGGTTTTGCCTGCAAACCGACTCTAAAAAACGCTTTCTCCCTGCTGCTAACTTCATATTTCCAGGCACAGGGTTTTGCCTGCAAACCGGCTCTAAAAAACGCTATCTCCTGCTGCTAACTTCATATTTGCAGGCACAGGGTTTTTCTCCTCCCCACCCCCACCAGGCCACCTATTAAATACTTATCTGTCCCTGCCTCCTGGCTTTACTCCTATCCTACTGCTCTTCAGTCCTTCTTAGCCCCTCCCTACTGCCTAGTGAAATCTCTTGCTTCTTTAAGCTGCTTCTCACCGTTTCTTTGACCACTTCTTTCCTGGCCCTCTCCTCTAACATCGCTTTAGCAACCACAGAAACTATCAGAAGTAGCTCTCTCCCTTTTCTCTCTCTGTCCCGAACCCACTTCTGTCCCTATACACTATTAACCTCCTGTCCACTGCCCCTTTGCTATGAAATTGCTTTGTACTGCTGCCCTGCTGATCCCTTGCTCTATCCATCTTTTTGCTGCAAAGCCCTCCTTACTTGTTGTATTCAGGTCCTCTCCCCTTCTCCAGACCTGCCCAAATTTCTTCTTGCCTTCACCCTCTCAGTCGCCTCTACTCCTTATTATTTCAAGTTGACCCTTAGTAACTGACTAGCTGCTATATATCACCCCAATCCTAACTTTGCCCCTCAGTAAAACAATCCAGCCGTGGTATATCTCGCCTCCTTTTCTACTGAACCCCTCTCCTAATGCCAGGGCTGATAATGAAGACACAGGCACTTCTTACACTAGTCATAGCTACTCCACTTCTGTTACACCTATCTATTTATGTGGTCCCTCCTGATGAAACTGCTCTCCCACACAATCGATACCAAGATTTCACTTTCTCAAATCTACTGGTTACACCTGCAGTATGCTATGATCCCACACCATTACTCCTAAGCAAGGCCTGGATTCGTCTGGTTGCCCTTGCCCTTAAATCTAAGTTCCTGCAAATCTGTTCGCTTTCACCTTTCCTGCATCGTAAGCTATGGTACCTCCTCATACTGGCCATTCTACTCTCTGGGGATATATAGCCAAACCCTGGACCCCTAACCTCATCAGCTGCTCCTATCTCTAATGCTACAGGTCTACTTATAGCACATCATAATATCAGGAGCCTCGAGCAAAATGTTGTGGAACTTGAAGCTTGGACTGCACTTTATAAGTCTGATATACTGTGCCTGACTGAAACTTGGCTGAAGCCATCCACCCCTAACTCACTGTGCGCTCTTCCATCCTATAATCTGCTGAGGAATGATAGATCAGCCCCTAAAGGGGGAGGTACAGCCATCTGTTATAAATCACACCTCCAGCTCTCTAAAATCAACTCGGCCCCCGTGAACCATTGTGAGGCACTTCATGCCCTCCTCACCCTTGGTGCAAAGAAATTGCATATTATCTGTGCCTACAATCCCCCTAGCCATGGCCTAAAAGGACTGGATGAACTTCTTGACCTAACCGCCATTCACTCCAGTAACAATGAAGTCCTTATACTAGGTGACATCAATTTAAACTGGTTGAGTAACATACACATGTCAGTCCTGACTAAACTACAGAGTTTTAACCTACATCAACTTATCACCTCGCCCACCAGAACTGCTTCTCATTCCAACTCTAGCACCTTGCTGGACTGGATCATGACAAACCGACCTGAGAATATTATAGATGTGGGAATCCTGTCTGACGCCATCACAGACCACTCCCCCACTTTCTGTGTTTGGGGCAAAGGCAGGCCTGAACCCATGAAAACACACTTCATTACTTTCTGCAATTTTGCAAATTTCGACCCACAGGCTTTCCTGTTTGATGTAGCTTGCATTGACTGGTCCCCTGTCTTTTGCTCATCAGATGTCCAGGCAGCACTAAATATCTTTCTGACAAAATTCTTAGAACTGCACTGTCAACTCGTCACACGGCGGATCAGAAATAGTCAGACGCGATGGCTAAAATCTGACTTATCTAAATTAAGACAATGGGACAAAATCTGGCCTTGTTACAAGAACTCAGGTCTTCCTGCAGACTTTAACACATGCAGAGCAATAAGAAATGCTTGTAAGAAAGATAGCAAACAAGCAAAAAGCTCATACTGTAACAACCTTCTAATATACTCCCAGGGGTACCCCAAAAAATTCTGGTCCCATATTAAGTTCTTCCTGGGATCAAATCAGTCATCCACTCCAAATGATATGACTCTAAATAGCACCCACTGCAACAATCCCCTCACTATTGCAAACTTCTTTAACAGGCAATTTGCTGACCTCACCCAATATACCTCCACTTTCCCTACTTCATCTAACCCCATCTTACCTGCAAACTCCTCCAAGCCTACTTTCCATTTCAAGTCTGTCCAAACTAGTGTGGTCCTCCAACACTTAAGAAACATCTCGGAGCATACAGCTGTTGGGTCTGATAACTTGGAACCAAAGCTCCTAAAACTGGCTGCTCCCCACATAGTAGCTCCCCTTGCTAAAATCTTTACCCTCTCTCTGTGTCAAACTTCTGTCCCAGATATTTGGAAGATGGCCAGAATTACCCCCGTTTTCAAGAAAGGTAACCCACCTGACCCATTGAATTACCGTCCCATTGCCATCCTATCTGTTCTCAGTAAAATTCTTGAGAAAATAGTTGCTACCCAGACCACTGACTTCCTATTGAAACATGACCTCCTAACCAGAGCACAACATGGTTTCCGCAAGGGTCATAGTACCACCACTGCACTGCTCAAACTCACATCTGACACCTTAGTGGCTATGGACTCTGGCAGGCTCACTGGGGCCATTTTTATTGATATGACTAAGGCTTTTGACCTCGTCGACCACTCCATCCTCATTGCTACTCTAAACTCCCTAGGTTTCGCGTTAAATGTTGTAAACTGGTTTGATAGCTATCTATCTGGTAGATCTCAATACGTGAAATTCAACTCCACCCTCTCTGACAAGGCTACCATCAACAATGGCGCACCCCAAGGGACTATCTTGGGTCCTCTGCTTTTCACTATTTTCATTAATAGTATTACCACAAATCTCCTCAGTTCCTCCTCCCTACTATATGCCGATGACATTGTTCTGTACTGCAGTTCAAATAACATCAAGGACATAAACACAAAACTCTCCAGTGATTATCAGCTCTTACAACAGTGGCTTGTAAATCACAAACTAGTACTGAACACAGCAAAGACCCAAGCCATGTTATTTGGCTCCAGTCTCAAGCTCAAACACTCCCAAATACACTTTAATGTTTCCTCCCTTGATGTCTCATCTGTTGGAGTAGTAAATTCATTCAAGTATGTCAGGGTCACTCTTGACCCATCCCTGAGTTTCGACATCCACATTCATACTATTTGTAAGCAGGTTCACTACAAACTAGGGATTGCCTATCGAACAAGCTATGCACTCACTCCTTCAGCTAGACTCGCCATAGCCCGTGGGATACTACTTCCCTCTTACTTACAGGGTTGCTATGTATGCCTCTGCCAGCAACTCGAGTGTCCGTAAGTGGGACATTACTTACAATAACATCTGTCGCTTTGCATCCAGCTCCCCCAGCTCAAACATCATTGTCTCCTATACTCGGATCTAGGATGGCTTCCACCTCGGGAACAAAGGTCCTACGCATTTAGGACCATTACTGACAATATTATCCAATCCCGTATCCCTAATTCACTGGCCTGTCTCCTTCCCTACCAGAAAACCAACTATGTGTTGTGCTCCGCGGTAAATATCCCTGTCCTCATCCTGAGACATTGAACCAATAAAGGTGGTCATGCCTTTGCCTGTCATGCTCCCAATTCTGGAACTCACTTCCTGTAACCGTACGCCAATCTGTATCTCACAACTCCTTTAAGAAAGAATTTCGACATTATCTTCTCTCCTCTTACACATTCTCCTGTTTCAAACCACCCTAGCCCTTACTCTCTAATCCTGCCCTCCACATATCCTTATCTAGGAGCATAGGGCCCACTCCTGTCAGTGAAACTCTCCCTCTCAACTTTCACTTCCTCATTCCTGTCATTTCCTTTCCCTCACTTCCTCCACTGCCTTCCAAGTTATCCAGTCATCCTTCTCCACCTTTTTCTCCCAAGCTCCTCCCTTTATTCCATCTTTGCCTTGTGGCTCTTGCTCCCACAGCTCCTTATTTCCTTGCTTACTTGCACAGTTTGCCTGGTTGCATAAATTGACCTTAATGTGTTTTGCCTTGTGTAAATATTAATGCTGTACTTTGCTCTTCTTACCTCAATCTCCTATTTTGTCCTGATTGTATTTTATCTTACATTAACTTAAATGCTTAAATGCCTATTTCTAGCCTAACTGCCTCAATTCTTTGTCACATTGTTGCTGATATGTAACTTGTACTATGTATCATATTTGTTCCTGTACTTTGCACCATGTATCATTGTTCTTTGAAGTTTGTCTCTGTACTCTCCCGGGTCATGCCTGAAAATAGTCTTTCTGGCTAGTGCACCTACCTGGTAAACAAAAACTAAATAAAAAAATTAAATAAAAAAAAAAAGTCACAGACAGGCAGTTTTCCTGATATCAGGAAATAGCTTCCGCCTGTGGAAGAAATAGCAAAAGTATGGCATTTATTTCAGACCGTCCAGAGTACTGGGTCCTTAATTTATGGCCCTCTTTAGCACTTTTTGGGTAAGGTGTCTTTGAGGGGGAAGAAGAATAATTTGATGTAGTAGTTATAAAGGCAGAGGACCCTTTAGAGGTTGCTGAGTCCCCTGATCCACATTGTGGATCATTCCCTAATGACCAGGAGGATACATCCTCCATGCTTGCATTTGTACAACTGTTGTTTGGCAACCTTGACCTCTCTACCTAGGAGATCACCTAAGATGAAGCTGAAGACCAGGGCGATAGGGATGTGAAAGGCCTTCCACTACCAAATAACTGTTCCTTCCTATTTTGTGAAGCGTACAGGAAAAAAAATAATGTGAATCTGCTTCAAACTCCCATGTTTCTAGCAGGGGTTGACAAGCAGATTGACAAGACATATCAGTTATCCATACATGTCACTGAATTCCTGTCTGTGCAGTCTGACCATGAGGGCACAGTGCAGCAGTGTGCCTGTCTGAAAGCTAGACTTCCTTTGTCTTCTGTGCTGCAAGACAAGGACTCCTCACAAATTGATTTTATTGTAGAAATGATTTATAAGTCAGCATCTCTGATTTTTTTTTTGCATCTCTTCCTGTTTGGCTTTCAATACCAAATACCAGACGGCACTTTGGAACTCAGTCCTGTCCACTAATTAGAGTGAGTCATAGATAGTGTTGCAGGATCTCACAGTAAGTGCTGTAACTGTCATGGAAGATACAATGTACCAGCTGTCTATGGCTGATGATAACAGTAATGCAGTCTGCAGGTTTGTGGCCCAATCAGTATGCCAGAGGCACTTTGCTTGGCTCAGGACTAACCGTCTTTGACAAGATACAAAGTGCCAAGCTGTCATTTTTCCTTGTGATGAAAATCAGATGTGTGACTGTAGGGCACCAGAGTGTATGAAAAAAGGAGGTGTGTACAAAACAATCTGGTAAAGCAGTTCTGGTAAACCAAATGCTTCTGTGCCACAGATAAGCCACTGTAGTGGAAGTTGAGGCAGTGGCTATTTTCCTAGGCCTGTTGTCCTCTGTCCTTAGCATGACTTTTCTAAACCCCGTGGATAGTGCAGGGGCAGATGGGGCAAGAGAAGAGCTGCCTCTGGTTAGCAAGCTGTCACACACCCTAAAGCTGGACTGCAGTAACTAGGTTGGCTCCCTTCCGTCAGTGATACTGCCATTCAAATCTATATGTCTGTTGATTGTTCTCTTGAATTTCTCCACCGTTTCATCCCCCTGAAGCCACACTGGAAGTCTGTGCCACACGTCAACCTCTGTCTCTGTGAAGGATTGACTCTTTGCAAAGCTTCTGTATGTGTTTCCCTCATGTTTTGTGATATGTGCTCTTTCTGTCTGCTAGGCCCATGCAGTCTGCCCATAGGCCCAATAACTTGTATGTGGCCACTGTCCCTATGTAATCAATGGTTTATCATCACTCCCTCCCCTCGCAGGATTCCCTTGTGCCTGTCCCAGGCATGCTTAAACCCCTCCACTGTGCTTGCCCCAACTAACTCCTGTGGCAGACTATTCCAAGCTTTGACTACCCTGAGTGTATATTGAGGTCCCTTACTCTCTTCTCATATGTTTTGTGGTGAAAGCCCTGCACCATCTTTGTTGCCCTTCTCTGGATAGTCTCCACCTTAGCTATGTCCTTGCGCAGGTGTGGTCTCCAGATCTGCATGCAGTACTCCAGGTGAGGCCTTACCAATGTTTTATGCAATGTTATCACCACCTGCCCCCTCCTGCTACTGATACTCCTGCCTATGCACCCCAGCATGCCATTGGCCTGCCTGCCGCCTTTGTACACTGCTTTGATACCATCAGAGATGAAAACTCCTAGGTCCCTTTCCTCTTTGGTGACAGTCAGCTTCCCACCACCACCACCACCTGCATGTAGCTGTCCCCAGGTGCATTATATTGCACTTGTTTGCATTGAACCTCAGTTGCCATATCTCTGACCATCTTTCAAGCTTCTCTAGGTCCCTCTTTTTTCTACACCCCTTCTGGAGTATCCACCCTATTGCAGATCTTGGTGCCCTCTGCAAATAAGCAGATCTTACCTTCCAGACCCTATGCAATGTCAGTAATGAAGACATTGAGTAGAACTGGTCCTAGTGGAGATCTCTGTGGTACCCCACTGTCCCCCCCCATGATAGTCTGTTCCTCATTTACCACCACTACCTGTATCCTGTCTGTTAAGCAGTTTCTAACACAGTTCACCACCTTGCATTCCATGCTCAGACTACCTATCTTGTTAATCAGCCTTCTATGTGGGACAGTGTTGAAGGTTTTGTAGAAATGTAGGTAGGCAATATCTACCGCCTCGCACTGATTTAGTTCCCTTGCCATCCAAATAAAAAAAATATATATTAGATTCATTTGACATGACCTTCAGGCTGTGAATCTGTGTTGCCTCAGATCTTGAGCACCACTGGACTCAATATATGCCATTATTCTTTCTTTCTTTTAGCAGTGTCTTCAGAATCTTTCCTACCACTGAGGTGAGGCAGATTGGCCTGTGCTACTTCACCTCTTCCCCACTGCCGCTGTTGTGCAGTTGGACTACATGTGCTCTCCACCAGTCCTCTGGAACAACACACCCGTGTTGAGTGACTCTGTGAACAGGGCCACCAAAGGCACTGATCATTCCCTTTGCAGTTCCTTTAATGTTCTTGGGTGGATGCTATCTGGCCCCATGGCCTAATTCACATTTATATTTTTTATCTTCTTTATCCGGCAGATCCACTGTCACACATCTGCCCTGGTCACGGTCCCTAGGGGCTTCCACCACCATCCATTGCTGCCAACGTCCCCCAGTCACCCCCAGCTTGCCCCCCGGAGGGCCGAGTCATGGTGACGGCCCCCTATCCACATCACGGAACCAGTAGCTAGTCGGGGGACTACAGTGATGGCAGTTGATCGAAGCCCCAGGGAGGGCTTCACTCAGACAGTGGATCTTGCCCACCTACTCATTTCCTGTTTTTTTCTTTCATAGGCAGGGACGTGCAATGATGCCAGCATCCGCCCCGCCTCCCTGAGAGATGAGCGTCGGTAGTGTGAGTGTTTTCTGACCTCTGCAAGGAGTCCTCAGCACGCTGAACACGTCCCCACCCACCCCCAGTGGAAGGAGAGCCATCCATAGGACACTCCATCCTTCTCTTCCCCGGCCAGCCCTCTGACAACCCGGATCCATTTCCGGCGCAGTGGTTGGATTTCCACTTGCAGCGCCGGTGAGCTGACTCTTATTCACATTTATAAAATGGGCTTTTTATTGGCTGGGTTCTGATTGGCTAACATCCCTGCGAGAGAGGTACATTAACTTTCAATAGACGCCCAGCAAATGAAAAGTGCCAGTCACTTGACCCCATCAACACTAAGGTATCCTTATACCCATCATGCTTGCTCATTGGCTGCAGCAGTGGGTACCTAATTTGAAATCTCTGCCATTTTTTTAAGCCACTATTTTTCAGTGGTATTTGTTCAGTATTTCTGCCTTGTCCAGATTCCCCTCCTTACAGTATCCCGTCTCCCGTTTCAGTCTCACAATTCCCCACCACCACCCATGGTTTTCCTTATGTCACTGATGCACCTATAAAATGCCTTATCTCAGTTGTTTACAGACTGTGGTAAGAACTCTTCTCTCTGCGCCTTTGCCATCCCAAAAGCCTTCCTTGCTTGTCTTAGACATTCAAGATACACCTCCCTGTCCTCCTCCATGTGGTTCCCCTTATATTTCTTGAAACACAACAATTTAGTCCCAAGTTTGTCCCTCTTCTCTTTGTATAACCATAGTTGTTTAATTCTTCTTTTCCCTTTGGCCACTATCCTAATGCATTGGTTTGTTATCTGCACCATGGCTCCTTGCAGTTTCTCCCATTGTTGTTCAACCACCTCTGTTATCTCTCCCTTCCCCAGGACTGCTTGTATATATCTACCCATGTCAATGAAATCTGCCCTCCTGATGTATAATACTCTTGGCCTTGTGTGTCTTAATTAAGGCCAAGTCTGGGATGCATGGTAAAGGATTGGTTTTCTATGTCACCTGCAGCTTCTCTCATACAGTGGTATAAGTCTGTTTTCTGACTGTGGAATGCCTGCAATTTATGTTCCTCTGTTTGTTTCTACGTAATTGTTTAATTAATGTTTTTTAAAACTAGGCATAGTGTACTATAATGCATGCAACTTCATTTTCTTTCTTTGTGTGTTTTCCAGAAAATGCCAACCTGCTACGTACCTGGTTGTCGTAACAGGACAGAATCATCTTGCAATTTTTATCGCTTCCCCAAAAATGTGGAGTGAAGTTAAAAATGGATGCTTGCAATCAACAGGCAGGGATGGCAGCCATCAAATTACTCTGAGGTGTGCTCCGACCATTTCACTAAAGATCAGTTTCTTATGAATCCACTGTTGCTCGAGAGCATGGGGTTCACTCCTGGGCAGAAGAGCTTAAAGACTGATGCTGTTCCATGAGTTTTTCCCTTCATAGAATAGAACAGAGGCTCAACGATCAGCAGTACAATGCATGTTAACACATGAGGTATGGTGTGTTTCTTTGGTGTCTTATGTGGTTACCATTGAACCCTATATAAATAGTAGTAATCAAATAAATATTGTTTTTCCCTACTTATTGAGTTATGTACAACTTGAATATTTTCTACTGGGAGCAGCAGGTGTCAACATACATCTTCCATATCCCAGAATTGCAAAGTCATCAAATCAGTACATTGACATTGGAAAGCCTTTTTCTCTCTTATGCCCCCCTCTTGCTAAGTATTTCCGTGCTCTGTGTGGATGCAAGTGAATTCCTATCCTCTCCTGGACCATTTAATTAAAAAGGTAGATTGTGACTTCCAGTGAGACTTGACTCCAGACCTGTGATATGTCATGTTTGTACTGTAGATACTGAGCATTGCAAGGTTTACTTCTTTGTCCTCCTTGGTTTCCCAGGGAAGCACACGCAGTCCTTGGTATGTGTTGCTTTACCTGCACCTAGGCATATGTCAGAGACATCTGACAACTGTGTCAGTGCTGGAAAGATAATTTCCAGGCATTTGTTTATGTTACCTGATAATGGCAATGTGAATGTAAAAGTGCGACTCCCTTTTGTAGTGGGACATGGGCTTGTAGCCTTCTCTGCAAGCATTGTTTTCCAAGGTTTTGAAGAGTCAGTGTTCAGCAAGTCTCTGGGCATTTCCTGTAGGTGTATAGATTCCTTTCAATGTGTTGATAACCTGCAAGTTTGAGGTATGCAAGTGATGTGTAATAATTTTCTCTGTGTAGTATATTACATAGATACTTAGACACTGTAGGCAGATATGGGCCTACGGCCCACCCAGTCTGTCCATTTGAGCTTGTAAGTTCCGTTTATGTTTTCTAGAAGTCTGTTGCTCCTTACCACTGTCCTCCAGAATGCCCTTATGTCTGTTCCATGCATTTTTAAATCCTGTGAGTGCTGTAGCCCCACCACTTCCTCTGGTAGGGTGTCACACTTGTCCACCACCCTTTCTGTGAAGAAATTCTTCCTCATGTTTCCTCTGAATCACCCTCCCTGCAACTGCATCCTATGCCCTCTAGACCTGGAACATTGTCTACCCTGTCTGTGTCTCTACATAGGTACGGTCTCCAGAACTGTACAGTGTACTACAGGTGTGGCGTCATCAGTGTGGTGTATAGTGATATTCAATGTATAGCAATTGTATTTAATAAGGAAAATGTGAAAGGAAACAAAGTCATGGAGCACAAGAAATAGTGTTACACCTTGTTTCTTACTCTTACATCTATTGGGGGAGAATGAAATGCTGTGTTTGTAACAGCACTTAGGTGTGGGCTCCACTCACTCTATGTTGAAAGCCAATTTGGTCAAAGTATGTTGAAACATACCGTAATAAACGGCACTGATCCTTCTCACATAAAACTGGTTGGGGTACTGTCAGAAAAAGCAGTCTGAATGTTCATTTTCAGTGGTTGTTATTTTGGTGTGTGTCACAAACTCGCTCAGCCGGTCAGCCCTCTACTCCCAAAGTGCCAACCTCTGAGTGTATGATTTGTGGACAGTGAATAGAACAAGGTAACCCTCTTGTCTGTTTTGTGGGTCCAAGTCACCTTAGTCTCAAGTTCTGGAGGGATTCAAACTGATAACCTCCTGTTAGCGTACCCAATTATCAGGCTCAGATAATTCTGTCTTCGGGGGGCCAGAGATCTTTGTCTAATGAACCCTTAGAACTCTATGCAAGACTTTAGAGAACTCTATCAGCTTGGTATATCAATAAGCCCATATACAGTATTAACTGTAGCCTTTAAAAGCTCCACTTAAATAAAAAGAAATGTCAAGGCACTCCAGGCAGTTTCGATTGTAAAATATATCTTTACTTTAAAATATCAAAACAGAACAATAAATACAGAACAAATATCCCAAACACATACAATCTTAAAAACAAAACAGGTTTCTAAAGTACAAACTAAGCTCTGTTATCCACATAATACTTCTCTCTTACAGTGCTGATGTTGTCCTTCTTCTCTCAGTCAGAAATAAAATCAGATGTGTCTCTCTAAGGCTTGCTCAGTTGGATAAAAGCAGTCCTGAGCCAGCCTCCTCTCTGAGGTCATTAAACTCCGCCTTGGAGTATTAAAAGTTATATTTTACAGCACAGGATGTCCCAACAAGATTTAAAAAAAAATGATAAGTGACATACTCAATTTCCTCTTCTCAGGTTAACTGGTCAGAACTAGTTTTTGTTCTGCCACACACAAAACACACATAAACAGTTTCTGTGATGTCCTTCCAAAGCATCCTGGGAAGGTGTATTGGACCTTTCAAATTCATCTGGATCCTTGTTATCTACACTTCAAAGGTCTTTCTGATGTCATTCAAGGGCTCCCTGTGACATCCCTCCCAACACAGGTTCTTCCTGGCAACTATTGCAAGTCAAAGGATCTCCCTGAGGGCATTATAAAGTGGATACTTTGGTTCTTGCCTTCAAAGAAAATTTAGCAAAGGAATTGCCTTTTAAATAGCTGCAGATTTAGCTATGTCCTGTTCTTTGAACTTATCCTTGGGTTTGTTTTTTTTTTGGATGTGTCAGTTCAGCAAGACTGTGGGTCTTCTGACTGCCCTTCCCTTACATAAATTTATGTAATACAAAAAACAATTTGATACATGGATCAGAATCAGTGCTCCAAGTGTGACAGTGTGTTGTAAAGACGGTGGTGAAACAGTGAATTGGATTTAAACCGCTCAATTGATGTATCCAAACATATGAGCATATCCTGAATAATTGTAAGATTGCAGAAGTGGAATATCTGTGTCGTTTTTTTACTGTTCTTTTTTACAGTACTTCTTAGTAGACTCCTTTGTATTTTACACTAGGTGAGCAGTCGTTTTCAGTCGGTGCACCATGTTAGAAGCTTAGTTGTCTTGTCAAACCGATTTTCCAGCAATGCAGGTGACCTCAGTGCCAGTGCTTCAAAACAGTTGCGAATCATATGGATCCAGTACTTCCTGCCAAACAGAGGAGAAAGTATTACATTCTTGTAATTAATTTGTTGTCATGGAAATCAGCACTTTAAACTTGTGTGGCACAGACATAACTGAGCTAGCAATGTAAGATGGCAGATATTGTGTAACTTTGCTGTGAATTCATAAGCACTTGGATGCATACATAAATATATATTTGATGATAGTTAACATGAAATGTTTGCCTGTCTATTGTACTGCATGCAGTTTTTGTTTATGTAATGTAGTCCCATGTAAGAGCCCTGGTACCAATACCCAGAGTTGTCTATAGAAGATGGCAACTGTAGATGCACACATCAGCTTAAATGTTTGATAGACATTGGTCTTTGGTCTGTTCTAACATTTCTCTCTCTATTTCTATCTTTTATTTTTTACTGGCCTTCATGTCCTCGGTGTTATGGTTACTTCTGCATCCAATGACTGAGTTGTAGGGAAGGAATGGGCTGGACTGTAATAATCTGGAATGAAGACAATTGTCTCACTCGACAGTATGAAGGCAGCTTGTTATTAGCAGGATAGGACAGGGAGTGGGAAACATCCACATTTCATGAAGCTTACAAGGGAATCACTGTATTGTGGTCATTGTTCAGTAGGTTACTAAGTGTCATTGGAGCCTTTCCTGTTTATAATGGCAAATTTTGCATATATTCTTTCAATCTCATTCTATTTCAATAGGAAATCAATCTGCAATTCACAAATTGGCCCTAAAAGGCAGGATCAGTGAGCGGTCTCATGCCGTATCCACTGACAGCAGTAATGGCAGTAGGTGGAAGCGGACTTGAATTCAGAAGCGAGGTGTGTCACTCAGAAGGTGAAGATAACCGAATCAGTAGCTCATGACATGGGTGTCAGTGATTGAGCGCTTGCAATAACAGCGACTCAGTCCAGGCGCATGTCGACAGGGCTACCACTGAGGAAGGGAGACCGGATGAGGGAGGTGGGCGCATATAGTGACAGGACATCGCTATATGTATATGCACCTGGGGGGGAGAGAGCATAATGGAAGGGAGGGATCATTGGCCTGGCGTGGTTGGCATGGGGCTGCCAAGCTGGCCCCGTAGAGTGGTGGGTGGGTGGCAGCCTAATGCTGTGAGGGCTGCGGGTTCGGATCTGGGTGCACCTACATTTTTGTGCGCCCAGCCCGAAATTTTTATTTCTCAAGATTTTGCACACCCCGACATGTGCCCCCCGTAGTTAAGAATCCTTAGTAAGAGTAGGCACAGCCTCTGCATGAACAATTAGACCCAAGTCCCTGGCACTGTTTTCTTGTGCGCCAGGGATGTACATCTTTTACTCTACAATTGACACAAAACTCCCTGCTCACCACCTGCCCATGTCTGCCCACCTGCCTGCTCACCTTTCTCCTCTCACACTCTCCCTGACAAACCTTCACCCGCTGACCTTACATTACTCACCTTTGAGCCTACCATCATCCCCCTCCTCTGATTCTTCTTCTCCTACCTAATCCTGATTGGTTCCCAATACTCTTTCTGACTACTATGCCTAGGCTGACTCCTCTGGCTATAGCCTAGTAACCTTTGGGTATCAGTTTTGATGAACAGCTCCAACTCCTGTTTCCTCCCAATACAAGATCCTGCCTAGCTTCCACCTCTGATTTTTTCTCAAACTAGCACCTAACTCTGACTTAAGCACTTAATTGTATGGCATGACGTGTGAACCCAACCCCATTGACTATGTACCCTTGTTTTGGTTATGTGTTGTTATTTGCCTATGTTATCCTACATTGTTATGCTATTGCCAATGTTTACTGATTTCTCCTGTTCACATTTTCCTTACTATTAGATGTTCTTGACAATGCCTATTAAGTTGCTACTGACTCCAAACTTGTGTACCCTCCCCTACCCTTGTGACGATGATTCTTTGTAAATGAGCTTTTAGCTCAAAGGTTGTAATTCTGATTACTAAATAAATAAAACTACATCCATGAAATTGATTTTCGGCGATGTATGCTCGCCCTGCCGCCAATCATGATTGGGCTTTCACCCTTATCACATAGATCCACTGAATCTTGTTATAGTGATAGCTGGGTTTTTTTTTTCCATTTATTTTAGTCTTTGGTAACCGGGTAAGGCCCACTAGGCACAAGTGCCTGTTTTTAGGGGCGACCTGGGAGCACTGGGCAGTTAAGTGACTTGCTCAGAGTCATACAGTATGCAAGTGGAGGTTGTGAGAATCAAACTCAGGTCTGGTCTGCTGGATGTATCAAGCTCGTTCACACCTCATTCCTCTAACCTCTAGGCTATACTGCCAGCCCTGTTACTGTGTGCTGACGCGAATTTTTCTTATTCTAATGTGTTCTACAGTGTGGATACATGTTGATGAGATCAATTGACTTATAGTACAACATTATAAGTGAGAGATGGAATTCAAGTGCACTCTGTCATATTGGAGAACATGTGCTCCAGCTGTTAATTGTAGGCATGTGTTTCTGATGGTATCATGAGAATGCTTTGGTGACAACTGTGGTTGACTTACTGTCATAAATGTGGCACCACTCAGTGGAGATAGGAATATCCTGTTTTGTGACTCCCACAGGTGACCCCACAATACTTTTTGTTGTGCGCTCCACAGTATTCTGTGCTGCCTGCTCATAGTGATCTTACTTCACATCCCATGTGAAATCTCAGCGACTAAGAAGTCAAAGGACAATAGCCACAACACCTACTTCTGTGATATTCCAGACATCAATGCCCTCGGTTTTTTCTACTTCAGTTTTCACCCAGTTGTAGTACTCCACTAGTGTGACCTGGCAGGATATGCTGGAGACAAACCCATGCTGATGCCCGTGCCATAGACCAGTGTCCTTCAAAAAGGTCACCAGCCTATCTATCAAGTTTGTCTCCTTGAGCCATTCCATAGTGGACAACAGGACCTGTTGTCTGTAGTTAACTGGTTTAACCAGTTTGGCCACTTTTCGGACCGGTCACCACATGGGCCATATCCCAGTCCTCTGTATGCATCCTATCTGCAGGAAGATATTGAACAGGTTAGCCAGTGGCCCTGCCAGGACCTCATCTAGTTCCTTGAGCAGCCTATGGTGAATAACATCTGGTTCATGTGCCTCGTCTATCTTCACTGTCCTCAGACCTTGCAGGGTTTTTTTTTTGTTTGTTTGTTTACCAGGAGACACACACAAAGATCCACAAACCACTTCGCTATAGTGTCTCCAAAAGTGCTCTATGTAATCCCTACATCTGTCGTCCCCACCCCATTCGAATCATTCCAGAATCACCTTTCTGTAAAGTATGGTATTATGATAGTACTATAAGGCAGTGGAGAACATATTCAGTATCAGTGTAATCACTGGCATCCTAGTTTGGTACTCATTTGAAGTCAGTGCATGCTATGCACTACATGAAGTGGCTCATATTTGTGGTGCTTCTTGAAATGTTGTTAATAGTGTGCTTTAGGTGAAGTGCAAATTAATGGGAAATGCAGAATTTTTTTAAAAATTACCTACTACTCAAATAGCTCAAGTATGTTCCCCATTGATTTCTATTGCCACAGGTTGTCGCTAACAAAGGTACTCAGACACAACAGAAAATGCCAATGAGTAATGAGAAGACTAGGTACTCACGAGGTACTCAAACCATGCCATTTGTAGTCCATCGAGGAGTTCAAGTTAATATTCCACCCACACAGTCAGCAGCGATTAGCATGCAGTGCGACATTTTGCACAGTTTGGAAAATGAACCAGGCCCAGCATCAGTGGATCCCGACAGTGAGGAAGACACTGAGAATGGGTATAGCGATGTCGAGATAGGCGATCCCGACTGGCACTTAAGCAGCAGTAGTACGTCCGATAGTGACGGTAGTGACGAACTGCATTGTGAAGATATGTGAGTGTGATGTTCATTTCAGGAATGCTACCAATTCAGGTGCAAGTCATAATATGATTACAAGATGTGTAGGAAGAGATACAGCAGGTGGTGCTGCATGTGAGTATATTCTCTTCTGTGTACTCCATGCTGAGGATGCAAGGTTATTAGTATCATGCTGATAACCTGCTGTACACTAGGTGGCTGTGGGCATTTTATGTAACTGCAGTTGTGATGACACATCAGGTATTGCACAATCACAGTTTTTTTACATTTTTTTGGCAGTGTATGCTAAGGAGAACTATGCTTTTTGGTATAAATGGTGCATATTGTTAATATCTCCACCAGTGCTTCTCATCCGGATACAATACCCTGTACTTTGTGTGTAATTATCTGTCCCCACACCTGTGCCTCATTGTGTTTCAGGTACACAACCAAAGTTTGTTAACTAACAGTACTATAAACCAGAGGCAGTCAGTGGTAATGCTTCTGAGGATAATCATTGTTTCAAACAACATGAAGTCTTGCTGTATTCTGACATATTGCAGTGATGTCCAACCTTTGAACTGCCCCGGAGATGAAAGAGTTAACTTTCCATGCCAGGCATGGAACGCTGAGCTCGAGCTCGGTTGAGGCTCTGTCTGTTGCTGTTTGAATTTAAACCGTCAGATTCTTTACTCCGCCTCACTGAACAGTCGCTCCGGAGATTTCTCCTTTGCTCGGTTCAAGTTTGTCGGTTAAAGTACTCGCTTTTTCTCGGTTTCTCAACCGAATTTAATCAGTAACCTGTCGGTTCAGTCTCTGTCTGTGGTATCGTGAGTACTAGATAGGTGTATTTTTTATTCTTCTGTGGAACTTGTAAACGGGATCGGTTTGGTTTGAACCGACCAGGTTGTTCAAAAAAAGTTTATTCTACTTTTAGAGTGTGTAACGGTCCTTATCGGTTCTAAAAAGCAGTTTCGTACGGTTTTTCCACGACCCGTAACACGGTGAGGAACCGATAAGGGTGTCTTGCCTGGCGGATTGCTGAAAAAGGTAAGTTTTGTTAGGACTGGGCCATGTCTGAGAGAAACCCAAAAGAAAAACTGGGCCCACTGGGTTTCAATGACTGTAGTGCGGTGGGGAAGCCTTTGCTAAGGTTGATCCCCACACCACCTGTGTTTATTGTCTGGGGTTTGACCACCCCAATTCAGACTGCCAGATTTGTAAGAATTTTCCTGCAGCTACCCTGGAAAAGAGAGTTGGTAGGCTCAGGGAAAGGGAGGCCAAGAAGTCCGCTGACCTGGATGGCCAGCCTGGTTCGGTTCCAACTGAACCAGAAGGAGTGCCCTCTGACCAGGGCAAAACTTCTTCAGGCAAAAGAAGAACCGACTCCGAGGAGTCGGTTCCGGTTAAAACAAAAAGAAGGGATAAATCAGCCTGTGCGGATCCACAAATTCTTTCTCCGACCGCTGATGAAATAGCCAAAGCGATAAGGATTGTTCAGTCGCTAACCCCGGTTCTGATCGAACCGGCACCGTCAGGAAAGGGCTCAGTTCGGTCGGTTCCCCCGGTTCCAGATTATAATTTAGAAGATTTTTATGAACTGGAGGAGGAGGAGGAAGGAGAGTATGAGGATAGTGATGGTGATTACGAAAGTCTGATGTGCCTATTGACCGGACATCTCCCCAGACAGACCTTCAGGATTTCTCCTCCTAGGCTTTCTGAGTCCCCTTCCCATTTTATGTTCTACAAAAAAGTGGCTGAAACTCTTCAGCTTCCTATGGAAGAAGCTGTGGATGATCAGGAAGTGCCTGACTATGTTGAAATTATAGATATCCCAGAGTCTAGGAGGCTGTCTATTCCCCTTCATAAGTTCTTTGGGAAACAGACAATAACAATTTTAAAGACTCCTAATTCTATACCTCCTGTGGACAAGAGAATGGACAAGAGGTATACTCTCTCAGGCTCAGATACGGGTTCCTTACCCAGCAATGCAGCCATGTTAGTAGTGCAGGCTGCAGCCTGTGATAAGGCAAATATACCTTGGCTTCAGCACCCCCAGATAAGGACTCCAGGAGGATTGATGCCATGGCAAAGAAACAGTACATGGCAGCATCCTTGGTACTCAGGCAGGCTAATTATATGGCCTATACAGCTAGATATCAGGAAATCTAGATGGACACTGTAATGGCTTTAGCTAAACAGGTCTCTGGCCAGCTGGCCAAGGAGCTGGAGCAGGTGGCTATGGATGGTATTGAGGCATCCAAGGTGCAATTCCATGCTGCAGTGGACTCCAATGATGTTTCATCTAGAGTCATGGCTACATCTGTGGCCCTTCAGAGGATGGCTTGGCTCAGATGTACTAGCCTGTCTCAGGATACCCAGACTAAGGCCATGGATTTTCCTGTTGGGTAATTCTCTGTTTGGGAGCAAACAGAGAACTATGAAGAAATGGATGAATACAGGACCACCTATAGGAGTGCTCAGGCCAAGGAAGGCAGGCAGCTCACCCCAGAGGATAGCATTCAGGGGCAGGGGCAGGCCCTTTTCATAGGCCTTTCTACCAAGCCCAGGCCTCCTTGTCTGCTTATGCTCATAGGAGGTTCTTCAGAGGGAGAGGCAGACGGGGTACAAGCAGGCCTGCTTCCACCCCTCAGCCTAAAGCCCCTGCCAAACAGGCAACCTGATGGGTCTGCTAGGCCAATTCTCCACTCCTGTAGGGGCAGGCTGGCTTACTTTGTCCAGGGCTGGATGTCTTAACATCAGACAAATGGGTCCTAAGTAGTAAGCCAGGGACTGGTTCTCAGCTTCAAAAGTTCCCAAAGATGAGAACCAGATCCTTTCACCTGCAATCTCTTCAGAGGCACTTGCCTTAGAGGCAGAGGTCTCTTCCTCTTGGCTCTCAGAGCCATGGAGAGGGTCCCACCCTACACAAAGGGAAAGGATTGTACTTTGGTACTTAACCCCAAAAAGACAGTAAATGGCGCCCATCCTGGATCTCAGATATTTAAACAAGCACCTTTTAAAGCCAAATCAAAATGGTGACTCTGGAATAATTCTACCTCTCAGGCCAGGACTGGCTAGTCTCCCTGCACCTCAGGATGCCTATTTCCATATTCTCATCAGCTCCCACCGAAAGTACCTCAGGTTCGAGCTGCCCTCAGGCCATTATCAGCTCAGAGCAATGCCCTCTGCCTAACTCTCTGCTCCAAGGTGTTCACAAAATGCCTGGCAGTGGTAGTGTTCTCTCATGAGAAAAGGATCTCCATTTTCCATACCTGGATGACTGACTCATAGTAGGCCAGTCTCCGACCAAGTCAAGTCACACCTACAGATAACTCAGCAACTGCTCACTTCTCTGTTTCTCCTGAATCTTTCAAAGTCAATTCTAGAGCCTGTAGCAGCTCCTCACCTTCATGGGGCAGAGCTGGCTGTCAGTAAAAGCAAGAGCCTTCCCTTCCCTGGACAGGGCAGGGACCCTTATCTCTGGCTCTTCTATTTCACCCTCCCAGGTGTCTCGACCAGCAAGGCATTTTCTGCAGCTCCTGGGACACATGGCTGCCTCTCCAGCAGTGGTGCAGGGAGCAAGATTTCAAATGAGGATATTCAGTTCCACTTGAGCCTTCTGGTCTCAAAAGGACCCTCTGACCAAAACTAATTCCAGTGACTTCGAACCCTGATCCAGGCATTACAGTGGTGGCTGGATCAAGACAATCTAAGACAGGGAGTTCCTTTTGTCACTCAGTCTCATTCTCTAATCCTTACTACAGATGCCTCCCTCTTGGGGTGGGGAGTCCACTTGGGAGACCTGACCACCCCAAAGGTTGTGGTCTCCTCAGGAATCTCTGCTTCACATCAATCTATCAGCACTCAGAGCAGTGTTTCTAGTACTTCAGCTTTTCCAAGTCTGCTCAGAACAAAGTAATTCAGATCAGGACAGACAATACCACCACAATGTGGTATATCCAACAACAAGGGGCACTCGGTCTCACGCCTTGCACAGAGGCAAATGCTATGGTCTCTGGCCTATTCCCGAACACCTCTCTTACAGCAGTACACCTCCCAGGCAAGGACAATGTCCTGGCAGATGCTCTCAGCAGGATATCTCAGGGCCATCACAGATGGTCCCTGGATCCCTGGTTTTGAAGGTGATCTTCTCCAGATGGGGCACCCACAGATAGATCTTTTGCAGCCCCAGACAATCACCAACTTCCTTTCTTTTGCTGCAGGCCTCAGTGTTGGGCTCCAAACCTGGATGCCCTCAGTCTCTCACCTGGGAAGGAATTTATGCTTTTCCCACCTTCCCTCTCCTGTTCAAGGTGTTAGTCAAAACTAGGTCTCAACCCTGCAAGGTGATTCTGATTGCTCCAGACTGGGCCAGACAGCCTTGGTACCCTCTCTGGTTGTCCTTAGCAGTCCACCTTCCCTGTCTCTTCCCAGGAATTTCAACCTGTTAACATGTGCTCAGGGGAGGGTTTGGTATCCGAATCTTAAATCTCTCAATCTCAAGGCCTGGCTCTTGAAGAGTTAGAGTTTGCTGATTTGCACCTCTCTCAATGTGTTATGGATATCCTAAAGGCTTCTCGGAAGCCTTCCACCAGAAACACTTACAACTCAAGTGGAAAGATTCTATATGGTGCTCTGGGGAAACATATTTCTCCAGAGTCTGCTGGGCTGCTCACAGTCCTGACTATAGGTTCATCTTAATAGCTTGGGACTCAGACCAGCTACACTATAGGTGCATCTGGCAGCTGTCTCTGCCTTCTTTTCAACAGGCAAGCACTCTTCCCTTTTAGCTCATCCTGTTTCTCTAAATTTTCAAAGTTGCTTCATACCAGTCCTCCATTCAGGGACCCTGCCCTGGCTTGGACCTTAATGTTTACATTGCTCAACTTATGCAATCCCTTTTGAGCCTTTGTCCTCAGCAGAGCTTAAGTACTTGACTTGGGAAAATTGTTTTTTGGTGGCTACTCACTTGCCAAGATGCATAAGTGAGTTGCAAAGCCTGTCAGTGGAGCCTGATTTTATCTTCTTTCCATAGAGATAAGGTGGTCCTCAGGACTAATGGAAGTTTTGCCTAAAGGTGGTTTCAGATTTCCACCTTAACCAGTCTATGTCTCTTCCTGCTTTTCTTCATTGACCATGCCTCCTCTGGAGAGAGGAGGCTGCACAGTTTGGATGTGAAAAGGGCCCTTAGCTACTACATAGAGCACACCAAGGGTCACAGGTTTGACTCCCTCCAACTGTTCCTCACTTATGGTGAGGTTGGTGAGGGAAAACCTGCCACTAAGAGATCTATTGCCAGGTGGATTGTCTCTTGCATTCAATTTTGCTATGAAAAACTAGGTAGGACTCCACCCTCAGGCCTGAGGGCTCAGTCTACCAGAGGTACAGCTGCTTCCCTGGCTGCTGCCAGGGATATTCCTATCTTAGAGATTTGTCAAGCAGCCACCTGAAAACAGTACATTCTTTTACCAAGCATTACTTCTGGATATCCAGGCTAGGAGTGATGCTTGGTTTGCACAGCAGTGCTTCAGAGCCTATTTCCTAAGTAGATTCTGTCCTCCTCCATGGAGGTATTGCTTGGTAGTCTGTATTATAGTCAGAATACAGCAAGACTTCATGTTGTTTGAAGAAAAATTACTCACCTTAGTAATGTTGTTTCTTCTAATGGAGTCTTGCTGTATTCTGACTCCTCCTGCCTCCCTCTCAGAACCTTGGGTTTTGGGATGTGGGTGAAGTAGCAGTGTTGGCACTGTGTTGTGTTGGTGCCCCCACCCTTTATTTTCTCACCCTCTTTAGTTTGGGGGTGTGGGTGTTGTGTTTTGTTTTATTTTTGGGGTTTTCTGACTTGAATCTTTGTTTTGGGACCAAAAAATCTGTTTATTATATTTAGTAGCCAGTTGGCTAGTGTAAGTTTATAGTTTCCACACAGGACACCCAGTGAGTATAGCTCGTAAAGATCTGACGGTTTAACTTCAAACAGCAACAGACAGAATCTCAACCGAGCTCGAGCTCAGCGTTCCATGCCTGGCATGGAAAGTTAACTCTTTCATCTCCGGGGCAGTTCGAAGGTTGGACATCACTGCAATATGTCAGAATACAGCAAGACTCCATTAGAAGAAACAACATTACTAAGGTGAGTAATTTTTTCTTTGGGGGGTCTGACCCACTGTCTCCAATGCCTTGTATTAAACCTGATAGCCATTCTGTCCTGTCGTCAGGGGAAGGAGTCTGGAATACACAGGAAGTCGTGTAAGAATGAGTCGTGTGTATTGACACTGCATGCCATACTAGGCTCATTACTATTTGAAAAGTGATTGAAGAGTTGCTTAACTATGCACAGAAACCTGCTCTGCAGGGGCAGTTCTGAGATGTTTGTTTATCTACTTCTGCATGTCTGTATTTATTGATATTTTCCACTGTATTCCTCATATAGTGGAACCGAACTGCTTCACAATCAATTGCCAGAAAAAAGAGAGACAATACATTGTATTTGAAAGCTCCTTAGAACTGCTGCTGCAGATATGCTTTATTTATTTATTTTTTTTAGTTATTAATTTCCCTCCTTCTACTGCTGGCTTTTATCCTCAGGAGGGTGCCCCCAGCCCCTCGCCTGGCTGCCTACCAGCCGACGCCTACCTGACCCCAGGGCTTGCCTCTCCGTCGGGGTCGGCAGGGGTCCCTGACACCCCCACCAAAGTCCAGATTTAGTTGGCTAGCATCGTGGCTAGCTGGGGGCGGAGCCTGTGAGGCGCTCTCCGCCATCCTGCACAGCAGTGTTCTTTTCTCCTCCTGTTTTCTCCCCAGGAGTCGAGACTGTGCAATGTCATCAGCAGAGAGGAGCATGAATGTGTCTGTACATGCTCCCTCCAGGCATCTGACCCAACTCCTCCCCGGGTTGTGGTGAGGTGCCCTGTCCTCCAGCCTCTGCCGTGGGACGAACAAGCGCCAACCACCAGAAACCCCCCTCTGCGGAGAGCAGTCCATCGGATGCTCAATCCTTCTCCTCCCCTGCCGACCCCCGATGACCTGTACTCGTTCCCGAACATGGGTCACCGTATAGCGCGAGGTAAGGCACCAGTGCCTCAGCCCTCAGCGCCACCGGGCTGGCCTCAGACATGCTTTATGTGTCTTGGAAACTGTAAAGTGTACCAGAGAAGACTGTTTGGTAGTCTTGCTATATTTGAGTAAAGATGGGAGAAAGGCCATTTTTGGACATGGGAGTCACAGCCAAGGCAGGGCCAGATGCTGTTAGGAAATTTGCTGACAGCCTGCTGCATTTTATTTTCAGGCGGAAGCGCAGTTCGCATGTTAAATTTATTTCACCATCTTAATGTTTTGAACATTGCTTTGAGAACCTATAATCTAATTCATTCATCTTATTTAATTCCTGCTGTTAAGAATGTGTGGACCAGACATCAGGAGGAACTACTATGTAGTCTTGGAGATCAACCTGTACACTTAGGGGGTGACACCAAATGCTGTTCATAAGGCCATACTGCCAAGTGTGGCTCATATTCCGTCACTGACCTTGAGCATTCAAAAATTCTCGACATTCAACTGGTTCAGGTCATTATCAATAATTAGACATCAGTAAGGCAGCACTGTAATGGAAATAAGCTGAAATGTGACCCCACCCTTTCTTTCAAAATAAACATTCCAGAAGTCCTCCACTTTAGCTTGGTCATAAAAATTGTAGTTTGCATGACAGTTTCAGAATCTTATGAAACTTACAAAACAATTTCTTCTCCAGAAAAGCATGTGACCATCTCATTTCTGCACAGAAATTTTACTGTAGAAATGCGGAGTGTAAGATTCTTTAAAAAAATGCAAATGCCCAGTACCTAAAACAGGAGGCATCCGGGAACGCCAACATTAGTAAACAATCCATCTTTGATCATATCCAATTCAAAAGGTATAATATTAGAACAGGTGACACAATTCAAGTATTTGGGTATAGTATTAGATTCCAACTCAACCTTTTCTGGACATATTAAACAGTCTTGCAAACAGATTAATCAGAGATTGGGTGTACTTTTTAAATTTCAAAATTGTTTGACCATACAGGCCAGGACAGCTATTGTTAGAAGTATTTTGTTAGCAATTATGAATTATAATTCATTTATTTTTTTCAAAGCTTATGAAACTGATTTATCACTACTGACTACCACATTTCATAGTATATGTTGATTTGTACTCAAAGCATCTTATTAAACCCATCATTGTTTACTGTACCAACAAACCAATTGACTTCCACCTAGATTAAGTACAGCATATAATTTAAATTGTTTGACAGATAATGTTTTGAGACAAAAGGCTGAGTCCCCTTTTTACCCTTATTATCAATTTAGGGAAACTGAAAGGTTGTTAAGATCATCTGCAGCTATAAAGTTAGTGGTACTAAAATGAAAACTAAAATGAGTGAGCGTGCCTTTTCTGCTGTGGCAGCTGAATACTGGAATTGTTTGCCAAACAACTTTATTTGATACTAATAGTCATACTGATTTTAAACAAAGACTGAAACAATATTCTATGGGTAAAGTGCAATATACTGTAAGTGTTTTTAAAGAAATGTTGTGATGTTGATGTATTGTAATTATGTTAAGTGATGTAGTGTTGTTGATGTATGCCTATGTTTTTTGGTTTTTTGTATTGCAATATCTGAGTTTGTACATTTTGTACTTTGACATCTTGACCTTTGGTCCCGGGTCGAGCCTGAAGAAGGGCCTTGGCTCATGGCTCTTACCCAGTTAACAAAAGTTAAATAATAATAAATAATTATAGCTCTGCCAATAATTTCTACACCCATAGTAGGAACTCGGCTTATTGTACTAACCTTTTTCATTCATCTGCTGCTTTAACAGATCTGGTTTTAATTTGTAAGTTGGTTTGTACTGCACTGCTCCATTTCAAGATAATATTTCTATGTCATACGAACATACGAACAAGCCAGCAGAAGAAGGCCATCTGGTCTATCAAGTCTGCTCGTATTGCAGGGTCCACAGCTTGAGCTAATGTCCCTGCTCTCCCTCCCTCACTCCTCCCATCCTCCCTACCCATGATCCTTACCTTCCCCCATGCCTATCCCAGCCTCTCTTAAAGCTGCCCACTGTCTTTAATGAGATAACCTCTTCCGGCAGCGCATTCCAAGTGTCAACCACTCTTTCTGTAAAGCGGTGCTTCCTGACATCCCTCCTAAACATCCCACCCTCCAGCTTAAGACTGTGCCCTCTTGTGATATGGTTACCACTCAGCTTAAAGAGACTTTCCTTATCAACATTATTTATCCCTTTTAAGTACTTGAATGTTGTGATCATGTCCCCTCTCTCTCTCTCCTGTCTTCCAGGGACTACATGTTCAGTGCCCTCAACCTCTCCTCGTAGACAGTCAGAGTCACAAGGTGAAGAACTCTAATGCCATGGAGTTAGAGGGACTAACTGGAAGTCTGAGAGTTCTTAAGGACTGGAATGTAAACATCAACAGTATGACAACTGACAGGGATGTTGGCATAAAGAAGTACATGAGGGAACGTGAGCCACACATTCAGCATTGGATTGATGTGTGGCGCGTTGCCAAGGGTTAGTATATGTTCAGCCAAGGCCATCATGTAGGACAGCAGTGTATTGTCCCATACCATTCTACTCAATGCCATGGATATTAAACTGTTCTTTATTTCTGTTTTGAATTTTGAGGCTAACCAAAGAAACAGATGCCTAATCTAGGCGAAAAGACTGCAGAATAGTAGCTGGTTGGTCTAAATCCATTTCAGATCATGTGTATTGTTGGTGTGCCAGCTCCAGCAATGGTAAAGGAAACCTGGTTTTACAGAAGTGGTTATCAATCAGCAATCACGTAGTCAACCAGCACACCGCTCGTGGAGATTTGTTTGGAGATTGATTGCATGACTTTATTGAGGAACACGACTATCTGACTAGAGGTACGTGGAAATGGTGCACTGCTGTCAGCTGTGTGATGTGAACTTACTGTTGTTCTTACAAAAATGGTACCATGTCAAGGGTGATGTAGCTAACAGTTGACATCCCTTTTCCATTGTCTAGAAATTGCAACTGACTCTGCACACAAATATGCATACTGCCTGTTTGCTATTTCACTTATGCTGTCCAGTCTATGTTACAGTGCAACGTATCATTTACATTCAGGGAACTGGCATTTGTCTGCAAGTCAAGCATGCAGCACTGTACAACTGTGAACTGCCAAGTAAGCAATTTGACTCATGGGGGTGTGCGGTATAAAGTTGTAATGCACTACTAGGGGGGATGTAGTGTGTTTTGAGGTCACATGCAAAGTGCAACCAATTCCCAAGTTGTACAGTACAGCAGTCGACCACACATCCCCAGAGTTAGTAAATGCACATCTAACATGAGTCTGTGCATGCATAAATGGGCTTCTACACTTAGCCTTCCATTACACTGTGTGGTGTGCTGACTTGCAATTGATATTTTCAAGTACGTACAAAAAGAACTGTGCAGCATGGTTCAGAAATTGTAAACATTAATGTCTACATGATGTGTTTCAGGATCAAAGCCGCATAAAGAACTACAAAATATCACAACTGGTAGGATGCTCTGTAGAGATATAATGAAACTGTCTCCTTCTCTGCAGATTTCTTCTCTGGAGGTGTTTCATAAGGTTATAATTTTCTATGCTTCAAAGAGTGTGCATTTCTTTTACGATGCTGTGAAGGCAAGGTAACAAAGAATGCTGTTTTCAACAGTTCTATTGCTACAGTTTCTGCACGTTTCCCTGTTTCCAGACTAAGTCAGTTACAATGGAGCCCTTTCTGCTTCATGTATAGACTTACCTTGTATTGCTTGTTTTGGCAATAGGATCCTTATAGCAGCTCTTCATCACAATGACAATGCCGCTCAAGCACAAGGAGTGACAAAGGAAGGGATTGCAAAATGGGGTGTGTTTTTCCCTAAGTCACGTGCAGGAGAACCTGTGGTTAAGGAGGTTAAAGTCCCTCTCACATACAGTATGTCAATTAAAGGAGCTGACAAGTACTGTATATAACCTCTCTGAGGTATCACACAACAGCGTGCAATGGTACTGAACAAGGGGAGCAAATAAAAACTTAGAAGACTGAGGTCCGGGTACTTTATCTGGGTGAACATTGGCAGTCAGTGTTGTCCCCACCCCAACTTAGAGAAAAGTTATGTCACGCAGTGACAACATTGTAAGTTGTTTTATTCAAATATTGCTGAAAGAAAGGCAATGCCTATGAAGTGAGGTGAGCTATAATGCCTGTAGACTGTATTAATACGAGGAGTAGAGCATGTGTAGGATGTATCCCCAAGGCCATTAATGTCACTGTGCGTTTCGCTACTCATTTCAGGCTATGTGCAAGCCTTTATTTCAGAGGTCCTATCACTGAGGATGCAGTTCAGCAGCTATAAGAAAGCAGAGGGGATCAAAAGGTGTTGTCCAAGTTTACTGCCAATTGCCTCCAAGTTTAGGAAAATTGACAAGGAAAAACTGGTGACACAGCACAGAAGCTGATTCAACAAGATTAGGAATCCCAAGTAAGTATACGTCTTGCAAAGAAACAAACTGAAATTTACACCAAGTAAAGTATGGCTTACCTCATGTGGTTCTTTATATGTTGCTTGTCATACTGTAGTAAAATTATTTGGAGCATGTAAAGTGACGGAGGATCAAATTTCTCCAAGTACTGTAAAAATTCAGTAAGCCGGCTCCGTGGCGCCAAGCAGTGGGGTTCACACAGCACGCTGGCGACTTGGGCTCATGGCCTGAGCTCGGGTACCAGGAGCAGAGTCTGGCAGGGAGGAGGTTTGCAAGTGTCCATTGGATGCTTCCCCCCTGAGGGGGTGGGTTTCGCCTGGGACCCTGTGGGCAGATTGGCGACCCACATGGGGACGTGTTGCCTCGACACTGCCCCATGCGTCCCCACTCCAGGCCACCCTGCACTCGCACAAGGCTAAGAACTGTGTGGGCGGGGTGCAGTAAACAGGAAAATGCCCCTGGCTGGGGTCGGAGGGCAGTAGGGTATGCACTGCCACTCCAAAGGAGTGGCCATTTGGGTGTGAGGGAGGAGCATAAAGAAAGCACACAAAAAATCTTACTACATGGTTGACACTGTAACATAAGCAAAGTAGACTACCAGACAGGCTAGACCATATACAGCACCAGAGCACCACCTAGTGATTTGATGAGGCCAGACTCCACCGGCAGAGGGGATACTATAACCAAGAGGAAAACGTGCCAGACACCAGTAACCTGCAGCAGTATGTCCCCCTATATCACTGCGACAATTCCCAAACATGCAGTGGCAAACACTGCAGTGCTAAAGAGCCTTCACCTTGAAGTGATGCAGGGCACTGATAAGTTGAGATGAAGTGTTTCTGAAATGACCTGCACTTACAAATATGTGCACGATAGAAAACGTGCCCACAGTTACACCTTCTGTGTTACCCTAAGCTGATGCTTGCCAGATTTCCCCCCTATGGTTCCCTACCATATGTACCATTGCATGACTTCTATTTTTCACTCTTCCCATTCTTCCTGCTCAAAGAACTGCAACGTCTTTGCTTGCTACGGTGTACACTTTTCTAAAACAGAAGTGCAGTTCTGACATTATGAAGCAGCAGTACACCTAACCTTCCTCACATTCTGCTCTATCTTCCCTGCTGCTCTTTCTCCATTTTCTTTCCAGTGTCCATGGGGTGTAGACCCCCTCTGGGTGTCACCCATTAGAGTATGTCAACAGAAAGACAGCCTTGTGGTGCATTGCTTCACTGTCAACGTGGTTAACTGTCTTCTTACACCATGTGAAAAAGTTCTTCCTTAAAAATGTTGACTACATTATATGTGTGCGACCAACATACTTATATATAGGCAAATATTTTACATAAGAGAGATGGTTGAAAAGGGAAATAATCATGCAACCCTGTGGAGAAAACATTTTCTTGTGCCTCTTGTTGCCATTCATGATCTGTGTCCAGCTTTTCCTGCTTTACTGTGAAAATGACATTCCATTGCACTTCAAATGTGGGTTGCTGTACTACATAGGGGCTTACACTTGTGAATCCAGTGTTGTACTGCTATGAGTGGTGATGTTCATTACAGTAACAGAATATAAACAGGGCTGCAAAACGTGCAGGATTTGCATGGTGGAGGTCCACTTCCCAGAAATCCAACAGTGTTAGAGAATAATGTGGCTAATGACATTCTTTACATACTTGTGTCACAGGTACAGCTGTCATTGTGATCAGTTATCACTATGACACTGGTAGGTACTAACATTGTAGTTAAAAGGCTTAGTACTGCTTCCATTTTGCACATGTCTGCATATACTGTAAGTAAACATTGTTGTGTCCAGGATCATACCCAAGAACTAAGTGCTGTACTACTGATTTTGGAAGCTCAGGGGACCAGAAGCAGAGGTTCCCGGTGGACCATTACAAATTAAATGCAATTGATCACATGTTTGTAGGTGTTCTGAAATTACAACGCTGCTGACACTCTGTAGTCCACTTTCAATCTGAGCATCCCTTATGGGCATCCCATCAAGTTTTACAGAGCCCTGCTCTGCTTTGCTAACTAGGTGACATATGTTTTCTTTCACGTTTTCTGCATAGTTAGTTAAGTTTTTAATAAGTTGTGACACCAAATGCTGAGAAGCACCCATAACTTCTATTATGTAACTTTATTCTGTGAACCACTGTTATATTGTATTCTTTTGTTATCTGTATTGCACCTGTATGTTACCACTGTTGTATCTCACACTGTAACCATGTATACCTTCCCTGCAACTACGTGTCTTTGTAAACGAGTCCCTGACTCAAAGGTTGTAAATCTGACTTTCAAAAAAAAAAAAAAAATCAAGTATTGAGTTGTTAGAAATATTACGATTATACTGGCAGTAACTGTATGTGCCTGCATTTGATAGATTAACAAGCACTAATTTAAATTTCATGTCTCTTTCACTCCCACAGGGCATAAGATACACATCCACACTGTGAAAAGACACATAATTGCACGGTAGAGCAGGCATAATGGGTGAGTATGGGATCTGATGGGGTTAAGACGCTCTGAAGAGAACATTTCTGATATGTCATGCATTGCTGAGAAGAACTACCTGTCCGAGATATTAACTTCAAAATGAGAGACTGAACCTTTGCAATTGATTCTTAGATTCTTTCAGAAATATTGCTAGCCATTTTTACCATATTATAATCATTAACATTCTCTGTTTTAATTTTAATTTCTGAACAGAGTGTTAGTGGCGAAGTTGACATGTGTTGTGTTTCGTACTTATTTCTCTGTCATGGTCCTGGTACTTATACCTTTTATCGCCGTGCTGACTGCATTATAGGCCATCAGGACCTGGCTACTTGCCAGTCTTTCAAGAATTCATTTTTTTATCGGATCTGAATGGCAGAACTGTTTGCTTATGACATTTCTATTGCATGACAGTGGCCAAGAGCTTCCCATTCTTCTTTTTTTTTTTTTACAATGTGATGGTCCCAGATATCCACTTCATCCCCCTTACTAACATATGAAGAAACTAGGAGGATCAGTCCTGAAGGTCTATTTACTCTGCTTGACTGTGCAAACTGTTACACTGCAGCTGCTTCCCCCATGACTACCTGCATATCCTACTTCATACATATGTCCACAGTGACAGCTTCCCCAATCTTATTGGCACCATTCTTTCAGACTGTGTCCTATCAGCCTTAGATGTACTCTCCATTTTTAAGACTACTAGCTCATCTAGTAGTGTGTTTCACCATATAGAATCACTGTATTCAAGTCCAGATTAACCATTATGCCAATTAAGCCATGGCTTAGGGCCTCAAGGCCAATAGGGCCCTCCCAGCCCTGGAGTTTGAGCATTTCTTGATATGGAGGGGGCCCACAAAGTATGGCTTTGAGTAGGGCCCCCATGTCCTTTAATCTGGCCCGGACTGTATTTGTGAGAAAGATCATTCCCAGTTCATATGATACCTTGGGCAAGGATGCACAGCATCTTATTAGCTCCAATTGCACTATGCAGCACTGACATGAATTTCTAACTGCCAAATAATTATCCACCAAACATCTTTATCCTCATATGTTCCAGCTACATGAACCCTAACCCCTTTCCCCCCTCACACACACACCCCTCTAGTAGTGAGTCCTTGTATTTCTTGCTCCACAGTGCATGTGGCAGCACTTCTTTGCATTGATCCCCAGCGGCCATAAGCCTGGACCTTGCTGTAGTCTAACCTGCAAATTCTATGACCCCCCATTCTCCCCTATATATTGTCCAACCCCCAACTATCTTGGAGTTATCAAGAACCGAATTTATCCCATTCTGTAGTGTAAGTGATGAAGTACGGAGGGTAAAAGCATGTTACCATGAATCAGGTGTTTTCCCCATCATTTTCAAACTCTATCACTGGGCTGCAGTACAGGTAGAGTTCTGATCCGTCAGTCAGACATAATCCGACAGAGCTTAAAGAGGACAGGAAAGGTTTTCTAATTGGAAGCTGTTTGCAATGTTTCCATTTACAGACATGATATCCATAAGCCCAAATGATCCATATTTAACTGTGCCTGAATAAAAAGTTATGTGAATAACTGTATTTTGCATTGTTTTGTTTATATGGGCAGCATTCTGTTACTGTTCTCCTTGAGGAACCTGTGATCTGGAGTTTTACCTATGTCATGGTTGGAGCAAAGAACTCTAAGCATGGTTCTGATAGGAGAACAGCTTTCTGTACACAAACTGTGACATAGTAAAAACTTCAAATTACTGATTCTATGAAGAGAACTGTACAGAATGTTGTCCATAAAAAGAAAACTACTGAAAATACAATTTTTCACATCAGTGTTTATTAAGGTACAGTTACATATGGCTCACTTATAGGCCAGTATTTCATTTATCTCACTAGGAACATTACCGACTGCTGCTAATTATCACAAATTTCCTGTTCCCTTAAAGAGAAACCTGAAGTCATATTATTATATATGCTACAGTAGCCATTCTTTATTATCGTTCTTTGTTACGTTACCTTTACATAGAACATGTCTATCATTCGGTCTCCTTATTGCAACTTATAAATATCTGCAATTGTTCATAGACAAATCTTATGCATTCAAGGTTTAGTTAATTTCATTTGCATCGATTAAGAAGAAAGTACAGTATCAACTACATATTTGCACATGAAAACAATAGAATGGTGCAACCATTGTTTATTACTAATATTCCAGCTCACTTACATTTCAAGAGATTTTAGTCAATAAAACTGCAGTCAGTCACAATGTGTTCAAAGTCACATCCTAGTTGTGCCTCCTGGGAAATATAAAATTTTTTAAGGAAACAGTTAAAAATTCTTTGATGAGAAGCCATGAAAATTACAAAAGGTTAAAGGCTGCTGAGAAATGCAATGTCCCCAACAATGGGACACCACCCATCTGTCCCTCATTATGGCAATATTCCATGTAGTAGAAGAAAATTTGATGCATACAGTTGGCCATCAAATGGCATGCAGAATTTGAATTGGAAACATTGTATACGTAATGAAAGAAAAATTTATAACATCCAAAATCACTTCTTGTAACTTCCATGTAGCACAGCCATGTGCAATACAGGCAATGACCTATACATATTATTAAGCATGTGTATATCTACTCAGTTATGTAAAGTCTTTCACATATTACTGGTTGTTCAATGAAATAAATACTAATATTAATATTAATATCAAATAAATAAAGTTAAATATTTTAATTAAGCATGTCCTGTGACTACTTCAGTTAAATTTGAATCCTGAATAAGTTACTGAGGGAATCTTCTCTCTGATTTTACAAACAGCACAGGATGGCAGAACTCTTCTGTTTCCACGGCCAAGATAACCACATATCCAGTACACCAACCTACAACACACCATGTATCCGAGTAGCCTATAAAAAAAATAATGTGAAATTACTAAATAGATTTATAACTGCATACATACTCAGGCTTACTGAAACATGTGACTGACTAAAAGACAGGAAATATTTTTATTAGAAATGTTACTCAGAAATGGGATTTATGGCATGACCTGAGTTGACAAATCATAATTCTCTGCATGGAATATGATTAGGCTGATGAAATCTCATGAGTGGCACAGCTACGTCTAAAAGAGCAATACATCATTGTCCTGAAATGAGGATAACAGTGATATAATGTATAGTAAGTGCCTATTAACCACCATAATCAGCAGTCACACAGCTTTGTTATGCACTGTTAAGAATTTTAAAAGTTGTTAACCACACTCCGGAACTTCCAAACAGTGGCATAACGAAAAAGAATGCACCAGAGTTCCATAATTCTCACACATAGAATGCAAACTGTTTTTTTGACCACACACTATAAAAGATGATGGCTGGGGATCGGGTGACAATCACGCTGAAATCACCTCTCGTGGTTGCTAGGACCAGCAGAAAGAAAAGATTGATGCTGTTACTGAGCACACAAATGCCAGATTCAGTAGATGGCAGCAACCACCATTTTCCTGGTTTCAGTGCCTTGATCCCACTCAGTGACCTACCGATAAAAAGCAACTGGCCCAATATGGACATGAACATTTTGGATGTTTCCTAGATCATTTTACAGCAGTAATTACAGAAGTGGAAAAAGAAAGTGCCATATGCCAGTGGTTGCCGCTTAAGTTACTCTTTCATACCAGCACACAGTCAGACACGCCATAAAACTGCCTAGCAGAGCTTTTTACAAGTAGACCACCAGCATTTAAAGATGCATTACTTATGATGGAGTTACTTTACACATTGTCATGCAGCACTGCCATTGTTGAATGCATTCTTTCAGCAATGAACTTGATTAAGTCGAGTCCCAGAACAAACCTCCAGCGGGACACACTGTAGGATTTAATGTCCATACATGTGAATGGTCCTAGCGCTAATGATTTCCAACCACATGAAGCTATTTTGTGCTAGCTTGAAGAAGGGTCGGGAACAAGGCACATTGTGGCCACTCTCTCTCAAGCGCCAGCTCCAGTGTTACGGCTTCTTCACTTTCAACTGAAGAATTATAGTATTATTCTACTCTGATGTCTTAATTCAGTCAGTGACTGGTCTTCTAATAGTGGCACACAAGTACAGTTCAGTCTCCTTCCCCCAGACCTCTCTGTCTTTCTCCTCTGTTGGTTATGACAACAGAATTATCCATCTGTCCTACTTACACTTAATGCCTGGCTACTATTCAGCATGCTAACTTTAACTTGTTTTAATATTGTTCAGCACCTTGATACGTTGAAAGGTGCTATATAAATAAAATTATTATTATTATTAAAACTCTGCAATGAAAATAAAAAAATATGACAGTGTGCCACTGCCTTGACTGCAAATGCATATTACACTGCCTGAGCCCAAAGCCCATGGCTGAGTACTTATTTTTCACTACACATGCACGGTGGTGTTGTACTTGATGAGTTTGTTGGACATAGTTCCTCCAGAAGTAAGCTCCTGCCCCACCACCAGGCTATTTATGAAAACTCATAAAATGTATCTGCTTTCTACCTCAAAAAGCAAGATGGTGCTGCCACTGCTCTCTGAGTGTTTTTTTAGATAAAAAGTACTAGAATTTATTTTGAAGTTAAGGGGTCATGACGAGCCAACAGAATCAATACAGTCAAGCCCGCATAAGTGCACAGCCTCGGGTTATGACTTTTTTGTGCACTTAAGCGGGCGGCTGTGCATTTAAGCGAGCAAAACAACTTTGACACATGTAGTGCTTTAAAAAATCATTTGTGCTTTATTTGACAATGAGCACACAAAAAAAGCATAACATCAAATGGTAAATTGCTGTGTTACAGAAGTACAGTACTGTAGTGCTGTTAACTTATGAAGAAATAAACAGTTTAAGCAATCAAAATTACTGCCCAAAGAAGTCTGTTATTTTTTTCTGCTTGCTAGACTGTATTGCCAGCCTGTTAACGTAACTATCAAAGTTAAACTGTAAGGAGAAATCACTTTTTTCCCTGCTCAAAACAAAGCGTCTTACTGTGCCCATGGCAGTTATAGCAGCGGCAGCGGTTACTGGTTCATCTTCTGGAGTCTGTAGCTCCGTTCCTCATCGTCATCTAGCTCACTTCCTTGCACTCCTTTTACATCGTTACAGATGTCTTGTTCATCCACTGGCCCCTCCGTTACATTCCCCTCATCAATGTCCGCATATGTGAGGAACTCACGGACAGTCATACCGGCAGGCAGGTCAGAGACACGCTCCTCGCTTTCCTCCATGGTGTCTGATGTACTGCCTGATGCAGCATCAGTAAACCCCGCCTTGCGATAGCAATTCGAAATTGTGTCAGCCCTCACTGAACCCCAGGCAAAATCAAGCATCTGGATCGCATCGAGTAGGGTGATTTTCTTTGCCATTTTTGAGACTTTTGTTCCTCCCTTCCGCAGCAGTTGCATCACCAGTCACCCCTGAGTTAATCACTACCAAAAGCTTCTCTATCACCTGTAAAGAAAAAAAAGTTAGTGTGGAGTTTATGCAGCAAATGTTCAAATATGAAGATGGGGGACAGTACCTTTTTTCTGTACAGATGTTTAACATTTTTGATGATGCCCATATCCATTGGCTGAATTAAGGAAGTTGTGTTGGGTGGCAAGAACATAAGTTTAACAAGGGATAGAGACATGTTGGGATGGGCACTGCAGTTATCGAGAAGCACTGCAATTCGTCTTTGGCGTCTTCGCATTTGTGCATTCAGAGTGTGCAACCATCAGGAAAAAATATCACGGGTCATCCAGGAGATTGAATTAGCCTCGTAAGTGACTGGCAATGCAGAAACTTCAATGCCATTAATACAACAAGGCTTTTTTGACTTGCCAATCACAACAGGCTTTTGCTTTCTCACTGCCTGACATGTTGGCACACAACAAGACCAATATACGCTCTCATGCTTTCTTTTCCCCAGATGCAACATCCTGCCTGAAAGCCAAAATTCCCTCGGGAGTTGCCCGAAAGTACAGACCGGTCTCGTCACAGTTAAAGATGTCCAGCAGGCTGTAATCGTGTAGGATTTGTGGTAAGATATTTTTTAGCCAGTTGTCTGCTGAATCCGCATCGGCATCTTTTTTTCTCCCTGTGACAGCGCTTGTACACTATCCCATGTCGCTTCTTCCAGTGGCATAACCATCTGTTGGTTGGGGTGAATGGGACATTGAGAATTTTAGTGAACTGCTCTGCTTTCTGAAGCAATATGGGGCCATTAATGGGAGCATCATCGGAGTGGTTTGCGGTAAACCATCTCAACAAAGCCGTCTCTACAGTGTCACTTTTTCCAGCTCTTTTTCACTGTCTATCAAGCTTCTCCCCACTTTTCCACTCAGACAACAGCTTTTCTCTTGATGCATTAATCCTGGCAATTGTGGATACAGCCACAACATACTCTTTTGCAGGGGCAGAACGCTTGGCATCGGGTTGCGACAGTTTATGCAGCACAGAAACCTTCTGGTCAAGTGTGAGTGTATTCTTCTTTATTCTCTCCATGCTGTACTGCAGGCACACTGTTACACCTTAGGACAATAAATGGAATGACCACCTATGGGTGTTCAATTGTGTTCTTATGTAGCTGCTGTATACTGCTGTCATGTGCTGTGGTCATTGACAGTACTTTCGCTGACACAGGCTGTTTTAAATGAGGCCATTAATTGATTGATTTTTAGGTAAATTATAACTTATGAGCAGTTAACACAGGTTTGAGCCTAAAAAGGGTACAATTTAAAAAAAAAAGTGTGTACTTAACCGAATTGTGCACTTATCTGTAGTGCATTTATCCAGATAATTTAGCATTGAACATATAGGGGAAAAAAACGGGATAATGAATTTGTGTGCATTTAACCAGGATGTGCACTTATCCAATGTGCACTTATGGGGGCTTGACTGTAACACTAAACTTGTTGAATAAATTTGCATCACAATTCCAGGACAACAGAAAACTTGTGCCAGGTGTGACAGGGTAGAATAGGACCCTGTCCCATTTGTTTTGGAGAAAGTGTTTAAATACAAGGCTCTGTATTCTTTCCTTTTCTGTCTCTTCTGTCTGGTTGCACAACCAAACTTTCCTGTGAGACCTTGGACTTGATCAACCTGACCAGTCTCGTAATCCTTTGCCTCTCACTGTCTCTCAGTTTTCTGTTGCTGTCTTTCTTCCTTGCGTATCTATATCTGCTAATATAAAATATATAATAATCAATGTATGGAAATGTAGCTGATATTGGGATCACTTTTGTTTAGAAAAGTGTGCTACTGTTGAAATGTATATATCTATAATTTGAGATAACTGTAAAAAGCTAGAGGTTACTTGGGTGCAAATGTCTGAGCCTTTTGCAGTTGCTGTGGGGACCTCAGGAAGTTCTCAATGTTCTAGCAGCTCCTGAAATTTTACAAAGAACAGGATGCTTGCAAAGGATGGGGGTTGGAAAAGAGTTATAAAACTGCTAAGCTGAGCTGCAAGGGAGATTTTTCACAAGCGATTTTATTTTACTTCTGTATATAGTTATTCTGAACAGTTTTTTTATTTTATGTTACTGCAACTACAAATAAAAGTTTTGTGGAATTTTGCAACAGCTCCTGGGTTTTCTCTATGCTTCCTGACCTATGTCTCAACGACACCAGGCAACCAAAGTTAGGGTCAGGGTTGTCCATGGGCAACTTAATCAAAAATAATTTCCGAGCTTGGTACTGGTGACGTTGCAGCTGGTTGGCCAGTGGTAGTGCACTTTAAAACAGAAACAGTTAAACCCAACAACTCCACAGGCCATGCTATTGCTTAAATGGCAACATCTCCAAATGAGACATTTGTAACTCCTGGCCCCTTGGCCAAATTTGTACATCTGGTGGCAACTTTACGCAAACTTCCCAGTCCTGAGAGTATTCACAACTCTGGTGTACCACTTTCCCTATCAACTGGGCTCCTCTTCCTCCTTCTGGTAGGTGCAGGTGCTCTCAAGCTGGTGGTTCAGTTGGTGCAATGGAGGGGGGAGTAGCTCAAAGAAGTTTCAGGTCTCAGGTGCCTCTGGATGTAGCTCAAACTCTCTGCAACCACAGTCATCTGGACCTCTTGGGCTCTTCCCTCTTCCTCCTCTGCAGTGCAGACCAGTCAAATTCAAATCTGGCAACCTTACTGACCTCAAAAACTATAGGCCAATCTCTATACTTCCAGTTCTATCAAAGCTTCTTGAAAAATTAGTCAACAACCAGCTAAGAGGCCATCTAAATCACTTTAATCTTATAAATCCACTCCAATCCAGTTTTAGGCCCAACCACAGCACCACATCCGCACTAGTCTTGGTGACGAATGATTGGTCCACCACCTTAGACCATAAACTAGCAGTAGGAGCTGTGTTCTTGGATTTGAGCAAGGCGTTTGATACCGTAGACCATAATTTGTTATTACTTAAACTTAAGGAGCACGGGCTGCAGGATACCGCCCTCCAATGGTTCTCCAGCTACTTATCGGATAGGCTCCAACACATCAAAGATGATGAGCTACTCTCATCTCCCTTCCCCCTTACCAGAGGGGTATCTAAGGGATCCATCCTGGGATCCCATTCTGTTCATGATATATATTAACTCCCTTAGCAATAACATTAGGAACGCTAAAATCCACTTCTTTACAGATGACACTGTACTTTACACCGCCGAAGCTACAATAACCGATGTCTGCGCAGAACTCCAATCCGACTTTAACCAAATACAAACCAACCTTATCCAATCTAAATTACTACTCAATGCAAAAAAAAAACACATTCATGTTCTCCCCCCCCCCCCACAAACTTTCGACCTGCTTCTAAAAATAATATTGCCACCCCATCCATCACTACCTTCCTCGGTGAAAAACTAAACACAGTGGACAGGTTCAAATATCTAGGCATCTGGCTTGACCATAATCTCTCCTTTTCTGTTCACACTGAGGACCTATCCAAAAAATTAAGGATGAGATTAGGTTTCTTCTATCGAAACAAATCCCTATTCCCCAGTGTTATTAGGAAACAACTGGTCCAAGCTACCTTCTTAACCCTACTGGATTATGTAGACTTTATTTACAGTTGCTGTTCCACCTCTAATTTGCACAAACCAGATGTGCTATACCACCGTGCCATACAATTCATAACAAACGCTCACTCCAGAATACACCATTGTAAGTTTTATTCCAAAGTAGGATGGCCCTCACTTGCTACCAGATGGCTAAGGCACAGCTACATTTGGATCTTTAAAGCTCTCCTCAATAAGTTACTCCCTATATATCATGCCTATTCTGCCACTCTCTGAGCTGCTATTCACTCAGAATAACCTCCCTTATTACACTTGAGGTCCCCAGGTTCCGCACTCTCTATGGCAATGCCGCCATTGACTATGCCCTGCCACTAGCTTGGAACAAACTACAATCCACATTCAAACTATCTCACCTCTTGTCATTAAATGCCTTCAAATCTTTAGTCAGTAGCCATTTAGCAGAAGCATGCAATTGTCACCCATGAGTGATCGCTTGCTTCTCCCCCACCTCACACTACGCTGACCCTGGCACCTCTCCCTCCTACCGCTCCCCCTTAATACCTCTCTATCACTCACACACTCCTTGCAGTGTTGTATTGAGCCCCACTGGATTCAAGGTCCTAATCTCTTGTATTATTCTACACTGTTTTGGCTATATAGTGTATAGTGGAGTGTTGTTCTGTATAGAATCCCATCCCTTTCAAAATGCTGTTCTACCACTGTTCCAAGGTCATGGAATGCTGTTCTACCCTACTGTGGTAGAACAGCATTCTAGAACCTCTAGAGACTGCATGAGTCAGTTTCATTTTTAAAGCAAAAGAACTCACAAAACACATTTTTCACACAGTACTATACACTATAAAAAATACATGATGAGCAACTCTGTGCACAACCAGAGTGTTTTGCCACCTTGGGGTTCTGATTCCCATGGACCTCTTGAGCTTCGCTCTCGAGGTCAGAAGGAATCAGAATCCTTCTGTGGCAGAACACACTGGTTCTGCATAGTTGCTCATCCAGTATTCTCTATATAACTGCACAGTTCCTTTACATTGTTAGTCATCAAAAGCTGTCTCATTGTTATGTAATGAAGTTTTGTACTGTTCCTCCACTCTGCCCAGTCTAATGCTCATTGCTCATGCTATTCAGGTGTTGCACTTTATGTATTACCTTATTATTGTTTCTGTATTGCCTTAACCACACGGGACCTCCTTGAAAATGAGCTTGCTCAATGGAGTTTTCCTGGAAATAAACTTGAAACTTTAAACTAAGAAGAAGGGGTCACACGCTGCACACCCACATTCAGGTTTCAGAACTCTAGTGTGAAGCATTACCAAGTACCTGGCATTAGCACTAATTGGCTTTCTCCCAGACTGCAGGTTCTATACAGATTTTCTCTCACAGTTGTCCTCAAGCAATCTCAAGTGCCCACAAGTTGGCAGCTGTGACACACGTTTGCCTCCTTTTCTCACATGGCAAGTCACAGTAGTCACAGTCTCTCTCACAGGAAGAAGTGTTGTTCTGACACTTTCAGCAGGCACACACAGTTCTCTGTATACACAGGTTGCAAGAAGCCTTTGAAGTCACTCCCTGAGGGTTGGTTGTGGATGCTCAGGCAGGCTTCCCTGTATGACTGGCTAGCAGCACACTGGCCCTCCTTTCTCTCTGAGAGCCAGCTACCAACTCCTCTCCTCTGGAACTGCCCTCAACATTTTCTTGAGGAAAAGCAGCTTCCAACTGGTATTGGGAACTGTCAATCAAGAGAATTAGTATGCAGAACATTCAGTCAATGCCCTACAAGCTGGTGGAAAGGGTGCAAAGCATACAGTACAGTCATTCTCCTAGCAGGCTTTTGGGATCAGATGCTGAGATCCCTGACCTCTGATTGGTTGCTGCGAGGTCAGGGGTTGGCAAGATGGGGGCTGTTTCACAGAAGAAAACAGTTGTTTTGTAGCAGTGGTAGATTTATTTATGGTGTCTTTCCCTGTAGGCCCAGGACGCCATTACAAAGAAGGAATAGCACAGCACAACCAATACGTAGTAGTTAATGATAAAATTATAATATAAAGTCTGACTTCTTTGAAACAGTAAAACAAAGTTAAATACCAACTAAAACCACAATTAAATACCAAACGTCTGAGCAAACTGATGAGTTTTAAGTCCTTTTTTAAAGGCTTCTACTGATGGGGCCTCCCTCAAGAGCTTTTGATAATGAGTTCCACAACACTGGACCTGCTACCTTGAAGGATCTGTCCCCCAATATTTTAAGTCTAGTCCTGGGGACAACCAGGAGTCCCTAATCTAAAGAACGGAGGGGATGAATGGGACGATACGGATGCAAAAGTTTGCACAGATGACCTGGACCAAACCTGTGTATGGCCTTATAGGTTAGAAAAGCAACACTGTAGGAGATATGCCACTTAACCGGCAACCAGTGCAGCTCCCACAGTGCAGGAGTAATGTGACTCATCCTAGAAAGGCCTGTCAACAGTCTCGCAGCCACGTTCTGCACTAGCTGCAGGCATTGCAGCGCACCTCCACTGACCCCAAGGTAGAAGGTATTGTAGTAATCGAGATGTCACAAAGGAAGTACCAGAGATGGCAAGTCTTTGGCGGGGGTGTGGCTAGCTGCCTAGCTGATCGGACGCACTTTTAGAGAGCTCCTGGACCAACATCCGTTATCTGGCTTTATTTGTTTATCTTTAGCCTGTAACTTGCTATGAAAACCACCAATATCAGTCCCTTGGAGTGCTGTGACCAGCTGGGGAGATCTTTTTGACAATATGGGCTGGAAAAATGCAGACCAAAAGACTAACTTTTTTGCTCCTTGTGGTGGGGCCTTTAAACCGCCACCTACTTCTGCGACCTTTTCATCCACTGAACAGAGTACTGAGGAGCCCAGACCTGCAATGCTAGAATCCCTACAATTGGCAGTCATGAACTTAACTAAAATGGTTCAGCAAACAGACAAAAAAATGGACACCTACCATTATCAAATGGTTATTGTGGAGCAGAAATTGGATGGCGTGGTAGAATCAGTGCAAGCTGCGGAACATTCATTGGAGCAAGCCCAGGCCTTGGTGGCAACCTGTAATTAAAGAACAAGCCTTGTTACGATCCCACCTGGAACATCTGGAAAACATTACCTGGGCTGCAAATGTTCATGTTCTTGGGGTGCGAGAGGGAGCAGAAGGGGAGGATCTGCTTTCAATCCTGACTAATTGGCTGTCGGAGACTCTGGGCCTGGACCTGCAAGGTATGGTGGTTCGGGCTTACAGAATTAATATCCGTAGAGCTGGTGACCAAACCAAGGGAGCCAGGATAATTATGCTATCTACAACCCTTGTGGCCATCAGGGACTGAATTCTGTAGGCAGCCCATATTAAAAGAAGTTTGGAGGTGGAAGGGTCTAGGATCCTGCTCTTTCCCAATCTATCCTATTCTACATGCAAGAAAAGGAAAGGTTTTTATGCCATTCAGCATCGTTTGCAGGTGATGAACTTTTTTTTTTTTTTTTAACCAGGAGATACATACTAAGCTAAAAGCTTGTTTACAGGTGCGACCTGGGAGCACAAGAAAGTTAATTGACTAGCTCAGGGTCACACAGTATGCAAGTAGGGGCTGTGGGATTCAAACTCAGGTCTTTAGGTTTGCAGCTCAGAGCCTTAAACCACTGCGCTGTACTGCCTCCTTCCTAATAACATGCTTATGCTGGCCCATCTACCTATTACAGTGGGTCGGAAGGCCTACATCTATACTGACCCCAAAGAGGCCGCAAAATTTCAGGACAAACTGGAAACAGAGAAGGCAGCAAGAGAGGGAGATTCATCCTTGGGGTCTGAGCAGAGGGACACATGAATACTGACTGTAAGTGCTAATATAAACATAGGTTTGTGGCATGACTGACTTTACCAGCAGTTTTACATGCATGTTGGACTTACTGAGAAGTTTCGCCTCTAATTTTTTCTGGGACTTCTTTGTGGCCTAATATACTGCTTTGGAATGTTAAAGCTGGAACTGTTCCTCGTTTCTCAAGTGGGACATTTTTGGACTAAAATTTTGAACTGCACTACAGGGACTTTCCCTCTTTGAGGATTCATCTGCCTATTGTGATTTACTATTATATTCGGAATAAGCTGCAGTTCTTGTTATATGCTGGGTTTAAGGGCTGGTGTTTTATTTTTATAACTTTGCCTTTATTTAAAAAGAATAATTATTTAAGATGCTCCATCATACAGCATTAACAGTTAATACAATGTTCAAACATTAATCAACTTACATTCTTTTAAAAATAGCTTGTACATCATGTTATTGCTACCCTATTAAGAAATACCTTTTGCTGTATCAAATCCACAGATTCATTTGAGGACCACACTGTTTCTTCTGTCTTGTTAATAAGCTATTTATCAAAAATTAAAGATGAACATTAATTAAAGTTTATAAAAACCCTTGTGTCTGGGTCTCCTTATTTTCTTATAGTAAGCATCTTCTTAATTAAAATGTCATAACTTATTGACATAAAACAAATTATAACAAACTTGTGAAGGAATACAAACTTGGCACATGTACAATCATTTCTCTTTGATCCATATGAAAAATCTCTAAGCATGGACATACCAAAGGGCCAGTCCTCCATTCCCTATTGGTAGAAGGCCTATTGAGACAACACTGAAGTTCCCTCCAGAGTCTCAATCAAATGCATAAAGGGGAGCCATGCCTGGTTAAATTTATCACCCCTCAGCTGGAGTTCAGCTGTCATTTTTTCCATCCTAAAAATATTTTTTAGGATTTCTACCCATTCACCCAAAGAAGGTTGATTTGGAGTTAGCCAGTGTTTCATTATGGCCTTGCCTGCTACTGCAAGCAAAAGACCAATAAAAGATTTCTGCACATTGGTTTTTCTTTTCTTAGGGAATAATCCCAAAATCAGAATGTCAAAGTCTAAGTTACCTTCCAACTTCAACATCTCCTTGATATGAGTTCCAACCGAGTTCCAAAATAGCTGTATTATGGGGCATCCCCAGAAAATGTGAGTGCGGTCACCCTTATTTCCACAATTCCTCCAACATCTGTCTGTGTTACCCTCTATATAATGTTTTGTTCTGGTGGGTGTAATAAAGAATCGGGTCACTATCTTCCACCAGAATTCCTTCCAGTTGTTTGATGTCGAGGTTCTCATAACCCCTGCCCAAATTCTCCTCATCTATTTTCCTTCCCAGGCAATCTGACAGTGTAAAGGAGAGTATTCCCTTGGCATAATAAAGCCCTTTCTTAATTTGGAGATAGTTTTAGTTTCCTGTGGTGCGTTCGCCAGGTCCCTAATAACACATTCCAGTGGAAGAGGTTCCCTCTGGACTGCTATTGTGTTGTCTGCCTGTTTGAGGAATGACAACACCTGAAGGTATCGATAGAAATGTGAGGGAGGGAGGGAGGGAAAACTCCTACTGTATCTCTTGGAAGGTTTTAACTCGGCCCTGCCGGATGAATTGAGCAAAAAATTGTAGCCCAGTTCTACTCCACATTGAAAATCCATGGTCCATCCGGGGAGGGGTAAATTGGGCATGGCAAGAGATCTCCACTCTGTTTCAGAGTGAGTGGCCCAAATTTAGGTCTTGTTTAATGTCACCCCAAATCCCATACGTTTGTTTTGTCCATGGATTTACTATCTCCTTTTTTTTAAGGGCTCGGGGGGAGTCATGGAAATCCACTTGTGGATGTAAATTTGGTGTACTTAATATTTCCTGCCATACCCAAACACTTTTGCTTTTCCTCCTTCAGATATGTTACCCATGTACTTAACTGTACCATTTGGTAGTATGATTTCAAATCGGGTACTCCTAGTCCACCAATTTCTTTTGGTCTCTGCAGCTCTTCCCACCCTTTCCGTGCCCTTCTCCCTGCCCAGATAAAATAATGTAATGCCTTGTTAATTGTTTTTCCATTACTTCCCTGGTATACATAAGGGCAACAAGCTAAAAAGGAACAGGAACCGGGGGAGTATATTCATGTTAACTGCTTCCATTCTCCCTAACAGAGTAAGGGGAAGGAGCACCCATCTATTGAGATCTGCCAATATTTCATTGGTTAGTTTTTCATAATTTGCCTGATATAATTTTCTTAAGTCAAGAGGGATGTGAATCCCCAGCTATCTGATTTGGGAAGTGACCCATTTAAATGGTATCGCTTGAACAAATTCTGGGGACCGGCTGCCAATAATCAATATAACTTCAGTTTTATCTTCATTTACTTTAAACCCGGAGACCCTTCCATAATCCTGGAGTATTTGTAATAGAGTGGGGAATGTCTTTATGGGGTCTGCAACATATAACATCGTGTCATCAGCGTAGAGGGAAATTCTGTTCTCCTCTCCTCCCCTCCTATCTTAATTCCCCGCAGTTCCTCAAGTGTCCTGATTAATTCTGCCAGAAGCTCCATACTCAGAGCAAACAGGATTGGGGAGAGGGGACACCCCTGCCAAGTGCCTCTACATATATTCAAGGGGTAAGAAATTGTTCCATTTACTTTAACCCTCGCTATCATTTTTTTTATAGATCCCTTTAATCCATGTTAGGAACTGTGTTCCAAACCCAAATTTTTCCAAAACCTTCAATAGGAAAGCCCAATTCAGCCTGTCAAAGGGTTGTTCAGCATCAATTGCAATTGCAATTTGTTGTTATCTCCCCTTCCCTCCTGTATGAAGAATGTTCAGGCATCGCCTGATATTGTCTTGCAGGTGTCTATGCATCACAAACCCCGCCTGGTCGGGGTGCACCATTCGGGGAGGACTGCACTGACCCTATTGGCCAGGATTTTTGTAAATATCTTGGAGTCTATGTTCAGTAAGGATATCGGTCTATATGACCCACAAATATCCACCGGTTTACCTTCCTTTGGAAGAACCATGATAAAGGCTTCACTCCAGGATAAAGGTAGCTCTCCATCTTCCCTACTCTGTTAAAAATTTGTACCAACAGTGGGGTTACTGTTTCACAAAAAATTTGAAAGAACTCTGCATTAAATCCATCCAGACCTGGGGATTTCCTTCCCTTCAAATCCCTAATGGTTTGTGATATTTCCCTGCAGTTATGGGGGCATCTAACTTCTCTTTCCAGTCTCCTGATAGCCTTGGGAGGGCAATCCTGTTTAAAAATTGTTCTATTAGTTCTGAAGTATTCTGCGAGCTAGCCTCATTATTATATAACCCAACATAATAATCTTGAAATACTTTTGCAATCCCCTTGGTGTGTATAAGGTGTTCTGTCCCCTTTCCCCTCCCACCCTAATATGTTTCACATATCTCTCCGCTTGCGCCTTCCGTAAACGAAATGCCAGCAGGCAGCCTGCCCAGTTTCCTTGTTCACAGTATTTTTGGTTACTGTACTGAAGGTTCCCTTCAATTTGTTTATCTAGTAGGTCTTGTAGGGCTTTTTTCCTCACTGCAATACCTTTTTGGATATTTTTGTTTTAAGAATTCCCCATCTCAGGCTGTCCAAGAGATATCTCTAGTTGTTTCAACTTTAACTCTAGAGCCTCCTGTCTCTGCCTATGGGCTTTTTTTCAAATGTGTCGCATAGGAAATTATCTCTCCATGCACTACTGCTTTGAGCCCATTCCAAAAACATTTGGAGTCTGGCCCCCTCCCTCACGTTATTTCTTGTGTATTCTTCTATAACATTAGTTATCCGAGATTTAAATTCCTCTTTTCCCAGCAGGGAAGAATTCATCCTCCACACTGTATGTCTGCTCCAATCCCCCATTCGAATCTAGCTGTATCGCTGAGTGGTCCGAAACCACCTTGAGGTGTATGGTACAATCTTCAATTTTGAACAAATCTGTGCCACTACACAAGAAGTAGTCTATTCTAGATTGACAGTCCTGTGGATGAGAATAGAAAGTAAACTCCCTTGCAGACCCATTTAGCTCCCTCCACACATCTAACAACTCCAGTTCATGCATTCCTCCTCTTACTGCCCTACTCATTTGCCTGTTGGTTGCAGTTACTTTGGAGGAGTGGTCCATTTGTGGGCCTAATACGCAATTGAAATCCCCTCCCAGTATAATCATGCCCCCCCCCAAATCCGCTATCCTCTGAAATAACTGGGTATAAAATCCTGGATTATCTTGATTAGGTGCATATATATTAATTAGGTGAACTGGTTGTGAAAACATGGTTCCAGACATTATAACCCCCCACCCTCCTGTAATTTTTCTTAGTAGGTAATTTCCAATGGTAAATCATTGCAAATAAGAATTACAGCCCCTGCCTGTTTTCCTGAGGGTTGGGAAGCGCTCGAAACCTTACCAACCCAGCTTTTCTGCAATTTAGCATGTTCCAACTCACTAAGCTTTGTTTCTTGAAAAAAGCATATACAGTGGCGTGAAAAAGTATTTGCCCCCTTCCTGATTTTCTCTATTATTGCATATTTGTCACACTGGATGTTTTCAGGTCTTTAGAGAAAATGTAATATTAGATAAAGGGAACCTGAGTGAACAAATAACACTTGTTTTTTTTTTTTATTTCACTTATTTAATGAAAAAAAGTTAACCAACACCAACTGGCACTGTGTGAAAAAGTAATTGCCCCCTTACACTTAATAACTGGTTATGCCACATTTAGCTGCAATGACTGCAACCAAACACTTCCTATAATTCAATATTAGTCTTTTCACATCGCTGTGGAGGAATTTTTAACTCACTCTTCCTCGCAGAACTGCTTTAATTCAGTAACATTTGGTAGGTTTTAGCATGAACTGCTCGTTTCAGGTCCTGCCACAGCATCTCTATTGGGTTTAAGTCTGGACTTTGACTAGGCCACTCAAACTTTAATTTTACTTCTTTTAGCCATTCTGATGTGGACTTGCTTTTATGTTTTGGATCATTGTCTTGCTGCATGACCTAACTACGCTTCAGCTTCAGCTGACGGAAGGATGACTGGACATTCTCCTTAAGAATTTTCTGGTACAGAGCAGAATTCCTGGTTCCTTTAATTATGGCAAGTCATCCAGGTCCTTAGGCAGCAATCCTCACACCATCACACTACCACCACCTTGTTCTACTGTTGGTATGGTGTTCTTACTGTGGAATGCTGTGTTTGCTTTACGTGAGACATTATGGGATCCATGTTGTCCAAAAGTTCCACTTTGGACTCATCTGTCCATAGAACATTTTCTCAAAGGCTTGTGGATCATCCAGGTGCTTCTTGGCAAATGAGAGCGAGCATTTATGTTCTCTTGTTAGCAGTGGTTTCCGCCTTGCTACTCTCACATGAAGCCCATTTTTGCCCAGTCTCTTTCTGATTGTGGAGTCATGAACACTGACCTTAGCTGAGGCAAGAGAAGCCTGCAGTTCTTTGGATGTTGTTTTAGGATCCTTTGAGACTTCTTGGATGATTTTACACTGCGCCTTGGAGTAATTTTGGCAGGCCGCCTGCTCCTGGAAGGTTCACTACTATTCCAAGTGTTCTCCATTTGGAGATTATGGCTCTCACTGTGGTTCGATGGAGTCCCAGAGCCTTAGAAATAGCTTTGTAACCCTTTCCAGACTGATAGAGGGCAACAAATTTTTTCTGATCTTTTCAGGAACTTCCTTGATCATGGCATAATGTGCTTGTTGAATCTTGTGCTGGCAACGTGACTCTGATTGTAAGGGCCAAAATAAGTGAGGTTTATATTGAGCAGGGCTGGCTGTAATCAAGCCTGGCTGTGTTCAATCAGCTGACTCTAATTATCCCTTTAATTGGGCTGATTTAACTAGGGGGCAATTACTTTTTCACACAGTGCCAGTTGGTGTTGGTTAACTTTTTTCATTAAATGAATGAAATAAGTAAAAAAAAAAGTGTTATTTGTTCACTCAGGTTCCCTTTATCTAATAATATATTTTGTCTAAAGACCTGAAAACATCCAGTGTGACAAATATGCAATAATAGAGAAAATCAGGAAGGGGGCAAATACTTTTTCACGCCACTGTATCTGGTTTCTGCTGTTTTAAGTAATGCAGCATTCTAGTACACTTGATGGGAGATATTGATAAGGTACCCATTTTTGTCTGTGTTATGGTATCCAGCCCTTTAAGGTCCCCCCACCTCCCTTCACATCTCCACTTACCAGTCGTTCCCTTTACACACTTCCTGACCTTTCCCTCCCTACCTTCCAACATTTGTAAATGCTTGAGCCAAACAGAACTGATCCTTCCCACTAACTGTAACTGCAACAAATACAGTAACAAGTAACTAAGTCATTCAATTTTTAGAATGACAGCAAAGGATTTTTATATTAACACAACCAGAAAACCTTTTTTATGTATTTCCTAGGTTAAAGCTATGGTGTTTCCCTACTAGCGCAGGGATTGATAGCCTAGGCTATAGCATCTACTGTCAGTAGGTCTGACTCCACGATTCAGTTGATGCTCTGACATCACCGCTAATTCAGGTAGAGTAGATAATTCTCTACTATATCCCTCTGTAATGGAGGCATGCCTTCCATCACCCCAGGGTTGCAAACAGAGAGAGAGAGAAAACAAAAATGAAACCCTGAACCCTCAAGCTTTACCATGATTGATTGTCCCTTGATCCGTTTCAGCACTCGTTAAACAAAATGAATAAAGAAATAAAATTGAGCCCCTTAATTAACTACCTCCCAGCAAATCCCCCTCTCCCCTCCTGCTTTTTATCTGCTTCGAAATACCTCTGGTAGGTACAAACTTGACATCCCATTTTCTGTACAGCAGTCATGCAGACTGTTCAAACCTCAGCCCCTCGCCTCTGCCCCCCCACCTGTATTAATAATCTCATTATATGCAAAGTCCAAAGGGACTGTCTACTTTGAGAGCAGTCTTACATTTTGCAGACAGTCAATTAGTTCACTTAGTATGCATAGAAAAGAGAAGAGACCCAGTCAGGTTCCCAGGGAGAGTCTTAAATGCTCTCAAAGGAGCATGTAAGGCAGCTATATTCCCCCTTTTCACCCCACTTGTGGGTATGGAATGGGCATTTTACACCAATCTAACTAGAAACCACAGTATCTTCAAGCCTACAGTTCAGGTAGCGCTCCAATCCGCTAGTTCCTCTCTGTTAGTTGAGCTACTCGGTGCCACCTTCAATTCCCTTTTTAAAATGTCCTGTATATCCATACCGAGATGGGAAAGCCATGTTACCACCGATGGCTGTGATCCCTTTGGTTTTCCTGCTCTGTGCCATGCAGTTTTCAGGATCTCGTTCTCCAGCTTTTCTGCATGAAGATCTGGGCAGGTTAATCCGAGCTGCTTAAGTGTCGGGGCCGCCTCTCGGACCTAATCAAACAGCACAGGGCCTTTGTCCATATGAATTTGGATCTTAGCTGGTTAATACAATTGTACTCTGATTTTCTTTTCTTTTGCCTGCTTAATAATGTCCCTTACTTTTCTCCTCTTTTCGTTTAATTGGACAGAAAAATCTTGATCAAAGAAAATTCTTTGCCCATCTATATTCTGCTTTCATTGTTTCCATGCTGTCTGGAGAATCCTCTGACGAGCTTGGTAGCTCAGCATATGGATGATCAGGGAGCGGGGCCCCGCTGACTGATCTTTTGGTTTGGGGCCCAGGGAGCGGTGGGCTTTCTCAATTGGTAATAGGATGTTGTCTGAAATCTGGTGGACATTTCTGAAGATGTGCATGGCAAATTCCTCGACTGATGCAAATGACTTCTCCTGGCTTCGGGAACACCATACACCTGAAAACTGTTCCGCATTGCGCGGTTCTCCTGGTCCTCAATTTTTGCTTGAAGCTCCCATTCTGTGGTGAGCAACTACAGTATCGCACGGTCATGCTGTCTGGAGGAGTCAGCCAGCGATCCCACTGACTGTTCCATCACTGTGGTGTGCTTATTGATTGCCTTCATATCAACTTTTAAATCGGCGACCGATGACTCGACCCTGTGCAGGGCTTTGATGATTCCATCCAGTTTAGTAAGAATAACATGATGTTCCCCAAGCTCCATACTGTATTCCAAATTGGCTATGCTGTTAACCGGGGAAACTAAGCGGGTGTCTCTAGGTAGGCCTTAAATTTTATCAGTGTCCATCATGGCTTTAAGTCTGGATGATTGTGAGTGTTTTCCCCTCTATCTGCCCATAGCCATCGTCCCCTTCTCACTGGAGGCATAATTATGAACTTTTGTTGTGGTTCAAGTGCTATTTAGCTATTTACTTGTCTCTCAACCCCCGGAGCTCCTGGATTAAGCAGTCATTAAAGCAATGAAATCACCAGAAGTCCTTGGGTTCAAGGGCTGGTTTATACCATGGGTTTGTTATATCTTGAAATGTTTGGATGTTGGGGGAGTGTACGGAGAGGGTCAATGGAGTCCAAGCTTAGTGTGCCTAACAGAAGGGCAAATGTGCCAGTTTCTCATTATTACGAGATTATAATAGTCTAGTAATTTTCTGCTTTAGCGTTGGCAGCATTAGCTATTTAAGATGTAATTGTAGTTTATTTTGAAGGTAGCTGTAGAAGCAGGTATCCCCCCTCCGACTCGTGTACCAATTGTAGCAATGACTCTTCTACCTGTATGTCAATTTGTTCTGACTGTATATGTGTTGTACTGCATTGCTCAGAGTATTTGTGTGCATTATTATGGCATAAAACGTATAAATAAAAAGCACAAAAAAAAGAGATGGCCAGTCTTCAGGGGGAATAAGGGAATGAATCTGGTTGATATTTCTAAGATGGTAGAAGCCATTCCAAATGACTGCCTGTCCTGGCAATGGGGAGGCTAGGAACCTTTGCACAAAGGACTTCAACACTTGGCTGGAGATTTGGTGCAGAGAAAAAGGTTTTGACTTATTCAGAACTGGGGACACACCTGGAGGAATGCAACCCTGTACAAGGAGGATGGCCTACACCTGTCCAGTGAGGGGATTGCTGTCCTAAGTGAACAGTTTAAATGCTTCATTAGCAAGCATTTAAACTAGCAAGGGGGGTGGCAGAAGGAGGCAGAGGGAACCAAACTGCCCACCCCCACAGGATAGGGAAGTCAACATGGAGGACCATGACATTATGGTATCGCCAGCAAAATAAATCCATGGAAGGTGGAACAGCGGAGGACAGGATGAAGGGGGTTGAATTTGCAAAGGACAAACAGAGGAGGCAAAACAACAGCAGGGGGATTTATAAAAGGACAAAGGGCAGGACATGGAAGGCCATGTATATCAATGCCCGCAAGACTTTGTCACCAGGTACTGCAATGTCACTGCAGACAAGAGAGCTGCCATTAACTCTTTAAGAAACAACAAAAACGCTGCTATCAAACCTGCTGATGGGGGGGGGAGGGGTGTAATGTGGTGATACAAGATTTTAACAGAAGTTGAAAGGCAACTGGCAGAGAGTTTTATGCCCCTGTCAATACAGATCCCACACTCTGCCTTAAAAAGCAGGTTGATGAATTTATACAGTGGGCACACTATGAGGGGCTGATAAATGAATAAGAAAGGATGTTCCTAACTACTGAATTCCCACTTAAAGGCCAATTCTATGTACTCCTAAATACGCAAGACTACTGAACCCCCCCCCCCAGGGAGACCTATGGTGTACAGTATAGGCTCAGTAACAGAATCCCTAGCCAGATTTGTAAATGATTCTATCAAAAAACTAGTGACAAGTTTGCCATCATACATATTGGACACGGGATATTTTAAATGTACTTAAGGACATGAAATTGGAAGAGAACTCGATGCTAGTGACCCTAGATATTGAGTCTTTGCACACCAATATACCCCATGATGGAAGCCTGAGGGCGTGTGAGCTATTACCTAGACAAACGGGGGCAACCAGATACAGAACTATTGGTAGAAATGACAAGAATGGTACTTGAGTGAAATTTTTTCCTTAAAAGAAAATACTTCCAACAACAAAAAGGTACTGCGATGGAGACGAGTTTCGCTCCCAACTACGCAAACCTGTATCTGGGGCACTGGGAGGAGGGGGTAATTTGGAAAAACATGCTAATCCATACCACTCTAACATCTTACCGTGGAAACACTTTATTGATGATGTCTTCATGGTGTGTCAGGGAAATAAGGAAGAACTAAGAGGGCTTATTGAATACCTGCATGGAACTAACCAGAATCTGCAGTTTGTGTACAGCGCAAGTTAGACAGAGGTGCCCTTCTTGCACCTTAAAATACAGGTGAGAAGGGATGGTGAAATAACTACAGCTCTATATAGGAAACCAACTAACCACAATTCACTACTATTGGCCAGTAGTTGCCACCCCCGCCATGCCATGGAGAACAGCCCCAAGAGCAAACTCCTTAGAGTTAAACGTAATTGTAGTGAAGCAATGATTTTGGAAAAGGAAATGGATAATTTGGAGAAGCATTTCAGAACAAGGGGATATGCAGAATCTTCAATATGCAAAGCTAGAGAAGCGTGTAACAATGTGGATAGAGAATCCCTTGTAGAAAGGAACAGGGTAAACAATGGTGGTAAGGACATACAGAATAGGATCGACATTGTTAACACAGCATTACATCATGGAAAGTAAGGGATATTATTTACAAAAATTGGTATGTCCTGGGGGCTGATTCACATCTCATTGAGACAGCCAAAGCACCCCCCAAGAATGCCATATAAATGTGCCCAAAATCTGAGGGATCTTTTAGTGCATTCAGCCCAGCCTGAGGTTAGAGCAAGGAACTGGATGCCACACTGCCAAAAGGATGCAGGAAATGTGATCAATGTAAATACTGTACTGAGATGAGAGAGAGTAGCATGTTCTTGGGCCCAAATGACCAAAAAATGTATAGTATATCACAGTTCATGAACTGTGATACCACATACATAGTACACATGGCGACCTGTAACTGTGGGGCCTACTTTATAGGGAAGACCAAAAGAAAGTGGAAGGAAAGGAATAGAGAGCATATGCGGGCCATCAAGAATGGCAATTTGGGACTTACAGTGACGTCACCATCCGATGTAGTCGCACAGCTACAGAGCTCTCCCACACCCTGACTAATATATCTTAATTTCAAGCACCACCCATGGGGCAACTCGACTTTAGAGGCAAACAATACCAGTGAACAACATGGTGACCAGAAATAGGCCCAAATCGAGGTCGGTTGGAGGACTTAAGCAGCAAAAATTAAATTTACCCTCCAGACCTTTGGTGCGCACTGAAGAGGCCTCAAAGCCTGCAGAATCTACTTGGGAGAGTGATTCGGAGGAGGAAGGGGAGGATTTCACAATCACCTCCTGCCAGTTATGCCGGGAGCTGCGTAGGCTTAGCAACACTTTGGACACGATAAAAGCGGACATAAAAGAAAATAAAAGTAACATCTCTAAACAAGGCAAACAGTTAGAAGAGATGAAAAGCCACGTTACAACATATATGGAAACATCAGATTTACACAATGGTGTGATTATCCAACTGCATGACTGCACGCAGCTCCTTATGGGCAAGATGGAAGATTAAGAGAATCGATCTTGGAGGATTCATTTGAGAATTCACGGGCTTCCAGAGAATACAGAAAATGGTAGTATGCCAGAGTTCATGGAAAGCCTGATCTGGGAATTGCTGGACATTGAGAAAGATTTCTCCCTCAATATCATCCATCCTCACAGGACCCTCTCTGCACCCCCTAAAGATCCTAAAGCACAGCCACGCTCTATTATTGCTGCCTTCCTTGATTTTTGAACCAAGGAAACAATCCTTAAAAAAGCTTGGGCCAAGAGAGATTTCACTTTTGGAGACACCAAACTATTTTTTGAACCAGATTATGCCCCGATGATGATGGCCAAAAGAAAGCTTTGGTTCCCGATAGTGAGAGCTCTGAGAGGGAAGAGTTTCAAAGCAAGAGTGGACTTTCCAGCACATCTCAGAGTTACTTCAGATGCAGGAACTAAAATCTTTGAGTCTGTTGATGAGGCAAAGAAATATTTCACTTCCTTGGAGCTTCAGGTAGACAAACTAACACCTCCTTCAGTCATTAAAGAGATTGAAAAGAGACAGTGGCAATTGGTGGGTGGTGGCCCTGGTGGGAATCGAAGAGTGAAGTTAGCATGCAAGTCAGAAAACTTGAATATCTGGAACCGCCTACAAAACCAGGGTCAGGAGCCTGCAGATTGAAGAAAACAGGACTCTTTAGTACTAGCAAGGCCTGAAAGTTTTCAGGAATGGTTTTAAATCTTTGGGTGCCGCTGTAGGCAGGAAGTAAATCTAAGCCTGAAACAGGACTTCAGATGGACTGCCTTTTTTCCTATACCTTAAGCTAGGTTCCCCCCTTTCTTCTTCTGTTTTCTAATATAATCGGGCACTCTGTCATTCTCCTGCTAGTACAAGTTAACAAGCATGGAAAGGCCCTGTAAACAGTAAATCTAGGGGCCTGACTTTCTAGGGCCTCAAGGACGGAGAGGACTGTGCTTTCTTTTTTTGTTTTTAAAATGTTTGCTTGCAGGATTAAGGCAATTCTTGGCTTGACTTAACACGCCACATGGGGAAAACAGGGTAGGGAGGAGGGTTCCCCTCCAACCAAGCTTATTTCAAAGTCGGGGGGGAAGGGATCTACATTGGATAGGTGGTAACCACGAATGCAGCCAGCACCAAGCTAACTACGGTGCTCGCAGCCAGGTGTTGGGTATACCCCAGCACTGCCCACCAGAGTACATTTGCAAATGGGTGGGTACTCCGTGGCGCCTTGGAAGAGACAAAAATGTTCACATAACTTTAAGTCTGACTCCCTCTTTGGGGATGTGTTAGGTAGCAGCATGTTCTTTGTTGATGTTATTATGTTACAGTGGTTCTTCAGTGTTATTTCTATGTTTGCTGTGCATTTGCTCCTCTCTCACACTCCTGCTCAAACAGGGACCCGGGTTTAGCTACTGGGCAAGGGTCTTGAGCATTTTAAACTTGCGATGCCATTAAACATACTACCTATAATGTTAGGTGGATCAACCACCCCATTAAAAGATCCAGACTCCTACAGGAATTGGGAAAGTTAACTACTCAAATAGCTCTCCTGCAGAAGACCCATCTCACAGAATTAGAACATAGAAAACTATGCCGGAAATGGGTGGGTGCGGTTTATTCATCCTCCTATCTGGCACATCCACATAGGAGGGGCACCGCCATATTGGTTCACAAATCATGCCCATTCCAGGTGCAGAGCGTCACCATGGACCCTGAAGGAAGATTTATCAAGGTGTCAGGGTCTTATGGGGATACCCCCTGCTCGATAGCAAGCATTTATGCTCCCAATGGGGACAGGGAGGCTGCTTACTTTTTCGGATGCACTTTTCCCAGGCTGGCTGATACCGAGGGAAAATATGTATTCTGGGTGGGGGGGGGGAGAATTTCAACACTATACTGTCAGCCTCTTTGGATAAACGTGGGGATGCAAGGTTACCTGGCCTGGGGACTGCTGGCACCACTTTAAATAAGTTGTTGCAAAGTTGGAGTTTATTAGATTTTTGGAGATAGAAAAATGCAAAAAGAGAGATTATTCCCACTACTCCGATAGGCATGGGTGCTACACATGAATAGACATGTTGTTATTGTCAGAGGAATGGGTCTATACTGTCAACTGGTGCACTATCTCCCCCTGCTCGGTTTCAGATCATGCACCTGTGCAGATGTCTTTGACCATAGTACCATCAATTAGAAACTCCCATTGGCGATTCAATACAGGCTTGCTAAACTGTGGTGATTTCAAAACACATATTGAACAGGTGATTGATGACTTTTCAGCCAATAACCCCATAGAACAATTGTCACATGCAGTCAGATGGGATGCTCTTAAAGCAGTCCTGAGGGGGGCCATTATACATTTTGCAGCTCGTAAAAAGTGGAAGAGGAATAGTAAAATTAGGGAGCTGGAGGGGGAAACAGCAGAACTTGAATTTCAACACAAAATATCTTTAAATCCAGAAATAAAAAGACAGCTTAAAGAGACTAGTAGGATACTGGACACAATTCTGACATCACTAATACAGGGCTCTTACAGAAGGGTATGTCAGACATATTTTGAAGGGGGCAACCAGGCGGGGAAAGTCTTGACCTGCACTCTATGTTCTCAGCAAGCCAGTAGGCTGGTACTGAGCATTAAAAATCCAGAGGACAACCAGATTACCAGCCACCCTGGGAAAATCTCGGCTTCCTTTGCCTCATTTTATAGGCAACTTTACACTCAGGAACCCATTAAAGACTTTGACAAGAAGGTTCAAACATTTTTCCAGGGAGTGGCAGTTAGACTTTTAAACCAAAAGGATAGAGATCCACTTGAGGCTCAGGTAACCCTACTGGAACTAAAGGAGCAAATGCAGACCCTTAGAAGGTGGAAGTCTCCAGTGCTGGATGGATTCACATCCAAGTTCTATAGGGCTTTCGAGGATAGACTCGCTCCATTTCTATTAGATGTCTTTAGAGAAGTTATGGAGGGCAGAGCTGTTCCTGAGTCCTGGTGTACGGCTCAAATTATTGTTCTGCCTAAAGAAGGGAAAAATCCAGTGAAGTGCGGGTCATATAGGCCAATTTCATTATTAAACGTAGATCTTAAAATATTTACTGGTCTTCTGGCTAGGAGACTACAGAGGGTAATCTCTCAAGTGATTCATGAAGATCAAACCAGATTCATATCTGGGAGATATATCCTGGAAAGTCTTAGAAAGTTATTAAACATCATTTCAGCGCAAAAATCTCACCCTGAATTTCAAATAGCAATTTCCATGGATGCTGAAAAAGCATTTGATAGGGTTAACTGGCAATTTCTAAAACAATCCATGGAAATCATGAATCTCGGCCCTAAATTCCTTCATACTATCTCCCAACTTCATGCTGACCCAGCAGCACTTGTTAGAGTTAACGGAATTAGCACTAGCCACTTCCAGGTCTCTAGGGGTACGTGGCAGGGTTGCCCTTATCACCCCTACTTTTTGCACTGAGCCTCGAACCCCTGGCTGCTAAGATTCATCAGGAGACTCGGATTAAGGGAATCACAGTGGGAGGTATGGAACATAAATTGTCCTTATATGCAGATGATTCTCTCTTTTTTCTATCCAGCCCAGAGCAATATTTGCTCCCCTTGGTGGAAGTTTTGGGCTTCTTTGGGGAGATTTCAGGTTATAAAATTAACTTCCTAAAATCCGAAGCAATGGTCCTAAGCGGGCTCCCACCGGCAGAATTCAGGCAGAGGTTCCCCTTTGCATGGGCTCTGAACAACCAGATAAGGTACTTGGGCATCCAGGTTATGTCAGACACATCTAAGCTGTTTTCAGCAAATTATGTAAAGTTATGGAGATCAGTCGAACAGGACATGGCCAGGTGGAGATTGCTACCCTCTCTCGTTGGGGAGGAGGAGGAGGGTAGAAGTTATTAAGATGAATGTATTGCCATGCCTACTGTTTTTATTTCAGTGTCTCCCCATCCGTATCCCAACTAGGTTCTGGTCTAAATTGAAAGGGATGTGTCCAGATTTATCTGGAACCAGAAAAAAACATGGATTGCTAGGTCTATTCTTCAGTTACCAAAGGAAGAGGGTGGGTTGGGGCTCCCAGATTTATACTCTAATTATCTGGCGGCACAGGGGGCAGGTCTTATGACATGGGCGAAGCAGATGGTCACATCACAATGGTATGCTATTGAAGACACGGCTTTAAGGGATAGGCCCTTATTTTCATTACTTCTGACTGATACCCCGCCGGACTATAATAAACAGGTGGGGAACAGATGAGGTTCACATGGTTTATATGTTCTGGGTAGACTCCGTAAGAGGCTGAACACCTCATTAGGGTTGGGCCCCCTCTCCCTAATTCAGTACACACTCAATTTCTTTCCACCGTCCCTAGATTTGGGTTACACCAGATGGGCTGCTAAAGGGATTACCAGGTTTTCTCAATTCATAGAGAGGGGTCACTGCATTTCATTTCAAAGGGTGAAAGAGAAATTTGGTTGGCCAAATTCAGAATTTTTACGCTATATGCAAGTAAGACACTTTATAAATTCCCTGGACAATGTCGAGAGACTCTCCCGTCCATACTCCAGCTGGGAGAATTTCCTGTACGGGGTGATGACGGTAGCAGGTCACACAGGCTATATCTCCTGCATTTACCAATTGCTGTCCAGTAGGGGAGGAAACCTGTTGGGGAATCTTAAGAAAAAGTGGGAGACATTACAATTACTGATGTAGAATGGTCCCATAGGTTAAAATGGGGGTGGAAAGCCACATCTGCTCCGGTTTGGAGAGAATTATTTTGGAAAGTTTTTTTTTAACCCTATTTTTATGCCCTTTACTCGCCTCCTCTCTCCACTCTCTCAGACATCCTAACTGTAGGCTCCATTCTCATCCTGATCTGCCCCTAGAGTACCTATCTCCACACTAGCAATCCCTCCGGTATACCCCCCAGATAGGGGTGTGGAGGGACCCCCCCCCGCTTACCTCCTCAAACCAACATACTGTGTGTTGTGGAGACGGGACAACGGAGTCTGTCCGATGAGCCTGAAGATCCCCCAGAGAGTTGTCGTCGCCTAGGAGAGACCGAGGTATTTTTCCGGTATTCTTGTCCCCAGACGTTGACGTGCAATGAGGGCTAAGGAGCCAGTAGGTGTGCCGAGATGTGCCTCCTGCTCCGCCCCATGCCGACATCCACCCAATCCCTTGCTGCTCCTCCACCTTACCACACCTTCCACCCGGGCTCCCCTAGATGGCAGTATTGCAGCAGGAGTATGCAGTGAACCCCTTCCCCCGGAGAAGGAGAGCAGCTGATGGTCGCTATCCTTATCCTCCCACCGACCCCGGTGATCCATACTCATTCCAGTCGAATTCGCCAATGTGGTATGAGGTGGCATCCAGCGCCTCAGCCCTCAGCACCACGAGGCCGCCCATTTTGGAAAGTTTTAATGTGATTCTTCCATACCCCTACAATAACTAAGCATTATAACACTTCTAAAGATGACGGCTGTTGGAGGAAGTGTGGGGGACTGGGTAGCCACTGGCATATCTTTTGGAGCTGCCAGGTGCTTGCCCCTTTTTGAAGAAAGATACAAGAAATAGTATATAATATAACTAGAGTCAATATCCCCTTGACCTTCGAAGACTGGGTGTTGGGCCTCCCAACTGTGACGCGTCAAACTGCAGAAGTAAGGAAGGTCTTTCTGACTATGACTGTGGTAGCCCTGAAATGTATTACCAGGAAATGGTTGAATCCGGACCCCCTAAGCAGGACAGAGTGGGTACATAGTATGAAGGAAGTGGTGCTAATGGAATCAATTACAGCAAAATTACATTTAAATTGTGAGAAACATGTGGAGAGATGGAATGGCTGGGACTCCTGGCTTGGCAGTGAGGAGTCCAACCATTAGTGGGTAGTATAAAGGTATTCAGGTGGAAGTTGGAGAACACCCACTTATGAGATGGAGAGATGGGATGGGACCTATGCCACCACAAGACTGTGGTTAAGACTCCAGGAAGTGGGGGGGTAGATTAGCGCAGCAGATCCTGGGGGCCGTGTTGGTAATGCCCAAGCTCTGGAACCTTGGGTTTAGGCTCCAGAGCTAAGTATTGTTATTGTAACCACTCAGCTGTTAATAGGGGTAATATATGAAACTGCCTCTTTCCAAGAACCTTTCAGTTGAAATGTAAACCTAAGGAAAAATATATATATTTTTTAACACCAGGATGCATTGCAAGCACATAGTCTCCACTATATGTGAATTGCCTAGCTTTTGCTAAATGGAGTCTGGAACACTTTCCGATGTAATGCTGTACAACAATGCTTGTTCTTTCATGGTGTATGTTTGGTGCAGAGAACTTAAGATGTATGATATGGAAAGCAAATGTATGAACTGCCTCAATAAAGCTGAGTTCAAAAAAAAAAAAGAATGGCAATTTGGACTATGTATGGGCTGTGCGTATGAGGAGGCAGTGCACAGGGAGGAACATGGTTTAAAATTCACAGGAATTGAACATATGACATTGCAGAGGGACTGGAAGGAAAAGTATGTCTCTTTGCAGATGACACAAAGATCTGCAACAGAGCTGATGCACAAGGTGGGGTGGAAAGGATGAGAAGGGACTTGGCAAGGTTAGAGGAATGGTCAAATGTATGGCAGCTTAGATTCAATGCTAAGAAGTGCAAGGTAATGCACCTGGGAAACAAAAACCTAGGGAAGAGTACACAGTGGGGGGGTGAGATACTAACAACAACAAAAATGGAAAGGGACCTGGGGGTAGTCATATCAGATGACCTAAAGGTGGGCAAGCAATGTGAGAGGGCAGCAAGGAGGGCTGGGGGGATACTGGGATGCATAGGGAGAGGCATCACCAGTAGAAAACAGGAAGTTGTTATCCCTCTGTACAGACAGCTGGTGAGACCCCATCTGGAGTACTGTCTGCAGTTCTGGAGACCCAATCTCCGCAAAGACATAGACAGGATGGAAGCTGTCCAGAGGAGGGCAACTAAAATGGTGCAGGGTCTGCACCGGAAGACATATGAAGAGAGACTTAAGGAGCTTAATATGTATAGCCTCGAGGAAAGGAGGGAGAGGGGACATGATAGAAACTTTCAAGTACCTCAAGGGAATCAACAAAGTCCAAGAGGGTAGCATCTTTCAAAAAAAGAGGTGTGCAAGAACGAGGGGGCACAATTTAAAGATGGGGGGGGCTCAGAGGATTAAGGAAGTATTTTTTCACAGAGAGGGTTGTGGATGCATGGAACGGCCTTCCGGAGGAGGTTGTGGAGTCAAAAACAGTGGTGGAATTCAAGCATGCATGGGACAGTCATAAGGCAATTCTAGGGGGTGGGGGTTGGAAGAAGTAGGCTGCTGGTTAACTAGGATCTGCAGCTTATCCATTAGGTAGAGAAATGGGCAGACTGGGTGGGCCAAGCGGTCCTTATCTGCCATCAAATTCTATGTTTCTATGTGACATTAGGGCCAAGTTGGGGGGGGGCAGGGAAGGTTTATTGAGTAAGAAAGAGTTCTATTGGATCTATACTGTGGAAGCATACCAACAGATAGGTCTAAATGAACACACAGAGCTAAAACCATTCCTAAAGTATAGACGCTAATGTCTAATGTCTTTTGTATTTTTTTTCTCCCCCCAATAGGTTTTAGGAGAAGAAGAGAAGACGGTGAATGAAGTGGTATTCCTCCCACATCCGTGCTTTTGCCTTTCCACCCTGCTTTGGTGTAAAATAAAAAGTATTTTGATATATTGCCCATAGGATTTACTGGCCACTCTACCGTTGGATGATTTTTTTTATTCACCAACACCATTCTCTCTTTTCTCACCCCCCCCCCCAGTTTCTCCACCCTTTCCTTCTTTTTGTTCTTTTTCTTGTTTCCCTTCCCCTCCAAACTGTAGGTGTCATGAGTGTTACAAAAAAAAAAATAATTTAATGTGTAGAATAATATCGGTGCAACCTTGATTCTGAAAACAAGTTTTCTTTTTCTTTTCCTTTTTTCACTGCCCTTTGTACTAGCATAATTAGTTTGTAAGGAATACCACAATTCCAAAGAGAAATCTATAAATACATGTTATAGAGTGATGTGATCTTTGGGAATTTTCATTGTTTATTGTCACTAAGGGTGAACATAGCACTAGTGATTGTGTGTTTCGTACAGTAAAAACAGAATGTGGATTTTAACCAGAACTGACTTTGTTTTTTCTAATCTGTTTGACCGGAGTGGTAAACAACCTCCAGCTGAGTCTGGACAGGAGGGTAATGACAGGAGCCTTATTTATTGATCTTTCGAAGGCCTTTGACACCCTTAACCATCGGGTGCTCCTGTCCAGACTCAGTGAGATCAGATTCTCCGCCCCGCCCCCGGTCGGTTAAATCATTTTCCTTCTACTTGACAGATCACAGTCAATTTGTGGAAGTGGGTCCTTATAAATCTGGTGTACTGGAAATGGAAAATGGAGTCCCTCAAGGTTCTATATTAGGGCCCCTGTTATTTAACATCTATATAAATGAACTTCAGATTGCATCAACTGATGCTCAGTGATACCATATTGTATGTCGAAGGGGCTACGTTAGATTCAATTAATACAAGGCTGCAATTAGCCTTTGATGAAGTACAGGATTTCTTTAAGATGCATCATCTTACCTTAAATGCTAATAAATTGCAGTCACTTCTATTTAAAATTAAAAATAATAAAAAACAGAATCTCCATTTGGAAATGAATACCTTTGATGGCCCTGTTATTATGCAAGTCGATGCATATAAATATCTTGGTGTCTGGTTAGACTCTTGTCTGAGTTGGGATTCTCATATAGATTCCCTTGTAAGAGGCATGACTAGAAAGTTAGGTGCTTTGTATAGATATGAAAGATATATGACCAGAGAGGTGCGGTTAAGTGTGGTTAACTCCCTTTTATTTCCAGTTATCGATTATGGAGACCTGTTTTATGGAGGGGCTGCTGGATTGCACATAAATAGAGTAGATTTGGTGTTTTGTAGAATGGCCTGTTTTGTGTTGGATGCATCCTATAGAACGCATAGGTGTATGCTATTTAGGGAGTTGAATTGGCTTAAACCTTCAGTAAGAAGAAACTCACATCTATTACAGTTTATGATTAAAGCATGGAATAAGGAGGTCCCTGATTATATTATTGATCTTTTTAAAGTTGGAAAAGTAAAGGAAGGTCTGAGGACTTCTGTTGGAACCCAATTTGTCTCGATTAATTGTAATTTGAATATAGGAAGAACATCTGTTCCCTTTAGAGGAATTTATTTATGGAATAAATCTCCCTCAGAAATGAGAAGCCATGGAACTAAAAGTAATAATGCAGAATTAATAAAATGGTGCACATCTGGACTAAATAATATTACAAATTGTAATAACTGCTAGCACTTTAATTACTGATTTTTGTTTTAGATTTGTTTGTTTTTTTTATAATGTGCTGTGTTATGTGTGCTTATGTGTTGTATTAATGTGTAACCTTGCTTTTGTATTTTGATATGGAACTTCACTGGAAATGAGCCTTGCTCAATTGAATGTATTCTTTATTCTTATGAATAAGAAATTATTTAGTACTACGTACTACACAATACATGTATAGCACTTTAAATTGGATAGACATGAGACACAAGCGTTCCCCTATTCAAGTAACTCTCCCTTAGGGGGGCACCATCTTTGAAAAAGCCTGAGGTACAGGTGAAACGTCAGAGGTATGTTTCTTTGTTCTCCCGGGACCAATGTGGTAGTATTAGTTGTTTTGTCAAATAAAGTGTGGATTACTCAATCAAAGTGCTGTGTGGGACTCCAGCTTTGTACAAGTGTGGTGGGTAAGTGCCATGACCTTTCTGACTGTACAAGCTGTAACACCCATTGATCTGAGGTCACTGCTCGTCACCTGTTGAGGTAAAGGAAGAACCGACCCCCGACCACCTCCCCCAACATCTCTGCTGGGAGGGGGGTTTCAGGCAAAGAATCAGGTGGTGGACCCAGGGGTAGGCAAAGCGGCTATGGGTGCTCACAGGGCCCTAGGAGCAGGCTGGTGGGGTGGTTACCCTGCACTTGAAGGGGCCTTTTGTCTGCTGGCCCTTAGCTGGCTGGTGAGAGGGCCGATGAAAGAACTGACACTGGGCAGTCTGAGGTGAGATCGGTAGAGGGAATGAACCAATGTAAGGGCTTTGCCCAACTCCTGGAGGTGGGAGATAATGACTTGGGCATCGCTCCCAAACAAGACAGAACCCCTGAAAGGGGCATTCAAGATGCTGGCATGAATGTCAGGTGCAAAGCCAGACATCCACAGCTATGAATGGCAATGAAGGCAAATCCCTGTCACTGCCCCATGCCCAGAGGTACCAACAATGTCATATGCTGCCCACAAGACATGGGTGCCCACATTCGACCTAACTTCAGAAGCTGGGCCAACTGTGTTTTGGTAGAATCCTCTGGAAGAGTTTGAACTAGATCCCTCACCTGATCCCAAATGGAATTCTGGTACTTCACCATATGGGCCAAATAGTTAGTTGCCTGAATAGCTAGAGTGGCAGAGGCACACATTTGCTTGCCCTACTGGTCTAGCTGTCTATACGCCTTGTCAGGGGCACTGGGTGCTAAGATGTTTGGGCCTCCTTGTGTAGTCAGGGGCTGCATTCATAACCACAGAGTCTGCTGTGGGGTGTTCCCTTGAAAGGGCTTGCCCACTGGCACATGATGGAGGCAATCTGCCTTCTTAAATAAAATCGGGATTGAAGAAAGGTGGTTCTATGCTGCCTTAGTAACGCCTTTGTAAGAGTCAATTAAAGGAGGTACCACCAATGGGAGAGCCTTCTTTTCCCTGAGATATATCACCAGGTGACAGCACTCTGGATCAAACTCCTATTTCCCATCCCATGAGTGACTGGATATGATGCATGACATGAAGGAAAGAGGGGTCATCAGGAGGGGATTCAGGAGTCTCCCTGGCCTGGTCCTGCCCCTCAGGGGAACCCTCCGAGCACCACTCTGCAGACGAAGAAGAGGAGTTGTTCCTGGATGCATCACTGTCAGGGACTGGCATCTGGGAGCACCAGTCATCCACACTCTGGCCAGTATGCCCCCTGGAAGTCCCCATGGTATGAGGGTTGCTAGGTCCTACCTGGTCCAGGTCCTTAGGTGGGGGATCCTGGGGAGGATGAAGAAGAGAAGGCCTTCTGGGTGTATCCTTATGTTGCACAAAGGACAACAAGGCATTAAAAAGTGCATTATGGCCTGCCCACAGGCGCAGCGGTTGGATTTCCACTTGCGACACCAGTGACCCAGGTTCGGGAACAAGCCCGGGTCACTGGAGGTCTGGCAAGGGAGAGAAGGATTGAGCATCCCAGGGACAGCTCTCCTTCTCTGGGGGGAGGGTAGGGGACTGGTCTGGTGCCTGCTGGCTCCTAGCAGAGGCTGGGAGCATCACAGGACGCATGGCCCAATTCTAACTGGGGGAGGAGCAGACGTCGGCGTATGCCGTGACGTCACTATGCTGCCCCCAACAGAAAGCCAGGAAAATCACTTGCTGGCCCTCTGGATGATGTCTCTCTGTTACGAAGGGCCTCCAGCACCTTCCCGGTGCCTCCTGTTCCCCAGCAGCATCCCCGGGCCCTAGAAGGATGTGCTGGGGCTATCCTCCCCACCCCCGGTGCCTTCCTCCTTGAAGGGATACACCGGGATATCCCGGGGGTCGGCTGCGATCTGGGGACTAGAGGAGGGCCAGGCAAGAACAGGAGGCCGGGGAACTTGACAGAGCCTGAAGGGTGGAGGACCAGCGAGTACGGGGGGCGGAAAAATAGATAATACAAAAAAAAAGTGCATTATAATTGACCGTTGGGGATGGATTATAAGGAGGATAAGGATACTGAGGAGGAGGGATGGATACATTGGTGGAGAAGCCAGTGTAGGGTACCCTGGCATAAGCCCAGCCAGCGTCAGTTGTGGCCTAGGCTGAGGCAACAACGGCTGAGGAGTTGCTAGTTGAGGCATCAGCATGGCCGGCACCAGCCTATGTGGTAAAGGCTGGCATCAGTTTGGGGATGTAGCTGAAGCTGGCCCTAAAGATGAGGGCGGTGCATGCAGGGAAGAAGTTCTCTAAGGGGGTGAAGACACCAACGTGAGAAGAGGAGGTGAGTTTGCTCTGGGCAATGCCTGGAAGGGCTAGTGCTGGCCCCAGAGTTAGGGACTGATGAAGGCAATGACTTGACCGGGGGGGGGGGTGACAGGTGAAGACCCTCCACCAGAGGTACCAACCCTGGCTGAGCTGCCTGGCTGAGGACCCATGGGAGCTAAGGGCCTGAACTTCAAGGACTGCGAGGCAGGGAACGAGGTCAACTGCCCTGAAGAGCTGCCACCCGAAATGGAGATCAGGGTGGACGGCTGCACCACTGGCAGCCTACAGTGTGTGAGGGCTGATAAGGAAGGAGGGGTTGACCCCCCCCCCACAGGAGGAAGACCTAGAGGAAGTGGCTGGTCTGTGCAGCAACCTCTAGTGAGAGGCTGACAGAGGATGGTCCCGGTGCTTATTCTTTCCAGTCAATTTCTTCTCCTTCTGGGAAGAAAAGGAGGATGCCCCGGAAGACTGAGCCTTGGAGGTAGAAGAACTTTTGACCTGTAGCTCCTTCTCCATCGCAGCCAACTTCTGCTTAAGCAGGTAGCTTTCTAAAGTCATTAAGTGGCGTCTCCATGTGGCCTGGCTGAAGATCCAATGTACACGGGGTAGACGGTGGGAAGGAACTGAGGTAGGTCTGGGTGACTGACCCCTTTATAGGATAGGCGTACATCAGCATGCTGATGTCAGTGGGGGGCAGTCCCCCATGATAGACTGCTAGCTAGTTTTCCAAGTGTTCCTGGCACCTTCAGTCCTACTAGTGTTGCCTGCTGCAAGAGCCCTCTCAAAGTAAGATCTGCCGCTTTGTACTGCAGTTGTTGGCAGGGTGTCAGTATAGACTTTGATATGCTGATTGTCACCCCCACAGCATTGAACATCTGTCTGGTTTGAGCCAAGGTCTGCAGCAGTTGGTCCTTGAAGTGGACTTTTAACAGCCAGTCACCTAGGTAAGGAAAAATATATGGGTCTTCCCTGCAAAGGACTGGACTGCTGCCACCGCAGCTAGGCATTTGGTAAAGACAAGCCAAAGGGCAATACTCTGAATTAGTAATGCTCCCCCTGAAACAGGAACCCCAGATATTTTCTGTGAGGTTTCTGGATCTTGATATGGAGGCACGTATCCGCCATATCCAGGGAGCAAATCCAGTCTTGTTTGCAATCGGGGAAGGAGACCCTGCAGAGTGACCATCTGAAACTTCTGGTATTCTATGAATGTAAAAAGAGATTCCAGCCGTATTGGTTCTTGGAAAACAGGAAATGATGGAAGGTTTGATACCATTTATTGGACCAACAAGTGTCCTGTACAAAGATGGGATTATACAGAAGCTTTCGGGACCTCACATGTCCCTTCTTCTGGTGAATAGCACAACTATTCACCTGAAGAAGGGACCTATGAGGCCCTGAAAGCTTGTGTATAATTCCATCTTTGTACAAGACACTTGTTGGCCCAATAAAAGGTATCAAACCTTCCATAATTTCCTGTACTCCATGAAGAAATTCAGATGTCTTGAATCCAGAATAGGCCTTTGATCCCCAGTCCACTGGGACAAGGAAGTAGCTGTAGTAGAAACCTGTGTTCCACTATTTTAGAAGTAGAGGTTCTATGACCTATTTGTGAAACAAAGTCTGTACTTTCTCTAGCAACAGGGATGTGTGCCCTGGTGGGTACACTGTCACCACTGGTGGATGATCTGGAGGGTTGTCCGGAAGCACCAGAGCATGACCCTTCTCTATAATCTCTAGAACCCATGCGTTAGCAGTCACTTCCCTCCATTGGTCCACATGGAGGGATATGTGACCCCAAGCAACCACCCTAGGAGGTAAAGGTTGTTGGGTGGCATATAAGTAATCATGCTGAGACAGTGGGAGTGAATCCACCAGCTCCACTACCTCTAAGTGCTTTTGAAGGGGCACCTGGGGTTGAAGAGGGGACTTGCAAGACCCCCACACCCCTGCCTCTTTCCTGCTGTCTATAGACTGGATGCTGCCCCCTGAAAGCAGATGGGTGAAAGTTATCCCTGCTCCTGCCCATGTTGGGAATGGTACAGAAAGTGTACCAACTGCAGAGTCTTGCCAGATGATTGAAGACTCCTCAAAGCATCTTCTATATCCTGGTAAAACAGTTTCTGCCCTCTGAATGGGGCACTGAGAACCATTTGCTGCACATCAGTGGCAAAACCTGCTACCAGGGGCATAATTTTCGGGGGAACAGATCACCCCCAACATTTCATCATTGCAATCTTGAACAGCTTACTGTAAAATCCTCTTATGGGTGTGTTCCCCCCAACCATTACAAACAAAATTTACTCCACTGCCTGCTACTCTGAGCCATGAGTAGCACCCGAGACATATGCTAAAGGCAACAGAAATATCATATGATGTGTGGATCAAATTCTTTCCCATGTCAGCACCAGCAGTAAGAGTTTTCATTAACTCTTACTTAGTAGACCCCTCAGGCAAGAACTGTGCAGCACCTTTAGTCCTCCTGAAGAGTGTGTTCTAGTATTTTATCATATGGGCCTGGTAATTAGCAATACAAAGACCCAATGAGACAGAGGCATATGTACACTTGCCTATGACATCCAGCCTCCTGGAGTCTCTATCAGAAAGAAGGGAACTCAGGTGCCCTGGACCTGTCATGGGTAGCTGTGATCACCACCGAGTTAGTCTCAGGCTGGTTAGCATAAAACGGCTTTCCATAAGATGGCCCAGTGGCACAGAGGGCTGAGGCGAAATGAGCCTTGCCTCTCACCACGCCCAGCGACCCGGGTTTGGAAACAAGCTCAGGTTGCTGGGGAATCGAGTGTCTGATGGACTGCTCTCCTCTTCTGGGGTGGGGGGACAACACTGTCTCACTCCTTTGCTGCCACCTGGTGGAGACTGGGTGGCAGCGCCAGTTAGAGCAGTGCAAGTCAGATGTCCCGGATACGTAGTGTGTGTGCCTTCACACGCATAAGACCCACCATAGCAAGGAGGAGAAAAACAGTGGTTGAAAAATGGTGGTCGCTGGCTACATGAAGCCTTGCCAGAGGCCCTCGCCCTGTACAGTTGCTTTCTCACTGATCCCAAATTTGGATGCTGGGCCTTCGGATGGGAGGACATCCCTCCTTCCCAGCCTGCCACGGAGGGGGGAGGATAGTCCTCCCCTTCCCGACCCCACCACGGGGGAGGGAATTTGTGGGTCGGAGAGGGAGGTGCCAGGTGAGGGAGACAGGGACGGGGCTGAACAGCCAACTGTCATGCACCTGGAGGGATAAAAACCAATATAGATGTAACCCCCCCTACAAATGGGGGTTCCCGAAAAGTCTTCCTTGAGCTTGTCTAAATGCTCACTGCTAGGCTGGTGTCCTGCATTTTAGCAGTTTAAATGTGATTGCCAGAGAGTGCCTGTATAGCCTCTGTGTGCTGTCTCTTTAAGAGCTGCCTGGATTGCAGACATAAGTAATCTGAGAGGGAGCTCTGTTGAAAGATGTAACTATTTGCTGAAAATCATTTAGAGTGATAATGATAATGTAGTTTGTCTAACCTGCCTTCTTTGCAGCAAGGACTGTTTTGTTTATCTCCACTATCTTGTCCCAGGACTACCGAACTGGACCAATCAGTACTGGTGGGACCTAAAATGGATCTGGACTACAGGAGCTGTCTGGAATCAGAATCTGTAGAAATTGTAGGTTTGGGCTTTTGGTGCCTTTTTGCACCTGAAGGGGGAGCTCCTGTTGTGACTGACAGATGAATCAGCCAACCGAACCTTTTGGATCTTGGGGAAATTCCCAGGCTTGCTGGCAGTTGAGTCAGATCTAAGTTGGGATCTGAAGAAGCAGCAGCTTGAGATAGTCAAGCAGCCGTCTGAGTAGTTTCGTGCGGGAGAACTGTGGAAAGGCCTGAGTTATGGCCTGCATTTCTCCCTGTTGCCCCTGAGAGGGAGAGAAGAGAATTATTTCGGACTAAATCCAAGTTTGTGAGAATGAAGTAAGCCACTGATTTTTTACCAGGCTTATACCTGAAGAAGACCGAAGATTTTGCTGAATGTGATCGGCCTGTTATGATTTCCAGCTGCTTTTGAATCCCCGGTTTGTGCAGAGACTTTGCGATCGTGACCGGAGAGCGGTTTACCTGGTACAGCAGAATTTCCTTACATGTAAATGTGCTGTGTATTGAAAGTGGGTCATGATTTGGTTCCCCACTGTGTGAATTGTGTTCTGCTTGCTGGAAGCTTTATCCAGCCTAATCGGACTGAATCCGCATTTGTCTCCATTCGGCCTAGGCCATGCCACCCTTGCCCTGCCAGACTGCCCCACTGCACAGAGAAAGCCACCGACAAGAGACCTGCCTGGGTATCAGCCCCCTGTTCCACGCTTGAACAGGAATGATGCCTCGGTGAATCGTGTGGGCCCCTGCTTCTCCTGGCACTCCAGATTAACCACCTGCTGTCTCTATTTTTGTCCAGCCTGTGTCCAGTCTTGAGTATCGTGAGTAATCATCAGGGTAGCTCCCTGTAACAACAGCCTAATCTAAAAGTGTGTCATCTGATTGTCTTGTTGTTTTCTTTTCACAAAATGAGCCCTCCGGCTCTGGATTACAAATAGTGTGTGTTGTGCATGTTGTTTTCTTCCATCACAGGGCCCCAACCAGCTGCAACATTCCTGGCTAGCCCACCATTCTCCATCTGGGTACCCAGAGTGTGTGACTGTTTATGGACCCTGAAGTGCACGCATAACTGTTTGACTGATAGAGCCTTTAAGCAAATTAACCTGATTACGCCCCTCCCTTGTTCAAACCCCTTAAATAAATCCGATCTAATTCTTTTTTGCATTTACCCTGCTGTGGTTCCAGTTTGTGAAAGAGTACTGTACTGCTATTATTTGCCGTGTATAACCTTGTTTTACAGGGGTTCCCCAGGGCCGGGCCAGAGGAAAGCCCTGGTGGTAAGTGCAAACAGAGTGGGTACTTATGTGGTGTATCAGGGGTATTGTGAAAGTGATTACTGTGTATTGTTCCAGCCACTAGTAAGGAAAGAGGCAGGGGTTCCAGTGTTCCAGAGGGCTGTGCCCAGGTTAGCTTAACCACTACCAACCCTGACCTTCAGGTGGAGGCACCCATTTCAGAACTCAGGCCCCTTAACCAGCTACTAACCAAATATGTTACATAGATTACATAGATTACATAGACAATACTGAGCATAAAGACATTTGTCTGTGAGCTCGCAAGTAATACCTACAGTATTTATACCCTTTTATATTTTTTCTTACTAAAAATTTATCTAACTGTGTTTTAAATTCCTGCATTGTAATGCTTTCCATGACCTCCCCTGGTAACATGTTCCAAATTTCTGTCACTCTATTACTTAACCAATACTTCCTTCTATTTGTATTATATCTATCTTTTACCAGTTGGTAACAATGGGCTCTAGTATCATATGTTTGATCCCTTTTAACCAGGCCCAACAGGTCCCACAAATTAGTATTGGTCAATGCCCTATAAATCAAACACATGTCACCTCTCATTCTACGATATTCCAGGGAATACAGCTCTAAATCTTGCAGTCTCTGTTCATAGTTCAATCTGTCCAATCCCCTGATCCTCTTTGTAACTCTCCTCTGCACCCTCTCCATCAGTGCAACATCCCTCCTCTTATATGGGGCCCAAAACTGAACACAATACTCCATGTGGGGACGCACCAATGCATTATACAGGGGCATCACAACCTGCCTATCTCTACTTTTAATGTGTTTCAATATACATTGTGTTATGCCACCTGCCTTTTTAATAGCTGTATTACAGTGCAAGCTAAAACCAAGATCATTATCAACCATAACCCCCAAATCCTTCTCTTCACCCACTACTTTTAGTACAGATCCACCTGAGTTATACTGAAATTTGTTATTTTTCTTGCCAAAGTGCATAACATTGCACTTATCAATGTTAAAAATAGATTGTTTCTGGGAGGCCCATGTGTCTAAACTATCCAATGCTGTTTGAAGGACTAGGTGTTCCTCCCAGTTATTTACAGGACACCCAACCCTAGTGTCATCTGCAAATTTAGACAACCAGACAGCTGAATGCACCTGCATAGATGAAATATACAGATTAAACAAACATGGTCCCAAGACTGAGCCCTGGGGGACACCACTAGTCACTCCAACATGACCAGAGTATTCACCTTTTACACATACTTTCTGGCCTCTGCCAGTGAGCCAAGCCTTCACCCATGTTTGTATCCAAACTGGTATATCTAAATCATAAAGTGATTTAACAAGCTCCCCATGGGGGACTTTATCAAAAGCCTTGGCAAAGTCCAGGAAGACCACATCTACTGGCTTACCCATATCCAGGGCTTTGCCAACTTTATTATAAAATTCCAATAAGTTGGTTTGTCACGATCTTCCCTTGGTGAATCCGTGCTGGGTCATGTCTATCCTACCTGTTCTTTCGATGTATTCCATGATAAAGTCCTTTATCATACCCTCCAAAATCTTTCTGAGCACGGAGGTTAGACTAATGGGTCTGTAATTTGAGACCTCCTGCCTACATCCTTTTTTGTATATGGGTACAATCACAGCTTGCCTCCAAGCCTCAGGAACCTCGCCAGTATCAATGCTTTTCTGAAAAAGGTAAGTTACTGGCCCCACTAGTAATATTGCCATTTCTTTAATCACCCTTGGATGAATCCCATCCAGCCCCTGTGCTTTATTTTGATTAACCTTCTGTAATCGAGTAAGGACTTCAGCTGGGTCTATCCTTGGGCTCTGTCCTCTATGTCTAGTTATACCATTGTCCCAAAAAGTTTGGGGACCTTTGTCAAAGACCGATGAAAAATATACATTGGCCTAGATATTCAAACTGCTCCCAAAATGTGCGCAACAGCAGGAGCAAGCACAATTCAATTGCGCATATGCGCAACAGACGCGATATTCAAACATGGAGCAGAACAAATTGCGCAAGCAGCCAATGTCTGAATATTGCACAAACTGCGCTATAGCGCAACCAGGAAGGAAGCTGAGCAGAAGGTTGCGCCATAGCGCTAACAACGACAGCACACAGCTGAGCAGTCCAGAGGTGCCATAGCGCAAGCAGAGCCTCCCCCTCTAGCAGAGCAATGGAACTGCACAACCAGGGAGGCAGGCTAGGCCCACCGGCCAGCCATGCCACACATGGGCACAGGAACACACTGCAGAACCAACAAGACACCTGCACACCCAGCACAGCATCACTGGGGGCGGACGGATCTACTGGCCCATGGGGACAAGCCAACAAAGCACAGCAGGGCCATGACGCCAGCACAACCACTGGCAGGCTCAGACTGCCACACACCAGGGTTGACAACCACAGTACATCAGCCCCGTACACACAGCACACCCTGCACCGTGACCCCAAGACACCACCCATGTGCAGTGACTGGCACTACAGGAAACACCATGCATCCCCCGCACACGCCAACCCGTGTAGCAGAGAACCATACAAGCCAGACCCACCCTGTGCACCCAGCAGTGGGTGTCAGCAGATGGCAAGACCAACAGAAAGTCACTGCCACACTGGAGACACCTCCCCATGCACACACAAGTGCGCGTGCACACACACACACACACACACACACACACACACCCAGGACCATACCACCCCAGATGGCATGCACACCACTGCAACTGAGCAACCATAGCCAGCTGCAAATCAGAGACCAACACAGTATTCATATCAAAATATATATGTATTAGAAAAATGTAAATTACAAAATTAACAACAACAAAACAATTTACAGTGGGGGGGGGTACAAGGTAGGGGTGGGCAAGGGGTAGGGATGAACAACTTGGAGAGGGAAGGCAGGGTGGGAGGGATGGGTGAAGTGGGAAGGGGAAGCCGGCCTAAGGCCTAGCAGGCTGGTCCTCTGCCGCCTGGTGCCGTCGTGTCTGGCTGTGCCTCCTCTGTAGGCCATGGCGCTGGATGTCGTGGAGGATGGTCCTGTTGTCCATGGACACCTGGGTGAGCTGCTGCAGTGCCCGCTCTATCCTCTGGAGCACAATGAGGCCTAGGAAAACGGGAACACAGTCAATGGCTGTGACTGGCCACAACCCTGAACACCACCCAACCTGCAAGCCATATAGCCCAATTTCCCGCACCTGTGATGGTATGCACCCACCCACAGTGAACATGCACATGCCAGCCAACAGGCGGCACCAGCTATGTGCACCACTGCTACACACACTGCCCATGTCCATCACAGCACAAACAAAGGCTGTCAAGTGGCGTGGCAATGTGGTGCGATGCCAGTTCCACAGCCATATGCCCAGTGCATGCATGGACCACCAGTGGCGCACACACAGACGCAGTGACACTGGACAGTGATGACTGTCGCCTGTGTCGGTGCATGGTTGTGTTTCCATGGCTGGTGGTCATGCCCACCCCTCCAGCATGCAATAGCATCCATGATGTAATGATACCACACTCCACAAGCAGCTGTGGCTGCTGCTGCTGCTGTGGCCCACCCTCGCAGCACCACCGACCGCCACCGGGCCCTGCCACGCCCTCCTCATCCCTGCCTGCATCCTCTCTGCCCAGCCTGTGGGAGACAAATGCTGAGAAAACATCAGGTGACTCCAAAGCAGACTGCCCCTGCCCCAGTGAGAGTGCCTGCCCACACAGCCAGACCATGCATCTCACACCTGCACACACTGACACAGCCAACCATGTCAGAGCCATCACCCATGCACAGCCACCAAAACACACTCACACCCCTACAGAGAATACAGGTGCATAGATGGTACACCCACCTGGCCTAGGCACAACGCCCTCCGGCACGTGACCGGAAGCCGCTCATGCAGGTCAGGCTCCCTCCCGCGGAGGTCACTGTACCTGTGCGGCACTGCTCAGCAGACCGGGCGCCACCCAGTGACCCCACCAGGTCATTGGCCACTTGCAGCCAGACCTGGGTTTGGGCTATGGTGAGGCTCCTCCTACAGTGCCCATAGTGGGCTCTACCAGGCCACCAGGTTGGCCACCTCCACTGGGCTCCATTGGACTGCCCTCCTGCGCGTCATTCCTCCAACTTTACAACAGGCAATATGGCTTAGCATCGCATGGCATTCACGCGTGGACATGTTGCGCAATAGACCACCATAGGTTCCAATCACGGCTGTTAAGTACAGCGCCCGTCGAGTCCACATAGTGCTGTCACCAGACAGTGCAAGGGCCGATACATGTAACAGCCGAACAGCACCAGGGGCAGGTCGACACCAGGTCAGGGGTCTATGACGCAAGGCCACGACAGCGCCATATCTGACGCCTACGCATCCCGCGCCGATCGACCACCTGCGTGACAGTGCCACAGTGGACTGTTGGCAGTAGTGCCACAGCACCATATAGTGCCCAGTGCTGTAAGCCACTGGCACAATGGTGGCCATGGCCTGAATTGCCACGCGCACAGCACATCATCAACAGCGACAGACGCCTGCGTAAGCTACCTGAGCATCGCTAATGCAGTGTACTGCACAGTCACAGATCTGTGCTATAGGCTCAGCCGGCTCAACCGTATTTCGAAAAGCGCAATGGCGCGATATTCAGCCGGCACATGCAAATCATCCGATCAGCCATTCAAAGGCGCAGTGGCGCGATTTGCATCTCATTACAGTTGCTCCACTCCTAATTTGCATGCATTGTGCTATAAAAGTGCGACAGCGGGCTGCGCTGGCCAGATTTGGTTACTGCAGGTGAGAGGTGAGTTGCATGCTGTGGGATGTTCTGGACAATGGGCATGGGATACGCTGTGGACCGCACAGTGACAGAGTGTCCACTTCACCCATACAGATCGCCATGACCGAGCAGAGCCAAGGTGAGGGTGAGGATGGTGGGCGAAGGAGGAGGAGGCCCAACTTCACCACGGCAGAGACTGAGGCCCTCTTCCAGACCTACCTGGAGGAGGAGGCACTACTGAGTGGATGGCGGGCACCCTCAGGCCTGCGGCGGCTGCATGGGAGGGGTAGCCCGGCAGTGAACCTGCACGGAAGCCAACTGCGCTCCGTGCAGGAATGCAAAAAGAAGATTGGGACAGACCGCGGGAGGGTGAAGGAGAGGTGGCAGCCCTCAGGGCGGCACGTGCTGGCACTGGCGGGGGCCAGCCAGCGGTGGTGGAGCTGAGCCCGGCTGAGGACCGACTGGCTGCATCAATGCAGCGCAGTGCTATTGAGGGCGTACCAGGAGGTGGATTCCAGACAGGTGGAAGCCCATCACTGCATGGTATGACATGGTGGTGGTGTTGGGGGGGGAAGGTTGTTCACATGCACTCACATGTCCTCTCTTTCTGTTACAGATCCTGTTCGTCTTCAGGGGACGGTGGTGGTGGTTCCAGGCAGTGAGGATGACCTGCTGGACATGGAGGAGGGTCCATCCACCTCTGACACCAGCCAGCATGCACTGCACCAGCATGCACGCTGGGCTGCCAACTCTGGTGCCGGTGAGTCGGGTGTGGGGGGTGCACAGCCTGTGTCTCAGCAGTCTGGCAAGCAAGCATGCCAGCACGCTGTGACTGTGGCTGTAGCACCTGCACCATTGATGATGTAAGGACTGCAATGAGCAGTGACATGTGTGTGTCCGCAGCGGACACAGCAGGCCAGCACGTGCCCTGGGCCTTGCTGGTTCCAACTTTATGCCAGCATGTCGGCACAGTCCCAGGCTGTGCCTGTTAACACCGTGGGGCAGCACCGGTGGCTGTGCAGGTGTCTGGCACTGTTGCGGCCACAGTGGTGGAGCAGGTGGTCCCTGGGCACAGCGGTTGGAGGGCAGCAGCAGCAGTCACCCACCAGGTCTGGGGGTACAGTGTCCAGCGGTGGCACATGCCCGCCGCCCTTTGATATGCCCATTCCTGGTCCAGGTGAACAGCGCCCACCCTCAAGGGGTGTTGTGCATCAGGACCTTCCACACCCTGGGGGACAGGATGCCGTTGTGGCAGAGTACCCATTGGACGAGCACACCAGCCTGCTGCGGGAATCAGTACAGCAGCAAAGGCAGGCTGCAACGTCTGTGGAGGCACTGTGTGTGGCTGTGGAGCGGCACAGCAGGGAGTGTGCTCTGGACCGTGCAGAGATGGTCCATATGCGGATGGATGTGACCGCCGCCATTGACAGGCAGACCCAGGCATTGGTCGCTGTCGTGGCTGCATTGGGCACACAAGCAGGTGCTCCTGTACCACGCACCCCACACAGTACGCTCTCCACTCCCCATTCCCGGCGTCGTGCGACACCAGGCCTGTCGACGCCGGGTTCTGCTGTGGGAATCCCAAACACCCCTGGTGCAGGTATGTTTGGCATCCTACAGACCCCACTGCGGACAAGGTCGCGATCGCGCAGTGGGACCCCTGGTGGTCCATTGGTGCCACCCCATGTGGCCCCTGCTCAGACTGCCAGTGCTGTTGGGTCATGGCGGGGCCGCCCACGCATCCGCGGTGGCCATGGAATGGTGCAACATGACTGACCTGTCTCCCAGTGCGGGCCCGGTCTGCTGCTGCCCTGTGTGCACTGTGCATCATGGTGGGCAGTGCAATGGTGGGTGCCCTGCCCATCATGCTGACATACGGACCACCTGCACACCATCCCAACTGCTGTCCACAGGTGCGTGTGCATGATGATGCCTGCATTGTACTGTACACCAAGGTGCAAGGGTGCCCAGCATCTGACACACGTGCTTGGATAGTACAGGTGGTGGGTGTGGTCTGTGGATCTGTGTGTTTGCCATGTCTGTTCCTGCTGTGCTGTGCACCTGCCCATGTCACGCTTGTGCCTGGTGTGTTTGTGTGTGTGTGTGTGTCAATATGACTGTTCGCCCTCCCTGATGGTGTGTTTGTGTGCCTGGTCCCTTCCACCCCCCCTTGCCATCATGCACCCCTGGTGTATTACTCTGTGTGCCTGTGGGTTGCGCCAGGACAGTGTTGTTTGCACATGGCCCCTTGACTTACCTGTATTGTGCATAATGCTCCTCCGTGATGGTGTCCCGGTGCAGCTGGGCCTGCCGGATCAGTCGGGGGTCCCGCTGTCCAAGGGGGGGCTGCTCATCACCATCAACACCGGCGCCGCTGGCGTCCCCATTGCTGTCCCCCTCTTCAACCTGTACGGCTATCCCACAGTCATTGGCCATGTTGTGCAGGATACAACAGGCCAGGAATATCCCAAGCTTTGAGGGGCTGTACTGTAGGGCACCGCCGAGGTGTCTAGGCATCGAAGCATGCCTTGAGCATCCCAAACATCCGCCCAATGATGTTGCGTGTAGTGCATGTGCCTCATTATAGCGTTGCTGCGATGGGGTCATGGGCGCCGGATGCGGTGTGAGCAGCCAGGGACGGAGTGGGTATCCGCTGTCACCTGTGTGGAGATCAGTCTCATGTTCAGGTCCATATTGCCCATATCCCTGTGTGCCACTACCATGGCACCTGTGGCATTCCACCCTTGCCCGAGTTTGCATTTCCACATGCGTACTCACCCACTAGATGGCCTGTGGGGATGTCCCCACCTCGAATCGATGGCACAGTGCGGACTGATGCCATATAAAGGCATCATGTGCTCCGCCAGGGGTGTGTGGCACAGACATTGATTATACGCCAGTGGCATCACACACCACCTGGCAGTTGACACTGGGAAGCCCTTTCTATTCCTGTATGCGGCCCCGCCGGGCCAGGTGGCGTCGAATGGCCACATGGGTGCAGTCTATGGCCCCTAGCACGCCAGGCATACGTAGCTACCCTGTGGAACGCCTATGTTTGTTGTACGCCTGTCAGCGGTGCTGGGAAATGGATGTGCTCCGCAGCATGTGGCAGCAGTGCACTGAGGAATTGGGTGAGGATGCGTGATGTGGCCGACTGTGTGATGCCTGTGGTGTCCCCTGTTGGCCTCTGGAAGGTGCCCGTGGCGAGCAGGCACATGCAGGCTATCACCTTGGTCTCCACTGACAGAGCATGACTCCGTCGTGAGGGTGCCTGCATCACATCACTGCACAGTTCACAGAGCCGCCTCAGTATTGCCCTGTTCAGGTGGTACCGGCCCACGATCTCTACATCCGTGTACAACTCAAAGCTGATGCGGGCACGGTACTGCCTGTTGGGGGCGTACCACCGACGGGCCCCTCCACGGCCACGTCCCCCTGCACCTTGCATTCTCACCCCCCTCATTACAGCTTCCATGTGGAAGCTGCCACTGTCCATCTCCCTGGCTTGTGCCCCCCCCCGGCTGATGTTGCTCTGTTACCCCCGCTGTCCTGACTGCTGCTTCCACTGCACCGGCACCCCCGCTGGCCTCTGCAGCCTATGGCCCACTGCTTCCCTTGCCTGCCCTGGCCTTTCATCTTGTCTTTCTCTCTCTCTATTTCCCACTTGGCATCCCTGTGGTGTTCTTGCGCCGCTTCCTTGAGCCTTTTTATTTTGGCTCATTTCCGCTGGGGCGCAACTTCCGGCTGGTCCGCTGTTGCGCATTGTGCAAGTCTTTGGATATCGCATTGCGCTCTTTATGCATGGATCCACCCCCTTCGGTTGCGCATGCTGTCATTTGCATTGCGCTGTTGCTCAGCATGTTTTCGGTGGCGCAACTGCCTCCTGCTGAATATGGCAGAATGGCGCACTTTTGGACTTGCGCAGGCGCAACCCTTTTGAATATCCCACACATTGTATTCTTCCACAAGTGCCTTATTTTCTGTTATAATATTCCCATCCTGTGTTTTTAGGGGTCCTATGGTTTTATTCTTTCCTTTTTTGTCGTTTATACATGCATAAAATGTTTTGTAATTATCCTGGACCTTTGCTGCTATTGTAAACTCATATTCTCTTTTGGCCTTGGCTATAGCCTTTTTTGCTATTTTAAGATTATTCCTATAAAATTTCCAGCCTTCTTCCGTATTATTATATCTTGCTAGATGGTGTGCTTTATTTTTATTTTTGATTAATCCCTTTAGAGATTGGGTTATCCAGGGCGCAGATGGACTTGTAGCCTCCTTATATTTGTTCCTGATTGGTACATACCTTGTGATTAAGCCACTTATAGCATCTGTTAATTTTACCCACATTTGAGCTACTGTCTGGTTCTCAAACTCATGTTCTATGTCTATGTATAGGAGAAGACTGTGAAGCTGGTGCCTTGTCCATGGTGGCTCTCAGCATAGTCTTCCTCTTCCTCCTCCTCCTAATCCTCCTGCTTCATGAGATCAGGATTATTTATATTTGTCGTTGCCTATCATCGATGGGAATGAAAGACTGCACCAGCCAAGTCATTGGTGGCTGAGGAGGTCTATTTTATTTGAATTTTGTTTACCCGGTAGGCACACTGAGACTAGAGGTTCCTTTTTCAGGGATGACCGGGGAAAGGGGATACAGAAGGTAACCAACTGAAATCGAATCAGATTAAACTGTTGGTGGTATTTTTAGTGAATGGAGGAAATTTGGCCAGGACACTGGGGAAATTCCCCTACTTGACAGCAGGGGGAACCCTTGTCCCATCGTTCGAGATGGCCACTCTGCAGGAGCCAGTGGAGAAGAAGGACGCTTCTGTGGCAGAGGAGCAAGACTCTTCTCCTGTCCTGACAAGTCTAGAGGCCATAGAAAATGCTACACTAGTGCAGCAATTCAGGGAGCCTGAAGTTGAGCGAGATATCATTGGTTCAGATCAAGATGAATCTTTACTCAAAAGTAAAGCTACGGAGCACCCGGCTTTAGTGGAGAATGTTGTGGTCTCTGAGGAGACAGAACTGCTACAGCGTCAGTTACAGGAGGAAAAATGTCTCTACTTACAAAAAAAGTCGGACTTGCAGGAAAGACTTCGAGTTGCGCAGCAAGGTAAGAACAGCTCTGTGACAGTTTCTTCAGTGCTTCTTGACAGCCATCTGTTTTAAACTTCAGCATTCTCAGCTGATACTACGACAACTCATCCTGTGCTTGTGTCTACATCTGATGAGGAGACTCCGCATACAAGGAGTGCGGCTGGCATTGACATTGGATTTTCAACCAAGTGCCTAGAGCCGCACGGACTCCCTCAGAGGGCTGGCCCTGTTACTACAAATCGTCGAAGACTGGGCGGGCCCTCAGCAGCAGTAAACTAAAAAGTATCAATAACACAGGACGCTGGATCGGTTTCTAACACACTAGAGGTAAATACTTTGCATTTTCCTACTAACTCCAATGCAGTTGACACTGTAGAAATTGTGTATTCTGTAGAAACTAAGGGTAAAGGCTTAATTAAACTGTTTCCCCTCAACTGGCTTGGTCTCCAGATCGTGCATTAGAGGAGGCTGGGTGGTTACACACACCAAAAGGCCACTGGATCCCTGATCCTAAAGATCGTACAGTGCAAAGTTATGCTACGGAGACTAGTCAAAACACGATTAAGGTGGCCACCAAAAAAAAAGTGTGTTTCTGTTATTGCACCTTTGAATTCAGCCACCAGTAACACTAAGTTTATTGAAGTTAAACCTACAGAAATTCCTCAGCAACCTATTCCTGGTATTTCACCACAGGGTGCACCCGAACTAGAGGATCAACTGAGTGTGGGCCCCACGTAAACTGCTTTAAGGAACCCTGAACAGAGAGCTTGGCTTGCGCCTATGTTTAAACTAGTAGACCTCTTTCAAAATTCAGGGGAACCGGCCCCCAGAAGAAATGCAGTGCGCCTTATTTATTAAGGTGGTCTAGAAGACCCTCTAGATAGACTGTACATTGCTAAAATGTTTTTAAAAGGGTCACTTGAAGTTTTTTTCATCAGAAATCTTTGCTTTAATTCATGTAGGAAATTCCAACTTTGATATTAGTTTTAAATGTGCTACTAGTCTTGACAGGTTTTGGTCTCAATATCATAAGCTTAACAATTTTCCTTTATGGCTCCCCTTTTTAGCGATCCCCCTAACCAAACCTGCAGTTGACGTCATCACAGTGATGTTCAAAAATGAAGGCATTAATGTTGAAGATGTATTATTTTGGCTTAGACAGAGATGCAAGGTTTTGGATAGACCTACCCCCATTCTAGATAGTGAGCAAATCTGGATTGGTGGTTGGAAAATCAAGGTCAAATTATTTTAATCAAATAATGGTCCAGTTCACCTGCCTAAATTTTCTTTCTAGGGAAGGATAGAGGCTCCCTTTTCTATGTAGGCCAACCCAAAGCTTGTTTTAAATGTGGGGCCTGCTCCCATTTAAGCTTGGCCTGTGATACCACTTGATATAATAATTATTTTGAATAGGGACACATGATTGCTAACTGTTTAAACCTTTTTAAGTGTAATTTTATGTGAAAAAACAGGACATGCCTATGGAAGGTGTCCATGGGCTTCACATAACAGGGAAGACTGCCCATCTCACAAGAGGCTCATAAATATGGTACAACAAGTTCAAGCAAAGAAGGTAGCTAGACAGGATGAGGAGGCCATTCAGAACCCTGTGGTATTAGTTAATCTTGACCAGAATGTAAGGCCTTCTACCAGTAGTATGGCCATCCAACAGCCGCTGCCAGATGATAGTATGGAAATAGGGCCGGCTAAAGAGGGACAAATGGAGAAAGAAGAAAATCTTCAGCAAAATACAGAGATTACATTTAAGGAGAATATGCCCCCTCCTCCCCTTCCCCTCTCTGCAAATCCTTTTAAAACAGTTATTTCAAAAAAAGATCAAGGCCAGGAGCTTCCACAAAAACTGGGATTCCTGACAGGAAGGAAGGAAGGAAAGGGAAAGCACCACCCCCCCCTGGAATTCTGAAAACAGATTTTCCTCCTTGCCTGTAGAGAAATGCTGGGTTGATTCCGGGGATGAAGATTCTGACACCCCCTCAAACTGATGATATTGAAGAAAGTGGAGGGGAAGATTCCATAGCCAAACGTACAAGGAATAGAAAGGGTTCCAAATCCTTTTAACTAGTTTCTGGTGTGACATTCGGTTAGCTTGCACATACTTTCTTCCATGCACACTTTAATCATTTAATTTGTTAATGTGAACAGCATCAAGAATAGAAAGAAAAGCCGGCCTGCCGGTGCAGCGGTTGTTTCGCTTGCGGCATAGCGACCGGGTTGAGGCAGGCCGGGAAGCTGGAGGAGCCGGCGGAGAAGGGCGAGCGTCCTAGGACTGCCTGTCCTCTCCGGGGAGGGAACCAGAGCCCGGCTGTTGACTGACCTCGGGTGGAGACCGAGGTGTAGCAAAGGCCGATGGCAGAAGGAAGAGGGGGCAACGTGCCAGGCGCCGCGCTCAGCACCTTGACATCAGGGACATGAGCACGCGAGAAAGAACACGGAAAAGCACCCTGCGGTCTCCTGTGACGGAGCACTAGGCCCCGACCCTCAATGCCCTGCCTGCCCAGAGACAGCATCCCGATGAAAAATTTCGTAGTCTCGGTGTAGGGGCCTCTGACTCGCATTCTCGCTTCTGGGGTAAACCAAGGTCCGGTGGGGATGGACTGCTCTGGTCTACAAGCAGGTGAGTGAGGGCTGAAAAGGCCGTAAAAAGTGACTCCCAAAGAGAGGGGGACCGCAGGGGAGAGGGGGAGTAAAAAAAAAAAAGAATAGAAAGAAAAGAAGTGGGGTATTTCTTTTTTTAAACCAGAATCTTAGTGATAGTTGGTGTTTACAGGATACTAGGTTCAAATCCTACCAGGAGCTTCGTCAGGCATCAAATAGTTGGACTTCAGGTCCCTCCTTCTGGCTGGTTGGGGAAGAGAGCTGTGATGGGGTTTGGATTCTTTTTATTTTAGGTCTGAAATTTCGGTTTCCAGGTTATTAGATATCTTCCCAGTCAGAGCTCTTATACTTGATTTTGACTATTGTCAAGAAATATTTCGATTAATCACAATTTATGCTCCTCAGACCTAAGCCCAGAGGGCTTCCCTATTCAAGGACATACAACTCTATTTGCACACATCTAGGTTTGTGTTATAGGCTGGGGACTTTAATTATGGGTTAGATCAGGCAGACAGAGGACTTAAAACGAATAAATTATTTTGTGATACTTTGGCATTACATAATATAGTCTCGTTGGCCAGCCTAACAGATTCATATAGATCACATCATCCAACAGGGTGGGGGAGGGGATACCTATTTTAAAGGTACCATCTCTACTAGAATTTACTTCTTTTTATCACAAACTCTAACATTAGAAAAAGTTACTGCTGACTTCCGGTGACATCATCGCTAGGGATGAATGGATAATCACAGAGCTCCACCAGCCCAGGCATTACAAGTGCTCCCACAAAGAGAATTAGCACCTAAAAAGCCTTTGAAACAAAAACAGGGAGCTTACAACTTGAATGGGAGGTCGCCGAAAAGCCAATCGAGCGCTAAAAAGTCAAGATTCCACTGGATTGCGGCCACCCTCCCAGCCCCTCGCAGAGCAGCAGGGAAAGATGGCGGAGACAGGCCCCACTCGAACAGCTCAACCAAGTAATGCTGCAATACTGACAGAGCTGCAAGAATTTAGGCATGAAGTCAGAAGCTTTTACATGGAGCTCACTACGGAACTAAACAACCTAACTAAGAGGGTGAATGAAGTAGAAACACACACAACCAACCTGGATTCCAGAGCTGAGAGACTGGAAAGAGTGGTTATACACTTCCTCGAAGAACATCAGGTCCTAAAAGATAAATGTGAAGACCTAGAGAACCGCTCGAGATGCAACAACGTAAAGATTCATGGGGTACTGGAGAACGAAGAAGGCAGGGATATGTCCGAATTCGTGGGCTCTTTCCTTCGAGACACTCTTCAATTGGACCCCACAATGCGACGCAATATCGAGCGGGCACACAGGGCCCTCCAGCCAAAACTGCAGGGGCCAGATGCTAGGCCGAGAGCAATTATCATCAGATTTTTTAATTATGCAATCAAGCAGCAATTACTAACCAGAGCCTGGCGAATGCGAGAAGTAACGTATAAAGGACATAGAGTCTACTTCGACAATGACTATTCACCGATCGTAGCAGCGAAGCAGCGAGCATATGCCCAATTGCTGAAGATTCTGAAGGAGCAACAATTGCGATTTAACACCCCCTATCCAGCATGACTTACAGTGATGTTTCCTGAGGGCTCACAGACCTTCGATACATCGGAGGAAGCGACCAAAACGCTCCAGGAGAAAGGAATGAAGTGCCTCTACCTCCACGGCATGCTGCAAGGAGAGATCAGCAGGCTATTTGGGAGGAAGTATGGTTTAAAGCCGCAGACTCACAGGCAAGAAAACGACAGGGTGTCTCCACGCTGCAAGACATTCAGAAACTTTTACAGAAATTCCAGAAAACCGAAGCCGATTGAAAACGGTAAGATAACCTTTAATTGAAGAGGTGGACTCTCCTAACTTGTAGTCCGACTAGGGCAGAAGGCCTGCAAGATCTGGGAGGTCAGCAGGAGTCATAATTTTTAGGTACCAGGACACTGAGAGACTTTGGGGGAGAAATAGAATAATATGGGAAAAGCAAATTGATTAAAAATCAACAGAAATTGAGAAAATAAGTTGAAATGTTGAATCAGGGTGATACTGAATTTTGATACATCAGGGAAGGATAGCTTAAACCGTCCCTTGGCGTGGGAGGCTGGGGGGGGGGTTGAGGAGTGATCCTATTGCTTCAGATAAATAGCAGGGACTCCCATAGTAATTACCTCTGGGCTGTCTTAGGAGCTGAAAATATTGACCCTATGCAGAGTACAGTAGGCTTCCTGGCAGTTGGCGATTTGAGTGTCCATCCTGAGCCATGGAGATTTTACAAACGCTTATGCTATGGCTCATACTGGGTTTAACCCAGTATAGGATGACCCCAGACACCGCTCAGACACACATGGGGAGGGGTGTAGGGGGCCCATGTTACCCACATGGATTTCCCCCTCGGGGTTTGAACATCAAACCCAGTATAGAAGGGATTATTTTACCCTTCCTGCCTTGGAAGTCGAGTTTAGGGCAGAAAAATGTTTGGATTGATTTTGTTATTGTTAGATTGGAATGGTTTAACTGTTTTTGGGCCAAAATGTTTTTAAAAGTGGCTCACTTAGTTAATTTACAGTTACAAAACTGCAGTGTATTACTGGAAAGGATGTCTCAAAATAGAGATGGGACAGGTATTTCCCCATGAGTTAGCATTTTTGAGATGTGGTACTCTAGTCCAAGAAAGGAGCCTGATCCTCATCTGTACAGTAACAGTAGAAAAAGAAGGGTTCCTTCCCTCCTTTCGGGGAGAGAGGGGCTTGAGTGATAAAAAGAACTTGGAGTGCATTGAAGATATACAAATTAATAATAAGTTGTTCTTAAGAGTAAAGTTGTTTTTTAAAGTATGTTCCCAGTTTAAAGGGATCAAATTTTATTACCAAAGGTTTGGTTTGCATACTACAAAAATAGGTGTGAGATGTCCAGAGAGGTTTGAATCATTTAGTATAAGAAGACCACTAGAGGGAACATTAGAGTTGGGAAACAGAATTAGATGGCATAGAAAAGATATACAACAGATAACAGAGGGAAAACATGGGAAATGTTTCAACCTGATCAGCAGATACAGAATTAAAAATGGATATGCCTTCCCTAATATTATCATGGAACATTAACGGTCGGCACAGTCCAGTTAAAAGGTCACGATTAATACAATATATCAAAAGAGAAAGTCCAGAGGTGATTTTTCTTCAGGAAACTCACCTCTCGGACATCGAGCATGAAAAATTCAGTAGGTGGGGCTTCTCAACAGTAATAGCTTCGTCCCATAAATCTGGTCGACGACGAGGCACAGCAACCTTAATTAAAGCTGGGACTCCGTTTGAACTGGGGGAGATTTACAGATATGGGGAGGGGAGATATGTGATAGCCACAGGCCAGCTCCATGACAAGCCGGTGACTTTGGTCTCACTATACTTTCCACCTGGATCAGCTAAGACTGTTCCACAAAAATTTTTTTGCACTTACTGGGGATGTTGCAAGGACAACTGTTAATGGGAGGGGACCTTAACACAGTGTTAAATCAGTCACTGGATGTCTCTTGGTGTCTCCCACATCGTTTAACACCGTTACAAAAATATATGGGTGGAACCCTGGCATCACTTGGGATACTGGATCTCTGGTGCCAGAGTTTCCCTACCAAGAGGCAGTATACTTATAACTTCCCAGTGACAGGAGTGGCATCAAGACTAGACTATGTTTTCACCACGGTGGAACATTTGGACGCTGTCCAGGATGTCTGGCATGGACCCATTTTTCTGTCAGACCATGTGCCAGTTTACATTAAGATTGCTCTAGGGGGTGAATCCAAATGGTCTTTTTGGAGACTAAACTTGGCTCTACTGAGAGATTCGGAATTTATACAGATGATACAGGAAGCAATCCCTAGAATAATAAAAGAGAATTCAAGCACAGATGTCCCAAATACAATTCTCTGGGACACAATCAAACCGGTACTTCGAGGAGAGATAGTAGCGTATGCCACAAGGAAGAAAAGAAATAGGGATAGTCAGCTCAAACAGTTACAAATAGAACTAGCTACGCTTCAAATGTTCTATGACCAGGGAGATAAAACAGTAAAAACTCAGATATTAAAATTTAAACAAAACATACAGAAAATAATTGATGCAAAGATAGAGCAACAACTTTTTTATTTAAAAAGCACTACACATGAGGGAGGCCCCAGAGGAGCATGCATACTGGCTAGAAAATTAAGAGCACAGAGGACCAGGGCCACTGTCACGGCAATGAGGGATCCCACTACAGGAACCTTAGCTACGGCTCCCCAAGTAATCAGGCAGATAATGACCACTTATTACCAGAAACTACATCAGACCGAAGGTACTCCGTTAACCTCAAGAACTGAGGAATATTTAAAAGACTTGCATCTCCCCAAAATAAGCCAACAACAAGCCCAAGTACTAACAAGCCCGATAACCAAGGAGGAAATGGAAATGAAAATAAAGGAAGCAGAAACGACAAAATCCCCTGGACCGGATGGATATCCCCTCGAATTTTATAAAAAATGTGAAGAGTTATTGCTACCACCACTCATAAAGGCCTCCAAGAGGTACAGGAAGGAGAGCCCCCCCCCATCATGGAATTTTGCAGTTATAGTGGCTATAACCAAACCAGAAAAGGACCCTAAACTCCCATCCTCATATCGACCAATTTCGATGCTGAACTTTGATTACAAACTCCACATGGGCATCCTGGCTAGAAGGACGGTGAAAATGTTACCGACCATAATAGGAACAGACCAAGTTGGATTTATAGCCAAACGCCAAGCCCATGATGTGGTTAGACGCACATTTTTAATCAAAGATTATGCAGCCCAGAGGTCGTTACCCCTGGTGTTGCTGGGACTAGATGCCAAAAGGCATTTGATAGGGTGGTTTGAGTATTTCTTTGGGTCGCCCTAGCCCAATATGCCTTCCCGAAGGAGCTGATTACACAACTCCAACAGATATACAAGACACCTCATGCATACTTGAAATTAAATGGATTGCTCTCTGAGCCTTTTCACCTGCAAAGGGGAACACGCTGGGGGTATCCTTTGTCCCCCCTCATTTTTGCCCTTTATTTAGAACCTTTAGCACAAGCAATAAGGAAACATCCAGGGATAGAAGGGATTCCAATGGGGGGAAAGAATTTTAAGATTTCACTCTTTGCTGATGATATTTTGCTCACTCTATCGTCCCCAGAGACCTCAATACCCAGAGTATGGGAGCAAATTGCCCTGTTCGGGACTTATCGGGATATAAAATAAATCAACAGAAAACAGAGGTATTGCTTTGTCAATTTAACCCTACTGAGACCCTTAAGAGAAAATTCTCATTTAAATGGTATAAACAGTCCATGAGATACCTAGGCATCAAAATAACAAAAAAAAACATTCATGAAGAAATGGCAAATTTTGAACCCCTGACGCAACAGCTGACCTCAGACATGGCAAGATGGACACAAATACCATTAAGCCTCTTGGCTAGAATAGAGGCAGTTAAACAAAATATATCCTCATGAATTTTGTTCTTTTTGCAAACACTCCCTATTGTCCCAGGCAAAATGTATTACCAGACATGGGACAAATTAATTTTGAGATTTATATGGCAAGGTAAAACCCCCAGAATTAAATACACAATACTACAATTACCTAGGGAACAGGGGGACCTTGGCCTACCTAACTTACAGAGATATGGGTGGGCATCACAGTTACGAATCCTGCTTTGTTGGTTGAACCTCCAATATGATGCCCCATGGAAGCAGTTCGTAACCACCTGGAGTGGTCTGTCAGATCTTATAGACTGCCTTTTTGGGTGCCCCACAGCATGTCGTCCTCTGAATAAATTCCCAAGATATACGACCACCCCCCTCAAAACCTGGTTGCACATTATGTACAAAGTTCTTACATCAAATGAGCAACTCTATCTAAGAACCCTGAGGACAGAAAGGACCCAACCATTGAATAACTTAGATAGACATATAATACGATAGCGTAGAAGGGGACTAAGATAAGTATACCAAACAGTGGGACCATCAGGGTTCTATTCGTTTTCGAGAATACAAACTCTTTTTGGACTCCCGCAAGAAAATATGGATATATACTTACGGATAAAAGCAATGATGCAACCCAAGGAGGAAGCATTATCAGATATAGCAGGGAGAACCCCACCTTTGATTCAGACGGTGATATCTCAAACTAGGGGAGACAGTCTAGCGCACATAATAAGTAGGTTATACATGGACCTGGGAAAAAAAAACCCTATTGCCACTGAAAATATCAAGAAAGCATGGGAGAGGGAATTAGATTCAGAAATACCTGATGTAACCTGGAACTTCTATGCATTTCCAATGCTGAAAGTTACCAGCTCTCCTTATTGGAGAGAATATGCGTGAAAGCTCCATAGTAGATACTTCAGGATGCCGATGAAAGTGGCGAAATATGCAGGAAACTGTGGGGAAGAATGTTGGAGAGGCTGTGGCAGTTTAAAAGCAGACCAAAAGCATGTCCTATGGGATTGTCCTGTGGTGGCTCCTTATCGGGAGGGTATCATTAGAAAAATGGGGAGTATGATGGAATGTTTGGAGTTACTGTCACCCCTCTACGTTCCGACAGTGACTCCACCACAGGGAATTAAAGTCACTAGGACAATTTACGTCCAGACCACAATTTTGATACTGGCGGCCCATAAAGTTATAACTAGGCACTGGGGTACTAAAATAAGCCCTTCTGTAGAAGAATGGGTTAGTCTTACTAGAAAAATTTACTCACTTGAAAGACTGACAGCTATTACGAAAGACAAAGCAAATAAGTTCCAAGACAAATGGTCTGGTTGGGTAAGATATCAAATAGATAAATACCCAGACTTTGTTCCCTGAGGTGAATGAAATTGTAGAAGGGGAGAGAGTATGCTTAGGCAGAAGTAGGGGAACGAACAGATACTGCTGAATAGCAAGATGAATGAAAGTATTCCAAGAATTGTAAAAGCTACTATGAAATAATGAAATATGAATTCCCAACTCAAAAGTAAGAAGGATGTAAAGGAAAATTGTGGATATGTGTACCCAAGTGGAGAAGATAAGTTGTTAGACTTTGATTTTGCATGGTCTGTAATGTATTGAAATTACCTACTGTACAGAAACACCTAATAAAAAATCTTTTATAAAAAAAAAAAGAAAAAGTTACTGCTGCTTTCAGACCACAAATCTCTCACAGTCCAAGTAAGCTAGGGCTCCTCACCCAGATGTAGAAAAAATACCTGGCGCTTAAATGAATCTCTCTTAGAAGACCCCAACATTAAAAAGGCCTGGGTGACAGACTGGGAGGCTAAACTTTCAATCTCAGTCTGTTATGACAATCTAATAAAATGGTGGGAAGATACAAAATGCTCCTGGAAAACCTTCTTTCAAAATAGGTCAAAAAACATTGCAATCGAAGAATATACAGTGGCGTGAAAAAGTATTTGCCCCCTTCCTGATTTTCTCTATTATTGCATATTTGTCACACTGGATGTTTTCAGGTCTTTAGACAAAATATAATATTAGATAAAGGGAACCTGAGTGAACAAATAACACTTTTTTTTACTTATTTCATTTATTTAATGAAAAAAGTTAACCAACACCAACGGGCACTGTGTGAAAAAGTAATTGCCCCCTAGTTAAATCAATCCAATTAAAGGGATAATTAGAGTCAGCTGCTTGAACACAGCCAGGCTTGATTACAGCCAGCCCTGCTCAATATAAATCTCACTTATTTTGACCCTTACCATCAGAGTCACGTTGCCAGCACAAAGATTCAACAAGCACATTATGCCATGATCAAAGGAAGTTCCTGAAAAGATCAGAAAAAAATTTGTTGCCCTCTATCAGTCTGGAAAGGGTTACAAAGCTATTTCTAAGGCTCTGGGACTCCATCGAACCACAGTGAGGCCATAATCTCCAAATGGAGGACACTTGGAACAGTAGTGAATCTTCCCAGGAGTGGGCGGCCTGCCAAATTACTCCAAGGGCACAGTAAAATCATTCAGAAGTCTCAAGGATCCTAAACAACATCCAAAGAACTGTAGGCTTCTCTTGCCTCAGCTAAGGTCAGTGTTCACGACTCCACAATCAGAAAGAGACTGGGCAAAAATGGGCTTCATGTGAGAGTAGCAAGGCGGAAACGACTGCTAACCAAGAAGAACATAAATGCTCATCTCTCATTTGCCAAGAAGCACCTGGATGATCCACAAGCCTTTTGGGAAAATGTTCTATGGACAGATGAGTCCAAAGTGGAACTTTTTGGATGACATGGATCCCATAATGTCTCGCGAAAGCAAACACAGCATGCCACAGTAAGAACACCATACCAACAGTCAAACATGGTGGTGGTAGTGTGATGGTGTGGGATGCTTTGCTGCCTAAGGACCTGGATGACTTGCCATAATTAAAGGAACCATGAATTCTGCTCTGTGCCAGAAAATTTTAAGGAAAATGTCCGTCATCCTCCGTCAGCTGAAGCTGAAGCTGAGTTGGGCCATGCAGCAAGACAATGATCCAAAACACAAAAGCTAGTCCGCATCAGAATGGCTAAAAAGAAGTAAAATTAAAGTTTTGAATGGCCTCGTCAAAGTCCAGACTTAAACCCAATAGAGATGCTGTGGCAGGACCTGAAACGAGCAGGTCATGCTCAAAACCTACCAAATGTTACTGAATTAAAGCAGTTCTGCAAGGAAGAGTGGGTTAAAATTCTCCACAGCGATGTGAAAGACTGATATTGAATTATAGGAAGTGTTTGGTTGCAGTCATTGCAGCTAAATGTGGCATAACCAGTTATTAAGTGTAAGGGGGCAATTACTTTTTCACACAGGGCCAGTTTGTGTTGGTTAACTTTTTTTCATTAAATAAGTGAAATTAAAAAAAAAAACCAAGTGTTATTTGTTCACTCAGGTTTCCTTTAGCTAATATTACATTTTCTCTAAAGACCTGAAAACATCCAGTGTGACAAATATGCAGTAATAGAGAAAATCAGGAAGGGGGCAAATACTTTTTCACGCCACTGTATGGGGTATCTAGAATTGCATGGCCAGTTGCAGACTCTAATATCACTTTCAGAGACACAGAAAAGGGATTATAGTCCTCAGATTAAGATCCTGAAAGACCTGATGAAAACTTTACAATACAACAGAGCAAAATCTTTAGACCAAGAATTGAGATTTAGTATTAACATAAAAAAAAGGATCTCTAGACCTCTTTAAAGAAAGTAAAGGAAGGGTAGGGCACAGAATGATTACGGGCTTGAAAAACCCAATGGGCCAATTATGCTGTACCCCTGCAGGCATGCTGAGACTGGTTGAAAATCATGTAGAGACCATATTTGATAACTGTCCTATAAATAAGCTCTGATGGTGACTTTTTTACACATCTTAATTTACCCCAAACTAAGGACTCAGATATACAAGAGCTATCTAAAGATATTACATTGGAAGAAGTACAATAGGCTATTAACACCCTGCGAAAAGACGCAGCACCCGAGACAGATGGTTTTGGGGCAGGTCTATACAAAACATTTATTGAATTTTTGGCACCTGTGTTAGTCATCCTGTTTAATCATATGCTGGCACATGGTAGGTCAGCCCCGTCCATGAATCACGCAATTCTGATACTGTTATATAAAAAAAGAGATAGGGAAGCACTGGAAAACTGGAGATCTCTCAGCCTTCTGAATACTGACTTAAAAATCTTGAGTAAAATACTTCTGGTCAGACTTAGTAAAGTAGTGGAGGCATTAATTCATCCAGTACAGATATGTGCTGTCCCAGATAGGCACTAGCATGATAATGTGATCCTTTTAAGGGAATTATTCCATAGAGGTGTGAAGAATATAGTACAGTGATATGTATTAAGCCTTGACCAAGAAAAGGCCTTTGATCGCATAGCTCACTCTTTCTTATTTTCCATGCTACAAGCGTATGGGATCCTGGAGAAATTTATAAAGTGGTTGAAATTCTTATACAATAATGCCACATTAATACCTAATTTGAATGGATGGTGGGGAAAGAAAATTAGGGTCAGGAGAGGGGCTCACCAAGGGTGTCCCCTTAGCCCTCTGTTGTAAGTTTGGAATAGATATCTTGCTTAGATATGTTGTAGCACAGGTGGACATCAGTGGTATATAACCCCTACCCGACTTAGAGCCAGTTAAAATATTGGCTTATGCAGACGATATAGTCTTACTGCTACATCCTGAAAATCAGAAATTGCCCTCACCAGTACATTAGATAAATATGCAAGTTTGTCAGGAGCATGAATAAATGTTGGTAAAAGTACAGGAACAGTCCTGGGTAAGACCCCCCCCCCCAGCCTAATAAGGAAAATTTGCGGGTTTATGCATTTCTCAAACATTTATTAAAATATTAGGGATATAATTTGGTACAGGAGATTTGGCTAAACAGAATTGTGATATATGCCTTGGTTTCTGGTTGGAAGGGACAACAAATTTCAAAAAAGAGGAGGGTAGCTCTGATTAATTCCCTCTTGATTCCTGTATTTTTGTATATTAGTTACAGTTTTCCTCCTTCTCCAAACAGTGGTGACATCTCTCTTCAGAATTTTTTTCAGGCCTTTTGGGGAAGCCGGTTAAACCCAATAAAAAGAGAATTTACTTATAGACCAATAGCTGTGGGGGGGGGGAGAGTTAATATGGAGAATTCTGAACACTGGAAGTAGCAGTCTACTGAGTTCTAGACTATTGAGATTTTTACATTTTGATGGTAAAGTAAGATAGGAATTTATAAATTTTTGAATTTTATAGTTATGTATAAATGGAGGCTAGGACAAGCTGGGCTGGGAGGATGTGGGGAAATAGATACATGTATGGAAACAGGAGAGTGGTAAACTGCAATAGCTGTGGGGCAGCAGTCTTTCTGGGGGTGATGTGGAGTAAAGGGGGATGTCCTGTGTGTAAGAGCCTGAAGCAGCTAAGGGCTGAAATAAGGCTGCTCAGATGGGAGCTGGGAAGGAGATGGCATGGGAAGTCAGAGGAGCAGAGCAGTGGAAGGAAAGGCAGAGGAGTGATGCCCAGGGGAGTGACGCCATCAGGCAGGGGATGGAAGTGGGATGGGATGGGAGTACCCAGTATACAGGAGTATCTCTTCCTCAGAGGACTAGGGAGCCCAGGGTGGAGGAGTGGCAAGTGGTAAGTGGAAGGGGTGGAAATGTGAGAGTAGCATCAGGGGTGGGAAATTCTAAAGGGATGCCTTTATTGAATAGATATGCACCACTGTCTGGAAGGAGGAAGGGGACAGCAAAGGTCAGGTAGGAGGTCAGATTGAGCCAGGGTTGACAGCAGGAGTACAGGGAGGGGGAGGGAAATAATCAGGGTGGGCAGGGAAGAGGAGGCAGGCAAAATGGAGTGGAGGGAGAGAAAAGCAACGGAAGGGAAAACTGAAAGCAGATACAGATAGTCAGAAGGGGAGGGGCAGACTGGAAGATGGGAAAATGTTTATGGGGATAAATTGTGGATGTGTAGATAAGTTCACCAGGGTGCAGAGGGCGTAGTTATGTGGGGAAGCAGCTAGTACGGAAGGTAAGAAAGGAAGGACGGGGAGCACGGATGCAGGGTATGGAAGGGTGGCAATCATAGGGGATTCCATAATTAGGGGTATTCACTGGGGAACGAAGGGGACTCAAATAAAAGCAGGAGGATGGTTTGTATGCCTGGGATGACAGCGGGGAAGGTGGGCCCAAGAATAAGGGAAATAGTAAGGAAGGTTGGAGGAAAACCTGATTTAGTTATACATTTGGGAACCAACGACCTAGCTGGGGAGGAGGTTGAGATAGTGTAAAGTAGGTTCAGGGAGTTAGGGAAGATCTGCAGGGAGAAAGGAAGTTCACTGGCATTCTCAGGGGTGATACCAGTACCAAGGGCCAGCACAGCTAGGAAAAGAAGAATAGAGGATTTTAATGACTGGCTGAGGAAATGGCACAGGGAGGAGAGATTCATCTGTATTGGGGACTGGGAGGAGACCTGGTCAAACAAAGCACTCTCTTCACCAGACCAGGCTACACCTCAGAAGGGAGGGTTTGAGGGTACTCAGGGACAAACTGGGGGAATACATAACCACTATACTTAATTTAAACTACTGGGGGTGGGGGGCAGTGGGTGTGCAGGCCCACAGACTCCGAGAGGAGGTGGTCAGTGAACCTCCCCCCCACACAGTGATGGAAGAGGTCTGGAGGGAGGAAGTGGAAGGGCCAAAAACACAGCAAAGGGTGGAGGGTGTGAGGAACACATAACAAGGGTATGTGGAGGGATGAACACAGAGGGGATGTGAACAGAATCAAAGAGAGAAGGAAGGTCAGACTCTAGGTGGAGAGTGGTGTCTCTGAATGCGCGGAGTCTTGGAAACAAGATGGACGACCTGCAGGCACTATTAGCAGACAGGAGGGTGGACATAGTTGCAGTAAGCAAGACTTGGGCAACATCACACCATGACTGGGACCTTGCAATCCCTGGATATAAACTATACAGGAGGGACAGGGTAGTCGGGAAGGGGTGGCAGTTTATATCAGGGAGGGAATAACTTGCACGAGGGAGGTGTCAGAGGAAGGGGAGATGGAGGCATTATGGGTTCAGTTAAGGCCCAACAGAGGGAGAAAAGTGAGGTTGGGGTGGTTTACAGACCACCCAATCAAGATGAGGAGAGGGAAAGGGAACTGATCTCACAAATATTGGAAGCTGTAGGGAAAGGAGAGGTGGTTATTGTGGGGGACTTCAACCTACCCAAGGTGGACTGGAGCATACCATCCACAATATGTGCTAAGAGTCAGGTGATCCTGGAAGGACTGCAGAGTGGGTTTCTGACTCAGGGTGTCACTGAACCAACAAGAGCTAAGGCAATTCTTGATCTGGTGCTCACAAATAGGGAGCATGTACAGGAAATAATGGTCAGGGAGCCACTGGGTGGAAGTGACCATTGCACAGTGTGGTTCCAGTTGGATATGGGCAGGGAAATCATCCCGACTAAGACCAAAATCTTGGATTTCAGGAGGGCAGACTTCAGGAAAATGGGCAAGGTGCTAAGGAGCCATCTGGCGGGCATCAGCGCAGATATGGGGGTGGACCAAAGGTGGTCCATCATTAAGGAAGGAATACTGTTTGCCACAGATGAGTGTGTTAGGCTCAGGGGGAAGAACACAAGGGCCAAAGCACCCAGCTGGTTCAGTTCTGAGGTGCCAATGCAGTAAGGGAAAAAAGGCTGGCCTACACAAAATTCAGGAAGACCAAGAGGAGGTGGACAGGGGAAATTACCTAAGGTTAGCTAGATCCAGAAGCAAATGATTTGATACCTTTTAATGAACCAACATAGATGTAACAACAAGAACAAAGTGCTCTAGCTTTCGGACCAACCAGTCCTTCTTCAGAAGCCTAATGGCCATTGTTTAGAAAAAACAATACTTTTAACAGCTAGATCCTGCAGAAAAAACAGAAAAAAATCCCCATTGGTTTAAAATACTAATTTAAAAAATACAGATGATGATGTCAGAGAAGTTTAACAGTACCATATTACCTTCAGCCAGGAGGGTCCCAGGGTCAAAGGTGCTTGGTGCAAAACACATACAAAGAATCCTACTGCATATAAATTTAATTGACATACGATAACACTGCTGGAGCAGATGACTCTAAATCAAGCTATGAGTGTCACAGTGTGTATAAGGATGTGATTACTGAAAAGCAACCCCCACCCAGATTAAAAACATACTAAGATTGTCTTAGGACTCCAAGAACTTTCAATGCATGCATTATATACAAGAAATTACCAGTAAAGTTGTCTTAAAAACATCAGTGCACACTGTATGATGTGTGAAACTTAGCTGGACCTATCACCCAGCTGTACTCTCCAGCTAGATATCATGCCCCATAACTTCAACAACCTCTAGTATAGTGACAGGACTTTATAAATGATAATTTAAATATAAATTGACAGTATTAGTGTCAAACAAAAAACTCTAGTTGAGGACCACCAAGGAATTAAGACCATGTAGCCTGATATGTACTGATGTCAATATACACTGAGAATTTAACAAATTGATGTACCAGAAGTGTCTAAGGAATCTGAAAAAGTGATGCAAATTAAATTTCTCTCCTCCTCCTACTCTTCACACAAACAATACACTCTACCCCACCCCACATCCCCATAATGTGTGTGTGTGTGTGTGGGGGGGAATAACTAGCTTTAAGGAGATTCTCTCACACACACACTCTCTCTCTCTCTCTCTCTCTCCTAATGAACCTTTATTCACATCAGTCACTGCAATTGTTCCCCAAAGGAATTCAACTTGTCATGAAATCCTATGTAAAAGGGCTCATGTATCCTAATACCTACAGAGCAAAACTGTGACACTATTTAACTGTACTCCTATCTGCGCAGTTAAAGTTTGAAAAGAATAGGCACTTGCCTTGAAACTCCAGATATAAAAAATATACTATACCCTATAAGTCATACAAGGTTTGATATCTCCCATACCTTGGGATTAATACACTTTTACAACTGGCTAGTGAGGCAAGTAAGGAAGTCCGACGAGCAAAGGCACAGAAGGAGCAGCAGATAGTTGAAGGAATTAAGAAGGGGGAGAAGGCTTTCTTTCACTATATAAGTGAGAAAAGGGACAAGAAGGAAAGGATTGTTAGGCTTAAGAAAGGGGTGGAGGATAATGGGGGAAAAGCAGAGATACTAAATGAATACTTCTATTCCATCTACACCAGGGAGAAGGAAGGACCAGTGCCTTCAGGAGGGAAAAGAGGAGCAGGGGGGAGGGGAACACAGATATAGTGATAGAGGAGGACAGAGTGAGGGAGGGTCTGCTGGCATTGAAGGTGGACAAATCACCAAGCCCGGATTGAGTCCATCCAAGGATACTAAAGGAACTGACTGAGGAGATGACACGGCCACTGGCAGACCTACAGTATTTAATAGTTCACTAGAGTCAGGCGTGGTACAGCAGGACTGGAGAACAGCACATGTAGTGCCCCTCCACAAAAGCGGTCCCAAGGATGAGGCAGGGAACTACAGACCAGTCAGTCTGACCTCCATTATGGGCAAGCTCATGGAGACCATACTAAAGGAAAGGTTGGTGGAATATCTAGAGCAGCATGAGAAGCTGCATGGGTTCATGGAGGGGGGGAAAGAATCGTGTCAAACAAATCTGATTGACTTCTTTGACTGTGTCACTAAGACAGTAGACAGGGGCCAAACGGTAGACATCCTCTATCTTGATTTCAGCAAGACCTATAATTCTATATCAGCAGTAGGAATAGAACTTATTAAGAATCTTATCAAGTGGAAACTTACTCCCTCCCAGATCCAAACACAAGATTGTCCTGAGAATCAACTAAAGAGCACTTTGCATTTCTTGGAGAGTATGAGACTTCCTGTCTACCCTTGGGATCTAGTGTGGTTAAGTAACTATGGGAGATTAGGAGTCGAAAATAATAACATAAACCTCTCTCAGTAATATATTGTTTAAGGGAGTCTTGCTTTCAAATTCTAGAGACCCAATAAAGTAGTTTTGTAAGGACTTACCGTAACAGTCGATCTTCGAGAGAGGCTCTTGCAGTAGGTATTCACATATAGGACTTAGCCGCCAGGCGCCAGGACCCCAAGGAAAAATCTTCTAGCTAGCAGTCTCTGGCAGGGACCGCTCCCGACACCAGCGTATGTCAGTATAAAGGGGCCGGTTCCACGCCTGCCCTCCAGTTCTCCCGCCGGAGGCTGACAGGAGCAAGGTTTGCCTCCTAAAGAGGAAAGAAAAGGAAACTCAGAGGGAAGGAAGGAGGGAAAGCAATACCTACTGCAAGAGCCTCTCTCAAAAATCTTCTGTTATGGTAAGTTCTTACATAACTGTACTATCTTACTTCGACAGGGCTCTTGCAGTAGGTATTCACATATAGAACTGATTCCCAAGCAGTTCGGAACAACAGAAACCAGGGAGGAAGAATGTAAACAATCTGTCCACACACACAAGACATCTGGCGGATCCTGGGCTCAGGACAGAAGCCCTTGTAAGACCAACAGGCTGAATCCTGCTCTTCGTCGAGAGGCAATGTCCAAGCTATAATGCTTGGTAAAGGTATGGACTGATGTCCAGGTGGCTGCAGCACAGATTTCTGCAGCTGAGACACCTTTAAAGCATGCAGAGGAGGCCACCATGCCCCTGGTATAGTGACCCTTCACTAGGCCCGGAAGGGGTTTGTTGTACTTATTGTAACAATACGTAATACAATTAGCCAACCATTTGGAGAGGCATTGTTTGGACACAGCAAGGCCCTCCTTCTTAGGAGCAAAGGAGATGAACAACTGGTCCATCTTCCTGGAGTCCTTAGTTCTGTTGGTATAATACCACAAGATCCAATGGACATCAAGGGTGTGGAAGAGATGTTCCCCTTGATTGGAATATCCCGGAAAGAAAACTGGAAGCTCAATGGATTGATTGAGTGTAGTCTCCATTACAATCTTGGGGAGAAACTTAGGATTGGTTCTCATAGCCACCCTATCTCCATGGAAAATCAGATAAGGGACCCAGCACATCAGTGCCTGGAGCTCAGAAATCCTCCGAGCTGAGGTAATAACCTCGAGGAAGAAAGTTCTCCAGGACAGAAAATGCATGTCTACCTCAGCTGCCGGCTTGAAAGGAGGCAGCATGAGTTTCTCCAACATGAAATTAAGGTCCCAGGGAGGGGCCAGATTGCGGATAGGGGGCTTAAGATGCAGAACCCCTTTGAGAAAGGTCTTAGAGACTTCCTGTTGAGCCACCGACCTATCTCCCACAGGAAGATGGTAGGCTGAAATGGCCGACAAGTGGACTTTGAGTGAAGAGTAGCTGAGTCCCAAATCAAAGAGGTGCCTTAGGTAGTCCAGGATCCTGGGCACCGGGCAGGAAAAGGGTTCCAAATTCTTGGAAGCTGCCCAAATAGTGAATCGCTTCCACTTCATGGAATATGTAGACCTGGTGGAAGGCTTTCTGGCCTCCACCAGGATATTAGCTACTTAAGGGGAAACGCTGAAGCGAGCGGCGGCTAAGTCTGAAGGAGCCAAGCATGTAGGTGGAGGGATCTAAGCCCTGGATGTACAAGGGTCCCCTGATTCTGGGTCAGCAAATCTGGGAGAGCGGAAGAGGAAGAGGGGGCTCTTCCGACCACAGTTACAGCAGAGAGAACCAGACTTGCCTTGGCCAGAAGGGAACGATGAGAATCATACACGTCCCTTCTGCTTGGAGTTTGTTCAGAACCCTCGGGATCAAAGGGTTTGAAGGGAAGCCGTAGACAAACCTGCCCTTCCAGGACAGAGACAGCACGTCCCACCAAAAAACATCTCACCCGGGAGTGAACGAGCAAAAGACTGGAAGCTTGGCATTGCTGGAGGAAGCAAATAGGTCTGTCTGCAGCGTGCCTGCTGGGCGAACACGCTGTCTTATACCTCCTGCTTTAATTTCCACTCATGAGTCCTCACTGAAGTTCGACGGAGAGCATCTGCGAGGGAGGTTTGAACCCCCGGCACATGAAGTGCTGTCAGGTGTAGGTTGTGCTGTGAGGCCCAGGACCAGATCCTCATTGCCTCTCAGCACAGGGGGCAGGAATGAGTTCCCCCCGTTTGTTGAAATACCAGATGACACACGTTGTCTGACTGGATCAGAAGGTGACCGGGAAGAATGAGGGGATGGAGGGCCTGAAGAGCATAGAGGACTGCCCTCAGCTCTAGCACGCTGATGTGCAACTGTGACTCTTGGTAAGACCAGCTCCCTTGGATCCTGTGGGACCCGAGATGGGCCCCCCCAGCTGACCCTTGAAGTCTCCGTGGTCAGGGTTTGGGAGGGAGATGCCAGGCTGAAGGGAACTCCTCAGGAGAGGTTCTCCGGAATTAACCACCATCTGAGATCCCTGGCCATGGGATCCGAGATAAGAATCTCATGGTCCAATTCATCTGAGGACTTGTCCCACTGGACTTTGAGGGTCCACTGCGAGACCATCATGTGCAGGTGGGCCACAGGAACTAGGCGAAGGATCTGTCGAGCTGGTACACATTTCTGATCCAATAGAATGTGCACCTGCTGCTGTAAAGTCTCTATCCTGTCCAGGGGAAGAAAGGCTTTGCCTAGACAAGTATCCAACACTGCCCCAATAAACTGAAGGCATTGGCATGGGACCAAATGGGATTTGGCCTGACTGATAGCGATTCCCAAATTATGGAAAAGCTGTCACGTAGTAAGTAGGGAGCGCAGCAGATTCTCCCTGGATGAGGCTGCAATCAGCCAGTCATCCAGGTAAGGGAACACTTGAACCCCCTGGGTGCGCAGAAATGCTGCCACCACCGAAAGACATTTGGTGAACACTCAGGGAGCCGAAGAAAGGCCAAAGGGGAGGGCCTTGAACTAAAATGTTCCTCCTGGAAACAGAAGTGAAGGAACTTGCGATGGGACGGATGAATGGGGATATGCAGGTAGGCGTCCTGCATGTCCAGGGCACGCAACCACAGGCCTGTTCTCAGGAGAGGAGGAAGAAGGCCCTGAAGGGAGAACATTTTTAACCTCTTGTATACCACAAACTGACTGAGGGAGCTGAGATCCAGAATGGGCCTCAGGTCACCTGTTTTCTTGGGGACAAGAAAAAAGTGGGAATAGTAGCCCGTCCCTTGGAACAGAAGTGGAACAAGTTCTACAGTGTCGTTTGACAGCAGAGTGCTTATCTCCTCTCTCACTAGGGGAAGATAAGAAGGGGGTGGGACAATTGAGGAGGAGGTCTGTGGGGGGTGGTTCTGAATGAACTCGATTAAGTGCCCTTGGGACTCAGCTGGAGCCTCTGATGTTATCATCTCCCATTCTGGTAGGTGATGAGAGAATCTGCTGCCTACCAGCTCCTCTGGACCAGGATCCAGAAGGAGTGAGAGAGGCAACGAGTCAAGAAGCGGAAGGAAGGCCAGCAGTCATGGCTCCCACGGCTCTTTGAACTTTGGCCTGGGGGAGAGGGCTTTGGCTGCTGATGCGGCCCTACGCTTAGTTTGGCGCCGGCAGGAGTCTGCTTTGACTGACCATGGTTTTAGCGTCGAAAGGAGTGCTTCTGGCCCTGGGGAGACCTGTACATGGAATGTACTGACCTTAAGGCTTGATCCTTAGCCTGGAGGTTGGTGATAGTATCTTTAACATCTCCTCCGAAGAGGACTGACCCGCAGAAGGGCACGCCCTGTATGGCTGACTGGACTTCGGGAGCCAGGCCCGAAATGCGGAGCCAGACATGTCTGCATAGACCAATGGTGAAGGCCAAACTATGGCCAGCCGTGTCCACGTCATCGCAAGTTGCGTGGAGCATATGCTGACAGGCAGATCTGGCTGAGTGGACAAGGTCCCCAAGCTCTTGCTTTACGGTAGAGTCCAGGAGAGAGTGCAACTTGGAAGACACCTGGCTTAAGAGGGACTTCTGGAAATCCCCCATGTGGGCAACATAATTCAGTGCCCCGATACCCAAAATAGAAGATGCAAAAATCTTTTTGCCATACTGATCCAGAGTTTTAGAATCTTTGTCTGGAGGGGTGCAGCTTAAATGTTTGGGATTCGAGGTCCAGTCATGAGCTGCGCTGATGACCACCGAATCTGCCTTGGGCTGAAAGCTGAGGAAGTCTTTCCCTTTGGGAGACTGATATAGCCTATCCGCCTTGCAGGCTAAGGTAGCCAAGGAGGAGGGCTGAGACCAAATAGCGGTAACTAAGTCTTGGTGAGGCTCAATCCAAGGAGGAATGAGCGAAGGGGAAGCTTCCGCCAAGTCTAGATATTCAGCAAGTCTCTGACACTGGATATCTTTGTCCACAGTTTTCCAATCATAGGCCTCTTGGATCTCCTTGAGCAACTCTAAGAAGGACAGGTCCTCCGGGGGAGATTTAGGAGAATCCTTTGGAGTGGGGTGTTCTGGAGTATGAGGTTCTTCTCCAGTGTCCAATGGCTCATAATCTCTGTCTGAGTCGGAAGACTCCTGTGAGCTGGAAAAAAACACTGGAGGAAGAGGCAAATTTACTGGTCTGAAAAATCCACCAGGAGGGTGAATTCCCAGGGATGAGTGCCAGAAGATGGTCCTGGTCTACTGACTGGGACCAGTGAAGGAGTGTCTGTTGGCAGATATCCGGGGCTGGCGTCGGCTGACGTTTCTCCACTTCCGATGTCAGCTGAGATTTGGCTTCAGCCCAAGAGGCCAGGACCAACTTCAAATTCACCTGAGGAGCAGAAGGAGGTGGAAAAGAGTAATCTGGATACCCGTAACATGGGTAGCCAAAACCAGATGGCAGGTAGCCTGGAGCAGGTAAACCTGGTGTCGGGTACCCCGGCGTGGGAGGATGTGGTGTCAGGTAACCTGGTGTCGGGTATCCTGACAGTCCCGACAGAGGCCTAGCCAGAGGGGCAGATGGGTCTGGCATCGGCCCGACGGGTGGGTCAGAAGGCCCCAAAGGAGGGACCCCTGATACAGGCCCTTCCAGCAGAACAGGAAGGCCATTAGGCTGTGGCAAACTGGAGGGTGATGGCATGGGAACTGCCATCGAGTCTGGCATCGGAGGTAGGGGCATCAGGGGTTGGAACCCCTGACAGTGGTAACTCCCCATGATCCTCACCCCCAGCCGGGGATGAGGGAGCCGATTCTCCTGGAGGAATCGGAGACGGAGGAACCTCCGATGGCAGCTGACCAGACATCAGCTGCAGCGATCCCCGGACATTGGGTGTAGTGTCAGGATCCAATCGGAGATCGCAGTCTGTGCGGCCATCGGACAAGCCGGTGGGCGATTTAGCAGCCTTGTCCGGACGGGAAATGGCAGAGCCAGAGTCTGACTTATTGGACACGCGCCCTCACCTCTAGGCTGTGAGTCAGAGGGAGATGTAACGGGGGAGGAGGCCTCCTTTGCCCCAGAGGCTCCTGTCGGGCCTGAGCGCAAGCCCAACGGGGGGGCCGATGCGCACCTGGACACTACCAAAGCGGCCATCAGAGAACGGTCCTCCGGAGGGGAACATACCTGAAGGCCCATGACTCCAGTCGGAGTCGATGGGGCTGTGGCAGATGAGTCCCAGTTTCTCTTTGTCCCGCTTCTTCTTGTGATGGTCCTCGGGAGAGTCCGATGTCTGCCGGAGTTTCTTCAATTCTTTCTCCATGGAGGCCATTTTTATTTTTGAATGGCTGTCCTTGTGTGGGAGCCGAGTACCACATGAGTCGCACTTGTTTTTATCCGATTCGGAGGGCGACGGGGACGACATGCACAGCCGTGTAGTTGATCAATATAGAGAAAAAATATATTAAATTTCTAAGAAAGGACAATACTTATCTGAAAATGGCGACACTAGCCGCACTGTTCTTCCATGAGCTGATTGAATGGAGCCGATGGCGGGAAAGAACTGGAGGGTGGGCGTGGGACCACCCCCTTTATACTGGTGTATGCTGGCATCGGGGGCAGTCCCTGCCACAGACTGCTAGCTATAAGATTTTTCTGTGGGGTCCTGATGCCTGGCAGCTAAATTTTATATGTGATTACCTACTGCAAGAGCCCTCTCAAAGTAAGATAATTTATTTACAGAATGTAGCTATGCAGTGGCCTTTTGGGAGCAGTTAGCTACACAATGGAGGGAACCTTCATTTAAAAATCTCTCCTATTTAGATATTATGTATGGTACGACACTGAGAGGTTGGGGTAAACATAATTTTGAAACTTTATATACTGTATAATATTTGCTGTCATCAATACTTTTTGTGGCAATCCAGATGTGTCTGGGTGACACGTGTGGTTCCACACTTAGAAGTGATTCATAATATTTGGACTTCTGTGCAGAATATTAGGCTCAAGGATTCCCACTTGTTCTCAAAAGAAAAATGTAAAATTATTATGGGTAAATTGTGAAAACTGGGGTCCTGGGTAAACTGGCATAAAAATAATTGACCTGGGTATTTTTATGAATACATTTGTATGTGATTGAGGTATCTATGAACTGTCTTCTCTCTCTCTCTTTTTTTTTTTTTTTAGAATGTCATGTATGTGCATTTGTAATTATTATTGTATTGTAGCCCTTTTTTTCCAATAAAATTCCCCTATTCTTTTTGGGAAGTGCCATGAGATCTTTAACGTTCATCTGAACAACCACCAGAACAGGCAGACAGGACCTCGGTTTAACGTCTCATCCGAAAGATGGCACCTCAGGAGTGCAGCACCCCCCTCATGCTGCACTACAGTGTCAGTATTGGGAATCAACCCAAGTGCCCGGTGGGAGTACCTTGCGGCATCAGTGAGGTATCTGTGGTTGTTCCTGTCGCTGAGCCTCCTGGAACAGGAAGGCTAGGAAGTAGGCATCTTATGTCTGAAAAGGTAATAAGCACTGCCTAATCATTGGCGCCACTTTGATTAGTAGGCACAATGGAGGTGGTCATCATTAGAGGTTAGATCTCTGTCGACGACAGCGAGGTACCGGCCGTAGTAGGTCCAACAGTGTACATGCCAAGCTCCAACCTTGCAGTCTGGTTGACAGTCTGGGGGGTTGTAGTCGAAACAGAGGTTGTACTCGGTAGTCCACAGGGGTGACCTGGATCTCACTGGGGAGGCCTTGTCCTAGTTTTTGTGTTTGTGACTCCCCAAAGCTTTTTCCTGGGACTTCGATGACTGTGATTCGATCGATGGGCTGGGCAACACTGATTTTTCTTAAAGCTCCTTCTCAATTCTGTTGAGTCTTTTGGAAGAGGAATTTCTCCAAAGCCCCCTTTCTGCATCAACTGGTTGCAGATTTGAATTCCTGGAAGATCTCACAAGCTTTCACATTGTGAGAGAGGCCTACGCACCAGATACCGATGTCATGGGAGTCTCCTCTGTAGATCTTCTCTCCACACTCACAGTACCGGAAAAGCTTAGATGGTTCTCTCAAAGACCTATAGATCACCGAAAACCACTATAAAAGTGATTAATTTCTTACAGGAATAAATTGAATGGAAGCTATGAGCAGCAACATTTCTGATAGCAGGTCTGACAAGTCTTACAACAGGAAAAGAACTGAGGAGGGGCCACCCACACTTTTGTACATAACTGATGTCTGACATTGTTATGGGTGGCCTCTGGCTGACTGCCCGCAAAAGTTTCTATGCGGTCCAAGCACTGACATGGTTATAGTTCGAAAGGTGTGGCATGATGAAAAATAACCTGCAAAGATTTTTTTTTTAATGAAATATATATATTTTTTTTTAACAAGGAGAGACACTCTAAGCTATAGCTTGTTTACAGGTGCGGAGACCTTGGGATATCAAGGAAGCAAGTGACTTGCTCAGAGTCACAAAGTATGCAAGTGGAGGCGGTGGGATTCAAATCCAGGTCTCCAGGTTTGTAGCTCAGAGCCTTAAACCACTGTGCTATACTGTCTATTGGGATTAAACAAGTAGCTACATTGTTAATATATCATGACAGCAACCATATATTAAAAAAAGTTTCAATATCACTATAAAAACACATAAAATGGTTTGCTGCATTTTTGAAAGTCCTGTAATTTTTACATTATATAGACATGTATATGCATACAAATATGCCAGTAGAAACAGACCACCCAGTCTATCGAAGTCTGCTCGAGTGTGCAGCTAGCACCCCTAATTTGCAGCTGCCCCACCCCTTCCCCTTTGTCATTCCACCTCCCCCACCCTTACTCTCCTGTTCCATGCTCTTTTAAAGCTGTTCACAGATTTACGATACCACCCATTCTGGTAGTGCGTTCCATTTTGCTACCACCATCTCCATGAAATAGTGTTTCCTAATTTCCCTCCTAAATCTTCCCCCCTTCTATTTTTAGCTCATACCCCCTGGTGTCTCCCCTCGTCTTAGCTTAAAGACCCTGTCTGCCCCATCCTTACTGATTCCACTGAGATACTTGAATGTCTCTATCATGTCTCCCCTGTCCCGTCTATCCTCCAGGGTGTACGTATTCAGGTCTCCCAGTCTGCTCCCATAGTCTCTCCCCTCCATTCCACAAATCATCTTCGTTGCCCACCTCTGCACCCTCTCCAGTAGCATGATATCATGCTTCAGGTAGGGCCTCCAAAACTGCACACAATACTCCAAGTACAGCCTTACCAGTGACCTGTAGAGGGGCAAGATCACCTCTGTTCGCCTGGACGAAAAACTCCTTACTAAGCACCCCAGCATTCTGTTCACTTTTGTAGCCGCTCTCCTTCACTGGGCAGTGTTGTTCATGGTCCCTGTTACCATTACCCCTAGGTCCTTCTCCTCAATGAACCCCAGCTCAACCCCCCGCCCCCAGCCAGTATTCTCTCCTTGGGTTCTTCACCCTGAAGTGCATAACCTTACACTTCTTTGCATTGAACACCAGCTGCCACCTCTCTGAACACTCCTCTAGCTTGCTTAGGTCCTCTTGCAGCTGCTTCCATCCCTCCACCACTGCTCCCATTTTGGTGTCATCTGTGAACAGACTTACTTGCTCACCACCCCGTGCGCAATGTCTGATATGAAGAGCCCAAATAATACTGGTCCCAGCACAGAGCCCTGTGGCACCCCACTCATCACATGACTTGGAGTGGAGAGTTCCCCTCCCACCATCACCTGTTGCAGCCTCCCACTCAGTCAGCTTGTAATCCAGTTCAGTTTTGCCCCTACCTCTACACCAGTTAACTTCCCCCCAAGCTGCCCATGAGGCACAGAATTGAAGGCCTTGCTGAAGTCAACGTAAAGAACATCCACCACATGACCCTTATCCAGCTCACCCATCACCTGGTCATAATATTGTATCAGGTTGGTTTGACAAGACTTCCCCTAACGAACCCATGCTGCCTCACATCCTGGAGGCCACTGTCTTCCAGGTACGACACCAGTCTTTCCTTTAGTATCGTTTCCATAAGTTTGCAAACTATGGAGGTGAGACTTACCGGATGATAATTACCCAGTTCATCCCTTGGTCCGCTCTTGTGTAATGGCACTACATGTGCCATACTCCAGTCCAGTGGCACACATCCCGACTCTAGTGAGGTGCTGTTTAGATCCACCAGCGGCTCCACCAACACCTCCGCCATCTCCCTCTGCACCCTGAGGTGGGTACCATCTGGCCCTGGTGCCTTGTCTACTCTCAGTTCCTCTAGGACTCTACCTCCCTCAATTCTTCCATCTGTCGCCTCCTCTCCCCCCATCCCCACCGTCCCAGCCCATGGTGGTAGCGGTCCCTCCTTTTCTTCTGTGAACACTGAGCAAAAGCATTCATTCAATGTTTCCGCCTGTTCCTCCCTCTTTTCCGTCCACTCTCCACCCTTTTTTACCCTATTGTCTCCCTTGCACTTCCTTTTCTCCCCGATGTTTCTGAAAAAGTCCCCCCCCTCCGGCCCCGTTAATTCCCTGCACTAATCTCAGCTCCCTCTGGGCCTTGGCTTCTCTCACTTTTCTAGTCACCTCCCTGGACCATTTTGAATGCTCCTCTTTGTCCCCTTCTTTCCCCGTCCTCCTATACCTCTGGTGCACCTCTCATTTTGCCCTCACCGCCCCCACTGCCTTGCTGTTTAACCAGCATGGTTTCCTTGCTTTGCTTCTCCTACTCTGTGTCTTGGTGCAGGCTTCCATTGCCTCTGTAATCCCCATTTAATATCCCATTTCTGCTCCACATCCATCTCCTGCCTTATGCCCTCCAGTTTACCTTTCAGTACTTCCCGCATCCTCCCAAAGTCCACCCCCTGAAGTTTACCATCCGAGTTACTGATTTCTCTTGCTCCCTGCACATCGTGATATTAAATCACACCATTTGGTGATCACTGTCAGCTAGTGGGTCCTAAACCCTTATTTCCCTTACTGCCTCCCCATTCGACAAAACCAGATCTAAAGTGTTCTTTAGCCTAGTAGGTATACTGACCATGTCAGGAGACCTTCCTGTATTGCATCCAGGAGCACTTGCTCCCTTAGCACTGGAGGTGAATGGAATGCTCCAGTCAACCCCCGGCAAGTTGAAATCCACCACGATGACCACCTTCCCTTTTCTACATCTTTCTGATTTGTCCTGCTAATTCCCTGTCAAGCTTCTCAGACTGGAACGGCGGCCTGTATACCACCCCAAACCTCAGTTTTCTACCCCTTGAATCTAGGAGCTGCAGCTAGATTGCTTCTGTTCTCCTGTCCTCTCCCTCGTCCCTTATGCATTTGATCCCATCCCTCACAGAGACTGCCCCCCCCTTACGGTCCTTCCTGTATAATTTGTACCCTGGGATTGCCAGATCCCAGTCCCGGTGCTCAGTTGCCCATATTTCCATGACAGCTACAATATCCACCCTCCACACTGCCAAGAGTGCCTGTAGCTCAGCTGATTTGTTGCCCAAGCTTCTCGCATTCAGCAAGACCACCCTCCATCCTGCCCCCTTCCCTTCATCGCCCTCCATCTCCAATCTTCTACTCCCTCCCTTGGGTAGGCTGTGACTCCACTCCATTGTATCCCTGCCTACCTGCTGTCCACTTGCCACATCCCCATCTAGTTTAAATCCACCTTTGTTGCAATATACCTCCCCAGTCTTTGCTTTAATACCTCCTTCCTCTCCCCACTCAGGTGCAGCCTATCCCTTGCAAACAGATTATTATCCCAGGTACTGCCCCAGCCGCCCACAACCCCATAACTCTTAGTTTGACACCATTCTACCAACCATGCGTTCAACTCCCAAATCCTCTCCTTTCTCACTGTGCTTGCGCAGGGTACTGGGAGCACCTCCAAGAAGGCTACAGACTCCCCAGTCTCCTCACACAACCTTCCCACTTCCTCAGACTTCTCCCTTGTTATCTCAGTTTCCCCCGCCAGGTCATTTGTCCCCACATGTACCACAATGTGTGGTTTCCACCTACCCCTCCTTGCGCACCTTAGGATTGCCTGTCCTGCCTTTAATCCCGGTATGGACTCCATATATATCCAACTGTACCTCTCCCCCTTGCTACCCCATCTGATACCCTTGATTATGGAGTCCCCTAACACCAGTACACCCCCCTCCTCTTTCCTTGTGCCTGTTGGCACCTACCCACCCAGGTTCTCATTCCTGGGGCCACTCAAGACTGTGCCTTTACCATTTGCCCCAGTGTCTTCCCCCCTCCCCCTCCTCCTGTTTGACTGCCAATCTCCCTCTCCCTCCTCACCTCTCCGAGTATTATCCCTCCTGTCATCGAGGCACAGGTCAGGAAGTATATTAAAACCAGGAGCAGTTGTAGAATTCACCAAAAGCATTTATTTACACTAGCAGTAACATAAAAAATATAAATTTGTTCAGTATAACTACAAAGGTCAAATAAACAGAAAAAAGTCCATCTGAGTTGTTCTTCCATCTCTGTGTCCATTCTTCTTTCTAGCAGCTGCAGCTCAGCTCTCTTAGAAGTCCTTTCAACCCCCATTCTTGTATGTTTCAGGCAGGTGCAAGGCAGGAACACAGTGTGCCTGAGCTGAGGCCCCCTTTTCCACAGCTCTTCAGCAAAAGGCTTAAAAATTGAACTCTGGTAACCTCTTGAATTTCTAATAGCTTTTTGCAATAATCTCAAACTATTTATATACATTTCAACAGTAATGCTATATATTTTCTAAACAAAGAGATCCCAATATCAGTTACATTCCCATACAATGATTTGCTTATATTTTATATCAGCAGACATGGAAGGGAAGAAAAAGACAGACAGCAAGGGAAGGTTGAGAGACAGTGAGAGGCAAAGTACTGCGAACTGTAAGACTGTCGGGGTGATCAAATCAGAGGTCTCACAGGAAAATTTGGTTGCACAACCAGACAGAGAAGGAATAGAACAGAACAGATTCTTGCACTTAAACACTTTCTCCATAACAACTGGGACAGGAGCCTATTCCTCCCTGTCACACTTCCCCCTGCCACGCCATGCTCAATCTCTCCACTAGTAAAGCCCCTCACTCCCTCTTCATACTATCCCTTGTGCAATCTCCTCCTGAGTCCTCTTCCCCATGTGTCGCTAGTACAGCGAACATGTTCCCTACCCTCTTTGCATTATGTGTTTTCCCTTCCCTCCTGCCTACTGCTCCTCCTGTTTTGCAAGGCCCTACTACAGTCTACCCTTCATCAGCTGGCTTCCTGCCTAGTTTGCCCCTCCCTTGACCCACTGTTCCTTTTCTGTGGTGCCCCAATACTCTCAGATGTCAGCCCTTCTACCAATGCAACACCCTTCTACTAACACATTTTGAAAACTGTAACATTTGAACAGTTAATACAGCAGAGCTGCATTAACTGTTCAAATGTTACAGCTTTCAAAATATAGTCTCAAGCATTATAAAAATATAAACAATTATTTTTGGAAGTGGTGAGAAGATATTCATAATTGTTCAAAGAATAAACACAGTCCTTTCTAGGTTATGTATTTATTTATTATGTGCATTACTATTGTAAGCATTGTATGTGCTCTGTTGAAATTCTTTAAAGCGTTTTTAGCCCATGTAGAAGAGACACTATATAAAAATAAATTCCTTGCTCTGTTTCCTGACAGTGCCTTCTGGTGATCCTGTTTGTTCTATGACTGACCAATTAGTGTCCCCTTCCTCTTATATCATGTCTATGCTTGTCCTGGGGGGGCGGGGGCACCTGTTCCTCCCACCATGTGAATGTTTTAGGTTGTATGCCCTGGTGTAATCCTCTGCCTGCCTAGTTTAAATTCTGGCTAATGTATTCTTCCAATGTCCTTGTTAACACATTGCTTGCCCCCGATGCAGGAGTTCCTACGCAGAAATGGCCTTGCCATCCCAGAGGGTTTCCCAGTCCCCTACATACCCAAACCACACAACCCTTTAACCACACACTAAAATTCTTACCTTTCTAGCCTAACTAGCACATTCCCCCAGTAGCACTTCTGTGAAGGCTACCGCATCTGCACTCTCTCAAGGTTTTCCCTCAGAATCCTAAATTGCTCCTGGACAAGTTCCACTTTGTAACCCTCCAGATCCTTGATTTCGAAGTGGACCACATCTGGCTTACCACTCCCAACCCCCCGGTAAAAGTATGGAGTCTGGGTAGGTTCTTCACTGATGCACCTTGAAGGCAGGCCACCTTCCTGTTGCCATTCTCCTGGTTCTCTACCAGCCTCCCTGCCTCTCTGACTATTGAGTCCCCCAGTACTAAGACTCTCTTCCTATTCTTTTTTCCTTCATCCCTTCCCCCACAGGCTCTTTCCACATGGACCTGAGCCACACCACCAGGCTCCTTCGGCATGGATGGGACCTCATTCCAGGAGACAATGGCTGACCTGTACTACTGCTCTGGAGCATGTGGGTAGTTACTCTCTTCTGTGGCTCCAATGACAAACAGTTCCTTGTTGCCACTCTGGGGACCAGGATCTGCTCCTTCCCAACCCACCTTCCCTCCTTCCCCGCTGAACACCACCCTACCTCTGAAGTCCTCAGAGTCCACTGGGAAGAGGTGTACAGGCCCCAGGTTTACACTGCACAAGATGACTCCCTTAGTCTGATGAGCTTAGCCCTGAGGTATTTCAGTTCTATCACTAGGAAACCAAAGCTTCTGTAAACTCGGTAACCTCCATCTCCCAGAGTACCCTTCAGAAGATGAGCATGCCACATCCTCTACAACTTACAACCTCTTCCAAACCCTCCCATCTGCACATTTTTTTTTGGGAGGGTGTATCCCTTGTAATACAATGTGTATGTACTTAAGTTAGTTACTGTGGCTGTATGTGTGACTTCCCCAGATGGGGAGGTGAGATCAAGAAGTACTTTGGGAACTGGGACTGGACCAAAGGGTATTTCCCTGGGATTCAGGTACTGATACTACCAAATACAGGCCTCCCCTAGATAGAAGAGTATTTACCTGTAAGTCATATGCTACTGCATATGCCATCTTTCTTCTCGTGGTCCTCAACCATCGTGGTCGTTCACACGACAGGTCATTTGGACATGTGAGAGTTAAACAGTGGACTGCTAGGAGTGATCTGCCTCTAGCAGAACCTGCTCCTTACCTGCTCAGAATTCTTCCCTTCCTTTTGATCCAAAACCCCTGTTCCAAGTAAAAGATGTGAAAAATCAGGCTGTTTCTGCAGCATATTAAAAGTCAACTAACAACTCTCCCTCCCTCCCTCGCTCGCTCTTACTTCTGTTTCAGTTCTGCTAGCCCCATTACACTCCATGTTCTGGCTAAAGGTCACAAACTCAGTATCTGTCTCTAGCTTGGGCTATGCCCAAGATCAGAAAGTGAGTATTTGGCTCTAGCAGGGTATGAGCAGAATGGTTATGTAAGAACTTACCATAACAGTAGATCTTCAAGGGGATCTCAGTCATCGGGTCACACCATAAGAACTTCACAATTGATGAAGCAGGATCCACACTGAAAACATTTCCACCAGTACAACTGGGGCCACCCATGCCAACGTTACCTGCTGACGTCATGCACCCTATAAATGCATTAACGGTCGCACTCCCTCCTAAGTTCTTTCCCCCGTAGCACAAAAGAGCAAAACTCTGGCCAAACGGGACTGAGGAGAGAGAGGTGCCCAGGCCTAAATAAAAAGCTGGATACACCAGATAGCCAGACTGAGCACAGGCCCCTAAGAAGGGGGATAGTGGGAGGGAAGGCAGACCTAATGACTTAGATCCCTTCGAAGATCTACTGTTACGGTAAGTTCTTACATAACTGTCTTCTTCAGGGGTATCTCAGTCATCAAGTCACACCATGGGAATGAGTCCCAAATAGTCACAGGTGCAGCAGAACAGTCTAGGAGGAAGGCAAACCAAGGCCTAGGACAGGAGGCCCTGCAGAACAGCCCAGCCAAAACCTGCTCTGGCCCTAGAAGCAATGTCTAGGCTGTAGCGCTTGGTAAAAGTATGGACGGTACTCAAGGTGGCAGTAGCGCAAGTGTCAGCAGCTGAGACCCCCTTGAAACAGGCCACAGAGGTAGCCATGCCATGTTGTGGAGTGGGCTTTCACCACCTCTGGCAACTCCTTGCCATGCTTGTTATTGCAAAACAAAATACAACTGGCCAACCATTTGGATAAGCATTGTTTAGAAACCTTAGCGCCCTCTCTTCCTTGGGCGAAAGAAACAAAAAGCTACTTTGACTCCCGGCAGTCTTTAGTTCGCAGCAGAGATTTCTGAATTCTGTACGCATCTAATGTGTGGAGCAGTGCTTCCCCTGAATTGGCATGCTCCAGAAAATAAACTGGTAGATGGATAGATTGGTTCAGGGTAAACTCAGACACCGCCTTAGGGAGAAACTTAGGATTCGAGTGCAAACACACCCTGTCTTTGTGAAAAATCAAATAGGGCTATTCAGGCTAAAGAGCATGAACCTCGGAAATCCTTAGAGTAGAAGTAATATCAACCAAAAAAACAGGTTACTCACCTGTAACAGTAGTTCTAGGAGTGGTATATGTTGTGCACCCACACTTCTGGCAGTGTTCCTTTCCCCTTTAAATCCTGCCGGAACATCTTCAAACTGGCTCCTTCCACCCACCCGGGTAGTAACTCCCCTAGCGCCACCCCGTGATGTCAGATCTTGCCCAATGGAAGCAAGACTGGTGTGCCACTTGCCTGGGGAGGCTGGGTGGGTCGGTGTGGATGGACATTATATGCCACTCTTAGAAAGTACAGTTACGTAAGAATTTACCGTAACAGTAGATCTTTGAGGAGTGTCCCTTGCAGCAGGTAATACACTTCGATAGTCATCAGAGGATGCACGGCAACTCTCTTCTAGCAGTCTTTTACCAGGGGTCGCACACCGATGACATCATCATAGTGTTCCTATATAAGAGTGGGAGGTCCCTGGTATCCTCAGTTCCCCACCTGATTCAGCTTGCTAAGCCAGGACCGAAGGGATCCGAGGTACCATAGGTATCCCTTCCCATATGCATCTGGATCCAAAATCATCCTCTTCGAGAAGGAGGGGGATGGAGGGAGGGAACGTACCTGCTGCAAGAGACACTCCTCAAAGATTTACTGTTATGGTAAATTCTTATGTAACTATACTATTTTCCATGGCGTGGTCTCTTGCAGCATGTAATACACCTGGGATGAATACCAAGCAGTAAGTAGTCATTATGACAAGAGGCCTTGTAGAACAGCTCAGCCAAAGGCCATCCTAGGGTGTGAAGCAACATCTAAGTTGTAATGCTTCGTGACAGTATGAACTGTGGACAGGTAGCTGCGTCGCAGATATCTGTGATAGAGGTTCCTTTAAAGCAGGTCACTGTGGTGGCCATAGCTCTGGTAGAATGGGCTTGGACAGGTCCTGGTAATGGCTTGTTATATAACAGAAGGTTATACAATGAGCTAACTCACTGGAGAGGGTTTGTTTAGCAACAGGGGAACTATCCCCGTGTAGGTGAAGGTCACGGATAGTTGAGAGGTTTTCTGATGCAAGGTGTGTTCCAAGACCACCTTGGGTAAACAAATTGGGGGGTTGGAGCGGAGAACCACTCTATCCTTGTGGAAGATTAAATAAGGCTCTCAATACAGTAGGGCATGAAGCTTGGAAACAAGGAGAGCTGAAGCGATGTCCACTAGAAATACTGTCTTCCAGGACAGGAAGCGGAGGCGGCGGCAGCCGCTGACTCAAAAGGCGGGAGGGTGAGCTTGTCCAGTAGGAATTCAGATTCCAAGGAGGGGCTGGCTGATTGATGGGAAGTCTGATATGTAGCATGCCTAGAAAGATCCTAGCAAGTTGATGTTGTTAACAGTAGTGTACCTTTAAAAGGTTTGAGAAAGGCTGAAATAGAGGCCAGATGAACTTAAATAGTGGAATAGGCAAGGCCCTTCTTGGCAAGTGAGGCCAAGCAGTCCAATGCCTTGGTTAAAAGACATGAAAATGGATTTAGAGTGGGAAGCAACCCATATGGAAAAGTGTTTCTATTTAGTCTTGTATGTTTCCCTGGCAAATGTCTTACATGAAACCCAGAGAATATTAGCCATCGGAGAGGTCTAGGGTGTTCAGGTTGGGGTGAAGGAGAGTGCTCCAACACTGAGACAGTATGTCTAGCCTGTAAGGGAAGAGGTGACACTACCGGTAGTCACAGTAGGGGAACCACAGCTGTCACGGTATGAGGATGGCTACGAAGAAGCACTGTAGCAGGGTTAACTTGTAAATTTGGCAGGGTACACTGAATCAGATAAGATATTGCGACAGTCAGAGGATGGAAGGCTGCCAAAGGCTGTTCTGGTTGTAGACTGTGCGTCACACCCTCATAGGCTCCGAGTAGCTGCTGAGGGACCTCGGTTCCATTTGATTATGTAGGAAATATACCACTGAGGAGTTGACTGTCCGAGGTAGGGCAGGTTCCGGTGCAGAGGAAGGGAGAGAAGCCCGGAGGATGAGGTACACTGCCCTTATATCCAACAGGATTATGTGGAGAGGGAGGGGTCCATGCCCCATGGCTTGGGCATATGGAGGTGGAGACTATAAGCGTATGCCTTAAATGAAGTGTAAATGACGGGTCCACCAGCGGAGGGCAACGGGAAGTTCAGGAGTGACCAAAGCATAGGTCCCAAGGGTACCTGGTAGCTGTCTCTGTTGCATAGTGAGGGTCTACTGGATGGATCACCCCTCCACTGTGTCATGCACTGCTTCTATGTTTTGAAACTGCTAGGCCAGGACTCTACTTGATTGGGGCCAGTAAGCTGTTATTCTGAAGTGCTGAAATAGATGAGGTCGGCGGGCAGGGGGGAGAGCAAGAAACCCCTAGAGGTTGCAAGAATGTGCAATTCATGTAGGCAAGGGGACATGAAGAGTCTGGCCTAGTATAGTGCTGTTGTCACAAGTACCAGACATGTGGAAAAGACCTTTAGGTTGGAGAAAGATCAAAGGCAGGGTAACGATAAGTGGCAGTGTAGGTCAGATATGGGAAACCTGGTGACCATGTTCTGCAGGATTAAGGAAAGATTTTCTCCCTGAAAATCGGTGTGTGATTCTGGAGAAATACGAAATGGATAGGAAGAAAGGATGGTGAGGAGAAGAGATGAGCTCCAGTATGTCCATTCTTTGGGCGATGTCAAAGAGCCCATTCATTGTCGGAACTCACGTACCAGGCTGGGAAGGGCCGGGCAAGGACGGCACCCATGGCAACCAAGATTTGGTTGAAAAAAAGAGTGTGGGGAAAACCCATGGGGAATAAACTGAGGTTGGCTGGTGTGGGCACCCAGAAAGGTGGGTGCATAAGAGCCATTGAAGGTAGAGGTAGAATCACTGGAAGTGATTCTGAAATTGAGGACGTCCCCAGGGGCAAACCTGTAAGGTATTCATAGTTCCCCTATGCCTTGGAGGAAAGATTGGGAAGAGAGAGGATCCAGAGGCTGTGATAAGTAAAGATATATCATGTACTTTGTGTAAAGTCATACCTGAAGCTTGGATTTCTTCCAGAATGGTCTGGGTTTCTAAGCCAAAAGGATTTTGAGCCATAAAAAAAACAGTGTATTCACATTGCATATATGGAATAGAGTCATACTCAGGGTCCGTAGAGTGAGCCACATGATATCCAGAGTAGCATCTGGAGATAGAATTATAATATCAACAATTGTTTTATTACCTTGACAAAGAGAAGGTCTGTTGAAGAAACCAAAGTAATGGATCAAAGATTACTGTTGGTACTTGACCATATGGCTCATATAAGGTAAAGACATAAAGGCAGAGAACTTGCTTTATGTGCCTTCCAGATACAACTCTTTACTAAGAAGCAGTCAGCTCATAAGCTACCAGGCATTGACCATGAGCTGCACTGATGGCCTCTAAAGGGGAGTCTGGGCCCCTGCAATGAAGAGGTGGTCCACTGGAAAGTGGTATAAGTAGTTTTGTTTCTCCAGCCATAGCAGAGACTGGTGACAGCCGGTCCTACACAGTCAAAACTGTAGTGCAGAACATCCTGACGATGAAGGATAGGCAGGAATAGAATCTGTAGTGTGACTGACAGCATCCTCATGTTTTGAGGAGGGATGAATGCTGTCCACCGGGGTCAGAGGCTGAAAACCTTGCATATGTGAAGCATAGTGGCTGAGAAACAAAATCCCATGTCCTGGACTGAAAGGGAGGACGAGGGAGAAACAGGAAGGCAATATGTCCAGGCAAGCTTGTGGTTGACAGGCGAGTGGTGATGAAAAAGCCTATAAAGTGTTCAAGAGTAGTCTCGACAAAGGGTGCACAGTTGTCGAGAAAGAAACCATTTTGTGGTGCACCGTGAATGGCGGTTGTTAATGAGGGACACAACCCCATCAATGGTCAACGCCTAAATATGGTGCACCTATGATGGTGTGCACATGCATTACTGACCATCGAGAAAAGGCAATTTATTACACAAGCACCGTCAACTAAGTCGAGGGTGCGTCACCGGCAGCACCTTTGCTGCAGGCACATCCAAGAGCACAGTCATTCTTGATGCCCTAAAGGAGGCATGCCTCAGACAGCTAGTATTGGAACCCACTCGGGAGGGAGCAATCTTAGACCTGGTACTCTCAAATGGGGATGGAGAAAGAATCTCAGATTTAGAAGTGTAGCCATTGGAATCAGCTTCATCCAAACAGTGTGGTTCACGATAAACACAGCTATACAATCAAGCCATACAAAAGCAAGAGTACTGGACTTTAGGAGGGCTGACTTTGGGAAATGAGAGAGTGCCTCAGAAAAGCACTAGCAAACAGGCAAGAAGGAGGGTGGAGGAACAATGGGGAGTGATCAAAACAGCCATCACAGAGGCAACAAGCCTTTGTGTAAAGCAAATCAATAAAACACAACGAAGGAAAAAAACGCTATCGTTCTCAAAAGAGGTGGCAGGGAAGGTTAAGGAGAAAAGGACAGTATTCAGGAAATATAAGGAAACACAGAAGGAGCAGGACAGAGAACTTTATCAGTTAAATCAGAAAGAGGCTGGGAAGGCAGTCAGAATAGCAAAGGCACAAACCGAGGAAAGGATAGCCAATTCTGTTAAGAAGGGGGATAAGACCTTTTATAGGTACATTAGGAAGCGAAGAAAGACCAAAGGAGGGATACTGAAGCTTAATAAAGGAGAGGGAATGTGGGTAGAGGGTGACAGTGAAAAAGCAGGGATACTGAACAAATATTTCTGCTCAGTATTCACAAAGGAAGAGGAGGGGGAGTTACCAAAACCAAACAAGAGAAACACTCTGAAGACGGGGTCGATACCAGTCCATTTACAGAAGAAAGGGTTCTGAAAGAACTAATAAAATTGAAGGTGGACAAAGCAATGGGGCCTGATGGGATTCACCCAAGAATTCTAAAAGAACTAAGGGCAGAACTAGTGACACCGCTGACTACTCTCTTTAACAAATCATGGGAGGATGGGGTGGTACCTGAGGACTGGAGGAGGGCAGATGTGATTCCTCTTCACAAAAGTGGGAGCAGGACAGAGGCAGGAAACTACAGACCAGTTAGTTTGACCTCAGTGGTAGGGAAATGATGGAATCACTCTGAAGGAAAGAATTGTTGAGTACCTAGAGGCCAGTGGGGCACAGGACCCAAGGCAGCATGGATTCATGATGGGAAGGTCGGTCAGATGAATCTAATAGATTTCTTGACTGGGTGACCAAAGTAGTGGACCAGGGAGGGGCTGTGGACATGGCCTACCTAGATTTTAGCAAAGCATTTGATACAGTCCCACACAAAGATTAATCACAAGATAGCCAGCCTTGGAGGGGTCCCCAGGTGGTAGCCTGATAAAAAAATTGGCTAGACAACAGGACACAAAGGGTAGTAGTAAATGGAGTACACAGTGAAGAAAGGAGGGTTACTAGCAGGGTACCGCAGGGTTCAGTACTGGGACCGGTCCTTTTTAATGTCTTTATAAGTGACATTGCAGAGGAACTGGAAGGAAAAGTATGTCTCTTTGCAGATGACACAAAGATCTGCAACAGGGTTGATACACAAGATGGTGTGGAAAGGGTGAGAAGGGACTTGGCAAGGTTGGAGGAATGGTCAAATGTATGGCAGCTCAGATTCAATTGAAAGAAGTGCAAGGTAATGCACATGGGAAACAAAAACCCAGGGGAGGCATACACAATGGGGGGTGAGATACTGACAACAGTAAAAATAGAAAGGGACCTGGGGGTAATTATATCAGATGACCTAAAGGTGGGCAAGCAATGTGAGAAGGCAGTAAGGAAGGCTGGGGATACTGGGATGCATAGGAAGAGGCATCAATAGTAGAAAACAGGAAGTTGTTATCCTCTGTACAGACAGTTGGTGAGACCCCATCTGAGTACTGTGTGCAGTTCTGGAGACCCCATCTCCGCAAAGACATAGACAGAGTGGAGGCTGTCCAGAGGAGGGCAACCAAAATGGTGCAGGGTCTGCACCAGAAGACATACAAAGAAAGACTAAAGGAGCTTAATATGTATACCCTTGAGGAAAGAAGGGAGAGAGGGGACATGATAGAAACTTTCAAGTACCTCAAGGGAATTAAAGTCCAAGAGGGTAGCATCTTCCAGAAAAAGAGATGTGCAAGAACAAGGGGACACAATTTGAAGATAGAGGGGGGACGGCTCAGAGGTAATGTGAGGAAGTATTTTTTCACTGAGAGGGTTGTGGATGCATGGAACAGCCTCCCTGAGGAGGTCGTGGAGTCAAGAACAGTGGGGACTTCAAGAATGCATGGGACAGGCATAAGGCAGTCCTAGTTGGGGGTAGGAGGAAGTAAGCTGTTGGTTAACTAGGATCTGAAGCTTATCTGTTAGGTAGGAAAATGGGCAGACTAGGTGGGCCAAGCGGTCCTTATCTGCCGTCAAATTCTATGTTTCTATGTTTCAATGACCAACAATGAAGGTGGAAGCCCCGTTGATGATATGCACCGTCGATGGTGTACACTGGTAGCAGTGGTTATTTATAAGAACGACCTGGAGCATAAACTCCTCATTCTTCTCAGTGTTCCCTACTGAGGGGGATGGGCACAGTACAACCTCAACTTTGCATTCTCCTTGGAGGCAAACAGATCTACCAGAGGGGTGCCCCACTGGGAGAACAGACTGTGTACTACCTCTGGATGGAGAGACCACTCGTGAGACGCCCCGCCTACCCGACTGAGTGAGTCCACCAGCTGGTTGGATACGCTGGCCGCATGGACAGCCAGGAGATCGGTGTCCAAGCTGAGCATGAGGGTCCAGATGCAGACAGCTTCCCTGCACAGAGGAAAAGAATGTGTTCCGCCATTTGTTGAGGTAGTACATGGTCATGGTGTTGTCCGTCTGGACCTCAACAATCTGACCCTGAATGTGCGGAGCAAAAACTGTCAGTGCCAGCCGACCCGCCTGGAGCTGCAGAACGCTGATACGGCATCGGGGCTCCTTGGAGGTGCACAGCCCATGGACTCTGTGGTCCCCAAAGTGGGCACCCCAGCCCATCAGGGAGGCATCAGTCATCAGGATGACCACTGGCTCTGGGCGGGCAAATGGAATCCCTTCCTGCAGATGTTCCAGGACTAATCACCACTGGAGAGCATCCCACAACATCTGTGTCACAGTGACTGGCTGGTCGAGGTGGTCCTTGTGCACAGACCACTGGCAGGCAAGCTCCCACTGCAGAGTGCATTTACTATGAGTAAAATGGACCACGCTATTGTACGCCGCCATGTATCCCAAAAAGGTGCAGAAAATCCGAGCAGGGTGCAACTGCCCAACCTGAAATGATTGGGCAAAGGAGGAGAGAGCCTCCGGCTGTCTGATGGAAGCTGAGCCCTGGCTCTGCAAGAGTCGGGCTCCGCCCTGATAAAATGGATCAACTGCGAAGGCACAAGTTCTGACTTGGCCTTGCTGATCAGGAGGCCAAGGCACATGCAGATCTGGAGGGCCAGGTCCCTGGACCACTCCAACTCCTCTCTGCAGGGACCCACAATCAGTCAGTCATCCAGGTAGGGGTAAACCTGGACCACCCCAGTGCCTCGGGTGAGCTGCCACCACTGCGATGCATTTGGCGAAGGCCCTGGGAACTGGGGACAAGGTGAATGGCATGGTCTGGAACTCGTAAAGGATCCCCTCCACAAGGAACCGGAAGAAATGAAAATTACGTACCTACCGTAATTCTGATCTTTCTGTGTATCTTCACCATTCATCACATATGGGTTCTGGCCGGAGACTGTGATCATGGGAGCTTTTAGCTTTTTTAAAAGGATAGGGCGGAGCAGACACAGCATCGGGCGCTGCCCTTGAGGGGCCGGATGACCAAGGCGTGGCGCCGAGGGGTTGGCCGTTAGGCTGAGTCGACTCCGCCTGCCTACCAGTTCTGAGTCGCCGGAGAGGTAAGAGGAAGGAATGGAGGGTGGGACAAGAGAGTCCAAGGGACAGAAAAAGGAAAGGAAAACTGAACTAAAAGGAGAAATAACGACTGAGAGGACAGCATGAAGAGATGAGACTAAGGGGATTGGGTAGGGGCCCCAATCTCTGGAAGCGGAAGAAGGGAGGGGAGAAAATTTAGGAGAGAGTGAGAGGTAACAAGGTATCCAAGACCCTTGTCCATCACCAGATTGTATAGGAACTGCAAGAAGTAGCAAAGCTCTCTGCCAGAATTCAAGGCACAGAATAACTGGCAAATACCCCAGAAGCAGAGTCGGCTATTCTGGAAGAAGGACAGGGTACAGAGATTTAATACTCTCTCAGGAAAGATGTTTGGTGAAAAAAAAAGGGATTTTTTATTTTTTAAAACAGTTGGATGGAAACCAGAAGGAGAACAGGAGGAGGGCAGCCACCAACTCCCACCCCACCGGGGTGGAGACATGTAGTAGAGAAGGAATGACGCTTGAGCTGAACCCTTTGAAGGAGAATACCCCCCTGTGTGTCCCTATTTTACCCCGCTCCAAAGGAGGAGCCACAGAGGGAGGTGGGCCCAGAGACTGAGGCCCCAGGGGGATGGTGGGTGGGGTTGTGATGAATGGTGGAGATACACAGAAAGATCAGAATTACGGTAGATACGTAATTTTCATATCTTATCTGTATCAGTCTTCACCATTCATCACATATGGGTGAGTACCAAGCCCCCCCGAAGGGGGTTGTTTCTTTACACCCAAGGGACAGAGTCCCTAGCCCTCAGTGGGTGACACACTGTGGGAACTCCGGCCTGGAGAGGCCCGAGGAGTGGGGAGAGCGAGACGGTGTCCCCCCAGAGGGAGAAGGAAGTTGCCCTGACAAGCGCCGTCTCGCTCTATGGGAGAAAAGGTAGGTTCCCTGGTGGGCGGAGCAAATCACCCTACGCCGGGCCAAGGGTGACAACCGGGAAAGACGTAGCCACGCCGATCTCCTGGTGCAGATCGCTGTCCCTACGACCCTGGTAGCTACCTCGTTGGCATTGTAAGATGCCCTCGCTTGGTGCCTTGCTAGCTCCAGGCCATGTGCAGAGAGCGCGATGGCTTGTCTGGTTTGCTCCGAGTCAGGCAAAGAAGCTAGGACCTGACCTAGCGTGGACCACAAGAACCTGTTGTAGGCTGCATAGTGGGCCTAGTGAGCGGAAATAGAAAGGAGCAACCGTGCCGAGTAGAAGGTCCTCCTCCCCCAAAAATCAAAATCCGAGGAGTCTTGATCCGGGGGCTGGTCACGGTGGAGGGCGCGAAACCCATCAGGGGTGTCCAGATGCGTCAAGCCAAACTGCAGATGAGGCATAGAACCTGGAGACTCCGGGGAAGCGCAATACCTCTGGCTGAGGTCCCTAGGGTCAGGAACTCCGGAGAAGGGCCTCTGCCAGAAACGCAAGGACGCCTCCCGAAAGGGAGCAGGCCAGGGCGGCACCACAAGGGTGGCCTCACCATAATCACCTAGAAAGGCGTGCGCCGCCTGCTCAGGATTGCTAACAGAAGAGGGAGAAAGGTGCAAGTCCTCCAACATCCTCATGAGGAAGCGCTGATATTCAGAGAGATCAGCAGCCGGAGAGATGTGGACAGAGGGTTCCTCTCCCCCAGAAGAGGGGGATGAGGAGCTGGAGGTCACCATACGTTCTGAGGGTGGCTGCACGGGGGGAGGTTGAAAAACCTGGCTGTCCTTAGCCCTAACGTAGGCAGGGAACCGGGCAGCCACCGCTCTGAACTGCTCCCAGGTGAGAGGGCCGCTAGGACCAAGAATGCCTGGGAGCGCTGGAGAATGTGGCAGAGGGATATGGGCAGAGCCGAGAAAAGAAGTCGGCTGACCTCCGCCAGGGCTAGGGAGTGGACCATGAGCACCCGAGGAGGGTGCCCAGGAAGACTCCACAGCCGACAGCTGTACAACCACGTTGGTACTGCCTTGGCTGCGCCCAGAAGAATCCCCCCAGTGAGGTGACCGGGGCCGTAAGAGTCCAGAAGGACGGTCCCCCGCCTCAAAAGAATGGGACTCCCTCAAGGAACCCGAGGAGGAAGGGTGGAAATCCGCACTTCGGCTTCGCCCAGGGCCCAGGTGGACCCCAGAGAAAGGCCGACGCGCCGACCCCACACCCCTCGACCCCTCAGAGTCTGAGAGAGTCCTCCTCCTCGAGAGGGCCAGCCTAGGTAGCTGGCATCTCTGGGCGGCCCCCGAAGGGGAGACCCAGGGAACAGCACCCTCCCCTCCTGTAGGTTTCTCGATGGGCCCCAAAGTTGGGTGATCAAGACACACCACTGGAGGGGGTACCACCACCGAGGGGTCGATGAAACCCCCAAGGCCAGGCTGCAGAGCAATGGTGGCACGCACCACTGCCTGCTGGTCAGCACCACTGACCCTAGCCTCGGGGGCCACCTGACTCTCCTCAGTAGGGGGCTGGCTCCGACTCATCGACGAGACCACAGGAGCGCCCTCCTCCACAGACAACCCCGAAGGGTGTGACTGCCCGTCTGACTCGAGCTGACCCCGAAGAGGTAGAGTCTGAGGCTCTGAGCCAAACAGTAGGAGGGCGGGCGAAACCAAGTTTGCCAGAGGGCCTGGCAGCCAGAGCTGTGCCCGAGACGGCACCTGTGCCCTCCGCAACCCCGCGGGCGGGACCTGCAGAGAGGCACCAGGGCAGCTCGGGCCAAAGGTCCAGAGCCAGGGCCAGACGCGGCGCCATCAAATCCACCAGCACCGGGGGCGGTACCAGGGACAGAGACGGCACCGACAGCAGCCCCAGCAGCAACCTCGGCGCCGAAGATGCACCGCCGGCCCACGCGCCGCGAGCGGCACCGAGGACCAAGCGGCGCGACGACAGCCCCGAGGGCAGACTCGGCGCAACACGGCACCGACTGCCCTCGGTGCCGTGAGCAGCACCGAGAGGTGGACGGTGCCGAGGACGGCACCGACAGCCGGAGCCAAAGGCCCTATGGCGCCGAGCCACGCAGGCACGTGCGCGTGCTCAACCTCGAGGACGCAGCGAGACATGGCAAAGAGGACGCCGGATCTTGTCCCACGGCACCGCGAGCAGCGCGGCGCTGCAATGGAGTCGATAGGCCTACGGCGCCGAGCGGCATGACAGGGCCCACGCGCCCAACGGCGCCGACTGACGGTATCGAGGATGGCGCCAACCTGGCCTTCCGAGCCACGGGAGAAACACTGGGGAGCCTTCACCCCGGGGGGCGATTGCTGTGGCGCGCCCCGCCCGCCTCCCAGGAGGAAGCGGACGGGCCTCCTGCGCGCGGGAGGAGCCTCGCAATGGCCAGGCTACAGTAGTTGAGGCCTCCTCCTCGGTCCATAGAACCGGGAGGGGACCCGGAGGAAGGGCCGAGAGAGGAGGGTTTGGCCCGACGAAGCGTAACCTCACTTCTGAAAGTCGCCGGAGATCGCCTACCTCAACGCTGGCTGTTCGAGGACACGGGCGCTCCATGGAGAAGCAGGCGTCAGCACTAATCCATGTTGTGAATGGGCCAAGACACGCAAGACACCAGTCGTGGTTGGTCGGTGACGGAATATTTTCGGCCACTCGGTACCGGACGTATTGGGGTCAATTTGTCTTGAAGACTTTTTTGTCCGACTGAGACATGACCCACGGAGAAAAAACACCTAAGCAAACAGACTCAACATCGCAGAATTTCAAATAAAGGAAAGATCTTCCGGCGACGCTGAGTGGAGGCAGAACCCAGAACTGTAGAGCGACCGACGGACTGAACGTCGATTTTTTTCGAACAGGCTGAAGGCCTAAAATTGCAGAGAAGCTTCCAGAAGCGACCTCGATGGTGGAGATGAAGAACTGGTAGGCAGGCGGAGTTTGACTCAGCCTATCGGCCAACCCTCAGCGCCACGCAGTGCATCGTCTGCATGGTCGGCATACGATGCTGTGTCGGGTTCACCACCCTTTTAAAAAAAAAAGCTCCCGCGGGGTCCTGATCTCCGGCCAGAACCCATATGTGATGAATGGTGAAGATTGACACAGATAAGATCAGGTAGTGGGACAGATGGACTGGGACGTGGCAGAGTGAGTCCTGAAGATCCAGACAGCACAGCCACATATTACATAGAATTTGAAGGCAGATAAGGACCGCTTGGCCCACCTAGTCTGCCTACTTCCCTACCTAATGGATAAGCTGCAGATCCTAGTTAACCAACAGCCTACTTCCTCATACCCCCCCACTAGAATTGCCTTATGTCTGTCCCATGCATTCTTGAATTCCCCATTTTTGACTCCACAACCTCCTCAGCAAGGCTGTTCCATGCATTTACAACTCTCCTCATGAAAAAATACTTCCTCACATTACCTCTGAGCCATCCCCCCCCCTCTATCTTCAAATTATGCTCCCTTGTTCTTGCACATCTCTTTTTCTGAAAGATGCTACCCTCTTGGACATTGTTGATTCCCTTGAGATACTTGAAAGTCTCTAACATGTCCCCCCTCTCCCTCCTTTCCTCAAGGCTATACATATTAAGCTCCTTTAGTCTTTCTTTATATGTCTTCTGGTGCAGACCCTGTACCACTTTGGTTGCCCTCCTCTGGACAGCCCCCACCCTGTCTATGTCTGCGGAGATGGGGTCTCCAGAACTGCACGCCATACTCTAGATGTGGTCTCACCAACGGTGTACACAGAAGAATAACAACTTTGTTTTCTACTGGTGATGCCTCTCCTTATCCTTCCCAGTATCCCTCCAGCCCTCCTTACTGCCTTCTCACATTGCTTGCCCACCTTTAGGTCATCTGATATAACTAACCCCAGGTCCCTTTCCATTTTTGTTTCAGTATCTCACCCCTCATTGTGTACTCTTCCTCTGGGTTTTTGTTTCCCAGGTGCATTACTTTGCACTTCTTTGCGTTGAATCTAAGCTGTCATACATTTGACCATTCCTCCAACCTTGCCAAGTCCCTTCTCATCCTTTCCACTCCACCTTGTGTATCAACCCTGTTGCAGATCTTTGTGCCGTCTGCAAAGAGACATACCTTTCCTTCCAGTCCCTCTGTAATGTCACTTATAAAGACATTAAAAAGGACCAGACCCAGTACTGAACCCTGCGGTACCCCACTAGTAACCCCTCTTTCTTCACTGTGGACTCTGTTTACTATTACCCTCCACGTCCTGTTGTCCAGCCATTGTTTTACCCAGGCTACCACCCTAGGATCCACTCCCAGGCTGGCTAATATATTAATCTCTTGTGTGGGACAGTGTCAAATGCCTTGCTAAAGTCTAGGTAGTCCATGTCCACAGCCCCTCCCTGGTCTACTACTTTGGTTACCCAGTCAAAGAAATTGATTAGATTCGTCTGACATGACCTTCCCATTGTGGATCCATGCTGTCTTGGGTCCTGTGCCCCACTGGCCTCTAGGTACTCAACAATTCTTTCTTTCAGAAGTGATTCCATCATTTTCCCTGCCACTGAGGTCAAACTGACAGGTCTGTAGTTTCCTGCCTCTGTCTTGCTCCCACTTTTGTGAAGGGGAATCCCATCCGCCCTCCTCCAGTCCTCAGGTACCACACCATTCTTCCATGATTTGTTAAAAAAGGTAGTCAGTGGTATTACCAGTTCTCCCCTTAGTTCTTTTAGAATTCTGGGGTGAATCCCGTCAGACTCCATTGCTCTGTCCACCTTTAGTTTTAGGAGTGCTTTCAGAACCCTTTCTTCTGAGAAAGGACTGATATCAACCCCCCTATCCAGAGTGCTTCTATTAACTGGATTAGGTACCTCCCCCCTCCTCTTCCTTTGTGAATACTGAGCAGAAGTACTCGTTAAGTATCCCTGCTTTTTCACTGTCCCTCTCTGCCCACCCACCCTCCTCTTTATTCAGCCTCAGTATCCCTCTCTTAGTCTTTCTTCGCTCCCTAATGTACCTATAAAAGATTTTATCCCTCTTCTTAACCGAGTTGTCTATCTTTTCCTCGGTTTGGGCCTTTGCTATTCTGACTGCCTTCCCCGCTTCCTTCTGCTTTAACTGGTACAGTTCTCTGTCCTGCTCCTTGTGTTTCCTTATACTTCCTAAATGCTATCTTTTTCTCCCTAACCTTCTCTGCCATTTCTTTTTAGAACCACAGTGGTTTTGTCTTTCGTTTTGATTTATTTGCTTCACACAAAAGCTTGTTGCCTCTGTGATGGCAGTTCTGATGTTTCCCCATTGTTGCTCCACCCCACCTTCTTGCCTGTTTGCTAGCGCTTTTCTGAGGTACTCTTCCATTTTGACAAAATCAGCCCTCCTGAAGTCCAGTACCTTCACCTTTATATGGCTTGACTCTACAGCAGAGTTTATCGTGAACCGCACTGTTTGGTGGTCACTTGTTCCCAGATGGCTACCCACTTCTAGATCTGAGAACCTCTCTCCGTCCCCATTTGAGGGTACCAGGTCTAAGATTGCTCCCTTCCACGTGGGTTCCAACACTAGCTGTCTGAGGCATGTGCCCTGTAGGACATCGAGAATGGCCCTGCTCTTGGATGTGGCTGCAGCAAAGATGCTCCAGTTAACACCTGGTATATTCAGGTCCCCCCCATCAGCAATATCTCCCCTTTCTCTGCCATCCAAAGGATGCCTTCTATCATTTCCTTGACCATTTCCTCCCAGAGACGGGGGTCTGTATACAACCCCTGTGCGGATTCTGGTGCCATTTCCAGTCTCCAGGGTGACTCACAGTGCCTCTTCTCCTATTTACCCTTTAGTTCCACTGCTTTGATCCCTTCCCTTACATAGAGAGCTACTTCTTCTCCTCTTCCCTCCCTGTCCCTCCTGTAGATTTTGTACTCTGGTATGTTGACATCTCAGTCATGGTTCTCTGTGCTGTGCTTGAGAGATGTTATGATCTGAGACAGAGTGACGATCCTGAAGGTGCACAGCAAAAGAAATTTGTTCAGGTCATGCAGATCTAAGATGGTGTGCCAGCCACCCTTCCGTTTTGGCATCAGAAGGTACATGGAGACAAATCCTGGGTGTACTGGAGGGTCTGAGACAGATCCTGCAGAGGAGCTTGGCGATATCATCCCAAAGGGCTGACAGAATGTTGACAGAAACCATGTCCTCATGTGGGGCATGGGCTCGGCCTGGCGGGTAAGCCTCGAACTTCAGAGGTAGACGCCGACTGACTACTTTGAGAACTCACCAGGCAGAAAGGAAGTGTCGGAGCCGGCCCCCTACGAGAGGACCCAGGGAAGTCAGGACAGGCATGGGGGAGGCACACTCCATCCCATCACTGGGCAAGCTTGGAGATGGAGGAAGGGCTGGCTGACCCCCCCACCCCAGATGAAGAGAGACTGTACTCTCGAAGCACCAGGGATAGTTTATACTTCTGACTCCAGCCCAAATGTATTGCTGTGAATTTTTGCTTTTCCACCGGGACCTCAACCTCCTGGCTTCTGGATGACCATCGCAATGGAATCTGGATGGGGATGCCAAGACTGAGCCTGCTGCCCAGATGGAGGCCGGGACGGTTTGGCCACAGGGGCCAGAGAGAGGCCGAAAGGGCTTCTTCTTCTGACCTTTAGAGCCCTTGGGATCCCTCTGAGTGGAGGTCACTGAGTCCAAGGTGGCACAGGACTTCTCTATAAAGGTGAGGTGCCCTCGACCCCTGGGAAGAACAAGTTGGAGCCCAAGAAGAGGACATCCACAAACTTGTGCTGAGTATCTGCTGTAAAGGTCAAGATCCTCAGCCAAGCCCTGCAGCACATGGCAACTGCGGCCTCCATGGAACGAGCGCAAGAATCGCCGATGTCCATGGCTGTCTGGAGCTGCTGCTTAGCCACAGCTTGGCCCTGATCCCGGACCTGCTTGACCATAGTCTGCAAGTTGGCCAGGAGATGGGAATGCACCCCATCAAGCATGCCAAGAAGGGCATGGGAAAAGTGGGCTATTAAAGGGCCAAACTCACCTGCCAAAGGCAGACAGGAGGCAACATAGACCCTCTTGGCTTTGTGATCCCATTTTTTGGCTTCCTTGTTGGGAGATTTACCCACATACCAGACATTCTCAGTAAGCCAGAACACAGAGTTGGCCACTAGACCCTCAGCTGAGGGGTGCTCTGTGAAACTCGAAAGGGAACCGGTAGGGATCATGTACTTGCAGGCCGTCTGGGCTGACAGCACAGGACAAGAGGCAAGATGCTGCCAAAGCCCCAGAGCAGGGCCAAGAATGGCCTGTGAGACTGGAAAGGCTTTGCCATGGAAGTCACCCCAGTCAAGAATCTCAGTGAGCGGGTACCAAGCCTGTTTTTAGAAAGATTATATCGGCAGCACAGTGGATACCGAGAGAAGGTGGAGAAGACCCATGAAAGATGTGGGGCCATGCTCCTTCGACAAATCCTCTGCCGACTCCATGTCCACCAGATGGGGGTGCAGAGAGGAGTCCTCAGAATCTGAAGACTTGTCGAATAAAGGCCAACCACCAGAGTCTCCACTGACCCTACGGGGCCTGTTGAGAGTGACAGTGACCAACAGCCGCTGAGGAAGCCAAGATGCCATACATGCATCCTTAGGGGGAGGTCCAAGCTTTGGCTGGTTTGGCGATGGCTCCATCACAATCAGTGGAGAAGCCAGAGGAGGCCAAGCTGGTTCCTGCGAACCAGGGTAGGCTGGGGCCTCTGTGGCAAGAGCCAAGTGATGGCCGGGGTAGAGGCCAGGATCAGCTTCATCCCGGTGAACATTAGCTGGTGCCACATGAACTCCTCGTACCACCAGTGCATCATGCCGTGGAGCCTCTCCTCGTATGAGGAGGAAGAAGAGGAATAGCACCACTTGTCCAAATGTTGAGAGCAGGAAAGTTGATATTGACGTAGGCTGCTTGACCTGGGACTTCGGGATCGGGACCTTGAACATTGGGGCCGCTGACAGCGGGTCTCACAGGGAGTCATCGAAAACCAAGGATCCTCCAGGTCCACCATATCCTGAGGGATAGGGGGTGGATCAGCCGGCTGGTCTGACCCTCCCTGGGAGGTAATAGGCGGGACTGGAGTCCTGGAAAGGGAGGTATCAGCCTCATCTTGTGACAATGGGTTGACTGGCTTGAGAAAAATCTTGGCAGGAAGATCGGCCTGCGTCTCTACCAACTGGCCCGATGGGGAGACTGTGGAGCCAGTGGTCTGGGCTGAAGGATCAATCACAGTTGAAACCTCTGTGGAATCCGAGACCCGAGAGCGCTTGTGATCCCACGATCGACAGCAAGACTTCTTTTTAGCCTCTTTCTTCAATATGGACTTCGTACCTGAGGAAGGACTCTGCCCAAGAGTGGGAAGGGCCTGGCACAAGACTCTAAATGCCACTGAGAAGGAGGTGCCTAAAGGGAGCGCCAAAAAGGCCAAAGCTGAAGAAGCATGGTCCGTGGCCTGAGCTGCAGCTTCTTCAAATGCCGCAAGCTGTTCAGCAGACCACACAGCTGCAGAAACCGCACTATGGGCATCCTGAGACTTAACAGGAGGATCCCATTCGCTGGGACGCCCCCCAAAAAAGTCGAGTGTGCTGGTCTTTCAATGTAGAAGGATGCAAGGTGTGACACAGGCCACATGCCTGGGGATCGTGCTCGTGGCCTAGGCAGTAGACGTATATGGTGTGCAGGGCCATTCAGGAAATCTTCTGCCCACATGCATACTTTCTGAAACTGGGAGTCAACTTTGCATCGTCCATCACGGGAGAGGTAGAGGAGATCGCCTAAGGAGGAGTAATTTGCACTTCAAAAGTTTTGAAAGCAAGAGCGGTAAGGAGGGAACCTTCTTTCAGTTTAAAGGAAGATCTGATGCCATGGGGTTGTGCTAGGGAAGTTACCATCCAGGTGGGTGGGAGGAGCCAGCCTGAAGATGTTCCGGCAGGATTTAAAAGGTAAAGGAACACTGCCAGAAGTGTGGAATTGTACATTATATCCACATCCCTAGAAATAACACTTTCCATGTGAGAAAGTGTAGCTTGAAGTCGCGGCTGGTTCAAAAGGAGATGGGTCAATTTCTCCAAAACAAAATTTAAATCCCAGGCCAGGACTGAGAATGGATTGGAGGCTTCAGATGTGGGATGCCCCTATAGAAGATGTGGGACACATCCAGCTGAGCCATGGTACGACCATCCACTGGCTAATGAATAGCTGAAAGGTGCACCTTGAGGGAGGAGTACAGTGAGGAGTACTGGAGGCCTGAATCTTGACAGTGATTATCAGGTAATCTGGAATCTGGCTCACTGGACAGGTGAAAGGGTCAGATTATGATCTGCAGCCCAGATGGCAAACCTCTTCCACTTCATGACATATGTGGCCCTAGTGGAGGGCTTCCAAGCTGCTAAGAGGATGCTCACTACTTTCTGAAACACCCCAAAGTGGGCGATGGCTATGTCCTCAGGAGCCAGGCATGCAAATGAAGGGACATGAGGTTCGGATCAACCAAGGTCCCCTGAACCTGAGCAGGTCCCTGAAGAGCGGCAGAGGGACCAGAGGTTCCTCCGCAAACTGCTGCAGTAATGGAAACTATATCTGCCATGGCCAGTAGGGTGCGACCAGGACCATGCTTGCCCCCTCCATCTACAGCTTGATTAGAACCTTTTGAATCAGAGTAAAGGGAGGGAAGGCGTAAAAGTAACCTACCGCTCCAAGAGAGGGACAAGTCTCACCAGAAAATTCCAGGCCCTGCATCTAGCGAGCAGAAATTGGGCAGTTTTGCGTTGAGTGGGGACTCAAAAAGGTCCAACTCCGAACGACCCCATCTGTCAAACAGATTGTGTGCGATGGATGACAGAAGCTCCTATTTGTGCATCCTGGACTGAGTCCGGCTGAGGCTGTCTGCCAGGGTGTTCAGCACTCCTAGGATGTGGACTGCCGAGAGTTCCAGGCCATGATCCAGTGCCCAGTACCAGACCCTCACTGCTTCCCTGCATAGGGGATACGAACCCCCCCCCCGCTTGTTGATATAGTAGACTACACTGAGATTATCTGACTGACTCAACAACTAGCCTGCAGAGAGGTGGTTCTGAAAGGCCTGTATGGCATACAGACATACCTCTCAACCTCTTTCCTCATAAATCATGGACAAAGCTTAAAATAATCAGGGACAAAGACTCCAAATCAGGGACACATCTTAAAAATTGGTATTATTCATTCAGAAAGCTGACAGAATAAGGGGATTAGTGTAGAATGCATTTTCAGAAGAAGAACAAGCTTATAATTCTAATGCTTGACATTATTTTGTGTTTATAGTCCCCACTGTTCTGTCACAAAAACACAAATTTTACGAGGGACAGAGGACAATTCTGAGGCAAAATCAGGGATGTCCCTGAAAATCAGGGACAGTTGAGAGGTATGCATACAGAACCACCCTCATTTCTAGGATGTTTAGATGAAGGGAAGTTCTCAATCTGAGACCAGGTACCCTGGGTCTGGAAGGGACCCAGGTGAGCCCCCCAGCCCAAGTCGGAAGAATCCGTAGTGAGAATCTGCTGGAGAGACAAGATCAGGAATGGAACCCCTCAAGAGATTCTGGGGATCCATCCACCATTGGAGCAGCTTTCGGACCAGTGAGAAGACCAGCACGGGTTGTTCCAGGTTGTCCGTGCATAGGTCCCACTGAATCACCCGCATGTGCAGTCTTGACAGGGGGGCCGTGGCAATGGCTGCAGCCTTGGGGCCTAAGAGCCTCAAGTAGACCCTCGTGGGACTGGCCCGGTGGCGCTGAAGGTTGAGGTGCTGGATGCCACATCTGGTGCCAAGTCGGCAACTCGGGTTCGGGAGCGAGCTCGGGTTGGCAGGGAAGGAGAGGATTGATCATCCGGAGGACTGCTCTCTTCTCCTGGGGGATGTCCCGCACAACTAGTGGCACCCAGTGGAGACTGGGTGCACTACAAGATATAGGGACCACGCTGGGTGGCCATCTTCCGGACATGGGCGGGAGTGCTCACGCAGCAGGCTGGACAGCACTGCACGTCCCATATTTGGGGAGGGGAAAAACAAGGAAAACCCCTCCTTCCACTGGTAGGCAAAGGTGGGTCCAGTGGTAACGGCCCCACGTTCCCCACCAGGCATCAGGACATCTGCTCCGGTACCCTCTTCATGTGACAGCTGCTCTCCGATACTATAGATAGGGTGCCAGTAGGAGATGGCAGTCCTTCCCCGGAGAACACAGACCCGGGGAGTTAGGGCGAAGCTGCACAAGGAGTGGGTGTGTCCCTCATCCAGAGATCGGGCGGGCTGCGCTTCAAGCAGGATGGGCAGAGCCAATTGACCGAGTGACCATGCTGGAGAGAGGCCAGTTAGTAAGGGCAGAATAAACAGGTTACTCACCTGTAACAGTTGTTCTAGGAGTGGTATATGTTGTTCATCTACACTTGTCGGCAGATCTGCCTTTCCCTTTAAGATCGCCGGAACATCTTCAAGCTGGCTCCTCCCACCCACCTGGGTGGTATAACCCTTGGCTCCGCCCCATGACACCAGATCTTAGCCTGCTGGAAGCCAGGTTTGTGCGTTGAGGTTGAGTAGGTCAGCGTGGATGAACAACATATACCACTCCTAGAAAGTACAGTTACGTCAGAACTTACCGTAACAGCAGATCTTCAAGAGAGGCTCTTGCAGTAGGTATTCACATATAGGACTGACCCACCAGATGTCAGGACTCCACGGAAAAATTTCTAGCTAGCAGTCTCTGGCGGGGGACCGCCCCCATGTCAGGTGACCGGCGCCATACAATGTCAGTATAAAGGGGTGGTCCCCCACGCCCGTCTTCCAGTTCTTCCCCGCCAAAAGGCAAGATGAGAGAGAAGAGGATATTCCCCTCCATGGAAATGGAGCCAAAAAAGCTTAGGGAGATGGGCGGGAAGGCAATACCTACTGCAAGAGCCTCTCTCGAAGATCTACTGTTACGGTAAGTTCTTACGTAACTGTACTTGCTTCGAGAGGGCTCTTGCAGTAGGTATTCACATACAGGACTGAGTCCCAAGCAGTCTGAAACAAGTAAAAGTACTCGGGAGGAGGATTGTCATCCATAGCATGGAACCTCAGGCTGAAAAAGGAGTCTCGAAAAAGGAGACCTTGTAGCACAGCCAACCTGAAGCCTGCTCTACGGCAAGAGGTAATGTCCAAACTGTAGTGTTTCGTAAAGGTATGGACAGAAGTCCAAGTTGTGACTGCACAGATGTCTGCCGCTGACACATTCTTGAAACAAGCTGCAGAGGCAGCTACCCCTCTGGTAGAGTGACCTCTGACTTGACCTGGCAGGGTCTTGTTGTACTTGTAACAGAAAGTGATACAATGAGCCAACCATTTTGATAGGCATTGCCTAGAAACAGCATTGCCTTCTCTTTTCTAAACAAAACAGACAAAAAGCTGGTCAGTTTTCCTGAGATCCTTAGTCTGAGAGGTGTAGTATCTCAGTATTCTGTGAACATCCAAAATATGCAAGAGGTACTCCCCTTGATTGGAGTGTTGCGTAAAGAAAGCGGGTAGCTCAATGGATTGATTCAGCGTAGATTCAGCCACCACTTTAGGGAGAAACTTCGGGTTGATACGTAGAGCCACCCGTTCCTTGTGAAAAATCAAGTATGGAATTTTGCACATCAAGGCCTGAAGCTCGGAAATGTGCCAAGCAGAAGAAATGGCCACTAGGAAGATTGGCTTCCAAGAAAGGAACTTTAAATCAGTTATAGCTGCCGGCTTGAAAGGAAGCAGGGTAAGCTTCTCCAGAATGAAATTCAAGTCCCAAGGAGGGGCAGGAATGAGGATGGGGGGTCTCAAATGGAGAACTCCTCTGAGGAAGGTCTTGGAGACTTCCAACTGAGCAAAAGTCCTGTCCCCAAAGGGAATATGGTAGGCTGAAATAGCGGCCATATGGACCTTTAATGAGGAATGGCTGAGACCCAGATCGAAGAGGTGACGCATGTAGTCCAGGACTTTATTGACTGGGCATGAGAAAGGTTAGAAGTCTTTCGAGCTAGCCTAAATAGAAAATCGTTTCCACTTCATGACATAGGTGGACCTGTTGGAAGGCTTTCTGGCCTCTACCAAAATGTCCGCTACAAGCAGAGAAACTCCAAAGCGGGCTTTTGCTATGTCTGCAGGAGCCACACATGTAAATGAAGGGATTTGAGACCTGGATGAACAAGGCTCCCCTGATCCTTGGTCAACAAATGTTGCGATAGAAGAAGAGGAAGTGGAGGTTCCTCTGAAAACTGTTGCAGAAGAGAGAACCAAACTTGCCTGGGCCAGAAGGGAGCGATGAGAATCATTCAATCTCTCTCCGATCCGAGTTTGTTCAGAACCCATGGAATTAAGTGCATGGGAGGGAAGGCATAAAAGAATCTGTCCCTCAAAGTGAGAGACAGAGCATCCTGCCAACAAATGTCTCGCCCTGGAGCGAGCGAGTGAGCAGAAGGTGGGAAGTTTTGCGTTTTGGGGAGAAGCGAAGAGATCTATCTGAGGTGTTCCCCATCACTAAAAGATGTCATTTACGACTTCTTGATCCAACTCCCATTCGTGGGACCTGGCTGAGGACTGACTGAGTTGGTCTGCCAGTGTGTTTTCCACTCCCGGAACGTGAACCACAGTCAAGTGAAGGTGATGCTGGGTTGCCCAATACCAGATTCTCATTGTTTCCTGGCACAGAGGGTAGGAACGTGTTCCTCCCTGCTTGCTGAGATACCAGACTATGCACATGTTGGGAGGATAAAGGAGAGTAGAGCCTGAAGGACATAAAGAACTGCTCTCAATTAGAGCACATTTATGTGCAGATTTTGTTCAAACTTGGACCAGCTGCCTGGAGTCCTGTGAGACCCTAGATGGGCCCCCCAGCCTTCTCCTAACGCATCTGTCATCAACGTCTGGGAGGGGGGTTTGATGTTGAAGTGAACTCCCAGGGATAGGTTCTCCTGAACCATCCACCAATGCAAGTCGCTGATCATGGGATCGGAAACTAGTACCTCTTGGTCTAGATTTTTCATGGTTTGGGTCCTACTGCGATTGAAGCATCCATTGAGAGATCCACATATGGAGCCGAGCGAGTGGGACTGTCGGAACGGCAGCTGCCATTAGCCTGAGGAGGCAGAGGACTGACCTGGCTCTGACCCTCCTGCGACCGGACAGAGGTCAGGCCTGAGTCTGAAGGGTGTCTACCCTGTCCGGAGGCAAAAAGGTTTTTCCGATGACCGTGTCCAGAATCGCCCCTATAAATTGGAGGTGCTGGCAAGGGACCAAATGGGACTTGGCCTGGTTGACGGTGATACCCAGGTTGGTGAAAACCTGCAGGGTAAGGGAAAGGGAGTGCATGAGTTCCTCCCTGGATGGGGCCGCCATGAGTTAATCGTCCAGGTACAGGAATACCTGAACTCCCTGGATACGCAGGTGGGCCGCTACCACAGACAGGCATTTGGTAAATACTGGGGCGAGGAAAGACCGAATGGGAGGGTCTTGAATTGGTAGTGGTCCCCCTGAAAGCAAAAACGAAGGAATTTGTGGTGGGAAGGGCATATGGGGATATGCAGATAGACATACTGCATGTCCAGAGCGCATAGCCACTGTCCCTGTCAAAGTGGTAGAAGGCTCTGCAAAGAGAGCATTCTGAAGCGTTTGTACTCCACGAACATGTTCAGGGAGCTGAGGTCTAGAATAGGCCTCAGATCTCCTGTTTTCTTTGGAACTAGGAAGAAATGGGAATAGTAACCTGTCCCCCAAAGATGGTTGGGAACTGGTTCTATCGCTGCCTTCGAGAGAAGGGAGCTGATTTCCTCCAGGACCAGAGGAAGATGTTGCGGGGAGTAAGATGACTGGGGGAGTGTTTCTGCAGAAACTATCGAGTGTCCTGCTGATATCAACTAGAGCACCCAAGCGTCTGATGTTATCCTCTCCCAACCCGGCAGATGGGAGGAGAATCTCCCTCCCTACCGGTTCCTCTGGAACCTCCAGAGGCGGTGGGAGAGGCAGGGAGTCAAGAGGTGTGGGGCAGTGCAGCAGCCGAGGCTCCCGTGACTTCTTTGCTGGGGGGAGTCTTGGTTGCTGGAGGGGCCCGACATTTTTTGGCCCGTTTGCCCTGTGTTTTTTGTCTGTCAGTTTTGTATATGAAAAGGACGCCGCTGCCCTTGAGGGGGCCTGTACATAGAGTTGACAGACTTGAGTGCAGTGACCTTCTCCTGCAGTTCTGTAATGATGTCCTTGACATCACCCCAGAACAGTACTGAACCCCTGAAGGGAGCATCCTGGATAGCAGCTTGCACTTCAGGGACCAATCCTGACACACGGAGCCAGGCGTGACACTGTAGGCCTACGGCGAAAAGCCCAAGCTCCTTCCAGCTATGTCCACTGCGTCGTAAGTGGCACGAAGCATGTGCTGACTGGCCGAACGAGCAGAATGGACAAGATCCGCCACTTCCTGCTTAGTCTATGACTCAGGAAGGGAGACCAATTTAGATTCTACCTGACTAAGGATGGTCTTCTGAAAATTCCCCATATGTGTCACATAGTTTAGGGCCCTAATACCAAGGGTAGAAGATGAATAGATCTTCTTCCCGTATTGGTTTAGAAGCCGGGATTCCTTATCAGGCGGAGACGAGCTGAGATGTTTGGGATTTGTGGAGCAGCCGTGAGCGGCGCTGATGATGTCTGAGTCCACCTTGGGGTGGAGGCTGAGGAAGTCTACATGCTCAGAAGCCTGATATAGCCTGTCTGCCTTCCTCAGAAGGGGGGCTAGCGCAGAAGGTCGTTTCCAAATGGTGGAAACAAGATCCGTGTGAGGCTCTTTCCAGGGTGGAATCAGTGTAGGGGCAGTCTCGGGCAGATCCAGATGAGCAACAAGTTTCTTACGTTGTGGGTCTGGCTCCACTGATTGCCACTGATGGACTTCCTGGATTTTCCTCAACAACTCTAGAAAGGAGGGGTCCTCCCAAGGAGACCTCAGAGGAGTCCTCAGCCTAGGGCATTCCGGAGTATGTGGCTCATCTTCGGGGTCAGAACGTCCCGTCTCTGAGTCAGAGTCAGACGTATCTGATGAAGATGAGAAAGACTCCTCCCTATGAGGTGGAGGGACAGCCCCTTTGGGGAGTTCCCTGGGGCATGTATCCTCCCCTCCTCGGGCGCCAGAGGGCTCTCCTCTGGTGTCGGGAAGGAGTCCACCGTCTCCGACGTAGGGGATCCTGTATAAGGTCCGGCGTTGGTAGACTCTCAACCTCATGAGTGAGCTGAGCCTTGGCCTCAGCCCACCAGGAGGCCAAGGTCTTCTTCAGATCCACCGGCGGCTGGGGAGTAGGCAACGGAGGTGGGGGATATGGATATTGAGGATATCCATAGAAGGAGTATCCGTAACCTGATGGCGGTCAGCCCGGCGTTGGGTACTGCAGCGCTGGACATTGCGGCGTCGGGTACCTGGGTGCCAGGGGCTCTGATGGAGCAGAGGTACCTGGAAGAGGCCCTGCTGGCGGGCTAGGCAGTGGTAACACTGGCCCTGTGGGCGTCGGGCCCAGTGTGGGTATACCTTCGATAGGGTCTGAAGGATAGGCCTATCGCCAGGTAAGGGGACGCTGGATGGCGCTGAGTAGGCTGGCATCGGGAACGGCATCAGGGGATCAGGTCCAGAAGGAGGGTTCCCTGATGGCAACATCTCAGTATCCTCCGTGATGACTGGGGAAGGAGGATTATAATCCCTGGGGGTCAGCTGAGAAGACACGGGGACCTCAGAAGGTAACTTTGAACACTGTGGAGAGCCTGGGGCATCGAACTGTTCCGTGGGGTCCAGCGTCGGCTTCTTGGTCAAGCGAGCGTCGGTGGAACTGGCGTCCGAATTATCAGCCAAATCCAGGCAGGCATCAGAGGAGCCAACATCCAACTTATATCGGACTCCCTGCCTGAGGAAGGCCGCACAGGAGACACGTCTTTGTTGGACATAGTTTTGGCTGAGCGCTCCCCCGAAGGGGCCAGCAGCTCAGCAGCCTTGTCCGGGCGAGCGTTGGTGGGACTGACATCCAACTTACCAGACCACTCTGACCCAAAGGCCACGCTGAAGAAGCGGCCTTCACGGGAGCGGAGGCCTCCTTTACCCTGGAGGCTCCCAAAGGGCCCGAGCGTGAGCCAGACGGAAGTGGCGACGCATTCTTGGTAGCCACCAAGACGGCCGTCATGGAGTGATCCCCCAGAGGGGATGTTACCTTTAGTGCCGTGATTCCGGCCGGAGTCGCGGCTGCTGTGGAAGCCGGTTCCCACTCTCTGTGCTTCTCCTTGTTGAGTATTTTCTTGTGACCTTCGGGGGAAGTGGACACCTGCCTATGTTTCTTTAGCTCTTTTTCCATGGAGGCCATTTTCTTCTTTAAGGTATGGGCTTCCAGGGACTCCTGCCTTCTTTTGTGGGTAGCGGAGTTAAACTTCTGGCAGTGCTGGCACTTCTCCATGGGATGGTCTGGGCCCAGACAGAAGAAGCACAAGGAGTGGCCGTCCTTGTGTGGAAGTTGGGATTCACACGAGTGGCATTTATTCTTATGCGATTCGGAGGGCATCTGGGATGACATACACAGCGAATTGTAAAATAAAGTCTAAAGACAGAGAGAAAAGGTTGAAAAGTTTGAAGACTCAAGGACCGACGAATGACTGACGAATCGTTGTTCTACTGCAATGAACTTTCACAAGCCAATGGCAGAAAAGAACTGGAAGGTGAGCATGGGGGACTGCCCCTTTATACTGACGTCATATGACGCCGGTCACCTGATGCGGGGCGGTCCCCAGCCAGAGACTGCTAGCTAGAAATTTTTTAGTGGGGTCCTGACGCCTGGCGGGTCAGTCCTATATGTGAATACCTACTGCAAGAGCCCTCTTGAAGTAAGATCTACTGTTACATGTGAGTAACCTGTTTTTCTAGGATTGTGGATATGTTGTTCTATCCACACAGTGATTGCAGGCCTACGGATTGTGGTTGTGTCCCACGTAGTAAACGCACACGGCATGAGAGTCAGTGCAAGATATCTTCTGCCCACAGGGGCACCGGCGAAACCCAGGAACTGATGTTTCTTCCATCGCAGTAGCAAGGGAAGAGGTAGAAGACAAAACTCGAATGAGTTTTAAAGTAAGTTTTGAAAGTAAATCCGCAGATTTGAGAGCCAGGGCCTACTACACACAGGAGCGCTAAGGTGGGAACCTGAACCTTCCAGCGGAAAGGAAGATCTGCTGTCATGGGGCGGAGCCAAGGGTTATACCACCCAGGTGGGTGGGAGGAGCCAGCTTAAAGACATTCTGGCGATCTTAAAGTGGAAGGCTGATCTGCCAACAAGTGTGGCTAGAACAACATATCCATGATCCTAGAAAACATAGAATTAAAAAAAAAAAAGTAGACCCCTGTGGAAACATAACAGCTCCGTGCAACTGCCAGAGCCTGCAAGATGAGACACCCCACTCTGTCTAGAGGTAGGAAGGCTCTGCCCTGCCCCAGGTCCAGAACTGCCCCTATATACTGAAGCCTTTGGGACAAGTCAAAACAGACTTGGGTAGACTAACAGTGATGCCCAGGGATTGGAACAATTGGAGAGTCCTCTCCAGGGTGCGGAGAAGGTGGTCCTTAGATGGTGCTTTGAGGAGCCAGTCAAGACAGGGGAAGACGTACAAGCCCTCTCGAGAAAGAGCAGCTGCCACAGCTGCTTAGCATTTTGTAAAGACACGCGGCGCAGAGAACAAGCCAAAGGGCAGCACCTTGAAATGGTAATGTTTGCCCTGAAAAAGGAACCTGAGAAACTGCCTTTGCAGTGGACACACTGAATATGCAGGCAGGCATCCTGCATGTCAAGGGAGCATAGCCATTTGCCCTAAGCAGGGGCGGCAGCCCTGGGAGAGTGACCATGCAAAACATTTGTACCAGATGTAGAGACTGAGGTCTTTGAAATCCAGACTAGGCCTCAGGTCTATCCTCTGTTCTTCTGCCACTGGCTTGATTGCCCTTTTAAACAAAAGAGAGTGTACTTCCCCCCGAAGGACTGCTGCGTGGTCTGGAGGATAGGTGGAGGGTACCAGGGGAGTATCTGGGGGTTGTTCCAAAAGCTCCAGAATGCGACCCTTTTCTATAATTTGAAGGATCCAAGCATCTGAAGTGATGGTTCTCCACTGACTGGGACCCGACCTCCAACCACCACCTCTTGGTTGGAAACCGGAAAAGGGGGGTCTAGTCAGGTGTCAGGTAGAGGTGGATCTAACCTCTGGGGCTGATACGTCGCCTCTTGTCCACTTCATAGCCGGACCCAAGGAGGAGGAAGGGGTAGGCAAGCAGAACTGTCCTCCTGTTTTTCCCAAAGACTGGAGCCTGCACCAGACTGGCGGGGCACCTTTCGAAAGGATGGGTGCGGTCCCCTCCTAGGCTGGGTATGGTAGAGCGAATGGATACACTTAACAGCTCTACCAGAGGCCTGTAACTCATTACTGATGTCCTGGACATTAGGCCCAAAGAGCTTGGAGCCACTGAATGGGGGCATTAAGCATCTTCTGCTGGAAATCAGCTGCAAAACCAGATAACCTGAGCTAGGTGTGCCTACAAAGGCAAATGCCTATGGCAGCAGCCCTGGCAACCATGTCAGATGTCTTGTACAAGGTCTGGAGGAGGTGTTTACTAATATCCTTGGTGGCCTGGAGGGACTTGAGGGCCTCCTGCTTCTCACAACATTCTGGGAGAGCCTGAGTAGCTGCCCTGCCCTTCTTCCATATGGTATTCTGGTAACATAGAAACAGAATTTGACGGCAGATAAGGACCGCTTGGCCCACCTAGTCTGCCCATTTTCCTACCTAACAGATAAGCTGCAGATCCTAGTTAACCAACAGCTTACTTCCTCCTACCCCCCCACTAGGACTGCCTTATGCCTGTCCCATGCATTCTTGAAGTCCCCCACTGTTCTTGACTCCACGACCTCCTCAGGGAGGCTGTTCCATGCATCCACAACCCTCTCAGTGAAAGAATACTTCCTCACATTACCTCTGAGCCGTCCCCCCTCTATCTTCAAATTGTGCCCCCTTGTTCTTGCACATCTCTTTTTCTGGAAGATGCTACCCTCTTGGACTTTGTTAATTCCCTTGAGGTACTTGAAAGTTTCTATCATGTCCCCTCTCTCCCTTCTTTCCTCAAGGGTATACATATTAAGCTCCTTTAGTCTTTCTTCGTATGTCTTCTGGTGCAGACCCTGCACCATTTTGGTTGCCCTCCTCTGGACAGCCTCCACTCTGTCTATGTCTTTGCGGAGATGGGGTCTCTAGAACTGCACACAGTACTCCAGATGGGGTCTCACCAACTGTCTGTACAGAGGGATAACAACTTCCTGTTTTCTACTATTGATGCCTCTTCCTATGCATCCCAGTATCCCCCCAGCCTTCCTTACTGCCTTCTCACATTGCTTGTCCATTCCACGGCTGGCTATCTTGTGAATTAATCTTTTGTGTGGGACTGTATCAAATGCCTTGCTAAAATCTAGGTAGGCCATGTCCACAGCCCCTCCCTGGTCTACTACTTTGGTCACCCAGTCAAAGAAATCTATTAGATTTGTTTGACACGACCTTCCCATCGTGAATCCATGCTGCCTTGGGTCCTGTGCCCCACTGGCCTCTAGGTACTCAACAATTCTTTCCTTCAGAAGTGATTCCATCATTTTTCCTACCACTGAGGTCAAACTAACTGGTCTGTAGTTTCCTGCCTCTGTCCTGCTCCCATTTTTATGAAGAGGAATCACATCTGCCCTCCTCCAGTCCTCGGGTACCACCCCATCCTCCCATGATTTGTTAAAGAGAGTAGTCAGCGGTGTCACTAGTTCTACCCTTAGTTCTTTTAGAATTCTTGGGTGAATCCCATCAGGCCCCATTGCTTTGTCCACCTTCAATTTTATTAGTTCTTTCAGAACCCTTTTTCTGTAAATGGACTGGTATCATAGCCCCGTCTTCAGAGTGTTTCTCTTGTTTGGTTTAGGTAACCCCCTTTCTTTGTGAATACTGAGCAAAATATTTGCTCAGTATCCCTGCTTTTCACTGTCACCCTCACCCACATTCCTCTCCTTTATTAAGCTCGTATCCTCCTTTGGTCTTTCTTCGCCTCCCTAATGTACCTATAAAGGTCTTATCCCCTTCTTAACAGAATTGGCTATCCTTTCCTCAGTTTGGGCCTTTGCTATTCTGACTGCCTTCCCAGCCTCTTTCTGCTTTAACTGATAAAGTTCTCTGTCCTGCTCCTTCTGTGTTTCCTTATATTTCCTGAATGCTGTCCTTTTCTCCTTAACCTTCCCTACCACCTCTTTTGAGAACCATAGCGGTTTTTCCTTCGTTGTGTTTTATTGATTTGCTTTACACAAAGGCTTGTTGCCTCTGTGATGGCTGTTTGATCACTCCCCATTGTTCCTCCACCCCTCCTTCTTCTTGCCTGTTTGCTAGTGCTTTTCTGAGGCACTCTCTCATTTTCCCAAAGTCAGCCCTCCTAAAGTCCAGTACTCTTGCTTTTGTATGGCTTGATTGTATGGCTGTGTTTATCATGAACCACACTGTTTGGTGGTCGCTTGTTCCCAGATGGCTACCCACTTCTAAATCTGAGATTCTTTCTCCATCCCATTTGAGAGTACCAGGTCTAAGATTGCTCCCTCCCGAGTGGGTTCCAATACTAGCTGTCTGAGGCATGCCCCTGTAGGGCATCAAGAATGACCCTGCTCTTGGATGTGCCTGCAGCAAAGGTGCTCCAGTTAACATGGCATATTCAGGTCCCCCATCAACAATAACTCCCCTTTTTCTGCCATTCTAAGAAAGCCTTCTATCATTTCCTTGTCCATTCCTTCCCGAGATGGGGGTCTGTATACAACTCCCATGCAGATTGTGGTGCCATTTCCTGTCTCCAGGGTGACCCAAAGTGCCTCATCTGCTCCCTGTTTACTCTTTAGTTCTGTTGCTTTGATCCCTTCCTTTACATAGAGAACTACTCCTCCTCCTCTTTTACCCTCCCTGTCCCTCCTGTAGATTGTGTATCCTGGTATGTTGACATCCCAGTCATGGTTCTCTGTGTACCATATTTCTGTGACTGCCACAATATGCAGGCAACCCTCTTCCATCAATGCCACTAGTTCAGGGAGCTTGTTACACAGACTACAGGCATTGGTACTCATCACCCTCCACTTTTTGATAGCCTTACCCCTTTTAGCCCCATTTCTGTACTTAATGCCTTTGCCTTTTTTACATTTAAATCTGTTCTGCTCCTAATAACTGTGACCTTGGTCTTTACCTCACTAATCACTATGTTTTGTGGGGAAGCTCGATTCCTACTCCTTTCAGTGCCTCCCCTTGGCTAGTTTAAATGCTTGCCAATGAAGCATTTAAACCTCTCACCTAGGATCCTGGTTCCCTCTGGACAGATGCAGACCATCGCACCAGTATAGGTCTGCATCCTCCAGGTGGCTCACCAGTCCCCAATGAAGCCAAAACCCTGAGCTCCACACCAGATTTTCAACCACTCATTGAATTCCCTGGTGAGAAGTGCCTAGCATCTTCCTTGCCATACAGCAAGCACCTCCGAGGAAGGTTGCACGTCACGCTAGTTGTCTAAGGCCCCTTCCCAACTCTACAATCTCCTCTTGCACTGCTCTGATCCCATTCCTAGCCAGGTCATTTGTCCCTAGGTGGACAATGACATCCAGCTCCCTCCCTCGTGCAGCTCCTCCCGATCCAGAGTTAACTTCCTGTCCCCTCCAAGCAGTAAGCCAGGAAGACTACCTTGCCTCCCTCTCCCCTCCTCCCCCATTTTTACCCCCTAATGATTGGAGTCCCCCACCAGGGTTGGTTCCTTCCCCTGTGGGGTCCCATACCACCCTCCTGTGGGTCTCCTTTGTGAAAGTTCCCAGCATCCTCCTTGGTCTCCACTGCAGGTGCCTCCATAGAGGAACCACTATCCACCAGAAGAGCGAATGAATTGTGGAGAGGTACAGCTGGAGGGATGCAACTCTGTTCCACCACTCTCTCCCTCCTTGAGCCCACCCTGGTCCAGCCTCTCCTCTTTCTTGGCAACCTCTGAGGTAGTGGCATTGGTATTTGACAATATGAGATAAATAACTGGCAATCCAAAGTCCCAGGGTGGAGGATGTATAGGCCCTCTTATCCCAAAGGTTGATCCTTCTGGATTCCCTGTCAGGGGGAAGGGAAATGGAAATGATGTATTTACTGTAATTCTTGATCTTCTTGGACAAAGTCTTCACCATTCATTCACACCAATGGGACTGCGCTGAGGGCGCTAGGACTCAGCAGGAGCCAAAAATCTTCAGGAGGTCCAACACCGAGGTAGAACCACGCATGCACAGCAACACGAGGCTGGTTCCCGCCAGTATGGGCTATCTCAGTGTCGATCCTCCAGCTGTCTCAGTTCTTTTTCAACCAAGGAGGTGCAGCATGAAATTCTGAACCAACTTGGGTAGGAAATTAAGGTGAGTATGAAGTTCCACCCTGTCCTTATGAAAGACAGTATATGGAGGTTCTGTGACCAAGGCATGAATTTCAGAAACTCTGTAAACGGAAGTAATGGCCACTAAGAAAGCAGTCTTCCAGGTCAGAAGCTACAAGTCACAGGTGGCTAGAGGCTCAAAGGATTACGGGTGAGCATATCTAGCATGAGGTTGATATCCCATGTGGCCACCAGTTTCCTGACCAGGGTCTAGTGTGTAGAATACCTTTAAGAAATCGCTTGACTAGTGGTAACTGAGCCAGCGACATGTTCTACACTGGCTCATGGTAAACTGAAATCGCATAGAGGTGTACCTTCACTATTGAGTATTTCAGTCCTGCATTTGACAGATCTAAGAGGTACTCCAATACTTTATTTGGTGGGCAGAAAAATGTGTCCAGTGTGGACATTTTTCTTTTTGCACACCAAATGGAAAATTGCTTCCACTTAGTCGTCCAAGTTTCCACGTGGAAAGCTTGCGTTAAAAGGATTTGTGAGATCCTTTGAGACCACAGACCTACCCACTTCTAACTCCTCAGGAGCCAGACATGGAGATGAAGGACGTGCAGGTTGGGATAGTCCAGGGGTCCCTGTGACAGGAAGTCCATCCGAAGAGGAGCTTCCTTGGGGGGACTTCTGACAATCTGTTGATTAGTGGAAACCACATCTGACGAGGCCAAAGCGGGGCAATGAGGATCATCCTGCCCCCCCATGCCTTCAGTTTGAGCAGCACCCTCTGAACTAAAGGAAGGGGAGGAAATGTGTACAGAAAGCATCTTGTCCGCCGGCCTGTCGGTGCAGCGGTAGCGCTACCGCTCGTGACGCTGGCAACCCGGGGTTGGGAACAAGCCTGGGGAGCTGGAGGAGCTGGCGGAGGAGAAGGCTGGCGTCCGTGGACTGCTCGCCTTCTCCAGGAGAGGGGGGACAAGGTTCGGTATTTGACTGACCCCCAGGCGGAGGCCTGGGGTACAGCAAGTGCTTAGCCATTCCAGGAGGGTTGGGCGTGCCAGCCGTCGGTGGAGCTGCGCCTTGACATCAGGGCGCATGGCACGCCCAGGAAAGAACAGGGAAAAACACCTCCTTCGCTCCGGGTGAACGGAGCGCCAGCACAGACCTCAATGGTCCCCTGCCTGTCCCATGCGGCAGCCCCGCGAGGCGCCGGTAGTCTGGTGTTTTGAGCCCCACCTCATCCCTGCCTGGGGAAACCACATACATGGGGGGACCGCCGCAGGGCTCCAGATACGGAAGGAACTGAGGCAGATGCCAGGCGCTCCCGAAGAAGTGGAGAGCAGGAGGTAGGCGGAAAATAGAAAGTAAAAAAAAAAAAAAAAAAAAAAAGTGCATCCTGATAGAAGAATGAAAATTACATACCTACCGTAATTGTTGATCTTTCTGTGTATCTTCACCATTCATCACTAGTGGGTTATAGCACCGGAGATAGGACCCCATGGGAGACTTTTTTTTTCTCTCCTACGGGCAGAGTCGATGCAGGGCCAACTCCACCCTCAAGGCCAATGTTCCATGTGGCGCTCGTGAGTTGTCAGTTAGCTGCCATTGACTCCACCCCAGCCTCAGTTCTGAAATGCCAGAGAGTGTAAGGAAGGGAGGGTGGGATGATGCAAGAGGGCCTAAAGGATAGACAAAAGGAAAGGAATAATGAACTAAAAGGAGAAATAAACGACAGGAGAGAGAAACCAAAAATGAAATTGGGGAAGGGAGAAGGCCCCAATCTCTGGAAGGAGAAGCAGAAAAGATAGGTAAGGGAGGGATGGGGGGGAAGAAAAGCACACCCCCAGGAGCGGTTCTGCAAGTTAGGATTTAGCAAAACGACAGTCCAACTCTGGGCTATCAAGGTTCAGCTGCCAGAGGCAAGGCCTGGATTTTAAGCAGTATGGGTCTCGAAGACCAACTAAGAAAGGGGTGCAGGCTGGTGGTGTGTCTCAAACTCTTCCCACCCGCTCAAAAAAAGGGGGGTGAAATCAAATAGCCATGCAGGCATTATGTAAAAACCTGAACTCAAAATCTGAGTTCATAAATTAAGTATACAAGGGGGGCGTCCCCTGCACTCCAGCAACTCCCTAGAATTAAGGGAGAAGAAGAGAGAGAGTGTCCCCCCATACCCCAAAGGGAATTCATCCCTGTGTGTCTCAACAGTCCTCCTCCGCCTAACCACGAGGGAGAGGAGATTAAGGAAAGCAACAGGAGAAACACAGGGGGAAGGAGGGAGTCCAGAGACTGAGGCCCTAGGGGGAAGGAGGGTTGGATTTAGTGATGAATGGTGAAGATACATAGAAAGATCAACAATTACGGTAGGTACGTAATTTTCATATCTTATCTGTGTCAATCTTCACCATTCATCACTAGTGGCTGAGTACTGAGTCCCCCCCTGAAGGGGGCCCTGAGTTACCCCGAGGGACTAGGTCCCTTAGCCTCCAGTGGGTGAGACATCGGAGGAGAGAACCCTTATAGGCCTGAGATTGGTCTGGGTGAGATGGGGAGCCCCCAGTGGGGGAGGAAAGGTGCCCCAAAAGTCGCAGTCTCACCCTTCGGGAGAAAAGATGGGTTCTCTGGTATGCAGAGTAAATCACCCTACGCCGGGCCAGGGGTGATAACCGGGATAGGCGAAGCCATGCCATCCACCTAAGGCAGATCGCTGTCCCTACTACCCTGGATGCCACCTCACTGGCATAAGATGCCCTTGCTTGGTGCCTTGTTAGCTCCAGGCCCTGCACAGAGAGGGCAATGACTTGCCTGGTTTCCTCCAAATCAGGCACTGAGGTTAGGATCTGTCCTAGCCTGGGCCACAAAAACCTACTGTAGGCTGCAAAGTGGGCCTGATGTGTTGCAATAGATAAAGAGATCCGTGCCAAGTAGAACACTCTTCTCCCCCACATATCGAAGTCCGCAGAGTCCGAGTCTAGGGGACAGTCACGGTAAGGGGCACGAGGCCCAGAAGCGGTATACAGGGAGGTTAAACCCGAAGAGGGATGAGGCAGAGAACCTGGAGACCAGGGGGGAGCGCAATACTGCTGGCGTAGGTACCTTGGGGTTGGAACAGTGGAGAAGGGACGTAGCCAGAACCGATGTGACGCTTCCTGAAAAGGAACAGGCCAGGTGGGAGCCACCAGGTGAGCCACACTGTACTTGCCTAAAAAGATGCATGTCACATGCTCGGGATTGCTAACCGGGACTGGGGTAAGATGGAGGTCATCTAACATCCTCGCGAGGAAGCGCTGATAAGAGGAAAGATCAGATGCTGGGGAGATGAGGACAGATGGTTCCTCTCCCTCCATGGAGGGGGAAGATGATGAGGATGAGCTCTTAGGTTCAGGGTCCGGCTGCACGGGAGCATGGTGGAACACCTGCTGGTCCAGGGCATGGAGGTAGGTGGGGAAGTGTGCAGTGGAACCTCTGAACTGCTCCCAGGTGAGAGGTCACCGAGGACTGGGAATACCTAGGATAGCCGGGGATGGAGACAGAGGCTCGGGGGACAGGCTCCTAGCAACAGGAGAAAGGTCTCTGTCAGGGCAGGGGCACCAACAGGAAACCCTTCGCAGGGAGGGGATCCGAAGGCCGCAGCAAACAGCCGTTCAACCGGATCAAAACGGGCAGCGCTGTGCCCAAAGGAAGAAATCCCCCGTGAGGTAACCGGGATCATGAAAGTCCAGAAGGACGGCCCCTGACCTCAGAAGTTAAAGTACCTCTCGAGGACTCGTCCAGGGAAGGGTGAGGGTCTGTGCTGCGACTCCTTCCAGAACCTGGCTGGGCTCCAGTGAGGGCACACCGTGCCACACCCCTACCCCTCAACCCTTCGGAATCGGAGAGAGACATCGTCCTTGTAGCCACCAGCCTAGGCAGCTGGCAACTGCGGCCGGCCTCTGAGGAGTCCACCCAGGGAGCAGTACGCTCCCCATACTGGTGCGTCCCGGGCTGCCCCAAACTTGGACTGTCCAAACATACCAAGGAAGGGGGTGCCCAACTGAAGCAGCAGAAGTGCCAGTGGCCCCAGGTTGCACGGCTGTGGTCACGGGGACCACTGCTGGCTGGTCAGAACCACTGACCCTAGGGCCTACCGGTGACAACTGACCCCAAGAGGGAGGCCGAGTGTTGGCCCAGGTGCTGGAAACAGAGGGGTCCAATGATTCCAAAGAACCTGGGAGCCAGTCCGGATCAGACCCAGAGTCCGCCTCCGAGGAGGCAGTCTCTGAAGTCCGATGTCAGAGAACTCCCCAAGCCTCTCCAGTTCCTGGACCATGAGCTGAGCACCCCTGCAGCCTGGCGCGGAGGCGGCTGGCTGCACGCCCGGTGCCGACACCAATCCAGCGCTGCGAGGAGCACCGGAGTCAGGCGCGGCCCCAAGCACAGCGCCACCTTCCCCCCTGGTGCCATGGACAGCCAAGCCCAGCATGACACCACACCAGACACCGACACCCACCCCAGCACCACAAGTAGCACCGGAGCCGGGCACGGCCCTGAACGCGGCGCAGTAGAGCACCCCAGTACTGCGAGTGGCGCAGGAGCCAAGGTCGGTGCTGACCCCATCCCTGGTGCCGCTAACCAGAATCAGGCCCAGAAACTCCCAAAACACCATCCCCGGTGCCATCGAAAGCCCAGATGCCGTGAACAACATCAGAAGTGACGGCGGCACCAAGAGAAGGCCTATCGCCGACAGCAGCCCTGCTCTCTAAGCCCACAGTGCCGCAAATGGCTATGGGATCAAGAGCGGCGCCACAAGACGGCGCCGAGGATGGTGCCAGTCCAGACCCAGAGGGCCCGGAACACGACACCAAGGGAGCCTTCGCCTCTGAAGAGGCAACTGCCAAAGTACTGCCTCCCGATGACCCCTGAGAGGGTCAGACTGAGCCTTCTGCACTGCGGAATAAGTCCCCGACGTGGCAAGGCTAAGAGAGGCGGGGGCTCCCTCCTCCATGGCCTGTATAGGACTGGGAGGGGACCTGGAGGAAGGGCCAAGAATCCTTGCCTTGGCTCAACTGCGCACTCGTCCTCTGAAAGCCGGCGGCGCACGTCCTACTTTCCACGCGTGTTTTTCAACAACTCGCAGTCCATGGAAAACAAATGTCCGTGATTGTCCATCGTGATTCAGGACGAGGCAGGAGGCAGCGGTCATGCTGGTCCATCTCAGAACGGAGGCGGCCACAGGGCACCGGCGCTACAGGAGACCACCCACTTTCGTGGTTTTTGCCCCCCAGATGAGACATGACCGTTCGGTAAATAAATACAAAACAGTACTCAACACCACTTTGAATAAACAGATAAAGGTCTTACAGGCCAGAAGCGACATCGAGCAGGGTGAACAGAACCGAGGCACACCACACACAACTAGGCTGACGAACTGTAGGGCGCAACACTCAACTAGCGCAACGCAGATCCAGCAGTCTCCACACGAGGTCTTCACTCGACAGCGGGAGAGAAAGAACTGGGACGGAGTCGATGGCAGCTAACGGCCAACCCGTGAGCGCCACATGGAACATCGGCCTTGAGGGCGGTGCCGCCCCTGCATCGACTCCACCCATAGGAAAAAAATAAAAGTCTCCCGTGGGGTCCTAGCTCCAGTGCTATAACCCACTAGTGGCAAATGGTGAAGACTGACACAGATAAGATCATCAGGCACTTTATTTTTGGAGCAGAATAAAGACAGTTTTGCATTGAGTGGGGATGCAAAAAGATCCAGATCTGGAATGTCCCACTCATCAAACAGCGATTGTGCACCGCTGGGGTGAGCAACCATTCATGGGAACCCGCCTCCAGCCTGCTGATGAGATCCACTAGGTCATTCTGACTCCCTGGCAGGTAGACTGCCCGAATTAGGGTAACGTGCTCAAGACATTTCTCCCACCCTTTCATGGCCTCCCTGCACAGAGGATAGGAGCGCGCTCTAACCTGCTCATAGATGTAATACATCACTGCCTTATTGTCCGTCTGAAAGAGACTACCTCGTGGTAGAAGACATCCTTCAGGACTCAGAAGCATATAGAACAGCCCTCCTCTCTAAGACATTTATGTGAAGATGAGACTCCTCTTGGCTCCACACACTCTATGAGTACGGAGGTCTTGACAGTGAGCTCCCCCACCGATCAGAGATGCATCTGTGGTGATGATGATCTGAGATGCCGGTTGGGCAAAGGGGAGACCTTGTAGAAGCCTGTCTTCGAGGCCCAGCATTTGCTACATGGATTGGGCTCGTACAAGGTTACTCTCTGTGAGGATAAGAGCCATCCAGACAAAGTGGGTAACCTGACCCCCGGGAGGAAGGCCTTTGCTAGGAGGTGGCCGGGGGGGGGCTATGGAGAGAAGCTGAGATGCTTGAAGCTGTGACTTTTGCAGGGTCGGCAATACCCTCATGGAAGAGTCCTGCATGTCTAGGGATGCAGCCAGTCGTACCGCTGGAGAGGTGGTAGGAGAGTCCCTATGGAGACCATCCTGCCCCAAACAAAGACCAAATTTATTTCTGAGGTCGAGAATAGGTTGCATGCCACCTGTTCTTTCTTTTAGGGACCAGAAGACTACAAATAAGGCCCTGAATCTCTGAGGTGAGAAGGTCTGACTGTGAAGTGGGAAGACTATGCCGTTGCTTGGGGGGGGGCAGTTGTAAAGTCTCTGATAGGTTGAGGGAGTACCCCTTTCGAGAAAATCTGGGGGGCCTACTTCTCTATTGTCAGACTGCCATAGGCTGAAAGTTAGTCAGTCATTCACTGCAGGGTGAAGTTCCACCTCAGGTAACTGAGATGGAACCAGGACTAATGTCTCAGAGAGTGGCACTTGGCGCTTTTAGGCCCTGTGCCTTGAGCTGCGTTTTCTTCGCGGCTGATGGGGCTGAACTCCATAAAAAAAACACTGTCCCCACCTCGCAGAACTGCTTGTTGTAAAACTGACGACAATTCCAGTCCCCTTGAGGGGCGGAAGGATCCAGTCCTGCTGTTCTGAATGTAGCTACTTGAGTGCCGAACAGGTGAGAAGATGATCTAAGTCAGGAGAGTCGCCTGACACAGATCCCAGTAGTTGCTGCCCTGGAGGCAGAGTCATAGGCCTCCACAAAGCTTTTGCAGCAGCGACTGCTCATTTCCCCATGGCGTCAATCTTGCAAGATTCCCCTATTGATACGACAAGCTGTGGACCCATAGGTGAGAACAGCCTCGTCATTCTGTGCTCTGACAAGCACAGTATCTGCAGGGGGTTGTAAGCTAAAAAGAGTCCCTCCCTGGGAGGGGCATCGAAGGAATCAGCTGGCCTTCCCCACACCACATGCGATAAAATGTCAAGGAGAGTGGGCAGAGGGTGCAATGTTCTTGCACAAGGGAACTTGAGCATCTTTTTTTTTTTTTTAAACAATAAACAAGAAAAGCATTTAAAATTAATGAACTGGACCAGCCTGGTGGCACTGAGGGTTGAGGCGATGGACGTCACAACTTGCGCCACACCAGTGACCCATGTTTGGGAACGAGCGCGGGTTGCCGGGGGTCGGCAGGGAAGGAGGTGGATCAAGTGTCCAATGGACTGCTCTTCATCTCCGGGGAGGAAGGGTGCCTGCGGTCGGTGTGCGTCTGACCCCTGGCAGAGGCTGGGGGTCAGCACAGCATTGCTGACATAACAAGGGGCTGGAGCTTGGCAGATGCCAGGTGGGGACGCGTGTGGATGTGTACGTGTGCCCGTCAATGGCTACATTGCACGTTGAGCTCTAGCAGGGGAGAAAACGAGAAAGACCCTGGCGGCTGGTCGTGACGGCTTGATGGCCGTCCCCGATGCTCCGTTCCCGTAGGTAACATCCTAAGCCACATCCTGCTTGGGACGGGAGAGTAGGGGGCTCGTTATTACCTGTCACAGGGACAAGTCGTGGGGGTTACAAAGGTGAGGGCCTGAAGGAATGGGTTTGGGATGGCGCGACAAGAAAGGCCGACCAGGGCGGGGGAGAAATAAAAAACAAAATAATTAATTAACTGAATGACTAAAAGTTGCTGTCGATGACGAGAAGTTTGACTCCGTGGGTAGTGACGCCATCACTGAAGCGCACTAGATGGCAGGACAAAAGAAAGCATGTTACGTAAGAACTTACCGTAACAGTAGATCTTCGAGAACAGCTCTTGCAGCAGGTTACACCATTAGGACTGAAGCCATCAGGCATCAGGATCCCAGGGAAATTTTCTAGCTAGCAATCTTCAGCGGGGACCGCCTCCGACGTCGGTCCCGCCCCCGACGTCAGGCATAGTACATAAGGAGGTGGTCCCACCATAATCCCCAGTTCTCCTGCCGGAGACTCCCAGGCCGCTGGCTGACATCAGAAGAGGAGACTGAGGATCCGCCATCAGATGGTCAAGACTAAAAACAAATCGCTCCATCCTGAAAGATGGATTTATATATATATATATATATATATATATATAGCCAATCTCCTCCTAAGGGGAATGGTGGGCGGGAAGGTACCTGCTGCAAGAGCTGTTCTCGAAGATCTACTGTTACAGTAAGTTCTTACGTAACTGTACTATCTTACTTCGAGATACAGCTCTTGCAGCAGGTTACACCATTAGGACTGATTCCCAAGCAATAGTGACAGTCTTACGCCATCGGGAGGAGGACAGGCAGAGATTACAACCCTGCTCGAGCCTAGGACAGAAGCCCCTGGAGGACAGCTAGGCCGAAACCTGCCCTTCGCCTTGAAGCGATATCCAGGCTGTAATGCCTAATAAAGGTATGCACCGAGCTCCAGGTAGCTGCAGCACAAATAGCTGAAGTGGAAACATTCTTCAGCGCTGCAAAGGAGGTGGCCAATCCTCTGGTAGAATGACCCTTGACCACGCCTGGCAAGGGTTTGCTGCGCTCATCATAACAGAAAGAGATACACTGAATGAGCCAACGCGAAAGGGACTGTTTAGAAACAGGAGCTCCTTTCATCCTCTCAGCAAAGGAGACAAACAGCTGATCCGCTTTCCGGAACTGTTTGGTTCTAGTCAGATAATATCTGAGACACCTGTGAACATCCAGGGTCTGAAGCAGTGCTTCTCCTCGATTGGTGTACTTGAGAAAGTACACTGGTAAGTCGATATCCTGATTAAGGGTAAGGGCTGAAACCACTTTAGGCAGAAAATACAGGCTACTCACCTGTAACAGGAGTTCTAGGAATGGTATATGTTGTTCATCCACACTATCTAGCAGGTTCCTTGCCGCTTTAAATCTTGCCAGAAGGTCTTCAAGCTGGCTCCTCCCACCCACCCGGGTGGTAAAACTCTTGGCTCCACCCCATGATGCCAGATCTAGCCTGCTGGAAGCCAGGTTGTGTGTCGAAGCCGGGGAGGTCGTGTGGATGAACAACATATACCATTCCTAGAACTCCTGTTACAGGCGAGTAACCTGTATTTCTAGGGACATGGATATGTTGTTCATCCACACTATCTGGCAGACTCCTAGAAGTTCTCTGGGAGGAGGGAGGCAAGGTGCACACCCCCTACTTAGGGAATAAAGACTGGAGAACCGAGGCCCCGACCAACATCCCGGCGTGACCCAAGGTAGATGTGGTAGGGGTTAAAAACTGTATATGCCAGCTTCCAGGTAAAAGCCCTGTGGATATCCTAGACAGGGGTATCCTTGGAAGCAGCCACCGATGCAGCGGAAGGGCGGGTAAAATGAGCACTTATCCCTCTGGGAGGCTCCATTCCTGCCCACCTATAGCGGAGATCTATGCAGGAGGTGACCCACCCGTTCATTGTCCGCTTCGCTGCAGGTCTGCCAGGTGCAGCTTCAGCGTAGATGACAAACAGCTGGCGAACCTCTCCTGAACTTCAGCCCTACGCTCCCTGCGAGCGCTAAATTAGGGTCTCAATGGATCCTATATCCGGCCTCCGAGGTGTAAATGGGATTGAACCCCGGCAGAGACAATACCCGGTTAGGGAAAGGCTCCGACACCACCTACGGAAGGAACTTCGGGTGGGGCGCAGGACAACCTTGTCCTTGTGGAAGACCAGATAGGGAGACTCAAAGGAGCGCCTGGAGCTCTCCCAGCCTTCTGGTTGGCGTGGTAGCCCCAAAGAAGGTGTTCTTCCACAACAGGTGGGGAATTCGCACCTGTGCATAGGTTCGAACGGCTTGCCCGTGAGCTAAGCCCATATCAGCGTAAGATCCCACAGAGGTGGGGATACTCTCCCCAGAGGGGAAGTGTGATCAAGGCCTTGGAAAGCGCCAAACCACCTTTCCTGTGCCACCAACTACCTTCCGGCCCGTGCCTGGAAGACAGGGGTGGCTTCCAGGAGCACCTTAAGGGTCGTCGACCGAAGCCCTTGCTAAAGAGGAAGAACGGACCACAGGTAGTCCGGAATGCTCGCCGAGGAACAGGAGAGGGGGGACCAGGCCCTATCCTAACACCAAATGGAGAACTCTTCCATTTGAAGGCGTAGCATATCTGGTCGACTCCTGGCAGGATGCCCCAACAACGTCGAGGACCTTGCCGGAAGACCCAAGCTGCACAGGGACCAGGCCGCCAGGTGCAGGGATTGAAGGTCCGGATGGAATACCTTCCCCTGATAACAGAGATCAGAACCGGGCGGGCTGGAAGCCACCTCGGGAGCCTGGGGCTGAGACTGAGGAGAGCTGGATACCAGAGCTGGCAGAACCAGTCTGGGGCTACCAGAATCACCTGCGCCTAGTCCCTCCTGGCCTTGCCTGTGGGTCAAGGGAAATGGGGGAGAGGCGTAGAAGAGGCCCGGGGTCCGCAGCCTCAAAGGCATCCCCTACAGCAAACCTTGCTGAGGGGCCGGACATGAGACAGTCTTGGCCTCAGATTCTCCCTGAGGGAAAAAGGTCCGCCCGAGGCGTGACCTACAGGGAGAAAGAGCTTGTGCTACCTCCAGCAGGGAAGACCACTCGTGAGGCGCAGCCCTTATCCGGCTTAGGGCATCAGCCAGGGTGCTGGAGGCTTCTGCCATCGAAATGGCTAGGAAACCGCCTCCCGGCTGCGCGCAAGACCCAATGCAGAGAACCTCCTTATGCAATGGCAAGAGGCTCGTCCGACCCTGGCGGGTTAGGTAGCACATGGTCGTGGTATTGTCCGCTTGGACCTAAACCACTAGACCCCGCACAAACGGAACGAAACAGTGCGAGCTAAGCGGACTGCCTGGAGCTCCAGCAGGTTGGAATGACATCGGGACTCCCGAGAGGACCAGAAGCGGTGCACTCTGTGTTCCCCTTGATGGGCACCCCCACCCATCAGAGATGCATCGGTCGGAGAAGACTGTCGACTCTGGGCAGACGAACGGGATGTCCTCCTGCAGATGAGCTGGAATGGTCCGAAGGAGAGCGTTCCCCAACCCCTGGGCTGCTGTCATGGACTGGTCCAAAGGATCGCAGCATTGTGACCGCTGGGTGGCCAGCCCCCATTAAGGGGATGAATGGACCAGCGGGTCCAAACAGACCACGCTGGTGCAGGCCGCCGCAAGGCCCAGGAGGTGCAGGAAGTCCTGGGCAGGCTGCAATTGTCCAGTCAGACATGACTAGGTAAGGGAGGAAGAACCTCGGCCCTGTCCACCGGGAGCCGAGCTCTGACTCAAGAGTCAAGCTCTGTCCCGAAGAAAGGATCACCCGCTTAGACACGAGTTCCAACATGGCTCCATTGGAGAGGAGACCGGTCTGAGAGCAACCTAGAGGGCTAGAACTCTGGACCGTCCCCCTCCACTCTGGAGGGGTTGCAGTCAGGCTGCCATCTGGGTAGGGGTACGCCTAGAGCCTTCGGCGCCGCAGGAATGCTGCTGAGAAGAGACCGAAGGGTATGGCCTGGAACTCGTAAAGAGATCCCTCGTTTTAGAAACGGAGGAGTCTCCCAAGACACAGACGGATAGAAGTGTAAAGAAACGTCCTGGAGGTCCAGGAAATAGAGCCATACGTCTCGTTCTGAGGATGGGATATCTGAGTCAGAGTGACCATCCAGTTGTGCGGGTCAAACATGGGGCGCAAGCCCCCCCTGTCCGTTTGGGGACCAGGAATACCTGGACACAAACCCCTGGTCTGGAGGAGGATCCGCCACTTTCCTAATCACCTCTAACTCGAGGGGCAGGGCAAATCGGCTCAGCGGGCCGACAGTGAGGCTGCGGACCCTATGGCCCCCCGAGGGGCAATGGCTCGAAAGGGTGGGGCCTGCTCGCAATCCAGAGGCAGGACCTTCCCCTAGCACCTCCGACACCCAGCGGTCTGTGAAAGCGGACCAGGCAGAGGAGGAGCGGAGCCGTCTCACCACGGGGGGACCCGGGTAGGGGTGACGAGGCCGGGGACGGCGCCCCTCAGCCTGTCACTGAGCAGGCTTGGAGGAGGGACTGGCCGAGGGAGCTCCTGAGCCTTTACCTCCCTGCTTCCCTTTGGAGGAAGCCGCTGGCTTGGGGTCAGGATGCCCAGCACAAGCCTGCTGGCCCTCATGCTGGTGTTGATGGGCCTGTCGAGCCACAGGGGCCGAGACAAAGGGGCTTACGCAAAGGTTGCCAGCGGCCCTTGTCCCTCTGGACGGGGGTGACCGAGTCCAGAGTGGCAATGGACTTCTCGGTCCCCTGGAGGTGTCCCTCCACTCCAGGGCCGAAGAGGTCAGTCCCCAAGAAGGGGATGTCCGCCAACTTGTGCTGGGTATCCGTTGAGAAAGTGGATATCCTCAGCCACGCCCTGCGGCGCATGGCCACTGCAGCCGCTACCGACCTGGCACAGGAATCACCTAAGTCCAGAGCAGTCTGAAGCTGCTGCTTCGCCACCGCCCTACCCTGGTCCCGCACCCGCCGGACCATGGTCCGCAGGTCTGCCGGGAGATGAGGGAGCACCTCATCCAGGGAGCCCAAAAGGGCGTGGGAAAAATGTGCCATCAGTGCGGCCGAGCTGGCCTGTCGGAGGCCTAGGGAGAACACGGCATAAACCTTGCGCCCGACATAGTCCATCCTTTTGGACTCTTTGTCGAGGGGCCTATCCACATCCCGAGAGTTCACAGAACGCTGGAAGACATTATCAGTAACTAACCCCTCAGCGGAGGGGTGCTCCAAAAAACCAGGCAAAGAACCGACAGGGACAGAGTACTTCCTGGCCGAGGGCGCAGTACAGGAAGTAGGCCGCTGCCAAAGCTCCAAGGCCGGGCCGACGATGTCCTCGGCCACCAGGAAGGCCTCCGAGGGTGAACCCCCTCGGTCTAGAATCTCCGTCAGGGGATAAGAGACCCGTTCGGACACAGGTTCAAGCTGCATCCCGGTGAACTCCGAGATGAGCCGAAGCAGACCCAGAAAGGACAATGGGCTGTCGTCCACAGAGCGGTCCGGGGAGGACCCCGGGCCCTCCCGACTGGGGAACATGAAGGAGTTGTCGGACTCCGAAGGGTCTGCAGAGAGCTGCCTCAGGCCTGAGCCACTCTTCACCCGCTGAGGGCGGGTGGGAGTGAGAGTGACAGACAACCTGCGGGACAGGTTGTGACCCGACCGAGGTTCCACCGAAATCGGTAGGGCAGCAAGATTCGGACGAACAACTGGCCCTGAAGTGGGCACCTCGACTGCAGCGAGCAGTTGCATCAGCCGTTCGGGCGGCAGCTGCTTGCTAGACGGGAAATGAATCGGAGTCGATTGATTCCCGGACAACAGCAACTGCTGCCACATGAACTCCTCGTAACGTCGACGCCATCTGCATCGAAGCCACTCCTCATCCGAGGAGGGAGACGAGGAGGAACAGTATTGCCACTTAACTCGGTGCCCCGACCGAGACTGCTGAAGTCGGCGGGAGCGGCTTGACTGAGAAGAGGACCGAGACCGAGACCCAGATCCTCGGCGAAACTGAGGGTGGGTCCGGGAAGGAGCGGGGAACACCCGCTCTTCCCTCGGCTCGGACAAAAAGACCGAGGCCTGTCGCCCCGAAGGTGCAGGCAGAACCTCGGCCTCCACCAGGGAAACTGGAGAAGGGTTGACGGCTCCTGCAGTAGACCGCCCGGGTGACGGGTAGAGAGAAGACTCGACAACGTCGACGGGAGTCATGCCGGCTGGCCTGACGGGGACACCGTGAAGCCAGCGGCCTGAGCCACAACCTCGACCGAAGTCGAAAGTCGGCAGACAGGGGAAGGGGACCTCTCCCGCTCCCGCAAGCGCCAGTGATGGGACTTACCCTGCGACTCCCTTGACCTGGGCCGAGAGGCAGGTCCTGAAGGCCCTTCTCCCTTCGAGGAAAGGGACTGATGAAGCTCCTTGAACGAAGCTGAATGAGAGGAACTCAAAGAGAGCGGGATAAGCGCCGTGACCGAGGAAGGGGGGGGGGACAGCCTTGGTCGCCACCTCCTCCATGGAGGAAGAGAGATCGAGCTGCTCAGCCGAGACAGCCGACGGGGACACTGCCCGACGAGCCTCTAAAGATTTTTCCAGCGGGGAAAAAATTCCAGGTCGCCCGAGCCCCAAACGGGCCGCACGATCCTCCAGGACGCTGGTTGAAAGGGCACAGCAAAATTTGCAAACTTGTGGATCATGGTCCAAGTCGAGGCAGTAAACGCAAGTGGAGTGCGGGTCCGTCCTGGAGGTATTCCCCGGTGCCTCCGAGAACCGGGAAACGAAATATCCATCACAGCAGCGAGGGAAGAAGACCAAAGTTTTAGAAAACTTCCAAACTAAATTTGGAGAAACCGAAAAATCAGGAATCAGTCGAAAACGCAGAGCGCTAAGGAGGGTACCTGAGCTTCCAAGCGGTAAGGAAGATCTGGCGTCATGGGGTGGAGCCGAGAGTTTTACCACCCGGTTGGGTGGGAGGAGCCGCCTTGAAGACCTTCCGGCAAGATTTAAAGCAGCAAGGAACCTGCCAGATAGTGTGGATGAACAACATATCCATGTCCCTAGAACTTAGGATTTGTCCTCATGGATACCCTGTCCTGGTGGAAAATTAAATAAGGCTCCTTGCACATGAGTGCATGTAATTCGGAGATTCTTCTCGCCGAAGTAACTGCAACTAAAAACAATGTTTTCCACGACAGAAAACGTAGCTCGCAATCCGCGGCTGGTTCAAAGGGTGGCAGCGTAAGCTGCTCCAGGACAAAGGGCAAGTCCCAAGGAGGAACCGGATCCTTGATAGGTGGCCTAAGGTGGAGGACCCCCCTTAAAAAGGCACGAGCCATGTCCAATTGAGCCACCATACGATGGTCTATGGGGGCGTGATAAGCTGAAATAGCACAAAGATGCACTTTGATCGAGGAGTAAGCTAGCCCAGATTGGAAAAGTGAAAGCAGGTATTCCAAAACCAGCTTTTCAGGGCAGTCTAAGGGCGAGAACCCGTGCGTTTGAGCCCACAAGCAAAACCTGTGCCACTTCATGCCGCATGTTGCGTGTGTTGCCGGTTTCCTAGCGGCAGAAAGTACTTCTGCCACCTCTTGCGAGACCCCGTGTCGCATCATGGCTACGTCTCTAGGAGTCAGGCATGTAGGTTCAATGAACGCAAGTCCGGATGGACTAGTGAACCTTCCTCCTGAGACAACAGATGGGAGCTGATTGGCAAAGGAAGCGGAGGTTCCTGGGATAGGTGATGCAGGAGCGGGAATCAGATTTGCCTGAGCCAGAAAGGCGCTACCAAGATAAGCGTCGCATGCTCCCAGCAAAGTTTGAGTAGAACTCTCTGGATCAACGGGAAAGGAGGGAAGGCATAGAGGAATCTGCCCGCCCAGGAGAGGGACAACGCGTCTCGCCAGAAAACACCAGGCCCTGGATCTAGCGAGCAAAAATTGGGCAGTTTTGCGTTGGATGGGGACGCGAAAAGGTCTAATTCTGGAGTTCCCCATCTGTGGAACAGATCCTCTGCCACCTCCTGAAGAAGCTCCCACTCGTGGACTCTGGCCTGGGAGAACGACTCAGGCTGTCTGCAATGGTATTGTCCACCCCAGGGCGGAACTGCAATAAGGTTTGCGCCGTGTCATATTACCCACTCCCACACTCTCATGGCCTCCCTGCAAAGGGGGTAGGAGTGTGTGCCTCCTTGTTTGTTGAGGTAATACATCACCGCAGTATTGTCTGTTTGCAACAGGAGAGTACTCGGTGGGATCTCCGACTGGAAGGCTTGCAGGGCGTAGAGGACCGCTCTCATCTCCAAAATACTGATGTGGAGATGAGCCTCCTGGATTGTCCATAAGCCCTGGGACCTCACCCCATCCAGGTGTGCTCCCCACCCGAGCCCTGAGGCATCTGTAGAGAGAGTAGCCATAGGAGTTGTGAAGGGAACCCCCCTGGAGAGGGTTCCCGGGTCTAGCCACCATTGCCAGTCCCGAATCACAACCTTCGTGATTCGGACTGGCTGCTGCAAATGGTCTTGCCTTTGGTCCCACTGCACCCTTAACATCCACTGGGTTACCCGCATGTGGAGTCTTGCCATCGGGACTGTTGGAATGGCCGCAGCCATGTGTCCGAGCAGACGAAGGACCAGTCTGGCCAGGACGGTCTTCTTCGCTGACAGGTCCTTGATGAGGGACCGGATGTGTTCCTCTCTGTCCTCGGGAAGAAAGGCTTTTCCCTTGACAGTGTCCAGAACTGCCCCTATAAACTGCAGTCTCTGGGACGGTACCAGGAAAGACTTCTCGTAGTTGATGAGGATGCCCAAAGATTGAAAAAGGGACTGGGTACGCTGTATGGCCATTAACAAAGCCTCCTTGGAGGAGGCCATGAGAAGCCAATCGTCCAGGTATGGGAACACATAGTGGCCCTGTCTCCTTAGAGACGCCGCCATGACTGCCATGCAGTTGGTAAATACCCAGGGTGCTAATGACAGCCCAAAGGGAAGTGCTCGGAACTGATAATGGTGGCCCTGAAACTCGAAGCACAGGAACCTCCGTGCGCTTGTGCAATGGGGATGTGCAGGTAAGCGTCCTGCATGTCCAGGGACGCCAAGAAGGCGTCCTTCTTCAGCATGGGGATTAGACCCGGAAGGGTCACCATGCAGAAGCGTTTGTAGACGACCGACAGATTTAGGTCGCTGAGGTCCAAAATTGGACGGAGGTCCCCTGTTTTCTTTGGAACCAGGAAGAAGTGCGAATAGTATCCTGACCCACTCTGGTTCACTGGGACGTGCTCCAAAGCTTCCTTTTCTAGAACAGCGAGCACTTCCTGCTGTATAAGCAGGGCATGCTGACCCGAGTAGTGGGAAAGCAGAGGAGGTCTTGTGGGTGGGTTGTCTACGAATTCTATATAATGGCCTTTTTTGACCAACTGTAGCACCCACCTGTCGGTGGTGATCGACAGCCACCCTGGCAGGTGGCGTGCGTTGCGACCCCCGACCTTCAATTCCCGTTGATCCTGAGGAGGGGCGGGGGCCGGGAAGGAGTCATGCTGTGGCAGCATTGGATCCTGCAGGTTGGGCTGACTTTGTAACTCGTTGGCCTCTGCCTGAGGATCTCTTAGCCTGGGCTTTTCGAGTGAAGGAGCCCCTTTGTTGCTGGCCGGAACGTGGTTGTTGCCTTTGAGTCCGGCTGCGAAAATGACTCTGGTTCCTGCGAAAGGAACTGAATCAAGACCTGTACATAGCCTGTACAGACCTAACCGCCTTCCCGGCATCCTGCAGCTTGGTGAGCACCTTCTGCGAGGCCTCGCCAAACAAAACTTCGCTATGGTAAGGGACGTCCATAATAGTCTTCTGGACGTCTGGGGTAAAATTGGAGACATGGAGCCACGAGTGTCTCCGGAGACATACGCCCGAGGCTGCCGCTCTGGCCGAAGAGTCCGCAGAGTCGTATGCGGCTCTAAGCACCTGGGTCCCCATGTCTGAACCCGTACGGAGGAATTGCAACAGTTCCTCCTTTTGGCCACTGTCTGGCATCTTCTCAACTAGGTCCTGTCCCTGTTCCCATAATGCGTTCTGGAACTGAACCATATGGGTGAGGTAGTTCAACGACCTAATGGCGCAAGTCGCAGCCGCGCGCCTGCCCAGGAGGTCCAACTGCTTGGACTCCGGGTCTGGTGGCTGCGTGCTCAAGTGCTGCGGTTTCTGAGACCAGTCATGTGAGGCCGTAATGACCAGGGAGTCGGCCAGAGGATGGTTCGCCAGGTACTGGTCCTCCCTTGGGGCCTTGTACAGGCGGTCAGCCTTCTTTGGCACTGCCGGAGTCGAAAGTGGACACTTCCACGCGGCCTTGGTGACGTCCACGAAGGTGTCCACCAAGGGTGACACTACCACAGGCTTGGGGTCTTTTTGCCGAAGGTAGCGGGCAAGGCGTAGTCTTCCGGGGTCTAGCTCTTCAGCGTCCCACCCCATGTTCTCCTGGATATGCCTCATAATCTCAGCACAGGAGGGGTCATCCGGAGGAGACCTGGGAAGGTCATGTGGGTCCGGAGAAGGGACGCTGATTGGAGAAGGAGATCTGGAGCACACAGAGGTGTCAGATCTGGAGTCCTCCCCGGACGGGGTATCCTGACGCTGCCTGGGTCTCTTGGGGCTGGGGGACCCTGAAGTGGATCTTGAGGGAGGCCTTCTCCTGTCTGAAGATCTGCCCCTAGGAGGGGATGTTGGCTCCTGGAGGGTCAATGCTCATCCTGCTGACCTCCTGGGTGGAGGTGGGGGCGCTGGCGTTGAAGGGGTAGCCGGTGCAGGAGGAGGTTGTGCGGTGATCACATCCTTCTTGATGGTGTCCCACCAGAAGGTGAAGAGCTCCTTCACCTCTGTCAAATTCAGGCCCGACGACGGGCCGGGCGCCGGTGGCCTGTCGCCGGGTGTCAGGTCCCCGGGGGTCTCCCACTCTGGGGAGGGTTCCTGTGGGAGCTCGACGGGTCCGGAGTCGCCCGCCTGGTCCTCGGGCTGGGTAGAGTCCTCCTCCGATGACTCCTTCCTACCGACGTCGGTAGGTGGTTGTGTGGATCTTCCCTCTGCAATGGCTGACGTCGGTCCCCCGGCCGACGTCCTCGGGGGCGAACGCCTGACCGGCGACGGGTGTCGTATGACAGCCGGTTCCTCAGAGCGCTTATGTATTTTGGCCGACGTTGGGTGGACCGACGTCGGGTCCAACGTCCACTTCAGGGAGGTCAGCTCCTTGGTCTTGCGCTGGGGTGGCGGCGGTTGGGAGACAGACCTGACGTCGGAGTCCGGATGACGGGAGGAAGACTTGTGGCGCTCCCCAGACCTGGACGAGGCCTTGGACAGAGTGGATGAAGACACAGGCCTGGAGGTCTTGACAGGCTGCAGAGAAGAGAAACCACTGGCCGATCTAACTAGGACCGGGGGAGGCTGAGAGCGAGCCCTGGAGGGAGAGCGGTCAGACCTGGAGCTGGAGCTGCGAACCGGCCCTCCCTTCTCCGGTGCCAAGAATGTTCAGGGACTTCCCTACCACTCGCCTCGGAGGAAGGATTTTTATCCATAGCCTTAAGTTTTTCTTTGAGAAGGAAGGCTTGAAGGGCCTTCTGGCGGCGGATCCTTGTTCGGCTATTAAAGGGATTTGCTTGCCGCAGGCACACTTCGAAGAATGACCCTCCAGAGAGGTGCTTGGAGAGGACATCAGACGAATTCTGAAGAAGAAAAGGTTGAAGTTTTACTGGTCATCGTGCGCTAGAAAGTGACCGCGAGGCCGCTGCTGCGATGTTGACGGCGGGAAAAGAACTGGGGATTATGGCGGGACTGCCTCCTTATGTACTACGCCTGATGTCAGGGGCGGGACCGACGTCAGAGGCGGTCCCTGCTGAAGACTGCTAGCTAGAAAATTTCCGTGGGGTCCTGATGCCTGACGGCTTCAGTCCTAATGGTGTAACCTACTGCAAGAGCTGTATCTCGAAGTAAGAACTGAGGTGGCTGGAGGGTCAATGCCGAGATAGCCCATACAGGTGAGCCAGCCTCACGGTGCCGCACACGCACAGTCCTACCTTGGCGCCTGCACTCCTTAAGATTTTTTTAGCTCCTGCTGGTTCCTAGTGCCTCCGGCGTAGTCCCATTAGTGTGAATGAATGGTGAAGACGCTTAATCCAGAAAGATCTAAGGTGTTTGGGCACCTTGGACATATCATGAGCTGCTTTGATGACCACAGAGTCGGTCTCAGGCTGGAAAGCATAACAGGGCAGGCACTGGGGGGCATGACAGAGCTTGTCAGCCCTCCAGGACATGGAAGGAACCATATCAGGGTGGTGCCATGCTGCAGTGGTGGCATCCTCAAAGCTGGCAGAATAGGAGGAATGACTCTGGGCTCTCGATAAAGTCCACCTACTCTCTCCTAGTGGCATCCTCTTCCTCAGTGTGGAATCCCATGGCTGTGGACAGCTGCTTCATAACACTAAAGAAGACAGGATCTTCAGAAGGGGATCTGGGGGCATGTTCAACCGAGTCCTCGTTCACTGAACTAGCAGTGGACGGAAGGAAAGAGGTTCCTCCTCCTCTTCCTCAGGGAGAATCAGGTCAGGGTGGTACTCCTCTTCAGCATCGACTCTTTCCAATTCAGGATCTGACGAACGAGGGACCGACGGTACCCTGCTGGGCATAGGTCGATAAGGTTGAACTGGCATCGACAGAGTGACTGACAACACTGGGGACACAGGTCTGGGTGCCTCTAACTGGTGCACCACAGCCGCGGTCAGCTGGGTTAAAATAGCATTTAGGTTGATGGCAGGCAGGGGCTGCGTCAACGGAAGCGGGATTGTCGGGACAAGGTGTGATGAACCATCCAATGGGTCTTGAGAACCTGAAGGCCCCAGTGTCTGAGGGCCTGGGGGAGCATCAGGCCTCCTCGGCAGAAGTTTTTTTTTTTATTAAGAATTCAGCACTCCAGACATGAAATTTCAGTAGAAAGATTTTCTTTACTGTGTAAAAAATTCATCCGGGACAAAATTTGTACTTACAAAAAACGAAAAGCAAAAGTACACAATTTAATACACCCTGGCAACAGTATAAAGTGCTTTTCCAAATTCAGGCTCCCAGGATTAATGCCCGACAGAAGGGCTGGAGTTGACGACCTGAGGGTCGACGATTGGGGGCCAACGACCCAAGGGTCGATGGCCAACCTCCCTGAGAAGTGGGAGGAGGTGCTGTCAGTAGGGGCCTGACAGGAGCAGAGAAGCAGGAGAAGGTGCTGTCAGTAGGGGCCTAACAGGAGCAAAGGCCTGGACAGCGGAAGGTGTCAGGGCAGCCGCCAGTGGAGTACCCCCAGAGGGAGCGGTCCCGATCTCGGTCTTTTTGCAACTTTTCCCTGAGGACTGGTCTCAGGCCTTTGAGCTCGAAGAGGGACCCCGGAGGACCCCTGCCCAGAACTGGTTACCTGCTGTTCCATAAGAAATTTTGATCAGAACCTTTTTGTGTTGCTTAAGGGTAGTTAAATTTCTGGCAGAGATGTCGTGGTCTAGCCCAAGACAGCAGACATGGAGGCTGTGTTAGTCAGAGGAAGCAATCTTCACTCCACAGCACAGTGACAGAAGAGAGATGTGGAAGGGTTGACTCTCGACATAAACGAGGTAAAGGAATCTCTTATAAAAAAAGAGATTCTAAAAGCTAAAGAAAACTGTAGGCAAAAATGGCGTGAACTGTGATGAAGCTTCCACGGAGACCCATGCAAGCGGCATCGACAGCGGGGAAAAACTGAGGAGAGAGCGGGGCCAATCACGCCTTTATAGGGTAGATGTCGCCAGCGGGTGACGCTGTCATAGGCGACCCCAGTTGTACTGCTCAAAAAATCTTGTGTGTCAATCCTGCTTCACCAACGGTGAAGTTCCTATGGTGTGACCTGATGACTAAGATACCCCCAAAAAAGATCTGCAGTTTCCTGCATCCCAGTCCTGTGCTCTAAAAACTAGACCTCACTGCCTATATAGTCAAAGCAGAGTTGTGTCTGCTGAAAGATGAAGCATATTTCTTTTGGCTCTTATCAGCTTGCAGCTGACCTACGTGTATATTTCTTTTCTGTGCAAAGGCTGAACTAGGTTTCAGCGGTGCAAAAAAAATGCGAGTGCCCTGTATAGTCTACCATTTACTAGTCCCTGCTCCATACATTCTGGAAAGAAACTTGCCCTTGCCATGTCAATTCTTTTATTTCCCTTTTGTAAATGTGGTGCTTTTATCATTTTCTGTACATAAACATGATAATTTGGTGCTAAATATTATTTGTTCCCTGCCTGTGTCTTCCACAACTCCACACTGTAGTTGCATCTCTAAACAAGATTACTGTGCCTTAACTTCTGCCTCACTTACCTGGATTAAATGCATTTTAAGATTCATTCTCAACATAAGCAAGTTTTACAGTGGCAGAAAAAAAATTAAAAGTAAGCTCGTTAAAGAAAAACACCAATTTTTTCCACTTTCTTCTCCATCTTTATTAAATCTTCACACTGGATTTTGCAATAAATATTTACTCATAATAGCATTTTACAAGTTACATTGGAAATTTTCTGCAGTCCCTTCACCCGATATGTTGCAAACATGTAACTTCATTTAGGTGACAGGTGCAGGATGTCTGCAGCAATGGATTATTCAAGATGTATAAAAATCAGTCTGCTGAAATACAACGGGACTAGGCAAGGTCACTGACCGGTTAGTGTGCGTTGCATTGCCCCTAAAAAGGACATGCTTCCTTCAGTAAATGAAAGACAAAAAAGCTTCATTATATAGTCTTTAAACAACATATGGTCACTTTGATGGTTCCCATGTTACATTCGCTTCATGAAAATCAGCAAAACTTTCAGGGGACTCAAACCTGGATGAAAAAGGTAGTGGAGTCAGCCCAGAAAATACCAAGATCCCTGCAGTTCTGGGATGCTGTCAGTCCAATAAAGAGGTAACACACAAGTTTGTAAAATAGCATACAGATCTCTCATCAGATCTCAGCGCAATATCAAAAGCTTGAATCTTCAACTAAATATGCATGTCACAGAAACGCAGAATTTGATGGCAGGAGGAATCTGAAGGTCCATCAAGTTTGTCCTTGCTATACTGTCAGCTCAACAGAAAAGAGGCCATGAAATTACTGACATTTAGTGATTAAAACATTACTAGTTCAGATTATTCAAATTTATACATTGTAATGTATTAAGGTTCACTGAGAAGAAAACTACCAACTACTTTCATTTTTAAGATGCACATTGCTTACGCTGTTTTACCAGGGTATACACTTCCCGCAGCGAAACACCTACAGCGGCATACGTCACTGCCGACAATGGTGCCAAGTCGCTGTAGGGGATGCGCTCAGGACCCAGCAACACTCTCCCGTCTTGCATCCCTTCCCCGAACCAACTCCAACCTGGATTTGGTATCCATAAGTATGGGGGTTGCGAGGGTAAGTGCCCCCGGTGTGGGGAATTTGAAGGGCGACGCCTCCAAAAAAAAAACCTGTCCCTGCTATGCGCGGTTCCCTGCTGACCACAACTCGCAGTTGGCAGGAAACCGGGCGGTGCAATGCCAGTCGGTGCGTTGGTTGTCGACTCGGCATCGTAGAGCCTTTTACCAGAGGTCTAACCTGGCATAAAAATCACAACCCAGACTTTCTTGTTGGACTATACCATATCACCCTTTAGCAATACACTTAAAATACAAATAAGGTCCCACTGTCGGCGAATGAGGCAGTTTTTAGTCTGAAATGAATGTAAATAACTACCACCCAAACAGAATCATCCGAGCAACCCGATATTAAAAGAACTGGCACTTAACAGCACTACAGAGCACTTATTTGTCTTCAGCCACAGACATCTTGTTATAATAGATTGGAAATACAGTGAAGCCCACCAGGATGAAGCCCAACTCTGCAGAATTCTGCAGTAGTTACTGCAGAAAGCAATGCAGTTTCAATGGGAGTTAATCCCTTCTGTCATGCAGGAAATTGCTAAAAAAAAGTGTCTGTGGCAGCAGTATCAGTTCCTCCTTCTACTGTAGCAACTCCTGATACAAGCTATTCTGAGGTAGAATGGGTTAACAGGTATGCATTATGGGAAGGGTTTCAAGTGTTACTCCATTTTGTTCTGGGCAGGACACTGATTTACAATAATGCTACACTACAATTTCCAGGTTTAATTTACAGTTTAAGATGTTTACAGTTCATATTCCCTCTCTACTTTACACCCACAACTTGAAGCCCCATTCTTTCAAAATAAGCCAAAAAACCTGCTCTTCTCAGCATCATACACAGAAGTCTGAGTCTCCCACAGCAGACTTGTGCACTATACTTCTTTGAGCATTATGATACTTGCTTTTCTGGTTCCGCAGATTGCTGGAATGCTCCAAATGGGGCCTGCTCATCTGTTAAAAAGTTTGGGAATAGGGATTCAAGAGTTTTCTACCAACTTGGCCTGGCTACATCTGCCAATATTAACTAATAACAGTAAACAGTAGTGAAATTAAAAAAACAAACCAAAAAAGAGGCTGAATCAAATCTGTTGCCTTTAAGCTACAAAGAACAACTGCAACATCCCCTCTCTGCAAGCAGCTTAACTGAAAGATATTTTATATCTGTAGCCGACAAGATATGGAAATTAAATATTTAACACTTAGCTTCATAACACTGTGCACAAGGAAGCATCCACTCACAAACAAGCATCAGCTTATCCTCGGGCTCTACATTGCTTAATCACACTGTTTCCATAGGTAGCCACTGGCTCCCAACAGAAAACCAATTTAGCTGCCAGTCTGTTTTTTAAGACCCTCTGGTGACTAGTCACTAGACTGACTTTTTAATACCAGTTGCCACCAAACAGAAGCTATGTAGAGCCCTGCTCAATGATAACGATGGTGTTAAGACCCTTGTAGGATAAAATTCTCGGTTACAATGCTGCAACCAAAGAACCAGCAGAGCTGGCTACATCAAACTTTTGGATGTTGACCTTGGCTGGAATTTTACTCTTATCTCCTCTGAGGTGTGAAGTGAAAACTGACTGCTTTTGCCACTATGCAACAGAAACAATGATCCTTTTAACCAGATACAAAAATCTATCTGCTTTATTTACAAAGAAAGTAACATCCAGAAAGACTGTATAAAGTAGTTTGATTTTATATTTGTGGTACACAGACGAAGCTACTCATATCCCATTAGAAACATTCAAATCATTTGCATACAAATTCCTTAACTTGTATACATTTTATGGATATCAACACCCCCCAAAAAAATATACTTATTGCTCTTCTGCCCATGGGTTGGAGCCTCCTTCAAGCTGCCCTCCCTGCCGAGACCCTACTGCAGTCATCGAATAGTGGGCACGTAGCCTGCTCCTCCAGGGCCTCTCATCCAACCCGGGCATTATTATGCAATGCCAGGTCAATAAAAACCAAAACGGCAATTATTGCTGATTTTGTGGAATCATCTGACCTTTCATGCATTACCGAGACCTGGCTGGACGAAAATGCTGGCCCCATTTTGGAGTCAGCTGTCCCAGCTGGGTACTCGATAATACATCGCCCGAGGTTGGATCGTAGGGGTGGGGGGGTCGCTATTTGTTTTAAATCAGAATTGGGCCTTGTAGAGGTTCCAATGGTGTCCCCTAAATCCTTTGAGTGTATTATGGGAGCAGGTGTGGGCTGCAGGATTCTGCTCGTTTACCGTCCACCCGGTGGCGAGAAAGTTTTTCTGCAAGAAGTCGCGGACTTCATTGTTGATCTGGTATTGGAGCCCTCCAGGTGGTTGGTTCTGGGGGACTTTAATGCCTGGGTCGACGATGAACTCTCGCAGTTTGGTCAAGACTTTCTCCAACTTATGGGTTCATTGGGCTTCACACAGGTGGTTACCGCTGCTACCCATATTTATGGTCACTCTCTGGATTTAGTGTTCACCTTGCGGATGGAGATCACTGAACTGGTGGTGGAACCAGTTGGGTGGTCTGACCACCACTCTGTAAGGTTCAATTTCGCGACCCCCCTTATGAGACCCACCCCTTTGGAGATGGTCCAGTACCGCCCCTTGAGGGGAGTCACCCCAGAGGGTCTGATGGCAGTGCTGGACCTATCGAGTTGGCTGATGGAGTGCAGGGAACCAGATGCCTTAGTAGTGCACTATAATAATATGGTGTTCAGGGCACTGGATTCCATTGCGCCTGTCCGTGTTCACCCCCTCTCCCTCCGCCCTCGATCCCTTTGGTTTGATGGGACTTTGAGGGAGTCGAGGAGGAAGGGGCGAAGATTGGAACGCTGTTGGCGGAAATCGGGCCTGGAAGATGACAAGCTTAGATTGATGGCCCATTATGTGGACTATCAATCAGTAATCTCCCATAAGAAGGCAGAATTCCTGTCCAGGGAGATTACTGCATCAAGAAACCGACCTGCTCAGCTCTTCCGGACCGTCGACAGACTGTGCAATCCAGCCTGTCTGCGGGATCGGAGAGCTTTTTCACAAATACAGTGTGATGAGTTTGCTCGGTTCTTTGATGATAAGGTGTCGTCAATCAGACTGGAGATCCACGACATGCGTTCAAACGAGCATTGCAGTTACCAACATGGGGTTACATGTCCGCGGCCTGTCTGGATGGACTTCGACCAGCCAGCAATCATAGATATCATGAAAATTGTCCAAGGTCTGCGACCGACTTGCTGTAGTTTGGATCCTGGTCCTCGCGCCTCCTTGTGGGATGCATGGATGCGATTGGACCAATCCTTATGAGGATAGTTTGGGGTTCTTTGGATCAAGGGTGTTTCCAGAGTCTCTGAAAGAGGCTGTTGTGACCCTTTGAAAAACCTTCCTTGACCCCGACTGCCTTGCTAACTACGAACCGATCTTCTAACCTGCCCTTTTTGGGCAAGGTTATTGAGAAAGTAGTTGCAATACAGCTTGATGACTTTCTTACCACCCATGAAGTCTATGATCCTCTCAGTCCGTTTCAGGAAGAGACATAGTACTGAGACTGCATTAGTTCGGTTCTTAATGATCTCCTAATTGCAAGAGATCAGAAGAGCCGTTCGATCTTGGTTCTTCTTGATCTCTCTGCAGCATTTGACACCGTGGATCATGGGATGTTGCTGGATCGCCTGCGGCTACGTTGTGGACTGTCAGGGACAGTCCTCAGATGGTTCCACTCTTTCCTCACAGGCAGAAGTCAAAGGGTAGTCTCAGGGATTTTTTCCTCTGCCCCCCTTGCTCTGTCTTGTGGGGTGCCGCAGGGTTCAGTACTTTCTCCCATGTTGTTCACGGTGTACATGCTACCATTGGGAGACATTATAAGGTGTTATGGGCTGAGTTTTCACTGCTATGCAGATGATACTCAGCTCTATATGTCCTTTGCACCTGAACAAAATGATGCTGTCTCGATTTTCAACAACTGTCTCGCTGAAATTCAAGATTGGATGAGTGCGAACTGGCTGAGGTTAAATCTGGACAAGACTGAGGTTCTAGTCGTTGATCCGGGTCATCTTGTAAAGAAGTTGACTCCTGGGGTCTCCTCTGATCTTTTATTAGGGGATACCCAATTGAGACCTTCTGAACAGGTGCGAAATCTGGGCGTTATTTTTGACAGTGCGCTGACACTAAAAAAGCAGGTGTCGGCCACTGTCAGATCTTCCTTTTACCATCTGAGGAATATCGCCCGGATAAAACACCTTGTTCCACATGATGACCTTCCTGTTTTGGTTCACGCTTTTGTTTCTTCCCGTCTTGATTACTGTAATGCTTTATATCTAGGGTTGCCGGGGGTTGATCTCCGTCGCCTGCAGCTGGTGCAGAACGTGGCAGCTAGGTTGCTGACAGGGCTACCAAGAACTTGTCATGTCACACCTGTGCTGCGCGAACTGCACTGGCTGCCAGTGCGATGGAGAATCACCTTCAAGGTCGCATTGCTGACCTATAAGACCCTACGTGGCCAGGGACCAGGCTACCTGCAAGATCTCCTTTGTCCTTATCGTCCTCTCCGCCCACTCTGCTCCACTGGCGAGGGTTGCTAGAGATTCCCAGGGTTTGTTATAAATCATCTGGGGCTAGGGCTTTTTCTTTTATGGCCCCGACCCTGTGGAATTCTCTACCTCGTCAGGTTAGAGAGTGCCAGTCCGTGGAAGTATTCAAGAGATCCCTGAAAAGTTATTTATTTATGCTGGCACATGATTAGTTTATTTTATGAATATTTTATTGTTTTATGTCTTTATTTATCATGTTGATGTTTTATCTCTGTTTGTATTAGCGCTTTGATTTTTTGAAAAGTGCTTTATAAATAAATTTTGATTGATTGATTGATCCCACTCATAATACACCCTTGTGCTGCCCCCCATGGCTTACCCCCTGGGGCTGGGGCCACCATCTGCCACTGTGGCGTTTCTTCCTTGCAGTCATTTGGCCACCTGGGGTGGAGAGGAAGGACTGGTTCTATGTTGAGGTGATGCCGCTTGGATTAGACACAGGAATCAGCTGCTGGAGGAGCTTAATCTGCCCTTTCCATGCACTGCTTTCCATAATCTAGCCACCCTATGCCAGGAGCATGTATCGGAAATGGCCAACACCTGGGATGATGCAGCCAACCTGTGGGCATGCTACAATGGCCCGCCTGTCACTCACGGATCCCCTGCACCATCATCTGTGGTCACAGGTGGCGGTAAAGCAGCAGGACACTAGACCCCCCCCCCACGTAAAGGAGACTGTCCTGTGGGACGCTCAATCTTCCTCCCTCCAGTTGACCCTCCGATGGTCCTGGCTCGTTCTCGAACCCAGTGGGCCGGACCAATGACATACTGTTAATATGCAGACAGTATCCTGTGCACTGTGCCCGCATTTTTGTTTTGAACAAAAAAAAAACTAATTTTGTTCATGTTTTTCTACTTTTGGAATAAGACATTAGTTGCTAACCTTACACATAATCAGGCTCTTGCAATTGGTTTCCAGAACTTTGACTTACCATGAAAAAAAAACTCCAGAACTTATAATGAAATGAAGTTTGGTCCTCCATAAATTAAACCTGTTTAATACATTAGACTAAAACATAATGCTTTAAAGATATATCTGGAACTGCGTGTTTTGGTATACATTGTACATGTTGTCTTGGGAGTGTGCCAAGAGTGCCTCAAGACAAAACATTCAGCAATAAAAATGCAAGATTTACTTTCTTAGTTGATTCAAACTTTTAAGAAGCTCAGACAAAACAGGGATACATTTGGGCAAATAAAACAAGTGCACAAAGCTTAGCTTATATTTAATACGCTTTCTTTCTCCTAAAATTGTCATGAAAACATGATGTCACTTGGTTTTCATCTGCTCTTGCTACTTGTTTACAAGTGCCATGATAATCTGCTTGTCTTATTTCTACAGCAACCAGTTTTGATGTCACAAGCAGAGGATTCTGATACAATTTTTAGATAGGAAGCAGGTGCAGACCAAGTAACAGGGAACCCTGCTTTTACACTAATGTCTTTCAGTAATAAAGTATAAGGGAAAGGTAAATCAAGGAACTTTATGAATTGTAAGCTGAATTGTGTAAACGTTACATTTTTCAAAGTGTCGTCCGTGGCACCAGAGGCTAAAGAGCACCTTTCTTGATGCTTAAAAGGAGAAACAGGGGGCTCCCCTACCTGAATTGGAGTCCCTTCACTGACGTTTAGAATTTTTAAATTAAGCCTCGTAAGGAAAGGAAGGGACTGTAATTTGCCCCCTTTGCACTCCGATGTTTGTGATGTAAAAACAGGGAGAGTGCGGTAGCGCACTACGTGCAAGTCTACGGAGTGTGTTTTTAAACGCTGATTTTGGGACTAATCTGACTTCTGATACAAATTGTGCCCAGGGTTCAACTACCAAAGCTCAAAACAAGGCAGAAAAAAAATATATACATATTGTACCTGCTTGTTTGTTATTTGTTTGTAACTTGTGACCAGTAAAGGCACACTGCACTGGGACAGCTCCTTTACATTTGCGGCCTGGCAGGTGGGTAACATGGACCTGTTTTTACTGACAGGGGAATGTTGGCCATGACACTGGGGAACTTCTTCTACTCTTCTTCAGTAAGTGCCATGGGATCCTTAAGTTCCACCCAGACAGTGACCAGAGATGGGCAAAAGGAACCTCTGTTTAACATCTCATTCAAAGGATGGCACCTCAATTGTGCAGCACCCCTCCACCCCCTCATTGTGCTACAGTGTCAGTTCCTGGTGTGGTGCTAGAACTCATGATCTTCCCATCTTCGAGCCCCAGAAGTGAGTGTAATACCTACTGAACCATTGACACTGCAAATGTTACATTTCTTCATCTAAGTATTTCTACAAGCAGCATATTTTTTCTTTATATACTGGACCCCACTCCCTTACCTGACCTGCAAGAAAAGTTCTAAGCTGGATGGGATGGTCATAACAAAAATTCTAAGCTGGATGGGATGGTCACAGCAAGAATTATAAGCTGAATGGGGTGGTAACCATAAGAGTTCTAAGCTGGATGGGTTGGTCACCACCACGAGTTCTAAGCTGGATGGGGTGGTTAGCACTAAACTTTGAAGCTAGACAGAGTGGTACACAACAAAAGTTCTAAGCTGGATGGAGTTGTCACCACAAGAGCGGTAAGCGGGATGTGTAGTCACTACAAGAGTTCTAACCAGCTCCCTTGCCAGGCCCACCAGAAGAGTTCTAAACTGGATGGGGTGGTCAACATAAGAGTTCTGTGTTGGATGCGGTGGTCACCACAAGAGGTCTTAGTGAGATGGGATGATCACCACAAAAGTTCTAAGCAGGATGGTGTGGTCCCAAGGGTTCTAAGCTGGATGGAGTGGTTAACACAAGAGCTCTAGGCATGATGAGGTGGTTACCACAGCTTGATGATGTGATCACCAGAAGTGCTTTAAGTTTCATGGAGTGGTCACCAGAAGAGCTCTAAGATGAATTAGATGGTCATCACAAGAGCTGTAGATGTATAGGGTGGTGCACGGAATAACTGAACACTGCATGGATTTAAAGAAAACCTATGTCAATCAGCTCAGACAGCAGAACACAGAAAAATAAACTAGACATGGAGTTGCTTCTTTTTTTGTTACTGGAGAAAGGATTTAGGACATTATAAAACATACCTAAATGCTGGCAGAATTGTAGAATCATACAAGAAGTCTAAAATCTTTTATGGTTACAAAAAAGAAAACAAAAAAAATAAACTTTTAATGGCAGATTTGAGTTAGGTTGGACCGACTGCCCAATCCAACATATTTAGGGTCTGGGTTCATGTTCCAAGCTGAACACCACAGTCAGATCACCATGAAGGTAGGACAAAATGGCAGACCGGATGGGCCTAGTGGTCCTTATCTGCCATCGATTTTCTATGTTTTAGTGCAGTCTGGCAGATATGTACTGCCTTTTTGGGAGCAAGAATTCACGTACAGCTGGAACAACATGTGTGCAAGTGCCCAGAGATTGCCGGCAAGGAGTCTTGCTGTGCTAACAAGCTGATACTTTCCCCCTCCAGATCCTACACCCAAAGAGTTTGCTGCAGAGGACGGCTAGTAAAGGGAGACCAAAGGAAGATGCAGGGGGATGGCCCAGGTAAGTGTGGCAACAGGGGGCACTTGAGGTGGACTCACCGGGTGGTGGGTGACAGACAGCGGAGTGGGGAGAAAAGGAAAGACAAGGAGTAAGAAATAGAAAATAAAACAAGCCAAAAAGGGCTTTGGAAGTATTGCTTCCTGTTAGTCAAATGCAAGAGAACCTGTCAGCCTGGTGGTCCTAGTCTAATTTATTGGGCCAGTGACGGGTGGCATCACAGGTGATGTGCTCTTTTTTTCTGGGAGGAACAGCTGGACTACACTGCTCTGCAGCAACCCCTTTAGTTGAGTTACAAGCAGAACTTGGGAGTCTTGAAGACCGTTGCTGCCCATCGTGGCCAGAGGTCTAGTACCATGAAGTACTCTTTTAGCACTGAGGAAGAGTGACATAAAAAGAGAGGAAACAGGATGGCTTGCTCAAAAAAAAAAAAAAAAAATACACAAATTCAGCTCTACTATTTTGGCTTCCAACACATTTTTACAACATGACAATGTACAGTACACAAATACGAGGCGTCCTATGTCCAGATTCCCAAGAGACGTCTCATTAATTAATACTGGCCTGAAATGTCACAGTAAACCCATTCCAGAACTAGCCCCAGTTAACTACACTGCAGTTACAGTGTAACTACACTGGAACTGCATTGCAAATACAATGTAGTTGCATGCAACAAACATGTAACTACAGGGTAATTACCCTGTTGCATGTAATTAATGATTAGTTATACTGACACAACGTGTAACCTAAATCAAGTTCTAAAGCATTGCTTAACTTATACCAGCAGCAGACAATTTTAAAGTTTGCTGTCTCTGTACAGCATCATTTATAGAAAAAAAAGAAATGCTATTACTGTACATCAACTAAAACGAAATAAAAAAAAGATGTCTCTAATTTGAAACATTAACTATGAAAATGGGACTGTTTCGCAGATAAACAGCTGCCAAGTATAACTCTTGACTTCAAAAGAAAAGTCACAACTCTACACAGGTACAGATTTAAACCAACATAAAAAGAACCCAGTAAGTACAAATATAAAAAAAAAATTAAAAACAGCACTGCCTAGCTCCTCCAGTGGGTATAAGGACAACACATGATGGTCTAAGATGAAAATAAATGCATCCTACATGATACTGGCTTGCTCTGTCGTACAATTAAATCCATTCTACAAGCGTAAATTTACTATTTTTTTAATACTTAATACAGTGTTAGATGTAAACTGACATCCAGTACAATAAAAGGGAGATACAATATTTACAATGTTTTTTCTCAGTGGAAGCTTCTGTGCTTCAGAATACACATATCCAACATGCCGATAACCAAATGTATTTTCAAAACCAGACTCCACTGTGCAATTATGCCAGTGCTGTCATGTTTGCGTCTTAAATTAGGTCATGTATAAACCCACTGAAGGAGGACACTGCAGTTAAATTACATTCATATTACACTACATTAGTGTTTCTGAGCTTAAATTAAATACAAACTATACTTTCTATCATGCTTGTTTCCTCCAAGTATACCCTGTCCAAAAAAAGTTGGGGTTTAGGCACACTCTTCATTCAAGCACAATCTCAAGGCAAAACAGACAAAACAATTCAAACAGAAAATCGGCATGCATTCATTACCACCACCAAACTGTCAAATTACAAACTAAAACGGGGGTGGGGGGGGAGGAGCGATAATTCAAGACACTGTGATTTTTAAGAATGTGGAACACACGCGGTGGGTTGCACAACAAAACTAGAAAAGTGTTAAAGGCAATGCTCAGGTTGACTTTCTCCAACCTTTTATCTTCAGTAAGTCGTTTTAGCCCAAGAGACGAAGCTTCTCCTACAAAGGGACTGTAAAAGCATGGATGTAAGAGCTAAGTGCTAAAAAACTGCAATGGACACACCAAATGCAATAGTGCTATATTCATACCCAAGGCCCTAGACAGCCTGAAGTTGGAAGGGGCTTCACAGAAAGAGCTATGACCCATGAATACAATATATCTTACATCAAAAGCTCCCAAATGACAGCTTTAGAGTCGCAATTAAATTCTGGGTACCGATAAATCCACACTTTACTTGAAGGTGGAGTTTTGCATGTCAATCAAACAAACATAAGGTTGGGCCTTCCAGGACTCCATTCATCTTCCTTATTACTTGGGACACATAAGCCTACTATATTATCTTGTTTGGGACTGGAGGCTCATATTCTGAAGTGGCTTGATCAGATGCATATTTCCTACCATAATGATCTTAAATAAATGTGTCTGTACCCTTATCTCTGTGATGTGATCCAGAGATAAGAGCTTGACTTAGGACTAAAGCCAAGCTCCAGGTGGATCTGACCAGCGCCAGCTGCTAACAATGCCACAATAGTTTGTCTAAGCCACAAAGTGGTTAGCCACAGCTTCAACCCAAGTGACATCATAAGGTTCTAAAAATGGGGGCAATGTTGTATCAATATAGGGCAGACTTAGTCACTGATATCTCTAGACTGCTGCCATCTACAGGTAAGCCCAGTATCATCTAACAGTTTTTCAAGGGATTTCAAACTATGGTGGCCAATGCTCATAAATATTCATCTTTAATATTAATGATTTTCAAAGTTTTCCTAGTAGCTCTTCCATAGTACTAAGCTTTTTAGGCTCAGGAAACACTTAACCTCACTGAAATACAGTACCTATGCAGTAGTTGCTGGACACAGATCTATTGGGATCATCTGATTGCTTATGAAGGATAAGTCTTCTAGTAGCAGCTTGTTGTTAAGGACTGCATGTTTTTTGTGCCCATCTACGATACTTAAGCAGTCATCATCATTTACTGTTACTAGAATTAGCTCATGCTTCTTTTTGAGCCAACTGTTGAAAATAACTGGGGAATACCAAAACCTGGTCTGTAGTTGGCAGAGCAGATCAGCTACTGAGCCATAACCATTTAATGTGTTGCACTCACATTGTTCGCTTGAATCATATCTATGCGTGTCAGGCAGAAACAATTCTTACCAACTGGCACAGGTTAAAAACTCCCACTTAAAAAAAAATATGCAGAATTCAGTTCAATGGAACATCCCTGTACAAATCATATTTACACACCTAAATCTTAGCTTAGTATTATACATATTGCTTTCTTTTCTTCTTTAGACAAGTTAAAACCAAATAAAAAAAAAAATTAAAAGTTAGGATCTTATCTGGTTTCAACTATTCCCCCAATTAAACTTACAAAACCATGTGCCAGCTTGGTTATTAAAAAAACAAAACACAGCACATTTTCAATTTTATCGAACAGTGGGATTCCAGACCTTGCAAACACCCCCAATCTAATACTATAAGTGGCACCAGGTTTGCTTCATTTTAAGTAATTTCTAGGGGAGCAAATACAGTGTTTTGGTGATGGCTGAAGTAGTCAACAGGACTCCTGTTGCTACTAATTTACACTACTTCTGCTGACTGCAGGCCGATTTTCTCCTCCTCTAGTCAATCTGTACTTGGCTTCTTCAGTGAGAAGGTGTAGATGTGGAAGTGTTTACTCAGTTGGTTCACCTATGTAGAAGGAAGTACAAGACCACATTAATTGTTTGCCATGCCTTCCTTGTAAAGCAACAATACTTTGTCAATATTTAGAAAATTAGTTGAGATAATCATGCATTGTGACCCGGTGAAATTTGATCTCATCACCCATCCATGGTTTTACTAGCACATAACCCACACTTAGGCACTTTTATGGCAACCAAGGAACAAATATCTTGACAGACTGAATTTATAAGCACAATAACACTCCAGGGTTTGTGGGTTGAGATTTATTTACCCACCTGAGAGGTGACTGAAGCCACTTTTGTTTGCCTTATGGCTCCAACCCCACCTGTCTCATTGGTTACTAGAGCACAACACACATCATTTGATATTACTTCCAAAATAGCTTTTTTTTATTAACTGATACAAATACAATATGAATGAAAAACATGAAATGTAATCTTTCAAAATATACCTTTTTTTCCTCCCTGGCTATGGTCTACTGACCAAATAAAAAAAAAGTTGCCTCCCAGAAATATTTTTAGAGGCATTTGTAGTCATAATTGTATGCCAATTTGGGAGAAATCTGAATTAAATGGATGCCAGTGGTAAGTTATGAACAGCACTGGGACGACAAACATGAGTTTCTCCTACAGAATCTCTATAGACTCTTGTCTTTCTCTCTCTTCAACTCCCAAGTGCCCCTCACACCAGACTTTTCTTTTGCATCATCCTTACTCTCACATCTCGCTCTCCCTTCCTCTAACAAACTCTTCCTCTTACAAATGCAGAAAAACTGGAATTCAAAATCCCTTAGTGCTTTAAGTTCTGCCAGCTGTAAATCAGGGAAACAAAAGGACCCCTACTGTAAACCAGACGTTCCATCTCAGTTGTGTTATCCTGGGTAAAATACCCTTAAAAATCACTGTCCAGATTTCTTTTTTCTTTGTCTTAACCTACTGCAGGACATGTCACTCTGAGCAGTACGGCAGGATCACAAGGGGTTGCAGCTGTTTACTCCTTTCATTTTTAGTTTTATCTGTCCCCCCACACCCCAAACAGTGGGGTTGCCAAAGCTGCCCTCTTCCTCTGGCCTGGACGGCATAAAAGCAGCAGCCTTAAAGTACAGGCATCTACTAAATTACAAGACTTTAAATGGTCATATTCACTACAATTATGTTTCACCAGTTTTGTTCCTTTCTCCTGCTCTTGGTCTTCTAAATATTTCAGATAAAGCAGCACTTGTTTCATCATGTCTTTCAAAAACATATGGTTGTCCCCAACTGACCTCACAACTGCTGCTTGTGACATCACAGACCATTTCCATATGGTAACGTTAAAGGTTTGTTTATTTTTGGAAAGATAAACAGCCATTTCAGCAAAGATTTACAAATGCGTCTCACAATCTAGTTTTAATAATTACACCTTGAAAATGAGTCCCATAGTGTTGACTACAAAAGAATAGTTACTTACTTTAACAGTAGATTTTCAAGAGCATCTCCTCCATTGAGCCACATCATGGAACTGTAATCAGTCGACATCAGAACCACCCAGAAATTTTTGCTGGCTAGGGCTGCCCATGTCAACACGCCTCGTCGGCGCCTATAGAATGTGGGTATCCCCAGCATACCTCAGCTCCCCGCCAGAGACGAGCTCGGATGATCATCGGAACAGCAGGGACTGAAGTGACCAAGACCAAACCAGGAACACAGGAGAGGATATGGAAACCTGAGTACAGATGCCAGAGGAGGCATCAGAGAAGAATCAGTTTACAAAAAGAAGGCAGGATAACCATCAGTCACCCAACAAGAGGGAGAGCAGTGGCTCAAAAGAAAAGATTTTCGCAAAGATCTACTGTTACGGAAAGTAACTATTGTAGCTTCTTCATGGACATCTCCCTCCATTAAGCCACATCTTGGAATGATTCCAAAGCAGTACCAAGTACAGAGGGAGGACGGCAGGACCTAAGGATTCTGAGTAACGAGGCCCTGCAGAACGGTGAGGCTAAAAGTGGCATGTCTACGAGCAACGATGTCCTGACTATAATGTTTAGTAAATGTATGAACAGTACTCCAAGTCGAAGTAGCACATATGTCAGCCACTAATACACCGTGGAAACAAGTCACTGAGGTAGCCACCCTGCATGTGGAGTAAGCACGGACAGGACCAGGAAGCTGCTTACTGCACTTCTGGTAGCAGAATGTAATACTACTGGACAACCAATTGATAGACCTTGCTTAAAAATTGGGGAGCCCACTATTAGAGGGGCAAAAGCCATGAACAGCAGGGAAAATTTTCTACAATCCTTAGCATGGTCCAAGTACCAACGCACTATCTTTCGGATGTCCAGCATATGTAAACGACGGTCCCCACTATTGGTGGGAGTAGAAAAAATAACAGGAAGGTCAATGATCTGATTTAGCGTTCTCACAGACAAAACCTTCAAAAGAAAACAAGGATTAATTTGCTCACCCGGTTATCTAAGATATATTCTTCCAAGGAAAGGAGGGTCTGCAACCAGAGCCTGCAAGGAACAATGTCTTCCAGGAAAGAAAGCACCGGTCAGAATTAGCAGCAATCTTGAAAACAGCTGTAGTAAAAGTCTCTAAGAACACATTAAAGTCCCACACCAGAACAGGATCACGGCCAGCGGGGGATGTAAAATTAAAATGTCCTCTGAGGAACCTATGAGAAACCTCAAGCTGGGCAACAGTTTTGCAGTCTGCGAGGGCATGAAAAGCTGAAACCATGGTCAAGTGCACCATAATTGAGGAATACCAGGGGCAAGAGTCTTTAAAGGGATACTACAGTCATAATTTGCAAAAACATTCATTGATCATAGTGTTTGGATTTGTGTGTAGTCCTACTGCATCCTTCCCTTTGTGCTATTAGGATTTTTTTCTAAATTAGCCTGCTAGTTTTATGGATCCTGTGGATCTCCATCTTAGCATGGTTTATTGCTCTTCTTTTTGCTATAATGCCTCCTTTCTCACATGACAGTGATGTATCTGGGACCACAGATTCGGCAAGTACTGTTTTAGTGTCAATTTTATTATTTATTATTTCTCAAAATCTCAGAATTTGACACACCTTTGAGTCAGAGACTCATTTACAAAGGTTCCAGGTCCAACAGAAATCATAACAATTAGCTAAATACAACAATGTAACAAAAATATGACAAGGATATAACAAACAAAAAAAAAACAATCAGAGCTGTCATTATATCAGACTTTGTCAAAGTTGGCAAACAAGAATCAAAAATAGATACCAGGGTAAAAGCCAAGATAAAATACAATAATGTATCAGCATGTGATAATAGGAGGTCAAGAATGACTTTGTCGAAATCAATAGGTTAACATGGGTCAGCCAAGACAAATAAAAAGGAGCAGTGAGAAAGAGGAAAGAGGGAGGGGAATAGGTGGAAATCAGGGTTCAGGAGCTACAGAGTGAGGTGAAGTAGAGAGGAAACACGTCGAGAGAGAGTACCTATGGGGTGGGGGAGGAGTGGGGAGAGTGGCAGCTGTCTAGCCAGGAAATATGGGGGTACATGATGGTGAAGTAGCGAGGAAACACGTCGAGAGAGAGTACCTATGGGGTGGGGAGGAGTGGGAGAGGACAGCTGTTCAGGCCAGGAAATATGGGGGTACATGATGGTGAAGTAGAGAGGAAACACGTCGAGAGAGAGTACCTATGGGGTGGGGGAGGAGTGGGGAGAGTGGCAGCTGTCTAGCCAGGAAATATGGGGGTACATGATGGTGAAGTAGAGAGGAAACACGTCGAGAGAGTACCTATGGGGTGGGGGAGGAGTGGGGAGAGTGGCAGCTGTCCAGCCAGGAAATATGGGGGTACATGATGGTGAAGTAGAGAGGAAACACGTCGAGAGAGAGTACCTATGGGGTGGGGGAGGAGTGGGGAGAGTGGCAGCTGTCCAGCCAGGAAATATGGGGGTACATGATGCTGAAGTAGAGAGGAAACACGTCGAGAGAGAGTACCTATGGGGTGGGGAGGAGGGGAGAGTGGCAGCTGTCTAGCCAGGAAATATGGGGCATGATGGTGAAGTAGAGAGGAAACATCACGAGAGAGAGTACCTATGGGGTGGGGAGGAGGGGAGTGGCAGCTGTCCAGCCAGGAATATGGGGTACATGATGGTGAAGTAGAGAGGAAACACGTCGAGAGAGAGTACCTATGGGGTGGGGGAGGAGTGGGGAGAGTGGCAGCTGTCTAGCCAGGAAATATGGGGGTACATGATGGTGAAGTAGAGAGGAAACACGTCGAGAGAGAGTACCTATGGGGTGGGGGAGGAGTGGGGAGAGTGGCAGCTGTCTAGCCAGGAAATATGGGGGTACATGATGGTGAAGTAGAGAGGAAAACACGTGAGAGAGTACCTATGGGGTGGGGAGGAGTGGGAGAGTGGCAGCTGTCTAGCAGGAAATATGGGGTACATGATGGTGAGTAGAGAGGAAACACGCTCGGGAGGTACCTATGGGGGTGGGAGGAGTGGGAGATTGGCAGCTGTCTAGCCAGGAAATATGGGGGTACATGATGGTGAAGTAGAGAGGAAACACGCTGAGAGAGAGTACCTATGGGGTGGGGAGGAGTGGGGAGTGGCGCTGTCTAGCTATGGGAAATATGGGGTACATGATGGTGAAGTAGCTGTTGGGTGGTCGTGAAAGTAGTAGAGAAGGAAGGTACTGCCTGAGGTAACACAGAAATATTGACTTTGATGGCAGATAAGGACCACTTGGCCCACCCAGTCTGCCCATTTCCCTTCCTACTGGATAAGCTGCAGATTCTAGTTATCTTTAAACTGCCCTAACTTGTGGGCAGTTTGTATATCAAGAGGGAGATCAGATAGTCAGGTAGAAGCTCTGCACAGAAAGGCCCGCTGCGCTTGATTAGTCCAACAGAATGGGGCCTGATAGGTAGGTCTAGTTGCGCTTCTCGTCCTTCGAGGATTGGTTACTGGGGTAAGGGCATGTTGTGTTGTTGGAGGGGTTAGACCCAGACAGATCTCATCTAGTAGGCAGGTCTGGTACATGATCCTGCCACTAAGATTCAGCCAGCAGGTTTGGGTATACAGATTGCAGGTGTGGGTGTACCTGTGAGCCCCAGAAACGAATCAGCAGGCCTTACTGAGGGCAACCTTATTACGTTTAAGCGAAGCGTCTGTAGCTGTACCATAAATTAGTCCGTAGTCTACAAGAGAGAGGACAGAGCTGTTGACAGCAAGACGGAGTGCATCAGGGGTACGGCTGTGACGGTGTCCGTAGAGGAGCCCTATTTGAGTATTAACAGCTTTAGAAATTTTGTTTATATGGTCATTAAAGGATAAGGTGCTGTCAAGTGTAATGCCTAGGTACCTGAAGTTGTGTACTTGCTCCAGAGGATCATGACAGTTATTAAGGATGGTGAGTTGAGCTGACTTATGCGTGTTGTGAGAATTTGCAAATAACATCACCTTGGTCTTTTTATAGTTCAGGATTAACTTGTGTTCTGTAAGCCAGGACTCGACCAGGGCAAAGCTGTCCTGGAACTCTCTAGTAAGGAGGGAGAAGTCTGGCTGGCTCATGAATAAGACTGCATCATCCGCGTAGAGGAGTTGACTGGGACAGGCCTGGGGGAGGAAACTGAGGAAGAGACTAAAATGAAGGGGGCCAAGAATAGAACCTTGCAGTACACCGAAGAGCACAGGATGGAAGGTGGAGAGGGTACCCCCTAATTTTCACCAATCGCGTTCTGCCAGCAAGGTAATTCTGAAAACCAGGAGGTAACTGCATGTGAAAGACCAAGGACAGGGACAGACTCAATAACTAGGAAATGGTTAACCATGTCGAACGCTTTAATTAGGTCAATGTAGATTGACCCAACTAGGTGGCCATGGTCAAGTGCTCTGTGAATAAATGTAGTATATTCAAGAAATGCAGTAGTGATGCTATGATTTTTTCTAAACCCATGTTGCGGACACTGAGTGTTGTATTTGGACAGGTAATCGGAGAGCGGATCAGAAATTTTATGTTCAAGCACTTTCTTGGGGGGTAGAGATGGGATAGTGGTTAGAATGTGAGGTCTTGCCTCCGCTCTTGCAAACAGGGGTAAAGTACAGTAATGTAACAACTTACCATACCAGTAGATCTTTGAGAGAAGCTCTTGCAGCAGGTAACACTGGTAGGACTGAAGCCGGCAGGCGCAGGATCCCACAGAAAACCTCTAGCCAGCAGTACGGAGCGGGGACCGCCCCCCAGCATCTGCCTGCCTCCGACGTCATGCATGCCATAAAAGGGAGCGGTCCCTGTCGTCACCTTAGTTCCTCCACCGGAGACTCCGGCACTGTGGATGGAAGCTGATGTGCAATAGAGAACTGAGGTCAGTTCCACACAGGGCAACAAAACAACTTATTACTGAATTAAGAATGCAGAGAGAATCGTCAAGGAGGAAGGAGGGTGGGAAGCAGCACCTGCTGCAAGAGCTTCTCTCGAAGAGCTACTGTTATGGTACATTCTTACGCAACTGTACCATCTTACTTTGAGAGTCAGCTCTTGCAACAGGTTACACTTGTAGGACTGAGTCCCAAGCAGTAGACAGACCCAGAATGGATACAGGGTGGAGAAAGCTGAGGAAAAGAAAGGGAGCAATACTCTCAACAGAGCAGTAAGTCAAAAGCCCGCTCTGTGCCTGGAGGCAATGTCTAGACTGTAATGTCAAATGAACATGTGGACTGAGTTCCAGGTGGCGGCTGCGCATATGTCTGCCATGGATACATTCTTTAAGTGGCGAATGACGCTGCTGCTCCTCTCGCGGAGTGACCCTTCACTGAGCCCGGTAAAGGTCTGTTGTATTTCTGATAACAAAAGGAAATGCAACCGACCAGCCATTTGGAAAGAGTCTGTTTGGACACAGGTGCACCATGGATTCTGGGTGTAAATGAAACAAAAAGCTGGTCAGAGCGCCTGAGCTCTCATGTTCTGGAAAGGTTATATCACAGGATACAATGAACATCCAATGTGTGAAGGAGAGCCTCGCACCGGTTTGTGTGTTCTGGATAATAAACCGGAAGGTGTATGTCCTGGTTCAGTCAGTTCGGACACCACCTTTGGTAAGAACATAGGACTGGTCCACTAGGACACCCTATCCCTGTGGAACACTAAATAGGGCTCTTTACACATCAGAGCCAGTAGCTCAGAGATTCTCCGAGTCAAAGTAACAGCAACCAAAAATAACACTTTCCAAGAAAGAACGCACAGCTCGCAGTCCGTGGCTGGCTCAAACAGAGGCAAACTGAGCTTCTCCAGGATGAATAAAAGGTCCCAAGGGGGATGGGGTTCCTGATGGGGGGTTTTTGGTGGAGAATGCCATGCAGAAAAGTGTGTGCCAGGTCCAGCTGTGCCACGGCTTTACCCTGAACAGGTGCATGGTAGGCAGAAACTGCAGATAAATGGACCTTGATGGATGAGTAGCTCAAACCCGAGTCCGATAGTGACACAAGGTACTCAAGGATCGAGGTCACTGGACAGGCTAAGGGGTCTAGCTGTCGGGCAGAAGCCCAGAGGCAAAAACACTTCCATTTCATGGTGTAGGTGGCCCTGGTGTAAGGCTTTCTTGTGGCCACCAAAACATCTGTGCGAGACTCCGAAGTGTGACATAGTTAGGTCCTTAGGAGCCATGCATGGAGATGCAATGACTTCAGATCTGGGTGCACCAGTGTCCCGTTGTCCTGAGAGAGGAAGTGAGAGCTCAGTGGCAGTGGCAGTGGCAATGGCAGTGGTGTTTTGACTGCCAGCTGCTGCAGCAGGGGAAACCAAATCTGCCGTGTCCACAATGGGGCCACCAGAATAATTTCTGCCCCTCTGCTTGCAGTTTGAGAAGTACTCTCTGCAAGTGCAGCAAGGGAGGGAAGGCATAGAGGAACAATACAGTTATGTAAGAACTTACCGTAACAGCAGATCTTCGAGAGGAGCTCTTGCAGCAGGTTATAACAATCAGGACTATGCCGCAGGCACTAGGACCCTCCTGAAAACTTTTCAGCCAGCAGTATACAGCAGGGACCGCCCCCGTCGTTGACCCCGCCCTGACAGCCCTGGTACAAAAGGGGGTGGACCCAGCTCCACCTCAGTTCCCCCGCCAAGGCCCGTGAACAAGCCCTGACAAGAGAAGGAGACAAAGCACTTGAAGAAGATGTAGATGAAGATCTGCACACCTCGAGGGGGAAGGCGGGTGGGAAAGTAACGCCTGCTGCAAGAGCTCCTCTCGACGATCTACTGTTACGGTAAGTTCTTACATAACTGTACTATCTTACTTCGAGTGGGAGCTCTTGCAGCAGGCTATAACAATCAGGAATGAATACCAAGCAGTCCTGCGCCAAAGAGGTAGTCGACACCGGGAGGTGGAATATACTGACTCCAGAGGCCTAGGACAAAAGTCCCTGCTAAACAGCCAGACCAAAACCGGCACGGCGTCTGGAGACTATATCCAAGCTGTAATGCTTGACAAAGGTATGCACCGAATTCCAGGTAGCGGCTGCACATATGTCCGTTATAGAGACATTTCTCAGGGCGGCAAAAGAAGCAGAAACTCCCCTGGTGGAGTGACCCCTGACTGGACCCGGTAGGGGTTTATTGTGCTTTTCATAGCAGAAGGACACGCAGTGGACGATCCACTTCGAAATCATCTGCTTGGTCACCGGTTTGCCCAAGCACTGTGGTGCAAAGGCCACAAAGAGTTGTTCCGATTGACGGTGCGTAGCCATCCAGTGTGTGAAAGAGAGCTTCCCCTCTATTAGATGGGGAAGGAAAATAGACTGGAAGCTCAACCGACTGGTTGAGGGTCAACTCCGAGACCACTTTCGGAAGAAACTTAGGATTTGTTCTAAGGGAAACCCTTTCCCTGTGGAAAACCAAATATGGCTCTTTACACATCAGAGCCTGAAGCTCGGAAACTCTTCGAGCTGACGTAATAGCAACCAAAACACACACCTTCCAAGAAAGATAACGCAGCTCACAATCCGCTGCCGGCTCAAAGGGAGGGAGGGTGAGCTTCTCCAACACAAAAAGGAGATCCCAGGGTGGGATAGGGTCCCAAATGGGAGGTCTCGTATGTAAAATTCCTCTCAAAAAGGTGCAGGCTACATCCAACTGTGCTAACGCCTTGTCTCCAATCAGAGCATGATAGGCAGAGACAGCCCACATGTGCACCTTAATAGAGGTGTAACTCAGGCCATGTTGGTACAAGGAGAGGAGGTACTGTAACACTGAGTTCATTGGACAGGTGACGGGGTACAAATGCTGTGACGAGGCCCATAAACAAAACTGCTTCCATTTCATAGCACAGGCGGAGCGGGTGGAGGGCTTCCTCGCCGAAACTAGGACTGCCGCCACCTCTGGGGAAACTCCGTATCTCCGTTGAGCTACGTCTGAAGGAGCCAAGCATGCAGATGTAAGGAATGAAGATCCGGATGGACCAGTGACCCTGTTCCTGGGATAGCAACTGCGAGAATATGGGCAGCAGAGCTGGAGGTTCCGTGGATAACCGCTGCAGGAGTGGGAACCAAATCTGCCGAGGCCATCGGGGGCTATTAGAATCATTCAAGCCCCTTCTGCCTGTAACTTCAGCAGGACTCTCTGAATGAGAGGGAAGGGTGGGAAGGCATAGAGAAACCTCCCGGCCCAGCAAAGTGATAACGCGTCTGGCCAGAAAACTCCAGGCGCATGCTCTCGCGAGCAAAAAACTGGCAGTTTGGCATTGCATGGTGACGCAAAGAGGTCCAGCTCTGGATGACCCCACTTATCGAAGAGCTGATCTGCTACGGACTGTAGCAGCTCCCACTCGTGCGCTCTGGAATGAGACTTGCTTAAGCTGTCGGCCAGATTGTTCAGGACGCCTGGAACGTGCACTGCGGACAGCAGAATGTGCCGCTCCAGCACTCAGTGCCAGACTCTCATCGCTTCCCTGCAAAGGGGATATGAATGAGTACCCCCTTGCTTGTTGATGTAGAAGACGACCGCCATATTGTCTTTTTGAATTAGGAGAAAGCCTGGCACCAGGTCCTCTTGAAAGGTCTGTAAGGCATAGAGAAACACTCGCATCTCCAATACACTGATATGGAGAGATCGCCCCTTGGGTGTCCAAACCACTTACGTTTGATGAGCACCCAGGTGTGCTCCCCATCCCAGTTCCGATGCATCTATCGTAAGAGTCTGACCTGGTGGTTCCAGACGAAACCTGACCCCTTTGTCCAAATTCCAGGGGTCCATCCACCAAAGCAAAGTTCTCCTGACTGGCTCGGTGATCCTGACCAGAAAGTCTAGATCATCGTAGCCCTGGTCCCACTGTACCCTGAGCATCCACTGTGGGACCCGCATGTGGAGGCGGGCCAGAGGAGTGACTGGAATGGCCGCCACCATGTGCCCCAGTAGGCTGAGGAAGTTCCGTGCTGGAACTTGAGGACTTACTGAGATCCATTCGGCAATCTCTTGCAGGTGATTGTCCCTGTCCGGGGGTAGGAAAGCCATGCCCTGGATAGAATCCAGGACCGCTCCAATGAAGACAAGTCTTTGACTGGGCTCGGGGGACGATTTCTGAAGGTTCAGGGTGATCCCCAGCTCTCGGAACAGAGTATAGATGTCTCCAAGGACATGAAGTAGGCTTGACCTGGACAGGGCTGTAAGTAGCCAATTGTCAAAGTAAGGGAAAACGTAGTGCCCCATGCGCCTTAGAGCTACAGCCACCACTGCGAAGCATTTTGTAAAGACTTGTGGAGCGGAGGAGAGGCCGAACGGAAGAACTTGGAATTGGTAGTGCTCGCCGTGGAAGTGGAACCTCAGAAACTTCTGGTGGGGAGGGAAGACCCCGATATGCATATATGCATCTTGCTTGTCTAGGGAGCAGAGCCAGTCTCCTTGGTGCAGCAGGGGGAGTAGCCTTGGAAGGGTCACCATCCTGAACCTTTTGTACTCTATAAAGAGATTGAGAGAGCTGAGGTCCAGAATGGGACGAAGATCCTGCATCTTTTTTGGGACCAGGAAGAAGTGGGAATAAAACCCCTTTCCCCGCTGATGCAAGGGGACTCGCTCTATTGCCCTTTTTTTTGCAAGAGGGTCTGAATTTCTCCATCTACCAGTGGGATGTGAGGAGGAGGATGTCGGGAGTACTTTGGTGGAGTATTGGAGGGAACTCCGTGAACTCAAAAGTGTGCCCTCTCCTGATAATGTCCAGGATCCACTGGTCCGCAGTTATCGACCTCCACTCTTCGAGATGAAGGGAGAAGTGGCCCCCGACCGACTCCTCGGAGTCTTCCTTTGGAAGGGGGGGCGGAAGGGAGTCATTGGGCTGAGCTGGGCGTAGGTAGAGAGGCCTGGGAGGACTTGAGCCCACAGTTAGGAGTGCCTCCAGGCTGCTGGTTACTGGCTCTCCTACGAAAGCCGCCTCTCTGACCCTGCTGCTTACCATGGGCTTGTCCACCTTGACCACCTGAGGGCTTGCGAAATGGCCGTTTCCGTTGCTGTCACTGGATGTGGCGGTACATTTGGCGGACTGACCAGGTGGACTTGCCCGACTCCTGGAGACGAGAAATCAAAGCTTCAGTCTCTTGCCCAAACAACACGGTACCCTGGAATGGCAAATCCCTGATACCAGACTGCAGATCCTGGTGAAAACCCGAAACTCTTAACTAGGTGTGGCACCGAAGGCACACCCCGGAAGTGGCTGCCGTATCTGCAGTATCGTACGAGGCTCTCAGGACATGAGAACCTATGTCGGAGCCCAATTTAACAATGTCCAGAAGTTCCGTCTTCTGCTCGGAATCTGGCATGGCTCTCAGTAGCTCTTGTCCCCTCTCCCACAGCGCATTCTGGTACTGGACCATATGTGTCAGGAAGTTAAGGGACCGGATGGAGCAGGTGGAGGCAGAGTAAACTTTCTTGCCCACCTGGTCCAAATACTGAGACTCCGGATCGGGAGGCTGTGAACTAAGGTGCTTTGGCTGCCTGGACTTGTCATGGGCAGCTGTGATGACCGAGGAGTCCGCCTAAGGGTTCTCTGCTAAAAAGGCTTCTGCCCACGGGGCCTTATACAGCCTGTCTGATTTTTGGGGAACAGCCTGGATGGAAGCCGGACGCTTCCAGGTAGTCCGAGTCAGGTCCTGGAAAGTGTCCACTAAAGGAGGGACCACCAATGGTTTTGACTCCTTTTGCCTCAGGTATTTGGCCAACCTTCAGCGTTCCAGATCCAGGTCCTCCATTTCCCACTCATTGGAGGCCTGGATATGCCTCATGACATCCATAAAGGTTGGATCGTCTGGAGGCGAGCGAGGCTGGTCCTTCTCTCCCGGGGACCGCTCCAAGTCAAGAGAGGAAGAAGATGTCGATGAAGAAGAGGGAGATCGACTACTAGGTCTGGAATAGTCAGATCTCTCCTTATGATCAGACTCCCTCTGTCGTCGGTAGCTGGGGGACAGACATCGGTCTGAAGATCGGCTCCCGTCCCGAGACCGGCGACGGAGCAAAGACCAACGTCTGTCAGAAGGTCGATGTCGGGAGCACTCTCGTCTAGGAGATCAAGAAGGGCTGCGAGAGTGAGACCTGGACCGGCGACGGTCTCCAGAGTCTTCGGAGCGTCGGCGGTGGTCTTTGGACCAGGCGCGGGAACGAGCCCTGGATGGAGGTGTAGGCGGCTGCTCTGGGGACTTCCTCGGGGATGGCTCGCCTCCAGGCTGTGGTTTGCTCGCCGGGTCTGGTACCAGTGTCTTGGCTGGTGATGGGGGGGGCCGCTTCTGGACCTGTCCCCACTAAAAGGAGAACAACTCTTGCAGCTTGTCCTTCGAGAAAATTTCAGCAGCATGTCCCGGAAAGGGAGTATCCGGGATGTCGGCCTGCGAAGGACAGCCCTCTTGGGAGCCCAGGGGGGAGGAGGACTTGGGAGACAGGGACGCCGGCTCTTCCGTGGCCGCGCCCGCACTCCTTCACCCTTCAAACAGCCGCGTGGGACTAATGACGGGTGCTGGCCTGAGGGCTCCGGAGGAGCACTTTAGCAGGTGGCGCCGTGCCTTGGGCGTGGGGCCAAGCTTTACCTCTAAGGCTTGGTGGTAACCCTTAGCGGGTTATTTTAGGCATGGCCGGCTTCTCTCAATGGGCCAGCCTTGGCCTTAGAAGATTTCAGATGCCCGCCTGAGCCCGGTAAACACGGGCCTTCTTAGGAGAGGGGTCATGAGCGAGAACGGGACTGCAACCGGACCCGACTCACGGTCTTCCCATGGCACTTGTCTTCTCCTTGCGCTTCCCCTCCGAGGAGTGCACATCCATCTTCTTTTCTAAAAGGAACGCCTTTAGGGCCTTGAGACATCGGATCTGGGTTCGGCTGGTGAATGCCTGGCAGGCTGAGCAGGCCGTGGTGTCGTAGTCCGGCCCGAGGCAAAAGACAGCGCTTGTGCCTGTCCTTAGCAGAGATCTGCCTCCCGCAGTCGCACTTGTTCTGGTGTGGCTCTGGAGAGACCGACGACTGTGAAGACATCCGTTGAGAACTTCAGAAAAACTGTCAAAACGGTAGAAAACGGGTTGAAAAATAGTTACTTAGCTGTTTCTGGCAAGGTGGGAAACGGCGTTTTCTCACGTATGCTGATGGTGGAAAAGAACTGAGGTGGAGCTGGGTCCACCCCCTTTGTACCAGGGCTGATGGGGCGGGCCGGCGTCTGGGGCGGTCCCTGCTGTATACTGCTGGCTGAAAAGTTTTCCGGAGGGTCCTAGTGCCTGCGGCATAGTCCTAATTGTTATAGCCTGCTGCAAGATCTCCCACTCGAAGTAAGATCTCCCTTTCCAAGGGAGGGACAATGCGTCTCACCAGAAAACAGCTGGCCCAAGATCTAGCAAGCAGAAACTGGGCAGCTTTGTGTTGAAAGGGGATGCAAGGAGGTCCACTTCCGGTCTGCCCCACCTGTCGAAGAGGTCTTCTAAGATGGGTTGCTGAAGGGCCCACTCATGCGCTCTGGACCGTGTCCTGCTGAGTGCATCAGCCAGGGTGTTTTGTGCACCTGGGACGTGAACTGCTAAAATATTCAAATGGTGGTCTATGGCCCAGTTCCATACCCACACTGCTTCGCGGCAGAGGGGGTATGAGTGGGTGCCACCCTGTTTGTTGAGACAGAACAGCACCGCTGTGTTGTCCATCTGTATCAGGAGGAGTCCTGGGAGAAGTGCAGTGTACAGTGCCTGTAAGGCATAGAGGACCGCTCTCATCTCTAGTTCATTGATGTTTAAGAGCCCTTCGGACTCCGACCAAGTCCCCTGGATCCTGTGGGCACCCAGATGTGCTCCCCAACCTGTGCCAGATGCATCCGTCATCAAGATTTGGGGAGGTGGTGTTCTCTGGAACGGCAGGCCCTCAGAGATACGGGGATGTCATCCACTAGTCGAGCTCTTGATGGACCAGTTCCGGGACAGAGACTGGGTGGTCCAGGTCATCCCATCGTTGGTCCCACTGGACTCTTAGTGTCCACTGAATTGTCCTCATATGCAATCTGGCCAGCGGAACTAGTCGAACGAAGCGAAAGGCATCTGTGGAGCCGATGTAAGTGAGTTGACAGCAGGAAAAGAACTGAGGTGACGCCGGGGACTGCCACCCCCCTTTACGGCATGCGTGACTTCAGGGGCGGGCCAATGCCAGCGGGGAGGTCCCCACTCTGTACTGCTGGCTAGAGGTTTTCCATGGGGTCCTGGTGCCTGCCGTCTTCAGTCCTACTAGTGTTACCTACTGCAAAAGTGGACTCTTGAAGTAAGATCTAGGGCTGCTTTCCAAAAGAGAAGGAATTCATCTAGGAAGAGAGACAGATTGAAAATCTTGGTGAGGGGTAACAGTACAGCATCTAGGGCAAGACAGAGAAGTTTTAGATCAAGGGAATCACTGCTGTAGCGCAATCTGTTAAGGACCCGAAGGAGGTACTTTTTGTTTCTTTGGCCGAGACTGTCCTAAAGTAGAAGGGGGAAGGGGAGTTGGGAGTGGTCATAACTCTAGGGGAGCTGTTAGGGGGTCCAGGTGTAGAGGGGGCATTAGAGAAGAAGTCAGGGGAAAGGACTCCACTCAGGTCTGACAAGGCATTATTAAAGATGTCAGCAACTTGTTATGGATCCTGGGTGGAAACCCCATTGATGTTGATAAGTGAGGGTGGAGTTTTGTTGGGCTTGCCAGTCAGTTACTTGATGTTCTCCCAAAAATTCCTACCGTTACCCCATGTGTCAGTAAACACAGTTTTGTAATAATCAGATTTAGCAAGGCGAACTGCATGAGTGCATTTCCTAGCTGCCTTGTACCTCTCCCAGTCAGAGGGGTTCCCAGTGGCATAGACTTTATGCCAGAGATGATTTCGAGCAGCTATCTAATTAAGGAGAGAGGTGGAGATCCAGAGGTTGCAGGCACCTTTGGAATTCCTTTTTTTGAGAGGGACGAAGATATCACAGGCTGCGTTGAAAGTGGTGATAAAGTGTATTCTAGTGCAGAGTCAGCATTGATTGCTGAAAAAAATAGGCATCCAGTCACATTGCTGAAGGTAACATAAGAACTGCCGCTCCGGCCCTTTTTCAGTACATGCTGGTAAACTGTCTTGGGGGAAGTTTAGGGGCCTTGTTAGACCAGAAGCTGATAACTGGGGAGTGGTCACTAAGCAAGTCACATAAGCCCTCGGTGCCCATAAACCTTTTAGGATGGTTGGTAAGAATTAGGTCTGAGTGCTGTTGCCTGTTCTATAGTTGTGCCTGTTGGGGGAATTAACCAGTTGGGAGAGGTTAAGGGCAGCAAGTGCATCTTTGAAAGGGTTAGCTTCAGGGGTAAGCCAGTTTATATTAAAGTCACCAGAGCTACTATTTCAGAGTGATTTGCAAGGCTAGTGATATAGTCAAGTATAAGACTAAAGCCTCTGCAAGCATCCCTTGGGTGAATATATACAGAGAGAACAGTGAGGGACTTACCACTGATGCCAATTGCAATGCTGACTTCAAGTGCCTGGGCAATGTTATCAAATGCAGCTGTGGGGAGAACATGCCCCTGTAGCGAGTCTGATAAGTATATAGCACACCCTCTTGCCCAGTCTATCCTCTCTCAACAGGGTGTAGCCATCAAGGGCAACAGCAGTGTTTGTGCTGAAGAACCCACGTCTGGAGGAGACTGAGTTTGGTCAGAAGACTGTTGATGTTGATTGATGCTAGCTTAATGCCACCCTGTTTGCACATGTTTCCAAGTGGTTGTAGTACAGGACCAGGATTAGGGTGAATATTGCCAGAGAGTAGCAATAGAAGTAGGATGCAATGAATTATGAAGTTCCTAAACAGCTTAGAATGAATAATAATCTGCTTTTTGAGGGTTTACACATGATAGCATAGGTCGGCTGTGAGGCGAAGAGTGGTATTGGGGGGGGGAGAGGATGAGCTAGCAACAATAACTTAAAATCACAGCTCTACAACAGTACAGCTGTGATTTTTTACTTATTTTATTTACTTATAATACTGGAATTCTAAACCTTTGGGTCACTGACTCATTTCCAAAGGCTCCACGTCAGTTACAAAACAAGATACATTAAGGCAGGTACAGAGTGGACATTTAAACATATATCAGAGGGTGATGTGGCTTATACAAAATGTTAGCTAAGCAGGGTGGGGGATAGAACATAGTTACATAGGTACAAATATATTAGCAACTCAGTGGAAAGTGGTCTGTACATGAGGTTAGCTAAGCATGGTCCCTGAGCTAAAGGGACTAGTCACAGACAAAGGAAACAGTGCAATCAGGAGAGATTAGACTTTGTTATAGCAAAATTCAGCGGTAGTACGATTGCTTACAGGCTCGGGCTATCAGATGGCAGGTAGTATGGCTAAGGGAAGGTGCAGGAGCGGCAGTGAGGAGGTGGTTTCTGAGTGCTGCCTTGAAGGGACTCAGTTTGGTGAGGTTAGTGACAGATGGAGGGAGGGCATTATAGAAGGTGGGGGCCCTGACCGTAAATGACTTCTGTGCCAGGGTTGTCTTGACCCTGGGGATTAGCATGGAGGCAGTGCTAGTACTGCAAGTGTTTACTGGATGCTCTTTGGTAGTAAGGGATGCTGCCAATACCGGTGGTGTTAGCTCAAGGAGAGATTTCTTGACTGTGAGACAGGCCTGATACTTAAGCCTCTCATCAAAGTTGAGGATCTGCGTAATGGAGTAGAGGGTGCAAGTGTGCGTAGTAATCCATGCCGAACCTGACAGGAGCCTGCAGACTTTGTTAAGTAGTACTTTGATTTTGCTGAGAGCTGTTGTGTCTGCGGCGCTATAGATCAGAAGACCGTAGTCTATCAGGGACATGACAGATGAGGTGATGGACAGTTTTAATGCTTCAGGGGCTAAGCAGTCCTGTGGCGATACAGGAGGCTGATATGGGTGTTCACTGCAGATGTGAGTGTGTGAATGTGGGTACGGAAGGTGAGAGCAAGGTCAAAAGTAACCCCTAGGTATTTGTAGGAGTAGACCTGTTCTAGGGGGCGGAGTGAGCTGGAAACGATGTGAAGGGGTGAGTTCTTTAGTTTGCTCTGATGGTGCGTAAATAGTAGGGCCTTTGTTTTCTTCAGGTTCATAACCAGCCTGTTCTTACTGAACCAATGTTCTGCCAGGCTAAAGGAGTGCTGCAGTGAGGTCTGCAAGCTGGTAGGGTTTGCATGGGTGGCGCACAGGATGGCATCGTTGGCGTAAAGTAGGATTTTTCCAGGGCAGAGGGAGGGGAGGGCGTTGAGGATGAGTCTAAAGAGTAGGTCCCCAGGATGGAGCCCTGGGGTACTCCAGAATGTATTGGGTGAGAGATGGATAGCGTGGTATTAATCTTGACACACTGCGACCCTGATGTCAGGTAGCTGGAGAGCCAGTTGAGGGGACCTTACGCGAAACCTAATTTGAGGAGGGTGTCCAGCAGGAGGGGGTGGTTTACTGTGTTGAAGGCCTTGGAGAGGTCTACGAACATGGCTCCTGCTAGTTGTCCCTTATCAAGTGCAGCGTGGATATAGGATGAGAATTCCAGGAGGGCCATGGTTGTGCTGTGCCCAGCGCGGAAACTGTGCTGTTGACTGCAGAGCAGGTTATGAGTGTCTAGGTAGGCTGATCAGCCACCACCTTTTCTAGGGCTTTGGTGGTGGTGGGGGGGATTGGGATCAGTTGGTAGTTACCCGTGGATAGGTGATCCGCACCTTTGTGGATGGGCATCACTACTGCAGTTTTCCAGTTTTTTGGGGAACTGACCAAGGCAAAGGGAGATATTCAGGAGGCCCATTAGGGGGAGGAGTAGTACATCCAGTGCCAGGCAAAGTAGTCTAGTGTCCAGTGGGTCATTCGGGGGCTAGTGCCTTTCAGGGCCTTGGCCAGGTAAGGCTCAGCTTCTTGAGGGGTGACTGCCCTCAGGTAGAAAGGTGGGCGAGAGAGCTGGGGGGGGCGGTCAGAGGTGGGGATGGGGCTGAAGAAATTTTGGGAGAGGACTGAGCTCAGTTCAGTGAAACTGGTGTTGAGGGCATCAGCTATTTCCTTATGGTTAGTGCTAATGGAGCCATTTATTGAGATCTGTGAGTGGTTGGGGACTGTAATTTGTCATTGACTTGTTTTTATGTTGTCCCAAAATTTGTGGGAGGACCCCCAGGAGGAGGTAAGTTGGGCCCTGATGTGTTTAGCCTTCGCTTGCCGGATGCCCAGGTACATTTATTCCGTTCTGCACGATAGGCCTGCCTGTCAGCAGCCTTTGCAGAGTCCGTGACCTTGTGCCACAGGCTGTCTCTGTGCTTTAGCTGTTAGATGAGTGCAGGGGTTATCCAGGATGCATTATTCTGCTTGCAGTGGGTTTTCTTTTTATGGGCGAAGATGTCACAGGCAGAAGTAAATGAGTCGTGGAAGTAGTCTAGAGCAGTGTCCATGTTAGTGGCTTGATAAATTGGGGTCCAATCCCAGTGGGCAAGGTGTTCTTTGAATTTGGTGAGGTAACCCAGGCGGAAGATACGCCGAAGTGTGGTGGTAGGTACAGGGGAAGGCTGTTTGCCTGACCAGTTACAGCTCACTGGTGACTGGTCACTCAGGGAGTCTGGGAGGACAGTTATATCCTTGATTCTAAGGGGCCGATTAGTGATTATGACATCCAGCAGGGTGTCCTTGCCTGTGGCGGGGTTTAGCCTGGTGGACTGAGTCATCAGCTGATTTTAAGTAAGTTATCCAACGATCACTAAAGACTGCATTTACAATTTAGCAAATACTTGAGGGCTGAGTGGGTAATGCTGTAAGAAAACAACTCAAGTCTTTACTAATTATAACACTGATGATCTGGGGTTATTTGTGTGCTTACTATGGCTGTGTGTAGTCTCATGAAATGAAAAGTTTTAAAAACAAAATATTTACTCTCCTGGCTAGACCAGACAAACAGACAGACGCACATGGATACTGAATTACTGAATGGCATCTAGAGCATCAGGCACCTATCTGTAGTACTTGCTGAATCAGTGGTCCTGGATGCATCACTGTCACATGAGACAGGAGGCACTGCAGGGAAAAAAATGAAGCATTGTACGAAAAAGAGGAGCAATGAACCATTCTAAGATGGAGATCCTCAAGGGCAATAAAACTAGCAGGCTAATGTAGAAAAACTCCTAAAAGCAAACAAAAGAAAGGATACACCAAGATTATACACACATACACACACACACAAAAATCAAAATACTCTGCACATCATTTGGTTTTGCAAATTGTGAATGTAGTATTCCTTTAAGGAACAAGAGGTAATCCAGCACTAGATTAAGTGGATATATAAAGGGATCTAGGGTACAAGCAGCACGCCAGACTGTAAAATGTTTCCATTTTTGTGAGTACTTTTACCTTGAAGAGGGCTTTCTAGCCACTGATAGAACAGTAGCAACCTCCAAGAAAACCCTGAAGCAGGACACCTCTACATCCTCAGAAGCCAGGCGTAGAGCTGCTGGGACCACTGATCAAGATGCATCCGGAGCACCCTGCCCCTGTGTCAGAAGTCCCACTCACAGAGGGAGCGAGACAGGAGGTTCCACTGCCAACTGCTGACGCAGAGGGAACAAGATTTGTTTGAGCCAGTATAGGGCAACCAGAATCAGAGTGGTCGGCTTGGCCCTTAGTTTGACCAGAACCCTCTCTATGAGAGGGAATGGAGAACAGGCGTACACGAAAGTACATTTACGTAAGAACTTACTGTAACAGTAGATTTCGAGTGAAGCTCTTGCAGCAGGTAACACCATCAGGACTGAAGCCAGCAGGCACCAGCACCCCACGGAAAACGTCTAGCTAGCAGTATACAGCGGGGGACCGCCCCCCGATGTCAGCCTTTGGTATAAAAGGGGAGGTACCCCAGCACCATCTCAGTTCTCCCGCCGGAGACCCCGGCAAGCACAGTGATTGGAGAACCGAGGTGTTCCTCCTAAACCGAGGAACAAACTACGTGATACTGATGGAGAAGCAGTCACTAGGGGGATGGAGGGAGGGAAAGCAGCACCTGCTGCAAGAGCTCCACTCGAAGATTTGCTGTTATAGTAAGTTCTTACATAACTGTACTATCTTACTTTGAGGGAAGTTCTTACAGCAGGTAACACCATTAGGACTGAGTCCCAAGCAGTGTAAGGACTGATGCCAGTCAGCTGGGAGAGGCAGAAAATACAGGTTACCCACCTGTAACAGGAGTTCTAGAAATGGTATATGTTGTTCATCCACACTGTCTGGCAGGTTCCTTGCCGCTTTAAATCTTGCCGGAAGGTCTTCAAGCTGGCTCTTCCCACCCACCCGGGTGGTAAAACTCTCGGCTCCGCCCCACGACGCCAGATCTAGCCCGCTGGAAGCCAGGTTGCACGTCGAAGCCGGGGAGGTCGGGTGGGTCGTGTGGATGAACAACATATACCATTCCTAGAACTCCTGTTACAGGTGAGTAACCTGTATTTCTAGGGACATGGATATGTTGTTCATCCACACTGTCTGGCAGACTCCTAGCAGTTCTCTGGGAGGAGGGAGGCAAGGCGCACACCCCTACTTAGGGAATAATGACTGGAGAACCGAGGCCCCAAAACCAGCATCCCGGGCGTTACTCAAGGTCGATGTGGAGGTGGGTAATGAAGGTGTGTCTGACTTCCGGTAGCAGCCCTGTAGATTTCCTGGATAGGGACGTCCCTGAAGCATGCCACCGATGCAGCGGTATGGCGGTAGAATGAGCTCTTATCCTCTGGGAGGCTCCATGCCCGCCAACTTATAGCAGAGATCTATGCAGAGGTGACCCACCTGCTCATCGTCCGCTTGGCTGCAGGTCTGCCAGGTGCGGCTAGCGTAGGTGACAAACAGCTGGTGAACCTCTCCCCGAACTTCAGCCGTCCGCCCCTTGTAATAAGCAAGCGCCTCCTAGGGTCGAAAGCATGGAGCCTATATTCGGCCTCCAAGGTGTGACTGGGGTAGAACACCAGCAGAGTCAACACCTGGTTAAAGTGAAACTCTGATACCACCTTCGAAGGAATTTCGGTGGGCGAGGACAACCTTGTCCCTGTGGAAGACCAGATAAGGAGACTCGATGGAAAGCGCCTGGAGCTCTCCATCCTTCTGGCTGATGTGACAGCCACCAAGAAGAGCAGTCTTCCACGACAGGTGAGAGATGTCCACCTGTGCATCGTCTCGAATGGCTTGCCCATGAGCTTAGCCAATACCAGCAGTAGATCCCACGGAGGTGGAGGTTCTCGCACCGGAGGGGATATGTGATCAAGGCCTTTGAAAAAGCGCCCGACCACCTTCTCCTGCGCCACCGACTGCTTCCCAGCCCGCGCCCAGGAAGCAGAGATGGCTACCAGGTGCACCTTAAGGGTCGTCGACTGAAGCCCTTGCTGAGAAAGGGACCACAGGTAGACCAGAATGCTCGCCAAGGAGCAGGAGGAAGGGTCCAGGCCCTTGCCCTGACACCAAATGGAGAATCTCTTCCATTTAAAATCATAGCATTTTCTGGTCGACTCCTTACGGGATGCCTCAACAACGTTGAGGACCTCGTCGGAAAGACCCAAGGCCTGGAACTCTAGCCGCTCAGGAACCAGGCTGTCAGGTGCAGGGATTGAAGGTCCGGATGGAATACCTTCCCCTGACTGACTGAGATCACGTCCGGGTGGGCTGGAAGCCGCCTCAGGAAACTGGAGCTGAGACTGAGGAGATCTGGATACCAGAACTGGCGGGGCCAGTCTGGGGCTACCAGAATCACCTGCGCCTTGTCCCTCCTCACCTTGAGGAGCACCTTGTGGATCAAGGGAAATGGAGGAAAGGCGTAGAAGAGGCCCGGGGTCCACGGCCTCGAGAAGGCATCCCACTGCAGCGAGCCCTGCTGAGGGGGGCGGGCATGAAACAGTCTCAGCTTCGCATTCTCCCTGGAGGTAAACGGGTCCAACTGAGGCTTGCCCCAGTGGCAGAACAGATCTTGTACTACCTCCGGCAGGAGAGACCACTTGTGGGATGCAGCTCTTATCTGGCTTAGAGCATCGGCCAGAATGTTGGAGGCTCCTGCCACATGTATGGCAAGGAGATCCGCCTCCAGGCTGCGCACGAGGGACCAAATGCGGAGAGCTTCCCTGCACAGAGGCATGGAGTGCGTCCCACCCTGGCGGTTTAGGTAGTACATGGTCGTGGTATTGTTAGTCTGGACCTGGACCACCTGACCCCGTAAAAATGGAGCGAAGGCGGTGAGGGCTAGACGAACCGCTCGAAGCTCCAGCAGGTTGATGTGGCATCGGGACTCCCGAGGGGACCAGAAGCCGTGCGCTCTGTGCTCCCCCAGATGGGCTCCCCAACCCATCAGAAAGGCATCAGTCGATAGAGAGACCGTTGGCTCGGGGCGGACAAATGGGATGCCCTCCTGCAGATGAGCTGAAACGGTCCACCACTGGAGAGCGTTCCACATCTCCTGGGTCACTTTCACTAGCTGATCCAAAGGATCGGAGCGCTGCGACCACTGGCTGGCCAGTCCCCATTGTAGGGGACGCATGTGCCAATGGGCCCAATGGACCACGCTAGTGCAGGCCGCCATGAGGCCCGGAAGGCGCAGGAAGTCCTGGGCAGGGCGCAACTGTCCAACCTGAAATGACTGGGCAAAGGAGGAAAGAACCTCTGCCCTGTCCGCCGGGAGCCGTGCTCTGGCTTGCAGAGAGTCAAGCTCTGCCCCGATGAATTGCATCACCTGCTTTGGCACGAGTTCTGACTTGGCCTCATTGATAAGGAGGCCAACTTGAGAGCAAACCTGAAGGGCCAGATCCTTGGACCGCTCCACCTCCATTCTGGAGGAGGCCGCAATCAGACAGTCGTCCAGGTAGGGGTACACCCGGACCCTTCAGCACCACAGGAATGCTGTCACCACTGCCATGCATTTGGTGAAGACCCTGGGAGCTAGAGAAAGGCCGGAAGGGCATGGCCCGGAACTCGTAGAGGGACCCCTCTGCCCTGAAGCGGAGGAATCTCTGGTGGGACGGACGGATTGGGGCATGAAAGAATGCATCCTGGAGGTCCAGAGAACACAACCACATGCCTCGTTCAAAGGATGGAATGATCTGAGCCAGAGTGACCATCCTGAAGGTTCGAGACCTTAGGAACCTGTTCAGGTCGTGCAGGTCTAGAATGGGGTGTCATCCCCCCCTCCGTTTCGGGACCAGGAAATACCTGGATACAAACCCCGGGCTTGGTGGAGGATCCGCCACCTTCCTGATCACCTCCTTTTTGAGGAGCAGGGCAATGTCGGCTCGATGAGCCGGTAGGGAGGCTGCGGACCCCGTAGCCCCCCCGTGGGACTACGGCTTGGAAGGGCAGGGCCTGCTTGAACTCCAGAGGCAGACCTTTCCCTACCACCTCCAACACCCAGCGGACCAGGTGGAAAGGAAGTGGCGGATCATCCTTCCATGGGGGGAACCCGGGGGGAGCGATGAGGCTGGGGGCGACATCCTTCAACCCGTCACTGGGCAGGCTTGGAGGAAGGACCGGCTGAGGGACCTTCTGGGCCTTTTCCTCCCTGCTTCCTGTTGGAGGAAGCCGCAGGCTTGGCCTTGGGGTGCCAAGCACGAGCCTGCTGGCCCTGATGCTGGTGTTGCTGGGCCGGACGTGCCGCAGGGGCAGAAGGTCGAAAGGACTTACGTTGCTGACAATGGCCCTTGTTCTTCTGAGTGGAGGTGACTGAGTCCAGGGTAGCGTTGGACTTTTTGACCCTCTGGAGGTGGCCTTCCACTCCAGGGCCGAACAGGTTGGTCCCCAAGAAGGGGACGTCCGCCAATTTGTGCTGGGTATCTGCAGTAAAGGTGGATATCCTCAGCCAGGCTCTGCAGCGCATGGCCACTGCGGCCGCTACTGATCAGGCACAGGAGTCTCCAATGTCAAGGGCCGTTTGGAGCTGCTGTTTCGCCAGTGCCCTTCCCTGATCCCGCACCTGCTTGACCGTAGTCTGCAGGTCGGCCGGGAGATGAGGGATCACCTCATCCAGGGAGCCCATGAGGGCATGGGAGAAATGCGCCACCAGGACGGCCGAGCTGGCCTGACTGAGGCCGAGGGAGGACGCAGCATACACCTTGCGCCCAGCATAGTTCAGCTTTTTGGACTCCTTGTCGGGGGGCTTATCCACATCCCTAGCATTCCCGGAGCACCGGAAAACGCAATTGGTGACCAACCCCTCTGCAGAGGGGTGTTCTGAAAAAACGGACAAAGAGCCGGTAGGGACCGCATACTTCCTGGCCATCCTGGCCGAAGGCGCAGGACAGGAAGCTGGCTGCTGCCAAAGCGCCAAGGCTGGGCCAACAATGGCTTCAGCCACCGGAAAGGCCTCCATGGGAGAATCCCCTCGGTCCAGTATCTCCATGAGGGGACACTTGGCCCGCTTGGATACGGGCTCGAGCTGCAACCTGGTGGACTCCGAGATGAGCCGAAGCAGACCCATGAACGATGAGCTCTCGTCCATCGACTGCCCCTGGAGGACTTCAGGTCAAGGGGCCTGGAAAACAGGGAGGAGTCGTCGCCTGAGCCACCCTCCACCTGCCGAGGACGGTCGCGAGTGAGGGTGACCGACAACCGGTGGGGCAGACTCTGACCCAACCGAGAGTCCTTGGTCGGAGCCCCCGATTTCGGCTGTGGAGGCGGAGGTTCCACCACAATCGGTGGGGCAGCTGGTTTCGGCCGAACAACCGGCCCAGGCTTGGGCACCTTGACCACCGCGAGGGGTTGTTTCGGCCTTTCGGGTGACAGCCACTTAATGGCTGGGGAAGGTGACGGCGTTGGCTTGTTCCAGGACAAAAGGAGCTGCTGCCACATTAAGTCCTCGTAGTGTCGATGCAATTTGCGCCAAAGCCTCTCCTCTTCTGAGGAGGAAGACGAGGACAAGCGGCGCCGCCGCTTACCTTGGTGCCGTGAGCGAGACCGCTGATGTCGGCGGGACTGGCTGGACCAAGACGAGGTCCAAGACCCTTGGTGTTTCCGAGGGTGGGTCTGGGAGGGAGCGGGGGACACCCGCTCCTCCCTCGGCTCAGGAACCTTGACCAGGGACTCTGGCACAGGAGGCGCAGGCAAGTCCTCGGTTTCCACCGGGGGAACCGGTGATAAAGGGTTGTCGGCTTCACCAGTCGACAGCCCGTCCGATGGGTCAAGAAAAATCTCGACCTCATCGACGGGTGTCTCGGCTGGCTGACCTGACGGGGACACCGTGAAGCCAGCAGCCTTAGCCACAACCTCGACCGAAGTAGAGTGTCGACTGTCCGGGGAAGGGGACCTCTCCCACTTCCACGAACGTCGATGATGGGACTTACCCTTCGAGTCCTTTTTTGACCGAGAAGAGTGTCCCGATGGCCCATCTCCCTTTGTGGAGAGGGACTGGCAAAGCTCCTTAAAAGAAGCTGTGTAGGAGGATCCCAGAGAAAGCGGGATAAATGCCGCGACCGAGGAAGATAAGGATGCGGCCTGGGCCGCCTCCTCCTAGAAGGCGATCATCTGCTCGAGTTGCTCAGCCGAGCCAGCCGCCACGGACACCGCCCAATGGGTCTACTTGGACTTCACCGGCGGATAACGTTTCTCAGGGCGCCCAAGTTGCAGCCGGGCAGCGCAGTCTTCAAGGACGTTGGCCGAGAAAGATCTACACAACATGCAGGCCTGCGGGTCGTGGTCAAGGCCGAGGCAGTAGACGCACGTGGAGTGCGGATCCATCCTGGACATCTTCTGCCCGCATGGGCACCGCCAAAAACCGGGAGTCGATTTGTCCATCGCGACTGTGAGGGAAGAATTTGACCGAAGTCTTGAGAATTTTAAAATTATTTTCGGGTGAACCGAAGAGTTAGGATCCAGTCTATATGCAGAGCGTTAAGGAGGGAACCTGAGCTTCCAAGCGGTAAGGAAAATCTGGCGTCATGGGGCGGAGCCTAGAGTTTTACCACCCGGGTGGGTGGGAAGAGCCAGCTTGAAGACCTTCTGGCAAGATTTAAAGCAGCAAGGAACCTGCCAGACAGTGTGGATGAACAACATATCCATGTCCCTAGAAGTAGCGTTAGACTCTCAAGAGAGTAGGCCATGCGGGACTGCTCGTCCAAAGCCTGCTCTACGCCTAGAGACAATGTCCAAACTGTAGTGCTTAATGAAAGTGTGGACAGAACTCTAAGGAGCAGCTGAACAAATATCAGCGGCTGACATGTTCCTGAGGGAAGTAAAGGAAGCAGCCATGCCCCTGGCAGAACGGCCTTTTAACGGTCCCGGTAAAGGTTTGTACTTGTGGCAGCAAAAAAACAATACAATTGGCTAACCATTTAGACAAACATTGCTTGGAAACAGAAGCCCATTCTCTCTTGGGGTGAATGAAACAAACAACTGATCAGATTTTCTAATGCTAGAAGTGCGATCCAAATAATAACGCAGCACCCTGTGAACATCCAGAGTATGAAGTAAGGTCTCCCCCTCAATTGGAATACTCTGGGTAATAAGACAGGCAGGTGGATGTCTTGATTCAGAGTGAAGTCAGACACACCTTGGGCAGAACACAGCAGTCAAGCAAGAACTTACCGTAACAGCAGATCTTCGAGAGAGGTTCCTGCAGTAGGTTTTCACATATTGGACTGCTCCCCCTGGCGTCAGGTTCCAACGGCAAACTTGTAGCTAGTAATCATCAGCGGGGACCACTCCCAACGTCAGGTGATGCAATATCAGCCCGACTATAAAAGGGGCGGTCCCACGCCCGCCCCCAAAGTTCTTTTCAACCGGCGACCTAAAGAAAAGAACACAGAAAGAAAGGAGTAACAACTCCTGGGATCTTGCGCCCTATCTAGACCTGTGGGCTAGGCAGGAAGAAAAGTAAATATTTCCAGGAGCTGGGGGAAGGTGGGTGGGAAACTAGACCTACTGCAGGAACCTCTCTCGAAGATCTACTGTTACGGTAAGTTCTTATGTAACTGCTGTATCTTACTTCGAGAGGGTTCCTGCAGTAGGTCTTCACATATAGCACTGAATACCAAGCAGTCTAAAGAGAAGGAGTTGAAGACAAGATTCCAGGAGGAGGAAGATGTCCGCCAACTGAGGTTCTGCTTTAGGATAGAAAACCTTGCAAAACAGCAAGGCTAAAACCAGTTCTATGCCTAGAGGCAATGTCCAGACTGTAGTGTTTAGTGAAGGTGTGGACAGAAGACCAAGTGGCCGCTGCACAGATCTCTGCACTCGACACATTCCTGAAAAAAGTGGTAGAAGTGGCCATGCTTCTGGTGGAGTGGCCCTTAACTGCCCTGGGAGGGTTTTTCCACGTTTCTGGTAAGTGTAGTGAATACAGTTAGCTAGCCACCTATAGACAGTCTGCTTCGAGATGGCCTTGCCCTGGCACTGGGGAGGCAAAGGCCACAAAAAGTTGGTTTGCTTTACGAACCTCCTTAGTCCGGGAGGTACAGTACCTCACAATCCGGCGCACATCCAAGTTGTGCAACAGATATTTCCCCCTGTTGGAATGCTGAGGATAATAGACTGGCAGTTCGACACTCTGGTTGAGAGTTGTCTCCAAAACCACTTTCGGAAGAAAGGAAAGATTAGTCCTCAGGCTAACCTGGTCCTTGTGAAAAATCAAATAAGGCTCTCTGCACACAAAGGCCTGAAGCTCTGAAACTCAGAGCCGAAGTAACCGCAACTAAAAATAAAGTCTTCCATGACAGGAAGCACAAATCGCAACTTGCTGCTGGTTCAAAAGGGGGTAAAGTAAGTTTCTCCAACATAAAATTAAGATCCCAGGGAGGACAGGGGTTCCGGACTGGAGGTTTAATGTGAAGGATGCCCTTCAAGAAAGTTTTTGAAACCTGTAGCTGCGCTAGGGTTTTGCTCTCCACCACGAGGTGGTAGGCCGACACCGCAGAAAGATGGACCTTAATGGAGGAGGAAGTAAGGCCCAACTCAGAAAGATGTACGAGGTACTCGAACACCTGGGAGGCCAAGCAAGAAAAGGGATCCAATAATTTAGCTGTGGTCCAGATAGAAAATCTCTTCCACTTCATGGCACAGGTAGATCTGGTAGAGGGTTTTCTGTCTTCTACCAGGACCCGAGCGACCTGGGAGGAAACTCCATAGCGGGAAACCGCTATGTCCACAGGTGCCACACATGGAGGTGGGGAGACTGAAGACTCGGATGTACCAGGGTGCCCTGCTCCTGAGACAGAAGGTCGTGAGATATCGGCAGAAGGACCGGTGGTTCTAGAGCCAGTTGTTGCAACAGCGGGAACCAAATCTACCGAGGCCACAGAGGGTCGATCAGAATTAAGTGGGCCCCTTCTGCCTGAAGTTTCAACAGAACCTTCTGAATAAGAGGAAAGGGAGGAAACGTGTATAGAAACCTCCCTGTCCAAGAGAAAGAGACAGTGCATCTCGCCAAAAAGCACCATGCCCAGGAACGAGTGAGCAAAAGCTGGGTAGTTTTGCACTGAATGGGGAAGTGAACAGATCTAGAAACATTGAAGAAACAGGTCTTCGACTACTTCCTACTCGACTTCCGACTCACAAGTCCTGGCTACAGATCGGCAGAGACTGTCCGCCAGAACGTTATGCATGCCTGGGATGTGGACTGCTGTCAGAAACAGACTGTGCTGAATCGCACAGTACCATACTCTCATTGCTTCCCTGCAAAGAGGGTACGACCAGGGGTTCCTCTCTGTTTGTTGAGATACCAGACAGTTGCCATGTTGTCTGTCTGGACCAGAAGTGTTCCCAGGAGGAGTAACGACTGGAAGGCCTAGAGAGCATAGAGTACTGCTCTGGTCTCCAGGACGTTGATATGGAGCTGCTGCTCCTGGGGAGATTATGAACCTTGGGTTTTGTGGTCCCCCAGATGGGCTCCCCAACCCATATCAGAGGCGCCCGATGTGAGGGCCTGGGTAGGGGCCCGAGAGTGGAAAGGAGCTCCCACTAACAGGTTGGAGAGATCCTGCCACCAAAGAAGATCCTTCTGCAGGCTGTTGGAGATCATGAGCAGTTGGTTCATGTTGTCCAACCGTTGGTCCCACTGGACTCAAAGAGACCACTGGGTGACCCTTATGTGCAGTCTGGCCATGGGGACAGTAGGAATGGCCACTGCCATAAGCCCCAAGAGAAAGAGCACCAAGTGTGAAGGGGTCCATCGAGCCTTGGGCACCAAAGTGGCCTGGGAAGCTAAGGTCTCGGCTCGATCAAATGGCAAGAAGACATTGCTCTGGACTGTGTCCAGTACTGCCCCAATAAATTGGAGGTGCTGACAGGGTACTAGCTGAGACTTGGGAAGGATGACTGAGATGCCCAACTTGACAAACAAGTCCAGAGTGAAAGAGGGAGACTCCTTCAGACTGTCCGGGAAGGGGGCTGAAAAAAGCCAGTCATCTAGGTATGGGAACACATATATGCCCTTGCGGTAGAGAAACGCCACTACTACCGCTAGGCCCTTGGTTAAAACCTGGGGCGCCAAGGACAGGCCAAAAGTAAGTGCTCTGAATTGTAAGTGGTTCTCCCAAAAGGAGAACTGGAGGAAGCGGCGGTGGGCCGGGAGGATGGGGATATGTAGGTAAGCATCCTGCATATCCAGGGAGCACAGCCATGATTTTGACTGGAGCAGGGGTAGGAGTCCCTGAAGGGTCAGCATGCAGAATCTCTTGTATTCCATGAAGAGGTTGAGCGTGCTGAGATCCAGAATAGGTCGCAGATCCCCAGTCTTCTTTGGTACCAGGAAGAAATGGGAGCAGAATCCCCTTCCTAGTTGGTCTGGAGGGATGGGTTCTATGGCCGCTTTTTGCAGCAAGGCCTGGATTACCTGGTGGACGATGGGGATCTGACCCGGCGAGTAAGAGGACCTTCCTGGAGGGTGTGGAGGTGGAATCTCCAGGAACTCGATAGAGTGACCTCGTTGTATGAGCCGAAGAACCCATACATCTGCGGTGACTGACTTCCACCCTTCCAGGTGGAGGCCGAACCTCCCTCCTACCAGTTCCTCTGAGGGGAATGGAGGTAGCGGAAGGAGGGGGAGTGAGTCAGGACGCCGAGGGAAGGGGAGCTTTGGTCCCTGAGGCTGGTTTGGCAAACTCTGCCTGAGGGGTTTGAGCTCCAGAGCCAGTTACACATCTTTTGCCTTGACACTCACGCTGGGCCTAATTCCATCATCTCTGGCGATGAAATGGCTGCTTCTTTTGACCCATCCGATACACTGAGCGTACGTTTCGAAGAGATCGTCTGCTCTCCTGCAGCCCTGTTATAATATCCTTTGCGTCACCACCAAAGAGGATGGAACCCCTGAAGGGTGCGTTCAAAAGGGATGACTGGACATCCTGTGCCAGACCTGCAATACGGAGCCATGACAGGCGATGAAGGCAGATTCCCCGTGGCCGCAGCCCGAGCCACTGAGTCCATGGAATCATACGTGGCTCGGAGATTGTGACGGCAAGAAAACTTGTTCATACGAACTTTGTCCAACAACTTGGCTCTGAGGTTTTCGTCAGGGATAGCCTGAAGGTCCCTCTCCAGCTCAGCAAGAGATGCCTTCTGGAAGGCCACCATATGAGAACATAACTTACTGACCGGATGGCACAAGAAGTGGATGAGTAGATCTTTCTACCAAATTGGTCCAGTTGCTGTGAGTCCTTGTCTGGTGTGGACGAACTCAGATGCTTGGGTTGAGCTGACCAGTTATGCGTGGCCGTGATGACCATGGAGTGGGCTTTTGGGTACGAAGTCAAATGGGAAATCCCTTCCGGGGGGAAGTAAGTTATATCGGCTTTCCTGGAAACAGCTGGTATGGAGGAGGGCTGTTGCCAAATGGTAGTGACCAGGTCCTCATGAGGGCCCATCCAGGGGGGATGGGTAGAGGATCTGTAGTCGCTAGATCCAAGTGCTCGGCCAGTCTTTTGGCTGAGGATCTCTCTCTTTACAAGACCAGCCTCCTGCTATCTGGGTAGTTCTCAACAAATCCCTGAATGAAGGGCCCTCTGAAGGGGATTTTGGTGATTCTTTTGGAGGAACTTTGACCAGTGATCTAGAGACAGAATGGTCAATGTCCGAGTCTATGTCCAAATCAGAGGGCTGAGAACCACTGGGAAGGAAAGGGAAGGGTCCCGCCCAGTGCTGCCCCCTGGAAGTGAACACTCAGTTCGGCCCAGAGGGAATGAGGAGGTGTCCCTGGGTAGAAGAATAGCCCCCAACAGCTGGGACTGTCCGATTTCAGTGATGAGCTGGGTCCTGGAGTCCTGCCACCAAGCCAGAATTGACTCTCGATCAGGCGGCAGTGGTGGAGGAGGGGGTGGAGGAGGCTGGTACACTGGATACCCCTGGTAAGTCAGGTGGTGCCAGTAAGGGTACTGATACCAAGGCAGCCCCGGAGGATAGCCTAAAGGTGGGTATCTGGGTGTCAGATATCGCAGTGTCAAGATTCCTGGCGTCGTCGGCACACTGCCCGGCATCGGATACGATGGATCTGTCAGAGGGCCGCCTGGTGGTGGAATGTTGGGGGTCAGGCCCTGGAAAACCGCCAGAGGGTCCCTCAGGACCGGACAGTGGGGGTGCCGCAGAGCCACTGGGAAGTGGCAGGGGATCAGGAGTGGCGTCCGAGGGTCCCGAAAGAGGGGGCTCCATGCCGAACAGATCCCGGTCCGGTGACGGACCGTGGAGGAGGGAGATCCGGGGTCAGAGTGATGCCTGGCGAAGGGAGGAGCTCTAGGACAAAACCCAATGACAGGTCGGGTAATGATCCCGAAAGAAGAGAAAAGTCGGGACCGGGTAGCGAATCCCTTGGGGAAGAAACCAGCAGGGATGAAGGGTCTCCTGTGAGCACACTCGTGCCGTCATTGGGGTCCTCAAGGGAGCCCGATGGGCAAGTAGGTATGGCTGTGTGGTCGACGAGAAGTCTGTCGTCCAACTTATCAGTCATGACCGGGCTGGCTGTGGCAGAGGTACCGTGGACAGGCTGATCGGTCTGGGCCGGGCGCCATGCGGCAGGGCAAAAAGGTGACTTAGCGGCAGTGCTCCGCAAAGGAGAACTAACAGAGACTTCAAGAGAGGCTGCCCCCGTCTGCCCGCTCACCTCGGCAAGAGGGAAGAAGGTGCCCGGCCTGTAGAAGCGGATGGAGGACCTGGAAAAGTGGTACTCACGGTCTTGGAGGCGGAAGGCCTTCCTCGTGGCGACGGGCTCCTATCTTGGCGCTTCTCCTTGTCCTTTTTGTTTCTTGGGGCAGGCGATAACGACCTCTCCCGAAGCTCCTGGAGCTCCTTTTCCACAGAAGCTAGCCGACAGGTGAGAAGGTGTGCCTCGAGGGTCTGCTTGCGTCGGGTTCAGGTGGCCTGGTTGAATCCCTGGTAGATGGCACACTTGGACGAGTTGTGCTTAGGGCCCCAGGCAAAGGAGGCAATGGGAGTGATTGTCCCCGTGCGGGATTTGGGTGCCACACTTGGTGCATTTCTTTTTTGGATGAGCCGACATACACTTGATCGAAAAATGTGGAAAAAGCGATGAGGAAAATTACTAAAACATCAAATATAAAGCGGGTGACTGATCGCTGTTCTAACACGTCTGTCGAACGAACTGAGGAGATGGCAGGAAAGAACAGAAGGGCGGGAGTGGGACTGCCCCTTTTTTAGTCAGGCTGACATCGCATCACCTGATACTGGCGGCGGTCCCCGCTGATGATTGCTAGCTACAAGTTTGCCGCTGGAACCCGACGCCAGGAGGCGCAGTCCTATATGTGAAGACCTACTGCAGGAACCCTCTCAAAGTAAGATCTTAGGATTAGTCCGCAAAGACACTCTTGTCTTTGTGGAAGACCAAATAAGGCTCTTTGCACATCAGAGCAGGAGCTCTGAAATCCTCTGAGCAGAAGTAATGGCAACTAAAAACAACACTTTCCACGACAGAAAGCAGAGCTCGCAGCTGGCTCAAAGGGAGGCAAAGTAAGCTTTTTTTAAAACAAACAAAAGGTCCCATGGAGGGACAAGATCCCTAATGGGAGGCTTCAGATGCAGCATACCGTGCAAGAAAGAAATTGGGCAAGAATCTTGCCCTCAATAGGTGCATGGTACGCAGAGATGGCGGAGAAGTGCACCTTGAGTGAAGAGTAACCCAGACCTGAGTCCGACAGGGAAAGGAGTTACTCTAGAATTAAATGTGCTGGACAGGTGACTAGGTCTAAGGGCTGAGCAGTGGCCTAGATACAGGACTGCTTCCACTTCATAGCGTAAGTAACTCTAGCAGAAGGCTTCCGGGCTGCCACTAAGATATCTGATACCCGGGAAGACACCTCGAAATGGGCAACCACTAAGTCTGCAGGAGCCATGCATGGAGATGCAGTGACTTGAGGTACAGGTGGACCAGAGTGCCCTGCTCCTGAGAGAGAGTAAGTCAGAGCACAGGGTTAAGGGAATTGGAGGTTCCACTGCTGGTCGCTGGAGGTGTGGAAACCATGTTTTTGTCCATGTTGTGTTGCTGTTCAAACACTTGCTTCAGAATGACGGAGAGGGATCTGACATACAAACTTCTGATAAATTACAAGGTCCATCTCAACACTAGACTCAATCAAAATACAACATGTTTTCCCTGTAAAACTGTGTGCTTTCATTAACCAGACCTCACTTCACCTTATTAGAACCACAGAAATGATGGCAGATAAAGGCCTGGTGGCCCATCAACTCTGCCTAAGCCTGTCTTATTTTGCGATTATGCCCCTATCAGTCCCTTCCTACTCCCTCAGACTCTACTCCCCCCATACACCATTCCCATGTACCTGTCCCTTCCCCTTTTGAACCATCCCACTGTTTCTGCCCCAATTACCTCCTTTGGGAGCTTGTTCCAGGCTGTCACTACTCTTCCTCTGTAAAACAGTACTTCGCAACAACCTTCTTTTACATGCCTCCCATCAGTTTCAGAGCGTTACTTCTGATAACTGTGTTGCTATTCACTGTGAACAGCGCGCTGCTGTTCTCCCTGTATTTGCATTTATTTATTTATTTAACAAGGAAAAAGCTCCACTGAACAAAGACCATTTACACAGAGAGTCTGTGTAGGACATGCAATAGTTTAGGGTCAGCAGAACTACAAACAGAAATAAACAATGAACAGAATTGCAAAAATGAAATACAATGATTAAGAAGAAAGGGGACAGACGGAGGAGAAAAACAAAGGACATACTCTAATCTATAAATATACAGAAATGGGGAGGTCGGATACATTCACGTTTTTTTTTTATTTTTATCCAATTGTTTAACCAGGAGTGGCACACTAAGCTGAAAGCTTGTTTACAGATGTGACCTGGGAGTACAGGGAAGTTACATGACTTGTTCAAAATCATACAGTATGCAAGTGGGGGATGTGGGATTCAAACCCAGGTCTCCAGATTTGCAGCTCAGAACCTTAAACTACTACACTATATGCTACACTGACATTTGTCAGTACAGTGATTAACAATTAAGCAATAATGCACGACAGGGTGTGGGTTGTGTGGGGATAACTTCACGCCTGGGGTGGCTGGGCACGAGGCCACAGGTGGAGTGCGTCCAACACCCTAGAAGTGAGGTTATCCCAGCACAACCCACATCCTGGAGTGCACTACTGCTATTATACAATAGCCCTTTGTGTGAAATAATGACATGGAGTCCAATTCTCATTAACAAAAGGTTCTTATTGCTTAAACACGATCAGAACAGGTAAATGTAGGTGTTAGGTAAGTCAGTTTAACAATAATGTAAAATTGTTTAAACTCAGTTTAAATGCATGTTTTTTTGTTGAAATACATAACAGTTAATGAGGGTGTCAATGAAACTTTTTTATATTGTTTAAAAATTTTTTCAACTTTGAAATGTTTAAAACGGTAACTGTTCTGCTCTTTAAGGCAGTGAACTATTGCCAAAGTAACTGCGTCTTAGTTTCTGGGCAATTTTTATTTGTTGCAAAAACTGAAGACACACATTGTGTTATCTTGGATTACCATGGATTTCTCAGACCATTCCATGCGTAGCTTGTTCTGGTGCTGTGGTGCTGTGAATTTGGTGCCTGTTGCTGTTGTTGCAATGAGCAGGGAACAGGTTTGTTCTCGCGATTATTGGGATCTTCGGGCTTGGCTCCGTGTCGTGTTGCTGTTGCATTCGAGGAGGATAATATGGAGCGCCAATGCTTTCTTTCAGTAAATTTGATTCCCAGTAACTCTTAAGAGATGACTTACTGCAGTGCCCGGTTATGGCCTTTATCTGGCGGGACTGCAAACTGGCATCTGACAGCAGTTGTACAGCTGTCGCCTGTAGGCTGTCATTTGTGTAGGTTTGTAGCAAGTTGGCCAGTTTACAGATTTTGGGGAGCATTCTGGCTAAAACGTTTATCTCCATAGGCTCATGTGTTTACCACATGGATTCTTTGGCCAGTTCTGCCTGTTTTTTTTTTTTTGTTTTTCAGGGGTGCAGGAACAGTGCTGGTGCTCCAGGTGGCAGTTTGGAAAGATAAGTTTGAAAGCAGCGGACGGGGCAGAGCAGATACTCCGGTATTTTGAACATTGCTCCACACAGCTGACACCTTTCTTTTTCTGTATGACTGGAGTGTTTTTTTTTCATGCTTTATCATGGTGACATATTTCAGCCCTTGGTCGTCTGTTATTCTGAAGGAGTTAGGCATTACGGAGCGCTGCCCTTAACAGCCTCCACGGGCAAAATGAATTTGTAATTCCAGCCACACTCGTCTCACAAGTCCGGGTGCTGTTTTGAGGCTCAGGGCATCACTATCTCTTAGAGCTTGGAGGTGGGCTGGTGTTATAGCTGGGTGATATTTTGTCTTGTCCTGCTACTGTCTCCTTAGATTTTTTATGTGCCCTAGAAAGACACTGTTTGAAGTTTGGAACACTGTGTCTCGCATTAAGTTGAAAGAACGGCTTAGTGGCGGCTCATTTAAATTTCTGTTGATCCCTGCTCCTAGCCCAATGAAACTTGAGATACTGTAAAGCTTTCTGTCGCTGTTCCTGATTGAGTCATAACATTCTCTTAGCGTTTTATTTAAATAATTTGCTAACATGATTTTAAAGTCTATCTGTAGATTTTTTTCTGTCAGCCAGTCTGACAGAACTGACAGCCCGGTTAGTTACTTTTCTGGTAGTGGCTTCATTACGGTCTATTTCTAATTTGTCTAATTGCTCTTCTGTGACATTTAAGTGCCGTTTTTTTTCTTTAGCTTTTACACTTACTGGAGTTGAAGTTGAAGGTGTTTTTTACTGAGGGCTAAATGTTTTATCAATGAGCTGTTCTGTGAAGAAGCTGAAGTTTGCTGTGGGGAAGCTCATGACAGAAGCTGTCTGTGGTGAGTAGGAATTTGTTTACTTCTATAAATGTGATGAGGTCATATGGCTGTCTAGTCTTGATACAGTGAACTGTGCTGGGATAACCTCACTGTTCCCAAGGGCAGACAGCCAATCAGGTAGGAAGATTTTTACTTGTTATTGTATAATTAGTGTTTAGTTGAGGCTAATGAATGAACCTGGCTTAAGTGACTTGTAGATTATTCCAAAGGGAAGGGGCAAGCCAGCTGAAGGCCATTTGTCCGAAACTGGTGAACCGCCTGGGTACGCTGAGAAGGATAATTTAATTTTTTTCCTTGGGCTGTACAGACCAGCAAGTCCTGTCAAAAGGGGCACTATATATGGTGGTACCACATTCCTGAGCACTTAAAGGTCCATGTATGGGGAGGTTCCTTAGTCTGCTGGTAGCAACAGATGCCCATCCAGCAGCCGTACATAGGGAGCAATGATGTGTTCTGGCTGGAATGCTGGTTATAAAATTCAATGCTCTGCAATGCAGCACATCTAGTCAGCCTAACTCAGTAGCAGTGGCACACCCACATATTACATCACCATAGTAAAGCAGAGGCAAAAAGGTAGCATGTACTAATTTTTTTGCATCTAGGGAAAAGCAGAATTTGTTTCTAAAATGGATACCTAATCTCATACGGATTTTTTTTTGTTTACACACATGGAGTTTATGTGGATAGAAAATGGCAATCTACTATCCAGCAAAAGACAAAATATTTAAAATTCTCCACCAGCTTGAGTTTTTCACCTGACATTGTATTAATACATGGCACATAAGAAAAAACTACTCACCTTAGTAATCTTGTTTCTTCAAAGGGATCACTCATTATGATTAAACTAATGCAGCAGTCAGCCTCCAGTGTTCGACTGCCCAGAGAGAATAGAATTATATGCAAATGATAGAACTCTCATTGGCTCGTGCCAATTTCAAACTGCTGCCCTAACAACTGCCACACTCAGTGCGCTTCAGATTCTTCCGAAGCCTAACTGGATATCAGATCCCTTAGCTAATAATATTATAATAAATACACAACTACCTCCCCCATGTTAAAAGTTCTCCAGAGACAGGCCCAACATGAGACAACAAGGAAACCAACTTGTTTAAACAGAGTGAGTCTCTAATCTGTACTATATGTAACACTCAATGGGGGATGCTGAACCAAAAAACCCTCAAAACATTTTTTTCCCCCCCTAGGTTCTAGTAGGGGAGGCAGGGTGGGTGCTTTAATCATAATGAGTGATCCCTTTGAAGAAACAAGATTACGGAGTATTTTTTCCTTCTAACCCCAGGAATCACTCATTATGGTTAAACTAATGCAGACTACCAAGCAGTACCTTTGGAGGTTGGGCAGAGAACTTATTTGGGAAACAGGTTCTGCAGAACTGCTGTGCCAAACCTGTTATCACTTCTGGATTGTAGATCCAAGCTGTAATGCTTTGTGAAGCTGTGCACTGTTTTCCATGTAGCTGCTTTGCAGATTTCCAGTAGTGGGATATCTCTTGAGGCTGGCCACTGACTCAGCTGTACCCCTTGTGGAATGCGTCCTTAGGCCTAAAAGCACCTGCTTATTCATTTTTTCATAACAAAACCTTATACATGCCACTATCCAGCGAGCAACTGTACATTTTGTGGCAGCTCTACCCTTGCCAACTTCCCCATAAGTGAGGAAGAGCTGTGTCTGTCCTGGTCTGTATGCTTTGGTTCTGTCAATGTAGGGACTAAGTGCCCTCTTAACATCAAGGCAGGGAAGTTTCCTTTCAGAAGAACTGGAATTCTATGTAAAGAAAACAGGCAGAGTCATGGACTGATTCAAATGGAAATCAGATGCCACTTTAGGAAGAAATTTCCTGTTGGTCCCGAGTACCACCTTGTCCCTGTGGAATGAAATGTAGTACACATCTGTACACAGTGTTGCTTGCAATTCAGTGATCCTTCTGGCTGAAGTAATGGCCACTAGGAATACTGTCTTCCATGTGACATACTTCAGGTCTGCAGTTGCCATGGGTTCGAATGGTGGTTTCAACAGCTTGGCAAAGTAGATGTCTAAGTTCCAGGCCAGAACAGGTTCCCTCAAAGGAGGGTGAAGGAGGTTAAGACCTTTGAAATACTTTCTGAAAACTGGATGAGAGGCAATGGACTTCTCCTTACCAGCTGACAGATAAAGTTCACCTGGCTTCAGTTTCAGCTTAAGGGTTGAAGGCCTCAGACCTAATGAATGAAGATGTGTCAGGTAATCCAACGTGACAACAAGGTCCGCTCTGGAGGGATCAATACTCTTACCTGAACACCAAATGGAAAACCTCTTCCACTTAGAGGAATATGTTTTTCTAGTGGAAGGTTTCCTGGAACCCCTGAGCACTGTCAGAACTTGTCCAGACAGCTTGAGATCAGTAAATTTTAAGTCCTCAAGAGCCAGGCCTCGAGTCTCAGTGACTTGAGGTTGGGATACAGCATTCTGCCCTGGGAGTAAGCCAGCAAGTTGTGTCTCCTGGGCAAGTGAATTGGTGAGGTCACAGATAGGGACATCAGGAGCGAATACCAGTGTTGCCTCGTCCAGTCTGGTGCCACCAGTATCATCTTTGCTGGTTGGGACCTTAATTTCACCAGGGTCCTGAGAATCACTAGGAAAGGTGGGAAGGCATACACAAACTTCCCTGATCAATCCAGGGCCACTGCATCCAAGGGGGACTGTACCCTGGTGAGGGGACCTGCAACAATATAGGGGCAATTGGTGATTTTCTGCAGAGGCAAAGAGATCCACCTCTAGAGTGCCCCACCTTCTGAAAACTGCATTGAGGATCTGAGGATTCAGTGACCACTCGTGGTGGTCCTGACATATCCTGCTGAGAGAATCTGCCAGTACACTGTCCTTCCCTGGAAGGTGTATGGCCGATAGAGATACCTACATGGAGTTGTTATGCCTGGGTTATGCCCCTATCGTTCCACATACACCTCACACTGTATTCCTGGTCTATTGTACTATAATACTGCTATTTTGCACTATGCTAATACTGATCGTGCATGATTCATTATACCTCCCTATAATACATTTATCTAGATTATGTTTGTTTTTTATAGATATTCCATATATTATCTACCTAATTACTGATAAGATGACTCAGAGGGATCATTAGTGATTATTGTATACTTATATTCACATACAATTATATGTAGTGTATTTTACACTCAGATATGCCATGTAATAGACCTGTCAGCAGTTCTCTGTTTCTAAGCAAGCTGACAGAGACAGAAGGCCTTTGTTATGTCTAATATTTTATATTGTAAGTAAGTAAGAAATGTGCATGTAGTTTTAAACTGTCAGCATTTCATTTGTCTAAGCTATAATGCTAATAGAAGCATATTCTGCCTCATATGATACTCATTAGTAATTCTGTCTCCCAAGTCATTATCCAATGGAGAATGACTTAGGACCAATACATATTGTTTCTCATATCTGTAACTATGTTGTAATCTCTGTTGCTATGCTGTTATCTGTAGTATTTAGCTGTCCGCAACCCAATGTAGCTCTCTCGAGACACTACTGTAGCTTCTCTAGAAGGGCAGAGAGCTGGAGCGTGGGGAGAGATAGAACAAGATCTTAGAGAACCTAAGATCTACAATTCTGGAGATTATGTACATTCTTTAGGAGTTGTGAGAAACCCATCTCCCTTGTGATTTTCTTTGTCACATGCTTGGCGTAAGTAGCATAATACACTTTATTAGTACTCCTTGCTTGTTTACGAATGTTTCTTGGCACACTCCGAGATATAAGAATCTGTATTATTATCATTATTTTTATTGTTTACCCTACACACCTAGAGTGTTTAGACAACATAATGGTGACCTCGAAATGGAGTCTGGATGTTTTTGTCAAGTTTCATTTTAATTTCCTCTGTAAATTAAAACACTAGGTGAGAGATCCCCAGTAAAAACAAGCTGAAAGTGTCTAATGTTTAAAATTGTTTGGTCAGTTGTGTGTTCTACAGTGCAAACAAAACAATCTCTTGGCAGATATTCAATTTCTGTGTAACGAGTTGTTTTATTTTTGATTTTTTCCCTATTCTTTCTCTGTGGGAACACAGCTATAAAGGATCTGAAACAAACAGTTAGACAGCTTTCTTGTGCATTCAAATCCTGATGGGTATTTACTCGTCTAGGTGTTCACATACGCCTAAGGCTGTTTGTGTCCTGTCATGAACTTCGGTTGCAAACAAAGTTTTTTTTGATCCACAGACAGCTAAGGGCTTCTTATCTTAAGACATGTCTAAATATATCAGTACTGAGTTGAGTCTGGATGCCTTAACAAGCCAAACTGCTAACAGTAGTTGGCTTGATTTTGCTAAAGTAGCAAAATCCAATGATAGTCCTTTAAGGGATATCATAAAAGTCCATTATGGGGAATTGAAAAATGGTACCAATGATCCTGAAGGATTATTAATTGCAACGTTGTTTAACTGTTTTGATGCTGTTCTAAATAAGATATCTGTTTTGAAAAGTGAGTATGATGCTTGCAAAATGGAGAATTCTGCCTACAAGCAGGAGATTAGTCTGCAAAGGGCTTCTCATACAGAAAAAAATAGCTGGATTACTGCCTGAGCTACAATCTGTCCATCTAGAAAATTAGTCTCTATTTAATGAGAGAAGCAACCACAACCTGCATGCCTTAAGAGATAACGCTAAAAAGGCAAAATTAAAAAAAAATGTTTTTCAAACAAATGGTGTTCTGGCTACTAACACTAATTCCTTACGTTTTGAAAACAAGGAACTTAGAGATAAGTCTGAAGTAATTACTGAAAAAGTTAACGAGCTGGTATTTCAACACCAGACCTTGACGGTACAGTATGATTTAGTATGTTTAAATTACAGCAGACTTGAAATAAAGGTTTTGAATCTAAATCATGGCGCAGTTTCTGTTGGTAAAAAGCAAGTTTTACAAGATGTAAATGTCTTGAAATCTGAAAACAAAGCACTTTACAGCATGCTAACTCCTGTATCTGAGTTAGAACGTAGGAGTAAAAAGTCAGATACGGCGAACTTGCGCCGTCAGCCAGAGGTATTGGCAGGGCATACTAACTTAATGTCCAAAGACCTTGCCTCTTCTGATGTTGAAGAGTTTGAGTCTGAACATTCACAGTATGCTGTGGGGTGGACTAGAATAAAGGCTAGCCACTTGTTTTTCTATAATTCACAAAATGGAGAATTGTTACAGTCTCAAAATGGTGGACACACGTCATCAGGTTGCATCTCCATACCATCCCCAAGATGGCCTCTCATGGTCATCTGATGATGGTCATGACACAGTAACACATGATGCCCATGTGGTAATCCAAAATGGCCGACCACCATCTCGCGGAGATTCCATCTTGCAGTCACAGGGACCTGTGATTGCTGCGATAACCAAACAAAATAAACCAAAGTTTTTTGGCATGATTAATAATGTTATCAGTAACACTAGTGTTTCTGAGGAACAGAATATTCTCATTAAAAATTATGTCGACGTACTTTTGAATAAGGCTGATACGCAATCTGTCATAAAGTCAGCGTCTGATGCTGCAGAAACAGCTGATGCTGTTAATGTTTGTTTTATTAGCATGGCCTTGGATAAAGAACAAAATGAAGTTAATTACACGAAATGTTTTTATTTCCTACGTAATCTAACATCAGCTTTGCCTGGGAAGACTGAACGTACTGCTTTTCCTATGCATTGCAATAATATCTTAAACTGCAACATTAAAAACAACGTTGCTACCATCCAGCAACATTCCGGTGGGGAAACCCACTTTACATTTGATGGGGAGGGACAACCCTGATTCTGAAAGCCCCGTGGCTGTGAAATTTTCAGCATCACAGGTCAAGTTGGGGGAGGGTTACAGGTTTGATTTCTAAACCTGAGCTGACAACTGTCTCAGCACTACTTTCTCCACCCCTGATGGCTACTGAACCACAATCCATAGCTGGAGAATTCTGTGCAGCTTGCACACCACTTTTCTTCACTGTGCAGGCACCCCTGATAGTGCCAGCATTCCCTGCACATGATGCAGAACCCCCTCCATCAGAGACACCTGAATCATCCCATACTGTGACTGCAATGGCAGGCACTACAGGTAAGAAGGTACAAGGTATCCTAATACTGATATCATTGTCTTTTCTTTTGGGATCACTGACCATGGTCCCAGCATTGGTTAATCCTAACACAGTTTTAGGGCATTATTTTGAAACTGCCACATCAGATGTTGCAATCTCAGCAGTTTTAGCTCAAACATACAGTGGACACATCAGACCCATTGCTTATGCATCACAGATGCTTGCCCCAGTGGAGCTGAAATACAACCTTTGTGAAAGGAATCTTTTGGCTACATACTGGGCAGTGAGATACTTTATGTATATCATTGGATATGCACCCATTGTACTGCATTCCAATCATTTGCCAACTAACTTTCTGTTGTTAGACAGAGTAAAAGATGACTCTGGCTCTAATGCCAGACTTACACACTGGTCTCTTATTTTACAGGATTACAACATCACTGTCCTTCCTATCAAAACTCCATCTTTGTTGGCCCATGGCCTACAGTTTACAAGAGAGACCCATGATTGTTCACTCCAACTCACTGACCTACCTGTCCCAGTGCCCTTTCTGACAGAACCTCAGAAAGTGTTAAAAGACACCACTGTGAGTCATGTTTTGACTGATGATTCAGCCACACATACCAACGAGGGTCAGATAGCAGGGTTTGAAATTATTTTACATTCTGGTGATGACAGTGTGTGCATGGCTAGTAATTGCATCATCATATATGTACAATTCACAGGCAACGTTAAAACACACCTGGCAAATAAAATGAAAATCAAGGAGGCGAGGAGTCTGCTAATTATCACAAAAATTTGTGAATGGTTTAGAGAGCAGAAATGTCCTTGAGAAAGACACAGCTTGTGTTAAGAAAGGAATAAAAAGATTTTTCCTTGTGTAAAATAAAACCAGCATTCCATGAGAGGGTTAAGTTCTGCCCGCTTCAAGAAATGTCCTTGAGATAATTACAGAAAGCACTGCAGATACAATGTTTTTATTACAGTTTCTAATTGGGACTGTTTCTCTCTAAACTGAATTTCTTTGGCAGAAGACAAACTTCTGTTCCAATTCTCTGATATTACCTCTGAGAAATACAGTGACTTGTTTGTGTACAACACAGCCCTAACCAGTTTAAATACTGTACATTCATAAGGTTCGAGCATGTTGCATGTATATTCTTTATGCTCTATAAGAAGGACCCTTATTTGAGGGCAGTGTATAGGTTCCTTAATAAAGGAACTGAGGAATAACTTTCAGAAATAGCCCTTATAGAAAGTGAAAATGATGTTTACCTATCCAGTGATGGCCTACTCATTTGGAACATCACTGCTGTAACACTCATGAAAAGTTACGGGTAATTCCTGAGCACCTGAGAGCAGATTTTATCTACTGTACCAAATACATAGTACTCAAACTGGTGGACACCAGTGAGTCAGTAAAAACCCTAGACAGACTGAAATCCTCTGTCTTGTGGCCACATATGAGTAATGATGTAGAATACTACATTAGTAACTGTTTGATCTGTGCACAGAAATGGAAATTACGTACCTACCATAATTCTTGATCTTCTTGGACGAGTCTCCACCACTCATTCACACTAATGGGCCCTAGTGCCTCCGGCGCAGTTCCATCAGGAGCAAACTTTTTTTTTTTAGAAGGTCAGCGCCTGAGACAGAGCCACGAGGAGCGGCACCGCGAGCCTCAGCTCGTGCAGTAATGAGTATCTCGGCGTCGACCTTCCAACCATCTCAGTACCTTTCCCCCCCCCCGAGGAGGTGCAGCGTAACTAACCTAGAAGGATAGCCTAACCAAAAACCGGACATAAGATAGTCCGGAAGACCCATATAAGAAGGGTCAACAAAGAAGTCTTCACAGCCTAAGGATTGAGGGAGTGAAGACCAACAACAGAGGTGAGCTTGGGGGATGGAGGGTGGGCGTGTGAATGAGTGGTGGAGACTCATCCAAGAAAATCAAGAATGCCGGCCCGGTGGCGCTGAGGGTTGAGGCGCTGGTCGCTACACCTCGCGCCATGCCGGCGACCCATGTTCGGAACGAGCACGGGTTGTCGGGGTCGGCAGGGAGGAATGGATCGCGTCCGGAGGACTGCTCTCCATCTCCGGTGGTGGTGATTCAGGCGCCGGTGCTTGCCTGACCCTAGCGAGGCTGGGATCGGCACACGCAGCCGCTTGAGACAGGGGGAAGGCGGACGTGGCAGACGCTTGACTAGTACGCGCGATATCAGTCGCCGCGCCATTGCACGCCATGCCCGCTGGAGAAAAATTGGGGAAAATGGAGCCGCAGCACGACGTCTGTTCCTCGTCCGCCATTCCCGGAGGACGCCTCCTGGCATGGACCCGCTCTGGTGGGTTGAGTCCGACCCACAACCCTGCCGCGCAAGGGTAAGCTGCGGGTGCTGAGGGAGGGGTCTCATATCGGGATGGCGCCGAGGAACGGCGGAGTGCAGGGGAGGTCCTCAAAAAATAACATCCTAAAAAAGAAAATCAAGAATTACAGTAGGTACGCATTTCCATATCTTCCTGGACATAAGTCTCCACCACTCATTCACACTAATGGGAGAGTACCGAGCTAATAATCCCCCGAGAGGGCGGCAGGAGAGACCAAGAGCTCACAGTTGTAGGACATGAGTCCATTAAGGATGGTTCTGCCAAAGGAAAGATGTCGTGTGGCATGGACATCCAGGGCATAGTGTTTGTCGAAAGTATGCACTGAGCTCCAGGTAGCTGCACTGCAAATATCTGCAACGGGCACACTGCGGATTTCCGCCAGAGATGCCGCGACCGCTCTAGTACAGTGAGCGTATACTCTGCTCTCCAGCTTAACCTGCGCCATGGAATAACAGTGGCGAAGGCATGCCACCAGCCATGCTGAGATACATCTGACAGCGATAGGCTGAACCAGCTGGGTCTCGCTGAAGGAAACAAACAGTTGCTGAGCTTTGCGAAAGTCTTTTGTTCTATCTAGATAGAAACGCAAAGCTCTCTTGACATCCAAGGAATGAAGAGAACGTTCTCCCTCATTTTGGAAGTTCGCAAAGTAAGAAGGAAGGACAAAAGGTTGGTTTAGATGGAATTCTGAAACAACCTTAGGGAGAAACTTAGGATGGGTTCTAAGGACTACTTTGTCTTTATGGAACACAGTATACGGAGGGTCTGTGACCAAGGCATGTATCTCAGAGACCCTGCGGGCTGAAGTAATGGCCACTAGGAAGGCCGTTTTCCAGGTGAGAAATTTTAGCTCACAGGTAGCTAGAGGCTCGAAAGGTTTTCGAGTGAGCATGTCTAGCACAAGATTAATGTCCCAGGCTGCGACTGGATGTCTTATAGGAGGTCTGGTATGCAAAATTCCCTTAAGAAACCTCTTAACCACAGGTAACTGAGCCAGTGACAAGGAAAGTACTGGCTCATGATAAGCTGAAATGGCACAAAGGTGAACCTTAACTGTAGAGTATTGCAGACCTGAATTTGAGAGGTCTAAGAGGGACTCTAAACTGGTGGGTAGGAAAAAGGATTTAAAGAGGATTGCGCACACCAGAGCAAGAAACGCTTCCATTTGGCTGTGTAAGTTTTCCTAGTGGCTGGCTTACGCGCAGCCAGAAGAATATCTGAAACCCTGCGAGAGACATTGAACCTGTTCACTTCTATCTCTTCAGGAGCCAAGCGTGAAGGTGATGCGACCTCAGGTTGGGATGGAGAACAGGCCCCTGAGTGAGGAGGTTCATCTGAAGGGGAAGTGGTTTCGGCTGAGCTGCCGACATACTGTTGAGTAGTGGAAACCACATCTGTCGAGGCCAGAAGGGAGCAATGAGGATCATTTTGTCCCCCTGGGATTCGAACTTGAGAAATACCCTCTGAATTAGAGGAAGAGGCGGAAAGGCGTATAGAAAGCATTTTGTCCACTGCAGCCTGAACACATCCTGACAGAAAATGCCAGGCCCTGGATTTCTGGAGCAGAAGAGAGGCAGTTTTGTGTTGAGTGGGGATGCAAAAAGGTCCAGGTCTGGAGTTCCCCACTCTGTGAATATTGACTAAACTACGGTTGGGTGGAGAGACCATTCCGTGAGGATCTGTCTCTATTCTGCTGAGACGATCTGCCATTTCGTTCTGCACTCCTGGCAGGTAGACCGCTTGAATTAGAGACTCGTGCTGCAAGCACCATTCCCTCACTCTCATCGCTTTTCTGCATAAGAGGTAAGAGTGAGCACCACCCTGCTTGTTGATGTAATACATCACTGCTTTGTTGTCCGTTTGAAGGAGAATGTTCTTGTGACAGAGAATGTCCTTCAAAGCCTGGACTGCATAAAGGACGGCTCTCATCTCTAAGACATTTATGTGAAGCTGGGACTTGACCTGAGTTCACGTACCTTGAGTGTGGAAAGTCTGACAGTGAGCTCCCCACCCCATCAGGGACACGTCTGTGGTAATGGAAATCTGATGATCCAGAGGAGCAAAGGGATACCCTTCTAGAAGATTGTTCTCTTGCGACCACCAGGTGAGTGATCTCTTTAGAGGTTCTGTCACCTTGATGAGAAAGGACTGTGGGTGAGTGGTTGGGGACCACTGAGTATTGAGCATCCATTGAGAAGTTCTCATGTGAAGGCATGCTAGGGGTACAGTGAACACAGAGGATGCCATGAGACCTAGCATCCGTTGCATCGAGACAGCTGAAACTGAGCTGCTCTCCCCGATGTATCAGGCCATCTGAAGGATATCACTCCTCCTCCTGCCCTCTGGAAAAAAAACCTTCGCACAGGAGGTGTCCAGAAGGGTTCCTATAAAAATGGGCCTCTGGGAGGGCTGCAGCTGTGATTTTTTGAGGTTTAGCAGGACTCCCATGGACGTGAGAAAGTGTGAAGCCGTGGCTACGGCGTCCAGAGTTCCCTGTCTGGAAGGGCTTGCTAGAAGCCAATCGTCCAGAAAAGGGAACACCTGTATTCCGATCTTTCTGAGATGCACTGCAAGAACTGCACAACGCTTTGTAAATACTCGTGGCGCTGAGGATAGCCCAAAGGGCAGGACTCTCAGCTGATAATGTTGTCCCAGAGCCACGAACCTTAGGAATTTGTGATGCTTTGGGTGAATAGAAATGTGCTGGTAAGAATTCTGCATGTCTAGGGAGGCTAACTAGTTGTGTTGATGAAGCAAAGATAACAGGGTTCCTAGTGATATCATTTTTAATTTCTCTTTGGGAAGGAATTTGTTTAGTTTTCTGAGGTCTAAAATGGGGCGCATGCCCCCGGTTTTCTTTGGAACCAGAAAGTAATGGGAGTAGAACCCTGTGTTCCGTTGATCCAGTGGAACTACTTCCACTGCCCTGTTGTTCAGAAGGCCCTGTATCTCGGCGGCGAGAAGATCTGACTGAAGAGCTGACAGCCTGGGTTTTCGTCTGGGGGGATGATCCAGAGGGGTCTCCACAAGATTGAGTGAATACCCTTCGCGGATTATCCAGAGAACCCATTTGTCTGAAGTTATGGACTTCCATTGATTGTAGAAGTGCATCAGATGACCTTCCACCACTGAGGAAGAGTCCACCTTGGGCAGCTGAGGTGGGACTTGGGCCAACAACTCAGAAGGCGGCACTGGGCGCTTTGGGTCCTCACGCCTTCTGTTGCATTTTCTTTTGAGGCTGGGGAGCTTGGTTTTTATTAAAACTTCCCCTGCCTTTGCCTCAAAAGGACTGACTGTTATGAAATTGGTGTTTATTAACACCCCCTCGAGAGGGGGGACAGGAGGAGGTTGAGCCAATTTAATGGCTGACCTAGTCTTTTGTGTAGCCTCTAGAGCCTGTTCTACTTGGGGGCCGAAGAGATGCACACCATCAAAAGGCAACACCATTACCTGTTGCTGTGTGTCAATCGTGAAACCTGAAGTACGCAGCAAGGAATGACGACAGGTACAAATGCTCGCCGCCGCTCGGGAAGCAGTATTGAAAGCATCCATAGCTGCTTTAACCTGCTGGTTGTTGGATTCGATACCCCTGGTTATGGTTTGAAGAAGCTCTGGATTTGCGTCCGATTCCGGTAGAGCTTCAACCATTTGTTTGAGTGAGTGCCAAAGGATATAATCATATTGAGAGAAATAGCCTTGGTAGCTGGCAATATGCATACCTAGGGTGGAAGCAGCAAAGACTCTCTTACCTAAAGTGTCTCTCTTATGAGATTCTTTGTTAATAGGTCGAGCTGTAGTAGTCTGGGGAAGGACGACCTTATCATTCTCTGCCAAGACTACAATAGGATCCGCAAAGGCTTGGGATGCCAAAATGGGTCGATCCTTGGGGGCTGAGTATTTCCTATCTATGGACTTAGCCACTGAAGGAATGAGAGCAGGATTATTCCATACCATTTGAGACAGCGTCTCAAAGGAGGGCTGTACCGGAGGAGTCAAATCCATAGGGATCTCCAGAACATGGAGGTATTGCAGTCTTAACAGTTTCCCAGGATCGATATCTGTAGTTTGGAGAGAAAGAGTGGAAATCAAGTTTTTCAGCAGAGACTTAAAAGACAGGTCCTCGACCACAGGCTCTGCAGCAGGAATAGATCCTGTTCCTTCCACTTCATCACCCAGCCTAAGGTCTGGGTCAGGCTCAATGTCATCTCCTGACAGTCCAGGAGGAATGCATGGACAGGAAAGGAGTGAAAATCAGAGGGAAATGAGGAAGGAAAAGGGTTAAAGGAGGAGTCCTGAAGGGTGGATGACGCCCTAACAACCCTCGGGGCCGCAGAAACGCATGGCGCCGAAAGAACGCACGGCGCTGAAGACAGCGCCGACGATGCGCATGGCGCCAAGAAACTCAATGGCGCCGACAGACGTACTGACGCCGAGCATGCCATTGATGCCGAGGGCATCGAAAACACCCCAAGACTCGGAAAAACAGGATTTGAGGAGACAGGAGGAGGAAGAGCAGGAGATAAAGGCATCGGTGTGGCCCCCTGCGCCGCAGCCATATTGGGGGGGGAACACCTAAGCGTGAAGTCTCCAGTGCCATGCGACTAGGGAGGCTCAACCGCCCTACCTGATCTCCCAAGAAGCCCAAAGGCCCCTGAGTGACCGGGCCAGGCAGCTGGACCAACCTCCGAGTCCACTGCTCCATAAAAGCAGCCAGTGATGAAACTGCTCATCTGAACACCTACCAGAGGGCGAGGTAGGGCTCCGATGTCGAAGACGTCGGCTATCAGAAACAGAAGCTGGCGACTCCAAAGGAGGAAACCAGCAACTAGTTCCAATAACTGACCGTCTATGCGCAGACATATCAGAGGGTGACCTCAAGTGATGCCTTCTCTTTTTGGCCCTGTGGGCCGAAGAAGAGCTCGAGGTCAAACAGTGCGAAATGCGACCGTTTACTTTTATGCTTTCGAGGGAACCGCCCACCCCCTCGGGCACTGGACTGACCGTTGTCAGACCCCCCTTCCGGAGAAGGCGGCGGACCGGACCCAGCCCGGCTGACTGAACAGCTTTCATATGAAGTCTCCCTACCGTCACCTGACCCACTCATGGTCGACTCCTTCAATGTAGGCTGAGACTTCTTTGGTAAATAAGAATAATAAACTAAGCGATACTTTATTCGAGATATTACTACAAAACAATAAAACTGAAAACTATGCTGCTAGTTTGAAGTTCGACTCCCGGCGGGCAAGCGATGTCGTCACTGAAGTGCACTCGACGGCGGGAAAAAAGGAACTGAGGCAGTTGGAAGGTCGACGCCGAGATACTCATTACCGCACGAGCTGAGGCTTGCGGTGCCGCTCCTCTCAGCTCCGTCTCAGGCGCCGACCTTCTAACAAAAGAGTTTGCACCCGATGGGTCCTAGTGCCTCTGGCGCAGTTCCATTAGTGTGAATGAGTGGTGGAGACTTGTGTCCAGGAACAGCAATCCTATACCAGCTAGGACAAATGCATTGTTACCCCAGAGGCTAAGGCCCCTGGAACAATATCCAGTTTGACTACATTGGCCCTATGCCAACCACTAAGAACAACTAGTTTTCACTAGTGATTACCAACCTAACAGAACAAAACAGTCAAAGTGACTGCAAATGTCTTGGTAAACCAGCTATTTATCAGGTGGGCTTTACCCCTAAAGGTAAATTCTGATTACAGGGATCTGGCTTTATAGCCCAAGTAATGCAGAAAATTCTGGATTTGTTATAGGTAAAACAAAAGTTTCATATCCCTTACCACCCAGTCATCAGGACAGGTGGAATGGGCTAACAGGTAGATCAAAGTTATGTTATAATAAACTTGTTCAGAAAAATCCAAAAGGACTTGAATTCATTATTGCCTTTACTCCTTATGGCAATAAGAGGGACATCCTCTGCAGGTACACAGTGTACCCATTTTTGAAATCATGACCGGACGGTCCATGAGACTCCCAGAACATTTACTTCTGGACCTGTGTACTGCCAGTAGATAAATATGTTAAATATCTCAAACAAGACATCCAAAAACTAAGTACACTTGTTTGCTTCACGATGTATGGGCAAGGCTCAAAAAACAAGCCCTATCCCATTGTAAACAAATGTAGTCCAGCAGTCTACCAAGTTAGACTGCCTCACTATAACAGTCATTGATAAATGGCTATATGCCAATCAAATGAACCTGTTTAAAGGAGATTAAATTACTTTTCCATACCCCAATGGGTGGAACAGTACTAAACTATGTTTTTCTTTTTATCTTTTCTTTTAGGTTCCAGAGAGACAGAGAAAGATGCTTGCTTTTATGCTTATTATTCTTCTTAAAAGTATGGGTTTTCTTACAAGCCCAAACTGCACATTTTATTGCAGATAAGAACCAGTGACCTAATCCTAAACAGATTTTTGAGGCAAAACACCTCACAAGCCCACATAATTTAACTGCATCCTGTGGAACTCACGCTAAAGTTCTAAAAGACATGTTCATTGTCCAGAATGGCAGTGATGCCCTACGGAACGTTATGATCATTGCTTTGGATCAATTCTAGCAGCTAGACTTGATCTGCACTCCTGTTTTCATTTTATTAATAATCAGGAATTTTGCATCCAAAATTATATGGCAATAAAAGCCATTAGATCTTAAGGTTTTTAACCCTATGATGCTTCATAATTTGTGACACTTACTATCGAGTGCCCAAAACAGAACCCTGGCCCAACCCAGTGGTCTAATAGCCACTTCTCAACCAGGTACCCTAGTTAATAATGTGCAGTTCATGCACATCCCAGTGATTTTTAAATCTCACCCTTTAGAACTTGGAATGATTTGTTTCATGTTTCACAACAAGCATTTCCCACTTTTTTTTTTAAATAATGATGTGATTGAATACTCTGGCAGCATACCAGGTACTCATTAATGACTCCCTATACAGAGCCTGACAGCACCACACATACACAGGATCGTCACATCTTGACTGCTAGTGGTACATCTTATGACTGTAAACCTACCCAAACGCACTAGGCATTTTGGTTTTGTTTTATTTTTCTTATTTTTAAAAACAACACAGGTTTAGACACAGGCCTATTTGGCTCCGACTTATCTATTTGAAATAAGGCTGACATAGCCATTATTCAAGCATTCATATGTTAAAAGTTCATGATATAGAGGATTATGTATGAGCAGTCATACATAACAAGGATATTCTTGTATCGAGAGGTTTCCTTGCTAACAGATGACCTCGACAGCGCAGCTCGAGAGGTACTCTGTTACCAAGGGAACCTCAAGATACAAGAATTTCCTTGTTTGTGTATCACTGCTCATACATAATCTTTTATAGTGTATGGGCAGTCACAGCATAGAAAATCAAACAAAACCAGCTGGAGAAGACAACAGAAAATAGAAATTTTAACATTTTCTTTTTTTAACTGACACAGTGTGCTACAGATGTTTCTGCAAGTTCAAGTTTAAAAAACAAAAACAAAAACAGCAACTTCCAGCTTAACTGGATTGAGGAAAGCAACTATGTGACAGCATTCCATGTTGTTATGCTGCAGTAATGACATACTGTAGCTAGTGCAGCATAACAGCTGTGATGACATAGCTACTGCAGCATGACAATTCCATTCTAGTTATGGATTTCTATCCATAACATTCTACCATATACTATAGTATGAAATATATGATACCCCCCCATTGCATGGTATACATGATTTTGCTCATAAAGAGTGATTTATATTTACAATATTAAGGATATGGTGAAAGGGGTTTGACCTGACAAATGTTCATGTTAATGAATTAATTTCTGCTCACATTAAGGAAGCAGACAAGAATCATATAACTAGGAAAGTCCTTTGCACTGCCTATAGCTATTATGTTCTTACAACCCTTTGGTTATCTCTTCCGGGATCTGGAATTAGGATATATCCTTGATCTCATACATGAAAGATGAAAAGGTACGCCTATCCCAACACAAAGGAACTTGCGACCTGTATGATGCTGTCCTCGGGCAGGAAGGCTCTTCCCAGGGTGGTATCTAATACTATCCCTATGAAGTCCAGTACCTAAACTGGCTCTTGATGCGATTTCAGCTCGTTTATGAGGAATCCTAGGGGTTCCAGAGTAGATTTTGTGAATGCCAGTGACTGCTTGGCATGCTGCAGGGACTGGCCTACAACCAGCCAGTCGTCCAGGTAAGGAAAGACTGTCACACCTTGTTTTCTCAAGTATTCGACTACCACTGCTAGGCATTTCATGAGTACCCTTGGAGCAGAAGTTAGGCCAAATGGGAGTACTGCAAATTGATAGTGACCTGAGGTTAGTCTGAACCTCAGGTACTTTCTGTGGGTTAACCTGACAGGAATGTGGACATAGGTATCCCTTAAATCTAGAGATGTTAACAAATCCCCTTTTTGCAGCGTGGGGATTATTAATGATAGGGTCACCATTTTGAACTTTGGCTTTAGGATGTGTTTGTTTAGAAGCCTTAGATCCAGGATAGGTTGCCAATCCCATTTTTCTTTTTGGCAAGGAAGCATCTGGAATAGAAGCCTTTGCCTCTATGCTTCAGGGGCACTGGTTCCAATTGTTCTGATTGAAAGCATATGTTTTACCTCTGCTTCTAGCAGGATTCTGCCTGCAGAGGTAACTGGAACAAAGGTTCTTGTCCTCAGCTTGGGTAGTGATTTGAAACGGAGTGACAGCCCCTGGCTCACTACCTCTAGGGCCCACTTGTCTGTGGTGATGGTATACCAAACCTGGAGGTAGTGAGCCAATCTGCCACCCACTGGGGTGGTGGTGGTGGAGATGGTGGGGGAAGTGACCTGTACTAGCCCATCAGGGATTCTGTGTGGGCTGGGCCTGGGACTGTGGTGAGGGTGAAGCCCGTCTCATAGACCTTCTACCCCTACCTCTGAAATAACCTCTCCGCTGCTGGTAGACTTGCGTAGCCTGTGCCTGAAAAAATGGTCTGGGGCAGGACCCTTTACTCCTGCCTCCTGTATTCTGGGACCTATATGAGGTGGAAGAATTGTTCTGAATTACTTCTACAGGTGTCCTTATATTCCTCCACCTTCTTCACGTAAGCCTCAGTTTTGTCGCCAAACTGTGAATTTTTCTTGCAGGGAAAATCCATTGCTTTGGCTTGAGTGTCCAGGGTTAAATTGGTAGCCCTTAGCCAGGCAAACCTCCTAAGGGAGACAGATAAGGCCATCAGTCTGGCTGCAGTGCCGTTGGCATCCACTGCCATGTAAAACTGGTACTTGGTTGTATCAAGTTCAGCCCTTGCTGTTTCTTGTAAATCAATTGCCACTTCACCTGGTACCTTATCTGATAGAGCCAGTACAGCATTCCACTGTGCCTTCTGATACTGTACAGCATAAGCCATATAACTTGCCTGGCTCACAATGAGTGAGGCTGCCATATACTCCATTTTACCCATAATATCCATCTTCTTTGAGTCCTTGTCAGGGGGATAGGTTGCTAGAGGAATTCTGGCTTTGTCACAGGCAGCTGCCTGGACCACCCCCTCAGGATTAGGATGAATGAACAGGAAAGCAGCAGTGGTTCTGTTCAGCTGATACTTTTTGTCCATCTTCTTATCCACTCCAGGTATTGAAGTAGGGGTCTTTAAGATTTGTAGCACAGTCTTATTCAAAGATTTGTGCATTGGTAAAAGGAGGCGTTTTGTGGGAGCTAGTCCCATCATATCCAAGAAATCTGCTTCCTCCACATCCTCCTCTGTCTCCTGGAGGGGGAGACTGAGGGTGTCTACCATATTTTTAACAAAGGCATAGTGCAAAGAGTAGTCCTCTGGAAAGGAAAACAGTACAAATCATCGGGCTCCTGCCACGGAAAGGCTTACCCTCAGTTTAGCTTTAGCCATCAAAGCACCGTTTTTCTCATGCCGCAATGGGTTATTTTATTTTTCTGAAAGTCAGAACTCGGAGTATGGCCAGCTGGGGTTTTATTAATTGTAATGGTGTATCGTACGCATCTGCTCGCTGTACTGAAGCGTAGCAGTGCAGCACTGCACCATTACAGTTAATGGAGCCCCCCAGTGTCCGCCATACTTCCGGGTCACGGACTTTTAGAAAATAAAATAAACTCCATTACGGTGCGAGAAAAATGCCGCTTTTGATGGCTAAAACTAAACCATAGGAAAAACCTTTTGGGGCAAGAGTCCTCTGATTTGTACTGTTTTCCTTTAAGAGCCTTAGCAATGTCCTCAGCTGAGGGCATATTCTGTTTGTCTGCTGGGAGCTCCTTAGCATTCTTAGCTGGAGATATAGCAACATGTTTTTCTTTATATTTTTTCTTCAGTAGGACAGTTTCAGCCACCATCTCCACAGCAACTTTGGATTTTCCTTGCTCACTCTTTTCTGATACTTTTTCAGTATCTTTGGGCTTACTTTTTTCCTTACTGGAAACAGAGGAAGAGGGGTTCCCTTCTGTAGTACTGGCAGAAGCAGAGGCCATTTCTTCTAATATCTTTGATCTTTTTTTTTTTATGAGAGTTTTTGGACAAAAATATTTACAAATCTCACAGAAAAAATATGGTTAGTTCCCAGACAAAAAACACAGAGAGAATGATTGTCTGCTTTAGCTATAACTTGGCCACAAGAGACACAATATTTAAAACCTGTAGGCCCTGTGCGTTTTTTAGGTTTGTCAACAGGGACCTCTGACATTGAGCAGAAAGTATGATTTAAATGCTAGCGAAAAAAAAAAACCAGGTTACTCACCTGTAACAGTAGTTCTAGGAGTGGTATATGTTCATCCACACTTGTTGGCATGTCCCTTTCCCTTTAAATCTTGCCGGAATCTTGTCTTCAAGCTGGTTCCTCCCACCCACCTGGGTGGTATGACCCTTGGCTCTACCCCATGATGCCAGATTTTGCCCGCTCGAAGCAGAGGTTGCGCGTCGAAGCCGGGGAGGTCAGGTGGGTCAGTGTGGATGAATAACATATACCACTCCTAGAACTACTGTTACTGGTGATTAACCAGTTTTTCTAGGATCGTGGATATGTTGTTCTATCTACACTTGCAGGCAGACTTCTAGCAGTTCTCCGGAAGGAGGGAGACAAGGCGCACACCCCCTACTTGGGAAATAAGAGACCAGCATCCCGGCATGACTCAAGGTCGATGTGGTAATGGGTAATGAAGGTGTTTTCTGACTTCCAGGTAGCAGCCCTGCAGATATCCTGGAGAGGGACGTCCCTAGAAACAGCTATTGACGCAGCAGTATGGGGGGTGGAATAAGCCCTCATCCCTACAGGAGGCTCCCTACCCACCAATCTATAGCAGAGATCAATGCATGATGTATTCCATCTGTCAATCATCTGCTTCGTTGCAGGTCTGCCAGGTAGGTGACAAACAGCTGGTGAACCTCTCTCTGAACTTCAGCCATCTGCTCCTTATAATAAGAGAGCGCTTGTCTCAGGTCCAAAGTACGGAGCCTGTACTGCAGAGTTAACACCTGGTTAAGGTTAATCTCCGACACAACCTTCGGAAGGAACTTCGGGTTGGGGTGCAGGACAACTTTGTCCCTGTGGAAGACCAGGTAAGGAGACTCCACTGAGAGCACCTGGAGCTCTCCAGTCCTTCTGGCTGACATGATAGCCACCAGGAAGGCGGTCTTCCACGACAGATGTGACATATCACACCTGTGCATCGGATCGAATGGCATGCCCATGAGCTTTGCCACTACCAGTACCAGTAGTAGATCCCACGGAAGTGGAGGTTCACACACTGGAGGGGATATGTGATTGAGGCCCTTGAAAAAGTGCCAGACCACCGTCTCCTGTGCCACCGTCCACTGACTGGCCCACGCCCGGTAAGCAGAGATGGCTGCCAGGTGCACCTTAAGGGTACTCGTCCAGAGACCTCCTTTGGAGAGAGACCAAAGGTAGTCAACAATACTGGCCACAGGGCAGGTATTGGGGTCTAAGCCCTTGCCTTGACACCAAATGGACAACCTTTTCCATTTGAAGGCATAGCACCTCCTGGTCGACTCTTTCCTGGGTGCCTCAACCACACTGAGTACATAGTCGGAAAGACCCAAAGCCTGGAACTCTAGTCGTTCAGGTACTAGGCTGTCAGGTGCAGGGACTGAAGGCCCAGATGGAATACCTTCCCCTGATTGACTGATATTAGGCCTGGGCATGCTAAAAGATGCCTCGGAAGTCTGGCGCTGAGGCTATGGAGATCTGGATACCAGAACTAGCATGGCCAATCTGGGGCTTCCAGGATCATCTATGCCTCGTCTATGGATCAAGGGAAATGGAGGGAAGGCGTAGAAGAGGCCTGGGGTCCACGGCCTCAAAAAGGCATCCCCCAGCAGCGAGCCCTGCTGAGGGGGGGCAGGCATGAAACAGCCTAAGCTTCGCATTCTCCATGGAGGTGGACAGGTTCACCTGAGGGGTGCCCCACTGCGAGAACAGACTGCAAACTACCTCCGAATGAAGAGACCACTTGTGTGACGCCTCGTCCACATGGCTGAGGGCGTCCGCCAGTCAATTTGAGGCTCCTGCCACATGGATGGCGAGGAGATCCCAGTTCAGAGGGCTCATGAGTGCCCCGATGCAGAACGCTTCCCTGCAGAGAGGCAGAGAATGCATGCCACCCTGCTTGTTGAGGTAATGCATGGTCGTGTTGTTGTCTGTTTGGACTTAGACCACCTGACCCTGCAGAAATGGAGCTAATGCAGTCAGCGCCAGTCAGACTGCTCAGAGCTCCAGCAGGTTGATGCGACACTGGGATTCCTCGGGGTTCCAGAGCCCGTGGACCCTGTGGCTCCCCAACCTGTGAGAGAGGCATCGGTCGTGAGAACGACAATCGGCTCAGGGTGGACAAACAGGATCCCTCCATGCAGATGTTCCGGGGCGGTCCACCATTGGAGAGCATCCCATAGCTTGTGACCAGATGGTCGAGATGACCTTGATGCTGAGACCACTGGCTGGCCAAGCCCCACTGAATGGGGTGCATATGCCACTGGGCCACATGGACTATGGTAGTGCAGGCCGCCATGTAACCCAGAAGATGAAGAAAGTCCCGGGCAGGGAGCAACTGCCCAACCAGATGACTGGGCAAAGGAGGAGAGAACCTCCACCCTGTTCATCTGGAGCCTGGCTCTGGCTCGGCAAGAGTCGAGCTCTGCCCTGATGAAGCAGATTGCCTGTGATGTCACGAGTTCCGACTTGGTCTCGCTGATCAGGAGGCCAAGGCTGATGCAGGTCTGGAGGGCCAGATCCCTGGACCTCTCCGCCTCCAACCTGGAGGGACCCACTATGAGCCAATCGAGATAAGGGTACATCCTGACCCCTCGACACCAAAGATGGGCTGCCACCACTGCGATGCATCTGGTGAAGATCCAGGGGGCCAATGACAGGCTGAACAGCATGGCTTGGAACTCGTAGAGGGTTCCCTCCACTTGAAGGCGGAGGAACCTTTGGTGTGATGGATGGATCAGGATGAGGAACAACGCGTCCTGAAGATCCAGGGAGCAGAACCACATGTTTTGCTCGATAGACGGTATGATCTGGGACAGAGTTACCATCTGAAAGGTGTGTGGCCTGAGAGTCTGGTTTAAGTCGTACAGATCCAGAATGTCCGTTTTGGGACTAGGAAGTACCTGGAAATGAACCCTGCATTGACTGGGGGATCTGTGACTCTGGCCACTACCTCCATGAGGAGGAGTTGGGAGATGTCTCGAAGAGCTGACTGAGTATGAACTGATACCCTTTTCTCCGGTGGGGTGCAGGCTCGGCTTGCCGGGTACTGCTCGAACTCCAGAGGCAATCCCTGACTGACCACTTTCAGAACCCACCTGTCCGTTGTAACAGCGGACCAGGTGGAAAGGAAGTGGTGGAGCCGGCTCCCCATGGAAGAACCCAGAGTGGTCGTGACGGGTATGGGGCTGGCCAACCCTATCTCATCACTGACCAAGCATGGAAGAGGAGGCTCTGGTAGTACTGCCTGGACCCCCGCCCCCCGGTTTGTGAGCTGACTGAGCTCATGGCTTGGGTTGAAAGCGCCAAGAATGGGCCTGCTGCTGTTGCCCAGATTGAAACTGGGGCTGATTGTCCACAGGGGCAGAAGGCTTAAAAGACTTCTTCTGCTTTTTGGATACCTGGGATTCCTTTTGGGCAAATCTAGCAGAGTTCAATGTGGTGTTGGACTTCTCAATACGTTCAAGGTGATCGTCCACTACTGGGCTGAATAAGTTGGTACCTAGGAATGGGACATCTACCAACTTGTGCTGGGTGTCAGCCGTGAAAGTCGAGACCCTCAACCAAACCCTAAGGTGCATGGTGACTGCGGCTGCTACTGAATGGGCACAGGAGTCTCTGATGTCCAAGGCCATTTGGAGTTGTTGCCTGGCAACAGCCCGACCCTGGTCCCGGACTTGCTTGACTGTGGTCTGAAGGTCTGCAGGGAGGTGAGGGAGCGCCTCACCCAAAGAGCACAACAGGGCATGAGAAAAGTGTGCCATAATCACGGCCGAGCTTGCCTGACTGAGACCGAGCTACGAGGCAGCACAGACCTTACGGGCAGAATTGTCCAGCTTCTTGGGACTCTGTCTGGTGGTCTATCTGTGTCGCCTGAATTCCCTAATCGCCTCAACACAGATTCGGTCACCACTCCGTCAACCGAGGGATGCTGTGTGAACCCTGAAAGGGAGTTGGGGGGCACCGCATATTTATGGGCATTCCTGGCGGAAGGCGCGGGGGCAGGAGGCTGGGTACTGCCAAAGCTCCAGGGCTGGGCCAACAATGGCTTTGGCCACCGGGAAGGCCTGTTGGACAATCCCCTTTTCTGAGAATCTCAGTTAAGGTGTATTCTACCCATTTCTCGACAGGTTCCAACTTCATCCCTGTGGACTCGAAGATGAAGCGGAGGATACCCATGAAGGAGGAGGGCCCCTCCTCTGTGGAAAGACTCATGGCATTGTCGTCGCGAGAATGAGATGCCAGCTCAGAGTCCTCAGACTCCAAAGAGTCCAGGTAAAGTGGCCTGCCACCGGAGTCACTCTGGACCCGCCGCGGGCGGTCAGGAGTGAGGGCGATGGACAGTCTGTGCGGGAGACCTGAACTAGGCCAAGATTCCTTGGGAGGAGCCCACGAGAGAGGCTGCTTAGGTGGCGGCTCCACCAAGATATGTGGAGAGACCAGCTTTGGCAGAGTTGGGAGGGTCATCACTGGCTCCGCAGGCAGAGACGACTGACTCCAGAGTGGTTGACGACGGCCTAGAGGGCGACAGCCACGTAATGGCTGGGGCAGAAGGGACAGTCTTCAACCCGGACATAACTAGCTGCTGTCACAACAGGTCTTCGTACAAAAGCATGCGCGTGAGCCCACTGTCTGAGGAGGAAGAGGACAAACGGTGGTAGTGCCGCCTTAGAATGTGACTTATGGGACTTCCTCTGCTTTTGGTCAAGGATGTCCCAGACCTGGACGCCAACTCGTCAGGGGGACCAGTGGGGACTTTCAGAATTTGGGGAGAACCTCCACTCCTCCAGGTCAAGGATGACCACCGCCTGGGGCTTCCCAGCGAGCTGGGTCACCTCATCAGCGTGGCCGGAAAGGACCAGAGTCCTAAACAAAGAGTTGTTGGCCTCATCGGGTCGACGGGGTTGAGAACAATCTCGACGGGACTGTCGTCCCACATCTGGGCCGACTGACCTGACTGGCTTACTGTGAGGTCGGCGACCGAGGCTACAACATCAACCGAAGTTGAAGCAGGAGTCCCTGGGACCGAGATCGGTCCCTGTCCAAGAGCGACGTCGATGAGATGTAGATTTTTGGTTCCTTTGCTTTTTGGGATCTGGAGATGTGACAGCCAGGGCCTTCCTCTCAACTGGGAAGGGACTGGATGAGCTCCTTGAAGGAACTGTAGAAAGTTGAGCCCAGTCAAAGTGGAACGAAAACTGAGGGCGAAGATGAGAGTTCACGCCTCTTCTTCGAAGGCCTTAATCTGTTCCAACTGTTCCACGGACCCTGCGGCTGCGGAGATCGCATAGCAGGCAACCTTTCATTTGACCAGCAGGTGCCATTTTTCCAGACTTCCGAGCTGAAGAAGTGCGAGGCGGTCATCCAAAACATTTGGATGAAAGAACCGACAAAGCCACAGGCCTGAGTATCGTGATTGTGATCCAGGCAGCACATGCACGTGGCATGCAGGTCTGTTCAAGACATCTTCTGCCCACAAGGACACTGGCAGAACCCGGGCGAGGACTTGTCCTCCATCACGGTCGTGATTTTATATTTACTAGGAGAGATTCAGAAAATCTTTATTGGTGGTAAACAGAGTTTGGAGCACCAGGACCTACTCAACACAGGAGTAATAAGGAGGGAACCTGAATCTTCCAGCGGAGAGGAAGATCTGGTGTCATGGGGCAGAGCCGGGGGTTGTACCACCTGTGTGGCTGGGAGGAGCCAGCTTCAAGACCTTCAGGCAAGATGGAAAGAGACATGCCAATAAGTGTGGAAAGAACAACATATCCATGATCCTAGAATAATCGGTTCCCCAGAACCGACACAATCAACTGTAAACAACCACTAACGGTTCCAGGAACCAAGCGTTAATCGGTTCCTTCACTGATAAAATGTAACTTTTTAAATTAAAATTTAAACTATAGACAGATCCCAAGTGGAACTGTCTAACTACAACAAATAATGTTAGTTTCGAGGTAAAAACCTCAAAGAAATAGCGGAACCCTCGTTTCCACAGAACCATGAGGGAACCGCAAAAAAACCCCCAAAAAACAATAAAATACTAAAGAATTTGAAATAAATGAACCTATAAGAGCAGCAATCTAAAATTAGTAATTAAGAAAATACCTATCAATCCAAATAAGGGATATAGGAAGTAAGTTGAAGGAGAGCTCTCCGGGACATCTTCACTAGGCAGGCAGAGTAAAGAATCTGAAGCACTCCGAGTGCAGCAGTTGTTAGGGCAGCTGTCTGAAACTGGCACGGGCCAATGAGAGTTCTATCATTTACATATAATTATATTCTCTCTGGGCAATCGAACACTGAAGGCGGACTGCTGCATTAGTTTAATCATAATGAGTGATTCCTGGGGTTAGAATTATTCACTTTAGTACTAACCACAAGGGACAGAAATACAGGTTACTCACCTGTAACAGGAGTTCTAGGAATGGTATATGTTGTTCATCCACACTGTCTGGCAGGTTCCTTGCCGCTTTAAATCTTGCCGGAAGGTCTTCAAGCTGGCTCCTCCCACCAACCCGGGTGGTAAAACTCTCGGCTCCGCCCCATGACGCCAGATCTGGCCGCTGGAAGCTCAGGTTGTGCGTCGAGCTGAGGAGGTCGGGTGGGTCAGCGTGGATGAACAACATACCATTCCTAGAACTCCTGTTACAGGTGAGAACCTGTATTTTAGGACATGGATATGTTGTTCATCCACACTGCCTGGCAGACTCCTATGCAGTTCTCTGGGAGGAGGGAGGCAAGACACCCCCTACTTAGGAATAAAGACTGGAGAACTGAGGCCCCACAAACCAGCATCCTGGCGTGACTCAAGGTCGATGTGGTAATGGGTAATGAAGGTGTGTGCTGACTTCCAGGTAGCAGCCCTGCAGATTTCCTGGATAGGGACGACCCTGCAAGCAGCCACCGATGCAGCAGTATGGCGGGTAGAATGAGCTCTTATCCCTCTGGGAGGCTCCATGCCCACCAACTTGTAGCAGAGATCTATGCAGGAGGTGACCCACCTGCTTATCGTCCGCTTGGCTGCAGGTCTGCCAGGTGCGGCTTCAGCGTAGGTGAAAAACAGCTGGCGAACCTCTCCCCGAATTTCAGCCGTGCGCTCCTTATAATAAGCGGGCACCCTTCTAGGGTCCAAAGTATGGAGCCTGTATTCGGCCTCCGAGGTGTGATTGGGGTAGAACACCGGCAGAATCAACACCTGGTTAAGGTGAAACTCCGACACCACCTTCGGAAGGAATTTCGGGTGGGGGCGCAGGACAACCTTGTCCCTGTGGAAGACCAGGTAAGGAGACTCGATGCAGAGCGCCTGGAGTTCTCCCATCCTTCTGGCTGACGTGATAGCCACCAAGAAGGCGGTCTTCCACGACAGGTGAGAGAGTTCACACCTGCATTGGTTCGAATGGCTTGCCCATGAGCTTTGCCATACCAGCAGTAAATCCCACGAGGTGGAGGTTCCTACTGGAGGAAATGTGTCAAGGCCTTTGAAAAAGCGCCAGACCACCTTCTCCTGTGCCACCGACTGCCCCTCGCCCGCTCGGTAAGGGAGATGGCTGCCAGGTGCACCCTTAGGGTCGCCGACCAAGCCCTCGAGAAAGGGACCATAAATAGTCCAAGATGCTTGCCAAGGACAGGAGGAAGGGTCCAAGCCCTTGTTCTGACACCAAATGGAAAATCTCTTCCATTTGAAGGCATACATTTCCTGGTCATCACTACAGGACGCCCAACAACACTGCTGGACGTCTGGAAAGACCCAAGGCCTGGAACTCTAGCCGCTCAGGAACCAGGCCGTCAAGTGCAGGGATTGAAGGTCCGGATGGAACACCTTCCCTGATTGACTGAGAGCAGGTCCGGCGAGCTGGAAGCTGCCTCGGGAGCCTGGAGCTGAGGCTGAGGAGATCTGGGTACCAGAATGGGCGGGCCAGTCTGGGCGATCAGATCATCTCGCGCTTGTCCCTCCTTGCTTGAGAAGCACCCAGAATCAAGGGAAATGGGGAAGGTGTAGAAGAGGCCCGGGGTCCACGGCCTGAGAAGGCATCCCTGCAGCGAGCCCTGCTGAGGGGGCGGGCATGAACAGCCTCAGCCTCGTGCTCTCCTGGAGGCAAACAGGTCCACCTGAGGTGTGCCCCAATGGGAGAACAGATCTTGTACTACCTCCGGGAGAGACCACTCGTGAGATGCAGCCCTTATCCGCTCAGGGCATCGGCCAGGGTGTTGGAGGCTCCTGCCACATGAATGGCTAGGAGATCCACCTCCAAGCTGCGCGACGAGTGACCAAATGCGGAGAGCTTCTTGCATAGAAGCATGGAACGCCTCCGCCCTGGGCGGTTTAGGGTAGTCACATGGTCGTGGTATTGTCCGTCTGGACTCAGACCACTTGACCCCGGAAAACGGAGCAAAGGCGTAAGAGCTAGGCGGACCGCCGGAGCTCCAGCAGGTTGATATGGCATCGGACTCTGTGGGGACCAGAGGTCAGCGCCTTGTGTTCCCCAGATGGGCACCCCAACCCATCAGAGAGGCATCGTCAACAGAGAGACGCTGGCTCGGGCGGACAAACGGGATGCCTCCTGCAGATGAGATGGAACGGTCCACCACCGAGAGTTCCACATCTCCTGGGTCACCGCACTAGCTGGTCCAATGGATCGCAGCATTGTGACCACTGGCTGGCCAGTCCCACTGAAGGGGCGATGGCCAGCGTGCCCAACGGACCACGCTGGTACAGGCCACCATGAGACCCAGGAGGCGCAGGAAGTCCCGGCAGGGCGCATTGCCCAACCAGAAATGATTGGGCAAGGAGGTAAGAACCTCGGCCCTGTCCGCCGGGAGCCGTGCTCTGGCTCGAAGAGAGTCGAGCCTGCCCCGATAAACAGAATCACCTGCTCGGCTCGAGTCTGACTTGGCCTCGTTGATAAAGAAGGCCGATTGAGAGCAAACCTGGAGGGCCAGACCTCTGACCGCCCACCTCCTGTCTGGAGGGGCTGCTATCAGCCAACGTCCAGGTAAGGGCACACCCGACCCCTCGGCACCGCAGAAAGCTGTCACCACTGCTATGCATTTGGTGAAGACCCTGGAGCTGGAGACAGGCTCAAGGGCATGGCTCGAACCGAAAGGATCCCTCCGCCGAAGCCGAGGAATCTCCGGTGACGGACGGATAGGGACGTGAAAGAACGCCAAGGCCCTGCAGGTCCAGAGAGCAGAACCACACGCCGTGTTCCAGGGATGGTATTATCTGAGCCAGAGTGATCATCCTGAAGGTTCAAGACCGTAGGAACTTGTTCAGGTCGGTAGGTTCAGAATGGGACGCCAGCCCTCCGTCTGCTTCGGAACCAGGAAGTACCTGGACACAACCCCGGAGTCTGAGAGGAGGTCCGCCACCTCCCTGATCACCTCCTTTTGGAGGAGGAGAGTGATGTCGGCCCGGCAGGCCTGGCAGTGAGGCTGGTCGGACCCGGAGGCCCCGAGGCGCGACGCCTCAGAAGGGCGGGCCTGCCTCGACCTCTAGAGGCTGGCCTTTTCCACCACCTTCAGCACCCACCTGTCCGTGTAATAACGGACCAGGTGGAAAGGAAGTGCCGGAGCCATCTCCATGGGGGAACCTGGTGTGAGGTGACGGGGTTGGGGCGACACCCCCAGCCCGTCACTGGGCAGGCTTGAGGAGGGACCGCCGAGGGACCTCCTGGGCCTTTACCTCCTGCTTCCTGTTGGAGGAAGCCCGGCTTGGGTTTGGGATGCCAAGCCTCAGCCTGCTGGCCCTGACGCTGTGGCCGGATGCCACATGGGCACAGAAGGATCGAAAGGGCTTAGGCTGTGGTTTGCAGCCTTTGTCCTTCTGAGCGAAGAGACAGAGTCCAAGGTAGCACTGGACTTCTCGATCCTCTGCAGGTGACCCTTCCACCCCAGGGTCAAGAGGTCGGGTCCCCAAAAAGGGAACATCCGCCAACTTGTGCTGGGTATCCGAGTAAAGGTGGATATCCTCAGCCAAGCCCAAGACGCAGCCACAGCGGCCGCCACAGACCTGGCACATGAGTCCCAAATGTCTAAAGCAGTCTGAGCTGCTGTTTGGCCACTGCCTGCGCTTGGTCCCGCACCTTGCCTGACCGTGGTCTGCAGATGCCGGAAGATGAGGGACCACCTCATCCAGGGAGCCCAACAGGCAAGAGAAATGTGCCATGAGGACGGCCGAACTGGCTCGGGCGAAGGCTGAGGAGGACGCAGCATAGACTTTTTCGCCTGGCCATAGTCCAACTTCTTGGACTCTGGTCGGGAGGTTTAACCATATCCCTAGCGTTCCCGCACGCCGAAAACGCTGTCGGTAACTCAACCTCGCCGAGGGGTGTTCTGAAAAACTGGACAGGGAACCGTAGGACCACATACTCTCCTGGCCATCCTGGTCAAGGCACAGGGCAGGAAGCAGGGCACTGCCAGAGCTCCAAGGCCGGGCTCCACTATGGCCTCGGGCCACCGGAAAGGCCTCCGAGGGGAATCCTCGGTCCAGAATCTCCATGAGGGGATACCTGGCCCGCTTAGAACGGGTTTCGAGCTTCATCCCGTGGACTCGAGATGAGCCGAGCAATCCCAGGAAGGACGGCGGGCTATCATCCCACCCGACTGTCCTCCTGAGGACTCCAAGTCCATTCGCTTTGAGAAAAGTGAGGAATCGCCTTCGGACTGGAAGAGTCCTCAAAGAGCTGCCTTGGCCTGAGCCGCCTCCACCTGCCGAGGTCGATCGGGAGTGAGGGTGACAGACAGCCTCTGGGGCGGTCCCTGGAGCCGACCGAGAATTTTGGTCAGAGCTAACCGCGGCTGTGGAGGCGGAGGTTCCACCGAATCGGTGAGCAGCTGGTTTTGCCGAACAACCGCCTGAGTACAGGCCCTCGGTTAAAACGAGGTTGTTTCGCCGCCAGGTGACAGCCACTTAGTGGCGGGGAGAGCCGGCGGAGTTGGCTTATTCCCGGTCGAGAAGGGCTGTTTCCACATGAGTTCTCATATCTTGGCGTAACTTGGCGCCACTCCTAAATCCAGGTAGGAGTGGCGCGCCGCTTGCCGTGGGACCGAGACCGCCTTGCGACGGCGGATCGGCTGACCGCAAAGAAGTCAGAGACCGAGAACCTCGCTTTGCTAAGGACGCGGCGGGAGGTGTCATTGGAACCGCACTTCGTTCGAAGATTCAACCAAGGTCCGGAACCGAGGCACAGACGAGCCAACGGGGTCTCAACCCCACCGGGGAACTGGGAGAGGGGATTCTCGGCTTCCAGCCGACAACCCATCCAGCTGGTCGAGAAAATCTCGATCACGCCGACGGGAGTCTCGGTCAACTGGCCTTGACGGGACACCGGAGACCAGTGGCCGAAGCCGAGAAGTCAACCAAAGTCGACGGCCGACAACTCGGGGAGGGGGATCCTTCCCGCTCCCAAGAGCGTCGACGGTGAGACTTACCATTGTCTCTCTTTTTGGACCGAGAAAACGGTCCAGAAGAAGTTGGTCCCTCACTTTTAGTAGAGAGGGTCAGACAAAGCTCCTAAAGAAGCTGAATAAGAGGCACCCGAGAAAGCGGGACAAATGTCGCAGCCGAGGGTAGAGCGGCAGCGCCGCCTCCTCTCGAGGGGCGATCATCTGATCGAGTTGATCCGCCGAGCCCGCCATTGCGGGACACCGACCGGCCTCTTTGACTTTTACCGAGGAAACGCTCGACGCCCCAGTTGTAAATGGGCAGCATGGTCTTCAGACGTAGGGCTCAAAAGGAGGAGCACAGGTCGCAGGCCTGCGGTCATGCTCAAGGCCTCAAGAGAGTTTTACGTGGAGTGCGGATCCGTCCCAGACATCTCTGCCCGAAGGGCATCTCCGGAAACCGAGTCGATCTGCCATCGCAGCCGAGGGAGAGAAGACCAAATCTTTTAGCAAAACTTTAATTTCGAAAATTCAAGAATTAGGAACCAGTCTTATATGCAGAGCGTTAAGGAGGGAACCTGAGCTTCCAAACGGTAAGGAAGATCTACGCCATGGGGCGGAGCCGAGAGTTTTACCACCCGGGTGGGTGGGAGGAGCCAGCTTGAAGACCTTCCGGCAAGATTTAAAGTGACAAGGAACCTGCCAGACAGTGTAGATGAACAACATATCCATGTCCCTAGAAATGAAAATTACGTACCTACCGTAATTCTTGATCTTCTCTCATATCTTCACTATTCATTACTGCTGGCTAAAGCCGGAGGTGCACAACCACCACGGGAGTTTTTTGCTTTTGGAGGGAGGAGTCAGCGCTGCCCACGTAGTCTACGCACTGTGTGGAGCACGAGTGTTGGCCGTCAGGCACTGTAGACTCCTCCTCCATCCCAGTTCTGTTTAGCCAGAGGGGATGAAGCAGTTTTACAGAAAGAGTGATGAGGCAAGAGAGCCGAGGGACAGACAAAGGAAAGGATATAAACTGAAAAAGGCATAAGCCAACTAGGGGACAGAAAGAAGAGAACCCTACCCTAAGTGGCCATGGGGCCTCAATCCTTGGGCAGTCTCGGGAAGAAGAGAAGACAAAGGAGCAGAAAGAAGAAAAGAGATAGAAGTAAAGGATAAAGGGGGGAGGGAGGAGGACTCCACCACGATAAACTGGAAGACCACTGGCTTGAAATAGTTTCAAAAACCCTGCGGGAATAAAGAGAAGGGAGTAAGGATCCCGCCAGTTGCAGGGGTTATTGAACCAAGGTCTGAAGGGGATTTAAATGGCCTTGGCAGCCCTTGCAGAGGCAGATCTCTCTTCCCACCCTTTATCCATATTCATTCTGAACATCTTAGAGCCTAGGTCTCACACAATATCCCTTGGAGGGTGAGCAGTCAGTCCAGACTTAGATGGGGGGAAAGAAGTGGTAAAAACAAACTAAGTAATAGTTTTCCCATGGGAGTACTGGCATAGCTCCCACTTCAGGAGAAGAGAACCACGGGACATACATGCTATGAGAGAAAAAGAGGAAGGGAGGAAAATCCCATGGACTCTCCTAGGATTGCACTGATGCAGAAAACAGCCAGAGGGTGACACAAGCCTGAGGATTATCCAAGCTCAAAGAGGGGGACACCCCAGTGCATCGTAAAGGGAATCCCAGGGAGTTCCCTCAGAGGTTAGGGCAAAGACCCTACTCGTCGTCCTCCAGGTTGAACGCTCTTGTGAAGGGAACAGAGAGCCCTGAGGTACCAAAGGACTCAGCCCCCAATTGGCCTCTGAAGGGTGAAGCAGCAGGGTGAGGCGACACCCAAGAACTGGAGCCCAAGTAGGATGGTGGAGGAATCAGTATGAATGGTGAAGATACAAGAGAAGATCAAGAATTATGGTAGGTACGTAATTTTCACATCTTCCCTTGTCAGTCTTCACCATTCATTACTGCTGGGTGAGTACCAAACCCCCTGGAGGGAACCTGGCGCAGTCCTGAGAGAACAGATTCCCTCAGCCTCCTGTGGGAGAGGTGCAGGAGGGGGAGACCCTAAAGCCCTGCTAGACCAGTAAGGTCTAAGGCTGGACAGGATAAGGAGGTGTCCCTCGTGGCTGGGGGGACGGGAGGTGCCCCTGTAAGATCCTACTTGCCCTGTGGGAAAAGAGACGGGTCCCCTGGAAGGTGGAGGAGATCACCCTACACCGGGCAATGGGTGACAATCTGGATAGATGAAGCCATGCCGTCTGCCTAATGTAGACTGTTGTCCCTGCAAGTCTGGATGCCACCTCACTGGCGTCATACGATGCCCTTGCTTGGCGCCTTGCAAGCTCCGGATCCTGTGCAAAGAGGTCGATGGCCTGTCTAGATTGCTCTGAAAAAGGCAAAGATGCTAAGACTTGTGCTAACATCGACCACAGGTGCCTGTTATAGGCAGTGTGGTAAGCCTGATGAGATCCTATATAAAGTAATGCCCGAGCCGAAGAGAAAACCCATTTTCCTCACCGGTCGAATTCTGTGGAATCCGGATCAGGGGGGTCAGTCGTGCGTCAGGCGCTGAAGCCTGGAAGGAGTATCTAAGGATGTCAGCCCCGAAGGTGGGTGAGGTAGGGAACCTAGAGCCTCCTGGGGGGGGTGCAATACCTTCTTGTGCAGTCCGCTGGGGCGGGGGAGAGGTGTCTGGAGACTGCCAGGTGTGGATAGATGGTTCCTGGAAGGGAACAGGCCAGGAGGGCACCAATAGGTGGTGAGCACTGAAATCGCTCATAAACAAGCACGTCTCCCGCTTGGTATGACTTCTGACAACATGAGATATGTGGAGCTCCTGGACCAGCCTCGATAGGAACTGCTGATATTCAGTGAAATCAGAGTCAGAGGACAGGTGGACAGAGTGTCTCTCCCTCAGAGAAGGGAGACGAGGAGGAAAGGAGCTCGAATGTTCAGGGTCCTTCTGCGGTGGGGGAACGGGTGGAAGACCTGTTCGTCCATGGCTCTCATGTACCTGGGGAAGGCCACCGCAGTGGCCCTGAACATCTCCCAGGTTAAGGGATCTGTAGGACCCACATGACCTGAGGGGGCAGTGTCTGCAGAGGAATTGGAGATGGGCATCTAACTGACAGTGCCTGGCCTCTGCCAGGGCTCTGAGACCCAGGCACTGGTCCCACCAGATGGGGAGACTTGGGTGTTGTTCTGGGCAGCAAAGGCTGTAACTGTGAAAACAAACCCTGGATGAGCCCTGAGGGAGACTCTCCCCTATGGCGCGACTGGGGCTGCATGGGTCCAGAAGGGCAACCCTCCATGCTGCCAACTAAGGGCGTCTCAGAGATCTCGTGGGAAAGGCAGGGTTCAGCACTTTGACTTCTCCCCAGTCCCCAGAGGGTAGTGGAGAGGGGCACTGGCACCTCACCCTGGCCCCTCAACCCTTCGGACTCTGAAGCTGCCCTTTTCCTCATTCCCAGCAAAGCATGGTCCCCCAATCCCGCAGGCCCCAAGGGAGGCCGCAGAAGAGGGGGTCCCGGTCCACACCCAGTGGGTAATGGCAGCACCAGATACGGCAGCTGCCAGGCCCACCCCAGAAGAGGACACCACACCAAGTGCTCCCAGGCCGCTCTCCCAAGCAGACCCCCCCACTGCCGGCCTCAGCAGTAGGAACCACTGGCACTACGGGCTCCAGGAGGGGAACGTTGGGCTGCCTGGTGCCACGTCCCAGAGGGTTCTCCGACTCAGAGGAGTTGGGGCTCCAGTCTGGGTTGGCCTGCGAGTCATCCTCCTCCAAAGAGGAAGGGAAATAAGGCAGACATCCAGACTAGTGACCCCGGGAGGACCCTTTGCACCGGCACCACAAGCGGTGCCACCGCGGGACACAACACCATCCATGGCAGAGCCCCGATCACCGGTGCAGCAAATGGCGCTGCGATCTGGGTCAGTGCCAGGAGGTGGCACCGAGGGTCCACCAATGCCAGGCCCAGCAGCCATGGGCCACGACACTGGGGAAGCCTGCACCTCCGTGGAGGTGACTGCCGAGGAGATACCAGCAACACGGCTTCACAGGGAACCAAGTCACTCCTCCAGCACTGCAAAAGAAGCCTCCTCCTCAGCAAGGCTAGAATCAGAGGAGGTGTCCTCACCGGGCCATATAGACCCAGGAGGGGATCCGGAGGAGGGGTCAAGAGTTCTGGCCTTGGCGACCCACGAGTGACGCTGTCCTCCAAAAGCTGGCGAAGCCCTGCTGACTTTAAATGTGCGGACTTCGAGAACACAGCTGTCCATGGAGAAGCAGGCATCGCAGTTGTCCATGTCATGCTTGGGTCCCAGGCACCACAAGCAAACGTCATGTTGGTCGAAAAAAGGAAAAATGTCAGCCACATGGGCACTGATGCATGGCCTGCTTTGGATTTCTTACTAGCCCCTGGACCTGACATGACGTGAAACTAGTAAAACGAAGCAAAAGATTGGACACTGTTTAATAAAAATAAGGAAAGATCTTACCGGATCCCAATAAACAGCACCGAATGAATGAGAACAGGATGGAGAGATCAAGTTGATGGCTAGGCATGATGGCGCAGGAAAAAAAACTGTGACTCGCGCAGCAGGTGCTACCTCGACGGCAGGAGAAACAGAATTGGGATGGAGGAGGAGTCCATGGCGCCTGACTACCAACCCTTGTGCTCCACGCAGTGAGTCGGGCCATGTGGGCAGCGCCATCGGCGCCGACTCCTCCCTCAAAAAAAAGAAAAAAAATCCTGTGGCAGGTGTGCGCCTCTGGCTTCACCCAGCAGTAATGAATGGTGAAGACTTACAAGGGAAGATCCATGAATTTTGTTTTAGAAGCATTTAGGAGAGAAATTGAGGTTGCTCCTCTGTAGCTTATCAAAGGCAGCTTGAAAGTGATTCACCGCCACAGCCAGGGAGGGTCTAGCAACATAGAGCACTGTGTCTTCAGCACAGAAATGGAGCCGGGCATTCTCAATATTCATGCCTTGGTAATCAGTATGGCTCAAACAGAGCTCTGAGATACACCTTTGCATATAGGTGCAGAAGAGTTTGTGCAAGCTTCTGTTTTGTTATCCAGATAAGTAGTTCCTAAATCATGATACTGTTTTATGGGAGACTCCAATATTAGCAAGTTTAGTTAGCAGAACATTATGGTCCACTGTGTCAAAGGACTTGCTTAGGTCTAGGAAAACAACCACATTTATATGTTTCTGATGCATAACTGTAAGCCAATCATTTATGATGTTCACCAAGGCAGAGGAGGTACTGTGGATTTAATTCCTGATTGTACTGGAGTAAAAATGTCACATTTTTCTAAATACTCACAATTCTGAGCATTTTACTAGTTTTATCAACAGTTTAGCCAGCACTGGGAGAACAGAAAAGGGTCTATAAGAAAAAATGACTCACCTTAGTAATTATATTTCTTCTAATGGAGTCTTGCTGTATTCTGACAATTGCAGTGATTCCCAACCTTTGAACTGCCCCGGAGAACTAAGGGTTAACTTTCCATGCAGGGCATGGAACGCTGAGCTCGAGCTCGGTTGAAGTCTCTGTCTGGAGTGTTTTGAACTCAAACCGTCACATTCTTACGAGCCCAACTAAACTAAAAATTCTATATGGAAATTGTAAAAATTCAACTAGCCAATTGGCTGAAAAGTTTTGGATTCCCCAGGAAGACTCAAGTCAGGAAACCCAAAAACTAAACCCAATGCACTCAAAAATAATAATAAATAAGCACCCAACAAAAACGGAGGAGGGTGCCAGCAAATACACCCCTGGGGTGCAACACTGCACCTGCCCATCCACTTCCCAAAACAGGTTCTGAGAGGGGAGGCAGGAAGGGAGGTCAGAATACAGCAAGACTCCATTAGAAGAAATATAATTACTAAGGTGAGTAATTTTTTTCTTCAAACAACATGAAGTCTTGCTGTATTCTGACAATTGCAGACTACCAAGCAGTACCTCCAAGGAGGAGGGACAGAACCTACTTTGGGAATAGGCTCTGAAGTACTGCTGTGCCAAACCGAGCATCATTCCTAGCCTGGATATCTACAGAGTAATGCTTGGTAAAGGTATGGACTGTTTTCCAGGTGGCTGCTTGACAAATTTCTAGGAGAGGGATATCCCTGGCTGCAGCCAGGGAAGCAGCTGTACCTCTTGTGGAATGAGCCCTCAGGCCTGAGGGTGGAGTTTTTCCCAGTTTTTCATAGCAGAATTGTATACAAGACTCAATCCACCTGGCAACAGATCTTTTGGGGGCAGGTTTGCCCTTTCCCACTTCTCCGTAAGTGAGGAACAACTGGAGGGAGTCAAACCTGTGACCCTTGGTACGCTCTATGTAGTAACTAAGGGCTCTTTTGACATTTAGACTGTGTAGCCTCCTCTCTTCTGAGGAAGAGTGATCAGTGAAGAAAACAGGGAGAGACACAGACTGGTTTAAATGGAAGTCTGAAACCACTTTGGGCAAGAACCTTCTATTGGTTCTAAGGACCACTTTATCCCTATGAAAGGAGATAAAATCAAGTTCCACTGACAGGGCTTGCAATTCACCGATATGCCTGGCAGAGGTAATGGCTACCAAGAACACACAGTTTTCCAAGTCAAGTACTTAAGCTCTGCTGAAGACATAGGCTCAAAGTGGGGTTGCATAAGCTGAGCAATGCAAACATTCAAATCCCAGGCAGGGGCAGGGTCTCTAAAAGGGGGATTGGTGTGAAACAATCCTTTAAAAAATGTACAGAACACAGGATGGGAAGACAGTGAGGAAGGCTTCCCCACAGACAAAAATGCAGAGACAGCTGACAAGTGTACTTTGAGAGTAGCTGGTCTGAGGCCTGGACCATTAAGATGGACCATATAATCCAGAACCGTAGGCAATTCAGCAGTGTCTGGAGAAATATTCTTCTTCGAACACCAAATGCTGAACCTTTTCCATTTGGAGTTGTAAGTCACTCTGGTGGAGGGCTTTCAAGAAGCTTTGAGGATGTCCAGAACCCCTTGGGAAAGATGCAGATCTGCAAACTCTGACTCTTCAAGAGCCATGCTTTGAGATTGAGAGACTGAAGGTTGGGGTACCAAATCCTCCCCTGAGAGGATGTTAACAGGCTGCAATTCCTGGGAAGAGACAGGGGAAGATGGACTGCTAGGGACAGCAACAGGGGGTATCAGGGCTGTCTGGCCCAATCTGGAGCAACCAGAATCACCTTGCAAGGTTGAGACCTTATTCTGACTAAAATTTTGAACAAGAGTGGGAAGGGGGGAAAGGCATACAGAAACTTCCCTTCCCAATTCAGAATCAGGGCGTCCAGGGGGACTGAGCCCATGACTGGAGGTCTGCAACAAGAGAGAGGGAGAGGGAGTCGGTGATTGTCTGGGGCTGCAAAGAGATCTATCTCTGGAGTGCCCCACTTTGAAAAAATTACTTCCAAAACCTGAGGGTCCAGGGACCATTAGTGATGGCCCTGAGAAATCCTGCTCAGTGCATCTGCTAGCACATTGTCCTTGCCTGGAAGGTGAACTGCTACAAGATAGGCTTGCAAGGAATAAGCCAGGGACCACAACTTCATGGCTTCTGTGCACAAGGCCATGGACCGAGTGCCTCCCTGCTTGCTGATGTACCACATGGTGGTAGTGTTGTCTGTTCTGACTTGAACCACCTTGTTCTGAACTGACTGTGAGAACGCTTTTAGAGCTAGAAAAACTGCCCTGAGCTCTAGAAGATTGATGTGGAGAAGAGATTCTTGGGGGGACCACAGGCCCTGGGCAGTAAGGGACCCCAGGTGGGCTCCCCAGCCCAGAAGAGAAGCATCCGTGGTAAGGACCATTGAGCAAGGCTGAGCAACAAAGGGAACACCTTGCCTTAAATTGTCCTGATCCTGCCACCACTAGAGGGTCAGGGTCATTGGAATCAGTTTGGTAAGAGAGTCCTTTCTCTGAGACCAGAAAGCTCTCAGGTGGAACTGAATATCCCTCATCTGGAATCTTGCCCCTTGGACCACTGCTGTTGAAGCTGCCATGTGGCCCAAGAGCTGGAGGAAATGCCTTGCTGGTCGAGATACCTGAAGGCTGAAGAAAGAGGCTAGTTCCATAAGAACCCTTGCCCTTTTTAGAGGAAGAAAGGCTCTTGCTCTGAGTGTGTCCAGTTCTGCCCCTATAAAGGTAAGGAGCTGGACTGGTTCGAGAACTGACTTGGGAAAGTTGAGAAGAAATCCTAGGGAAGTGAGCACTTGCTGGGTCACTTGCAGGTGAGACTTGACTTGGTCTGGAGACTGACCCACTAATAGCCAATCGTCCAGATAAGGAAATATGGAAATCTTTTGCCTTCTTAGAAAGGAAACTACTACTGCCAGGCACTTTGTGAAAACCCTTGGGGCTGAGGTTAGGCCAAAGGGCATTGCTCTGAACTGACAGTGGCCTGAGGGCAACTCGAACCTGAGGCACTTTCTGTGGGAGCACCTGATGGGAATGTGAAAGTAGGCATCTTTGAGGTCCAGGGAGGCTTGTCAGTCCCCTGGCCTTAGAGAGGGAAGGATTATTCCCAGAGTCAACATCTTGAACTTTGGTTTTAAAAGATGTTTGTTCAGATATCTTAGGTCCAGGATAGGTCGCCACTCCCCTGTCTTTTTCGGGGTCAGGAAGTACCTGGAGTACAATCCTTTGCCCCAGTGTGGGGTAGGTACTCTCTCTATAGCTGTTAAAGCTAGGAGAGAAGAAACCTCTGCCTCTAGGGCAAGGGTTTCCGAAAGATTTGCAGGTGGAAAAGATCTGGCTCTCATCTTTGGAAATTTTTTGAAGCTGAGAACCAGTCCCTGGCTTACTACTTCCAGGACCCACTTGTCTGATGTAACAGACATCCAGTACTGGACAAAGTAAGCCAGTCTGCCCCCTACTGGAATAGGAGAGACGACCCGGGCAGACCCATCAGGGTGTCTGCTTTAGGCTGAGGGGTGGATGCAGACCTGCTCATCCCCCTTCTGCCTCTCCCTCTGAAGAACCCCCTTTTCGAAAAGAAATAAAAGGCCTGTGATTGGTAAAAAGGCCTTTGAAAAGGCCTGCCCCTAGACTGCTGCCTTTGAGGAGTTGTCTGCCTTTCCCTGGCCTGAGCACTCCTGTAAGTTGTCCTGTACTTGTCCATTTTCTTCATGTAATTCTCTGTCTGCTCCCCAAATAGGGAATTACCTACTACAGGAAAATCCATAGCCTTAGCCTGGGTGTCGTGCGAGAGGCTAGTACATCTGAGCTAAGCCATCCTCCGAAGAGCTACAGATGTAGCCATGACTCTTGATGAAACATCATTAGAGTCCACGGCAGCATGAAACTGAACCTTAGATGCCTCAATCCCATCTGCAGCCACTGCCTCCAGCTCCTTGGCTAGCTGGGGGGCCTGTTTAGCCAGTGCCAGTACAGTGTCCCACCTGGACTTCTGGTACCTGGCTGTATAGGCCATGTAATTTGCCTACCTGAGTCCCAAAGAAGATGCCATGTACTGCTTCTTTGCCATGGCATCAATCTTCCTGGAGTCCTTGTCAGGGGGGTGTGAAGCCAAGGGAATATTTGCCTTGTCACAGGCAGCAGCCTGCACTACCCCAACATGGCTGCACTGCTGATATAAGAACTCTGTGTCTGAGCCTGAAAGTGTGTACCTCTTGTCCATTCTTCTATCCACAGGAGGTATAGCGTTAGGAGACGTTAAGATTTTTTGTGTCTGTTTCCCAAAAGATTTATGGAGGGGAATAGACAGTCTCCTGGACTCTGGGATATCCATCATCTCTACATAGTCAGGCTCTTCTTGATCTTCCACAGCTTCCTCCATAGGAAGCTGGAGGGTTTCAGCCACTTTTCTATAAAACAAAGTGGGAAGGGGACTCAGAAAGCCTAGCAGGGGAAACACCTGATGGTCTGTCTGGGGGAGATGTCCGGTTCCACAGGCACATCCAGACCTTCACTTACATCATAATCCTCAAATTCCCCTTCTTCAAGGGCATACTCTTGAACCAGGGGAACCAACCAAACCGAACCCCTGCCAGAAGGAGCCGGATCAGTTGGAACCGGATGGAGCGATTCCACAATCTGAATCGCCCTGGCTATCTCTTCGGCGGTCGGAACATGAACCTCTGGATCCGAACCAGTCGATTTATCTTTGCACTTTCTTTTTGTTGGAACCGATCCCTCAGAATTGGCTCTCCTTTTGCCCGAAGAAGTATCGCCCTGGTTCGAGGGCACGCCTTCTGGTTCGGTCGAAACCGAACCGGGCTGGCCATCTGGGTCAGCGGACTTCTCGGCCACCTTTTCCCTCAGTCTACCTAATCTCTTTGGGATTTGGGAAAATGTTTACATATTTGGCAGTCTGAATCGAGGTGGTCAAACCCCAGACAATATACACAGGTGGTGTGGGGATTGGCCTTGGCAAAGACCTCCCCACACTCACTGCAGTGTTGAAACCCAGTGGGCCCGTTTTTTTTTCTTGGGTTTCTCAGACATGGCCAACCTAACCAAACGTACCCTTTTTCAGCAACCGCCAGGCAAGACTCTTTATTGGTTCCAACCGTGTCACGGGTATTGGAAAAAAACGGTTAAAACACGTTTTTTAAAGAACCAGTAACCACACACTAAATATAGCAAAATTCACAATCAAATGGTCAGTTCAGCCGAACCGACCATACTTTTACAAGTTCCACACAGAAAAATAGAACAATTCCTATCTAGTACTCACGGCACCACAGACAGAGACGGAACCGACTATGCGGATACTTTTTTTTCGGTTTAAACCGACGAAAAACTGAAAACTTTAACCGACTTCGAACCGAGCTGAAGGAAAAAACTCCGGAGTGACCATTCAGTGAGGCGGAGTAAAGAATCTTGACAGTTAGAGTTCAAAACACTCCAGACAGAGACTTCAACCGAGCTCAAGCTCAGCGTTCCATGCCCTTAGTTCTCCGGGGCAGTTCAAAGGTTGGGAATCACTGCAAATGTCAGAATACAGCAAGACTTCATGTTGTTTGAATTATTAACAGAGGTCTTGTCAAATTTAGACAGGTGAATTATATAACATAGAAAAATAGAAACTGACAGCAGGTAAGGACCACCTGGCCCACCTAGTCTGCCCATTTCCCTGCCGACTGTAGCACTGCAAACCCTACTTGATCTCTGGCTCCCTCTCTCCACACACACACACACACACACACACACACACACACACACACTTTCCTTACCACTAAGGTTTCCTTTTGCCTATCCCATGCATTCTTGAATCCCACTACAGTTTTTGCCCACATCATCTCTGCTGGGAGGATGTTCCCGGCATCCACCCCTCTTTCTGTGAAGAAGTACTTCCTTACATCTCCTCTGAGCCTACCACCCCCCAAAATCATAGTATGACCCCTTGTTCTTGAGCATCTTTTTCTCTGAAAAATGCTTCCTTCTTGAACCTTATTTATACCTGTGAGGTATCTGAAAGTCTCCAACATATCCCCCCCTTTCCCTTCTTTCCTCCAGGGTGTATTGCGGTCCTTCAGTCTCTCCTAAACATAGACACACAGAAACACAGAATTTGATGGCAGATAAGGACTGCTTGGCCCACCTAGTCTGCCCATTTCCCTACCTAATGGATAAGCTGCAGATCCTAGATAACAAACAGCCTACTTACTCCTACCCTCCACTAGAATTGCCTTATGTCTGTCCCATGCATTCTTGAATTTCCCTGTTTTTGACTCCACGGCCTCCTCAGGAAGGCTGTTCCATGAATCCACTACCCTCTCTGTGAAAAAATACTTGATCACATTACCTCTGAGCCATCCCCCCCCAATCTTCAAATTGTGCCCCCTTGTTCTTGCACATCTATTTTTCTGAACGATGCTGCCCTCTTGGACTTTAATTCCCTTGAGGTACTTGAAAGTTTCTATCATGTCCCTCCTCTCCTTCCTTTCCTCGAGGGTATACATATTAAGCTCCTTTAGTCTCTCTTCGATGTCTTCTGGTGCAGACCCTGCACCATTTTGTGCCTCCTCTGGACAGCCTCCACCCTGTCTCTATGTCTTTCGTGGAGATGGGGTTCCAGAACTGCACGCAGTACCCAGATGGGGTCTCACCAACTGTCTGTACAGAGGGCCAACAACTTCCTGTTTTCTACTGGTGATGCCTCTCCCTATGCATCCCAGTATCCCCTCAGCCCTCCTTACTGCCTTCTCACATTGCTTCCTACCTTTAGATCTGATATAATTACCCCCAGGTCCCTTTCCATTTTTGTTGTTAGTATTTCATCCCCCATTGTGTACTCTTCCCCTGGGTTTTTGTTTCCCAGGTGCATTACTTTGCACTTCTTTGCGTTGAATCTAAGCTGCCATGCCTCCAACCTTGCAAAGTCCCTTCTCATCCTTTCCACTCCACCTTGTGTATCAATGCAGTTGCACATCTTTGTGTCGTCTGCAAAGAGACATACTTTTCCTTCCACTCCCTCTGCAATGTCACTTATAAAACCATTAAAAAGGACCGGACCCAATACTGAAACCTATGGTACCCCACTAGTAACCCCCCTTTCAACTTTATTGGACAACAAGTTGAGATAATAACTCATTTTCAATTGCATCCAACACTTACAACATTTTACGTACAACAACAGTAGACTCCGTTTACTATTACCCTCTGTGTCCTGTTGTCCAGACAATGTTTTACCCAGGCTACCACCTTGGGACCCAATCCCAGGCTGGCTAATTTGTTTATGAATCTTTTGTGTGGGACTGTGTCTCCTCATAGGGTTTTTGAGGCAGTTACGCGATCTTCCAGAGATAGGGAATTTTATTATTCAATATGGTAAGGTTAAAGAGATGAGCAACAGCAGCTGTAAGAACAGTGTATCCTATTTCGAGGAACAATGGCTCAGTGTTATCAGCCCCAGCACTTTTCTTGAAATCCAAGTTGCAGAGTAACCATTCCACCTGCAGAAAAGTGAATGACTGAAACTGGAAAGAGCCCTTGCTAGGGGTAAAAGCGTCAGATTGCTTTAGAGCAGGAAATGGAATTGATTTATTCTGTGGAGGTACTGTACTTCAATGTCAAAATCATGCCATCTCTCCTGTTTCTCAGTGTGTACAAGTCAAGATCCTTCAAGCGGTTCCTCGTAGGACCTACCCTGTGTGTTTGCTTTTTGTGCATCTCTCCCAACCATATAAATTCTCTCAAGTCTCACCCGCAGAACAAGGCATCATGAGTATACAAATCCTTGTGTAAGTCAGGCTGGCAAGGCTTCATCAGAACAGACACTCAGTGTTCAAAACAGACTTTGTGTAGGACCTACACTGTTGCCACTATACCATTTTGGTGGCTCGTCTCTACACCGCCTCCAACCTGTCCCCGTCCTTCACCCACTGTGGGTTCCTAAACTGCACACAGTACTCCACAAGTGAGGGTGAACCAGAGATCTATATAGGAGCTTTACTACCCCCCTCCTTCTGTTAGTGATTCCCTTCACTGTGCACCCCAACATCCAATCTGCCTTACTCCTGGCCCTGCAACATTGTGCTGATGCCATCAAGTTTTACATGGTTTATAACCCCAGGTCCCTTTCCTATGATGTGCCCTCCACTACTGCCACATTTAGCCTATACACTGTTCTCGGGTTCTTGGCCCCTATGTGCAATACCTTGCACTTTTTCACATTAAACTTTAGCTACAACATTCCCCACTACCTCTAAATTTTACAGATGTTTCTTTATGGCCCTTATCCCCTCCTTGGTATCTACTCTTTGACAGATCCTATGGTCATCCCAAAAGAAGTTATCTTTCCTGCAACCATCTTCCCAATATCAAACATATGTTAAAGAGAACCAGTCCTAGGACTGATCCCTGGGGTACCCTGCTAGTGACTTCCTTTCCCCTGAGAGTTCTCCATTTAAGAACACCCTCTAGATCCTCCCACTCAGTTAATTTTCACCTATGCCGTAAAATGATAAATTTATTTATTTTGTTTTTGTTGACCGGGTGAGTACACCAAGCAAACAAATGCCTATTTTCAGGCACTACCCTGGAGAGTACAATATACAAGAATGTTACAGGGAGTGAAAATACATGGTAATGACAATTTTAAGTAGATCAACAACAGTGATGCAAAACGAATCAGTACACAGAAAGGTGCAGTATATGTGTGATAAGCTTATGCAGTCAGAAGAGGGGAGATAAGAGGGGGATATACAATTAAAACAATGGTTCCTGCCAGCCCGGTGGCGCTGAGGGTTGAGGCACTGGACACCTAACCTCACTCCACCCCGGCGACCCGTGTTCGGGAGTGAGCACGGGTTGCCGGGGGTCGGCCAGGGAGGAGAAGGATAAGCAGCCCTAACAGCAGCTTTTTCTACCGGGGTTATGCCGCACTCCGCTGCAATACCAACACCTAGGGAGCCGGGTGGTGCAGCAGATAGGGCAGCAACAAGAATATTGGGTAGATGTCAGCAGGGCGGAGCAGGAGGTACGTCTCAGCGCACCTCCTAGTTCATTGGCCCCCACTGCATGCTGACATCTGGGGAGGACGTAAAAAGAGGAAAAAACCCTTGCTCTCTCCTAGGTGATGACACCTCGCGGCGTGTCCCGGATGGCCGCAGCAGACTCCGCTGTGCTGGCACCACGACAAAGAGAAAAGATTGGTTCAAGGGAGGAATCGGGGGTCTCTCTTCACCCCGCCCAGAGGGGGGTAATCCGAGTACCTAGGGACCTGTGGACCATGCACTTAAGGGGCAGACTGTGACTGAATAGAGAAGCAGTGGCAAGGATGTCTGAGAGAGTGGAGAGAGGAGGTAAGATGGGAGCATAAATCAGGTTTAAAAAAAACAAAACAAAAAACCAATGGTTCCTGAAAAAAATAAATTAATTAATTAAGCATTTAGGTACACACATTGGGCCTAGACACAGGCACCTAATAACAACAGATACAAATAGCAATGCATACACTTCTAGGTCTACATAGTAAAGAAAACAGTAGATGTCAAATGTCCACAGTCATTGGAGGATCAAAGACAGGGTAATAGTGGGTTACGGGCATGTACACTTTGACACCCTGAAGAGATGTTCACGAAACATTCTTCGGAAACAGGATACAGTGGGACACTACTTAATACCAGTTGGTATGGAATTCTATGGGGCTGGATTAATTAGAAGTTAGGGTGTCTCATAATTAAATTTTTCTTACGAATTTCGCACAGTCTTATTCAAGGGACCACTTTTTTTTTTTTTTTGTTAAGAAGCCACAGATTAGCCAACCTGCCAGCACAGTGACTTGTGACGCCGATGACCCGGGTTCAGAACCGAGCCTGAGGCGTCAGAGGGCCAGCCGGGGGGTTTGGGGGGAGGACTGAGCATCAGCAGGACCGCTATCCTCCTCGGGGGGTGGGGTAAGGAGGATGGGGAAGAGCTTGGAGCTCAACTATCCCCTGGGGGAGACAGCCCGAGCTACAGAGGTGGGGGAGGTGTGACAGATGTCAGCACATGTCATGCCTCCTGGGGTAAAACAGGAAAAACACCTGGTTGCACAGGATGACTGCTGGCCTCTGCAGACCCCTCACCCAGTGACAGGCACCTCCTGAAGGCTTGATCTGGTTTTGGCAGGTTTAAGGACTCCCTGTCCCCTGCCACGGAGGGCAGACTGTAGGGGACTACAGGAGAATAAGTCCTGGGAGAAGCTGTGGTAATGGGTCTGGGAGGGCGAACGGGAAGGAGGGCTGGCCAGGACCCGGGAGAGGAAAAAAAAAAAAAAAGCCCTCAGAATTTTGGTGTACTTACCACAGACACTCCATAGTGGATATGTGCCAATGTAACGATAGCCGTTAGTATAAAAAGTAAAACAGTTTCACTTAATTGTGTTAATCCGGAAACTACTGCAATCAAAGCAATACACAAAGGAAGCAGCAACCAGTTCAAGGGCTGACAGCGGGTGTTGCTCATCTGACAGACGATAAGTTTGCACTGAAAAAGAGTGAGAACAAAACACAGCAAATCAATTATAAACAGCACTACACCAACAGTCAGAACCTAAACAGCATCACAATTCAGGGCAGAAATAGGGAGGCAGTATAGCGCAGTGGTTTAAGACTCTGAGCTCCAAATCTGGAGACCTGGGTTTGAATCCCACAACCCCCACTTGCATACTGTGTGACCCTGAGCAAGTCATTTAACTTCCCTGTGCTCCCAGGTCAAAGCTTTCAGCATAGTATGTTACTCCTGGTAAAGCAATTGGAAAAAAAAAAAGAAATAGTTAACAAAACAAACCTAATAGCGATCATTAAAAAACTGCACTGAAGGGCTGGCCATCAGCACAGCAGTAGTGCTACTGATCGCGATGCCAGCAACCCACATTTGGGAACAAGCACAGGTGGTCGAGGGCTGGCTGGCAGGAGGAAGACTGAGCATCCCAAAGGTTGCTATCCTCCTCTAGGAAGGGAGGGCAGCCTGCTCTGCAGCTATATTGCCACCTGGGTGACTACAGGTGGCAGTATAACGCAGCGGCTATGGGGAGGGAAGACAGGATGCTGGTGCTGTGCAGTGCAAGTTTACGTGCGTGTGGACACTCGAGTCACCTGTGTCTTGAGGGCAGGGAGAAAATGGGAAGAAGGAAAATCTGCAGCATGACAGCCCATACGCACTTACAGGCCTGCAGTCGCAGCTCCTGGAAAACAGGATATTGGCTCCTGAAGGACTTGACCCAGGTGGAGGACTCCACTATGGGAGGTAACCTACCGGGGTAATGTGGGGAGAGGTAAGATCCATGAGAAGGCAAGGTAATGAGGCTGAGGAGCAGTGGGGGCTCGAGAGGTGGCCATGGGCTGAGGGGACTCTAGCACACAAAGAAAAACAAACTGCTTTTCCAGGTTGATTACTTTGTAGGAAGAAACCATTTAGTTTAGTCAAGTCAAGCTTCATTTATATAAAGGTGCTTTTCAAAAACCAAAGCACATGTACTAATTTCTAAAACTAATCCAATTAAAATCTAATCCAACCTGTTCCATAAAATTGACAGTAAAATTCAGAACGAATCAGGGTATGCCAGCTCAAATAAATATGTCTTTAACAAAGATTTAAAAGATTCGGTGGACAGGTATTCTCTCACCTGACAAGGTAGAGAGTTCCACAGGGTCTGGGCCACAAATGCAAAAGCTCTGGCCCCAGAGGTCTTCAAACGGACTCTGGGAACCTCCAGCAATCCCTTGCTGGTGGAACAGAGCGGTCAGTAGAGATAAAGGAGGTCTTGCAAACAGTGCAGTCCCTGTTCGTGTAGGGCCTTATAGGTCAACAAAGCAACCTTGAAGGTGATTCTCCAGCGCACTGGCAGCTAGTGCAGTCCACAGAGCACAGGCGTAATATGACTGGCTCTTGATGAGCTAGTCAACAGCTTGGCTGCTGCGTTCTGCACCAGCTGCAGGCAGTAGATCTCCACCCCTGGAAGCCCTAGGTAGAGAGCAATGCAATAGTCAAGGTGGGAGGACACAAAGGCGTGGACCAGTATGGGAAGGTCTTCAGGTGGAACAAGGTGTTTCACCCGGGCAAGGTTCCTCAGATGGTAAAATGAGGCCTTGACAACGGCCGACAGCTGAGCCTTAAGTGTCAGTTCTGAGTCAAGAACAATGCCCAGGTTACACACCTGTTCAGGGGCCTTCAACTGGTTGCCCCCAAAGTATGATACCAGAAGGACAACCAGGAGGAAGCCCTTCTCTACTGGATGACTTGGGTCCACGAGCAGCACCTCGGTCTTCTCCGGGTTCAATCTCAACCAGCTGGCACTCGTCTAGTCCCCAATTTAAATAAGGCAGTTGTTGAAGACTGAGACAGCATCATCTTACTCAGGTACACAGCACAAGTATAGCTGAGTGTCATCTTTGTAGCAGTGAAAACTCAGCACGTACTTTCTTACAATGCCTCCAAATGGCAGCATGTACACCACGAACAGCATGGGGGACAAAACGGAGCCCTGCGGTACCTCACATGACAGGGGAAGAAGGGCCAAGGAAAAGATTCTGACATAACTCTTTTGGACCTGCCAGTGAGGAACATGTGGAACCATCTCAGGACTGTTCCCAACAGTCCACAGTGTCAAATGTCACTGAGAGATCTAGAAGAACCAAGGTCGAGCGTCTCTTCCAATCTCTTGCCATCAGGAGGTCATTTAGCACGCAGACAAGGACAGTCTCAGTACTATGCCTCTTCTGGAATCTGGACTGGAGAGGATCATAGACATCCTGGGTGGTAAGATGGTCTTCAAGCTGCAGCCCGACTACCTTCTCAATAACCTTGCAAAAAAAAAAAAAAAAAAGGGTTAGAGACTGGCCTGTAGTTAGTGAGACAGTCTGGGTTGAGGGATGGTTTCTTTAGAAGGGGCGTCACCACTGCTTCCTTCAAGGGGTCCAGGAACACACCCTTCTCCAACGAACACCAGAAAATCTCAGCTAGGGCTGGGCTGATGACATCCAAGCACTCCACAAAGAGGTGAGTTGGACCCGGATCCATACTACAGGAGGTCGGCCGCAAGCCCCGGGCAATCTTCTCGATATCAGTGATTGCCAGCTAGCTGAACTCAGCCCAGACAGCCTGGGTGCCAGTGCTCTCCCATAGCCAGCTGCAACACTCAATAGAAGGCACTGGTCAGATCTCCCACCTGATGGTGGCAACCTTATCAGCAAAGAATCGAGCAAACTCTTCACACTTCGATTGTGAAAAGGCTGTCTGATTCTGCATACAGGCTGGATTGCACAGCCTGTCCACAGCACAGAAGAGCTGAGCCGATCGATTCCTTGCTGTAGAAATCTCTCTGGATGGGAACTCTGCCTTCTTACGAGAGATTTCCGACTGATAATGAGCCATCAGTCTAAGCTTGTCCTCCACAAGGCCGGATTTCTGCCAGCAACATTCTAATCCACTTGTCTTAGCTTCCTCAAGTCGTCATCAAACCACTGGGACCAAGGCCACAGAGCGAGTGAGCGAACATGAACAGGAGCTAGGGAATCCAGGGCTCCCGATATTGCCACTATTACAGTATCATACAAGTTCCCCAGGATCCATGCATTCCCCTGGCCTACTCGATAGGTCCAGTACCGTCATCAGACCATCATGGGTCATGCCCCTTAAAGGGCAGCAATGGATCATCTCCAGAGGGGCAGGTCTATTGGGGGGAGCCACGAACCCGAACCCTATGGAGTGATGGTCAGACCATCCAATTGGTTCCATCACCAGGTCGGAGACCTCCATCCCCAGGAGGAACTCCAGATCCAACGAGTGACCCTGATTATGGGTCACAGCGGTAACAGCCTGTGTGAAGCCCAACAAGATCATTAGTTGGCGGAAGTCCTGTCCAAACTGTGAGAGTTCATTATTGACCAGTCACCTGGGGGACTCCAACACCATGTCGACCATGAAGTCTGCGACTTCCTACAGGATTACTTTCCCGTCTCCTGGTGGACAGTAAACGAAAAGTATCCGGCAACCCACACCTGCGCCCATGATACACTCAAAGGATCTGGTGCTCCTCAGTGGTACCTCCACCAGCTCCAATTCCTCTTAAAACAGATGGCTACACCCCCACCTCTCCAATCCAATCTCAGGCGAAGTATCACTGAGCAACCCGCTGGAATTGCGGACTCCAAAACTGGACCAGCATTTTCATCCAGCTAGGTCTCGGTGATGCAAGCCACGTCAGATGTTCCAACAAAATCAGCAATTATTGCTATCTTGTTCTTTATTGACCTGGCATTGCATAACCTTGCCCGTGTTACATGAGTGACAGAGTAGTTTAGTGAGTCGGTGTTACTTTCAGACTGCAGTACAGCTATGCAGATTATCTCTCCTTTTCCTGTGATGCAGAAAATCTATGAATCTCCATGAAACTGGTGGTGTTTTGTTTGGGGAATCAGGTTGCAAGAGATTTAACTATTGTTTTTACTGAAAGTGCAGCAGAATGGATCAAACTTCCAGATGAAGTCAAATATGACAAGACCGTGGGAGGGTTCAAGAGGGAATGGGGCAGGCATATGAGAAAAGTGCAGCTGAGTACAATGGGGCAGGGGGTCAGGGGGACTATCGGGCTCAGTTCATAAGACAGACAGAGATGGGCAGCCTGGATGGGCCGCTAGGCCATTTTTTTTTTATTTACAGTTTCTGCGGCTGCCCAGGGATCCGCCAGGTCTGGACCCTCGCTCCCACCTCCAGATTGGACGCACCCCTACCCTGGGACCCCCGGCTTGCCCCCCAGAGCAGGGCTGCAGCACCGTTCTCCCCTATTCGGTACCGTGGTAGACAGGATAGGGCAAGGAAGGGCCATCCTGGAGGATGATCAGAGCTGACGGCTGGCATCATAGAGGGCGGCCATCAGCTTGTTTTTTCTTCCCCTGTACGTGGGGGGCGGGAATGTGCAATGACGACCAGCATCCGTCCCGCCCCTCCAAGTACTGTCAAATTCCGGTAGCTGCAATACCCCTGGCCTCCGCTAGGGGTCCATCAAGCCCCGGACATTACCCCAGCCCTCCTCCCGGAGAAGAAGAGCAGTCCTGAAGACGCTCAATCCTTCTCCACTGGTTACCCTTCCGACGACCCGGGTCCGTTGTTAACCCGGTCGTCAGCGTCACAAGCGGAAATCCAACCGCTGCAACAACAGGCCAGCCGTGACCATTTTCTATCTTCTGTCCTTTGACTTCCTATTCTTTGCTGTGTGTGTGTGTGTGTGTGGGGAGACAATGACAAAGGACAAAACCAAGGGTCCATCATGTTCATTTCCAGCCATCCAGGCAGCTGCAGCATTCAAGAACATATGAAACAGCTGCAGCCATTGTTTAAAAGTACAGTATGTTCTATCAGTAAACTGTATTGGGCTTTGGTGCTATAGACAGGAAAGCCACAAGTGAAAACTAAACTCAGGGAACCCAAGGGCAAGTGGTTTGCCTTTTTCTCCCAGGCTTAATAATTCTGCTTTGAGGTACAGTATGCTCCATGTGACCCTCCCTTCCCAAGTGAATTTAACACTGTACCCAGTACAGAAATGATTGCATTACAGTTAAGATTCAAAACTTCCTCACTTGCACAGCTTCCCTGTTCCATAGGTTTACCACTGAGTGAAAAAATATGCTTCCTCACGGTATCCCTAATTCTATCTCCCCTTAAAGGACAAGCAAACAACCTTTTTTACCAATACATAATTCAAAAATCAGACTTCACGGAGAGAGAAAGGAAAGGCTGCCATTTACACTGAGGCTAAAACTGCAATTATAAATTTAAGACAAATGCAGTTTTGTAGTATTTAAACAACTGTGAACAACAGTCATTCTTTTTGAAAAACTCACCCTGTCAGCTCTACAAAATGGCTGTCAGATGTCAGACATAGTGACATCACAGAAGCAAGTGGCAGACAGCTACATAGCACTCTACAGTGCAAACTGGTCCCTTGGATTCCAGGACATTTTATACTCATTTCATAAAAATAATCAAAATCATGACTTAATGTGTATTATTTTTAGCAGTTCACACTTGAGGCCATGATTCTGTTTATTTTATAAAAGCAGCCAATATTTGTCATTTTATCAGCTGACCCACATAATAGAATATGTTAGCAAATACCTGAAGTGCAGCAAGTGGGTCCAGTCCAAAGGCTTAGAGGCTAAAACTGAAATGTTGATCTTTTACGTCCAACTTCTATTCCTTGATGTCAAGTGCAATATGCTTTTAAATCCAACTTTTGCTTCCTGATGTTCAAACGCCACCACCCAATAGCAAATACATGAAGTGCAGTGTGTCAGGCATCAGTCCAGTCCTGAGGCTTGTAGGCTTAAATTTAAATATCTTAAATCCAACAATCTTGCTTTTCAATATGAAACTCAATATTCTTTTAAATGCAACTTATGTTTATGACGTCAAATGCCATTCCTTCCCCAGCAGCCCGCCCACACACAGTTGCAAACTCCACTGAAATGCCATTTTCCTGGTCACTCATATAAAACTGTCAGTCGCCGGTCACCGGTCCTAGGACAAAGCACGACTGTTTGCTTCTTAGTTTTTACTAGTAGTCTGAGCGCACACCTACTAAATCCCATTTTTCCTTCCTTTCTGGCTGGCACTAGCAAATGATGTAGACATCATGTCATATACTCATGTCAGCAGAGCTGGAAGAATGGGATTCAGTAAGTGGGTGCCCAAACTACTAGTAGAAACTTAGAAACAAGTGGGTGTGCTCTGTCGTGGGATTAGGGACCAGCAAACAGGAAAATGTCATTTGAATGGAGTTTGCAACTGTGTGCGAGCTGGCTGTACTGGTGGGGGTTGGCATTTGACATAAACAGAAGTTGCATTTAAAAGAATATTTGGTTTCATACTGGAGAAACAAGATGTTGGATTTAAGATAATATTTAAATTTAAGCCTACAGGTCTTGGGACTGAGCTGATGCCTGGCACACTGCATTTCATGTAGTTTCTAAAGGAGGGGGGCATTTGAACATCAAGAAGCAAAAGTTGGATTTAAAAGCACATTGCGGGGTCATGTGACCACCGCATGGCGCAGAGACGTGTTTGTGTCGAGCTCCGTCCCCCGGTTCAAACAAAAAGCCTTAAATCTAAAAATGTAATATCCTCAATGACAAATTAACATTTAAAGGAATACCGTGCAGCAGGATGGACGAATTCGTAGTGTCAGCCGGTGGAAAGTCGTAGCGCACGGGCTCAAAGCAACTGAAGAAACAGCCCCCGATCCCACAGAATGTGGCGGGCGGGCCTATATCAATCTCGGTTGCTGAAATGACCACGATTGGGGGCGAAGTAAAGGAGCAGCTACTGGGAGCCCTTTCTCCTAGATTGGAGAGTCTCGAGGAGAAGATTGATCATTGGCTGGCGGCGCTAGATGGGCAGATTTCCCTGCAGCAGGAGAGAATCGAAGAGGCAGTAACCCGAATATCAAACGCTGAAGACGCTCTGGAGCCCCTACCGGAAGGATGATGGCCTTAGATAAGGAAATTGCAGACCTCAGGGAGGCCCTGGACTACCAAGAAAATTATCACCGGACAGCCAATCTCTGATTAAGGGGCCTCCCTGAGGGTAAGAAGGGAAACAATATACTGTACTTCTGTGTGAGGACTTTGCCGAGCCTTCTCGGCATATCACCAAAAGGGGGGTGCTACAAATTAGAAAGGGCACATCGGGCGGCTCAACCTAAACCGCTGGAAGGCCAACTCCCTTGCCAATTTATCTTCAGGTTCCACAACTTCCAAGATAGGCAGGAGGTATGGAATGCACACAGAAGTGCTTTGGCTCTGCAATACGAGGGCACAAGGCTTTACTTGTCACAGGACCACTTCCCTCGGATCAGGGAGAAAAGGAGGGCTTTTAATGAAATAATAGCGGAGTGCCAAAAGCTGAAATTGGGATGGTACATTGTGTTTCCTGCTACATTGAAGATCCAACACGAGGGTGCCTCCTACAGCTTCTGGGACGTAGATGAAGCTGCAATGTTTATGGTGGAGCTAAAGAAAAATCTGGGATGAGCGCTCTGCTGTTTTTGTTCACTCTTCTCTGTACAGCATCTCACAGAGGAGATAGGAGGAGAAGAGCAACTAAGTCAAGATGGGCGACCCTGGACTGAGTAAGACTGGATTTCTACGTTTCTGTTGGACTACCTGAATATGAGCTTTCACCCCTAGTGACTTTCCAGGTACTTTGTATAGCTGAGGCTGAGCCGGACTACCTCTGTGGCGGTCTTGCTGGGAAAGGGAGGGAAGAGTCTTCCCAGAAACTTAACAGTGACATAAGCAGAATGGGATTGTGACTGTTTGGATCATGCTGAGAGACAACTTGGGGAACGAAATGAACGCTGCATCCTGAGTGCCAAGCTAAGGGGAATCCACGATGCTACAGACGGGGAGGTAGGACTGGTGTGTATGGCAGGCCTGTATGAGATATTTGGTTGGCGCGGCCTACCCTGCGCACACAAGGTGAGTCCTCCCCTTCTTCCTTTTTGTCACTCTCGCATCTATGTCGACATTAGGTTGTGCCATGATTTAGCGCAGGCACGCAGGCTGGGTCTGTGTGTTACTTGAATTGCAGAACCGGCCATGCGTGCAGGCAGCGAGAATGTCTGTAGTCCAGATCCTGCCATTCATGCATAGTAGAAACAGTGATTGCCTGGTTACCTGGGGAGGGTGATAGAGGAAATTGTACTAAACTGATTGTTTGCTCTTTGGACGCTCACTCCCTTGTGCAATCTTGGATGGAGGAAGATACTGGGTCCGGGTTGGGGGGGTGTGTGTGAGGGAGAAGGGAAATTGCAGTCGAATCTCCTGGGGAATGTCCAGATTTATACCTGCACAGCAGCGCTAAACCGAGAGGAGGGAGAGAGAGAGAAAGAGAGAGAGAGAGACAGACAGAGAGAGAGAGAGAGAGAGATTCATATTCTTAAAGTGGGGGAGAGGCCTTTCTAGCTCATGAATGGTCATATATGGGCTAAGGGTTAACAGGTTTAAAAAGGCAACTATTGGATGAACCGGGGAGAGTTCAGCACACACGACAGACGCCAAAGACACAAGGCTCTAATTTTTATTTTTTCTAAGAGGGGACAGTACATACTATGCTCCCAATGGGAGTACTGTATCTTACTAAAGAGGAAAGGGGGGTTGATGTAAAAAGTTTGTTAGACAGTATTGTTAGACTGTTATTGAGGATACTTGTTCATTTCATAGCAGATATTGTTAAGATGCTGATGCATACAACGTGTCATAAGATACACAAATTTAAATGTCTGTTTAATTTTGGTTTTAGGGTCCATTTCTCTTCAGAAAGAAAAAGTAATCTATGTGAGTCTCTTGGGGCTGGTATTCTAATACTAAGCAGGGGGGTTAAGACAACTACAGAAATACAGAAAAGTAATACTGGGTAATAAAGAAAAGTTGAATATTATTTCATGGAATGTTAGGGGATTTTCCAATCAAATTAAAAGGACCAGTGCCCTGACAGCATGGAGGAAGGCCAAAGCTGAGGTGGCCCTACTTCAGGAAACGAACCTTACCTCCACCGAACACCTGAAGCTAGTCCGGAATTGGGTGGGTGCATGCTACGCTGCCTCATACTCCTCTCACAAGAGGGGAGTAGCTGTACTGATACAAACAACTTCCCTTTAAACTGTATAGGATAGTACAAGACTTGAAGGAGGGTAGATATATCTTTGTAGAAGGAACACTGTATGATACCCCGATGACTTTTAGCAGTGTGTTATGCGCCGGCAGTTTTTGATCCGGCCTACTACCAAGGCATCCTGGATATCATAGTAAAAAAACAATTTCAGGGGCTTATCTTAGGGGGAGATTTCAACTGCACCCCAGACCCACTTCTGGATCACTCCGGAGGTAGGGAGAAGGGAAGAAACTGCATGAGAAAATGGAGGGAGGGACTGGTAGAGCTAAATATGTTGGATGCTCTGAGATCTGCCAACCCAACACCTATGGAATACACCTTCTTCTTTAACCCACACAAAACATAGTCCAGGACTGACCATATCTACATAGAGGTGGGGTGGTACCATAAGCTAATTAATGTTAGGCATGGGCCTATACATATTTCGGACCATGCTATGGTCGTGGCTACTATGGAACTGGATACGAAGAGGCAGGGGGAATCCTTCTGGCGTTTTCCTACATACTTGTTGGGCTCAGAGGAATTTAGAACATACCTTAAAGATCAGTTTGCATCATATATTGACTTAAACGAGGAATCTGCACCTTCCAAACAGATACTGTGGGATGCGGGGAAGGCATACCTTAGGGGAGCCATCATAAGCTATGTGGCTAGATACAAAAAGGACAAATGGAAAAAATGAGGATCTACGATTAAAAATTCAGGAACTGAAACGGAGGACAGGCTGGGGTGAGGGAGAGGAGGTCTTACAACTGCTGGCGGCAGCCAGGGAGGCCCTTAACAGCACCCTTTATGAAGAGGCTCGGAAACATTTTTTTTACCTCAGACACAAGTTTCATTATTGGGGCAACAAGCCGGGGCCACTGCTGGAAAACCTCATTAAAGGGAGGCAGGGGGCATCTAGGATCCTGGAGGTGAGGGACAGCAGGGAAAACCCTGTTAAGGACCAAGGGGCAATAAAAAATAGGTTTAGACACTTTTACTAGGAGCTGTACAAATCAGAGTATGGTGGATCCCTGGAAAAAGTGAAAGAATTTCTAGACACAATTAAAATTCCTAAATTGCCCCCTCCCAAGCAAACAGAAATGTTGGCCAGGGAGATCGCCAAGGGGGAAATTAAATCTGCCATTCATCAGCTGCAGACTGGTAAGGCGAGCGGCCCTGACGGTTTCCCTGTGGAGTTTTATACAGCTACAGAGGATAAGATGGTGAACACTCTATGGGAGGTTTTGAAAGAGGCATACTTCCGAGGTCTATGGGGGAGGCTGTTGTATGTGTAATAACCTAACCCGGCAGGGACCTTAAGGACTGTGCCTCATACCACCCAATATCCCTCCTTAACTTGGATGCCAAGATCTATGCAAAGTCTTGGCGTCTAGGTTGGACAGAATACTCCCAAACCTAATACATCCGGATCAGACCGGGTTAATATAAGGGAGACATTCTTACCATAATGTCAGGAAAACCCTTAATGTAATCCGATGTTCCTCTCTGAGTCTGGGCTTAACTGCAGTACTGTCATTAGATGCCGAGAAGGCATTTGACCGAATGGAGGTCCTGCTTTTTAAGGCTAGAAGAGATCCCAAAGGTATTACTAGGGCAGCCACGTGCCTCTTACACAACAGTATGAACGATATGACCCACAGAACTAGGAAACTTTGGGAAAGAGATTTAGGAATACAAATAAAGGACGAGAACTGGGCTCTCATCTTGGAATCACACATGGGTCTTCTATCCTGCAACAAACAGAAGACAAGACTGCAACACCGTTAAACCAAGTGGGTGCCCTCTAGGTGAACGAACGCTGGCCAATGGCTATGTGGCAGTGAGGGATACAGAAAAGTTGTGGCTTTGATCCCCTAGTAATTCTGGAGCTGGTTTTCGTTTGAAGAAGTGAAGAGACCAGAGGTCCCAGAAATTCGTGGCAGATGTGGCAAGGACAGAGGGACATATTTCCACTATTTCTAGCTATGTCCGAGTCTACAGGGGTTCTGGGGGAGGGTAGCGGAAGAGTTAGCCAGGATGATGGGCAGTTCAGTGAATAATTCACCAGTAGGATTACTTTTTGGCATTGTAGAAGGGGAAGGAGGGGAATGGGGACTACAAAAACGATGGATAAGGATCCTACTTTCACAAGCTAGACAGGTTATACTGAACACATGGGTTTCAGGGGACCTTACTACTATAACACAATGGCGCACCCTAGTGCTAAAAGCTTTAACTTTGGAAAGACGCTCTTTTCAGGTGAAAGACAGGTCAGATAGCTTTATGAATCTATGGGACCCCTTCCTGAAAACACTCAGAGCAGATGAAGTGCTGGTGGTCTTTACAGATGGATGACAGGACAGGAAAACTGCCACTGGTGTTCAGTGGTAAGGTATAATTTAATTTAATTTACATACCCTGTGATACTCAGTGATAATGAATTATTCTGGTTAAACAGAGACATACTGCAATTTTAATTTTCTGTACTGGACCTTATAGATTTGGACCAATGTAAATAGTTTGGTCTTTTTATCTATATTGCTGATTGTTATCTCTAGATCAATTTGTAATTGCACTTCTGTATACAGTTTTACTTAAGCTATATGTATGTAAGAGTGCAAAAAACTTTAATAAAAAAAGAGTTATGCAAAAGCACATTGCACTTGACATCGGAAAACAGAAACTGAACATACAACAATTTTTCAGCTTAAGCCTGCAAGCAATGCTAGAGGTAGCAAATTCCACCCACTTCAACTAAAAGGTGAAAATTACAAAACAAATAGTTGAGCCACTTGGTTAAGTCAGAGAGTTGTGGATGTCCGGAATAGCCTACCAAAGAAGGTAGTATTAAGCAAGACACTAGATATATTTAAAACAACATTGGACAGGGCGTTTTTTTTTTAAAAGGAAGGACTATTGTTTACACGTCTGTTTAAATGCTATGAACTGCTATTTATATTAAACTTATAAATGCAGTCTTCATTTCATTTTCATTTATTTCAATTCTAGGATTACAATTACCTTTGAGCCCAGGGCTCTTTTACAAAGGTTCCATGTCAAGACATTGGTTATCACATAACAATAGACAAAATTGTTACACAAATAAGGGTAAAGGATATCAAACTGATTTCAAACAGACAGGGAGAGGGTAAAGTGGAAAGGAAGAGTACAAGAAGGGGAGGTGGTAGAAAGAAATGGGAGGGCAAAGGCGGAGGTAAGAAAATGAGAAGAGACGAGAGGTGGGGGGGCAGGTAAGGATAAGGAGAGGGGTGGGGGGTGGGGTGAAGCAGCCAGGAAGGTGGCATTGTCAGGTGCTGGAGCGCGGATGGGGCAGAGGCCAAACTAGGGCAAGTGTGTTATGTAAGGAGCTAGATATAGGACAGCGGTAGCGGAGCGGTGTTGTGTAGACATTATCCATGACAGTCGCAGATGCTGGAAGCGACTAGGGTGTTTTGGAGCCTGGATTTGAAGGCCCCTAGCCCAGTGGTATTGATAGTATCATTGGCAAGACCGTTGAATCAAGTGGGTGCCCTGTAGGCGAAAGAACGCTGGCCAATGGCTATGCGGCAGCGAGGGATACAGAAAAGTTGTGGCTTTGATCCTCTAGTAATTCTGGAGCTGGTTTTCGTTTGAAGGAGTGAACAGACCCCAGGAGGGGCCTTTCCCAACTGTATTTTCTTAGCAACCATGCAGGTTTGGTACTGAATTCTATTATCAAGTTGAAGCCAGTTAGCTTGTGAGTAGAGGTCACAGGTGTGTGTGAGCTGTTCGGCCCCAGTGATGAGTTGACAGGCCTTGTTTAGGGTGGTAGTAATCCTTCTGAGTGCAGTGGTAGTGGCACTGCCATAGATGACAAGACCATAGTCAATCTGGGAGATGATGGAGCTTTGAACTGCAGCAAAGAGGGCCTCTTTAGTCAGGTGCCGATGAAGCCGGTAGAGTAAGCCCAGTCTAGTATTCACAGTTTTAGCGACATTGGTTATATGGGTTCCAAAGGACAGGTGTGGGTCTAAGGTGATTCCTAGGTATCTGAAGGAGTCAACCTGTTCCAGCGAGTCCCCAAGGCAGGTGTTTAAGGAGAGTTGGTGGTGTTTGTGCTTGTTTTGGTAGCTGGTGAAAATCATGGTCTTTCGTTTTTTTTCTGGTTAAGGATTACCTTATGTTCTTTGAACCAGCTTTCAACAGAGGTGAAGCCGTGTTGAAGGGTTTGTTGCAGGTGGCTTGGGTCATGAGGATGAGATGACAGTTTTAGCATCAATGTAAACAGCAGCCTTTCTTTAATCTCTCAGTGAAGTCTGATTTAGTAAAAAAAAAAAAAAAAAAAAAGGTTTACTTGTCCTTTAAGCATATTGTGTTTTTTTCTGATTCTACTGATCTCATATCTTCCTTCCTCGCTTAATTTTTTGTGTCCCCTCTCACTACTGCAGGTACCACATCTTGACCACAAAACAGAACAGGTGGAAGACCTCTTTAGAGATGAACATTACATGGAACCAGTAACGTAAGGGGAGGGTTGATTCTTCGGAGACACTAGGACTCGTAGTGCACAAATATCAGACCTTGGGCCACATGTCGATCTCTCAGCAAATAGTCTGTGGACCCACTGATACAGAGACAAAAGCAGCTGCTGGTCTTGCACTAACGCAAATTAAGGAGCAGCACACGGCAAGGTGAGAGAGAGGATCCACCCAGAAAGGCACCGGCACTCTCTCCTCCTTACTGATCCAGGAGGCAGGTAACTCCGCCCCCTCCACAGTACCAGTCCAATCACTAGAGGAGACACGTTTTCAACTTAAAGAGCTACATTTACAAAGCATCGCTTAACACATTAAGCCGGACTTTACTAACAGCAGAGCCGCAGAAAGAAAAGCAGCCCCTGGTCCTGCACCAGCTCAGAACTTAAGGAGCAGCAGGCAGCAAGGGGAGAGAGAGGGTCCACCTGGGAAGGCAACGGGACCCACCCATCCCCACCAATCCAGTAGGGGTGGGGAGGTAACTCCATCCCCTTCATAGTGCCCATCCAATCAAATGCACAGCCTACTTCCTCTTTAAGCCCTCACATGAAAGCGGTCCTCCCACTTGTGATCCTTGTGCTAAGGACAAGCACAAAGGACATTGACTGGAGTCTGCGAGGACATAGCCAAGGAGATAGCCAACAGCCAGGAACCCTGCCTTTTGGAACCCAGATACAACTGTACTGTTTGGGTGTTTGTTGGCAGAATTGTGGTTAAGGGTTTGTGTTGCAGTTGAACTATACATTTCAAGGTTCGTGGAGCTTGCTGCTAAGCTGCTATCTAGGTAGGAGGGTACTGCCTTAGCGCTCTATACACTACCGGTCAAAAGTTTTAGAACACCCCCATTTTTCCAGTTTTTATTGAAATTTAAGCAATTCAAGTCCAGTGAATAACCTGAAATGATACAAAGGTAAGCGGTAAACTGCTAGAGGTTAAAAAAAGTTTAGGTTAGCAAAAACTGCTGTAGAGAAATTGCAAAGAAAGCCAAGGTGTCAGTGAGTACAGTTTCCTACACCATCAAAAGGCACTTGGAAACTGGAGGAAACTCTGACAGGAAGAGGTCTGGCAGACCCAAAGCCACAACAGAATCAGAAGACAAGTTTCTGAGAGTCAACAGCTTGCGTGATAGGCAGCTCACAGGACAACAGCACAGAGTGACTGGCACCCTGAACCAAAAGGGCTACCACAGCATTTTGCAGCGCCATGCAATACCCTCTGGTCTACGCCTATTTGGTCAGGGGTTCATCCTACAGCAAGATAATGACCCAAAACATACCTCCAGGCTATGTCAGAACTACCTTCAAGAAAAGAACAAGACGGTAGGCTTCAAATCATGGAATGGCCAGCACAATCTCCAGACTTAAACCCCATCGAGCTGGTTTGGGATGAACTGGACAGAAGGGTGAAAGCAAAGCAACCTACAAGTGCAACACATTTGTGGGAACTTCTGCAACAGTGTTGGGAAGAACTTCCCAACAATATTTGATGTCCATTGTAGGAAGAATGCCACGAGTGTGTTCGGCTGTTACAGTATATCTGCAAAAGGTGGCTACTTTGATGAGTCAATAATTTAGATTAAATTTTGTTAAACAAAATGATTCTATGATTTCTCTTTTATCTCCAATTGTTTATTTGTTCTATGCTTTAATTTCAGAGTACATTGAGACATTAACCTGCGTAAATTTAAATAAAAACTGGAAAAATGGGGGTGTTCTAAAACTTTTGACCGGTAGTGTATATAAATACACACACAGTGACTTGCAAATGTATTCAACCCCCTTGAAAGTTGTCAGATTTGTCTGGATTACAAATGATACATTGAGATTTTGTTCTGTGTAATATTTATTTAAAAAGACTGACCCTCAAAATAATTATTTTAAAGTGACATTGGTTTTATGTTAGAAAATATGTTTAAGAAAAATAAATAACTGAAATATGCTGTTTGCATAAGTATTCAACCCCTGTGCTCTGGAAGCTCCAAGTTTACACAGATGAAAAATATTGCCCCCCTAACGAGGACACAATTGGCTTACAATTGGCCTCACTTCTGAAACATTAAAGTAGCTCACATTTTCTGGATAAACCCCCCCTCCTCAGTTTAATGACCATTGGTCAGACTGTGAATCTGAAGGAAGGGTGTGAAAATGAAGACTAAAGAGCATTCTAAGGAAGTTAGAGATAAAGTAATAGACATGCATAAATTAGGAAAAGGGTACAAAAATAATATCCAAGTGTTTGGATATCCCAGTGTGCACTGTTGGATCAATAGTGAGGAAGTGGAAGCTGCATCACACCACCCAGGCACTACCTAGACAAGGCCGTCCCTCAAAACTCAGCATCCGAACAAGAAGGAGACTAGTGAGGGAAGCCACAGAGAGGCAACAATCACTTTGAAGGAGCTACAGAGTTCAGTGGCTGAGAGTGGAGTGAAGGTGCACCAGTCAACCATATCAAGAGCTCTGCATAATACTGGCCTGTATGGGAGGGTGGCTAGAAAGAACCCATTACTCAAAAAGAACCATATCAAAGCATGTCTGGAGTTTGCCAGAAAGCATGAGAGTGACCCAGCTAAGATGTGGCACAAGGTTTTGTGGTCTGATGAGACCAAGATAGAGATTTTGGCCAAAATTCAAAGTGCTATGTGTGGCGCAAACTAACACTGCCCATGCTCGAGAAACACCATCCCTACAGTGAAGTATGGTGGTGGCAGCATCATGCTGTGGGGATGCTTTTCATCAGCAGGACTGGGCATCTTGTTAAAATTGAAGGAAGAATGGATGGAGCAAAATACAGGGAGATACTGCAAGAGAACCTGCTTCAGTCTGCTAAAAAACTGAAGCTTGGGAGAAACTTCACCTTTCAGCAGGACAATGATCCCAAGCACAAGGCCAAAGCAACACAAGAGTGGTTAAACAACAAAAAGGTGAATGTCCTACAGTGGCCAAGTCAAAGTCCAGATCTCAATCCCATCGAGAATCTGTGGCACTGTTTGAAAATTGCTGTCCATAAGCGTCACCCAACCAACCTGAACAACCTGGAACAAATCTGCCAAGAAGAATGGGCAAGAATCACTCCCGAACAGTGTGCAAGGCTGGTAGATACTTACCCCAAAAGACTTAAAGCTGTTACTGCAGCAAAAGGTGGCTCTACCAAATACTAATGTGTAGGGGTTGAATACTTCTGCAAGCAGCATTTTCCAGTTTTTAATTTACTTTAAAAGATGTGCTGACGGATAATTAATTTTGGCTTTGAAGATATACTGTTAGAGCATATGAGTTTGCAATAAAATACTGACTGGAATAATATATGTAAGTCTCTCATTTGTAATCCAGACAAATCTGACAACTTTCAAGGGGGTTGAATACTTTTGCAAGTCACTGTATATACACACACACACATATATATATATATATATATATATATATATATATATAAAAGCTGAAATGCAGTGATTGTTGTTTATAGCGTACCTGTATCTGTATAGTAACTGTGTTTATAACATACCTGTATCTATGTAGTGACTGTTGTGTAAAGCATACCTGTATCTGTGACATACCTAGGTCTGGTAACTCGTACTGTGTAAAGCTTAGTCTTACCAGGTTCTGAGACAGGAGGGCAGGAAGCGCAGAGAAAGCAGGAACAGGGAATATGGAGAGTGGTGCAGTGCACTGGTTGTGGGGTGGTTGCCTGCAGGGAGACCTTCTGGAGACTGTGGTGTTGCCTTATCTGCATGTGCCTCTCGATGTTGGCACAGAAGATCTCTAGACTCGAGGCTACACTGGCTACGAGTCAGGAGGAAGTCACTAGGCATGGGGCTGCACTGACAAGGAGATGGGTGGCCTTTTTCTCACCCAGGGGGCACCAAGTCCAGCACTGTTACTTCAAAGGACACCAGCTAGCATGAGTGGCTGGACTATGATGGGCTCGTGGAGTGCGGATTTGGTGGGATTCTGAAGGTGGGGGGGTCACAGGTACATTCCTCAACCGCAACCAGTACCACTACAAAATTGCTACACTGATCTGGTGGAGCGGGACTGCCAAGAGGAGGCAGCCGTGGTAGTGGCCAGGGAAAATATGTAGACCCTCCCGAGTGGAGGCCCCAAGGAAGGTGGTAAGGAACCCGAAAGGAGGAGGAAGCGGCTTCTGGTGGGGGACTCAACTGTCAGGGGGACAGAGCTGGGAACAGAAAAGGGGGACTGAGAGGGAGATTCAGTGCCTACCCGCTGTCACAGCCCAGAGGGATAGGAAGCATATCCTACGAATTGCTAGGGCAGTAGGAAGGGAGGGGAAGATGGATGTCATTGTCCATCTGGGGACAAGTAACCTGGCTAGGGATGGGGCAGGAACAGTGCAGGGGGAGTTTAGGTAACTGGGAAGACATCTTAGGTAGCACACTCTGTAGCTTTTGTGGAGGTGCTGCCTGTCTACAATAGGGGAAGGAGGGGGAGTTCCGCACCAAGGCCTTCAACTAATAGCTGAATGAATGGTGCAGAGAGAGGGTTTGGCTACAGTGGGGACTGTGGGCCCATCTGGGAGGATAAGATCCTATATAGAGGTGATGGCTTGCATCCATCTGGGAGGGGAACCACAATTCTCAGTGGACAGTTTAAATGTCACTTTGATGAACATTTGAACTACCCAAGGTGGGGTAGTGGAAGAAAAACAGAAGGCAGAAAAGAACAGTTGCATACTTACCATAACAGTACATCTTTGAAAGAATCTCTTTCATCAGGCCACACCTATGGAACATATAGCCACCAAGCATTAGGACCACATGGAAACTTTTGCAAGCAGTCTGCCAGGGGCCACCCACGATGATCTCAGGTGTCAATGTGCCTATATAAATCTGGGCAGCCCCTCCTTCTCCTCAATTCCCCATCAGAGATCATGCTCAGAGGACCTCCCTGTAGGGAACTGGGAGAGAATGCAGCCCTTCACAAGCCAGGCAAGGCAGAGGGCTGAGGAGAGTCTCAAATGAGAAAGTAGCAGCAACTTCAGAGCTGCAGGCCCACAAAGGGGGACAGAGAGTGGGACAGCAAGTTCTAATGAAGGAGATTCTCTGAAGATCTACTGTTACAGTAAGTATGTAACTGTTCCATCTTCTTTAAGGATATCTCTTTCATCAGGCCACACCTATGGAACAAGTACCAATCAGTACCACAAGTGAACAGTCTGGGTGGTTGGGTCTAAAGATTTAAGAAGGCCCTGAAGTACAGTAAGGCCAAACCCAGCACATCTAAGAGACAACAATGTCCACACTGTAAAGCTTAGTGCAGGTGGAACCCCCGATGGATCAGGAAGGTTTTGGTTCATCCCACCCTGAAGAGGGTCTGGTGACGGACCTGGCATTGGGTGCCTAACCGACGGCGGGATAGACTGATGAGGGGGTTAAGTCCGGAAGGGCCTCCATTGATAAGATCTGCCGGAGAGGCAGGAATCTCATGGATGTCTGACATGAGGGGCTCCTGTAATTTAGGCACAAGGAAGTTGGGTAGAGTCAGTGTCACCCTAGAGCAAGTACCCTCGTGGGACTTTGGGGAACCTGCGAGCTCACTCTGCCAGACGTCGGGGACTACAAGGGAGTCTGACGGAAGAGATGTCACCATGCGGTCGTCAGATGAGCCAGCAACCGACTTAGAGGCGATGGTCTGGCAGGCGCTGGAGGAGCCAATGGTTGACTTACAGACTACAGCCGGGCTGACAGAAGCCAGGAGGCTCGAGTCAGGCTGATTGGTCTGGGCCGGGCACCTGGCAGAGGAGCTGGAGGGTGGCTTAGCGACTGAGCTGACAGCAGGTTCAGGACCACTTCCACAGAAGAGGAAACCCCCGACTGCCCACTAACTTCGGCGGGGGGAGGAGAAGGCATCCGATCCGCTGGAGTGGACGAAGGCCCAGGAGGTGGGGTACTAATGGGGGTGGAGGCCCCAACTGACATGGCGTCGGCTGTCTGGCTCCTTTTCCTCGGAGGAGAACAGCTCCGCTCCCGGTTTCTCCTTCTCCTTTTCCGGGGCAGGTGACGATGATAGTTCCCTTCAGCTGCTGGCGCTCTCTTTCCGTCGTCGTCAGCCACTGTTTCAATAAGTAGGCATCGAGGGTTCGCTGATGATAGGTGCGCGTGACCTGCTTGAAGGCCTGGCAGATGGAACAATCTGCGGTCTTATGTTTAGGCCCTAGGCAGAGGACGCAGTCGTAGTGGTCGTCCCCGTGCAGGATCTGCACACCGCACCTGGAGCACTTTTTCTTAGGCCGACAAGAAGACATGCAACGTTGGGTAGAGGTGGAAGGAAAATGAAGTACTGTACTAATCACAAAAAAAAAAAAAAAATGTTGGGCGACTGAAGCTGTTCTATCATGAGGTCTGACAATTCAGGTCGATGGCACGAAAGAACTACAGTGCGGGCAGGGGACTGCCCCTATATATAGTCACGCTGACATCCATCACCTGAAGCCGGGGGGCGGTCCCCGCTGATGACTGCCAACTATAAGTTTGTTGTGTGGTCCTGATGCCAGGGGGCGCAGTCCTACTTGTGAAGACCTACTGCAGGAACCCTCTCGAAGTAAGATCCATTATTCAGAGAGAGATTTGAAGTGTAAGCTTTCAAATAAATACTTACAAATAACATACTATACAATAAAGAAATAAGTGTGAGTAAATCTAGGGCTCCACGACCCTTCCAGCTTTGGCGCTATGGGGCACTGCTACCCCTTCGTCAGGAGAAGCGACAAGCAAACAGCTAAAAAAATCTGGAAGGCCAGGTGTGCTAATGCCAGAAGTCTGGGAAATAAGATCCCAGATTTAGGATCATCACAGCGGAGCCCAACCTGGATATTGTGGTCGTTACTGAGTCATGGTGCACTGACAGCCATGACTGGGACATGGTCATACCAGGCTATACAATGTTGAGAAGGGACAGGGTAAGAAGAAAAGAATGGAGAGTGGTGCTTTATGTGAAGAAAAGCATAAAAGCAACAGAAATACAGGGAATTCGGGGAAGGGCAGAGGTGTTGTGGGTCACCCTTGAGTTGGGAAAAGGAGCTCCATTTAGACAGGTGTGATCTACATGCCTCCGACACAGGGGGAGGACTTATATAAAGAAATCTTAGAAGCAACTGGCAAAATGACTGAAAAGGGGGAGGTGTTGCTAGTGAGGGTCGTTAATCTCTAAGATGTAGACTGGAGCCTCCCAGCTGCGGCTTCAGCTAGAAGCAGGGACATCCTGGAATCTCTGCAGGGGGTGTTCCTCAGGCAACTAGTTAGTGAACCCACGTGTGATGGAGCAATACTGAACCCGGTGCTTACTAACACGAACAGTATTATAGACATCACAGTGGGAAGTCATCTGAGGACCAGTGATAATATAATGTGGTTCAACACAAGAATGGTTGCAGAATCCAACCGCACAATGGAAAGAGTCCTGGACTTCAGAAGGGCTGATTTTATAAAGATGGGTGAATGCCTCAGAAATGACATTGGTAGGGGGAGGGTGGAGGAACTGTGGGCCAAACTAAAGGAAGTTATAGGGAAAGCAGCACACACCTCTGCATCAAGTAGATAAGCAAAAGCAAAGAAGAGACTGCTATGGTTCTCAAAAGAGGTGGCAGAAAAGGCTAAACGAGTGGCATTCAGAAGGTATAAGGAGACAGAGAGGGGACTGGTACATGTTTTCTTTTGATGGTAACTAGGCATAACCCAAAGTTACTAGAAGAGGTCTGCTACGAAAGCATATTATGATACTTGGCTAAATCCTGCGTATTAGTAATAAAATCACGCTATACAAAGAGTGAAATTAGAAGTCTAAATTCTGTTAGGTTTAATCGTACTCTGATTTTACTGATGATGCTGTTATCTGGAAATGTGAATGTAAATCCTGGCCCTAGTTTTACAATGTACCCACTTCTTCTGACTTTGGAACCAAAGATGCCATATCAATTGTTCATACTAATATTCGCAGTCTTATAACCAAAATGGATGAATTTAAGATTTGGGTTAGCAATCATAACTTTGACATAATTTCACTTTCAGAGACCTGGTTGAATCCTAGGATTTGTGACAATACTGTCGATCTACCTGGTTATATATTATTCAGGAAAGCTAGACTAGACAAGATATGGGGGGGGAGGGGGTTATAATTTATATTACATCTAATTTCAGAGCAATTCAAGATGATGTGCCTTTCATATATAATGGCTGCTACTTTCTTTCTGCTAAGTTATTACTGGGCAGAGTAAAAAAAACAACTTATGTTAGTACTTTCTATTTTCCTTCAGGGTTAACAGATGAAGTCTTCTCTTTTTTGTCTCATTATGATGACACGTTGGACAATTAAAGAGCATATTTTGTTGGGAGATGAAAATATTAATTGGACCGAAAAAAACAAACTTAACAATAAAGGACTTAATTGCTGGTTTAAATTTAACTCAATTGATTAAAAACTTACTTGTACTAATTACAAAACTAGCACTTCTATTATTGATTGGGTTTTAACAAATAAACCTGAGCGAATTTACTCTGTTGTACTACTTTCAGACACACTGAGTGGTCACAGCCCTGTAATTTGTTTCTGGAAATCTAAAAAACCTTCTTTGCCACCTAAATTTATCTACAGACGTTCACTGCTCTCTTCAGATTTAGACGGTTTCAGATCTCCAATTGCTGCCTTGGATCAGACATATTTGATTAGTATCCCAGATATTGATTGCATCGTTTTAGAATTCAATTGTATTTGTGAGCTGTTTGCTCCAATTCGTAAATTGAGGGTAAAACACTGAAACCACGACTGGATAACCTCTGATTTGTTAACATTAATGACAAAGAGACAGGGCATGGAAAGCCTATAGGACTGAAAAAAAACTAACCAGTGCTATAATATTTATAAGAATTTAAGAAATCAATGTAAATCTGCAGTCAGAAAGTGTTAACCTAATAATTATCTTGATCAACAGGTTTATAACTCTCAAAAATCTTATAATAGCTAGAAAACCCTGAATAAATTATTAGGTAAATCTCAAAATCAACATATTACTTCTTTAAACACGTTATCTGGATTTCTAACAGACACAAGAGAAATGGCTAACAAATTCAATCTTGCCTTTTGTAATGCTGTTAAGCTCACTGAAAAAGTAGATGTTAGTAACGATCCTATAAATAATAACCATGTTGGCCCTACTTATTCATCCTTTAAATTTCATACAATTTCCATTGCAGAAACTCCCTGGTACTGTACCTTAATTCTATGAATTGGAAAACCTGTAATGGTAATGATCTAACCGATTTAAGATGATCAATCTTAGTGAAGGATCTTGTTCTCTAAATCTTTAATTTGTCCCCAACAACTGGTACAATACCAATCTTGTGGAAACAAGCTACAGTTATTCCAATTTTTAAATCAGGTGATAGATCATTGGTTAATAATTATCGGCCCATTTCTTTAATATCCCCCTTGTCCAAGGTTTTGGAAAAAATCGTAATGGACCAACTGAAAGATCATTTGGATCAACAATTTACTTTCTCCCTTTCAACAAGGGTTTTGATCTGGGTACAGTATGCTTTCTGCCTTGACTGAACTTACTGGTTATGTGCATTCCACTTTGGACAAAGAGGATTTGGCTGCAGCATTATTTTTAGATCTTTCCATGGCTTTCGATACCATAGATCATAGACTTCTAATTTGTAAACTTCAGTCATTAGGGTTTTCTGACACGGTGGCTGCCTGGGTTCTCAGAATACTTATCTCACTGAAAACAAAGGTTAGACTTGGGTTCAACTATTTCCTTTTTTCAAAGTGTGAACCAAGGAGTTCCTCAGGGCTCAATTTTGGGTCCAGTTCTTTTTAGTTTGTTAATGATTTACCCACAGTGGTTTTAAACACTCAGTCACTTACGTACGCAGATTATATTGTTCTGTATGTGAAACACCTATGGATGGCTTCCTTAATAAATCAGATGGAAAATAATTTTTCTCTGGTACGGAAATGGATGACCGATAATAGCCTGCTTTTGAATGTTAGCAAGACCAAACACATGATATTTGGTCCTGCACGAACCCAAGCTGCAAATGATTCACATTCGGTAATTAGAGCTCTAAAGGGAGTCATAATTGAAAAAGTGGACTGCATTAAATATTTAGGTTTCCTGTTAGATAGTACTTTATCTTATGTCAACCACATTGATTCCTTGAAACAACTTACAACCAGATTTGCAGATATGTAACTTCTGATTCATGCTTTACGCATCACTGCATACTTTATCATAAATAAAAAAAAATATTTTTTAATTTCTGTTTACACTCCTACCCTGCACCTGGTCTCCACTCCTTCAGGAGACTCACACTGCAGTCTCCCTGCATCACAGCCTGCCTGATCCACCCTGGCGAGTCCCCATGCAGCTGTGGCTGTACCCCCCAGGTGGGTACAAGGTGGGGCGGAGACACCCAGAAACTTTCAAGTATTTTGTCGGACTCCTCAGGGAGGCCAGTCAGGCCTGAGCTATCAGGGTCTCTGGTTTTCTGTGCTCCGTCATTTTGGAGACCGGGCGCATTTTTCCCTCTGTTCCTGGGTGAGTGGCACACTACCTTGCATCATGGCATCACCGCCGACGTCACCACTCCCCATCCCCTGGAGTTAGCTCTGCACACGCTGTGCCTCCGGTTTCCGCCAGAGGCCAGGCAGGCGCCAAGCAAAGGCCCCCCCTCCCTCACGGGAGAGGAGAGCTATCCATCGGATGCACAATCCTCTCCCAACACCTGACAACCCGAGCTTGTTCCTGAACCCTGGTCACTGGCGTGGCGTGAGGTGTGGCATCCAGCACCTCAACCTTCAGTGCCACCGGGCCAGCAAATTGGTTTTCTTTTGCATCTAGATGGTCGTATGTAAGGCTTTTTGCCTTTTGGAAATTTTATAAAGGTTCAATTCCTTTTCATTTTAAGTCCATCTTGGGTGCTTCGTCGCTGAGTTATGTTACCAGGTCAACTATTAGCGACAAAATCAAAACTCTTCTACATCATACTGCCATAGGGCAATGCTGTTTTGTATTTAAGTCTGTTGCTGACTGGAATTCCCTTCCCACTGAACTTCATCAACCTATGTCTTATTCTAGGTTTAAAGCTCACTTGCAAAGACATCTCCTAGGATCCTCAAGTTGTTTTTGTTTTGGTTTGTGAGGTCTCTTAATTTGTATTCATAACTTATCTTGTTATTTGTAACATTTGTATGTTCTTACTGTATTTGCTTGTTTTTGTACCTTTTGTATTTCCCAGGTCCTCCTTGAAGATGGGCATCTGATGATCTAGGGTTCTTACTTGGTTAACAAATCAAAATTGTATCAGAGAAAGCAGGGTACGGTAAGGTAAATTTTATTTATATGGAGCCCAATCCCAGATCAAAAACAAACACGGTAAATCAAAGCTATAAAGAGTTACAGTATACAAGTTAAAATGAAAACATAGACTTTGACGGCAGATAAGGACCGCTTGGTCCACCCAGTCTGCTCATTTCCCTACCTATTGGATAAGCTGCAGATTCTAGTTAACCAACAGCCTACTTCCTCCCACCACCCCTATAATTGCCTTATGTCTGCCCCATGCATGTTTTAATTCCCCCACTGTTTTAGACCCCACAATCTCCCCAGGAAGGCGGTTCCATGCGTCCACCACTCTCTCTGTGTGAAAAAAATTTTTCTCACACTGCCCCTGAGCCGTCCCTTCCTCTATCTTTAAATTGTGCCCCCTTGTTCTTGCACATCTCTTTTTCTGAAAGATGCTACCCTCCTGGACTTTATTGATTCCCTTGAGGTACCTGAAAGTTTCTATCATGTCCCTCCTTTCATCAAGGGTATACATATTAAGCTCTCTCAGTCTCTCTTCATATGGTTTCTGATGCAGACCTTGCACCATTCTAGTTGCCCTCCTCTGGACTACCTCCATCCTGTCTATGTCCTTGCGGAGATGGGGTCTCCAAAACTGCATGTAGTACTCCAGATGGGGTCTCACAACTGTCTGTACAGAGGGATAACCACTTCCCTTTTTCTACTTGTGATGCCTCTCCTGACGCATCCCAGTATCCTCCCGGCTCTCCTAACTGACCTCTTACATTGCTTGCTCACCTTTAGGTCATCTGATATGACTGCCCCCAGGTCCCTTTCCATTATTGTTGTTAGTACCTCCCCTGCCATTGTATACTCTTCTCCTGGGTTTTTGTTTCCCAGGTGCATTACTTTGCACTTCTTTGCATTGAATCCAAGTTGCCTGGGACCCACTCCCAGGCTGGCTAACTTGATTATTAATCTTTTGTGCGGGACTGTGTCAAATGCCTTGCTAAAGTCTAAGTAGGCCATATCCACTACCCCTCCCTGGTCTATTATTTGGTCACCCAGTCAAAGACATTGATTAGATTCATCTGACATGACCTTCCTGCTTTGAATCCATGCTGCCTTGGGTTCTGTGCCCCGCTGGCCTCTAGGTACTCAACAATTCTTTCTTTCAGAAGTGATTCCATCATTTTCCCTACAACTGAGGTCAAACTAACAGGTAATAATAATTAATAAATAAGCACTTTAAAACAGCTGCAATTAATTTGGGAATGCCTGTTTGAAAAGATGTGTTTTCGGACCCCTCTTGAATGCTTCCGCCGACAGGGACGCCTAGACAGAACTGGGAAGTGAGTTCCAGAGGGCTGGTTCGGCAACCACGAACGCTCGGTCAACTGAGGTTTTCAGCCTTGCCCTCGGAACCGCAAGGAGACCCCTGGTGGAAGAGCACAGGGAGTGGACTGGAATGGTAGGTGTAAGGAGATCAGTCAGGTAGCCAGGGCTTAAGCCATATAGGACCTTATAGGAGAACAAGCTCACCTTATTTATTTATTTATTTAGTTATTTGAATTTTGGTAACTGGGTGAGTCTGCTGAGACATTATAGTCCCTTTTTACGGGGGCGACCCAGACCTTGAAGATGACCCTCCACCTGACAGGCAGCCAGTGCAGATCCCACAGGACCGGGGTCACATGACAAGACATAGGCAGACCCATCAGTAACCAGGCCGCTGCGTTCTGCACCAGCTGCAGCTGGCGGAGGTTCCCTCCACTGACCCTGAAGTACAGAGTGTTACAACAGTCTAACCTGGCCGTAACATGCACTAGTGATGGCAGGTCCTCAGTCAGAATGAGGAGTTTAATCCAGGTGACATTCCTTAAGTGGTAAAAACCACTTTGGACAACAGATAACACCTGAGCATCAAGTGTCAACCCGTCGTCCAGGAAGATGCCTAGATTTCTCACCCTAGAGGAAACCATCGACGGGGTTGTTTCTAGGACCAATCCTGTTGCCACCCTGGAGGCACTCCTATCACGCCCAGGCTCAATCACCAGGACCTCTGTCTTGTCAGGATTCAGCCTCAACCAGCTGGAAGACATCCAATCCTGAATCTTGGCCAGGCAATTATTTAGTACTTCCATGGCGTCATTTGTTCCAGGGGCAAAGTATACAGCTGGGTATCATCTGCATAGCAGTGAAGACCCAGACTGTAACATCTGATGAGCTCTCCCAGGGGTAGCATGTACACAGTGAACATTAGCGACAGGACAGAACCTTGAGAAACCCCACATGGCAGGAACTCTTCGGGGCGGAGGAGAAATTCCCCGTCATCACCACTGCTTCCTGCTCAAGAGATAAGACTCAAGCTAGTTGATGACAGCACCGGTGAATCCACAGTACTCTCTAAGGTGATACAAAGGCACGATGTGGTCCATGGTGTCAAATGTTGAAGAGAGATCCGAGGAGAATTGACCGGTCTCCTCTATCTGTAGCCCTGAGGGGGTCATTTCGGTCCCTGACCAACGCTGTTGCAGTGCTATGCCTAGTCATGAAACTGGACTGGAATGTCTCACAGACATCAATGGCTGCGAGGTGAGCCTCGAGCTGCTGGGCCACTATTTTCTCAGCATCCTTCTCTAAAAAAATTGGGAGGTTGGAGATAGGTCGATAATTTGCCAGGACATCAGGGTCTAGTGATGGCTTCTTCAGGAGGGACCTCACCAGCATCTCCTTCAAGGCCCCCTCCAAAAGCGAGCACCGATTATGCTGGTGAACACTGGACCAACGGTCTTGGTGCACCCAATAGGAAACGGGTTGGATCCAGTTCACAAAAGGTAGGCCGCAGCTTCATGATCACCTCAACAACCGTAGCCATCTTCACTGGCCTAAACTCCTCCCAGAAAATAGGAGTGCCCATATTCTTACCAGGTCGACCACTGCGGAGCTGACCTTGCTCCACTGGGGGGATTCCAGACCAAACAGAGGATACCCTATCAGAAAAGAACTGAGCAAACTCACTGCAGAGTATGACTGTAAATGCTTTTTTTGGCTGCAAACAGATGGGATGAAGTAGTCTGTCCACAGTCCAAAAAAGCTGAGCTGGTCGGTTCCTCCCTGCGGCAATCTCCCTGGACAGTGAGTGCCCCTTAGTACTTACGATAGCGAGCTCTCAAGGCCAGTCTGTCCTCCTCAAATCGGATCCTCAGCCAGCAACTTCCAACCTGTGATCTTCATCTCCTTAAGAGCCCCATCAAAACATGGGGGTCTCAAGTGAGAAGATCTGGGTCGTACATGGACCAGTGCAATGGCATTGAGTGCTTCAGAGGCAGCCTGATTATAGGCAGTCACTGCCTCACCTGTACCAACTGCACATGCAGCACTCACACCAGACAAATCTACTGCAGCCTGAAGTCCCTCTGGGGACAATCCCCTTAAATGGCGATAACTGACCATCTCAACTGGGAAGGGACTATCAGGAGGGGCCCCAAACGAGAACGCTACCGTGCAATGATCGGACCAAGCAACCCCATCAGTCTTGAGGTTTGTGACCTCAAGCCCCAATGAGGACACCAAGTCCAAGGTGCGGCCGTGGTGATGGGCTGCAGAAGTAACTGCTTGTGCCAGGCCCAGTGATGTCATCAACTGGAGAAGGTCATGTCCAAGATGTGAGGATTCATCATCAACCCAGGCGTTGAAGTCCCCAAGAATTAACCATCTGGGGGACTCCAACACCCTTCCGATGATGAAATCCGCAACCTCCTGCAGGAAAGCTGCCCCCCCCCCCGGAGGGAGGTAGATAAGGGGAATCCTGCAACTCGCACCAGGACCCCACACACTGCCACACTCAAAGGATGAGGTAGAATCTACCAGGTGCACGGCAAAGTTCAAGCTGGATCTAAAACAGATGGTCACACCCCCACCTCTGCGTTCCATCCTTGGGCAGTGCACTACAGAATACCCAGAGGGAACAAATGCCTCCAAAATGGGCCTGGCATCACTCCCCAGCCAGATCGACAGATGAAATCAAGTCCGCCATCACTGCAGTCTTGTTCCTCATCAATCTGGTGTTGCACAGCATGGCCCAAAGGGGACTGATGGAGACTGCAGGCCCACCGGCTACCTGCCCATTCCGTTTGGTGGGAACCCTGGGAATGGGTACTAAATAAGTCGGGCCTCTTTCCTGGCTCCAGTTAGCCTCAGGGCGTCTCCTGCTCCTAACCACCCCAATACCGCTCACCTCCACTGTGCCCACAGCACACTGCCGCCAGCCAACTCACTCCCTAGTAATACTCACCTCCCAACATCATCTCACCACTGTAGCTGGAAGACGAAGGTTGGTAAAGGGGCGAAGGTCGCACAGCAGGAATGCTGCATAGGCAATACGGAGGGATCTGTGATTCTGAGACATCATGCAGCAACTAACTAACTAATAAAAAGCCCTACTACAGCAAAGACCATAAAATCAATCCTAAAAGAAAATATGTAAAATAAAACCTATCCCTGAACATGCATCCAACATACATACAATAAATTACACAAGTAAGATTCTACTCACACTCAACCACAAACATACACTATCTAAACTCACACCACCCCAAAAACAATAATCCCCAATTCAAACTTTAATTTAACAAAGTAAATAAATAGGAGAATCCTTGCTGTTTTTGGTCAAGAGGATAAATCCAAAAGTCAATTTTACTGCTGAGAGCCTAGCCAAAGTTCATATTCAAAATCACAGAAAGTCACCAGTTTTTGAGCAGTGTTCTCACCACTGCTAACAAGGAGATGCAAGCCAGATAGAAAGGGAGTGCTCTCGCCACTCTCTCTCTCTCTCTCTCATAGATGATAGGATGTCAGAAAAGTTCACGAGTGGTGCTCCCACCACCACCACCACTCAAGAACGGATGGAAAACACAGTACTCACTGGAGAAGAAACAGGAAAAGGTCTGCCACAAAAAATAATTTAAAACTAGCTGAAGTCATAGGTTCATAGGTGGGTACGAGTTCAAGGGACAGGCCCATAATCTAATGATGGTAATGACATTTATTTTCCCCCATAAACAAATCAAGTTCACATTTAAAAGTGTCAATATTCTGATTCAAGACTACATGAGCTGAAAGGGAGTTCCACATGTTTGGCACTCTTTGAGTTACAAACTGCTTCCTTTGAGTAGTTCTACAGGTTTCAACATGTAGTCTAAGATTATATGACCTAGTACTTTTAATTGTCGGTCGTTTCATTAAACAATATGTTTCTAGAAGCAATTCATCATTATAAGATTTATAAGCCCAGCACATATCACCTCTGAGAAACCTATATTCCTGTGAGTAAAGTCCTAATTTCCTAAGCCTATCCCCACAGTGAAGGTGTGCTACCTTAGTTACAGATTTAGTCATCCTACGCTGTATGGATTCATAGGTTTTAAAATCTCCAACTGCAGTAGGGGAGCAGAATGGAGCACCATACTCCATATGTGTTCTCACCAAAGATGTATACAAGGGTACCAAGACCTCAGCCTCCCGACTTTTTATATTTTTCAGGATGCATCTAAGTATTCCATGACATTTTTTTGCAGTGACATTAATGTGATGATTGAATTTCAATTTATTAGTGATGGTCACACCAAGGTCTTTTTCACAGGTAGTTTCATCAAGTTTATTATAATTTATAAGGGACATTAAACTCCTGGAGAGGGTGCAGAGGTGGGCAGCCAAAATGATTTGGGGCTTGGAGGACAGGACCTACGAGGAGAGGCTCGAAGAGCTAAATATGTACACATTAGAAGAGAGAAGGGACCAGGGGGACATGATAGAGGTCTTCAGGTACATGAAGGGGGTAAATAGGGGAGGAACAGTCAGGGTGCTTCGAAGGAAGGAGAAGGGGCCACTAGAGGGCATGGGTGGAAGCTGGAGGGGGGGGAAGATTCAAGGGAGAAAGGAGGTGCTACTTCACTGAGAGGGTGGTAGAGTCATGGAATGCGCTGCCTAGGGGGCTGGTGGAGGCAGAGACGGTGGAGGGGTTCAAGAGGGGGTGGGACAGGTACAGGGGAAGGGTTCTGGAAGCAAAATCCAATGCAGCGAGAATATCCGGAACTGGGAAGGCAGAAGTCAGAGAAGGCGAGGGGAGCAGCAAGGTCAGCTCCCAGAGTGGGGGCTGACCAAACGAGCAGACGCGAAAGACCGTTAGGCCTATTCTGCTGGCATTTTAGTATGTTAGTATAAAGTAGTTCCCTAAGGGAGTATTAATCCGAAGATGCATTACCTTACACTTTGCAATGTTGAAATTTAAATTGTGATCTGTAGCCCAAGAATAGAAATTATTTAAGTTATTCTGAAGTAAATCAACAGCTCTAGCATTATTTACAATACCGCCAAGCTTGCTGTCGTCTGCATATTTTTGCAACCAAATACCATTTGTTGCTTGCATGCTTGAGATCATGATGTTAAATAATATCGGTCCCAGTACTGGCCCCTGTAGGACTCCACTACTAACAATACCCCACTCAGATTTGCATCCTCTTAGGGCTACTCTCTGTCTTCTGTTATTCAACCAGGAGTGTATCCATTGTATGATCAAAGGATGTACTGATAGTTTTTAGAGCTGTTCAAGAAGTAATTTGTGTGATACTGAATCAAAGGCCTTTTCATAATCTAAATAAATGATGTCAACTGGCAGACCCTCTTCTAATGCCTTACTTACTGGTTCAAAGAAATTTATTAAATTACTCATACAAGATCTTCCCTGAGTAAAGTCATGTTGAGTAATATCAACATTTCCTGTATTTTGAAGGTGTTCTATGATCCTGCTCTGGAGTAGTCTTTCCATACATTTGCCAATGCACAAGGTTAGGCTAATAGGCCTATAATTACTGACACTATTTTTTGAACCTTTTTTATAGATTGGAGTAACATTTGCTATTTTCCAATCATCCAGAACTGTTCCTTCTTTTAACGATGTATTGAAAAGCAGTGTTAGTATGACAGCTAGTGTACTTAGTTTTTTTAATAAAAATGGAGGGAAAGCCACCATAACCAGCAGAGCATGCTGGTTTAGTGTTATTTATAACTCCAAGAATATCATCGTCCGTGAAGTATTTCATGGGTTCTACTGTGTGTAATATTTTTATATTAAAGTTCTCTTTATTTCTGAAGATACTGAGGAAATATTTATTAAATTAATTTGCCATTTCTTTACTATCCGTAATTAACATCTTGGAAAAGAAGTGGTCCAGCCCCAGTCTTGGTTCCCCTCAGAGAACCAACAATTATAAAATTGTTTCTTATTATTTCTACAATCTCCTGCTTTCTTTCTTTCTAAGTCCTTTTTGGCGTTTTTAATAATTTAGTTAGTAGTTTTTGCTAATTGCTTAAACTTCGACCATACTTCGTTCGTCGGATGTTTTTTATACTAATTAAAGGCTTTTTTCTTTTTCTTTATATTCTTTTTAATATTACTACTCCACCAGATTGGCATTCTCTGCTTTTTATTATTATATTTGGTTCTATAGGGCACCCAAGTTTTTACACAATAATCTAATTTTTGTTTGATATGGTTCCACATTCTACCAGAGTTTAGGCCAGCAAGATCTTTTTGCCAATTCCATTGTCCTAAATATTGCTTTATCTGTTTGTAATTTGCTTTATAAAAATTGGCCACTTTGGTATTTCCAGCTATATGTATCTTGGTTGTAAAAAATTTCCAGCTAAAAACTGAATGATCACGATCACCCAAGGGCTCCTTTATTTGTGGAGTAGAAAAATGTTTAATACTGGTAATGATAAGGTCTAGTATGTTTTCCTTCCCAGTAAGTTCCTCTATTATTTGTTCAAGGTCGTTTTGTATAATAAATTGAACGAACCTATGCTCATTTCTATTATGGGCACTAAGGGTAGGCCAAACAATGCCTGGAAGATTAAAGTCCCCAAACAAAATGAAATCTGAGTTGATGATAATTTCATCCAGTACTGAAAAGAAGATGTCATTTTGCTCAGTATCTAGACCTGGCACACAATATCCAACCCTTATTATAAGTGGGTTTGGCAGAGAAGTGATCTGTACCACAATTAGTTCACTGTTATTATGATTGTGTTGGTTTAATTCACAATACTGGAGACTATTTTTAATATACAGTGCCACACCTCAAACGTTTTTAGTATTATGATTTTTAAGTACTACAGAGTAACCTGGTTTGTTCGTAGCCCAGTCTCCATCAGAAAACCAGGTCTCTGTCACAGCACATATTGATTTCATTTTACATTAGTTTATAAGTTAGCTCTCCTAACTTGTTGTTTAGGCTTCTAGCGTTAACTAAAAAGGTTTTTATTTTCTTTACGCATGATTTATCTGTTTTATCCACTTCTTCAACTGGCGTATTAATTGGAAAATCCATAGAGGGGGTAATTTCACAATTGTTATAGTTATTCTCAATATTATTTCTTAAAGTAGGTAAATGATATAAAGATACCCCCCTTCCCCGATGCTTAGTTTAAACTTGAGGTAATAACATTGTTTAGTTTACTTGCTATTAAAGCTGTTTATTTTCTGCTTTGATGTAAACCATCCTCAGTCCTCAGTCCTCAGGGTCTCTGTTCTCACTGGCTGGTCAATCCAAGAATGAGTGGCTCAGCATTCTGTGAAGTGAGCACATGGGGATTTGCATGTGCTTCCCATGATGCTTTGCAGTACCGGGGTATGCGCAATTGTGTTTCTCTTTGAAATCTGGCTGTATGACCAATACACTTCCAAGGTAACCCTTTGACTCAGGGATTTACTCTAGGTATCTTGTCTTTTGCAGTTCTTCTCTCTTCTACTAGGGGTTCCCCATGACCGCAACAAGTAAGACCCTCCTAAAGCAGGCTGGCTCCCTGCCTCTTGGCTGAGATACAGATATGGCACACTGATGAGTCCGAACAAGGATGAAATATGTGTCTGTGTCTGCTGCTCTCAGCCTTTGCTGGTTGTACTGTGAGGCCTTTTGGCACCATGCAATTCTGCTTGAAGTTGAGCCAGTCCAAATTCCTTCATGGGGATTTGCACATGCTTTCCATGATTGGGGTATGTGCACTTGTGTTCTACCTCCCCAAAATGTACATCTGAGTACACAATTAATGGAAAGGGTACAATAAAGTAAGAAATAAACCCCTAATAGTATCCCTCCATGATCTCTTGGTAAGACATGAAACACAGTGAGAGGGTAGGCAGAAGCATTCAGCAATTAAAAAGCCCACCAAAAATAGCCATTTGGATATCCCAGGCAGCTGCTTATAACAGACAAATGTAGGTTATGCAGACTAGTCCGTTATAAGTGACCTTGACTGTACTTAGGAGGTGTTACCCACCTTGAACTCTGAAACTAGTCAAAAAATATTACAGCTATACTCTGTGGACTTGGATCAGTTTTAATAGTGCAGTGCTGAACTAGCTGCCATCAAACATGGCACTGGAAACCACTGAGGCACACTGACTGATGGAAGGCACTGTAGTCCAGTGGGTGCAGCATAGCACGGTGAAACTGGAGACTAAGCAGACCCAGGTTTGAATCTCAAATGTGCCACTTTTTAATTCACAGCCAGTATATTTAAGAGAGCTCAGCTGAGATGAAACATCTCATTTTAAGCATGGGGCTCTGCTTCTACACATTACTGAGAGACCCTGAGTAGGTCACTAAAGCTCTTTTGGTTTTGCTCTATACTTAATCCCCTAACCATTTCTTAACTTTTCTGTATACGGCTGAGGCTGCTGTCAACACTTTAATGTTTGTCAGTTCTTTAGGGCCAGTTTTTTCACACACATTGTCATCACGAATATCCAAGTATTTTACCACCTTATTCATTCTAGGAGGAACCTTCCTAATTATACAAACCTCTGGACAGAAGGATATTCCTCATACCCAATCTACTTCCAACATTCTCTTATTTCCCATAATGGTTATCACCTTTGGACATTCCCAGAATAGTGTTTAACACTTCTACTTTGAAGTTTGGATCTTAGTATAACCCCACCCAGGTATGCCATTTCCTTCTTGACAGCACTACCTGGTGGGCTGGGTTCGGGGAGAAATATGTCAATCGGGACATTGGCTAGGTTTGGCTACTCTGCAACAGGGGCACCCAAGTAACTCCGGACACAGGAAGCAATGACTGTAATGTCCAATACCAGAAGTGGGATTCTAAAGTGTGGCTTTTATTCACATCCAACAGAATAACAAAGCACAGATGGACCCCCACGGGGCCACATTCCTGGTAATGCAGATTTATGGAGATCAGAACATATCCTCTTTCACTTTAGCCCTCAGGCTCTGAAACACACTGGGCACACAGCCTGAACTTGTACTCTGCTCTGCGTTTCCCCTGGCTCAGCTCCCATGCCAGCCACTTGGACTACCTTCCTTCCATGGCTCAGCTATCATGCCAGCCCTTTGGACACTTTCCATATAGCATGGAAACATTTACTGGTGGCTCCCTAAACCACCTATGAGCACTTCTGGCTCCATCAGGGAATCTTCCTCATCAATCCCATGTCTGGGTACTTTCCTCAGGCACTGGCCAAGTACCTGAGAGAAAGCAACAGGTGTCCCAAAGCAAACCCGTAGAGGTGAATTTAGTTACTACCGATGGGGGGGGTCTCCCACCTCTCACTCCCATAATTTATACCCCGCCATTTCTCTGGACTGTAACACCTCATCCTTGAAAACACTTCACATTAAATCTACTGCCTTTACATCCCATTTGTGTTGAACTTGAACATACTTAATAAGTGGCTGTGTCCATTACTCTAGACCCCCCCCCCAACAGAGTTAAGCAGTCCAATCCCCACATCTTCCAAACTGTACCTGGCTGTCTTTTCCTGACCCTAAAGTAACAGTCACTTTAGTTTCATCTTGTTTCAGGTGAAAACACATTGGCCCTTTAGCAGAGCAAACTCACCCCTTGGTTGCAGGTGCCCCACAGGCGTTTTCTCTTCAAAGAAATCTCATCCAGAACTTCTGGTGCCTCAGCACGAACTTAACTCAGGCAGCTTCTTTTTTCCTAGCCGGACCACGGGGGGTTGCTCCTGGAAACAGGTGGATTCCTTCCCCCCATCCCCACAGGGATGGGGCCCTGAACCACTGAAAGTGGTCTCTACCACTTCACTGGGCTCTTTCTGTGTTCCTCTTCAGGTAAGAACACACACCTATACAAAAAAATAGCTCTTTGACAGAGCTTAGGACTCTGAGGGCCTGCTTACAGCAGAGCACCTACTTCTTCTACTACAGACTGCAACAGACTGACTTCAAATTCCCCAACATTCTATCCTAACCTCCAACTGCAACATTCCAGTGTGGCTTATGCAACTGCGACAGTTTTAAAATGACGTCATCCCTCAGTCTCAGCCGAGATTGAGAACAGAGTGAGAGAGTGTGAAATCCATTTAACTAGAGTTTCACAAGCTGCCTTCCCTGCCTACCAATAGGTCTAACTGGGATTCTTGTAACGCCGGGCAACAAGGGGGTTACATTAGCCTAGATTTATTTATTAGCTTTTGGTAACTGGGTAAGTGCATTTGGCAAAGAGCCCTGCCTATTTTCAAACACGACCCTGGAGAGTACAAAATACATTTGGTCAGACAGTATCATGTAACATGCATACAATAATGATCAGCATACAACACTCATCCACGCAGGGATAATTACATGCAACAACCAACCAACCACGCAGGGCTGGGGCAGCAACTAGAAGGCAAAGCTGAGGTGCACAACAGACTCAGAGTTAAAAGTAGATAAATCTATGTGAAGATAGAGGTTGAAAGCCAAGAACAAATTAGGCACAGTCACAAGTATCAAGTGCAAAAAGGTAAAAGAACAGTGATTTCTTGAAGGAGAGGTGAGCTAAAGAACTTTTGGTGTGGGAAGGAAGGCAATTCCAAAACTTGGGAGCAAAATGTGAGAATGCTTGCTCACCCATTTTAGTAAAGCAGTGCAGGACCTGGAGCAGAGAGGCAGCAGAACACCTCAGGGGGTGGGAGTGAAGCACAGGGGCAGGTATTTCTCCCAGAGAGTCAGGGCAGGGGTCTCTGATCATAGTCAATTAAACATCCCAGCGAGTAGGAGTGAAGGACCTTGGGTGAAAGCTAGTTCAGGGCAAAGTATAGCATGCAACGGTGCGTAAGGCGATGGGCAGATAGGGCAAATCTACAGGTGTTATAAGTGGTGTCCATTTCCGAAGTACACCAGCGTTGGCCTGGAAAAGGACAGGGAGAGCATATAGCAGCCTAGGAATCAGAACACCCCTAGCTACAGATATCTGGGCAGCAGGGGTGAGGGAATAACATAATGTGTATGCTGCTCCAATCTTCAGGTTAACTGATCTACATACCTCATTGATGTGAGAGGAGAAGTCTAGTACTGGATCAAGCGTCACACCCGGGTATTTGAAAGATTCAGTGATCGATACTGCGGACCCATCTGTACATAGCACCTGAAGCTTAGGAGACACAGCATGGACCTTTCTTGAGGATCTGAAGAGCATGTCCTGAGTCTTAGTTAAATTTAGGATTAGGCAGTTTGAAGTGAACCAGGACTGAAGTTGTTGGAATGTATACAATAGATGATTATTAATGTCAGCAATGGATCTGGAAGTAGGGTAAAGTACCAAGTCATCTGCATACATAATGGTACGACACTGAGGTAAAGAGGCAGGAATATTGTTAACAAACACAGAAAAGAGCAGAGGGCCAAGAATGGAGCCTTGTGGTATGCCACAAAAAATAGGGGCCGGGGATGAGAGAACTTTGGAGGAGACAGATTGTGAGCGTTTGTTAAGGTAGCTGTTGATCCATGATAAGGTGGATTCAGATGCACCAATGGTCTGCAGTTTACACATTAGTAAGGGGTGATTAACCAAATCAAAAGCTTTGGTGAGGTCTATGAACACAGCACCAGTAAGCAATCCCATGTCCATATTGGACTTAACCTCACTCGAGAATAGGGTAAGAGCAGTAGATGACCTATAACCATACTGTGTTTACTTTGTTTGACAAGTGTGCAATATGCGTTATGCAGAATTTGAATCTGTGTTATGATACGGTTATAGCATGGAATGCTAGTATCATGAGTGTTCCAATGCCTCATTTTAGACAGTCCACAGAAATTGCTGTACAGTACAGACATCCAGAACACCCCAACTACCAAAATAAAAAGTGTGAACTGAAATTATATAATATATAAGAAACAAAGAGGTTTACAGTACTGTACTTGAAATCAGCACTCGCCTTTACGGTCCTGTAATGTGGAAATGTTGGTCCACAAAACTTTTTCAACATCAACCATCAGATATTTTGACATTTTATCAGTGGACACTGGAGGTAGTCATTCAACTGTAACTTAATGTTTCCAAGTGGAAAGGGAACTGTGTGACTGTATGGAGCAGTGAGAAGTGTCTGCCGTAAGACAATGAATAAATCAAAACAGTGAATCATTACAATACGAATTCAGTTAGATTCAAGAATGTACAGAGTGTATGGTAGAACGTTATTATGGGCTGAATTCGGTTGAAAGCTCTCTTTGTTGTACCATCGATGTGACGTCAACTTGCTGTTGTACCATCCTGAGTATGTCACATCGATGGTACAACAGCATCGGACGCCTTTGTGTATGCGCATCAGTAAAGTACCGCACCTTGGGAAACGATCATGGCGGCGAGACATGGACCCGAAAGTGATCAGCGGCTATTAAAAGAAGGCAAAGTAAGGGCGTCTTACCAATTCACCTTTGCCTACTAAACAGCTGGCATGTGTAACCTTATTAAAAAAAAAAAAAATTTAGTTTGTCAGATCAGGGGACTGGGGATGGAGCTGGGCTTGTTCTTTGGTTGGGTTGTGGGGGGAGCACAAAGACTGAAAGCGCATTGCAATGCTCCAAAAGTGGACAGCCATTGATTTACTGTTGCCCATGCACTATACAAGACAATGGATGGGCAACAGTAAACAACAGAGTTCACTTCTCGAGGTTGTCTGACAACCGAAAACCTCTTGAGCTTTGCTCTTGAGGTTTACTTGGTTGTCATGACAACGTCTCAAAGTGAACACAGTGTTGTTGTTCACTGTTGCCCATCCATTATCCTCAATACAAATATTTATTGAACAATATTCTTGATAAGAGTAACAAAAGCCAGCTCTCAGGTGTGGCCCCATTAACAATACTGGAGCTAAAAGAAAAAAAGACATTTACAGTAAGTCCAACAGAATTTCTTCTTTCTGTGTCACTTCATATTGTCAATGGGAATTACTTACAAAATTGGTTCTAAGCAGTACCCATAGAGAACTAGGCAAGGGAAAATACTTAACCAACTACTGTATGTCCCCAGTGTCCCAGCAAAAGGTAAACATGCGACAGTGAGGTCCAGGGGGGTGCAGCACGGGGCACTAATCCCTAACACATACAACCAAGACAGGATAGCTGCACTCCAAAAATATTAACGCTGCCCGGTTTTTCATTTAAAATTAAAATTTCTATGTTGAAAATATATACAACAAACTGAGCGCCAGCCAGTCGCCAAAGTGAACCTACTACTGCAGTGCTTCGCCCATAAAAGGCTTCATCGGGGGTGGGTAAAACGAGACATAACCACACCTTTACAGTATCAATGTAGCGATGTGATTCAAATACTGCAATCAAATTCATTATAACAAACACCTGTGTAGTATTAAAAACATACAACTTCAGTCATTCTAGCAGGATACCCCTTGCAAATGAGGACAGACAATGGCACTATTATAATGCAAGAATTACTTGCTAAGAAAAATCCCCAAAGTCCACTCTCATAAGAATATCCAATGATCACCCTTCTAATTTTAAGGTAATTTACTGGGGATCAATCATGGCAAAGTCTTATGAAGAAGGGAATTTTTGGAACGTTCCTAGTCTTTAGAGGAAACACATCTACGAGGAGAGAAAATAATAATTTAACTCGCTGTTTTAATGCTAGATCATAAACTATCTATATATTGTTAGAAAAAAGCATCTCATTAGCAAGTGTTTATAAATCTATACAAAAATATCATACGCAAAGGAAGGGGCAGGAGGAGACCAGGGGTGGGATGGGGGGACACACTCAAGGTATAATTATACACATCACAGTTCAAATCAGGAGTGGTTTCTCACAACAAACACTGTCTCAATATGGATATCCTAGGAGCAGAACTGTAAAAGGAGGGTATTGTGGACGGGCTGGGGTGGGAGTTTTGTTCAAGCTGGGGAGCACATAATATATGCTATATTGAAAAACAAATCACAGAAATGGTTTCACGGCTCACATTTCATTAAGACTGTTCGGATTAACTGTATTTAATCTGCATATCCTAAAGCTCTACCTTTTTTAAAAGTAGTTTCAAATGATCACCTCTCCATCTTGGTCTCCTCACACATTTGATTCCCATACACTAAGTGTTTGGGATCAGAATCATGTTGTATTGATGGGGCTCTGTTCCATAAAAAACTGACATGCTTTCATAAGACTTTGCACGAGTAATTCTTGCATTTTAATAGTGTCACTGTCAGTCCTCATTTGCAAGGTGGTCCCACTAGAATGACTGAATTTGTATGTTTTTAATACTAAACAATGGTTTGTTATAATGAATTGGATTGCAGTATTTGAATCGTGGGACTACACAGGTGTAGTTGTGTCTTGTTTTCCCTGCCCCCTGATGAAGCCTTTTATGGGCGAAGCGCTGGGGTAGTAGGTTCACTTTGGCGACTGGCTGGCACTCAGATTGTTGTATGTATTTTCAATAAAGAAATCAGAATTTTAAATGGAAAACCGAGCAGTGTTAATTTTTTGGAGTGCAACTATCCTGTCTTGGTTACTGTATGTCCCAAATGAAAAAAGTTTTACTTCCTTTGCTAGCGGTCTATAGCACAGTAGGCCCAGAGGCCGCAGTAGCCAAACTGAGTAAAGTAGGCATAAAATGTTTGGAGAAAGTGTAGACAGAGGACCACGTAGTTGCTCTGCACTGTTCTGATGCTGACTCTTCTGTCCACGCTGCCCAGGAAGCTGCTATAGCCCTTGTGCACAATGCTCTGATCATTACAGGTGGTTGCATATCGTGGCTGCATAAACCGTGCTATACAGAACTGTTCCCTACTTTGACAAGGAGGCCTTGGAAGCATTTGAACCCTTTTCACTGTCCTGAAAAGTAAGAAAGAACTGTGTAACCAACCAGTTCTGCACAACTCCTCAGGTTTTGACTTTTGCATGAAATTTTACCTAAAGCAATTCCCCTTCTTTTGATTTACTGCTTGGGCTTGTTCAAGAGGTGGTAGCTAAATTCCAGGCAAAGTGTGGCATCTTAAGTCTGACTGGAGTGTGGCAGGCTCCTGTCCGCCTGTGCATTTGTCTGCTGTCATCCCTCCTGAAACTAGTTCTGTGTGTTATCCCCCAATTCTCGTGTCAGTGTGTTTGAAACACCGTGCCAGACACTACAGACTGAGAACTATGCTGAGCGAGACTGTCTGCATACCTTGCTCTCCTTGTGCTTCTGTATCTGCTTGCAACAGTCAGGCACTTGACTGTCAGCTTGCCAATCATGGCTGTAGAAGTGCTGTGAAGGCCGGGAAGCAGCCGCTTCAAGAGAAGCCCATCATCTGATGCAGCAATGTCTAAGTACAAGGAAAAGTGTGGTATCTGAAGTCTGACTGGATTAAGACCGGGGAGACTCGGCCACAGGTCTGTGTTTAGTGTACATGATTAGTTTAAAATATTAGTTGTTAACTGAAGTCCACTGTATTACTAGCTCTGCAAGATTTAGCATAAGAAACTGTCTCAGTACTGAATTCAAACTGTCATTCACAGTTATCGGCTTAACTTCCTATTACTCGTATCAAGAATTTCAGCCAGTTTTACCATGGCTCTAAGGATTATACTTAAGTAGGTTTATGTACTTAAAAGTTTTTAAATACTGATCGCTTATCAGTGTGCAATAATGCTTGTGAGGGGAATGATGCATTGCACTGTGTCTCTGTTTTAAGTGGTAATCTCAATTTGACACAGACCCAATTATTGGGCAAAAATAACATTCTGGGTTAAAACCTAGGTCATTCATTATGTAAAAGCAAAATGCACTTTGTCCTTCCTGTCAGGCCATTAACTTTATTATGCTTATTCAGCACACCGTTACTGCTGGGTGATACTGAGGTGAACCCTGGTCCTTTTTTCACTAGGACGAACTGCTTCAACTTTGTTTATGCTGGGCTAAAGATGATGCACCTTAGCACCCGCAGTAAAGTAACCAAAATGCACAAAGTTGAAGCCTGTATTGTATATCATAAACCTGATATCCTGGCTATTGGTGAGACCTGGCTGTATACTTCAATACCAGACAGTGAAATGACAGTACCAAATTACCCTACTTTTAGAAAATACCGTTTGAAAGGTGGCATATGTTTTACATCAAAAATGATTTTTGCAGATGTATTCAACTAAGTGTCTCCAGAATGTGGTTATGAATATTTAGTTGTACAAGTCAAGTGGGGTGAACCTAAAAAACTGAAAGTATGCTGTGTTGACAACCCCCCAAATTAGTGACAAAGGTTTTAATGGTTATGTTTATCTGATTTCTCTTTTTTGTAATCAACAGCTCATCACCTTAGGAGATTTTAACTTAAACTGGGCAGGTAACGATGTACTTAATTATAAAAATGCCCTACTTGATTTTGGCCGTGAACAGTTAATTGTAAAGCCCACCCATTTAAATTTGAAAATAAACAACCACACTTCACTCTACTGGTCTCTTACAAATAGGAAAAAGCACATTGTGTCCACAGGGCTGTTAGCTGACTGGATCAGCAGCAAAGCATCCAATATTTTATATTTGGAAAAGTGGTCGTAAAACTAAGCCCCCTCCCAAGACTGTGGAATTTAGGGTCTACTCCAAATTAAATATCCCTGACTTCTGGAAAAGCCTATCTGAAATAGACTAGATGCATTTAAAACTGATCCCAGATATCAATTATGCATTTGATTTCTTCATAAATCAGTTTACAAGAATTGTTAACCAACAGCCCCATTTGTAAAGAGATCAATCAATGACAGAGATCCTTGCTGGCTGAATGGTGACATAGTCAGGCTTATGAGGGAAACAGAGCTTGCGCTCTGCAAAGAAAGAGTAAATCATCTCAGGATTTCATTTTGTACAGGTGAAAAATAAATCATTGTAAGGAAGAAACTAAAATTTGCTGAAGCAATTTTTTTAGGAATCAATAACCTGTAAATCTGTTTCATCTCAAATAATCTGGGGGGGTCAATCAGGTCTTTGATAGTTCCTTCTACTGGGATTATCATAAATACGAATGAAGGGAATGAGAAGAACTTAACTTGTACGGAGGATATTTTTACTAGCTTAGAAGGGTATCGAGTTGGCCTTATTGGTAATAAGTTCGTATGAGGAGGGTAAAGGGAGGTAAGGGGAGAGGGGGTGGGGCAGCTGCTGAATAGGGAGCTAGATGCAATCTCAAGCAACCTAGACAGTCCGTGATGGCTTTTTGCTGGTGGTGATTTTCGTGTGTTCGGAATATGCCTGTTTTTTCCTGAAGGCCATGATCTTAAAATATCTCACTTCTGTTTGAAAGCTGTGAGTTCATTGGAAGTACTTAATTTACTGAAAAAGCTGAAACTGAACAAATCTAGTAATTGTGGCAGCTTATCACTTAAGCTACTGTCAATTACTGCATTTGAAGTAGCCAACCCAGTCAATTATTATTTTTTTATACAGTTACGTATCCCCGGAAGTCCTCTGCCTGCATCTGATGTCTCCACCCGCTCAGGCAGGGGTGTAGCCAGGAATTTTAAACTTGTACTCGAAACTGATGCACTGTTGCCCTACCCCCCCGTTGTACATAAACCAAAATATGTTCTCACGCCACACCATTGCCCCTCCCTGTTTGCCATGTCTGGGTTTAAGTTCAGTAATCAGTTTCCTCCTATAATCCTCTTTCTTTTGTTTTTCTGCCTGCCTGGTAAGTTGTTCTTGTTTGTGTATTTGGCTGGTGGCATCAGTGCCCCATAGCAAACAACAACAAAGGCAACCTGCGCTCAGGCACCGGGTATGAGACCCCTTCCCCTTGACCTCATGACTTAACCTTTGTGGCAGGGGGTGGGGAGCATCTCGACCCACCGGACCAAACTAGTGTTCGGGGAGGTGCCTTCCCGGGCCGTTGCTGAGGGGGACCATCGTCATCCTCACAGAGGACTCCCATTTTCTTCTTTTTCCTTGCTTCCCCAGAGGTCACGGCGTGCAATGGCACCAGCGGCAGCGGTGCGCACCCCGACCAAGCGCCTGCTGCAGACTCTCGCCCACAGTCTCCAGCACTGATGTGCCACCTCTCAGCCTCCACTAGGTGGCAGGCAATCGCCGAGCACTGCAATCCCCCTCCCCAGACAAGGAGAGCAGTCCTAGGGATGCTTGATCCTTCTCCTCCCTGCCAGCCCCCGGCGTCTTATGTCCAGTCCCGAACACGGGTCGCTAGCGCAATGTGAGGTATGGAGCAATTATTTTTAATTCATAATTTTCTCTTGCATAGGTGCGTAATCTATGGAAACAACTGTGACAGGGCTGGGTTAGACCCTGTCTCATTTGTTGTGCAGAGAGAGTTAAAAGCAAGGATCTATTTTGTCGTCTTCTATTCTGCCACATGTCTCTGTCTTGCCTGCCTGATTGGGCAATTAAGTTTTCTTTGTAGCACCTAGGAACTAGCCACTCTGATGGTCCCACAATTTCCTCCCCCGTTATTTCCCTTCCTTCACTTGCTATTTCTGTTCTTTCTTTCTTCTCTGCGGTAAAAAAAAAAAAAAAAAGGCACGGGGTCATGTCCGAGCATACAAAAACAGCGAGGCACTATACCGCACTGTTACAACAGCGACCGAAGACTGGAAAAAATTTTCTGTAGGGGGCTCTGCTCCCTCCATTACTCCATTAAGATAACCTCCTCGGGCGCAGCTCAGGGACTTGCGCTGTTACTTGTTGCATGGTATTGCCCTGCGCAATACTGTATACGCGGACATGACCCGGTAGGAAAAATATATATATGTGAAACTGGGATCCGTTGGTTTGTAAATGTAATTGATTATATTGCTGAAACGAATGCAGAAAGCTATGAGGTTGACAATGAGATATATTTTTATCTCCACAAGTGTGTTTACAGAACTGTCAACAAGAAACCACCTCTGGGACAAAATGTATTATTTCGTTGCACCTATTAAAGATTAAATGTGCTCTTCGGGTTGACCTCAGGAAATAAACTGATTAAGTTCTGATACATTTCGTGAGAAACAGGAGATCGCAAATTACAACAGCAGGAGGCAGAGTTAAAACTGCCAGCAAAAGACATCTTATAAAAAGACAGCATAGTTTTTGTTTAGAGAGATATATGAAGAGTCTGAAATTTAAACTGAGAAATACTCTCAGATGAAGGGCTTTCTTTGTTTATACTGCATGTACAAAGAGCTGTCCTGTACTATTTTAATTATTTTAATGTTATTGTTATTGATAATAATAAAATGCTACTTGCAAATTTTGTAACGTTTCTTGGTCTGCCTATGCTTCCTGACCTATGCCCTTACGACAACACTCATACATTATCCTTGTTCATAAAGCTAGTTCCTTATGTGATTTTTGTAATTACTGTCCCAAATCCATTCTTTCGGCCCTGCTCAAGAGTCAAGATAAACTTGTTTGGGTGGAGTAGATAACAGAAGGGAAAGGAAGGCAGAACAATTGAAGACGTGAGACTGGCTCAGGGGCAGGGAGAGATAGAAAGGTGAAGAGGAGCCTGGTTATGAGGAAAAGAAGAAAATAAAAAAATGTATTTTACTACAGCAAAGTCAGAGACTAACTGCTTAGGTGCTAGCCCAGATGAAGACTGGTGATGGAATGTTTTAAACAAAATGTAAAACTGATGAAATATAAAGTATTAGAAACATGAAACGTATAATTCTTTTACTGCAAGAGATTTGTAATGTATAAAGGAAACATACTGAATTTTTATTTTTCTCTCTGCCTCAATAAAAAGCTTTTAATAAAAATAAAAATAAATAAATAAAAAAAAGAAAAGAAACTTGTTTATAGTCCGCTAAATGAATACATCACAAACTTTGATCTGCTCTCCAAAAATCTGCATGGCTTTAGAAGGGGAATGGTACAGAGACTGCCTTGGTTAGATTCAAGGAAGCAGTACATAGAGCAATGGAGGCTGATTGTCTCATTCGTGGACCTACCCAAGGCACTCAACCTAGCTGACCATCCTTTTTTAATCAAACATCTGGGAGTTGGTAAACCAGCATTACACAAAAGGGTGAGGTGATATGTATGGTATTAGATAAAAATCCGTATCACAGCCACAGTGTGATATCCAGTTTGTGACATGTACACCGTGAAGATATCAATCACTGTGTACACGTCATCACCGGTTATCAACATCATGCAGCTAAATTAAAAAAAAAAAAAGTAGTCCCACATGATTTCTGTTCTATATAGGGAGTTATTGGCTTGGAAGGGGGACACCGTGGACTATATAAGGAGAGCATGGGAGAAGGACCTGGGAAGTCAAGTCCAGGAAGAGGTTTGGAATAGGGCTCGTTCTACTGTACACTGGGGGTTAGCAGCAATCAGTTGGCAAGATTTTGCCTGGAAAATTTTCATTAGGTACTTTCGCTCGCCAAAATACTTGGGTAGGGTTCTTATTGAGGATGGGATAGAATGTTGGAGAGGGTGTGGGCAATTACAGGCAACTTATTTACACATGCTTTGGAGCTGTCCAGTGGTTCCACCTTCATGCAGGAGCTGCAACAGGCCCTGGGATTAATGCTTATAACAGATATAAAAATAACTCCCACGTGTTTCTTGTTTATAGAAATGCTGGAAGGATGTAGAGATACATCCACCACTAGATTTTTGAACATTGCTTTCTTAGCTGCCCAGAAGGCAATAACCAGAAGTTGGAAGTCACATCCCCCCATCACCATAAGACACTGGCAGGAGATTATGATAAACATATATAGAATGGAGGCAATGACAGCTTCCTTGAATAAAAAGGTATCCCAATTTGAAATGCTGTGGAGGCGATGGGTCCTATACATAGCAGGGGAAAGGCCTGATTTTGTACCATAGCCCCGGGTATCCCCTTCTATTTGGGGAGCTAGAGGTGAAGGGTGAAGAAAAAAGAATGAGTTAATAAATATCTGAATTTATATATGTATAGACAAACTGATCTACATAAAATGTATAGTTGGATAATAGCCTAGAGTCCATTACCTCTGATGATAATACCTAACAGGTTAGGAATAGTAAGGTCTTAAATATAAAATTGCCTCTGTTATGATTCATATGAGATGTACGAATATGCTATGTATGTATTTCGGTTATGGAAAATTATACATAAATAAAGAAAGTTAAAAAAAAAAAAAAAAAAGTAATAAAAACCGGAGTGCTACTGTATAAAATGGACATGCGATGTCCTGTTGTGTGATACCTATGTATCACAACTTGTGGACAGTGACCTCGGAAACCCCACTTGTGGCTTTGTTACACTCCGTCACTTGTGAGCTGAGGTCACTGTGCACTCATTGTGATACAAACGATATCATACACCAGGCCATCGCGTATCCACTTATTAGCATGTTTTAGGCACTAGACATAGACATCAGAGTGTAAAATTTGGAGGTTCTATTTCTTCTTGTAGGTGGGTTCAGAATGAGGTCCCCCAAGGATTCATACAGGGCCCATTATTGATTTCTTTATTTACTGATCCAATAGCAAGTATCACCCATGACTGTGAGCTTCTACTTTACATGAATCATACTGTGCTGTACTCTTACAGCTCCTCTGCAAGTCAGATAATCTCACCAAAGAATTTGTCATGCTACAGAAGTAAAGTCAAAATAACCTGGCTTTAAATAAATCTAAAACCAAGGTTACTGTATATCTTCTAATTAAAGCCGCCCTCTAATACAAGCTACCCTCCAACAGGCTGCAGCTCAATTTAAATGGTTGTAATAGGAGCCGCCCTCCAACTGAAGCTGCAGCTTGTATTAGGGACGGCTAATTTCCTGGCCAAGTGGTCTGGTGTCTGGCAAATTTGAAATGGTACAGTATTTTATTTGATACAATTTTGTACAGTCAATACAGTATTGTTTTCTGAATCAGGATATCTTGGTTCACACTTAATTGTTCTTTTATTCCTTTTGTTTTGTTTTCAGCCAAGTTCTTGCTAAATGGCACTTGTACCCGTGATTGCACAGAGAAGCACAGAGTTTCCATGCCACACTCCCTGAGAAGCCACAGAAAAAACAGAGCTTACCCGCTTCCATTTCCTTTGGGGCCAGCATGGAGATGACGGGAGCGCAGGCTAGGATGGACTAAAGTCCCTGTGTCAGAGGGTCCGTTCATGGAGGTAGTTGCCTCGGGGGACTTCTGACAGACTTCAGATCAATCTGCCGAGGTCAGTCTGGGACGATGAAAATCATCCTGCCCCCCTGAGCATACAACTTGATCATAACTCTCTGAATAAAGGGAAGAGGAGGAAAACGTACAGGGAGCGTCTTGAATATTGTAGTCAACACATCCTGACAGAAAACACCAGGGTCAGGACTTCTGAAGCAGGATTGAGGCAATTTTGCATTGAGAGGGGATGCACAAGGTCCAGGTCCAAACTGCCCCATTTGTCGAAAACGACTGCACGAAATCTGATCTGACGCATCGTACTCGAGGTACCACTCTCACAACCTCACTGCCCTACTGTAGAGAGGGTAGGGGGACACCCCAACCTGTTTGCTGTTGTAATACATCACAGCTTTGTCATTGTTCGGAAGTAGGAACACTTCATGGCAAGGGGCATACTTCAGGACTTTGCTTATAACTCTCATCTCTAAGAAATTTATGACAAGATGAGGATCCTTCTGGCTCCACACCAGCGTGTGGAGGTCTAGACATTGAGTCCCCCATGGATTTTGTCCCAGGCTCTGTCAACTTGTATGCAGGATATGGATGTGCGGTCGGAGACCACTGCTTGCTGTGGAAGACGAACAGAGTCCCCGCATCTGCTCAACCAAAAAGAAGGCCGAATCGAGTTATTTTCTGTATTGTAACGAGCCAACCAATGATGCTGTTTCTCCTGTCCTCCGGAACTAAGTGGTCGCCTTGGAGATATCCAGAAGGGCTCCTAAGAAGAAGAGCTGCTGGGAAGATGAACTGGCACCTTCCCCAAACCTGGAGAGAACAACCGAGAAGCTGCGGTGACTGCTTCCTGTGTCTCTTAACTGGAAGGGCTGGCTAGCAGCCAAATGTCCAGGAAGAGAAGACTTGGACGCCAAGATTTAGGGAACTGTTCCCTGAACAGGAACTTGTTTAACCTTCCAAGGTCGACAAATAGGCCCATGCCACTTGTTAACTTAGAACCAGAAGCAATGGAAATAGGAACCTGTGCTTCGTTCCTGCTGTGGAGTGATTTTTGCTGCCCAGTACCCGCAGAGGCCCCATCTCAGAAGCAGAGAATGAGTGACTGAGAGGCCAACAGACTGGCTGCTGTCTGGGTGGAAGGTCTGGGGAAAGCTGCGAAATTGGGAGAGTATCCCTCTCAGACAATCCTGATAACCTATAGGTTCACTATACTGGACTTCCACTGGTTGTAAAACCGAATTAGATACCCCTCCTACCACCGAGAGGTGCCCCCCACCTCAGACAGCTGGGGTGGGGTATGGGCTGGAGTCACAGAGGTTAGTACAGGGTGCTTTCGGATTCTGTGCCCTCTACTGCGTTATCTTAGTGGCTGAGGGATTGGTTCCTGACAAGGGCACCTAGGCCACTACCTCGACAGGACTGTTTGTCACGAGGATGTCGTGGGGTTTAAGTGGCAGCCCTATTGTTCTGAGTGGCCTTTAGCTGAACAGATAAGCACAGTCAAGGAGAAGTTAACCACCTGCTGCCAGCGGCAACTGCCTTAGAGGCAGAGATGTAGGTGTCCATAAAAGCTTTGGTTGATTATTGGGCTATATGCCCCTAGCAATGGAGCATTAGATTTTGTGAGGCTCTTGACCATTGCATTAAGTATGTTCCGCAGGGTGTGCTGGTACTGAGGAATGTAGGAACTCAAGACGTAGGAGTCTGCATTGGTCCACAGATGAATACTGAAATGTTAGGTGGACCCCATATCCCTGAGGAAAAGGAACTGGAAAGAAGATCTTCCATCACACTGATGCAGAGGGTTTGCATTCCAGCCCATAAAATGAGTCATCCACTGCGTCTTTGACAAAGCAGAAGAGGGAGAGACTCATCCAGATCCACTTCTACCCCAAAATAGCCTCCAAAGGCAGGTCAGGACTAGGGAGACACCACGACCGGCGCGGGGAGGAGTTCAGCACCATCTGTGGTGCCACACTCAGCGCAAATTACATAATTCAAGCCCCCTCTGTTCTGCTCTCAGCTCCGATTTCAGCTAGATGAATCACTGAGCTCAGTGCTATTTCTCTCAACACCGCATAGAGAGCTACCTGCAATGGTTGATTTCTAAGGTGCCAATTCTTAAAGCAGCAGGCACAGGAAAAATCAATCTATCAGAACAGAGGTAATGGGATTGGGGGGCATAGCTCTCAACTGTCCCCGATTTTCAGGGATTTTCCCTCTAAATTTTCCTCAGTCCCTTTTAAAAGTTGTGTCTTGTGACTGTGCAGTGGGGACAGTAAGCACTAAGCATAAGATAATGTCAGACATTCAAATTACAAATTTCTTCTTCAGATAATGCATCTTACACTAATCCCCTTATTCTATCAGCTTTCTGAGTCAATAATACCAGCTTGTAAGATGTGTCACTGATTTGGAGTATTTGTCCCTTATTTTATTATGCCTTTGATTTTTGAGGCAAAAGGTTGAAAGATATGGGCGCGGTTGTATTGGCTTCCTTAGTTCTACCCCTACATCTACATACCTCTCAACCTCCTGCAACACAAATCAGGAACAGGGCTGAAAAGAATCAAGGACAAAGGATCAAAATAAGGGACATATCTTAAAACATGGTGATGTCTACTCAGGAAGCTGGTAGAATAAGGGGTATAGTGTAAAATGCATTTTCTGAAGAATAAGTCTGTAAATTTAATACTTGACATTATTTTGTGCTTACAGTCCCCACCATTCAGTCATGGAAACACAAAGTTTAGGAAGGATAGAGGAAACTGTTGTGGCAAAATCAGGGACATCCTGAAAATCAGAAGAGGTATGGCTGCGGGATACTGCAGTTAGACTTACTGTATTAATTTTAATGGGGACCCAAAAAAATTTCAGGGGGACTCCCACATTGTAGCCGAGGACTCCCATTTTTTCTCCCAGAAAGTCCAGGACCCCAAATAAAAATCCTACCGAGAGCCCTGTCACCTGTTCTGTTGAGGTCTGGAGGGACCCTATTTGAATCTGGTGTTATTACAGATCCGTTCTGGTTCCACATATCAAAAGATTGAAGGAAGAAAATATCACGACTTCTCAGAGACAAAAAAGTAAGTCACACTGAACCTCTGATAACAGGCTCATCTTACAGACTTAACTATGAAAGAGCAAAAAACTGGCAGCAAATGGAAGGCTCACAGCAGCTGATGGCCCAAAAAGGATGCTACTACAGAAAAAAAACAAGAACAGAGGTACAACACGAGGAAAACTCTGATAAACCAATCAAAAAAGATGAACCCAGCTGCAGGGGTAAATCTGCCTCCTCGCAGAATTCTTATTATCCCCTCATGAGGAAGCGACAATGTCTCTTCAAAAGAGAGGTTAGAGGACTGAACCATATTAGCCACTGAAGCACGAGAGATTGGTGGGACGACCCATTTTTTTAGCATAGTTTTTAGAACAGGTGGAATTAGGTTTCCAGAACAGGCAGCATTAGGTTCGCAATTTTGCCAACTTATTAATATCAAATTACTTGGAAAACAAAAAAACTAAATAAATGCACTAGAATGCTACCTTTTAGTAAAGAAAGTAAATTTTTATTTGAAGACTACCCATTCCCCTGGGCTCAGGGTGCTGTAAAATGGTCAGGACAATCCATAAATTAAGACATTTCCAAATATAAAAATCGTGATAACTATTTAACAATAAAAACAAAGGTTTGAAATAATATAAGTTAAAATAAATAAATAATAAATAACAGTCTTAATAGCAGCCAGTGTGTCAGATGCTTTGCCTATAATACAATGGTCTTTGGTCTCCCTTAATATTTATTTATTGTATAAATCGGATTTACAACCTTTGAGCCAGAGGCTCATTTACAAAGGTACCTCGTCACAGAGGACATACAGAGTCAACATACGTACAGAATACAGTCATATAGTAACATAGTTTTACACAGTTGCTTGAACATAATGAGTAATTAAAACAAGCATTTGTCAATCCCGAATGTTTGCTTGCTGGCATTGGCATTGGTAGTGTAGAAGTTAGAGAGCTGCATAATAGGAATGGCAGTGAAGTATTGAACTGAAGCCAATCCCACCACCACCCTGCAGAGACTGACAGGCATCAGGGTGTGCCTTTGGGTCATCAGGCATAACGGCCACGCCATTTCACCACACCCTACCCTGCAGACACTGATAAGTGTCATGGTATGCCTTGGGGTCTTTGGCCCTTATGCTCACCCCATTCCATCAGGAAATATGGTGAGATGAGTCCTGTATAGGAGAATGGGGTGAACTTTGGAGCCTTAGAGTCCAAGGCACACCTCGATGCCTCTCACTGGCTGCAGGGTGTGGAATGGTATGAGCATTACAGGTGAGAATCCAGTCACACCCCTGATGTTTGTCAATCTCTACAGGCTGGGGCATTATGGTGAAACCCTAATGCCACAGAGATTCGTTAACATTTTCACTCCAAATTTTCAACATGGGTTTTGTGACCCCACCTTATGAACAGTGGCAATATCAGTTTGTTAGCGAGCTGATTTCGCTGGCGACTTCGCCATTTGGCACCACAGGTGCAAAACACATTCGAACAAAGGTGTGAAAAATGACAGCTGTACTATTCATGGGAGAGTACAAAACATGGCAACCCCGTCAGCCATAGGAACTGTTACCACGCTGGGGTGAGTTCCCAGTGTGGCACCGATAGTCTTTTGGGGGGGACAGTGGAGCAGATGAAATTGGGCACCCCGTCGCCATACAGACTGCTGCCATGCTGGGGTGGGCTCCCAGCGTGGCACCTGAAAACTCTGTTGGGGGCACAGCACAGCCGATGGGGGATTGGGCACCCCCGTCAGCTATACAGTGTGTGCGTGGGGGGGGGGGAGTGCATGAACATGCAATATATGTGTGTGTGTGTGTGTGTGTGTGAGGCGCGCATGAGCACGCGATATCTTATCGCTGCTCACTGAAGCGTAGCTCTCCCTTTCAACTGTACGGCACTGCATTTTCGGATCATGGCACTATGTTTCTTGAACACGTGTGCAAGCAAACATAATAAAAATGAGCAGTGGTGCAGTATTCACTGGTGTCATGTGGATGGGCAGGTGTGGATACAAATTCCTGCAAGCAGTATGTACTTTATCTCTGCACCATCTTTTCTTGGTGCGGTTTCACTCCTGGGAATCCAAAACAGACCGATGAGCAATAAAAAGGATGTCAGAAATACATCACTAAAACAAACAAACGAACAAAAAACGATATGATTAGTTTTCTTCCACTGTGGAAGGAAAATAATCACAGTTTTCTTTTTAGTAATAATGTATTTATTATTAATAACATTATATTAGTAACAGCAGCTTAATCTGGTTCAAGGTCAGTTGGCATTCATCTGTATCCCCCTCCCCCGGGTCGTGCCTGAAAATAGGCAGGATTTGTCTAGTGCAATTACCCGGTCAACAAAAACTAAATAAATAAATACATTTCTGAGATGCTTATATTGACTTCTACCTATCAAATACAAAGATAAGTAGATTGTGACGGCAGATAAAGACTCATCTGTCTATCCAATATGATTATTTTTCTACCTAACATTGTGACCACTCTATCCTTGGACCACAGTCACTGGGCCTCTTGCCCTTACACTGCCTCAAGCCCGAATGTCCATCCCCCCTCAGGTCCCTATCCCATCCATGTTTGAAACTCTTTACTAATTTGGCTTCTGCCACTGACTTTAGGAAGCTATTCCAGCCATCCAACACCTTCTCCATGAAATAAGTACTTCCTAACATCCCTTTTTAATCTTGCCTCCACAAACCTCTACCCATGTCCCCTGGTTACTGTGTTTTTGTTCCTCGTATGAAGATCCTGCAGTCCATCCTGTGGATACCCCTCAATAACTTGTAGTTCTCAGTCATGTCCCGCTCTCCCTTCTGTACTCGAGAGAGTGCATACTAAGGTTCTTCAGCCTCTTCTCATACGTTCTCCCCTGCTACCCCATATCATTTTCATAGCCTTCTCGGAACTCTCTCCAACCATTCCCTGTCCTTTCAGAAGTGGGGTACTCCAGAACAGAGTACAGTACTCCAGCTGCGGTCTCACCATGGGACAGTACAGGTACAAATACTGCTGTTTTAAAGTAAGATGCCATTGTGCATGTGTGTTGGGAGGTGGAAGGCTAGGTTTGCTAGCCAAGGCACCTAGCTTCACCTGAGCTATTTCCTTCTAGCTTGCTTGAAAGGACAGAACTAAGAACCTTACCAGAGTAAGGGAAAGGATTAATACTTTTGGCTAGGCAGATTTACTGTGTGTTGCTGTTTTTATTTTGTACTCACAGGGATTGTTACTGTTTGTTGCTAACATTTTATTGTTTTATTTTGTTCTCTGATTCACATTGCTGTTGCTGGGTATACCTTCTTCTGCATTATTACAAGGTGTGCCTACAGGTGTGTGCTAACAGATTACTGCTGTAATCTTCTTATTCAAATTGTCTTTTGCAAGGTATATCTTCTGTTACTGCTTTATTTTTCTCTGTAGCAAAGTGTTTCTTACAGGGTATATCTTCTGTGAAACTATTACAGGTGGTGCTTAAATTTTTGTGACTTTTTATCAGTAGGCTAAGCAAAATTACTGTTTGCCCCTATTTTATTTATTTTTTGCTGAAAATGTTGTTTTTTTTTTTTGTCTCAGAGGTGTTGCAATCTCCTTCTCACACTGAAGACAGGGAGAGTGAGAAAGCAGCCGCAGCTTTCTTGAATCAAGGAGGTTATTTTCTAGACTACACTGAACTGAATTATTACTTTTTGGACCTGTATAAGTAACTAGTATTGATTCTGTTTTGGGGGGTGAACTTTTCTTAGTTTTAACTTTAATTTGCCTGGGAGGAACTGTAGTTGGGAGATATTTGCAGTCAGTTGTGACTAGACCTGTTACTTAGCCTTTGTGAAATAGGTGTCTGAAAGGAAGGAAGGCACTCCCCAGGGTGGAGGGTAAGAGTTACAGGTGATTGTTTCTGGACAGCATAGGTTTGGTGGAAGGCATCCTTGGGATGGCAGAGAAAGGGGAGATATTGCTGATTGGGGACCTGAATATGCCAGATGTTGACTGGATCACCTTTGCTGCAGCCACATCCAAGAGCAGGGCCATTCTCGATGCCCTACAGGGGGCATGCCTCAGACAGCTAGTTTTGGAACCCACTCGGGAGAGAGCAATCTTAGACCTAGTACTCTGAAATGGGGATGGAGAGAGGATCTCTGATCTTGAAGTGGGTAGCCATCTGGGAACAAGTGACCACCAAACAGTGTGGTTCACGATAAACTTAGCTGTAGAGTCAAGCTACACAAAAGCGAAGGTACTGGACTTCAGGAGGACTGATTTTGACAAAATGGGAGAGTGCCTCAGAAAAGCACTAGCAAACAGGCAAGAAGGTGGGGTGGAGCAACAATGGGGAAACATCAAAACCGCCATCACAGAGGCAACAAATCTTTGTGTGAAGCAAATAAACAAACCAAAAGAAAGAAAAAACCACTATGGTTCTCGAAAGAAGTGGTGGGGAAGGTAAGGAAAAAGACAGCATTCAGGAAGTATAAGGAAACACAGAAGGAGCAAGACAGAGAACTATACCAGTTAAAGCAGAAGGAAGCAGGTAAGGCAGTCAGAATAGCAAAGGCCCAAACCGAGGAAAAGATAGCCAACTCGGTTAAGAAGGGGGATAAAACCTTTTATAGGTACATTAGGGAGCAAAGAAAGACTAAGGCAGGGATACTGAGGCTGAACAAAGAGGAAGGTGGATGGGTAGACAGCGACAGTGAAAAAGCAGGGATACTGAACAAATACTTCTGCTCGGTGTTCACAATGGAAAAGCAGGGAGAAACACCTAATCTGGTCAATAGAAGCACTCTGGATAGCGGGGTTGATATTAGTCCTTTCACAGAAGAAAGGGTTCTGAAAGAACTCTTAAAACTGAAGGTGGATAAAGCAATGGGACCTGATGGGATTCATCCCAGAATTTTAAAAGAACTAAGGGAAGAACTAGTAACACCACTGACTACCCTTTTTAATAAATCATGGGAGGATGGGGTGGTACCTGAGGACTGGAGGAGGGCGGATGTGATTCCCCTTCACTAAAGTGGGAGCAAGACAGAGGCAGGAAAGTACAGACCTGTCAGTCTAACTTCAGTGGTAGGGAAAATGATGGAATCACTTCTGAAGACAGTATAACGCAGTGGTCTAAGGCTCTGAGCTGCAAATCTGGTGACATCCAGCACACCAGACCTGGGTTTGAATCCCACAGCTTCCACTTGTATACTGTGTGGCCCTGAGCAAGTCACTTAACCTCCTTGTGCTCCCAGGTCGCTCCTGTAAAAAAGCTTTCAGCTTAGTGTGCTATACCTGGTTAGACAACTAAATAAATAAAGGAAAGAATTGTTGAGTACCTTGAGGCCAGTGGGGCACAGGACCCAAGGCAGCATGGATTCACAGTGGGAAGGTCATGTCAGACAAATCTAATTGATTTTTTTGACTGGGTGACCAAAGCAGTAGACCAGGGATGGGCTGTGGACATGGCCTACCCAGACTTTAGCAAGGCATCTGACACAGTCCCGCACAAAACATTAATAAACAAATTAGCCAGCCTGGGAGTGGGTCCTAGGGTGGTAGCCTGGGTAAAACACTGGTTGGACAACAGGACACAGCGGGTAATAGTAAATGTAGTCCACAGTGAAGAAAGGAGGATTACTAGTGGGGTACCGCAGGGTTCAGTACTGGGGCCGGTCCTTTTTAATGTCTTTATAAGTGACATTGCAGAGGGACTGGAAGAGAAAGTATGCCTCTTTGCAGATGACACAAAGATCTGCAACAGGGTTGATACACAAGTTGGGGTGGAAAGGATGAAAAGGGACTTGGCAAGGTTGGAGGAATGGTTAAATGTATGGCAGCTTAGATTCAGTGCAAAGAAGTGCAAAGTAATACACATGGGAAACAAAAATCCAGGGGAAGAGTACACAATGCGGGGGGAGATACTGACAACAACAAAAATGGAAAAGGACCTGGGGGTAGTCATATCAGATGACCTAAAGGTGGGACAGCAATGTGAGAAGGCAGTAAGGAGGGCTGGGGGGATACTGGGATGCACAGGGAGAGGCATCAACAGTAGAAAACAGGAAGTTGTTGGCCCTCTGTACAGAGAGTTGGTAGGACCACATCTGGAGTACTGTGTACAGTTCTGGAGACCCCATCTCTGCAAAGACAGACAGGGTGGAGGCTATCCGGGGAGGGCAACCAAAATGATGCAGGGTCTGCATCAGAAGACATATGAAAAAGACTAAAGGAACTAAGATGTATAGCCTCGAGGAAAGGGGGCATGATAGAAACTTTCAAATACCTAAAGGAATCAACAAAGTCCAATAGGGTAGCATCTTTCAGAAAAAGATGTGCAAGAACAAGGGGCACAATTTGAAGATAGAGGGGGCTGCCAGAGGTAAGTGAGGAAGTATTTCTTCACAGAGAGGGTTGTGGATACATGGAACAGCCTTCCGAGGAGGTAGAGTCAAAAATAGTGGGGGAATTCAAGAATGCATGGGACAGACATAAGGCAATTCTAGTGGGGGGTAGGAAGAAGTAGGCTGTTGGTTAACTAGGATCTGCAGCTTATCTGCTAGGTAGGGAAATGGGCAGACTAGGTGGGCCAAAGTGGTCCTTATCTGCCATCAAATTCTATGTTTCTATGTTACCAAAAATACATATTGGATGTGGGGAGCCGCTTCCAGAAAAGCAAACTGGAAGTACTAGTATGGAGGTCAGAGACTGTGACCTCTGGGGCCAGGCTGAGTAGCCTGCAGGTGTAGCTGTGTCACACTTCAATAACAGTGAAGTTACAGGGACAGTCACATGGACCATTTTTCTTTAAAACTGTGCAGTTTGTAGGGTTAAAAAATTGATGCACCTATTACACTTTCACCATTTCATCCAGATATTAATGTTAAATAAACGCTGCTCTGTCCTGTAAAAACCTGCTTGGTTCCATTACAGAGGTCATGACCCTACTCTAGCAATGTACCATGGGACCTGATGATGTGTTGATGCTCAGGCTGCTGTAGTTCTGCTTTCTCTCTGACTACATTTTGTAATTTGTTACATGTCGGCTAATAAACTTCACTGAACGTGCACTGCAGTTTCCTAAGGTAGAAGTGTGCTAGACTAAAAAGAAAATGCTTTGAAATTAGTCTGTTGTCTGTGAGGTGTTAATGGTCCTTTGGCAGGATAATTGGATTATGCCCTGCAAAGCAAGACACACTGTATGAGACTGTACTTTACCTATAGTATTACTGCAGTCACAGAATGATAATGTTCTTCAGTGTAGTGTTTAAGTCTGACACTCTTCAACCTCAGAAAATAGTACTGCACTTTCCACAAAGTTTGTAAGCCAATTATAAAACAAAACATAGGAGATGATGGCAGAAAGACAGTTGGTCCATCTATTTTATAGATCAAGGGAGTGCTCCTTTTCACCGTGTTCGAGATAATCCTTAATGATGGATTGACACTTGAGACCCAGGTATCATCCGTCATCAGGAGTGTTTTTTACCACCTGAGGAATGTTGCCTAGATTCCGCCTGACGAAGTGCTCTCACTGGTACATGCATTTGTGACATCGCAGCTCAATTACTGCAACACTCTGTACCACAGGGTCACTGGAGGGGTTCTCAAGCGCTCAAAACCTCTAGGATGGGGTGCTCAATCAAATAAACTTTTACTTACTCTTATTATCCGAAGGGTGTCTCATGCACAGCTGCCCTGGAAACGGGCATGTTCAGGAAAGGTTTTTTAAATTTTAATATGTTATTGATCAATCTCTATCAATAATATATTGATATCACCACTGATACCACTTCTGCAGTTGTAAGAGTGGTCTCACGTACATCCTCAGGGTATCAGAACCATTCACCTTTGCTTTCAGTTCTCATACCCTATGAATGCCTGCGAGACCACTCTTACAACTGTGACAGTGGTCTCAATGGTGGTATTAACATATACACGATGCAAGATCAAAGCAAAGGCACAGCAGTTAATTAAGGGATCAGAGAGAAAGCAGGAATACAGATGCACTATCACCAACACATCATAAGTCCCATGATGCACTGCAAGAATAGGGTTATAATCTAGTTTATTTAACCTTAAATCTGAATGAAACAGGAGGGTGCAATAAAGACAACCATCATTCAAGTCAAATGCCCACATGGTTTTAAAGAAAAAAAGGGTTTTTGAGACCTTCCCTTTAAGTACAGCTGCTGGCTCTTATCTTTCTCTCACCCTCCGGTTTGGCTGTAGAAGTCAAACAACACACTGTTTTAGAGCACTTTTAAAGCTGTCCCTGCCAGGTATGCTGTTTTGGTTTTGTATCCAAGAAGGTCCCAACAGGGGAAGTGGTTAGCTCACTGAATTGGTAGCATATTATGGAGCCTTTCACCTCTAGGTCACTGGTTCAAATACAGCCCAGGTCAGTAGTGGCTGAAAACCATCTATCACCTGAAGGCCATTTTCTGGCCTATAAGAAATAAGTTCTGGTGGTCTCAGTCCGGTTTCCAGTGGGCAGGTATCCACATTACACAACTAACAACACAACTGGCACCATTACTGGCAGTCTCACATGAGAAGCCAAGGACTGAATGGGCAAGGAGTCTGAACTAGGGGTGCAAGGATTCTCTGGAATCCATTTCGTTAGCACAGAGTTGGAACTTCAGTGATTTTGTTTCCAGATCCGATTCAGATTAGATTCCATTTATGGAATTGGAATGGAATCAGAATTTCCAATTCTGAATCTGACCAAGCAGATAACCCTCCACAGTGCAAAATATGAAGTAAACCAACACCCCCCACAGCTTCCCAGACACAAAATATTTCTATCTCCAAGTCCCCTCCTCCTTTTACACCTAGCCTAAAAGAGGTCCTTTCTCCCTTCCTTGACCTGCTGGGCAGTCACACTGGGCACCTGTGGCTGTGACCATCTGGCTGGCTTTGGACTGTAATTTGGTTGGTACTGGTGATCACTCACTAGGTCAAAGAGGGCGTTGGCTCAGTCCAGCCAGCAGCTCTGTTCTTCCCCCTCCTTGACAGAGTCACTCCTTCTCCCCCCCGCTAGATGTTAATAATAATCTTTATTTAAATTAAGCGCCTTTCAAATATCAAGGTGCTGTACAGTAAGGTTAAAACAACAATAATAAAATCAGCAATGACAACAATAAAATAATCAGTAGGGGTCCCTTCAGAACAAACCATTAAAGGCCTGATGCCATAAAAAAGTTTTCAATGCCTGTTTAAATCCCCCCCCCAAAGTCGCGCACTCCTGCAGTTGACGGGGTAGAGAATTCCAGAGAGTAGGGGCCACGTACATGAATGCATGGGCCCCAGAAGATCTTAAAGACACCCTTGGAATCTCCAGCAGCCCCTCATCAGCTGAATGGAGCTGTCGCTCAGGGCAGTAAGGTACAAGGAGCTCTTTCAAGTAGTCAGGGCCAAGTCCACGTAGGGCTTTATAAGTCAATAATCCGACTTTAAAGGTGATCCGCCACCGAATCGGCAGCCAGTGCAGATCGCGCAGCACAGGGGTAATAGGAAAAGATCGAGAAGTCCTCATGCAAGTCTCTCCTGGTTTGGTCCAAGCTGACCCATCTCACCCAACCCACTGCATTCCCCCTCAAAGATAACTAACGGAGAGTGTGATAAGATTAAGAGGACACCGGATACCCAGCATGGCTGCATTCCAATCCACTTATGCAGTACTGATTGAGCACAGCCCAACCCCAAGGTGTCTTCTGAGGGAACTGGAGGTGGCCAATCCACATCACACCCTCGGTTCCCAGCAGCACAAGTGCCATGTCTCTGACTCCAAGACTGTAAGAGGAATCTAGGCGGTGGTGCTGGCAGGCCACCTCCTATCATCTATTACACAATCACGTGATGAAATGCAACTGCCAGTCTGAGAGGGAGGGACAGAGGATGAACTGCAAAGAAAACTGGAGGGAAAAAAGTCTGTAGTGGGTGGGCTGAGGTGGCTGACCATCACAGCGGACTCTGGGACCAGGCAGGTGGGAGATACATCATAATCGGTGGTGGCTTGACAGTGACGGTGGCATGGGGTGCGGCACTCCAGAGAACACCTACCCATAAATAGTAGGGCCACCCTATGAGTGGTGCATGACAACTAGGAGGTGGCTGGCCTGGTATTGGTGCTGTGGGGGTTGGAGTCATGGAACTGAGTCGGCAGTCAGACCAGTGCTGGTGGACTGCTCATTAGTTCAGCTGGGTCACAAGGAAAATGGCTGTCTGTCTGTGAAGTGGACAGAGTCGGATGGACTGTGAGGTGGACTTGGGACAGGGAGGGGACCCACAGTGGCAGCAGCAGATACAACTCTAGCAGCAGCAGCAGTGCAGCGCTCAGGTAAGGGGGGTGGTAGAAGAGGGAGAACTGTCATTGTACTGGTCTTACAAACATGTTTGTAGTACTATAATTGGATGCAGATTCAGAATCAAATTCCGAATCCACATTGCAACCCCTTTACAGAATTCTGATTTTCTGCCTTTAGTACAGAAAATCAGAATTCTGAAAAAAAAGCCTGAAATCCAAAGTATCTGACTCAGTCAGATTCCGAGGAACCCTTGTCTGAACTAATCTCTCACCTCTGCAGTAGTTCCTAATGACAGGATTGAGGCATACTGGCGGGGTAATGTGGGGGAAGCTGCTGCATCTGTCATGTGGATCAATAGAGGGTGTCATTGGTCAGTCTGGCAACTTGCAGAGTACTAAATTCACACACACAGAAAACAAATCTTAAACAAAAAAAGGTTCCAATAATATGACCAGTTCATTTGGAACCATCTGGAGTTGTAGTACTAGGTATTTCTGTTTGAAGATGGCAAGATTCTAGGTGGAACTTGAAGCTAAAAGGTCAGTCCACTTAACAGTATTATATGCAACATCAATTGGCTAAAAAGGCAAAGAGAGGTGGTGGTGGGTGATTATCATCAAACAATCGAGTGGGATTAAGAAAGCTTTCTGTCCCAATTAAGCAAGATGCATGAAAAGCAAAAGGCTCACCTCAGATATCCTCCTCAGCTCCAGCCTCAGAGCTGCCAAGTTGTCATTGAGAAATCAAGCAGGCAGAATGACGTATTAGGTCACACCGAGTGCGACAGAACGACTGAAAAATGGGGGTCAGCCGGAAACACAGAACTGCCGCTGCGCGATCTGGCTTCCAGTGCTGGAAACAGAACCTGTGTGATAATTAGTTTTAGTACTATTTGATATCTTTCATGTCCCCATGCCTCCTTGAGAGGGAAAGGGCCAGATTTAGTGTAGTGTTTTGTGTCAGTCCACCCCTCTGGCTCCGAGATGGAGGCGCCGAGTTAAAAGGGGCATGTGTCAGCCTTGCAATGGTCCTGCATGGAGTAGAGTGTGTAGCCCGAGTGAGACCGGCATCTGGTGCTTTAAATCCCGAGGACTCACCTTCCGCCCAGCTCCCGTTCTGACCTGCCAAGGTAACCCAAAACCCTTTTCCTACTTAAATACACAAGGCACCTGGCGTTCGCTCTAGCGAGCTCCGACCCTGCATCACGTGTCCCCGAGCAACCTTATCAAATTTTCATCCCATCAACCAAAAATTAGGGATGGCTTTGATTTAAGGGGGTGAGGGGGAATTATTTTGCTTGACCCAAGAAAACTAGAGCCAGCTTGACTGGATCCCGTGGGTTGTGAAAATGACAGGGTGCTGAGGGGTTTGAAGAGATACGGTGTGGCTTTAAAATAACTGACTGGCTGTTTTACTGTAACCTTTCCCAGCCTTGGCACTTGCACCTGTTTCCAGGGCTAGAAAGTTACGGGATCGCTGTGTGTGTCTTTTGCCCCAGATCGCTAGGGCCATGTACGATGCGGAGCAGAACGCAGTAATGACAGTAGGGGGGTGTTGCACTGGTAATGGATGCTTAGTTTCGGACAGAGTCGCTGTGACAGGCCTGGTGGAAAGAAACCTTTCCTGCTGTCAAGTGCTCTGTTGGGGCGCGCACAGCCGACAGGGATTGGGCACCCCCATCGGCTATACAGTGTGCTTGGCGTGGGGGGGCACATGAGCATGCAATATGCGTGCGTGTGTGTGTGTGTGTGTGTGTGTATGGGAGGCGCACATGAGCATGCGATATCTTATCGCTGCTCACTGAAGCGTAGCTCTCCCTTTCAACTGTACAGCACTGCATTTTCGGATCATGGCACTATGTTTCTTGTACATGCGTGCAAGCAAACATAAAAATAATTTCAGACATGACAGGTTGGTACCAGCAGATACTGGCAGAGGAGACGGAGCCCAGGGGGAGAGGTAGTTCGGCCCAGAGGGCTATGTCAATAGTGATAGAGAGCAGCGAAGCATCTCTTAGAGACAGGTGCAGCAGCAGGTGTTGAACAATTTGTTCCGTAGGGCAGTTTTAAAGATGGCAATTTTGGTGGTTTTGGAAAAGGCTGCAGGGAGCGAGTTGAACCAGGACGCGGCTCTGTAGCTGAATGACCTCTGTGCCTGTGTGGTCCTAGTTCTGGGCACCAGTATTGTGACCTTGTCAGTGGTACGGGTAGTGACTCTGGAAGGTTTGAGTTGGATGAAGGCAGAGACCCCAGGGGGCGACAGCCCAAGTAGAATCTTCTTCATTACTAGGCAAGTTTGGTGTGCGACTTCAGGTCCTTCTTAAAGGCCTCCAAAGGGGGTAGGGGTGGGGGTGGAGCCTACCTCAAGGATCTTGGAAGTGAGTTCCACAAGGCAGGGCCAGCTACCTCAAAGCCCGATCACCAAATGATTTGACCCATGTCCTGGGAACCATGTCACGCAAGACCAGGGTCACATGACAGGACCTCAGAAGGCCCGTCAGCAACCTGGCCGCTGCATTCTGCATCGGCTGCAGGCAAAGTGTGTCCCCTCCATTTAGGATTGCAAAAATAATAATTTCCTCAAACTGCGTTTAAGTGTGGATTCATGCAGAATCATGCATGATCACATTTATTCAGCCTGACTGCCATCAGGACTGCAGATAAGCTGAAGGTACAGCACATATAAATTTTTTAAACCACGTGTAAGCCCTAAAAGTACAACCAATGGTAGCCACCCAGTGTCACAAACTCATTCAGCCGGTCAGCCCTCTAGTCCCAAAGTGCCAGCCTCTGAGCGTATGATTTGTGTACAGTGAACAGAACAAGGTAATCCTCTTGTCTGTTTTGTGGGTTCAAGTCACATACAGACATAGACTTTTTTTTTTTTTTTTTTTACCTGTACCTCCTCGCAGCACCAGGATCCTTTCTTCTGGGATCCCTAGGTCGTGTACGGTCCCGTAGTCCCGCCCCAGATATCTCCCTCTGGGTACCGGCAAGCCTGTCCCCATCCTGCCTCGGTCTGCCCCACGGGCGGGCCAGAGAGGGGCCTCCCCCAGTCCTCTCTTGGTCCTTAAGTCTGTGTTGGAAGGCCTCGCCAGCCCCTTCTATGGAGCCTGGTTCTGGGTGTTCTCGGGTTGACCGGGTCCCGTCCACGGGAGCCTGGTGCAGGGTTTTTCCATTTTTCTTGTCTCCCTGCCCTCAGAACGTCCGCACGCTGGGGAAGCCTAGGGGCGGAGCACGTCGCGGTGTGCTGGTGCTCCGGTTCCCAGCAGACGTCCTCCCACCCTGCTGTGTGTAGTCTCACTGCACCTCCACCTGTGCTCACCCAGGTGGCAGTACAGCAGCAGGACTTGCATCCCACCCCACCCGGAGGAGGAGGAGCAGCCACTGGGTGCTCAATCCTCCTCCCCAGCCGACCCTCCAGCTGCCCAGTCCATTCCTGAACCGAATCGCTGGGCGCCGTAACGCTACGCTGCGCCCGGTGGGCGGCCCATAGAAACATAGACTTTGACGGCAGATAAGGACCGCTAGGCCCACCTAGTCTGCCCATTTCCCTACCTAGAGGATAAGCTGCAGATACTATTTAACCAACAGCCTATTTTTTCCTACCCACCACAAAAATTGCCTTATGTCTGTCCCATGCATTCTTGAATTCTCCCACAGTTTTAGACCCAACACCTTAGTCACCTTAGTCTCGAGCTCTGGAGGGATTCAACATACCCAATTATCAGGCTCAGAAAATTCTGTCTTCAGGGGGCCAGATATCTTTGCCTACGGGCACCCAACCAGGTCTTTCAAATGAACCCTTAGAACTCCATGCAAGACTTTAGAGAACTCTATCCATTTCCCAGTTTGGTACATCAATAAGCTTAAAATGCAGTGTTACTTATAACCTTTAAAAGCTCCATTTAAATAAAAAGAAATGTCAAGGCACTCCAGACAGTTCCGTTGTAAAAATATCTTTTTACTTTAAAATATCAAAACAGAACAATAAATACAGAACAAATATATATCCCAACACATACAGCCTTAAAACAAACAGTTAAAAGTGCAGTTCATACAATTAATAACTTCAGACTAATCTTGTCTAAGGCCCTTACTTCAGTGCTTTGATGGTCTCTCTTCTTTCAGTCAGAATATTGTCTTGTGTGACTCTGTCCAAGTTCTCTCAGCAATTAAACACAGTTCTGAGCCAACCCTTTCTGAGGTCACATAACCCCGCCTTGATGTAACAACATCTATATTTTATCTCACAGGTGTCCAAATAAAATATTTAAAAAAACATACTAGGTGATCTCACTGCCTTTCCTCTCTCAGGTTAACCGGACCAAACCGGTTTGTGCTCTGCTACACATACATCTCAAAAGTTTCTTTGATCTAAGTCACTGTATTCAAACAAAAGTGTATTTGCCTCTTTAAAATCCTGTCTGGACCTTGGAATCTACACCTCAAAGGTCTCTCTGATGTAATTCAAGGGTTCCCCGGGAAAGTATATTGGACCTTCCAAATTCATCTGGGTCCTCTCTTCAATGTCCATTTTGGCTTCTCTCTGACACCCCTCCCTCTCAAGTTCTTCCTGACAACTATTGTAAGTCAAAGGATCTTCCCTGAGGGAATTATGAATGGCTAATCTTATTTCCTAGGATGAAAGCAAATTGACAAGGTAATTGCACCCCCAGATGTCTGAAGTTTAGCTATGTCCTGTCCTTTGAACTTATCCCTGGGGGGTCTTCATGCATCAGTTCAAAGACAGTAGTTTCCTCAAACTGAACTTCCCATCACATATGTTACATGTAATAAAAAATTTGATACAGCACTCAGATCTGGCTGTCTACGTCACACTCAGATGCCCCAAGGCTACCACATTTAAATGCAGTTTGAGGAAATTATTTATTATTACTATAGCCCTAAAAGGTAGCATTCCAACGTGTTTAGTTTTTTTGTTCTTCGAGTGACAGGCTTGCTACCTTGACAAATGCACTGGGTGCAAGTATCACAAATGTGTCTACTTCTGGGGATTTGGTTTCAACATAGACCCACACATGGTTAAACAATGGGTGGCAATGCAAAAAGTACTTCAAAGTTTTATCAAAAAAGGAGATTAATGGTCTCACTGAGGCAGTGTCACCTATTGGAAATCTGCAACATCTACCCTTATGGATTCAGCCATTAGATGAAATGAATTAACACACAAACAAAAACAGGAAGTAGTAACCACCACATGCTCTCAGGCAATTACCTTGCTTTTCAGGAGACAAGACCTCATCAATGTCCAGTGGCTCAGTTAGAATTGCTGAGATAGGACCATTTTGTCTCAATATTTTTATACTATATTATCTCAATATTCACATTTTCTCATTCATCTAGTCACATATTAATTGGACTATATATTAAATGGTGGAAGTGGCCTACCTGGATTTCAGCAAGGCTTTTGACCGTTCCAAATGAGAGACCGGTGAGCAAGTTGGGAGACTTGGGAATGGGTAATCGGGTGGTAACTTGGGTGAGAAACTGGTTAGCGGCTAGGACACAGAGGGTGGTGGTAAACAAGAGAACGCTCAGAGGAAGGGAGTGTGCCCAGCAAGGTACCTCAGGCATTAATGTTGAGACTGGTCCCCTTCAGTGTCTTTATAAGTCACACAGCAGAGAAACTGAAAGGGAAGGTTTGCCTCTTTGCGGATGACATCAAGATATGCAACAGAGTGGACACTTTGGGGGGGTAAGGATGGTCAGGAATCTGAAAAGACTGGAAGAGTGGTCAAGGGTATGGCAGCTGGGTTTTAATGCAAGATAATGCACCTGGGCCACAGAAATCCTGGAGCGGAGTACAAATGGCTAGAGTGATACTGACAAAGGCAAAGCAGGAAACAGACTGGGGTAATCATAAGGGATAGAAACATATTATTTGATGACAGATAAGGACCACTTGGCCCATCTGGTCTACCCATTTCCCTACCTAACAGATAAGCTGCAGCTCCTAGTTAACCAACAGCACACTTCCTCCTATCCCCCACTAGAATTGCCTTATATCTGTCCCATGCATTCTTGAATTCCCCCACTGTTTTTGACTCTATGACCTCCTCAGGAAGGCTGTTCCATGCATCTACAACTCTCTTTGTGAAGAAATACTTCCTCACATTACCTCTGAGCTGTCCCCCCTCGATCTTCAAATTATGCCCCCTTGTTCTTGCACATCTCTTTTTTTGAAAGATGCTACCCCCTTGGACTTTGTTGATTCCCTTGAGGTATTTGAAAGTTTCCAACATGTCCCCCCTCTCCCTCCTTTCCTCAAGGCTATACATCTTAAGCTCCTTTAGTCTTTCTTCACATGTCTTCTGGTGCAGACCCTGCACCATTTTGGTTGCCCTCCTCTGAACAGCCTCCACCCTGTCTGTCTTTGTGGAGATGGGGTTTCCAGAACTGTACATAGTACTCCAGATGTGGTCTTACCAGAGGGCCAACAATTTCCTGTTTTCTACTGGTGATGCCTCTCCCTATGCATCCCAGTATCCCCCCAGCCCTCCTTACTGCCTTCTCTCATTGCTGGCCCACCTTTAGGTCATCTGATATGACTACCCCCAGGTACCTTTCCATTTTTGTTGTCAGTATCTCACCCCCCCCCCCCCCATTGTGTACTCTTGCCCTGGGATTTTGTTTCCTAGGTGCATTACTTTGCACTTCTTTGTGTTGAATCTAAGCTGCCATACATTTGACTATTCCTCCAACCTTGCCAAGTCCTTTTCATCCTTTCCACCCCCACCTAAAGTCGGCGAGGCAGTGTGACAAGGCAGTTGAAAGGGCTAGAGGAATGTTGGGGTGCACAGGAAGGGGCATCTCCAGCAGGAAAAGGGAGGTGGTGCTACCCATATATTTGCATGTATATATGTGTGCATATATCTATCATTATATATATATATATATATATATATATATATATATATGCATGCATGAAATAGGCGTGGACATAAATCCTGTGCGACAACTCAGTGATGACATATCTATTATGTGTATAAATGTGAAATCTCACATTTATACACATAGTAGACACGTCACCACCGATTTATACACACAGTAGACACGTCATCAGATCCTCCCCCCACCACACACCCCGCCGCCAACCGTATGGCTGGCACTACTCTTATTTCCACTTTCGATTTGCAGAAGTACATGTGGTTGCCTTTGATCATTCATAACAACCTTTGTATCTCTCTACTTTCCTATCTGCAACATATACAGTGTTGGGCAAGTTACTTTTTTCTATTACTTTCTATTATGTTTGGAAACTTGTTCCAGGAAGCTCTGTGCAGTCACTAGCAAGGATGGAGAAGTAAAAAGTAATACACCTTACAATTATAGTTGCTTATTTCTTTTAATACAAAAATAATAAATAACTATAACAGATTACAGTTTTTGAAAGTATTTATTTGAGTAATCAGATTTACAACCTTCGAGTCAGAAACTCGTTTACAAAGGTACCTCATTGCAGGGAGGGTGGACAACAAGTAAGTGATGCTTAGACAGAAGTTGCAATACAGGTGAGATACAGGCATAGATATACAAACACAGTTTGTTATAGTTATACAAGAAGAGACATTTTCTGATCTAGAACCAGTGCTTAGTCGTTCGTTGGACCCAGTGAAGTCTGTTGGGGGGAGTAGATTAGACAGAAACAGTTCCACTATGGGCAGTTACAGCACCGACTATCAACAATGTGTTTCCGGAGGGCTATTTTAAACTGGCCAATCCTGGGAATGTCTGTGATTCGCTCTGCGAGGGAGTTATACCAGGCCGGTGCTTTATGATGAAAGGATCGTTGGCACAGAGAGGTCCTTGCTCTGGGTACTAGGAAGGTGGCTTTAGTGGAGTTACAGGTTAGCACAGGCCGGGTGGCTTGTTGCAGGGATGCAAAGACCCCTGGGGGGCATAGCCCAGATAGGGACTTTTTTGCCAGCAGGCAGGTGTGGTATTTCAGCTGCTCCTCAAATGTGAGTATGTTTGTGGCAGAGTATAGCAGGCATGTGTGAGTTCTGCTGTGGGCGCTGGTTAGGAGCCTGCATGATTTGTTAATAGAGGTCTGGACTTTAGCGAGGGCGCTGGGGTCAGCTGCTGCGTAGATCAGGAGTCCGTAGTCTGGCAATGACAACACAGATGAGGTGATAGCCAGTTTTAAGGCAAATTCTGGGAGGCAGTCTTTGTGGCGGTAGAGGAGACCAATCCTGGAGTTCATGGCTGATGCGAGGGTTTTTAAATGGGTGTAGAAGGTGAAGCCGGCGTCAAAGGTGATGCCCAGGTACTTGTAAGTTGTTACCTGTTCAAGTGGGTGGAGTGTGCTGGGGGTGATGAGCAGGGGAGTATCCCTGGCACTGTTTTGTCGGTGTGCAAAAAGCATAGATTTTGTTTTTTTCAGGTTTAGGATTAGCCGGTGGTTGCTGAACCATTTTCTGCTTGGTGGAAAGTGCTGCAGTGTGCTTTGGAGCAGGAGAGGGTCCGAATGCGATGCTATGATCACTACATCATCTGCATAAAGGAGTATTTTGTCAGAGCAGGAGCTTGGGAGGGTGTTTAGGAAGAGACTGAAAAGGATGGGCCCAAGGATGGAGCCTTGGGGGACCCCAGAGCGTACTGGTAGGGTGGTGGACAGGGTCCTATTTAGCTTGATTCTTTGGGATCTGTTGTGTAGGTAGCTTGAGAACCAGTTCAGTGGGCCAGGTGAGAATCCCAGTTGGCTAATGGAGTTTATCAGCAGGGGGTGACACACAGTGTCAAAGGCCTTGGATAGGTCGACTAATACTGCCCCTGCAAGTTTCCAATCATCAAGCTCAGAATGGATATGGTGGGAGAATTCCAGAAGGGCTGTGGATGTGCTGTGGCCAGGCGAAATCCATGTTGCTCAGGGCATAGAATATCATATTTAGATAGATATTCTATAAGCTGCGTGGTTACTATTTTCTCCAAGGCTTTTTTGGGTGGGGGATGGAGATGGGCCTGTAGTTATTTGGTAGAGTTCGGTCACCGGACTTACGGATGGGGGTGATTTCAGCCTGTTTCCAAGCTTCCGGAAATTGACCAAGGCATAGGGATCTGTTAATGACATTCGTGAGGGGGGTTAGCATGACATCCAGCGTGAGGTGGAGTATCCTGGAGTCAAGAGGGTCACTACTCGGGTTGTGAGAGGTGAAGGCTTTTAGTAGGAAAGGTTTGGCGTCCTGGGGTGACATCGTTCGGAAGTGGAATAGGGGCCGGGAGGTAGGGGTGTGGGTGGACGGGGGGAGACAGGGTCAAAGAATTGGGCAGGAAGAACTGCGCTTAGGTCCGAGAAAGTATTGCTTAGACAGTCTGCAATGCAGGTTTGGTCCGTCGAAACAGCCCCATTGATAACAATCTGAGAGAGAGGAGGGGAGCGGGTTTTGCCGTTCAGTTCTTTTATATTGTCCCAGAAAGCTCTGGCAGAGCCCCAGGAGGATGTTAAAGCAGCCATGATAGTGTCTGGCTTTTGCTAGTTTGATGGCCCAAGTGCATTGGTTGTGGGCTGTTCTATAGGCTTGCCTGTCCGCCGTTCTACCGGAGTCAACTGCAATGTGCCATGGGTAGTCCCTCTGTTTTAGTTGCTGGATCAGTGCAGGGGATATCCATGCAGCAGCCCGTTGTTTTGGACGAGACATGGTCATGGGGACAAATAGGTCACAGGCATTGCTGAAGGCCCTAGTGAGATAGGTTAGGGCAGTATTTATATCTGATGCTAGGGTGACTGGGGTCCAGTCGACTTGTGCGAGGTGACGCTTGAGGTTGTCAAGGCCCCTGGGGCGAAACTGACGACAAGGGGTGCTGCAGTACTCAGGGCTAAGTGTGGGGGAGGTCCAGAAGCATAGAACAGGGGAGTGGTCACTAATTGAGTCCGCTAGGACGTTTACCGATTCCAACTTGTGTGGTCGATTCGAGAAAACTATATCTAGGAGGGAGCTAGTTCCTTTCGCCTGGTTAAGTCTGGTGGGCGGAGTGACCATTTGAGACAGGTCAACGGCCGCAAGGTAGTTTTTTAGGTTTTCAGATGAGGGGCTGAGCCAATTGGTGTTTAGGTCTCCTAAGATTAGTTGTTCAGCCTTTTGTGGCAAGGTGGATAGATAGTCTATAAAGGGGCGGATAACTATGTTTTAAGTAATGGGTTAGTTACTAGTTACTTTCAAATAAACGTAATCAGTTGCAGTTACGCATTTCTTTTGTATAAAAAAGACATAAGTAAATGTTACTGTAAGGTGTATTACATCTTCCAGTACTTCTCCATCCTTGCTAGTGACTGCACAGAGTTTTCTGGAACAAATTTTCAAAAGTAAAAGAAAAAGTAACTTACCCAACATTGAACATATACAATACATTTCAGTGCTACAAAAGTTCCACAAGCACTAAAGACACAGCAGAATAGCATTTTTTTTAATTTTAACTCCAATTGCATTCTCTATTCCCCCCTCCCAAAGCTCCCACTTTCTCCAGTTACCGCTCAGGTCCGACTTTGTGGTTCTGCGACTCTGTATATTAGGAAACTGCATCCGACTCCATAAAAATTAGCAAAGCATTTTCTTTTGGTAAAAAAAAAACCAAAACACTATACAAGATGGAACCATTGCGGCAGCATTCCGCTTTGCTTTTCCTCCACTCCCCTACCTGCACCTTTCCCTCGCGCACCCGCTTGCTCCTCTCTTCCCCTGCTTTGTTCACTCTATCTTCAACGCTTGTTCCCAAGCACCAGAACTCCTTGCAAAACAGAAAAAAATAACCAGAACGGAACACCAGCCGACCAGAAAAAAAGGAAAACTTTTTCTTTGAATAAAACAATGACCCACAAGCTAGTGACCACAACTGCCGCCATGTTTCAGAAACTGTTCAAACTGCCCCTACACACAGTTGCAGTCAATGAAGTTGTATAATAAAATCCTACACCAATCAGCTGCTAGTTAACAGCATCAATGTCGACGTCATGAAGATGCTCCATTAGCAACGTCCATAGCAACAGGGCACGCAAAGTGTGGAGACACACTTCTTGAAGAAAAAGTCCCATATATTTACTTAATTTAAAAATAATAAATGCAGGGGAAAAAATGAAATACCTTCTAACACAAGGTCCTCCCCCTGCTGCATAAATAGAACATGCAGGGGAGACCTTGTGTGATACATGATTTATGCACACTCATGCTGTTTGCCTGTGGCAACCTCACTCGTGGCTTATGCCACTCATGAGGTTACTCAAGGTCAAACAGCACTTGTGTACATAAATCATGCATCACACAGGTTCCCCCTGCTTATCCCTTATCTATCTCTCTATCTTTATGGGATATGCCATGATATGACTGGAAATATCATTCATATTTCCCAGAGTGGAGTTTGACCTTGTGATGTCACTAGTGGCTCTGTCACTTGTGATGTCACAGATCAAACTCACGAGGAAATATCTTCTGAGTGGGAAAGTCACTCGTGGCGTCCTAAGGTCAAAACTCTACTCGGGGAAATATCAGTGATATTTCCAGTTGTGCCATGGCATATCTCATTTATGTAATGCCCTGTTATTTATTTTTTTGTTTTGTTTTTCGTTTTTTTTAAAGCCTTTTTTTCCCCTGCTGTGTTGTTTCAATGACCAGGTTTCCATAGCGTTCATAGCAGTAGGTAGGGAAGATAGCATGGTAGCTAGGGTCCCTGCGTGTGTCTGCTGCCAACGCAGCATTTCACTGGCTGCTATTTGGTGTGGGCAGATTAAACAATTTTCTAAATATGGTGGTGGCAGCTCCAGCTTAGTGAGACAGCCAGGTTTACGTGCAGTACTTTTGTTTTATTTTTTATTTTCACTGTTTGGTATAGTTTACTTTGAAACAGTTTGGTATCTGGTTAATCCTGATTTCTGTTGTCGGCTCCCCCTTCACCCACCAGAGGAGGGCACTGCTGATTTTTGGAGGCACTGTGAGCTGGTCCAAGGTAAGAAATGGAAGTAATGGTCATGACATCAATTTTTTCATTGCACGACATCAAATTTTTTCATTTTGCAACATTACATTTTTCATTTCCTCACATCCGTCCTGAATGGGTGACTTGTCCTATGATGGACTAAATGACAGATGGGATCGGAGTCCATATTCAATTTACTTGCTTACTACCTGCAAGCAGAAACTGGCCACACGGTTTATCAAGTCTGCTCAAGTGTGCAGCTAGCATCCCACTTGCAGCTGCCTCTCCCCCCCTTGACCCCCCCCCCCAACACAGATGACTGCGAACTGACCTTGAACCAGATTAAGCTGTTGGTGGTATTTCCAGTGAATGGGGAAATTTGGCCAGGACACCGGAGAAATTCTCCTACTCTTTTCGATAAGTGCCATGGGACCTTTAACATCCACCTGAACTACCACCAATCCAGGCAGATGGGACCTCGGTTTAATGTCTCATCCGAAAGACGGCACCTCAGAAGTGCAGCACCCCCCCCCCCCATGCTGCACTACAATGTCAGTATTGGGATATTAACCCAAGTGCCAGGTGTGGGAATTGAACCCACAGCCCTCTGATCTCTCTGCCTCAGAGGCGAGTGTGCTACCTGCTGAGCCACTGACACGATTTAATGTAATTGGGAGCACTGTATTATTCCCTTTAAAATATTTTTTTGTCTAATGCATATATTATTGAAGTTTTGTGTAATACTTTTCCTCCTTTTTATCAAATTGCTGTTTATCTTTTTCATTCCAGGTCAACTCTAGATGGACTGAATTACTATATATGCATTTTGGATATTGTATAATATTGCTTAAGTTTCCTCAGCAAACCGTTTCCTCATTACCTGTCGCCTCTTTCTCTCTCATCTTCTTCTCTATTCCCTACACACACACACACACACACACACACACACACACACACACACATTTTTTCTCTCCTGCTTGTTTTTGGATATTGATATATGCTTGGTGTTATGTTGGATCTGTATGATTTTTTTTTAAAATATTTTTACTATGGTGTTTGATTTCACATTAGGGTGCTGCCTATGTTTTAAGCAGCTTAGACCACTACCTAAGCATATATATGTAACATGCGTCAAAAATGGGGTCTGTGTCTAACTCATGGATTTAAGTGTGTGACCCTTGTGACTAGAAACCCCCAACCCTGAGGAAGAATTGTTTAATTAGAAGCAAAAAAAAAAGAAATGTTAGAAAACAATGGGCAAACTGAGTGCACCTAGTAGCCCTTATCTGCCGTCACATTCTGTTTGCCTTTTTTTTTTAAGTTGCTATTTATGTCCCCTCTTTCTCCGTGCCTGTACCCTTCCTCGGGTCCCCAAGGTAATCCCGACAGAGTCCACGAGGGGCTCACAGATGTAGATAACCCCACGGAGGGTGGGAGGAGGACTCAGACTCCTCAGGCAAGCGTCTACTTGTCGAGTAGCCCCCGAGATACTAGGGCCTGTCTCCTGATGCAGACACGGGTCTTTTTCAGTTTTCTGTGGAGCGTGGTTGTGCCATGACATCTAGGCTAACGCCAATGTCGAACACGCCCTCCCCATACTACTGTGGCACCCCGCTATGCCCCCAGCCTCCGCCAGAGGTCGGTCCAGCATAAGGGCCTTACCCCCCTCTCCCTCCCTCCCCAGGGGAGACGAGCAGTCCTGTGGACACCCAGTCTCCCTCCCCAGCCGGTCCTCCAGCACCACTGGCTCGTTCTTGGACCTGGGTCGCCGGAGTCGCAAGTGGTAGCACTACCACTGCACCGGCGGGCTGGCCCACACTCTGTTTCTATACTGAAAGAAAAAAATTGGATGGAGAAAAAAGGGGACTCCAGCAAATCAGTTAGAACATCTCTTACGTGCTCTGGTACATCTGCACATGCCTGCTGGGGACCCCCTTGGCTCAAGAGACCCAACTTGAATGTCTTTGCAAAAGAATCCTGTGGCACGTCATCATGCAACTATTATTCAGGGACTAATGTAACTCAAGTTTCTGCCACTGCCATTAAACTTGCCAGATGTAACATTCCTGCAACATCAAAGGCCTGGGTGCTGAGGTCCGAAAATGATAAGAGGAATGACTCCATGTCCTGTGGCAGGCTTGCATTTTTTTTTTTTTTTAAATAAAAACATTGGTCTGCGGAATGCCATGGTGCCCATTACAAACTCCCAAATCATCAGAGAGATGAAAAATATATGGACAGTCTCCACTGTGTCTAAAAAGACATTTGCAGAAACAAACTATGAGGAGAGATAGGTGCTTCACAGAAACACTGTGCCTGAAGTAGCCCCTGCACTCTCTTCTGATGCAGAAGTTATCCTTAAACCAAGAAAACAGAGGAGTAACAAGAGATCCCAATATTTTTAAAACTGCAGGAAACTGAAAAGCAAGGTGTGCAGTTGTGTAAATGGAGTCACGCAACTGATACGGAATGCGTTCGAGTGACATGCGCGTTAAACGTAGTAAGCCTGCAAATGTTATAAAATAACTCTGAAAATAAACCCCAAAAAATAAAAACCTGCTCACCACTATATTTAAGCAGAGCAAATGGCACAATAAGGCAGGAAAGGCATGAAGAGGCTGACTGATTCTAAATTAAAAAAGACCCAAACTTATCCTACCCAAGTCACCAAGCAGGGAACAACAGCAGACCAAGTACAACAAAGTAAGACATATACACCCTTATTTATCTTACACAGAATATTGTAGTGACAAAATTCATCCAGACCATCCTGGATGCAGTAAATGAGGAAAGGAAAGTTAGCCAATTTTAAACTTCTGAAAAAACAGGCACAAATGAATTTAGAAAGGCTACCTGTAAATACAAATGAACCACATCTGCTAGTTACTCAAACAGGTAAACAAAACAAAAAAAACTATGAAAGCTGCAAAATTAAGAAGCAGCTCCTCAGAAGTACTGCTATCACATTAGCACAAGAGACTGTCTGAAACGAGGCAAGGGAACACTCAGGACACTAGCATTCTATGTTGCTAGAATCATAATTCCGTAGTCAGATGAGCCTGTCCTTAGCTGTAATGTGCAGGGGACAGCACTTCGGAGGAACATTACTCTCAAATCCATGACCACGGTCTTGCAGCAACAGCTCATTTTGTATAATATTCAGACTTTTCATTTTTCAACTTTTTAGTTTCAGGATTTTATGTTTACAGCATTTTTATGTCCATTTTCAATTTGAGTACACAGAGAACAGAGCCTATTACAAATTATGTTATTAGAAAACAATCAAATCTGGACTCATAATGGGGTCTAATTAAAAAGGTAAGCACATGGATAATATTGAGCATAGTAGAGACAGTGAGACATGAAGTGAATTATTTTATTAAACCATCACAATCTCGCAACTGATATTTTCAAATCTATAGTTCTACGATACTGTACCTTCCACCTTCATGCGGCTAATCACCTAAAATGTAACCAGTTCATCAACTTTAAAAAAATTTTGATTTTACCATCTTTCACTGTTTTTGCTTTTTTGATCGAGGAAGCAGGGAGAAGTGAGCTCCAACCTCCAATACTTCTTGTCTATAAACCGGGACCTTGTGGCATTGTTGCTGGGTTTTAAAGCAAAAATCCAGGTAAAATATAGTATCTGTTCGTTTTGCACTCCAAGGTGCCACTAAGTTTAGCAAATTTGAAAATATAGTCCTAGTCTGGGTCAAAGGCAAAGGCTGTCAGAATAGTTGATTTTATTGCTGTGTTTATTTTCTGGTTCTTTTTGGGAACTCTGAAAGCACGCGCCAACAAAGGGAGGTTTATCAGGGGGTAGTTCAAAGAAGGAGACAAGAACTTCTTTCACAAGATCCCTAGTATTTGGAAAATCAGTGTCAGAGGAATCAGGAATTCCCACTAAGCTAATGTTTCGACGTATTAATTGATTTTCATTGGCTTTCAATTTTTCGTGACCTATCATGATTTTCAACCATCACCCCCTTCAATGTAGCCCCCAGAGCCTGCACTTCGTCATCCATCTTCACGTTTAGCAATATGCTCATCATTCAGCTTTTTCTCCTCATCTTCCACCTTTATTTTCAGTTGTTGGATTTCCTTTTGAATAAAATTTTTTTTGGTTCAGTGCATCAAATCTCCACTCACACTTCTCAGTCCATGATATCAGTCTAAAGATGGCTCTACCCAGAGAATCTAGGGTATACTGTTTGCTATACAAGGGGATCGACTGACTTCTCGGTGAGTGCTTTTCATCAGCCAGTCATGGCTTGCGACTGCTGCAGCTTAGCAGCGGTTTGTTTAGGTTTAACCACCAGCTGAGAGGTCGCTGTATTTGTAGCCATAGGGCTGGACGGCAAACAGGGAGCTCCCCTACCTCCTCTTCCTTCCTTGCCTCCACACTCCGCGCTCTAGCTAGCCACGTGAATCTGCTGAGATGGTGGTGCCAACCGTGAAGATGCAAAGTAATCTGCCACTATTTCTTCTTTTTGTAAAATTGTAAAATCTGTTTATTCAACACTTTTCCCATAAAAAAACATTACCAATCCAACATATCAGCACAGCAAATCTAAGACATAAAAAGCATCACCTCTAGCCCCATTCTAAAAAATCCACACCAAACAGATAATCAAGCCGATACAACGGTGCTTCACATCGCTAATACTTAGTACAACTACAAAACATATAAACAAAGAACCAATACCTGACACACAGACAAAAAGAGACAAATAACATCCATAAATCGATTTCTTACACTAAATAATTAACCACAGCTCCCGAGCCTAGCAGTACATCACAATACCTACAGGGTCAGAAGCCATCCCTTTTCAGAGGGAGTGAGATTAAGAGCAGCCATGCCTACATTAAAAACAAAAACAGTAAATTAAGTAATTTAGTAAATTAATCTGGCCTCTCTCCAGCCTGGCCACCTAACTTAACCTTACTGCCACTCATTCTACAGGGGTGAGCGAGTCCAAGTACCTGTCCTTCCACATCAGCACCGAAGGGCACATGTGGGAGACCCAAGTATTTTGAATACAGCACCGCGCCGCAACCAACATGATCCTGATGGGTCTAGGATAAAATTCTCAATCCTCTGCATCTTTTGCTTCCACACCAAAGAGCATATTCCAGGGGTCCACTGGAATCTCAACTTGCACTGTCTGGGAAATACATTGGGCTACCGCAGTCCAGTACTGTAGAAGGTCAGGACATTGCCAAAAACAGTGCAGGTACCTACCTCTCCCATTACATCTCCCGCATAAGCACGGGACATTTTGAAGGAACTTGTTCACCACCATCAGGGGTAGGTTTAACCTGTGCAGAAATTTAAATTGTGTTTCTTTATATTGATTACAGACACTACATCTATTATATAGGACTCACAAAGTTCCTTCCACACCCCCTCAGGTATTGCCCCCCCCATCCCCCAAGTCTCGCTCCCACTGGGCCCTGACCTTCAGTGAAGCATCAGGTACCCCTGCTTTAATACTGTGATAGTGCTTAGACACAGCCCCCTTCAGGTCAACCCTTGCTTGCAAAACACCCCTTTCCAGATCATAAAGAGGGGAACCTTGTGGCTGAAGATGGTCCATATGTCTAAGCCCATCTCTAACTTATACATAACGAAAGATCAAAGAGGACTGTACCCCCAGCTCCTCCATGAGTTCTCGATAAGTCTTGAACCCCTGATTACCATACAGATCCACCAGACAGCGAACCTCTCCAGCCTCCCATCTCTGAAAGCCACAATCCTCAAGCCACATGAGGAATTCTGGGTTGGAAAAGATCAACGCTAACAGAGTACCCCCAAATGCACTCCCCAAAAATTCCTGATCTTCCCACAGGCCCACAGCAAGTGTTTGACTAAAAAAATCCTGGGGTTCCCCAAGCAATATGCCCGCAACCCTCCCTGGTCCAGACAGGACGTAATGCAGTGCTGCCACCCATCCCAATCTAAGGACATCCAAGCCGCACCTCCTGAACCCATAATCCAGTCTGTAACAAGCCAGGCCTGCGCCACAAGGTGGTAGAGGCTGAAATCCAGATAATTAAAGTCCCCCTTAGGGGAAATATTTTGGAGCCTCTGAAGGCTAATTCTGGGTCTCTTCTGCTGCCAAATGAAGCGGAAACACATGTCCCTTCCAAAATTTGGAGGTCTTTTTCGTGTAGTCCCATTGGAAGCATCTGAATAGGGCATAATAACGTCAGCAAAATGTTCATTTTAACTACGTTTACTCTACCTAGCCAGGGGGCTGAGAGAGGCCCTGCCACCTGCGGAGGTCCCCTTGAATTCTCTCGAGGAGAGGCGTATAATTAAGTCTATAAAGAGAATCTAAAGTTCTGCCCACCTGAATGCCTAGGTATCTAATATGGGAAGCCACAATCCTGAACTGGAAATAACCAAGGCCCCCGAGTGTCCACAATGCCCATAAACATTAGCTCAAATTTATCAAAATTTATTCTGTACCCCAAAAAGGAGGAAAACTCCTCAATCAAAGCAGTCAATGGTGGAGCAGATTCCTCTGGCTGGGACACATATAGAAAGACATCGTCCGCATATAGTGAAATTTTATGTTGAACACCACAGGCCCCCTGAACCCCTCCCCCAATGTCATATGCCTCCCTAATCGCTACTGCCAGGGGCTCAATCACAAAAGCAAATGGGGGGGGGACAGAGGGCATCCCTGCCGAGTGCCCCTCACCAATTTGAATGCCTTGGTAGCCTCCCCAATCACCAAGAGGTTCATCCTCGGGTTACTATATATAGCAATCTGACATACTCCATAAACTGTTCGCTGAGACCAAAACTCCACAAAACCTTAAACGGGTAGCTCCATTCAACCTTGTCAAAAGCTTTCTCAGCGTCCAGAGAGCGCACACAGGTGCCCCCCCCCACCCAAGTGGAGACACTAGCTCTACCACACCCAGCAATCGACTCACATTGTGATACAATGCCATTCCATTTTTATGTGCAAATTTTTAACACTGTATTGGAGATTGCAGTTGGATTCTTTGAATCCATGGTATTTTCGGCACAGCAGGTTCAACATAGGCAGTATAAAAATGCTTTGCTTCTCCAGGTCAGTACGGAGCTCAGGAACATGGCTGTTGCTATTCTGCCATCTTTGTTCCTTCATATTTGGACTTTTAATGGAGTTTTTTCATAAGTGATAGATGAGGTCCCCTATATGTGCATCAGCTTGACTGTAAGTGTTGTATCCTACTGTGGTATAGATGTTGTATTCCCTTTAGGCAAACTGACTTTTTTCACACATGTCCCTTGTAACTGTAGACACTTTAAGAGTTTATTTCAAATTGTGGGGGGTAGGAAGAAATTGTGGGGGGTAGGAAGAAATAGGCTGTTGGTTAACTAGGATCTGCGGCCTATCCTGTAGGTAGGGAAATGGGCAGACTAGATGGGCCTAGCGGTCCTTATCTGCCGTCAAAGTCTACGTCTATGAATAAAAATAAATTAACAAGAACAAGAAAAAAAGAAAAAAGCTATAGCTGTACCAGTACCAGGGAGACCCCAATCAGGGTGCACATTACCCATGTTGTAAGCAATTCCAATGGACTACATGGAGTGACGCGTGCACACACACACACACACACACACACACACACACTTAAACATGGGTATACTTACACAGACACATGCACATGTAAGCCAGCCCACCAATGCAGCAGCAGTGCTACCGCTTGTGATGCCAATAACCCAGTTTCAACAATAAGCCCTGGTCATCAGAGGGCGAGGCTGGCTGAGCATCTCATGGATACTCACCTCCTCCATGGAGGGAGGAAGTACAGTCCCTGCTACCACACCGCCACCTGGGTGACCACAGGTGGTGTGGTGCTGCAACCAAAGCCACAGGCTGAGGGAGGGGGATTTTGGTGGCATGATGCGAAGCATCAGCAAGGCCTTGCCGAAGTCAGGGGTTGGTAAAGAAAATACGGAAAACACCCCGACAGCAGCAGGATGCCTTCTGCCACAGGCCCCACACCACTGAATGGGTTCTTCCTTGCCAACTGACACTAAACCTCTGTCCAGGGGCGGTGGCGGAGCTAGGTTTAGGAGCATTTGGGAGCCGGGGGGGGGGGGCCATTCAGTCAATCATAGGCTCCACAATGGGCACTAAACATTGAATAAAGATGGTGGTGGGGCACCACTACTCACACTGGGGCAGCCAGGAGGGGCAACCGCCCCCCCAGCCCCCCTCTAGCTCCACCACTGTCCAGGGGTAAAGAGGGCCCCCGCAGACGGCAGCTATTCCCATGAGGGGTTATTCAGGGGGGAGCTGTGAGTGATGGTATGTCCCAGAGGTGGCGGGTGACTGGGCTGAACAGATCGGCAGGACTAATGGGAGCCAGTCAGGCTAGAGGGTGGTAAAGTGTCGTAAAATAAAAACACACGCACAAGTAAATGCACATACATAACAAAAAAACAAGCAAACAATAAAACACTAAAAAATAAAACACATACCCAAGAAAGAAAAGGCATTTCACTTACTGTAATGTTGGCAAAGGCTGTACCAACCATGAAGTAGAATATTCTGGGATGCGTCTCAAGAATGTCAGACGGCGACAGGAAGACCCAGAGTGTTGACAAAATGAACAGCAGCGTAGGTGAAACAAATGGCAGCATGGACTCATAAAACGAGCTGTGCTTTAGGGTATTATTCCTATATGACCTGTTAGAGAAGAGAAACAGAGCTGTAACATTTTTATTCCCTCCAAGGCAAGAATATGGCAAGGCAAGGCATTGTGTATTCATACTGCACCTCATCCGGTATGTCCCTGGCAATCTGCAAAACCAGGAACATATTTACAGCAAAATAGTAGAATTAGCAGTACCCTTACAATAAACAGATCCATAAATACAACATGATCAGTAATAATATAAACAGCTAGACTCAGTCTTTGAATGCTTTTACAAACAAGTGAGCCTTCAAGAGCTTTTTAAATGCCTCCACCAAGGAACAACACTGCGCCAGTCTTGGCAAGCAGTTGCATAGGTCATTGGCCACCAACATTACTGCCTTGTTCCCTGAGGCTTTAAGGAAGGCATGTAGAACTCCCAGACTGCTGGCTCTGGTACAGTGGATACAAGCACACAGGAGTTCCACTAGGTAATCAGAACCCATCCCATGTAAGGCCATGAAAACCATCAAGACAATCTTGAAGGGGACGCGCCATCATACTGATAAACCAGTGCCGTTTGTGCAGCACAGGCATGATAGTATATGACACAAAATGCCTGTTATACTTGATACCAGTGTTGTTAAAGAGCTCTGCACCAACTGAACACGATGCACCAAACCTTAAAGAGAATCGATCTTGATAATTTTTCAGGCTGAGGCGGCTATGCATACCTGAATGAAAGCTCCTATGGGCAGCTGAATAATTCCTAAATTCACTCCCTAAAAGGAGGGATTCTACAATGCTGGCAGCAGCAGTGTGTCTGTGTGGCGCTCCCATAGCTCAGTGAACACTTCCCATATTTTTTCCTTTTTTTAATTTTTTTGTGTACAGTCTGTGGACTGACAAGGAGGGCACTGCTGCCTAAAGGAAGGTGCGGGGCTTAGGTGTTTGATAGCTGGCTGGGGGCATGATACTCTCCACCACATCTGTTCTGCTGTAAATGACATCAGTGTAAATTTCATTCTATTTATATACAGTAGTTGGTTGTGCCTTGTGGGTTGTCCTTGTCACCAGGATTTAGTTAGTTATTTGTTTTTGATACCAGGTAAGATAACACTAGGCAAACATATGCCTACTTTCAGGCACGACCTGGGACAATTACAGAGTAACAGCAGGAACAGTGATATACAGTGAACAGTAAAAAAAAAAGAGCAATATCATCATAAGGTCACAATTTGTAGACATCATGAAATAAGTGTGATACAACAAAAACAGAGTAGTCAGCAAATAGTGATATCAGATATGCAGCATGCAGCAACATTCAGTATAAAAGATAAAACATAGATTAGAGAAACTGAGTTAGATAGTGCAAAAGTGGTGCTGAGGCAGCCAGTCTTGAGGTCACTTGCATAAACAAGGGCCGGGCAGACACAGCGAGTCCTTTAGAGCCTTACAGAAAATTGAGTGGCTAGGAGAGAGGTCTAGTTCTGAGGAAACAGAGTTCCAGATGAATGGAGCACGGATGCTCAGTGAGTGGCTGGGAGTCCACAAAGCTCAGTGATTATGAGGGCGACAGGTGCTGCAGATAACCTGCTAAGAAAGAAGATGGGGAGCCTGTTCAAAGGAGTTCGTACACAAATCAGCCCTCAGCAAGAGATTGTTCACAGGCAGAGGAAGGCCAGCCCAGTCCAGTGTACAGGAGGCAGTACTGTGTGAGCTTGGGGGAGGCCATGGCAAAGCGGCACACATTATTATATACTGTGTCCCATCTAGAGAGGATGGTTTTGTTTGCACTCAGGTATGCCAAAAGGCCATATGTGAGACACGGCAGGAGTACACCTTGAGCTATGGACTGTCGGGCAGCAAGGGATAAGCAGCATTTGATCCTAAAAGTCATGCCCAATTTAGTGTTTATAGATTGAATAAACATGGAATGAGAAATCAAGCGAGGATTTGGTGGCTTGCTGCTGTGTCGTGGCCTGTTAATTATGTGGTACTGTGATTCTGTCACTGTTTGGTGACACCAGGGGGACCAAGGACCATCAGAGATGTATGTAGTTGGTGTTGGCTGGTGAATGGGGGGGGACCACGGGGCACCAAGGATGTATGCATTTCATGTCAGGCCAGCGATCAGAGGGTTGGGGGGGACCACTAGGCACCAGGGATACTTACTGCACACTGGATGACGATCAGTGGAGGGGCGACACTAGGCACCAGGGATAACTTCATGTTATACTGGGACGGTGATCCCAGGAGAAGGGACCACCAAGCAACAGGGACAACCACAGCTAGTCTTGGGATGGTGATCGGGGGGGGGGGCACAGACCACCAGGGAGCAGGTGTGGTCCCCCACCGGCCAACTTGGCTGCTGTCTGCAGTACCTCCATCGGCCACTAGGCTTGCCCGGAGTACGAAGGTGTTTCCTTCAGCAGTATTTATGCTGCACAAATTTGCCGTGCTAACCCTTTTTGCACAGTGCAAATTTGCTGAATATTAGGTTGTGCAGGTATTCCTGTCCCCACCCCTCCCTTTTACTACCCGCATACATTATTTTTTGTGAGGGCGCTAACCCTGTTTACACAAGCAACCGCCCCTTTTGATCATCGCATTCTGGCGCAAAACCTGGTTTGTGCGGGCATACACCGGTTTGCACTCATGCAAACTTTTGAATATTGGGCCCCTGGGGTAGCTGCCCACTGAGTTCTAGAATACTGAGATTTGCTGCTACATTTAGATAATAAAAGTAAAATATAAATTGATATATTTTTGAATCGTTATATTTATGTACTCATATATTATAGAAATATACAATTGTAATTAACCAAGGGTTAAGGGATTAAGGGAGGTTTAGAAAGTACTCCAAATATAACAGAACTCCATATATAAGGTAGGCCTTTCTGTATCGCAGGATCAGTATGGAGATGAGGCAGTCAGTTGTGGTGGCTGTGGGTACTCTTCCCCAGGGTTATGCTCTGGAAGAGGGGGAACTGCCCCATCTGCAGGACCTGTGCAGAGCTCCATGCTCAGCTGGTAGCAGCAAGAGATGATATATCTCAGCTGTGGCGCCAGCTCAACTGGGGCCTACCCCCCACCCCCACTCCTCAAGAGGCCCAATGGCCCAAGGGCTGAAGAGTGGTGGGGAAGGGCAGGGGGAAGTGTGGTAGGAGCATCCACAAGAGGTTTGACCGATCTCACACCATTCAGACAGAAAAATCACTTTGCACCCCTGGAGGAGGTTCAGATACTTGACTCTGGGGTGGACTCAGTCTGCTGGGTGAAATGGGCAGGGCAACTTTGTTGCACCCAAGGGAGTGAGCAGAAGGAAGTCAGCAAGGAGAGTCTTAGTGATTGGGGAATTAATGATTAGGGAAATAGAGAGGATGGCGGGCATGGGAAGGAAAGGGAGTGAAATGGTCAGATGCCTTCCTAGTGCATTAGCCATCAGGGATATACACAGGATAGGGAGGACTGTGGAGAAGGGGGAGAGGAATCTGGTACACTTGGGTACCAAAGATCTGGTGAATCAGACTGTGGAGGCAGCAAAGTAGAACTTTAAGAAGCTGGATGACAGACTAAAGGCACACAATAGGCTTCCCTGGCCTTTTCCGAGGTCCTCCCTGTGTGGAACAAGGTGAATGGGTACAATAAAATAAGGAAGGAATAGACTGAGGAGTTTAATGGGTGGTTGAAGGGATGGTGTCAGGAGGAGGGGTACCATTTTGTGGGGGACTTGGGGGGCTTCTGGGGCAGGAGGTACTTCAAGGGTGATGGCATTCACCTGACAAGAGAGAGGGCCAGTGCACTGGGGCAGAAGTTTGGATGTTTACACACTGGACAGTTAAACTGACTGCATGGAAGACTGAGGCTAGGGAAACCACTGGGAAGGGTGAACAGGTGGTGAATCTAGCTAGGGATCCCCTGAACAGGGGACCAGTAGCGGCAAGGTGAGTAACAGTAAGGTTGAAGTTCACATTGGGTCAGAAGAAGAGGCCAATGAGAGAGGGCTGACAAAGCCTACATGTAGCATGAAAACCAAAAAAATTAAGGAGACTATAATGGAGAAGGAATAGGAAAAAACAAGAAGGGATTAAGAGAAAGATGGAACGGGATCTGCTCTAATGCCAGAAGCTTGGGATATAACATTAGTGAGCTCCAGGCAATGGTGGAAGACACCGAGATGGATCTAATAGACAGCAATGAAACTTGGGCCACAGTGAATGATTGGGACCAGACAGTCCCAGGCTACACCATGTTTAGATGGGACAGAGGAAAAGGTAAAGAAGGAGGCATAGCCCTCTATGTCAGAGAGGGCACAGAGGCAGAGGAGGAGGATGGCACCATCAGGGTAGGTAATGGAGACACAGAATCACTGTGGGTTCAGTTCATGACATCGTCAGGCAAGACACTACGAATGGGGTGCTCTATAGACCTCCAGGACAGGAGGAAGAGAGCGAGAGATAAGGAGCTAGGGGCAGAATTAGAAAAGGGGGCGGCAAAGGGGGAGGTGCTGGTGGTGGGAGATCTAAACCTGTCAGATATTGACCAGGTCATTCAAGAGGCCAGGAACTCCAGAAGTCAGGTCTACTAGATACACTGTAGGACTGCCTGCTAGTGCAGCTAGTTAAGGAACCCACCAGGCAGACTGCCGTTCTCAATGTGGTTCTCAGCAACTCGGAAGTGGTAGAAGGAGTGAGGGTAGGGTCCAGCAACCATAACTCTATATGGTTTGATCTGGCCCTTGGGACAAGTAAGCCCTTATTGAAGGCTGAAGTCCTAAATTTCAGAAGGGCAGACTTCAACTGGATGAGGAAGCTGGTCTAGGAAAAGTTAGTCGGAGGACAGCATCAGGGATGTGGACTAAAGATGGGGGGGGGCAATAAAGGGGTACAATTCTCAAGGAAACAAAGTCTTGCATGGGAACGGTAATCAAAACAAAAGGTATAAGAGACCAATATAATTCTCTGGAATGGTCTGGGAAGCAGAAACAGCCAAAAAGAAGGCCTTCACCAGGTACAAGGAAAAACAAGGGAAGGAAGAATCGGAAGAGTGACAAATGAGAACAAAGGAAAACAAAAAGGTGGTCAGAGAAGCAAAGGCAGACACACATAGCTGAATACTGTGGTGGGGGACAAGGGTAGGTAAAAGTTCTTTAGATATATTAGGGAAAAAAGAAAGAAGGGGGGAGGTGGAATTGTTAGGTTAACACAGGGAGGTAGGATAATTAAAGGGGATAGGCAGAAAACGTTCTTAAAGAGACAGTGTATCGAAAGTGAGTTTTCATAGTACTGCAGTCCTCCTAAGCCGTGAGCTATCAACTATATGGTGGATAAGTACCTATTTAGTTTAAGTTTTGTTGACCGGGAAAGGAGGACTAGACAATTCTGCCTATTTTCAGTCTCATCCCGGGGGGAGGGGGATACAGAGGGATGCCAACTGACACTGAACCGGATTAAGCTGTTGGTGGCATTTTTAGTGAATGGGGGAAATTTGGCCAGGACACCAGGGAAATTCCCCTACTCTCCAGCAGGGGGAAACTCTTGTCTGTCTTTCCAAGATGGCCACTTCAGTGGGGGCCAGGAGGAGAAGCAGATGCTATGGTGGCAGGGAAGCTAGCCTCCTATCCTGTCCCTAATTCACTAGAGGCTAATGAGAACACAACAGAGATGTCAGACTGTCCAGAAGAATTCTTTGAAGCAGAAATGGATCAATCACAGACAAATGCAGCAAGGATTGAAATCTCTGACGTACAAGGTACTAACATCAGTAATTCTGTTGACTGTGATATCTTAAAAAAAGAAATGTTATTGCAAGAACTTAATGCTGAGGAAATCAAATTTCAAAGGAGGAGAGAAGCTTTGCAAGCTGAGTTGTCAGCCCTAGGTTCTCAATCAGTGTCTGAGCAAAATGTTGCACCGCAGGAGAAAGTGAAGCTGTGTGCTGACGTGGCAGCATCAAAGGGTGCCACTCAGCTGAGTACTCTGCTGACAGATATTGTACAAACTTGTCAGGTGGCTGGCAGTCCTGAACAACCTACGGTTGTGTGCCCAGAACCACCTGCTTAAACAGAAAGGAACCTGCAACAAAAAGGAAAAAGTAGTAAACTAAAGCTCAGCCTCCAACGCCCTCCAGCATCGGAAAAGAAACCTGACTCCCTACCTAAAACTGAACTGCAAAACCTTACCTTATCTGACGCTATTCCCAGTACATCAACAGGCACTTTGAAAGGGATTTCAGAAGAATCAAGACATGCACCTTCATTGAGTCCCCGAAACGAGGCTTCTTCCAGGAGCCCTTCTGACACTAACACAGGCACCTGGTCACCGATCTGGACTTTAGAAAATGCAGGATGGATTCTGGAGAAAGGTGGACAGTGGCTACCGGACCCTAGCGACTCAGATGTGCAAAGGTACAAAACCGATATTAACAATGTACAAAATTGAACTTTTTCTGCTCCTATTGACTCTGAGGTTACACAAATGGGCCCCGATGAAAGTTCCCGGGTGAATCAAGTTGTGCACAACGCTAATCCTCAAAAAATGATGCCTTTAGAGCCTGACCCAGACAGTCATAGAATGGGTCCTTCTGAGGTAAATCTACAAGACCCATCCAAGAGAGCCTGGTTAAACCCCATATTTAAACTTGCAGATTTGTTTCAATACAGAGGGGGTACCAGCTCCCCCCTATAGAAATGCAGTTAGGTTAATTTATAAAGGGGGGCTGGAGAATCCCCTGATGGGTTGTATGTGGCCAAACAATTACTTAAAAGTTCCATGAAGTTTTTTTCTTCTGAAATATTCGCATTGATATACCTATGTAACTCAAACTACGACGTTAGTTTTAAAACTGTATCAGGGTTAGACAGGTTTTGGGGCCAATACCAGTTAGTTAAAAACAACCCTGTGTGGATACCATATATGGCAGTCCCCCACACTAAACCAGCCATAAAACATATTGCACTTATTTTCCATAATGAAGGTGTAAATGTTGAAGATATACTGTTCTGGCTGCGCCAGCGTTGAGAGGTACTGGACAGACCCTCCCCCATTCTGGATAGCGAGCAAATCTGGAATGGGGGATGGGAAATTAAGGTCAAACTATTTTCAACCAACAATGGTCCAGTTTATCTGCCTAGCAGTTTCTACCTAGGGAAAGACAATGGGGTCTTATTTTATACAGGGTAGCCCAAGTCATGTTTCAAATGTGGTTCCAGAACACACCTTAGCTTGGCATGTGACACCCCAAGATGTAATCACTGTTTAGACTATGGCCATACTTCAGCAAAATCTTTGAACCTGTTTAAATGTAATTTGTGCAAAATAAACAGGCCATGGGTATGGAAGTGTCCATGAGCTTCCCACAACAGAGAAGACTGCCCTTCACATGAAGGTTTAATTAATGGAGTCCAGCAGCTACAAGCCCAGAAAAGTGCTGCACAGGCATCAGAAACCCCCAGAATGCCAAACCCCCAGTTGTTACCCAGGAGGGAACTGACATGCAGTCTGGACCCTGTCAGGCCCCACTGGAGCAAAATGTGGATCCACAAATATCTGAGAGAACAACAGAGCAGGACCAAAACTCTGAAGCTATGTCCAAGGCTCAGGAGGATGAAGACGCAGTAGAAATGCCTCTCCCCCCCCTCCCCCGAGTCAGTTAAAGGCCTTTAAGAAAGTAGTAGCAAAAAAGAGGAGTAGGTTAGGGAAAACACTCCCATTCTAACCCCAAGCTAAATCTGGTGACACCAAGGGCCAAAAGACATGGAAAACCAGAAACAAATTTTCGATTTTGGCTTCTGACAACAGAATGCAGACTCAGGGAGAAGATTCAGATTACTCTTCATCAGCTTCCACAACTACTGATGTCACATCAGATATAGAGGAAGGGGTGTAGTGAAGATCTCACAGCTAGGCGCACTAGGCATAGGACATGTTCTAAAACCCCTTAGTAGAGTGAACCTGCTTTCCTAACCTTTTGATACAAATGAGCTCCCTTACTGTGACAACTGTCATTGTTGATAGTATAAAACGTCACAGGAAGATGCTTACAACATTGGCAGTACTACAGGGAATTCAGAGAGATATTTTGTGTATACATGACACCAGGTTAAAAACACAATTTGAACTTAAGCAAGCCTCTAAACTCTGGCCCAGGGGGGCACCTTCTGGTCAGCTGGAGATGACCTATGTGATGGGATAGGAATTTTACTTACTAATCCAGAACTTAAGGTCTCCAGACTAGTAGACATTCAGCCAGGAAGAGCCATTCTCTTAGATGTATGGTGGCAAAATGAGCAGTTCAGGTTAATATCAGTCTATGCCCCTCAATCCAAGGCCCAGAGGGCATCACTATTTAAAGACATCCAGCCTTACCTACATATATCTTGATTAGTAATCTGGGCAGGAGACTTTAATTGTGGGCTAACCAAAATAGACAGAGGGCTTAAAACAGATAAACTGTTTTGCAACACTATAGCTTTGCAAAATATAAATTAACACTGCTGGTCTGATAGATGCATACGCATCTCAGGCTATCACTGGAAGTCATAAATACTTCAGAGGGTCTTTGTTCACCTGAATAGATTTTATGTTTTCATCATCTTCCCTAGAAATAGCACATTTACAGTTACAGGCAAGGGAATTCATGGATCATAAATCCGTAACAACTCAAGTCAAATGGAACCAGTCCCCCAGGTGTAAGAAGGGTAACTGGAAACTAAACAGCTCCATTCTAGAGGATGAAAACATTAGAATGTCATGGAAAAAGGAATCGCATGCTGGATTATTGGTGGTGGGCCAATATGAAGACCTAGCAAGCTGGTGGGAAGAATCTAAACAGTCCTGGAAAATATTTTTTCAGAATAAGGCCAAACATAATATCAACAAAGAATACCTAGCATATCTGCAGCCGAGAAACCAACTACAGAAACTGATTTAACAGAAATTAATAGAACGGACTACAGTGAACAAATTAAAAATATTAAAAAACAAATGTTCTCACTACTGTATGACAGAGCCAAATCTTTGGAACAAGAACGTAGGTTTGGAACCGATATGAAGAAGGGGACTACGGACCCCTTTGAGGACTGCAAACATCGTGTAGGGCAGAGGGTTATTACAGAAATTAATACTAATACAGGTAGAAAAGTTTCTTCCCCAAAAGAAATGTTACACCAAGTAGAAAGTTATATCATTACTCTCATTGGTGAGACCTCTGGAAGGGACAATCCGTGGGATATATTAGAAAATATAGAGCTCCCACAGTTACCAGAGCAAGATTCATTGAATCTTACACTCCCCATTAGTATAGATGAGGTTAAAAAAGCTATAATATCACAGATAACCAATTCTGCCCCTGGCACAGATGGGTTAGTCTCAGAGTTTGATAAAGTATTTATTGAAGAACTAGCTCCTGCTTTGGCCATCCTATATAATGAATTACTAGACAACGGTCACCTGACTAGAACCATGAATCAGGCTAGTTTGATCTTGCTAAACAAAAAAGGTGCCAGAGAGGAGTTAAAAAACTGGAGACCACCAAGTCTCTTGAATATCGATTTCAAAATTCTAAGCAAAATTTTATTAAATAGGTTATCTGTCCTGGCAGGAAAACTTGTTAGTCCATACCAGACATGTGCAGTTCCAAATAGATACCAACATGATAATTTAATATTGATTAGAGAGATACTTCAAAAGGCTAGTTCTAATGACATCCAGCAGTATGTGCTAAGCATTGATCAGGAAAAGACCTCTGACTGGGTCCTACACACATTTTTGTCTTTAAAGCATATGGTATACCCGAAAAATTCATAGAATGGGTTAGAAGTATGTACAAAGAAGCTACTGTAGTCCCTAATATAAATGGGTGGATTGGGAGGGACATAAGGGTTAAAAAAGGTGTTAGGCAAGGCTGCCCCCTCAGCCCCCTTCTATATGCTTTTAGCATTGATATTTTACTTGGGTACATTGCTCAGAATGACTGAATCTGGTCTCACAGTAACCATGGGTCATCCTATAGTAAAAATCCTTGCATATGCTGACAATTTAGTTCTTTGCCTTTATCCTACTACTGATGAACAGGTACTCATAGATACGCTATCTGCATACTCCACACAATCTGGTTCTAAAATTAATTACACAAAAAGTAAAGGAGTTCCTTTGGTTAACACCTCCCTTCAAGTAGGTGCAACATTTGCCAATGTACCTGTGGTTCAAGAAGCAATAATAATATTAGGTACAGAATTTGGGAACATAGTCATGACCAAACAGAACTGGGACAAAGGCTTACAAAGGGCAAACACGATAATCTTGGCTTGGAAAGGGCAACAGACTGCCAAAAAGAAGAGAGCTTTATTCATTAAAACTCTGCTGTTGCCGATTTTCTTATATGTTAGCTACGTCTTTCCACCTCCCCAGTCTGCTAACACTGCCTTGCTGAGTGTCTTCTTTCAGGCCTTGTGAGATAGCAGACTAAACCCGATAAAGAGAGAGTTCACCTATAGAAAAGTTAAAGAGGGTGGTTTAGATATGATAAACCCAATAGCCTTTTTTAGTAACATTTTTCTTGTACACAACATAGGAGTTGCACTGAAGCCAGGAGACAAGATATGGAAACCTCATGTTTTGACATGGCTGAACCCTTGTCTCGAACACTGGTCCCAAAAGAAACCATCAAAATTAAGCAACGTCTCTCATATACCAGGATATGGGTTAAAACAAATAATGAATGCCATTAAGTGGAACATAATCTCCCACATACAGACTACTAATAGGAAAACACTATATACCCATATTTTGCAGACAGACTAGCGAGAGCACGTGTCCTTTCCAGGGTGTCCACAAAACAAAATGTCATTTGTTATACATCAGCTCTCTTATGATAGATTGCCTTGATGTTTATTGGACAACATATGGTTAAGTAATTACGGAAGGTTAAGTGTCCGCAATAATAATAAACATAAGCAGACAAATGAGAGGTATTGCTTAAAGAACACCTGTATACAACTTTTAGAAACTCAAGCACACTTATTTTTAGTGTGTGCTCATTCGGCCATTTTGGTCTCTTTTGGCACAAGAGTGGACTGAATCACTATTTACAACTCTGACATATCCTTGTTTAATGTTTGGTGACTACAGAGCAGGGTGGGGGAAATATCATCCAGAAACCCTCTATATAATTTTTGAGGTTATTCGCTATTACAGTACATTTGGCAAGCAAGATGTGTTTGGGTTACACAGCAAAGGGTGGTACACAATGCTGAAATTATGAGAAACATTTGAATTTCTCCTCAAACTGTTTATTTGAAAGGTACTAGGAAACAGGCCTGAAAGCGTTACTTTCTTTCGGATACACTGTAAACACTGGGTAATTTCATGAGGTTACTTTAAGCTTTATAAAATCTTGTTTTATTTTTTGATGATACAAGTACTTGATTTGTTATATGTATACAAGCTGACTAATACTTGTATATATGATGTAATATATTATGTTCCTGGATTCTGAATATTTGATGTAATGTAGCACTCTTTCAATAAAATTCCCCTACTCTTTTCAAGAAGAATCATGGGATCTTTAACATCCACCTGAACTACCACCAGAACAAGCAGATGGGATCTCGGTTCAACGTCTCATCCGAAAGACGGATTTTCTTTAGTTGCTTGGTAAATTTTTTTAAATTTATTTTTAATTTTTTATTGTACATTACTTCTGTGTTTCAGGCTGTGTCAGGCACCATTAATTGCTGCAAGCCCTAGATGTGACACGGGGGGGACACGGTGTCAAAATCAATCACATGTAATGCCAGACAGATTTATGCGTCAGACTGAAACTGGTTCCTCGCCTTTCATTCCTATTGATTGATACACAAGCAAGTTTTCTTCAGGTTTTTTTTTTTTTTTTTAAACTGTACTCCCCAACCATCCCATAGGTGCAGCTATTGCTTTTAAAATCATTGTGTGAATCAGTCACTGCTGGCCATCGACCCCCCCCCCCACACACTCCCGAGTCCTCACCACTGCTACCCCCTAGCCCACTACCAACTGTATTTGCCTTCACCCCCTCCAAGGCGACTGGCACAGTCCCTCCACTCACCTCTGCAGTCAGCTGCCCTCTGAATGACAGTGCAACCATGTTGGTAGCCTTACCTAGTTTTCCAGATGTCCTGTTCATAGTCCTGCCTGCAGAGGACGAGTTTGGCAAATTTCAACCACTGTTATATGAGTAGAAATTATAAAATAGCTCAGTGAGTTTAGCTGAAGAAAGTATCTCACTATGAAAAACGAGGGCCGTTTCATATAGAAATTCAGTTTTGAAATGTCATGACATCATAGCTTGACTTTGACTAAGGAGAGAGAAAGGTGCCTAGGCCAAAATAAAAGGCTGGATACACCAGATAACCTGTTTTTGAGAGAAGAACCCCTTAAAGGAGGATGGTGGGAGGGAAAGCAGACCTGATGACTGAGATCCCCTCAAAGATCTACTCTTACTGTAATTTTTTTATGTAACTGTTCTATGTTCTTCGGGGGTATCTCAGTCATCAGGTTACACTGTAGGAACGAGTCTCAAGCAGTAACAAGGGCAAGGAAACAGTCTGGGAGGAAGGCCAACTAAAATTCAGGATAAGAGGCCTCACAACACAGCCCTGCCTAAACCTGCACAGGCCTGAGAGTCAATGTCCAGACTAGTGCTTGGGAAAGTATGTACGGTACTCCAGGTGGCCACAGACAATGTCAGCGGCTGAGACCCCTTTGAAACAGGCCACAGAGATAGCCATGCACCTTGTGGAATGGACTTTCACTGCCCCTGGCAACTCTTTGCCTTGCTTGTTGAAGCAAAACACAATACAATGCACCAACCATTTGGACAAGCACTGTTTCAAAATTGGCGCGCCCTCTCTACTTGGGGCAAAAGGAGCGAAAAGCTGCTTCGACTTTCTGTGCTCCTTAGTCCGAAGTAGAGAATACTTCAAAAATTCTGTGCACACCTAACGTATCGAGCAGTGCTTCCCCTAGATTGGCATGCTCGGGAAATCAGACTGGAAGGTGGTTGGATTGATTCAGAGTAGGTCCAGACACCACCTGAGGAACAAACTCAGGGTTGGTGTGCAAAGACACCCTGTCTTTGTAGAAAATCAAATACTACTCTTCACACCAAAGAGCCTGATGCTCAGAGAACCTACGAACAGAGATAATAGCCACTAAAATTACCGCTTTCCAAGATGGAAAGCGCAGCCCGCAAGTTGCAGCTGGCTCGGATAGAGACAGGGTCAGTTTTGCCCAAAGCAAAATTCAGATCCCAAGCCAGAACAGGAGAACAGATTGGGGTTTCAGATGTAGGATGTCCCTGAGTGTATGGGACACCTCCAACTGAGCCATGATGTGATCACCCGCTGGCTCATGAAAGGCTGAAATAGCCGAGAGGTTCACCATGATGGGAGAGTACTGGAAACTACAGCCCAAAAGGGACACTAGGTAGTCCAGAAAAAAAAGAAGTCCAGCTGATGCTTAGCCACCCAGAGAGCAAACTTCTTCCACATCATGGCATAAGTGGTCCTAGTGGAGGGCTTCTGAGCTACAATGAGTATGCCCGCTGCCCTCTGTGACACACCCAGCCAGGCAATGGCTATGTCCTAAGGAGACAAGCATGCAGACACAGGACTTGAGATTGGGAAAGACCAGATTCCCTGGATCTGGCATCAGCAGGTCCCTGCAGAGAAACAGAGGGACTGGGGAATCCCATGCCAGCTGTAGCAGCAGCGGAAAACATATCTGCTGTGGTCAGAATTGGGGCACCAGGACCAAGCTGGCCCCCTCCAAGTGGAGCTTGGTTAGCACCTTCTGAAATGGAGGAAAGGCATAAAAAAAACCTCCTGTTCCAGGAGAGGGACAACATGTCTCGACAGAAAACCTCCAGGCTGTGGATCTAGTGAGCAGAGACTGGGCAGTGTGGCATTGTGTGGGGATGCAAAAAAGGTCCAGCTCTGGACTACCCCATCTGGTGAGGAACTGTCGGTGATGGATGAGAGGAGTTTCCACCCGTGCATGCTGGACTTAATCCAGCAGAGGCTGTCGGCCAAAGTGTGTTGCATGCTGGGGATGTAGTTTGCAGGGAGGATGAGACTGTGGTCTATGGCCCAGTACCATATTCCCATGACCTCCCTGCATAGGGGATACAAGAGAGTCCCCCAGTGCTGGCTGGTGTCATTGGCAACACTATAGTTGGCCATCTGGATCAACAGCCGACCCTGAAGAAGATGGTTCCAAAAGGCCTGCATGGCATATGGAACCGTTTGCATCTCCTGGACATTGATATGAAGAGCTGATAGAGTTCCTGCTGAAAGAGGAACTGCAAAAACCTTCTGTGCAGTGGAAAGACAGAGATATGCAGGTGAGCGTCCCGCATATCCAGGGAGCACAGCCAGTCGCCCTGCTTGAGAAGGGGCAGCAAGCCCGGCAGAGTGACCGTACGGAGCTTTCTGTACTGGATGTACCAGTTAAGATCTTTGAGATCCAATATGGGCCTCAGATCCCCATCCAGTGGGTAAGTAAAGTGTTTTGGGGGGGCTCTCTGGGAGTGCCTCTACAAGCTCCACAGTGTAACCCTCCTCTCTACAATCTGAAGGATCCAGGTATCTAAAGAGAGGGTTATCCAATAATTGAGGTGGAAGGAGAACTGACCTTCGACTACCATCTCTCGGTCAAGGACCAGGAGAGGGAGGGCCCACCAGGAGCCAGGCGGGTGTGGGACCAGCTGTAGGGGCTGGTCTGTCACTCCTAGGGTGCTTGACTGCGAAGTCTGAGGAAGAGGCAAGTAGGCAAGGAGGAGCAGGTTCTTCGGTTACCCTGTGGCCCGGAGGTTGCCCTGGATGTTGGGGTACCTTATGAAAAGGAGGGCCCTATTTGCTCAGAGGTAAGCATGGTACAGCGAATGGACAGACTTGACAGCCCTGCCAGATGCCTGCAGCCGGTTAACGATGTCCTGAACATCTGGTTCAGTAAGTTGGAACCATTAAAAAGGGGTGTCAAGCACCCTCTAAGGGACATCAGCCGAGGTACAGGAGACTGCAACCAGGGGCGCCTCCGAAGGCAAAAGCCTGAGACAGCAGCCCTGGCACTTGCATCATTGATATAACAAAGAGCCGTAAGGAGGTGCTTGCTAAAATCTTCTGCACTCTGCAAGCACCCAAGAACCTCTTATTTTGAGGGCAAAAAGGAAGGGCTGGGGTGGCAGCCTTGCCCTTTTGATAAACAGTACTCTGATATTCCACCAAGTGGGAGAGATAATGGGCAATTCCAGACCCCAAGGCAGAAGAAGCAGAAACCCTCTTGCCCCAAGGTCAAGCCTGCGGATTTCCTTGTTGGGGTGGGAGGGAGCTAAGGTGTATGTTTGACTGAGTCCTCACTCACTGAGGGGGCAGTGGACTGGTTAGAAGAGGGGGGTTCTTTCTCCTCCTCCTCCCCTTCTTCCGGTAGCAAGAGGTCTGGATGGTAGCCCACCTCAACGTGCTCAGGTTCAGGATCTAAAGAGGAAGGCATCAACAGTGGCTCCCTGAAAATAACCAGTCGATGGTGTGGGCGAACCAAGCCACAATGCGCTGAGCTTATGGACCAAGACAACCAAGAACTTGCCCAGGACTATCAGTATAGCTGATGACGACAGAATGCGTTGTCGATGGCGGAGGGGTCAGCAGCACAGGGCACGATGACCCTGTTGACAGGCTTTGAGAACCTGAAAAGCCCGAATCCCTGGGCTTGGAGGCGCATCAGGCTGCAAAGGGAGGGCTATAGCTGACGAGGCAGTCATTGACGAAGCGGCTACACTGAAGGCCGACGAAGGTAGAGGGCATCGACAGTGAAGGGGTCGATGGTACAGGGCACGATGACCTCGTAGATGGGCCTTGACAGCCCGAAAAGCCCGAAGCCCAGGGCCTGGAGGAGCATCAGGCTGTGATGGGAGGGCCGCCATCGATGAACCAGTCATTGACGGAACAGGTACCACTAAGGTCGACGAAGATGGAAGGTGTCGTTGATGGCAACGGAAACGATGACCCTGTCAACCAGTCTGAGAGCCCAAAGAGCCTGAAGCCTGTGACGTGAAGAAGCATCAGGCCATGATGGGAGAGCCATCATCAACAAGCCAGTCGTTGACTGAGCACGTACCATTAAGGTTGACAATGGCAGAAAGTGTCAGTGACAGCAGAGAGGTTGATGGCATGGGGCACAACGACCTCTTTGACGGGCTTGAGAGCCTAAAGAATCCTAAGACTGGGGGCCTTGAGAGAAGTATCAGGCCGCGATGGGAAGGCAGTCGTCAACTTGCCAGTCATCGACAGAGCGGGGGCTGCCAACCCGAGAGTCGACGACCTGTCGCCAGACAAGGCAGGTGATGACGCTGTCAGTATGGGTCTTGTAAAGGCAGAGACCTGGACAGCAGCCCTCAACAAGGCCGGAACCACTGACGAGGAACCCCCTAAAGATGAAGGAGCCATTGGGGAGTGGGAACACCTGGGGGGAAATGATCTCAGTCACAGTCTTACTGATGATTAATCCCAGAAGACTGGTCCCGGGCCTTTGAGCTCGAAGGGGAAGGTAGGAACCCTGGAGGATCCCTGCCCAGAACTGCTCCATTAAGAATGTTTGCAGAGCCTTCTTCTGTACTGGAGGGCAGACAGAGAGAATTTCTGACAGTCTCACAGTCCAAGACGATGAGGTCAGGCAGCAGACACAGAGAAAATATTTGTCTGTGGAGGCGATCTTCTGTCTGATGTGGCAGCGACGGAGGAAAGAAGAAGATTAACTCTCGATACAGGAATCTCTATTTAAAAAAGAGATTCTAAAACAAAACTAAGTAAATTAAAGTCGTAGGCTAAAATGGAGCAAAACTGCGTCGGAGCTTCTGCGGAGACCCATGCAAACCAAGTTGACAGCGGGAAGGAACTGAGGAGGGAGCGGGGCAGCTCACCTCACCCCTATATTGGGTTTGTGATGTCGATGGATGATATCGGCGTGGGTGGCCCAAGTTGTACTGCTGAAAATCTTCCGTGTGGATCCTGCTTCACTGGTGGTGAAGTTCCTACGGTGTGACCTGATGACTGAGATACGCCAAAGAAGATCAACTAGTATGGTAGAGCATTCTCCTGTATCTCTTACTAAGAGATCATTTAGCACCTTCACAAGGGCAGTCTCTGTGCCTTACCAAAGCCTAAATCCCCAGAGCAATGGCTCGAAGATATCGTACTATTACAGGTGAGCTTCAGCAACACCACCACCTTCTCAAGTACCTTCCCCAGGAAAGCAAGGCTTGAGACAGGTCTATAATTAGCTAGGGATTCTGGGTCTAAGTGTTTTTTTGTTTTGTTTTTTGTCGGAGAAGCTTTATCACCGTCTTCAGTGCAGCAGGAAAGTATCCCTCACTTAGGAAACACTGGATAATCCTATCCATCACTGGACTGTAGGCATCCCAGAGTCCTTACCACTGCTGTACCTATTTATCCACAGTACTAATATTCCAACTAGCAAAGGAATTTACCAAGTGATGAACAGGGGCTTCATTATTTTACTATTATCTTTAAGCAAACCTCCCAAGTACATGAATTGAAAATATGGCAGGAAATCTGCAAATATGGGGAATGAATGCTTTGACTCCATTTTTTATTTAGAATGTATCAGTCCTATGAAAGCCTAACTAGGATATAATATTTTATTTTGCAAAGAGGTCCTGATTCCACCCAATTGTACAGCCTAGAGGATTAAACCACAAGCTTGACAAAGTGGAACTGCCTAAAAGCCCCACCCCCCTTAACAAATCTCAGCAGTTTAACATTCCATGCCCTCCTAACTGACCCACCCCTTCCTATGTATCCCACCAACCGTTAGTGATTTGCATGCAACATTAACAGTCTCCCTTCAACTCACCATAGTGCCTGCTGTGTGTATAAAGTGGACACCCTTAGCAAAAGTGGCTAGCATTCCCTTGCCAGCTCAAAGAGTGAACGTCCTCCACTGGTACCGTCAACTTTCTTGTACAGTTAGGAATTTGTATCTGGATATTCTTTTGTACTAGCAACTACTGTATACATCTTTCTGTACCTCCCTACAAACTAAGTACTTTCTGTACCCTGCTGCACCCAGGGTACTTTCACACTAACAAGATACTGGCTCATATTCAGGAATATTACCTTCATTCAGCATTAACCCTACTTTACTTTCAATTAACTAAGCCAATTCAGCAATGTCTCATTGAACAACATGAGAGATGGCTGGATCGAATTAGTTAAGGCAAATTGAAGTGGTGTTAACACTGGAGGTAATGCTTCCGATTATGAAATGGATACTAAGAATCTCGGCTCCTGACTGGTTGAGAGCTGTCTTCAGCTGGGCCGTTATCCCAGCACAATGGCCCAGCTGAAAGTAGCTCCCGGCAAACAGGGGCCAGTACCCAGTTTGAGAGCCTTCCCCACTGACCACACATCTCGTCTTTGCAGCTCACAGTAACAGCTCCTGCTATACCTGCTAAATTGAAATATCTGATGCATTTTACAACTGCCGCTCACTCACTCTGCCTTTGCTCCAGAGTTTGTCCCTGAACTTGCCACCGATTACAGTGTTTCCGAAACAGTCACTCTAGTTATTTAACAGCCGATCTAGGCATTCGTTAAACGGACATCACTGACAGGCACCGCAACAGGACCGGGACCCAGAAGTAGTGGAGCAGGAGATCAGACAGTAAGCAGGAAGGCACTACTTTTTTTCTTTTGTGGCAGTAATCTAACACACACAACAATATGTTTTAATTTTTTTAATGAAAATATGTTTTCATTTTTTAAATGAACTAATACGGTTGGGACCCATTTCATAACTGCAAACAACAAGGGCCTTGTTATTCGACCGGTGTCCATGACTGCACGCCACCTATCCATATTTGTCCATAAAAAGTACATAAAATTGACCCCACTGATTTCAATGGGATGCGTCCCTGTGCTCTCCCTGGGATCACATAATCAAGTGCCTGAGCTCGGGGGTGGAGCGAGGCGGCGCCAAAAAAACGGGAAGTGGAGGGGATCCATGGACAGCAAAATTATGATACCTTCCACTTCAAACATAGTGAAGAAATTACATATTTTTTGTATTTTCTATTTTTCCTCCCCTGCCACCAGCCGCCTGGTACCTCATCCCAGTCATGGACCACGACTTCCACCTTCACAACAGCTGCGACCCTCCAATACCCCCAGTCTACCCCCCAGGGCGCGGTTGCGGCACTAGACTCCCCCAGTGCCGCAGACAATGGGATAGGTCGGAGGGCTTACCTGGAGGCTAATTGAAGCTGTGGTGGGCTTCATCTAGGGTGGCCGGCAGCCACTCTTTTTCCTGGTTTTTCTTGGAGGGTGGGGACGTGCAATGACGTCCTGCGTCTGCCCCAACCCCTGGACATTCTTGGTGCCGGTCGCTTGCACAACCCCCGGTCTCTGCCAGGGGTCTGTAGAGTGCCAGTCACACTTCTCACCCTCCCCCAGAGAAGGACTGCAGTCCTCGGGACGCACCATTCTTCTCTCTCCCCCCCCCCGGCCAGCCCTCCAGCACTGCAAGTGGAAATCCTACTGCTGCGCTGATGGGCCCAGCCTAGTGAAGAAATTTTTATTAGCAATACACAGATGGCAATTTGGTGAGGTAAGGCACCACAACAGGTGGTGCATGTCAGTAGCCTGGGGGGGTGGTCCTCTTTAAGAAGTACTCTCTGAATTAGTGGAAAGGGAGGGAATACATACAGAAATCTCCCTTTTCAGGATAGGGACAACACATCTCACCAGAAAACCCCAGGCCCTGAAGCAAGTGAGCAGAAAGAATAGGTTACTCACCTGTAAACTTAGTTCTAGGAGAGGTATATCGTACACATCCACACTCTGGCAGTTCCACTGGAGGCAATGATTAACCGGATGTCTTTAAGCTATGCTCCTCCCACTACCCAGGCAGATACACCCTCCGACTCTGCTCTGTGATATCAGATCTTGCACGCTGGAAACAGAATCTTGTGCCACTTGTCAGGGGAGGCTGGGTGGGTTGTGTGGATGTGTACCGTATACCACTACTAGAACTACGGATACAGATGAGTAAAAACAGGTTACTCACCTGTAACAGTAGTTCTAGGAGTGGTATATGTTGTTCATCCACACTCTTTGGCATGTCCCTTTCCCCTTTAAATCTGGCCGGAAGTCTTCAAGCTGGCTCCTCCCACCCACCCGGGTGGTAAATACCTCGGCTCTGCCCCATGACGCCAGATCTTAGCCTGCTGGAAGCAAGGTGGTGCGCCTAAAGCCGGGGAGGTCGGGTGGGTGCATGTGGATGAACAACATATACCACTCCTAGAACTACTGGTACAGGTGAGTAAATACAGGTTACTCACCTGTAACAGGAGTTCTAGGAATGGTATATGTTGTTCATCCACACTTATTGGCAGGTTCCTTGCCGCTTTAAATCTTGCCGGAAGGTCTTCAAACTGGCTCCTCCCACCCACCCGGGTGGTAAAACTCGGCTCCGCCCCATGACGCCAGATCTAGTCCGCTGGAAGCCAGATTGTGCATCGAAGCCGGGGAAGCTGAGTGGGTCATGTGGATGAACAACATATACCATTCCTAGAACTCCTGTTACAGGTGAGTAACCTGTATTTTTAGGGACATGGATATGTTGTTCAATCCACATTTATTGGCAGACTCCTAGCAGTTCTCCAGGAGGAGGGAGGCAAGGCACACACCCCCCCCACTTGAGAAATAAGGACTGGAGAACCGAGGTCCCAAAACCAGCATCCCGGCGTGACTCAAGATCGATGTGGTAGTGGGTGATGAAGGTGTGTGCTAACTTCCAGGTAGCAGCCCTGCAGATTTCCTGGATAGGGATGTCCCTGGAAGCAGCCACTGATGCAGCGGTATGGCAGGTAGAATGATCTCTTATTCCTTTGGGAGGCTCCATGCCTGCCAACCTGTAGCAGAGATCTATGCAGGAGGTGACCCACCTGCTTATCGTCCGCTTGGCTGCAGGTCTGCCAGGTGTGGCTTCAGCGTAGGTGACAAACAGCTGGTGAACCTCTCCCCGAACTTCAGCCGTCCGCTCCCTGTAATAAGACAGCGCTCTTCTAGGGTCCAGAGTATGGAGCCTATATTCGGCCTCCGAGGTGTGACTGGGGTAGAACACCGGCAAAGTCAACACCTGGTTAAGGAGAAACTCCGACACCACCTTTGGAAGGAACTTCGGGTGGGGCTGCAGGACAACCTTGTCCCTGTGGAAGACCAGATAAGAAGACTCGATGGAAAGCGCCTGGAGCTCTCCCATCCTTCTGGCTTATGTGATAGCCACTAAGAAGGCGGTCTTCCACGACAGGTGAGAAATATCACACCTGTGCATCGGTTCGAATGGCTTGCCCATGAGCTTAGCCAGTACCAGCAGCACATCCCACGGAGGTGGAGGTTCTTGCACCAGAGGTGATATGTGATCAAGGCCTTGGAAAAAGCGCCCAACCACCTTCCCCCGTGCCACCGACTGCTTTCTGGCCCGTGCCCGGTAAGCAGAGATGGCTGCCAGGTGCACCTTAAGGGTCCAACCGAAGCCCTAGCTGAGAAAGGGACCACAGGTAGTCCAGAATGCTGGCCAAGGAACAGGAGGAAGGGTCCAACCCCTTATCCTGACACCAAATGGAGAATCTCTTCCATTTGAAGGCACAGCATTTTCTGGTCGACTCCTTACGGGATGCCTCAACAACGTTGAGGAGACCTCGTCGGAAAGACCCAAGGCCTGGAACTCTAGCCGCTCAGGAACCAGGCCGTCAGGTGCAGGGACTGAAGGTCCGGGTGAAGAACCTTCCCCTGGTTGACTGAGATCAGGTCCGGGTGGGCTGGAAGCCACCTTGGGAGCCTGGAGCTGAGGCTGAGGAGAGCTGGATACCAGAACTGGCGGGGCCAGTCTGGGGCTACCAGAATCACCTGCGCCTTGTCCCTCCTCGCCTTGAGAAGCACCTTGTGGATCAAGGGAAATGGGGGAAAGGTGTAGAAGAGGCCCGGGGTCCACGGTCTCGAGAAGGCGTCCCCCTGCAGCGAGCCCTGCTGAGGGGGGCGGGCATGAAACAGCCTCAGCTTCCTATTCTCCCTGGAAGCAAACAGGTCCAACTGAGGTGTGCCCCAGTGGGAGAACAGATCGTGTACTACCTCCGGCAGGAGAGACCACTCGTGAGGTGCAGCACCTATCCAGCTTAGGGCATTGGCCAGAGAGTTGGAGGCTCCCACCACATGGATGGCTAGGAGATCCTCCTCCAGTCTGCTCATGAGAGACCAAATGCGGAGAGCTTCCCTGCACAGAAGCAAGGTGCGCATCCCGCCCTGGTGGTTTAGGTAGTACATGGTCGTGGTGTTGTCCGTCTGGACCTGGACCACTGGACCCTGTACAAACGGAGTGAAAGTGGTGAGGGCTAGTTGGACCGCTTGAAGCTCCAGCAGGTTGATGTGGCATTGAGACTCCTGAGGGGACCAGAGGCCATGCGCTCTGAGCTCCCCCAGATGGGCACCCCAACACATCAGAGAGGCGCTGGTCGTTATCGAGTGACTGTCGACTCTGGGGGGACAAACGGGATACCCTCCTGCAAATGAGCTGGAATGATCCACCACTGGAGAGCGTTCCCCATCTCCTGGGTCACTACCACTGGCTGGTCCAGGGGACCGGAGCGCTGTGACCATTGGCGGGCCAGACCCCACTGTAGGGGGCGCGTGTGCCAACGGGCCCAACGGACCCTGCTGGTGCAGGCCGCCATGAGGCCCAGGAGGCGCAGAAAGTCCCGGGCAGGGCGCAATTGCCCAACCAGAAATGACTGGGCAAAGGAGGAAAGAACCTCGGCCCTGTCCGCCGGGAGCCATGCTCTGGCTCATAGAGAGTTGAGCTCTGCCTCAATGAACTGAATCACCTGTGTAGGTACGAGTTCCGATTTGGCCCGTTGATGAGAAGGTCAATCTGAGAGCAGACCTGGAGGGCCAGATCCCTGGACCGCTCCACCTCCAGCCTGGAGGGGGCTGCAATCAGCCAGTCATCCAGGTAAGGGTACACCCGGACCTTTCGGTGCCGCAGGAATGCTGTCACCACTGCCATGCATTTGGTGAAGACCCTGGGAGCTGGAGAGAGGCCGAAGGCATGGCCCGGAACTCGTAAAGGGATCCCTCTGCCCTGAAGCGGAGGAATTGCTGGTGGGACGGACGAGTTGGGACGTGAAAGAACGCGTCCTGGAGGTCCAGAGAACAGAACCACATGCCTTGTTCCAAGGATGGAATGATCTGAGCCAGAGTGACCATCCTGAAGGTTCGAGACCTTAGGAACTTGTTCAGGTGGTGCAGGTCTAGAATGGGGCACCAGCCCCCTGTCCGTTTTGGGACCAGGAAATACCTGGACACAAACCCTGGGTCTGGTGGAGGATCCGCCACCTCCCTTCTGGAGGAGCAGGGCTATGTTGGCTCGACGAGCTGACAGAGAGGCTCTGCGACCCGTAGCCCCCCGTGGGGCGACGGCTCGATAGGGTGGGGACTGCTCGAATTCCAGAGGCAGACCCTTTCCTACCACTTCCAGCACCCAGCAATGGTGATATCGGACCAGGCAAGAAGGAAGTGGCAGAGCCGTCCCCCCACGGGGAACCCGGGGAGGAGTGACGAGGTTGGGGGTGACACCCCTCAACCCGTCACTGGGCAGGCTTGGAGGAAGGACCGGCCGAGGAGCCTCCTGGACCTTTCCCTCCCAGCTTCCTGTTGGAGGAAGCTGCAGGCTTGGCTTTGGGGTGCCAAGTTCGAGCCTGCTGGCCCTGATGCTGATGTTGCTGGGCCGGACGTGCCGCAGGGGCTGAAGGACGAAAGGGCTTATGCTGTTGCTGGCGGCCTTTGTCCTTCTGGGCAGATGTGACCGAGTCCAAGGTGGCATTGGACTTCTCGATCCTCTGGAGATGGCCTTCCACTCCGGGCCCGAACAAGTCGGTGCCCAGGAATGGAACGTCTGCCAACTTGTGCTGGGTATCCACTGTGAAAGTGGAGATCCACAGCCAAGCTCTGCAGCCCATAGCCACTGCGGCCACTACTGACCGGGCACAAGAGTCTCCAATGTCCAAGACAGTTTGGAGCTGCTGCTTGGCCACCACCCTTCCCCGATCCCGCACCTGCTTGACTGTAGTCTGGAGGTCAACCGGGAGATGAGGAATCACCTCATCCAAGGAGCCCAAAAGGGCGTGTGAAAAATATGCCATCAGAACAGCTGAGCTGGCCTGACGAAGGCCTAGGGAGAACGCAGCATAGACTTTCCGCCCCAGAGTAGTCCAGTTTCTTGGACTCCTTATCGAGTGGCTTGTCCACGTCCGGAGTGTTTCTGGAGTGCCTGTGAAGGTACAGCCAAGGTTTAGCAGCACGAAAAAACCTCAGCTGGCCGAAGCTTGGGCAGCTTCTTCTTCAAATGCCGCCATCTGGTCAAGCTGCTCGGTGGATCCCTCGGCCGCAGAAACCGCCACCTTGCCTCCTTTGATTTCACCAGTGGATTGCGAAGCTCCGGTCTCCTCAGCTTAAGGCGCACCTTGCGGTCATCCAGAACGTCGGGATGGAAGGTCAAGCAGATGGTGCACGAAGAGGTGTCATGCACGACACCCAAGCAATAAACACACGAGAGGAGGGGGATCGGTGCGTAACATATTCTGTCTGCAGGGACACCGGCGAAATCCGGGGGACGACTTGTCCTCCATGTCCAATGTGCTCGGATCAGAATCGTAAACTCTGATGAGTTTTAAAGAAAGCGATTGCGGTGAAAACTGTCACTGAGAATCCAGGGCCTACGAACTGCAGAAGTAGCATGAGGGAACCTAAATCTTCCAGCGAAAGGAAGATCTAGCGTCATGGGGCAGAGCCAAGGTATTTATCACTCGGGTGGGTGGGAGGAGCCAGCTTGAAGACTTTCCGGTGAATTTAAAGGGGAAGGGACATGCCAGAGAGTGTGGATGAACAACATATCCACGCTCCTAGAAATTGTTTTTTTTTTTCATGCTTTTCTGGTAAATTCCTGGGGCTGACCACCAGAACACAAAATAAATTGCAATGAGGTCTTTGTGATGGTGGTGGTGGTGTTGTTGATGATTGAAGGGTTTGGTTATACAGGTAATTGTAAGTAATGTTCATTATGGATGTTACCAGCATGATGGCTGACTGTTCATGGCCAAACATACCTGGACATATTATATCATTTAAAAGTGGTCTTTGTCCAGATGTGTTTGCTCGGAGATGCTCAGCCATCTTGTGCACCATGCAGCCTTGGCTTGTGGGGTGGAGGTACTGGATTGTACTGTTTGCCTCTTGTGTGTTAGTGAAATGTTTATTTTGATATGTTGATTGCCAGCATGATGCCTGACTGTAGCTGGGCAAGCACACCAGGACAACAAAAATAAAAATCATGGCCCTGCCACTGTTTGTCCAGGTGCATTTGCCCAGAGACACTTCGCCATTTGCTGCACCACGCGCCTTGGCTTGTTGGCGGGGGCAGCGGATTGTACTGCTTGCCTTTGTTTTTGACGAGATATTGATTTTGATGTACTCAGTAACTTACCATGATGATGTCCGACCTTTGCTGGGCAAGCACACCTGGACAAATTAATTTAAAAATGCAGCCTGCAAATTCTACTTCTTTTTCCAGGTGTGTCTGCTCAGAGACACCCGGCCATTTTGTGCACCATGCGGTTTGGCTTGTGGGGGTGGGAGACTGGATTGTACTATTTGCCTCTTGTTTATTTTCAGAAATGTTTATTTTGAAATGTTTGGTGTCCATGTACATACACCATGGTGTCTACTGTACATACACCATGGTGTCTGCTGTACATACACCACAGTGAGCAGTCCTGTTACCAGGTATCTGTCAGTTATCGTACCACATGCCCACTTTTAACCAGTTTCATCATGGTATCCTAAAACACATTGAAATGTATCAATGTGCTTATTAGTAACATTTGTTTTCAATGACAGCAGCTACTTTGTGTCCACGTACATACACCATGGTGTCTGCTGTACATATACCACGGTGAACTGTCTTGTTCACGGTAATCATTAAGGCAGTTATCTTACCACAAGGCCAGTTTTTACTGGTTTGATCATGGCACCTCAAAATACATTTAAAACTTGACTTATTTTGAATTTAAAAATTTGACCTTCATGTCACACACTTTGGTACACCATTTCCATGAACATGCCCAACTGCTCCTGTTTTCCTATGCTTCCTGACCTGTGCCTTGACGACAGCATGAATATGGTACACTATCCACACTCTGGCAGACTTCAAGCAGTTCTTCGAGAGGAGGGGGCAAGGCACACAGCCCTACTTTGCGAACAGAGACTGGAAAACTGAGGTCCCAAAACACACATCTCGGTGTGACTCGAGGTTGATGTGGTAGAGGGAAATGAAAGTGTGAGATGACTTCCATGTAGCTGTCTACAGATCTCTTGTATGGGCACATCTCTGAAAGCAGCGACCGAGGCAAATCAGCCCTGATCCCTATAGGAGGCTCCCGACCAGCAAACCTATAGTAGAGGTCAAGGCAAGATGTGATCCACCTTGCAACTGTCTGCTTTGCTGCCAGTCTGCCAGGTGCGGCCTCAGCATTAAGTGATGTTCAGCTGGCAAGCCTATCCCCAAACTCCAGCCATACACTCACCATAATATGACAGCACCCTCCTCACGTCCAGAGTATTGAGCCTGCGGTCGGCCTCCAAAGAAGGGTTGGTAAAGTATACCAGCAAGTTACTCACCTGGTTAAGGCGAAACTCTAAAAATCACTTTTGGGTGGAACTTCGGGTTGAGGTGAAGGATGATCTTGTCCCTGTGTAAGACTAGGTAGGAAGAGTCTACAGAGAGCACCTGGAGCTCCCCAGTCCTTCTGGCAGATGTAATGACCACCAGGAAGGCCATCTTCCATGACAGGTGTAACACCTCACACCTGTGCATCAGCTCAAACAACTTGCCCATGAGCACAGCCAGGACCAGTAGTAAGTCCCATGATGGAGAAGGCTCCCTCACCGGAGGCAACAACTGGTCAAGGGCCTTAAAAAACTGCCGGACCACCTTCTCCTGGGCTACTGCTGGCATACTTGCTGCCGCCCGGTAAGCAGAAATGGCTCCCTGGTGCACCTTTAGGGTCTTTGCTCACAGTCCCAGCTAGGAAAGGGGCCAGAGATAATCCAAGATGCTTGCCATGGGGCAGGCAAGGGGATCAAGCTCCTCATCCTGGCACCAGATGGAAAATCTCTTCCATTTAAAGGCACAGCACCTATGAGTCAACTCTTTCCTGGAGGCCTCCTCAATGTGGAAGACCCATTCAGACAGACCGAACCAAAACCTGGAATTCTAGCCGCTCAGGAACCAGGCCGAGAGGTGCACGAACTGAAGGTCAGGGTGCAGAACAATCCCTGAAGTCTGGTCAGCAGGGCTGGGTGGAGAGGTAACCACCACGGAGGACTACTGTGGAGTTTGAGGAGATCTGGGTACCAAAACAGCTGTGGCCAGTCTGGAGTTACCGGGATCATCTGTGCCTTGTCCTTCCTGACTTTGACCAGAACTTGTGGATCAAGGGGAATGGAGGAAGGGCACACACGAGGCCCAGGCTCCAGGGCCTCACAAAGGTATCCCCAATCAGTGTCCCGGACTGTGGGGGGAGGGCACAAAACAGCCTCAGTTTGGCACTCTCCCGAGAGACAAACAGATCCACTGAGGCTGAGCCCCACTTGGAAAACAGGTGACTCGCCACCTCCTGATGCAGAGACCACTTGTGCAGTGTCTCTACAGCCTGGCTGCCAGCATCTGCCAGCTGATTATCCTTTCTTGTGACAGGAATCGCGCGGAGACTGATGCCTAGGCTGCGCAAGAGAGTCCAAGTGTGGAGTGCCTCCAGACACAAGGGAAGGGAGAGTGTGCCACCTGTCTATTCAATTAGAACATGGTTGTGGTATTGTCCGTCTGGACCTGAATGACCTGACCCCTGATCAGTGGAGAAAATTCCATGAGAGCTAACTGCACTGCACAGAGTTCCAGCTGGATAATGTGGTGATGGGACTCCCTGGATGACCAGAACCTGTGGTTGGTGTGGTCCCCCAGATGCGCTCCCCACCCTACCAGAGACGCATCTGTCATCAACGTGATGGTGAGCTCTGGATGGACAGATGGGATTCCTTCCTCCAGATGATTCGGGACCAGTCACCACTGGATGGTATCCCACATTGGCTGGGTCACTAAGACCAATTGCTCCAGGTGACCTAGGTGCTAGGACCACTGACAGCCCAGATCCCACTGAAGGGTGCACATCTGCCAGTGGTCCCAACAGACCATGCTGGTGAGGACACCATGTATGCCAGAAGACACAGGAAATCCCGGGCGGGGTGCAATAGCCCAACCTGAAATGATCGGGCAAAGGAGGTAAGATCCAGTGCCCAGTCTGTCGGGAGGTGGGCCTCGGCCTGCAGGGCATTTAACTTTGCCCCGATGAACTTACTTACTGTGATACCAGTTCAGTTTTATCTGGGTTAGCCAAGAGGCTCAAGCCTCTGCAGGTCTGGAAAACCAGGAGTGGACCTCGTCATAGCCTCTCAGGATGGACCAGGAATCAACAGGGGTAAACTCTGACCCCGAGGCGCCTCAAGTGGGCCACCACCACTGACATGCACTTGGTGAAGATGCCGGGAGCTGAGGAAAGGCTGAACGGAATGACCTGAAACTGGTACAGGATCCCTGCTGCTTGGAACCAATGGTACCAGCAGTGGGACTTGCAGACGGGAATGCGGAAGAACACATCCTGGAGGTCTAGGGAGCAGAACCACATGCCCTGTTCCAGAGATGGGATAATCTGGTTCAGAGTGACCATCCAGAACTTGCATTTCCTTAAATACTGGTTGAGATTGTGAAGATCCAGTAGGACACACCAGGCCACACACATGTTCTGGGACCAGGAAGTACTTGGACACAAAATCCTGACCAGCCAGGGCATCTGGGACACGAGCTATAGCTCCTTTTGCAAGGAGCTCAGCAACCTCCTCCCGAAGAGTGGACAGGATGTCCTGAGATGCCACGGACTCTTGAGGCACATCAAGGCGGTAGGGTGGGAAAGTCTTAAAATCGAGAGACAGGCCTTTGCCCACTATGTCCAACATCCACTTGTCTGTTGTGATAGTGAACCAACGTGGAGACACACAGCCGGCCTCCGACGGGGAGTGCGGTCGGGGACAGGATAGCCGGAGGGATGACACCCCAGGTCCATCACTGGGAAGGCTTGGAGGGGCACCAGTGGCTGCTGCTGGAGGGGCACCACTACCCCTGACCCCCTTTCGGAACCTGGCCCCCAGACTTCTTGGGGTACCTATTCTGGAACTGCCCCTACTGGGGCTGTTGCCGAGAAGGAAGTGACTGAAAGGACCGGTACTAGAAGGCCAGATTCTTTGGGCTTCCTTTTCATGTTCAGCTGGGACAGAGTCACCGAGTCCAGGGTGGCACTGGACTTCTCAATCCGCGTGAGGTGCCCTTCCACCCCAGGCCAAAGAGGTTGCTGCCCAAGAAAGGGACATCTGCCAACCTCTGTTGGGTGTCCCCCATGAAAATGGACAAGCACAACCAGGCCCGGTGACACATGGAGACAGCTGCTGCCACCACATCGGCACACGAGCTGCCCATGTCCAAGGCTGTCTGAAACACAGAAACATAGACTCTGACGGCAGATAAGGACCACTTAGCCCACCCAGTCTGCCCATTTCCCTTCCTATTGGATAAGCTGCAGATTCTAGTTAATCAACAGCCTACTTCCTGCAACCCCCCACTACAATTGCCTTATGTCTGTCCCATGCATGCTTGAATTCCCCCACTGTTTTAGACCCAACAACCTCCCCAGGAAGGCGGGTCCATGCATCCACCACTCTCTCCATGAAAAAATTTCTCACATTACCCCTGAGCCATCCCCCCTCTATCTTTAAATTGTGCCCCCTTGTTCTTACACATCTCTTTTTCTTAAAGATGCTACCCTCCTGGACTTTGTTGATTCCCTTGAGGTACTTGAAAGTTTCTATCATGTCCCCCCGTCCCTCCTTTCATCAAGGGTATACATAGTAAGCTCTCTCAGTCTCTCTTCATATGGTTTCTGATGCAGACCCTGCACCATTTTAGTTGCCCTCCTCTGGACTGCTTCCATCCTGTCTATGTCCTTGCGTAGATGGGGTCTCCAAAACTGCACACAGTATTCCAGATGGGGTCTCACCAACTGTCTGTACAGAGGATAACCACTTCCTTTTTCTACTTGTGATGTCCGTCCTATGCATCCCAGTATCCCCTGGCTCTCCTTACTGACTTCTCACATTGCTTACCCACCTTTAGGTCATCTGATATGACTACCCCCAAGTCCCTTTCCATTTTTGTTGTTGTTAGTATCTCCCCTGCTATTGTGTACTCTTCTCCTGGGTTTTTGTTTCCCAGGTGCATTTCTTTGCACTGAATCTAAGTTGCCATATGTCTGACCATTCCTCCAACCTTGCCAAGTCCCTTCTCATCTATTCTACCCCCACTTGTGTATCAACTCTGATACAGATCTTTGTGTCATCTGCAAAGAGGCATACCTTTCTCTCCAGACCCTCTGCAATGTCACCTATAAAGATGTTAAAGAGTACTGGACCCAGTACTGAGCCCTGAGGTACTCCACTAGTAACCCCCTTTCTTCGGAATGTGTTCCATTCACTATTACCTTCTGTGTCCTGTTGTGCAGCCAGTTTGCTACCCAGGCTACCACCCTGGAACCCACTCCCAGGCTGGCTAACTTGATTATTAGTCTTTTGTGCGGGACTGTGTCAAATGCCTTGCTAAAGTCTAGGTAGGCCATATCCACAGCCCCCCTCTGGTCTATTACTTTGGTCACCCAGTCAAAGAAATCAATTAGATTCGTCTGACAAGACCTTCCTGCTGTAAATCCATGCTGCTTTGGGTCCCGTGCCCCGCTGGTCTCTAGGTACTCAATAATTCTTTCTTTCAGAAGTGATTCCATCATTTTCCCTACAACTGAGGTCAAACTTACAGGTCTTCAGTTTCCTGCTTCTGCCTTGCTCCCACTTTTGTGAAGGGGAATCACATCTGCCCTCCTCCAGTCCTCAGGTACCACCCCAACCTCCTATGATTTGTTAAAAAGTGTGGTCAGTGGTGTCACTAGGTCCTCCCTTAGTTCTTTTAGGATTCTGGGGTGAATCTGGAGTTGGTGTTTAGTCAGCATTTGACCGTGGTCTTGATGGAGCTCCACCTCCACCTGCTACTTCAAGTGGAGGTGGGGGAGGATAACATCAAACATCCCATTATGGCATGGCCATAGTTATCCATCATAATGGCATAACCAGCCTGCCTGAGACCCTAAGTAGCCGCTGTGTACACTGCTTCTGTGGCATGGTCAACTTTACGTGACTCTGTCCAGTGGCTCATCCACGTACCCCTGGTGTCCAGACCTTCAGAACACAGAGTCTGAAACCATACCCTTCACGGAGGGTGGTCCAAAAACCCCAAAAGGGCACCCGTGGGGACCACATACTTGCAGACCATATGGGCTGAGGGTGCCAGGTAGGATGCTGGATGCTGCCAGACCTCCAGGGCCAGTCCCAAGATGGCCTTAGCCACCCGGTATGCAAACCCCGGGATGTGTCCCAGTCCAGGACATCCATGAGAGGGTTAGTGGCCCTCTTCTAGACAGACTAAGGGGATGTCCCTGGATTCAGAAATGAGGTGAAGAAGCCCACTGAATGACACCAGTCCTTGGTTCGTGGAAGACTCTTCAACTAGCTCCCAGTCAAAGAGCAGAACTGTAGAGAAGACCATCAACTCCTGGTTCAAGTCAAAGGAAGAATCCTCAAAGACATCCTTTGGCCGAAGATCGCCACAGATCTCCCAGGACTTCTCACCGACAACTGGCCTGGCAAGACGGGGGCCAATCAGCCAGCCTCCTTGATGGGAGTGCTGGTCAGTGGCTGTCAGGGTGGTGGCTCCATCAGGATGGGTGGAGAGATGGGTGTTGGCTGCACCCGTGGGGTCTGCAAAGGCAGGGGAACCACTGGCAACTACCAGGAAAGCATGGGACCTTGAGGTAGAGCCCTGCCCCTGGCCGGTGATGGCCCATTGCTGCCAGAACTCCTCATAGCACAGACGTATTTTGCAGTAGTCTCTCTCTTCACCCAAGGACAAAGAGGACGAGAAGCACCATCGGCGGCACCACCCAGTCAAGCACGACCGAGAGTGCAAATGCCTCGAATGTGACCTTGCCCAAGACCTTGACCATCGACCATGCAGAAGCGTGGGAAATAACAGATGTCCAGACCAAAGGTTTAAGATGCATAAAAAACGCAACGGTATGCATTTGTCAATTTATTTCCAAAAACAAAACAAAACAAAAAAATATTCTTTAACTTAAAGTTCATAGAAAGGAAAACAATTGGTGTTAGTCTTCACACCCAAAAACAGGAAATACTTCTTTCCACAGACTCCTGAATTGCCTTTTCCTTTCCTTTTGTCTGTACAGCACTTTGTGTGGAAGCATACACACAACCTTCTTGCTCGGTGGTCAGCCGAATACTGACTCTCCTCTCTCTATCCATCTAAACAGGTCTCCTAGTGGAGGGTTTATATACTTTCCAGAAGGGGTGTGTCTTGAACTGAGCCCTCCCTTATTGTGACATCACATTACCTGAATACTATAAAAGCAGCCATTTTGTAGGCTGCCATCCCTATAGCAGGACCTCAGCAGGAGAAGCAAGACATTCAGGTACACATTCATTTTGTTTTAATACAGAAAGAAAAGAAACACTTGTTAAAGACTGAATTAGAATCAGAGTCTTGGTAAGGAAAACAGATGAGGAGCGCACTTATCTGTCTTCCTTGCAAGGCTTCAGGATTCTATTTGCTTTTAAATGTAAATGCCAGAAAGTAAACATGCATTTATTTAAGACAACAATTCTAGTAAATCTTTTTACACAGTAGTCTCTCTAACATATTTTCTTTATATGTGCTGCATAATGCTTGTTTTTATGAAATTCCTCACAGCTAGAATTTCAGCTGACTGCTTTTCAGCTTATCAAGATTTGGATGCCAGATTGTTTTAAAGATAATCAGGGACAGTAAAGAAAGGTTTAAAGATTGCCAGGTTGGCCACCCTGACAAGAAAATTAGGATAGATACTAAATATAGAAGCAGACAGGATAGAGTGAAAATTGAAAAGTATGGGGGCATCTTGTAAATTTTGATATTTCTCTTCATAACAGGACCCTGTTACACACCTCCCACCACAAGAAGGCAACATAATAAGTTTTTACTTGTTGGCTGAGACCCTTCACCCTTGAAAGGGTTGGAACTTCCCCACCACTCTCAGAGTTCCACCTCAGGGACCCTTATAATTAGTTCTGTACAGAAACAATATTTACTGTCTTATCAGAACTACTGTACAAAACAATTTCTGAGGTGTCTAGTGCTTACTTAGCACCAATATTCATTTTACTTTGGTATTCTTGCAGCTCCATATCGAGATAGAAAATCAGCATTTAAATGCTTCGCTTCTGACCTGTGTTTTACGGTAAACTTATATGGTTGTAGAGACAAATACCATCTCATAATCCGTATGCTTTTATCTTTCATCTGGTTTATCCAACACAACGGATTATGATCTGTCATCACTACAAAATCATTTCCCCACAAGTAATACTTAAGGGACTCTATGGCTCACTTCAGTGCCAAACATTCCTCTCTATCGTGAGAGTACTTCCTTTCACGCTATGAAGTTTCCTGCTAATATACAATACTGGATGTTCTCTTTTCATCATATTGGGTTAACACAGACCCCAAACCTGTCTCTGAGGCATCTGTTTGAATTTCAAGCGGTCTTGTAAAATCTGGGCTAGTTAGCACAGGGGCTGAGCAAAGGACCGCTTTTATGTTCCTGAAGGCCTCCTCACATGCTTACGTCCATTTAACTTTATTAGGATATTTGTTTTGGTCAGCTCTGTTAAGGAGTTGCCAGAGTAGCAAAATCTGGGATAAATCGTGGTAATAATTTGCTTAAACCCAAAAGATCAGACATGTTTTTTGTAATGGGTGGGGCTGTTGGCTACTGCCTCCACTTTATCAATCTCTGGTTTCAAGGATCCTTCCAATTATGAAACCCAAATATCTGGTCTCTGTCCTTGCTATGGCACACTTAGCAGGGTTTATTGTTAATCCCGCATCCTTAATGGTCTGAATAATTGCACTTAAATGCACCAAATGTGAATGCCAGTCATGACTGAAAATGACTACATCATCCAAGTACACTGAACTGTACTGGGCATGTGCTCTTAGGATGTGGTCCATGTACCGTTGGAATGTGGCAGGTGCCCCATGGAGTCCAAATGGCATAGTGGTAAATTGGTACAATCCAATTGGTGTAGGAAAAGCTGTTATTGCTTGGGCAGTGGGGGCCAAGGGAATTTGCCAGTACCCCTTGGTTAAATCTAACGTGCTGATGTAGTGGGCATTTCCTATTCTATCTAACAGATCATCTATTCTGGGCATGGGGTACCCATCAAAATCTGAAATAGAATTTATTTTTCGAAGTCTAAACATACTCTTATTCCTCCTTCCTTTTGTTCACTACCACCATTGGGAAGACCATGCACTCTTGGAAGGGACAATCACCCCAACTGTTCCATTTTTTTTATCTCATCAATTACCTCTTGCCTAATCTTTTCCGGTAATCTATAGGCTTTTTGGTGTATGGGCTTCTGCTGGTTGACCTTAATGTCATGTTCTACTCCCTTAGCTCGTCCTGGGGTGGATGTGAAAGTGTCCTGAAAATAGTGTAACAATTGATCTATCTCCACATTTTGTTCAGGGCTTAGATTAGGATTTATTTGTATACTTTTATCATTCATGGGCCAGTCAAGCCTCTCATAAGCAATCTGCAATTCTGTCTGCTGGGGCTCAGGGTGAATGTAGAGTGCTTGGACCTGGGGTTTTTCTATCCATTTCCTCAAAAGATTTGCATGGTATACCCTCTTAGTTGGTCGATGACCAGGCATTTCAATTTCAAAGTTGACACTTCCTGTTTGTCCGATTACATCAAAGGGACTCTGCCAGTGCATCAACAGTTTGTTCTCTGTTGAGGGTAATAATAACAACACTTTTCTCCAGGTATAAAACTTTACACTTTAACCCTACGCTCATATGCTTCTTTTGTCCCATTTGTTTCTGGGTCACATTTAAATGAGCCATATTTACATATTTGACCAATCTTTCTCTTAATGCAGTCATGTAATCTATGATGTTACTATAGCCAACATTTTTACCATCCTCCCAGTGTTCTTTTACCACATCTAAGGGTCCCCTGGGATTTCTACCATAAAGTAAGGAAAAAGGTGAAAATCCAGTTGTAGCCTGTGGTACCTCTCTGTAGGCAAACAGGAGGTAAGGGAGATATTTGTCCCAATCTCTACCTTCTTCCTGAACATAGTTCTGTAGCATTTTTTTTAAGGCTTTGTTAAATCTCTCCACAAGACCATCTGTTTGGGGGTGGTAAGGTGATGTACGCACAGCAGATACCCCTAGGAGGTGATATAACTCCCTCAACATAACAGAAGTAAAATTACTACCTCTGTCTGTGAGAATCTCCTGGGGTATTCCCATTCTGCTGAATATTTTGGCTAACTCTTCAGCTATGCGAGGTGCAGTAACTGTTCGCATAGGAACAGCTTCAGGGTACCGTGTGGCATAATCACATACCACTAATATGAACCGGTTACCCTTAGAACTTTTGGTAAGAGGGCCTACAACATCCATTACGATTCGCTCAAATTGTAGTGACATAAGGTATTGGCTGAAGGGGCACCTGATCTCTTTTTCCCCCTTGTGCAACCAATTGGCATTCTTTACAGGCACGACAATATTCAGCCACATCCTGATGTATACCTGGCCAGCTAAACCGTGCAAGTAATCTTTGCAAGGTTCGATCCCTCCCATCATGGCCTGCCATTGGAATATTGTGCGCTAACTGCATGACCTTTCTCTATACATTTTGGTACCATTAGCTGTTCTACAGGTTCATTTATGGTAGTATCAACAGTGACTCTATACAAGATATTATTTTTCACAATAAAATGAGATTGTCCAGGGTGTTTTACTTGTTGAGCTCTAGAAAAAGGTTTAAGGAAACATCAGCTTGTTGTTCCTTAATAATGTCTTGCAAGGGTACTTCTGGCAAAATGCCAGCAATACTGTTCTTTTGTTGTTCTGCCCACTTTCTCTGCTCTTTTTCTTCTGATTTTTGATTTTCTGGGTTTCCTGAACCTTCAGCTCCTTCAAAGAAATCCTCTTCAAAAGAAAACACTGGCTCTGACTGTTGTTTTTTGCTTGGGCACGAGGTTACCACATTTACTGATTTTACATAGTCTTGTTGTTCTTGCACCAGTGAGTTAAAGTGGGAAAGTCTTGGCTATAATCACTGGAATTGGCAATCGAGGTATAGGCCAACAGTCATACAGTGGTGCTCATTATTGACAGTCATTTCAACCACTGTAGTGTAATACTGATGAATATCCCCTGTATGCACATTACTGTTGTATCATTTGAGGTAACTTACTGTCCGGGCCAGATCTGCTCTCAGCAGGGTCTGCTTACTCCTGTATCTAATAAACCCAATGTCTGTTGGTCTCCAATCCCCACATTTGCAACATACCCAATATTAGCCAATGCTAGGTGAGTCATGTCAGTTCTTTTCTTATTTGGACAGTTTCTCATTATGTGGCCTTTGCCAAGACACCCATGGCAAATCAGTTCAGAATATGGTATTCTTCCCTCTGTCTCGCCTGCTGTAATTATTCTGATGTGCATTAGAATAAAAGGCCTTACCATTTCTGATGTCTGAGGTGGGGTATTTGTTGCCCTCTGGGTCTAGTGGGTCGAGCAGCTATATAATCCTCTGCCAGCTTCACTGTATCCTCTGCAGATTCAGGCTGATGTTCTTTCACCCATAGCTGGACATCATGAGGTAACACCTGAATAAACTGTTCAATGACAATCATATCCATCATCTGCTCTTTAGTTTTTACTAAAGGTTGTAGCCATTTCCCACCATAGTCCTTTAATTTTGCATAGATTTCTCTCGGTGTATCATGAATAGTCATTCTCTGGGTACGAAACCGCTGTCTATAGGTTTCCACGCTAATATCATAGCTGCAATATCTCTTCTTTTACTCGATCATAATTATTTGAGTCCACCCACTTAACTGGCTATACACCATTTGAGCTCTACCAGTTAAATATGGGACCAGTCTTATGACCCATTGATCTTCTTGGGGCCAAGCAGTTTGGGCAATCCGCCTCAAAGTGGTGAGGGTATGCCTCTATATCATCACTCTCTGACAGCTTTGTTAATTTAATGTCTCTGGGTATAGTTCGATCAGACTGACCTTGTGCAAGTGCCTGAATAGCCTTAGGGTATCCGTCCATTTCTCATCCTGTCGCAGACGTCTCTCAGCCTGACACGCTTCTGTCCTCTTCCCTCTGGCGATGATCCTCATCTCTGGCGACGATCCTCTTCCTCTGACGATCCATTTTGATCTGGTGAATACAAGCCACTTTAATAATTCTCCGGGGTCATCTGGTACTGGGGTCACCTGGGCTGCCTCCTGCTTCAGGGGTTCCGTATCCATATTCTCCTCCTCTGTTCTTCTCATTTTAGGCCTTGCTCCAGGTTCTAGGCCAGGCAATAACTGAATACCAGTTTTTTCAGTCACTGCTCTAGTGACATGATATACATCTTTCTTTGTCAGGTCCTCTTCCTCCATCTGTTAGGGTACTTAACTTCAGTACCCCCTGGCAACGCCTCCCAGGCAGTCTCGACGGTTAGTTATATCCCCTTCTGACACCAGTGTAGAAGCGTGGGGAATAACAGATGTCCAGACCAAAGGTTTATGTATAAAAAGCGAACGGTATCGTTTGTCAATTTATTTCCAAAACAAAACAAAACAAAAAATATTCTTAACTTAAAGTTCATAGAAAGGAAAACAATCGGTGTTAGTCTTCACACCCAAAACGGGAAATACTTCTTTCCACAGACTCCTGAATTGCCTTTTCCTTTCCTTTTGTCTGTACAGCACTTTGTGTGGAAGATACACACAACCTTCTTGCTCGGTGGTCACGAATACTGACTCTCTCTCTCTATCCATCTAAACAGGTCTCCTAGTGGAGGGTTTATATACTTTCCAGAAGGGGTGTGTCTTGAACTGAACCCTCCCTTATTGTGACATCACATTACCTGAATACTATAAAAGCAGCCATTTTGTAGGCTGCCATCCCTATAGCAGGACCTCAGCAGGAGAAGCAAGACATTCAGGTACACATCATTTTGTTTTAATACAGAAAGAAAAGAAACACTTGTTAAAGATTGAATTAAATCTGAGTCTTGGCAAGGAAAAACAGATGAGGGCGCGCTCCTATCTGTCTTCCTTGCAAGGCTTAGGATTCTATTTGTTTTAAATGTAAATGCCAGAAAGTAAACATGCATTTATTTAAGACAACAATTCTAGTAAATCTTTTTACACAGTAGTCTCCTCTAACATATTTTCTTTATATGTGCTGCATAATGCTTGTTTTTATGAAATTCCTCACAGCTAGAATTTCAGCTGACTGCTTTTCAGCTTATCAAGATTTGGATGCCAGATTGTTTTAAAGATAATCAGGGACAGTAAAGAAAGGTTTAAAGATTGCTAGGGTTGGCCACCCTGACAAGAAAATTAGGATAGATACGAATATAGAAGCAGACAGGATAGAGTGAAAATTGAAAAGTACGGGGGGGGATCTTGTAAATTCTTGATATTTCTCTTCATAACAGGACCCTGTTACAGACCACCCAGTCAACTGTGGGTGGAGCCTTTCTCGGGCTGGATGTAGACCATGTGCCAGCCCATATGCACCAACATGGGTATGGAGAACCCGACCTAGGATGGAGGCTTGTATCGAATCAGTTCGACCAGACAGACAGGTCATGCTGGGTCCCACTGAGTCATGATCAGGAACGCGGGGGTCTGTAAGGCCAAATCTTTGACCTTATTTGACAATGGGTCGTCCAGGATGAGGAGAATCTCGGCTGGCTAGCTGACCAGAGTCGAGGCTGACTGACTTGTCCGCAATGCCGAGGAGCCTCCGACCCGACCCTTGACTGAGGGGAACTTGCTCTCCACTGAGCAGTCAGGCAAGTTGAGGAACCAGGAGAACTGTGATTTCTCCCAGTCTCATGATCAGTGACGGTGGTGCAAAGACCCCTTCTTCAACTTGGTCTCTGAACCAGAGCCGTGGAGGACAGGGCTCTCCCCAAAGGTCTGGAGGGGCCAGCACAATTCATGGAACTGACCCGTAAAGGTCCCTCCAACACTGCCCCAGCCTGAAGCAGCGCCAAGGCCAATGAGGTGTCTGCTGCAGCTGCCTCTGCTTCCAAGCTGGCAAGCTGTGCTGCAGATCCAGCAGCTGGGAGGCCTTTTTGTCACCCTTCGAGTGATCCTTCAGATTCTGTTACGAAAGATGGCCCTTAGCAAGCCAGACCTTCCTATCTTAGAGATTCAGGGAGCATAGAAAGGCATAGGGCGCACCCCGATATGTTGTGTTGCTCGCCCAGGCAGTACACGCACATGTGGTGCGGATCGGTGACTGATATTTTCTGGTGGCTTCGAACACATAATTTTAAACTGGGCTTCCTGCGATCCATTGTAATGACAAAACGGAGTCCAGAAACCCGCTAACTACATACTAACAACTTTGAAAAACTCTGAAAAACAGTTGGCCTATGTCACAGAGAAAAACCTTTAGCAGAGTGCAAAGGAGTTGACCTGTTCTTCCAGTGTAAAGAAAGATCTGAAGTCACATGGTGGAGCTGGGGGGATATATCCGCCCAGGTGGTGGGAGGAGCTTAGCTTAAAGACATCTAGCCAATCACTGCTTGCCAATGGAACTGCCAGAGTGTGGATAGTGTACCATATCCACGCCCCTAGAATATGGCAATTTTGCACTGTGTGTGGATGCAAAAAGGTTAATTCTGGACGACCCCCTCTTTTGAATAGTTCATCGACCATCAAGGTCAGCATTTCCAACTCCTGCGTCCTAGACTGTGACCTGCTTAGTTTGTCTGCCAAGACATTTTGACTACCTAGAACATGTACTGCTGATGGTTTTAGATGGTGTTCTAGAGCCCAGTATCAAACTCTCATTGCTTCCCTGACACAACAGGTAAAAATGAGTCCTCCCCTTGTTTTTTGATGCAACTCATCACACTGACATCCATCTGTATTAACAGAGGACTGGGGGACAAGTGGTTCTAGAAGGCCTGAAGATACAGGACCACTCATTTACAGAACATTTATGTGCCAGCATGGTCTAAGTGGTTCCACATGCCTTGTGTATGCAGGGGTCCCAGGTGGGCTCCCCATCCTGATCCAAATGTGTTCAGAGTGAGAATAGGATGTGGAAAATGAATCAACATGGAACACCCTTGAACAGGTTCTTGTGTTCTATCCATCACTTCAGCACTTTACGCAAGGTTTTATTGATTTATTTATTTAGCTTTTATTGACCAGGTAAGCACACTAGAAAAATACATGCCTATTTTCAAGCTGACATGCCTAGAACCATCTGTTCTGATCATTTGTCAGCTGGTACCACTGAACTCTCAAGGTCCACTGTGGGATCCGCATGGTCAATCTGGCCAATGGCACGGTAACACTGGCTGCCGCCATGAGTCCCAGAAGGCATAGCAATGTCCTTGCTGAGATATAACGGCTGTCATGCACCAATTATGATTGGGCAATCAAGTGGTCTGCCCTGTCCAAAGGCAAGAACACCGAAACCTGGGCCATATCCAGAACTGCCCCTATGTACTGCAGTCATTGGCAGGGTGTCAGTACAGATTCTGGTATGCTGACAGTTACCCCCAGAGCATCGAACAGCTGTCTGGTTCCAGCTAAGGCATGCAACAGCTGGTCCCAGGAGTGGGCTTTCATTAGCCAGTTATCCAGGTAAGAAACGCATACCGGCCTTCCCTGCAAAGGGCTGCCGCCACCACTGCTAAGCATCTGGTAGAACCAGGCTCCTAGATGATAGGTTTAAATGCTTCATTGGCAAGCTTTTAAACTAGCCAAGGGGGGGGGGGGCACAGATAAGAGGCAAGGAATTCCCAGCCTCCTCCCCCCCCAAAAAAACAGGGTAGTTAATCAGGTAAGCACCAAGGTAGAGAGAGGTCGATAGGGAGCAGGACTGGGGTAAATGGAGAAAAAGGCAGTAAGGGCAGGGATGGGGCTAAAAGGGGTAAGGCCATGAAAAAATGGAGGACGATGAGTACCAATGCAAGTAGTCTGGGTAACAAGCTCCCTGAACTAGTGGCCTTAATGGAAGAGGGATGCCTGGATGTTGTGGCAGTTACTGAGAACCATGTTACACAGTTACACAGAGAACCATGAGTGGGAAGTCAACATACCAGGATACACAGTCTACATGAGGTACAGGGTGGGTAAAAGAGGAGGAGGAGTAGCACTCTATATAAGGGAAGAGATTAAAGCAACATAACTAAAGAGTAAACAAGAAGTTGATGAGTCACTATGGGTCACCCTGGAGACAGGAAATGGCACTCACAATCCCGATGGGGGTTGTACAGATCCCATCTCAGGGGAGGAAATGGACAAGGAAATGATAGAAGGCATCCTTAAAATGGCAGAAAAAGGGAGATAATGTTGATGGGGACCTGAATATGCCAGATGTTAACTGGAGTACCTTTGCTGCAGGCACATCCAAGAGCAGGGTCATTCTTGATGCCCTACAGGGGCATGCCTCAGACAGCTAGTGTTGGAACCCACTCGGGAGGAGCAATCTTAGACCTGGTACTCTCAAATGGGGAAGGAGAAAGGATCTCCGATTCAGAAGTGGGTAGCCATCTGGGAACAAGCAACCACCAAACAGTGTGATTCACAATAAACACAGCATAGAGTCAAGCCATACAAAAACAAGAGTACTGGACTTTAGAAGGGGCCGACTTTGGGAAACTGAGAGAGTGCCTCAGAAAAGCACTACAAAACGGGCAAGAAGGAGGGGGTGAAGGAACAATGGGGAATAATCAAAACAGCCATCACAGAGGCAACAAGCCTTTGTGTGAAGCAAATCAACAAAACAAAACAAAGGAAAAAACCACCATGGTTCTCAAAAGAGGTGGAAGAGAAGGTTAAGGAGAAAAGGATAGCATTCAGGAAACACAGAAGGAGCAGGACAGAGAACTGTATCAGTTAAAGCAGAAGGAGGCAGGGAAGGCAGTCAGACTAGCAAAGGCACAAACTGAGGAAAAGATAGCCAACTCTGTTAAGAAGGAGGATAAAACCTTTTATAGGTACATTAGGGAGCGAAGAAAGACCAAGTGAGGGATACAGAGACTTAATAAAGGGGAGCGAATGTGGGCAGAGGGTGACAGTGAAAAAGCAGGGATACTGAACGAATATTTCTGCTCAGTATTCACAACGGAAGAGGAGGGGGAAGTACCTAAACCAAACAAGAAAAACACTCTGAATAAGGGGGTCGATACCAGTCCATTCACAGAAGAAAGGGTTTTGAAAGAACTCTTGAAACGGAGGTGGACAAAGCAATGGGGCGTGATGGGATTCACCCAGAATTCTAAAAGGACTAAGGGTAGAACTAGTAATGCCACTGATTACTCTCTTTAACAAATCGAGGATGGGGTGGTACCGAGACTGGAGGAGGGTAGATGATTCCACTTCACAAAAGTGGGACAGGGCAGAGGCAGGAAACTACAGACCAGTTAGTTTGACCTCAGTGGTAGGGAAAATGATGGAATCACTTCTGAAGGAAAGAAATGTTGAGTACCTAGAGGCCAGTGGGGCACAGGACCCAAGGCAGCATGGTTTCACAGCAGGAAGGTCATGTCAGATGAACCTAATAGATTTCTCTGACTGGGTGACCAAAGTAGTAGACCAGGGAGGGGCTGTGGATATGGCCTGCCTAGACTTTAGCAAGGCATTTCACACAGTCTCACACAAAAGATCAATATACAAGTTAGCCAGCTTTGGAGTGAGTCCCAAGGTGGTAGCCTGGATAAAAAACTGGCTGGACAACAGGACGCAAAGGGTAACAGTAAATGGAGTCCACAGTGAAGAAAGGAGGGTAACTAGCAGGGTACCGCAGGGTTCAGTACTCGGACCGGTCCTCTTTAATGTCATTATAGGTGACATTGGAGAGCACCTGGAAGGAAAAGTATGTCTCTGTGCAGATGACACAAAGAACTGCAACAGGGTTGATACACAAGGTGGGGTGGAAAGGATGAGAAGAGACTTGGTAAGGTTGGAGGAATGGTCAAATATATGGCAGCTCAGAGTCAATACAAAGAAGTGTAAGGTAATGCATCTGGGAAACAAAAACCCAGGGGAAGAGTACACAATGGGGGGGTGAGAGAATAACAACAAAAATCAAAAAAGACCTAGGAGTAATTATATCAGATGACCTAAAGGTGGACAAGCAATGTGAGAAGGCAGTAAGGAGGGCTGGGGGATACTGGGATGCATAGGGAGAGGCATCAACAGTAGAAAGCAGGAAGAGGTTATCCCTCTGTACAGACAGTTGGTGAGACGCCATCTAGAGTACTGCGTGCAGTTCTGGAGACCCCACCTCCGCAAAGACATAGACAGAGTCGAGTCGAGGCAGTTCAGAGGAGGGCAACCAAAATGGTGCAGGGTCTGCACCAGAAGACATACGAGGACAGACTAAAGCAGCTTAATATGTATACCCTTGTGGAAAGGAGGGAGAGGGGGGACATGATGGAAACTTTCAAGTATCTCAAGGGAATTAAAGTACAAGAGGGTAGTATCTTTCAGAAAAAGAGATGTGCAAGAACAAGGGGGCACAATTTGAAGATAGAGGGGGGACGGCTCATAGGTAATGTTAGAAAGTATTTTTTCACAGAGAGGGTCGTGGATGCATGGAATAGCCTTCCTGAGGAGGCTATGGAGTCAGGAACAGTGGGAGACAGACACAAGGCAATTCTAGTGGGGGGTAGGAGGAAGTAAGCTGTTGATTAACTAGAATCTGCAGCTTATCCATCAGGTAGGGAAATGGGCAGACTGGGTGGGCCAAGCGGTCCTTATCTGCTGTCAAAGTCTATGTTTGTATGAAAGAAAGAACTGTTGCGTACCTAGAGGCCAGCCAGACACGGGACCCAAAGCAGCATGGATTCTAGCGGGGACGGTCATGTCAGGCGAATCGAATAGGTTTCTTTGACTGGGTGATCAAAGTAGTAGACCAGAGAGGGGCTGTGGATATGGCCTACCTAGACTTTAGCAAGGCATCTGACATGGTCCCACACAAAAGATTAAACAAGTTAGCCAGCCTGGGAGTGGGTCCCAGGGTGGTAGCCTGGGTAACAAATTGGCTGGACAACAGGACGCAGAGGGTAATAGTTAATTGAGTACACTCTGAAGAAAGGGGGGTTAACTAGTGGGGTACTGCAGGGTTCAGTACTGGGACTGGTCCTCTTTAATGTCTTTATAGGTGACACTGTGGAGGGGCAGCAAGGAAAAGTATGCCTCTTTGCAGATGACACAAAGATCTACAACAGGGTTGATGCGAACTACGAATTGGAAAGGATGAGAAGGGACTTGGCAAGGTTTTACGAATGGTCAAAAGTATGGCAGCTTAAATTCAATGCAAAGAAGTGCAAAGTAATGCACTGGAAACAAAACCGGGGGAGTACACAATTGGGGGTATTAACAACAACAATGGAAAGGGACCGGGTAGTAATATCAGATGACCTTAAGGTAGGCATGCAATGTGAGAAGGAAGTAAGGAGGGCTGGGGGGAATACTGGGATGCACAGGGAAAGGCATCACCAGTAGAAAACAGGAAGTTGTTATCCCTCTGTACAGACAGTTGGTGAGACCCCATCTGGAATACTGTGTGCAGTTCAGAAGACCCCATCTCTGCCAGGACATAGAGAGGATGGAGGCAGTCCAGTGGAGGGCAACTAAAATGGTGCAGGGTCTGCACCAGAAGCCATATGAAGAGAGACTAAAAGAGCTTAATATGTATACCCTTGAGGAAAGGAGAGAGAGAGAGGGGACATGATAGAAAATTTCAAGTACCTCAAGTGAATCAACAAAGTCCTAGAGGGTAGCATCTTTCAGAAAAACAGATGAGAAAGAACAAGGGGGCACAATCTGAAGATAGAGGGGGACAGCTCAGGGGCAACGTGAGGAAGTATTTTTTCACAGAGAGGGTGGTGGACACATGGAACAGCCCTCCTGAGGAGGTTGTGGGGTCAAAAACAGTGGGGGAATTCAAGAATGCATGAGACAGACATAAGGCAATTATAGTGGGGGGCGGTAGGAGGAAGTAGGCTGTTGGTTAACTAGGATCTGCAGCTTATCCAATAGGTATGGTAATGAGCAGACTACGTGGGCCAAGACGTCTTTATCTGCCGTCAAAGTCTATGTTTCTAGACTCGTGGCACAGAAGATAAGCCAAATGGCAACACTCTGAATTGGTAATGCTCCCCCTGAAACAGGAACCTCAGATATTTTCTGTGAGGTTTCCAGATCCTGATATGGAGGTATACATCCTTCATCTCCAAGGAGCAAATCCAGTCCCCTGTTTGCAAAAGGAGAAGGAGACCCTGCAGAGTGATCATCTGGAACTTTTCTTGTATTCTATAAAGAAGTTTAGATCCCTTAGATCCAGAATAGGCCTCAGATCCCCTGTCCACTTTGGGACAAGGAATTATAAGGAGTAAACACTTGTGTTCCTCTGTTCTAAAGATACAGGTTCTATGGCCTACTTTTGAACCAGAGTCTGTACTTTCTCTAACAACAGGGACATGTGCCATGGTGGCTATGTTGTCACCACTGGTGGATGATCTGGAGGGCTGTCCAGAAACTACAGAGCATGACCCTTCTCTATGATCTCCAGAACCCATTTGTCTGTAGTTACCACCCTCCACTGGTCCAAGTGGAGGGACAGGCAACCCTCTGCAACCATACCTGGAGGTAAGGTGGCTGGAAGGTGTATGAGGGGTCATGCTGAGCCGGGGGGGCCAAGAGCCATCGGCTTCACTACCTCTAGGTGCTTTTGAATGGGCACCTGGGGTTGTGATGGAACTGGCACAGCCCTGCACCTTTGCCTCTTACCTGCTGTTTGTAGGCTGGACGCTGACCCTAGCAGCACGTGGATGAACATTACCCCTGCTTCTAACCCTATTTTGGGTATGGCAGAGGGATTTTACTGACTTCTGAGTCTTGCCAGATATTGAAGATTTTTCAAAGCATCTTCCACATTTTGGCCAAACAGTTTCTGCCCTCTGAATGGGGCATTAAGAACTTTGCTGCACATCACTGGCAAAACCTGCTACTCTGAGCCAAGAGTAGTGCCTGAAACTGATGCCAGAGGCTGCAGTACTGACAGAGGCATCAGAAATGTCATATGCTGTGCAGATCAAATGTTTCCCCACATCAGCACCAGAAATAAGAGTTTTTATTAACTCTTACTTAGCAGACCCCTCAGGCAAGACCTCTGCATTAGCCTTAGCCTTCTTCCTGATGGTGTTCTGATATTTTATCATATGGGCCTGGTAATCAGCAATTCATAGACCCAACATGGCAGAGGCATATGTACGCTTTGCTAGGTCCTCCAATCTCCTGGACTCTCTATCAGGAGGAAGGGAGTTCAGGTGCCTAGGTGCCCTGGATCTGTCATGGGCAGCTGTGATCACCACTGAGTCAGTCTCAGGCTGGTTAGCATAAAGGGGCTTTCCAGAAGATGCAGAATACATTTTGTCTGCCTTCCTGGGCACAGCCGGTATAGTGCTTGGCCTATACCAGGCTGCATAAGTGGCATCCTTCAATGCTGGAAACGGGAGGAACTACAGCACAGGGCGATTCTGGCATCTCCAGAAACTGTAGCAGGTTATTTCTGGTAGAATCCTGCTCCTCTAAGATGAAGCCCATGACAGCCTGTATTTGCTGCATCAATTTTAAACAAGTCTGGCCACAGCCGGTACTGCTGCCGCCGAGCTTACGGAGGAACACTTGGTGGACTATGCCACCATGCCAGATATTACAGAGTTCTCCTACTTAACACGATGACTTCGCACATGCGCATTGGGCTCCAGCTGCCATCTTGGACATGGTGGTATTGTGCCACTGTGCCCCAGAGTTCAGTGCGCATGCTCAAAGAAGTCCGGCAGCCATCTTGGATACGTCGAACAGTGCCATGTCCCACTGGTACCGATGGACAAAATGGTGCAGGGTGAACACAAAGTGATTGCTGTTCACCTCCACTATTAAAAAGTCTGTTCGGTATCCAGTAAGCTCCCTTATCTCTTCAGTAATTGCAAGACATCTACAGAGCTACGCCCACCGCACCTGTAAAAAATGAAGGATCCTCTGGAGGTGATCTTGGTGTGTTCACAACAGAGTCCTCACTACAGGAGGAGACTGTGGAGCTGGTGCCATGTCCATAGCTGCTCTCAACACAATCTTCCTCCTCCTTCTCCAGTTTCATGAGATCAGGATTATAGTCATATTAATTGTCGACGCTGTCATCGACAGGAATGAATGACCGTGCTGGTGACAGCAGTAGAGGAGGTCTATTTTGCAAGAGATTACCTTGCGGAGTCGATGGGGTATTTGTGGGAGTCCCATCGATGGGCCCCTGGGAACAGGGAGGCCACATAGTGGACATCTTGCATCTGAAAATGAATACTGCTGACTGCTGAGTGCTCGTAGGCACAGCTTAAATGGTCGACACTGGAGGTTGGATCTCGGTCAACGACCAGGACATACCAACTGGAACAGACATGGCAGTGTCCACACCAGGCCCTAACTGTGGTGTGTGGTCAAAGGTCAGGTGTCAGCGTCGTCGCCATAGCCATCATACCTGTACTCCGCAGGGTGACCTGGATCTCGCTGCAGAGGCCTCGTCCTTTTCCCACTGCTTATGTTTGTGACCCACCAAATATTTAGGACTTTGATGACCATGATTTGGTCAACGGGGATGGTGACGCAGCTTTAACCTGAAGCTGCTTTTCCATTACTTCAATGGTCTTTTGGAATTTCTCCAAAGCCACCTTCCTGCATTACCTGGTTGCGAAGTTGAACCCCTGGCAGATCTCACAGGCTTTCTCGTTGTGGAAGAGGCCTAAGTAGCAGACACAGACATCGAAGGAGTCATCTTTGTAGATCTTCTTTCCGCACTTGCAGTACCAGAAGAGTTTAGATGACTCCTTCGGCAGCACGCAGGTCACAGAAAAATCACTATAAAAGTGATTACTTAAATATATGAAAAAATAAAATGGCAGATTTGAGCAGCAATGTTTTCAATATCGGGTCTGACAAGTCTGACAGACAGCGGGAAAAGCACTGAGGAAGAGGAAGGGCTGCCCATGTTTATGTACCTGCTGACATCCGACGCCACTGTATGTGGCCCCTGGCCGACTGCTTGCAAAAGATTCCATGTGGTTCTAGCGCAGACACAGTTATCGTTCCAAAGGTGTGGCCTAATGAAAGATATCCTTAAAGAAGATAATAAAATATACATATTTTTCATCGTTGTATACATTTAACAGTTGAGAAAGCAGCTGTACAATCAATAAAAGGAAAATCAATACACCCAGAATTCTTCCTTTCTGTGATTTCCAGTCTACCTTTCTAGATGAATTCTCAACACTAAGCATATTTCCTGTTTCAACAGGAGAGACCGACCGAAAGATTCTGGATTTTTTTTCTGCAGTGTGATGTAAATTGTCTGCTGACTCTGCCTATATGTATAACAAATTGCCTTAGTTAGGGAGTCCACTGCTCATCTGGCCTCTTCTAAAAACAAACAAACAAACAAACAAAAAAAAAACGCATATAAACACAGAAGTGTGCCATCAGACAAAGGCCTTACGAACTATCAAGTCTGCCCGGTGTGGGGGTACATGCCCTATAGAGGTCTCTGTCCAGACACCCTCTCCCTTCCCCTGCCAACTGCCAACACTCAAAACAGGTTTCACCCAAAAATCTGTGGGGCCAGAAAGGATCCAAAATAGTTTACCACTGTGTCTATCTCAGGCAATGCTGATGAGTCAGAATGAGTGTCGCGGTTTCATAGGCAAAGGAGAACAAAGCTTTAATGAAAGAAAATAGCAGCGGAAGAAACAAAACAGCTCACTTCACTGATGGAAACCAGCCAAGTAAAACACTAACCAGTGCGAGAAGTAGAAACCACAGGTAGGTGACCCAACTGCCAAAGCTGTGCTGGGGATTAACCCACCCAGAGAGCAACAGCTGAACAAATCAAGGCTAACAAAGTGATAGACTAGACCAAAGGTTTAAAACCAACAAGAAGTTTCAGTTAAGCAGCTCAACATGAAATACTGTACTACTACTACTACTACTACTACACACACAAAAACAAAAAGGATGCCATTTTTGAATTCGAAGCCTAAATAGTAGGCTTAAACCAGGAGTTGTCTTCAGACACTGATGCTCATATTGGAAAAGGAACACAGAATTGGGGGGGGGGGCAGACTCAGCAGATGACTGATATACCGTGTGGGGGAAAAAAAATTCCAGCATCTTCTCATCTCTCTTTCGTCTTTCTAGAAAGGGTATATTATGCCGGGAAATCATCAAGAGAAATACATTCGATGGACCAGAAAAATATTAAAATAACTTGGGACAAACAAAAATAGCACCATTATCTATTGTTTCCACTTAGTTTTATTCCTGATGTGTGAAGTCTTATTTACACATGCTGTAAAACAACTGTTCCCTCTCCAGACCCACCATGCTCATGATGGATCTAAACAAGCTAGTCTAGTGCTGTGTAGTTGGTCATCAGAAACGTGATAGCACCATAGTATGAATTTATATACTGGATATATAGTGCACTGCTGAATCATGGAAACTGCTGGGGGTGACTACTGTTATTGTTTTATTTTTGTTTCTTTCAAAGTCTTACCAGGAAAGTTATGTACTACTAAGTACCAAAATATTTTAAATTACCATAATATTTTAACAAGTAGCAAACAAAATACCTTTTTTTTTAAAAATTGTCAAATTGATGAATACCCAAGGACTGGAGGAGGGCAGATGTGATTCCCCTTCACAAAAGTGGGAGCAAGGCAGAAGCAGGAAACTACAGACCTGTTAGTTTAACCTCAGTGGTATGGAAAATGATGGACTCACTTCTGAAGGAAAGAACTGTCGAGTATCTAGAGGCCAGAGGGCACAGGACCCAAGGCAGCATGGATTCACAGCAGGAAAGTCATGCCAGACAAATCTGATAGATTTCTTTGACTGGGTGACCAAAGTAGTAGATCAGGGAGGGGCTGTGGACATGGCTACCTAGACTTTAGCAAGGCATTTGACACAGTCCCACACAAAAGATTAATATACAAGTAGCTAGCCTGGGAGTGGGTCCCAAGATGACAGCCTGCAAAAATTGGCTGGAGAATAGGACACAGAGAGTAATAGTAAATGGAGTCCACTCTGAAGAAAGGGGGTTACTAGTGGGGTACACTTGAGGTTCAGTGATAGGACGGTCCTCTTCAATGTCTTTATAGTGACATTACAGAGGGACTGGAAGGAAAAGTATGTCTCTTTGCAGATGACACAAAGATCTGCAACAGAGTTGATGCACAAGGTGGGGTGGAAAGGATGAAAAGGACTTGGCAAGGTTAGAGGAATGGTCAAATGTATGGCAGCTTAGATTCAATGCTAAGAAGTGCAGGTAATGCACCTGGGAAACAAAAACCCAGGGGAAGAGTACACAATGGGGGGTGAGATACTAACAACAACAAAAATGGAAAGGGACCTGGGGGTAGTCATATCAGATGACCTAAAGGTGGGCAAGCAATGTGAGCGGGCAGCAAGGAGGGCTGGGGGGATACTGGGATGCATAGGGAGAGGCATCACCAGTAGAAAACAGGAAGTTATTATCCCTCTGTACAGACAGCTGGTCAGACCCCATCTGGAGTACTGCGTGCAGTTCTGGAGACCCAGTCTTCGCAAAGACATAGACAGGATGGGAAGCTGTCCAGAGGAGGGCACTAAATGGTGCAGGTCTGCACGGAAGACATATGAAAGAGAGACTTAAGGAGCTTAATATGTATAGCCTTGAGGAAAGGAGGAGAGGGGGACATGATAGAAACTTTAGAGTACCTCAAGGAATCAACAAAGTCAAGAGGGTAGCATCTTTCAAAAAAGAGGTGTGCAAAGAACAAGGGGCATAATTTGAAGATGGGGGCGGCTCAGAAGTAATTTAAGGAAGTATTTTTTCACAGAGGGTTGTGGATGCATGGAATGGCCTTCCGGAGGAAGGTCGTGGAGTCAAAAACAGTGGTGGAATTCAAGCATGCATGGGACAGTCATATGGCAATTCTAGGGGGTGGGGGTAGGAAGAAGTAGGCTGCTGGTTAACTAGGATCTGCAGCTTATCCAGTAGGCAGGGAAATGGGCAGACTAGGTGGGCCAAGCGGTCCTTATCTGCCGTCAAATTCTATGTTTCTATATATACCCCAATGATGAATCTGAGGATTTCACTACTAATCTGCTTCTGAAAAGATGTGATTAAATTCGTCTCTAGGCAAGGCATTGCCACCAGTCACAATTGTGCTAAAAATGAAGGTTCGGCTCCTTTATATTTCAAATCCTTTTTTTCTCGTCCACCATACAGCAGCAACATTCATGGCCAACGCCACTTCCTCAAGAAACCTGGTTTCTGTTACTTTATTCTAACAAACTACCCGGAATATATCTGGCTCACACTGAAATGACATAATAGCTTTCTGGACCTCTTGGGTAGGCTGTATTTCCTATATATTACATCTTGTGTGTATTAGGTAATGCTGAGTGTATTCCCCTGAGACCGGACGACTTCTCCCTGACAGAAGTCCTGCTACCAGTCACACCAGTGGCTGGGCCAACTGCAGAAGGTTCAGTTCATTACAAAGTACACAGCTCATAATATTTGATTTACTTCCATATACTTCCCATGATACTTTGCATTAATGGGTATATGTAATTTTGTATTTCCTTGAAACCTGGCTTTGTTGCCAATGCCATTCCTGGGTAACCCTTGCCTCAGTGCTTTTGTACTGGGGTTCTTTGTCTTTTAGACTGCTTTCCTATTTTGGGCTCACCATGACCCAAACCAGTAAGACCATCATAGGCTGATTCCTTTCGACTATGCTGAGATAGAGATGAGGCACACTGATGAGTTCTGAAAAGGACAAAACATTTATCTGTCTTTTGTTTTCAGCCTCAGTTGGTTGTGTGAGAGGCCATTTGGTACAATACACTCCTGCTTAAAGGGGAACAGTCGCCACTTAGGGCTCCCACTCTAAAGTGTGGGTCTGGTCCCAATGTGCACTTTGTGCGCAAAAACATTTCAGCTTTCTTACTGTTTGTATCAGACTCATTTTGGTTAGTTGCAGGCTGAATTATTCTGTTACTACAAATCCCAGAATCCTCTGCAGATGAAATAAGAGAGCAGTAGGCAGCAGTGAGAAGATTCAATAGCCTGCAGTGCACGTTAAGAGTTTATATAAGCTCTGATCTTTTGTTTGCTGGTTCTGCAGTCCTCCATGGGCTAGGTACAGTCACGGAGGACTGTACTTAGCCGCTGGAGAAAAGCAGTCCCAGGCCCTGACCACACTGGAGTTATTGTAACATTACAAGAATGGCAAGCACAGTTCGCGTCCACACTGTCGCACGGTAAAACCATGCTACAAACCATGTTCAAAAACCGTGCTCAAAACCTGATTGGAGCAGGTTTCCAGCATGGTTTCGGGCCAAAACAGTTGCCTTAAACCATGTTACCAGTAGCGTAGATGCAAACTGTGCTGTAACACGGTTTAAGGCAACCTCCGCCAACTTCTGTGGCTTTTATATTGCTGCCCAAAAGAAAAGGGGATCATTTACTTATATCCCCAACCTCACAATGAGCTCCTGAATCAAATTATATAATTTTTATCCTGACACATTACTGTGCCCATTCGCGAGTATCCCGGCATGCACTGCGGTGCCTGGTATTGCCGCAACCATGTCTGGGAACTGAAGCGGGTAAGCACGGTGCCAGACTGCAGTGTGGACGCACCAACAACCATACTCTAACAGGGAACACAAAACGTTTTTTTAAAACATTTTACAAAAAGAGAAGCAGTGTGGACAGGGCCCCAGAAAACATCTGATCAGAGATTATAAAATCTCTAACGTGTACTGCAGGCTACTGAATCTCCCACTGCTGCCTAATGCTCTGATGTCAGCTGCAAGGGATACTGGGGTTTTCAGTAAAATATGTCAGCCAACAACTAAGCAAAATTAGGCTGATAAAATCAAGTATCCCACAGTAAACAGTAAGTAAACCAAAATGTTTTTGCACACAAAAATGAACATTGGTACCAGCCCTAAACTTGAGTGTAAAGTCCCCCACTTTAGACTGGCCCCCTCATACACACCACTGCTCAGTCTACTCTGCCCTTTCTTTCCCCTCTCTCAATGCCAGGCGCCTTTCTCACTGTGCCTCCTTTATTTTCAGATTCTAGTTTGGCTCCCTTTTCCTCCTACCTTAAATCCCTACTGTCCTCTGCCTGTTCTTCCTCCTTCCCTCTCCATAGCAACATTTCCCCTTCCCTCTAGAAAATCTACTGTTGGTCAATCTGCTTTCTCATTATCGCTCTCCTAAACTTTGGGCGTCCCTTCCCCTGTCCATTCGCTCCGCCTCTTCTGCTGCCTCCTCCCTAAAGTCGCTTCATGACTTTTCCTCCCCTAACACTGACTGCCCCTGACCCTTCATATTGTCTTCCTTCCCTCCACTTTTTTGCCCTAGACATGCTTTTCCCCACATTCCCCATCTGTACCCGTAAGAGTAGTTTCCCTTACCTAATGTAACCTTAGTTTACATACTGCTGTATCTGTTTACTGATCTGCCTTATGATTATGCTTCACTGATATACTCTATTACTGTTTATGACACCTAGTTTTGCATTTTGTTATTACTGATTAGCATTTTCCATTTCCCCCTCTCCCCCAGGACACATCTCAAAACGAGCTGTTAGCAGCTCAGTATGTCTTTTTACTGGTGAAACTTTTGAAATAAAGTCCTTTGCGCTAACTTGTCCCCTTTTAAATGAACCAGACAAAACTCCTTCATGGTGAACTGCATATTCTTCCCACAGTGCTTTACATTATTAAGGTTATGTGTAATTTTGTATTTACAATATCTGACATTACTTTCAAGACTTTCAGAAACACATGTACGAAAACATCAGACCTGAAAGAGCAACTCTTACTATTATAAACATTTAAAACCACTTAGATTTACACTACTTATGTTTTAACTTAATTGTTTTCTAGTTATTTGGCATCTTTTTACATTTCCCTTTTGTTGGTCTACTAAAAATTGCATATAATGCGGTTCTTATTTCACGGAGTCTTTCAAAATGTATCTGACTTCCCTTCTCACCTCATGATTGCTGTTCTTGACATCACAATCTGTTGTCGTGGTGATCACTATGATGTAATAAACAAAAGCACTCTGAGGTTAACTGGGGAGAGGCAGATGTTTTTTATACAGACTATTTAGCTAGACCACAAAAAGTACTGTAAATCTTGGAAAAGAACTCTGAAAATGAAAAGTATAGTATATTCTTTGGCAAACTGTAACAACTAAAAAATGTTATTTATAAAAGTATGTGCTGAAGTGTAGAGTTGCTCTTCAGGTAATCATGGTCATCTCAGTTGAAAATGCTTGTGATTTACAATAATGTTTTCCTTACAAAAAGCCAATCACATCTAACTTGTAATCCTCCAACATTTCAGAGTGAAAAGAAAAAAAATCACATGAAAAAACACAAAAGTTGGAACCCTCAAAAAAGACATTGTACAGTACTAAAACAGTCGTATTCTAAATGCTTAAAATAAGCAGTTTTATTAAGTCAATAATATATAAATGAACGACTTACTTAAAAACATTATACAAACTCATTGGAAGAGTCACAGTGAATGCACAACCTAGAAAAAAAGAAAAACAATGTAAAAGCCATTCCCTTTACAAATTGGTGTCACTCACTGATAGCTAGAAATAATTGCCTTTCAGCTCTGCACAAGACACAAGATATGAGCTACACAGATGCCGTAGAGTTACTACCCAGCAACCCTCCATGCACCAGTTTACTTGTCAGTCTTTCAATGATTTTTTTTATTGGGAAGGGGTGTAAACAGCTATGCTGAATAGTGCACAACAGGTAGTCGTGGATTATTATCACATCAGTCAGTAAGTGTCAAAGACTGCAGTCCATGCTTTCAGTTATCTGGAAACTAATATATTTCTACCTTAAGGAGTAATAAACCGAAAACTGCACTGCAACATCCTTTCTCTTCTGCAGTGCTTTCACTCTGCCACCTGAGGTATACCAGAATGAGGATGATGTGCTAAATCAGGGTTAGGGATGCCATAATAATTATTACATATTATGATATTTCCCACATCATAGTTAAAGAACAACAACACTGTGATTATCATGCAGCATAATATATGGCAATATACACTGGTAAACCATATGGGCTTTCTCACCTTTGCTGCTCTGGCCATGTCTCCCTCTCCAAATACGACCCACATTCATATTCCCCCTCCCCATCAGATTTTCGTAATACCAGAAATGCTACAAATGATAGTGTTAATTCATATATCATTATAAAAAATGTACACAAATATTGCAATACTGAAAGCTTGATATACTGATATCTCTCATCAGGAAGGGTTTTTTGTTTTGAATTTACTGTACTTCTCACATCCCTGTCTTCTCATCGGCCTTCTTCTCCCTCCCAGCCCCATCACCCGCCACCCCTGGAACTTACCTCCGACACATCAGTGCTCCACAGATTTACCCCCCCCCCTTGGTGGAACCTTCTGGGTTCCCCTAGCCCAGTTGGAGTTGCAGCTGGGTTGTGGTCGGGAGCCTAGTGAGTAGTGTGGGGCCTGTGGAAGGGAGAAGGCTTCACTCTGATGCAGGTCAGGGAGGCATTTTTCGGCTTTGTTCCCTGTCCTGTGGGCGCTTCGTGAACTAGAACTCTGAGAGCAGCAGCACACACATGTTCAGACGTCCAGGCCAGGAAGTGCCCGCCCTCCCTTTGTAGCTCCACTGCACTGCCTCCTGTGGTCACCCAGGTGGCAATAGCATAGCGGTGCAGGCGTCCCACCCCCCTCCTCAGAGGAGAGTGTCCTCTGGGATGTTCAACCCCCGACAACCCAGGCTCATAGAAACATAGAAGTTGACAGCAGATAAGGACCACAAGGCCCATCCAGTCTGCCCATTTCCTTTTCTACCTCATGAATGTGCCATAGGTCTTTGCTCTGTCAATGGCCTATCTATTCATACTCATCTGTATTGCTCCCTTATATCTATCCCATGCCTGTTTGAAGCCCTGCACTGTATTCATATCCACCACTTCCTGAGGTAGGCCGTTCCATGCATCCACCACCCTTTCTGTGAAAAAGAACTTCCTCACATTACCCCTTAATCGGTCTCCCTCTAATCTCATGCTGTGTCCTACTGTCCTGCTATTTTCTTATACTGAAACATGTTAGACTCTTTCACCTTGTTAATGCCCTTAAGGTGTTTGAATGATTCAATCATATCACCTCTCTCCTTCCTTTGCTCTAGGGTATACATACTGAATTCAGTTAATCTGTCCTCATATGTTTTCTGATGCAGTCCCTGCACCATTTTGGTTTCCCTTCTCTGGACTACCGCAATTTGGTTAATGTCCTTGTGAAGGTGTGGCCTCCAGTACTGCACACAGTACTCCAGATGGGGCCTAACCAGTGTCTTGTAAAGAGGGATTATTACCTCCCTCTTCTGACTTGTGATACCCCTACTAATACACCCCAACATCCCTCTAGCCTTACCTACTGCTTTAGAGGTCTGCTTGGATGATTTCACGTCATCGGTGATGATGACACCCAAGTCTTTTTCTTCCCTTGTGACTGCCAGAAACTCCCCTCCCAGCCTATAGGTGGCTTTAGGGTTTCTCTTCCATATGTGCATGATCTTGCACTTCTTTACGTTAAACCCCAGTTGCCACTCTTACGACCATTTTGCTAGTTTATACAGATCTCTTCTCATTCTTCCCACCCCATCTGGATCATCTACTTTGCTGCAGATCTTGGTGTCATCTGCAAACAGACAAACCTTACCCTCCAGTCCATCTGCAATGTCACTGATGAAGATACTGAAAAGGACTGGCCCCGGGACTGATCTCTGAGGTACCCCACTTCTGACTTGCATGTCTTCTGACTGTATACCGTTTACCACCACTCTCTGTTTTCTGCCCGTCAACCAGTTTGCCACCCAGTTGACCAACGTCTGATCCACCCCGAGCCTGCCAAGCTTATTAATCAATCTTCTATTTGGAACAGTATCGAAAGCTTTGCTGAAATCAAGGTAGGCAACATCAACTGCTCCCCCTTGGTCCACCACTCTGGTTACCCAGTCAAAGAAATCTATGAGATTAGTTTGACAGGACCTTCCTTTTGTAAACCCATGCTGTCTTGGATCCTGTGCTCCTATGGATTCCAGGTGTTGCCTTATCCTTTCCTTAAGGAGTGTCTCCATAATCTTGCACACTACTAAGGTAAGACAGACTGGTCTGTAGTTCCCTGCCTCCTCCCTGCTACCACTCTTGTGGAGCGGGATCACATGAGCCCTTTTCCAGTCTTCTGGGACCTCTCCTGTGCTCAGAGACTCACTAAACAGTTCTGATAATGGCTCTGCTAGCTCCACCCTTAGCTCCTTTAGTACCCTGGGACGTATGCCATCAGGTCCCATTGCCTTGTCCACCCTGAGGTTATCAAGCTCTTGTACGACCCTTTCTTTTGTGAATGGACTAGTGCACACCTCCCTCCTTCCCCCGTGTCCATGGTGCAGAGCGGTGGGCCCTGCCCTACCTTCTCTTCAGTAAATACCGAGCAGAAGTATCTATTTAGGATAGATGCTTTTACATAGTCCTCCTCCTCACACACCCCCTTATCCCCTTTGATCTTAGCAATACCCTCTCTGGACTTTCTCCTTTCACTAATGTGTCCATAGAAAGTCTTGTCACCTTCTTTTACTGTTCACGCTAGTGTTTCCTCGGTTTGGGCCTTTGCCTTCCTTACTGCCTTCCCTGCTTCCCTTAGGGAAGTTTGGTATGCCTCCCTATTTTCATCCTGCTGCATTCCTTTATTTCTGAACCTGGGTCGCTAACATCACAAGCAGTAGCTCTACCAGAGTGCCGATGGGCCAGCTATCAGGAAGTTTTTTGGGCTGGCCTAACAGTACAGAAGAAGGGTTACCACTTGCAATGCCAGTGGCCCAGGTTCAGAAACAAGCCTGGGTCATCAAGGCACAAAGGACCAAGTGCCCTAGACAATGCTTTCCTCCATAGGGTGGGTGTCAGTCTGATCCCCTCTGTATGAGCATCACCATGGGGTGCCCAGGTGATGGCAGCCAGTCGGAGATGGCAATGGGAAAGAAGATGCAGAAACTTTGTGGCATGCATGCCCACTGCATACTGTCAAAAAACAAAACAGCTCACTCGCTCTCTGGAAGGTGCTCGATGTAACATAGTCCATATGACAGAACAGACGCCAGCAATCAACAGAATGGCAATAAGGCTTTATTTTATAAAAATACATGCTCCGCCATTGTGGTAACGGCTACTAACTTACAAAGGCCCTGACCGATTTCGTACACAGTACGTCCTCAGGGTGTTTTTATAAAATAAAGACTTATTGCTGTTTCTGTTGCATGCTGCGTTTGTGCTACCACTGCATACTGTGCCATGTGTTCAAGGTCCAGCATCTCAGGAAATAAGCAATACAATTACAGAAACCTCCTCTCAACTGGGCAGCACAATGACACTAGGACAGTTGGGTCCCACGCAACTCACCTGTCTAGCAGACAGAACCCTGCTGCTACCAGATTAAGGGTTTCCATGAGGGATCTGGTTGCCCTCTGCCCTTCAATGACCTTATCATGGGAGAATCCCCGGTTGGGGCAGCTAAGTGGGGTTTCTCCAGGATCTGGCACAGATGATGCAGCTCGGCAGTAGCTAAGCCAATAGATGCTGGGCTTGAAGAGAAACAAATATGATACTAGATGGTATTAAATCAGCTAGGAAAATTAATTAGCAGTTTTGCATGTAAAAGTGCTAATCAGTTGTGAAAATGCATAGCACTTGTCTCAATTTGAGTAACAAAATTCAAAAGGCTAAAAATGTATATACATACTTTTTTAAATATTTTAACCTGAATAAAATCCTTCATTACCATTAATTCTGTCATTGCTTCATCTGTTTCAATATCCCCAACACACACACACATATTTCAGGAGATGCAGACTGCTTTATGGTACCCCACCAAATGGGGCACCAGCTGATAACAGCCCCAATCCCATGTATGGCAAAACCCTCCTCCCACCCATCCCAGTACCATCACCCTCACCACTGATGTTCCCTGCCAAAACCCCGATCCTAGGTACAGCATAACCCTCCACCCAACCATCTCAGTACCACCACCCCTCACCACTCATGTTCCCTGCCAAAGCCCTGATCCCATGTATGCCAAGACCCTCCCCCCACCTATCTCAGCCCCACCATCCTCTCCACCCATGTCCCTACAGACACTCATCTACATAAGTGTTCTACAATGACCAGCAGGGTGCTGTCAATAGCATACTAATGGTCAGCAATTGCTCGCAATATCACAAAGCTCTACTGGGAGCATTGCCAGCATTCATGCTTGCGGCGGTAAGACTGTTTATATACTATCAGTGGCACCCTGCAGGTCATCATAGAAAGTAAAGTATTAGTGGGTGAGTGTCTGCGGTGACGTGGGTGGGGAAGGTGGTGGGGCTACGATTGGGGGATTATAGAATTGATCACATTTTTTTGTGATCCAAAAGAAAGAACAGATTGCAAGAGCAGCTGGTTTGCATCACAAAGTGCAATGCGATACCAGCTATTTAATACCCTGTAGTAATACAAAAAGAAATTCAGGGAAGATTACCATAAGTCAGACTTAACAGCGGCATCTGCTGGAAGGGTTCCCAAAGCAGGAGGCCTGCAGCAGTACAGAAGAAATTGATGGTTGAGGTGAGAGGCAAACAGATCCACTTCTGGAGTACCCCACCTTCTGAAGACTGTGGCAAGGACCAGTTTGTTCAAAGTTCATTCGCTATGCCCTTGGCTGATGTGGCTGCAGGCATCTGCCAGGGTATTGTCCTTGCCCAGTAGGTGTATAGCTGATAAACTGACATCTAGGGAGTAGGCCAGGGACCAAATTCTCATGGCCTCTATGCACAGCACACTCAACCTCATGCCACCTTGCTTGTTTATGTAAAACATAGCAGTGATGTTGTCTGTTCTGATCTGCACTGTGTGATCCTTGACTTGTGAAGTAAAGGCCTTCAGTGCTAGGTAAATAGCTCTGAGTTCTAGAAGGTTAATGTGGCATGCTGACTCCTTTGGGGTTCATGTGCCACTGACAGAAGAGCTGTCTAGATGAGCTCCCCACCCCAGTAGAGATGCATCTGTGGTAATGATCTTTGTGGGTGAGAGAGCTTGGAATGGAATTCCTACTGATAGGATGGGTATTTCTTTCCACCACTGTAAGGCCCAAAGTAGTGCCTCTGTTACTGGAGCCAGTCTGGACAGAGGATGGCTTTTTTGAGACCAGTGAAAGCACAGGTGATACTGTATGTCTTTCATTCTGAATCTGACTCCTTGGGCCACAGCAGTCATGGATGTCATGTGACCCTGGAGCCTCAAGAAGTGTCTGGCTGGCCTTGGTTAGCCTAGGACAAAGGAGTTCACCACAGATAAAAAATCTGGATTCTTTCTGGTGGAAGAAAGGCACTGCTTTGCTGAGTGTCTAACAGCGCCCCTATAAAAGTAAGGGTCTGAGTTGGATCCATGTGGGATTTTCCCCGATTTGTCAAAAAGCCCAGGGAATGTAGGACGTCCTTTATTTGGGAAAGTGCCTCTTTTAATTGTAGAGGAGTTTTCCTCACTATGAGCCAGTCATCCATATAAGGATAGCCTGCGATTCCTTGTTTTCTGAAGTGTGCTGCCATCTGAGGTGTGCTGCCACGACAGCCAGACACTTGGTGAATACCCTTGGAGCAGATGTCAGGCCGAAGGGCATGGCTGCAAACTGATAATGCTCTGAAAGGAGCTTGAACCTCAGAAACTTTCTGTGGGATTGCCTTATTGGAATATGAAAATAGGTGTCCTTGAGATCCAGGGAGGCTAGCCAGTCTCCCTGTTGAAGGGAATGTATTACCATCCCTAAGGTGACCATCTTGAATTTTGGTTTGAGAAGATGCTTGTTCAAGTATCTGAGGTCCAGTATAAGTTACCACTCCCCCCTTTTTTTTTCCTGAGCCAGAAAGTATCTGGAATAGAGACCCTTGCCCTGCTGATACAAGGTTACTATTTCCACCACTTTTGCTGCCAATAGGTGTTTTACTTCCAATTCCAACAGAAGTTTCTAAGTTGGGGTTAGAGGTTTTGACAGTAGAGAGCCCCTGTGGGCTGGCAGCTTTTTGAACTGCAGAGGTAGGCCTTTGTCCACTATCTCCAGG